>CM053142.1:133186795-135686795 GCA_028571685.1 Heterohyrax brucei | reverse complement strand
AAACAGTTTTGGAACTCTCTCTGGAATGGTCTTCAGAGCTAGCATCATATTACCCTTGATGTCCTGAATGTCATCAAAATGGCTTCCTTTCAATATTTCCTTTCTCTTTGATTAAAGAAAAAAAAAAATCATTGGGGGTCAGATCAGTTCAGTGCAGAGGGTGTTCCAATATAGTTATTTGTTTACTGGCTAAAAACTCCCTCACAGACAACTACACAATGAAGTTCACAAACTTGTCACCGTGCACAACAGTCATTCCAGAAAGAGCTCCAAAACTGCTTTGGCATTGGTGTATAGCTTCCCAAAGGGAGCACTTTGAAGGTGACTGTAGTAATATTCAGAAATGAGGTATGCAGCACTTAGAAAAATTCAGTTGGCTGACTTAATTGTCAGACCTTGTATCCACATGCAAAAGAATGAAATTTGAGCCTTTTCTTACACTATACATCAAAGTGAATTTGAAATAGGTCATAGATCTAAATGTATGAGTTAAAACCATAAATCTCCTGGAAGAAAAGAAAAAAATAGGAGTAAATCCTAATGACCTTGAATTAAACAAAGACTTCTTAGCTATAATACCAAAAACACAAACAATAAAGGAAAAAAAGTACGTAAAACTGACTTAACCAAAATTAAAAACACTCACTCTGAAAGATTATCATTCAACACGTGCAAAGACAACCTATAGGATAGATGAAAATGTTTGCAAATCTGGAGGCAGAGTCAAGTTGGCAGAATAAACACACATATCCTCAAATCCCTCAGGAAACCAAGGCCTGAATTGATAATTAAATGGGGCCTCATGGACACCTGGTGAGCCTTAGGACACAGCATAGGGCTGTCTAGTTGGCGTACATACCACTGAGTGGAAAACTTCTCTTTCACCGAACCCCACCCATGGTAAATTCCAGCTCTCATGGACTGACGGTAAATCACCATTTTGACTTTTTTTTTTCTCTGTTGTAGCCGGCAGGAGGGCCTCAGGTAACTGGCATCAAGGCTCAGATGCACTGCTGATGAGATTGGCAAGCAGAGTTGCCACATTATGACAGCCTGGCCTTGGAATCTGTGCAACTCGGCACCTCTGACCTCTTTATCTCATGGAATCTCTGGATCTCTGTCACTGAATAACTTTTTCCAAGGTAGGCGAGGAATCTTGTGCAGGATACCATCTTGATTCACTGGGAGGTGGATTTCTCTATACACAGGCCTCAGCTGGACCTAATTCCCAAGCTGGGAGGCAGGGCCTGCTCAGGGAGAGCTTTTCTGGCAGGAAAGCAGTCTTTGATATAGAGATGCATACTTTGCCAGCTGGGAAGAGGGACTTGCACAACTGAATGCCTGACTAATTTTGGAAGCTGTCAGATACCCTTTAACTTACAACAGAGGAGTAACTGCAATGCATCCAGATGGCTACTCTACTCGCCTTTACTGTCTCACTTTATAGAGTCAGCTGATGGCTCCCCAGTGATTCTATAAGTGGGGCTGTGTCTTAGCCATTCAGGAAGTAGAGACTGCTATCCCAGAGATCCCACTGAGTCAAGTCACTGGAGTACATAGAGGCGTGTGGTGATCAACCTCCTTTTCAGACTGAGCTTGAACTCCATTAAAGTAACACCAGAGGGAAAAAAAAAAAAAAAACCTTCAGATGCCCCCAAAACAACAAACTTTGACTGGAACATTAGGAAGAATTCACTTATGGCTGCAGAAGGCCCCCAAAAGAAAGATCCAAAGAACCTCCCAGATGAAGAAGCCTTTCCAAAACTATCTGAGGGCAAGTACAAAAGGAATATTTATAGAGCCCTCCTAGACCTTATACTAAATGCAGCAGAGCAAAATGAAAAATTAAGCATGCTGTTTGATCTGATAGAACACCAGTACTCTGAAATCCAACAGATCAATAACAAAATCAAAGAGCTAGAAAATTCAGTTCAAAGCCAAGAAAACAGAATTGAACATATGGCAAACAACCTTTGTGATTTGGAAGACAGAGCTACGGACTCCAGCATCTATGAGGAGAAATTAGAATAAAGAAACAAGAAAAATGAAAAAGCATTAGGAAGCATGTGGGACTCTGTTGAGGAACAATATACAATTGGAGTTCTGAACAGGGTGGGACACCTCAGAAAAGAGAGAGTATTTTGGCTGAGCTGCTGTCAGAAAACTTCCCAGAAAATATGAAAGAAGACAATATAGATATCCAAGATGCATACTGAATGCCACTCAAGATGGATCCCAAAAGAAAGACTCCAAGACATATTATAATCAAGCTTAACAAAATGAAACACAAGCAGAAACTCTTAAAGGCAGCAAGACTCAAAGCAAAGCTAACATTCAGAGGGAAATCTTGTAGGTTTCATCAGATTTCTCAGCAGAAATGATGCTGGCACAGAGGCAATGAGATGACACATTCAAAGCCTTAAAGGAGAAGAACTTCCAACCAAGAACTACATATCCTGCAAAACTATCTTTCAAATATGAAAATGAAATCAAGACATTTGCAGATAAACAGAAGCTCACAGACTTTGTAAAAACCAAACCAAGGCTACAAGAAACACTGAAAAGAGCTCTTGGCTTAGAAGAACAAAACTATTAACGCTATATTCTAGGAGATAATGCAGGATACGTCATCCAGAAACGTACTCAGTTAGGGAAGGCTCCAAACTCAGTCAACGCTGTAATATTAAAACAAGTAATCCATTGATCATATCATTAAAACTATGATGTCATGATATTAAAAAGAAGTATGTACTACAGTCATTATAGTCCTTCCAGGTAGAGAAGAAGTTAATAAGATTCGTAGTACTTAAAACTGGGTTTAAAGAAAGACTTTTACGGGAGATCACCGGGGCAGTCTCAAAGCACAACAAAGATGCAGCATATCAAATCAAGAAACGTAATACAGGAGTCTCAACAACCACAAAATCAACACTGAAGAAGGTGAAAAATCAACTCATAAAGAAAAATGTTCCAAAAACAGACTAAGAAGAACAACAGAGAAAACATCAACACAAAAATAAACATACCACAATGACAGCACTAAACACATGTATATGAATAATTACACTGAATGTGAATGGACTGAATGCTCCAATAAAGAGACAATGAGTGGCATCATAAATCAAAAGACATGACCCATCCATATATTGCTTACAAGAAACTCACCTTAGACTTAAAGATGTGAACAAACTGCAAATTAAAAGATGGAAGAATATATATGAAGCTAACAATACACAAAGAAGAGTAAGTGTAGCAAAACTAATCTCAGAGAAAATAGATTTTCATGTAAAATCCACCATCGTGGACAAGGATGGACACTATTTATTGCCAAAAAGTTCCATATACAAGCAGGACTTAACAATATTAAATATTTATTGACCCAATACTAGAGCATCTAAATACATCAAAGAAACACTGACTGCACTCAAAAGTGAGATAGGTCACTCCACAATAACAGTGGGAGACTTCAACACTTTATTCTCAATATTGGACAGACTGTCTAGAAAAAAGCTCAATAAAGACATAGAAGACCTTATTGCCACAATTAACCAACTAGACCTCATTGACATACAAAACTTTCTATCCATCAGCAGATAATGACACCTTCTTCTCCAGTTCACATGGAATATTTTCCAGAATAGACCATGCCTTAGGAAATAAAACAAATCTCAACAAAATCCAAACCAAAGCATCTTCTCAGATCACAAAGCCATTAAAGTTGAAATCAATAGCAGAAAATACAGAAAGTGGAACTCATGGAAACTGAACCACAGCTTGCTCAAAAAGCCATGGGTTATAGAAGAAATTAAGGAGGAAACAAAGAAATTTATGGATTCCAATGAGAACAAAAGCACTTCCTACCAGAACCTATGGGATACAACCAAAGCAGTGCTCAGGGATCAGTTTCTCTCCATAAATGCACCCATCGAGAAGCAAGAAAGAACCCAAACCAAAGATCTAACCCTACAGTTTGAACAGGTAGAGAGAGAGCAACAGAAGAACCCCTCAGGCACCAGAAGAAAACAGATCATATACATTAGAGCAGAACTCAACAAATTAGAGAACAGAAGAACATCTGAAAAAATGGAAAAGATCAAAAGCTGGTTTTTTGAAAAGATCAAATTGACAAACCATTGGCTAAACTTACTAAAATAAAACAGGAAAGGAAACAAATAACCCAAATTAGAAACTAGAGGGGAGTGGTCGCAACAGATCCAACAGAAATCAAAACTTTTATAACAGAATACTATGAAAGACTGTAGTCTAACGAATTTGAAAACTTAGAGAAAATGGACAAATTCCTTGATCCATATCACTTACCCAAATCATCACAACATGAAGCAGAACAACTTAATAAACCCATCACAAAGGAAAAGATTGAAAAAGTCATCCAAAAACTGCCAACCAAAAAAAGCCCGGGCCCAGAGGGCTTCACCGCAAAATTCTACCAAGCTTTTAGAGAAGAGTTATCTCCAATACTACTGAGGCTATTTCACAGTATAGAAAGGGATGGAGTACTCCCAAACTCATTCTATGAAGCTAGCATCACCCTGGTACGAAAGGCAGGGAAAGACCCAACAAAAAGAACTACAGACCGATATCACTCATAGATCTAGATGCAAAAATCTTCAACAAAATTCTTGCCAATAGAATACAACAACATATTAAAAAAATAATCCATCATGACCACGTTGGATTCATACCAAGGATGCAAGGCTTGTTCAACATCAGAAAAACAATGTGATTAACCACATAAATATCTCAAAAGACAAGAATCACCTGATCTTGTCTACTGATGCAGAAAAGGCATTTGATAAAGTCCAACACCCATTCATGCTAAAAACTCTCAGCAAAATAGGAATACACAGCCAATTCCTCAATGTGAGAAGGGCCATTATACAAAACCAAATGCCTACATCATCCTGAATGGAGAGAGACTGAAACAGTTCCCTTTGAAAACAGGAACTAGACTCCTCTCTCTCACTTCTCTTACTCAACATTGTACTAGAAGTTCTAGCCAGAGCAATTAGACAAGACCAAGAAATAAAGGGCATCTGGATCAGCAAAAAAGAAGTAAAAATCTCCCTATTTATAGATGACATTATTGTATACACAGAGAATCCTAAAGCATCCATAAGTGAGCTACTCAAATTGATAGAAGAGTTAAGCAAAGTGTCAGTATACAAGATAAACATAAGTAAATCAGTAGGATTCCTTTATACCAACAAAGAGACTATTAAAGAAGAAATCACCAAATCAACACCATTTACTATAGCCCCCGAGAAGATAAAATATCTAGAAATAAATCTAAACAGAGAAATAAAATCTTTACAAGGAGAACTACAAGACCTTACTACAAGAAACTAAGAGAGACTTACATAAATGACAAACCTAGCCTGCTCATAGGCAGGAAGAATTAACATTGTGAAAATGTCTATTTTACCTGAAGCAATTTACTCATATAATGCAATCCCAGTACAAATTCCTGTGACATTTTTTAATGAGATGAAGAAACAAATCAATAACTTTGTTTGGAAAGAGAATAAGACCCTGAAAAGCAAAACACTTCTGAAGAAGAACACACTAGGAGGACTTTCACTACCCGACTTTAAAACCTATTACACTGCCACAGTAGTCAAAACAGCTTGGTACCAGTACAAAAAGAGAGAGATAGATCAACAGAACAGAACTGAGACCCCAAAGATGACACCATCCTACCATGAACAGTTGATATTCAACAAAGGCCCTAAGACATTAAACTGGGGTAAAAGTAACCTCTTCAACAAATCGTGCTGGCAAAATTAGATATCCATCTGCAATAAATTGAAACAAGACCCATATCTCACATCTTATACAAAAACCAACTGAAACTGGATAAAAGACCTTAATATCAAATCTAAAATGATAAAGCTCATTCCAGAAAAATTAAGATCAACAATGGAAGTTTTAATACACAACATAGACAGACTTCAAAATCTGACAAACCACAATCAACAGAAGAGAAAATAGGTAAATTGACAGAAGAGTTCAGATGAGTTTAGATGCAAAACTCTTCCACAAAATTCTTGCCAATGGAACACAACAACATGTCAAAAAAACAACTCATCACAACCAAGTGGGGAACTACTAAGAATCAAACACTTTTGCTCATCCAAAGACTTTATCAATAGAATTAAAAAGAAAAACACCTAAGAATAAGAAAAAATATTTGGCAAGTATGTGTCAGACCAAAGCCTGATCTCTATAATCTATAAGGTACTACAAAATATCAATAAGAAAAAGATAAGTCATCCAATTAAGCGATGGGCAAAGGACATGGATAGATACTTCTCAAAAAAGGAGATCCAAGCAGCCAAAAAACACCTGCGGACATGCTCATGATCATTAGATATTAAAGAAATTCAAGACAAAACTACAATGAGATACCATCTAATCCCAACAAGGTTAACCATGATCCAAAAAAAGTAAAACAACAAATGTTGGCGAGGCTGTGGAGAAATTGGAACTCTTCTACACTGTTGGTGTGATAGCAGAATGGTGAAGCCTCTTTGGAAAGCTATCTGGCACTTTGTTAAAGATGGAAATAGATATACTATTTGACATAGTAATTCTACTGCTTGGAATATATCCTGCAGAATCAAAGCCATTCACACCAACTGATACATGCACACAAATGTTTACTGCAGCACAGTCCACAACAGCAAAAAGATGGAACTAACCCAGATGCCCAACAACAGAGGAATGGATAGGTAAGCTATGGTATATATACTCAATGGAACACTATGCAATGATAAAGAACAATGATGATAGCAGGAAACATCTCTTAACCTGGTTTCAATTGGAGGACATTATGTTGAGTGAAAGTAGTCAGAGACAAAAGGACAAATAATGTATGAGACCCCCACGATAAGAACTTAAAAACAGACTCAGGCATAGAAGAAGACTCTTTGATGGTTGCAAGGGTGGGGAGGTGGGGGGGGAGAGGGTGGGATGTAGATTGAATAGTTGATAGAAATTTGATTGGGTGAAATCAGTGTCACGGCACACATTAGAAAGAAGATCAATTTTAACTGGACTTCACCATCACATGATCATTCCTCCTATCTAGACCCAATATTGCAAGGATGGGGTAGCTGGCACGGGGGGGTCTGGGGCCACATTCTCAGGAGAAATCGAGGCCAATTGACACAACTAGCATCTCGCTAAGAGAGTCTTCTGCACCCCAAATTGGTGAGTGGCCTATGGGGTCTTAAAAGCTAGCAAGCATCCATCTGAAGTACACTGACTGGTCCCAACTCAGACAGAATGGATGATCTCCAAGGACCAAACCAACATGGGGAAAAGAGAACCCCAAAGACAGAGACCCACGTGACCAGGTGACTACGTCAACATGTGACCCGAAGAACTGGATTCTGGCTGGCCACCATCAATGATAGCCATGATGGGGCTCACAAAGTTGAGTCTCAGAGGCAACATGAAAATAAAAAGGGGTGCATCCTGAGATCTCCACTAAAAGGCTGCAATTGATGGTCCAGGGGCCTCAGGGTTCTCCTGGGAGTATGGTCCCTGACCCTGATGCTGCCCTGATCCATAAATCATAATCAAGGTCAATTCTTCAGCAAGAAATTGATTGGACTTGGTGACACAGAGCAACCATATCATGTGCGCACTTTATGGTTCTATGCATCTATAGGATGTCATCCAGCTGACCACTTACTGGATGCATGGGAGTGGGTGGAGAGGAGGGGATAGGAGATTGTTAGGAGAATATGACATGTACAGAACAGAGGAGTGTGTTGCCACCAGACAGAGAGAGTAGTGGGAGCCACTCATTGGAGGGTATGCAAATTTATATGGGATTTTATATTCTCAATCATAATAAAGAAATATATATGTATAAAAATAAAATACTTGCAAATCTTACTTCTGATATGAGGCTTGTAACAAGAATATGTCAAGTCCTCTTACAAATCAACAATAAAAAGAGAACAAACCAATTAAAAAATGAGCAAAGGATGTGAATAGACATTTCTCCAAAAAAGGTAAGTAAAGAAAGATACACTCAGCCTCATTAGCAATCAGGGAAATGCAAATAAGATTCCACTTCATACCAACTAGGAGGTCTGAAATTTGAACAGCTAGATAATAAGTTTTGGCAAGGATGGAGAGAAACTGGGCTCTCATACACTGCTGATAAGAATGTAAATAGATGCAACTACTTTGGAAAACATTCACGCATTTCCTCAAATGTTAAACAGAGGAACCATATTAACTAGCAATTCTACCTCTAGCTATATACCCAAGAGAAATGAAAATATATCTCCATATAAAAACTTGGAAAGCAAATGTTCACGGCATCATTACTGATAATAACAAAAAAGCAAAAAAAAAAAAAAAACACACACACACACACACACAAATGTCTGTTACCTTAGGAATGGAGAAATAAAATGTGGCACGTCCATACTAAGGAATATTAATCAGCTATGAAAAATAAATCAAGTACTAATTCATGCCACACGTGGATGGACCTTAAAAGCATTATGTTAAGTGAAGGAAGTCAATCACAAAACATTTTATATGATTCTACTTATATGAAATGTCCAGTGCAGAGACTGGAACTCTCCTACACTGCTAGTGGGATTGCAAAATGGTACAAGCTCCATGGAAAGCAATTTGGTGCTTCCTTTAAAAACCAGAAATAGAGATACCATTTGATCGAGTAATCCCACTGCTCAGAATGTATCCTACAGAATCAACGGCAGTCACATCAACAGATACATGCACACGAATGTTTACTGCAGTACAGTCCACAACAGCAAAAAGATGGAATCATCCTAGATGCCCAACAATAGACAAATGGATAAATGAACTGTGGTACATATACTTAATGGAAAACTGTGCAATAATAAAGAACAGTGATGATGTTAGGAAGCATCCCATAACCTGGTTTCAATTGGAAGACATTATGCTGAGTGAAATCAGTCAGCAGCAAAAAGACAAATATTGTATGAGACCTCTACTACACGGACTTAAAAACAGACTCATGTACAGAAGGAAAGACTCTTCGATGGCTGCAAAGGTGGGGAGGGAGGGAGAAGGCCGGTCATAAATTAGACAGTTGATATAAATGTGGTTGCATGAAAGCAGTGACAGCACACAGTAGAAAGAAGATCAACTTAACTGCACTTTGACATAAACTGAAAAGTCTTCTAATATTAAGCCAATATTGCAAGGATATAGTAGAAAGGGCAGGGTCTGGGGACCATGCTCTCAGGGAACATCGAGGACAATTGGCATAACTAGCCTATTGCTAAGAGAGTCTTCTGCACCTCATATTGGTGAGTGTCACCTGGGGTCTTTAAAGCTAGCAAGCTGCCATCTGAGGTACATCAAATGGTCCCAACTCATCCAGAACAGATGATCACCAAGAACAACAGAGGCATGATGATAAAAAGAGCACAGGAGACAGAAGGACCCATGTGAACAGATAACTGTACCAACATGTGACCAGAAGAACCAGATGGTGCCCAGCCACCACCAAAGACAGCTGTGATGGGCCACATAATATGAAATCCCAGTGGGAACATGACAAAAAGAGGGACATACCTCAAGAACTCCACTAACACACAGCAACTGATTCAGTGGCCTAAGGGTTCCCCTGGGAGCATGGCCCCTAGACCTGCTGCTGCCCTTGCGCAGAAAACATTACTGAGGTCAACTCTTCAGACAGGAATGGACAGGAATCGAGGGCACAGTGTGACCAGACAGTGTGTGCTCTATGGTTCTATGCATCTGCGGGACGCTGTCCTCCTGGCTTCTTTCTAGAAGGGAAAGGAGGGGGCAAGAGGGTTTTAAGAGCATACGACACATACAGAACAAAAAGGAGGAGTGTGCTGTCATTGGGCAAGGAGAGCAGAAGGAGTTGCAGAGAGGCAGGCATGCAAATTTAATTTGGATTGTATACTTTCACTTAATCAAAATTTTTAAAAAAGAAAGAAAGAAATGTCTGTAATAGGCAAATCTCCATAGATAATGAAAAAACAGATGAGTAGTTATCTAGGGCTAGAAAGTGGTTGGGTGAAACAGGCAGTGTCTGCCAATAGACATGAGGTTTCTTTATGAGAAGATAACTTAAACGTGACTGTGATGGTTACAGAGCTCTTCAAATATACTAAAAGATATTTAATTGCATACTTCCAATGTACCGAACCGTATGGTATATAAAACAGATCTCAATATTATTACATTGAAATTTATATTTTAAAAAGCAGATCTAGGTTTGTCAAATATAGAGTGCTTTGTCTTTCTATTACTAAAGCTATACTTGTGAAAAGTATTCCAGCAAGTGCACAAAGACATCTCAGCAACATTCACAAAAATGTTCACCACTGCATTCTTTGTAACAGCAGATTATAAAAAGCAACCTAAATGTCTAATAGCATAGAATAAACTAAATAATTTAACACATTCAAATCCTACAATATGCTGTAGTGTCATCAAAAACCGTAACATAGATCCATTTTTCTCTGGTGTACTGATTTTTAAATATGCTTCAAATATATTACTAGGAAAAACTTTAAAATGGTACAATAGAATACACAAAGATTGATCTAACCTTTGCAAAATTACATATACGTGGAATAATATAAACCTGAATGTTAACAAGACTAATATCTGGCTGCAGAGACAACTCTTAGTATTTATTTTTTTAAATTTTTCTATATTGAACAATGAAGTAGATCTTGTAAAAGACAATTCACTTGACCCCACTCTACTTCTGTGGTTATGACCTAGGAATGCAAGTTTGTCCAAACTCTCCAGGTCATTCAGACATAGTCAGGCACAGCTGTGGGATTCAGAAATCTTTTCTAATTTCCCATCTAATAAAGGAATAGGTTCCAAAACATCTCAGACACAAAGCCACCCAGCCTATGCACGAACACTTAAAAGACAGGGAATAGCTTGACGTCAGATGACAGTTATTCTGTCAGAGAGTTCTTTGTGTTAGCATGCTTTTTTCATGTTGTGTCTAAATATATTAACAAGTCACACATTAGTTCTTGTTCTACAGTCTCAATGACTCATGGTTCTTTATTACAATAGGGCAAATTAAGTCATGTGGGATACAACGTCAAACTTCCTGAGGAGACGTCTTTCTTCATTACCATCACTCCCCACCACACCACACAAAAGCAAAGACACAGAAAGTACATGCTGTTATTGAGACTAAATGCAGAGGAAAAACAGTGAGTCCATGAGATGTGCTGAGACAGTTATGTCATACAGTACAAAATGTGGCAGAATGAAATAACTTACAGCCCTAAACTGAAACTTATAGCCAAAAACTGAAGAGCCTGAGTTCTACCAAAATGACAAAGCAAGGCTAAACACCTGTGAGAGGTCTGTTCCATCAGAAAAGATGAAACCAAACCAAACCCACTGTCTTGAAGTCCATTCTGACTCACAGCAACCCTATAGACAGAACAGCACTGCCCCATAGAGTTTTGAAGGAGCGCCTGGTGAATTTGAACTGCCGATCTGTTGGTCAGCAGACATAGCACTTAACCACTAGACCACCAGGGTTTCCTTAGAAAAGATGAAGTAGGTCCATGATAAAGGCCCCTGCTATATCAGGCATCATGGTGCCTATGTGCAAATGAAAGAAAGGGGCCTCTTCCTCCAGGTGATCCCAGCTTCTAGAGCAGGATGTTGGCAAACTACATCCTGAGAGGCTAAATCTGGCCACTTCCATTCATTTAGATATTGTCTATAGTCTAGTGACAACTTAAAAAAAAGTCTGGTGAGCAATCTGCTTCCATAAAGATTGGAACCAAGAAAACCCTATGGAGTGTTTTTCTCTGTGGCTTACTAAAAGGTAGCTTTGTCTTCTTGGTAACTAATGCTTATTACTGGGAGAAAGGATCTACAAAAACATACTTACCATCAAGATAGAATATTTTTGTTTCTATTGTCCACTGTTATATCCCCAGACCTTCCAACAATGCCTCACATACAGAGGTGCTCAATAATAACTGCTGACCCTGCCTATATAGCTTATAAACCAGGTAACCTCTGAAAAATAACTTAATATTTCTGGTCTCTGAGTCTCCAACCTATAAAATAATAGTTTCTACCTCAGAAGCCCAGCACTCATCTGTCAATCTGTCCTACTGTAGCGACTTGTTTTGCTGAAAGCTATGCCACCAGTATTTCAAATATTGTCACCCACATCAGATTGGTTTCAGCAGAGCTTCCAGAGTGAGACAGACTGAGGAGGGGGATCTCATGATCTGCTTCAGAAAACGTTGGTTAGCGAAAACCTTACAAACAGCAGTGGAACATTGTCTCATGTATTTCCAGAAGATTGGTCCCTCAGGCTGTTAAGGCACTCAGAGTATGACTGAGGAAGAGCTGCCTCCTCAAGTGGAGTCGATGTTAATGATGCGGACACGGTAAACCTTTTGAGACCCTCAGCTGCTGATGGGGCACAACTCAAAATGCAGATAGTTGCAAACATCTATTAGCAACCAGCATGAGAAATGCATGAAGCATGAATCTAAAAATATCAGAAGTTGTCAGAAATGAAACAGAACACTTGAAGATCAAAATCCTCAGTATTAGTGAGTTGAGAAGGACTGTTACTGTTACATTTTAAATCAACCATATGATCTATTATGTCAGTACTGTGGATTGAATTGTGATCCTCCAAAAAAAAAAAAAAGTGTGCGTCAAATTGGCTAGTCCACGATCCCCAGTTTGATTGTCCACCATTCTGTAATCTGACGTGATTTTCTTATGTGTTGTAAATTCTATGTCTATGGTGCTAATAAGGCAAGATTAGAGGCAGTTGTGATAATGAGTCAGAACTCAATCTGCAAGATTAGGTTGCATCTTAAAACAGTCTCTTTTGAGATCTAAAAGAGAGAAGCGAACAGAGAGACATAGAGACATGAGGCAAACCTCACACCACCAAGACACAATGCCAGGGGCAGAGCCTGTCCTTTGGACTTACAGTTCCCACACTGTGAAGCTATGAGACCAGAAGAAGACTGATGACAAGGACCTGCCCAGAGAGGCAACAGAGCTGACACCCTGAATTCAGGATTCTAGCCTTTTAAACTATGCAAGAACAAATTTCTCCTTGTTAAAGACATCCACTTGTGGTATTTCTGCTACAGCAGCACTAAATGAGTAAAACACCTAAAAATGCCAAAATGAAGAGGAATGATGGCACAGTCATTGTGAAAAAGAATGCGTCAAGGTCTATCCCTGAAGTATAATACTCTGTCAGTGATAGAATCATATCCACAAGCCTACAATAAAGGCCAGTTAATGTGACTATTATTTAAATTACACACCAACCAATAATGCCAAAGATGAAGAAATGGAAGATTTTTAACAATTTCTGCAGTATGATTGATGAAACATGCAGTCAAGAGGCACTGAAAATTAAGTTGGAAACAATGAAGAAGGACTGATAGTTGGAAAATATGGCCTTAGTGATAGAAATGATGCTGGAGTTCACATCATAGCATTTTGTAAGGCCAATGACTTCTTCATTCCGAACACCTTTTTTCAACAACATAAAGGGCAACTACACATGTGGACTGTGCCAGATGGGATACACATAAATCAAATCAGCTTTGTGTGTGGAAAAAGACAACAGAGAAGCTCAGTATCAAAAGTCAGTAGGGGTCCAGGGACCAACAAAATGGACCATTAAATACACATATACCAGTTCAAGGTAAAGCTGAAGAAAAATTTTAAAGTCCATGAGAGCTAAAGTACAAACTTGAGTATATCCTACCTGAATTTAAATGCCATATTAAGAATGGATTTGATTCACTGAACACTGATGACTGAAGACCAGACAAGTTGTGAAATGACAAGGATATCGTGCATGAAGTAAGTAAGAGGTCATTAAAAAGGCAAGAAATAAAGAAAAGACAGACACCGACATCAGAAAAGACTTTGAAACTTGTTCTCGAATGTCGAGTGGCTAAAGCAAATGGAAGAGATGATGAAGGAAAAGAGCTCAACAGAAGATTTTCAAAGGGTGTTTCAAGAAGATAAAGTAAGATGAAATGAAATGTGTAGAGAGTAGAGTTGGAAAACATGCTTAGTGTTTCTCAAGGTGAAAGAACTGAAGAAAATTCAAGTATTGAGTTACAATACTTAAAAATTCTATGACAAAATAGTGAGTGACTCAGGAAGAATCAAAAGAAGGTGAAAGGAATACACAGAGTCATTGTTCCAAAAGGAATTGGTTGATGTTCAACCATTTTAGGAGGTAGCATAAGGTCAAAGCCAATGGTATTAAAGGAAGAAGTCCATGCTGCACTAAAGGCATTGGAGAGAAACAAGGTTCCAGGAGTTGACAGAATACCAACTGAGACGCTTCAACAAATCAGTGCAGTGCTAGAAGCACTCACTTATCTGTATCAAGAAAACTAGAGTGCAGCTACCCAGCCAAACAACTGGTAAAAGATCCACGTGTGTGCCCATGCCACAAAAGGTGATCCAGCAGAATGTGGAAATTACCAAACAATATTATCAACATCACACGTGAGTAAAATTTTGCTGAAGATAATTCAATAACAATTGCAAGTAGTATATGGACAGGGAAATGCCAGAAATTCACACTGCCACTGTTGAAGTCAAAAGGATCTTGGCTGAAAGCAGAAAACACAAGAAAAATGTTTACCTATGGTTTATAGACTAAGCAAAAACTTTGCACTATGTGGATCATAACAAAGTATGGATAACATTGTGAAGAATGGGGATTCAAGAACACGTGATTGTGCTGTGAACTGACCTACAGGCAGATGTTTAAACAGAAAATGACAATACTGCATAGTTTAATATCAGGAAAGTTGTGTGTCAAGTTTGTATCCTTCACCATATTTATTCAGTTTGTATGCTGAGCAAATAACCCAAGAAACTAGACTATATGAAGAAGAATGAGTCATAAGGATTACAGGAAGATTCATAAACAACTTTCTATGTGTAGATGACACGTTCTTGCTTGCTGAAAGTGAAGAGGACTTGAACAAATTACTGATAAAGATTGAAGAATATAGCCTTCAATATGACTTACATTCCAATTTAAACAAAACAAAAACCCTGACAATTTGACCAGGAAGCATCACCCTGGTAAGTGGAGAAAAGATGGAAGTTGTCGAGGATTTCATTTCACTGGATTCAGAATCAACACCCAAGTAAACAGCAGTCCAGAAATCAAATGTATTTTATGGAGCACATATGCTGCAAACAGCCTCTTTTTAAAGTGGTACAAAGTAGACATCAATTTTAGGACAAAGGTGTTCCTGATTGAAACCCTAGTATTTCCAATAGTCTCATATGCCTGTTATTTGATGATAAATAAGCAAGACTGAAGAAGAACTCACGCCTATGAACTATGGTGCTAAAGAAGAATATTCAATATACGTGGACTCCCAGAAGAACAAACAACTTGCATCTTGCAAGAAATACAGCCGAAACACACAAACTTTGGACATGTTATCATGAGTGATCAGTCCCTGGAAAAAGACATTGGGCTTGACAAACTAGAAGGTCAGCAAAAAAAAACACAGACCCTTGACGAGACAGAGCGACACAGAGGCTGCAACAACAGTGGCGATGACACAGGACTGAGCAGCGTTTTTTCATTTTATTTTACAGAGGGTCATTATGAGTTAGAATGGACAAAAACAAAATCCTTAGAAGATACTATTAGGATAAATTGAAATGACATATGTACGTTATTTATAATAGTGTGTGGCACACAGTATATCATTTGCTGTTTTCTGAAAATCTTTTATAGTTTAATATAACCACATAAAAGTATTATTCTTTTTTCTAGAAACAATGAAACTTTCCTATCAGTGTCCTTCACAGAAATTAAAGTCTATGCCTAGTGGCATAGTGGTTAAAAGTTTGACTGCTCACCAAAAGGTCAGCAGTTTGAATCCATTAGCTGCTCTCGGAAACCCTGCCAGGTAATTCTGCTCTGTCCTACAGAGTCACACTGAGTTGGAATTGAATCCAGAGAATTTTTTTTTTATAAAACTGAGAAACCCCAACATACTATGCATTCCTACGAAGACAATTTGTCAATTTTTTCCATTTTACCAACAATTTTTATTACATTTAATAACAATAAAATATTGCCAATGTGAATATTTATTCTGTAAAACAAATACATCTTTATTTAGGATATCTCTCATAGCTCTTTACAGTGTGCTTTTAAATGCAAATCTACTCTTAATTACTGAGAGGTTATCTACACTACATTTAATTGCCATGTAATTGCATTTACTCCACACTATTAGCAAGATTCCACAGTGACATTAGCTTTCATCCTCACCATTAGTTTGGTTGGCTGTTTCTGTCACCAACGCTTACTGGCACGAACACCTGGTATAATAAGTCCCTTTTTAAAGCCTTTATGACCTTATGGAAGTTATTGTTTTATATTGCTGCTACTAATTGCAACACTAAGCAACATTTCTTTTTCACAGACCCATAGTAAAAGAAAGAACAATTTTTTTTTTTTAATTTCTCTCATCCATAATAAAATGAAGTGGAAAAGTTTATTGACTTCAAACAGCTTAAAATGGTTTCCCTCAAACTAATTTCCATCTCTCTGGAAACAGAAAAATGGCACAGGAATTCCAAAATTTTAAAGAAACTGCTGTGTAGACTTGAGTCAAGAAGAAAACATTGTTCTTCCATTTATTTTCAGTCTTGTCCTATAATGAATACTTCTTTCAAGAGCTTTCTACCAGCTGTCACTAAGTGAGGAATCTTAACTGAAAGCAAATTATAGAAACTCAATTGATTTGATAAACTTAAAGAACAATTGCTAAACTAAATGGGACCAACACATATACATACCACCTGATTTACAAATTCTTTCAAACTCTTCTAGAAGTAAGAATTTTTTTAAACACCTAAATGTACTATTTTGAACATGGAAACTCCAAAACAAATTAAAGATTAACTGTTTTAGTTACCTAGTGCTGCCATAACCTGGATATCACAAATAGATAACTTTAAAGAACAGAAATTCATTTTCTCATAGGTCTGTACAGCAGAAGTCTGAGTTAAGGGTGTGGCTCTGGGAGAAGGTCCTTTTTTGTCTATTTTGTTTCCTAACAGCTGCCAACAATCCCTGGCATTCCTTGGCGTACAGACACATCTGTCTTCTTGACTGTTTCCTTCTTCTCCCTGTGTGTTTCTGTTCCTATTATGCTCTTTTTGTAACTTAAAAGTGATTTGTTTTAGTACCTATACTACTCTGGTATGACCTCACTGACATAAACTTATTTCTAATTAGGGTCATAGCTATGGTACAGATGTTAAGATTTCAACACATAATTTTGGGTGACATAATTCAGTCCACAACATCAACTAACATGATGTAGCCCGCATTAGCTGCAGAACTCAAACAGAAAGCGAAGTTAATTTCATTGCAGCTTTTCAAAAGAAAAGACTCAGCATTTTGTTGGTTGACAGAATTCCATGACTTTCTGTCCCACACTTAAAAGGGACTCTTGGAATTTAAACAAGGTAGTTTTAAGTATCCTAACAACAACAAAATGAATATACAATTCTTCTCTTTGTCAAGATATCCAAAACCTATGATAAAATTTCACATAAAGCATGCTAAAACCCACAATAAGCTTTCATGTAAACCATGAGACTAATATTATCTTCATTTCTCTTGCAAGAGTTAAGTTTTAATACCAAGAGAAAACATACTGCCATCATTGCGACCATATGTGACAGACTAGAACGGCCCCCATAGACTTTCCATGGAGCACCAGGTGGATTTGAACCACCATCCTTTTGGTTAACAGCCATAGCACTTAACCACTATTCCACCAGGTTTATAGCTACTTTAAAAGTTACCATAAAATATTTTTATAATAAAGTTTTAAAAGAATTTATTTTCCCTTTCTTTGTTTCTTTCTCCCATTTTATTTTAGTTTTAAAGTAGTTATTCTGAGAAAATTACTCATTATGACAAAAAAAAATGTGGTCCTGTGTGAGAATTGAACACCTTTCACTATGTACTTAATGAATTGCTAGTAGGTATTAAGTTATTCATGCAAGTACAAAAATGAAACACAAAATGTCTCTTTCCTCAAAAAATGTAGCATCAGTGAGATACAAACTACAACATAATAAAAAGGGGATGATTTATGATTAATATTTAAAGAAATATAAACAAATTAGTATTGGGAAAGGAACTGCAATTTAGTATAGGAATATACAGGACTTTCACAGATGAGCTAGCATTTGAGTTAGTCCATATAATAGCTTTCTATGACTACTGTAACAAATTACTTCAAATTAGGTGGTTTAAACAATACAAATTTATTTTCCTACAGTCTGGAGATTAAAAGTCCAACAAGGGTTTCACTAAATTAAAATCAAGCCATTGGCAAGTCTGTGTTACTAGGGAAGAACGCGATTCCTTTACCCTTTTATGTTTCTAGGGGTCACCACACTTCTTGGTTTGAGGCCCTTTTCTTCCATTTTCAAGCCAAAAGGGTCTAGCCCTACTTACATCAAATCACTCACCTTTGCTTTGATCATCACATCTCATTTTTCACTCTGATTCCTTTTCTGCTTCCCTTTTGAGCTTTAATAGACCCTGGTGATCACACATAACACAGATGACCCAGGATAATTTCTCCACTTAAATTCAACTGATTAGCAACCATAATTCCCTTTGCAATCTTAATTCTCCTTTACCATTTATCATAACACATTCACAGATCCCAAAGATTAAGATGGAAACATCTTGAGGTCACCATTATTTTGCCTATAATAGTCCACAAATCAGAATTTCCCAAAATTTGGTACTTAGACCACTAAAACAAGAAACATCTTGAAAATGAACAACAAAAATAGATTTGTAAACCTCACTTGATATGTCATGAACAGGCACCCAGAAAACCCATATGACCTTAAAATTTGAGCAGGATTTTTAACTGGTGATCTTGAGAAAGGACTATATCCCAGGTGGAGAGAATGGCTTGAGTCTGTGTATAGAAAGAGGAAGTAAAGATTGTGATTATAGAAAAGTAACTAGTGTAGCTTTACCACAGCAAAGAATAATCTAAAGATGATTCATGAAAAATAAGTTCAAAAATAAAGTTAAGACTGAAGCCTAAAGAACTTCGTGATCAACCTAAGTAAATTCAACCTAACTTGGAAGGTCGTGAAACCAAACGCACTATAGAAACAGAGTTATCTATCTCTTGGATACATTTACTTTCTCTATAGAAAGAAAATTGTGTGGGAAGAGTAAAATAAAAATATTCTGTAATCTTTGAAAACATCACATTGAAATAATATCATTTTGTATTATTCAGTTATAAAGTCATAAAAAATTACTATTCTTATCTTAATCTGTTTCTCACCAATAATAAATCACGAGCTGGAACTGAAAAGATAGATTGCTAATCAAAATGTTTCAGTCACTTGGAACTGCACATAACCAGAACACAGCATCTTGTCTTTCACTGCTAATGAATATAGACTTGGAGGACTATTTAGAGAATGAAAAGATTAAGTGGTAGAAGTTGAAATAAATGTTAGCTCTTTCCATTTCAACAGGAGGCTAACTGATAGTTAACCAATTTTCAAGGGCTTACCACCTTAAAATTGGCAAAATTTTCATATTCTTGTCATTATTTCTAGGAATCACAAAACCCCAGTGGAAAAAGAAACTATTTCTAGAGATGAAAATTTAATAGGAGAGATGAACAGCAGCAGCTCCAGAGTATTTTAAATCAATTGTTCAGATGAGAGATAATGAATCATCGTGGCTATGAAAAAGACACAAAATGCTTTATAACAACAAATCTATGTCAATATTAAGGAATAAAGATGGGCATATGTTTCTTTTGTCTCTGAATCATAATTGGCATTCTTGTTTACATAGCATTTCTACAATAGGATACTTGAGTATATACCTATCCCAGCTCTGACAAAACTGTCCTAAAGCAATGTAGATTTTAAAACTCTACATCAGACTTCCATTACTATCATAAAATGAGAACACCAAATCAGATGACATTGTCTCACTACCATAAACACACACACACACACACACACACACAACAACAACAAAAAAAACTTCCATAGAGTCAATTTCGACTCAAAGCAACCTTGTAGGATAGAGTATAACTGCCCCCACAGAGTTTCCAAAAAGTGCCTGGTGGATTCAAACTGCCAACCTTTTGGTTAGCAGGCATAGCACTTAACCATTATACCAGTAGGGTTTCCACTATTATGCCAAGCCAAGCCTCCACTATTATCGCCAAAGCCAAGTGCCCACTATTATAGAAGATTCTAAAAAAGCTCAGGTGCCTATCAAGAAATAATTTACTGGTTTACTTACTTTTTCCCACTTTACTCTTTATTCAATAAAACAAAAACTGTGCAGTGTGGCAGACTGCATTTCCCCAAAATGCCCATAACAGTATCTCCCACCCCACACATTCCTCGACAACACGATCTTACTAATTTCCCACCCCTTGAATCTGGCCTAACTTTAGACATTCTCATGCAGTAAAAAGAATATGACAAGGAGTCACGGTAGCTATTCTTTTTTTTTTAAGTTATTATTGTAAATGTATCTATCAAATAACTTTTGCCAATCCAGTTTTTCACTGATATACAACTTAATGACAATAGTTACAATATATTGTCAATAATGGAAACCCTGGTGACTTAGTGGTTAAGTGCTACGGCTGCTACCCAAAAGGTCTGCAATGCAAATTCAGCAGGAAATCTATGGGGCAGTTATACTCTGTTCAATAGAGTCACTATGAGTTGGAATCAACTCAACAGTAATGGATTATCCTCAATAGCAACAAAAGAAAATTAAACTTTAAAAAAAGAACATCACAAAAATAAAGCTGCATGACTTCAGAAGCCAAGTCAGAAGAAACCCTTCCACTCCTGCCTTGGTCTCTGGGGATGCTCTTTCCTGGTGCTCCTTCTCAGGCCTCTCCTCTCTGGAATCACTTGTCACTGTATAAGACAGCCAAACCCTGTAGAACGTCCAAAGATGCCACACGTAAGCATCCTTATTGTTATTCCCAGCGAAGCTCAGCCTTCTTAGCCTGGGAATCACACAAATCCATTAAAACAAAAGTCAGTGTGTGATTCCAACTCATAGTAATCCCATGAAACAGAGTAGAACTGTCCCATAGAGATTCCAAGGAGCAACTGGTGAATTCAAACTGTTGACCTTTTTTGGTTAGCAGCTGTGTTCTTAATCACTTCACCACTAGGGCTCCTATATGAGTACTCAGGCTTCTAAGTGATCTCCCAGCCATCCAAGAGTCACATTAAGCCTCAGGATTTCTCATCTGAAGCCTCAGATACCACAGAGCAGACACAAATCATCCCCACATAATCCATGAGCATAACAAAAGAGTTGCTGTTTGACACCACAAAATCTGGACAGGTTTGTTGCACAACATTATATAAATGGAGCACACAACCTAATTCATATTTGGTATAGAAACTACACTTACCTTAGTTAGTATGTTACAAATACAATACATAGGGAGTATGGCAAAATTTAGGAAATCAGAATGTATGTACTAAGGTCTACCATCTATAAATTCAGAACAATGCCCAGTCCTCAGACTGAGTTTGGGAGTCTAGCCTGAGAGTATAAGAGTTATTTCCCCAATACTACTGTATTCGTCTCCTCTGATGTCTCAAAGGTAGAAACTGCCTGAGTATATGTGACACTGAGCTACAGCCTCCCTGCCTACACTCTGTCTGGCTAGCCTGTGTGTTTGGTTCTGTGCCCTGATCTCGGGTGGATTGGGAGCCTGGTCTTTTCAGATGATACCTTAATGCCCTTTGATTTGTTCAGGACCCTTTCTCTAGGGCTAACCTCTGCTTCTAGGAAGGCATTCAGATTCCTTTAATTTCCTTAATTTGCTTAATAACTAATAACCCACCTAATGCAAAGAACCATGGGTATACTATCATGTAGAGCCACTGGGCATGGATACTGGCTTGGATTAGAAAGGTTATAAACTCAGACTTGCTTACATAAACAGTTTGCATTTGCCAGAAATGAAGCAGCCTTTCTGTCCCAAAACTTTTCTTTCAGCTTTGTCTGAAACTTTATCCTGTGAAAATTAGGATATGAAGAATAGCTGCTTAAGTAAAGGGCCAGTAATACAAAACAAAGCACGGCTGCATGTTCCAAAATTAGGACTAGCTGGCCTTGATCCCGACTCTTTGGATGGCAGCTGAGCTCCTTAACTGTATTCAATCTAATTTCAGACCTGATTTTAGAGATGTGAGGTGGGGCTCAATCTACCAATGGAGTCAAGGACCCTAGGTATAGGACATAGCATAACATAGAACACAGGGGGGAAAAAATCATTAAGAGAGATAATTACTCATCCCTTAGGTCCATGGTGGCCTCCTTAGGCTCAAGAGGGTAATCTCTTAAATAATACATTATAGAATTTTACCTGTTTTTTTTTTTTACATGCTTTTTTGTTGGCTGATGGCTTTCCTAATTTTTCTTTTTCACTTATTTGAACAATGGAGTATTTCTCCATTTCCATTCTTATTTTCTTTGATTCTTCAAAGGTTACCTACAGTAGTTAGCAGCATCTTCTACAATTCACAGGGATGCAATTTATCAGGGTCTAAGAAGGAAATGGCAGCTAACAACAGCAGGAAGAAAATACAAGACAACAAACATTTATTAAGTGACTACCATATTGACTTTACAGCAATGGGTTTGTATAAAAATGGCATGCAAGCAGTGGCTTACCTCCTCCACCTTCACTAGGACCAAAGAGAATCAAGGCTGATTTGTCTGAGGTGGTGGCCAGACCCGCCTCCTCTCTCCACTATCTCAACTAGTTCTGACACCCACAGTTCTTCCCATAGCACTCTCTACTGGACTCAATATTTCATTGCAATAGCCACACAGAAATCACAGACCATATTCACAATTATGGGGTTTATTGTAAGGTAACAGTTAAATTCAAGCTCAGGAACACTCAAGATACAGCTCTTCCATCAGGATAGCCTCTTCCCAGCCATGCTTGCAGGCACACCTTTTCAGCCATGCTTGCAGGCCCTCAGTCTCTCCCCAGAGACATTCAGCTCCCTCTCCCTGTGGGTCAGGAAGAGCCCTCTGGTTATCTCCTGCTGCCGGATGTCTGCTGCTGTCTCTCCTGCTATTCTCTCCTAACTCAGTGGAGGGCTCCTCCTTTCTGCTCTGGAATTGGCTCTCTTTTAATGCAAAATGGACAGATCCCCGTGGTGGGCCACAATTATTTTATTTTCACATCCCTGCCCAATCTCCGGGGTAGAAGCTACAAGATCATGGCTAGAAAAAATTTAGTTGCACTACAGGCTAACCCCTGGCTTTTGAAGCATTTTTTTTTTTCTTATTTGGAGGATAATGTCCCCCTCTCAATCATTTAACCAATCCAAAACAGTCATTAACAATTAATTCTTTAATAGGACCAAGGGTACGTTTACTCAGGTATCAGACACTCAGGTCTATTGCAGTTACCCATCTGATCTAGTCAGGTTCTCCACAAGTCATCTTGCCACCCTCCTTTGTGGCCTTTGACAAAATTCAACCAAGAGGAGATGATTCTCTTGCTCTGAGTCCCTCTCAAGGTCAGCACAATGTTAAGTTTCCCCCGCTACATAACCCATTTATTCATTTCTTTATCTTCAGCTTTCATTTCTCCTTCCTTCCATTGGTCATTTATTTTTACCCAAACCTGTCTACCTTGGGAAGGAACATTAGATTCAGCTGCTGTGCTTGTCCAGATTGCTGGTAACGAGAGCAATGAAGCAAGTGCTTACTCCTGAGTCAACTCCCATTGTTGGGTAGCTGTGAGGACACAAAGGAGAAAGTTGTTCCACCCAGGCCTTCCACAGAAAAGTCATCAGCAGTATGACAGACACTGTTTAAGCCCAGCTTGGCCTTGAGGGCTCAAATCTGGCAGCCAGCCACCTTTGTGTAAAACTGATATATAAGGTCACTGTGCGACGAGGTGCAGTCTCTTGCCTGCTGCCCTTGGCCACTCACTGCTGCCTGTGATGCTGTGCTACCTAGCTGTCCCTTCACTGCCATAGCTGTAACAGTTGAGCCTCCATCATTACTGGGTCTGCGCAAATCTACATTCCTTACCTTGAACACCTGCTTCCTGACAGTAGCCTTAAAGATGAACAATATTAGTGAGCTATCTTGTCCATTAGGCAATATGGCAATATTCATTATCAATTTCAATTTTGCTCAGATGGGTGAAAGGTACAATCCATCCCATCAGGCCCTTGTGGTTTCCAGTGTACATGTTCAGAGATACAGTTTGAGTCTCTTGCTTAAGTATCACTCCTACTTCTGGCCCCCACAGTTGCACCTGAGATCATGGAACCAAAACATCTGGCAGGAGAAAAGCAATTCTAGGTGCTGTGGGGAAGAACTGGACAGTGACATCAGAATTCTCCCCAACCCCCACTTGCCAGATCCATCAGGAAAACAGGGAACTAGTGAGCCTACCCACAAAAACATGTAAACCAGCCACATCATGCCTTTATCTTCACCCATTTTAGATAGCTAATGTTTACATTGCCCGTCTCTATTAAATCAATACTCTACTCAAACAAGCACATTCCTTGGTCTTGAAGTATTTTCTGTTCCAGCTGGGACTTAAAGCATCTGCATCCATAAGCAAAGTCTAGACTAGAGCAAACTATCAAATTAGAGTAATCTACACCAGTCCATGCCGTCAAACATCTCCCTCTTCATTCCACCAAGCTCTGGTTAACTCATTTCTAGCCATCCAAGCTTGGTCACCACAGACAGCAGCCTCAGGTTCTAGAGTTCACACACACCCTGTTACTTTAGACAGCACATTCATAGGCTCTCATCTGCAGCCCACTTAGGCTAGCTCAGCAGCATCCACTGCTAAACTTCAGAAGTCCAACAACTCCTTTTATTTCTTACCAGCCAGCTCTTCCTCTCTGTCTTGTCTCTGGCCCCCACAAGTGCGAAGCCCACCATGCTATCTCCTGCTACTGTGTCTCTGTGGCTGGGTCTCTCCTTCCTTAGTGGTTGGCTCCTATTTTCTGCTCTGGAACTGGCTCTTTTAAGGCAAAACTGATCAATCCCCTCAGTGGGCTACAGCTGTCTTATTAGCACTCCTGCCCAGTCACCTGGGTGGGAGTTTCAAGACCACGGCTAAAAAAGCTACATGCAAAAGTAGTTAATGACACCCTAGTTTGGTTTTGATTTTTTGGTTACATCAGTTAGGATCCCTGGTGCCATAGTGGTTAAAGCACTCAGCTGCTAACTAAAAGGTAGATCATTCAAACCCACCAGCTGCACGATGGAAGAAGATGTAGCAGTCTGCTTCCATAAAGACTTACAGCCTTGGAAACCTTATGGGGAACTTCTACTCTGAATGACACGTTCACTGTGAGTCAGAATGGACTTGATGACAGTGGGTGGTAGTGGTAGTTAAATCAGTTATCTCCATTTGTCTCATAACTCCTAAAAAGCAGGGGGTGGATATATAAGTTAGGTTTATTCTTCCTAATCAACAGATAAGGAAACTGAGATTCATAGAGGTCACATATTCACCCAGGTTCTAGACCAAGAAAGTGAAAGAAGCCAACATCAAATTCAAGTCTTGCAAATCCAAATTGTGATCTTTCTACCATTCTCAACTGTCATCAAGTTTAAACTCATCTTGAGCAGTTATTTGCCTCTTATGATTCCTCAATCTGGAATTTCTAATTTTTCTATATAAACATTTCCCTCTTTGGTCTAACAGTCACTTCTTCCCCAGAGAAGGAGAAAGAATGTTAAGAACCTGTCTTTTTCCTGCCATCTGTACAAAAGATTAGCCCACTCCCTTTCCTTTCTTACTCTAAACAAGACTTGTCCTTTGCTTGTTAACACTTGTTTTATTCTACAAATGGATTGGACTTGGTGATGCACAGTGACCGTATATTGGATGCACTTTATGGTTCTATGCATCTATAGGCTATCATCCTGCTGACCTCTGGTTGGAGGAAGGAGAGTGGGTGGAGAGGAGGAGAAAGAAAACTGCTGGGAGGATGAGGCATGTATGGAGCAGAGAGGAATAGTGTGCTGTCACTGGACAGGGAGAGAAGTGGAAGCTGCATATAGGTGGGCATGCAAATTTATATGGGAATGTACATTTTCACTCAGTCATATTAAATAGAATAATAATAATAATAATAAAGTTTCACAGCATACCAAGCTTTATCTTTTAGACCTAATATCATAAGTCCATGCTACCCTTTAATATTAATATATGACCTATTCCAACTTGCTTAACTGTTCAGTGGCTCAGCTGTCTTATCTCCAAAATGGAAATAACAATATTATCCAAAATATGATGTATTGGGAGATTTGAAACATGTGGCTAGAGCAAGGTGAATGTTACCTAGTATTTCTGTTGTCACCCTTGGTCAACCCCCTCCGTCTTTTGGTACATATCCCTTTTCATCTCTAACCAACTCACTGGGAAGCTTCTTGAATAGACACATCATTTTCTTTAGACATTCATAAATTTCCTACCTCATTAGAATCATTTATGATTATATATCAGAATTTTATTTTAGAATAGTTTCCATTTCTCTTTATCTATATGTTCCAATGCTTAAAGTCTCCATCAAAAGAATTCCAATTTTTTTTCCTCAAATAATCTTGGATTGGTATGTGTTCAAACAGCTCCACTCTGATTAACCCTTTAATGACACAGCCGGTTTTTCTCTTAGAGTTCCTCTTTAATACGAGGCGTGTGCTTGGCCAAAGGTAAGGAATGCCACTCTATCTCCCAAAAAACCAAAAGTGACTTCTGCTTATTACCACTATTTTTGTGTTTCTTTGATAATTTTTAAAAAATGTGTAGCTAATGTTCTGAATCTCTCGTTCTCTGGCTACAAAACACACAGAAGACAGCAGTGTTCCTTGATAACAGAAACAAAAGATAAAATTATATTACAGACTTGATCACTGACTTAACATGTGGTTTGAAACAACAAGAGCTCTTGATGTTTTATTTTTCTCACCTAAGATACTGAGGCAATCAGGTTTTCCCATTACTGGTATGAGGATTATATGAAGCAACATTTGCAAAGCACTTTGGGTGCCTCTGATAAAAGTGACACTGTTATCACTTTGATTTCCCCGTAAAAGATGGAAAAATCAATTCATCAGGCCCTAGGGAAAGTTTAAAAAAGTCTATTTTACTCACTTTTTAGCAGTGCTAAAATAGAAAGAGGAAAGTCACAGAGAAAGTGATACAGATTCAACGACATAGCACTACCTGTTGTCATCAGAACCATGAAGAGTATCAGATTTACTTAGGAAATTCTGTATGCAATTGACAATTTTTAAACATTTTAAATATGCATTTATGCATTTACCTAAAGAAGTAAATATGTATTTTTTCTAGTAAATATCACATAGTTGTTATTCATCCGTGACATTATTTATCTTACATTCTGCCACTAAAATGGAAAACAGAAAGAGAAACACTCAAGTAATAAAAACTTTGAGCCATGTCTGAATACATGTGGAAATTAAAAGTTGCTCTACAGAACCATTCTTGATTAACATCTTTATGCCTGAAAGAAATTTACCTACAGTTTCTACCTGCCAATCAGTTTTGATAACAACAGTTAATAAAGTAGGGATTATGAAAATATTTGAAGTGTAACATACATTCTAAAATACTTTTAACAGAAATACCTACAGCATCTATCTGAAAACACAAAACATACCTGGTTGAGCTTCTCACTTCTACTTCCCAACATTTAGGTACTTACAAGCCAACTGAGGAAACTCTGGGGATGTAGTGGTTTAGTGCTACATCTGCTAACCAAAAGGTCAGCAGTTCAAGTCAACCAGGTGCTCCTGGGAAACTCTATAGGAAGTTCTACTCTGATCTCAGCCTACAGGATTGTTATGAGACAGCAACTCGACGGCAGTGGTTTTGGTTTGGGGTTTGGGTTTGGGTTAAGTCAACTGAAGAGTCCTGGTAGCTCAGTGGTTAAGCTCTCAGCTGTGAACCAAAAACTTGGAGGTTCAAACCCACGTTCCATAGGAGAAAGATGTGGCAGTCTGCTTCTGTAAAAATTTACAGACTTCGAGACCCTGTGGGGAAGTTCTACTCTGACCTATAGTGTCACTCTGAGTGGACTTAATGTTGTTGTTTTTGTTAGGTGCCATCGAGTGGGTTCCAACTCATAGTGACCCTATGAACAACAGAACAAACCACTGCCAGGTCTTGTGCCATGTCCACAATTGTTTTTATTCTGAAGTCCATTGTTGCAGTCACTGTGTCGATCCATCTCATTGAGGGTCTTCCTCTTTTTTGCAGACCCTCCACTCTACCAAGGATGATGTTCTTCTCTAGGGACTGATCTTTCCTGACAACGTGTCCAAAATATTTACGATACAGTCTTACCATCTCTGCTTCCAAGGAGCACTCTGGTTGTACTTCTTCCAGAACAGATATGTTTGTTGTTTTGGTGGTCCATTTTACATTCAACATTCTTCTCCAACACCACAATTCAAAGGCATTAATTCTTTTGCTGTCTTCTTTGTTCATTGTCCAGCTTTCGCATGTATATGATGTGACTGAAAATACCATGGCTTGGGTCAGGTGCGCTTTAGTCTTCAAAGTGACATCCTTACTTTTGAATACTTTGAAGAGGTCCTTTGCAGGAGATTCTCCCAGTGCAATGTGTCTTTTGAGTTCTTGACTGCTGCTTCCAAGGGCACTGATTGTGGACCCAAGTAAAATGAAAGCTTTGACAACCTCAATCCTTTCTTTACATGTCAAATCCGTTCTTTACAGGTCAAATAATTAGCAATGGCCAAACAGGAAATTTTTGTTTTCTACTATGTTTGGGAAATAATTAACCACTGTACACAGTCAATCTGCTTGAGTAATTGAAAATGATAAATAGAAAAATGTATATATGAGAAAGACTAATATAAATTGACAAATTGTCTTAAGAGAAAAAGATAAATGATATACTAATATTTTGGGGAAGGAAATTACAATGATCTGGAAACACCTAAGGTTTACTTACATACTTAATCACAGAAGGAGAGAGTTATCTAGAAACTTTAGGAAATAAACAAGGAAAGAACTTCAATAATAATATAAAATGTATGCTCCCAATAGAACATCACAGCCCAATGATTTTGTAAAATAAATTTTATACATCAGTCACAGAACATGGACGTCAATAAACCCAGTAAGATAAAATAAATAACACCTCATACCTCCAGCATTCTTTCTTTCTCTAGATAACAACTTGAAATCCAAAATCATTAGTATTATACTTGGTGGAATAGCGGTGAGGTGCTACATCTGCTAACCAAAAGATCCGCAGTTCAAATCTCCTTGGAAACTCTACAAGGCAGTTCTACTCCATCCTATAGGGTCACTATGAGTCAGCATGTACTCCACAGCAGCAGGGTTGTTTTAAACTTGGTACCAGATAGCACCACCAGTTGCTTACAAAATAGAAAACACAGTGGTTTTCCAGAGAGCCACTAATACCTGAGCTTGTACCAGACTGTACAGAACATAAAAGAAAACCAGAATAATCAACCAAAGCTGATGTGAAATTGCAAGAATAATAAGAGCCTAATTCTATAACCTTCACCAGTGCTAAACTTCCACTGATTCCAAGTATGTATCTATTGAAAAAAAGCACAACTGAAATTTAACAGTATCCAAGTTATGTTACAGCCTCCTTGTGGTGACTGTGTTTGTCTTTTACAAGTTAGTAGTAGAATCAAAAGTATTAAGAACTAAATAATAGATTGCCGAACCATTGTGATACTTTTCCAAGTGACACGTTATGATGCTAGCAATACAAGACAGCTACATTACATATAAAAACCCACTGCCGTTGAGTCAGATCTTACTTATAGGTCCTATTCATAGCTACCCTAGAGGTGAGGGTAGAACTGCCCCCATAGAGTTTCCAAGGAGTGCCTGGTGGATTTGAACTGCCAACCATTTCATTAGCCGACATAGCACTTAACCCAATACACCTCCAGGATTTCTAGCTTCAAAGCCAGAGACAACTAAATTCAAATCCTCATTCAGAACCCTTAGTAACCATGAGACTCTGAACAATTTAACTTAAATTTTCTTAGTCTCAGTGCCTTCATTAAAAATAAAAGCATATTAATACCTCCTTCACAGGACTGTTGTAATGATTAAATGTTTTAATGTATGGAAGGAGACTGGCAGAAGAGTAGTAAATGAATAAATTATGTCTTTCCCCCACCCACAACCCCAGATTATACTAAACAGATCAATTAATACACCCCCAGGCCTGTACTGAAACCAAACACTATACATACTAAAGACTTGGAAGAAAAGCAGTTTTACAGGAGACCATCTCTACTAAGTTATCATAGCAATTAACAACTTTGCTGTCAAGATGCTGGTCCCTACTGCTTACATAGCTGCAAAGTAGTCACTTTATTCCTGACTTTATTCAATTATCCTACTTCGTTCTTAATTCTAGGCTCTAGACTGAGGCTAGTTACTGAGAAACTCTTAACCTTTTAAAATTCATTTTTTAATCTAACATCTATGAATGTCTTTAACCTTTCTTTTTTCTTTCTTCTAATTCTTTGAAATGAGCAGTTACCCTCAGTAGCTGGTAAGTAATATTGGGCTAGTACCATCATGCATGGATTTCATTGTGTATCTCTATCAGTCTCAATCTTATCCAAAAGTATGCATGGACTCTGAATTTCTCCCCTAGCCCAACAATTGTTAAAGTAGGTCCCCGCGTGAGGTTAAAGAGCCTGGTTGCTAACAAAAAGGCTGGAGGTTCGAATCCACCCAAAGGCACTATGGAAGAAGAGTTTAGTGATCTACTTTCAAAACATCAGTCATTGAAAACTCTATAGAAAAACTCTACTTTGACACACAGAAATTTACCATGAGTCAGAATCAGCTCCCAGGCAAATGCATAAAAGCTTATTATCAGTTTCCTTATTTCCCGAAAAACTTCTAAGTCTCATTCAAGTCTTACTTTTGTCAGTGCTTTATTTTAATCCTAGTCAAAGTCATGTAATTAATATTCACTCCCCTATGTATAAAATATCACAAAGCAATATAAGCATGATGTAAAAAAATATTACTTTTAGCAACATGATCACATAAGAATATGCAACTTCTGTCTGGGCTACCCAGCATACATAAGCACAAGAGAATCTGTTCTCCCCCAGAACTGCCAAAGTAGTTGCCAAAATATTATCTTCTGTGGTTACAAAGGCACACATTTTATAGTGTTGACTTTTAAATTTGACCGTAAGACACTTAAATATTTTTTCACAATTAGAAGCTTCCCTTCTATATATATTCCCAGATCTGCCCACAACAACTTAGAATCCATGCATAGATGTAACATAAAAAGGGAAAAAATATTAGGCATCATCCCAAAGCCAATATATAAGCAAATGAAACATACCTATGACAGGTCAGCCCACAGAAATGCTAAGAGGAAATAATTAAAAAAAGATTTATTCCTCAACAGTCACGTTGCTAAGAACTGGCACATAGTTTATCTCATTTTATTATTACAATCACGCAGTGAATTAAGTAGTATTATATGATTTTATAGACAAACAATATAAAGTCTTATTAAATTAAATAACTTTATTAAGGTAATATACCTACCTACTACATTGTACCACTTGCATTTCCACCCATGTCTGTATGCCAGCAGGGAAATATGCCTTGTTTTTCCCTACAACCATATGGTAATATAATGAGTTGTGAAAGAGCAAAGCAAGGAGGACTATGAGTCTCAAAATCTTTCCTGACTCTAGCAACCTCAGGAAACTTTTTAGGTTTCTGATAAACGTATTAATTAGTACATACAATCTTCAGGCTAGTAATTTGCCATTTTTGTGACTCATTATCTCATCTGTAATACAGTCTAAATGAGAGCAATCCAAGAGAATTATAATGCAAGGTACTTACATAAATATCAGTTTCTAAAACCCACTGCTGTTGAATCAGGTCCAACTCATAGCTACCCTAGAGGCCAGAATAGAACTGCCCCATAGAGTTTCCAGGCAGTACCTGGTGGATTTGAACTGCCAGCTTTTTGGTAAGCAGACATAGCACTTTAACCCACTAAGCCACCAAGGTTTCTAGTTTCTAATAGTCACATTAAAAAAAAGAAAAAGAAAAAGACACATATAAGATTTATTTTAATAATAATCAACCCAATTTCAATTCATAGTGACCCCATGATGCAAAGCATGTTCCTAGGCGATGATCTTTATGAGAGCCAATCACCAGGTTTTTCATCCTTGGAGCCACCTCATGGGTTTAAACTATCAATCTTTTGGTTAACAGTCAAGCATTTAACCCTTAAACCACCAGGGCTTCTTATTTTTACACTATGTCTTTCAAAATCAGTGTGTTCTTTGTTCTTACAGCACATTTCATTTTTAACTAACCAAATTTCAAGTGCTCAACAGTCATATATAGCTAGAGGCACTATATTGGATAGGATAGTGTATGTCTTAGTTATCTGGTCCCACTCTAACAGAAATAGCTCTAGCAAAGAAAAGTTTATTCTTACACAACTCTGAATTCATGGTGTCCACTCCAGTGGAAGGCTTTCCCTCTTTGTTGGCTCTCGAGCAAGCTCCTTGTGTTGCATCAGTCTTTGGTCGGGAAGCACCCTGGTGTGGGTCACTCAGATCTAAACGACGCACTGTACTCACAGTGCTGCTTTCTTAATGGTGTAAGGCTCCCAGCTCTCTGCTTGCTTCCCTTACCTTCTATCTCTTGTAGGATAAAAGGTGGTGCAAGCCACACTCTAGGGAGACTCTCTTAGTAAGGGTATAGCAGTCCCAACCTAATCCTCTTTTAATATAATCCTATCTATTAAACACAGGCAGAGATTAGGATTTACAGCATAGGAAAATCACAGAATGGAGGGAAATTACACAATATTGGGAGTCATGACCTAGTCAAATTGCTACGTACATTTTTGGGGAGATACAATTCAATCCATGACAGTATAGGTCTAGACAAACTTCAAGTTCTCATCCACCATAAATAAACTTAATGATCTTGTAATAACCATTTCCTTACATTTTTTTTTTTTTTAGTTTTATCGCCTCAGTATGTATCTCTAAGCATTATGTGAAAGTATAGTTTTCCTGCATGCTAATTTCATGTAAATGACACCAGGGGTAATATGTATTATTTGGAAAACTGTAGCATTTGCTAAAATTCTTTGTAAGATTAATGTAAGCGATACAGTTTCTTCATGGCTATTTAGCAGCCATGTGACTATACCAGTGTGAAAGCCTTATAAAACTATACCATTCAACTGTTCATTGACATCTGAATTCATTCCAGTGTTTGGTTACTATAAATAATGCTGCTACAAATATCCTTGCCAACATATCTTGAAGAGGTACACTTGCAAGACTGTTATAGACTGAACTGTGTCCCCCCAAAATGCATATCAACTTGGCTAGGCCATGACTCTCAGTATTGTATGGTTGTCATCTATTTTGTAATCTGACATGACTATCCTGCATATTGTAAATTCTAATCTCTTACGACGTTAATTGAGAATTAGAGGCTAATGAGGCAGGAGTCAATCTACAAGCTTAGGTTATATCTTAAGTCAATCTCTTTTTAGTATGAAAGAGAGAATCAAACAAAGAGGGACCTCACATCATGGACACAAAAGAACCAGGAAACCAGAGTACCTGTCTGACCTGGGGCCCTGCAGTGAGAAGCTCCTATACCAGGGAAAGATTGATGAAAGGAACCTTCCCCTAGAGCAAAGAAAGCCTTTCTATAGAGCTGATGCCCTTAATTCAGACTTCTAGCTTCTTAAACTGTGCAAGGATAAATGTGTTTGTGAAAGCATACACATGTGACATTTCTGTTACAGTAGCACTTGATAGTTGACACAAAGAGTATCTCATGAACACACTTCTAACTGACTTGGTATACTATACGATAGAATTATCTTAAGTTTTACAAGTAATGCCAAAGTTTCCTAAAATAATGAATTTCATTTTCACCCACAGTGAATTCTGCCATGTTTTCACTGCTGACTGGTATTATCACACTTTAAAGGTTTCGCCAAACAGGTATGTCATGATACTTCATCACTATTTTCTTTTACATTTTTTAATTAAGTGATTAACTTTTCATATATTTGTTGACCATTTGGGTTTCCTCTTTTGTGGTTTTTTTGTAGAACTCTTTTGACATTTAACTTTCAGGCTGTCTCTTCTACTGATATTTTCTTTTTATATGTGCTTCATATTAGCCCATGCTTTAACTATACAAATTGTTACTATCTTCACTAACTTTTAATTTGTTTTCACTTTCTTTAATGGGGTCTTTCGATGAATAGATATTCTTAAATCTAATAAAATAAATATATCAATCTTTATGGGTACCAATTTTTACATCTTGTTTAGGAAAGCTTTCCCTTCATTGAAATGAAGAAGATATTTCCCTACATCATCTTGCAGAGCTTTATATTCTGCCTTTCACATTTGAGACTTCAGTCTGCATGGAGTTAGTTTCTATATATTGTGACGTAGGAGTCAAAATCTGCTTTTGTTTTTCATATTTAGATATCCAGATGGTCCAGCACTCTCTATTAAAGAATCTATCCTTTCACACTAACCTGCAGTACTCTTTCTTTCATATATCAAATGTTCACAAATAAGTGAAGTTTCTTTGGGGAGCAGGTCCCCATTCTATTCCATTGGCATATTTGCCTAGGCCACACCCACAGCTTAGTAATGTAGCTTTAAAATATCTCTTCATACCAGACCCTCGGCCATCAAGTTGATTTTGACTCACAGTTACCCTATAGGACAGCATAGAATTGCCCCACAGAGTTTCCAAGGAGTACCTAGGATTTGAACTGCAGACCTTTTGGCTAGCATCTATAGCACTTAACCACTATGTCAAGGGTGATTAACTTTCTCAATAGTTTCTTGGCTTTTTCAACTCTCTGAACTTCCATATTACCATTAAACCAGCTTGTTGAGCTAAACAAAGGAATCTGATATGATTTGTTTTGGAATTCACTGAAAGATGTTCACCTGTATTTTATTAACTACACTAAGGCATTCAACTGTGTAAATCATAACGTGCGTGCGTGTGTGTGTGTGTGTGTGTGTGTGTGTGTAACATTACAAATGATTAGAATTCCAGAACACTTAAATTTCATCACGCAACCTATGCATAGATAAAGAGGCAGTCATTGGAACAGAACCAGGGTACATTGCATGGTTTAAAGTTAGGAAAGGTGTGTGTCAGAATTATGTCCTTTCATGATACTTAATCTGTATACCAAGTAAATAATCCAAGATGATGGACTATATGAAGAACAGGGCATCAGGATTGCAGGAAGATCCATTAACAACCTGCATTATGCAGATTACACAACTATGCTTGATGAAAATGAAGAGGACTTGAAGTACTTACCAAGAAGATCAAAGACCTTCAGGATTACATACAACATAAAATAAAATTTCTCGCAACTACATCAATAAGCAATGCCATGGTGAACAGAACAGACCAAAGTTCTCAAGGATTTCATTTTACTAGGGTTTCCAAACAACACCCATGGAAGTAATAGTCAAGAAGTCAAATGATACACTGCAACAGGGAAAGCAGCTGCAAAAGACTGCTCGGGAGTGTTCAAAAGCAAAGATGTCATCCCACTTTGATGTGTGGCATCTGGGGACTTAAAAGCTAGCAAGCTGCCATCTAAGGAGCATGAATTGGTCCCAGGCTACCTGGAGCAGAGGAGAACAAAGGACACCAAAGACAGGAGGAAAATATTTGTCCAACAGACAACAGGTACCATACAACCCAGAGACAAATCAACATGAGACCAGAAGAATTAGATGGTGTCTTTCCACCACCAAAGATTGCCTTGACATGGAACACAGTGTAGACTCCCTGTCATGATGGGAGAAAAATAGGAGTACAGATCTAGAATTCTATTAAAAGATCAAACCTGATGGCCCAACATCATGAAGGGTTCCCCGAGAACATGGCCCCTAGACTCACTGCTAGCTCAAAGCTGAAATCAGTAATGAAGACAAGTCTTCAGGCAAAAATCAAGACTGGATTGTAAGACAAGAGCAGCTCATCTATAGAAATGAGATGGGAGGGTAGACAGGAAGGGACAGGAGTTGGCTAAATGAATACCAGAAGCACAGGATGCAAAGCAGGAGCGTGCTGTTGCAGGATTGGGAGAGCAGCTTGAGTTGCATAGAGGTGTGTGTACAGGGTTTTCTATGCCTAATTGATTTGGATTGTAAACTTCTACTTAATCACAATAAAATATTTTTTTAAAAAAAGCAAAGATATCTTAAAAACTGAGTTGCATCTGATCCAAGTTATGGTGTTTTGAATCTCCTCATAAGCATGTGAAAGCTGGACAAAGAAAATACGGCACTTGGCTGGCTTGGCAAAGAAGAATTGACACCTTTGAATTATGATGTTGGCAAAGAATACTGAATATACCACAGACTGTTAAAAGAATGAACAAATCTGTCTTGGAAGAAGTACAGCCAGAATGTTCCTTAGAAGCAAGGATGGTGTCTTAGTCATCTAGTGTTGCTACAACAGAAATATCACAAGTGGATGGCTTTAAAAAGAGACACTTTTTTCTATCACAGTCCAATAGCCTGAAAGTCCAAATTCAGAATATCAACTCCAGTGGAAGGCTTTCTCCTTTGGCTCTAGAAGTTCCGTGTAGTCAGTCTTTCCCTAGACCAAGAGTTTCTGAGCCACAGGGACTCCAGGCCCCTTATAAAGGATGCACTCAGCTCCCAGCACTACTTTCCTTGTGATATGAGGTGCCCCCAAATCTCTCTGCTAGCTTCTCTCCTTTACATCTCACAAGATTGCCTCAAAGCACAATGCAGTCTTACACACTGAGTCCTACCCCACCAACACAACTGCAGCACATTCTCCATCATTAACAACATAGAGACAGGGTATAGTATACAGCATATAGGAATATCACACAACGATAGAAATCACGGCTTAGCCAAATGGCTACACACATTTCTGAGGTCGAAACAATTCAACCCATGACAGATGATGACATTATATAGTTTGGACATGTTATTAGCAGGGATCTGCCTCTAGAGAAGGACAGTAGAAGATGAGAGAAGAAGAGGAAATAAAAAATCAGGGAAAAAGAGGAAGATCCTCAGTGACATAGACTGACACAGTGGCTAGATCAATGTACTCAAATATAACAACTGTGAGGCCAGTGCAGGACTCGACAGTGTTTCCTTCTGTTGTATATAGTGTCATTACGAGTCAGAACTGACTCAGTGGCACCTAATAACAACAACACAGATCAACTGAGATAGAACTGATACTCTATTATTTTGAATCTTCCAATATATTATTTTTTTGTTCTAAATATTTGTCATTTTAAATGTAAATTTATATTTTGTTCCACAGAACTCTTACATATCTTTATTAGATTTATTCTGAAGTAGTCCGTAGGCTAGAGCAAAATGTGTATTATTTCATTTTAACTCTTTTGTTGCTGATATATGGAAATATAATTCATTCTTGGATATCAACATGTATCTATAAACCCCATTAAACTCTTATCAATCATTGATTAGAACCTCTTAGATTATACATGCACACAGTCACATCACTATCTGTAGACTGTAGCAATTCTGTATTTTTTAAGCCCTCGTGTACGTTGTTTATTTTTCTGACTTACTAAACTGGCTAAAGCATCCAATGCGATCTTGAACAGAAGTAGTGGACAACAGATCAACATCACTGTATGATTCCTGATGCAAAAGATAAAACATACATTATTTCATCATTGAGTTTGAGTTTGCCCTACAATGTTTGCAAATAACCTTTTATAACATTAAGAAAGATTGTCCATGTTTACTAAAAATTTTTGTCATAATTTAGATGTTAAGTTTGATTGTTTTTCTGCATCGATTGAAATGATCACATATTTTCCTTCCTGTATTATTTTATTGTGCTGGCTTACATTACAATTCTCAAATATTTAACCAATCTTGTATGTCTGGAATGTATTCAATTTTGTAAAGGATGTATTATACATATTTGCTACTTCTTTGTTTAGAATATACATATGTGACTTTTCATAATGGCTTTGTAACCCGACACTGAAGTTATGACAAAACCACAAAATGAATTTGGGAGTGTTTCCTCTTTTCTAGAGAAGAATTTGTGTAAGCTTGAGTATCTGGTAGAATATAATAGAATTCAATAGTAAAGGCATTTAGAGTCATATTTTTCTTTGTAGAAAGATTTTAATAGATTTATTATTTTTGTATTTTCTTCAACATCGGTAAGTTTGTTTCTCTAAAAATTTGTCCATTTAAACAAAAGGTGAAAACTATGGTCATAAAATGTTAATAAACCCTTCATATTATTTGTAATACAAATAGTTGTTGCACTGATGAACTTTTTATTCCTTACTTTGTCATTTGTTAATTTTCTTTTTTAAAAATCCTTGATTTATTTAAAAAATAATATATAAATCTTATCATTCTTTAAAAAAAAAAAACAACGATTGGGTTTGTTCATTTCTTTTGAAATTCCTTCCTAATTTTTGAAATTTTCCCTCTTTGTGAACAATGCAAGACTTTACAACAATGTAATTATATTTATTACCAAATATATACATACACACAGGAACCCCTGAAGGTGTAGTTGTTAACTGTTACATTTACTAACCAAGAGATTGGCAGTTCAAATCTGCCAGGCACTCCTTAGAAACTCAGTGACACGATTAGGCTCTGTTCTATAGGGCTGCTATGAGTCTGAATTGAGTTGATGCACAGTTTTTTGTTCATATATATATATGTGTGTTCATATATATATATATGCAACTTACAATTATTTATTTCTACTTTAAATCCTACATTACATTAGGTTTGTTGTTTTAAGCAATTAATGTTATATTTCCCTTCATAGTTACCAGGGTTTTTTTTGTTGTTGTTGTTCCCTTATTATTTCATCTTGCTTTCCAGACCTTCCATCTGGGATCATTTTCCTTCAATCTGAATGGCATCTGTATGGAAAATTTAAGCCAAATAATAAGGTAATAACAAGTGACTCCAAAATCTTATTGAAGCACAACAACAAAGATTCATTTCTTGCTGACATTTATGTCGATGCGGATCTGCTACAGTGCTGCTTAATGTACTCTTTATTTTAGGAGCAAAGTTGAAGAAGCACCTCCTCTCTGGGACATTGTGTTTAAAATTCCTGATCGGAAGTGTTTCATGTCATTTCAACTCACATTTTTTTTTTTTTTTTTTGACAATAAAGTGATATGGTCAACTTGATGTGACTGGGGTATGATATCCCTATTTTAAAGAGACAGAAAATCACCTGAAATTAGTAAAATCAACTCTATCATCTTTTGGAATTTCCAATAGATATCCTGTGGGTGACAAATCCAGTATTTGTCTGAAAAAATATATTTACTGCTATTCTTCAAATCTGTCTTCTGTGAGTCTGCAGTTCACAAGGTAGTTTTACTTTCATCACAGCAATGGCATCATTGCACTTCTTTTTTTTTTTTATTTAACATAACTGAGTGAAAATGTACATTCACATGTAAATTGACATGCCCCCCTATATGCAGCTTCCACTGCTCTCCCTGTCTGGTGACAGCACACTATTCCTCTCTGCTCCATACCTGTCTCATCCTCCTAACAGTCTCCTTTCCCCTCCCCACCGTCCACTCCCCTTCCTCCAGCCAGAGGTCAGCAAGATGATATAATATAGATGTATAGAACCATAAAGTGCTTCCAATATATGGTCACTCTGCCTTGCTAAGTCCAATCCATTCCTGTCCAAAGAGTGGACCTTTGTTATAAAATATGGGAGAGGGCAGCATCAGGGAAGGGGGCCATGCTCTCAGAGTAACCCCAAAACCGCTGGACCATCAATTGAGGTCTTTTAGTGGAGATCTCATGATGCACCTCTTTTTATTCTTGTGTTGCCAGTGAGGCTCCTCTCTGTGAGCTCCGTCGTGGCTATCACTGGTGGTGGCCGGGCACCATCCAGTTCTTCCGGTCCCAAGTCGATGTAGGCACCCACTCTTGCGGGTCTCTCTGTCTTCTCGGTGGTCTTTACCACATGCCGTTTTGGCCCTCAGTGAGCATCCGTTCCTGCTGAGTTCGGACCATTTGCTGTGTCCTCGGATGGCAGCTTGGCAGCTTTTAAGACCCCAGACGCCACTCACCAATGTGAGGTGCAGAGAGCTCTCTTAGCAAAACGCTAGTTGTGCCAATTGGCCTGGAATTCGCCTAAGAGCATGGTCCCCCACCCCCCGCCCCAGCTACTCTATCCTTGCAATATTGAGTTAAGATGGAAGGAGTATTCAAGTTATGCTGAAGTCCACTTAATGTTGTTCTTGTTCCTAATGTGTGCTGTCACCGCTTTCTCCCAACTAGATTGCTAGTAACTATCTAAACTAAACCCTCCCCCACCTCGCACTCCCTCCTTCCCCTCCCTTGCAGCTGTCAAAGAGTCTTTTCTTCTATACACAAGTCTGTTTTTGAGATCTTATCGTAGAGGTCTCATACAGTATTTGTCCTTTTGTCGCTGACTACTCTCACTCAACATAATGTCTTCCAGTTGAAACCGGGTTAGGAGATGTTTCCTGGAATCATCGTTATTCTTTATCATTGCGTAGTGCTCCATTGAGTATATGTACCACAGTTTACCTATCCATTCTTCTATTGTTGGGCATCTGGGTTGATTCCATCTTTTTGCTATTGTGGACTGTGCTGCGATAAACATTCTGGTGCATGTGTCCGTTGGTGTGAAAGGACTTGAATCTGTAGGATATATTCCAAGTAGTGGAATTACTGGGTCAAATGGTATAACAATATCCATTTTTTTAAGGAAGCGCCAAATTGCCTTCCAAAGAGGCTGGACCATTTTGCAACCCCACCAACAGTGTAGGAGACTTCCACTTTCTCCACAGCCTCTCCAGCATTTGTTGTTTTGTGTTTTCTGGATCATGGCCAATCTTGTTGGGGTGAGATGCTATCTCATTGTTGTCTTGATTTAAATTTCTTTAATAACTAAAGATCGTGAACATGTCCGCATGTGTTTTTTGGCTGCCTGGATCTCCTCTTTAGTGAAGTGTCTGTCCATCTCCTTTGTCCATCACTTAATTGGATGGTTTATCTTCTTCTTATTGATATTTTGTAGTATCCTATAGATTATGGAGATCAGGCATCGGTCTGACATAGAGTTGCCAAATATTTTTTCCCATTCTGTGGGTGTTCTTTTAATTCTATTAATAAAGTCTTTGGATGAGCAAAAGTGTTTGATTCTTAATAGTTCCCATTTATCTATTTTCTCTTCTGTTGATTGAGGTTTGTTTGACAGATTTTGGAGTCTGTTCTCATTGTGTATTAAAACTTCCATTGTTGTTCCTACCTTTTCTTGGATGAGCTTTAGCGTTTTAGGTTTGATATTTAGGTCTTTTATCCAGTTGGAGTTGGTTTCTGTATAAGGTGTAAGATATGGATCTTGATTCAGTTTATTGCAGATGGATAACCAATTTTGCCAGCACCATTTGTTGAAGATACTGTTTCTACCCCAGTTTAATGTCTTAGGGCCTTTGTCAAATATCAACTGTTCATAGGCAGATGGTGTCATCTCTGGGGTCTCAATTCTGTTCCATTGATCCATCTGTCTGTTCTTGTACCAGTACCAGGCTGTTTTGACCACTGTGACAGTGTAGTATGTTCTAAGGTCAGGTAATGAAAGGCCTCCCAATGTGTTCTTCTTCTTTAGTAGTACCTTACTTATCCGGGGCTTCTTCCCTTTACAAACAAAATTGGTAATTTGTTTCTCCATCTCATTAAAAAATGATGCTGGAATTTGTATTGGGATTGCATGATATAAATAAATTGCTTTGGGTAAAATAGACATTTTCACAATGTTAAGTCTTCCTATCCATGAGCAGGGTAGGTTTTTCCATTTATCTAAGTCTCTCTTAGTTTCTTGTAGTAAGGGCTTATAGTTCTCTTTGTAAAGGTCTGTTGTTTCTCTGGTTAGATTAATTCCTAGGTACATTATCTTCTTAGGGGCTATCGTAAATGGTATTGATTTCATAATTTCCTCCTTCACAGTCTCGTTGATGGTATAAAGGAAACCTACTGATTTACTTATGATTATCTTGTATCCTGAAACTTTGCTGAACTCTTCTATCAGTTTGAGTAGCTTACTTATAGATTCCTTGGGGTTCTCTGCATATACAATCATATCATCTGCGAACAGGGAGATTTTAACTTCCTCTTTGCTGATGCAGATGCCCTTTATTTCTTGGTCTTGTCTAATTGCTCTGGCTAAAACTTCTAGCACAATGTTGAATAGGAGAGGTGACAGTGGGCATCTTTGTCTAGTTCCTGATCTCAGGGTAAAGTCTTTCAGTCTCTCTCCATTCAGGATGATGTGGGCAATTGGCTTTGTATAAATGGCCCTTATTGTGTTGAGGAATTTGCCGTCTATGCCCATTTTGCTAAGAGTTTTTAGCATGAATGGGTGTTGGACTTTATTAAATGCCTTTTCGGCATCAATGGACAAAATCAGGTGATCTTTGTCTTTTGTGTTATTTATGTGGTTAATCACATTAATTGTTTTCCTGATGTTGAACCAGCCTTGCATCCCTGGTATGAATCCAACTTGGTCATGATGGATTATTTTCTTGATATGTTGTTGTATTCTGTTGGCAAGAATTTTGTTGAAGATTTTTGCATCTCGGTTCATGAGTGATATCGGTCTGTAGTTCTCTGTATTTGTTGGATCTTTCCCTGGCTTAAGTATCAGGGTTATGCTGGCTTCATAGAATGAGTTTGGGAGTACTCCATCCCTTTCTATACTGTGAAATAGTTTCAGTAGTATTGGGGATAACTCTTCTCTAAATGCTTGGTAGAATTCTGCAGTGAAGCCATCTGGGCCCGGACTTTTTTTGGTTGGCAGTGTTTTGATGACCTTTTCAATCTCTTCCTTTGTGATGGGTTTATTAAGTTGTTCTGCTTCACGTTGTGATAATTTAGGTAGGTGGTATGAGTCAAGGAATTTTTCCATTTCCCCTAGGTTTTCAAATTTGTTAGAGTACAGTCTTTCATAGTATTCTGTTATGATATTTTTGATTTCTGTTGTATCTGTGGTGACAACTCCCTTCTCATTTCTAATTTGGGTTATTTGTTTCCTTTCCTGCTTTTCTTTAGTAAGTTTAGCCAGTGGTTTATCAATTTTGTTGATCTTCTCAAAAAACCAGCTTTTGTTTTTTTCAATTTTTTCAATTGTTATTCTATTCTCTAATTCATTTAGCTCTGCTCTAATCTTTATGATCTCCTTTCTTCCGGTTCCCGAGGGGTTCCTCTGTTGTTCTCTTTCTACTTGTTCAAGCTGTAGAGTTAGTTCCTTGATTTGGTTTCTTTCTTCCTTCCAGATGTGTGCATTTATGGAGATAAACAGACCTCTGAGGACTGCTTTAGCTGTATCCCATAGGTTCTGGTAGGAAGTGTTTTCATTCTCATTCAAATCCATGAATGTCTTTAATTCATCCCTGATTTCCTCTATAACCCATGTTTTTTTGAGCAAGATGTTGTTCAGTTTCCAAGAGTTCCACTTTCTATCTCTGTTTTTTCTGCTATTGATTTCAACTTTTATGGCTTTATGATCTCAGAAGATGCTTTGCAGTAATTCAACGGTATGGATTTTGTTGAGCATTGCATTGTGGCCTATCACATGGTCAATTCTGGAGAATGTTCCATGTGCACTGGATAAGAAGGTGTAGTTGTCTGCTGATGGGTGGAAAGTTCTGTATATATCAATGAGGTTTAGTTGGTTAATTGTGTCAATGAGGTCTTGTGTATCTTTACTGAGCTTTTTTCTAGATGATCTGTCTAGTAATGAGAGTGGAGTGTTAAAGTCTCCCACTACTATTGTGGAGTCATCTAACTCTCTTTTGAGCGTAGTCAGTGTTTCTTCGACATATTTAGGTGCTCTGACATTAGGTGCATAAATGTTTAATATAGTTAAGTCTTGCTTGTGCACTGAACCTTTCAGCAATAAATAGTGTCCATCTTTGTCCACGATGGTGGATTTGACATTAAAATTGATTTTGTCTGAGATTAGAATTTCCACCTCTGCTCTTCTTTGTTCATTGTTAGCTTGATACATATTCTTCCATCCTTTAATTTTCAGTTTGTTCCTGTCTTTAGGTCTCGAGTTTCTTGTAGACAACATATGGATGGGTCGTGTCTTTTGATCCAAGATGACACTTGGTGTCTCTTTACTGGAGCATTCAGTCCATTCACATTCAATGTAATTATTGATAGGTATGTGTTCACTGCTGCCATTGTGATATGTTTATCTTTATGTTGATGTTTTCTCTGTTGTTCTTATTAGTCTGTTCTGGGACACTCTTTTTTGTGAGTTGATTTTTCACCTTTTTCAGAGCTGGTTTTATAGTTGTTGAGACTCGTGTATTAGATTTCTTGAAATGGTGTGATACATCTTTGTTGTGCTTTATAGCTGCCTCTATGGACCCCCTTAATAAACTATTTATAAACCCAATTTTAATTACTACCAGTCTTGTCATCTTCCTCTCCATCTGGAAGGACTATAACAACTGTAGTACATCCCTCTTTTATTATGATGACACCATAGTTTTCATGATGATCACTGGATTGCTTCTTTCCAAATCAAAGCTGTGATTTACTTTGGAGCCTTCCCTAAATGAGTATTGAGTAGTGTGTCGTTCTAAAATATATAGTTAGTGGTTTCGTTCTTCTAAGCCAAAGCCAAGAACTTCTTTCAGTATTTCTTGTAGTTTGGGTTTGGTTTTTACAAAGTCTCTGAGTTTCTGTTTATCTGGGAATGTCTTAATTTCATTTTCGTATTTGAAAGATAGTTTTGCAGGATATATAATTCTTGGTTGGAAGTTCTTCTCCTTCAAGACTTTGAATGTGTTATGCCACTGTCTCTGTGCCAGCATGGTTTCTGCTGAGAAATCTGACGAGAGCCTACAGGGTTTCCCTCTGAATGTTAGCTTTGCCTTGAGTCTTGCTGCCTTTAAGAGTTGCTGCTTATGTTTCATTTTGTTAAGCTTGATTATAATATTTCTTGGAGTCTTTCTTTTGAGATCTATATTGCGTGGTGTATGATATGCATCTGAGATGTCTATATTCTCTTCCTTCATGATTTCTGGGAAGTTTTCTTTCAGCAGCTCAGCAACAATACTCTCTGTGTTCTCAGATGTCTCACCGTGTTCAAGGACTCCGATAAATCGAAGGCTGTTCGTCTTAATAGAGTCCCACATGCTTCTTAATGTTTCTTCATTTTTCTTGCTTCTTTTTTCTGATTTCTGCTCATAGACACTGGCATTAGTAGCTCTGTCTTCCAAGTCAGAAATTCTTTTTTCCATTTGTTCCATTCTGTTTTCTTGGCTTTGCATGGAAGTTTATATGTCTTTGATTTTCTTCCTGATCTGTTGGATTTCAGAGTACTGGTGTTCCATCAGGTCGAACAACTTGCTTAATTTTTCATTTTGTTCTGCTGCATTTTGTATAAGGTCTAGAAGGGCTCTGTATATAATCAATTTGTATTCACTTCCTGATGCTTTCATAAAAGTTTCTTCATCTGGAAAACTCCTTGGTTGCTTTGTTTGGGAGGCTTCTGAAGCCATGAGTGATTGCTTGTATGCCACAATTGTCTGTTGCTTTTTCGGTCCCATGTGATTATACAGAGGCTGGAAGAGGTGTTGTGAAGATGGATTGCAAATGTTTCTCTATGCTGTCTTCAAATGTAAAGCAAAAGGTATCTGACCGGTTCACAAGTCAGTTAAGTTTTCAGGTGTAGAGGTCCCTCTTCTCATCTGACGAAGTAAGCACCACTATATCCCACCCCAGATGATAACAAACTAGTTCAGAATACAGCCCTGCTACTGCCCTGGTGGCCTCTGCTGACAGGGCCTAGCCTTGTCCAACACTGCGTCGAGTACTGGTTTTGTGATAGAAAAGCGCTCTCTTGTGGGCAGGCTCTGGCTCCCAAGCTAAGAATTAGGTCCAGCTGCGGCCACCGTACCCAAGATGGCATCCTCCACACAGGCAGCAGACAGAGGGGCTAACGGTGCCGAGAGGTAGTGATTCCTCCGCTTCTGTTGCAGGGCCCCCAGCATAGTCAGCACTGTGCAAAATCACTACTTTTCTGTCGGAGATGCGCTGTCCCGTTTGCAGGCGCTGGCTCCCAGGCTAAGAACGAGGTCCCGCTAAAATCTCAGTACCAACATGGCGTCCCGCACACTGACCGCGAAGCTCTGCACAAACCCCGCTGAGGCAGCTACAAAACGAAAGGCTCAAAATCGCTAGATTAACAGAGTCCCGAGCCTGGCTCTCAGAGTATGGGAATTTCGCCTGCCTATTCCCCCAGCAGCGCGTCTGAGTCCAGCCACCAGGCAAGGCCCAGCTCCGCCCGCCAGCCGAGACCGAGGAAAAAAAAAGTCAAAATGGTGCGTTTACCTTCGGTCCATGAGAGCCGGGGCTAGTCAGGAGCGGGAGTCAGCGAAAGAGAGGAGGTTTTTCGCTGAGTGGTGTGAAGTTCCAATTAACAGCTTTGTGCCGTGTCCTGAGGCTGATTAGGTGATCAGAAGGCTCTGTTTGATTGTCAGTTCAGGTCTTGGTTTCCAGAGGGATATAAGGAGACGCGGGCTTAGTCGGCCATCTTGACTCCGCCCCCTGCACTTACTTCTGACTTCAATGTTACTATTAATAAATTTGTCATCAGTCTAACTAACTGCTAATATTTTAAAGCTTATTGCTATTTAATCTTTGTTTACATAAGACCTTAATTTGTATTTTGGTATACCGCAGGTTTCCTATGATATATTCAGGTGTATATTTCCTTCTACTTATCATTCTTAGGATTTGTTAGACATCTTGAATCCAAACTGGTATCTTACTTCTGTCCTGGAAAATTGGCAGCTAAGATCTCCTAAAATACTGCCTCTGCCACATTTTTGTGTCTTCCTTTTCTAGAATTCCAGTTACACACATATTAGACCTACCATGTAAGAATTTCTATCCCCCGTGACTTTTAATGTGTCTTTCATGTATTTTCTGTATCTTTGTCTCAGTGCTATATTCTGGAAAATTACTCTGACTGATCTTCTAGGGAACTACTGTGATTGATTCATCGAGTTTTCAATCTCTGTTGTTGGTTTTCTCATTTCTAAAAGTTTGTTTTTCAAATCTGATAGATCATAATAGTGCTAATACTTCAAGTAAGTTTTGATTTTCTTTAAAATTACTAACACACTTGTTTAATAACCCTCGCCTATAATTCCAGTGTTTGAGGTATTCCTAACCCTAACCCTAGCCAAATCAACACACATATTTAGTGGGGACACAATTTAATCCATGTGATCTCACTTGTTATCACTTTCAGATTTCTCAGTCTGAAGTGAAGTCTTGCTCTGAGTATTCTAAAACTCTCTGATGCAGGACATACTGAAAGCTCACTTGGCAGTTTCACTGGAACCCTTCCTAAAAAGGTTGAAGGAAGGAACAGACCATCTCCCAAAGTTAGTACAGTAAGGACTCACTTGAGTTCACCAGAAAGAAATCTCTTTTTTCAATCCCTGCTCATAGAGGGCCAGAATATTGCTGAGGGGTTCAAATGTCATGGAACACATTGCCCATTCATTTTCCGTAAATTCTGCATTGGGGACAAACTCTTTTACTTAGTATCCTTTGATCTACTAACTTGACACAAGTCAAAAATGGAGCATTATCTTATATTCTTTGATGTTATTCATAGTCAGATACAAATTATTTTTATATATATTTTATTGTGCTACACATAAAAGTTTACAATCCAAGTCGATTTGTCATACAAAATCCTCCTCCCCCCCGCTATGTAACTCTAGCTTCTCTCCCCACCCTGGGACAGAACACTGTTCCTTTCCACACTGTGTCTACTCAGCCAGCTCCCATCCCCCTCCACTCTAATCAGGAGCTATTCCACCAGTCTTATTCTATACAGTTAAGCCAACAAGCACAATGTTCATCAGCATCACACTACATCTTACAATCTAGTCTACTCTTTGAAGAGTTGGTTTTGGGAATGTTTCAGCTCTAGGCTAACAGTGAATCCAGGGCCATATCCTTAGGAGACCCTCAAATCTGTGGGACCATCAAGTCCAGTCTTTTTAATAGAGTTCTAGTTCTGCACACTCATTTTTCTCCTGTTAAGTCAGGGACTCTACTTTGTATTCCCTGTTGGCAAAGTTATTGGTGGTGGCTGGGCACCATCTAGTTCTTCTGAGCTCATGCTAATGTACTCTCTGTATCGTATGGCCCCATCTGCCCCTTAGGATCATATTTTCCTCATGTCTCTGTTGTCCTTCATTCTCCTCTGCACCATATGGGTAGGGACAAATTGATGCTAATTAGATGGCCTATTGTTAGTTTTTATAAACCCAGAGGCCACACACCAAAGTGGGATGCAGATGGCAGAGTAAACAGACATCTCCTCATCTCCCTCTGAGAACTAAGGTCTGTATGATATTTTTTATGGAGCATTGAATACTTCAGAAGCCTTAGGACCTAACATATTTGACTAGGAAACAGTATCAGACTAATCTTCTCCTCTCAAAAACAATCCAGTGACCATTTGACCTCTGCTTCTGCTGCTACATTGTAACAGACAACTACAGCTTCTGCAAACACCCAATAACAGTAACATACTTTCATTATAAGCAGGCAGGTGAAGTCCCCTGTTCCCCACTTCCAGCTCCCAATTCAGCACCTGGACAGCTCCCTGCATAGAAGTGCAGATTACTTTTACTTTTAAGGTTTACTTTTTTAAGGCTGAGAGGCTTGTATTTTCTCTCTGAAAATTTGTCTGTTGAAAAAGTTCTTTTCTCTCACTGGCATTATAAGATTGGCTGACAGCCCCCAGCTTCTCCATGAACAGAGCAGCCTCTTTGCTACTCAATAAGCAAAGTCTTCCACCCTTGAAAGTCTTTAATGGGAATTCCTGAACAAGAGAGGATTAATGACAACATAAAGAGAATTGCTGTAGAGATGCTGACAGAAAACTTTCCTGAGATTATGAACAGACAACATAGATATTCAAGATGTTTATCAAACACCGCAAAAGTTAGATCTAAGAAGAACACCAAGGCATATTATAAATAAGCTTAATAAGCTAAAACACAAGGAGATGCTTCTGAAGACAGCAAGGCTCAAGTCAAAACTAACATTCCAAGGGAAACCCTGTAGACGTTCTTCTGACTTTTCTGCTGAAATAATGCTGGCTAGAAAACAATGGGCAGACACATTCAAAGCCCTGAATGAGAAAAACTGCCATCCCAGAATAATTTATCCTGCAAAATTGTCTATCAAATATAATAGTGAAATTAAGACTTTTGAAACTAAAGAGAAATTTAAAGACTTCATAAAAACTAAACCAAAATTACATGAAATATTGAAAGAAGCACTTCCCTAAATACATGTTTTCGGTGGTAATTCAAGGCACTTCATCCAAATTTCTAATGAGTTAAGGAAAGCACAACCTTCACCAAACCAAGCCAAAAGCTACAGTATTATAATAAGGGTACCCATGATCATATCATGACAACTATAATATTATCACATTAAAAGAGGGATACACTACAATAGTTACAGTTGTTTTTGATGCAGCAACAGTTTCTAACATATAAAATAGTTAAAATTGATTTCAATAATTATATGTTAAGGGGGATTAGGCATGTAGCCATAGAACAGATTAACAATATATCATTTGAAATTAAAAATCACAATACAGGAGTCTCAACAAATATAAAATCAAAACTCACACCATCCATAAAGAAGAATGTCCCAGAACAGATTAATAAGAACAACGGAGAAAACATCAACATGAAAATAAACATTGCAATGACACCACTAAACATATACCTATCAATAATCACATTCAATGTAAATGGACTGAATGCTCCAGTAAAGAGACAGCGAGTGATATCGTGGATTAAAAGACATGACCCATCTATATATTGCTTACGAGAAACACATCTTAGTCTTAAAGATGAGAACAGGTTGAGAATTAAAGGTTGGAATCATATATATCAAGCTAATAATACACAAAAAAGAGCAGGTGTGGCAATATTAATTTCAGATAAAATAGATTTTAATGTAAAATCCACTATTGTGGACAAGGATGGTCACTGTTTATTGCTGTAAGGTTCAATACTCAAGCAAGACTTAACAATATTAAACATTTATGCACCCAATACTAAAGTACCTAAACACATTGAACAAATATTGACAACACTGAAAAATGAGATTGATCATTCCACAGTAATAGTTGAGGACTTTAACACTCCCCTTTCAGTTAAGGATAGATCATCCAGAAAAAAGCTCAGTAAAGATACAGAAGATCTTATTACAACAATCAACCAACTTGAGCTTATCGACATATACAGATCTTTTCATCCATCAACAGATGAATACACCTTCTTCTCCAAAACACATAGAACATTCTCCAGAATAGACCATATGTTAGGTCATAAAACAATTCTCCATAAAATCCAAAACGTTGATCTATTGCAAAGTATCTTCTCAGACCACAGAGCTATAAAAGTTGAAATCAATAACAGAAAATTCATACATAATAATTCCAACTTGTGGAACCTGAACAATACTTTACTCGTAAAGCCTTGGGCTATAAAAGAAATTAAAGACACATTAAAGAAATCTATGGATTCAAATGAGAATGAAAACACATCCTACCAGAATTTATGGGATACAGCAAAAGCAGTGCTCAGAGGTCAGTTTATCTCTATAAATGTACACTTCCAGAAAGAAGAAAGAGCACAAATTAAAGAATTAACCTCACAGCTTGAACAAGTAGAAAGAGAGCAACAAAGAAACCCCTTAGACACCAGAAGTAAACAGATTATAATGATTAGAGCAGAACTAAATGAATTAGAGAATAGAAAAACAATTGAAAAAATTAACAAAACCAAAAGCTGGTTCTTCGAAAAGATCAACAAAATTGATAACCCATTGGCTAAACTTACGAAAGAAAAACAACAGAAGATACAAATAACCCGATTAAGAAATGAGTTGGAAGATCTTACAACAGACCCAACTGAAATAAAATATATCATAGCAGAATACTATAAAAAGCTATACTCTGACAGGTTTGAAAACCTGGGAGAAATGGACAAATTTCTAGATTCATATGACTCACCAAGACTATCACAAGGAGAAATAGATCAACTTAATAAATCTATCACAAAGGAAGAGATTGAGGAAGTCATCAAAAATCTACCGACCATAAAACGTCCTGGCCCAGACAGCTTTACTGGAGAATTCTACCAAGCTTTTAGAGAAGAATTAACTCCAGTACTGATGAGGCTATTTCACACCATAGAAAGAGATGAAATACTTTCAAATTCATTCTACAAAGCCAGAAGAACCCTGATACCAAAACCAGGGAAAGATCCCACAAAAAAAGAAAATTACAGACCAATATCACTCATGAATCTAGATGCAAAAGTCTTCAACAAAATTCTAGCCAATAGAATTCAACAGCATATAAAAAAATAACTGATCATGATCAACTTGGTTTCATTCCAGAGATGCAAGGCTGGTTCAACATCAGAAAAACAATTAATGTAATCAACCACATTAATAACACAAAAGATAAAAATCACCTGATTTTGACAATTTATGCAGAAAAGGCATTTGGCAAAGTTCAATATCCATTCATGCTTAAAACTCTCAGAAAAACAGAAATAAAAGGGAAATTCCTCAATATAATCAGTAGCATCTATGCAAAGCCAACTCCTTTCATCATCCTGAATGGTGAAAGACTAAGAGAATTCCCTTTGAGAATGGAAACTAGACAAGGATGCCTGCTCTCACCACTTCTATTCAACATTGTGCTAGACGTTCTAGCCAGAGCAATTGAACAAGACAGAAATAAAAGGCATCCATACTGGCAATGAAGAAGTAAAGATTTCCCTCTTTGCAAATAATATGACTGTTTATATAGAGAATCCAAAGACATCCATAAGTAAACTATTAGAGCTAATAGAAGAATTCAGCAAAGTATTGGGATACAAGATAAACATAACTAAATCAATAGGATTCCTTCATACCAACAGTGAAATTATTAATGAAGAAATCACCAAATCAATTCCATTTAATATAGCTCCCAAGAAGATAAAATACCTAGGAATAAATCTAACTAGAGAAATAACAGATCTTTACAGAGAAAACTACAAGACCTTGCTACAAGAAACTAGGAGAGACTTACATAAGTGGAGTAATCTGCCCTGTTCATGGATAGGAAGACTCAACATTGTGAAAACATCTATTTTGCCCAAAGCACTCTACTTGCATAATGCAATCCCAGTACAAATTCCAGTGACATTTTTTAATGAGATGGAGAAACAAATTATCAGCTTTATTTGAAAAGGGAAGAAACCCAGAATAAGTAAAGCACTACTGAAAAAGAACATACTTGGAGGCCTCTCACCACCTGACTTTAAAACCTATTACACTGCCACAGAAGTCAAAACAAGCTGGTATTGGTACAAAAGGAGACATATGAATCAATGGAACAAAGCAGAGACACCAGAGATGTCACCATCCTCCTATGAACAACTGATATTCGACAAAGGTTCTAAGATTTTGAACTGGGGTAAGAACAGTCTCTTTAACAAATGATGCTGGCATAATTGGATATCCATCTGCAAAAAAAAATTGAAACAAGACCCATATCTCACACCTTATACAAAAACAACTCAAATTGGATAAAAGACCTGAATATAAAAGTTAAAACAATAAAGCTCATCCAAGATAAAATAGGGTCAACAATGGACGTTTTAATACGCAATATAGACAGACTTCAAAATCTAACAAACAAAACACATTCATCAGAAAAGAAAATAGATAAATGGGAATTAATAAGAATTGAACACTTCCGCTCATCCAAAGACTTCATCAAAACAATTAAAAGACCACCTACAGAATGGGAAAAAACATTTGGCAACTCTATGTCAGACCAACGCCTGATCTCCATAATCTATAAGGTTCTACAAAATATCAATAAGAAAAAGACAAATCATCCAATTAAGCGATGGGCAAAGGAGATGGACAGACACTTCTCTAAAGAGGAGATCCAGGCAGCCAAAAAGTACATGTGGACATGCTCACGATCATTAATTATTAAAGAAATTCAAATCAAAACAACAATGAGATACCATCTCATCCCAACAAGATTGGCCATGAGCCAAAAAAAGCAAAACAATAAATGTTGGAGAGGCCGTGAAGAGATTGGAACTCTCCTTCACTGTTGGTGGGATTGAAGAATGGTGCAACTTCTTCGGAAAGCAATTTGGCGTTACCTTAGAATAATGGATATAGATATACCATTTGCCCCAGTAATTCCTCTGCTCGGAATATATCCTACAAAATCAAGGCCATTCACACCAAGTGATACATGCACACGAATGTTCACACACAGTCCACAATAGCACAAAGTTGGACTCAACCCAGATGCCCAACAACAGAAGAATTGATGGGTAAACTTTGCTTTATGTACTCAGTGGAGTACTATACATTGATAAAGAACAACGATGATAGCAGGAAACATCTTTCAATTTGGTCTCAACTGGAGGATATTATGTTGAGTGAAACTAGTCAGCGACAGAAGGACAATTATTATATGAGACCCCTATGATAAAAACTTAAAAGCATACTCATACATAATAGAAAAGACTCTTTGATGGCTACAAGGGTGGGGAGGGTAGGAGGGCAGGAGGGCAAGGGGCGAGAGTTTAGATTAAATAGTTGTTAGAAATTTGGTTCGCGGAAATTGGTGACAATATACATTATTAAGAATATTAGTATTAATGGGACTTTGACACAACTTGTGTGTTCCTCCTCTCTTAACCCAGTATTGTAAGCACAGAGTATGCACACTTTCATTTCTTATTTAATAAATAAATAAAATAAAATTTCAAAAAAGACTGTTAGGGCAATTAACTTAGATGGCCTCCAACACCATGATTACCAGACCCCTGCCCCTGCTACTGTCCTTCAAAGTTTGGGGTTATATTTGGGAACCTCTTGGCTTTTGGTGTAGTCCAGCTTTGCTGACCTCCCTTCTACTATGTGCTGTCACTTCCTTCAACTAACCCAACACATATCTACTATCTCATCACATATCTACTATCTCACTCCTTCTCTCCCACTCCACCATTGTAACCACCAAAGACTATTTTCTTCTATGCTTAAGCCTTTTCCTGAGTCCTCATAATAGTGGCCACATACAATGTTTATCCTTCTGTAACTGACTTTTTTCCCTCAGCATAATGTCTTCCATATGACTCTGTTATATGTTTCCTAAGTGGCTTGGCTTAAGATAATCATGCTTTATCATTTCACAGTATTCCATTCTGTGAATATATCAGAGTGTGTTTATCCATTCATCTATTGGTTAGTACATAGGTTTAGTCCATCTTTTTGCTATTGTATACAGCACTGTAGTAAACATTTTTAAGCATGTTTCTGGTCTTGCAACAACCCTTATTTCTCTAGGATATATTCCAAGAAGGATTGCTATATCATATGGTATTTCTCTTTCTACATATTTAAGAAAGAGCTAAATCTATCTCCAAAGTGGTTGTACCATTTTACTTTCCCATCAGCATTGTAGAACTGTTCCAGTCTCTCCACAATATTTCCAACATTTATTACCTTGTGTTTTTTTGGATTAATGTCAATCTTGTTGGGGTGAAATGGTATTTCATTGTTGTTTTGATTTGTATTTCCCTAATAGCTAATGATCTGGAGCATTTCCTCAAGTATCTGTGAGCCACATACGTGCATTCCTTGGTGAAGTGTCTGTTCATATCCTTTGCCCTCTTTTTAACTGAGTTGTTTGTCTTTTCCTTACTGAGGTTTTGCCGTGCCTTGTAGGTTATGGAAGTTAGACATCAATCAGATTGACAGTAGCCAAAAATTCTTTCCCAGTCTATAAATTGTCTCTTTACATTTTTGGTTTAGTCTTTGGATGATTGTAAGTTTCATTTTTAGGAGTATCCAGTCATCTAGTCCTTCTTCTACTGTTTGTGTATTGTTAGTAATGTTTTATAGTTTGTTTATGCCATGTATTGGGGCATCCAGCATTTTCACCATTTCTTCTTCACAAGCTTTTTTTTTATTTTTAGGTCTATGATCCATTTTAAGTTAGTTTTAGTGCATAGTATGAGATATGGGTCTTGTTTCACTCTTCTGAAGATGGATATCCAGTTATAACCTCACCATTTGTTAAAGAGACTGTCTTTTCCCCAGTTTATGGACTTTGGACCTTTGTCCAATATTGGCTACTCATAGATGGATAATGTTGTATCTGGAATTTCAGTTCTGCTCTATTGGTCTGTGTATCTGTTTCCATACCACTGCCAGGCTGTTTTGACTACTGAGGTAGTGTAATAGGCTCTAAAATCAGGTGGTATGAGGTCACTTCATTCTTTTTCTTCAGTAATGTGTTATTTTTCCAGGGCTCCTTCCCTTTCTATATGAAGTTAGTAATTAGTTTTTTCATCTCATTAAAAAATGCTGCTGAAACCTGTATTGGGTTGCATTGTATCATAGATTGCTTGGGTGGAATAGACATATTCACAGTGTTAAGGCTTCCTCTCTGTCTACAAGGTACATTTTTCCACTTCTGTAGATCTCTTTTTGTTTACTGCAGTAGAATCTTGTAATTTTCTGTACTGAGTCTTTTTTCTTTTCATGTTTTCATTTTTCAACATTGATGGTTTTATGTTGCTGAGACTTCATGTTTTTCTTCTTTTTTATTTTGATGTATAGAACTGATAAATTGTGATTACCTTAATATTTACCCTTATTTCTTTGTATGCATGTGTGTGTGTGTATTGTTTAATGATAAACTAATTTGCTCCATAAACCTTCACCTAAAATGCAATTAAAAAAAACAAAAATAGAATAACTGTTCAAAATAAAATAAAACTTGTGGTCAACTATCAGTAAATTTTGATTATTTTTAACACAGGTTTTTAAATTGCTACTGTAATTTTTAAATGCACTAATACATTTCTGTGTGTGATTAAGTGAAAGTATGCAATCTGAATCGATTTTGTGTGCCCATCTATGTGTCTTCATTGCTCAACTCACCCAGTGATAGCACATTCCTCCTTTTCACTCTGGACTTCTGGTATCCTTTTAATGAACATCTGCTCCCTCCTCTCCACCATCTTCTTTCCCATCCAGAAAGAAACCCAGACAACACTCATCAATACGTGGTGCAGAAGACTCTCTTAGCAAAAGACTAGTTATACCATTTAACCTTGATGTCCCCCCAAAACATGGTTCTCAGACCCTGGTACCTGTTACTCTATCCTTTCAAATATTGGGTTGAGTTTAGAAAAACTTTTAGTTTATAATGTAGTCCAGTTATGTTGATCTTCTCTCTACTGCATGCTGTCACTACTGTCACTTAAACTAATTCCTATCTACTGTCTAACCTATGACCAACTCTTTCTCTCCCTCTCCACACTTGTAGATATTAACGAGTCTTTTCTTCTTTACATAAGTCTATTTTTAAGTCCTTATAGCAGAGGTCTCATACTATACTTGTCCTTTTGCAGCTCACTGATTTCACTTAGCTTAATGTCTTCTAGTTGAAACCAGGTTATGAGATGCTTCCTAAAATCATCATTGTTCTTTATCATTGCATACTGTTCCATTAAGTAAATGTACCATAGTTTGTTAAGCCACTCATCTGTTGATGGGCACCTAGGTTGATTCCATTTTTTTTACTGTTGTGGACAGTGCTGCAATAAACATTTTTGTGTATGTATCTGTTCATGTGACTGCCTTTATTTCTACAAAATATATTCTAAACACTGGGATTGCTGAATCATACAGTATTTCTATTTCTAGTTCTTTAAGGAAGTGCCAAATTGCTTTCCAAAGAGGTTGTACCATTTTGCAATCCCACTATCAGTGCAGGAGAGTTCCAATCTCTCCACAGACCCTCCAGCATTTGCTGTTTTGTGTTTCTTGAATTATTGCCAACCTCATTGGGGTGAGCTGGTATCTCACTGCAGTTTTGATTTGCATTTAACTAATAGCTAATGATCATGAACAGTTCCTTATGTATCTTTTGACTGCTTGGATGTCTTCTTTGGTGAAGTGTCTGCCCATCTCCTTTGCCCATCATTTAATTGGGTTATTTACCTTTTTCTTTGCAGTACCTTGTAGATTATTGAAATCAGACATTGGTCTGACATGTAGTTGCCAAATATTTTTTTTTCCCCCATTCTGTAGGTAGTCTTTTAAATCTTTTAATAAAGTCTTTGGATAAGTAAAAGTGTTTGATTCTTAGTAGTTCCCATTTATCTATTTTCTCTTCTGTTCTTCATGCTTTGTTTCTCAGATTTTCAAGTCTGTCTAAGCCATGTATTAGAACTTCCGTTGTTAATCCTATTTCTTCTTGTATGATCTTTATCGTTTTAGGTTGGATATTTAGGTCTTTGATCCATTTTGAGTTAGTGTTTGTGTAAGGTGTGAAAGATGGATCTTGTTTCAGTGTTTTGCAGATAGATATCCAATTCTGTCAATACTATTTGTTCAAGAGGCTGTTTTTACATTAGTTTACAATCTTTGAGCCTGTGTCAAATATCAACTGTTTATAAAAGAATGAGGATATTTCTGGGGTCTCAATTCTATTGCATTGGTCTATATGCCTCCTTTTGTACTAGTACCAGGCTGTTTTGATCACCGTGGCAGCATAGTAGGTTCTAAGGTTGGGCAGTGTGTGGCCTCCCACTGGTTTTCTTTTCTTCAGGAGTGCTTTATGTATCCAAGGTTTCTTCCCTTTCCAAACAAAGTTGGTGATTTGGTCGTCCATTTTATTAAAAAATGACACTGAAATTTGTATTGGGATTGTACTGTACACACAGATCACTTTGAGTAAAATAGATATTTTCACAATATTAAGTCTTCCAATCCATGAGCAAAGTAGTTTTCTCCACTTATGTAAGTCTCTTGGTTTTATGTAGAAGTGTTTTGTAATTTTCTCTGCATAGGTCTCTTTATTTCTCTGGTTAGATTTATTCCTGGGTATTTTATCTTCTTGGGGTGTATAGTAAATGGCATTGATTTGATGATTTCCTCTTTGATGACTGTTGGTGTAAAGGATTTCTACTGGTTTATCTTATATCTTGATGCTTTGCTGAACTCTTCTGTTAGTTCCAGTAGTTTATTTATGGGTCCTTTAGGATTCTCTGTATATACAATCATATTATCTGCAAATAGGGAGATTTTTACTTCTTCTTTACTAGTGCAGATGCCCTTTGTTTCTTTGTTTTGCCTGATTGCTCTGGCTAGAATCTCTAGAACAATGTTGAATAGAAGTGGTGAGAGTGGTCATCCTTGTCTAGTTCCTGTTCTCAGGAACTAGACTGTTTTCAGTCTCTCTCCATTCAGGACGATGCAGGCAGTTGGCTTTGTGTGGACAACCTTTATTGCACTGAGAAACTTTCACTCTATTCATACTTTGCTGAGAGTGTTTAACATGAATGGGTATTAGATGGGCAAATGCCTTTTCTGCATCAATTGACAAAATCAGGTGATTTTTATCCTTTGTGTTATTTATGTGATTTGATCATATTACTTGTTTTCCTGATGTTGAACCAGACTTGCATCCCTGGTATGAATCCAGCTTGGTCTTGAATTATTTTTTTGATATGCTGTTGAATTCTATTGGCAAGGATTTTGCTCAAGATTTTTGCATCTAGGCTCATGAGTGATATTGGTCTGTGACTTCCCTGAGTAGGACTCTAGATGCTGTGTAATGCATTGCATTCCTAAGTATACATCTGATGTTACTGTTTTTCTAAATAAAGAGCTTCTTTCAGTATTTCTTGTAGTTTTGGTTTGGTTTTTGCAAAGTTGCAAAGTTTCTGTTTATCTGCAAATGTATTAATTTCACTGTCATATTTGAGAGGTCATTTTGCAGGATATATGATTCTTGGTTGAAAGTTTTTCTCCTTCAAGGCTTTGAAGGTGTCATCCCACTACCTTTTTGCCAACATGGTTTCTGCCTAGAAGTCAGATGAAAGCCTACAGGGCTTCCCTTTGAATGTTACTTTTGCTTTAAGCCTAGTTACCTTTAAGGGCCTCTCTTCATGTTTCATTTTATTAAGCTTGATTATGATATGTCTTGACATCTTCCTCTTGGGGTCTAGTTTTTGTGGGGTCCAATAAGCATCTGACATATCTCTGTTCTCTTCTTTCATAATTACAGGGATGTTTTCTTTCAGCAACTCTTCAACAATTTGTCTGTACTTTCAGCTATCCCTCCCCGTTCAGGAGCTCCAATTATTCGTTTATTATTCCTCTTGATAGAGTCCTACATGCTTCTTAATGCTTCTCAATTTTTTGCTTCATTTCTTTTCTCTGAATTCTCCTCATAAATGCTGGTGTCAGTAACTTTATCTTCAAGCTCCCTAAGCATCTCTTCCAATTCCTCAGTCCTGGTCTTTTGGTTTTGCACTGAATTGTCTAATTCTGTGATTTTATTATTGATCTGCTGGATTTAATATCATCGATGTTCTAGAAGTTCATACAGCTTACTTAATTTTCCATTTTGTTCTGCTGTGTTTTGTTTAATCTCTAGGGTTCTACACATAAGTCTTTTGTATTCTACCTCTGACAACTTCAGAAAGCCTTCTTTATCTACGAAGTTTTTAGATTATTTTGGCAGTTTTCTGGAGCCACAGTGGTCTGCTTCTTTAAACCGTTAGATAGTGAGTGTTGTCTTTGTGCCACCAAGAAGTTGTTCAGTTTCTCTGGTGTTATACCAACAGGAGCTGTGGTGTGATTCTATGAAGGGAGTAAAGGCACTGCTACATTTGGTCACCAGCCACCACTGCATTCTTTAGGTGCAGCTGACTTATGTAAGCTTCTCTGGCAATATGGACTCTGTCAAGTCCCACAGTGATGCTCAGCTTGGTAGCTAGCCACAGCTGGCCCCTCAGGCATGGAAGGCCCCACCTCTGGGCTGATAAAGATGGCAAGCTACGTAGGCCGACTCTCAGTGTCAAACCAGTTGAGACTGTGGTGTAGCTCAGGGAATGGAGGAGAGAAGGATGCTACCACACTCAGTTGCCAGGGACTGCTGTGTTCCGTATGTTCATTTATCTTAAAAACTGTTTTTCTGCTGAGAGGTGCTGTCCAGCAGCAGCCAAAAGCAGCTGGGTCCTGAGGGGTAGCAGACCCCAGCTCCTGGCTGGCAAAAACAGTGCCCTATGTACGGAGTCTCTTGGGGACCATCAGCAGATGCTATGACATGGCTCAGTGAAGGTTGGTGGAAGTGGTGCCACCACACTCAGCACCAAACACCACTGAGTTCTCTAGCTGCTCTCTTCTTAGAAGCTGCTTTTCTGCTGAGAAAGGTGTTGACCAGCTGCAGCTGATATCAGCCAGGCCCTCAGGGCTGGCAGGCCCAGCCTGCTAGCTGACAAAAATAGTGTCTTATTGGCCATCCCCAGACTCTATGAAGTGGCTCAAATAAAGGAGAGGTTAGGGCACTGCCCCACTCACCTGCCAGCCCCTACTATGTTCTCCAGGCAAACAGCTTTTCTGCTGGGAGAAGCACTTTCCAGACAGGCACTGTTGCTCAGTATGGGAATTAGCCCCAGCTGAGGCCTCAAGCATGGCTGACTCCCCCTCTCAGCTGACCCAGATGGTATCCTACCTGAGCTGCTTCTCCTGCAGTGAGTCAGCAGTATCTGTAGTGCAGCTCAGAGAAGAAAGTGAGGAGGGACACAGGTTCTCTTGGTTGCCAGCTGCTTTGGGGTTTTCTAGATGTGGCTGTCCCAAGAACAGTGTCTTTGCTGTGGCATATGCTATTTCCTTAGGCACTGCAGTTCAGCATAGTAACCAGCCCGTGCCAGGCTCACAGTATCAGCAGTCCCAGTCCCAGCCTCCTAGTTAACAGAGATGGCAATTTTACCTATAATCCTTTCTGATGATGCACCAGCAGAAGCAGGACTCAGGGTGCCTCTGCCTCACCTCCAACAGAGGTAGTGTCCCCTTCTGTCACCCAGTCCAATCTCACTACTCGACACCATTCAATTATTTTTCTAGGCTTCACTTCTCAGAGAGAATTGAGGAGATGCGTGTCTAGTCCACCAGCTTGGCCCAGCCTCCACCCTTATTCCTTTAAATTTAAACCCATCTTTAATTTCTTTACACTGCCTTGACTTTCTCTCCACATGAAACATCTATGACAATATTTTCTTTTAAGTCCCTCTTTTGTTGTTACATTTACATAATGGCATCTCTTCTTCCCTATTTCATTGTTTCACCTATGATTTACTTTTGTGATTTACGTATTTGGGTTGATATCTAGTTGTTCTGTGTTCAGTCTTGGGTTGATGGCTGATGTTATTGATTTTCTAATCTAAGGATTCCCTTTAGCATTTCTTTCTAATTTCTGTTTTGTTCTTAGAAGTTCATTAAATTTCTGTTTCTCTGGAAATATCCTAATTTCACCATAGTTTTGCTGGATATGTAATTCTTGTCTGGCAATTATTTTCCTTCAAGGCTTTGCATATGTCATTCCAAGGTCTTCTTACCTACATTGTTTCTGCCAAGTAGTCCAAGCTTAGTCTTACACATTCTCTTTTGTAATTTATTTTTCATTTATCTCTAGCCATTTTTAAAAATGTGTCCTTATCTTTAGTTTTGGCAAGTTTGATTATAATATGCCTTGGTGTCTTTATTTTGGGATCTACCTTGTGTGGAGTTCAGTGAGCATGTTGGGTAAGTATCTTCTCATTATTCATGATATCAGGGAAGTTTTTTGTTAACAAATCTTTGACAATTCTCTCTGTATTTTCTGTTATCCACCCCATCCCCACCCCTACCCCTTCCTGGTACTCCAATCACTAGTCAATTATTCCTCTTGATAGAGTCCTATGTAGTTCTTAATGTTTCTTGATTTTTTTTTAATTCCGTCATGTGATTTTTTCCTCAAATATGCTGATGTTATGTGCTTTACCTTCAATCTCACTAATTCAGCCTTCCATTTGCCTTATTTCTGGCTTTTAACTTCCTGTTGAGTTGTCTCTGTAATTTTATTACTAATTTTCTGAATTTCTAATTCTTGCCACTGTATGCTTTTTTACAGACTGTTCTATTTGTCATTATGCTCTGCTGCATTTTGTCTCATCTCATTTCTCATCTCTTGAAGAACTCTGAATATTAACCTGTTGTAATTCCAAGAAGTTCTCTTCCTCTGGAAATTTAGATTCTTTGTTTTAGGAGCTTTTGGAAGCAATAATGACCTGCTTCTTTAAGTGATTTTAAGTTGACTATTATCTCTGACACATCAGTAATTGTATTTTTTTATTTTACATTTGCCTACTGTGTTCTAGATTCCTGTTTTATTTGTTTTGAAATGTCCAAATAGGCTGGTCATGTGTGAGAGTTTGGTTATTTTTTTCTTTGAAGTTCTAATGTCTTATCATCACATGGTTAGAACTGTTACTAGACATGGAAGCCCAAGACTCTATTTACTTTTCTTATTTGGATTCAGATCAGTGTCTAGATAGTCACCAAGTGTGTGCTGCAGGTTCTCACCTACTATCCCAGACAGGCAGTGGTGATTGGTTTATAGATACAGGTGTCTGAACGCAGCCAATGAGAAAGGCAGTGGGCTAATATCCATCCCAGAGTATCTATGAGGATAGCATACCCCCTTCTGCTTAAATCTAGGTAAAAGAATACATTTTGCCCTGATTTTCTTGTTTAGGGAATCCGCAGAATTTTTCCCCCTTTCCCTTAAGTGAAAGCCCTGGTGGTGTAGTGGTTAAGTGCTATGCCCACTATCCAAAAGGTTGGCAGTTTGAATCCACCAGGTTCTCCTTGGAAACTCTGTGGAGCAGTTCTACTCTGCCCTATAGGGTTGTTATAAGTCAAAATCAATTCAATGACACTGGGTTTGGTTTTGGTTTTCCCTGGATGGGCTTAAGGAGTCTTACTTCTGGCTCAGTTAATGGCATCAGACTCCAGAGCTGGGTGAAGTATAGAGAAGGTAGAGAGAAGCACTGGCAGAAGGGAGAGAGATTTATCCCAAAGGAAAGACACAGATCTGCGTGTGCAGTAGGTTACATGCAAAGACTTAGTTTTTGGTGGTCTGGTGCTGTTTTTCACTGGTTCTAGAGGTACCAGTGGATTCTTTGGTCAATTTCTCCTGCTGAGGAGGACATCTACAGACTTCTATTGCTGTGCTCACTATGTTGGCCTTGGCCATCTGCCCGTGTATCAGCACTGTCTAATCCTATGTACTTCTGGCACTACTCTCCCTTCCTTCTTGCTAAGTCTAAGTTCTCGACTTTCTTTTTGATGTTCAGGACTCCTAGGATGTCATATGCACTGGAAGCCTTTATTCTTTGGGGTCTTTGTTCTTAGAGGAGTGACAGGAAGCATCTATCTACTCCGACATGTTAGCCTTGCTATCTTAGAGACAAATTAGTAAAATGTTCTTTTAAAAAATATTAATCACCCATTTTAGCCACAATATCTGCTGTTTATGGTGAGAAAGTTGATATCACTGTACACTGTTTCCTTAAAAACAAAAATGTTTTCAAAGATACACATAAAAACCACATGATATAGTCAATTGTAATAGCTTTCAGAGTTTTATAATTGCTAATTTACAAAAACAGCTGAAGTCCAATAGTGAAAAGGAAGGCAATAAATCTATATTTTTCAAAGAAAGAAGAGGAGAAAGAAACTTTAAAGCTTTCTCAGAAATAGTAAATGGTGTTTAAACAGTACAACAGAGAAGGAGATACTTTAAAGTCTCCTTCAGGAGCAGGAAAATTCACCCTCATCAAAGACATACACTTATTTTTGATTATTTTGATTATTATTTTTGACAATATCTACTAGCAAAAACCTTGTTGTTGTTAGATGCCACTGAGTCAGTAACAATTCATTGCCAACCAGAAGGACAGAGTAGAAGTGCCCCATAGGGTCTCTAAGGAGTAGGTGATGGATTTGAACTGCCAGCTTTTTTGGTTAGCAGCAAGCTTCTAACTATAAAAGTTGTGTGCCTCCTATATGAGGGGAAACCTGAATAACCTAGCCCCTGCTCAGAAGGTGCAATATTACAGATTGAGAACTGTTTGCTGGACTTTGCTGAACTTCCACTGGGAGCCTAAACAGAAACAGTAATTTGTTGACATTATATGGAGCACTACACCATGCCTAGGGTAGCTCTAATTCTCATAAATCAAAAAGCTCTACTTGAATGCAGCTGATCTATTTTAGGGAAGGCAATCCTGCTCAGAATCAGATTTGTCACAGCACATTCCTTTAATCCTTAGCAGTATGAGCTCTGTAAACACAGTATTTGAAATAATATAACACATTATTTTATACAGAAGCCTTCAGAGTCCTGCATCCCTGAATGATTTCCAGTAATAGAGCCAAGTTACTTACTTAAGCTTAAGCTTCTTCTTCTTCCTTTTTTTTTTTTTTTTTTTTCCTTAAGCAGGAGAGAAGTAAAAGTTTTATGGGCCAGTGAGCAAAGAAATGTTTGAATATTGAGGGGAGTTAATGAGACAGAGAAAGAGCTGTTTCTGTATGCAAGCCCTACAAAGCAAAGGTTCATACAAAGGTAATAGTGATATGAATTGAAGACAGGGACATTGACCATTTATTTTACATTACACTCTACAATCTTGAACTCAGTAACTGTTCCATGTACGCAAGACTGCCAACTTGCTTGTAAATGTAATCCCCATGATGTTATGTGTTCCTTTACACTGGCCAAGCATTCACCCCTTTTAGAAACATCACAAAGGATCCTAAATGAAACGCTTTAAATCAATCTACATAAATCTCTTTTGAATTAGCCAAGTATTTTCTCTTTTAACTGGTTTTGTTTTTAATTTTACCTTCTGTGGCCCAAGCACTTGGAGAACAGATTTAAGAGAAGACTTTGGATAAAGAAAAAGAGAAATAAGAACATTCAACAGAAGACATCTAAGTGTCAGAATCAACTTGATCTCTTAAACATATTCCTTTAGGCTTGTAGTTCAAATCAGAAATGCCTACTAAAGCCATCTCCAGCTAGAACCTAACCCTCCTCTCCATACCATTCCAAACTTCTCATGCTCTGTTATGATACTTCTGATTCCTGTTGTGTTAGATTCTGCCTTTCTGACTATTCTCTTCAGACAGAAGTCTAACAACACCCTAGGCTGCTAGCCAAAAGTTAGCAGTTCAAATTCACCCATAGATGCCTCAGAACAAAAGCCTAGCAAAATACTTAAAACATCAGCCCCTGAATATCCTGCGGAGCACACTTATACTCTGATACACATGAGATCACCTTGAGTTGGAAGTGACTCCACATTAGTTGACAAAGCTGAATTTCCAGACTCTGGGTTAACCTCTGGATTCCAGTTCTACTTATTCCTATGTCCAACTCAGGTACCCAGGATTCAACTCTAACTGCTGCTTTGGAAGTCATCTTTCCTTGAACTGTGACTATTTAGAGTTAGTCCAACCTAGAAATGAATCCCAGTCATCCTGTACAAATTTTTAAAGTCTCTGAACCTGTGTCCACACTGAAAATACAGGGAAAATACTAGGACCTGCCTCATAGAATTGCTTTGAGGATTAAAAAAAAAAAAAAAAAAAAAAAACAGTAAAAACCTAGAACGGTGCTGGGTACATAGCAAAGAAGGAAAAGGTTTACTGAATAAATGAAGGTTGGATAACAGAATTCACTCTACTTTTAGCATTGTCTTCTACCCATATACCCTTCCTATTTTTTATTTTACTTTTACCCCACAATGCTCAGCTCAAGCACCATCTCTTTAAGGAAATGTACCTACTTTGTGTTCTCACAGGAATCTAAACAAGCTTTTATCCAGGGTTCTGAACCAGTGTGTTCTGATTCAACCCCTTATTAAAATGCAGGTTCTGATTCAGTATCTCTGGGGTGGAAATGCAAATTATCAGCAGGGGTTGTAACTAGACTGAACCAGGCTGAAGCCCTGCTGTCTTCTTAGTCCTCACCACATCCCATCATGTGCTTCTTTGTGCACACTACTAGACTGGTGAGCTTTCTGAAAATGCCTGGTACGGGGATGTGAATAGGTGAGTGTGCACGCAGCAATTGTCTATTGCTACCTCTGTTTCCCAGCACAACCAAAACATCAACCAGCTGCCTTACAGCCAGTTTATGACTCTTTAGCACCTCCACAAACATCAGAGTAGCAGTGTGCACCATAGGTTTTTCATGGTTGATATTTTGGAAGTAATCACCAGGACTTTCTTCCAACGTGTCTCTCTCTGTGGACTTGAATCTCCAGCTTTCTACTTAGTAGCCAACTAGTTAACCACTTGTGCCACCCAGAGACTCTTCCACCAGCATAGGTACCAGTTGGCTCCAGGCTTAAATGAACTGAATATGTGACTTCATGCCAACATCGCCTAATCAAAAGGTGATACCGAGTAAATAATGAGACTGAAAGCAACTCAAAAAAGCAAGTTCATATTAATGACAAATTTCATAAAATATCTAGGAACAGCATTCATAAGAAATATTCAACTTCATGTGCATTATCACTAAAAAAAAATCCTAAAAAATCTATGTGCCTGATTATATACATTATGTTATAATAAAGTTTGGAACTTAACAAAATGTTCTAAAAATTCACTTGGAAGAATAAAAACAGGAGAGAGAGAATGAGTTGTGAACATTTTCAATTAGTATAGTGATGACAATTCAGTCACAAAATAAGTAGATGTAATTAGTTTAACCTTCATTCAAACCCACGATTGGTAACGTCACCCATGAACAGCATAGAGTAGTCCAAATCCTGAGATACAGAACATAATGTTTCACATCCCTGGCCAATAATATAACTCATCAGCTTATTATTCACATCTGGAAAGGTAAGCATTCCCATTCCCAGTCATCACTACACTAATTGGTTTTTTTAATTGAATTTTTAAGATATCAGTTGTCAGCATAAAGGAAAACAGTGACTTCCTTTGTGTAGCAGTTAATGGAAAGCTCTGGAGCACACTGATTTGGGTCAAACCCTTAGTTTTCCAGTTACTTTGAGTGTGACCATAGACATGTCACTTAATCATTCTGAGGTGCATTTGTTTCATCTGTTAAACGAGGATAGTAACAGCGATTACCAAATAAGGATGTCAGTATTAAATGAGATAATGGATGTAAAATGGTTAGTAAATTGCCTTATATTATGGATTGAATTACATCCTCTCCAAAAATGTGTGTTAAGGTCCTAGCTCTGTACTTGTAACCTTGTTTAGAAATAGATTTTCCTTTTTGTTATTTTAATGAAGTCCTACCTGTGTGGCTTGGGTCCTAAACCTAATCATTTTGGCATCACATCTTATAAAAATAGCAGAATAGCCAAAGAGACAAACAAGCAAGAAGAAGACAAATGCAATATGAGGAATGGTCAACAAGACAAGGAATGCCACTCCCTTGTGGTATTTCTGTTACAGCAACACAAGGAAACTAAGATACCCTACATACAGTAAGATTTCAGTGAGCATCAGCGGTATTTGTTGCTATCATTTGTTGTCATTGTTAGGTATCATCAAGTTGATTCCTACTTACAGTGGCTCTGTATAAAACAGAAGAAAACACGGCCTGATCCCGCACCATCCACACATATATTGTTATATGCTTGAGATTACTATGCCTATCCATCTCAGTGAGGGTCTTTCTGTTTTTTGCTAACATTATACTTTACCCAAGCATAATGTCCTTCTCCAGGGATTGGTTCCTCCTGAGAGCATGACCAAACTATGTGATATGGAGTTCTTGTTTCTAATGAGCATTCTTGTTATAATTCTTCTAAGACGTTATTGTTGTTGTTGTTGTTGTTGTTAGGTTCTGTCAAGTAAGTTCCAACTCATAGTGATGCTATGCACAACAGAAGGAAACACTGGTCTTGCACCATGTCAACAATAATTTTTATGTTTACAGTCATCATTGCAGCTACTGTGTCACTCCATCTCATCAAGGGTCTTTCTCTTTTTCACTGACCCTCTACTCTTACAAGCATGATGTCCTTCTCCAGGGGCTGATCCCTCCTCACAACATGTCCAAAGTACGTAAGATGCACTCTTGCCATCTTTGCTTCCAAGTAGCACTCTGGTTATACTTCTTCTAGAACAGATCTGTTTGTTCTTTTTACAGTCCATGGTACTTTCAATATTCTTCTCCAATACCACAATTCGAAGGCATCCATTCTTCTCTGTCTTCCTTGTTCATTGTCCAGCTTTCATGTGCATACGATGGAACTGAAAATACTATGGCTTGGGTCAAGTTCACCTTAGTCTTCAAGGTGACATCTTTAGTTTTAAATACTTTAAAAAGTTCCTTTGCAGCAGATTTTCCCAGTGCAGTGCATCTTTTGACTTCTTGACTGATGCTTCCATGGGGATTGATTGTGGACTCAGGTAACATGAAATTCTCGACAACTTCAATCCTTTCTCTATTTAGCATGATGTTGCTTACTGGTCCAGCAGTGAGGGTTTTTGTTTTCTTGATGTTGAGGTGTAAATATAAGACAGGTTTGTTCATCCTTCTGGCAGTCCATAATATATTCCATATTTTTCTCAAACACCATGATTCAAAAGCATCAATTCTTCAGTCTTCCTTACTCATCATCCAGGTGTCACATGCATGTGAGTTGATAGAAAAAAACCTTGATAGGGCTCAGGGGCACCTAAGTCCTTAAAGTAACATCGTTGCTTTTTAATACTTTAATGAGTCTTTTGCAGCAGATTTGCACAATGAAAACTAGACATTTGATATACTGACTGCTACTTCCATGGGCGTTGAATGTGGATCCAAGTGAAATGAAATCCTTGACAACTTCAACCTTTTTTCTGTTTATCATGATGAAGCTTACTGGTCCAGTTGTGAGGATTTTTGTTTTCTTTATGCTGAATACTCTCTATACTGAATGTTGCATTCCTTGATCTTTACCAGTAAGTGAGTGCTTCAAGTTCCTTTCACTTTTAGCAAAGAAGGTTGTGTCATTTGTATAATGCAAGTTCTTAGTGTGTTTTCCTCCAATCCTGATTCCAAATTCTTTTTCATACAGTCTAAATTCTTGGATTATTTGCTCAGCATACAGACTGAACAAATACAGTGAAACTATACAATGATGACACATGCCTTGTTCCATTCAAACAATTGCCTCATGGTCTAAGTACTGTCTCCTCATGAGTACAGTTAAATGTTTTGGAATTCCCATTTTTTATCATTGTTATTCATAATCTTTTATGCTTCAAAAAGTCAAACGACTTTTTGTAGTAAATAAAACACAGGTAAACATCTTTCTGATATTCTCTGTGTGTAGTCAGGATCCATATGACAGCCTTTGTTTCATGTCCTCTTCTTGAATCGAGCTTGAATTCCTGGCAGTTCGATGTTGAAGTACTGCATGTGATATTAATGATATTGCTCTACAGTTTCATATTATTTTAGACCACTTATTTAGAATGTGTACAACTATGGAACTCTTCCAGTTGATTGGCCAGGCAGCTGTCTTCCAAATGTCTTGGCATAAACAAATGAGTGCTTGCAGCACTGCATCCTTTCATTGAATCATCTCAGTTGATATTCTATACATTCTTTGAGCTTTGTTTTTCACCTCTGTGGTCAATGAAGCTTGGACTTGTTCCACCAGTACCATCAGTTCTTGATCATACACAACTTTCTGAATTGATTGAACCAATAATTTTTGGCACAGTGACTCTGTGTATTCTTTCCTCCTTCTTTGATGTTTCTTGCATCATTTAATGTTTTCACCATAGAGTCCTTGAAACTCAAGGATTACATTTTTTCCTTCAGTTCTTTCAGTATGAGACATGCCAAGTGTGTTCTTCCCTTTTGGTTTTACATCTCCAAGTGTTTGCACATGTCACTAGAATGCGTTGTCTTCTTGAGACACCCTTTAAAGTCTTCTGTTCAGCTCTTTCATTTCACCATGTCTTCCTTTTGTTTTAGCTACTCAATGTTCAAGAATAACTTTCAGAGTTTCTTCTGATGTCCATTTTTGTCTTTCCTTTCTTTCCTGTCTTTTTAATTACCCCTTGCTTTCTCCATGTATGATGTCCTCAATGTCATTCCAACAACTCTTTTGGTCTTTGATCATTAATGTTCAATGCATCAAATGTATTTCTGAGATGTTTTCTAAATTCAGTTGGGATATACTCAGAGTTATACTTTGGCTCTCATGAACTGTTTCTAATTTTCTTCACTTTCAATGTAAACTTACATATAGGCATTTGATGGTCTGTTACACAGTTGGCTCTTGGACTTGTTCTGACTAATGATATGTGCTTTTACATCATCTTTTTTCTATACATGTAGTCTATTTCATTTCTGTGTCTGTCATCTGATAAGGTTCTCATGTATAAACCGAAAATCCACTGCTTTCAGTGGATTCTGACTCACAGCAACTCTATAGACAGAGTCGAACTGCTCCATAGAATTTCTAGGGAGCTCCTGGTGGATTTGAACTGCCGACCTTCTGGTTAGCAGCCATAGCACTTAACCACTACACCACCAGGGCCTCCTCTCATGTGTATCACAAAGCCACTGCCATCTACTCAATTCTAAGTCATAGTGTCCCTATACGACACAGTAGAACTGCCCCCTCATACAGTTTCCAAAGAGCACCTAGTGGGTTCAAACTGTCCATCTTTTTGTTAACAGAGGTAGTTCTGAACTACTATACCACCAAGGTTCCCTCTCATGTACAGTTGCCCTTTTATGTTGTTGAAAAGGGCATTTGCAATGAAAAAGTCATTAGTCTTGCAAAATTCTCTCATGAGATCTCAGTGTGATTTCTATCACCAAAACTGTATTTTCCACCTACCAATCCTTCTTCTTTGTTTCTAACTTTCACATTCCAATTGCTACTAATTATCAATGCATTTTGATTGCATGGTTGATTACGTTCAGCCTGCAGAAGTTGACAGAAATCTTCTACTTCATCATCTTCAGCCTTAGTAGTTTGTGAGTATATTTGAATAACAGTTACATTAACTGGTCTTACTCGTAGGTCTATGGGTATTATTGTATCACTGACAAGGTTGCAGTTATATTAACTGTTTTTTCTTGTGCATGTATAGATACTAACCTATCATTGACGACACTGTACTTCAGGATAGATCTAGAAGCATTATTTTTGACAATGAATGATGCCATTTCTCTTCAATCTGTCTTTCCCAGCATAGGACCATACAGTTGTCCAACTCAAAATAACCAATACTAGTCCATTTTAGCTCACTAATACGCAGAACATCTAAGTTTATGTGTGCCATTTCATTTTTGACAGCTTCCAATTTTTCTAGATTCATACTTAGTATATTCTATATTCTGATTACTAATGGATGTTTGCAGCTGTGTCTTCTCATTGTGAGTTGTACCACGTCAGCAGATGAAGGTGCCAAAAGCTAGACTCCATCCATATCATTAATGTTAACTATATCTTGGTAAGGCACTCATTGTTTGAGTGCCTTCCAACCTGAGAATCTCATCTTCTGGCACTGTATCAGTGTTTCACTGTTATTCATAAGGTTGTCACTGGTTATTTTTGCAGAAGCAGGCTTCCAAGGACTTCTTGCTAGCTAATCTGAGTCTGAAAGCCCCACTGAAATCTGTCCACTAAGCATGACCCTACCTGGATTTGAAATATCAGTGGTAAACTTCTCCTATCAGAGCAACAGGCAAACTGCCATAGTACAACAAACTGACAGACATGAGGCAAGGATCACTGTATATGTATGTATTAATTTTCTTATGAGAAACTAGAAAAGTCAAACTGTTACAAAGGTCTGTTTTTAAAAAAAGACAATGTCATCCAAAAACAAACAAAAAATATTTAAAAATATAAGATCACTAAAAATTATTCTTCCAATTGTTACATTTCCCCCGATTATGTCATTTCTAAAACAAATGAAGCAGAGTAATACAACATTAAGCATATAATAAAAGAATAGAAAAATGTTTGATTGTGACTTTTGAAAGTATTTAAATCATAAGGATTGTCTAAATACTACTCAACAGATAACAATGCATCTCTCTCAACTGTGGAATCCCTTAGTGATGCAATCAGTGATGCATTGGTCTGCTAACCAAAAGGTTAATTGTTCAAATCCATTGAAAGGCACCTCAGAAGAAAGTGCTGGCAATCTTCCTCCAAAAGATCACAGCCATTGAAAACTTTGCATAGTACAGTTCTACGTGGAAGCACATGGGGTCCTCATGAGTCAGAATCAGTTCACTATAACAGGTTTTGGATTTCTTTGTAATCTCACCTATACATGAAATAACTCAAGAATATTTTAGTTTATTGGTAATCTCCTTTACTAACTGAAAATCACATTCTCCAAGCAGTAAAATGCTAAAGAGAAGATACAAGAAAGCATTACTCAGCATGCAAAGTGTGTTAGTAATCATAGCCTTCCCAAGCATGCAAAAAAAAACCCCTTCTAATCTGAATAGCCTACAATGCACTATGAAATCCAAATGTGTAACTCAGCAAAATATATGTAACTTAAAATTCATTCTCATAATGATTTATTGAAAATCGTCTCTAAAAACTAGACATGTAGCTCATTTAAATCACTTCTAAATATATGCTAATATCTTTAAAGGCACTTTTGCCAGTATATTCCCCAAAGTGCTCACTTTCCCAAAGTTTGAGACTAAGCAATGCTCATTAAGTGGAAATTTTCTCAGTGCATTGCTACAAATGTGCAGAATGACCACCAAGAAAGATTAGTGGTTGTCATGAATTGAATTGTACCCCCTCCAAAAACTGTGTATACCAATTTGACTGGGCTATGACTCCCAGTATTGGGTGATTGCCCTTCATTTTGTGGTCTTTTTTCTATTCTGTAAATCCTAATCTCTGCCTGTGGTAAATAAACAAGATAGTGTTAAAAGAGGATTAGAGTGGGACTTCAGCACCCTTACTAAGGGAGTTTCCCTGGAGTGTGGCTTGCACCTCCTTTTATCCTTTTATGCTATAAGAGATAAAAAAGAAAGAGAAGCAAACAGATAGCTAGGAACCTCATGCCACCAGGAAAGCAGTACAAAGAATAGCGCATGTCCTTCATACCCAAGGTTTCTGCAACAAGATGCTGCCTGACCAAAAAAAGACTTGGGCAATACAAGAACCTTCCTCCAGAGCTGAGAAAGATGGAAAGCCTTTCCTTGGAGTGGAAACACCGTGAATACAGACTTGTAGCCTAGTGGACTGTGTAAGAATCAGCATTTCTTTGTTAAAGCCATCCACTTGTGGCCTTTCTGTTAGAGCAATACCAGATGACAAAGACAGTGGGTAAGTGCAACAGCTTCTAACTGAAACTTGAGCAATGCAAATCTAACAGGAACTTCTTGGAAACTCTGGGGCAGTTCTATTCTGTTCTATAGGGTCCCTATGAGTCAGCATTCACTCGACAGCAACCATTTTTTTAACTGAGAATTTTGTTTTTCAGTATGTGAAATGTAATTTTGCTTATACTTTGATACTAAGTAAACACTTGAGTAAATCAAAAACCAATCCCACCTCTGTCATGTCAATGCCGACTCATAGAAACCCCAGAGGACAGAATAGAGCTGCCCCAGAGAGTTTGCAAGGAGCACCTGGCAGATTTAAACTTCTAAGCTTTTGGCTTGCAGCTGTAGCACTTAACCACTATGCCACTAGGGTTTCCAACATTTGGATAATTTAGAATATATCTCTCCTTTGAATAGAAGACTGATACCAACAATAGTTAACACCAATGCATTGCCATGGGGAAAAAAAGAAAAACTCTCAAAAATCAATGAAAGACTTTAATACAAATAAACTTCAATACCCTATGAAATACCTTTTGGTGCAGTGTCCTGTCAGTTAATTTTCACCATAAAAACATTTTGTTACAGTAATACACAAGAAGATACATTTGCCTAACTGGACTGAAGCATTAAAAAACTTCTAAAGCTATATATTGTATGTTGACTAAATAAGTCACTTCTTGATGTGAAAGGATTGATACCCATCTCTTAATAGCTAGACAAAAAACGAATGTGACCAGCAGTAAGATCTCCATTTATTAGACTAGGAAACTGAGGTCCAGAGAGACTTTTGCCATAGATTAAATAGTGAGTTAGTGACAGATTAGGAAATTAAATCTGAAATCATTACTCTCCATTTTCTCCCTTGATAGCCTATTCATCTACATTTTAAAATAGACCACAGACAACTGAGACACAGCGGCAAGGAGTCTAGGAATCCATCAGTAATCTATCCCTGAAAGTTTGTTCTTCTTTAAAAACAGTCTATTTTTCAGAGTCATAAGAGTGACTACATTTTAATAAAGAATTATAAGAGAGGTGGAGGCAAGATGGCAGGCTAAGCACACATCTCCCTATATCCCTCTAGAAACCAAGACCTGAATTGATAATGAAACGGAGCCTTCCGGTCATCTAGCGAGTCCCAGGACATGGCACAGGGCTGTTAATTTGGACTTCATACCACTGAATGAAAACCTTCCTCTCTTTCACTGACTCCCGCTCCTGGCTGGTCATGGCTCTCACGGACTAAAGGTAACACACCATTTTGACTTTCTTTTCTGTGCCTTGGCTGGCGGGCAGAGCTGGGTCTTGCTAGCGGCTGGTCTCAGATGTACTGCTGGTGGGATAAGCAAGCAAAATTGCCATATTTTGAGAGCCAGGCTTATGAGTCTGTTCATCTTGCCACTTTGGGCCCGTCTTTTGCCTCTGCCACAGTGTGGTTTGTATGGAAGTGGCGGCACCTGTGTGTGGGATGCCATGCTGGATACAGAGATTTTAATGGGACCTAATTCTTAGTCGGGGAGCCAGCACCTGCCCACAGGACAGCACTTTTCCAACAGAAAAGCAGTAGTTTACACAGTGTCACTTAAGGCTGGGCCCTGTCAGCAGAGGCCAACAGTGCAGTAGTATTGCTTTATTTTGAACTAGTTCTTATCATCTGGAGTTGGATATAGAGGTGCTTACTTTGTCAGTTGGGAAGAGGGACCTCTACACCTGAAAACCTGACTGACTTGGGAAATGGCCAGATACCTTTTATTTTTCATTCTAAGACAGCCTAGAGAAACATCTGCAGTCCATTCTCACAGTATCTTTTCCAGCTTTTACTGATTCACATGAAACTCAAAAAGCAACAGATGCTTGAGAAAAGGGCAAACAAGAAATCACACATGGCTTCAGAAGGCTCCAAAACAAAAAGATCAAGGAGTTTCCCGGATGAAGAAACTTCTCTGAAATCATCGGAAGGTGAATACAAAAGGATTATATACAGAGCCCTTCCAGACTTTATACAAAATACAGCAGAGCAAAATGAAAAATTAAGCAAGCTGTTCAATCTGATGGAACACCAGTACTCTGAAATCCAACAGATCAAGAACAAAATCAAAGACATAGAAACTTACATTCAAAGCCAAGAAAACAGAATGGAACAAATGGAAAAAAGAATTTCTGACTTGGAAGAGAGAGCTACTGATGCCAGCATCTGTGAGGCGAAATCAGACAAAAAAGAAACAAGAAAAATGAAGGATCTTTAAGAAGCATGTGGAACTCTATTAAGAGGAACAACCTTCAATTAATTGGAGTCCCTGAACCATGGACATGACACCTGAGAACACAGAGAGTATTGTTGCTGAGCTGCTGACATAAAACTCTCCAGAAATTATGAAAGAAGAGAGACTCCAAGACATATTATAATCAAGCTTAACAAAATGAAACATAAGCAGCAACTCTTAAAGGCAGCAAGACTCAAAGCAAAGCTAACATTCAGAGGGGAACCCTGTAGGCTCTTGTCAGATTTCTCAGCAGAAACCATGCTGGCACGGAGACAGTGGCATGACACATTCAAAGCCTTGAAGGAGAATAACTTCCAACCAAGAATTATATATCCTGCAAAGTTATCTTTCAAATATGAAAATGAAATAAGACATTCTCAGATAAACAGAAACTCAGAGACTTTGTAAAAACCAAACCAATACTACAAGAAATACTGAAAGAAGCTCTTGGCTTTGGCTTAGAAGAACAAAACCACTAACTTCATATTTCAGAACAATACATCATCCAGAATCCTACTCAGTTAGGGAAGGCTCCAAACTCAATCAAACCTTTAATACTGAAAGAAATAATCCAGTAATTATCATGAAAACTATGGTGACATCATATTAAAAAGAGGGATGTACTACAGTCATTATAGTCCTTCCAAGTGGAGAGGAAGTTGACAAGACTGATAGTAAGTAAAATTGGATTCATACATAGTTTATTAAGGGTGACAATGGGTGCAGCCATAAAGCACAACAAAGATGCAACACACCATATCAAGAAATGTAACACAGGAGTCTCAACAACTACAAAATCAGCTCTGAAAAGGTGAAAAATCAACTTACTGGAACACATTAGTAAGAACAACAGAGAAAACATCAACACAAAAATAAAGATATCACAATGGCAGCACTGACCACATACCTATCAATAATTACATTGAATGTGAATGGACTGAATGCTCCAGTAAAAAGACATCGAGTGACATCTTGGATCAAGAGACGTGACCCATCCATATGTTGTCTATGAGAAACTCACTTGAGACTTAAAGAGAGGAACAAACCGAAAATTAAAGGATGGAAGAATACATATCAAGCTAGCAATGAACGAAGAAAAGCATGTGTGACAATTCTAATCTCAGACAAAATCAACTTCAATGTAAAATCCACCATCGTGGACAAAGATGGACACTATTTATTTCTGAAAGGTTTAGTACAAAGACAAGAGTTAACTATATTAAATATTTATGCACCTAATGTCAGAGCACCTAAATACATCAAAGAAACACTGACTGCACTCAAAAAGGAGTTAGATTACTCCACAATAATAGTGGGAGACTTCAACACTCCACTCTCAATACTGGACAGATCATCTAGAAAAAAGATCAATAAAGATACAGAAGAACTTACTGCCACAATTAACCAACTAAACCTCATCAATATATACAGAACTTTCTACCCATCAGTGGACAACTACACCTTTTTCTATTATTAAAGAAATTCAAATCAAAACTACAATGAGATACCATCTCACCCCAACAAGTTTGCCCATGATCCAAAAAACACAAAACAACAAATGATGGAGAGGCTGTGGAGTAAGTGGAATTCTCCTACACTGTTAGTGGGGTTGCAAAATGGTCCAGCCTCTTTGGAAAGCAATCTGGCACTTCCTTAAAAAAATGGACATAGATATACTATTTGACCCAGTAATTCCACTTCTTGGAATATATCCTACAGAATCAAGGCCATTCACACCAACAGATACATGCACAAGAATGTTTATCACAGCACAGTCCACAACAGCAAAAAGATGGAATCAACCCAGATGCCCAACAACAGAGGAATGGATAGGTGAACTATGGTATATATATTTAATGGAGCACTATGCAATGATAAAGAACAACAATGATTCCAGGAAATGTCTCATAACCTGGTTTCAACTGGAAGACATTATGTTGAGTGAAAGTAGTCAGTGACAAAAGGACAAACATTGTATGAGACCCCTATGATAAGAACTCAAAAAACAGACTTATACGTAGAAGAAAAGACTCTTTTACGGCTGCAAGGTAGGGGAGGTAGGGAGGGTAAAGGGGGAGGGTTTAGATTAGATAGTTGATAGAAATTTGGTTGTGTGAAATCGGTGACAGCACACATTAGAAACAAGAACAATATTCAGTGGACTTCAACATAACTTGAGTACTCCTTCCATCTTAACCCAATATTGCAAGGACAGAGTAGTTGAGGTGGGGGGCCAGGGACCGTGCTCTTAGGTGAAATCGAGGCCAGCTGGCACAACTAGCATATTGCTAAGAGGAGTCTCTGCACCCACAATGGTGGGTGGAGACTGGGGTCTTAAAAGCTACCAAGCTGCCATCTGAGGGCACAGCAAATGGTCCCAACTCAGCAAGAACAGATGATCACCGAGGACCAAAACGACATGGGGGAAAGACAACCCAGAAGACAGAGAGACCCACGTGAGTGGGTGTCAACATCAACTTGGGACTGGAAGAACTGGATGGTGCCCAGCCACCACCAGTGATAGCTGAAATGGACCTCACAAAGTTGAGTCTCACTAGCAACACAAGAATAAAAAGGGATGCACCCTGAGACCACCACTAAAAGACCGCAATTGATGATCCAGCGGCTTTGGAGTTCCCCTGGGAGCATGGCCCCTGGCCCTAATACTGCCCTTGCCCATAAATCATAATGAAGTTTCACTCTTCGGACAGGAATGGATTGGACTTGGTGACACAGAGTGGCCATATATTGGGTGCACTTTACAGTCCCATCTATAGGATTTCATCCTGCTGACCTCTTGCTGGAGGAAGGGGAACAGGTGAAGATGAGAGGAAAGGAGACTGTTGGGAGGATGGGACATGCATAGAGCAGAGAGGAAAAGTGTGCTGTCACTGGGCAGGGAGAGCAGTGGAAGCTGCATATAGATGGGCATGCAAATTTATATGGAAAAGTACATTTTCACTCAATCTTAACAAATAAGAAAATAGAAAGAATTAGAAGACTCGATTAAATTTGTACAGAAGTCATCTAACATCTAGTGAAAGAAATTTATTTTTTTGCAGCTTATGTGTCTCATCAGCTGCAAACTGGGTTTAATTTTAACTTTCTCCATGCAAATTTTAGCTTTTACAAAGAGCTACAGTTTTTCAAAGTAAAAAAAAAAGAAAAGAAACTTTTTCTTGATAAGAAATATAACTTACAACATTAATGTTTATGTTCTCATGTAAACATAATAAATCATAAGTCCCATACTTTTCTAAGAAGTACAGAAGCATTTCATAACTTTTAATAAATAAAAATGGTCAAGTTCAAGGTCAGCTTATTCCAGAAATTAATAATTGACGCATTTACTGGAACAACTGGTTTGACTTTTCATAGTAATAATTAGGAATTCTTTCCTTGAAAACTCAATTTTGTGATCTAATGTTTGGGAAATTCTCCTAAGTCACCTCAGGAAAATTTTTCTAACCAAGAATTTCAGGTAATGCTTGAGGTCTTCAATCTTCCATGAATTTGGCAGCACCTCTAAAGTGGACCAGAAAAATGTTTCTATTACCATTACGCACATTGCTGCAGGCTGGGAGCTGCTGTGTCTTAGCCCCCTTGCCCTCCTCACTCTCCCCATGTTAGTACCTGTCTGCTTGGTGCCTTGAAACTATTTCCTTGTGACTATTTGCAATATAATAAGCCTAAAGCTAAAACTATTCCTTGAAACTATTTGTAGGATATTAGCCCAGATCAAGCGATTTGTAAGATAATAAGCCCAAAGCTAGAGCTATTTCCTTGAAACTGTTTGCAGTATAATAGCTCAGGTTAAAAGCATTTGCATGTGCCTGTCCTTTGCTTGAAGACAAAAACTTCCACTTTCTGTAACAAAGATCATTACCATTTTGGCAATGTCCCACCCTGTTGACTTCCTACCTGTTAAGCTTATAAGTAAAGCTTGTGAAAGCAGGCAGGTGTCCATGGTTCTCCATTAGAGACCATGGTCCTACCTGGTCCCAAATTTATCTTATGTGTGTGATGTGCTTCTTATGTCAGTGATGTGTTTTCATGTGTGAGCGATATGTTTCAAGCATAATGAGATTTCCCATCACCTTCTTGCCCTTCTCAGTCTTTGGAATCTTCCCTAGTGCCGATCACTGGGATGCCGGACGGGGCAGCACATAACATCTCAATATGCACCTCCTGAAGATGGGTAGAGTAGGAGTGGACATCTTGCCCCTTCGCTGCATTAACCAGCGAAGTGCCATTTGTATTCACTGCCTATACTGGGGCTTCGTATAAGATATAATTTTTTGAAACTTGGTTTTGCTGATTTAAAATATTGGAAAACATGTTCAACTTCCATAAAAGCAAACAAAAACATATATACAGTGAACCAGGAGTATTTTAGAATGTAACATTGATAGAGGTTTCCCCTGCTATTCAAAAGTACAGCATTTCTGTGACACCTTTTATAAACTGAAATGGAGGAAAGTGAAGAAGAAGTTTCCATTAATTTATGTAGGAAAACTTTCTGAGGATTTCCACATCCCAGAAATTACCAAATAGCACCAACACGTAGTAAAAACAGGAATAATATGATAAATACAAGTCTATATAAAGTATTAAAAAAAGATGTACAGTGTAGTTCCCACAGAAAGAGTTTAAATGCAGCTCATGGCTCCAGGTATATCCTGCTTCTTTTAGGTACTCACTGCAAAGCAAACACTGGACGCTATTTCCCACTTTTCTTGTAAAAACACCAGTGAAAACAAGTACTAATATAGGTCTTTTGTAAACATGAAGTGCCATAAAGCAAATCTTTGAAAAATGGAGGATAGGGGTATTTCAATAATTCATTCATCCAATACGTATTTATTAAGCATCTATTAAATATCAGGCACTGTTTGAACACAGACTACAATGCACAATTATTACAATAAATTCCACACCCTCATAAAGCTTACAATTTAATGGTTAGATACTGCATTATATAAACAGCAAGGTATATAATTCTGTGGCAGATAGTAGTAATTGTTATGAAGAAAAATAATATAGGGCAAGGAGATCAGCCTAATATTAAGGCAGCTATTTTTGATAGATGATTAGGGAAGGTTCATTGAAGCCTGTCTGTCTGTCTTTCCTCTTATGGGCAGAGGCATTTGAGTAGATTCCCAAAATAAGTCTAGTGAAAAAGAATTTCAGACTGAGGGAAACACAATGAAAATTTTCAGAACAAACAGGAGTAGTGTTGTCTGCATCATTCTCTGTCATACAGTGGTGGCTTGTATATTGCTATAATGCTGGAGGCTGTGCCACTGGTATTTCATATACCAGTAGGGTCACCCATGGTGGACAGGTTTCAGCAAAGCTTCCAGACTAAGAAAGACTAGGGAGAAATGCCTGGCAATCTACTTCAAAATATTAGCTAATGAAAACCCTACAGGTCACAACGGAATATTGTCTGATAAAATGCAGGAAGATGACACTCTCCTACCCCCGCCCTGGGCCCCAGATTCAAAAGCACTACAGAATAGCCACAACAATGCATTTAAACATGACCGTGATAAGGAAGGCAGTGCGAGGCCAGGTGTTTCATTCTCTTCTACATTAGGTTGCAGTGAGTCAGAGCCAACTCAGTGGCATCTAACAACAAAAGAAGAAAGAAGAGAGCAAGGGTTTTGTTCACAGAAGAGCAGTACACAGATGCTGAGAAAGCAGTGAAGACTCAGGAAAGGAGTCTGAGAAAACAATAGCTAGTGAGACAGGAAGAATGTAACGTGGCATTGCAGAAGACAATTTTTTGTACTTCGTTGTCTTTTTTACATTTTATATTGTGCTTTAAGTCAAAGTTTACACATCAAATTAGCTTCTCATGCAAAAAACTATACAAACAAAAATATAGAATGCTTCACAAATTTGTGGGTCCTCCTTACGCAAGGGCCATGCTAACTGTTCCAGTGTTAGCATATACGTGCTGCTGAAGTGCGCTCCAGAAGGGGTTTTAAAGCATAAACGATCAACTCTTAAATACTATTGAGAGGCCAATTTAAATTACACCTCTCAGCTGACCGTTAGGCTCGACAACTTTAGAGTCCCTGGTGACAATCCAAGTGTGATTCAGTAGAGAATTAGTGGCTTAAACCTCATTAAAATGAGCACTAACGGCATTACGACAGAATGGAGAATGTACTGGGAAAAAAAAACCTAAAACAAAACTCCGAACAGTTTGCACTAGAAACAGAAAAATCATAGCCATAAGGGTAAGCAAAGTCAAGATCATGTTTTGTTTTGGTTTTTAAAGACACCGTTTATTGAGTCCCATTTGTATAAAAATGATGTAGTGGAGAAGGATAAAAACAACTGACTTAAGAACAGAGGGATAATTTGAAGCACAAATTAAAAGCAGCCAGAGAAGTAGGATCAAGACCGCATTCAGAGGAGTTGACCTCAGATGGATACACAGAAAATTCACCCCGTGTACCAGGAGGAAAGGCAAAATTATATGGATGAAGATGCAGGAAATAAGAGAGAGAAGTTCACTTTTGGTTGTTTCTTTCTTTTCTTTTTTCTTTTTTGAATGAAATAAGTATACCGGTCAACAGTCAGGGGTGAGTAGAGGAAGTGTGTGCTAGAGGCTTGAAGAGGAAGGAGAAGAGGTTAGGTAGGGGTCATAAAGAGGAGGACAGCAAAATTATTACAGAAATATAGCATGACTTCTGCACAACATTAAGGATCCACTTAGCTCTGTGGCCATAAATTTAAGAGTGAATACTATGATCCAGTGGATGCAGGTCAAAAATCAACCTTCAGAGTGGGAGCTTTACTAGGTGAGAGTCATGGAGAGTGCAGCAAAGGAGCTTAAGAGAAGCAAGGGAGTGATTACACTCATACATCACATCATCCAATCCAGATGAAACGTAAAGTGAAATATAAGAAGAGTTGTGACCATGAAAATATGGTAAAATTAATGAGTTGTGAAGTCTCACAGGAGGATCGAGACATGTTGGAAGAATTAGGAGAATGAGACTGTGGAAATACGAGACTAGAGAGGAAGATGCTTGAAAGAAAGGTGTTTCAAGGTAGTACACCTTTGGAAACAAGGTCATTTCACAAGGTCAAGGACAAGGGTATAATGATGGACTGGATGGTTAAAGGGCAAAGTGAAGAAAGAAGCTTGGTATCTCTCAAAGGTGTTGGGAGAATCATTGAAGCCACCAAAAATGACGACAGAGAAATGGCAGAAAAAGTCAGTGTTTCAGGATTATCTGTGAAACATTGGGCAATAAAAGGTGACATCCAGAAGACAGAAGAGCAGATGAACTTAATCAAGAGGCTGGAAACAGGTAGTGTAGCTGACGGGTACCTTCTCGGGTAACAGAGGTCTTTAGCAAGGTGGTAGAAAACAACAGTCATCTGGAAGTGGCTCTAAGCAAAAAGGACAACTATCCCACTTCCAGATAGGTATGATGTAAAGTGTGAAAAAACATAGCTCCCATCTAAGAGAGCAACTAGGATAGAAGTGTTCTCAGGTTAGAGATGAAAAGTAAAACACTCAGAAAAGAAAAAGTAGATACAGGATTTTGCTAATGACAAGTATGAGGTCTGACAAATTTGCAAACTTCATTGTTCTAAGTGCTACATACCTCATTGCTGAATATCACTATGATCACCTTCAAAACATTCCTTTTGGGAAGCTATGCACCAATGTCAGCATCTAATCTACCTTTCAAAGCAATTTTGGACCTCTTTCTGGAATGGACATTGAGCATGATAGCAAGTTTGCAAATTTAATTGTATAGTTGTCTGTCAGGGAGTTTTTGGCCAGTAAACAAATAACTTTATTGGAACACCCTCCCTATTCATCTGATCTGGCCCCCAATGACTTTTTTTCTTTACCTGAAGATAAAGGTAATATTGAAAGCAAGATATTTTGATGACATTCAGGACATCAAGGTTAACACAATGACAGCTCTGGTGGCCATTCCAGACAGAGTTCTAAAATTGCTTTGAAGGGCATCCTAGGTGCTGGCACTGGTGCTAGCTTCCTAAGGCGAGTACTTGGAAGGTCAATGCAGTAATATTCAGCAATGAAGTATGTAGCACTTCTTCTAGGGTGAGTTCATGAACTTAACTGGCAGCCCTCATAGAGAGTTCCAAAAGAAGGGTTTGGAACAGACATAAATTTGAATCAGATTAGGGAATGTGCATATATGTAAAAAAGACTCAAGGTTATTAAAGACAATCTTGAAGTCAGAACTTTGATAATGATCAAACTGAAAAGCCTTGATCATCTCAACCAAAAGGTCAGCAGCTGAAATTCACCTGGCACTCCTTGGAAATTCTACGGAGTAGTTCTACTCTGTCCTATAGAGTCACTATGAGTAGGAACTGACAAAACAGCAATGGGATCTCATAGGTAGAGCCTCATAATCAAAACTAATTAAGACTTTCTTCTTAGTATTGACTTCTCAGACAGTTTATCATGGTAATAGTTGGGTTAGAGGGTAAGAACAGTGTAAATCTCACCAAGAAGACACATCACTCTGGATGATCTGTTCAAAGTGGTGTCTTCAGAACCTATTATCTAGACGGTTAAGTTTCTCTGTTTTAAGAATTTGAGAGCTCAGAAAGTGTTATCATGTCCTGTATATTAGAGATAGGTGACTATTAACACATTAAAATTAAAAATAGTCTCTTTAGAAGTCTCCAAGCTTATGCAATTAATTATCTGCATGAGCATTTCCTAAGCTTATGCCAACCTGAGCACATATAATAACATGCCTGAATGTGTTCACATGAAAAAAATGTGCGCACTTACTAACTATAAGTCCAATTATTTTGTTTTCTTCCAAAAAGCATTTCAGAAAACAAATGCATGAGAGATGCATTGTTGTATTAGCCTTGATTCTACTACAATTTGAAAGAGGAAGAAAGACTCATCAATAGAAAGCTCTACCATTTTCATAAAATTTGTAGTAACATCTTTATCATATTTATGACATACTTCATTCATGAGATCAACTTTAAAGATTTACTCTCTAAACTCAGTACAAAAAAACAAAAAAGAAAAAAAAAGAAAATCAACCACAGCACACCATTATATCAACTCAAATAAATCAACTGCCATCCAAAAATGAGGATAAGCTCATTTTCTTTGTAGCAATCATTTATTTGTAATTTTTTTCATCTCATATCTCAAATGACTGATATGTTTGACAACAGATATATAAAATCTGACACTGTGAGAAGAGATTCTCAATTTTACCATTTTCTAGGTTTTAAAAATGTGACAGATGCTGAAAATGTTATGTGTTACCTGGGATTAACTGTTGAGTTATCCACACCCCTCCTAACTTTGTCTCACACCATCCTTCACCCCTCAGGGATAATGCTATTGCAACACGGGTCCTTGACCAAGCTTTGACGCAAGAACATCAGTGACTCAGGCATGAACTTTGGGGAACTTAGTGTTTTGAGAAGCATTGCATCGATAAAAATAAAAACATCTATCACACACTGCAGAGTTTCTGGGTGGTTAAAATGATTAGGCACTCAACTACTACGAATGTTTGGTACTTTGAATCCACCTTGGGAGACAGAACTCGCCATCTGTTTGCAAGAGGTTACAGTCTTGACAACCTTATAGAACAGTTCTACTCTGCACATGTGAGGGAATCACGGATAGAAATCAACTTGAGAGCAACTACAACAACACCCACTGCCATCGAGTCAGGTCCAACTCATAGCTACTCTAGAGGTCAGAGTAGAACTGCCCCATAGAGTTTCCAAGGAGTGTCTGGAGGATTTGAACTACTGACCTTTCGGTTAGAAGACATAGCACTTAACACACTGTGCCACCAGGGTGTCCAACAATGGCACATATTAAATGCTTACATTATACCAAGAACACAGCAAATCTATGAAGTTGTTAATACTATATTAGCATTTACAGATTAAAAAACAAAAACTGAAATTCAGAGAGATCTTATAGGTAATAAGTGGCACATGTGAGAATTAAGTCCAGTTGCTTGAAATTCTATAAGCTCAACCATTACACTCTACTGCCTCTTTCCTTAATTTATAGTATTATTCAAGGTTGCAATGAAAAATGACTTTGTTAATCCTGGCAGAAAAATTAAGGAAGTTTCCAGACATTATTCATTTTAGATGAGAATGTTAAATAAATTACAAGGGATCAAAATAAAAGTCTTCATAGAATATAAATATATAATATGTAAATAAGAATGCATAATTGGATATATAAATTTATATATGCTTCTTTAATATATAATTTTAAAATGTTCTAAAATATATATAGATAAATTTATATGGGCATATATTGCACATAAATAACAATTATTGTTTTTAATATGCATGTAAATCACATTAATGTGTATACTGTTACATATATTTAAGAGAATATAGACTATCTTAATAAAAAACAGTGTGAACCAATTATTTTTAATTTTCAGTTCAGTTTGATTTTCAAGCATATACAAACACACAGAAAAAAATAAATTCCTCATTAAGGCCTCTTGGTTTGAGGAAATTGTAGATTTTTATATTGTTGAATAAAAGGGGTTATCAAGTAACGCAAACTACAGCCCACAGGCCAAAACCAGCTAGCCATCTGTTTCTGTAAATAAAATCTTATTGGAACAGAGCCACACTCACTCATTTATTTATTGTCTATGGCTGCTTTCTTGCAACAACTGCAGAGTTGAGCAGGCAACTCAAACGTGGTATGATTCACAAACCTGATTATATGTATCTGCTGTCTAATGTGTTACAAAGAAAGTTTGCTAACCCCTGTGATATTGATCATGGAGACTTCTTTACATGATGAAAATTCTTTCTAATCACAGATCATTTTACTATTTCACTACTGATGAGGGGGGCTAATGCAGTGTAACAAATATTTAAGAACACACATCAATCGTGTTTCTCAAATGATGAAAGTCAGTTATGCAAAATGGAATTGTGAGGAGGAGGCCTGAAAAATTTAAGGAGTTTTCACTACCTGTATTTTGGCCACAAGCTTACTGGCATTACAACAAATCTAAGCAAATAGTATTGAAAGCAACCCAAGTCCATACATAAGTATAAGAAACTAAAATTTCTGCTACCTCTATGGAATGTTGGTTTCACCCGCAAGAGGAGTTTGGCTCATCAAGTTGCATATCATGTACTAGCTGGATTTCTTACTATTAATAAAAATTGACAGGGTATATCTAAATGTACTTAAGAAACTAAATGATCCTAAACATTATCAACCTACCAATTATTTTACAGCCTAGTGGATGTTTTTCAGTCTATAAAATAGAAAAAAGTGCTAAACAATAAACAATATAAATGTTAAAAAACATCCTATTCTATACTGTTGAATATATATTCTAGGTCATTTATGAATCACTTCCCATTGGAAGGCAGAACTACAAGAAGAAAAATAAAGCCAATAAAGTAGAAACCTAAACTATAAACCATTAAAATTCCTCCAACTGAAAAATGGCATTTGGTGCTCACCCGCTTTTACAAAATTAGACTTTAAAAAGCTTCAGAAATGCCCTAAAGGCTTCATTTACAGCTATCACGTTGGATTCACTCTGCTTGCATACTGTAACCTCCTATACACACTAAGATATGTTTTACACTGCAGTCTGTTTTACATCTCAAAACATACAAGCAACGGCATCAAAGTTCTCCCAGACAGTAAAGAAAGGATTTAAGGCTAAAAATTGGTCCAGTACTACCTTTATTCCATTCGAAATCCCACAAAAGACGTTAGTCACAGTCTCAGACAACCCAATGTCATGGTGGATAAAAGTCATAATTTAAACTTTTAGAATAATTGACTTTATAAAGAATGATTCATTCTAAAAAAGATTATACAACTTTTTATTAGCTGGAAGAATAACTTTCCTTTTTCTCTTCTAATGATCTCTCAGTGTCTATCCAAGTTTAATTTTATGTGGTTTTCTGAAGACCCACCTGCTAGATTACTAAAAAAGAGTGAACAAAATAAATACACCTCACTCAGATAACAATAGCACACCTGCTTTTTATTCTACAGAGGAGCAGGCGGATAGTCCACAGTTTACAGCCAAGAGTTTTATTAATCTCCATAATCATATATTAACAGAAGACCCAAGTGCTAGAGGTAAAGGAATGCTCTGATTCTCATAACCATTCAAAGTTCCTAAACCTTAGGGATGATAACGAGTCAACAAGTAATCACTGCACAGCTTTGCAACAGGTCTGACAAGATCTGAATTAAATAAAGAAGACTATCACAATAATCCTGGAAAAAGGGAGACGAAAACAATGTATTTTGACTATTTCTCTCTTAGAGAGCATTTTGCCTTAATTGACTTTCAGTAGCTTAACCTTAATTTACATAACTATCCCTCAGTTTGGTTGCTTGAAATGAAGCTATTTTGAAAAAATACTGAGGTCAATATAAGCTACTTTAGCTCTAAAGTTTATGGGAATGGTCACCTTTCTTTTAAAATTGCCTGATTGGCAGTGCTTCTGTCAGCAATAATCCCCAGCCTAGACTTGAATGAAGTGTTCCTTCCATCCTCTGAGGATTTGGACTGCTATTTAGTTATAATTAACTCCAGACTGACCAATGGCCAGCAAAGGACCACTTAACTCCAAGGAAGGATTATTACAAGCATTAATTTGTTCTAAGTACAGCCATTTTGTTTGGAAAATACTGAAAATAAAAGTTACTTATTTTACTACGTTAATTTCAAACAACCAAAGAGGAAAGGATGAAGCATAAAAAGATTTCTCCCCTTTCTCTGTAGTTACGTAGAAATGTAAGCTACAAAGAAAAGAGAAAAACACTCACAGTTTTGCAAGCTAGTCACCATCTAAGATTCCGCAAACTGCAGTTCAGAGAATTGTCATCCAGCCCCCAAATGCAATGTGTAACACAGGAAAGAGTGTTGCTTCTGCTTTCAAAATATACCCACAATCACTCACTATTGATTTTGTCTACCGCTCTGGTCCACGACGCCATTACTTCTTAGATCATTGCAAAGGCATCTCAGCTTCTTGCCTTCCTTTACCCCAAAAGTCTGTTTTACATGAGCCAGCCAGAGTGATCTCTTAAAATCTGAAGTCACATCAGATTACTCCCCCAGCTCAAAATGAAACTGGGCCTTCCAATGGCCAAACAAGTTCTCTTCATCACCTGGAAAGGGTCACCTCATAGACCCAAGTCCGTCTCTCAGTCCACCCCCAGGCACACTTGTTGTTTTGCTTTTTCTTCACCAAGTCACACAACCTCCTGCTTCAGCATTCTCTCATCTCTTTTCAGGTTTTCAGCATTTCAGCAAGGCATTTCCTCACCACTGGTGCTGTTAGGTGCTACTGAGCTGATTTTTACCCCTCAGCAACCTGACAAGACAGAGCACAACTGCCCGATAGAGTGTCTCAGCTCCAGTCTTTATCAAAATTAGTCTCCAGGTCTTTCTACCACAGAACAGGTGGGGGTGTCCAAACCACTTATAGGTAGCAGTCAAGTGTAGAACCACTGAGCCAGCAGGGCTCCGTCACTGGCCGTTTACCCTGCTTAAATCCACAGTCCAACACTTCAACATTTCTCTATTCTTTTTCCATAGCAGTTATCACTTTCTAATACAATAGATGATTTCTGCCTACTGTCCACCATTAAAATGCAAGCCCAACAAGGATAAGAATTTCTGTTTCTTTTGCTAACTGCTGATTTTCCAGTATTTTGTGGAATAAACCAAAATCCATTGCCATCAAATCAACTCTGTCTCACAGCAATCTATAAGACAGAGTAGAGGTGCCCCACAGATTCTCCAAGAGCTCGTGGATTCAAACTATGACCTTTTGTTGAGTAGTTGAGTTCCTGGCCACTGAACCACCTTCATTACCATTTAGAAGAACAGTATCTAGTAAACATTCAGTAAAAATCTGTCGAATTCATGAATGAATGTAGTTCTCAGTTCAAAGGGAAAAAGAGCAGAAAACATGATAAACAACCAGACAGTTGCTTCACTTTGAGACTGCAAAAACTTTCCAAGGACAAAGTACTTAACAATGTTACCCAAGAACTGCTATGATAATAACAGGAGTTTGAAACAGTTCAGTCATAACTGACAGAAACAAGGGTAGCATACACACTGTAAAGCAACCAAATCAACTTCATATTGGATTTTGACCTGAGTGAGAAACAGGCAGCTTAGCCTCACTCAGAGACAGCAGCCTACTACACACTACAACACTCATTCAAAGCACTGTAGTCAGTAAACATCCTTGAGTGAGGCAACACTACCTGTTTCTTACTTGGGTCAAAATCTGATACACAACAGATTTAGTTGCTCTGCAACGAGTAGGCTTCCCTTATTTCTGTCAGGCATAACTGAACCATTCTGAATGGATTCAAAGTCTTGGATAATAAAACAAAGCTCAATATTTATTCCAGGTATCAACTTACACATTTTTCATAAAAAATTTCCTTTACATAGATCTGTAATTGATAAAATTACTGCAACTGTAACTAACTCATCTTTCACCAATTCTACCTGCATTTATCAGAAAGGCATTCTCTTGGCAATTATAGAGTACATCATCATCATTTCTCTGTTTATTTTCCCATAAAGAACACCAAAAGAACTGGATGATGCCTGGCTACCATTACTGAATGTTTTTTATCAAGGATTCTACAGAAAAATCCTGATCAAAAAGGGGGAAAATGAAGAATAGAATTTCAAATTCTCAAGTAATCCACACTTTCTGGAGCCACAGAGACTAGATAAACTCCTAAACTATTGCCATAAGTTTTTAAATCTTAAAACAAAAATTGCCCTGAAGTCCTGTAGAAACAAAAATCATTTAGCTTAACTAGTAATGAATATCTGGCTTGACATGTTCCTTTAAACTCTACCTATATGAGATAAAACTGACAACAGAAACTCAAGAGAATAAATAGAGATTTTAATGGACAATGAATTTATGTTAAAGAGGGAGGAAACAGTTCAGAAAAGTGAGAAAGGTTGCACAACTCAAAGAATGTAATCAATGTTACTGATTGTACATGTGAAGAAACAGTTGCAATGGTGCATGTTTCACGGTATATTCCCAACTTTTTTTAATTATTGAAAAAATAAAATCATGTTTGATTTACCCAGTGATCAAAACTCTGTCATCTCTCGTCCTACATAGTGAAGATAGTTAAAACAGAATAGAGTTTGTGCCACAATTTGCTTGTCCATTCATCTGCTGATGGATGCTTACATTGTTTCCATCTTTTTGCTATTGTGAATAATGCTGCAATGAACATAGGTGTGAATACGTCTACTCTTGTCATGGCTTTTATTTCTCCAGGCTATATTCTTAAAAGTGGGATTGATGCATCATATGGTATTTCTATTTCTGGCTTTTTAAGGAAGTGTCACATGTTTTCCACTTGCAACATTTTATATTCCTACCAACAGCGCAAGGACTTCGAATCTCCCCAAAACCTCTCCAATTTTTTTTTTTTTTTTTTAGCGCCAGCACTGTTGGTGTGAGATGATATCTCATTGTAGTTTTGACTTGCATCTCTCTAATGGCTAATGTTTATAAGCATTTCCTCATGTGTCCGTTTGCCACTTGAATTTCTTCTTGACAAAATGTCTAGATTCTTGACCCATTTTTAACTGGACTGTTTGTTGAGATGTTAAAGCACTTCATAGAGTTTGGAAATTAGACCTTTCTCAGATACTGTATACACCCAAATTTTTTCCCAGTCTTTAGGTTTTATTCTTTTGTAGAAGCATTTTGATAAGTGTGTTTAATTTTTAGGATCTGTTAGATATCTAAATTCCCTATACTATCTATCCCATATATTAGGGGCCACAGCATTGTCTCTATTTTTTCTTCCATGATCTTTATAGTTTTAGGTTTTATGTTTAGGTCTTTGATCCATTTTGAGTTAGTTTTTGTGTATGGTATGAGGTATGGGTCCTATTTCATTTTTTTTATAGGTGAACATCCAAGTTATTTTTAATTCATTAGAGGGAGCCATAGTCATACAATGGTTAGCTCAACTGCTAACCAAAAGGTCAGCAGTTTAAATCCATCAGCTACTCCTTGGAAATGCTAGGGAAAGTTCTACTCTGTGCTATCGATCGCTATGAGTCAGAATTGATTCAACATCAATGGGTTTTGATTGGATTTATTTGTAAAAAAGACAGCCTTTCTCCAGTTGAAGGACTTTGGCCCTTTGTCAAAGATCAGCCAATTATAGGTGGATAGTTTTATGTCTGGGTTCTTGATTCTGTTCTATTTCTTGTACCACTACCAAGTTATTTTGACTACCAAGCCTGTACAGTAGGCTCTGAGATCAGGTGGTATGAAGCCTCTTATTCTTTTTTCTTCATTAAAGCTTTACTTATCCAGACTCTCTTTCCTTTCTATACAAAATTAGTAATAGTTTTTCCATCTTATTAAAGAATGCTATTGGAATTTGAATTGGGATTGTGTTATACCTACTACTTTGGGAAGAACTGATATTTTCACAATGTGGCTACTTGGCTTGGCTACATATGATATTGTTTTCCTGATTTCTCTTCTGAATTTCTCATTATTGATGTGTAATGATCTGATATTCGACCTTGCATCATGCTACTCTGTTGAATCTTTCTACTAGTTTCTGTAATTCTTTGTAGAATTTTTTGAGTTCTCTATGTATAGTACCATAACATGTGTGAACAGGAATAGTTTTACTTCTTCCTTAGCACTCTGAGTATCTCTGTTTCTTTTTCCTGTCTTAGTTCTCTTTCTATGATTTCTAGTGCAATGTTGAATAGAAGTAGGCATCCTTGTCTTGTTCATGTTCTAAGGGGAAATGCTTTCAGCTTCTCTCCATTGCTTTTGCATAGATAACCTTTATTATATTGTTGAATTTCTCTTCCATTTCTATTTTATTGACAGTTTATATCAAGAATTGGAAAGTGGACTTTATCAAATGCTTTCTCTTCAGCAGTTGGGATGACTGTGATTCTTTTCTTTTGTTCTATTTATGTGGTAGATTATACTGATTGATTTTCCAATGTAAAACTACTCTTGCATACCTGGTATTAATCCCACTACATCATAGTGTATTATTTTTTAATTACAATGCTGAGTTATATTGGCTAGAATTATCCACATTCATGAGAAATAGTGGTCTGTGATTTTCTTTTGTGTGGTGTTGTTGGCAGCCTTTGGTATTAAGGTTATGCTAGCTTCATAAAATGAATCTGGAAACAATGATAAAGAATCAGGATGAATCCACAAAACATATGACTTGGATGAATCTGCAGGGCATTATATTGAGTAAAGTAAGTGAATTACAAAAATACAAATATTATATGTCACACTATTATAAAAATGACCCCACAGAGATTCCAAGGAACACTTTGTACACTCAAACTGATGATATTTTGATTTGTAGCCATAGCACTTAACCACTATACCACCAGGGTTCCTATAAAAGGTTACCAAAAAAAAATCTTTGATGGTTACAAAGAAGGAAGCAAGTGAGGAAAGGAAATCAATGGAAAATCTTAAATGTAAATAAAATAATTTCTGGGCCCAAAAAAGAATAGAGTCGATAGAGTTGGAGATTTCTCACTCATTCAACAAACATTTACTGAGTACCTACTGCTGGTTAGACACTGCTCTGAGCAGTAGAAAAACAGCAGTGAGCAAACAAGCAAACAAAAAAGAACTTAAAAAAAAACCTGTTCTCACTGAGCTTGCATTGTGGGATGAGGGGGGAGCTCAAGAGTTAATAAAAGAAATTTCTCCTATATGGGATAGCGAAAATTAATGGAGAAACTTAAGGGAGGAAAATGTGAAGACACCGTCAATGCTGCAACATAAACTGAGAATATCATAACCAACCATGTATGTGTCTGAAGGAAAAATATTTTAGACTGAGACAAAATCAAGGGCAAAAGCCCAAATATAAAGCATGCTTAGTGTTTTCAGAAATAGCAAGGAGGACAGCATAGCTGGAACAGAACACACACACAGGAGAAACACAGGAGAAGAGATTGGCATGGCATCCAGGGCCAAATCACTCATGATCTTATAGGCCAAAGAAAGAATTTTGGATTCTTCTTTATGAGTGACAGGAAACCAATGATAGGTTTGAAGACAAAAGCAACATCACAAGATAAATCTAATATCCCTCTCAAGGATTCATAACATATCTCACATTCTCTAATACTTTAAACCCAGGCAACAGAGCAAGGTAGCTTGGATGAGTGCAAGAGCTATGGAAATCATTAGTAGAGATTAGACTTAGGAGCTATTTAGAATGTACAGTCAAAAGGATCTGTTGATGATTTGGATACGTGACACAGAGACAAGGAATTGAAAAACATAAAAGACCAGACACGAGGGTCCAACAACCTGGATGGTCCCCTGTGAACACGGCCCCTGGACTTGCTGCTAGCCCAGAGCTGAATCAAGTGCTGAAGCCAATACTTCAGACAAAGAATGGACTGGACTTGGGGACACAGAGTAACGTAGGTGGTGTGTGTACTTTATGGCTAACTATGTATCTGAGGCTGTCCTGCTGGTTTCTTTTTAGAGGGGAGAGACGAGATTGGAGAGGAGGGGACAAGTGTTGGCTGAGTGGATACTGGAAGTAAAGAGTGGAAAGGAAAAGGGTGCTATCACAGGGTGAGGAGAGCAGACAGAGCTGCACAGGCACAGATGCTCAGGGTTTTACGTGGCAAATTGACTTACATTGTAAATGTTCGCTTAATCACAATAAAAAATTAAAAATAAATAAATAAGCTACCATTGTACAAGGAAAAAAGTTAAATATAAGGTTGTTTTTGTTTTATTTTGTAGTTTTGTACCTAAAGAATTCTCGTGGAGTCCCTCATTTACATAAACAGCTAAGCATTCTACTAGCTGAAAAATGAGTAGTTCAAACCCAGATGTGCCTCTGAAGACAGGCCTAGAGATATACTTTCAAAACATCATAGCCTCGAAAACCCTATAGAGTGCAGTTCTGCTCTGCACACACGGGGTCACCATCAACTGGAATTAATTTGACAGTAACTAGCAAGAATAACAACTTCTGAAGAGATGGATTGGCCCTTTACTGAGGTGGACAAGTAACAGAAGGAACAAGGTAGTGGTTTAAGATCTGCACCTCCAACTTGATCATGATAACTTTGAGATGCTCTTCACACATTCTAGCAGATGTCACACAGTCAGTAGAATGTAGGCTTGGAAGTTGAGGTGGCAGAATCAGGCTGGAGATATAAATTTGGGGGTTATCAGCAACAGCAGACAGTACATAAAGAAACTGGGTAAAGCCAATAAGCTACTGAAAGCAGGGAAGCTAAGAAAAGAGTTGGAAAACCTGAGGCCTAGGTCCCCCAGTATTAAGAAGTAAGGAGGTGGAAAAGAAAGAAAGTAGACTAGAGGAAGAATGGCCAGTGAGCAGAAGGGGAAAAAAAAAAAAAAAAAAAAAACCTGTTGCCTGGATAAATAAGTGAACAATGTGTCTCAAGGAGTCAGAAAGAACAACTGTGTCAGATGCTGCTGACAGTTCAAGATGAAGACTGAGAATTGAGCGCTGGATTTTGCAACATGGAGCCATTATTGAACTTGTCAAGCACAGTTTTAGTGGAGTATTGGGGGCAAAAGCCTAAAGTGGAGTGCATTCAGGAAACAGGGAAAGAAAGAAATTGGAGTCAGTGCAGAGAGGCAACCCTTTAGAGCAGTCCGGCTATAAAAGGAAGGAGAAAAATTGTGCAGTAGCTGGAATGAGTGGGAGTGTGTATGCGTATATGTGTGTGCGCACACATGCATTCAGGTTGAGAAATAGCACCATATATTTAGCGCTGTTGTGGAAAGATCCAGCAAAAAGGGAAAACTGAAAATTTGGGAGACAGAGAAAAGAATTGCAGGAGTGATGCCCTGGAGCAGGTGACAGAGGCTGGGCTCAGGTGCACAAAGGAAGGGAGTGTCCGTTACTGGAGTAATACCAATACCAGCTGATTAACAGTAACAGGAAAAGAGCAGCACAGGCAGCACAGACTTAAAGCAATGATTAAATACAAGAATGTTGGAAACAGTTATTTTCTAACTTAATAGTAAAGCTATAATAACCAAATACCTCTGCTGTAATACGTAAAACAATGCCTTGGAGGCCTCCTTATAAATATGCCCTGATTAAGCATTTTCTAAAACTGCATTTATTTTCAAGATGAGAAACAATCTTTCACAATACCCAGACTGCATCAGTGAAAATGTGCCTGGGTGTAAACCCAAAGTTGTGAAGGTCTGAGACTCTTAAAACTAAAGAATGAGGGAAGAGGGCAGTAATCAGATTGAACATGAAACAATATTGGCAAGCTAGCAAAATAATAAAAAACCTCTTTCCAAATAGGTTTTAGGTTTCGAGTGGAAGAGACCATTTATGATCATTACTGACAACAACATACATAGTAACTACTCAATAAATGCTCGTTGAATTAATTAGTTACTTCAGTTCTATAGTTGGTTTGCATTGCATTAAATTCTGCTCTCAGTGTACTTATGGTTTGTTAGTTTACAGTCGTAATAATCTCATGCATCATTCCCACTAAACTGTACTGCCTTTATTGATTTCATCTTTATTCTTCTTTTTTTTTTTTGTAACATTGGGGTAAAATATCATAAACATTGAGTACTATACACAAGTTCTGTTCTCAGTGTAGTCTTAAAAATGTATAGGATGTAATAGCTACAAAATATCTTAACAAGAGCAGCTAAATGGCCATTTTATAGAGCAATTAATGAAGGGAAAAATGCCTTGTTAAGTTGTGTTAAAATAACTTTTAAATATTGTAGTAGCTGCATCCATTTTAACAGGATTTTGTGTTGCTTTAGCGTAAGGGAGTGGAGAACAGAAACACATAAAAAATATTTCCTTCTGAAAACAATAACTTCTTTTTCAGTTCATGAGAGAAATCACCCTATGAAGGGTTTTGCAGAAATAAATTACCTTCATAAGGCAGGAAGAGACTGTATTTATTTGATTAAAAAGAGAAGGAAAGTCATTTGAACAAACTATTTCCCTATGGTACTTAGTGAACTAGAAAGGAATGTATTGCCTTACCTGCTTCCCTAAGAAGGCACTAATAATGTCAACTCACAGAGAGAACCATAAGTTAGTTTCCACTAAGAAACTACAAGATTAAATAGCTTTGGTGTAAGTTCAAATACTTTAAGGAGTTCTGGTTAAAAGAAAGCATATGGGGGATGAATTTACATTACACAAAATTAGACTAGACTGTATAAAGAACCTCCAGAAATTTTATTTTAAAAAGCAGTATTACTTGAGACTGGGAACAAAACATATACATGTTACTCAATATATATGCACTATAATATCTAAATCAAGGCAAAAATAAATAAATAAAAGTGGGAAAATATACTAGCGGAGGGGGCATACTGAGAAAAATCTCAAATAACCCAACTATGGGATACATGATCAAGATTGTAATGCTGAATAGTATTATATAATTATTATATCAAATTCAAAACAACAAATGCTGCCACTAATTCAAGGGAAAAATGCATAATCAAAGAGGGTAAACAGTTTATCAGCCAATACAATATTTCATAAGAAAAAATTACCCAAAATCTCTTCAGGTAGCAAACTGTCATCATCATCATCAACATCACAATAAATAGATGTACCTATTATGACTTAAAAAATCATTCAAGTAAGCCCCCTTATTCACTAAACTTCAGAAGGGCAATTTACCTTATAACTTATCTAATATTTCAAATAATAGACTTCTATCAACATGATACATAAAGGCCAAGGAATGATAAAAATTCCATGGACTATATCTTCTATAAAAAAAAACAAAACAGCAAAGCATTGAGTCAATTTCGACTCATAGCAACCCTATAGGACAAGTTAGAATTGCTCTGTAGGAATTTCAAAGAGCACCCGGTAGATCTGAACTGCTGACCTTTTGGTCAGCAGCCATAGCACTTAACCACTATGTTTCTAGGGTTTCCTTATCTATTATACAACTATCAAAATGACCTCCCCTCTTCTTTATTCACCAAGTTCCATAGATTCCTCTCTTTATTAGAACTCAAATAAATATAAGGTTTATTTTTAGATGCCTTTCATGCTGATAGCATTGTACAATGATTTCCCATTCTTAATCTACCATGGTTCAATATTTGGTACCACACAAAATGTCAGTGTCTAATTATATTCCATATTGTGTGAAATCACATATTGTGTGAATCTTGAATTCATCTATTCCTGTAAATACTGCATTGTTTTCCTTAACAGAAGCACAATCTCCTTGAGGGCAGAAAACTCTTGTTACAAAAGACCAGCTCTCCATCTACAATGGCAATACTGTGCCAGGTAATGAATTCTTCATAAAAGCATGAAGTTCTGAAAAGAAGCAATCAAGCAAATGCTTTAAGAAACTTACTGATTTACAAATTACAGAGAAGCAGCAAAAGGAAACTGAAAGCTATCTGCCATAATTAATTGAAATCCAAACAGAGTGAATAACAAAACATCCCAATACAACTCTGAGTCAGTCACTCTATCTGCCACCTAATTAATTTGTAAAACATTCAAGGTGAAAACATATTTTAAATATTCAAATATCTCTTCTGAGTGATGGAATTATTAGTTACAGTATATGAGCTTTTTCTATAAGTTTCCAAATATTCCAAAAGGAACATGCATTGTTTTTAATGCTAGTAAGAAATTAACAAAAATATTATTCTGTTATTTCTGAAGCAAGACAGACTGAGTTTGAATTCAACATCCACTGATTCCCGCTGTGTGACCTAAGCACATTACGTAGTCACCAAATGCCTAGGTTTCTTCATCTGGAAAATGAGAAAATAACAGGGACTACCTCAGAAGATTGTTCTAAAGATTAAATGGGTCAAAATATATCAGGCCTTTAGCTCACATACAGTAAACACGCTGTTGCTATTTTTACTATGTCTTTAGCATTAGCATAAGGTGAAACAGGGTAATTTAATTCTTTATATTTCTATAAAGTTCTTTTAAAGTAGCACTTCACGCCTCTGATAGTCCTCCTGAAAATAGAACACAAAGACATAGAATAGCTTGCTGTATTGTGTCAAGTAGACTGAACACCTCTAATTACAGTATAACAGCAAAAATTCAAATTTTCTACCAACCCCATATAAACACTTTACCTATCTATAATTTAATTATCAAATGTAGAAATTTAAAACCAAATCCTCATACAGTGAACACCATTTCAGCTTAACAATGTTAAAAGTATATCTTCTTATTACAAAAGGGGTAAATTATTATCCTAACAGTAAGTATCAGAACTCCTCTTGGGAGATGATCCTGATGAACCACTTGAGGAGAAAATTCAAATCCTTGGAGATAAGCTAGCATGAGATGAGAACACAGTAGAGAAAGTGAAACTACTTAGTATTACAAATGAACAAGAACTTGGGAAGAGAGGAAAAGAGAAGAGAGAAGATACTGCAGAGTTCACAACACAAAAGAAAAAATGACTTCTAAGAAAAAGTAAATCTAATAGTCAATTTTAAGGTTATTTTGTGATGCAACATGCACCCATTGCCTGCAAAGCTAAAGGGCTTGTGACTTTTTCATTTGTTTTAAATTTTGGTTCTCTAATAGAAAAATGGAAGGAATACACAGAGTAACTATAACAAAAAGAATTGATCGATGTTCAACCGTATTAGGAGGCAACATATGATTGGAAACTCACGGTACCGAAGGAAGAGGTTCAAGCTGCACGGAAGGCATTGCTGAAAAACAAGGCTCCAGGACTTGATAGAATATGAACTGAAAAGTTTCAGCAAATGGATGAGGCACTGGAAGTGCCCACTTGCCTATGCCAAGAAATCTGGAGGACAGCTATCAGGCCAACTGACTGGAAGAGATCCATATTTATGCCAATTACCAAGAAAGGTGATCCAACAAAATACAGACATCATCCAAAGTCATTAATATCACATCCAAACAAAATTTTGCTAAAGATCATGCAAAAATAGCTGTAGCAGTATGTCAGCAGGGGACTTTCAGAAGTTCAAGCTGAATTTAGAAGAAAACATGGATCCAGGGATATCACTGCTCATGTCAGAGGGATCCTGGCTAAAAGAATACCAGAAGGATGTTTACCTGTGTTTTATTGACTGTGCTAAGGCATTTGACTGTGTAGATCATTAGAAATTACAGATAACAGTGTGGAGAACAGGGATTCCAGAACACTTAATTGTGCTCATGAGGAATTTGAGCATAGATCAGGAGCTAGTCATTTGAAGAGAACAAGTGGATACTATATAGTTTAAAGTTAAAAAGTTGTGCATCAAGGTTATATCCTTTCACCATACCTATTCAATCTGTATGCTGAACAAATAATATGAAAACTTAGGCTTCTTCCATGAAGAAGAAGGAGGCATCAGGATTGGAGGAAGAATTAACCTGCATTATACAGATGACACAACTTTGCTTGCTGAAAGTAAGGAGGACTTGAAGCACTTACTGATGAAGACCAAAGATCATAGCCTTCATTATGGATTATGCCTCAATATAAGGAAAACAAAAATCTCCACAACAGAATTAATAAGCAACATAATGATGAACAGAGAAAAGACTGAGGTTGTCAAGGATTTCATTTTACTTGGATTCACAATCAACACCATGGAAGTAGCAGTCAAGAAATTAAAAGACACTGCATTAGGCAAACTGGCGGTAAAAACCTCTTTAAAGTATTGGAAAGCAAGTGTGTCACCTTGGGAAAAGTGAAAACACTCCTGATCCAAGCTGTGTATTCAATTACCTCATGAGTGCCAAAGCTGGACAGAAATAACGAAGACTAAACAAGAATTCATGCCTTTGAACTGTAGTGTAGGCAAAGAATATTGAATATATCAATGACTGTCAAAACAATGAACAAATCTGTCTTGAAAGATGTACAACCAGAATGTTACTTAGAAGGAAGGTTAGTGAGACTATGTATTACATTCTTTGGACATGCTATCAGGAAGAATCAGTTCCTGGAAAACGACACCATGCTTGCTAATATAGAGGGTCAATGAAGAAGAGAAGGATCTTCAGTTGGCTGGACAGACACAATGGCTGCAATAATGAGCTCAAACACAGCAACAATTGTGAGGATGGTGTAGGACTGGGCAGTGTTTTGTTCTATCGCACACTGGGTTGCTATGAGTCTAAACTGGAGGACATCTTCAGTTTCAGTGACACCTAACAACAACAATGGAAAGAGGCTAGTTCCACATTTCACTTAGCATAGTTTGGAACAGAGATGGACCTGCAAGGCAATGACTCTTCGGATCAGCAGAAATAACCAAAGATGAGCACTACTGAACACAAGCCTTTCTCTCCTTCTCCTACTCCCAGAACCTTTCCTACTGGGAATTCACATAAATACAGATCCTTGGTTTATATTCATTGTTTTAGTCAATGCCCCACCCATTCTCTCTTGAACACATCCATCAGGTCTATAGCCCAAAGGCTCCACGGCAACTCTCCTTGCCGAGGTCACTAATGACCTCGACATTGCTCATGTTAATCAATGGTCAATCTGCAGACTCATCTAACTTGTGACAATTGGTCACCTATTCCTGTTTAAAATACTCTCTTCACTAAACACCATCTACTCTTGGTTTCTTCAGCACCTTCATCAGTTGCTCCTTCTCAGTAGCATTTACAGGCGCCCACTTTAGCACTGGAAGCCTTGGTGGCATAGTGGTTAAGTGCTACAGCTGCTGACCAAAAGGTCAGCAGTTCAAGTCTTTCATGCACCCCTTGGAAACTCTATGGGGCAGTCCTACTCGGTCCTACGGGGTTGCTATGAGTCGGAATTGACTTGATGCTGTGGTTTGGGGGTTTAATCCAATCTTGGAAACCTGGTGGCATACTGGTTAAGTGTTAGTGCTGCTAATTAAAAGGTCAGCAATTTGAATTCACCAGACAGTCCCTGGAAACCCTATGGGGGTAGTTCTACTCTGTCTTATAAGGTCACTATGAGTTGTAAATGGCTCAATGGCAGTAGGTTTTGGGTTTTTTTGTTTGTTTGTTTGGTTGGTTGGTAATATAGCCTCGAACATTTTTCTTCAATTCTTTCGGCTTGGGAAATGTGGGTGTATTCTTCTCTCTCTCTCTAGTTCTGTGCACATTTTCTGATGATACTTTACTGAGCTGCCCTTTGAAGTCCGTTTCAGCTCTCTGACTTCAACATTTCTTTGTTTTGCTTTAGCTACTCTTTGTACAAGAGCAACTTTCAACATCTCTTCTGACATCCATTTTGGTATTGTCTTTATTTTTCTTTTTGATGACTTTTTGCTTTCTTCATGTATGATGTCCTTGATGTCCTTCCATAATGTCTGGTCTTCAGTCATTAGTGTTCAATGTGTCAAATAGATCCTTTAGATGGACTCTAAATTTGGATGGGATATACTCAAGGTTGTACTTTGATGCTCAAGGACTTGTTCCAATTTTCTTTCAACTACAATTTGAATTTGCATGTGAGCAATTGATGGTCTCTCCACAGTCAGCCACTGGTCTTGATCTGACTGCTGATTGAGTTTTCCTATTGTCTCTTTCCAGATATGTATTCAATTTGATTTCTACGTATTCCATTTGGCAAGGTCCACATGCATAGTCACTGTTTGTTATGGATTAAATTCTGTCCCCCCAAAAATATATACAGAATTTTGGCTGGGTTGTGATTACCAGCATTGTGTGATTACTCTCCATTTTATGATTTTCCTATGCTGTATATTAAAGAGGATTAGGGTGGGACTGTAAATCCCTTCCTAATGTCACCTTCCCGCTAAAGGGAGTTTCCCTGGAGTGTGGCTTGCACCACCTTTTATCCTACAAGAGATAGAAGGAAAGAGAAGCAAGCAGAGAGCTGAGAATCTCACACCACCAAGAAAGCAGCACTGGAAGTAGAGCACTCCTAGACCTGAGCTTTCCACACCAAGATGTTCCCTGACCAAAGACTGATGCAACATAAGGACCTTCCTCCAGAACTGGCAAAGAAAGAAAGCCTTCCCCTGGAGTGGACATCCTGAATTTGGACTTGCAGACTACTGGACTGTGTAAGAATAAACTTTTCTTTGTTAAAGCAATCTACTTTGTGGTGTTTCTGGAAGACCAGTACTAGATGACTAAAACACTATGTTGTTGAGAAAAGATATTTGTCATGAGGAAGTGATTGGTCTTGTAAAATTCTGTTGCTAGAACTCCAGCATCGTTTCTGTTACCAAGGCCGTATTTTGTAACTATCAATCATTTTTCTTTATTTCCAACTTTTGTAGTCTAACCATAAGTAATTATCAATGTATCTTAATTGCATGTTTCATCAATTTTGGACTGCACAAGTTGGTAAAAATCTTATTTCTATTTCTTCATCTTCCACCTTAGCGATTGGTGAGTAAGTGTGAGCAATAGTCATATTAACTGGTATTCCTTAGAGGTGTATAGATATCATCCTGCCACTGACAGTGCTATACTTCAGGACATATCTTGAAATGTTCTCTTTGATAATGAACCAGATGTTGTTCCTCTTCAATCTGTCATTCCCAGCATGGTAGACCACATGATTGTCTGATTCAAAAGAGCCAATACCAGTCTACTTCAGCTCACTAATTCACAGGATATCAATGTTTGTGGGTTCCATTTCATTTTTGATGATTTGGAATTATTTTAGATTCATAACTCATACATTCCATTTTCCACTTATTAATGGATGTTTGCATCTGTTTCTTTTTGAGTCATGCCACATAGGCAGATGAAGGTCCTGAAAGCTTGACCACATCCACATCATTAAGGTCAACTCTACTTTGAAGAGGTACCTTTTTCCCTGTCATATTTTGAGTGCCATTCAACCTGGAGACTCATCTTCCAGCACTATATTGGACAATGTCCTACTGCTACTCATAAAGTTATACTGGCTAACTTTTTTTCAGAAGTTGACTGCCAGTTTCTTCTTTCTACTTTTTTATGACTCATCTTCACCTAATAAAAGCAACAACAATCTATTCTTTGCTGGCTCAACCATCTAAAGGGTGGATCAATCTTGCCTTGTTCCCATTCTCTTTTTATCTTTTCTCACTGCCTTGATGATCTCACTTGGCCTCAGGCTTTGTATTTCATTATATGGTGGCAAATGCATATCTCTAGCTGGACCTCAACCAAACTCCATATCTGAAAATTCAACATCCTAACTGAATTTCTAACAGACGTCAAGGTGCTACCTAAATGTTTAAGAGACATGCCAGTGTCTAAGTTATCTACTCATTAGATAATCTTTTTTGTCTCAGTAAGTAGCAATTCTGTCCTTTCATGAGGAGATGTGTATAGTTGTGAAAGTTGACAAGGGTGGACTGTGATGGTTAAGATTCTGTGTCTACCGGGCTGGGCCATGATTCTCAGTGTTCTGGCAGTTGTATGATGTTGTGATCACCCCAGTGATGGAATCTGCAGAGTAGTATTGGTGAGGATAGGTCCCATGGTGGCTCACCACTCCCTCAGCCTACATCTCTCAATCTTCTACTGACTAATTGCTTCCTACTTACTTAGCCAAGGTTTTTGGCTTGCTGTAGATCCAGCAGCTGCCTCTCTTGTCATCTGACCACCTATTATTTAGGACTTTCTCTAGGAGCTTACCTTTCAATCTTCAGATTCATTGATCTACCCAGCCTGCAGGCAAGAGTCTTGTTCCTCGATCTTCCAATTGTGGGTCTTCCAGCCCCTGCAGCTATGTGAATAAGGAGAAACTTTGTGGTCTCGTTTGCCAATGTTGGGATTTGGAGACCTTCACAGCCTGTGAATGGGAGCCCTGCTCTCCAACCTGCCAATCTTGGGTTCACCAGCTTCTGCAGCTACATGAATTAGGAGAGGCCTCTATCCTAATCCACAGACTTGGGACATTCCACTCTCCACAATCTCATGAGCCACTTCCTGGACATACATCTCTCTGTATATATTTATACACTTTACTTGTTTTACTTCTGTAGAGAACAGGATCTAAAATACATCTCTTACTTGCTATTCCCTCATTCACTCTGCTCCAGCCACACTTGCTTCATTACTGTTTATCAGATACATCCATTATAATACAAGAGTTCCACCTCATGCTTTTGCACTCATTTTGTTCTTTCTGTCTATAGCCCTTATTCTATCATATCTGCTGGGCTAACTCCTCAACCAATTTAAATCCTTTGCTTAAAAATCACTTTTCCAATGCAGCCCTCAGTGATTGCCCATTTGAAAACTTCAGCCACATTTGCAAGGCCAAGACACTTTCTATTCAGCCTTTCTAGCTTTACTTTTAATGGCACTTATCTCCACGTGACACACTATACATTCTACTTATTGCTTTAACGTGTCTCCACTTAATAGAATGTCATAAGAGAGAAGGAACTCTTGACGTCATTCACTACTATATACCCATCATACAGTGAAGTGTCTACAATATGGTAAGCACTCAATAAACACCAGTAGGATAAGTGAGGGAGGAGGAGGAGAGGAGGTAAGGAGTGAAGAAAGTAGACAGAAAGGGAGGGAACTTGGAATTGATCTTAGATGGATCTGAATGATCAAGGCAGCCACAGCTAACATCTAGAATGCAGCTATAGAGATCATTAATAAAGACTGAGTTGGTTTCCAAAAAATTTCTTTTTCAAAAACATAATTCATTGTATACAACAAAAGCTAAGGCTATGTTGAAATGCTTCTGATGTTAAAGATTTTTATGTAGAATTTGTGTAGAAAGTATACTTACAAAGCCCTTAACATATAGTTCTAAGTATCTATAGGAACCAAGCCACTGCCGTCTAGTCGATTCTGACTCATAGGGACCCTCTGCGTCAGAGTAGTGCTGTTCCATAGAGTTTCCAAAGAGCACCTCATAGATTTGAACTGCTGACCTTCTGGTTAGCAAACAGCTAACTTAACACTTAACCACGTAGCACTAACTTAGTACTAACTTGGCACTTAACCACTATACCACCAGGGCTTTCTAAGTATCTACAGTTACATAAAATACATAGACCTTTAAGAGAAATTTTACAAGGCACATATGCTGCGATAACTCTCCAAGACACATAAAAAGGAGTGTGCTGGGATAAGTCAATCATTCAATTATATACCCCATAAGGTAGCTTAACAAGTTAAGAATAACAAGGAACAAAGCTTTTTTCTACAGAACAAAGTGCACATGGGTCAATTGTGAGTGAAACAGAGGTACAGAAATGCTTCCTGCTGCAAGCAGACAGGTACACAGAACCCCCCGAAGTTGTAAATTGAGTGCCTCTGCTAATTGGTGGTCTGAAGGAGACAAAGAAAGAGCCACATTTTATTTCTCTTTCTGAACCTGCAACATAAGCACTCCTGAATTTTACATTAGGGTCAAGCTGGGAAGCTCCAGTTTGTTTTACCTAGAGTAGAGAAGAGTGTCACCTCCAACACAAATGAGGTCAGGTACACCTTTCTGCCTTGGGTGCCTATAAGGAAAATTTCAGCGCAACAGATTTTAATCGGGGACTTGATATACTAGGCCAAAAAAAAAAAAAAGAAGAAGAAGAAGAAGAAACATAGGACTTATTTAAAATTTTGTATATGGATTCCGAGAATATGTATTTCAAAATGAGCTAAGAATTTTATATCATTTGTTAAAATTGTATGCCACACCCCGTGATAACAGTATCAGCTGGTATTCTGCCTGCTTCCTGAACTACTTGTTGTAAGACCTGCAGAGCTACACAGCAGGCTAGTACCTTAATGAAATAGGACCAGTTCTCCAGGGAGGAGAACTTGTGGTTCACATGTAACACTTTGATCAAGTAAGCACTTTATTCTTGCCAATGAGTAACACCTTTTATGTGAAAGCTGATCAAAAGTGCTCTTGGGAATGAAAAAACGAAGGGGGGGAGGATGTGGGGAAGAAAAGCCTGTTGTGATATAATATTTCAAAAAGATATTCTCAGGAGGAAAAATAACTTGAGCATTTCTAATGAAGATATATTTTCTAACTTGCTGGAAAGTCGTAGAAAAATTATGTTGCCCCCTTTAAAAAAAAAATTCAAATTAGTGTAACAAAATAAATTTATTCATTTCCTCAACCAACAATTATTGAGCACACTCTTCAGATCCTACACGACGGCACTTGGCTTGGCTTTTTGTAAGAGGGAGAAGTGTTAAGAACATTTATCATGAACACAAGCTCCATTAATATTACAGTCCCCCTTCTCTCTTTATTTTATTTCCTATAAGTCTGTAGTCAAACTGTGACTAAACAAAGATAACCTAAGGTATAACTAATACATTGTGGCCCAACATCTGAGAATTAGGAAAGAAAAACTAATTAACAGGCACCTTCTCACAGTAACCTATTAAAGACTTTTGGGAGGCATGGAGACCTAGTCTGAAACCCCAGCTCCTTCGCTTACTAGCTGTGTGGAGGAATCGATAACTCCATGAGTCTCAATTCCCTAATACGAAAAATTACTACCACCCAACAGTAGTTGGGAAGACTAAAAGAGATGTCGGCAAGAACCTCGCCCATAGTATGTTTTCAACAAAGTACTTTGGCTGTCTTTGAGAATACTAAACTTCCTAACTTCTTTCTTAATTCCTATGAGCAGTTTGTCGGAAGACTCCAGAAACACCTACTTCTATTTTACCACTTCAGAATAAATTTTATTTCACACCCATAGTATCTGCAAATACAACTGTTGGGACTTTTTTGCTTTCCAAATATCATAACCGAGAAATCCCAACTTCACGGAGCCTCCAATAAAATAACCCAAAAAGTTCTTACCGAGTTTTGGCAAGGAATAGGGCACTTTAAAGTAGTCTTCATAAAATTCTATTAATCTCTTTGTTATGTGGAGAGCATAGTCCCCAGATCCTCTTCTGATGGCATCAGGTCTTGCATACAATCGTACCTAATTAAAAACATGCACAAAAGTTACTTTAGCCTTTTGGTACTCAGGTTTTATCTTTCTTGCAAATATGAATTGACACAAATTACTGTGAACAGTACAAGAATTAAACAGTTTTCTTATCCATAGATCAAAGCATCCTTGTAGCAAAAAGAATCAAATTTAAACAATTGAACTAACCAAGTCGAACAAGTTACAATTTCCTCACTTCACAGGATGACTTAGAGAAGATTTATACGCCTTGCATCCAAATAAATATTCAATGTTATCACTTACATGTACCTGCTGGAGATATGAAGGTATGGTGGATTAGTATAATGAGCCCCTGACCATGCTGAAAGTAGACAGGATATGGTAGCCAGACAGGAGAGAAAAATTCATGGTTTGTTAAAAACACATTGTAACAACATTTGGAAGTATTACCAAGCTGAGCAAAAATACAATTTATGCTCCCTTCGTTCCTTTGTAACAACTGTCTTTATTCCCAGTATGCAAACTAGGGACAGAAAATTCTCTCATGTACATAAACGATCTCTATTCTGGAAGGCCGCCTACAACTGCCCCGGGCTTCAAAACCAGCTGAAGTAATTCATATTTTTAACACAATCTGGATACTTAATATTGATTTTTAAATCAAGTGTTGTATATTATCTAGTCCTTAGTCAAAAAAGAGCCTAAGGGAAAGAATATAAACTGAACAAAACTAACAACTGTACAGAAAAGGTTACAATGAGATTAGTTTTCATAAAGCTATCCAGCATCTTTCTTTCCAAAGGCTAAATCTATTTTTCACAGATGTGTTCTCTAATCCTCATATCAATTGTGTGAATACAGGCTATGTATTTTGTGGAGTAGCCAAGAGCACAGTGGCCTGTGAGTTCGATTTCAGTCCTATTCTAACACTAAAAAACCTGGGTGGCATTGAACAAATTACCCTGATGGCACCTCAAATTTCTTCAATTATAAAATAAAGCTGTTAGCCACCATGTGGTTTCTGCAATGTCTTTCAATTCTATAACACATTGCTCCTAATCCCATTCGACAAATAAGGGAGTTTGCTGTTTTTTTGTTTTGTTTTGTTTTTGTTTTTTAAATCAAATCACTATACAAAATACATATTTCATTCAGTATATGGAAATGGACTTTTTACCTAGAAGACAAAGGAAAATCATATTTAACCATAATATAGCATTTGGTTATACAATTAACGCTATATCATTCATGTCAGAGAAAAAGAAAACCAAACTTGTTGTTGTTGAGTGGATTCCAATTTGCAGCGGCCCCACATGGCACAGAGTAGAACTGCTCTGTAGGGTTTTCTGGGCTGTAATGTTTATGGAAGTGGTTCACCAGGCCCTTCTTCCATAGAGCTGCTGAGTAGGTTTGCATCATCACCTTCAGGTTAGCAGCAGATCACAAATCATTTTACAACCCCAAAATGTGTATAATCAAAAAGTATAGAAAGTCAAGGAAAATACATTCTGGTGTTCGGTTAGAAAGGCCCATGATTCAATAGCATATTTACTGAGTAACACATTTATCACAAAAATAGGTAGTAGAAAGAGCCTTTCCCATCATTCAGTGCCATCTGTCAGTCAAACTATCTACAGTGAATTCAACAATTATTGTGTTCACAAAAAATTGTGATGCTATTCTTCTCACTCAGAAACTAAATCAAATATCAAATTTAGTACAGTTACCCACAGTGTTAGCTAACAAAACCATAAAACTAAAACTGTCGAGGAAACCAGTCTGAAAAAGCAGAATTTGCTACTCTTGACACTCTCAGAGAAACAGTTGTTCTGAGTCCTTGTCTCAGACATCAGCCACTCAATAAACATCAGTGTCTTAAGTAGAGTACTCAATAGGTAGATTGTAAGACAAAGATGAGTACATAATTGATTTAATAAGGAGGGGCTTCCAGAAGAGGCCTACAGGGAAGTAGGGGAAGTAGCCAATAGAAAGGTAAGAAGCCATGCAAGGATGAAATTTCAGGGGAAGTCCTCAATTGACACTGATCCTACAGGGCCTCTAGGGTGTAAATTTCACTAGACAGTGTGTCCTGTGGTGAGGCAAGATTGTTTGGCTTCCATACTTCGGCACCAGTCAGTCGTTGGCTGCTGGTTGCCAATGGGAGGGCATACTTGTAGACTCTGAGGTACCCCCAGTTCTTGAAGCATCTTGACAACACCGCACCAGCAGCCCACAGGTAGGCCTTTGGAAGCTTCAGGTGTGCACCACTGGGAGCAGAGCAGCGACAGCTGACAGATGGGCACACCAAATAGTAAAAGGGATCTAAACTGCACAGCAGCAGCATCCATTACAGACAGTCATTCATTTATGCTTCCGTTTACTCATTCAACAGATATTTACTTAGCACCTGCTTTGTGTAATGACGTGGGCTAAGTGTTTTGAATTTATTCATAAAGAAATGTTCTGTAGTCAAATGGGATACATAGCATTACTAAGGGAAAAAAGGCAATGAAACTGTAATACTGTTCTTAAAAAGCTTACCATTCATTGGGTGAGTAAATATTTCTGTTTGCAACACTTACCACGTGAATGGCAAAATACAAACGCCAACGGATACTGTGGGAAAATGGGCAGCTTTTGGAAGGTTCAAGGTGAAGCAGCCAGTAAATTCCTGGTAAAACCACAACCAGGACCACTACAAAGTGACAGAGCAAGGGACACTGATTTTACTTCTAGGAAGCAACATTGATTTGGGTAGAAACATAACCATTTCTATCAGTCAACTCCACCAGTCAGTCAAGCTATCTCTAGGACCAGATCAGAGAAGCATGATTAAATCAATCTGGTTGTCAAGATTTGATGTAAATGATCCAATCCAAGTGAGAAGATAAAAGACAGATGCTTAGCACAGCACCTTCGTTGAGTCATTTGACTACTTCCTGCATGCCTGCTGGGTGCTAGGCCACAGAGACAGAAGAACAATAAAAGTCTCTATCACAAAATAAACCAGATGTTTATACTTATTACTGGTAAGAGGTTCACAATATTTGAAAAGACAAACAAATCATCAACAGTAATGTAATGTGAGAATTTTAATAGTGTACTCTGTCTTCCTTCCTATTACAACAGATGAACCACTAAGTGCCTATCCAAGGTCCAGCACTCCATATTCCATTCTCTTTTGCCTAGCCAAAGACATTGCTGCCAAAATTCTCCCCTTTCTTCTGCATCATCAGTTTACGCCTGCATCCTAGATCATTCTCATCTGAGAACACATGCTGTTTTGTCTGCCATGTTAAGGGAAAAAAAAATTGTAATCCCAGTTCCTGCAGTTATTGCATTATTTTTCTCCTCCCTGTTACAGCAACGGTCCTCAAAAGTGTTTTCTATATAGTTAAAATAAACACACAGCTTAACATCTGAACCAGAATGAAAAGGGAGAATACAACCTAGACAAAAGTATAAATAGGCTATTTGCCTATTTGTTCTCCCTGTTTCTATTTTCTCTTGAACTGTAACCAGGTTTTCACCCCCAGAACTCTACCCAAACTGCTCTCATCAAATTCATAGCTAAAAACAACCACACAATTCATGCTTGCATTTGGCATAGTTAATAATTTCCCTGCCTTGAGATGCTTTCTTTATACAGCTTCTAGTTCACATTTTCTTTCAGTCATTGACTTCCTTCTTAATTTCTTGGCTAGTCCCTTACCATTTTAGTGTTGGAAAATTCCAAGTTTCACCCGTAAACTTTGTACATAGACTATCTACACTGCTTACCTTGGTAATCACATCTAGACCTCTAGACAGTAAAGACTGCTCCTATAATTCCAGATCCATAAATTCAGCTGTCCACTTGACACCTCCAGTCAAGTATCTAATAGGTATTTCAAACTTAACATGCTTATGCTGATCAGAATTAAATCTTAACAGATTACATTAGCTGCAGTGTAGATGATGGATTAAAAGGACTCAGAATAAATGAATGAAAATTATTCACACTATTGGAGAAGTACAGATGAAAAATGGAAGTAAGAATATAGAGAGATGAATGGACTTATTCAATTCATTCTAACAGTCTTCAACAAGTGTCATAATTATCAAGTAAAGCTAACTGTAGACCCATTTTCACTCTCAGGCCCTGTTGTAATAAGTGAGACTCAGTTGAATTATTGGGAAAGAATCCAAAATATTTCACAAACTAGACAATTTGTTTATGGTTAACCAAAAATTTGCTGTACAATGATTTAGTTTATAGTGAGTGAAAAAAAATCAGTTGTTTTCTTCTTCTGGAGTAACTAAGTTCTACCTAATCATTACATACAAAGTAAATCTTTGTAACTATAATTATCATTCAAAAGTAGTAAAATATTTTATTACTCCTACTTATTTGTAACAAACTAAGTGGAGTAAAAGCTCCGCTCTAAAAACATTAAGTAGCTTACTTTTTTCCACCAGGCTTTCTAGTTCTTTCTACAAAGTTTCTCCTTAACAGCCAATATGAACCAAGTGGCGGATTTAATCCAATGAGAAGGATATTACACTAGGATTTTGTACACAGGGATTTGAGATACAGTTTTCTCACTAACTCCTTATATCAACTTAGGAGTTGGTTAATTTCTCTGGATTTCAGCTCTGAATTCCTTCCAAGGGTAACAGTCTGTCATTTTGTTATGCCTCGCAGATTGATTGGTCATACAAATTTTATTCTGTTTCCTATATAGTCTCCATTCATTTGGAGAAAAAAATATAGTAAAAAAAAAGCAAAGTTCTATTTTCTGTACTTAGTTTTGCTCCTTTACATTCTTCATTTCTTTTGAAAATACAGACACTATTCAACAACCTTTGCCTATCTTCAGTGCTGACTGAACTACCCATGAACTTTATACTGAGTTCGGCAGAAATAACTGTAGTAACCAACAGGAAATGGAAGAGGCCAATTCTGGGAACATATTCTCCTGGTTCCATTCCTATAAGTAATACATTGTACTAATTAGCCAAAGCAGAAAAGCTACAGACTTTTGATCACTTAGAATAACCTAGAAACCACTACCCTGGTGGTATAGTGGTTAACAGCTGTGACTGCTGACCCAAACTTTGGCAGTTTGAATCTACCAGGTGCTCCTTGGAAACCCCATGAGCTGTTCTACCTTGTCCTATGAGTCAGCATTGACATGATGGCCATGGGTTTGGCTTTTGCATTCAGTATACTCTAATATCAAGCACTGGCCTTCTGATGGAGGACTCTGTTGTACCCAGTTAGCTTTACTCTGTAGTTTATGAAATTTCTGTATTTAAGTTATGTTTATTTCATCTCTCTACAGGATTTTAAGCTTTTAAATCATTGAAAGGAAAAGAAATGTTGAAGGCAGACACCTTTCAATCCCTGTAAGAGTTACCTCACTTTCTCACAAAAGCATGTTTAGCAGGTATATTTCAGTTATTCTGATGACTGAGTGGCTGCAAGGAAACTTGAGACCATGTCTGGATGTCCCAGAAAAAGATATGTGAAATGCTCACTGTACACTTAAGGATAAAAGAAGTACCACTGGTGCCAGATAGTTGCGACTATTAAGATAGAATATTGTTTGCAAGGGAATCACACTGGAAAAGAACTCTTCCTAAAGCTGAATTGATTTTGTCTTTCATATTGGTGCAGCTTAGAGTAAGACTATCATAGACTGTTGAAAGATTTCATCATTTACTTATTTATTTATTCCAGTACTATTTAAAGAGCCTCTATTGGAAACCCAACTCATCGACTCGACGGCACTTGGCTGGCTGGCATTGGAAACCCTGGTATTACAGTGGTTAAGTGCCAGCACTGCTTACTTAAAGTGGCCAGCAGTTCAAAGCCACTAAGTTAGCCTTGGAAACTCTATGGGACAACTCTACTCTGTCCTAGAGGGTCACTCTGAGTCACAATTGATTCAACAGCAGTGGTTTGGGATTTTGTGGGATAACAGTGAGACCACCTTTTACACGCTGAGTGTCCAAAGGCAAGCAAGAGAGACATGAACTCTGTTTTCAAGGAGCTCACGGTCTAAAGGGAAGACACAGCAGCAGGAACCTATATCTGAGACAAAGAAGGTGAATCTGATTTACATATGGTTTTCGGACGTTTCCTCTCTGTAGAGATGGTGATTCAGCAGAACAGGAAGAGCATCATGGAAAAAAGGTCAAGAAAACCATTATCCAGATTCTTATGTATAACATGTATCTTTCTCTGTATTCAAGGTTTAGAAAGAGAGGTAAAAATACATAAAATAATTGTAATATTATGCAAAATGGGTAAGCAAATGCAGGTACTTCTCAGAAATATTATGAAATCTTTTACTAAGTAATTTTCAAGCCCTTCTTCCACTAAATTAAAATACTTCACAGATTTTCTTAATTATCTTTATAAAATACCTGTAGAATAGACATGGAGTTAAGCAATAAATTTTGATTTTGTAGACAAAGGATATAAAAAGAAGTTTTCTATAGTCAGTGAGCTGCTTTAAAGGACAATGAACTAAATCTCTCTGCACAAAGCCTTTCTACCAGGCCATTTTAATTACTTGTTGTGTTAAAAATGAATTGTGGTAGTTTCTATATAATTATATGAAATGTTACATAGTTACACCATAAAGCAAAGAGAAAAATAGCATTTACAACACTAGTACACCTGCTAAATAAGGACTTGAAGAACATTTTCTCTGATTTGACTTTTGTAACATAGTACTTTAAATTAAATAAACCTTCTGGTTTGGCAGAGCTATTCTCTGAGAAAATTTTACACCACAAAAGTATATTAGGAACTTTGGGACAGACAGTAATTACTTCATGCCTTAAAAATATCACTATAATAACAACAATAAATTTATTTTTGCTCTGCTGTAACTGAAAAATCAGTCCCTTTCTTTAATAATAGCAAAACAACAATATGTTGTCACTAAATTCTCAGCCAATAGAGCTCAATTAATTCACCCACATGAATAGAATTCGATTTGGAGATTCTTCATATGATTCAGTACAAACTAACAAACCAGGGAGAAAGCTAAAGATACTTTTGATACTAAGCTCAGGACAAAATATATTGATAGGAAGAGAAAAGGCTATAGTAAGCAAGAAGTTAAAAACCCAAGCATATCAGCCTTATTTAAAATTTGGAAATTAATTCTTTTTTTTTTTTTCTTTTTGATTAAGCACAAGGAAAATAAACACAAAACTGAAAGAAACATGTACCAATGGCAAACTGAAGTGGTAATAAACATTAAGAAGAATCTGGAAGGTGGATGGTGAAGATGCTGGCCTGGCTAGAACAGATGCTACAGGCTGTGAAGACAGGAATGTGTGAAGCACCCTGACTTCCCAAGTGAAGAGTCTCAATGTGTTTCTCTGAGAAACTGAGACCTGCTTTATAGTCTAAAGCAGACTAACATACTTGAAGATAACAGAGGGAAATTATTTAGGCAACAGAATTTAAGGTGTCTTGAGACAGAGAAGTCAGTGAGTAGAAAAGCATACTACTGTAAATGAAAAATACGCTCTGTAGATTTTATAGAGAGAACAGCCTATAACAGGTAGGTACTCTCCATTACCACAATCAAAGATCTCATTCTGAGAAGGAGAATTCAGAATTGGGATGAGTGGGAAGAAAAAAATCATATCTAAGAAGAGAGGCCCATGGTGGTGTCAAAACCAACAACCCTATAATGCAGGTGGTGTACATATTTTATGGTTTTGTATACATACACATACATATATACATACATACATATACATGGATGTCCAGCTGGTTTCTTTTTAGAAGGAGAGGTGGAGAAAAGGGACCAAATGTTTGCTGAGTAGATACTGAAAACAGAGTGGAAAGAAAGAGTGTGCTGTCACAGGATGACAGCAGATCCATTGCATAGAGGCAGGTGCTTGGGGATTTACATGGCAAATTGACTTGGACTATAAACTTTCACTTAACCACAATAAAAAAATCTTCAAAAAACCTATCAGTATAGCAAAAAAAAAAAAACAGCAGAAATAAATACTGGAACCTCTCAAGAAGTCTCATTTTGGAATCCAAGCCACAGACCCATATGGCAGATACCTTGAGAACAATAGTTTAAACATCTTAAACAAGTTGATGACCAGCCTTAAATCCCTGGATGGCAAAAATGGTTTTTTAGTCAACTACTAACCTAAAGGTTGGTGATTTGAATCCAGCCCGCAGTGACACCAAAGAAAGGCTTATCACTCTGCTTCCATAAAAATTACAGCTATGAAAACCTCAGGGAGCAGTTCTACTCTGTAACACACACGGTCACCATGAGTCAGAATCAACTCAACAGCAATAGAGTTTTAAGACTGGCCTTATACTACATTTCACCTCATATCAAACACTGTTATAAGGACAATCCAGAGTATGTGTTAGTGATAAAGTTAATCTAAAGATCTCCTTATGTCCCCTCCACTTCCATGTTATTGCTTACTGCCATCAGACACAGGATGACAGTGGGTTGTGATCCAGAGGGTTTTCACAGGTTTGGGTTGAATTTTTGTAAGTAGTTCTCCAAGGCTTTCTTTCTAGTCGTTCATATTCTGGAAGCTCTCCAAACCTCCTCAGCATCATAGCAGTAAGTAACTCTTCACTGCAGATGAGTGGTCGCTATGGCGTGAGATGCACTGACCAGGAATCAAACCTAAATGCCTGCATGGAAAATAAGAATTCTACCAATGAACCACCACTGTCTCCTTCACCTTCAAAGAATTTTACTAAGACCTCATGACTAACACATTTGCTGAGAATTCTGAGACAGGTCGGTTACTGTCTGCAGGGTTTCCTTTGGGGCTGTTGTTGTTAGGTACCATCAAGTCAGTTTTGACTCTCAGTAACTCTGTGTACAACAGAACAAAACACTGCCCGGTCCTATGTCACGTCCACAATCTTTGCATGCTTGAGCCCATTGTTGCAGCCACTGTGTCAAACCATCTCACTGAGGGTCTTCCTCTTCTTGGATGACCATCCACTCTACTGAGCCTAATGTCCTTCTCCAGGCTCTGACCCCTCCTTACAACAGTATGAGCAACAGTCCAAGGTATGTAAGATATTCTCTCACCATCCTTGCTTCTGCGGAGCACTCTGGTTGTATTTCTCCCAAGACAAATTTATTTGTTCTTCTGCCAGTCCATGATATATATTCAGAATTCTCCTTCAACACCTTAATTCAAAGGCATTAGTTCTTTTGTGTTCCTTACCTCATTGTCCATCTTTTGAATGCATTTGATGTGATTGAAAACATTGTTGCATGGGTCAGATGCACCTTAGTCGTCAAGGTGACATTTTTGCTCTTCAACACTTTAAAGTGGTCTTTCACAACGGATTTTCCCAACGCAAATACATCTTTTGATTTCTTGACTGCTGTCACTGTGGGTGTTGATTCTGGATCCAATCAACATGAAATCCTTGACAACCTCAATCTTTTCTCCATTTATCACAACATTGCTTATGGGTCCTGTTGTGAGGATTTTTGTCTTCTTGACACTGAGATGTAATGTATACTGAAGGCTGTGGTCTTTGATCTTCATCAATGTTTCAAGTCTTTTGCATGTTTGGTAAACAAAGATGTGTCATCTGCGTAGTATAGGTCATTAACAAATCTTGGTCTAATCCTGATGCCCCACTCTTCTGGCATAGGACCGGGCAGTCCAGCTTCTCAGATTTTGGGCCTAGCAACCTTTATTCTGTAGTTTTATATTTCAAATGTGTTTACTTTAGTTCTCAGTAGGTTTTTAAGTTCCTTAAGCATTAACTCCATCTTTTCGAATTGTCTTTTCATTTTCCACTGTGTTCACTACAACGTCTCATATCCAACAGGGACTGACAATAACATGTGGCTAACTCCCGTAAACCAATAATGAACTTTGAAGGTTCTTGTCCACTCTAGTACTAAAATGCTGTTATCATGGATTAATTATATCTTCCAACTGTATTTTGCTTCAGGCAAAGAAATTAGCACTGTGGTAATCTGCAAATCCCTTCACATTTACTTACCAGCATTTACAGGTTCTCTGTGGAACTGACAAGTTTACACGAGTTAATAGTACTTTGAGGAAGTGCAATAATGGCCTCAAGCATAACAACAATCGTGAGGATGGCACAGGATTGGGCACACGGGGTCACTATAAGTCAAAACCAATTTGACAGCTTCTAGTAACAACAATGCTTCAAAAAAGAGTGGGACTATTTTTTTTTCCCAAATACCTAGATGTGCTCTAAGATTATGGTCCTTACCCTTCAAACCAAGCAATTCAGGCCTTCTATGTGTTTGGTTAAGTCTAGGATGTAACCATGTCTGTACATTCTGTGTGCTGTATTCTGTATTTTAGTATACACAGTACATACAAATATGTATGTAGAAATACCCACAGCCAAATCTACGTATACAAGCAGATGTACTCTCATACACCCTTCCACAACTCATACTTACTCATAAATTATTGTATGTTGTTATTGTTGTTGTAGATACGTATATAATTCACCTTTTATAGACTTTTATTCTTGTGAACTTCTTGGTATCTTCCGTTGCCTTTGTTATGGTGTGCTGATTTCCCCATATCATGTACTGTTGTCTTACTCTTCACCGAAGTTAAGGTATGTGCTCTCTATGGTACAACAGTGGTTAAGAGCTCAGCTGCTAAGCAAAACTTCTGCAGTTTGAATCCACTGCGAGTAAACTTTCTCATGACTGTTTATAATAGTGGTCTCACACAATATTTGCCCATTATGATTATTTCACTCAGCATAATGCCCTCTAGATTCACCCATATTGTGAGATGTTTTATGAATTTATCATTCTTTATGTAATATTCTACTGTGTGTTTATACCACAATTTGTTTATCCACTTATCTGGTAAGGAACACTTAGGTTGTTTCCATTTTTTTGCTATTGTGAATAATGCAGTGAACACAGCTGTGCATATGTCTGTTCTTGTCATGGCTCTCACTTCTCTAGGATCTATACCTAGAAGTGGGATTGCCGGATCATATGGTGTTTCTTACTCTAGCTTTTTAAGGAAATGTCTTACCATTTTCCACAGTGGTTATACTGTTTTATTCTCCTATTAGCAGTATATATGAGTTCCAGTTTCCTCACAATGTTGCCAGTATTTATCATGTACTGTTTGTTTGTTTTGATCAGCACTATTATTACTGGGGTGAGATGATGTTTCATTATAGTTCTGATTTGTATTTCTCTAATGGCTAATGGGCAATGCTGGTGGCATAGTGGTTAACAGCTACTGATGCTAACCAAAAAGTCAGCAGTTCAAATTGGCCAGGTGCTCCTTGGAAACCCTATGGGACAGTTCTACTCTGTCTTATAGGGTCACTATTGGTCAGAATCGACTTTGTGGCAACAGGTTTGGGTTTTGGGTATAATGGTTAATGACCATGAGCATCTCTTCCTGTATTTGTCAGTTTCTGAATATCTCCTTTGATGAAGTATCTGTTCATTTCGTGTATCCATTTTTTAATTGGTTTGTCTTTTTATTGCTAAAGTATTGAAGTTTTCTATACATTTTAAAGGCCTGACCCTTCTTGTCCCCTGTAGCATAGCCACCTATTTTTTTTCCCAGGCTCTAAGTTCCCTTGTTAGTTTTATGGTGAAGTCTTTTGAGAATTGTAAATATTTGAATTTTTGGAGATCCCAGTTATCTAGTTTCTCTTCTGTTTGTTCATTTTTAGTTATGTTTGATACTCTAGTTACGCCATATATTAGGGCCCCTAGCACCATTTCTATTTTTCTTCTGTGATATTTATAGTTTTAAGTTTTAAATTTAAGTCTTTGATCCATTTTGAGTTAGTTTTTTAGTATGGTGTAATGTATGGATCTTATTTTACTTTTCTGCAAATGGGTACCCAGTTTTGTCAGCACCATTTGTTAAAAACTATCTCTTCCCATTTGATAAACACCTATTCTTTGCCAAAGATCAGCTGTCTATAGGTGGATGTAGTTACTTCTGGGTTCTCAGTTCTGTTCCACTGATCTATCTGTCTGTCATTGTATCACATTCACATTTCTCTAAGTGTATATATGGTAGGCTGAACGAGGTCCCCAAAGATAGCCATGTCTAAATTCCCTAAACCTGGGTCAGTTAATCTACATGGCAAAAGAAACTTCGCAGATGTGATTAACGATCTTGAGACAGGGAGATTATTCTGGATTTTCTAGGTGGAGTCTAAATATAATCACAAATGTACCTAAAGAAGCAGAACAACATTTGACAACAGGAGAAGGTGTGGCTTCAGTGACAGCGGAAGCAGAGAGGGATTTGAAGATGCTACACAATTGACTTGGAAGACAGAAAAAGAAACCCTAAATCAGGGAATGCAGCTCTAGTAACTAGAAAAAGCCAGGACACAGATTCTCCACTAGCCAAAAAAGCCAAACCCACAGACAGTGAGTCAATTTCATCTCAAGCCAACTCAAAGTGATCCTTTATGAGAAAGTAGAACTGTTCCACAGCTTCCAAGGAGTGCCTTGTAGATCTGAATGGCTGACCTTTTGGCTGGCAGCCGTAGCACTTCACCACAATGTAACCAGGGTTCCAGAGATTCTACTCAAGAGATTTCAAAAGGATCCAGGCCTGCTGACACCCTAATTTTAACTCTGTAGGACTCATTTTGGACTTTTCATCTCCAGAATCACAAGAAAATTAAGATGTTGTTTAAGTCACTAAATTTGTGGTAATATGCTATGACAATAATAGGAAACCAATGAAATGTTTGTTTTTTTATCTTCGTGCCAGTCAATACATTGTTTTTATATTTCATTTTCACCTTTTTTAGGTGGAACCACATTTTATGTTTCTTTGTGTGCCTCTCTGCCTCTCTCAGATATAATTCCTTATGCTTTCTAAGTGTGACTATGGCACACCTCTACTTCATTATTACCAAGTATGCAACACATTAGTGTACACAAAAAGCACATAAGTAAAGGAAAACACAATAATTAAATAAAAGTTAGAGTCATCTATAGTGCTGTTTCTCCAAATGTGGTCCCAGGATGAATCAGAATCTCCTGGAATAACTTGAAAATTCAGATTCCTAGGCCTATTCACTTCAGAAATTCTGAATCATTTGTCTCAGGTAGGGACCATTTAAAATTTACATTTTAACAGCCTCCCCAGTTGAATCCTATGTGTACTACAGCTGAAGAACCATTAGCCTTGAGTCACCTAAGAAATCTTTTGTTCATTTAGCATGACAGCAGGCAAATCTCAACCCTCGAAAGAAATATTGAACAGAAGCTTAACAGATAGAAAACACTACGTGTGTATGCATACATAGATTTATATACTCTTATTCCTTAAATATCTGTCAACATCAGAGTCTTCACTGAACATACACTCAACATGGCTGTTACTATTTTTAACTCTAACAAACCAATTAAAAAATGGATACACGAAATGAACTTAAATATCTGTCAACATCAGAGTCTTCACTGAACATACACTCAACATGGCTGCTACTATTTTTAACTCTAACAACTAATCTTTTTACCCTTGCACAATAAACAATAAGCAATGGATAACTTTGGTTCAGTGATTGGAAAATAGTAAAAGTTGTTAGGAACTGTCACAGATCGTACATAGAACAGCAGCATTGAATACCTCTTTGAGATGAGAGTACCTGTTTTGTAGTATACTGAATTGCAGTTTTGGGGTTTTTTTTTTTTTAGCAAGATAGAATGAACTTTGAGAATTTCCTTATTAAACTATCTGTTTTATGCCTAGTCAAATATTTTCAGCAAGACTGAGGGCCAGATATATTTACTTGTAAGTGCAGGGACTCAGAGCACACTTGGATCCAGTTTCAGTTTAGTTTGGCCCATCTGTTTTCTTATGCCCTGAAAAGTGAGGTCACGCTGCCTGTTGACCTTACTTCTAGGTATGCTATCTTCCCTGCCACATCACTGTTTTCTACTTCAAACACGTCCATCTGTCCCTGCTATTCATCTCTCCTGTATCTTTCTACAATACAGATATCTTTGGGAGCTAAGGGCTGTTGTTACTATTGAGCGCCATCAAGGCAACGTCAACTCATAACAACTCATGTGACAGATTAGATTTGTCTCATAGGGTTTTCTAGTCTGTAATTGTTACAGGAGCTATAATCCCCTAGAGATGCTGAGTGGGTTTACTTACCCACTTTTGGTTAGCAACCAAGTGGTTGACCACTGAATCACCAGAGGACCTTAACTAAAGGTTAGAACTTCAAAATTTGGTTTTGTTTGTTTGTTTGTTTTGTTTTGTTTTTTCATTCATACGCATTCCTCCCACAAATATTTGGGAACCTATTCTGTGCCGGCCCTTCTCATTGGTCCTGAAGATATAGAGGTAAACCTAACAACTATAAATCCCTACTCCAAACCCAGAACACCCACTACCATTGAGTCAATTCCAACTTGTAAGTCCCTGCCACGGAGAGCTTATATTCTTCTAAGAAAGACAGAAATACACGAGATATGTACAAACAATATATAGAATGTTAAATGTTATTCAGTGTTAAACAAAAATAATTCAGAGACGGGGGCTGAGAAAGTTGAAGGTCAGGGAGAGCCTCTCTAAGAAGTGACATCTGAGTGCAAACACAAAACACATGAGGATGTAAGCAAGATGGATCTATATTCCTCGGGGGAGTACATTTCAGGAACAGCAACTGCTCAGTGTCCCTAAAACCTTCACTGTTTCAGTCCTCAAGCTTCTCTATTTAACTCTTTCTTTAAAGAAATTATAGAATATGTCAATCACACACAACAGTACAGAGAATAATATAACAATATTCTATATCCTTACCAAAAAAAGCCCAGATCCACTGCTATTGAGTTGATTTCAACTCATAGCGACCCTACAGGACAGATTAAAACTATCCCATAGAGTTTCTAAGGAGCAGACTGCTGACCTTTTAGCAGCTGTAGCACTTAATCACTACACTACCAGTGTTTCCCACACCCCTACAGATTTAAATAATGTCAATATTTTTCCAACATTTTGTTTTATATGTGTTTTAAGTATCAAAAAATTACAAAATTCCCTTGAGAAAACATACCTTCTCTAATCTATCGCCCTTGCTCTGCTCTAGAACAGACTATGGATATGATAACTGGTTACTGTATCCAACATCAGTCTTCTATATTGAGACTTTCATATTCAATGGTGCTATATTATTTCCAATTTGTATAATATTTCTCTTTCACTTTTACTTGACATCAATTTCTCTTCAAAGAAATTTTATCAGTTTACATCCCACCATCAACTCGAGAGCAATAAGTTTGGTTTGCTTTATTTTTTACAGCAATGCACAATAATCCCTGCTTTCCCATAGTCTCATTAAATTCTGTATTTTGAAATATTGTGGTAATCAATGGGAATGAAGTGGTGACTTAATGTTAATTGTAATTTTTGTCCTCCTGATAATAGTACGGTTGAGTACTGTCATGGGTTGAATTGTTTCCCCCCAAAAACGTGTGGTTTTGCTAAACTGTATGTTAAAGGATTAGGGTGGGCCTGTAAATTTCTGCATAGGATTACTCCCCTGCTCTGCTCTAGGGGGAGCTTCCCTGGAGTATGGCTTGTCCCACCCTTAATCCTTTCAGCCTGCAAGAGATAAAAGGAAAGAGAAGCAAGGAGAATTGGGAACCTCGCACCATCAAGAAATCTGCACCAGGAGAAGAGCGCGTCCTTCAGACCTGAGGTTCCTGCACCAAAACGCTCCCTGGACAAAGACTGATGCAATACCGCACTTTCCTCCAGAGCCGAAAAGGGGAAAGCCATTCCCTGGAGTGGACACCCTGAATATGCACTTGCAACCTACCAGACTGTGTAAGAATAAACCTTCCTTTGTTAAAGCCATCCACTCTGTGGTATTTCTGTTAGAGCAGCCTTAGCTGACTAAAACAAGTACCATCTTACACATTTATTAGCTATTAGACTTTGCATAACCTACCCTGTTTCTTTGCCTGTTATTGCATTGTATCATTCATCTTTTCCTCATGATTTGTAGCCATTCTTTGTATATTCTGAATAGTAATCATTTGCAAGTGTATGGCTTACAAAAATCTTCTCCCAGTTTGTGTTAGTCTTTTACGTTTTATCCTTAATCAAACAGAATCTTTTTTAAAAAACTTTTAATGTAGTCAAATAGCAAACATTCCCTTCAGAGTTTTTGCTTTCTGGGTCTTTTCAAATAAATCTGTCACTGTCTTCAAGGCCAAAAACATGTGTTTCCTATACTTTCTTCTAAAAGTTCTAAACTTTTGATTTTCAAAGCCAAAGGTTTAATCCATATCGAACATTGGTGGATCTCATTTTATTGTTTTCTACTAGCATAATAAATGGCCTCAGTACTATTTATTAAACAGTGTTGGCTTGTCCATTAATCTGAACGCTGTTCTCTCAACTCGCCATGAGTCGGATCTGACTCAACGGCACTTGGCTGGTGGCTTCTCTCAAATAACAGGTTCCCACACATGATTACATCATGATTGTCTTCAACTGGTCAATATCTGTCTTTATTGTCAGCACATTCTGTAATCACTAAATAATAAAATACGAGAACCAGTGGTAATGGTATTTTCCTTATTTTTTTTCAAAACTTCCTGGGCTATGCTTAACCAACACCAAACAAAACCAAACAGTGCTAGCAAGTCAATTCTGACTCATAGCAACCCTATAGGACAGAGTAGAACTGCCTCATAGAGTTTCGAGGGAGCACCTGGCGGATTTGAACTGGTGATCTATTGATTAGCAGAGGTAGCACTTAACCACTAGGTGCCAGGTTTTCGTTCAACCAATAAGCAGTTGTTAATTTCACCTCATTGCAACCAGGTGTGCATTCAAGGAGAACTGTGCTCCAAAGGATTTCAGCAGCTGATTTTCTGTTCTTTCTTTTTTTTTCCTCCCCTAGTAGTGTACTCTTAGACTTTTCTTCTGACCACTGGAGCCACCAGGGGACTCCTGGCTATTCTTAGCCCTTATATTTTGCATGACTTTTAGTATGATTTTCCACACTTATGCACAAAATCCTGTTAGAGATTTGCTAGATTTTCATCGGATTTATAGTTTAATTTGACATCTTCGAGACATAAGATCTTAGCATCTGCCTCCATGGAATATCTCTTCATTATTATAATATTTTCCCTACTTTTAAGTTATGCAATTTCCTCCACATAAACCTTTCATATTTTCTATTAGATTTATTTATAGATGCCTCATGGCTCGCCATTACTGTGAATGGGATTTTAAAAATATTATTTCTAATCTACTGTTCCTGATATTAGTTACCTATTGTTATTTTTAATAGCATTGGATATTTTGTTATTTTGAATAGTATTGGATTTTTCTAATGTTTTCTCTACATCTATTCAGAAGACATCTTTCTTTTCTTTTTCCTTATGATCTGTTAAGTTAGTGAATTACAGCAATATATTTTCTAATATTAAATCATGTTTGCTTTACTGAAGGGGAGTGGGAACAACCTATTCATGTTGACCTTCTCTCCCTGTATTTTCCTCATTTTGTTTAAGATAGATCTGAATTGCTCTCGAAGATTTGGTTAAACATACCTATGGAAAATGTGTGAGCCTGGTGCATTTTATATGGTGGGAAGCGGGGGGAGAGGCAAGGAAGAGACTTTTGACTACTGCTATAGAAGTGAACTACAGATGGCCCCCCTGTATTGGCTCCTGGTTGTTTACTTCTTTATAATAGCCTGGACCCATTGGTCCAAAAAAACTCCACCGGCACCAAGTTTGAATTTTTACACATTCAATTCCTTTAAAATTAACCCCAAAAGTAGACCTCCAGCCATGCAGAGCCTGCTTGTTTTCACGTATCTCATGAGACTTTACTCAACACCTGTTAGCCCTAGATATGTAACAGCCTTTTATAAAGACCCTGAGCTGCTGCTGCCTTTGAAATTCCCTGACCCAGAGATACCCATACCTGGGTATGGAGAGACATTACCTAGGCACACAAAAGCCACCCCAGCTCCTTTCTCCTCCAGGATTTTCCTTGCCCTCCTCCCCGTTTCCCTTTAGTGGCTCCCTCTGGTGGACCCCCCGCTGTGGCAGGCCCTCCTTTTCCTCCCTGCATGTAAGCTAGCAACACACTCACTTCAATAAACAGCTTGTTAATGTAACCTTGCTGTCTCAAGGTCAGAACTTTTTCTTTGATCAACCTCAACTTCCTGAAACTCGAAACTACTGATTAAGTCTTTAAAGCAATTATCTTTTATAATTTTATTTTAAAAATTACTCATTTGATCTATTTTAAAGATATCAGCATAAAACTGTTCACAATAGTCTCCATTTTTAAAGTCTCTCTTTTGTCTATACGACCTCTATGAGTCAAAATCTCTATGAGTCAAAATTGATTCAAGAGCAATGGGTTTGGTATTTTGCTTTTATTAAGTCTAATATAGACCAGTATTTGATGAATTCTATTAAGTAACTGGAGTAGATATTTAATAATAAAAGCTTAACCTTTAATTTTTAGGCACATGATTCTAAATATATTCATTTGATCAATATTATGCTATTTATGTCTTTTAAACCTCTATTAGTTTGTTGACTTTATGTTCCCAAGCCAGCCAAGTGCCCTCCAGTCAGATCCTCAAGGAAAGTAGTAAAATCTCCCAAGATTAATTTGGACTTTTTCATTTGTAGTTCTTCCAAATTCGGCCTCACATATGAGGTCTGATAACTACTTTCATGAACTCATCATAGAATAAGTGCTACATATCTGACTGCTGGATATCATCACTATGGTCACCTTTGAAATACTCCCCTTGGAAAGTGATGCACCAATGCCAGCACCAAGTTCACCCTTCAAAGCAATTTTGGAACTCTTTTTCTGGAACGGACAGCAGAGATCCCATCCAATTACCCTTGACACCCTGAATGTCATCAAAATATCTTCCTTTCAATATTACCTTTATCTTCAGGTAAAAATTAAAAAACAAAAAGTGACTGGGGGCCAGATCAGGTGAGTGGGGAGGGTGTTCCAGTATAGTTTTTTTGTTTACTGGCTAAAAACTCTCTCACAGACAACTATACAATTAAGTTTGTGAATTTGCCACGGTGCCACCATGTGCAATGGCCATTCCACAAAGGGTTCCAAAATTGCTCTGAAAGGTAGACTAGGCACTGGCATCAGTGCATAACTTCCCAAGGGGAGTATTTCAAAGGTGTCTCTGGTGATATTTAGCAATGAGCAATGTCGTGTTAGACCTCGTATTCTGAGCCAACATTGTTAGTTACCTATAGGTTCATGTCTTCCAGGAGAAATCCTTTTATAATATTGACCTCTAATATGCTATTTACCTTGAAATCTATTTTGTCATATAACACTATCGTTATCTTCATTAGAGTATTATATCTTCTTCCTTTTACATTCAATATTTTGTATTCATGTTTAACATGTTTCTTTTGTGTACAGAAAAGAGTTGGATTTTATTTCTCTGTGGAATCTATTCATCTTTATATTTTAATAGACAAGTTTAGCATACACAGATGTACATAGAGAGGTAGACATAGATTTGTTAGGATTAGGCTCTAATTAGTCAATGTTTTCTACTAATCTTGCTTTTACTTTACTGCTTTTTTTCTCCTTCCCTGCTTTCTATTAAATTGATCGTGCTACGTTATTCCATTTTTATCCTTGTACTCAGTTGGAAATTACATGTTCCATTTATATCTACTCCTTTAGTGGTTGTATAATGATTAACATAGTCTAATATTAATACAATCCTCTATATGCCTTGAGAACAACATGTGGGTTTTAATATGATTAAGTGAGCAGGTCTGGAACTAGGCTACCAGAATTTTGGCTCTGACTCTACCTGCCAGCATAGGGAAAGTCATTTAATCATTTCTTTGTACTAGTATTTTCCCCTGAAAAATAAAATCAACATTTAAAAAAAATGCTTAGGATATTACGAGAATTAGACACTATATGGGAAGGGCTTAGAAGTAACCCTTACTAAGCTTACTGCTACCAAGTTGATTCCAACTCAGTGATCCTAGAGGACAGAGGAGAACTGTCCCATAGGAGTTCCCAGTAGAGGCTGATAGCTTCAAACTGCCAACCTTTTGGTTAGCAGCCATGGCTGAACACTGTGAGACCAGCTGCCCTAGTACGTATGTCAGCTGTTATAAATTCTCATTTTCCTTTTATACCATAGTTACAACTCATTTTTAAAACAGCCAAATGTAGTCATTATTGTTAAGAGGTAAGGCATATGGTGTAGCAGTTAAGTGCTACCGCTGCTAACCAAAAGGCTGGCAGCTCAAACCCACCAGGTGCTCCTTGGAAACTCTATAGGGTTGCTAGGCGTTGGACAGCAGTAGGTTTGTTTTTTGTCTTTTTTTTTCTCTTTTTGGTTTTGGAAGGCTTATCTACATTTACTAACAGGTTTGCTTCACCATTGCTTCCTTCTTTTTTAAGTTAATTTTTTTCTTCTTGTAAGCATTCTTTTTGCAGTAGTCTGTAAATACTCTCCAAGTCTTTCTGAAAACATCTACATCTTGCTTTCACTCCTAATTAATAATTTAGGAAGGCATGATAGCCTAGATAGACCACAACTTTGGCTTTGTCTAAATCATTGCAAGTATGTATTCTACCACGTATCTGTTTTTACTGGTGAGAAGTTTATGTGTCATTCCTTTATTAGTAAGTTGGTAATACTGCTTTTCTCTTCAGTAACTTATTAAATATGAAAGGTTTTAAATATATACAAAAGCAGAGATAATTGAAAGAACTTGTGTATAAACATCTCCAATTTCAAGTTTTATCTAGAAACTCCTTCATTTACTTGTTTTTCTGTCTTAAAGAAAATCACAGACATTGTATAGTTTCTTCCATACTATACACATCTCCAAAAAAAAAGAGATATTTTCCTATGTAACTAGGATGCTATTTGCAGCAGTATATATCTCTTCTGTGTGACCTTTCTATCCATGGACTTGTAATTACCACCCAAGTTATCAGGCAGGATTACATCATAGGTATTTGTAGTCTACCAAAGAGATTTATCAGTTCTGCCATCCACTGGGCTTGAAATGAGCTACCCAGAGGTGGGAAACATCTCACTCCATCAAGGAAGAACAGCCAGGAGTCAGTATGTTCTTTGGACTCAGGATCCCTGTGCTGAGAAGCTCCCAGAACCAGGAAACAAAAGAGTAGGATTTGTAACACTGAAGGCAATGAGAAGTGGCAGCAGCGACCTGGCAGAAAGAGATGGTATAGTGGGCTTCCTGGCCCCTGGAAAGAGAAAGCTGAGTACCCTTGCACAGAGGCTGAGGGTCAGAGAGCTCCTTGCTTGTAAGCACAGCTGGAAACAGGCTGTCCAGGTAGTAACACTGTATCTTGACTGTTCCTGAGTCTAAACAGTAACTATTATTTCCCTAATAAATCTGATAATTGTAAGCACTGTCTGTAAGTCCAATATGGCAAGTGCCATGAGTTACTGAACCCAAGAGAGAACTAGAACGTGCTGTGGGAGGTACAGTTCATATCAGAATTGGTAAAGACAGCAGAGAGAAAGAGGCATATCTGACCTTTGCCTCATGGGAATCAGCCTTGATCTTGATTTTGATTCTCTTTCCCCTTGTGAAAGCAGAGGAGCTCAGGCGCTGACTCCATGCCATTTTTATATCATTATACACTAACAGAATGGTCTCTCACTGATTTTAAGTTTTTCGCTTTGTATCTGGAATACTATATTTTCATCTGTTTTCCTGATATGATTTTGTTTTGCTTATTTTGTTCAGATTATTCCTGAACTCTCCCTCTATCTCACCCAAACATCTCTCATCCAGTTTTGGTAGCCTTCACCATTTCTTTGCTGTCTGCACTCTTCCCCTGTGGGGTGACCTCACAAGCATCTTCATGCCAACAATTTTCTACATATTGCTATTAAAAAAAAAAATTAGCACAACACACTTACAAAAATGCTTTGCAGGGGAGGGCATAGCTGGTGAACAAATGCAGAAGGTACCCATTATCTGTGTAACAATATGATATGTCAGAGCCAACATACAATGGAGTCAACAGAACAGAACCAACGTACAATGCACAACAGAGTCAACAGAACTTTGGAATAAGTCAAAGCTTTGCCAAAGCAAATTGACCTTTGTCCTTGGTTTCTAGGAAATAACCTTTGGAGTAATTGTGGTACTTTGGACTCCCAGCCCACACCTAATAGTTTGTGCTCATTCGTGGGGGATGACAAGACTCAGAAAAGGATCACTGATGAGGGTGGTATTAACGAGCCTCAGGGGGCATGATTTAGCTTATCATTGCAGAACTGGCCAATAAAAGCCTGCACACTAAAGCTTAGAGTGCCTCCTGGTTTGCAAGACCATCTGCTCTCAGGAGAGTAATGTATGGTAGTTGGAAACCGTGTAAGCAGCCTTCCAACCTCATCTTTTGAATCTCTTATTTGTATCCTTTATGGTTATAATGGTACTGTAATTTTATGATACACGGCTCTCATGAGATGCTGAAAGCTATGTCACTAGTATTTCAAATACCAACAAAGTCATCCATGATGGACATGTTTCAGCAAAGCTTTCAGACTAAGACTAGGAAGATGGACCTGGCAGTCTACTTCAGAAACAAACTGCCCAGTAAAAATCATATGAATTGTAGCAGAACACTGTCTGGCATAACGCTGGAAGATGAGCCCCTCAAGTTGAAAGGCATGCAAAATACCATCAGTGAATAGCTGCCTCCTCGAACTAGAGTCAACATTAATGTCATAGGAATGGGCAGGCATTGACCATTTTGAACAGGACAGTCATATAGTCTACTATGCCAAAAATGACAAATTGAGGAGTTATGACATCACATTCATGGTCAAAAAAATAAATAAATATCTCAAGATCTATACTGAAATACAATGCTGTCAGTAACAGAATAATATCCATATGCCTATAATGAAAACCAGTTAATACGACTATTACTCAAATTTATGCACCAACCACTAAAGCCAAAGATGAACAAAACGAAGATTGTTACCCATTTCTCCAGTCTAAAATTGATCAAACATGTCATCAACATACATTGGTAACCACTGGTGATTGTAACGTAAAAGGCAGAAACAAAGAAGAATCCATAGTTGACCTTAATGATACAAATAACTCCAGATATTATATGAAATAATTTTGCAAAACCAATGACTTCTTCGTTGCAAATTCCTGTTTTCAAAAACAAAAATTGGGACGGTACACCTCACCAGATGGAATACATAGGAATCAAACAGGCAACATCTGTGGAAAGAGACTAGACAGAAACTCAGTGTCCTTAGTCAGAACCAGTTTAAGACTGACTGTGGAACAGACCATCACCATAGACATAGGGATGTTATTCTGTTACTGACAGCATTGTATTTTGGTATAGATCTTGAGATATTTCTTTTTTCTTGACAATGAATGTGATGTCATAACTCCTCAATTTGTCATTTTTGGCTTAGTAGACCATATGACTGGCTCAAATGTAAGCTCAATTTGAAGCTGAATAAAATTATAGCAAGTCCATGAGAACCAAAATAAGGCCTTGAATATATTTCACCTGAATTTAGAGACCATCTCAAAAATAGATTTGATGCACTGAACTCTAATGAACAAAGACAAAATAAGGTATGGAATGATTTCATGGATATCACAAATAAAGAAAGCAAAAGGTCATTAAGAGATCTGAAAGGAAAAACAAAATAGATGTCAAAAGAGACTAGAAACTTGCTCTTGGACATCAAGTAGCTACAGCAAATGGAAGAAATGATGAAGTAAAAGAACTGAAGATTTAAAAATGCAATTCAAGAAGACTAACTAAAGTATTATATGGACATGTGCAAAGATCTGGCATTATAAAATCAAAAAGGAAGAATGTGTTCACTATTTCTCACTCTCAAAGAACTAAAGAAAGGATTCAAGCACCAAGATACAATATTGAAAGCTTCTGTGGAGGGAAATAGAAACCCCGGTTGGGTAGTGGTTAAGTGCTATGGCTGCTAACCAAATGGTTTGCAGTTTGAATCTACTGGGTGCTCTTTGGAAACTCGGTGGAGCAGTTCTACTGTGTCCTATAGGGTGGCGAATGAGTTGGGATCAACTCACTGGCAATGAGTTTTTTATCTTACTGGGACAACACTGAGTGATGCAGAAGGCATCAAAAGAAAATGAAAGGAATAAACAGTCACTGTACCAAAAAGAATTAGCCAACCTTCAGCCATTTCAGAAGGTAGCCTATGATCAAGAACTGATAGTACTGAAGAAGGAAGTACAAGCTACACAGAGGAGAACAGCAAAAAAAAGGCTCCAGGAATTGACAAGATACCAACTGAGATGTTTCAACAAACAGATGCAGCTCCAGTGCTCACTCTCCTATGTCAAGAAATTTGGAAGGCACCTTCCTGGCCAACCGTTAAAAGATCTGTATTTGTGCCCATCCCAAAGAAAGAAGACCCAACAGAATGTATTAATTCTCAAATAATATCATTAATATCACAGAAAAGTAAAAGTTTTCTGAAGATCATTCAAAGACATTTGCAGGTGTACACTGACAGGAAACTGCCAAAAATTCAAGCTATATTCAGAAGAAGATGTGGAATGAGAAATATCACCACTGAAGTGAAATGGGGAATTTCTTTTCTAATGTCAGATGGATCTTGGATGAAAACAAAGAATATCACAAAGATGTTTACCTGTGTTTTTTCTGACTATGTAGACCATAATAAATTATGGATAACATCCTGAAGAATGAGAATTCCAGATAATTAATTGAGCTTATGAGAAACCTGTACATACACCAAGAGACAGTCATTCAAACAGAACATGCAGATACCACTTGGTTTAAAATCAGTAAAGTTTGTGCATCAATGCTGTTTCTTCTCACCATGCCTGTTCAGTATGTGGAAAACCTGATGGTGTAGCAGTTAAGTGCTATGGCTGCTACCCAAAAGGTCAGCAGTTCAAATCTGCTGGGTACTCTTTGGAAACTCTATGGCACATTTCTACTGTTTGTAGGGCTACTATGAGTCAGAATTGACTCAGCAGCATGGATTTTGTTGTAGTTTTTATTCAACCTGTATGCTGAGCAAATAATCTAAGAAGCTGGACTTCATGAAGAAGAATGGGGCATCGGAATTGGAGGACGTCTCGTTAACAACTTGTGACTTACAGATACCACAATGTTGCCTGCTGAAAGTGAAGAGGACTTGAAACACTTAGTCATGAGAGCAAAGGCTATAGCCTTCAATATGGATTGCACCTCAACATAAAGAGAACAAGTCCTCAAAACTAGACCAATAAGTAGCTTCATGATAAACAGAAAATTTTAAGGATTGAATTTTACTTGGCTCCACAATTACGGCCATGGAAGCAGCACCCAAGAAATTAGACAACATATTACATTGCTAAATTTGCTGCAAAAGACCTCTTTAAAATGTTGAAAAGCAAAGATGCAACTTTGAAGACATGGTATTTTCAACTGCGTCCTACACATCTGAAAGGTAGACAGTGAATAAGGAAGACGGAAGAAAAATTGACATGTTTAAATTGTGGTGCCAATAAGAGATATTGAATACAGTATACACTGCCAGAAGAATGTACAAATCAGTCTTAGAAGAAGTCTGTCCACAATGTTTCTTAGAAGCAAGTATGGCAAGACTTCATCTAACATACTTTGGACATGATATTAGGAGGGACTAGTCCCTGGAGAAAGACATCATGTTTCATAGAGGATCAGTGAAAAGGAAAAACCCTTAAAGAGATGAACTGACATAGTGGTTACATCAAGGGGTTTAAGCATAGCAATGAGTGTGAACACAGTACAGGACTGGGCAGTGTTTGGTTCTGTTTTACACAGAGTCCTTATGATGCAGAATTGACTCCAACGCACCTAACAATATGGTTACAGTAATTCTGCAATTGTTGAGTATAGCACACTCCCTGTGTCTCCACGAGATTCTGTAAACTGCTCCAGCAAACTGCTGAATCCAAAGGAACAGTGGGAACCAGCAGGTCAGGAAGTAAGGGTATTGAACAGACTCCCAATCTTGCAGTTGGCATCCAGAAGGGGTAGTGGGCTCCCCAAAGTTGCAGCTGCCATCTGCCTATTTTGCAATTTGAAGGGTAGTGTTATTTTAACTTGTGAGTTATGACTCAGCTCTGGGTGACAAGGATCTAAGAAGTGCTACATGGGTACATGGTCTATAGGATGTTGGCCTTTTAACCTGTGAGCTCAGACCCAGTTCCAGGTACTCAGGTCAGAAAGATTCTGCCATATTGGCAGCTGGCAATGAGGATGAAGAAATGGGAAGACAAGGACTGATCCTTACCACACAGGTGGCAACAAAGGTGAGGTTTGTCCCTGATCTGGCACAATGTGAATGCAAATTTACTTGGCAATATAGTCTTCATGAATGTAATCAAATTAAAAAGAATCCTACTGGATTAGGGTGGACACTAAATCCAATATCTGGTGTCCTCATAAGGACAAAGAGATATGGAGACACAAAGACACTGAGGACACCTAAAGTAAAGAAAGCCTAATGAAGAAGGAGGTAGAGATTTGGCTGATGGAATTATAAGTAGGAACATCCATGGCAACTGTCAGCTGAGAACGATGAAACGAGAGAAGGCAAAGAGAAGGCCTGCCCTGGAGCCTTCAGGGGAAGGACCTTCTAGCAATATCATCATCACTCTGGGCTCCAGAACTCAGAGAAAACACATCAGTGTAGTGCTAGTCATACTGTTTGTAGTATTTTGTAAAGGCAGCTCTAGAAAACTATTATAATCACCAAGACCTTTTAATACCACCTCTTAAAGAGACTGTAAATCCATCTCTTCTCTTTGTAGCTGCCACCACCACCATCTCAGCTCTGCAATCCCCGTCTCTCAACTGGACTATTCTAATAACCTTATAACTTACTACATCCGTTCCTTCCCCTCTACGTACACTCTCACAATGCAGCCAGAAGGTTCTTTTTAGAAATCAAACTTGATCATGTAACCTCTACCTTTAAAACATCTATTTTCTTGAGGATAAAGGCCTCAAGGTCAGTACGATCAATTTCTAACAAGTGATGCATAAACCATTCACTTAACCTTAAATATCTTCCCCAACTACACCACTCCATCCCACAGCTCCAAATTAACTTTGACTCATTTTTCACATATCCCATTCTTTCTTCAGAAAACTCGCTCCTGGAATTCAAATCTAGATTAAGTTTTTTGTATAAATGTTTTATAAGCTCTGACAAAGAACATCTGGTAAAATTGCAATGTTGCATCTTTCTTTTTTTTATGTGCTTGAAAAAATGGTGTGGGAATAGCATGTGTCTTAGGCTGGGTTCTCTAGGAAAACAAAACCAGTAACACGTATATGCACAAGGAAAAACTTATATACAAAGTGCAAGAGAAGCTATGTATATAAAGGAAACAGCTCACGCAGTTGCAGAAGCTGAACACCCCAAGTGCTGGAACAAGCCTCACATGGCCACGGGAGCTGGTAAATCCAAGATCAGCAGGTCAGAGACCAGAGTTCTAGATTACCGGTTGTGTAGATTGGTGGATTCCAAGCTAATGGCAAGATGGAGCTGCAGAAGCCGGCGAACCCAGGATCAGCAGGTCAGGGAACGAGACTCTCAAGTGCTGGCTGTAAGCACTGATGAATCCCACAGCTGCCAGTTCAGATCCAGGAAACAGATGCCAAAAGAGAGCAGGAGCTGCTGGCTACATGAGCAGATGGGCAGTAGGTGGTGGAAGGTGGAGACATGAGATCTGAGAGGCAGGAAGCCACCACAGGCCATGCCCTGCCACTTGATACAGAAGCCAAACATGGAGTAGCCAAACTCAGATAATCCTGACCACCACAGTCCACCCCTTATTGACTTAGAATCTGCACACATCTTACCTTACCACCCATCATCTCTGAAGGAATAAATTACAAAGTTGTACTTATGTCTAACATGACATAACGAACACATGTACAACTCAAAATGCATTAGCCTATTTACGTCTTATGTTTCATAAGTAAACAAAAGTATCTGACACACATACAAAGCAGAAATACTCATAACAATTATAGTCCTCATTTCTGCATCTGGTCACGTGGCTGTAACTGATATTTAGAACTACCTTCTACAATCCATTGTGTATTCCCTTTGCCCTCAGTAAGCACCTCAGCTGGCTGTGGTTCCTTGCCTGGTGAGGTGACCTAAACCTACATTCCTGAAGGGTCTGGGCTATTAGCAATCATTTTGGAATTGGGTTCCTGTAGTTTTCCATTGACCTTAATCACATGACATAGTAGTACCAGGAGGTGTCCTAAGATACTTCCTGCATTCCAAACATACTCTTCTTTACCTCCATTGTGTAATGTCAATCCAATTTCATCTTCATACTTGGGATCAATCACACCAGCCAGGATTGTAACTTCCTTCTTTGTCTGTTGATCCAGAGGCACAAGGAGCCCAAAATGGCCTGGTGGCAATTTTAGCTTTCAGTTCAGTGGGATTATTGATGTGTCTCAAGGTGGTAGCACTCCTCCCTTTGGAGCTAAGACATTTAGACACGAAAAGCATAAGGTTATGGGGACAGGAAGCAAAAATCTTGCAAGTGATTCACTAAGCGTAACAGTGTGTGATGCCATTCCCGTTTCCACCCCTTGATTCCTGGACCCATGAATCCTGGCTATGGGAGAAATAGCACTATATATTGGACACTGGTTTAGAGCATATAGAGCCTCCTGGAGAACATTTCCCCAACCCGGCAAGATATTGCCATCTAGCTGGCAGCGTAACTGTGTCTTCAGGAGGCCGTTCCATTGTTCTGTCAGCTGCTTCAGGATGATGGGGAACACGGTAAGACCAGTGAATTCCACGAGCATAGGCCCGTTATTGCACTTCACTTGCTGTAAAGTGAGTCCCTTGATCAGAGGCAATACTGTGTGGGATACCATGACGGCGGATAAGGCATTCTGTAAGCCCACGAAAGGTACTTTTGGCAGAAGCATGTCATGCCTGGAAGGCAAATCCATATTCAGAGTAAGTATCTATTCCAGTAAAGACAAAACACTTCCCATTCCAGGATGGCAGCGGTCCAACGCTATCACCTTGTCACCAAGTTGCTGGCTGATCATCTCGAGGAACAGTGCCATACTGAGGCCTCAGTGTTGGTCTCTGCTGCTGGTAGATTGGGCACTGAGCAGTGGCTGTAGCCAAGTCAGCCTTGGTAAGCAGGAGTCCAGGTTGCTGGGCCCTGCATAACCATGTTCCCTGTTACCATGGTCACTTATGAGCCCATTGAGCAATGACAGAAGCAGCTGGAGAAAGAGAATGACTGGTTCCCACAGAATGTATCATCTTACCCACTTGATTGTTAAACTCATCCTCTGCTGAGATCACTCTTTGACGAGCATTCACATGAGACACTAACATCTTCACTTCTTTGGCCCATTCAGAGAGGTCTATCCACATACCTCTTCCCCATAAATCCTCGTCTCTGTAGTGCTGCTCTAACAGCATGTGACCTCCTCTAACTTCATCAGGAAGAAAGAAAATCAAGATCAACAGCCCAAGGTTGATTCCCATAAGGTGAAGATCAGACATGCCTCCTTTCTCCATCATCTTTACCAATTCAGACACCAACCACCCCTCCCATGCCACTCTCTACGTCTTTGTCGGGTTCTGTAACTCATTAGAATGACCACACAGAATTCATGGACCATCCTCACAAATGTGTGGTTTATTAGAAAGGTAATTAGGTTACATTTTTTTTCATCAGGAAAACCTCTCCTCAGATCTTTCTCTGACCCCTCAGCCTATGCTCTGCTCAGGCAAGTTTTACAAAACTCTTTTAGCTTTGCCTGTAAGTGTCCAGAGGCACCTGACTCTGGCAGCAAGTCTCCTGTTCAAAAGCACTCAGCTTTTCCACTCCATAGGCTGCAAAGCCTTCTACGCTATCTCCTGATGGTGTCTCCTGCCACCATTCCTCTGTCACCATTTCCTGCCATCTTTTCTCTGTCTCCCAGTTCCGAGAGCTTTTCAGAGTAGGGATCCCGGATCCAAAGGACACATTCCACTCCTAGCCTTTCTTTCTTGGTAGTGGTCAGATTCTCTCTCTCACCTCAGAGATACCTCATTTTAAGCCTGGCAGAATGGCAAAACTGACCAATCTCTTTGTTGGGGCTCCACTGACATTTCTGCATGGTCCCACCCCATCGTTTGGGTGGGAATTACAAGACCATGGTGAGAAAGGCTACGAGAAAGAGATCCATCACATCACAGTGCTATGTAATTAATTTCAGTCTCCTCGAGAGGCTCAAATTTCCATGAATGTTCCCCAGTGCATCTGAATACCTAGAAAAGGAATTGGCACAAATGAAGAACTCAATCAATGTTGGTCAAATGAATGAATGAATGAGTGAATGAATGTCCACACATTCCTCCTCTGTGCTTCTAATGTACTGTGAAAATTCCTCTTATTTACCATAATTGATGTAATTGTCCATCCAATCTCCCTAACTAGATCATTAGTCCCTAGAGGGAAGAGAAGATATTTAACTCACTTTTGCTATCTCCAGCATCTGGCCATCTTTATAAAAAAAGACACAATAGAGCGAGGGGCTTGTTTTGACTGGATTCCAGGTACATGGGAACTGGGTCAGTCATTCTTCTCAATCTATACATTCATTCTTCACTCCCATTTTACTAATCTGAGTACGTGCTAACCCTCAGGTACTGTGGGCACTATGGATGGAATAGCAACAAAGGAGACTAAATTTCAGTCTACATTTTGCTTATTTCATGTCATTCTTTCAGCAGTGGTTTCTGAAGCTTTTCTGTCTTACGGTTTCCTTTTATTATTGATTTTCCTCTCTATTCCCTATTTGCAAGATGATTCCTCTGTCCGTACTGGCACCAACTCCTCTGCCTTTCTCTTTTACTCCTCTCCATACATGTTTTTACATGTAAGAGTATCCAGGAAAATATACAATATTTTTGGCAAGTGCGTGTTAAGTTTATACAAGTGGTATATTATAATCTTTTTTTACTTTTCTTCAACTAATTTTGAGATTTATTCATATTTCTAAATAAAAATTAATTTTTTCTAAGCATGCTATAGCATATCCTCTTAAGAATATCCAAGGTGTCTATTTTGATTCTGACTCATAGCAATCCTATAGGACAGAGTAGAACTGCCCCATAGCATTTCCAAGGAGTGCCTGGTGGACTTGAACTGCCAATCATTTGGTTAGCAGCTGTAGCACTTAACCGCTAGGCCAGCAGGTTTTCCATAGTATATTATCTTATGAATATCCAAGATGTTCATGTCCCTAGAATTATGTGAGCCAAGATTAACTTGCAAGTTTTGTTTTACAGAATTTCTGATTGTTTGCTTTTTTCTGTTCACTACCTTGCTGGGTCATTTTTGTGAACAAAATGTCAAATCTCAATGTATTTTTAATCTAGTCAATAAATTTTAAATAAAATTTAATTTATATTCCATTTTTCTAAGTCAACACTACATAGATCCACAATTGTACAGGTAAAAAAAATCACAGCTGCAGACTGGAAAAGTTAAACATGCATATTTGCAGATTCTACTGGGTAATATTTTAGAAGGGAAGAAAGAGAATACAAGAGCTATGGTTTCTGTTAAACCTTCTCAGAGACAAGTACTTAGTCTCTATTTCAGTTTCAGTATTTAACTGGAACAATCCCTAAAATGGGCTGTCGAACAGAATAATTTTCTACAAAACTATTTAAAACCCATTACCATTAAGTCAATTTCACCTCACTGCAACCCTACAGGAAGGAAGAGAACTCCCTCTGCCTCATACAGTTTCCTATGTCGCAATCTTTATGGAAGCCGGCTGTCACATCTTTCTCCAGCAAAGCAGCTGTGGGGTTTGAACCACCAACTTAATTAGCAGTTAAATACTTTAACCACCAAGCCACCAGGGCTCCTTTTATAAGACAACATAGGAAACTATCACTGATAAAAAGCCATTTCTAACATTTCTTAAAAAAATGTTTTTTTGTAAAGAAAAAGTCTTAGAAATGTTCCGAAGGCACCAGTAAAGACTGATGAGTAGTGTGGAAGTAGAAGGAAATCCATGTAGAGAACCCTACAGTGTGGGATCATTTTCCTAGTAATTCAGAACAATTCACAAATTGATAACACAGCTGCATGCTAGCAGCCCAGCCTAGTTCTACATAGCAAGTCTGATTAGTACATATTTTTAAGCAGATATCCAAAAGTTTCAGTTAAGGAAAAAAAGTTATTACATCTTGAAGGAGTGTAATTAACATAAAAATGGGGGGTAATCACAACTAAATAAGTAATGGAAATAATAAGCAGTCACCCCCATTTCACATGCTATCAAAATGGCTCTTTAAATTCTGATTCTACTATATGTTTTTGAGGTTTCTTAATGCAAAAGTAGGTGATCCAGGTAATGAATTATACACTGACCAAGTTGTCACCCTAGTGAGCAATAACTTATTTCTATCCATATTCATAATAAGTAGATAAAAGACACAATTAAGAAAAATTTGGCCAAATCTTTCTTTTCCAAAAACTTCCAAAGCTGAGATGCAGATTTATCCAGTCATTCATTCAGCTTATTTTTAATGAGCACTGACTGGACTGTGGAGTTGTAATAATACACAAAGCACACTGCAACTTTTGTGGTTATGATTTAGCAAGGGAGAGAAATATTAATTTTTAAAATAACACAAAAGTGAAATTACACTGAGGGACATTGTTTTGGTCAGTATTACCATGATAGCACATAACAGAAGAACCTAAATTAGTTTGAAATGTCCAGAGAAAGTGTACTTGAACCAATATCTGTAGGAAGAGGATGAGTTAAACTGCTGAATAAGCGAGGCAGAGGCAATAGCACATTCAAAACCCTATGATGCAAGACAGTATCAAAACAAAATCCATTACTGGTGAGTCTATTCTGACTCACGGTGATCCTACAGAGTAGAACTACCTGGAGCACCTGGTGGGATACGAACTGCCAACCGTTTGGTTAGCAGCCAAAGCTGCTAACCCCTACAGCACCGGGGTTTCTACAGGATAGTGCAGGGAGTTCAAAACAACGGCTCTAATGGAGGGAAGAATAAGGATTGAAGATAAACCCAAGAAAAAAGAGGGCTGTTCAGGATCTGCCTGAGTATCTGGCTATTTTAAGTGCTTCTTTTTTAAGTGAAATGGAGAGATATTGACAGACTTTTAGAAAGAATGCACTAATGTAGAGAATGAAATGGTGGGACAGCAAGAATGCAAAGCAGCTTTTGAAGATGTTGCCACAGTTCGAATTTAAGGTTGGACTGAAGTGCTGATGGAGATGGAGAGAGATGCAGTGACCTGTGAGATTCTGAAGAGGCAAAATTATTACAATGAGACAAGAACAGAAAGATGCAGCAACAGCTTCTTTCACAATTTCTTCAGGAATCTTTTCAGCTACTGTCTTTATTCTCTGTTATGGCAGCCAGTTTGTTACATTCCTTCAAATTAAAACGGAAATGCTCTCTTGCAACTGTTTTGGATAGCCAGGCAGAATTTCCCATGCATCCATCAAAGAAATAGTTTGTGTCATTTATAGTAAAGAACAGTTTTTGTTGTAGATATTATGTAGTTTACACTTCTGTAAAACGGCAGAAGTAATTTTCTAGACTGAAGTATGATCCTACTTAACCCTGTGGGACATGAGTTATTTTCATAGTTGTTAACCTTGTTTGCTTCTTCAGCACACCTGATTATCACACACAGGATGTCTACTTCCCAGGGCTTTGTTCTTTCCTAAAGGTTTGTTCCAGTTTATGAAATATTTATCTGGAAAACCTGCAGACATTTAGAAAACTCTCTAAACTTTTTCCCTGAACCTTCCATTACTTGAAGAAGCTGTCTATGACAGAAATGCAAACACACTTAAAGGTTTTGCTACAATTTTTCCTTCAAGTTCACAGTTAGATGCAAATATGTGTCATGTTCTCCCCTGAGATCATTACACTTGTGTACTCAGCTTGACTGGCCACAAATCTCAGTGGTTTGGCAGTTAATGCTATACTGTAGCAGTTGTGTAATGATATGATCACCTCTAGGATAGAATCTGCTGTACGTAGCCAATCAGGTGAAAAGGAGTTTCCCTGGGGGGTGTGGCCTATGTCCAATATAGACAGACTTTCTTACAAGGCTTGTGGGCTTTTGCTCCCTCTGGATCCTGCAGCTAGCTCCTGATCATCTGGCCTCTGATTCTTGGGACCTGAGCTAGCAGTCCACCTGCCATCTTTCCTGCCTATCTTGGGATATCTTCTGGTCTTCCCAGCCTGTGAGCCAGAGCCTTGCTGTCAGGCCTGCTTGTCATGGATTGAAATGTGTCCCACGAAAATATATGTCAACTTGATTACACCATGATTCCCAGTATCGAGTGATTGTCCTCCACTTTGTAACTGTAATTTTATGTTAAAGAATATTAGAGTGGGATTGTAATAGCCTTACTAAGGTCACATTCCTAATCCAACAAAAAGAGAGTTCCCCAGGGGTGTGGTCTGTACTAACTTTTATCATGTAAGCGATAAAAACGGAGAAGAACAGACAGGGGGCACCGCATACAACCCAGAAAAAAGTCCAGGGAACAGAGTGCATCCTTTGGTCCCAGAGTTTCTGTGAGGAAAAGCTCCTAGTCTAGGGAAGGCTGATGACAAAGACCCATCCAGACCCCAGAGAGAAAGCCTTCCCCTGGAGCTGCTACACTGAATTTGGACTTCCAGCTCCTTGACTATGAGAAAATAAATTTCTCTTTGTTAAAGCCATCCACCTATGATATTTGTTACAGGAGCACTAAATGCCTAAGACCCTACTTCTCTTGGGTTCACCAAGCTCTACAGCTACATGAATCTGAAGAAGCTTTCTTTCTCACCCATGAATTTGGAATATTCCAGCCTCAATCAAATGAGCCATTTCCTTGACACAAACATATGTGTGTACGTGTGTGTGTGTGTGTGTGTGTGTGTGTGTGTGTGTTTCTGTGATATATATCTATATGCTTTACCGGTTTTGCGCCCCTACAGAGCCCAGCCTAAGACACCCTAACTGCAGTATCGAATTTGTTCACATTCAGTCACGTGCTCTGAAAACACATGTATTTTTAGACTCTTTAGAGTATCTCTGTACCTCTCTAATTTTTCTATCAAAACTTGCTTTTCATGAGCAACCTCTAGAAGTAGTTTTGGTAGCTGGAAGATCCAATCTTAGCCAAATACAACTACTTCTCTCAAGCCTCTACTGGAGTTCTGGCCACATCATAGGCACAGAAGGCACTGGTTGAAAGCATTGATCTTGGCATCCACCTGATAGTCTACCACACACCAGCTTACATCCTTGGGAAAGTTATTTAATCTACCTGAACTTTGCCTTTCTCAATTATAAAAGCAAGAGTATAACATATGGTTACATATTAATACAGAGAGAGAGCTACATAATATAAATATAAAAAATATGTTGAGCTGTACAACATAAGAAGTCCACAGCACAAAGATGTGTAGGAGTCCTCCTCCTCCTCATCACTGTCATGTTTCCCGTTGTCCTCTGAACGAGCCCATCCACCAAAGGGGGGAAGAATGTTTAACAGGCAAATGTTATGCCAGTGATCTTCTGCCTCCTGGCATTTTTAAAGATGCAAAATTGAGTAAGTCACATAGCAACGAACAGTAGATTTAAAGAATCGGGTGAGTTTTACAAGGATATTTGGAAAGAGAGGGAAAAATAAAGTGGTGTTTGTTGAGAAAGTATGAATTCTGACACTTAAGTCTGTGAACATAATTGTTCTAAGTGCTGCATACATCACTGCCGAATATCACTATGGTCACTTTTAAATTACTCCCCTTGGGAAGCTATCCACTGACGCCAGTATCTAGCCTATCCTTCAAAGCAATTTTGGAACTGTTTCTAGAATGTCCATTGTGCACGCTGGCATGGTGGCAACTTCACAAACTTAATTGTGTAGTTGCTGTGGAGTTTTTAGCCAGTAAACAAATAACTGTCTTGAAACACCCTCCCTACTCACCTAATCTGGCCCCCAGTGACTTTTCTCTTTACTGGAAGATGAAGGACATACCAAAAGAAAGGCATTTGGATGACATTCAGGACATCAAGGGTAATATGACAACAGCTCTGATGGCCATTCCTGAAAGAGTTCCAAAATCGCTTTGAAGGGTGGCCTAGGCACTGTTGTTGGTGCATAGCTTCCCAAGGGGAGCACTTCAAATGTGACTGTGGTGAGACTCAGCAGTGAGGTAGTAGCACTTTTTCTAGGATGAGTTCACAAACATAATTGGCAGTCCTCATATGTGAAAGAGTTAAGTTGTGGTTCTGAATAAATATATTACACATAATATATAAATGGTTGATATGTGCCACCTGTTAAAATGATGACAACAGACTTGAATAAAACAGCTCCATTGCTTTCTTATCTTTTCAGTTTTTTGTATGAACAAACATATTCTGATTTTTTAAAAGCTTTTATTTAAATATTTCTTTGATATTAACAACCCTATGCCTATGAGAAAAGTATAGTGGCTGTTCCCATTTTACAGATGAGGCAAATAAGTCTGAAAAGGTGATTTATTTCATCATACATTTGAGAAATAATGCACAACAGTTAAACCCATGTTTTCTCACTTCAAAATCCATGTTCTTTTTACTATATCAAAATAAATTCCAAGACTACACGGTTTCGCTTTCTCTGATCCAGAGCTACGCATGCAATGGTGTTGCTATGTCCCTTCAAGCTGATTCTGGCCAATAATGATTCTATAGGACACAGAAGAAGTGCCTCATAGGGTTTCCAAGGTGTGACTGATGGACTCAAAAAGGTCTTCGGTACAGCTTTTCACCATTGCCACCAAGACTCCATGTGCAATTACTTACAGTAAAAAGTCATTGTCCACAACAATAAATGGAAACTCAGTGTAAAGAAAGCAGAGCACTGGAAGATTATGCATTTGTCTGTAAACCAAAAGAGAGCAAAAGAGGCCCAAAGGCATGCCAGTTACCTCTTCAGGAAATCATCTTACTAGGAGCCAAGCATAGAAAAAACACAAGCCATGTTTGAGTTCATTGTGTCACAATCATCAAATAAAATCATTCTAATAACAGCATTGCTGGCAAAATTCCTTACAATATTTCACTAGAATTCTTTAAAACTTCAGAAATAAGAAATACACTTATTTTTCTAATAAAGGCAATAAAACAAAGAAAATAAAGTCAAGCAGATTAGAAACAAAACTGTTTCCATGATGACTAAAGAATGTATAAGTAAATGAATTTCTGATATATATGGAATGAATTATGTGTTTTTAGGAATGCAAAGATATTCATAAGAGAAATGGTACAAACGCATGCTTAGCTAAATTCAACTTTATGTATGAGAAGGTATAACTATGGTATAAAATCCATAGTAAAAATGAAACAGGATTACATCACTGGTGATTGCTAATATTAATGGACCAGAGGGAACTAAATTTCTTGAAGCTAGAAACATGTCAGGAAGAAAAGACACACAATTCAGCTTGAAAAGGCAAACTCCATTAACCATGAAATAGGAAAAGACACAAACAAAAAAATCAAACTTTCCACATACCATATCCTACTGGGAAAAAATCTATCAGTGAGAAAAGACCTCCACTAAATAAAATGTTTCCAACTCAAACCAAATACAAAATAAATGATTTAAAGTCAAGCAAACCTTCAGAAAATTCATACTGTTTATATTGTTTTGGCCATATATATCCATCAAAGTACCAACACACTTCTCTAAGTGCACAGATCTCAAAAGAATGCATGTTGATTGGTATACACTTAAATGCATGCTTCTATGTAGTTTAGCTTAAGAAAAGACTGTGTTAGCTAGTACAAATTTTGCTTTCATTGTAAAATTAGGGCAAATAAGAGATTCTTCCCTCTTCAATATGCTTATATTTTCCAAGACTAAAAATGAATCCAAAAAAATTTAAAATATTTCACCAAAAGGAGAAGTTAGATGGCTTATGTTGATTAGAGAGTTGTTCATATAGCAACACTCCCAAAAGGAAAAGATCAAAGTCAGAGGCAGGGTTCACAGTAATTACCAGAGGTCCAAGGTGATGCAGAAGAAGGAGTAACATATACATGCTGAGAATTAAACCAACAAACAGAAGTTTTCTACTGCCTTCACAAGATGAAAGAAATGTATTTTCAGATGATTGACACCAACTTTATAAAAGTTGAACAAGTACTTAAAGCTCAAATCTTTACTCACACAAACAATAAAGTATATATGTTAGGCAGCTTTTGAGATGGTCCCCAATGATCCCTGTCTGCCAGTTTTCACACTCTTGTATAATTCTCCTCTTCTTGAACGCTGGCTGGACCTAGTAATGTCTCATGGAAAGAACATGGCAAGAGTAATGAATTCAAATCTTAGATTAGGTTACAAAAGACTGACTTGTGTTCCATTCTTCCTTTCCTTTTCTTTCTCCATTTCCCTCACTTGTTCTAACTCTCTGGTTCCCTGATTCTTGGGCTCTTTTCACTTGTCCATTCTTATAAAGCCAGCTGCCCTGTTGTGTATTGTTCTATGGAAAGACCCACATGGCAAAAAACTAAAGGCAGCTTCCAGTCAGTGACAGCAAGGAACAAAAATACCACAGTCAAACAACCCATGAGGAACTGAATCTGCTAATAACCACATGAGTAGGCACAGAAGTGGGTCCTTCCCCAACTAAACCTAGTGGTGACTGCAGCCACTCGCAAACAGGGCTAAAACCCTTGACTGAAGTCTTACGAGACTCCTAAGCCAGATGACTCTGCTAAATTAAACTATGTTCACATTGCTGGTCCACAGAAACTGCAAGGCAACTGAAGTTTTTTTAGGCTACCAAGTTTTAGGTCAGTTTATCCTAGTGTGGTGGCTTGTGTGTTACTATGATGTTGGAAGCTACGCAACCCGTATTTCAAATGTCATATGGTTCACCCATGGTAAATAGGTTTTAGCAGAAGTTTCAGTAAATGAAAATCCTAGGAATCAAAACAATACTGTCCAATATAGTTCTGGAAGATGTGTCCCCTAGGTGAGAAGGCACTTAAAATACTGGACTCTAACATATCAATGACTGGAAAGACGGCACAGGACATGGTACCAATTCAGTTGTTCATGGAGCCACCATGAGTCAGAGCCAACGCCACAGCAAATGAGAAGTCTAGAGTAGTTCATTCGAAGTGAATAATAACTAATACACTACACTACACACTACACTACAAAAATAGTCTCATACTTAATGCCCTGGTCTATGAATGAATATATTACTGACTTGGGATTGGGAGGATCCTTTGCACTCCAGCTACTATTACTCAATTCTAGGATCTCAGTATTACCCATCTAGGTTTTTCTTCTTGTCCTCAATCTTGCCTCCTCTATATCCATCTTTCATACAGTATGTCAGAGATCTCCTTGAAATATGAATTTTACAATGTCATTCTACCTATTCATTCATTCATTCAGTAAATATTTACTGAGTACCTCCTATATGCCAAACTCTAAATGAGACAGTAGATACAAGACAAAAAAGCCAAACCAAACCCACTGCCACTGAGTCAATTCCAACTCATAGCAACCCTGTGGACAGAGCAGAACTGCCCCATAAGAGTTTCCAAGGAGCGCCTGGAGGATTTAAACCGCCAACCTTTTGGTTAGTGACTATAGCACTTAACCACTACTCCACCAAGGACAAGCAACAAGTACACAAGAAATACAGCTGCAGAACATACTAGCACACAGAGTGCTGCCTTTTTTCTCAAGAAAAGGGATTCCCCTCCAACAGACAACTTTCAAAATGTTGCCCCTTCCTGGAGGTTGAATTAACATAAAGATGTTGCTCTGGAAGGAAAGATTAGAAGAAACCACACCACCTGGGCAGGCAAACCACAAGAGGCTCTATCTGTGCAGATGGATGACACCTGGTAAGAGTGTACCAGCTAGACTACAGCCTGCACCTGTGCATTCCTGGCTGAAAGCCTTTGCAAAAGTATACTTCCACAGTCATTGCTGGCAGCCCTGAGTAAATGTCTGTACCTCTTTGCTCTCATAGAACTGCCAAAACTTAACTTCCTTCAGTAGATACCCACCAGATCTCATTGAGGATACCCACAAACCTGAATTCCATGCCCAAACAGCCCAGACAGTGGTTAGCTAGAGCCGACTCTGACAGCAGCTCTCCTTGATGTCCACTGCCTGGTCCATAATGACATGACAGAATAACAAAACCTGCCCAAGCATCCAGAAACAAGCCCCCTCTAGCATGACAGTTTGGTTCTGTCTGACACCTTTTTTGAAAACTAAGTGAAGGTTTTGCAAACTATATAATATATTCCTTCTTATTTTAACAGAAAAATAATAGATTTTCCTATCAAATATCTGAGTAAAATTGATATTGTATCAAGAGGTATTACATTTACCCTAAAGCTTTATTCAACCAAAGAACATTTGCCACTTTGGGAAGTTCAGAAAGAAGACTAGAAGCACTCAGCATTTCTATTCAGAACTGTCCTTTGAAAAAGGAGCAAGGGCCCAAGGTCACACCCTGTGCTTTGGATGACCTCTCTCTGTTTTTGGTGGCATAGTGCGTAAGTGCTACAGCTGCTAACCAAAAGGTTGGCAGCTCAAATCCACTAAGCACTACTTGGAAGCTCCATTAGGCAGTTATACTCTATCTTATAGGGTTACTATGAATTGGCATCAACTCAATGGCAAGCGGGTTTGGTTTGGTTTGGTTTCTCTGCTACTTGGCCAGCTCCACCTCTCCCAATAGAAGAATTTGCCCACCCAGGGCCCATGCATCCCTCAGATACCCAAGAGACTGGAATTCCATGCAAAACAATCCAGACAGTAGTTTGCTGAAGCTAGCTCTATTACTTGCAAAAGTGCATTGTTACATTTTCAGAAACTGGGGGAGGGGGAGAGAAGGGGGCAGAATCAAGATGGGGGACTAAACACACATCTCCTTAAATCCCTCTGGAAACCAAGACCGGAACTGATAATTAAATGGAGCCTTCTGGACACCTAGTGAGCCCTAGGACGTGGCATAGGGCTGTTAATTTGGACTTCATACCACTGAACACAAAACCTCCTCTTTCACTGATGCCACTCTCAGTGAGTGCAGCCTTGTACAGACTGAAGACAACTCACGATTTTATTTTATTTTTTTCTCTGTCTTAGCTGGCAGGAGGAGCTGGGACTTGACTAGCTGCTAATCTCAGACACACTGCTGCTGGGATCGGCAAGTGCAATTGCTATATTTTGAGAGCCTGGCTTTGGACTCTGTGTATCTCGGTACATTTCACCTCTTTTTCTGCCTCTGCCATATACTAGCCAGTACTGAGGCAGTGGCAAGCTTGTGCAGGACGCCATCTTGATCCATTGGGAGGTGGAAACACCTATAAAGAGGCCCCAGCTGGTCTTAGTTCCCAGGCTGGGAGGCAGTGCCAATAGAGGCTGTGGACTCTATGCATCTTGGCATCTTTGGCCTCTCTTTCCACCAGTAGCCTGGTCCCTCCCAGGTGGCGAGCTGTGTGGGACACCATCTCGTTCCACTCAGAGGCAGATATGCCCATACGGAAGACTAAGCTGGGCTTAATTCCTGGGCTGGAAGGCAGTGCCTTCCTGGAGGAGAGTGCTTTTCTAGCCAAAAAGCAGTATTTTACCCAGTGTCACCTATGGCTGGGGCCTGACAGCAGAGGCCAGCAGGGCAGTAGCCTTTCTGTATGTTGAGCTAGTTTGCAACAGCTGGGGTGCGATATAGAGGTGCTTACTTTACCAGCTGGGAAGAGGGACCTACACACCTGAATACCTGACTGACTTTGGAAGTTGTCAGATACTTTTTACCTCTCATTTTAAGATGGCCTAAAGAAACAACTGTAGTCCATCCTCACAGCATTTTTCCCAGCCTCTGTTGACTAACACGATGCCCAAAAAGCAACAAACTCTGGAGAAAAGCATAACCAAGAAATCAGCCATGGCTTCAGAAGGCCCCCAAAAGAAAGCACCTCAGGACTTCCCAGACAAGGAAGCTTTTCTGAAACTATCAGAAAGTGAATACAAAACAATTACATATAGAGCCCTCCTAAGCCTTATACAAAATACAGCAGAGCAAAATGAAAAATTAAGCAAGCTAGTTGATCTGATGGAACATCAGTATTCTGAAATCCAACAGATCAAGAACAAAATCAAAGACATAGAAACTTCCATTCAAAGCCAAGAAAACAGAATGGAACAAATGGAAAATAGGCTTTCTGACTTGGAAGACAGAGCTACTGACTCCAGCATCTATGAGGAGAAATCAGAAAAAGAGAAACAAGGACAATGAAGAAACATTAAGAAGCATGTGGGACTCTATGAAGAGGAGCAATCTACAATTAATTGGAGTTCCTGAACAGGGTAAGACACCTGAGAACACAGACTATTGTTGCTGAGCTGCTGACAGAAAACTTCCCAGAAATTATGAAAGAAGAGAATATAGCCATCCAAGATACATATCAAATGCCACTCAATATAGATCTCAAAAGAAAGAACCTAACACGTATTATAATCAAGCTTAACAAAACAAAACATAAGCAGAAACTCTTAAAGACAGCAAGACTCAAAACAAAGCTAACATTCAGAGGGAAACTCTGTAGGCTTTCATCAGATTTCTCAGCAGAAACAATGCTGGCATGGAGACAGTGGCATGACACATTCCAAAGCTTGAAGAATTGCATATCCAACCAAGAATTGCATATCCTGCAAAACTATCTTTCAAATATGAAAATGAAATGAAGACATTCACAAATAAACAGAAATTCAGAGACTATAAAAACTAAACCAAAGCTATAAGAAATACTGAAAGAATCTCTTGGCTTAGAAGAACAAAACTACTAACTTTATATTTTAGAAGCAAATACAGGACACATCACCCAGAATCCTACTCAGTTAGGGAAGGCTCCAAACTCAAAGCTATAATGGTGAAAGAAATAATCCAGTGATCATATCATGAAAGCTATGATGTCATCATATTAAAAAGAGGGATGTACTACAGTCGTTATAGTCTTTCCAGATGGAGAGGAAGTTGATAAGAATGAGAGAAGTGACCAGGAAGACAGGGATCCTTCATACCACAAAGAAACCAACAACAGGAACATAGCACATTCTTTGGACCTGGGTTTCCTGAGCAGAGAAGCTCCTCGTGCAGGGGAGGACTGATGACGAGAACCTGCCTCTACAGAGAAAGCTTTCCCTTGGAGACGACAGCCTGAATTTGGACTTTTAGCCTACACTAGACTGTGTGAAAATAAACTTCTACTTGTTTAAAAAAAGAAAAAATATTTCAGAAATTTTGAAAGTTAGATATCAAAAAAGGCCATCATCAAAAAATTAAATATAAACTTATAGTTAAATAAGTTACACTCAAAACATGGATAATAAACATTAAATACAAAATTATAGTTAAGTAAGTTACAGTCAAAACAAGAATAATAAACAATCATATGCTCATTATTCTACCATTATTTATATTCTTGAAATTATATAAATTATATAAATTGTACCTGTACGGTAGAAATACTACAAAAAGTGTGTTACTGTGCCTCTCTTCTCAACTGCATTCAGTGGCATCACACTGGTAGCCAAAACTGGCCATGGTGACAGAATTAACAGTCAGCAGAGGCTAGACTGATTTATTGTTTCCTTAGTTGTGAAAATATAACAATGGATGAATATTAATTTAAAATCACCTAAAAGCAAACCATTGCAGTCCAGTCTATTACAACTCATAGTGACCTTATAGGACCGAGTACAATTGCCCCCTGAGGCTTCCAAGGAGTAGCTGGTAGATTCAAAATGCCTACCTCTTGATTAGCAGCCAGACTCTTAATCGCTGTATCAACAGAGCTTCAAAATAGTAATGGTGCAGATTAAACTTAAAGTATATATGTCTGTAACTATGATCATAGCAACCACATGTCTCTTGTTTGGGTGAATGGCTAACTTGCAATATATTTCAAAAATGCTATTGAAATTATAAAGATGTATTCCATATTTAATTTGACCATAAATCTACTACTACTGAATTTCAGTTCACAGTGATGGGGAAAAAATTACATTGATTACAGTAGGGTTGCACAGTTGATTATTGTTAAGTGCTTCCAATAAACTGTACATCTGTAAATATTTGAACTGGCAAAACTTGTGTGTACCAACAAAGAAAAACAAAGGAGCTACTGAAACTGCTCACGTACAACCAAATACATCTGGGGATTTGGCTCCTTGATTTGCAGGCTTAAGGTCATGATTTCATTGGACAGCTCAGTTAGTTAATTGCCCTAATAAAGTACTTAATGTATCTGTTCTACCCCCCAGTATGTTGCATAGTGCCTGAGATCTTAAAAGCTTGCAAGCCATCACGGAAGACACAATTGATCTCTATCCATTGGCAGCAACAGAGGAAGGAACAGAAGAAAAAGAGGATGAAATGGAATGTGTGGCTAATTAGCTCCATGAATAACTGTCTCCTTTGCCAAGAAACAAGAAGCACTGGATAGTGACTGGCTGCCATTACTAAACATTATGGTCAAAGATGCTACAGAAGAACCCTGACTGAAAAGGGAAATGCAGAATAGAAGTTCAAATTATCATGCAATCCCAACTTTCTGGAGCCATTAAGGCTGGATGAATCCTCAAAACTATTGCCCTGAGATAATCTTTAAACTTTAAACCAAAAATATTCCCTGAAGTGTTCTTAAAACCAAATAATAGTTTAGCTTAACTAGTATAAAATAGTTTTTAACAGAGCGTGATACTTATAGCAACTATCTATAGGGTCACTATGAATTAAATTAACAGCTATAGGTGTTTTGGCTGTTTATATGAGATCAAATAGCAACAACTAGAAAGATTAGCTAAGAATCTTAGGGAACAGTTGAGGGGAGACAACTTTTCAGTGAAAGTGATACAATAAAATTTGACATAGTTCAGGATATAAACTAGCAAGTTTAAAGTAATAGATAAAAAGGTTAACAATTATGCCTGCCCCTAGCCAAAAGGAGTCCCTGGGTGGTTTCAATGGTTAACATGTTCCACTGTTAACCAAAGAATTGGAAATTTGAGTCCACCCAAAGTCACCTTAGAAGAAAGCCCTGGCAATCAGTAAAAAAACAAATCAACCAATGAAAACTCTATGGAGTACAGTTCCACTCAAACACTCATAGTTTCACTGTGATTGGAGTCAAATGCATGGTAACTGATTCACTGGTAATACAAGATGTAAACTACCCTGGACCATAGAAAGAATTATGTAAACCTTAGAGATTTAAGTTTTTACCTCAATACTTGCATAGAGAAGTAATTTCTCCGGCTTCATCTTGGAGCAGTTCAATCCCAATATACATTGTTCTTCCTTCCTCCATCCCTCCCTCCTTCCCTCCCTCCCTGCCTCCCTTCCTCCTTTCCTCCTTCCCTCCCTCCCTGCCTCCCTCCCTCCCTCCCTTCTTCCCTCCCTCCTTTCTTCTTTTAGTTGTTGTTGTTATGCACTGATTAAGAGCATAGACTATGGAGCCTGACTGCCTAGGTTAATATCCTGGTTCCAATACTAAGTAGCTATGAAACCTCAGACAAGTTACATAACTTCTTTGCTCCTCAGTTTCTTCATTTCCAAACTGAAGGTAATAATAATAGGCCTTACCTCATAGGATGGCAGGAGTATTATACAGAGGCAAAGCACTTAAAACAGAGCCTGGCATACGGCATAGTAAATGCTCTATGTTAGCTGTGATTATTAGTCTTATCATTGAAATTAAATAGGATTATAAAGTCTAGCTGCTACAGCAACCAAGTTCCAAAATATTAAAAAAATAACCTTGATCTCAGAACCTTTTCTACATAATTGTATTCTAAGTCCTACATGTATAACTTCATCTTTCTCTAACGCTACAAAGGACACTAGAACTATCTCTTCCTCAGAGTTATTAATTAAGTACAATATCATGTCATACTACAATGATATCCACTATATAAATTGCTTACTCCATTAGCTACTATATCTCAATCACCTAACCTAACTATAGGAGCCCCAGTGTAGCTGTGGTTAAGCACTCAGAAACCATATTCTCTTCATTATTGCCTTCTTTAGAAAACAGGCAGAGTAAATTAAAAATGCTTCTGCATCCCACTTTGGTGAGTGGCATCTGGGGTCTTAAAGGCTAGCAAGCTGCCATCTAAGGATCATTGATTGGTCCAAATTCACCTGGGGCAGAGGAGAACAAAGCATATCAAAGACAGAAGGAAAATATGAGTTCAGGAGACAGAAGGCACCATATGACTCAGAGACTAAATCAACATGAGACCAGAAGAACTAGATGGTATGCAGCTACCACCAAGGACTGGCTTGAGAGGAAACACAATTAGACTTCTGTCATAATGGGAGACAAACAAAGTGTAGATCTAGAATTCTATTTTTAAAAAAAAAAAAAAAAAGACCTGATTGTCCAACATCACAGAGGGTTCTCTGAGAATCTGGGCCCTAGACTCACTACTACCCCAGAGCTGAAATCAGTACTGAAGACAACTCTTTAGACAAAACTCAGACCAGACTATAAGACATGAGGCTGTCAGAGCAGCTCTTCTATAGAAATGAGATGTAAGGGGGGAGAGGAGGGGAAAAGAGGTCATTCAATGACTATGAGAAGTACAGGATGGAAAGCAGGATTGTGCTGTCACAGGATTGGGAGAGCAGCTAAAGTTGCACAGAGGCATGTGTGTGGGGTTTTGTATGGCTAATTGACGTGGATTGTAAATTTCCACTTAATCACAATAAAATATTTTTTTTAAAAAAAAATACTTCTTTAGCAGGAATAATTTGCAGCTTTTGGAAAACACCTTCTTGATGGGGGTGTGGCCAAGATGGCAGACTAGACACACATCTCCTCAATTCCCTCTGAGAACTCAGACCTAGAAAAATAATAGAGCAGTGTGGACATTCTGGGAGATCCAAGATCTAGCAGAGTTGTGAGACTGGACTGGGCAACAGGAAGGGGGAAACTACCTCTGTCAGAGGCAAGCCAGCATTGAACTGACTCCTGCTTCTGCTGGCACATTGTTTGACAAGATTACAGGTATGGACATTTTCTTTGTTAACCTGGAGGTTGGGACTGGAACTGCCAAGACTGTGAGCCTGACACAAGCTGGCTACTATGCTGAACTACAGTGCTTAAGTAAATGGTGCATCCTGCAGCAGAGAGACTATGCTTGGGACAGCCACATCTAGAGAACCTATATCCACACTGGTGACCAAAGGTGCCAGTGCCCCTCCCCCATCTCTTCTCTAAGTTGCCTCATAGATATTGCTGACTAACTACAGGAAGGATGGCTCAGGTGAGATAGCATCTTGATCAGCTGAGAAATGGAGTTAGCCACATCTGAGGTCTCACCTGGGGCAAATTCCCACACTGAGCAATAGTGCCTGTCTGGATAGTGCTTTCTCCAGCAGAAAATCTGTTTGTAAGATGATCATACATAGAAAACGTAGTGAGGGCTAGTGGCCAAGTGCAAAAGTGCCTTAACTCATCCTTTCCTTAAGCCACATCATACCATACAGGGACGGCCTGTCAGGTTTCATCTTTGTCAGCTAGGGGGCGGAAACTGCCACCCCTGAAGGCCATCTACTTTCGGCTGCAACTGGTCAACATCTCTCTCAGCAGAAAAGTAGCTTTTATAAGAAAAGCTAGAGAACACAGTGGTGACCGGCACCTGAGTGTGGTGGTACCATTTCCACCACTCATCACTGAGCCACATCATAGAGTCAGCTGATAGCTCCCCAGAGACTCCATAAGTAGGGTGCTGTCTTTGCTAGCCAGGAGGTATGGCCTGCCACCCCTGAGGGCCTGGTTGCATTTGGCAGAAAAACAGTTTTTAAGACAAATGCATCTAGAGAATGCAATGGTCCCTAGAAGCTGAGAGTGGTGGCATCCTTCTCTCCTCTCCTCACTTAGCTACACCATAGCCTTGAATGGCATGATGACAGAGAATTGGCACAAGTAACTTGCCACCTTTAGCAGTGAGGACACAGGGTCTTTCACCCCTCAGGGCCTAGCTGGGGCCAGCCACCAAGCTGAGGAGCATGATGGGGCTTGACAGAGTCTATATTGCCAGAGAAGCTATCTATAAGTCAGCTTCATCTAGAGAACACAGTGGTGGCTGGTGACCAAATCTAGCAGTGCCCTTACTCCCTTCTTAGAACTATACCACAGCTTCCATTGGTGTAACACCAGAGAAAGTGAACAGCTTCTTAATGGCACAAAGACAACAATCAACATCTAACCATTTAAAGAAGCAGATTACCATGGCTCCAGAAAACTCACAAAATAAAGAATAAAAAACTTCCGAGACAAAGAAGGCTTGCTGAGCTTATCAGAGGCAGAATAAGAAAGAACTATATACAGAGCCCTTCTAGAAACTGAACAAAATGCAGCAGAACAAATGAAATATTAAGTAAATTATATGAACTGCTAGAGCATCGATGATCTGAAATCCAGCAGACCAAGAACAAAATTACAGACTTAGACAATTTAATGTCAAGTCAAAAGAGCAGGATTGAAAAAATGAAATGCAGCATTAGAGAGCTTGAAGATAAAGCTACTGACACCAGCATTTATAAGGAGAAATCAGATAAAAGAAACAAGAAAAATGAAGAGGCATTAAGAAGTGCGTGAGACTCTTTCAAGAGGAATAATCTATGAGTAATTAGAGTTACTGAACATGGAGGGACAGCAGAAAATACAGACAGAATTGTTGAAAAGACGCCAACAGAAAATTTCTCACATACCATGAGAGAAGATAACATAGATATTCAGGATGCTTACTGAACACCACAAAAACTAGGTCCCAAAAGAGACACCAAGACATATTATAAGCTGGCTTAATACAATGAAACATAAAGAGAGGCTCTTAAAGGCAGCTAGGCTTTAAAACAAAATGATGTACAAAAGAAGCCCCGTAGGCTTTCATCTAACTTCTTGGCACAAACCATGCTGGAAGAAGACATTGTGATGACACATACAAAACCTTGAAGGAGGAAAACTTCCAACTAAGAATTACATATCCCACAAAATTGTCTCTCAAATATGACAGCAAAGTTAAGACATCTGTAGATAAACAGAAGCTCAGAGACTTTGCAAAATCTGAATACTATAAGGCATACTGAAAGAAGCTTGTTGTTTAGAAAAACAGTAACGTCATATGTATACTTAAGGATGTAATGCAGAGTCCTACCCACTTAGGGAAGTCATTAATCAAAGCTAAAATATTAAAAGTAAGGAACCAGTGAACTTAACATGAAAAGTATGACATCATCACACTGTAAACAGGTATATATTACAGTTTAAACTTAGAACATTAAAGAGGATTAAAGGGGTAGCCACAAAGCAAACTAACAATGCAACATATCAAAACAAGAAACATAATACAGAAGTCTCAACAAACACAAAACAAACACTGAAAAAGATAAAAAGTAAACCTATAAAAACAATACCTTCTTGAGAATGTATTCTGTTTCCCAAGGGTGTAAGACACTGAAAACTAGTTTAGATAACACATCTAAAAAGAAATGAGCAGTGAGAATTAAAGCAAATCTTTAGCTCTGGTAGATTTAACTTGTTTTCAGCTATACCACTCTTCTCAGGTATTTGCCAATCTAATAAAAAGGTTATGTTCAAGAGTTTTAAAAATTAGGTTATTATGTAATAATACAAACAAATAAATAGAATCAAAATACAACAATAAAACATGCTAACAATTTAGGAAATTTGGACACTTTTTTCTTTAAATAATCTCCAATTTCATTTCAAATTGCTCCACACTCAGAGAAACTTGAGCTGAAGTTATTTTCTTTTTATTCCTACTTGTATCTTGAGCACTGATTTTGAATCGTTTCAGTTCTTCCAAATATTTATTTCCTGCTGTTTTGTAGCTTGCCACATTTATAGACTACTTTTTCAAAAATTTATTTTTCCTTTCTGATTCTATACCAATTACTTACCAGTCAAGGATTTTAAGGACACACTGCACTTCATTTGTCGTTAGAAGATTCTATTCAAAGTGATTTTTAAACTCAGATAAATGCCTTATTAATGGATATTATGTGTCAATAGCTACTCAGTTTTTAGATCCTGTTGATTCTGCTTCCCAAATATCTTTCAAACAGTGTGTCCTGGTTCCACCCTTATTGCTGTTAACTGCTATTCACCACCTCTCATCTAGATTAATGGACTAATTTTAGAACTCTCCATGATTCCAATCTAAGCTCCTCCTAACTCCTCTAATGTTCAAGTTTTTAAAAGCTGCTCTAAAACAAAAATCTGATACCATTATTTCCCTGCTTAAAACTCATCGACGCATTCTTTCATCTATAGAATGTCTAAATCGTTTCATATGGATAATATAGTATACTAGACGCTTTTTTCAGTTTTGTTTTCAGTTTTTTTTGTTTGTTTGTTTTGCAAGTAACAGAAGCAACTTTCAACTTAAGAAAGACATGGGGTCATTCCCAAAAAGCAAAGGAAAAACTAATAAAATAAGTGACGAAGGAAGGTTCCAGGTTGCAGAACTCCATGAATGATCTCTTCAGCACACCAACCATTCCAGTCTTGAGTCATTTAGCTCGTATTCAAATCACACAGACAGAACAAGGGCTTACCACAGTTTAAGACATCTACCTACTCTTTGATATCTAGCAAGACTGTAGCTACGGGAGGTGACAGCTTCTATGGCAGAGACTGCTCAGTATTCCCAGTCTCCTCTCTCTTTCTTTCATGTATTTAGCTTCATGCCTGATCTCTTCAAATTAGACTATATTTTTGCTCTCCCTGGTAGCAACTATGACCATTTGACCACATTCTGGACAATGGAGCATAAGTGAAAGTTGATGTATACATGTCCTAGGAAGTATCCTTAGTAATAAAGGATATGACTTTTCTCTTTCTCCTTCCTCTTGGGTGAAATACAGAAAGGACGGCTGTGGGCCCAGCAGCCATCTCGTACATCAAGTAGCTTTGGGAATGGAAACCAGCTACAGTGAATTAACCATATTAGGTAAGGCCCCAGACAACATATCAGCACCTCTATACACTTTTTTGGTTTAATATGAGAGACCAGGGTTTTAACACAATGTTTATATGCAAGGTCCACATTGCTTATGGCTAAATATAATCTAATATAATCTAACTGTCCTTTACATCGAAATCAAAGTGTTAGTACTGATGAAAGAATACAGATATTGGGCAGGAAAAAGAAATATTCTCTGCACACAGCCACTCATGACTTTGATTTTCCTTATGTTTTCCCTCCCTCTCTGCACAGTTCATTTCTAGTTAGGAATGGCCAGATCATATCAAGTTCTCTTATCAGAAACATACAGCTATTTAAATTACTCTCACCATTTGATCTGAGTTGGTAACTTCTACACATTATCAAGCGTCAGGCCACATTTCATCACTTTCTTATGGTTCCTGCATCACTCTCTATGATTTCATGAGTTCTCATATCCCACAGAGAGCTTTTTTCACTCTTCCTCCAAGTTATCATAAGATCATGTGCAATTCCACCACTGTGCTTACCACACTTATTTAAAAAAAAAATTGTGGTAAATACACATGTAACAAATTGTCTTTTCATCATTCTTCAAACATAAAAGTCAGTGACTTAAAAAAAAAAACTCATTGACACTGAGTTGATTCTGATTCACAGTGACCTAGAAGGACAGAGTAGAAGAGCTCCATAGGGTTTCCAAGGAGTGGACGATAGATTCAAACTGCCAGACTTGGTTAGCAGCTAAGCTCTTAACCACTGCACCACCAGGGCTCTAATTAGTGACATTAGTTATGCTTATTAAGTGTTCATCTATTATAGCCATCAATTTGCAAATTCCTCATCACCCTTAATAAAAGCCCAGTGCACTTGAACTACTCATTTTCTTATCTATTACACAAACTAAAGGTGTGAACACCATTTTTGAATGGTTTCTCTGGAAACTAACTCTGAGAGAGTGCTAACGAAGGTCTGTTGAGATACACCCTCAAAGACACCTCTGTAAGGAGTGGAGAAGGCAAAACTAGAGAAAGGGAGAAGCTTACCTGGAAAGCAAGTAGGGCCTCAAATGATCATATGAGGTGCTCCAGAGCTGTGATAGCCCTTCAGAGTTGTCACAATTATGGCCAGAAAGGGCTTGCTATCATTATATCAGGCAGTCACTTATTTTCTTCTTTTCCCCCTAAGAGGGGAATAAACTTTGGGTGAGTGAGATCCCCATGGCCAAGGATAATTCCCAGTGGGGAATTTACTGAGGTCTTTTAGCAACAGGTATCCTTGGCAACTGGGAGGTGGATTAGCATCACAGTATCCATTACAGGCAAGGACCATTCCCCTATCTCTTGTTCATTTTTCAGCACATAAACTCCTAGATAGAACAATCACTGTGATTTGGATGGATGTATTTACAGACAACTTAGTGAAAAAGGATATGTATTTTCAAGCAGAGGGGGTAATACCAATGAAGGAGAAACAGAAGATACTCATGAAAGAGAAGATAACTCTTCCTGCTAGAGCCAAGAAGATTATGAAAATTGAAATACCATGTTAGTGTTGGACTGACATTCCTTAGATATGAGATAAATAAGACCCCTAATGACATTATCAAGTTAAACAGCCTAAACAGTAGAAGTATGAGCTGAGGCGTATGCAGAGAAAATTAGTCTTGAAGATAAGGAATTACACTTCATTTGCTGAGATAATAAAAGATAGTGTTGATCCTAAGCAGGTACAAAGAAAATGAAGTGGAAAAGAAAAAATTTTTAAAGATTTAACATTTTTATTAAAATAGTTGGTAAAAGCAATGAGCATAAATCAAATAAAAATGTGTAAGAGCTTCAGCAGTGTAAGAGTTTATGAAAAAATATGACAAGAGTATTCTAAGAAATCAAGAGTGAAGTATATAAACTCTTAGATAGTGGATTACCCAAGCATGCTGGAAGTTCAGCTAAAGTAATATGGCAACAATTTGTTACAATAGCCAATGCTAAAGAGAAGAAAGTTATTTCTAGAATTCTCCTTTCGAAAATATCTTTCTACTGAAAACACAGGTCAAACAATCATTTTAAAAAGAGAATAGCATTAATACTTCTTTTTTAATGAGCTCTAACTATGCTGACGTGTATTTTAGAATACTTGGAGGCAAAAAAAAATGTACATTAATAGTTTCCTTTCAGAATGAAGAAAGACAAAGACTTAAGACAAAGATTAGTCCAAAGGAATTATGTTCCCTAAAAAAAGTGTGTGAATCAATTTACCTGAGCCATGATTCGCAGTATTGTATGATTGCCCACAATGTCATCATTTAATGTGATTTTCCTATGTGTCACAAATCCTATCACTATGACTTAATAACATGGATTAGTGGCAGTTACAGTGTTGAGGTCTACCAGGTTGGATAGTGCCTTAGAGCAATCTCTTTTTAAATATGAAAGAGAAGTGAGCTGTGACCCATAGGAAACCCATACCACCAGGAAAACAGTGCCAGGAGAAGAGTACATCCTTTGGACCTGAGATTCTTGCACTGATACACTCCCAAAAGGAAGACTGATGTATCACAAGGACCTTCATCCAGAACAAACAGAGAGAGAAAGCCTTCCCCTGGAGCCAGTGCCTTGAATTCACTACACTAAGACAAAAAAGACCAAAAAACAAAAACAAAAAACAAAAATCAAAACTTTGCTTGTTAAAACCATTCACTTGTGGTAGTCCTGTTATAACAGCAACAGACAAACATGGCAAGACTAATGGACTACAACTGCCATAGCCTCCACCAGATGGAGTTCAGAACAACTAGATGCTGCCTGGCTACCACCACGGACTTCTTTGACAGGGATCACAATAGAGGGTCCCAGGCAGAGTTGGAGAAAATATAGAACAAAAACTCGAACTCACACAAAAAGAGCTCAGACTTATGGGGCTGACAAACACAAGAATTTAGTCCCCGAACATCCTTTTAGCTCAGTAATGGAGTCACTCCTGAGGTGCATGCTTCAGCCAAAGTTTAGACAGGCCCATAAAAAAAAAAAAAAAAAAAAAGACTAAAGGGACACACCAGCCTAGTGGCAAGAACTAGAAGTGAGGGGGAGCCCGAAAGCTGGTAATAGGGAATCCCAGGTTGAGAAGGGGAGACTGTTGACAAGTTGTATGGCTGCTAGCCAGTGTCACAAAATAGTATTGTGCTAATTGTTTAATGAGGAGCTAGTTTGTTCTCTAAACTTTTAACTAATGTACAATTAAAACAACAACAACAAAAGTATCCTTTAGTCTGTATCTCTTTCTAAGGACAAAATTTAGGTTCTATGGATTTATTTAGAATGTTTTCTCCATGGGACATAGATTATATCACTAAACGCAGCATCAGCAACTTTAGCAGCAGCATCTACTACTTATTTTTTTACAACATATTATTAACCAAAAGGTCAGCCCTTCATGAAAACCCTACGGGCAGTTCTACTGTGTCCTATAGCATAGCTACAAGTCAATCAACTCAATGGCAACTGTTTTTTTGTTTGTTTGTTTTTACATATACTGGTATCAGTGAGCACTAGTGGTGTGGTGGTTAAGCTCTTGACTGCTAACCAAAGATCAACCATTTGAACCCGCAAAGTTTTCTGAGAAGAAATATGTGGCAGTCTACTTCCATTAGATTTACAGCCTTGGAAACCCCATGGGGGCAGTTCTACTCTGTCCTATAGGGTTACTAGGAATCAGAGTCAACTTGATGGCATGGGTTTAGGTTTTTGGGAGGTTTACGTGTATTAGCCATGATTCTGCTTGTAGTCTTGTGACATAGAAGAAATCTGTCCTCAGTATAAACAAGTGACTTGGACAGGGCCATATAACTAGTATGTAGGGGATTCAAGTCTAGAATTTACACTTTCTAACCTGGTACAACACTTCACACCACATAGATACTCAAATATGTTTTTTTCTCTGCTAGCAACAATTCCACATTCTGAAGGTCAACTTAGGTAATAAACATCTATTACTTAATTTTCCTTGAATTATTTAAAATGTACCGGGTAAGTGCTACAAACATAAAATATCCAGCTGAAGAAGTCTCATTCTATTTACACCATCAGCTCTCACCTTTGGCATAACAACTGCTTAGCAAAAAAGCAATCATCACCGCCATCCTTAGTTAGAAAATAACAAAATTTTTGCCTGAGGAAGGATGGTGAAATAAAGTCCTAAGTTGGCAATAAAAGCTTCAGCAGAAAAGCTTGGCATCAATCTAATAAATAAGTATAGCCAAGAAAGAAAAAGCATTTCTTTCCAACACTCTGTGTGAAAACATAAGGAGACACAGTGTCATTTGTTCAAAAAGTCATTTGAAACATATTTTGGAGTTCCAATTAGTAGAAAAATCCTGCAGAGTTGATTTTTTTTTCAATATATTCTTTTTCCTGGATAGGTTTGAGGATTTACTTAATTCTGTTAATAATGTTTTCACAGATCCAAGTTTCTCCCGAAAAGAATTGGTAGTATCATGCTTAACCACAGCCAAGTGCACACAGCTGAATAATAGGATATTTATCCACTCTGCTATGTTTAAAAGTTTGCACTGGACTGACAATAAAGAAAATGCCAGTGCAACTTCAAGATATGCATATTAGGGGCAGTATGTGAAACAACCAGGGAGGCAGCAGTGAATCCAAACCAGCCAGAGAGCATACGCAGGAGCTCTTTTGACTCCCGCAGTTTAGGAATAATGCAGATAAATCACAAAGCAGGCAAAGGAGACCAGAATGCATTTCAGTCTTGGCTCTGAGGAAAAGACATATGAGTCACACTCAGGGAAACTAAATTTATACAGTCTAGAGAATGAGCTTCAAGGAGGGAACCTGATCACAACCTATAAATACCACCAAGGTAACACCATAAATTATAAAGAAGAGGAGCTATTCATCGTCTCTGAAGGAGGTCTAAAATGAAGTCTCAGATTTACTTCTCTCTCCCTTTCTTCTCAGCATCAAAACATGTTTGTGCTGAGAGTTGGTTGCTCTTGCCCAGAATATACTGTGGCAGAGCACCAGACACGCTGCTGCAGCTACTGTACCATGTGTGAGAATCACTTTTACCTTTCCCTCCAGCCACGCAGCTCAGACAACTGCAAGGACAGAAGGATAAGACCTCTGTTGGCCAACACTTCTGGGACATGCTTATGCCACTCCAGGAAACCAAAGCAACTACATTCTCCAAAACTCAAACAGAAGAAAACACTTTGGTGACTCCTCAAAAAGTTAAACATAGAATGGCACAAAAGGCAGCAATTTCATGCCTAGGTATATGTCCAAAAGAATTAAAAGCAGATCTTAGACATTTGAATACCAATGTTCACTACAGGATTATTCATAATAGCCAAAAACAAGAAAACAATCCAAATGTCCATCAGCTTAATAATTGGTAAACAAAATATGGTATACACATATCAGTAAAATATCTAGTTATCAAGCCCAACTCATGGCAACCTCATGTGTGTCAGTGTAGAAGTGTGTTCCATAGAGTTTTCAGTGACTAGTCATATGGAAGTAGATCACCTCACCTATCTCCCATGAAGCCTCTGAGTAGATTCAAACCACCGTTCTTTCAGTCAAACACAAAGTGTTGATAGCACCGAGGGACCTACCAGCACACAGACATACAGTGGAATATTCCTTAGCCATGAAGAGAAATGAAGGTCTGATAAACGCTACAAAATGAATGACTCTTGAAAACATTATGTCAAGTAAAATAGCCTATAGATGAATGGACAAATAATATATTATCTCACATATATAAAATATCTGGAATAAGTAAACACCTAGACAAAGAAAGTAGATTAGTTGTTATACCAGGGGGCTGGGAGGAAGGAGGATAGGGAAGTTATTGCTTAATGGGTACGGAGTTTCCATTTGGGGTATAAACAAGTCTACAAAACAATGGCATGTCTTAGTCATCTAGTGCTACTCTAACAGAAAAACAGATGGATGGCTTTAACAAACAGAAATTTATTTTCTTTAAAGTAAAGCAGGCTTAAAGCCCAAATTCAGAGTATCTGCTCCAGGGAAGTCTCTCTCAGTCAGCCTTTTTCCTCCAGACTAAGAGCTTCTTTGTGCAGGGACCCCCAGTCCAAAGGAAGTGTTCCACTCCCAGCACTACTTCTTGGTTTGAGGTCGACCTGTTGTCTCTCTGTTCACATCTTTCTTTTATATCGCAAGAGCTTCTCTCAACACAATCCAAGCTTCTAGGTTGAGTCCTACCTCACTAATACAGCTGCTGTCCATTCTCCCTCCTCAACATTATAAAGGCAGGACTCACAACACTTGGGGGGCAATCACAGAGTACTGGGAATTATGGACCAGTCACTAACACACATTTTTAGGACAGAATTCAATTCATGACATTCCACCCTTTGGCCCCTGAAAAATCACATTCTTGTAGCATGCAAAATACACTGGCAGAGCAGGCACAAATTAGACATTTCCTTTATAAATAGGAGAGAATATATGGAAAGACACAATAAGCACCAAATCAGCAGAACACATTATACTAGCCCTCAAGGCTTTGAAAATAATCCTCCTTTCTCTGAGACATTTTGCACAATGGCCTTGTCCTCTAGACTCTATGTACTGGCCACACTCTCCAGATTCTGAGAGGAGGATCCTGGTCCCTGGGCTTCAGGTCCACCTTCCAGGTCCACTAGGACAGCAACTCTGCTCCCTCAGCTTTAGGTGCCTCCTTTGAAATTTCTGAGTTTCACGGCCATAGCTTTTAAAACTCAGGCAGCTCAGCTTCTTGTGTTCCTTGTCTCTTCAGCTTCTGTTTCCTGTGGCCTCTCAGAACGTTGGGCCTCATATCCACATCTGCCCTGTCAGAGCAAGTGTTCCAAGGCTCTGAAGGTTCACCAGTCCTAGAGGCACCCTACTCTGTCAGGAAACCTCCTGCACATAGATGCTCAGCCCCCTCTCCATGGGTTGGCTCCATTGCCGTCTCATGCTGGTTTTCTGGCTCTACTGCTGCTGGTTCATCACTGCTACTTACTTGCCACTGCAGGTTCTCTGCTGCTGCTCCTCTCTCCCTTCAGTTTCAAAACTGCTTCCATATTTTAAGTATTTGTTACAGCAGCACCCCACTCCTGGCACTATATTTTGTCTTAGTCAACTAGTGTTTCTCTAACAGAAATACCACAAGTGGATGGCACTAACAAAGAGAAATTTATTTTCTTTACAGTGAAGTAGGCTTAAAGTCCAAATTCAAGGCATCAGCTCCAGGGAAGGCTTACTCAGTGGGCCTTTTTCTCCCAGACTAGGAGCTTCTTTGCACATGGGCCTCTAGTGCGCAGAACCCACTCCGCTCCCAGCACCACTTTCTCAGTGGCATAAAGTCCCCAGGCTCTCCATGTACTTCTTTCTTTTACATCCCAAGAGAGTATGTCAACATATTTCAAGCTTGCAGATTAAGTCCTACCTCACTAACACAGCTACCACCCATTCTCCGTCACTAACATCACAGAGGCAGGATTCACAGCATAGGACAAAATCACACAGTACTGAGAATCATGGCCCCACTAACTGACACACTTTTTGGAGGAGACCTCATACCACTAGGAAAGAAACACCGGGCAGCCTGTCTTTTTGACTTCCCTTGCACCTGAGAAGCGCCCAGGCCAAGGTAAGACTGAGAACAAAGATCTTCCTTCAGGGCCAATAGAGAAATCCTTTCCTTGGAGTTAATGCCCTCAATTTGGACTTTTAGCCTACTTTACTGTAAAGAAATGAAGTTCTCTTTATCAAGGCCATCCTCTTGTGTATTTTCTGTTACAGCAGCACTAGATTACTAAGACATGTTACAAAAGCCCACAAGTGTACAAAATAAAATAAGGCAGAGGATGGTCTCCACATATTTTAAATATAGTTTTGTTGTTGTTTGCATCTATTTGTTCAAATGAACATTTACAATGTGCTAGTACAATACTTCTCACCTTGTAAAGCACAGAGAAATCAGCTGGCAGTTTCTCTAAAATGTAGATTCCTATTAAGTCTGGGTGGAATCTGACAATCTGTACTTTGAATCTGATACCTCCTATTTGATACTGATACTGTTTGCTGGTCAGTGGGCTACATTTCGAGTAGTATGAATCCAGGAGCTCAGAGCCTCATGAGAGAAGCAGACACAGGGAGAGAACTAAAATACAACATGGTAACAAATTACAGAGGAACCCTAGTGGCATAAAAGGTTACATACATACTTGCCTGCTACCTGAAAGGTTTAGGAGCTGAAACTCTTCAAGCCACTAGGTGGGAGAAAGACCTAGCTATCTGCTTCCATAAAGATTACAGACAAAGGAATGCTATTAGGGCAATTCTACTTCCTCACATGGGTTACTACAAGTCCAATCTGACTCAGTGGCATACAACAACACATCATAGATAGCTAGTCCAACCTGAGAGGTGCAGAGAAAGCAAGTCACCCAGAGACAATAACTCCTGAACCATATTAGAAAATATATTAGTGCGATTAAACATCAAGGAAGAGCACACAGGAAACTATCATGATAAATTCATTCACATATAATTAACATGAATGATTTGAGGACTGGGAGAGATTTTTATTAGCTGCTGATTGACTGGTTATTCTACGATTTTACAATGACTTAATAGAAGACAGGGTAGAGTAGAACAGCACAGGTATTAGCGTCAGGTAATGTCTCTGAATGTCTGTTTCCCAGGAGTGAAATGGGTATAATAAAGCCCATCTCTGGGGTTATGGGGGTTGGTGCTGCAGTGGTTAAGAGCTTGGCTACTAACCAAAAGGTTCGCAGTTGGAATCCACCAGATACTCCTTGAGAACCCTACAGGGCAGTTCTACTCTGTGATATAGGGTCACTATGATATGGAATCAACTCAATGGCAATGAATATTTTTGGTTCTGGGTTCACAGAAAGGATAAGATTCATTAAGTTCTTTCTCCTTTCACTGGCATCTAAAATAAAGTGCCTCCAGCCTCACCATAAATGCTCTCCTTCTGACCCTGTCTTGCATATCTACTTCCATTTCTGACAAAACTAATGTGCTTATGTCTACTAAAGAAAAATCATATTGCATTTACAAATTTTACTTATTCTGAAAAAAGTATGTTAAACATATTATCCTACTGTTCACTAAGCATTTTTAAAATAATTACTCACAAGCCTCATCTTTAACAAACAGAGATACAGCAATCATACATCCTGGAATTTTCAAGTGAGCTCTGATTTCAAATATTCTGCCCACTCATCAAAAAACTGTCTCCAATTTTTAGTTTAAAAATATGGCCAGCAAGATATAAAACAGAACATTCTGAATTACTGTCACTAGTTCTAAGAAGTATTTTACTAAATCTACTCTTCAATAATCTCAATTTGAAAGATGTTTATCTTAAAGTTCCTACATATAAGGGTCTATGGAACAATCTTATAAGATTTTGACACTGTCCCTGTACACAAGCTGCTAGTAGGTGGTTGTATGAATGCAGTGAGGTGGTGGTCAGAAAATGGCGGAAGGTCTGCATGGAGACAGTCAGACCCAAGTGTGGGCTGGTGTTCGGTCACACTCTCTTATTTTAGTTCCTAGCTTCCTTTATCTTTTCAGCCCATCAAAGGGAAGCCCAAACAGGGTAAATGGTAAATGAGAACTCTTTGCACTATTTTTTCAGCTTCTTATGAGTCTTAGTTGTTTTTTTTTTAATTTATAATTTAAAAAATGAATATATTAGCTGATGGTTACACAGGTATTTATTAACATTAAATTAATTAAATTGTACATTCGTGGTTTATGCGCTGTATGTGGTGCATATTTCACAATAAAAAGGAGCAAAATACCAGAAGGAAAAAAAAAAGCCTGAAATAAAAGATATCTAGCTGAGCAAATAATCTGAGAAGATGGACTATAGGAAGAAGAATGAAGCAACAAGACTAGAGGAAGACTCATTAACAACCTGTAATATACAGATGGCTGAAGTGAAGAGGACTTGAAGCAATTACTGATGAAGACTGAACACTACAACCTTCAATATGACTCATATCTTAACATAAAGGAAACAAAAACTCTCACAGCCAAACCAATAGACTTCATGGTGAACAGAGAAAACACTGGAGTTGCCGAGGATTTAATTTTACTTATCTACAACCAAAGCCCATGAAAGCAGTGGTTAAGAGATCAAGTGAAATATCTGCACTGAGCAAATCTGCTGCAAAATAATTCTCTAAACTGTTAAAAAGAAAAGATGCCACTTTGAAGACTGAGGACTAAGGTATGTTTGATCGAAGCCATGAGATCTTAAATTGTCTCATGTACATATGAAAGCTGAAAAGTGAATTAGGAAGATCAAAGAAAAATGATGCCTTTGGGTTATGGTTTGGTGAAGAATACTGAATATACTATGGACCACCAGAACAGCAAACAAATCTGTCCTAGAAGAAGTGAATGCTCCTTAGAAGCAAAGATGGTAAGACTTCATCTCACGGATTTTGGACTTGTTATCAGGAGGGACTAGTCCCTAAAGAAGGATATCATGAGTCTCACTGGCAATACAAGAACAAAAAGGGGTGCATCCTGAGATCTCTACTAGAAGACTGCAATTGATGGTCCAGCAGCTTCAGGGTTCCCTGGGAGCATGGCCCCTGGCCCTGATGCTGCCCTTGCCCATGGATCATCATGAAAGTCCACTCTTCAGACAGCAAGACATCGGACTTGGCGACGCAGAGTGACTATATATTGGATGCACTTTATGGTTCTATGCATCTATATGATATCATCCTGCTGACCTCTGACTAGAGGAAGGAGAGTGGGTGGAGAGGAGGGAAAAGGAGACTGTTGGGAGGATGAGACACGTATGGAGCAGAGAGGAATAGTGTGCTGTCACCGGGCAGGGGGAGCAGTGGAAGCTGCACATACGTGGGCATGTAAATTTATATGGAAATGTATGTTTTCACTCAGTCATAATAAAAAAAAAAAAAAAAAGGATACCATGCTTGAGAAAGAAGAGGATCAGTGAAAGTGAGGAAGATCCTTCATGAAATAGATTGACACAGTGGCTGCAGTGATAGGCCCAAGCATAGCAATGACTGTGAGATGGCATGCAACCAGGCAGTTTCATTCTGTTGTACACAGGGTTGCTATGAGTCCAAACCAACACGACAGCACCTAACAACAACAAATGCCAAAATAACTTCAAGAGAGTATTCGTGTGCCCAGTAGTTCCCTAGCACTAGTACTTCATGTCTACAGCCCAATGAACGACTCCTCATAAAATAAGTACTAAATGTCATATAAGTGCTATGCAGCAGTAACTGGGGCTGCTCTCTGAAATCTCTTGCCAGAATCAGAATTTCCCCCCAGCAGAACATGGAGAAAATGCTCTGTGACCAGCAAGCTCGAAGAAACATGCAGTCACAATAAAACTGAGTTCGAGTGAGAGTGGATTTGGAAAATACACTGTTCTTGTCCCTGTTCTATCATCAAGAATCAGATTGAACCCTATAGCTATTCCTTAAATCATTTTTACTAAAGAAAAATTCTGGCAAGAAAGGAAAAATCTACAAATGAGCAAAGTGTCGACTGTGGCAATAATGGTGATGAATGATTTGCTGAACAATATATTACACAGAGATTTTTGCTCTCTGTGAACACCGTAATGATATTATTTTATGCCATGCCCCTTGAAATATAATTCTAGCTGTGGAAGCTACCGCTTCTGTTCTCTTTTCCCTTTAAACAAATTAAAAGAAGACAAAGTAATTGGGAAAACCATTTGGAGGACTCTCAATAAATCTAAAATTACACCCATTCCACTGGACACAGGAAATCAAAGGTTGACTTTAATCCCCATATAGCTGGACCATAAAGCATTACTTGTCTCCATGCACTGCCACTTCCATTTGACTTATTGAATGTAATAATGTTTTTCAAAAAACTGTTCTAGAGTAACAGGACTTCCAATAGGAACCCCCCAAAAGAAACCATTGCCATCGAGTTGATTCTCACTCTTAGCAACCCTATTGGGCAGAGTAGAATATATCCCATAGAATTTCCAGGGAGCACACCATGGATTCAAATTGCCAGACTTTAGGTTAGCAGACATAGCATTTAATCACTAAATGACCAGGGTTTCCTTTCCAGTAGGAAGTCTATACAAAATATCACGCAGATGACCAGAGAGAAAGGTAACACTTCACCTCAACCTCAGAGCCAAACTGCTGTCTCAGACAGTGGTGTTATGATACTTCTGTCCCCATTTTCTATCTTCACATATGTTTTTTCCATCATCATTCAGGCTATATACACAAGAGGGTCAAACATAATTCACTAAGGGATAAGACATATGTCCAGCCTTATACAGACCTAATTACTAAAGTTCACAAATTTCCACCTACTGCACGATCCCTTCACCTTATATCCATCTACTTTTAATGCAGAGAGCAAGAAATCTAGGGTACTACAGAGCTATTATTTAAAATTCATTGCTTGTTACTAATTCTTCACAACCTCCCTCCAAATTATCTTGTTTTTTTGCTAGATCTAAATTATCTTCACTTGGATTACTACTCTTCTATTCCAAATTCCTAATTTTTAACATTTCCCCATTCAGACAATCTTCAAGCCTTCTATAATTTTCTTTCCTTGCAGCTTCTATCCTTGCTCAGATCTTATAGTAAAGCATCAGTAAATCAAAACTAAATCCATCCTGTTCAGTCAATTTCAACCTAAAGTGACCCTAAAGGACAGAGCAGAGTTTCCCCACAGAGTTTCCTCAGCTACATATCTGTGTCAAAGCAGACTGTCACATCCTTCTCCTGTGGAGTCGCGGTGGGCTCGAACTGCCAATCTGTTGGTTAGTAGCTACGTGCTTTTAACCACTGCACCACCAGGACCCATTAAATTATCAATATGTATTGGTGGATATTCAGGGCAATCAATAATTTCTAATTTAATTTTTATTAGTTCCTCTATGATTTGAAAAATCCATCCACCCTCCCTGGGCACCACCAAATTGCTTTGCCCTGACTTAGGAACTAAGGTAGAGATAAAAAGGTGATAGATGTGCTTCCCATTACTAGAGACATTCAATCAAGGATATTCATCAAGAATTTTACTTTCTTCACCTCCTCCTATGTTCCTATTTATTTTCCTTATTCTATGAAATGTGTTATACCTCAGTCTGTCCTTCAGGGAGAATGATAATTTCAGAGAATGAGACGGCAAAATGCTGAAAATGAAATTGTCTAGTACTTCTCAAACATTAATGCTCACATGAATTACCTGCCATACTTGCCCAAATGCAGATCTTCTCTAATTCAGTAGTTCTAGGGCCTGAGATTCTGCATTTCTGACAAGTGCCCAGACAGTGCTTATGCTGCCATAGCAACGAGTAACAAGGAGACAGACAGTAGGGACTCTGAGTACAGTGCTTCTGTCTCGTGTGCCCACAGTGGACCCAGTCACTAGTCTAAGTGTTCAACAGATATCTTTGGAATGCAAAATTAGTTGCAGAAGAGCCATAATTGCAGAAAGGGGAAAAAAAATAGGGAAGCAATGCATTCATCCTGACTCATCCTTCTCTTATTCATTACTGTTGTATGCTCGCTAGTCCATTCCAACTCACAGCAATCCTACAAGGCAGGGGAGAACTTACCCATGGGGTTTCCTGGGCTATAGTCTTCATTTGGACAGACGACCAAGTTTGTTCTGTGGGGCCACTGGTGGGTTTTAACCACTCATCTTCTGGTTAGTAGTGAGCATTTAAACATTGCGCCACCAGGGCTCCTTTTCTCCTAAACGAGCTGGTCAAATCACTTCTAAACTTGTGATGAGTGGCATCAGCTCAGCACACTGGGTTTGCTTTGCTTTGCTAGTCATCAAGGTGTTTCACATTTGATTCATCACCCCACCCCTCTGCATCCCTATCCCTCTCTCTGCACAGAGACCCAGATGGCATAGTGGTTAAGTGCTATGCCTGCTAACCACGACGTTGAAAGTTTGAGTCTTCCAGGCACTCCTTGGAAACTCTATGGGGCAGGTCTACTCTGTCCTTTAGGGTCACTATGAGTTGGACTTGACTCAATGGCAGTGGGTTTGGTTTGGATTTGGGGATCCCTCTGCCCTGTCCCACACACATTCTCTTACATTGGGACACATTTCTCACTTCGCATACATAAACACATGCCCATCTTGACAGCACCCGACGCCTTGTCCTCTTCATGCTGAAACCAATCCTTTCAGCTCCATCATACCTGTTACTACACTCCCACGAAGTCTGCACCTTACCATTCTCTTTGGGAACTAGAAGCAGAAAAAGGCAAGTGAGCCGTTCCATGGCAGCAATTATTAACATATTTGGTGGCAAAGTAGTAAAATGTCCTTCTGTCAAGATAAAAGTTCACAGAGTTCACTGTCTTGTATGGGCACTGCCTATCATAGCTGAGTAAATACAGAAAATTATTCAGTAGCAGTAGCGTCTTTCTTTTCTTGGGCTACAAGGGCAGATCAAAAGAAATTTTGTTGCTGTTATTCAAAAGACATCTAAAAGTGCTGTGGTACAGTTGTTCAAGCCCTGGTCCTAGAGTCCTACACTTAGGTTCAAACCCTACCCTCCCATTTACTGTATCTACGGCTTTCAACAAGTCCTCTGGCTTCTGTGAAGCCCAAGGTCTTCATTTAATGGGAAGAAATGGTGCCCAGTAAAGCATTTGTAGAGATTCAAAACCAAAACTACTGCCATCGAGTTAATTCCAACCCATAGTGACCCTACAAGGCAGAGCATAAAAGTCCCACAGAATTTCCAAGGAGTTCCTGGTGGATTTGAACCACTGACCTTCTGGTTAGCAGCATTAGCTTTAACTGCTGTGCCCCCAGGGTTTCCTTGCACTATGAACCCAACTTGTAAAGATTAAAAACCCAGTGCCATCGAGTGGGATCTGACTCACGGCAACCCTAGGGGCCAGAGTAGAACTGCCCCCTAGAGTACTCAAGGAGTACCTGGTGGATTTGAAATGCTGACCTTTTGGTTAGCAGCAGTAGCACTTAACCCACTATACCACCAGGGTTTCCCCACTTGTAAAGATTAAATGAGATAATATATATGAACTGCCTACAGAGGGCCTGACACACAGTAAGTAGGTCTCAGCATTTACTACTGTTACAGCATCACAACAGAGCTTTGGACAGGCAGTGGCTCCCTAACTGGGGCCTCTAGAGTTGCAGAAGTGGCTTCATCCGGAAACCTGTCAGAAACGCAAATCCTCAAGCTCCATCCCAGGCTTTCTGAAATAAAAATGATGGAAGTAGGACTCAGAAATCTGTAGTTGAATAAACTCTCCAGGTGACTCTAGCATACACTAAAGATTGAGATATATGAAGTGCGAGGTTCTAAAGACTACAGAAATTATATATGTAAACTACCTAGCTGAGTGTCAGGTACAGAAGATATTCACTAAATGATTCCTATTGTTTTTAATAAGATTTTTGCTTTGAAAGGGCTTTTACTCTGCTTCCTACACTCACATGCCCTGGTCTAGGTATCCAACTACCTAGTTACCAAGCCGCCTAATTGCCAACCATTGAGTCTGCTCCAAACCGCTGCTCACAAACTATCTAATTGCCTACCTAGCAACACCCCTGGGTCTAATTACCACTGGCTGACCCCTGGCTGCAGGAGCGCAGCTGAAAGTCTCCTGTGGCCCCATGAGAGCAGCACTGCCACCTGAAGGCCACTCACACAGCTCCAGTCTTAATACTTCTTATTAATGTTGCCACCCTGTGAACCAGCTGCATGCACATGCATGATTCTGAATTGTTCTGACTGGTTGAGGTTTACATTTTAGTTTTTGAATTTTTTTTTCTTTGCTTTTTTTTTTTTAAGAATTGGGGGCTGAGGGGGAGGTTTGAGGAAGAGTTGCTTTTGTTTCCTTAACAGCCTAACAGTAAAACTTTTCCATAAAAACTGTGTATTGCTCAAGGCCAGACCGTTAAGCAGCTGGGGCATTTTGGGCACTGCCTGTTACTGATTTTATTTCCTTTTCACTACACTTGCAAGCAAGTCATTTATCTTTAAGTTAGCAAGCAAGAAATGGGAAATAAAAGAAATATGTTTTATTTAAAGCAGTGTTTGGGGCTTGGCATGACGGGGGAAATGGGCACAGCCTCCACTAGTTTCATTTTCATTACACTGCACTGACAGCAAGACCATTTATCTTTTTTGGAGTTCCACTTCCATCTCTCTGTTTCCCTTCTGCTTCTCTGGTCTGTCCCCTCCACAGCCCCCTCCTGTCTTACCAGTGGTTCTTGAATTTTGATGAGAATAAACTGGTACAAAGCAGGACAAGTGATTCCTAGGGGTACGAAGCCCCAAGCTATACTTTTCCTCTGTGATCAAGCAGACAGAATAAATCAGCAATCATTTCATGGCATAAACTGGGAGACAGCTTCTGTTTTCCATTCAAATGGGGACAAACGATAACCAAGTGAAATATTCTACTTCCACTACTTAATATACCTTTGAAATGAAGATACAAGGTTCTACCATCTACAAATACGACCTGTGATGTACTAATGAAACAAACAAACAAAGAAGCTAGAAACAGACAAAAAAAGAAAATCAGGGTTCTTTAGTAAGTTCCATTTACTTGCTTTTAAGACGTTACACAACACTCACTTCAAAGACTTGGTAGGAAAAGGTATTATTGCATTACGAATCTCACAGGGAGAAACCAGGTGGCAGGCTTTTACTGTCATTACAGTACTGCTCTGATTGCCCACTCTGCTGCAGACACACCCAGTTCCTATTTCCAAATCTAGTGGGATTCTCCTGTAGCCTAATTTTTTTTAAGTTGCTGCATTTACTTTCACCTAACAAAACTTTTAACGATTAGGTTCATCTGAAGTGGATGAACTCTACTCATACTATTCTTGATGTTCAAAACTAAGAATGCGCCCTGTGCTTGCTTTAACATAATAGACAGTGCACAATTAGTTACTGTTTTCCTATCTGTTGATTGTGAGGTGGGAAGCGTGGACTGTAACCCCAAATTCCGGCAAAAGACAAGACTGTGGTGAGCTCTCCATGACTATTTTTTAATAGAACGAATAAGAACATTAAATAACAACTTTGAAACAATTCTTCATATTTTTGTACAGATACATTTCCAGTGACATTAGAAAAATGGAACTAGATCAAAACAGGATGCCAGAAGAAGTTATTATTCAGATATTTAAGTTACTTAGCTGTTGAAATAAACTAGATATTCTAAAATAGGCTAGTACAAATAATAAGTGATTTACTCAAATGGCACCTAGTGACCCAGTGATTAAGTATTTGGCTGCTAATCAAAAGGTCAGTAGTTTGAATCCATCAGCCAACCTTGGGAACTCCATGAGGCGAATCTGCTCTGTCTCATAGGGTCGCCATGAGTCAGAGTCAACTCAAGGGCAAAAGATTATTTACTCAAATAGATTCTTGTCAGCTAGGAAAAACCCTGGAAGTTATGCTGCTGGAAACCTAATAACATAACAATGCAAACAAAGTCAGCAGCAAGGAAATTGTTTCTTACTATAAAATTGTTTCATCTCATGTAAAATCAATTACTGTCTTGTTAAACCATTTCAACAAATTTATTTCTGGCCCAGACCACTTACAATGCACATGGAAAATATAATGTGGTGGAAATTTAATAAAATTTCGTAAGTCTTTAAAGATGATCTGTATACTTCTCTAGCCCTCCAACTCATAAAAGCAAAAACTGTTCTCTTATTTTACTTCCCCAAGATTACGACAAACTAAGTCACTGATAATCCAAAAGTAAATATAAGACCATCTCTTGAACTATACAAGCATATTAAGAAGAAAACCAATAGACAAAGTGAGTGGTCTTTCTGAAAAGAGTATCAATCAAACTTAAATTTGAACTATTACACTGTAATAAGGTAACCTAACTCAAAGAAGAAATTCCAAATTAGGTAATTACTTATAATGTATCTGTAGCAAACATTCAGTTTCTGTTGTAATTGTCCTTGAGTATCTAACCCACCTTTTCAATACCCACCTCTATATGTATCTCATTTTAGTATGTGTCAAACCACAGCAAAACCAAAGTACCCTACACTCATACCAGACTCAGAATGGGCTTTTAGAAGCTTAGATTGGAACAACTTGGCTTTGGTTGATGTAATTTTCAACCCGACATTGTCTAAACCTAGTAAGCCAGATTTTTCTCTCTGATATCCCTGTGCAATTACAAAGCATGTCAATATGCAAAACCCATAGTGACTGGTGTGTTGATTAGCCAAAAGCTAATTACACACTCCTAGTAAGAAAGTAGACAAGAAAATATGTGAGAGACAGTGGCAAAAAATAAGTTTAAGCAGAACAAATTTCCAAAAGTCTTTTGAAAGCAAAAGCCACGTCTTTTACATTTCCAGCCTGATAGGTAATCAAATAGCTTATGCGTTAATTTTATGTTACATCTTTTTTTTTTCCTTTTAAAATTAATCCCATAAAAGAAAACTACTGCTAAGAGCTGGTTTCATCTGGGATTTAAAGAGCTTCAAAAGGAAAAAATTTGTTCAAGTCTGCAAGGGGGAAAAAAATCATCCCTAAATATACAACATCTCGTAATTGTGGTCTCAGCAGTTTTCTGCACTGGCAAAGTCACTGTGACTATATGGTTGAATTCTGAAAAGAAATCCCTACTATCAGTTAGGTGATTCAATGTGTTATATACTAGCTACCTGATCCATTAAATCATGATGACTTCCTAAATAGAATTTGTTTTACAATATCATGTACACAACTACTTTAATTAGGAGCAAGACTGAACGATGTAAGAAAGAACAAACACTCATTTATTCATTGATTCATCAAATCATTACCTTGAAAATCTCCTACATTTGAGTCCCATCGCTGCCCAGTTTCCTACACCGGTTTCCTCAATAGAAGTCTTAACATTAATTAAGGGGAAATAAGAATGATCCCCAATCCAGACTCCATTCTAACTAAACATCCTTTTCAAGATCTCCATACTTCCTGCCCCTCCTCACAGGACTCATCAGCTCAAATCGTCTTCTGAAATACCTCTAAGCTGGCGGGGGGAAAAATGAATCTAAAAGTCCTCCAAAGGATCACAGATAAATAAAACTTTGGTAATACACCTCATTTCTTTACCTAACCTGCAATTATATGCTTAAAGGAAGGAAGAAAAGTTAGAATCATAAGATCAAGCATCTTAAGAGTTTGCATGGATGGAGGAAAGAAAGGAAAGAGAAAGAGATAGACTAAACAGCAGATCATCTAACCCAGGTTCCCAAAGAGGGCTCCCTAGATTGATGCCTCTTAGTCTCTAAGTGTTAACCATTCAAGTCAAAACGAGGAAATCAAGGACAAGTAAAACCCTGATAGCATGGTTAAGTCCTATGGCTGTTAACCGAGAGCTTGGCACTTCAAATCTAACAGGTGCTCCATGGAAACTCTCTGGCAGTTCTGCTCAGTCCTATAGGGTCACTGTTAGTTGGTATCGACTCCAAGGCAACAGGTTTGATTTTGTTGTTGTTGTTTATTTGTTTTGTTTTAGCAACTAAGTCACTAATAAGTAGCAAGGATAAAGAAAGGTTAATTTCTTCAGTGTGATGAACCACCTGTTAGTCTGAGAGTGTAGCTGCTACTGGTCTGTTGTTAAAGTAGCCTTCGTTGAACGAACGATGGTTAATAACAATGGCAATTTGTTAGCGAGTTACTTTTGCCAACTTGTGAAACTAAAAAATTGGCTAATCCATGTTGGTCCATAATGTTTTGTTGTTGCTGTTTGTTAATTGTATTGTTTTGATGTGTATTTCTTAAATTTAGAAATTTTATTTAATCCAAAATAATAAATAAAAATAAATATATAAATATATAAAAATAAAAATTAGAGACATAAAATAACTAGAACAAACTAGTAAATGCCAGAATGGGACACAAAATCAGCCTTTTTTGACTATAAGCCAGTGTCTTTCTTTGTTTTTTCCTTTTAAACTAGATAGACAGGTATGTAAGTAGTTGTTATATTCACAGATGCCATCAAGTTGACTCTGCCTCATGGTAACCTTATGTACAACAGAATGAAATATTGTCCAGACCTGTGTCATTCTTACAACCACTGGCTTGTTAGAGTCTATCTTGCAGCTGTGCCAATCCATCTCATGTATGGTCTATAGCAACACACAAGAGAGCACCGTACAACAATTGACAAAAGGGTGGTGGTTTAAAATTTAAAAAATATTAATAGATAAGACAACTTTCCTTTTTAACCTGAAATAATTTGAGAACTGAGTTGATCACTGCTTTGAGAGTGGTCAACAGAAATAATTTCTTTTCCAATAAATTAGCAAGTTTATTTGACTGAATACAAACCCCATAAACCAAGAATCAGACTTTGTGTAGAGACAAAGTCAATGGCCCAAAGGGTAGTTATCTAGTTTATTCAAGCAAAAAGCCCCAAACCTACTATTAAAAAAAGAATGTCAATTTCTCTAAATAATCCCTCATTTTAAACTAATTAAACTTATCTTTATAACAGGAAGGTTTCACAGTGGCACTTAACGTAGAGAGTTGGCTTAATAATCATTGATTAAAATCTCTGAAAGCTTGAAAACAATAGAGATCCACAGATCCACTAGGGATGATAAACTGTATGTAAAATTCTTTTTTTTTTCCTCCCAGTAATGAATGACTTTGTGACTACAGTTGTTATATTCACATAATGTCTTTACTCCTGAAATATCAGATTCTGGTTACATCAACAAAACCGCCATTGTATTCTTTCTTTACAAAATGCTGCTTGGTAAACGGGGCTGTTCATTTGTTTTATTGGCTTTTTTTTTTTTTTTGCTAGGTTTTTTTTTGTCCTGGGATTTGAATAAACATCAAAACATACAAACTTCTGAAGATTACATCTGAATCTCTTTAGTGTATAGTGTTGAAAAATACACAAGGAATTGTTAAGAAGAAAAATGTTGACTACATGAGAATCAAACTGGAAGGTATAGTTTTAAAGTAAAAAAGGTAAATTCTAACTATGAATTTCACCTTTGTATAACAATGTGATATTGTGACGTCAGCATAAAAAGTAATATTTTTGTTTTATTCAAGTGAAAACAAAAAGCAAATGGCTAGGGTCATTGTGTGATATTGGAAACAAAACTCTGTGGTAGAAGCGAATCACAGGTTTTCAGTGAAGACCCTGCCAATTAATCTGACTCAGACATTTTCTGTTCTCTCTTGCCCTCTGTCAGCCAGGATCTCCCCAACACCCTCACTTTTCTGAGTGTATGTGTTTTCTAATAATTTTGTCTTGCATGAGACCCATCATGACCAACCCCAACCCTCTCTGTACTACAACTGCCGTTAGCTTCAATGCTCATGTTGCCAATTTCTGTATCTCCCAGTTCCAATTTCCTAAGAAGAAACCTGATTGGCCCAGAACATCTTTTTGTATCCAGTCTTGCCACTAGCCAGTCAGAGTATATGAATTATGAATTATTTTCCTTTGGGTCAAGTATCCTCATATAACTCCTTTACGTAACTGGTGAGAGAGGGTGGGTTTGGAATCATCTGGAACAAACTTGGTTGCAAAAGAACAGGCATTTCTGGGCTTGACACCAAGTAGGCTGTTGGCATTTTCTAGCAGTTCATGCAGTATTCATTATCAATGGTTGTCAGCCTTACTCAGACCCAACACATTCTGAAGGATAGCTCTCAGTAGACAGGAGCAGTGTACGTAGGTATCTGGAAAATTCACTCCCCACCGGATAATTCTAACAAACCGCTCTCTAACCTCCATCCAAACTGGAGATCCACTGCCATGTAATTGATTCCTATGCATAGTGACCTCATAGGGTTTCCAATTCATACAGAGGCAGAGAGTCACATCTTTCTCCTGCAAAGTCGCTGGTGATTTCAAATAACCAATCTTTCATTTGGCAGTTGATCTCTTTAACCACTGTGCCAGCAGGACTCCTAACCTCCACAACCAGATTGAAAACCACTGCTTAAAATGATCTAATTTCTCCACTGACTATTACAGCATTTGAGAGCCCTGGTGGTGCAGTGGTAAGTGCTACAGCTGCTAACCAAAAGGTCGGCAGCTCACATCCACCAAGTGCTCCTTGGAAAGTCTACGGGGCAATTCTACCCTGTCCTATAGGATTATTACGAGTCAGCACTGACTCAACAGCAGTGGGTTGGGTTTAGCTTCGGTGATGCAGTAGTTAAGAGTTCAGCTACTAACCAAAAGTTCTGCAGTTCAGATCTACCAATTGCTCCTTGGAATCCCTATGGGGCAGTTTGACTCTGTCCTGTAAAGGCACTTTGAGTCAGAATTGACCCAGTGACAATGAGTTTGGTTTTTGTTTCGGTTATACATCAATTCATATTGTTTACTGTTTCAGCTTTAGTGTGTTCTCCCTAAACTGGCATGACCTTCCTTAGTGCAGGTCCTACGCTGTACATAGGAACACTTTGGCAACACTTTTTCCCTTTCCCCCAAGAGCATGGGGAACCACATATACACTAAACTAATAGTTTCACAGGCATATTTAATTACAGAATTGAAAGGAGCTTTGAAAACCTTCACTTCCCTCATCCTTGTTAGAGGTGAAAACACAGAGCCCAAGAGAGTGAAAATGGTTTGTCCAAGACCACACAGCTAATCAGCGGCAAGGCCAAGAATAGAACCCGGGTAGGCTAAGGCCTCAGCCAGTGCTCACGTATCCCTGGTATACGTTGTTGATAAATACACATCCTTGTATAATTCAGGTCTTAAAACTCACTTTAAAAAAGTTCTGGTGGCGCAGTGGTTAAGCACTCAGCTACTAACAGAAAGGTCAAACCCACCAGCCATCCCACCGGAGGAAGAGGTGACAGTCTGCCTCTACCAAGGTCACAGGTGGCCTTGGACACCTTATGGGGCATTTCTACTTAGTCCTACAGCGTTGCTACAAGTTCGGTTGGATTGACTCAAACACAATCAGGTTTTAAAACTCCTTTACAATTTATCGGATCTGACTTGACAGCACTCGGCTTGGCTTGGCTGGCTTACAGTTTATCATGCAGCTATTACTGAACTTTTCAGATACTTTTTTGCACAGGCACCTGGATAATTTGAGTTCTAACACTCATTTATAAAAACTTATTCCTAAATTCTTCAGATGCTTCTTTTCATTCTAAAGCAGCAACTGCAAGTCTGTAATACATAATGAAAATTAGTCAGTTACCTCAGTGTGTTCATATATTTATATACAGTCTGAGTGATTACACTGGGTCCTCTTTTTCTCTCTTTTATTTTGCAATCTCCTATCCCAGAGACCTGCTACAATGAAATGAACAGTCAACAGCTACTTGGACGTTGGCAGAACATAACCCCCAGGACTACTGGTCTTCTTTTGTTTTATTTTGTATTTATAGCATCATGTTATCCACAACTAGGCAGAGAGCATCAACCCTCAGCAAAATTGTACATGAATTGCAAATAATTATTTATAATCCACTTTTGTACCATACAACTACAAGAACTATGCATCTTAAGGTTCACATTCACAATGCATTCACAGTAAAAAGTACCTTTTAAACAAAATTGAATATATTTAGAACACTGTTTCTAGGATTTAATGAATATTCACCAGTGAAAGGCTTTGTAACACTTGAAAAAATAGATGCCCGTTTACTTTCTAAAACAGTTTATGAATGTGTTCTTCTTTGTGTCTATGTGGCCTCAAACAAGAGATAAATTTTGGAGACACTTTTTGAAGTACAGATCATAAACTAGTGTCATGAATTGAATTGTGTCCCCTCAGAACTGTGTGTAGCTATTTGGCTGAGCCATGTTCCCCGGTATTTTGTGATGGTCCCCGATGCCGGGGGCTGGGCAGCCGTTATGACCGTGGGGCAGCACTCAGTGTGTATGACCACATTGTGCCTTGAGGCGCTCTCTTGGGATATATTAGAAAGAAGGTAGCAAGGAGAGCTGGGGACCTCACACCACCAAGAAACGGTGCTGGAAACTGAGCATATCCTTTGGAAAAGAGAGGTCCCTGTGCATCCGAAGCTCCCAGTCCAGGGCAAGGCTGACAACAAAGACCTTCCTCCAGAGCAGCACAGAAAGCCTTCTCCTAGAGCTGACACCCCGAATGTCAACTTTGTCGCAGTCTACTAGACTATGACAGGGTAAAATTTGTCTTTGTTAAAGCCATCCATTTGTGGTATCTGTGTTATGGCAGCACTAGATGACTAAGACAACTAGTAGCCCACAGGGCGTTCAGTTTTGTTTTGCAGTGTTAACCAACTGGATGTATTCTTTTATTTTTTAATTTGAATTAATTGCCAAAAGTTACAAATTGGAAAAACTGACAAGGAATGTATGTTTTTGTTTTCTAGATTCTTTTAAATAATAGTAACAAAACCTGTAACCATTATCCCCACTTTTGTCTAGTAACCCTTAGCTGTCCCCCAAGTAGTAGGTGCCACCTGTACACGACACCAAAAAAAAAAAAAAAAAAAAGGCCATTCAATTAATTCCATCTCATGGCAATATTATGTGCATTAAAGTATAATTGTGTGTCATAGTAGCTTTCATTGCCAGAGCTTTCTTCTAAAGTGCCTCTGGTTGGACTTAAACTTCCAACATGTTGGTTAACAGCTGAAAGCATTAACCACTTGTACCACCCAGGGACAACTACAAGACAAGACACATGTCTCTCCCATTAGCCTAATTTTCTGCCACTGCTACTTACTTCTAATACTGTGGGAATATCAGCTGCTATTTTCCCATCATACAATTACAAAACAAGTACTTATTTTATTATTAATGTCTCTATTAAAAGTGGAAAACCTGGTGGTTAAGTGGTTAAGTGCTACAGCTCCTAACCAAAAGGTCAGCAGTTCAAATCTCCCAGGCACTCCTTGAAAACCCTACAGGTGAGTTCTACTCCATCCTCTAGCATCACTATGAGTCGAAATCAACTCAGCAGCAGTGGGTTCAGTTTTAGTTCTATCAAAAGTGAGATAAAGGCTGAGAATTATAAGTTTTGTGTTCTCACTCCCAGTTCATTCATATGGCTATTAAGTTGGTGGCATCTGCTTTAAAACTAGCATAGATACCCTTCTGACTAATAGGTGAAAATACCCTCCACGTAGAATTAAAACTTAGATAACAATCTCACCCATTGTGCTTTACAGTTTTACAGAGGCTCATGCATTATCTGGTTTAATCTTTACAATAAAGGTAAAGTAAGTAGGGCAGGTATTTTCCTTCTCACTCTACCTAGAAATCCAAAACTCACAGAGATTAAGTGTCCAAGATTAAGTGCCCAAGGCCTCACAGCTATTAACAGACTAAGGAAGGTGAAATCCAATCTTCTGATTTCAAATGCAGAGCTTTCCCTAACACACTGTGCGTATCAGTTGCAGAGCTCACCATATTTTCTTACATAATGCATTTTTTTTTGATAGATCATTGCCATGAAGATAAAACTCCAGACTGACAGACATTAGAGTGTTTCTTCTATATTTCATACAAAAGAGCTAACCTCTGTAGAACAACAATACTTTTTGGCTTTGTCATTCTGCTAGTGCTATTAAAAATTATTTCTGTATAGGTCTGAGTGAAGGAGACTGGTGGCACAATGGTTAAGCACTCAGCTGCTAACTGAAGGGCTGGCTGTTCAAACTCGCCTAGCAACTGCACCGGAGAAAGAACGGGTGCTCTGCTCCGACAAAGATCACAGCCTGGCAAACCGTATGGGGAAGTTCTGCTCTGTTACATGGGGTCACTAGGAGTTGAAATCACCTCAACCACACCGAACAACAAAACCATCACGCTGGTATGTGCACATGCATGCCCCTGTGTACTCCTTATTTCAAACAAGAAGTGAAACAACTAGCTACTACAAGACTAAAATAACCGAGAAAACTATGTAAGGCGAAATAAATGCCGGGGACACAGAATAAAGCCAGGTTTGATTAGTGCCATAGTTCTTGTCATCATTATAAGATGCTTCATTCAGTGACAACAGCCACTCAAATCATCATCTAGGAAAAAGGAAAGAATTCTAGACAGAACAGTTCTTTCTGTTAATGATATCTGGGAGGCACCTTTCCCCCAGAAAGTCCTAATAACGTTCCCTTTGTGAAATATAAAGGACAGGTTCTTCATAATATCAAAATTGTGAATTAAAACATAAATTATTGTTCTTTGGCTGTTTCATATGATAAACCCATTTATTTTGAGGCAATTCCAATGCATAGTGATACTACAGGACTGAGCAGAACTGCCCCATAGAGTTTCCAAGGAGTAGCTGGTAGATTCAGACTGCCAGCCTTTTGATTAAAAGCTAAGCTTTTAACCACTATACTGCCAGTTCTCTGTTTCATATAATATCTATAAGTAAAACTGATAACACAATACTAAATAATAATTCAGTAAGAGCAAACCTATGGTGAACTAAAATAATGCAGTCCATTACTCAGAAAACCTAACAGCCAGATAAAAAAAAATATGTAGACACAGATACAACTGCAGGCAGACACGAAGACAGACAGGAAGACAGGCAAGCAGACAGATGGATAAGTAAAACAGATAGATGAAATCATCCAAGAAAATATCTCAAAACAGCACGTTTCAGGCATTCCATATACAGTATTGTTTTGCATCTAAGCTTTTGATTAAATGTCGTACAGAATAGTTAAAGGTCAAATATCCTGACCAAGTCTTAGCATAAAAATATTTCATTTTGTTCATTAAAGACAAATACATTCTTTCTAACAGTCTACTATGTGAGGTCTAGGTTCAGTACCATGTAACAGAAGCCTTCTCCGACAGTCCTACAGAGGCGAGGCAAGGGAGGGCCCAAGGGCAAGTTTAGTGACCCTTCTCTCTTCACCTAGACAGTTGGCCCCTCTCTAAGATATCAGAAAGCACAAAGGCTACAGCACTTGACTTGTCCCCTGAGCCTCAGCCTTACTGTCAGCAGCTGTTGAACATGTCCATCTGGCCATCATTTCTGCCCTTCAATCTGCTTCTCTATCCCTGTATTCCCAGTCTATAGCAGTGACCTTAACTCCTACCCACACATTCAAATCATCAGTTTAAGGAGACTGTCTTGTTTCCTCTTTTTGCCTTAGCTCCACCATCCACGGCCAAGTCTTGTCCAGGTTAGCTCTCACCGACTCTACAAAAGCCTACTTCCACTGCCCTGGTTCAGGAGTGAGGTAACTCTCATCTGTATTTCTTTGCCCACATCTGCTCCCTCCCAATTCTGAAGAAATAATCGTTCCAAAATAACAGTAATAATGATAAATATTATTATTTATTTAGAATTTATTATATGCCAGGCACTATTCTAAGTACTTACATTAGCTCTATGAAATGGCTTTATTTTCAGAAATGGAAACTGAGGACAAAGGGTCTAAATACTTGTCAGTGGTCACTCAGCTAAGACACAGTGGAACACAATGGAGGAGACAGAGCAGTCTGCATGCCTACACTGTACTACTAAACACTGAGCAAGAGGAAAGCAGCCTGGCCAGGAAGTGGCCTGGCACTCAAAGTTAGGCTGCAGCATTCTGTTGGCACAGCCAATCTCGGAAACACCAACATCAGCTAAAGTCACTGGGACTATGATGAAGTGAGACCAAAACCAAGTTTACTTTGTAGTCTTGTCTAAGTGCAAACAAAAGCAAGGTCACTGTTTAAACCATAAAAATATCAAACATTCCATTTTCTTAGCTAATATGAGTAGCTTCTGCTTCTTTATAATTACAACTTTAGACTGGTCCTTTTCTCTGCTCCTCCTAGATAAGATTTATTAATTATGGAATTACCTCAGTTTTCTGATACTATCCAATCCAGAGTAAACAGCTGGTTCTTTGGGCCACCCTGAATTCACCATCACTGAAATCCTACAAATCTTTTCTAACACACTGAGACACTCAAGATTTCCCATAGCACAGATTTTCCTTCTTTGCAATGAGAATAATCCCAACGTGTTTGATTATAGGTTCATTACTTGTGCCCTTGGGCTAAAGGACATGGATACCAGTATGCAGTACTGTCTCTAATTATGATTTTCCATGATTAAAAGCCCTCTGATTGTTACATATTCCCTACATGGGAAAGCCTAAATTTAATGGTAGGAAAGCCAAATCCTCCGTGTTCTCATCCATGCCTCACTCCAATCATATCCTCATTCCTACCATGTCGTTCCTTCTGCTTTCCCATCATCACCACGAACCATGAACAGAGGTCTTACCATGGTAAGTGCTCCAAGCACACCCTTTCATGCCTTAACAAATGCTGTTGTTCCACCTTAAATGGTCTCCGCCTATTCCATCCAGCAACTCCCTCCTCTTCTCTGACCCATTTCCTGCTCTGCAGGCTGGCTTTGGGGTTCCTCCTCCACATACTTAGAACAGTTTCCATATCGCCAGTACAATCTACATCCATTGTACTGGACTTCTCATTCAATCTGTCTGCTTTCTCCACCTTCACTTCCAGCCCTCACCAGGATACAAACTACAGGCATACTGTGATCATCCCTCAGCAATCTTTAAGAAGGAAAGGTAGAAAAAGCATGAAATGTGAAGTTAACAAAGGTGCCTAAATTCCCAGTTACATCAAACAGAAGCTACATAAAAGTAGGGAACTAATATTTTCTTAGACTGTTTCCTCTATGCAAAAAAAAGAATTACAATACCCTCTAGAGTTGTTGAGTACTGAAAGTACCTAGTAGTGTCTAAATTCAATATTTTTATTGAATTTAATGGCACAGGGTGTGACAAAATGCATGTAACTCTTCCTTTAACATGTATTATACTCAAACAGCTCTATGAAAAATAAGAAGCTACATCTTACTTTCTCAGAATGTAACTTTGAATCTTACATGAGTGACCACAATGTAGTCATGTAGCACACACACCAGAACACTTTTCTCCAAATATCACTAAATTATAAACTTCATGCCAAGGGAAGACCACAGAGTTACTTAATCCAATTCCCTCATTTCTTTAATAGACAAATAAATTGCAGCACATTCGTATGACAGAATCCTTGCTACATGCATCAATAAATGAAGGAGGAATCTTACAGATATATCAGTGAGCAAAATAAGCCAAAAACAAACATACAAGCCATGTGTACATGGTTATTTTTAATGCACATAAGATTTAGAAATACCAAAATGAACATATGAGGCTAGAAGTAAGAATATCAGTTTTATTTGACAGGTAGAGTTAGAGACTTCCAGGAATCCTGGGGAGATCTTTCCAAGTGGTGATAATGTTCCATGTCACTGATCTAGGTGATGGTTACATGAGTGTTTTCACCTTGTAACAATTCATGCCTTGAGCACTTTTCTGTATGCATGTTATACTTTAATAAAAATGTTTTCTTTCTAAAACATTGGAAGCTGTAAGATTAGTCATGCCCTGTGGTAGCTGCCAGGCCCCTAGTAACACCTATTTTATAGGCAGTGTACTTGTTTTTAAAACGAGAAAGGTGCAACAGCATAAGTGGCTGCCTTGAAGGCGTATAACAAATCCATGACTCAGAACCAAAACTTGCAAGTCTTGAACTCCTTGCCAGGGCTGTTCATTTGTGTGTGTTAATGTTATTCCAAAAAAATAGATCAGGGTCTTCTCAAGGAAAAATTTCCTTGGATCTGTGCATTTGGAAGTTGGAAGAGAACATATTCAATGATAAGCTGCTCTTTGGCCGCTGCTCATCTATTACACTAGCTGCTGGCAGAAGATCCTCTGAATTTGTAAAAATTTGCAAATCAAGGCCAGGCCTCAATCTGCAGCTGGCACAACATATTTCTGTTAGAAATAGAATGTAGTTGCATTTTTTCAGACTAAATTACACATAAAAGAGGGAAAAAAAATGGTTGCTCATCCATTTAAAGTAACCATAATGCCAAAGCCACACAATGCAATTAAAATAGTGCAAACAGGTTACATGGCAATAATACTCTATTGCCAGCTCATCTTTTCCATCAGTGCTGAAAGGCTGCTCAGAGAAAGCCAGGGCTAAGATGGCACCAGGCTGCTCGCTCTAACCGGAGAACCCAGGCTGAACTTCAAGAAGGCCAAGCTCCTTGGCAGTGTTTGGCCTGGCTTCTGCTGTCAGTGGCACTCCAGCAATTCAGCAGATGCACCCCTGAGAGGCCTTGATTTGCAGATCACCTGCTCAGGTACAGAGAGGCAATGTGCGTAGTAATTTTCCAGCTACATGCCCTAATATCCTGCAGCACTTCACTGTTTAAAGTATTTAGGGAACAGTAAGGCTGGGCCTATGCACAACTAGATGCTGATTTAAATGTACAAGATACCATGAGTTGTGGCATACATGGCCACCTGAAGACAATACATACATGCACACTTCACGAAACCTAAAGTATATATGGACTTGACTAAATCTAAACTACCTGCTCCGCAAAACATTGCCACCTGAAGGACCCTGCGTAAGATCTGTACGTTCATTCTTTTCCTACAAAATTAGCAGAAAGCAACCAGTAGCTATCACTTTGAAGTAACCTCCTAATCTCACCAAAGCGTAATGTAAAAATTTAGAGTACACAAATGAAAGATCTGAAGGTAAGTAGCTGAGAAAACAAGCACTTTTTTCCTTTTTCACATAAAAAACATTGTTTTCCTTTAAATGTAACTAACATTATTCTTTAACAAAAGCTAAGGGTAAAATACTTACAGTAAACTTTAAGGTACCATCCTAATATAAATAATACAGATATACCCACCTGCCCAAACATTTCATTTTTAACTAGGTACCACTGAAATTATTTGATAAATTTGCAATGAAAGCATGAGTTACATTAGCAAGTGTTTCTGGTTCACTAAGTGCCAACTTGCCACCAAACTGTCCAAATACTGGTCCTCAATACAATGCTTTTAAGATTTTTTTTAAGTGTACCCACATTTCCAACCCAAGTCCCCAATTTAAGCATTTAATCAACTGAACCAAACCTAAAAAAGGATACAGTACCAAAAGCAAAACATTTACCATCACAGTCCACACTCATCTTTACTTTTAAAGATTGTAAAACGTGTTTGATGTATTTGCTAGAATTCATACATAAACATCATCTGTGGCTTTTTGAAGGGCCAAATAGTAAAATCCCATAGAACTACAAACTATGGATATATCAAACCCCAAACCATCAGCATTTCTTATCATTTGTAACGGTAGCAATTTTATGCAAATTAAATTAATTTCATAGTCATGCGCTGTGTTCACAATAAATGCTGCCATGTTGGATTATGTTTTACAAGGCAAATATTATATATGAATGGTTCATTCCTGGTGCATTTAATTTGCAAAATCAACCAGAAATAAGGAGTAACAGACTACAAGTTTGCAATTTAGAAGATGCTTCTGATGTTTCTTTTCTTTTTTTCTTGTCTTTTAGGGCCTGGTGTTCTAGTGTATTCAGTTCTGCTTACACGTGATAAAACAGGTTAGTGTCAAGAACTGTGAAGGGTCTAAGATTTTTATCTTGTTTTCAGGGTAACAGTTTAGCTTGCCACAGTATTATGGATGCTGGCAGAAGACACAAGACCCCTGGGTCAGAGAAGAAGGACTTTATTACTCATAGCAGAGTTCCATGGGGGCAACAGGGCACTGCCAGAATGGCTACTACGCACACAGTGTATCTGTTACAGATGAAGAAGCTCAGACTTTGTAAAGCCCCAATCTTATAAAGAAAGCTGCAAGCAAACGTGCCTAACTTTTGTCCTGGAAGGAGTCTATCTCACTCAGGAAACAAGGCTATCTTCTTCCCCAGAGAGACAGATACTACTTCTATCCTGTAAAGCTGTTTGCTGCTACGCAAACTCCTTTGAAAAGATATGCAGAACAACCACCAGCACAGGAGAAGTAGAAACACAGGGGCAATTTACCATACCCCCACAAACACCAGCACTTTTGTGTTGAATATACTTGGAAACTCTGGTGGTGTAGCAGTTAAGTGCTACAGCTGCTGACCCAAAGGTTGGCAGTTCAAATCCACCAGTGGCTCCCTGGAAGCTCTATGGGGGCAGTTCTACTCTGTCCTGTAAGGTCACTATGAGTTGGAATTATGGCAGTGGGGTCTTTTTTTGACTCTATACTTGAAGTGTGTTTTTTCTAAACAACTTCCACACTTTATCTACACAGAAAAGTTTGTGCTAATGCTAGAAGAACTTTGTTTCTCGGTGATAAAAACTAAACAAAGTTGATGTTGACAGAAAAAGATTCTTTTGATGATTCTTTTGATTAAGCACAATAATTATATTTTTGCCTATATCTTATACTGTCACTGTTATATTTTATTTCCATAAACTCATTAAAAAGTATTCATTTTGACATTTTATATATTTTAATTTAAATAGAATGAAGTCAAAAGGAAAGGCAAAAAGACAATGCAGAAACTTATATCAATATTCTGTCTACTGACTGCTCTCAATATCAATAAAACCTACAAATATTAAAAATCTGTCAGTATTTCAGAAATATCTGAGAAGTTTTGTCTTCGGAAAAGAGTAATTACTTAAATTACATTTAAACAGTTGTTTGAATATAAACATGTATGGCCCCAAAGAGTGTAATTATAAAACTTGATAGCTGGGAAAATTTTTTAATGTTCTAGTCTAGTGAAAAATTGATGAAAGACATCACAACAGCAAAATATTTCAAATCAATAAAAACAAGATGACCAAAAGGAAGGAAGAAAGGGCAGACAAAATAATCTCTTCTTTAAAGGTTAAAAAGTTTAAGAAAGCTTCAAGATCCACAAAAAATTTGATATAAATTCTTTCCTGGATATTGACAACAAAGAAGTAAGAAGGGAAAAAATACTGGAGGTGTGGGTAGTTACTTTAATACATAAAGCCTGGCCAAATATCTCTTCAAGCTTAGGAAGCTGATGTTTGTCTCCTGTTTTTTAAATAACACAACCTTAAAAATCTTACAGATTTAGAACCTTAGTGAAATTATATTAACATTTGAGAGGATAACAAAACCAAAAGACATCTGGTAAATCTGTGGCCTACCGGAAAATGTGTTCATCAACTCTGTGAGTGAAGTTATGGGAAATAGTCACAAGCTACCAATATCACCTTTTTAACACCCACCACACTGTTACATAATAACCAAAGCATCATTTGTTGTGCCATTTATTTTTCTATAATTTTTAAAGCAATGGCTGAGTGCTCCTGGATCATAATTAACAGCAGGCAGCAGGAGGTCTGGTCACTGCTTTACAGGAAATGTCTGACCTACAGGTTACCCTATTCATTAGAAATTTTTCTAATCTTCTAAACATAGAAAATGAAAAGCAATTCCTGTTATTTGCTGAACAATTGTACATAATCATGAAGTTGATGCTCTGTGAACAATATCAATACATTTAGCCAGCTGACAAATGGAGCAAAAGAGATGACACTGAAGGGCCATCACAGCATAATAAGCGGCAGTAGGAGAAATCAGCAAGGGCATGTACACGGCCTACGGTCTTGGAAGGCAGATCTGGTTTTGCTAGCTGCAGGACTCTGGAACAGCTCTCCTTTAGTTTTCTTACCTATAAAATCATTAGGACAGTCCCTGCTTCTCAGGGGTCCTATGAGGGTTAAGCTAGATGTGCTTAAATCATCTGTCACACTCACTTCCCTGTGACACTCAGCGAAGGTTGGTTAACTTTGCTTCCCCATCTATTTTTAGCTGTGTGGTTAACACTATACTCCAGAGTCTGAAATTTATATAGTAATTCTAAATAAGAAAATAAGAAGAAAAAAAAAAGAATTATAAGAAAATAAGACTTTCTAGAAGGTAGATATTAAGTGATTTGAAGCTATCACCCATAGAGTGATAGCAGTTCAATAATGAGTTTCATTCTCCCCCATATGTTACGGTGAGAATTTCTATTGCCCCCCAATTGACCGTTTTTCAGTCAATTTCATTTTCTTCAGCTGTATTACTGGACATTACCAAAATGCACTGAGTCAACTGTGGCACTCCCAAGTTCCTCAGTGTAATGACCAAAATAGCATGACTATGACTATTGTTGTTATTATTATCATTTTTATCATATAGATTAACTTTCTCTCTTGCTGATAGTAAGTAAAGTCGTTTAGTCACTTTCCATTAAAGTCTTATTTATTTGGTCAGCAGTCAACAATGTTTACAGGAAAGCAATCCTCTCCTTTCCCTGGATCTTCAGTAATGCTAACATGCTGCCCACCTATGAGGACCACACCATCAGCTGCAAGTGCTTTAAGTAATAAAGTCTGTATCCACAGGCTCATTAGCACTATTTTTCATCAACTGCCCACAGCCAGCCACAAACATGGACATACACATTCATCCATTCCATATGCACAGATGATGAGTAAATTTGGATATAATTAAAAACTGGAGTCTGATAAGAAATTTCCAGAACCTGTTTAAAAATAAGCTACTTTATGTAAATGGTGTTATGGAACAGACAAAATGACAAGAAAAGGAAAATGATCACTGCTTGCCATGGGCTGGGGTCAAAGGAAGAGACTGGCCACACAGAGGCATGCAGAAACTTTAGGGAATTAAGGAAATGTTCTATCACATCTATCAAAATTCATAGAACTACATATCTTAAAAGACTGTACATTACTATATATAACTTATACATCACTAAACCTGGCTATTTAAAAAAGCAACAACTAATTAGAAGAAGGGAAAGAAAAGTATGGGAGCCCATAGTGACAGCAAACACTGTAATTTATCCTCCAGTGGTGCTCCATGAAGCTAAAATTCAAGTTGTCGCAAACCTTTAAAAGAACTTGAAACATTTTGCACATGAATAAATTCTTGGGCTGAATACCATTAGAGGTCAGAATCAACTGAAATTGGTATTGATTAGGTACTGTCAAATTTCAACTCCACATGCTGAAGGAAAAAAAAGAAATGAGATAAATAAAAAGTAAAAACCTCATTTCAATTAGGAATTTCAGTGGCTGCCTTCTCTTCTTCCAAATAAAATTCTTCTTTAGACCTATAGGTTAAAAATATAATCATACGAATATATAATCAGTATTATTATTAAAAAAAAAAAAACCTGTTGCCATCAAGTGGATTCTGACTCACAGTGACCCCATGAATATCAGGGTGAAACCATGCTCTGCAGGGTTTTCAGTGACTGAATTTTTGGAAGCAGATTATCAAGGCTTTCTTTTGAGAAGCCTCCAGGGAGGCTCAAACCTCCATTCCTTCACTTACCAGTTGAACTTTTAACAATCATTTGCAATACTCAGGGACTCCGTTACTACAATAAATATCTAGAAAACACTTTCAATCCCCATGGAGCTCTACGTTTTAAAGACCTTGCATATTCTGTAGTATTTTCACATTCATTACTTTACGTAATTTCTATGTAATCGGATACACAATTAATGCAATCTGTTACATGGAAATGATAAGAATTCTTTATTTTGTAGTGTTTCAGAGTTACATACCACAGTTATACTTCAGTCATACTCAACCATGTTCACTGAAGATTATTCAACCCATTTTACAGATAAGGTAACACACACACACACACAAAGCAAACAGCCAAGTGTGGCAGTTTGCCCAGTTGCAGACCCAAGCTTTGAATTTAGACATGAGACTTAGGTTTTCTGACTCCTTACGATAGTAGTTAGATTTGCGTAATTTGGATAAATTTGAACACTGAATTTCTACTACTGTGAGGTGGGTACTATTACTGTCTCCTCTTAACAAGTGAAAAAAATTGAGATATTGAAGAGCTAAGTAACTAGTCCAAGGTTATACAGCTGGAAAATTAAGGAACCAGAATTCAAACAGTCAGTTCAGCTGCAGATTCCACAGACCAATGAGGAATATCATATGTAAATAGCATATCCATTATTTCTGTTCTCAACATACGTCTCACTCTAACCTATATACATGCTTCATTCAAGTTTGCTTTAGCAGAAACTGAAGCGCACAGAAACTAGAGGAATGTCACACCTTTTTCCCTAGAGGACTTCCAAACTGTCAGAGAATATGAAATGTTCTTTACTTCATCCTACCCTTGACCCAACTGGTTTCCTAAATTAGTTAAACCTCACTATAAGTAAGTTCAGAAACAAAGCTAGTATTTGGCTTGATGGAATTCCTTTCCTCCCTCTGTACCTTCTTTGCAGCTTCTCCCCTACTTTGAAACAGCCACTCTTCTACTTCTTTTGCTGCCACAAAGAGCAACCGGACAAACCACTAAAAGCAAACCACCACGAGACTGGTTCCACCATGAAGTCTTAAGCTTCACTGTCAACTAGGACATTAAAAAAAAAAAAAAAAGAAAAAGCTGTTGCTGTGGATTCCAACTTACAGCAACCCTACAGGACACATTTAGAACTTACCCCACACAGTTTCTGCCACACACGGCAGCTGGTGTATTCAAACTGCCAGCCTTCCAGTTAGCAGCCAAGCTCTTAACATGAAACCACTAGGTCTCCTAGTAGGATATTAGGATTACTGAATAATTCCTGTTATAAAGGACAACTTCTTCTTCCATTTCCCTACAACTGTTATTCTAAAGCTTCATTATTTTTCTCAGGACACCGTCTCATTTCTCACAGACGTGTCTCTCAACACATGAACTTTTCCCTTACTTGCTTGAAGGAATGGAAATCTTCAGATATGAACTCCTCCACTCCTTGTCTCCATGTATATAAAGTTACCTATTATCTGCTTTATCTCATACTGCTTCACATTTTCTCTTTAAGGAAAAGTTGTATGTTCTTCTAGCTTCAAGTTATTCCATAAATTTCTTTTCATCCTAGTCCCTTATTTCCTTTGAGAGTTTTTTCCATCAGTGATCTTCAATCTCTAGCAGTTTTAAAATATTCCCTCCATTCCTTCTTGAGCTCAGCACACAAACATGCTAAAACATTTCTTCATTTTTTTTAATGCCTCCTTTTTCTGTGTGATTACCTCTCTTCCTTTGACTTGCACTTCACAGTCAAATTTATCTTGTAAGAAAAGATATCCACTATCTTTTATATTTTACTTCTTCTTTGTTCCTCCATTTGGTCACATATGGCTTCTACCTTCAAAATGACTTTGTAAAGACTTGTAAAATTAAATACAGTATATTAATTGCATGGGTTGGAAATGGAGGAAGGGCCATGAAGAAACTTTGGGGGAGGATGAGTCCATGTCTTGATTGTGCCAGTGGTTTCACATCTGTCAATATCCAATAAAGTATACACTTTAAAAGGATACAATTTGAAAATCATTTAATATAATTTAGCATCTTAACAGGCTGAAGGAGAAAAATTACATGATCTTATCAACAGATGTAGAAAACTACTTGACAAAATCATGATCTAAATACTCAGCAAAGAAGGAATAGAGGAGAACTTTCTCAGATTGATAGAGAATACTGACAGAAAACCTCAAGCTGACAGTATTCTCAGTGGTAAAACAAAACTAAATATCTCTCCCCACACCCCCCCCCCCAATATCAGGAATAAGACAAGAATATTTTCTCTGATCACTTCTATTCATATCATACTAGAAGTCATAGGTAATGCAGTAAGACAAACAAAGGAAATAAAAGGTATACACATTAGTAACAAAGAAATAACTGTCTATTTGCATGTAATATGACTACCTAAGTAGAAAATCCCAAAGGCAAAATACTAACAAAGAACTAGTAAAAAAAACCCTAACAAGGTTGAAAGATACAAGATTAATTTACAAAACTCAATTGCTTCCCCATATGCTAGCAATAAACAATTGGAATTGGAATTTAAAATACTTAGCACACATACATACACACACACACACACACACACACACACACACATACAAAACCTTAGGTATGAAGCATATGTACAAAATCTATATTAAATAAAATATAAAACTCTGATAAAGGAAATCAAAGATGTAAAGAAATGGAAATTAATTCTACATTCAGGGACAGGAAGACTAAATATTATTAAGACGTCAGTTCTTCCCAACTTGATGTATAGATTCAATATAATCCCAACCAAATTATTTTATAGATACTGACAAAATGATTCTCAAGTTTATGGAATAGCCCATACAACACTAAAGAAAAGCAAAGTTAGAGGGCTGAAACTACCTAACTGTAAACAACTACGTGGCTTTAAAGCAGCAGTGATCACAACAGTGTGGTATTTGTAAAAAAGCAAACAAACCGATCAATGGAATAGAATAGAAAGTTCAGAAATAGATGCACCAAGATCTACCAATCTTCCAAAACAGAGCAAAGGTAATCCAGTGAAGAAAGGATAGTTTTTTTCAACAAGAGGTAACAGACTGATTCAGTATTCACCTGAAAGAAAAAAAAAATCTAAACACTAATCCTAAACCTTTCACAAAAATTGAAATAGATCATACATCTAAATGTAAAACTAAAAGTCAAAGAGAATATAAGAGGAAACCTAGATGATCTTGAGTCTGCCAAGAATTTTTGGGTGTCAAAATCTATAAAAGAATAAACTAATATTTACTTCATTAAAATTAAAAACTTCTACTCTACAAAAGACACTATTAAGAAAATAAAAAACAAAGCCACAAAGTGGAAAAGATTTATAACATACCTATCTGTTATTTACTCCAAAATATACAAGAACTACAAAACTCAGCAAGAAAGCAAACAGCCCAGTTACAAACAAGAAAATGATCTGAACAGCCGCTACACCAACAAAAGTTGTATAGTATATGTAAGATGCTCAATATCAAGTGTCATTAACAAAAAACAAACCAAACTCATTGCCATTCAGTTGATTCCAACTCACAGCAACCCCGTAGTGACCCTATAGGACACAGCACAGTTGTCCCATAGGGTTTCTAAGAAGTACTTAGTGGATTCTTATCTCCAAATTTTTGGTTAGCAGCAGTAGCTCTTAATGACTATGCCACCAGGGTTTCCTAAATTCATTAGGGAGCTGCAAATTAAAACAACTAGATGACATCACTAAAGCACCAAATGCTGGCAAAGATGTGGAGAAAAAAAATTCTTATTCATTGCTTGTGGAAATACAAAAAGGAACAGCAACTTTGGAAGACAGTGTGACAGTTTCTAACAAAGATAAACATAAGCTCATCATATCATCTAGCATATCATTCTAGGTATTTTAATATATGGATTTAAAATATATGTCCACACAAAAACCTGCATGTAAGTGTTTGAACCAGGTTAATTCATAATCATTAAAAACAGTAAGAAACTTACATACCCTTTACTGGCCACATTTTTTTAGACATAGATCTCCAGGTCTTTCTTCCTAGTCTGCCTCAGTTTGGAAACACTACTGACATCTGTCCATCAGGAGTGACCCTGCTGGTATTTGAAATGCCAGTTGCATAGCTTCCATTATCATGGCAACATTCAAGCCACCACTGTATGACAAACTGACATAGCTACTTCTTAAAAAAAAAACAAAAAAAAACTTGCCACTGAAAATCTTATGAATAGCAGCCAAGCACTGTCTAACATTGTGCTACAAAATGAGCCCCTTGGTTTGGCGATACTCAAACTATAACCTGGGAAGAGCTTCCTCCTCAAGGTAGAGTAACTTTTAATTACATGAATGGAGTAAAACTCCCAGGACCTACAATTTGCTGATGTGGCATGACTCAAAATGAGCAGAAACAGCTGCAATCATCCACTAATAATAGAAGGTGGAATGTACCAAGACTGAATCCAGGAAACTTGGAAATTCTCAAAGGTGAAATGGAACACTTGAAGATACAGACATATACCAAGCATTGGTGAGCTGAAATGGACTGTTACACCAGGAATGACACATTGAAGAGGAATAGTGTCACATTTATTATTGTCAGAAGAACATCTTAAAAACACTTACATATAGAAGAAAAGACTCTTTGACGGCTGCAAGAGAGGGGAGGGCGGGAGGGCAAGGGAGGGAGGGTTTAGATTAGATAGTTGCTAGAAATCTGGTTGGGTGAAATCGGTGATAGCACACGTTAGAAACAAGAACAATATCAAGTGGACTTCAACATAACTTGAATACTCCTTCCATCTTAACCCAATATTGCAAGGACAGAGTAGCTGGGGCAGAGGGCAGGGCACCACGCCCTTAGGTGAAATCGAGGCCAATTGGCACAACTAGTGTTTGGCTAAGAGGGCTCTCTGCACCCCACATTGGTGAGTGGCATCTGGGGTCTTAAAAGTTGCCAAGCAGCCATCTGAGGACACAGCAAATGGTCCCAACTCAGCAGGAATGGATGCTCACCGAGGACCAAAATGACATGGGGTAAAGACAACCCAGAAAGTAGAGGGACCCACATGAGTGGGTGCCTACATCGACTTGGGACCAGAAGAACTGGATGGTGCCCGGCCACCACCAGTGATAGCCGTGATGGAGCTTACTAAGTTGAGTCTCACTGGCAACACAAGAATTAAAAGGGGTGCACCCTGAGATCTACACTAAAAGACCTCAACTGATGGTCCAGCAGTTTCAGAGTCCCCCTGGAGCACGGCCCCTGGCCCTGATGCTGCCCTTGCCCATAAATCATAACAAAGGTCCACTCTTCGGACATGAATGGATTGGACTCGGTGATGCAGAGTGACCATATATTGGATGCACTTTATGGTTCTATGCATCTATAGGATATCATCCTGCTGACCTCTGGCTGAAGGAAGGAGAGTGGGTGGAGAGGAGGGGAAAGGAGACTGTTGGGAGGATGAGACATGTATGGAGCAGAGAGGAATAGTGTGCTGTCATCGGGCAGGGAGAGCAGTGGAAGTTGCATATAGGTGGGCATGTAAATTTATATGGGAATGTACATTTTCAATCAGTCATAATAAAAAGAAAAAGAACATCTTAAGATGTATCCTGAAGTACAGTGCTGTCAGTGATTAGATTATATACATATACCTACAAAGACGGTGAGGTGAAACTACTATTTTTTAGGTTAAGCACCAACCACTAATGCTGAAGATGAAGAGATTGAAGACTTTTACCAACTTCTGCAGTCTGAAACCAATCAAATATGCAAGCAATCAAAATGCATTGATAATTACTGAAAGGCAGAAAGCAAAAGTTGAAAACCAAGAAGAATCAGTAGCTGGAGTACACAGCCTTGGTGACAGAAACTACAGCAAAGATCACATGATAGCATTTTATCAATGACCTATTCATTGAATACACCATTTTTCAACAATATTAATGGTAGCTATATAAATTCACATGGACCACACTGGATGGAATATACAGGAATTAAATCAACTACTTCTATAAAAAGTGACAATGGAAAAGCTTGATAGTGTCAATCACAACAAAGATGGGGACCAACTCTGCAACAGACCATCAGTGGCTCGTCTGCAAGTTTACATTGAAGATGAAGAATATAAAAACAAGTTCATGAGGGCCAAAGGAGGACCTTGAGTATATCTCACTTGAATTTAGATACAATCTCAAGAACAGATTTAATATATAGAACACTAATGACCAAAGAACAGACAAGTTGTGGGATGATATCAAAGACATCATACATGAAGAAAGTAAAAGGTCATTAAAAAGAAAGAAAAGTTCAAAATGGACATCATAAGAGACTCTGTAACTTACTTTTAAACCTAAAATTACTAAAGCAAATAGAAGAAACGATGACGTTAAAGAGCTGAAGAAAAAATTTCAAAGGGCAGCTCGAGAAGGCAAAGTAAAGCATCATGATGAAATGTGCCAAGATCTAGAGTTAGAAAACCAAAGGGAAAATTTACGACTCGACGGCACTTGGCTTTGGCTAAGCTGGAAGAAACTTGGAAGACAGCTACGTGGCCAACTAAGAGAGCCCAACCTGTAGCCATTTAAAAGAGGTGATCCAAAAGAATGTGGCAATTACTGAACAATATCATTAATATCATAAGCAAGTAAAATCTGCAGAACATAATTCAAATACAGTCGCAGCAGTATATAAACAAGAAACTGCCAGAAATTCAAGCCAGATTTAGACAGTGACATGGATAGAAGGATATCATTGATAATGCAAGACAGACCTTGGCTTAAAGCATCTAATACCAGAAAGATGTTTACCTACGTTTGACTGACTACGAAAAAGCATTCAACTATGTGGCTCATAACAAATTATGAACAACAGTGAGAAGAATGAGAATTTCAAAACACTTAATTGTGCTCATGCAGAACCTGTACATTGACCAACATAAAATCATTCAAACTGAACAAAGGAATGTTGTTAGTTACTGTCAGGTGCCATCCAGTTGACTCCAACTCATAGATTCCCTATGCACAACAGAAGGAAACACTGCCTGGTCCTGTATTGTGCTGACAATCATTGTTATGTGTGAGCCCACTTCTGGAGCCATACTGTCAATCCATCTTGTTAAGGATCTTCTTTTCTGCTGACCCTGCACTTCAGCAAGCATGATGTCCTTCTGCAGGAACTGGCCCCTCCTGACAACATGTCCAAGCTATGTAAAATGTAGTCTCACTAGTCTTGCTTTCTTCCAAGACAGATTTGTTCATTCTTTTAGCAACCGATGGTATATTCAATTTTCTTTGCCAACACCACAACTCAAAGTTGCCAATTCTTCTTCAGTCTTCCTTATTCACAGTCCAGCTTTCAAATGCATATGATGTGATTGAAAATACCATAGCTTGGCGCAGGCATACTTTCTCATTCCAATCCCCAATAATGATCAATGCATCCTGATTGCATGTTTGATCAGTTTCAGACTGCAGAAGCTAGTAAAAATCTTCAGTTCTTTCATCTTTTGCCTTAGTGGTTAGTGTGTAGATTTGAATACTACTCATATTTACTGTTCCTCCTCATAGATGTATGGATAGTACCTTATCACTGACAGTGCTGTACTTCAGGACAGATCTTGAAATGCTCTTTTTGATGAATGCAACACCATTCCTCTTCAAGTTGTCATTCCAGGCATAGTAAGACCATATAATTATCTGATTCAAAATGGACAATAGTGGTCCATATCCAGCTCACTAAAGCCTAGGATATTCATCTTTAAGCATTCCATTTCATTTTTGATGATTTCCAATTTTCCTAAATTCATACTTTGTACATTCCACTTTCCAATTATTTATGGATGTTTGTAGTTGTTCTTCTCATTCTGAGTCATGCCACATTAGCAAATGAAGTTCCAAAAAGCTTGATTCTATCCACATTATTAAGGAGATAACTCTTCATCTGTCATCTTCTGAGTACCTTCCAGCCTGGGATGCTCATCTTCTGACATTATATCATTGTTCCAATGCCATTCTTAAGTTTTTCACTAGCTAATTCTTTTCAGAAGTAGACTCCCAGACACTTCTTCCTAGTCTGTCTCAGTCTGAAAGCTCAGCTGAAATCTGTCCACCATGGGTGACCTTGCTGGTATCTGAATACCAGTGGCATAGCTTCCAGCATCACAGCAACATGCAACCCCCACACTACAACAAACTGACAGACACAGTGGGAACAAAGGGATACTGAGAGTTTAAAGTTTGCTAATGTGTGCATTAGAGTTGTATCTCTTACCATACTTATTCAATCGTATGCTGAACAAATAATCAGAGAATCTGAACTATATGAAGAGCAGGGCATCAGAACTGGAAGGCAATTTATCAACCTGTTTTATGCAAATGACTCAACCTTGCTTACCGAAAGTGAAGAGGACTTGAAGTATTTACTGATGAAGATCAAAGATCACATCCTTTAGTATGGATTACATCTCAACATAAAACAAAAAATTCTCACATCTGGACCAATAAGCAGCATCATAATAAATGGAGAAAACATTGAAGCTGTCAAGGATTTCATTTTACTTGGATCCTCATCAATATCCAAAGGAAGCAACAGTCATGAAATCAAAGAAAACACTGTCTTAGACAAATCGGCTGCAAAAGACCTATTTAAAGTATTTTTATAAAATTAAAAAAAAGACTGAGGTGCACCTGAACCAAGGCACAGTGTTTTTAATCACCTCATAAGCATGTAAAAGCTGGACAATAAATAAGGCTGACCAAACTAGAGTTGATGACTTTGAATTACAGTGCTGACAATGCACACTGAACATATCTTTGACTGTCACCAGAATGAACTCTGTCTAGGAAGCAGTATACCCAGAACGCTCCTCAAAAGCCAAGATGGAAAACTTTGTCTCACTTGCTTTGAACATATTACCAGAAGAAAGCAGTCCCTGGAGAGGGACATCATGTTTGGTAAAGTAAAAGACCAGCAAAACAGAAGAAAGTCCCCTCTGTACTTCCTGTGACATTTTTGTATCAACCTAAAACTACACTGGAAAAAACTGTGTCTTTAGAAAGGACATAGTTTACTGTATCTAAATTACACCTCAATAAATTCAATTAAAAGGTAAACTCAACATAAGACAAATTCCAACTTTACAGAAAAAAAAAAAAAACAGAACAAACACATGAACTGAAAGGACATGGATCAGGGCTATCCAAAGGGAGGATAACATTAATTGTGAGACTAAACAGAAAGGGAATAATATGAAATTCAAGAAAAATTTTTACAGGAATTCAAAGGAGAATGTATCACTTAGTCTAATAGATGAGGTTTTAGGTAACAGCTTTATAAAACACAGAATATTTATTAAACATTTTATGCATCACTTCTGGTTTTAAAAATGAGCACATAACATTAAATAATTACTCAATGGAAGAATTTCTACAGCTACCGAGATAACCTGGAATGTGCCTGCTACTTTCTGACAACGTAATATACCACAGGGATAGATAAGAACTGAAGACAAATCACCTTCTCTGTGCCAGGCACTTTACATGCGCAATCTCATTGCATCTAACATGCACAAGAAAAGGTTGTTAGGTGGAATGAGATTACTTATTTAAAGTGGTTAAATAACACAGCTAATACAGAAGTAAAGCAGAATCAGTTTCAGAATCTGTCAAGTTTTAAAATCCTTCCTATATGCCATACACACCCACCAATCTGAAGGAGTAGCTTGCCAACAGGCTCATTAAAGGATCTCTGTGAGGTATCAATTGTCTGAAGAAATCATTGGCAAACACTGGGTCACAGGCAATCTGTCCTTACTTTCATTGGCGTGTGTGTGGAGTACCAATAGTCTGTGGTCCTGGACAAAAAGCAAATGTACTCTAACCACCAAGAGATGTGGGAATCCAAGTTGCCCCACTCTCAGAGCCCAAATGTATCCTCACCTGACCAGCCCTCCCTCCAAAATGACACAGATCTTCAGGAAAGCAAAAAATATATATTATCAGCCTTGATTCTATTAAAGCCTTCAGGTAGTTATTGGTTAATTCCCCAGGAGTCTGCCACCATATAATGTAAAAGGAACAAACATGACAAAATAACTATCTTGGCTACAAAGCATCTGATTTTTAATAAATACTGTGTTTTTATAGGTGTGTATAAAATGTATTAGCTGTAAAATTCATTCTCAACAGCTCAATTAACTACCTTGTTGAAGGGAGTAATTTAGTATTGTCCATTTACAGAACATCAAAATCTCAATCTTAGTTGAGCTAATTCAGAACTGCACTCTGGCAACAATGAGCAACTTGCTCAGCTGTTTCCTTTGTATCACAGAAAATTCTAGGTATCATCAATATAGAAAAAAACCTTTGAGTATTTCTTGTATTGGCTCATTTTCTTGCAACCCACATTCAACGTATCATGAATCCCAGTTCTAGTATCTTTAAAATATATCCCCAATCCCCCCAGCTCTCCACATCTCTACTGCCCAGACATTGCAATAACCATTTAGATGGTCTGGCTGTTTCCACCTTTTACCCCCTAACACTGTATTCTCATAAAGTAGCCAAAATCAAACCCATTGCTATCAAGTGGGCTCCAAATTACAGTGACTCTATAGGACAGTGTAGAACTCTGGCAGCACTGTGGTTAAAAGCTACAGCTGCTAACCAAAAAGTCAGCAGTTACTGAATCCACCAGCCACTCCTTGGGACCCTATGGGACAATTCCACTCTGTCCTGTAGGGTTGCTATGAGTCAGAATCAACTCAAAAGCAAGAGGTATAGGACAGTGTAGAACTGCTCCATAATGTTTTCCTAGAAGAAACTGGTGGATTTGAACTGCTCATCTTTTGGTTAGCAGCTAAGCTCTAGCCAGAGGTATCCTTTTAAATATCTGATGTGTCACTTCTTTGCTTGAAAACTTTCAAGGATTCTTGTCTCACTCAGACTGAAACGAGTCCTTATAATATACTTTAAGATCGTAAGTGAGCACGTGCACACACACCCATGCACGTGTGCACACACGCACCTCTTGACTTCAAAGCTCTTCTTGCAAGTAGCTAGAAAACTCAACCTTAACACCTTTTGTATTTGCTATGCCCTCTGTCTGGAATCCTCATTCCTTAAATATTCTAATGCTCACTCCTTCCCTTCCTTAAATCTCTGCTCAAGCATGCATTCTCAGTTCATCTGCATAACCATTCTATTTTAAATTGCATCATGCCATGGCTTGGCTTTGCTTGCTTCTTAGTACAGATCACCATCTCACATAGCAAGTATTTTCTTTTTTGTCACACTCTCCATTGGAAGAGAATGCAAGTTCTGTGAAGTTCTGTCTGTTTATTTCACTGTCATGTCTCCAATGTCAAGAAAAGTGCCTGGCACATACAACAATTCAGAAAGAAATATTTGTCAAGTGAATATTATTGTGTGACTCAATGAAGAAAATCATAACACCAACACAAAGAAGAATGCTCATGTTCTCGTTTGCTACCGCTGAAATAGCCATAACTCTTCCTCTCATAGTGCTACCAAGTTGTTTATATGCAAATTTAAAATAAATGAGAAATTAGAGCAAAAGTCTGTTTTACATAGTTTAGTACTGGAATTTTGTTTATCATAAATGATTTCTGCCCTCCCCGATATGACAGTGTTAGTATTATGCAGATTTCCAAGAAAGCATTACTAGCCTGTGATTTATACAGATAGCATGCTTAGTCCATAATTACTTTCTGACATGGAATCAAAAACAGATGGGGGAATTAATGAACACTGTCCCACAGTGTATTCACAGTAAATATCACGGATATGAAAGTCATCCATAAGAAAGAGATGTGTCAAAAGCCTACTTACTCTTCATGTAAAATATTAAATTAAGACATCTAACCTCATAATTTTTGTTTTTTCAAGGAAAGCTAAAAGAGAGTTCTAATTGGTTACCAACCAGTAGAGGCAGAGAAAGGCAACAAGGGATGACAGAACAACTCAAAGCTGCATGGGACTTGTCTTAGGACTAAGTGTCTTTCACTAGCAGTAAGCCAAGAAAGATGGGGCTGTTTGTATGACTGAAATGTCAAGTTCAAATACATTAAAACTTATTAATAGTCAAAGCATGTTGTAGTTAGCTGACATCAGCCTCCTACCCATGGTAACTTGATGCACAATGGAATCCTTCTGATCCACTGAATTTTTATTGGCTCATTTTTGGAAGACAATCACCAGGCCTTTCTTCCTAAGTCTGTCAGATCCACTTAAAGATGTTCAGCCTCACAGCAACATGGAAATATCTACAGATGGAGAAGTAGTGACTAAGCTTAAGATGTGTTGGCCAGGAATCAAACATGAGTCTCCCACGTGAAAGGCAAGAATTTTAACACTGAGCCACCACTGCCCTCCAGCCAACGCACCAAAAGGTAGAACACCAAGAAGGAAATCCAGTAGACTCTGCTCATATTTGGAGTGTGCGGAGAAGCAACGCAGTTAAGAGTGAGAAGTAAAGTTTTAAGGACAGCAGAATCAGTGGAAATTACTGTAGAAAATGGTCTGCTCTTATGAGATGGTTCATGTTTATTTAGGCAGTTCTTGTATCTTCAGCAACAAAATCTCACTGTTTTTTTTCTCCCACAGGCTTGGGAATACCCTGCCCCTATGTATTAAACTAGATAGAGAAATATCTTTCTGTAGTAGTAGATGCCCTGGTGGCATTATGGTTAAGTGCTACAACTGCTAACCAGAAGGCCAGCAGTTCAAATTCACAGGCACTCCTTGGAAACTCTGTGGGGAAGTTCTACTCTATCTATAGGATTGCTATGAGTTAGAATTGACTTGACAGCAGTGGGTTTGGTTTTTTGGGACTGTTTTGTTTTATACTTTGTTTTGTTTCTGGATTGTACAGTCGTTGATGCCTATCCTGATACAATTGTTCTTATAAAGGTGGGGTGAATCCTACTGAAAATACTAGGACTTACTATGATGAAAGGAGCCCTGGTAGCACAGTAAATAAGTGCTTTTCAGCTATGCAAAAGGTCAGCAATTCAAACCCACATGGGAAAAAAAGGCCTGGCATTCACTCCCTAAAAGATTTCAATGTAAGAAACCCTGTGGAGCAGTCCTTAGTCCTATAGGGTGGCCACAGGTAGGAAGTGACTCAAAAGTACATAATGACAGTACTACTAGTGATAGAAATGACTCTTCTTAGCCAAAATCCTTCTAGGGTCTTAATTATCACTTGGTGGTCAATTATTTAATTCATGATCAAAGGCAATTATGCCACTAGGATTTCATCTGCAAGAGTCACACCATGAGCAACAACAAAATTCTAACATCTTCCCTGTATATATCCATAATGACTAAGTTCACAGCCTTTCAGTAAGATTATTAATCCTTTTTTCAGAAAAGATAAGTTGTTGAAAATGATTTTACCTCATTTGTGGGATGACATTATTTTCTCTGTAATGTGTCCTCTTTATATCTTTGTTGGCATTATTTTATTGCTGTTGAAGTTTTAATATTTTCAGTTAAAATTTCAAAAAATAATATTGAATTATAGAAACATATTTCTACCCCTCAGAATTAACAAACATCAAGGCCTTTTATTGTTGTTGGGATTTTATTAGGACCTTTTTGGAAGAAAACCTGGTGGTGTAGTGGGTTAAGTGCTGCATCTGCTAACCAGAAAGTCAGCCAGTTCATATCCCCCAGGTTTTCCTTGGAAACTCTACAGGGCCATTCCATGCTGACCGACAGGGCCACTATGAGTCAGACCCAAGTCAGTGGCAGTGGGTTTGGTTTTCTTTTTTTCAAGAAAGATACTGAATTTTTGAAAAGTCCTTTCCTTTCTCTTTCTCTCATTCCTTCTCTTTTTTTCTCTGTCTCTCCCTACCTGTCTCAGAATCCTTATATAACCACAGGATAAATGATAACACAGCTGATTTCTGCTTACGTACAACCCTGTTCCCAGGTTTCAAAAGGAAATAGTTCCCCCAAAGAGGCTAACATGCTATGAATTACTCTCTATTTACAAAGTTAGTCACGAACTTGGAAAAACACATGCCCTATATTAACAATTGGTCATAGATTAGACAGTTGATAGAAATTTGGCTAGGTGAAAGCAGTGACTGCACACAGTAGAAGGCAAATCAACTTAACTGGACTTCATCATAAACTGAAAGCTCTTCTAATCTCAACCCACTACTGCAAGGAGAGAGTAGCAGGAGTGGGATCTTGGGACCATGCTTTCAGGGGACATCAAGGCCAACTGGCATAACTAGCCTATTGCTAAGAAAATCTTCTACATCTCATATTGGTGAGTGGCATCTGAGGTCTTAAAAGCTAGCAAGCTGCCGCTTGAGGTACACCAAATAGTTCCAACTCATTCGTAACAGATAATAACCAGTAACAACAAAGACACAAGTAAAAAAGAGCTCAGGAGACAGAAGGACCCATGTGAACGGGAGACTGTATCAACATGCGACCACAGGAACCAAACGGTGCCCAGCTACCACCAAAGACAGCCGTGATGGGGCACACAATGTAGAGTGCCTGTTGCCACACAAGAAAATGAGGGGTCCTTTCATAGACACCTTTGTATTACTAATTTGATCTTCTTTTGTTTTATTTTTGTTGTTATTGAAAATATACATAGCAAAATATACACCAATCCAACAGTTTCTACACATACAATTCAGTGACACTGACTCTTTTCTTCAGGTTCTATGGCAATTCTCACCTTCTTATTCGGGACCATCCCTCCCCTATTAATGTAAACTCACTGCTTCCTGGGCTTCCTATCTAGCCCTTCGAGTTACCGTTATCAATCTGGTAATAACACAGTGATCAAACCAGTTATTCTTTACTGATTAAGCTAAACTTTAGTTTGGTTTAAAGAAGAATTAATATTTGGGGTTTAAGTTTGAAAGGTTATCTCAGGGCAATAGTTTTGAAAGTTCACCCAGCCTCAATGGCTACACAGAATCTGAATTCCATGAAAATTTTAAATCCCCTCCCACATTTGTGTTTTGATAGGGATTTGTCTACAGAATCCTGGATCAAAACATTCAGTAATGGTAGCTGGACACCATCCTTTTCTGGTCTCATGGCAAAGGAGGCAGCTGTTCACGGAGGCAGTTAGACACCCATGCCATTTCCTCCTCCTAGTTCTGATTCTCCTTTCTCCTCTGTTGTTCCAGGTGAATAGGGACCAATTATCATACCTTGAACAGCCACTTGCAAGCTTTTAAGATCTAGGCACTAAGCAAAAAACTAGGAAGTAAAACACAAGCACTAGAAATGATACTAAGCCAATTAACTGGCATATCCCATGAAAACATGACCCTGAAACTCCAAACCAAGAAAACAAATCCCATGAGGTATTTGCTTGTACATAAGTGGGCTGGGAGCTATTTTTCTTCTTTTGTTGTAAAACATATGTGTCACACAATATTTGCCAGCTCAACTTTTTACAAATCTTCTGTTTTAGTCAGCTAGTGCTGCTTTCTTGATGGTGTGAGGTTCCCAACTATTTGCTTGCTTCCCTTTCCTTTTCTCTCTCATAAGATGAATGGATAAAATGCAGTACAAGCCACACTACAGGGAAATTCCCTTTACAGTGGAGCAGGGAGGTAATCTTATGAAAGGATTTACAATCCCACCCCAATCCTCTCTAACATAATCCACTCTGTTAACCACAGACAGAGATTAGGATTTACAGCACCAGAAAATCACAAAATGGAAGACAATCACAGAATATAGGGGCTCCTGGCCCAGCCAAATTATTACACATATTTGGGGGGGACACAATTCAATCCACGACATCTCCCTCCCTTCAAACACTTTTCACTCCTTAGGATCTTTACGAGAGCAAGTCTGCATGAACCCAAAAAGATACCATCTTCCTATAGATGACAGAATCATAGAGAAACATTCCTGAAACCCATCTCACATCCTCTATAACGAGACTGCAAGTCAGTTGCCCAACATTGGCAACCACAGAAATAAAAGCATTACGAAGTTTTGCAACTTCCACAGTGGCATTATGCCAGGATGTCTAGACGAAATAATCATGCTTCTTGTAGTTCTATCCCAAAAGGTGGGTCCTTACCCTTTGCAAACTCCGTCTTTCAAGCTGCTCCCACCAAGGCTATCACTTTAACTGTCTGTACTCTTCCTCCCCACTACTCCATGTACAGTCCCATCCTGCTCACGGACAAGACACACAAACTTACTTTGGTCTATATCAGTGCCATGCACTGAGCACCTTTATGTGTCAGGTATTTAGATAGGCACTTTGCTTCCATTGTCTCTTTTAAGTGTTTCAACAGCATTACAAAGTAGATAATGTTATCCAGAGACTGAGACTCTACTTAAGAAACCTGACCCCAGGTTTCTTAACACTAGTAAATGATAGAATCCAAAGTCCAACTCCAATCTGCCAAATACTAACGCTATTTCCACTAACTTCTGAGAAGCCTATGCTTGACCCCTTTCCGGCCTCCTGGAAAACTCACAGTATTTACTACAATCCTATGCTCTTAGTGGATTCTTTTACATAAAACTATTTCATAGGCATATACTTAGCCTTCTCCTTACCTCTTACTAGCGAAAGGTAAAGCACAAGGATATTTCTTTGTCTCCACCATAAGCATCTCTTATGTTCACACAAAGACACTTCTAGTGCAATTTCTCTTTCCCTAATGAATTATTGAAAAAAAAAAAAAAAAAAAAAAAAACCTACTCCCTCACTCAGGCAAAGTGATCTAGTCTCAAGTGATTTTTTTTGTCTTGCATGAAATGTTGAGAGACACTTCTGCATTAATTCTAAGGAAATGCAAAGACAACCTAACGTTCACCCTGACTTGCCATTTTGAAGATTTACATTTGATTAGAGATGCATATTATAAATTTCTCATATTAAAAAAAAAAAAGCCTCCATATTTCTTCATTTTCTTTTGCTGATATGACATGACTGTGTTAAGGTAGAAAGAAAGAAAAAGAAATGAAATGTCTCCCTCTTGCTAACCCTCCGCAACTAAATCTAGAGCTTTACAAAGAGGAGGAATGGGATAAAGTAGGAGAGAAAGATAAAGAAAGCCAAAAGGAAAAAAAAAATGTCTCGGGTAAGGGAATGGTACTAACATGCCACCCTCTCAGTCAAGCAGGACTGAAATCTTGAAGTTTTCATTGATCTATCTTTTTTCCTTGAGCACCAAAATTAAGGTACTCATCAAATCCAACTGATATATTTATTCCCTCCAAAATAGATCTTGTATCATGCATAAATGCTTTGAATATCTACTAAGTAACTGCTATGGGCAAGGAATTGTGCTATTAACCAAGGAATGAACAAACTCACTGCTGTTGAGTCAATTCCAATTCATAACAACACTACAGGATAGAGTAGAACTGCCCCATAGGGTTCCCAGGGAGTGGCTAGCAGATTCCAACAGCTAACCCTTTAGTTAGCAATGAACCTCTTAACCACTGCACTATCAGTGGGTGACAGTATATGCCATTTATAGCATCTCTGGGAGCTTTCCAAGATATACTCACAGCACATAACAGCTCTTATTCTCACAGAGCTTACAATCTAGCAAGTGACAAAAGACGTACAGATAACTACAAAACACACTTTTTAGGACAACGATCTAAAGAGAACTATAACTGAAAAGAAAAAAAAATTAGGATTAAAAAGAAAAGAAGCTATCTGGGACAAAAATAAGGCTTCAAAGAGGAGAAGAAACTTAAAACTTTGCCTAGAAGAGCAGCTAACCTCTTGTGCTAGTATAATTCTTCCTTGTTGTACATTCCCCGCCCCCCCTTAATCTCAGCTCATTAGTTGAACCACAGCATCTCACAGAACTATGGGTCACCAGGAGTTGAAGTCAATACAGTGGCTCCTAAGAATACATTAAAAAATGTTTCACTGCCCAATGAAAAAGGTTATGGACAGTCAATAATTTCACCTTTACCAGGCCTAAACCCCTATTATCCATGCTACATCATGATCTTATGTTGGGCTTTCAAGACTCCAGGCTTTCTCCTATTCAAATTATTTGATGTATTGTTTAGAGATCTATATTTCTTAAACTGTATTTTAATCATGTCATCCTCTTATCCTTCTGCAATCCTCATTTCATCACACTCTGTCATGGACAGAACTGTGTCCCCCCCAAAATGTGCATAGCCATTTGACTGGACCACCATTCCCAGTATTTTATGATTGTCCTCCATTGTGTGATTTTCCTACGCTGTATGTTAAAGAGGATTAGGGTGGGGCTGTAAATCCCTTCCTAAGGTCACCCCCCTGCTTCATTGTAAAGTGAGTTTCCCTGGAGTGTGGCTTGCAACACCCTTTATCCTTTTATCTTACAAGAGATAAAGGGAAACGGAAGCAAGCAGAAAGCTGGGAAACTCAGACCATCAAGAAAGCAGCACCAGGACATGATGAGCACATCCTTCGGCACCTGAGGTTCCTGCACCAAGATGCTTCCCGACCAAACACTAATACAATACAAGGACTCTTCTCCGGATCTGACAGAAGGAAAGCCTTCCCCTGGAACAGACACCCTGAATTCAGGCTTGTAGCCTACCAGAATATGTAAGAACAAACTTTCCTTTGTTAAAGCCATCCACTTTGTGACATTTCTGTTATAGCAGCGCTAGCTGACTAAAACACACTCCCAATATAAATTTGTTTTTCTAACCCCACGCTACCTGTCCAATTTTGTTTCCTATAACTCTCTATCTTGCATCTTCTTCTGGACCCAGTGAGAGTACAAGCTCTGCAGTTCAACTTCCCACAATGGCATCAAATCTCTGTGGCTCATGAGCCACATAATTGCAGGCAAGTTACACATCCACTCTCTCAGTGCCTCAGTTTCTTCATCCAGAAAATGGAAATAATATTTCCTGACACTAACCATCTCACTTTCTAAAGAAAATTACATGATCATCCCTTCCTTAGGCACTTTCCTCCACTTATAAAGGTTTTCTAATTTGCCTTGCACCTACGCACATCCGCTCATCCCTTAAGATCCAATGCTTCCCAATAATTATACCTGCTCTCATTGATCGCCTTCTCTGATCTTCTTTGAATCTAACATCTCACTGAATTCTCCTATATAGTGTGACTTGTAAAATCTAATGAGTGGTAATGTGTCTGTCGTGTCGTCAATGAGCTCTTAAGCCCCTTGAAAACAAAATCTATACTTTCATGTGGATTGTGCATAGTGCTAACATGGTGCCAAACCAAGAGAAGACAGCAGTTATCTGCTAGTTAGCTGATTAAGATTAATCAGAATTTTTCCTCTTCCTGTCATTCAAAGTTCTATATCTATGTGAACAATTCATGAATTCTGCTCAGGCTGTTCTCTTTTTAATCTTCCTAATTACACCAGAATATTTGAAATAGCTCAGTTCATCACTGGTTATAGTTGCTCAATTTATATTTATGAATGAGTGAGTGGTTCTCTATGGTTTTAAGATACACAGTAAGAAAAACACAATTTTCAATTTCATGTAAACAGTATACATGGATAAAGATTGGTTTTAGGCATCTACAAGTTCCTCTCCAAATTAAACCTAATCAAGGAACAGCAGCATCTCACAGACCCAGCAAGTTTCCGTCCTGCCATCTGGTCTGATAAGGACACGGCGAAACATTAGTAAGTGGCAACGGCTGAGGACAGGCAGTTCTATTAGTACATTTGATGTCTTTTTCCACACTGAACATGCAGCTTTATTTCTCTATCTATATACAAGGAGCTCCCAGGAAGATCTTTGCTTGATTTTTTTTAGCAAATAATTTTTCTATTTGTTTCTTGAAAATTGCATCCCCAGAAATATTAACATCTCTTAACCAAATATATTGGTTAGTCTTTATGCAATCTGACATCAAACTCATAAGAATCATTTGAACCTCAGTAACAACAATCTGTAGAAAATAATGTTCTCATTATGTGTTTTACAGCGTGGTTACACAGAGATTTTCCTCCGGGCTGCAGCACATTTTGTATCTGAGACCACATACAAAAGTTTGGCTGCTTTTCATGCCAGCTATAACAATTCCACTTCCTCGTCCACAGGTCCACTTAACGCCTGTTCCTTGACCCTCCCTGATCCTGGAGCTAGACCAGAATGGCAACCTTAATGAAACAGGAAAATCTATGTTGGTCACATAAATAATGGAGAAAAGGAACAAAGAATCTTTAGGCAAAAGCGACAAGACATTGTCTGCTTCTTCAGAAAGCTCTGGATATGGCATGAATCCCTCCCAGGCTCAAAGTCTTTTAATGGTTTTTCTCTGCTTAAGAGATAAACTTCCAACTCCTTAACACGACATACAGATCCCCTCATGATGTGAACCCCGCATAAATAATCAATCTTGTCTCTCGTCCTGACCTTCCTCAACATTAAACTACCTCTCTTAACCCTCTGCCATCGAGTGGATTCCAATTCATGGCAAGCCCACACACAGCAGAGGAGAACTGAGATCCAAGAGCTATTTTCTTAACAGTAGATAAAGACTTGGTCAAAACAGTCCTTTAAAGTAAAAATCCTAAAGAACTTGAAAGAAAAGACAAAAAGGAAAAAGAAGGAAAAATAATAATAAATCTTAAGTCAGAAGTGAAAAAAAAAGGCAAAATAAAGAACATTAGATGATTAATTCATTGCTATCAATTCCAATCCATAAGAGCTGCTACAGGAAAAGCAGAACTGACTCATAGGGTTCCCAAGACAGTAATCTTTTACAGAAGGAGACTGCCACATCTTTCTTCCATGGAGCAGATGATGAGTTTGAACAACAAAACTTTCTGTTAACAACTAAGTACTCAACCACTGTCTCAGCAGGGTTACATTTATAGATAGTTAGGTTACACATTATTCCTTTATTCCAGATATGCTGAGACCATATCTAAAAGACAACTGTACTGGTATTCTTGTCTACAACCACCCAAAATCCTAGTTGGAAGACTTCAGGAGACAGCATCCCAGCCAGAATCATGTCCTTCCCCTCTGCAAAGAGAGAGGGAAAAAAAAAAAAAAAAAAACCTGGCTATGCTCCATGTAGCCTATCACACACCTTATCATGTATAAACATACTACAGCCATGAATACACTGAATGAACTGCTTTGTAAGTTTGTTGTCTTTATACTTCCAACTTTTTCCCTTAGTTTCTATTAGCCACTTCAATATGTACACTCTTAAACCTCAGGACTGCTGATGAGTTGAGGATTATATAACAAAGCCTAGTGTTATTCATCGTAGAATCCATCATCAGCCCAGTTCGGTCACTAGGAGATGGAGAGTTGCTGACGTATACTCTATTACACCAAGATTCCAAGAGAAAGCTTGGGAATGGATAGTTCCAAAACAATCCCCAGTTAAGTAAATTTTGCCTATTCAGTCTTCCATCTGTTTTGCAGTTAAGATGTCCCTCCTGTCTACCGTGCTACCCCTGTGTAAGTAATCCTTCCTATCAACTGCTCTTACCCTTGGTACAAATGTCTGACTGCTCCTACTTCTATCTGCTTACTCAGGTCCATTTAAATCAGCTCTCATTCACTCTACACGACTGAACCAATAAACAACACCATAACAAACAGGAAAAATACTGAAGTTGACAGGGATTTCACTTACTTAGGTCCACAATCAACACTCATGGAAGCAGGAACTAAGAAATCGAACAACATATCATATGAGACAAACGTGCTGTGAAGGACCTCTTTAAAGCATTAAAAAGTAAAGAAATCACTTTGAGGACTAAGGTGTACCTGACCCAAACCATGGTATTTTCAATCACTTCATACATGTGCAAAAGCTAGACAATGAATAAGGAAGACTGAAGAAGAGTTGATGCCTTTGAATTATGATGCTGGTGAAGAATACTGAACATACTATGGACTGCCAGAAAAACAAACACATTTGTCTTGTAAGAAGCACAGGCAGAGTATTACTAAGAAGCAAGAATGGTGAGACTTCATCTCAGGGACTTTGGACATTTGTACTGGGAGGGACCAGTCCTTGGAGAAGGATGTCATGCGTGGTAATGCAAAGGCTGAGTATAAAAAAGGAAAACCTTCAATGACAGGGACTGATGGGCTCTGCAACAGGGAGCTCATGCACAGCAACGAGAGGGTGGCCCAGGACTGGGCAGTGTGTCAGGGCCACTAAGAGTGGGCACCAAATGACAGTGACAGCAGCTCATCCACCCTCAGAGCCAGACATGGGGATGAGCACAGTCACAGCTCTCACCATTCATTGCTGCTTTTACACTATTCTTCCACTTCTGTGGAAAAAAAGAAAACATTCTCCTTTGTTGGAGTTCATGGCACTCACACAGCCTTTGCCCATGAAGACCTCCAGGTCTCGCACTACTTCACTTAGTCTGAAGCCTGGCTCACAAATTTCTCATCAACATTCTCAACGATCCTCTCCACCTTAATGTTACTAATATTTGTTCCAATCTAGAGTCGCTGTTGCCTTATCTCTGTATACTCCATGACCGTATCATATTCTCCCATTATCCATTCAGTTTTGCAGTAATGAGCTTAAAATTCCTCCAGTTTACCTAGAAATCTGACCGTATTTCTACCTCATCCACTTCATCACTCTACCTAATGAACCTATTTTTTAGTCTCCTGATGACTTATATTGCCTACTCCGCCCCCCCCCAATCTGTTTTTCATCTGCCTCCCTGTGGGTTCTTATTGTGGATTTGCTTGCCTCCTTGCTCCTCCAGATACCATGGCCAAAGATTTCAGTAATGCTTTTGCTGCCACCCCAGATATCTTACACTGTTGACCACCGGCTATGCTCCCTTGTTAATTCCCCCAGGGTAATTCTCTCTGCATCTGCTTTCTCTGCTCCTATTTCTGGGTTCATAAAATTTGCAGAAAGGCACAACAGAGTGCTAGATATTTCTCCTACAGCGACAAGCCATTAAACATTACGCGACCCTTGACTACTATCTGGAAACCTCTTCTTATAAATTCAGCTTTCCCATAACATAAACATCACTTGCATTAGGTTCCACATAAATATATGCTCTTATCCCTTCACTTAACTAGTATACTCTCGAAGACAGGATATACAGTGTATCCATTTCTTCACCCTGCATTCATTCCATAATAGAACATATCTGTTCTATTCCAGCCACACCAATAAATCAGTTATACTCTTTCCTTTTTAAGTTCTCAAACTTCTTAACCCCACTAAACCCTGGCCTGGTCATCTAGCCTGCTGAGAGCAATGATAACCTGATTCAGTGACCCAATCCTGAGTCAGGGACTTTTCTTACTAAGCAGTCACAAGCTAGATGCCATGACCCTTGAGCAGGTGCCACATCAACAGCAGACTACCACCAGCCAGCCCAGGCCCACCTAGCTCACAAGCTCAGTTCTCACCAGCCAGTCAACAACACTTTGAGACTGCTTTCCTAAGAGGACAGAGACAATTCCTAAACTTTCAGTTAAAAACTATACATACATATATCATTTCTTCTCCGTGGTACTGAACCCTCTAGTCTCTGCCTTATTCCATTCCCTAGTTGGCAGTAAGGCTTTTTTTCCCCAGTGGTGTCTTGAACAACTCTTTTCACCCGTATCTTCCTGCAGAGTTCCTTAAAAGTGATGATATCTGAAGGCAACATTTGCTGTTTATACTTCAGTACTTCTTAAAATTACTTGTCATGAATTTTCACGCTCTACAAATAACTAAATCAAAAAGTATTCAAGGACCCTAGCACTGAGACCTCTCTGAAAAGAGTTCAGACATCCAATGGAGTTTCACTAAGTACAGAACATTCAACTCCGACTCAGGCACTTGGCTCGGCAATATGAACTACTGAACATGAAATGACGGTAAGTAAGACGAGGTGCCTGCTTCGGAGTGTTCACAGTCTAGACAGACAAAGAGGCCGGCAAGGAAGGGTTCTAAACAGCTGTGTAATGGCTATAAGAGACGAGTGCTGAAAGTATTTTAAAGTGGAGAGGAGGAGGATGACTAACTCTTTCCGGGGGGTAGTCAGGAAGTCTCTGCTTATATTCCTAAATAGACTGCAAGCCAACACTCTTGTTATTTGTTTTTTTTTTCTCTCTCTCTATAGGATATTTGTTATACGTGAAACAATCAAGCAGAATAGCTAATGGCAATAAGACTCCTTTTTATATGTGAATTCTTTTATAAACCGAAATACAGGCTTAGAGTATACTAACCTACTCTCTTATTAAAATGAGACCTAAGTTTTTTGTTCTCAGTGGGAAACCAAAAAGAATAGTAGTCCTATTTTTTAAATGTATATACAGAACGTCTTCACTAGAACCATAGCATCAGAAATGTTCCTTACTCTGTGTGCGTGTGTGTGCGTGTGTGTGTGCACTTTTCTGCAAGTCTATATATATAAATACACACCAACTCTGTAAATTTGGTTTATCCTTTCTATTGTAGTCAGTCCAAATAATAACACTCAAACGTATGCTTCGGGCATGTGTGATGTTTTCCACCTGCCTTCCTTCTTTAGAAACTCTTGGTTTCAGCAGCACCCATGTGTACTCCCTAGACACAGCAACCAGAGATGACTGGTGGGCTCAGACACAGGCAATCAACGCAGCTCCTATGAATCTGGGAATTTATAAAAGTCACTTTCTCTCTAAGGATATGTGAAGCAATATGCAAAACCTGGTAATCTGGCAGCCATATTCCACCTTGTGAGCCAAAGAATAGAGGAAGAATGACCATAGTAAGAGAGAAAAATGAAGCAAAAGAAGCATTTACAAAGACCTGTATTGAAGGTTAAACTGTGTCTAGAAAAAGATATGTTCAAGACCTATAGCACTGTGAGTGCAACTTTATTTAGAAAGAGGGTCTCTGTAGATGTAATTAGTTAAGATTAGGCCATAATGGAGTAAGGTCTGTACTGTTCCAGTATAGTCAGCATCCTTACGGGGAAAAAAAAAGAGAGAGACAGACAGATACACTTTGAAATATTGCAGAGACTAGAGTGATGTACTCATAGAAATCACAAAAGGGATAAGAATTACTGGAAAACAAAAGAAGTTGAAAAAGGCAATGAAAGTTGTTTTTTGTTTGTTTGTTTGTTTTTAATAGAGCCTGCAGGGGGAACCTGCCTCTGTTGAAACCTTAATTTCAGACTGTCTAGTCTCCAGACTGTGGGACAACCAATTTCTTTTGTCTGAAACCATTCCAGTCATGAAAATTTGCTACAACAATCCTAGGAAACTAATACAACCTGAAATAGCATACATGAGCTCCTCCCGGTGCTTAAATCCCAAGTTCATCCCTGACCTGGGATTCTATGAGATACTTCAATCTCATCCTAACAAATTTCCTTTTTTGTTTGACCCTAAATTGAGTTTTGTTACTTTCCTAATAAAATTCTAGATAACTATTTCTAACGTGATGAACAGGTCACCTGGGCAGTGTAGATTATGAACCCAAGAGACTGGCTGGGAAGAATGAAAATCCGCATTGGTAGTGATAACTGATTCAGAATACAAAGTGAATCTTGAAGATGGAACACGTAAAACGACTGTGACTTTAAGCCTTAAAATCATTCTTGACTCTCTGCTCCCTCTACATTCTGTTTTTCTTATCCTTTGCCCCTCACCAAATCCTACTAACTACTCCTTTAAAATGCCTTTAATAGCTATACTATTTTACTCATTTTAAATGGTAACTATTCTAGTCCAGGGTTCCTTACCTAAATGGACTCCCTACTCCCTCTCCTAATATCCACAAATGTTGCAGCAGATTATCAAAGTTATACACATGTATACAGTTTTAATCTGCTAATCCAGAAGTCTGCAGTTTAAACCCACCAGTTTTCAGTTAACAGCTGAGCACTTAACCACTGTACCACCATGATGCCCTTTCATATATGTAATCTCTTATAATATTTTTTGATAACAACTATGATGGTTGGGAAACACATCTGCAACTTTCTCAACACTAGTCTCACTGAGAGGTGAAGTCTGTCTATGTCCTCTCTCCTTGAACGTGAGTCAACCTAGTGGCTAGTTTAACAGAGTATAGTAAAAGTGACACTGAGGCTACATCAGAAAAGGTAATACAGTTTCTACCCTGCTGAAAAGAAAAACAAAAAAGATGGCAATGAACACAATTCCCTAAAACCATTTGTAGTAGAAAGAGATGATGTTGTAAATTTCTTTCTACACTTGTTTTTGGAAGCCATAATCAGCAGATAAGAAGTCTAATTACCATGTGATCATCATCCTTCAAAGAAGTTCAAGCAACAGGGAGAGGCCATGTATAAATGCCCTATATGACATCATCAACCACTAGACACGCAAGTGAAGGTGCATCTAGAAGATTCCAGCCCTCACTGTATCTTGTCACCCCAGCCATGGAGTCTCCCATGCTGAGCATCCAGACATCTCAGAGCAGAGACAAGTTGTTCCCTTCTATGCACTGTCTGAATTCCTGACAGACAGAATCCACAACCATAGTAAAAAAGTTATTTTATATTACTAAGTTTTGAGGTGGTTTGCTATGCAGTGATAGCAACTAAAACAGATTTTAATACCTGGGACTTAACTATAACAAAAGGTGAAAACATGCAGCCATGGCTTTGGAACTAGTGATAAGCAAAAGCTGGAAAGGTTAAGCCCCCAAGAAGATAAAATACCTAGGAATAAATCTAACTAGAAAAATAAGAGACCTATACAGAGAGAACTACAAGACCTTACTGCAAGAAACCTAAAAAGAGACTTACATAAATGGAGAACTCTACCTTGCTTATGGATAGGAAGACTTAACATTGTGAAAATGTTTATTTTATCCAAAGCAATCTACATATACAATGCAATCCCAATAAAAATTCCAGTGTCTATCTTTAATGAGATGGAGAAATAAATCACCAACTTTGTTTGGAAAGGGAAGACACCCCAGATAAGTAAAGCACTACTGAAGAAGAGGAACATAGTGGGAGGCCTCACACTACCCAACTTTAGAAACTGTTATACTGCCACAGTAGTCAAAACAGCTCAGTACTGGTACAAAAAGAGACACATAGACCAATGGAACTCAGTTGAGACCCCAGAGCCACCATCATTTTATGAACAGCGGATATTTGACAAAAGCCCTAAGATTGTAAACTGGGGTAAAAATAGTCTCTTTAACAAATCGTGTTGGCAAATTTAGATACTCATTTGCACAAAAAAATGAAACAAGACCCATATCTCATACCTTATGTGAAAACTAACTCAAATTGGATAAAAGACCTAAATATCTAACCTAAAATGATCAAGATCACACAAGAAAAAATACAGTCAACAATGGAAGATCTAATACACAGCTTAGACAGACTTCAAAATCTGACAAACATGATCAACAGAAGAGAAAATAGATTAAGTGGAAACTACTAAGAATCAAATACTTTTGCTCATCCAAAGACTTTCTCAAAAGAGGTGGTGGAGTCAAGATGGCAGACTGAACACACATGTCCCTAAATCCCTCTGGAAACCAAGGCCTGAACTGATGATAAAACACAACCTTATGGATACCTAGTGAACCCTAGAACACAGCATACGGCTGTCTATTCAGACTACAAATCACTGAGTGGGAAATTTCTTCTCTTTTGCTGACACTCACTCTTGGTGAGTGCCAGCTCTCACAGACTGAAGGTAACTCACTATTTTAATTTTTTTTTCTCTGTCTTGGCTAGCAGGCAAGTCTGGGGATTGACTGGCAGCAGGACTCATATGCACTGCTGATGGGATTGATGAGCAGAGTTGTTACAATTTGAGAGCTCAGCCTTGGAATCTGTGCACCTCAGTGCTTTTGGCTTCTTTCCACAAATCTCCATCATTGAATAGCCTATTCTAAGGTGGGCAGGAGAGATTGTGCAGGACACCATCTTGATTGTCTGGCAGGCAGAGTAACTCATATGGAGGCCTCAGCTGGACCTAATTCTAAGGCTGGGAGGCAGTGCCTGCCCAGAGTGCACTTTTCTCACAGAAAAGCAGTCTTCTGCACAATGGGGCCACCTGATGACAGCAGGGCAGTAGCCTTTCCGTATTTTGAACTAGTTTACAGCATCTGGGTTTGGATATAGAGCTGCCAACTCTCCCAACTCTTACATTATAGGGTCAGCGAATGGCTTCCCAGTGACTCTATAAGTAGAGCTGTGTCTTTGCCAATCAGGAGGTAGAGTCTACTGCCCCAGAGATTCCACTGACCCCAGTCACTGGAGTACCTAGAGGTATCTGGTGATCAACTGCCTTTTCAGACTGACTTTAAGGTAACACTGGAGAAACAAAACAATCTCCAGATGCCTAAAAAGCAACAAACTTTGGACAAAAGCATTAAGAAGAATTCACCTATGCCTTCAGAAGGCCTGGAAAAGAAAGAACTAAAGAACTTCCTAAACAAAGAAGCCTTTCAAAAACTATCAGAGGGCAAGTACAAAAGGATTATTTACAGAACCCTCCTAGACCTTATACAAAATGCAACAGAGCAAAATGAAAAATTAAGCAAGCTGTTCAATCCGATAGAACACCAGTACTCTGAAATCCAATAGATCAAGAACAAAATCAAAGAAAGAGAAAATTCAATTCAAAGCCAAGAAAACAGAATGGAACAAATGGAAAATAGACTTTCTGACTTGGAAGACAAGGCTACTGACTCCAGCATTTATGAGGAGAAATTTAAAAAATGAAGACACATTAAGAAGCATGTGGGACTCTATTAAGAGGAACAATCTATGATTAACTGGAGTTCCTGAACAAGGAGGGACACCTGAGAAAACAGAGAGTATTGTTGCTGAGCTGCTAACAGAAAACTCCCCAGAAATTATGAAAGAAGAGAATATAGATATCCAAGATGCGTATCAAATGCCACTCGATATAGATCTCAAAAGAAAGACTCCAAGACATATTACAATCAAGCTTAACAAAATGAAACATAAGCAGAACCTCTTAAAGGCAATGAGACTCCAAGCAAAGCTAACATTCAGAGGGAAACCCTGTAGACTTTTGTCTGATTTCTCAGCAGAAACGATGCTGGCATGGAGACAATGGATGACACATTCAAAGCCTTTAAGGAGGAGGACTTCCAACCAAGAATTACTTATCCTTCAAAACTATCTTTCAAATATGAAAATGAAATTATGACATTCACAGACAAACAGAAACTCACAGACTTTGTAAAATCCAAACCAAAGCTACAAGAAATACTGAAAGAAGCTCTTGGCTTAGAAGAACAAAACCATAACTTTATGTTTTAGGAGGAAATGCAGGACACATCATCCAGAAACCTACTCAGTTAAGGAAGGCTCCAAACTCAATCAAAGCTATAATATTAAAAGAAGTGATCTAGTGATCATATCAAGAAAGCTATGATGTCATCATATTAAAAAGAGGGATGTACTACAGTTGTTATAGTCCTTCCAGATGGAGATGAAGTTAATAAGACTTGCAGTAGTTAAAATTGGGTTTAAACATACATTATGAAGGGGGATCATAGGGACAGTCACAATGCACAAAAGAGTTAAAAGACCACTTACAGAATGAGAAAAAAATATTTGGCAACTACATGTTGGACTGATGACATCTGATCTCCATAATCTACAAGATACTGCAAAATATCAACAAGAAAAAGGCAAGTAACTCAATTAAGTGAGACGGGCAAAGGAGATGGACAGACATTTCACCAAAGAAGACATCCAGGCAGCCAAAAGACACATGTGGAAATGCTCACCATCATTAGCTATCAGAGAAATCCAAATCAAAACTACAATAAGACACCATCTTACCCCAACAAGGTTAGCCATGATTCAAAAAACAGAAAAGCTGGAGAGGTTGTGGAGAGGTCAGAACTCTCCTACACTGCTGGTAGGATTGCAAAATGGTACAGCATCTTTGGAAAACAATTTGGCACTTCCTTAAAAAACTGGAAACAGATACACCATTTGATCCAGTAATCCTACTGTTTGGAATATATCCTACAGAATCAAAGGCAGTTACATGAACAGATACATGCACACAAACATTTATTGCACCACAGTCCACAATAGCAAAAAGATAGAATCAACCCAGATGTCCATCAACAGATGAATGGATAAATGAACTATGGTACAAGTACTCAATGGAATACTATGCAATGATAAAGAATAATGATGATTTTAGGGAGTATCTCATAACCTGGTTTCAATTGGAAGACATTATGCAGAGAGAAATCAGATAGTGGTACAAGGACAAATATTCTATGAGACCCCTATTATAAGGATTTAAAAATAGACTTACGTACAGAAGAAAAGACTCTTCGATGACTATAAGAGTGGGGGGGAAGGGAGAGGTCTGGTCATAGATTACATAGTTGATAGAAATTTGGTTAGGTGAAAGCAGTGACAGCACATAGTAGAAAGCAGATCAACTTAACTGGACATCACCATAAACTGAAAACTTTTCTAATATCAACCCAATACTGCAAGCATAGAGTAGCAGGGGTGGAGTCTGGGAACCATGCTCTGAGGGGACATCAAGGCCAACTGACATAACTAGCCCATTGCTAAGAGTCTTCTGCACGCCATACTGGTGAGTGGCATCTAGGGTCTTAAAAGCTAGCAATCTGCCATCTGAGGTACAGTAAATGGTCCCAAATCATCCAGAACAGATGATCCCAAGAACAACTAAGACACAAGGGGAAAAGAGCTGAGGAGACAGAAGGACCCATATGAATGGGAGACTGTATGAACATGCGACCAGAAGAATCAGATGGTGCCCAGCCACCACCAAGACAGACATGATGGGGCACAGAATGTTGAGCCCCTGTGGCAATGAGAGAAAAAGAGGGGTAGAGCTCAAAAACTCTACTAAAAGAGCACAATTAATGGTCCAGCAGTCTGGGGGATTCCCTGGGATCATAGCCTTTAGACTTGCTGCTGCCCCTGCCCAGAAAACACCACAGAAGCCAACTCTTTGGACAAAAGTGGACTAGACTTGAGGACACAGTGTGATCATATGGTGTGTGTACTTTATGAATCTATGCACTTATAGGATGCTGTCCTACTGGTCTCTTCCTAGTTGAGAGAGAAGAAGGTGGAGAGGAGGGGACAGGAAAACATTAAGAGGATACAAGTATAGAATGAAAACGAGGAGTGTGCCATCACTGGGCAAGAAGTGCAGAAGGAGCTGCATGCAGACAGGTGGGCATGCAAATTTAACTTGGATTGTACATTTTCACTTAATCACAATTCTAAAAAAAAAAAGGTGGAAAGGTTATAAGCAGACTATGAGTGGCAGCTCACACCCACTGCTACAGAGTTGACTCCAACTCATAGCAATCACTATGAGTTGGAATCAACTCAACAGCAGTGGGTTTGGTTTTGGGGGGAGGTTATGAGTGGAAGCTCTTAGTAAGAGCTTTAAACATAATAAGATAAACATTGCTAGAAGCCAATGAGAGAGGACCTTTGTTACATATTAAGTTTGTCTACACTGTTGCCTGTAATACCATGAAAAATGAGACACAAATTAATAAATCCTATTCTCTAGCTAAGAAAATTTTCAGGCAGAATACTGGAAGTACCACGCGGCTTACTAGTAATCATGAAAAAAATGCAAGAAAAAATGAGTTAAGAACAAATTGTACAGTTTTCAAGCAAAATTTAGAGAAAACGTAAGAGTCAAGACTTTCTGGGTTTGAAATTAAAACTGTTTTTCCTTCTCAGACTACAGATGGCAGAAGATTCTCAAAGAAACACCCTTGAGAAAAGAATCAAATTCAGGTCACTATCAAAGCAAACATGATGTAAAGACGACGCCAAGAGTGTGATTTTTTTAAGGCCCCTAAAACTCTTAAAGTAGTCCCTCACAGACTTTTTCAAGCAGACAAAAAGCTTTTTGAGGCTCTTAAGGGTGTACCTCAAAAGGCTTGTCTCTTAAATTATAGGGAGTTTAAGAGGCATAAGAGGATTGGTCCACAAAGCCTGAATGAAGAGAAAGGCTCATCTAAAAGAGATTTGGGAGTGTAATTTTGTCTAATGGAGTGGATACAAATTGATACATAAAAAAGCTCACTTTTTTTTTTTTTTTACAGAATTAACAAATGTGTGAATTTAAAGCAAAGAAACAGTACAAAAGAAAAAGAGGCTTTTGACTATCAACCTTTTACCCATAGGAAATAAGCTGAGTTTATTCAATTGAAACCACAAACTTTTTTTTTTTTTTTTTTGGTCTGTGTACATTTTCCTGAGTTTCTTTAGATATTGCCAAAGATAACCACCTTTCTTGAAAATCAACCAAACTTTTTAGACAGACATAGTTTTGGTGCCTGAGTTAGGCACACTTCTGTGGTATGGAAATTAAACCTGGTGGCGTGGTGGTTACTTTCTATGCCTGCTAACCAAAAGGTCAGCAATTCAAATCTGCCAGGAACTCCTTGGAAACTCTATAGGGCAGTTCTACTCAGACCTATAGAGTCACTATGAATTGGAATCAACTCGAAGGCAGTGGGTTTGCTTTTCTGGTAAGTCAATCATAAACTACTTGGTCCATCTTTCAAAGTATGGGGTTTAGATCCCAAGAAATGTGACGTTCCTCCTGCCTGCAGTTATATAGCCTGTTAACAGCTCATCTTCTGTCTATAAATAACAGTTTGCTTTATTACCACATCAAAGTGGAGTCTTAAGAAATTAAGGGGAAATCCAAGGTTTAAATGTAAATTAAAATTTACTCACATGAGGAGCTATCAATTCAAGAAACTCTACTCAGCTGAAGAGATCATGAGATGAGCTAGTACTGCTTGTTACATTCTAAATAATAGTTCAGCTTAATTAGTAAAGTATGTCTGCCTTGAGCATTATGCTCTTTCAAAGAATTATCTAGTTGGATGACAGTGACAACAGCATCCAGAAAGATTAGAAGAGAAGCTTAGGAGGCAATGAGGTTATGTTAATGGTGGTAGAATAATTTGGAAAAGGATAGTGAAAATAGTTATGCAACTTGAATAATGTAATCAATGTCACTGAATTATACAGACTACTTTAAATTAGAAAAGACTTAGACAGTGATACTTAGGTCCTGATGGGTGAGTCCAACTGCCAGGGGAAATAATTCTCCCAGAGTAGCAGACAGTCACAACAGAAGAACAGGCAGCATGTGCTCCACTGGATTTCAAAATTGCTATGTGCCAGTTACTGTTGTATCTCACCATTTTCTCCATTTCTGAATGCTTTTGAATGGGAATGTCAATTGTACTAACTGTAATTGTATGCCTATTACACTATACTATTCCATTTTGGGTGTACAGGGAGATAACTAAGTTGTCTTCTTACTTTACAGGTTTCTAAAGTAAAAGAAAGCATGGCTAAGAGACCAAGCCCAAGTTCTCATCTGTAGCTAGACGTAAATTATATGATGAGATCTTGAACATCAAACTTGGGTTTGATGCTGAAATAGGGTGGATGAGTATATTCCGTACATGAAAAGTAAGGAAATGATGTATGGCCAGGGAGCAAACTGTATTGACTTTAAAACATTTCCACAAATTATATGACATGTCTCCCACCAAGAGATGGGGGTCTACAATCTCTTCCACTCAAGGCCACATTTAGTGACTTGTTTAAAAACTGTGAGATGTAACATGATACTCAGTGATTCACGAGGATGAGTCACAAAACACCATATAGCACTCACCCGGTTCCTTTGGGAAACTCACCTTTGTAGCACAGAAGTTCTAGGTAAGACGTCCAGCCACCCTGAGGCCACCATACTGTAGCCACATGCAGGTGATCTAGTCCACAGCCCCAGCTAAATTCCAAAGAAGACTGCCAGTCAGCACTAACCCAAAATACGTTAGTGAAGATGTCTCCAGTGTATTCTGGCCCCCAGATATTGAGTCACTCTTAACTACCAAAAGTCATCACCTGAGGCCCTATCACTGAGTAGAAGCAAGCTATCCCTACAGCTCCCCATCCAAATTCCTAACCCATAGAAACCTTCAGTATAATAATGTGGCTGTTTTTCTACCACTAAGCTTTGGGGTATCTGTTTTGTCACAACAGTAACCAAGACAATAGTGTAAAGGAACAATTCATATTTCACTTTAAAAAGAAAGTGATAAAGAAAGTTTAAGTAATTAACTAAGATGACAGAGAAGCAGAGATGAAATTCAAAAACAGGCCTGATTCTTTAATCTGCGTTTATAACTGGAATAATATACTATTTCCCACAAAAACTACCAAATTCATTGCTGTCAAATCAATTCCAACTCATATTGACCCTATAGGGCACAGCAGAACTGCCCACAGAGTTATAATTTCCCATGAATACCCTACTTTAATCATAACATCTCCTCTTCCTAAAATTTTATACATACAACCTAGTTCTATAAGACCAAACCATTATTTGTGTCCACACTAAATCCCATCTCTTCTATTAAGCAGATCTCGAGACTCCAACCCACAGAAATTTCTCCCTCTTCTAAACTGTCTTGAATTAACCTTCTACAAATTTCACTTGACAATTAGTGAATGTTATTGTCAGTAATTCACAATTAACGCACTCATGGCTTTTGTTATTCCTATTCCTATTTTTTCTATTTTTTCTTCCTTGGCTCCTTGCTGAATTATTCCCTAAACAAGCATGTAAAACCCATATAACTACCTGATCAAGGAAGGCAAAGAGGACTAAGTGCAAAAGGACAAAAGCAGTCTCAATTAAATTACATTGGAAAACCAAAGATACAGCCACACTGATTTTCTCCATAGCATATATCACCCACTTGACATATACATTTATTTATTATCTCTCTCTCTCTCTCTTCATTAGCATGTCAGCTTCCTGAGAGATGAAACTTAATCTATTCTTTGTTATATCTCCAGAACCCAGGACAATGCCTGGCACACAGTGGGCCACAAAACACCAAACCAAACCCACTGCCGTCAAGTCAATTCCAACTCATAGCAACCCTATAGACAGAGTAGAACTGCTTCATAGAGTTTCCAGGGAGCATCTGGTGGATTTGAACGGCTGACCTTTGGGTGAGCAGCTACAACAGTGGGCATTCGATAAATATCTGTTGAAGGAATAAATGAAGACAAATACTGCCAAGTTGGAATGTGAACCCCGTGTTACAAGATCTTTCCGTTTTTCAAAATATGCCAGAAAAAATAATTTTGGATGTAATCTCCCAACTTCTAAATTTTGACAATTAATTAAAGAAAAATGTTAAGCCATTTTGGGTCTAGGCAAACACAACATGTCTGCAGGATCGGATTCAGTCCAAAGGATGTACTTTCAATCTCTATACCAAAGAGATTTTAGAGTGCTTTTTATCTTTCTAATTACTTAGGATAGTGTCTTGTAAAGTGTAGGTAGCTTAATAAGCAAATAATGATAATGATGATGCCTCAAACATGCTCACTTGAGGCCCTGCTGTAATTCAGCTGTGTGTTAGAGAGCTGCTGTGCAAGTTCCTCTCCCCTATCCCAGAGGAAAGAGCTTCAGCTTCCCATCTGAACTGACTACCTGGACTTCGTAGGACTATTCCATGCCCAAGATGCTAAAGCTAAACTTTCACTCCTTCTAGCTGTTATAATGTGAGAAATGTCATTCCTATATACTCCCAGAAATAAGATGGAAGGGCAGTGGAAATAAAACAGATTGGACTTATAAAAAGTGACAGAAGAGAGGTTTTTAAACCATATTTCCACAGTTCATAAATAAGAACTTCTGATGGCAAATTCTGTTTCCCTTTTTACTGACCTTAGCATTTTTAGACTATACAATCTAAAAGCATATTCCAGTTGGCCTTTCAGTGCTCTCTCATAGCATGTTTCATCTGTTCCACATAAAAATTATGAAGTAGAAGTTTTAAAATATTTACTAATTAGATCCTTAACTCTAATAAAAGGTCATATCTCAATAATTAGTTATGTCTAGTTCTAAACATGGGTTACCTAGCAACAGGCATAGTTGTGTAGGGCTGAGAAAATTTTTTAAAATATTTTAAAGAAAACATACCAGAAGAAAGCACTAGCTTTCTGCACTAGCTGATCCACAGCAAGTCAAATACCAATTTTTGAAGCTATAAGAGGAAATGAGATATCTTGGTGTTTCTCTTCTCTAGATGGTTCAATATGCATGGCTTTGAAAAGTCCATAGGAGACATCAATAAACATCAAAGAAATTCACCATATTAAATGCTTATAACTCTGAAAAAGTAAAATGGCCCTCTACAGCAAGTATACATAGCACTTAGGACATTATTTTAATGATTATGCAAATGAATTCACTATACACAGTTCTTCAATAATGGTATTAATTTTGTATGTGGGCAGATTTATGTTTTAAACAGGTTCCACAGTGATTTAAATGAAAAGTAACAGTGAGCAAAATTTATTTAGCCAAACCTAATTTTCAAAATTTAGGTTATTACAGAGCTATGATCTCTATACAGATTAAGACTGCAGATTTCTATTGACCTCTACTGTTGTGTTCTGTCAACATGGAATGTGATCGTCATTGAATGGGATAATTACTACGTGAACTCTCTTATAGACACACAGGTGAAATGGTTAAACACAGAGCTACAAAGGAACACGGGGAAAGGCCCCAAATTTGATATCACACCAACTGGGGTTCAATTCAGGCTCTATCACCTGCTGACTTTTTGACCCTAGACAGGTTACTTAAGCTCTTTCAACCTTGATTGACTAATCTGGAAGAACAGAATCATAGTACCTTGTGTCAGGGCTAACACAAAAATCAAAATCAATGCATGCTTATCATACAAGCCACTGACATATAGAGAAGGTTGTTACACCAACAACGACAACAACAACAACAACTGTTGCCATCAAGTCAATTCCAACTCACAGAGACTATATAGCACAGAGTAGAATTGCCCCATAGGGTTTCCAAGGAGTGGCTTCTGGAGTCAAACTGCTGACATTTCAGTTAGTGGCCAAGCTCTTGACTGTCATGTCTAGAATACTATCATTTCACAAATGAGAGCTATCAAAGAGAATTCACTTGATTTTTATTGTAGACCTAATTTGTTTACAAATTAAGGTGGCATTGTGATGATTTTTGACTTATAGCAACCCCATGTTACAGAATACAGCCACCCCATAGGGTGTTCTAGCCTATAATCTTTAAAGGAACAGATTACCAGGCCTCTCTCCCAAGGAGCCACTATGTGAGTTCCAACTGCCAACCTTTAGATTAGCAGTCAAGTGCTTAACCACTGCACCAATGGAGGTCCTTATAAGCTTAATGCAAACAGTAAATTATCCAGGATCATTATATCTCACCCTTCCCTAGGTACATATTCCTACATTTGAGGGTTAAAGTGCTAAAAGAGCCTTTATAAACCCACAACCCACTGCCATACAAAAAAGGTTTATATTTTTCAGGGTCAGAAGAACTTACATATGAAAATACTGACTGATGAATTGTTAACAGCTGAAATTAGAAAAATTCAAATATTCATGTACAGGAGGATTGATAAATCATGATACATTCACTCAACCATTCCAGTCCAAGCACAAAAGCATAATCTTATGCAAAAAAAATAAAGTAAAATAAAAATAAGTTACAGAATGATATCTATAGTATAAAAACACTTACATAAATTTTTACAGCATGTATAATCATAAATATATACATATATGCATGGTAATTATATTATAATAGACCAGGAAAAGGCAAATACCCAGTTCAGGATGGTAGTGATCTCTAAGGAAGACAGCAAGGCAATGAGATCAGGAAGAAGTACAGAGAGGGCTTTAATGCTATCGACTTTTTTACTGTGTCAAAAATTAAATTAGACTGAGGCAACAACCGTAAACTGTTTAGTTTCACAGATTTGCCTTGTAAGTACATGAGGTTTACAGTACTATTCACCATATTTTCTGTATATTTGAAATATTTCACAATTTTAAAAGCCATTTTTCCCAGTCTCACCAATCACAGCAGTCAATTTCCCAAGCAGACAACAGCTGCTTCAGAAATATCCATCAGTAGAGGTCAAAATGAGGAGAAACGGGTGGGGGAAGGGCATCAAGCATTTAAAGGAATAAGAGAGCTAGGTATAGAAGAGCCAAGTTTTTCTCTGACTCTCTGAAACACGATAATTTTGTTTCCAGAGTTAAGAATTCAGCTAAATAAGACACAAAGAGGTTAGAAATGATTCATTGTTAATGTAGAAATCAGATTAATTTTCAGAGGTTAAAATATCCAAAAACATCATTAAGCATAAAATACTTACAACAACCCCACTCTTGGTAGTAGTTTCTCTGTAAGTGAAGTTGCAAATTGCCCAGGCTAAATAATACGTGGACATGAGAGGGGTCTGTGAAAAGTGATCCGTAACCCATCCATCTTCCTCAAACACAGAAGTTTCCACTGGCATATTGGATAAAGATAAGTAGGTTGCTTGATGCTTGATGCTAATTTTGAAAGTAGCCTTGTAGATTGGCTCATCAAAACAAGGAAATGCCTTTCTGGCATGTATAGGTGAAAACTGAGTAACACCAAGGAACCTGTAAAAAAGAAAAGGACAGTCTCAACATCTATGGCTTAATTTATGGCCAAAGCACACGCTTCCGCTAATAGAATATTTTTGCCAAATTTCATGTTTTATTTTTTTAACCAAACTTAAGTGCATAAACGGCTCAAAAACACAATTCACATATCATTTATTTCACAAATGATAAAAGAACTACAGTGAAGTTTCTGTCTCAAAGTCAATTTCACATAAGCCGGAGTACCCACTGCCATCAAGTAGATTTCAACTCATAGTAACCTAATAGGACAGAGCAGAACTGCCCCAGAGTTTCCAGGGAGTCATTCATGGCTCCGAATTGAAAAATTTTTGTACTACACTCTACAGAAAAACAACTAATTGGCAATTATGGATAAAGGATGATTAACAAAAATTAGAAAATAATGGTTCTCTTTTTTGGTTTAGTTACAACATCTAAAGACAGTGAAACTAAACTCCAAAACCTGTCCTCAAGTTTATGCAGTACTGGGAAGCATCTACGCTCTCAGATTTCGACAGGACATGGCCAGGTTTTAAGAACAAACACTTTGAAGCCAGACAAAAATTGGTCTGAATTTTGGCTACACAGTTTTTTTAGATGTATCATCTTGAGTAATTACTGAATGCCCTATGGTTTACTTGTTGACCATTTAAAATGCAACTAGCCAAAACTAACTGAAAAGGCACAGTAAACCTAGGGGCTGACAGGGAGGAAAAGAGATGGTAAAATTTTCCATCACTATGAATAGCATGAAGCAGGCAGTCAATAAATGACAGCATTTCCTGGGCCACTGTAACATACACAGACACACGCATACAGCGGGAGACAGATAACCCAGTAGTTAACTGGTAGGCTGCAATTTGAACCCACCAGCCATTCCACAGGAGAAAGAGGGGGCAGTGAGATTCCATAAAGATTACAGTCTTGAAAAATTTAACTACTTAATTTAAGTACTCTGTGTCAGAACTGACAAGACAGCAACGTTTTTTTGTTTTTTGTTTTGTTTTTGCCTCCAAGTTTTGGAATCAAACTGTATCCCATTGAAACTCTAACTGGAAATGACCTTTAAATTCCTTATAGTTGATGGTTAACAAATGAAAAGCCCCCTAAGAACTTTCAGAAGGACATATTCAAAAAAGAAGTCTTCATTCACAAAAACTCATAACAAAAATTAACGAATTTAATGGCACTTGGCTGGCTTGGCACATATATACATATATACTAGCTACAAAACATGACATAAGGCCTGTCGTGGATTGAATTGTTTTTCCCCAAAAATGTGTGCAGCCAGGCCTGGTACGGTGTGATGGTGATGTTCCCATGTACCATAAACCCTGTCTCTACGGCATTAATGAGTGAGGATGGCAGGTAGCTGTGTTGGTGGAGTGGGATACAGAGTCTAAGACTGTATTGTGTCTTGAGGCTATTTCTTGGGATATAAAGGAAAGGGAAACAAGCAGAGAGTTGGGGACCTCAGACCACCAAGAAAGCACTGCTGGAGGCAGAACACACCCTTTGGAAAGAACCCAGGTTCCTGTGCCTCAGAATCTCCCAGTCCAGGGGAATAATGACAAGGATGTTCTTCCAGAGCCAACAAAGACAGGCTCTCCCTGGACCTGATGCCCTGAATTTGGACTTGTATCTTACTGGGCTGTGACAAAGTAAATTTCTCATTTTGAAAGCTGTCCACTTACGGTATTTCTGTTATAGCAGTACCAGATGGCTAAGAAAGACAAAGCCCTTTCAAAAAGATTATAGAATTCTACAGTAACTTCTTCAGAAAGCTCTTTCTCCCACCTCTCTCCTCTTTATTATGCAGGGTTGTTGTTTGGTGCAGAGTCGACTTTCAATTCCTAGTCAACCTCATGTGAAGGAGTATAGGTGCCCCATGGAGCTTTTTAGGCTATACCATTTACAGAGCAGATTATCAGGTCTTTCCTCCCAAAGAGCTGCTGGATAAGTTCAAACCGCCAACCTTTTCCTTAGCAACTGAGCACTCACCTGCTGTACCGTGTTCCTTACTGTCCAGAACAGATGAGCTAATCCACCACAGCACCTTCCCACTAAGCCCAGACTTGGCCTAAAAATTATTCTCAACACAATACACTTATCCTTAGTTACTGATTATCTTATGACTTGACATTTTGCATTTACAGTAATAGGAAAAATCTACCATCCAACAATTTCAGATATTAATGACACACATACGGCAAAAACAAATGCCTAGGAGTGAGGCGAGAGTAAAACTAGCTGTTAAGGTTTTGTGTCAATTTGACAGAGCCATGCTTCTCAGCGGTTTGGCAGTTGTGCCATGATGTAATTTGGCAGTCAGGCAAAGATGCAGCGTGGTGGTTTTGCAGTGATACCCTACTGTCACATAATGCTGATTTCTACATAACAACCCAGTCTTTGGAACGTGACCATGTTGATGAGTAAGGAGTGGCAGTTTGTATACACTGGGCAGCTTGTTGTTGTCATTGTTGTTAGGTGCTATCTAATAACAGCAACGTTGTGCACTACAGAGGAAAGATTGTGTGGTTCTGTGCTATCCTCAGAATCACTACCATGTTTTAGCACACTGTTGCAATCACTGTGTCAATCCATGTCCTAAAGAGGATTCCTCTTTTTTGCAGACCCTTTACTTTACCGAGCATGACGTCTTTCTCTAGGGGTTGGTCTCTCTTGATAACATGTCCAAAGTATATAAGACAGTCTCACCATTCTCACATCCAAGACAGATTCATTCATTCTTCTGCCAAGCTCCCAGCATATTCAATATTCTTAGCCAACATCATGACTCAAAGGCATCAATTCTTCTTAGTGTTCCTTATTCACTGCCGAGCTTTCACACGTTCGCTATTGAAAACACCATGGTTGGGGTCAGGTACTCCATAGTCCTCAAAGTGACTTTGCTTTTTAATATTTTAAAGAGATATTTTTGCAACAGATTTACCCACCGAGTACATCCCTTGATTTCCTGACTACTGCTTCCGTGGGCATTGATAGTGGATCCAAGCAAAATGAAATCTTTGGCAACTTAATCTTTTCTCATTTCTCATATTTTTATTTGTCCATTTGTGCAGATTTTTGTTTTATGTTGAGCTGTTGTCTTTGATGTTCATTAGTAACTGCCTCAAGTCTTTTTATTACTTTCAGCAAGCAAGGCTGTCATCTGCATAACGTAGGTTGTTAACGAGTCTTCCTTTGATCTTCACTAGTAACTGCTTCAAGTCTTACATTCAGCAAGCAAGGTTGTGTCATCTGCATAATGCAGGTTGTTAATGAGCTTCCCATCAGTCCTGACGCCCTGCTCTTCATACAGTGCAGCTTCTCAGACTGTCTGGACAGCATACAAGCTGATTAAGCATGATGAAAGAATTCAACTCTCATACACACCTTTCCTAATGTTAAACCACTCAGTACCCTCCTGCTGTGTCTGAATAACTGCTTCTTGACCTACCTGCAGGTACCTCATGAGTATGATTAAATGTTCTGGAATTCTCATTCTTTCTAATGTTAACCATAATTTGTTATGATCCACACAGTCAAATGCTTTTATATAGTCAATAAAAAAATACAGGTAAATGTTTTTCTGGCATTCTCTGCTTTTGGCAAAGATTAATGTGACATGAGCAATGACGTTCCTCATTCCACATCTTGTAAATCTGGCTTGAATTTCAGGCACCACTACCAATTCACAGGGTTGAAATGAATATTAAGTCTTATTGGCAATTGCTAGGTCAAACCATGTGGAGTAAATGTTTATACTATTTTAAAATTATGATGCTTACTCTTATCCCAGGGAGCCTACCTTGTCAGAATTAGGATACTTTTAATATCATTATAAATGCTTTCTCAGAGACAGCATTTTGAGAGTTACCTTGGACATAGCTCTGGGCTGCTATATACCAGATTTAGGTAAGCCACTGAACTGTCTAAGCTAGTTTTTTTTCATTAATAGAAAGAAGGAGTAACATATAATGACACGCAAAAAGCTGGAGATAAAAAACCAAAAGGGAGGAACATGCTCAGCGTTTCTCAAGCTAAAAGAACTAAAGAAAAAAGTCAAGCCCTGAGTTGCAACAGTTAAGAATTCTACAGGAGAAAATACTGAATGGTGCAAGGTACAAGATGATGGAAGATGTACACAGTGATACTACACCAAAAAGAACTGATTGGTGTTCAACCATTTCAAGAGGCAGCAGATGAGCAGGAACTGATGGTACTGGAGGAACAGGTCCCAGCTGCACTGAAGGCACTGATAACAAACAAGCCTCCAGTAGATGACAGCACATCAACTGAGATGTTTCAATGAATGGATACAGTGCTGGAAGTGCTCACTCTGTACCAAGAAATTTGCAAGACAGCTACCTCACCAAGTGATTGGAAGAGATCCATATTTATGCTTATTTCCAAGAAAGGTGAAATTATCAAACAATATCATTAATATTGGAAACTTCAGTGGTTAAATGCTGTCTGCCAACCATAGGGTCAGCAGTTCTAATCTGCCAGGCACTTCTTGAAAACTCAATGGAGCAGTTCTATTCTATCCTATGGAGTTACTAGTAGTCAAGTAAAAATTACACAAGTATAACTTTGCTGAAGATCATTCAAAAGTAGCTGCAACAGGGGCAGAGGTCCGGGGACCATGCTCTCAGGGGAAACATTGAGGCCAGCTGTCATAACAAGCATATCGCTAAGAGAATCTTCTGCACCCCACATTGGTGAATAGCCTCTGGGATCTTAAAAGCTAGCAAGCTGTCATCTGAGGTACACCAAATGGTCCCAATTCAGTGGGAAAAAGTGATCGTCAAGGGCCAAAACAACATGGGGGAAAGAGAACCCCAAAGATAGAGAGACCAAAGCGAGTGGGTGACTACATCGACATGTAACTGGAGGAACCACACGGTGCCTGACCACCACCAGCAACAGCCATGATGGGGCTCACAAAGTTGAGTCTCACTGGCAACACAAGAATAAAAAGAGGTGCACCCTAAAAACTCCACTAAAAGACCACTTGATGGTCCAGGGCCCTTGCAGTTCCCCTGGGAGCATGGCCCCTAGTCCTGATGCTGCCCTGTCCATAAATCATTACTAAGGTCAGCTCTTCAGACAGGAATGGACTGGACTCGGTGACAGAAAGTGACAATATTATGTGTGCACTTTATGGTTCTATGCATCTATAGAATGTCGTCCTACTGGCCCCTTACTAGACAGGAGGGAGAGAGTGAAGACAAGGGCACAGGAGATTGTTAAGAGGAAATGACATGCATAGAGCAGATAGGAGGTGTGTGCTGTCACCTGGAAAGGACAGCAGTAGGAGCTGCACATAGGCGGGCATGCAAATTTAAACTGGATTATACACTGCCACTCAATCACAATTAATTAATTAATTTTTTAAAAAGTAGGTGCAACAGTATATCAACAGAGAACTGTCAGAAATTCAAAATGGATTCAGGAGAAGATATGGAATAAGGCATATAATTGTGTACGTTAGATGGATCCTGACTGAAAGCCGATCTATCTGACATCAGAAAGCTGTTTACCTGTGTTTTATTTAACCATAAAAAGGCTTTCAACTGTGTATAGCATAACAAGTTATGGACAACATTGTGCAGAACGAGAATTACACAACACTTAAATGCGCTCTTGAGGCACTTGTACATAGATCAAACAGAACAAGGGGATACTGTGTGGTTTAAAGTCTGGAAAGGTATACATCAAGGTTGTATCATTTCAACATACCTATTCAATCTGTGGAAACTCTGGCTGCATAGTGGTTAAGTGCTACATCTGCTAACCAAAAGGTCAGCAAGTTCAAATCTACCAGGTGCTCCTTGGAAACTTTATGGAGCAGCTCTACTCTGTCCTATAGGCTGCTATGAATTGGAATTGACTTGATGGCAGTGGATTTGGTTTTCTTGGGATTTAATCCATATGCTGAGCAAATAATTTGAGAAGCTGGACTACAACAAAAAGAACAGGACATCAGGATTGCCGGGGACTCCTTAACAACCTGTATTTTACAGAAGACACAACATTGATTGCTCAAAGTGGAAGGGCCAGAAGCACCTGCTGATACTGAGCAAAGCCCATGGTCTTCATCACAGATTCCCCCTCAACATAAAGAAAACAAAAATCCTCACAACTGTACCAATGAGCAACATCATGATAAAAGGAGAAAAGACTGAAGCAGTCAAAGATTTCATTTTAATTGGATCCACAATCAACACTCATGGAAGCAATACTCAAAAAATCAAAAGATGCAATGTGTTGGGAAAATCTGTTGTGAAAGGCTTCTTTAAAAGTGTTAAAAGCCATAATCTCCCTGTAAATACTCAGGTATGCCCAACTCAAACGCTGGTATTTTCAACTGCATCATATGCATGCACGAATAAGGAAAACCAAATGGTTGCCTTTGAATTGTGATGTTGTTGAACAGTGAATATACCACAGACTGCCAAAAGAACTAACAAATTTGTCTTGAAAGGATTATAAACAGAATGTTACTTAGAAGTAAAGACAGTGAGACTTTATTTCACATAATTTAGACACGTTATCAAGAGGGACGAGTCCCTGGAGGAGGACCTCATTTTTGGTAAAGTAGAGGGTCAGTGAAAAAGAAGACCCTCAGTAAGAAATGGATTGACACAGTGGCTGTAACAATGGGATCAAGAATAACAATGACTGTAAGCATGACACAGGACTTGGCAGTGTTTGGTACTGTAGTGCATAGGGTCACCAGGACTCAGAACCAACTCCACAGCATCTAACAACAGCAGAAGGAGGATAAGGTCTGCTAGGCCCTCCTGATAAAACAGATTACATGGTAATGAGATAACGTATGGAAAAGATGTTTAAATTATAAATCTTCAAACAATTATAGGTTTAAGATAGTAGGATTCTTAGAAATAAGTAGTTTAGCTCTCCCAAATTTTTAGGAAGAAAAAGTAGGGTTAAAAGATTTATGGTCCAAAGTTACAAAGACAATTAGCACATAGCTGGATCTTGAATTCATATTTCTTGCCTCTGAGTAAAAGCTAATTACATCTCAAAACTGTAAGATTCATTTTGGTCATAATTTATAAACAATGTTTTAATTCAACTATAGGTAATAAAGGTTCTTATTTCCAAATCTGCCAGCATTCTGGTAGTATTCTACCTTATTACTTTCTGCTGATAGCAATATCATTTTTGCTTAATGAGATGTCAGTACCTTTTAGTTAAAAGGCACCCACTTACAATTTTCCTTTCCTGTGCTTTTGTCTTAAATAATGCTCTTGAAACTTATCTCTCAGTTTTATTAATTAAAATGTCCACTGAATTTGCTATTTCTCTACTGAGGGAATTTAAAATATACCTACAGGATTTTGTATGTGCGGAAGAATGTTCCTTTTTACTTGAGAAGTATGGCTACTATGTGTGAACTTCTCAAAATATTAGATGTTGGGTAGAATGCTTTAAAAGGATGTGCCCACTGGTTTTTGTCCTTAAGGTCTTTGCTAGTTAACTGAAAAGAAAACATACTTGTGTTCATGTGTGTGTGTATGCATATGAAAAAATAAATAACAATACTAGGGAAAAGGTTCCACAAGAGAACAACAGACAGATTACAGTGAGAATTCATTGTCTCCAGGTAAAACGTAAAGACATCTTAGGCATTAAATAATTAATGGTCAGGAATTTATCAGATTTAGAAGATGAACACACCTCTAGGCTAAATTAATAAACCAAATATCTATGCAAAGGAAACACTTTATCAAGTCTTTGTTTTTTTGCCTTACTTGGTAAGTAAACATGTAGTAATGCTAGCAATTTAAATTACTGATTCTCCGGGTTGATGGGAACTATAAAGATCATCATACGACTTTTTCTAAAGTTAATATTCTTAATGAATTCATACACACAATATATATCTATGCACGGAGGGCCACCATATATTCTGATAACGTCTAAATGAGGAAATACTAATTTCACAGTCTGGCACCTGAGGATGACTGCAGTTGAATTTCAATTCAGCATTTAGGAAGTCCAAAGAAATCCCTTGGTAAGAAGAGCAGTTGGACTAGATTACATTTAAGGTCTGTTCCAAGCTTGGGCTCCTATAACTTCAACAAAAAAGAGAAAATGAAATATTCCTTGAATTTTATGAGGTTCTTAAAATGCCAAATTACATTACCATTAAATAGTTTTTTATTACAAGTTCTATAATGCATTTACTTCTCTTAATCATTCATTTTTTTGGATGTTCATTACTGGGAAGAAAAAGATAAATTATATGCTTCCTTCTCTCAAGCAGTTTATACTCTAATAAAATACACATAGACCTAAATACATAGTATATAAAGTCACAGCCAAGAGGGAAACTGTGAAGAAATTGCACGCTTCTAATGCAGAACTTCTCAACCTCAGCCCAACTGACATTTGAGACTAGATAATCCATTGTTCTAGGGACTGTCTTTGCAGCTTAGGATATTTAGCAACACCATCTTCCTCTACCTACTAGACAGTACCTCCTTAGTTATGGCAATATAAAAAAATATCCCCAAACACTGCCAAATGTCACCTGAGGATGACAATGGAGAAGTGGAGAAGAGGAGGCAAAATTGCTCCAGTTGTAAACCACTAACCTGAAGAACTGAAGACTTTATGGAAGCAGAAGCATATTAATTGGTCTTGAAAAGTGGGTGAGATTTTAAGGGTCAGAGACTAACAAAGACATAATAAGCAAGCTGACAGTAGGAAGCATAGACAGAAGGCTTTTAAAAATTTTAACTCCCATATTCAGCTTGCCCAGTCGGCTCTCTTACAGAGTGTGGTTACATCAGCCTCCATCTCTACCATCTCTCACACACTGGACGTTCTCCTTTCTAACAAAGACAGCTGGTTTCAGGCTCAGCCCATGCAGCAGACAAAAGCAACTATTTATTGGATTTCAAAAATACAATTTTGTCCTCATCACATGTATTTGTATTTACCTTCAACTGGTAGAAATGAGACTTCTGTTTATTATCATTAAACACACGAAGAAGTCTCTAAAGACAATTTGAAGACTAAAATAATGAGTTTGGTTTTTTGAATGATTTTGAGATGAAACTGAGCTGGTAGCAAGGCACCAGTACAAAGAAATACAAAAAAGTTCATTAAAAATAGAAAATATTCTAATATGGATATGAAGCACATATGTGTGATACAGCAAAAAATAAAACAGCAGGAGACAGAAGGTAATGGGGACAAGTATTTTTTTGTCTGCTCCTTTTCCTCTTAGATGAAATCATTCTTACCTGATAATGAATCCCTCTATTACCATAAAAAATTACACTTCCAAACATGACATTCTGGAAGTGTCATTCCAAGAATGTCACTTTAGCATACCTAGAAAAAAATGTGAATAATATACATGTATTTTAATTCTCCTCTATCTAAAATAAATTAATTGATTTTCTTAACAAGTTGTCTGTTTGACATTTTGGTTGAGCTAAGCAGGAGGGCTAAAGCTCCGTGACGCCACTGAAGGATACAGAGAATTGATTTCTTCTTACTTCTGCAGAAGTTCACTAGGCAAGCTACTGTGTCAAGTCATTTTGATAACATTCAGCAGAAGCAATGCATTAATGTTGGTTGATATTGCCAACAAATTACAGTATGTGATATAAAACAATTTCTGTTCCATTATTTTCAGTTTGCCTTTTCATAAAGGTAAAATATGCAGAGGAAACAATCATTTGCATTTACACTGTGAGCACTCAGATTGATCCATGAGCTCTCACTGTGGAATTCAGCAAAACCAAGAGAGCCTCACAAGTGGCACGGTTTGTCAGAACGTTCTCCATTTGGGCTGTATCTCTGCATACTGCACGTACGGCACAGTGAACAACGATCTTTGAACTTACATCCATAGTAATTGCAGCTTGCCCAGTGCTGCAATAGTTTAAGATTGGTAATAAGAACTTCGATGACCTAACGTTCCATAGGAACACTAGTAACTGTTCAACAGCTGACGGAACACAGACTAAGTTACAAGGTCATGGAAGTTACACACGTCCCATTTAAAATGAAGGTTGTTAATCAAAATGCAAATTATTACTCATGACAAAAATGTTCGAAGTCAAATGGGCTGTTGTTTTAGACTGTGTATTTTTATGTACTCCAATGAGTCATTAAACCTCTGCCATTTCAGTAGAGAAGTACTCCTGTTTATGAATATTCAGTGCTATAAGCAAGCATGTAGTCTATTTTTTTTAAATAACCATTCTAGTAAGCTAAAAACATAATGCAATAATGTTAGCAATATGTATGTAGGGAGTGATGCATTATGTGAATAATTGTGTTATAAAAACAGAGCATAATGTTCATAATTGTTTTCCCATTTATAAACTAAATAATTTTATCAAAACCAGTACTGAGTACTGATTGCCCTTGATGGAGAATGGAAACCTTGGTGGTGTAGTGGTTAACCATTACATCTACTAATCAAAAGGTCAGCAGGTGGAATTTGCCAGAGATTCCTTGGAAACTCTATGGAGCAGTTAGTTCTACTCTGTCCTGTAGGGTTACTAGGAGTTGCAATCAACTCCGCAGCAGTGGGTTTGGGTTTGGTTTAGTTTGGTTTGATGGAGAATATTATGAAATCACTAAAATTACTACCATAGCTCCTAATATTCATTTTGGGTCGTGATAAACAAAATAGTGTCCAAGATTGGCTTGTTTTATATTGGAAAAAACGTAAAGCTCTACGAACGCATTATAAAGGAATGCTAGTGTCAGAACTCCAAGTTTGGGGACTGCTACTGAATGACTGATAAGACTTTCTTTGGCACTTAGGGTTTTTCAACTTGCTCTGCTGGTTCCCAGTTACAAAGAAGGAATCCTCTTGCCTCTTGAGTCACTAGTTCTTAACCACTCTCACCCCTGATAGACATCTGCACCATGATCAGGGAAGTTGCAAATTCCTTTTGTTTCTCTCCATCTCCCCAGTACCGAGTCACCCTCATCACATAGTGTCTGAACCAAGCATGAAATTTCTCTAGCTGTGAGATGCAACAAATACTCTCTTCTTCTTCAGACAAGGGGCTCTGCTTTTTCCTTCTTTATCATTTGAACTCTGCTTAGGGAGCAAAATAAACAGTGACCAAAGGAACACCCATAGGACCATACCCCCACTGCCAAAATATAAACCCCAAGGTAAGGACATCAGTTCCATATAACCTGTATCAGTGCAAACAGCAGACATGCAGCCATGGGATAACATAAATCAAAAAAATAAACCCACTGCCATCAAGGTGATTCCAACTCATAGCAACCCTACAGAGTAGAACCTCTGATAGAGTTTCAAAGGAGCACCTGGCAGATTTGAACAGCCAACCTTTTGGTTAGCAGCTGTAGCACTTTACCATTATGCCACCAAGGTTTCCACGGGATAGTATAGTGCTACTTAAGACCCACAGAAGTATTTACCAAATGCTGGATGCTGTTTTAAGAGCTTAATTCTCACATGCCACACAACATGAAGTAAGGTATCATTATGCCAATTTTGCAGATGAGGACACCAGACACAGAGTAGCCAGAAAATCTGGCCAGGGTCACGAAGCTAGTAAGTGGTAGAGTCAGGACACAAACCCAGGCAGTTTCTGGTCAGGAGAATGAAAGCAGGAAACACACCATTTTCTATCCAGCAGCATAACCAAAACATGGCTTGAATCTATACTTAAAAGAAAGAAAAATGTAACCAGCAATAGCCAGCTAAAAATTCTTTTTTCCCATCCTCTGATTTTGTTTTTTGGTTTTGATTTTTAAGCTATGTAGCCATGGAGAAAGATCTGTATCACTAAACTAAAACTTCATCCTTTACATCAAAATAGGTATGTGCTGGAAAGAATCGATTCACCCCTGTCCCTGAAAAACTGGTGCTCCCTGCATCTGAGTCCCCCCTGGCAATCAAGTGCTAGAAGGAGTACCTGGAGGCAGGGACAGCAGGAAGGGTGAATCAGGGCCTTCACCCCAAATCAGTCCCCACCCAACCATGCTCGTCTTCTTCCACCCTCGCAGCCTCATCCAGCTGTGCCTATTTGTGAATCATTTCAGATTGTCCAGGAAACTGAAAAGAGCAGGGAGTATTTTTCATCTTTGTGTTCCTCCAAATTTACATAGTAAAATTCTGTCAGTAAAAGATAGCACCCACTCTCTGGTGGTAAAACGCAAGACTCTGAAAAACTGTAGGGAAATCTGGCCACTACTGCAAATCGGAAAGAGTGTAAAGGACATGGAAAGAACTAACTTGACAATGAAGATGATGATGATCTTTGCTGACGGACAGATGAGCTTGGAGGTCAAAGAGAGACATCCTTCCTTTACAGACTGTAAAACATTTACATATTAAAGGTAAATTATCTTCTTCTCATTCTTCCGTATTTTTCTTTGAAGTCATGACTAAAGAGGTGACTCCTATTCTTGTATGTCAATCAAAAGTCACCATCCTGAAGCATACAAACTTAACCTGTTGCTGTGTACCGGTGTCTCAAGTTCATCCGCATCTCCTCCATTAATCCTGTTGCTGTGGAGTCGATTCCAACTCACAGTGACCCTACAGGACAGGGGAGCACTGCCCCACAAGGTTTCCAAGAAGCAATTGGTAGATTCGAACCACCCACCTCTTGGTTAGCAGCATTAGCTCGCTGTACCTCTAACCACTGTGCCATGCAGGCTCCTCATACAAGGTGGTGAAAATGAGTTTGAGGAAACAAATCTGTAGTGCAAACCAAACAAATAGTGGGGAACCAGTAGCAGATTATCTGAGTTATCCAGTGCTGCCATAACAGAAATTTATCTTCTCCCAATTTAGGAAGCTATCAGAACATCCATTCTGTCTTTGCTGATTGTGAAGAAAAGTCCTTGTCACTTCAGCCTCAGCTTCCTGGATCCTTGGACACCTCCATGTGCTTTGCCATCTACTTTACCCCACCTCTGCTCTGCTTGCTCTTTTAATCCCTTTTACAGCTCAAAAGAGATGGAATCAAAATATACCCTAACAGTAATCCTGTGTTATTAACACAACAAAGACAAACCAACCCCAAATGAGATTATAACCATAGCGATAGAGATTAGGATTTACAACATGTATTTTTGGGGAGACATTCAATCCATGACACAGGTCCTTCTTTGTTTGAAAGAGATTCAGAACAGATAGGCCATGTTTGGAGCGTCTTTGGACAAATGAGAAACACAAGCAAACTAATTTAACACTTCCAGAGAAAATGTATCCATTTAGATAACTTGTCCAGGGTAATCAAATCAGAGGGCACAATGGAAAACCACAGCAACAGAAACACCTACTGTATTACTTTGCCTCACAAGAGTAAGTCATTACTAAATTGTCACAAGTTGTTGCTGTTGTTTGTGGTTACTGTTGTTTTGCTTTGTTTTTAATATCTGCCAGTCTTGGTTTACTGGTGACATTTTGAATTGTGGCCAAAATCCAGCCCTGGCCTCAATCTGGCCGCGGGGTTACATGTGCCTGAAAGAAACACATTGAACTAGGTACACTAAGGAATTACAGAAACAAGTTTTCTTACAAACAGATGGTTTTCAAAGATTTTTCAATTCAGAGACTTCCATAGAGGGGCAAAAGCCATATACTTTCACTTTCCATGTAAAATTCTCTCTCACCAGAATGAAAGAAGTCTTCTTTTAAGCATAAAAATAATATAGTGCTCTTCTTATGATTAATTATTTCCATAAAAAAAGTACAAGGTATCAAGCCAGGTACACTAATACCACAAAAGATTAAATGTCTACCTACAGAGAGATAAAATCTTTTATGCTCTCCACAAGACTTTTGCAAAAATATGGTCTCAGTGTTTTTTGCAATCCACAATCACATGTTTCCATTTTAATTGGAGATCACGGTTTCTCTCTAAACAATCTTTTACATGAAAAGATCTTCTAATTTTATTCTGTCTTCTGTCACTTTGGCATGTTATAGACCCAATCAAAGTTTGTCAAAGAAAACCAGTCCTTCTTTTGAAACTGAATAAAATGTTCATTTACCACAAATAAATTTTCTCTTTCACTCCGACCATCTGGATCTAAATTAAGGTACCCTACTTTGAACATGGGTGTGCACAGCATCTGGCTACCCAAAAGCAGCAATTACTTCAGGTAAATGAGCATTTTATCTAATTCTAAGGAAACACATTCTCCTATAGGAGACTATGGCATAAATATACACCCCTTTTATCTGTCTGCTGCATACCTATTTGAGGAAGAAGTGAACATGTGTTCTGCCTAGTGGAGATAATTTACTGTTTGTGCATAAACATTTCAATTTTAAGAAAATTTGTTTATTTGTCATTCTCAACTAGTGATAAGTTTTCTTTCTTAGAAAGACAAATGAGCGACACACAGCAGATTTGCCTCAAGTGGGGGAACACTGGACTCAACATGGGGCTTGCCTTTAACTCTTCTCCATTACAGCATGGGTTTCATGACAGGTAACTCATCCGGGGAGAACATAACCAGGCCCCCTCCAAAGCCTAAACAAAAAAAAACCACAAGCCCTTTACTGTCCGGTAGATTCCAACTCACAGCAAACTTCCAGGACAGAGTAGAACTGTCCCATTGAGCTGGCAAGTATCAGCTGATGGAGTCAAATTGCTGACTTCTTGGTTAACGACTGAGCTCTTAATCACTGTGCCACCAGGGTTCCAACACCTAATTGGGGTAAAACCTTCCTAGGAACAAAGAGAGCACAATGGAGAATCTAACTTTCCGGCCCTCACCAAAATCCCTTCTCTCAGACTCTAATATCAGAGTGCATGAAAGGATTCGATGGACTGGGTATTAAGGAGTTACTACTTCCATGGAGACTAAGTGGACTAAGTCATAGTACCACTCTCTTAAGTATGTCAAGTTGTCAATGTCAGCCCCAACTGACAGATTCAATATTTGCTTTCATTACAGAGATTATTGTATAATTAAACTGGCAAAAGTTAGGAGTAAACACCAAGGTATTTAACAATTAATCAAATAAAAATCAGAGTTTGCATCTGAGTCCTTTAGGAGAATAGGATTTTACATTGCATTTTCGTGATAAAATTATTACTAGTAAAAGTTCAGTCCTCACTGAGTTCTTGCTACTGGGTGTTTAAAAAAAACTCCAAGTGGCCATAAACCCAAAAACCAAACCCACCGCCATCAAGTCCATTCCAACTCACCAGAGACCCTACAAGACAGAGTAAGATTCCTCCATGGAGATTCCAAGGAGCACCTGGTGGATCTGAGCAGTCCACTTTTTAGTTAGTAGCCACAGCACTTAACCACTATACCACCAGAGTTTCCCCCAAGTAGCCAGAAAGAAACAAACTCATCGCCATGGAGCTGATTCAGACTCACAGCCATAGCAAGGGGGAAAAAAGGTAAATATATGGAATGTTGACACACTGCTGAACAATTTATTAGATTTTCTTTTATATTCTCAACTCTAACAGAAACAGTCAATAAACTACCAAATTAATTACAGTATTGAAGGAAATATAAGAAGAATAACTTTCTCTAAAATGCCACTTAGAAGTCATTTTGTGATCTGTAAAAACCCTGAATCTTGTAAGTTTATTGGGGTGCAGAGGTTAGCCACATATGCACTTGTTTAAACTTTCCACTAAGTTTTTTATATCTTTAAGTAAAACTGAAAGGTAGCATTTGAATGCAAATATGCACCAAGGGTATAAGAAATTAGTTATGGGTCGAGCAGAGACATCTGGTCTTTTAAGAGTCCCCTTAATTTGAAAGCACTGATGAAAATAAGTTCAGTTCCACCAAATATACGTTGGCATGGATTGAAAAAACAAAATTTGTTGGAAATACTCATTTTACCACAGCCAGATTTATCAGTAGTGATATGCAATTTCCAGTATTGGCATTTTGATATAAGTTTTGTTCTAAATATGACTTGCAAATTTACCTTCTATGCCTTTCCCCCATATTTGATATGACTGTTGGTTTTAAAAAATGTTTAATCTGTATTGCTTAAAATATGTTGGAGGAAATGGTAGAAGATAAAATCCTTACCTGATTTTAGGATTTAGGGAGTGAATAATTTATACATTTACTTATGGGAGTTTTTAACTATCATGCAACTACTAAAGCACTCTAGTATTTTATTTATGTGAAATTACCTCACAGCACTCTAGAAATAATAAAATTTTGTGTACTCACACAACAAACTAATGCTTTTTCAGCCTCTTAAAAGATAACACCTCTCTCTTAAAAGTTTCCAGGCAACATGAGCCCGGGTCAAGAGATCAGAAGTTCAAGTCCCGGCTCTCCACTGACGAGCCTGATGACCTCAGGTGCCCTCAACTCCTGAGCTTCAGCTTTTTTGCTGACAGTCACTTGGAAACCAGAGGCTCTCTGACTGCCATCACTGCAAACCTCCACCTTCCCCAAACTAGTCGGCAATTACACGGTTATGCTCATTTACTTTGTTGTATTTCTAAATTTGTTTTCTTAACGTTAGTTCTTCACCTGCCCTTATCACTGAATTAATCAGTTACTTTAAATGCAAAGAGTCTAAGGGAAAGAGCAAGAATCACTTATTCGTTTGATCAATGATATAGTTGAGCATTACTCCTAGCGGACACTCAGAAAAGCTAACATTAACGGTAGACAGTCTGTATGCTTGGAAACCATGGTGGTACAGTGTTGAAGAGCAGCAACTGCCAATCAAAAGGTCAGCAGGTCAAACCTAGCAGGCACTCCGCAGTTCTACTCTGCTCTACAGGGTCACTACAAGTCAGAATCAATGCAACCGGCTGGGTTGGGCTTACTCTACATGCCAGACACAGGGTTAAGTGTTTATTTGTTCATTTGTTTGTTTTTAATACACTTGCTCACGAGCAACTGCAACAATCCTATGAGAGTATAGCCATTATTATTATTACGCCCAAGCTAGAGCTAAGATTATAGGCTCTAGATCGAGCCTGCCTGAGTTCAAGTCACTGTGTAATCACAGTCAAGTCACTGATTTATCTATACCTTCACTTCACCACCTGTAAAATATAGAATGATAATAGCTCTTCCCCTACAGGACTGTAGTAGGATAAATGAGTTACTACAGGAGCTCAAAAAGTATTAGAGGTTATCAGGAATTAGCAGCTTTGAGAATTTACACGGACTTCCCGAAGCTTTTACCTGTTAGAGGAGTAGCTGGGATTTGAACCAGTTTTGTTGTGGGTCCGACCTCTAAACACCTGGTGAAAAGTGTCAAAACCTATCAAAACTAATAGAATACTGTCCAAATCTGAAAAGTACCAAGTGCACTCTCTGACAAGGTATTTGAGACTGACGGCTCATTTTGTCTCCCTTCATTTCCAGGAGGGGGAAAAAAACCCTCCAGAACAAACAACTGGAGTCATTGCATGTTGGTGAAGCTTCTGCTCCTGGAAGGCCTTTTCTTTCTGGCACTGGACGTGGCAGCCACCCTCCGGCCTCTACCCCCAATAGCCTGTCACGGAAAAGCACTATGAATCTCAACTTTCAGTTTTGTAAAACTTTGTGTTGCCAAAACTCACCCTATGTACAGCCTTTGCCAGGGGCCTAAGAGGCAGAGGGAGATAGATGTGAAAGGAAGATTTTGCCCTGACATCTAAGCACGATGCACTGCTGCTCTGGCCTCTGGAGCTCACATATTTTTCTTGGACGGTAACTTGACAGCCTTTTAATGTCAAACTGACATCGCTCAAATTACACACTCCGCTTTAGAAAAGGAGCCCTGCTCCCAGCTGGCTAAAGAACTTTGAAGGAGGGGTGGGCAGGTCCGGACTAGAGAAGGGTACGGTATTCATTGTTTGGCAATGGTGAGTGAGTTTGTATAGGTGACAGCAGAGGCAGCCCGAGCGTTTAGGACATTTCGAGAGTATGAGTGATGGTCTTACCCCACCATTCTTTCCTTCCCCCGCCCCTCGCTGCTTCTCGAGGTATCAGAAGCCAGCCTGGTCCCCCGAGTCGCCGGCCGCCTAGCGGGTCCGGCCGCCAGGAGGGGTGGGGCGGCACGGGGAACCGCCTCCGTCCGTACCTTCTCTCCCCATGGAGTACGTAGGAGCTGCGGAAAAAGCCCAGAAGCTCGTTTTCGATCAGGGCGTTGTAGATGATCTTCAGGTTGTAATTCCTCTGCGCATCCAAAGTCCGATTCAGCACCACCACCAAGACTTGGGTTTGTGGATAGAGGAAAAAACCGGCCACCGGGACAGCCCCGGCCACCCGGTCCTCGGCCACCTGCACCTTCTCGACCGCCACCCTGGAGGCGTGCAGCACGACGTAGCGGGTGGCGTTCCGGCACGCTATCTCCACGTTGACCTCCCCGGAGAAGGTGAAGTTCTCCATGAAGGCGGTGAGCATCAGATTGTAGTGCAGAGGCTTGAGGTAGCCAGACAGGCGCAGCTGCGTCCACGGTTGCCACTGTTCCCGCTCCTCTTCCGACGGAGGCTGGGCAGACGGGGTACCCGGGGTGGCCTCCTCGCCTGTTTCAGGCTGCGAGGAGTCCTTGCCTGCATGGTGGTTGCGCCGGGCGGGTCCCGGGAAGCTCGCGTTGCCGCCGTGCGCGGGGTAGCCCGCGGGTCCGCCGTCGGCGCCGGGCACTGCGCTCGCCCCACAGTCGTCGAATCGCAAGCTGAGCATCACCGCAAGCATGGTAACTGCGAGCAGCGCCACGAGGGACACGGCGAAGGCCAGCACGAGCCGCTTGTGCACAGTGATGTGCCGCTCCGTGGTGCGGGGTCGCACTCCCACGGAGTCCGCCCACGGGTCGGAGAGCCCTCTGCCGCCGGGCCGGACTGAGGCGGCGTCCTCCCCCATCGTGGCCACGACGGGTGAGCTGCTCTTCTTGGCCCCCTCCTCTTCCTCCTTCTTCTTCTTCCTCTTCTTTTTCTTCTTCTTCTTTTTCTTCTCCTCCTCTTGGTCCCCCCGCTCGCCGTCCAGGGCCATCACACTGCCTCCTCCTCCTCCCCCGCCCCCTCCGGCACCCCCCGCGGGCGGGCCACCCAGGCCACCGCCAGCATGGGCATCGGAAAGCGCACGCGGGTCCAGGGCGCGAAGCCGGCTGGGACCCGGGGGATGCTGGCCCGGGTTCTTTTAAGACAGGCACTGGCCGCAGGCGACGGCCGCCTCGGCTCCCCCCATCGGCCCCGCCTCTCTCAGGACTCCAGCGGCCAAGGCGGACTCTGGGGCGCGCCCAACTTGGAAAGCGTCTAGCTCGCCCCACGGCGCGCTACTTCTCGGGCGGGCGCCTGGCGCGGGGGCACATGTGGCCCCCGCCCCTTCGCGCCTGCGGCGCCGGGCTGGCCCTCCCCTGCGCCGCGCTCTTGCCTGGCTTTCCGCAGGAGCCTTTCAGCCGGTCCTCGGTTGAGGAGGACCGAGGGCGGTGGGGAGCGCGAGCGCCTCGCCGGGGGAAGTTAGGGCTTCCGCTTTCTCCCTCGACTCCAGCGTCGGCGTTCAGTCCTCTGGGTGGGATGTGCTCGCAGTAGCTGCGGCGGCGGCAGCACCAGAGGCGCCCAAGCCATGCACCCCGCAGCCGGGGAGGAGAGTATGGCCGGGAGGGAAGGAACACAATGAAGCAGTCGGAGGAAGTCCCGGTCTGCGGAGCTGTGTCAGGAATTTGTCCTGGAGACGCCTTCTCCTCTACCCTGGACACTTAAGCGGCTGTGGCGGCAAACGTCTTGAGGTTGCAGACCCGACGGGGAACCTCTCTCATTCAGATGTTGCTTTGCCCTCCGGAGATGACAAGTGAGCTAGAAGTGTCCGGCCAGGCCATCCCCTTCAGGTAGATGAAGCTTCGGGTTTGTTCGGTATCCCCATGGGGAGAGCCAGAGTGTATGTGTGCGAGCGCGTGTGCATGTGTGTGTGTGTATGCGTGTGTGTGCACACACAGGCTCTGAGTCTAGATTTCCAAAGCTACTCGAGCTGCATTCAGGGACTGAAACTCCCGGAGAAACGCAAAAGGAGAGAGCGAGAGAGCGCCGGGGAGGCAAGAGGCGGGAGGGAGGGGAGCGGCTGAGCGGCAGAGGCAGGCACTGGAGATTAGAGAGCTTTTCTCCGCTCTGTCACTCCAGACACCCACATCCAAAGAGGGGGTTGCTGAGCCGCCTGCAAGAACTACATTGTAAATCTTCAGCGTAACAAGCCCCACAGTCACCCCTCTTTCCGACTCCCTAGCCCCACCGCAGCTCTCCAAGGGATCTTGGGAGTCTTTAAGCTAAGAACACTGAGAACAAGGGAAGAGACTGCAGGGAAGATGTGGACTGGGTCAGATTTCACATGAAGCTCCCAGAGGATATGGAAGAGTGTATGTAAATTGAAATTAATTCTCCAAAGCTTGTCTGTATATTTTATACTATGTGATGTGTCCAGGTGTGCAGTACTAAAATAGTGGTTAGCAATGAAACAGTTGAATCTTCCAGTAATTAAAGGCTAAAGAAAGATATTTTCCCCGTAAGGTAATTTCCATTTTTTGATTGGAAATGATTAAACTATACTGCCTAAGCATTATAACGTTCAGGACTAAAAACTTCAGACTGCGAAAAGCTAGGAATCCGAGCCCCATAACTTCAGACTTACTAGGACAGTGAAAAAAAATAGATCCAATAATTGGTAGTTTTTCACTTCACCTAGCCACGATTACTTTTATGCAGTTTTCTGGTGTTATCTTGAAAAATGTTAGATAACACTGTTAAGAAATAAACTTTGTTAGAACAGTTAATAGGACAATGTTTGCTGACGGCAAGGAGCATCAAGAGGGTCTCAAGCCATTGGCTGATTATGAATGTTTGCATTTATATATGTTTTAAATTATAGGGCAGAGTGTCGATGAGTATGTGCATTATCAGCCTCAGAACTGATATGAAGAACCCTAACTGAAGCAATATTCAGAAAACAGCCACTCCAAAAGTAACGTCTAAGAGGGACTGGCTTTATCGTCAATTTTAAAAAGTTCAAAATATGCAGAGAATGAAATAATTTCTTTATATGTTTCTTTCAAGTCTTTAAATCTTGAAGGCATTTAAAATAAATTAACATAAATATAAATTATATTAATTATACTTACATTCATAATTACTTTTCTTACAAAAAGCAATGTGTTCTGTTTGTACACACTACCTGAAAACACACTATTCGAATATTGAATTAAAAAGAGAAGAGTCTGAGTACACATCAACTTTATCCCTAACAACATCTAAAACCACAGCCCTTCTTGACACAGCTCTTCTCACTGAATCCTTAGATGGAAGACATACCCAGTTCTGTACATTCTAAATGTCCATTTAAATCATTTTAAAATGATGATAGAAAGAAATACCAGGGTGGTTTTTTTAAAAGCATGTTGTATGTGGGCCGTTAGCAACAGACCAAAGGAAAATGCCACATTCTGTTCAAGTTACTTTTTTCTGCTCTGTTTTTCAAATTGCTTTGCTCTTGCTGTCCATATGTATCTGCTATATGCATTGTCAGAGCTGAGGAGTGGAGTTACTGAGTTTGTTGTCACAGCCTCAGAAAATGTCACACTGGCAGAGAGAAGGAGCAATATGAAACCACAGCAGGTCCCCAGACCTCTGGGACCCCAGGTTTTAATCTGGCAATTCAGTATTATTGATCTATAGTCTGTAGATTCATCATATTTTGATTATCAGAAAGGCCTGGAACCATCCCTAGGGAGCAGAGAGCCACTGCCTAAATGAAGAAGTTACACACTAAGTGATCTTTTAAGTAATTTCTCCTTGTGAAATATTATGAATCAAGAAAAGATTCAAGAGAAACTGTTTTTCTTTGTGTCTTGTCTGTTCATGTACTTCTGAATATCAGATATTTCAGTTACAAAGTATATTTACCAATTAGTAAAAAAAAAAAACTGCCCTGGAGTCTGTCCAACTAGTAGTGAACCTATAGGTCAGAGTAGACCTGCCCCATAGAGTTTCCAAAAAGCACCTGGCAGATTTGAACTGTGGACGTTTTGGTTAGCAGATGAAGCACTTACCCACTATGCCACCAGGGTTTCTACCAATTAGTAAAGTGTCTACTAAATGTGAATAAATTAGTAGATGGATTGGGTTTGAAATCCAAGTACAGTAGAAATAACTTATTACTGCATTGATTCCTCTAAAATGTAACTTTTCCCAATAAACTCAATATCAAGGTCAAGTGAATAAATATTTCTGAGTTTCATAATCCATGTTATAAAAACATCTTGCTGTGTTTTGTCTTGTAATTTCTGAAACTATGTCACCTTACCCTTGGAAGTGAGCACTTAGGTAAAATAATTGACATTATTTGTCACTGTTAATTCTATCCTGAAACTAAAAGGACATGGCAACATTTCAGACTGTGTTCCGAACAAAAATACTAAGAGATGATTCCCTACTGTTTCTACAAGAACTGTAAGTGTTGCAGATCTTCAGTGTTGTGGGTCACCAGATTAAAGATACTTTTGACTTGGCCAAAACTAGAGCCCTGCAGTGCCCTCAACAAGGCAGTAAGGCTTTCCTGAGTATCTGATGCTTTTGCTCAGAAACACATTTAGTTGCTGGGAGCATGCTATGATTACTGACCTTAGCTAATAAGTGTCAGTAAAGTCAGTTCTGTGGCCTTGTTTGACTCAGGGACTTGTAAAAACAGTTTGAATGTTTAATATACATGAGGCCAAATAGGAGTTATTTTTAATTAAATCTGTGCTTCACCTTGGCGCTGTAAACAATCAAACAATCAAAACAATCTATCTTCAGTGAATGTAGTAGCTTTAGAGTCTTCACTCTTTAAGTGTTTGCACTTAGAGTTTTTTTTTTTTTTTTTTTTTTTTTTTTTTGGTGTGTTCTGTTTTGTTTTCAAACTGCTTTGTGTGTAGAGGCACAAGTGTCCTTAAGGATGTAGCCCCTTCAAGTGTGATTAGCACTTCACATCCTGAAGCAGCTGTTGTTCAAGAGAAGGAAACGGATCCCAGGTCTGCTTCACCTCCCTGTACTACTTGTGCCCAGTTACATAACAAACTCAGGTTTTTTTGATGGGTTAATGTGAAGAAGTTGGACTTGGTAACCTCAGATGTCTCTTCCAGCTCTGAAATTTTGTGAAGGAAATTCAGGAACTAACACACTACCCTGTATGGTCCCAGGGATTTTTTTTTAATAAATGTCTACTGACGAGCGCCTCCCCACACACCCACTGAAAGCCTTTAATGGGTAAAGAGACTTCATAAAAATGGACTATAGTAGCAAAACATTATGGATTGAATTGTGTCTCCCCCAAAACATATATTGAAGTCCTACCCCGGTGCCTGAACTTGACCTTGTTTGGAAATAAGGTCCGTCTTTGAAGATGTTATAGTTAGGTCAGCAAGGTTATGCGGGAGGAGGCTGGGTTCTGATTCCATCTGAGTGGTGTTTTAGGTAAGAGGAGAACAGACAAGAAGATAGTTACTCAAGGAAGTTACTCAAGGAAGATAGTTACTCAAGGAAGACAGATGCCCTGTAAAGATGATCCAAATGCCAAGAAGTGCCCAGGGACTACCTGAAACTGGAAGAACCAGGAAGGATCTTTCCATAACACTGACAGAGCATGGTCTGCTGATTCTCAGAATTTGCACTGTATGACAATAAATTTCTGTTCTTTAAAGCCATCCATTTTATGGCAGTCCTAGGAACAAAATCATAGTCACGTGGGGATGAGGAGGAGCCACGACCTTCACTACACCGGCAGTCACAGCAGGGCTGATAGGTTTTATCTGAGAGCTGTGTTCCTGAAGACCTCACATCGCTGGAGACCGTGCTGTCAAGGAAGAGTAGGAGTCTCTGTTTACCAGCTGAAGTGGTGCCGCCCTGTGGCAATAGCCAAAAAATAAAATAAAAGGCAGTTTGAAATTTGCAACTGTGATCATTTGATGAAATTTTTAATTTGGAAAATTCATATCATTGCAGATTCTATCAATGTTCTCGTATTGTACAACTTCAGAATTTCACATTGGACCCCACTGCGCTGTTGACATTCTTGACTGTTTTCACACAAGAACCACCTTTCTAAATAGAGCATGCCTCACCGTCTTGAAGGAGAGGGGAGAATTGTTTAAAATTAGCCCTAACATTGAAGCACTGAAATTTTCATGATGTCTGTAGTTTGCCATCTATAAATAACACCACTGACTTAACTGTTAGCTCTCTGACTTCTCTTTATTTAAAAAGATTTGTCTGGATGGAAATTATGTCAAAATTTAATTGTATATTTCTCACATAAAAATTGTGAAATAGTCCCCCCCAAAATCCCCTAATATATTAATATATTGTTGTTTTAGGATGCTGTAGAGTCAATTCTGACTCATAACAACCATATAGGAAGAGTAGAACTGCCCCCATAGGGTTTTCTAGGTCACATTTCTTACAGGAGGAGATTGAAAGGTCTTTTCTCCTGCAGAGCAGCTGGTAGGTTCAAACTGCCAACCTTTTGGTTAGCAGCTGAGGGCTTAACATCTGCACCAACAATATTATTATGAAATTATTCATTTTGTGAAAGTCTATAATCATGCTTACATCAAAGCAAAATAAGTCTTAACAGCATCAAATACATGGCAAATGTAAGGAAAACCCTGTCCAGATATACAAAGTGTTATTCTCAATTCCAACATTAAATTTTGTATCCAGAAAAGAGATGACTAGCATCACAGAAAAGTTATATTTGGGGGGGTTCTAACAGTACCTTAAGGAGCCCTGGCAATGCCATGCTTAAGTGCTTGCCTACTAACCAAAAGGTTAGTGGTTCAAACCCATTGAGGGGCTCCCCAGAAAGAAAGTCCAAGCTATGTGCTCTTGTAGAAATTTCAGCTTCTGAGACCATATGGGGCTGTGTTACTCTTTCATATCAGCTTGCTATGAGTTTGAATTGACTTGAGGGCACACAACAAGTGGAATGAAGTTTCTGGCTGGTGCAAATGGTTGAGGAGTCAGCTGCTAACCAAAATGTTGCTGGTTCAAGCCTTCCCAGAAGCACCTCAGAAGAAAGGCCTGGTGACCTGCTTCCCAAAAGATCATTCACTGAAAACACTGGAGAGCACAGTTCTACTGTCACACACGTGGAGTCAGGATGCATTAGAATCAGCTTGATGGCAGCTGGTAAAATGGTAGGTTAAAACGCTTCAGTGTTCACCCTGGGCTCTTTGGTGTATGAGCTCAATAAGAAAGCTCTGAGAAGTATATATCAGGAAACACTTATAGCTTATTTATGAAACCTGCAAGCATAATATATACCATATTCTACCAACAGAATAGAAACTGGATAACTTTCTGGATATGTTTCTATAGAGCTAGCCAATTTGGATTAGTAACTTAAGAAATGGAAACAGTGAATATATCAATATAGTTTTTAACATGAATGTAAGTTGCTGAAATGCATTTTTTATATAAATATAATAAGAAAAATTGATGATAAGAACAATTGGAATAACAGTAAGTGTTTATCAAGGACTTAACGTTGTCCCAGACTGTGGTCTAAGCACTTCGTTATCTCATTTAATCATAAAAATAAATCTCACAAGATCAATGTTGTTATTATCCCTGTTTGAGGAATGAGGAAATGAACCTGAGGCTGAGACAGATTAAATCACTTGCCCGAAGTCATTTATTTAGCTGGTGGCTATGTTAGCTTCTTAGGGCTGTTGTCATACTACAAACTGTGAGTGATGTCTAAGAACAGAAATGTCTTATCTCATGGTCCTGGAGGCTAGGAGTCCAAATTGGAGTGTTGATCGGGCTGTGCTTCCCCAAAGTCTCTAGGAGAAGATCCTTCCTTGTCTGTCCCAGGAGCTCCATGGTGTGGAGAGACATCTTTACATGGCAGTCCTTCCTGTGTCTCTTCTCATCTTTTGTAAGGACACCAGTGATTGACCAACATCTTCAAAGGCCCTGTTTTCAAAAAAATCGCATTAATAGGAACCACAAGTTACAGCTGCATTTCAATCCCTGGCAGTGGCAGGGCTCAGATTCCAAAGCAATCATGGTTATTCTGTCACTTCTGCCCTTAACCATTATGCTCTGCTACTCTCTGAAAGGTAAAAAAACATAAATCATCCAACTGTATTTTATATAAATTATAAAGCCTGTGCAAGGCACTTAGCTGGGTTTATAGAACTGAACCCAACAGTCGTGGTCTCTGCCCTTGTATTGGAAGACATGGTGGATGACACATTGTAAGTTCTATGTGCGTGTTAAGTGAAGCGAATGAATAGAGAATAATGTAGTATAACCCTGAGAGGAGTAATAGTTATAATTTCGTAAAGTAATGATAAAACAAAAAAAGCACAGCATTATTCATCTTGGATTGAGAACTAAGTAGTTGAGAGGGTTGACTGAAGCTTATTTTCATACTGCAGAACAAGCAGTTTACATGCTTTAGAAATCTGAGCTCGTGAATGCATTAAAAAATATATCTTTGACCCAGGCTTATTTGACAGGTCAAATTTGCATGATTTAAGTGGTTTCTCACCTCTTTCAAACCACAAGAAGTAACTGCATCAAAAGCACACTTGATAGATATTAATAAAAATTCACATAAAGATGTAGCGCATCCTGTTTTATTTCTGCCACATTTATTTTCTAATCTGTAAGTGTTTAATTCTGTCCTTCTGTAACCCCCCTTCTTCCATTCAATAGAAAAGTCTTAGGTAGACACTTACTTGATATGTAAGTGTTTATCAATATACTTGTTCAAACCAAATAAGTAGGATATTAAATTTAGCTATCAAATGACCATTGTAGATAAATTGCTAAGCATAAATAGGGTAAAATTCTTCCCTTTTGGTATTAAAATATAACTAATACATGATATATCTATATGTGTGATGTGAAAGCTTATTTCTGACACAAACATTGTCCTTTATTTTTAATAAAATCAAATATATTTTTGCTGAGTCAATGTTCTGGTCAAAGACACTGTAATGTCTGAGTAAGAAGCAAACCTGTTAGAAAATATTTCACAGGGAACACACAATATTAAAATGGCATTGTTTTTCAACTTCATTAAATTCTTACTTTGAAACTAAGGAAAAGGATGAATCATTACTTTTTTTCAAGTTTTAGGCCTACACATGAGTAATGTATTTTCTTAGTTACGGACTGAAGAATAGCATCTTTTCTTGGTTGGTTCCATCTCTTTGCTCCTATTCAGAGGTGTTTGCTGAAGGAGACCCATTTCCTTCCTGCTCAGGGGACTATGACTAAGGATTCCCTATGCTCCTTAACTCGCGTTGTTATATACCAAGGCTCCATGAAGCTCATACCATTTTTTTTCTTTTCTCATTCTGTATATGGTTTTCTGAGAGCATTTCCCCATTCACACTGTGCAGACCCAGATGGTACTCTCCAAGACCAACAAAACCCAACCTGTTTCTTCTGAGTCAGTTACAGCTCACAGCAACCCTACAGGACAGAGTAGAACTGCCCCACAGGGTTTCCAAAGAGCAGCTGGTGGATTCAAACTGCCAACCTTTTGTCAGACTCTCAACCACTGCACCACAAGTTTCTAGGCACTCTCTGAGTGACTTGAAAGTTGAGTATAACATGCATTTGGGAATCCGGAAGTGATTCTTGACATCTAGACAGTTAGACTTTGGCTAAAATATCTTTTAAAAAGTTGCTTATGTGCTACTACTACAGATATTGTAAGTCTAAGTATATCATTATAACACTTTTTTTTCATTTATATTAGAAAATTAAGTGCTAGGAACTATATTAAACATATCAGAGAACTGATCATAGTTTATAACCAAACAATGGTCCTCAAATCTATTTCTGTAAAATATTTTCCCCGCAAAAGAAACACACAAATTCAAACTGCTAATTCTTAAAAATCACCAGCTACTTGATTAAGTAAAATTTTTATTTAAAGTTTTATTACATATATTAGCACACTAAAATTTGAAGGATCGCTTAATGAAATAGGTAAATTCTAATTATAGAACTCACTTACTATCTTAAGTTCCCTGTGATCTTCACTTTTGTCACTTTTCTCTTTAGTGCCACCTTGTGGGTTAGCCAGTAACAAATATATGCTGTTTTAAGTTTTGGTTTTGGTTTTTCATTTTTCTTTCTCTGTTATATTAAACCTCATCTTAGAAAGCAATGGTAAAACTCAGATTGAAATTATTTCTTTGTTTTCTCAGAGGCAGCCTCTTCACCAGAAGATGTTTGCTGTACTTCTGCAACTGGCCATTCTGGACACCCAAATAATTTCTCAGTGTTTAGAAATATTGGAGTCTGCACAAAAATCATTCATTTTCAGGATAACTACCAATCTTATCTTGGATAACGTAAGTGGTGAGCTCTGGCTTGTGATTTTTCCATAAGACAAATATTTTCTCAGTTCAGTGTCATCATTTTTGCAACAGTGCCTCCTGAGAATTGATTCCAGGTAATTCAAAATGCTGCTTTGTCCTATTTTAGAGAAAAGCTCCAGTATCTGATTTTGTCTGGCAGGCAGCTTACTTCTATTATCAGATTACGTTTGCATTCAGTTACCTTACTCAGTTTGTTTTTTAATTATGCTGCTGCTGGGAGAGAATAAGGAAAATTTCCATACAGCATGTGGAAATGTCTTTATATAACATTTTCTGTATATTGGAGATGCTGTAATAATATTTTAAATAGCCAAAAAAAAATGGCTTGTCCTCTTCAGAACACCTAAACATGTTAGAGTTTACTGCTAAATTTTTTTCTGGCATGATGGGGAAATAAGTTTTGAAATTGCATTTATGAAGTCATTTAAGAGCAAGTAAAAATCACATATATAATCTGATCACTTTGAACATGAGTGTTCAAATCTGGACTCCTTCTGGCCTCTTAACAGTTGAAGGTTATAAGGTATTGTCTTAGTCGCACAGTACTGCTGTTACCGAAATATGACAACCAGATGGCGTCAACAAAGAGAAGTGTGTTCTCTCATAGTCTCGCAGGCTTGAAGTCCAAATTCAGGGGGTCAGCTCCAGGAGAAGGCTCTGTTGACTCTAGAGAAGGGTCGTTCTCCTCAATCTTCCCCCGGATCCAACAGACACACTGTAGTCCTAGCACTGCTTTTTTGGTGGTGTGACGTCCCCAGCTCCCTACTTGCTTCCATTTCCTTTTCTGTCTTGTAAGATGCAAGGTAGTGCAGGCCACACCCCATGGAAACTCCCTTTACCTTGCATCGAGAATGTGACCTGAGCCAAGGTGTGACATCCCACCCTGATTCTCGTTGACCACAGGCAGAGATTACGATCTATAACACAAAGGAAAATCACAGAGTGGAGGACAACTGCGCTCACACTTATTTTGGGTGGATGCAGTGTAATCCATGACACATATGTTATTCAAAAAGTAATTTCCTTGGGTGTGCAGTAAGCCCCAGATTTGACCTGTAACCTGTATGTTCTAAGTCATCAGTTATCCATGCTGGAAGCACACCAACAAAAGTATTTCTGTAAGCTTGCTAAAACCTTATTATAGATCCAGGGCAGTCACATAAACCATAGGTAAGACTGCAAAAACCATAGAATTTAATGTCCTAGTCATCTTTTAACTTGATCAAGTCTCATGCTGTGTTTCTAACATTACTGTGTCTTCCATTTCAGGAAATGCATTTTAATTGTTAATTTTTTCCACTCTTTGTTTGCCACAGATTTGGTACAGAAGCAACTTTAATAATGACTTAAAGTGGCAGCGTCTGATCTGTAGTCTTCCCCATATCCTGTACTGGGCTGTCATTGAACAAGTTGTTCGTAGAGTAACCTTAAAAAAAAAAAATCTAGAAAACATACCTTCTTACCTGGGGACCAAGAAGAGTCCAGAGCATTTTTTTCCTCATACTTCCACTTAAGCTTTAATCTTAGAAGTGTGTCTTCCTTCAATCTAAGCTGAATAAACTGCTATTTAATGCCATCTAGGAAACCCTGATGGTATAGTGATTAAATGCTACAGCTGCTAACCAAAAGATTGATTGTTCAAATCCCCTACACTCTCCTAGGAAACTATCACACAGTTCTACTCTGTAGGGTTGCTAAGATTCAGAATGGACTCGAAGGCAGTGGGTTTGGTTTGGGGCTTTAGAAAACTTGTGGAGCACATGGGCAGCTGGGAGTATGGGGACAGCACAGTATGCTAATAAGTGGTACCGTTTGTCATAGGAGACATGTTGTCATCGTAGACTAGATTTTGTCTCCAAAAAAGATGTGTATCAATCAATCTGGCTGGCCCATCATTCCCAGTTTTGTCTGATTGCTCATCATTTTGTCATCTGGTGTGATTTTATTACATGTTGCAAGTCCTGGCTCTGTGATGTTAATGAGGGGGAATTGCCAGCAGTTTTGTTGATGAAGGAGGCCCTGAAGTTGCCTCCTGTGCTGAGAAGCTCTTAGTCCACGGAAGGATTCATGAGCAGAACCTTCTTCCACAGCCAACACACCTGGTGCTAATGCTTGAATTTGGACTTGTAGCCTCCTTTACAGTAAAGAAATACATTTCTCTGTGTAAGAGTCATCCACTTGTAGTATTTCTGTTTTAGGAGCTACAGATAACTAAAATTAAAAAAAAAAAAAAAACACATTACTATTCAGTCTGTTCCAATTCACAGCAACCCTGTAGGACAGAGTAGAACTGCCTCATAGGATTTCCATAGCAACTGATGTATTCCAACTGCCAGCCTTTTGTTTAGCAGCCGAATTCTTCACCACTGCACCATGAGAGGTATATATGTTTCTAAATGGTCTCCATAGAGGTGTTTTGTAACTCTCCTAACCTTCAGTGTTACAAAGTACACAAATAGTTCTCTGTACCACTCTTTTACTTTCAGTGCTTGCCAAGATTGCCAAATGAAACTGCTGATATAATTGTCCAAATATATAATTCTAAAACCATGATTACAGTATCATTTCCTTATTTCCTTGAGATTTACCTCTGGTCGTTCTCTGTTTAATGTTCAGTGTTCTGTAGCAGTTCTCTTTTAAATGTTCAGAGTAGGAGCTACACCGTCTAGTGAAACCAGAGGTCTGCAAGGCACAACCATCTTAAGGGAAAGGCTAAGCTTCCTTTCCAGGAAGTATGCTTTAAAAAAATGTGTTTCAAAACACCCTAAAGGTCAGTTCCCATGTCATAAGCCACCAGAGCATAAAGAAATGATAAACATCTCCCTTCTCGGCACATCTTTACAGGCCACCTGCAAAACGAGATGATACCAGATAGTGCGCACAGACCTAGATAAGTGACTGTACAACTGAGATGGAAAATCGAAATAAAACGACCAGACTCTCCTCAAAGGAACTTCAGAAAAAAGTCATAAATGCCACCCAGTGTTTCCCCAGCCCCAAGAAGCCTTTAAAAACCCCTTCTATTAGACAATGGACAGATAAGCTTTGGAGGAAGGTCATTCCTCCCTGTGTCTTGCGTGTTGACATGCAATAAGCCTTTGATTACTGTACCTAACCTCCTGTCTCAGAGACTGGCTTTTCGGCAGGTGGCATGAACCTGGAGTTTGTCCAGTACAAATAGTCCTGTCCCAGCAACATTATAAAATATAATCTGCATTATAACTTTAAGAGAATGAGCCCTCAGATCTGACTGCCTAAGGCTCAAAATGTTAATGTTCCTGAACTGCCTTGTACAGTATTAGCTAGTTGAAATTGCATTACCCAAGAGAAGGAACTGTGATCTGGATCTCAGCCTCATTTCAGAAGACTTTGCATGCTCCTCCCTGCCTGAGAGGGGAGCTTCTGCTCTGCAGAAGAGTCAACAACCAGGACGGATCTCCACGAGCCTGTTTCCACAAGGCCGAAAATGCCCAGCCTGAGGACTTTAATCTTTTAGCATTCCTTTGTGAATGTAACTACATTTACCCAAAGTGCAACATTCTTCACTCCTTTCTTGGGAGTGCAAATTGAGGAGACATAAAAAACAGATCTAAATGAATGAAATTATATATATATAATGCCATGAAAAAGTACTTTGAATTTTTCAATTCCCAGGCAAGTATTTCTAAAATGAAAAAAATTCTCAATGATCCACATGCTCTCATTTGTTAGTCTAGAGCTCTTGCTCAAGGACTTATTTGCAGAAGTACTGCATAGAACAGCATGATGATTCACTTGCTATTCTAACATTACAAGGCCCCAAACTGCAGAACCAAAAGCACGTCAGCAGCGAAAGAGGGTCAGTCCACTGGTGTGTGTGAGAATGGTCTGAATGATAAAACAATCAGGTGTCTCGGAGTACAGGAAAAAGAGCCAAATCCCATTTATAGAAGTCAAAATCTGCAGAAATAAATATTACAGTGTTCATTGTTTATTTATAAACAATTCAGAATAATTTATAATTTCTTCCATAGCTTCAAAATAGATTTCTGCCAGCTGTGTAATCTCTTAGAGATTGTTTGTTATAAGTAACCACTTGGTTTTGTAAAGTCCAGATAACTTTAAGCTGAAGATCATTTACTGATAGCCATTCAAACACTTTTATAGTTAATGGGCAATAAAATAACAAGTTTATAGTGCTTTGACTAGAAGATAATTCCCATACCCTTTTGGAGTCCAGTCCTGTACCATCAAGTTCCAGAAAATACAGCCACTAGGCACTGTGACTTTTCTCTGAAAAACATTATCTACTTCTTGGTACTTGTTTAGCAATCAAGAAAAATAAGGAAGAAAAAAATATCCCAAGGAAGTCTAAAATTGTTACCAAAGCCCTCTTTAACTTTGTCTTTCTGATACAGAAGACATTGTGTGAAACAGATTTTTTAAGTAGTGCTTAGAAATGATTTTTTCACCTCTCTCATTGTGCATTGGTATAAACCTTATGGAAAGTAATTTAGCAAATAGCTATCAAATTCACAAAACTAAATAACTGCAGAAGGACTTTTGAGGCACCTTGTGTTACAATTGTCAGCAATTGTCGACAGAACAGCAAGCTTTTTCTGGACAAGGAAGATGTATATTCCATACCTAGAAAGCAAGCAATCTGGAAGACTCTAAATCCTTAATAAATGCATGTCAAATGAATGAATAAGCATTGATTCAGTAGTGTCTGTCATCTGGCTCTGGCTCTTCCTGCTTCTTTGTCTTCTCCCAAGCACTCCTTGGGAATACATGTCAATTAAGGGTCTTCTCCAGCTTTGTTGTCTATGACTGCCCTAGTGAAGTCACCTTTGGGGCATGGTCCCAGAGCTAAGATTCTGCTCTTGTGTAGTTCTAGGTGAAAGACTGGGCACCAGAGTATTCACCAAAAGCCTTTTCATCCACCTTTAACAGGGATGAACTAACAAAAACAGCATTTTCCCTCAGTGAGCCAGTAGATATATAAGATTTAAATCAGTAGCTGATGCTGTCAGTTTCAATTCTAGAAGCCAAAGGGATGTATTCTCCTGGAAGGAATATTTGACCAGGTGTTAGGATAACTTAAGTAAGACAAATGAGACACTCTATAGGAGGAAGATTCTGAAGGTGGTATATAAGGTAAGAAGACTCTATGATCAAATGTGTCACTGAAATATCTCCTCAACTTCCCACAATAAGCAGTACACAGTGGTTTGGTATACCCATTCCAATACAGCAATATGTAGATTTAAATGTATTATAGAATGTAAAATATAAACAATATGTAGAATATTTTTAGTTAAGTTAAATTTGAATAAAGTAGTCCTGTAATGTGACTCCACTGTTTTAATAATGCTTATTCCAGTTCACTGCTGTGTTTACATGATGTTAAAATAACTTGCCAATGCAGAAAGTTTAATTAAAAAAATAGTGGTAGTGCCTTGGTATTTTTCACCAGGAAGGCAGTCCAATGGAGGTGATGGCTTGCACAAAGAGGACATCAGATAGGGACAGGAAGGCCGTTTGGCAAGAGTTATGGCCCTCAGAGGGTGGGACATGTGAGTGGATCAGAGGACAAATGGGATCAGGTAATTGGCTTCCTAGTAGGGAACCGTGTTAATGCTGGAAAAAGAAGTCACCAACATGGAAAGGGGAAAATTCAAATGAACCATGTGGAGCTGACTTGGAAGTATGGATGTAAATTCATGGTTTTCAATATATATGTATAAATAGATATGTAAGTAACTGTAGACTTAAGTGTGTGTGTGTGTGTGTGTGTGTGTGTGTGTACTCACTAAGAGAACTTTGGAGCAAAATGCCTCAGTAGCAATGAGCACACTTAATGCCCAAATCTTGGTGTCTAACCACATTTCTCCAGTAAGGAAACCAGAATTCAATAGAGTTTCCAACGGTGGGCCCGCACAAGAGTAAGACTGACACGTTAGCGTCCAGACATGTCAGAGAGTCAGCAAGTACTCTGAAAGTAGTGGAGACAAGACCGAAGAACACAGGGGGCACTTTGAAAGAGCTCCTGCTGACCAAATTTGGAACAATTTGAGAAGCAAAATAAATCTTGAGAGTAATGAATGGATTATAACTCACAGAATAAAATAGGAATCCATACTAGTAGTTAGAGAAGAAAGCTCTTTCTTAGAATGCTGACTGATAAGTATAGAAGGAATTTTTAATTCTGGCAGGAAGTACCAATGAAGGCTAAAATTGGTGGACGAAAGTGAAAAAAGTATTGTTTTACAAAGTCTCAGAGAATCTTACAAAATGGCTATTAGTTGCAGCAGAATAAAACTGTACAGTGGAGAAATTGAACAGAAACCATTTGAATCAAGCCATCAAAGATAACATTACTTTTGTTCATTGTCATCAAGTTGATTCTGACTCATGTTCCAGAGGGTTTTGTTAGCTATAATCTTAAGGGTAGCAGATCTCCAGGCCTTTTTTTCTGAAGTTCCACTGGGTAGGTTTGAACTGCTAACCTTATGGTTAGCATTTGGCACAGAAAACATAATACTGCTGGCCAGAAACAAACCATCTGGTAAGATACAGTCAGAAGAACACATCAAATCTCTGCTATTCCAGCCAACAATGCATAACCCAGGTTTAATAGAGGAAATACCAGACAAACAAAAATTGAAAGAAGTTCTATACAATAACTGACCTTCAAAAATGTCAGAGTCATAAAAGTCAAGGAGAAACTGAGGAACTATTCCAGACAGAAAGAGGGTTAGGAGGAAATCTGAGATGTGGAATTGGACACTTTTGTTCTAAGGACATCATTGGACCAATTAGCAAAATGTAAATTAGATCTCTGGGAGAAGCGTGCTCAAGAGTTAATCATACTATTCATGCAACTTTTCTGCAAATTTTAAATTATTTGAAAATAAAAGTTTAAAAAAACCTGTGCTCATCAGTATTATTTTTAAACTTCTACTGTGCAGCTCTAGCATTACACAGGCTAGGAAGGAAAGGAACATTGGCTGAAAAGCAGCAATAAAAGCAACAGCAAAGTGGCAAAGAAGACAAACTAATCATGTGATGTCAATCAACTGACAGTTTTCACAATAATTTTGGTTTTCATCTGCTCTGCTGGCATCCTGCAGGCACAACCTGTCTTTGCCTATTCATGTTTTCCCCTTCATACAGCTGATGTACCCATTTTAAGCCTCACAAAAGACATTTTGAGAATACCTTCTGCAAGCCCATCTTAGCTCTTTCTTTCCTTTTCTTCATTTATTTATTTTTAGAGGCAATATTTATTCTTTGGGAAGAGGCTACTATAAGCAGAGAATATCTAGTCTACCCACCCACCCAGGAGACCTCTGAGGAGACGACAGGAAGAAAGAGGAACTCAATGCTCGCCCCTTTACCTGCCCCATCCAGCCTGCTCTCACGCCCCGTCCTCTGTATTGCTCTCTTCCTCCTGTCTTCTCAGGGTCATGGATGTAATGCTGTTTGTGAAATTAATTAAATGATAATCAATCTTCAGAAATTTTTTTTGACCTATGAAGTACTCAAACTCCACACTTAAATATTAAAAGAAATGAAATACATATTATAAGTACCTTCCCACCCAGCCCTCCACTGGTCTTTGTACTTTTTTTTTTTTTTTTTTAACTTTCTAAATTCTCTTCCCCTGGTTCACATCAGAGCTATAAAACAGTCTGCCACTCTAAACAGCACTTGTCAGGAATGTGAGAAATTGTTAAAAGGAAAGAAATTGCAGAAAAGCTAAACTCAAATTACCTTGACTACAATTAAAATAGCCACCATTCTTTAGTAATGACAGGCAGGGTAGAAAGAAGGCAACTGACAGGTAAACTAAGATCTGGAGCAACATTCACAGATCAGGAGCATCTGAGAAACAATGGCCTCATGCTGGTCAGATATTTTAGTTCTCTTGCAGTCATCTGCCTCACAGAAACTCAGAAATACACTGTCAGGTAGCCTAGTGCTCCCCTCCTTACAGACATGATAATGATGCTTTCCCCTTACAACCACCCAAATTCCGTCGTGATGAAGAGAATGGCAGTGAAAATAAAAACAATAGTGATAACAATAGAAACCACAAAACAGGTAAACCAAAAAACCAACACCACTGCCATCGAGGTGACTCTGACTCATAGTGACCCTCTAAAACAGGATAGAACTGCCCCATAGTTTCCAAGGAGCACCTGGCAGACCTGAAACAACAATCTTTTGGTTAGCAGGTGTAGTGCTTCACCAGGAAACCACCAGGTTTCCAACAAAGCAGATAGGCAGTTCTATTTATGGCCAATGTACTCATTCTTTCTGAGATTCCCAAAGCCAAGAAAGCATGTAACCTAAATTGTAAACCACTTTCATTGGTCATTTCACATGATACACTATTCAGACACAGGTTCTATGAGCGTCCATCCCTTTGATTGCTCTCAGAGGAGACTCACTCAGTCAACTGCCCGCTGAAGGTATGAGGACCCTGAGTCTCAGTTCTCCTCCCAGAGGATCTGCTCCAGACCTGTCAAAAGGCTGTCACTCTACTTACATGCTCAGTACCACCATGAGGGGACTGAGGGGACACCTTTTCAGCATGGGCTCTGTTGCGAGTATTAGATCATGATATCCCTCTTCTGAAACTTGTCCCAAGGTGGTTCTCCCATATATTTATTCATTCAACATCCATTTATTAAGCACTCTGTACAAGGTACTCTTCCGAGCATAGTGAACAAAACAGACACAAGTTCTTGCCCTCTTGTGGAGCTTCTACTCTGATAGAGACACCAAAGATTTTAAAGTGAGATAGATGGGGATATAATAAGGGAAATAGGGAGAGCTAGACCTAGGAGACCCTGGTGGCACAGTGCGTAAGTGCTATAGCTACTAACCAAAAGTTTAGTGGTTCAAATCCATCATACACTCCTTGGAAACCCTATGGGGCAGTTCTACTCTGTCTATAGGGTCTCTCTGAGTTGGAATCGACTTGATGGCACTGGGTTTGGTGTTTGGGTTTTTTGGATCTAGGAAAAGGAGTTACAGTATTAAACCTAACAACTAGGGAAGGTCTCATATTTGAACAAAGGCCTGCAGGAAGTAAGGAATGTAGTTATCAGAAAGAGAGGGAAGAACAAAAACGTGAGGCAGGAGTGTGGCTGGTTTGCTCCAAGTGTAGCAAGGAGTGGAATGAGTTAGGGAAAAGGAAAAGGAGGAGGGTTAGAAGGATAATAGGAGTCTATATTCAGTAGAGGGGTAAAACTAAAACCAAACCCATTGCTGTCGAGTCGATTCTGACTCACAGTGACCCTATGGATAGAGGAGAACTGCCTATACAGTTTCCAAAGTGTAATGACAGCTGTTGCACTTAATTACTACTCCACCAGGTTTTCCATGGAGGGATATAGATCGCTATAAAACATTGGTTTTTATTCTGGAAAGAACCCCGGTGGCATAGTGGTTAAGATCTACAGCTGCTAACCAGAAGGTCAGTAGTTCAAATCTATCAATGAATCCTTGGAAATCTATGGGGATAGTTCTATTCTGTCCAATAATGTCACTAAGAGTTGGAATTGAATTGACTCAATGGCAATGGGCTGCTTTTTTGTCTTTGTTTTTTTGTTTTATTCTGAGTAAGATAAAAGAGAGTTTTGTTTGGGGGAATGACGTGATCTGACATCAGTTCTAGAAAATTCTTCCTGAACTTGATGAAAATTAAAAAAAAAATGTGGAAGCTATCAAAATAAGTGAAAGATAACTGTGACTTGGGCTGGGGTAATAGCAGTAAAGCTTGGCCAGAAGTGATTGGATTTTGCTGAAGAATTTGTATGGGTTATATGTGACAGACCTCAAGGATGATATCAGGATGTTTTGACCAGAGGAACTAGAGGGATGGGACTGACATTTACTGAAATGGCGAAGCTTGGGGAGGGAGAAGACTGAAGGGAAAATCAAGAGTTTTGTGTCAGTACTCTTGGTAATCAAGTAATATGTGGTCTGAGGATTGCTCATCATATTTGCCAGTATGGAGGTCATTAGTGAGCTTGACATGAACAGGCTCAGTGAAGAAGGTTCAAGAGTGAATGGAAAAAGAAAAATATAGATAGTCGATAAGAATTCGGTTAAGTGGCGGAAGTAACAGAACACAGCAGAAACGAGGTCAACACAACTGGAATACACCATAAGCCAAAATGTTTTCTAAATACAATTCAACATTTTAAAGAACAGAGTAGCAGGGACAGGGGTCTGGGGACAATAAATCAGGGGACATCAAGGTCAGTGGGCTTAACTTTTTTTTTTTCCTAAGAGTGTGTTCTGCATCCCATATTGGTAAGTGGTATCTGGGCTCTTAATGATAGTAAATATAAAGACCTAACAAAAGTCACTTAGGTTATTAAGCTACATTCTATTTTCTGCCTTAATAACCAGACTAACAGGTCTGATTCCTCTCCCTATCTCTTCCTCCGCGTATCTCTTCCTCTCCTTATCTCTGAGGATACAGATTGATTAAGACCTCAGAGAGAGCTAAAATTCTGTGGATAGTTTACTGTTTGATTATTCTGTGACAAACTTTGAGTCTACTCTGTTTAATTATCCTGTGACAAACTTTCAGGTCTGCCTTGTTTGATTATCCTGTGACAAAAGTTTGAGTTGACTCTTGTTTGATTATCCTTGACAAATTTTGGGGGAGTACACAATGCTTGTTTGATGTAGTGAAACCTTGTGATTCCTGACCATTGCTCTGTGAGAGACCCCCTCCCCTTTGAATTCTGGCTGTAAAAACCACCGGAAATATAACCCAGGAAGGACAGCTTTTGGCTGCTGTCCACCAGGCAGCTTGCAGATCTTCCAATAAATTATTTCTTGAACCCCATGCCATCTCTAAATTTTCAGTTACAGTGACAGGCAAGACAAAACTGGCATCAATTTTGGCAACATTAAAAACCAGCAGGTTGCCATCAAAGGAACATTAATCGGTTCCAACCCACCTGGAATAGATGAAAACAAAGAACATCCCAGACATGAGGAAAATATGAGCCCAGGAGGCAGAAGGGTTCATGTGATTGGGAGACTATATCAGCGTGAAACCAGAAGACTTGACGGTGGCAGGCCTCCATCAAAGACTGCCCTGACAGGGACACAATGTAAACTCCCTGGCAAAGCATGAGAAAACGGGCCAGTTCCTATCTAGAACTCTATAACAAAGACCAGACTTGATCACCCAACAACCTGGAAATTCTCCTGAGGACATGGTCCCTGGACTTGCTGCTGGCCTATGGCCAAAACCAGCACAGAAGCCAATACTTCAAAGATTGAACTCGACTATGGGATATAAAGTGACACAGGTGATGTGTGTCTTTCGTGGTTTAATATATATATGAGGCTCTAGATAGGCGAGGAGAGGGTAGAGAGGAGTGGGCAAGTATGGCCTGGGTGGATACTGAAAGCACAGAGTAGAAAGGAAGATTGTGCTATCCCAGGGTGAGGAGAGCAGATAAGAGTTGTATAGAGGTGAGTGCTTGGGGTTTCATATGGCAAATTGACTTCAATTGTACACTTTCACTTCATCACAGCAAAAAACTAAATACAAAAAAATAAATAAAAACAACGTGAATGGAAGGAGACTAATGGTATAAAGAGGGTGGAGAGCAACTTTCTAGTGTTTTCTTTCTTCCTGTCAAAGAAGGTAGAAAAATACCTATAAAGTAGTAAAAGAATGTATAATTAAGAAGCAGAAGATGTGGATAAATGGAACTAAAAAAAAAGAAAAGAGAAAACCAACTTGTTTAATGCCAAACAAGGCAAGAAAAAGAGACAAAGGTCATTTAGGACAAACATAGAAAACAATGAGATGGTAGCTGTCATGGTTGGAATTGTGTCCGCCCAAAAATGTGTGCAACCACGTGGCTGGGATATGGTTCCCAGTATCTTGGGACTGTCCTCCATTGTGTGGTTTTGCTAACCTGTATGTTAAAGGATTAGGGTGGGCTGTGAATTCCTGCTGTAGGGGGAGTTTCCCTGGAGTGTGGCTTGCCCCACCCTTAATGCTTTTAGCTTGCAAGGAATAAAAGGAAAAAGAAACAAAGGACAATTTGAGAACCTCGCTACCATCAAGCAAGCAGCACCGGGAGCAGAGCACATCGTTCAGACCAGAGGTTCGTGCGTGAGGACGCTCCCTGGACAAAGACTGATGCAATACCGGACTTTCCTCCAGAGCCGACAAGGGGAAAGTGTTTCCCTGGAGCAGACACCCTGAATATGGACTTGCGTAAGAATAAATCTTTCTTTGTTAAAGCCATCCACTCTGTGGTATTTCTGTTAGAGCAGCCTAGCTGACTAAAACAGTAGCTTTACACCCCAAAGTATGAGTGACTGCGTGAAGTGGAAATAAATTGGACAGATTCATAAGGACAAGAATTATAACCTGAATTTTAAAAATTGCCTAAATCATCTTAAATACAAGGACAGAAGACAGGTGAACCTAAAAGAAGAGAAAAAGATACCAGCAAATATCAACCAAAAGAAATATGGAATAACAATATTAATTTCATACAAAAAAAAAACCCATTGCTGTTGAGTTGATTCCAATTTGTAGTGATCACAGTATAAGACAGAGTATAATTGTCCTATAGAGTTTCCAAGGAGCTCCTTGTGGATTTGAACTGATGATCTTCTGGTTAGTACTTAACTGCTGTTCCAGCAGGGTTTCCATATCATACAACATAGGCTGTAAAATAAAAAGCATTGTTTGAAAAAAAAAAAGGAATTTTTTTAATATTAAAATGTTCAATAGCAAAGGACGTTAAAATAAATCTAAATTTGTATGTGACTAATAGCAGAGACTAAAAGTATGTAAAGCAAGAGTAGACAAAAATATAAAAAACAAGTTCACAATTTAAGGTTTTAGCAGACTGCTTTTAGTAACTCATAGAACAAGCAGAAAAATATCGATAGGATTGCATAAGATTTGAATAACATAATTAACACACCAGATATAACTGGCAAATATATAACTCTGCATCCAAAAACTTCACAAACCCCATTCTTTTCAAGTGCACATGGAATAATTTTCGGAACTGACCATATGTGGGGCTACAAAGCAAATCTGAACAAGTTCCAAAAAACTGCAATTATATGGAATATGTTCTTTGACCACAGTGGATTTAAAGTATAATTCAATACCAAAAGATGACTAGAATACCTCAATATAAGGAAATTTAGCAAATTCTAAACCAGAAGTCAAAGAAAAAATATAACAAAAATTAAAAAATATTTTTTACCTGAGCACTAAAGAAAATACACTGTATCAAAATATGTGTGCAGCTAAAACAGTTATTACTGGGAAATGTATATTCTCAAATCCTATACTAGAAAAACTTAAAATCAATTAAGTAATCATCCCATTGAAGAATGTAAACCAACAGCAGAAAATTTACTACAATAAAATAGGAAACAAAAAATATAGGAACAAAAATTAAATAAGAAATAAAAAGCAGTCTGATAGAAGAGGAAAATAAAAAAGGCAAGCTTTTTTTTAATTCTAATAAATTTATAAAATCATAACAAGGCTAATCAAGGGAAAAGGTAGAAAATACAAATAACCAATATCAGTATTGAAGGAACATCATTATAGTTCACAGACATTAATTAAGGAAATAATAAAGGATATTATGGATATATGTCAAAACATTTATAATTTCAAGTTAAATGGAAAAGTCCTAGGCAAATAAAACTGACCAAATCCAACAAAAGAAGAAGGAAAAAATCCTATAATTCTACAGTTACTTAAAACTGACACTGTAATTTTAAAAGTGTCTCACAAAACTACAGGCATAGATTGATTCATCAATAAATTCATTTATGTACTTAAAGAAGAAATACTGTAAATCCAATCTCACACAAACTCAGAAAATAGAATAAAGGGAATATTTCCCAGATCATTTTAAGCTAGAACAATACCTGACATGGATACTATTAAAAAGGAAAATCATAACTCAACTTCTCTAGTAAGTATAAATGTAAAGTCCGTAAATGACATACTACCAACGTGAATCTAGTTTTTTTCTGGTTTTTTTTTTTTTTTTTTTGATGATGCACCATGACCAAAAATGGTTTACTCAAGGAATGCAATGGAAGTTTAACCTTTTAAAAAGCAATCACATAATTTGTCCCATAAACAGAATAAAGGAAAATTATCACATAATCAACTGAATGAGTATAGAAAAGGCATTTCACAAAATTCAAACCAACAGTGACAAACACCCTTAGCCAGGAATAGAAAGAAATTTTCTAAGCTTGACAAAGACTATGAGGGCAGGGAGGTGGGGTAGACAGCAAACGTAATAAATAGCAGCGAAATACTGAAAAATTTCCTACAATATTGGGAAGAGTAGAGGTAAGTCTCCTGCCACCCTTACATGCTATGTTGCCTTGAAGGTCATGGCCAGTACAAAAAAGGCAGTAAAAAAAAATTTTAAATAATGATTGGCAAAAAAAAAGTAAAGCCGTCATTATTCACAGAGAATATGATTGTGAATATAGGAAATCCAAGAGAATCTACAAGCCAACTATTAAGATGTAGTGTCACTAGATACAGGTCAAAACAAAAAATCTTTTAGAGCAATTATTTAAATTTTTTACATATATCATTTACACATATATGTGAAAGAAGCCAGACCAAAAAATTACATAATGCTGTGTTTAAATAAGTTCAAACACATGAAAAATAGATCTACGGCAATAAAAGCTCAATGTCACTCAGTCAATTCCAACTCACAGTGAGCCTATAGGACAAAGTAGAAGTGCCTCAGAGGGTTTTCAAGGAGCAACTGGTGGACTTGAACTGCCTACATTTTGGTCAGTAGCCAAGCTCTTAACTACTGAGCCACTAGGGCTCTTCCACTTACATACTGGGCTCTGAAAAATGATTTAGTTGAATCAAGGACCCTATTGTTAGAATCCTACTGCTGTAATGAAGGTGATCCTACTGCTGATCAGCAATAGAATTTTAAAATGTCTCACAAAACCAAATAAGATTTCTCTGCTGTAGGAGAGTTTGCTTTCTGACAGGGTCAAAGAAAACATTGCAAAAATATACAGAAAAAGTAAGCATTAGGTACAATTTCAGAAATTTTGACTAAGAATAAACCTTGCTGTATATTTCCAAGAGTGCAAAAAATCATGTTCATCAGGCTTTGCATTAGCAATCAAGTGTTAGTTGGTTTGTTTGTTTCAAATAGTGTCTTAAATAAATTTCTTTAAAACAAATATTTTTGGTAGTACTACTAGCCTCTGACAAGTGTGCTGTGCCTGTATTTTCAGGATCCTATGTATTTGCTCCTTAATCCACCATGGCTTTAGCCTTCATTCCTTCTATGAAATTACTTTTGCAAGGTTCACCAGTAAACTGAATGTGGCCAAATCCAGTGTTTTATTGGGTATCCTCATAATACAAGGTTAGATTGCTTTTCCTCTAACCTGTATATAATTCTTTTTATGTGTCCTTTATTATTGCTCACTGCTGATTAACCCCACCCCGCTAGTTGCAAATGCTCCCAAAGGCTTTTTCAGAAGCTCTCCACACTTGTTTTCTTATGTCTTATCCTTGGACAGCTTATTATCTTAGCTAAATAATAAAATTTAGACCAACGCAAATGGTTCCTGTGAGGTTTGATACCACTCTTTAGGTTTTAACTTCACAGGGGTGCTTATTTTCCTGCAAGACACTATGTCCACATGCTGGATAAAATGTGACTATATAAATAGTTGTACCTGATTAAAAAGCAAATTCTGAATGAGTCATCTGTTTCTTGGCTTGGCTTGGCTTGGCTTGGCTTGGCACCTGTTTCTAAGAAAAGATGGAATGAACTCCTTTCTCCCTGTGCCTCCCCTCTAAATGCAACAAAATACCCTGCAAATAATGAAAAATCCATAAAAGGACTCTGAAAGGTGGAAAAAAGGTGGAATGGCTAGAAATCTCAGGAGTTAAAGAACAACACTAGGATGGATTCCGTAAGTCACTGTTGTTTAATTTCTCATCTATCCCAAACTGGGCACCAGAGAGCCCTGTTCTGCAACCCAGACCTTTCAAAAGTCATACACAAGAAAAAGGAGAAAGAAAGAAAGCACTATAGTTTCTGGCCAAAATACCAAGAAAAGAAAGGGAGAGAGTAGCCCGACAGAGACTTAGTGAGGAGAACCACACCCAGTGCCAGCAACAACCTATCTGTCCACAACAGTGGTATCAGCAAGATCCATGACGACGCTGTCAGCATCAGTCCAGGCAATTTATTTCTCCCCTTGACTCATACTGGGTGACAGTGATGGGTCCGATTTGACACTGACCAGCCATCTAAGGGGTTAATCTGTCCCTCACCTAACACCGACCTAGCTACACTCGTCAGCATCACCCAGCTTGCCAACCACTTCCTTTCCGTGTGCTGCCAGTCAGCGGAAAGCCCAGGTGCCCTCGGCGACAGCGTCAGCACAGACAGGGAGGATTGCCAAAACCTACAGGAAGCCCAAACAAAATAATAGCCTATTAACATAGAAGATTTAAATACAGTTAGGAGTCTCTAGGAGTCCTCCAGGTACAGTGGTTAAGAGCTAAGCTGCTAACTAAAAGGTTGGCAGTTCAAATCCACCAGCCACTCCTTGGAAACTTTAAGGGGCAGTTCTACTCTGCCCTATGGGTCAATATGAGTCACAATCAGCTTAATGGCAACAGGTTTGGGTTTAGTTTAAGAGTTTCTAAACATAATATCTAAAATGTCCAAAACATAACCAAAATTTACTCATCATACCAAGAACCGGAAAAGTCACAACTTATGTGAGAAAAGATAGTCAACTGACAACAAACCTGAGATATATGAGATACTGGAACTGTCTGACAAACATTGTAAAGTATAGCCATCAGCAATACCATTCAACAAATAATCAAAAATTTCTTCTAAACAAAGAAACATAAGTTACTTTAAAAAAGTGAAATGATAGAACTGAAGAATATAACAACTGAAATAAAAAACTTCATAGAAGGGCTCAGTGGTAGGACAGAGAGGACAGAAAGAGAATAGGTGAGCTTGGTAAGAGCTCAACAGAATGGACTCAATCTGAACAGAGAAAGAAAAGAGACTTAAAAAAAAGAATAGAGCTTTAGGGCTCTATGGAACAGAAATAGATCTAATATTCATACCACCAGAATCCCAAAAGAAGAGGAGAAAGAATATAGGACTGAAAAAATAGTCAAAGAAATAATGCTCAAAGACTCTCCAAATTTGATAAAGACAAATTTATAACACTAAAAGCTTATATTAGAAAAGAAAAGTATCAAGTAAATAATCTGTTATAGTTCCTACTTTAAGAAACTAGAAAAAGAGCAAAATAAACACAATCAGGAAGAAGGAAATAATAAAGAACATAAATCAATGATAACAGAATAACAACAAAGAAAATCAGTAAAATAAAAAAGTAGGTCCTTGAAAAAAAATCAATAAAGTTAATTAACTTCTAGCAAGAATAACAAAGCATATAATTATTATAAATGGGTTTATAAATTAATAATAAACTTGGTGAAACCTGTAGCTCTTGAGTCAATTCTGACTCGTAGTGACTGTGTCAGAAAGAGAAGAACTGCCCTGTCATGCTTCCGAGGAGAAACTGTTGGATTTGAGCTGCCGACCTTTTGATTAGGATCTAAACACTTAAACCACCATACCATTACTCTCCACCTAAAACCAAACTCATTGCCTTCTAGTCAATTTTGACTCACAGTAACCCTACAAGAGAGAAGTTTCCAAGGGGTGGCTGGTGGATTTGAACTGCCAGCTTTTTGGTTAACAGCCATAGTTCTTAACGACTGGGCCACCATGGCTCCAACTGCACCACCAGGGCACCACAAATTATTCACGGTAGGTGTGAAACAAGGGATATCACTACAGATGCTGCCGCCATTAAAAGGATAATAAGAGAATACTATGATCAATTCTCCATCATAAATATGACAACTTAAAAGAAATGGATTGATTCCTTGAAAACCACTAACTATTAAAATTCAATATATAACCTGAATAGATCTATAAATATTAAGGGAATTGGATTTGTACTTTTGAAACTATCAAAAAAGAAATCTCCCGGCCCAGAAGACTTCACTGGAGAATTTCAGCAAGCATTTAAGGAAGAATTAACACTAATTTTATTCAATCTCTTTCCAGAAAATGAAAGAAAAGTTGTCAATTCTCCGTTTTATGAGAACAGTATTAGCAAAACTAGATAAACTAAAAACCAAGCCAAACTCACTGCAGTCCAGCCAATTCTAACTCATATCAACTCTGTAGGACAAAGTAGAATTGCCCCATAGGGTGTCCAAAGATCAGCTGGTGGACTTCAACTGTTAACTTTTTGGTTAGCAGCCAATCTCTTAAACACTGTACCCCCAGAGCCCCCAAATAGACAAAGATAGCACAAAAAAAAAGAAGATCACGTATCAACATCACTGTGAACTTAGATGCAAAAATTCTCAAAAAAATCTTAGCAGAACATTTTGGGCAAAAGTCAAAGAAATAAAAATAGCAGAGTATTTCAGATCTTACATAAATCTTTCAAACTCTCTCTGGTCTTTTCTCTGGCCAAGAAGAAAGAAATCTTCAGATTCACTCTTGTGCCTTTTTAGGACTGAAAGCCTCTGATATATTTTCAAAGTAGCTTAGTGTCAAACACTCTGACTATCTTGAACAGTCAGTCAAGATACTAGAAATTTTTTTATTTTGTTTTCTGACCATATACAATGAGTTCTCTATTCATCTAGTTCCTGATTAGTTTCTAACCTTTAGCATAACGAAGAAACCTTTTTCAGCCCCTTGAAATCTGTAGTAACATGATTTAGATGACAGAAAACATCTTCAAGGCTGGACTACCTGACTCCCACACTGCTGTGATCTTCCTGCCAGTTTAGGCCGCCCTTCACAGAGTTCTGCGGGGTCTGCCATTTCTACAGTCTCAACTGTCAGACCTTAACAGTCTCACTCAGCTCTAAACTTCTCTAACACTTATGGCCTATATTAACGTTTTATTTTAAATTAAATGTACTCCTTTTACATGCAAATTCAATTCATGGTGACAAATGAATTCGGCCCTTTGTAACCATCATCATAATCAAGCTGTAGAATATTTCCATCACCCAAAGTTGCCTTGACCTCTTTCTCTAACTCTCGGCTGCAAACAACCAACCCCTAGTTTTCACCACTATAGATTATTTTTGCCTTTTCTAGAACGTCATTAAAGGGAAAGCATAAAGTGTGTTCTTTTTCACGATGATGCTTTTCAGTAGTTATTTCTTTGTATTGCTGAGCAGTATTCCATTGTATGGCTACTGTTGTTAGTTGTTAAGTGCTGTGGAGTCAGTTCTGACGCACAGCCACGAGTGCACCGAGCGAAACACTTGCAGTCCTGTACCATTCTCGTGCCTGAGCCCACTGTGCGGTCTCTGGGTCACTCCATCTCATTGAATGTCTGCCTTTTTTTCCCTGACTCTCCACTTGACCGTGCAAAATGTCCTTCTCCAGCATTTGATCCCCTCCTTGGCATGGCCACGTCCTTCTCCAGGGACTGAGCCCCTCCTTTATATGGTCACCTATGTTGTTTATCCATTCACTTCTTCATGAACATTTGGATTGTTTGTAGTTTGGGGATATTACTAGTAAAGTTGCTAAGAGCAGTCATGTACAGTTACTTTCACGGGGTCGTATGTTTTCATTTGTCTCGGGTAAACAGCCAGCACAGAACAGCGGGTGCGGCGTGTTTCACTTTACAAAGAAGGTGAGACTATTTTATATTTCCACCAGCAATGTGTGATAATTCCAGCTGTTCTACATCCTTGTTAACACTTGGACTTTTTAGTCTTTTTAATTTCACCATTTTAGTGAGTGTGTAATGATGGATCCTGTGATTCTAAGCTACATTTCCCTAGTGGCTAATAACGCAGAACGTTTTTTATGTGCTCATCAGCCTTCATTCATCAATTGTTTGCTCAAGTCGTTTGCCCCTTTTCTAACTGGGTTGTTTTGCTTGTTACTATTGAATTTATATATAAAATGGGTAAATATCCATTGTTAACTATACATATCATGAATATTACCTACCAATTTGTTACTGTAATCATTTTTCCTATGAGTATCTTTGAAGATCAAAAGTTTGCATCTTAGTAAGATCCAAATTATGATCTTAAAATTGTATGGTTAGTGCATTTTCTGTCTTGTCCTAAAATTTTTTCCTATGTCATAAAGAGCTTTATCCTTTGTTTTGTGTATTTTATATTTTTGTCATTTACACTGGTCTATGATTCATTAAATTCTCTTATGATTAATAACAATAAAAGACAACTCAGCTTCCTCTGTCTCCATTAATATTAAACTTAATTGTATAAGTTGAATTAGAGAATCAATGATTTATTTTAAGCCCCGCCAATTTCCCACTAACAAAATAAGAGCAGTAATACCTATTAGTGAAGGCTCGAAACATATAAACTGCTTCATTTCTTAACAAAATACTAATATTTCACATATACTAAGGCAAAAGCATTAATTTTGTTTCCCTGATTGTGCTTTTATCAAAAATTTCATCCCCAGTTCTTTCTTTACTATTGTTAATAATAGCAAAATGATTCTCTTGAAATGCCCACAGCTCAATAAGCTTGCAAAGGAGGAGCAACAAAAGGAGAGGTCAGCAGCCATTCCATCCCTCTCCCTTACTCAGAAAGAGTTGGGAAAGCTACTACACAGCTAATGAATTCTAAATCTTCTGCTTTCATTCCCTTTATTTTCCTTGGCATTCAAATATATTTGTAATGATTTATTCTCTGAAATGAGTTTGCTTCTGAAGACATAGGAGGGAGTTTTATAAAAACTTGGGACAAGCATCTTATAACAGCAATTCATTTTTTGTGTAACTATTCATGAAAAGGCATAAGAATAAATATTTCAATATCTGATTTAAAAGTTAAATGCCATTAATTTTTGTGTGTAGAGAGATAGGCAAACAGACAGACATCCATTGTCTATAGCTGACGAAAATGAGATTCCCCCCAAAATTCTAGTGTTTGTAATTCTAAGAAAGAGGTTCTTGAAATTGGTCTGGCTCATTCCCTAATCTACACATATGACTTAATACCATGTTATTTTATTGTCCTTTAAATATCCTTGTGCTTGTAGGTTTTTCACTATAACTCTAAAGTAGATTCTGAGTATTGAAAAGGTGAAAGATGTTATCCCATGTTCTACAGGGTTCCTAAATGATTTTCATGTGCAGCGAGGCTAGAGGGCCATTGTTCTCAAAATGTGGTCCACTTTCAGGGACATACAAGATCAAAAATAAAAACTGTAATATGAAGATGTTACTTGCCTTTCTCATTATGATGACATTTGTATTGGTGCTGTCAAAGCAATGGTGAATAAAATTGCTGGCAGTAGCACCAAACTATCCTAGTCACCACTACACACAGAAGAAAAAAGAGAAATAATTATTTTGACAAATAACATCCTTTGTGAACCAGAAAAAAATTACAAATTCAATTTTATAAAATACCTATCCTTTATACACTCCCTTTTAGTGTTCTATTCAACAAGAAGAAGGCACATAAAGCAGTTCCACAGCGTATTAAAGAACGGCTATTGTCTCAAGGATCAGAATTTGTATGATTCTTTAGGTGCTCAGCTGAACTAGCAACTCTAATGCGGAACCTAATTTTCATTTGAAAGTCTGAGAAACATATTGGTTACTCCTGCTTGGACTGTTGGCAGATATTTCCATAACAACAAACAAAATGAGATGTCACTGTAATGAAAATAATCAACGAATTTTTGCTAAAGATCAAATATGAGCTTGAAGCCAATTTGAGAATTTTGAAAAGATTGTACCTGCCACTATGAATTTGTTGCTATGTGCTATTGAAACAGTTGCTACTCACGGTAGCCTGTACAACAGAACACACTGCCCAGTCTTGTGCCATTCTCATGATCACTGTTACGCTTAAATACATTCTTACAGCCACAGGGTCAGACTATCTTGGTAAGGGCTTCCTCTTTTCTGCTTACCCTCTACCAAATACAATGTTCCTCTCTAGGGAAAGGTCCCTCCTGAGTATGTGAGACAATATCTTACCATCCTTGCTTGTAAGGAACATTCTGACTATACTATTTCCAAGACAGATTTGTTTACTCTTTTCCATGGCATATTCACTGTTCTTCCTTAGGGCCACAATTCAAAGGCAGCAGTTCTTCTTTGGGTGTTTTCTTATTCATTGTCCTAGTTTTATCTGCATATGAGGCAACTGAAAACAGCTTGGCTTGGGTCAGGCACGTCTTAGTCTTCAAGGTGACATCTTTGTTTTTTACAACTTCAAAAAAGTCTTTTGCAGCAGATTTGCCTAACACAATGTGTCCTTTGATTTCTTGGCTGCTGCTTCCTTGGGTGTTGACTGTAGATACAAGTAAAATGAAATCCTTGACAACTGCAATATTTTCTCCCTTTAACATGAGGTTGCTAATTGGTCCAGTTGTGAGGACTTTTGATTTCTGTGTGTTGAGGTGTAATCCATACTGAAGGCTGTGGTCTTAGAAGTGCTTCAAGCACTAAACACTTCAAGTCCTTTCATTTTCAGCAAGTAAGGTTCAGCCATCTGCAAAAAGAAGACTGGTGATGAGTTTTCCTCCAGAACTGATGCCCTGTTCTTCTTCATATAGTTCAGATTCTTATATTACTTACTCAGCATACAAATAGAATAAGTACAGTGAAGAGATACAACCCTGATGAACACCTTTCCTGATTTTAAACTATCCAGTACTCCCACGTTTTTCAAACAACTGCCTCTGGATCTATATAGAGGTTCTTCCTGAGCATAATAAAGTGTTCTGGAATTTCTTTTCTCAGCTTATCCAAAATTGTTATAATCCACACAGTCAAAGGCCTTGGCATAGTCAAGAAAGCAAAGGTAAACATCTTTCTAGTATTCTCTGTTTTCAGCCAAGATCCATTAAGACATCTCTTGTTCTGAATCTGGCATGAATTTCTGACAGTCCCTTATTGATGAACTGCTGTAACCTTTTTGAGTAATATTCAGTAAAATTTTGCCTGCATGTGATGTTAATGATATTGATCAATAATTTCCCCAGTCTCTTAGATAATTTTTCTTGGAAATGGGCACAAATAAGGATCTCATTTAGTTGGTTGGCCAGGTAGCTGTGTTCTGAATTTCATGGCATAGACTAGTGAGTACTTCAAGCAGGGCAGCCATTTATTGAAACGTTTCAGTTGGTGTTTTGTCAATTCCTGGAGGCTTGTTTTAACTCAATGTTTTCAGCGCATGTTAGAGCGCTTCCTTCAGTATCATTGGTTCTGATCACATGCTACTTCCTGGTGACTGAACATCCACCAGTTCTTTCTGGTACAGTGACTGTGTATTTCACCCATCTTCTTCTGATGCTTCCTGCATCATTTGATATTTTGCCCATAGAATCTTAATAGTGCAACCTGAGGCTTGAAATTCTTCTTCAGTTCTTTCGTCTTAAGAATCCCAAACATGCTCTTCCCTTTTGGTTTTCTAACTCTAGGTCTTTGCAATTGTCATTACAATGCTTTGCTTTCTTTGAGCCACTCTTTGAAATCTTCTGTTCAGCTTCTTTACTTCATTGTTTCTTCCTTTCACTTTAGCTACTCCATATTCAAGAACAAGTTTCAGTCTCTTCTGACATCCCTTTGGGTCTTTTCTCTCTTTTTTGCCTTTTTAACAGCCTCTTGCTATCTTCATGAGGTCCTTGATGTCATGTCACAACTTCTCTGGTCTTCAGTCATTAGTGTTCCGTGTGTTAAATCTGCTCTTGAGGTGGCCTCTAAATTCAGGTGGTGTATATTCATTGTTGTACTTTGGCTCTTGTGGACTTATTTTCATTTTCTTCAGTTTCAACTTGAACTTTCAGTCAGCCCCTGGCCCTATTCTGACTAATGATATTGTGCTTTTCCATTGTCTTTTTCCACAAACGAGGTCAATTTGATTCCTGTGTATTCCATCTGGGAAGGTCAATGTGTATAGTGTCCGTTAATGTTGTTGAAAAGGTATTTGCAATAAAGAAGTAATCGGTCTTGAAAATTCTACCATGCAATCACCAGCATCATTTCTGCCACCAAGACCATATTTTCTAAGCACCGATCCTTCGTCTTTGTTTCTAGCTTTTCCATTCCAATCACCAGTAAGTATCAATGCATCCTGATTGCATGTTCAATCAATTTCAGGCTATAGGTGTTAGTAAAAACCTTCAATTTTCTTTGGCCTCAGTGGTTAGTGTGTAAATGTAAACAATCATCTTATTAACTGGTCATATGGATATTATGTTATAATTGATGGTGTATTTTGTATAGATCACAACATGTTCTTTTTGATGATGAATGTAATGACATTTCTATTCAATTTGTCATTCTTGGTGTATTAGACCATAAGATCATCTGATTCAAAAATACCAAACCATTTCAGCTCACTAATGCCTAGGATATCAATCTTTATATGCATTCCATTTCGCTTCTTATGATTTCCAATTTTCCATTTCATACTTTGTACATCTCGAGTTCTGATTATTAATGGATGTTTGAAGCTGTTTCTTCTCATTTTGAGTCATGCCACATCAGCAAATGAAGGTTCTGAAAGCTTGGTTCTATCCACATCACTAAGGTGATTTCTACTTTGAGGGGACAACTCTTCTCCAAGTGTCTTTTGAGTATCTTTCAACCTGAGGGGCTTCTATTCTGGCACTATATAAGCCAGTGTTCCATTGCATTCATCAAGTTTTCACTGGTTTGTTGTTTTCAGAACTAGACCTCCAGGTCCTTCTTCCTAGTCTGTCTTAATCTGGAAGCTCAGAGGAAACCTATTCACCATGAATAATCCTACTGATATTTGAATGCCAGTGCCATAGCTTCTAACATCAGGGCAACACACAACCTCCCATAGTAGACAGACACACATCAGTCACTATGATCTTAATGGCTACGGGACATGTGAAGACTTTTTTAAAGAAATCGATGGTCATGTTAACAAATACAAGTTTCTGATAGGACACAGTGGGATGGGACCAGATGGGATAAACCTGCGCAGACACACAGCAGTAACTTCCAACGGAGCATCTATGTTACAAAATCGTGCACGGTTAAAATGTATAATATAACATTACAAAAATCTCTGATACAGCTTTAAATTCTACCTTTAACTAACCTTTAAAAACTCTACCTGTCGAGTTTGGTGAAGTATCAGTTATATGAAAAGGCTTTTAAAATACCCTTCCCTCTTTTTATAACTACATGTCTGTGTAAGAGAACAAATTTTCATCATATTCTCCATTGACAGCACAAATTGCAATAGCTAAAGGCAGACACAAACATGAGAAGCCACCTGTTTTGTCTTGAGCCACATATCAAAAATCCAAAGAACCAAATCCATTGCCATTGAGTCAATACTCACACATGGCAACCCAACAGGACAGAGTAGAACTGCCTTATATGGTCTCCAAAGAGGACCTAGTGGATTCAAACTGCCGACCTTTGGATTAGCAGCCATAGCTCTTAACCACTATTGCCACTAGGATTTCTACACAATAAAAACGTTTTCAAAAATGTAAAGAAAAGCCACTCTTGTCAGTTGCTCTTGTCTTAGGAAATATAGTTATTATTTTTAAAATATGTGTCATTTATATTAACAGCAAATGGATTTGTTTTTGTTATTTAAAGAAATTCATAAATATTGATATATATCTGTTTTAGTCACTAATATTATTAATATAACCTACATAAAGTTCTTTGGGGTCTTCAATAATTTTAATAGTGTAAGGGGGTCTTGAAACCAAAAGTCTGAAAAGTGCTATTCTACATAATAAATTTCTCGGGAACACATTTGTGACTTACACTATTTTTGTACATCTCCCCATTTCTCCCTCTCCATTTCCTCAACTTCCCATGTAAAGCTAAGTATAATTTTAGTGCGCAATGTACAATTGTTTGTAAAATTGAATTGAATTGACGGTGATCTCAATCTTCACCCAATTCAATGCAGTAGTTTTTAACTGAGATATTCTGTGGCCAACTAGAAAGAATGAACAGCAGTTTGGGATTAAATTGTGTTCCCTCAAAATACGTTTTAGGATTCTAACCACTAAACCTGTGGATGTAACTCTGTTTGTAGATAAGATCTTCTTTGTTATGTTAATCAGATCACATACATATAGAGTGGACTCTATGTCTAATCACTTCTGAGGTTTAAAAAAGAACAGATTAGATACAGAGGCAGACACACCAATGATAGAACGTAGAAGCCCGTAAGCACTGTCTACAAACCAAGGGTCGCTAAAGAACCGAGGAACACCCAGAGCTACTGACAAGAAAGGAATCTATAGGCTACTTGATTTGAACCTTCAACCTCCAGAAATATGCTTAGAAAATAAGTTTCTGTTCTTTAAAGTCACTCTCTGGTGGTACTTGTGTTACAGAAGCACGAGCTAATTAAGGCAATGGCACAAAATTACAAACGTTCTTAAACCTTGGATTTTAATTGGAGGAGGTTTGGAATCAGAAAAAGAAATCGTATTTGTCAGTTCACTCTGCTTATAGGAGCAGTAGGGTGGAAAAGTGGGAAAGTTCCAACAGCACCATGTTCATATAAAGAAGAAAATAACTTTTACAACACGATAACAAAGTGTAAGAAACTAACCAAAAGCAAGAGGAAGGGAAGGGAAGGTGATTATCCCTTTGGCCCTTCAGGGAGCATCTTCAGTTTGTATTCCTGCCAGAAGGAATATCCAGCTATTTATGCTAAGCAAGTCAGTTTCTTGAGGTGAAGGTAAGCAGGCTTGAGAAAGACCTTTCTATATACTTTTCTGAAAATAAAACAAAAATAGAAAGGAGGAAATGATCCAAAAAAGAAAACTGGAAATTATGTTTCTTAGGAGACAGAAGGGAATCTAAATCCACATCCAAATGATACTGAACAGATAAATATGCCATAGAGGAGAGAGAAAATAAGTCAGCACCACTGGAACTTAACTAAGTGCATGCCGCTTCTCGCTGCAGGGTAATGTATTACAAGTCAGAGAAATGTGAATTAATATATGCATAAGAAGCTATGTTCTGCCTACTTAATTGGCAAAAAGTTTTAAAAGCTGATAATATGCATTGTTGATGAAGGTGTAAGAAAACATTTGTTTCTATTGTTATCAAAGTGTAAAATGGCAGTTTTTCTTCTTTGTTTTTGCTTTGTTATTTGGAGGATAAAAATCCTCCTTAGTAAATAATCAAACATGGATACAGAGATATATTCACAAGAATATACTTTGCAGCAATGTTTGTGACCAAGAAACTAAGCTTTGAAAATAAATAGGTGCCAACAGGGGCATAGTACTTCATACTTTGCTATATACCATATAAGATGGTACTTGATAATCTGTTGTAGTTAAGAATAAGTGGAGACCACAGAATATATATTATGTAACATGAAAAATGTATGTGTATATAACTTTCTGAACAAAATAGGTGTGTATATATGTTTAAATATTTATAAAATTTTTAAAAATAAATAAATTCCTGGATAGAAGAATCAAATATGGGGAGAAAGCAAGGAAGGGAGTAGATATTGAAGTATATTCTAATTAATTACTTTTTTGGTTTTTGAATTTTTTTTAAAAATGAGTAAATTAAGTTGTACAATTCTATGTACACAAATAAATAATCATATTCATATGCATAAAAGGGGACTTTTAAAAGAGAAAACAATGTACTGGTGCTGCTTGTAGAAATCGGAGAATTGGAATTTCCACAAAAGACACTTTGGAAACTTCCAGAGGCACTATGAAATCTGAAAAACTGTAAGATTCACAGCCTTGAGAATATAGGAAGGTGCAGCGCCTTAGTTATTTTTTTTTTCAAAACTGAAGACAATTAGAAAAAGTCCACGAGAGCCAAACTATGACCTTAAATATTTCCCACCTGAGTTTAGAGACCACCTCAAGAACAGATTTGACGTGCTGAACACTGATGACCAAAGATTAGACAAGTTGTGGAATGATGTCAAAGACATCACACATGAAGAAAGGGGTCATAAAAAAGACAGGCAAGAAAGAAAAAACTAAATTGGGTGTCAGAAGAGACAAACTTGCTCTTGAACATCAACTAGCTAAAGCAAAAGGAAGGAGCGATGAAGTGAAAGAACTGAACAGAAGATTTCAAAGGGCAGCTCAAGAAGATAAAGTAAATATTACAATGAAATTTGCAAAGAGCTGAACACAGAAAACCAAAAGGGAAAAACATGCTCTGCATTTCTCAAGCTAAAAGAACTGAAGAAAAAAATCAAGCCTTGAATTTCATTAGGGAAGGATTCTACATGGAAAATATTAAATGACTCAGGAAGCATCAAAAGAAGATAGGACAAATACACAGATTAATTTTACTGGAAAGAAGTGATCAACGTTCAACCATTTTAAGAGGTAACGTATGATCGGGAACCGATGATACCGAAGGAAGAACTTGAAGCTGCACTGAAGGCGTTGGTAAAAACAAGGCTCCAGAACCGGATGGAGTATCAGTGGAGATGTTGCAACAAACCAGATGTGGTGCTAGAAGTGTTCACTCATTTATGCCAAGAACTTTGGAAGACAGCTACCTGGCCAACCAGCTGGAAGAGATCCATGTTTATGCCTATTCCCAAGTAAGATGATCCAACAAAATGCAGAAATTATCAAACAGAATCATTAATATTACACACAAGTAAAATTTTACTCAAGATTATTCAGAAGTGACTATAGTAGTATACACTGTCAGAAATTCAAGTTGGACTCAGAAGAGGGTTAGGAACCAGAGATATTGTTGCTGATGTCTGATGGATCTTGACTGAAAGCAGAGAACATAGAAAATGTTTACGTGTGTTTTACTGACTAAGCAAAGGCATTCAACCGTGTGGATGGACCATAACAAATTATAAATAGCATTCCGGAGAATGGGAATTCCAAAACACTTAATTGTGCTCATGAGGAATCTGAACATGAATCAAGAGGCAGTCTTGCAAAAAGAGAACATGAAGATATGTATGGTTAAAACCAGGAAAGATATGTGTCAGGATTGTATTCTTTCATGATACATTTTCAATCTGTATGCTGAGTAAATATTCCAAGCGGCTAGACTATGTGAAGAATGAGGCATCAAGACTGGAGGAAGGTTTGTTAACAACCTATGTTATGCAGACGAAACAACCTTGCTTGCTGAAAGTGAAGAGCATTTGAAATATTTACGGATAAGGATTGAAGACCACAGCCTTCAGTATGGGTTGCAACTCACCATCAAGAAAACAAAAATTCTTACAACTGGACCGGTAAGTAATATCATGATAAATGGAGAAAGGATTGAGGTTGTCAATGATTTCATTTTATGTGATTCCACAATCAACACCCATGGAAGCAGCAGTCAAGAAATTAAAAGACAAAAGCATCCAAAAGTAAAGATGTCACCTTGAAAGCTAAGGTGAGCCTGACCCAAGCCTTGGTATTTTCAGTCACATCATATATATGAGAAAGCTGAACAATGAATAAGGAAAACAGAACAATTGATGTCTTTGAATTGTGGTGTTGGAGAAGAATATTGAATGTATCATGGACTGCAGGAACAAACAAATACCTGTTCTGGAAAAAGCACAACCAGAATGCTCCCTGAAAGTAAGAATGATAACACTGCATCTTACATACTTTGGGTATGTTATCAGGAGGGATCAGTCTCTGGAGAATTATATCATGCTTGGTAAAGTAAAAGGTCGGTGAAAAAAAAGAAGACCCTCCACAAGGTGGACTGACACACTGCAATCCAATTGCTGCAACATGGCCTTAAGCACAGAAACAACTGTGGGCACGGCGCACAAATGGGAAAAATTTCATTCCGTTGTGCACAGGGGTGCTATGAGTTGAATCCAGCTTAAAGGCACCTCACAACAAGAACAAAGGCTGGGATTTGGAAGAAAAATCGAATGTGAGATGTGAGCAGCTTATTACATATAAATACACGGGTGTATGTGTTTACACTCAGAGACAGAATGGAATTTGAATTTCTAAACCACAGAGTACAGTGAGCCCTGGTGACACAATGGTTAAGAGCATAGCTGTTAACCAAAAGTTCTGCAGCTCAAGTCCACTTGCTATTCCTCTAGGGGAGGCAGTTCTACTCTGTCCTAATCAGGTCTTGTGAGTTAGAATTAACTCCACAGCAATGGGTTTTTTGAAACAGTGAGTTAAGAATGTATTTCTGTTACATGACTGGCGAGACATCATTGATTCACATAGTATTTGATCTCCTCAATAGGAATTTATATTATATTAGATGAGTTGGAGGAAGAAAAGCCAAAATAAGTTACACTAGTTTTTATTATAGAACAGCTGTCTTTACTGCAATCCGTAAAATGTATTTTTTAATTCTTGTTTTCCCTTTCACATTCTTCAGTTAATATCTAAAAGTCTTACTGTAAGTATAAATGGCTGTAAATGATGCAATTTATTTTAAATAATGATATTTAAAAATAAAACTCATCATATTTAATGTGAGTCAAAGGTCTAAACACCATAGCAATTTGAAGAATACGTGAATAAGCTCTTAGTTGGCATTCAGAAATTTTATATCATTCTTCTTTCTCTTTGAACTTACAGCTTCCTGAGTCTCCAAAGAATTTAATCATAAGGTACTGTATTGTTATGTCTGAAAGTCTTCCCTTGATCAACTTACATTTTCTTCAGTAAAATCTACATATGTATTTTTTTTTTTTAATTTTATGAGACCATCAAACATGATAATAGTTCTTCTGGATTCAATGTCATTAAAATTTATTTTAGTACATAATCAATCAAAAGATAAATATATCAAAATTATTTTAAGTAGTAATTTATCTAAAATGATAAATGTTGATAAGTTGTGGAGAAATAAGAACCCTTGCCCACTGATGATGGAAATGTAAGAAATAGTATAGACACTGTGGAAAACCCATTTGATCTTGCCAAATTTGCCAAAGTAAAGCCTCCTAGAAAAGAAGAGAATAAACAGGTCTGAGAGAAGCCTATAAGTAAGCTATTTCAGCTTGTTATACAGAAAAAAGATCAGGAGTAGAAAAAAATCATTTTCCATTAATACAGGTCGTAAAACTAACAAAGTGGCAACAGAGAGTATTAATTATGAATTAACTACCTGAACATTTTTGCCAGAAGTCTTATTCTTATCATTAGTAAATTGTCTAAAAGGTTCTTAAATACCACTCACCAATAATTTCAACCTCCAGAAGGGAAATAAAATACTAGTCGAAACTACTCTGGAGCTATTATGTCTTTATCTATTTTTAATATAAAATTCCTTGAAGTATGGAGTAAAAGCATATCAAAATTCAAAAGATACGAAGGATTGAACTGTGAAAAGTAAATCTGGATAAACTCTAATGAAAGAGGAAGGAATGACTTATTTTTTTGTATGAAATGTCTTTCATGTACAGCTACTATTTAGGTGCTAGAGTTCCAACAATGAATAAGACAGACAGAATCTATGCCCTAATGGAGCTTATATCCTAGTAGGGACAGGGGTAGGAATGTCTAAAATATAAGACTGTGATAATAACTATGTGAAAGAAAAATGAAGAAAACCAGGCAAGGGAGTCAGGGTGCACTTCAGGTAGGTAGTAAATTCTTAACAACATTTAAGTAGAGACCCAAAGAAAGTAACAAGGCAGACCCTATGGATATTTGGAAGAAACACAAAGAAAGTAGGTAGATCAGGAAGAGCAAGATACTGAAGGAGTTTACTTGACATGTTCAAGTTCATCATGAAGGCCATGAAATGAGTGAGAAAAGGAATAGAAGGTGACAGGGCTGATGGGGTAGCAGGGACTTTTCACTCTGAGTGATATGGTATGTTTTAGTCAGCTGGAACTGCTCTAACGGAAACGCCACGAAGTGGATGACTTTAACAAAGAAAAGTTTATTCTTACACAGTCTGGTAAACTACAAATTCAAATTCAGGGTGTTCACTCCAGGGAAAAGGCTTTTCCTCTTTGTTGGCTCTAGAAAAAAGTCTTTGTATTGAGTTAGTCTTTGGTCAGGGAGCATCTTGGCACAGGAACCTCAGGTCTGAAGTCACGCTTTGCTCTCAGTGCTGCTTTCCTGATGGTTCGCAACTCTCTGCTTGCTTCCCTTTCTTTTTATCTCTTGTAGGATAAAAGGTTGTATAAGCCATAGTCCATGGAAAAGGTCTGAAGACATACTTTACTCCCAGTGCTGCTTTCTTAATGGTTCCCAACTCTCTGCTTGCTTCTCTTTCCTTTCTCTTGCAGGATAAAAAGTTGCATAAACCATACTCCACGGAAACTCTCTTTACACTGGAGTATGGAGATGATCTTAGGGAAGGTTTTATAGTTTCACCCTAACCCTCTTTAATGTAGTCTACTAACCACAGGTAGATATTAGGATTTACAGCTTCAGAAAACAACAAAATGCAGTACAATCACAAAATATTGGGAGTGATGGTCCAGCCAAATGGCTACACATATTTTTGGGGGGGTACACTTCAACTCATGACAAAGTATACCACCGGAGGGCTGTGAATAGAGGAGTAGCATAACGTTACTTCTAAAGAGAGTACTTCTAGTTTATGTTAAATATATGTACTGTTGGAACAATACAGACAATAGTTGATGATGGCTTAAAATAGAAGAACGATTGATAATATGATGGTTTTTGATCATAGGTAAATTTTAAATGCTCAGATGTAGAATATGAGAAAATGAAAGACCAAGCAAAATCCAAAGTTTTTGGTCTATGCAACTTGCAGCATTGAGATATCATTTTCTGTGATCAGAAAGACCATATGAAGGGCAGGTTTGGGGAGACATTTAGGAATTTGATTTTAGACTTAGTATGTTTTAGATACCTATTCGACTTTCAGATAGAATTGTTGAATAGGCATTAGATGCACAAGTCTGCAATTCAGAAGAGACATCTAGGATAAGGATTCACATGTGAGAATCATTGGCATAGGAAAGGACTTCAGATGAGATCCTCTAGAGAAGGTTACAGATAGAAAACAAAAGAGATCTGAGGAGTGAGGTCTGAAAGATGACGAACAACAAGCAAGGAGAATGACAAAAGATAAACTGGTGTGGTAGCAGACAGAAACACACAGACTCCAAATAAAGAATTTCACAAAGGATGCTGGATAATCTATATCACATATACAGATAAGTTCAGTAAAGACTTGGAATTGCCCATCAGACATGCTTAAGAAAAAAATCCAAACCTGTTGCAGTCCAGTTGATTCTGACTCATAGTGATTTACAGAACAAAGTAGAACTGTCCCAAAGGATTTCTAAGGAGCACCAGGTGGATTTGAACTGCCAACCTTTTAGTTAACAGCTATAGTTGTTAACCACTATACTACCAGGGTTTCAAAAAAAAAAAAACCCAAATAGAAACCATGTAAGACAAAGTAGAACTGCTCCATAGAGTTTCCAAGTAACACCTGGCAGATTCAAACTGCCGACCTTTTGGATAACAGAAGTAGCACTTACCTACTGTACCATTAGGTTTTCCCATTAGGTAGAGCTATGTGAAACTCATTGGTCACCTACTGAAAGCACTGTGTCAGTAGATTCATGGGGCAAAAGCCTAGTAGAAAGTAGCAAGTATAAATTTTAAAAAGGAACAAAACATTTGAAGAAATGTCAGCATTAAAGTTCATACAGTCATACATACAATCTATAATCATGATTCTAAAATACTAGTCAGTGAGTAGTTGTTAAAAATACAGATTGATGGGCTCGACTTTTAACCCACTGAATCAGAATCACTGAGGTTTAAATTCTGTTATGCTTAAGAAAAATTCAGTGCTTAGAAAAGAGATCCAGTGATTTCAGTGTGGAAAAACAGTCATGAAGAATTCAAAACTAAATTTAGAACAAGATGGTTGAGAAACTCATAAAACAAATCTGTCAATACAACTACAAATAGTCCAGTGAACGTGGCAAGGGAGAGTTACACAAGGCAGTGCTGTTCAGTGGAAACCCAAAGCGACCCACATTTGTAGCTTTTGTTTCCAATATTCACTTTCAGAAAAGTAAAATAAACAAATGAAATATGTTCTAATACATTTTATTAGTCTAAAATATTATTTTGTTATGTAATTAATATAAAAATTAACTAAATATTTTATATTTTTTAACTAAGTCTTTGAAATATAGAACATGTTTTGTATCTTATAAAAAACAAAACCAAACCCAGTTCTGTTCAGTTGATTACAACTCATAGCGACCCTATAGGACAGAGTAGAACTGCTCCATAGAGTTTCAAGGGAGTCTGGTAGATTCAAACTGCTGACATTTTGCATTTTGGTTAGTAGACAGCACTTAACCACTACACCACCAGGGTTTCTTTACATTTTATAGCACATCTTAACTGAGAATAACCGCATTTTAAGTGCTTAAGAGCCACATGTGACTAGCAGTTATCATTTACACAGATTTTTTAAAACAAATACTATAAAGAGAACTGTCTGAGAAGCTTAGTTAAAAAAAAAAAAAAGATTACCAAGTAGAGAAAGAATATTCTACCTTCAAGGTACTTTGGCAACATGTAAAATCCTCACAATTCAAAGCTCAAAATGTTGTTGTTAAGTGTTGTCATGTTGGTTCCAACTCAGAGCAACCCTATGCACAACAGAATGAAACACTGCCTGGTCTTGTTCCATGTCCACAACTGCTTTTCACGCTTAAGCCCACTGTTGCGGCCACCATGTCAATGTATCTCCTCATCTTCCTCTTCTTTGCTGACCCTCCATTCTACCAAGCATGATGTACTTCTCCAGGACTGATCCTTCCTGACAACATGTCCAAAGTATGTAAGATGCAGTCTTGCCATCTTTGCCTTCAAGGAGCACTCTGGTTGTACTTTTTCTAGAACAGATCTGTTTGTTCTTCCGACAGTCTGTGGTGCATTCTGTATTCTTCTCCAACACCACAATCCAAAGGCATCAATTCTCCTTTGGCTTCTTTGTTCATCATCCAGCTTTCACATGCATATGACGCAACTGAGAACACTACGGCTAGGGTCAGGCGCACTTCAGTCTTCAAGGTGATATAAATTCCAATAAGGAATGTAAATACCAGACATCACAGAAATCCTGACGTGGGACAAATTCAATCATATCATCAAAGGCCAGGTTCTTTCAATGTTCTTCTTCTGCCGTCATATGTGTTGGCTTTATCTCAAGGCTTGTAGCAAAATGGTTGCAGCAGTAGTTCCAGATCTCAATGCAACTGTAACCGTAAGTAGAAGGAAAACATGTTTTCTTGTGTGTCCCTCACGGTAGTGAGAAAATTTTACTATGAAATTCTCTAAATTGAATCTCATTGATATTTCATTGGCCAGAATTGAGCTAAATGCCACTCTTTAATCAGTCACTGTCAAAAAGTAGCAAGGTCCAGTTCTGAAGAGACTAAATCCTGGTGGTACAACGGTTAAGTGGTATACAGTTGCTAACCAAAAAGGTCAGCAGTTCAAATTCACCAGGTGCTCCTTGGAAACTCTACGGGGCAGTTCCACTCTGTCATTAAAGGGTCTTTATGATTTGTAATCCACTTGACAGGAATTAGTTTGGTTTTTTTTTTTATTTTGGTTCTGAGTGATATGAAATACATATAGTCCAACTTGTCTCTTCCATTGAATTCGTCATAAAACTTGGACAAAGCATATGAAACAGCTGTCTGAGAACAGCAATTAACAACTGTAAAAATGTTCAAGCCAGATTCAGAAGAAGATATGGAACCGGCGATATCTTTGCTGATGTGAGACAGATATTTGCTGAAAGCAGAAAATATCAGAAAGATGTTTAACTGTGTTTTATTGCCCATGCAAAGACATTTGACTGTGTGGATCATAACAAATTATAGACAATATTGTGGAGAATGGGAATTCTGTAACATTTAATTGTGTTTTTAAGGAACCTATGTACAGATCAAGAGCCATTCGAGCAAACAGACTAAGGGGATACATTATGGTTTAAAGTTAGGGAAGGTGTGCATCAGGCTTGTATCCTTTCGCCACACCTTTTTAATCTGTATGCTGAGCAAATAATCTGAGAAGCTTGGTTATATGAAGAAGAACAAGGCATCAAGATTGGAGGATGACTCATAAACAACTTGCATTACACAGATGACACACCGTACTGCTGGAAGTGAAGTGGATTTGGAACACAGCTGAAGATCCAAGACCACAGCCTTCAATACGGGTTAAACTTCAGCAGCAAGAAAACAAAATTCCTCACAAGTGGACCAGTAAGCAACATTGTGATAAAGGGAGAAGGGATTGAGATTGTCAAGGATTTCATTTTACTTGGTTCCACAATCAATGCCCACAGAAGCAGCAGTCAAGAAATCAAAAGATGTATTGCACTGGAAAAATCTGCTGTAAAGGATCTCTTGAAAGTGTTAAAAAGTAAAGATGTCACCTTGAAGACTAAGGTGTGCCTAACTCAAGCCACAGCATTCTCAATCATATATTAATGCAAAAGCTGGATGATGAAGAAGGAAGACAAAGGGAGAGATGATGCCTTTGAATTGTGGTTTTGGAGAAGAATACTGAATGTACCATGGACTGCCAAAAGAACAGACAGACAGATCTCTTCTGGAAGAAGTACAGCCACATGCTCCTTGGAAGCAAAATTGACCAGACTGCGTCTTAGAAACTTTGGACATGTTTTCCGGAGGGATCAGTCCCTGGAGAAGGACATCATGGTTGGTAAAGTAGAGGGTCAAAGAAAATGAGGAAGACCCTCAATTAGAGGGACTGACATAGTGGCCGCAACGATGGGTTTAAGCATAAAAATGATTGTGGGCGTGGCACGAGACCCAGCAGTGTTTCATTCTGTTGTGTTCAGGGTCACTGTGAGTAGGAAATGAGTCGGCAGCCTCTAACAACAACAACAACGCCAGTCAACAAGCACACCACAAAGGGGCTTATGTTGTGGAAAGATTTAGAGATCCTGCTTGAACATAATAAAATATTGATCCTAAATAGACTGAAAAAAAAGTCAGTTAGGTACATCATAATAGAGCAACTGTAACAGCCCTGGTACTACAGCAGTGAGGCACTTAGCTGCTAAACTAAGGGTAAGTGTTCCAACCCCCCAGCTGCTCCAAGAGAGCAAGATGTGGCAGTTAACTTTCATTAAGCTCACAGCCTTGAAAACTCCGTGGGGGTAATTCTACTCTGTTCTGCAGTGTGGCTATAAGCAGGAAATGACTCACTGGCTCAGGGTTTTAAAACTGAATAACAGCAGGCAAATTCGGGTAGAAAGTTAGGATTGAAATCACCACTGAACAAGCAGTGACCTCACCATTTTTTTCCTCCAGTATCCATCCCCCAGTAGCCTCATTTTATGGTAGCCCAAGAGCCAGAGTAGACATTGGTGTGGAGAGAGATCTCCAGAAGAAGCCCTCAGGTTTGAGGGAAATGAGGAGGGAAGTCTTCCGGCACTAACAGTCACGGTAGCAGAACCCCAAGACACAAAGTGGAAGGTAGCTGTCTTCTCTGATCAGAGGAGGTCGTGCGAGGGTGGGAAGAGCTCCTGTTTGTTTTGTTTTACTTTCTCTCTGTCCTGATGCTTCAACCTAGGAACAGTTGCAGGAGTGGTAAAACACAGTACAATAAATAAAGCCCCAGCTTTCTAGCCAGAGGACAATAAAAGGGAGCCACAGGGAGCCATACAATACTAGGACATATTGGAGAGGTAAGAGCTTGGGTAATGAAACCCATGAAGTTGTTCAAGAACTCATCATGGGAACCCTGGTGTATGGTGTTTAAGTGTAATGCCTTCAAGAGAAGAGGGAAAAAAAAGTAGCCCAATGAAAGAAGAAGAAAGGAAATAAATGAACAGACACCAGTGATACTGAAAACAGAAAAGTAATAATCATGTCACGTTACACTGAAACCATAGCTCCCAGACACCTGGATAAAACTTGCAGCTCAAACCCAACCAGGCTGATTGCCTGCTAAAACAAAAAGCCTCCTAACTTAATATTTGAAATGTCAATGTTATAATCCAAAAGGAGAATCAGGAAAATCTTAACTCACATAGGAAAACAATCAGAAGATACCAATTCTGAGATGATACAGATATTGAAATTATCTGACAGAGGCTTTAAGGTAATTAATGTAAAAATAAAGGAGCATTGGTGGCATGCTATAAACCCTGGTGGCACAGTGGTTAAGTGCTAGGGCTGCGACCAAAAGTTAGTGGCTCGAATCCACAAGCTGCTCCTTGGAAACTGTAGGGGTATTCCAACTCTGCCTATAGGGTCACTGTGATTTGTAATTGACTTGATGTCACTTGGTTTTGGATTTTGGGGTTTGATGGCATAGTGAGTAAATGCTTGGCTACAAACTAAAAGGTGGTTCCAACTCACCCATTGCTCCAGAGGAGAATCAATCTGGTAATGTGATTGTCACCTAGGAAACCTACAGTCAGTTCTACTCTTCATTTTGGGTCACTGTGAGTCAGAATTGACTCAACCCTGTTAACAACAACTCAATAAAAATAACAGTTCCAGGGTGGCACAAATGGCTCTGCATTTGACTAATAGCCAGAAGGTTGGCGGTTGAACCCAGTAAGAGGCAGTTGAAAGACTTGTCTGACAATATGTTTCTGAAGGTTGCAGCTTTGAAAGCTCTATAGAGCAGTTCTACTCTGCGCACATGGGGTCATCATGAATTTGAATCAACTTGTCAGCAATCAACAGCAACAGGAAAATCTCCAAAACCTTAGAATTTAGATAATGTATGTCTAAGTAATCCATGATTCTATTTATTTATTTATTTCGCTTAATAGCTAAGCAAAAACTGTGTCACCCAGGCTTAGTTTGTTGTTGTTGTTGCTGTTGTTGTTAGGTGTCATCAAGGCAGTACCAACTCATAGCAATCCTGTGAACAACAGAACGAAACACTGCCTGGTCTTGTGCCATGTCCACAATTGTTTTTATGCTTAAGCCCACTGTTGCAGCCACTGTGTCATGCCATCTCAACAAAAAAACAGTCTTCCTCTTTTTTTCTGACCCTCCACTCTACCAAACATGATGTCCTCCATGGACTGACCTTTCCCGACAACAGGTCCGAAGTATGTAAATCACATTCTTGCCATCTTTGCTTCCAAGGAGCACTCTGGTTGTACGTCTAGAACAGATTTGTTTTTTCTTTTGGCGGTCCCCTGTACATTCAACATTCTTCTCCAACACCACAGTTCAAAGGCATCAATTCTTCTTCTGTTTGTTAAAATCCAGGTTTCAAAAGCACATGATGTGATTGAAAGTACCGTGGCTTGGGTCAGGCTCATTTTAGTCTTCAAGGTGACATCTTTACTTTTGAATACTTTGAAGAGGTCTTTTGCAGCAGATCTCCCCAGTGCAATGCATCATTTGATTTCTTGACTGCTGCTTCCAATGGACCCAAGTAAAATGAAATCTTCGACAACCTCAATCCTTTCTCCATTTATGACAATGTTGCTTACTGGTCCATTTGTGAGGATTTTTGTTTTCTTGATGTTGAGGTACAATCCATACTGAAGGCTGTGGTCCTTGATCTTCATCAGTAAGTGCCTCAAATCTTCAGTCCAGCAAGTAAAATGGTATCGTCTGCATAACACAAGCTGTTAATGAGTCGTCCTTCAATCCTGATGCCTTGTGATTCTTCATATAATCCAGCTTCTCAGATTGTTTGCTCTGCACACAAATTAAAAAGGCATGGTAAAAGGATACAACCCTGATGCATGCCTTTCCTGACTTTAAACCACGCGGTTTTCCCTTGTTCTGTTCGCACAACTACCTCTTGATCCATATACAGATTCCTTAGGAGCACAACTAGGCGTTCCGCTATTCCCATTCTCTGCAACGTTAGCCATAGTTTAGTATGATCCACACAGTGGAATGGTTTTGCGTAGTCGATGAAACACAGGTAAGCATCTTGCTAGTATTCTTTGCTTTCGGCTGAGAGTCATCTGACATCAGAGATGATATCCCTGGTTCCATGTCCTCTTCTGAACCCAGCTTGCATTTCTGGCAGTTCCTTGTCAGTATATTGTTGCAGTCACTTTTTTTTTTCATTCAAAAGGCCTAGTTTAAACACACTAAAAATAAGTTGTACTAGACAAACTTCATTTTGTTTTCTGGACAGAGCTACTGTAGTAACAGTGGTTGATGACCTGATCAATGCTTCTTTTTCTCTCTGTCTTTTTCTGCTGCTAGGACCTTGATCTTCTCGTGAGGAACTATGTGATTCAGTGTGTCTGAGCTACCTTCAAGCTGTGGTATACGACTATGAATGGGACTACCCAGTCAGAGTGACTGCTTCAGAGTTGGGTAAATAACATAATCCAAATCAATGAGATTCAGTTATTGATCACACAGAGTTATTAGAAAACAGACTTATACCTCTTACTAAAGCTGTAAAGCTTGAGGAGTACTTACTGTCTTTCTTTCACTTGGGAGAGCCTGAGTGAGAATGAAGCCATCACAGAAGACAGCTGGGCCAAGAGAGGGCCAGAGCCAGAGCCTTGATTACATTATTCGAGTGCCTAGCAAGGACTAACATCAACTTTGTTGCTGGATTACCCAGTCATAATGAGATGATAAATTCCCTCTGTGGGCTTAAGTCACTCTGGATTGAGTTCCTCTTACTTGCATCCTAAAAAGTCCTAGTGCCATTCATCAGATTTTCAAATAATGTGAAAATGAAATAGTTCTTCAACTCCCCTTCTATCATTCACATTTACACCCACTCTGATCACCTCCATTCTGTAAAAATTGTCCTGTTGAGTTTACCAATGACCTCCATGGGACTAAATCCAGTAGATGATTCACAGTCCTCATTTTATCTGGCCTGCTAGTAGAATTTGTAAACCCTGGTGACATAGTGGTTTAAGTGAAACATCTGCTAACCTAAAGTTCAGCAGTTTGAATCTGCCAGGCACATCTTGGAAACTGTATGTAGCACTTCTACCCTGTCCTATAGGGTCGCTATGAGTCAGAATCAACTTGATGGCAGTGGGCTTTTTTGTTGGTTTGTTAGTTTTGATTCCTACCCATTCCTTGAAACTTTTCCTCAACTGACTTCAAGAACACTACTATTTTATGGTTTTATTCTTTGGTCAAGCTTGCTCCTGCCTTTCCTGATTGCCCAGTCTCTGTATCTGCCCAGAGCTCTAGGCATGTACTTTGCTCTCTTCTCCATCTATCCTTACTCCGTTACATTCAGTACCACGGTTTTAAACACCCTGTTAACACCAACAATACCGAGCTTAGACTACTTCTCTATGTAGTCTTAATTTGTAAACCCAACTGACTACTTTATATCTCTACTTGACCAGATCACAGACTTCTCAAACTTATCAACAGTGAATTCTCAAGAGATTCAACAATGAATTCATTTTTTTCTGCTAAAATCTCTTCCTCCTAGTGTCTTTCTCATGTCAGGAAAATGGCAACTGCCTCTTTCCAGGGCTTACAATAAACAGCTCAGAGTCATCCTTAACGCCTCTCTCTTTCTAACACCACACATCCAAATCCATCAGTAAATACTGTTGGTTTTATTTTTAAAATATATCTAGAATCTAACTACCCTTCACCCTTTCTGCACCTGCCACACCCACACCCAGTACTAGAAACCATATTTTCTCTCTCGGCGTTAAGTGAACTCTGGAACACCTACCCTGTACTATCCAAGTCAAATCACATCAGTCCTCTACTAACATGCTCCAATGACTCGCCATTTCACTGAGAAGAAACACGTAACTCCTTATTATGGCCTAAAGGACTAAAATAACAAGTGCCTCATCTTCATTTACTCCTGATCTCTCCATTGATTACTCGACTGTAGCCACAGTGGCCTCCGCAGTGGAAACTGTACCAGTGAGGCACATTCCCTCAAGGCCTTCATGCTTGTTCTTTCCTCTTCCTGGAATTCTCTGCTTCCAGATCCCCCATTGCTAGGATGGCCGCGTGTCTTAGTTTGCCTGAGTACTCATTTGTGTGTCTGTGACCCAAGGGTAACGAATAGCACCCTTTCCAATCTTAGGAAACCCTGGTAGCATAGTGGCTAAGTGCTATGTCTGCTAACCAAAATGTTGGCAGTCTGAATCTGCCAGGTGCTCCTTGGAAACTTTATAGGGCAGTTCTACTTTGTCCTATAGTATCACTGTGAGTTGGAATCAACTTGATGGCACTGCATTTGGTTTGGCTTTTTTCAGTCTTAGTATTGCCTCAGTTTGGATAATAAGTTAGATAGTAGCCATATTCGTGGCTTACTACCTCATCTATTCTAAGTTGGCTCAAGCTCACCTAACCACAGTGCTCTCCAGCCTCCTGATTTTTCCCTCACCGCAATACCCACAATTTTCCTTCCCTGTTTTCTGTTCTTTTCTCCATGGTTCTTTTTACCTCCTGATAGACTCTACTACTTTCTTATTTGTTATGTTTATTGTCTGTACTTCACCATACAAACTCCATGAAGGCAGTTATTTTGTCTGTTTTCAAGAATATACCCTCAGCCCAAGGAAGTCTGATGATTCAATGGTTAAGCATACGATTATTAACCAAAGGTGGGCAGTTTGAACCCACCAGTGGCTTTATGGGAGAAAAGACCTAGTGATCTGTTCCTGTACAGATTACAGCCTAAGAAATCCTATGGGACAGTTCTGCTCTGTGCTATAGGGACACTGTTAGTTGGACTCTATTTAACGGCACATAACAACAACATTGCCAGCACTTAGAATACTACTTAGCACAAAGCAATTCTCAAGAAATTAAGTCTGAATAAATTGATAAATGAATGCATGAATCAGTGTCTAGAAATTTGCTTCCTTACTAGTTATTAAATGGAATAGAATAACAGATTGTGTTTGGGAACTTTAAGTATAACTTTGAGGATAATTTATTCTAAAACAATCCTTGAAATCACATAATCCAAAATGCCTTAATATCTAATTAAAATTCAACCTAGTCTTAAAAGATGTCAAAATTTTTATTTATGTATTTTCTTGACTCAAATAAATATGCTCATAAACAACAACTACAAAAAAAAAAACCCTTTGCCACTGAGTCAATTCTGACTCATAGTGGCCATATAGGACAGAGTGGAACTGCCCTATAGAGTTTCCAGGGAGTACCCGGTAGATCTGAAGTGCTGATCTTTTGTTTACCAGCCACAGCACTTAAACACTGTAACACCAGGATTTTCAAACATGTTCACAAGCACACATAATTATAATACATCTCAAAATATGTGTTAGCCAGAAGTCTTTTGGCTGAAAGTCATAGAAATTCATCTTACAGTCCCTGAAACAAATAAATAAATAGAGGGTAGACTGTTTATTGGCAGCATACAGTAGAGTCTTGCAAACTGAAGCACAGTTTAAAGATAAACCTTAGAAAAACACCTTCTAGAATGTTACAGCCTAAATACGAGAATTCAAATGCTAATAAGGTTGTCTCTTTTCTGATCCTTGCTGCCTATTGGCGTGATTCCCTCCTATTTCAGGCTGAGTGAATAATTTTTTTTTTCCCAGCATCTAGGCCCTGCTCAAAATAAATAAATAAATAAAATGCTAGGGAAGGACTATCTCCTGTTGGTCCCATCTTGAATCACATTGCACTGTTGATAGGAAAGATGAAATACTAGGATTGTTTCAGTTTGTATAAGTACTCTCCCTAGAGTACTCACTATGGTCAGTGATGCTGGCTTGTGTCTCCAGATGACAAGGACCCTTTTGATAGAGATGGAGGGAGAAAGAAGGAGAAGCATTTCATCAAAGGTAACAGAGTTCTATTCCCAAAAGGAATGAGAGATATGGAGAAGACAAAGCAGTAGAAGACCATCAATACCTTTTTGGAATCTCTGGTGATATAGTGGTCAAGGTCAGCAGTTTGAATCTACCAGGCACTCCCTGGAAACTCTATGGGGCAGTTCTCTGTCTTACAGGGTTGTTGTGAATTGGAAAGAAGTCAATGGCAACGAGTGTTAACACCTCTTTATATTTTTTAAATACTATAGAATATTACAGAAACCCAGGACATAGTCATTAAGTGCTATGTCTGCTAATCAAAAGATTGGCAACACAAATTCAGCAGGTGCTCCCTGGAAACCCCATGGGGCAGTTCTACTCTGTCTTAGAGAGTCACTATGAATTGGAAACAACTCAGTGACAGTGGGTGTGATTTTTTTTTTTAAGAGAATGGCATAACCTATCCCAGAGATTAATAAACCATTATACTTCACTCCTAAATACATATGATTTTTTCTACATATAGAATCTGTATGATTCAGTGCTGGATAAGTTCTTTGCGATTTTACTACCCAGTAGCCAGTGTGCTCTGCTTTAATAAGGCAAATCATCAAAATACTATATACTTATAGCCATAGATACTCTTTCTCTATTTTTTCACTTAGTTAAATAATGATATAAATTTTCAATTTATCTATGGAAAATGTTAGAATATGACAGTTATATTTGTTTTTCACAATGTAAAGTGAGCGATAATATCTCACAAGTTGATTTATTTCCTTCCTTTCTATCCACAATGATCTTACTGTGCTATTTCAACTGAAAAATACGGATACTGTAGCACTAACTGCTTTAACTCTGGAAGACATTTCTTTCCCATAAACCAAGAGTTTTACTTAAAATAGAAAAGGAAAAATAAAAGAGTACTTGTCAGGGCCACCTGAACCAAATCACTACAAAACCCCAGTCTAAATTTTTAACATTTCAAGATTTCTTTTGTTACAAAAGCTACAAAATACAGAAATTCCTATTAAAATACCAAAATCAATTAAAGTATGAATTCCCATAATTAGTTTCATCCTTGTTATTATCATGGACACAAAAATGCCTCCCATGTATTCCCTATTAAATCTGTTCCATGAACCTGTGCATAAAGCAAGTGCTATGTATTGAACTAAAGTGCTGTGGATGGTTTACAGCAGGTAAAGTTTTTTTAATTACTGTTTTTTATGGGTTATTCACTTTAAAGGAATCTGACAGATTTTTATCTTCATCTAGAAAATCATACATACAAAGACTGAAGCACTGATTTATGCTGTGACATAATGCATTTTTGACTCAAAAAGTACTTATCAAAAATGTACCATACAAAAGTAACTGTTCTGTTTTAAGCAGAGCAAGGAATACCTGGCTTTTAGCAGTCAATAACACATCTGACATAAATGATGATTCAAAAGCAACAGCTACGAGATGTGATTTAGATGTTTCAAGCTCCTGAAAATGAAAAGGAAAGAAATAAAAATTTTGTAATTTAGAGCAATTTTGCTGCAGTGTGAATCAACTTGTTGTCATTGAAACAAGTATTATAATAATTATATTAGTAATTGACGAGTCATATCATGTAGAACATCTTTAATCAAATACTTGTTTTCATAGTATAGCTGCAGCTCTGACTCAAAATTGGGTTCAATTTGGCACCATACAAAAATAGATTTAATATTTTGTCTTCCATCTGTCTTTCATGAGTAATTTTATTTTTAAAAATACAGAAAAAAGGAAAAGAAAAACCAAGAGTCAAGGAATGATATGGAGTTTTAACTGGTCAAGGTTGACAAAAATGGTGAAGATTAATTCTGGAAGAAGTGATGTATTTGAAACTCTCCAAAAAGGTAGAATCCTTTCATAAAACCAAAGTGCAGTGTCTGTTCTACATGGTTCTAGGAAAACCATGCCATCACAAAATACTTTTCTGAACAGACTTTTACTCCACTTTGAGACTTCAAAACATCCCACTGGTACGCTGTGACTGCTTCACTGTGGTGCAAGTTACAGGCTTTCACACTGCAAGTTAATTGTTACTGAAAGAGATACATACAGGAATTCATAAAGATGCATCTCTACGTACTGGCTTCCTACTTTCACACCTCTGCCCTCACCAACCAGTTCCTCCCAGAAGCCAACAACTTGTTGGTTCCATTGTCATAAAGTTGTGATTATTACACTGAGATTTTCATCTTCAATTTAGAAATGGATTAAAACTATACAAACTTTTCTGGTACAACCTATATTGCTGAAGGATGAGCTCAGATAGCCATACTTTGTTGTATACTCATTTAAATAGCTTTGATTTTCCAGAATTAGTTTGCCATAGGTGACAAACACTGGTTAGATGCTTATCAAATCCACATATTCTCTTTTTGAGCACACAGCTATGTTTCATTTCTTTGCCTCTTGTGGAGTTAAGAATGAATGTGTTCCTGTGTTGTAACCAATAGAATGTGGAGAACTAATGGAAGCCACTTTCAGATTTGATCCATAACAAGTTTTCATGCCCAATTCACCGTTCTCCTTTCACATCTATTGTCTGAATGGAAAGAGCTCTGGGGACCTAGAGGAAGGCAGAACCAAGAAACACTAGGGCATAGCTGATTCTGTGAATAAACATGAGGAAGCCTGCTCAAATTTTACGTGCATGAGAAATAAATTATTATTATATTAAACAACTAAAATTTGTAACTTTCTCTAATTTAATAGCTAAAGTAAGCTTAGCTGATACATAACTTCACTCCAAAGACTGAGTGGTATTTGGGAATAAAGAGTGATCATCTGGATTATTTTCAGGAAATGTTCACTACCCTTTTCATTTCCATTGTAGGATGAATGTCCTTTCCTGTCCTTCTCATGTTGGGCTTTGTCAACTTGTTTTGACCAATGGCAAGTTAGCAAACATGATGTGACAAGGGACCTTAAATATGTTTGTGCAATTTGGCTTGACATTCTTGTGATCTGCCTGAAAAAATCTTGTTCTGGGTAGTTGCTTCCCTTTGATCTGAGCCCCTCAACAAACACATAGGTAGCAGATCTAATAGTCACACTACAAACTGGAGCCTAGTTCAGTTGACCTGTAGTTGCAAGCAGAGTCATCCAGCCTAGCTGTTCTTTGATCACCTACACTACGTTTAAACTGAAGACCTATGGGTAAGAAAATTATACGCTTGTTGTTATGGATTGAATTGTGTCCCACTCAAAATATCTGTCAACTTAGCTTGACTGTGACTCCCAGTACTGTGTGATTCTCCACCACTTTGTCATCTGATACGATTGTACTACATGTCATAAATCCTGCCTCTATGATATTATGAGGTAAAATTAAAGGTAGTTATGTCATTGAATGTAATACAAGACTCAAACTACAAGATTAGATTTTGTCTTAATCTTATGAGATATAAAAGAAGCAAGCAGAGAGAAAGAGTGACCTCATTACCACCAAGAAAAAAGACCCAGGAACATGTATCCTTTAGATCCAGAGTGCTGCACTGAAAAACTCCTAGACCAACAGAAGACTGATGCTATGGGTGGTCCCACAGAGCAAGGAGAGAGAAAGCCCGGCATCATGAATTTGAACTCTGAGTTTACTAGACTGTGAGAGAATAAACTTTTTGTTAAAGGCATCTACTTATGTTATTTCTGTTACAGCAGCACTAGATAACTAAGGCACTTCTCCTAAGCTATTTAGTTTGGAGGTCGTTTGCTAAATTTCATCATTCTTGACAGTAGCTGACTGATACAGACAGGCAGCCTTAGTGTAGAGTGGTTAAACATGTAGCGTATGAAGTCAAATTCTTTTCTGTCAAATCTCTACTATCCCATTTACTGTGCCTCTTTGGGCAAGTTATTTAAACTATGTGTCAATTTTCTTGTTCATAAAATGAACTGATAATAGTACCTATATATACAATTATATTTACAAAACAATTAGAACAATGCTTAGTACATAATAACCATAATAAGAGTGTGTGTTGAAATAAATAAAACTTGTCACCCCAATGAGTCAGCAAAAGACTGCTTTAAAGAACATGATTATTTCTGTATTGGTTGCTTCTGCCACAGGGTGCTTGTTAGCACAGGGATATTTGTCCCTGTTTTCAGGGGTCAGTGTACTAAAATTTTTCAAATTTCCATCTGTTGAATTTCTCTTCCAATGAGTCAAAATCCTGGATTTAATCTGGCTCTACCTTCTTCGGACTTAGGCACTAGACCAGACAATGATTTCTTCCTCAGTAAAATAGAGACTTGGATAGTCTTTCGGATCCTTGGTGGTTGAAGCAACAGTTTAGTACTCTGCTGCTAACTGAAAGGCCAGTGGTTCAAACCCATTCGTGGCTCCACAGAAGAAATGACATGGCCACATGCTCCCATAAAGATTATGCCCTAGGAAACCACATAGGGTAGTTCTATTCAGTCTTGTAGAGTTGCTATAAGTTTGTATCAACAGCAAACAATGATAGTACTTAGCTTCACAAATTTGTTACCATCATTACATTACTCTACATGAAGCATTTTAGTACACTGAATTTTCCTTTTTTTTTTTTTTTTTGTTGTTGTTGTTGTTATTCGGGTGCTGCCAAGCTGGTTCCAACTCATAGCAATTCTATGTACAACAAAACAGAACAGCCTGACCCTGTGCCATCTTCACAATCTTCACAAAACCAAACAGCCTGCCCCTGTTTTGTGTTTGAGCTCACTGTGGCAGCCACTGTGTCTAGCCAGCTTGTTAAGGGTCTTCCTCTTTTTTGCTGACACTCTGTTTTACCAGGCATGATGTCACTCTCTAGGGACTTGTCCCTCCTGATACATGTCCAAAGTATATGGAGTGATGTCTCACCATCCTCTTTTCTAAGTATTCTAGCTGTACTCTTCAAAGACAGACTTGTTGGTTCTTCTGGAATTCCGTGGTATAGCCAAAATTTTTCCAGCCTCATAATTAAAAGACATCAATTCTTTTTCATCAGCTGAACTGTTCAGCTTTCCCATGCATGTGAGGTGATTGAAAACACCATTATTTGGGTCAGGCACACCTCATTCTTCAAAGGTGTTATCTTTGCTTTCTTCACATTTTAAACCTTTTGCAGCAGATTTGCCCAATTTAATACATCATTTGATTTCTTGACTGCTGCTTTCAAGGGTGTTGATTGTGGATCTAAGTAAAATTAAATCCTTGGCAACTTCAATCTTTTCTTCATTTATCATAATGTTACTTATTAATTCACTTGTGAGGATTTTTATTTTCTTTATATTGAGGTGTAGTCCATACTGAGGGCTGTGGTCTTTGATCTTTATCAGTAAACGCTTCAAGTTTTCCTCCCTTTCAGCAAGCAAGCTGTGTCATGTGCATAGCACAGTATTCACCCTGTTGCCTCGTTCTTCTTCATATGGTCCAGCCTCCCAGATAATTTGCTTAGCACATAAACTAAGTCTGATGAAAAGATACAACCCTGATGCACATCCTTCCTGATTTTGAACCATGCAGGATCTCCTAGTTCTGTTCAAACAGCTGCCTCTCAATCTATGTACAGGTTCCTCATGAGCACAATTAAGTGTTTTAGAATTCCCATTCTTTGCAATATTATCCGTAATTTGTTATGATTCACACAGTCAAATGCCTTTGCATAGTCAGTTAAATATGGGCAACGTTTCTCTCTGGTATTCTCTACTTTCAGCCAAGATTTATCTTACATTAGCCATAATATTCTTTGTTCCATGTCCTCTTCTGAATCCAGCTTGAAATCTGGCAGCTCCCTGCCAGTGTACTGTTGCAACCATTTTGGAATGATATTCAGCAAAAATTTAAGTGTATGTGATATTAATGATACTGTTTGATAATTTCCCCATTCTGCTTGGATCACTTTTTTTTCTTTTTTGCAACGGGGAAAAACATGGATCTCCTACAGTTGGTTGGCCAGACAGCTGTCTTTCACATTTCTTGGCACTGACCAATGAGCACTTCAGCCTTGAATAGTTTAGTTGAAGCATCTTAACTATTACTTCACCAATTCCTGGAGGCTTGTTTTTCAACAATGCCTTCCATGTGGTATGGACTTCTTTCTTCAATATTATCTATTTTCAATCATATGCTACCTCCTGAAATGGTCAGTGAACATTGACCACTACTTTTTGGTACAGTGACTCTGTGTATTCTGTAGGTACATATGTTCTGTGTCACTCAATATTTGCCTATAGATTCCTTCAGCATTGCAACTGAATGCTCAAATTCTTTCTTCAGTTTGAGAAATGCCATTCTTCCCCTTTGCTTTTCTAACCTTAATTCTTTGTACATTTCATTATAATACTTTGTCTTCTTGAGCCATTCTTTGATATCTTCTGTTAAGTTCTTTTATTTCATCATCTTTGCATTTGCTGTAGCTACTCTATGTTCAATAGCAAGATAGAGAGTCTCTTCTGACATCCACCATAGTCTTTTTTTTTTAATTTTCTTGTTTTTTTAATAACCCTCTTTGTTCTTCATGAACAGTATCCTTGATGTTACTCCACAACTTGTCTGTTTTCAATGCATCAAATCTCTTCTTGAGATGGTCTCTAAATCCAGGTGGGATGTAACTCAGAGCTGTACTTTGGCTCTCATGGACTGCTTTAATTTTCTTCAGGTACAGTTTGAACTTCCATATGAGTAACTGATGGTCAGTTCTGCAGTCAGCCTGTGTCCTTGCTCTGACGGATGATATCAAGCTTCTCAAATGTCTCTTTCCACAGATGTAGCTGATTCAATTCTCGTGTGTTCCATCCAGCAAGGTCCATGCATATAGACACTACTTACATTGTTGAAAAACAATATTTTCAGTAAATAAGTCATCGGTCTTGTAAAATTTTGTTACACAATCTCAGCATCATTTCTAAGACCTTATTTTTACAACTACTGATCCGTCCTTCTTGTTTCCAACTTTCACATTTTAATCACCAGTCCATGCATCTTGATTCTATGTTTGATCAATTTCGGATTGTACAAGTTGGTAAATCTTTGATTTCTTCATCTTTCACCTTAGTGCTTTATGCATAAATTTGAATAATCATCATATTAACTAGTCTTCCTTGTAGATGTAAGAATATTATTATATCAATGGCATTGTATTTCAGGATATATCTTGAAATGTTCTTTTTGTCAATGAATGTGACACTGTTCCTCTTTAATTTGTCATTCCCAACATAGTAGACCACACGATTGGTTTAAAATGGCCGATACCCAGCTCACTAAAGCTTATGAAAGGTGTGCATCGTGATTATGTCTTTTCACTGTACCTGTTCAGTCTGGATGCTGAATATAAAATCTGAGAAACTGGACTATATGAAGAAGAACGATGCATCAAGATTGGAGGAAGACTCATTAACAACCTGCATTATGCAGATGACACAACCTTGCTTGCTGAAAGTGAAGAGGACTTGAAGAATTTGCTGATAAAGATCTACGAGTATAGCTGTCAGTACAGATTACACCTCCACATAAAGAAAATAACAATCCTCACAATTGGACCAATAAGCAATATAATAAACAGAGAAAAGATGGAAGTTGTCAAAGACTTCACTTTACCTGAATCCACAAACAACACCCACGGAAGCAGCAGTCAAGAAATCAAAAGACACATTGCATCAGGAAAATCTGCTGCAGAAGACCTCTTCAAAGTGTTGAAGAGCAAAGATGTCACCTTGAAGACTAAAGTGCTTTTAACCTAAGTCATAGCATTTTCTGTCACATCATGTCAAAGCTGAAAATGGATAAGCATGTGACAGCTGAAAAATGAATAAGGAAGACAGAGAGAATCAATACCTTTGAAATGTGGTATTAGATAAGAATACTGAATATACTATGGACTGTCAAAAGAACAAACAAATCTGTCTTGGAAGAAGTACAACCAGAATGCTCCCTAAAAGCAAGGATGTGGGTCTCTTCTAACATACTTTGGACATGTTGTCAGGAGGGATCAGTCCCTGGATAAAGACATCGTGCTTAGTAAAGCAGAACATGCTGAGAAAAGAAGAAAATCTTCAATGAAAAGATTAGCAAAGTGACTACACCAACAGGCTCAAGCATAACAATGATCACTGGCATGGCACAGGACCAGACAGTGCTTGCTTCTGTTGTGCATGGGGCACTATGAGTTGGAACCAATTCAATGGCACCTAACAACAAGAAAGCTTAAGATATCAGTCTGCAAGCTCTCCATTTCATTTTGGACAAATTCCAATTATCATTGATTCATACTTCGTACATTGTATATTCTGATTATTAAATGATGTTTATGGCTATTTCTTCTCATTTTGAGTTGTACTACCTTAGTAAATGGAGATCCTGAAAGCCTTACTCCGTGAAAGTCTTTAGGGTCAACCGCATTTTGAAGAGGCAGCTCTTCTCCAGTTAAATTTTGAGCTCCTCCAAACTTGAAGCACTCATCATCCAGCACTATATCAGACAATATTCTGCTGCTATCCATAAGGCTTTCATTCATCAATTTTTGTAGATGTAAATTGCCAGGTCCTACTTCCCAGTCTGTTTTAATCTGAAGGCTCCCCTGAAGCTTGTCCACCAGGTGACCCTATTGGTGTTTGAAATGCTGATAACAGCTGTCAGCAACACACAAGCCACCACAGTATGACAAACTGATAGATGAGTGGTGAGGACAATGAATGATGTACTAGAAACACTCACTAGTTGTTATTAATTTGAGCAAACAATTTTAAGAACTGTAAGGTCACTTTCAGCTTGTCAAGAAATGGATTATAACTTGAAAGTATTCTTTCTAAATTCACCCAAAAGTAACCTTCCTTGATTTATTTAAAGCAAAGCCGATTTTTTTAAAAAAGCATCTAAACCAACAACAAAAAAAGTGTAATATATCTCCCTAGTACCACAAATCTCTTTAGCTTTTATGTTCTTGTTGTTCTAGTATATCAGCATAATATAAATCATGAAAATTACAAAAAATGATTCATTTTATTACATCTGTTATCATCTCTTTATTTTTATGTAAATAATGTTGTCTCTACTTTCTATTTACTAACAATATTTCTGTTATTAATCAAAAAGAGCCCTCAATTCACATTCATATCAATAGCACTTTAATTTAAAAGGTAAGAGATGAGGATTATGTGAAATACTAAGCCACAGTGTTTGTATCTTTTACATGAAAATCACCTTAATTTTCCTGCTTGAGTGAGAAAAGAAATAAAAAGAATGATTACTATAAATCAGGAAAAATTCATAACTTGCTGGAGGTGTAACAGCTGCTGATTTAAGGTTCACATCTTTGATAACATGACGCTGCTGGGAAGATAACATCTTTTTGACAAAGCTGTGAACATAAAACTTACAAGGCTTTATTCAACATTGTTCAGCATTTAAATATATTCTCTGTATCACAGAAAATATACATACTTTTTACTTATACTAAAATGTGTTTGAAGTATGCCATATCTTATCAGCAAATTTTAGAATAAAAGTTAGCATTTTCTTGTTACATAGGTAAACAATAGATGTGTCATGTCACAAATAAAAATAAATTATCCTCAGTTTAGAGAAATGGTCTACTATCATTATGTACAAGTAGTTCCTGCTATTGGTAATACAAACACAGACTTGAGCACATACCCGGGATATTATTCATTCTCTTCTGTTATCAGCTAGAAGTAGGTGATTGAAAAATTAGGTGACAAAACAAAGCAAGTATTGCATTAACTAAGGGTAAAAGAAAGTCTCCAAAGCAGAATCTTGAAAATGTATAAAACAGAATAGCTTTGCCAGCTATAAACAAAAACAGTGTTTTTTTTTAATTTATCTAACAGTCATTGTATTATTGTATATGCTCTTCACTGTTGACTCACAAATGATAAAGTTTTATGTTGAGATGTTGTGTTTCTCATATATCAGTGAAATACACTGGATAGACTATCACAGAAGTATAAAAAAACAACACTGGCAATGACCTTCACCTTCCAAGTCTCCTCACTTAAACAAAGCTCAATACACTTCCTTTCTTGGATGAATTGCATTTATTAAGAAACAGATTTGTTTCCTCTTATGAAGTATACCTTTCTGGTTTTTGGCTTTTTTTTTTTTAATATCTCTTTTAGCTGGAACCCTGACGGCACCGTGGTTAAGAGCTAGATGGTTAAAAATAGTCACCAGTTCAAATCTACCAGCGGCTCCTTGAAAACCCAATGAGTCCGTTCTATTTTGTCCTATAGGACTGCTGTGAGTTGGAATCAAGTTGACAGCAACAGGTTTGGTTTGGTCTTTGTGACTTTTAGCTAAGATCTTCTTGCAATGTTATTGTAATTCATATGTACTCCAGTCCCTTACCCTTTTTGGTCATATTTTCTTTCAATATTCAGATAAAAATTATTTGAATCCCCAAGCCAGATGCTCATAAAAATTTAAACCACAACTGCCTCCTTGAGAATTGGGGTAGAGTTGCCTAAAATTCTTCTGTGTACTTCTTAACTCAGGAGTTATATTCCGAATTTCTGTGCTTTGCTAATTCCTGATCTCTAACAGGAATCTTCTCTTCCTAGAACTACATCCTTCTCTTTACACCATTGCCTTTCAAGTTGGACACTACTACTCTTCGTTCATTATCGAAAGCACGGTTATCCAAACTTGTGTATATGACAACATGTGGTTGAAGTTTTGAGAAGAGAAACAGCTTTAAGTTGAATGTTGAACGTCGCTATGCAGTCATTTACTTTTTCAGCAAATATTTATTAAGCACCTACCATGGGCAAGCACTGTTCAAAGTCATGGAGATACAGCCATGTAAAAAACAGATGGACCCCCCTCCGCTAGCTTTAATAGAGCTTGCATGTTCATGGTAGGAGACAGACAATAAAGAAAATGAATGAGTAAAATATACATTAGAGAGTGGTAAGTGTTATTGCAGGGGACTCTTGGGAGGAGTGCAAGTATGTACAGGACAGTGGGGGAAAGACTTATTGTAAAGGTGTTACTTAGACAGTGATATGAAGGAATAGAAAATAGGCATAGAGAAGGCTGGAAAAGCATGCTTTGTGCAGAAGGAATAGAAAACACTAGGGCCCTGAGGTGGAGCTTCCCTTGAATTTAGAGTGATAGCGAGGAAGACCCTGAGACTATTGCTCTTAAATTTTTCACTGCTTTGATGCCTCCTTTCATACCACAGTCTCCCCCTGGCAGCAGGTGGACAAGTCAGAAATTCTTTGTATTTCACCAGAGGACTGGTGGTAGCTCTCTTTGCATTAATGGCTTACATTCACCATAGTCTTGGTGTCTGCCTTGGTGTAACTAAAAGTATCCATTAATTAATAATTAATTTATCATTAATCTTAATAAGCTTGCACACACAGACTTTCTTATAGTACACAAATTCTACTCTACTTCTGTTCATATGATCATAAGTTCCTGTCATCACTCTAGAGTCATATTCCAGTTATCCATAATGCTTAACCCCTTAATATAGGTGGTGCTTCGTAAGTCAAATGTATTATAACACTTTAATTGTGACTAGTGTGTTCACTAAGGAGACAACCAAACCCAGGGTAAACATGGCCTATCCAGAAGATGTAGTAGCCCAAGAAACCTTATACATTTTTTCAGAGGTATCCATCTTTGGATCACAGTAAGTTATTTCCCTGGAGATACTGTTTTGCACTATCTGTACTCTACAAAAAACAAAAAAACTCACCTGTCTGGTTGGATATGACAGAAATATCTAAGACAAGGCATGGCCTCACCAGCCACCTTTAACTCTTGTTGGAAATTTACTGAGTTGGCTATTTCCCAAACTGTGCTGACTGTCATCAATCCTGAAGTTCTTCAAAAGGGGTGCAAGGGTGAAAGGGCTTCTCTGGGTAAGTCAACCTCATAAAGAGCACATTCTGTATCCTACTTCCACAACTTTGGAGAGTCTCCGTGTTCATTAACCCCCAAAAACAAACCCACTACCATGCAGTCAATTCTGACTCACAGTGACCCTCTAGACACAGTGGAAGTGCCCCATTGAGTTTCCAGGGAGTGCTTGGCAGATTGGAACCACCAGCTTTCTGGTTAGCAGCTGTAGCACTTAACCACTACACCACCAGGGATTCCCTATGTGTTTTAGATTGTGATAACTACCTCATGTAGGTTTAAAAAAAGAGAGAGAGAATAAGAGGGAAGAATATAAATGCTGGAATCAGTAAAACTTGATCTCAAGTATGATGAGTAGCTAGCTCAATGACTAGCAAAGCATAAAATTCTCTGTTTAATACTTTTGCCTTCTTTCTTTTTAGTTTTCATGTTGTTCTTTGTTGTAAACACTTCTTTTTTTCCTCAAAAGACAGCTAAACCTTAATCAACTAATTCCACTTAGTATATGAATTAATTCTGTGGGAACAGCATAGCTCTGACTTTTAAGTGTTAATAAAAGTTCAAAGTCCAAAAATGACACTATCATTTCTGTTATCCATTTCCTTTTTATATTTTTTGTTAATTCCTGGTCCTAAAATAACCCCAGTGGGTTATTTTCAATTACATTTCTATAGAATGAGGAAAACAGAATTATGATTCATAGTAACAGTATGTTTGCCTTAAAAAGAGCTTTGAGCTACTGGTGTGGAAAGATCACATAGCTATTTAACACATTACCATATTTTCTGGTTTATAAGACTGGGCAGTTTATAAGGCACAGCCAAGTTTTACAAGCATGTGTTGTAGAGGAAAATCTTTACAGCAACGGAAAGCACCAAACCACTGCCATCGAGTCAGATTCTACTCATAGCAACTCTAGAGGTCAGAGTAGAACTGCCCCGTAGAGTTTCCAAGCAAAGTGCAGGGAACATGTATCCCCCAATCCTGTCGAAGCCGATGGGTCTTTCTGCTAGGGTGCTTGAGAGTTTTTCCAGTCAGCCACCCTGGGGCATGCTTAGGGCTCTGACTAGAAATTCCTAGAATTTGTTAAAATATTGGTATATTAGATGGTCACAAGTTCTTACTATCTAGTAGCAGCGACTGCAAATTATAGCCAGTTACTCTGAATGAGATGCATTTTGGGTATGTGTCTCAACAGTTTACTTTTATATGCAGCCATTTATCTGAAAGTGTGAATTTCCACATTCTAAATTAGACATGATGTGACTGATTAATTAGAAAACATATTCTTCAAAGCATAGGTTATCTGTTGTGTCTGGATGAGGTCTGGATCAAAACATTCATGTAAGAAAAAAATGAACAGCTGATTTCTTTATCACAGTAGGGGTAGTAAGGATGGTGAGAGTATATGAAAGGATAATGCCAGTGGTAGCATTAATGGTGATGAAAAAACAAATGATTATTATGAAATGAACTCTATCCCCAGAAGAAATATGTTGAAGTCCTAAGGCCTGGTACCTGTGAACATGTTGTTGTTTGGAAATTGGGTCTTTGAAGATGTTACCAACTAACATTAGCTCATACCGGAGTATGGTGAACCCTAACCTAACTGAGTGGCATCATAAAAAGAGAAGAGACATGGAGAGACAGACAGGGGAAGAACAGACATATAAAGATACATCTACAAGCCAAGGAATGCCCAGTGCTACCACAAGTTGGGAAAGACAAGAAGGGATTTTTTCATTAAAGTCTTGAAAGAGCATGCCCTACCTAGCATGTCTGACAAGTTGATTTGGACTTCTGGTCAATAAATTTCTGTTCTTATAAGCCACCTTGTTTTGTCACTACAGACTTGGGAAACTAATAAAATGACTAAAAGCTAGGTGGGACCCAAGGCAGTATTTACTAAAATGTATACCTGTATCCATTGCTATCAGGTCAATTCTGACTCATAGCAACTCCCAGAGCACGGTAGACCAATGATTCTGTTGCTAGAACATCCATAAACCAATGATATTTGCATCATTTCTTAGACTTGGAAAAAAAATCCATTTTTTTCCAAGTCCATTAAAATAATATTGAATGATAACATCTGAGAAGTCATTATTCTTTAATGTTGCAGCAGCACCTCATCCTTCTACTCTTTCAACAGCTATTATATTGGAAACTCTATGGGGCAGTCTAATCTGACCTGCAGGGTCACCATGAGTTGGAATTGACTCATCAGCACTGGGTTTGGATTTGAGTCCTTAGCAAGCAATTGTTCCTTCCAATTGCAGTGCCTATGATCTGGGGTTTTCCACTGTTCTCCTTCTTAGCTCAGATATTGCTACTAAATCTCATTTTCCTTTATTTGTATATAAGTTTTATTTCAGGCTATGTGACACTGAACTATTTAACTGTAAATAGTTAAGCTAATTTTAATTAAAATTTTAAGTACCATTCTCATCTTTTCATAAGGCATAAAGTAAATGATTGAATGAACTCTAGATATATTACATTTACTCAGTTCCCATCATCCACTTGGTAATTTGATCAAAGGAATGCAATAGAATATGTCTGGAATGATCCACTCTTTATAAGCTCATGCTATTCATTACCTAAGCTCTCGTTACCCTCTTGAGGCATATACAGTACCTTATTTTTCTTAATATCTGCTTTGATAGTTAACTAAGAATTTAACACAATAATGGCCAGGAGGATTGTTTTTCTTTTCTTTTTGAAATATTTTTAACTTGCTTGTTATTCTCAGGGAAACCCTGGTGGCATAATGGGTTAAGTACTATCTCTGCTAACCAAAAAGTTGGCAGTTCAAGTCTGTCAGGGGCTCCTTAGAAACTCTATAGGGCAGTTCTACTCTGACCTCTAGGGTCACTATGAATCAGACCCAACTTGATGACAGTGGGTTTGTATTCTCATTGTTTTTGAAATGTTTTTGTTGTCCAATCCCAAGTAATAAATATCTAAATTAAATGTGCATAATTGCTGTGTTCCAGGTATTCATTTTTAGCCTGTTGAGTTCAAATAGCCTATTAATGTCATCATTAATCTTAGGTACCATTCTCATCTTTTCAGCTAAGTATTCCCTGATAAAATTGTAAGAAAATCTGTAGTTTCTGTATCACATGCCAATAAAATTTCAGTTGTGTTTGTTTGAGTCCACTTTAGAGTACTGTTAAATATCCAGTACCAACTTCATAATATATTTTCTTATTTAAATGATTGCATTTGTCACTCGGGTACATTTCTTGTAACAGGAAGTCAATTGTAATAGGTCTTTGGAAGCTCACAAATCAGCAATGAGGCTTAATAGTCTATTTTACATGATAAGTTGAAGATTTTAACTTGAATTTATATTAATCATAACAATTTTTGTTTTATTAATATGCCACTTATTAAATATTTGTCAGTTAGAATACACTGTAGTTAAAATCATTTGGTTCTTTTTTAAAGCATTCCCACAAAATAAAGAGTATTTCCACACTTTTGCATCTATAGGAGTTTGAAAGGAATGAGGAGTTCCTAGGAGGCACAGAGAAACCCTGGTAGGGTAGTGGTTAAGAGCTAGGGCTGTGACCAAAAGATCACCAGTTCAAATCCACCAGTAGCTCCTTGGAAACCATACGGGGCAGTTCTACTCTGTTCTATAGGGCCACCAGGAGTCAGAATCAACTCAACAACAACCGATTTGGTTGTTCTAGTTTAGGTGACACAAATGGTTCAGCACTTGACTACTATCCTAATGGTTGGTGGTTCGAGCCCACCCAGAAGCCCACCCAGAAGAGCATTAGAAGGAAGGCCAGCAACCTGCTTCCAAATGGTCCCAATCTTGAAGACTCGATGGAGCAGTTCTACTCTGCACACATGGAAGAGTCAAGAGTCAGAAGTGAGTCAACGGTAACTAACAAAGACAAGACCCCCAAGGAATTATGCTAGTCCCTTTTGAAACTCTCTCAGAAATCCTGGTAGCATAGTGGTTGAGAGTTCAGCTGTTAGCGAGAAGGACAGCAGTTCAAATTTGCCAGGCCCTCCCTGAAAACTCTATGGCGCTGCTACAGTCTGTCTGATAGTATTGCTGTGAGTTGGACCAGCACGATGGCAACAGGTTTTTTTCTTTTTTGTTTTTAACTCTGAAGTGTAAAAGAGATAAGACATGTATATTTAAGTAATGTGTTGTTTCTCGTGCTCAGTATGCTGGAAAATGTCACCTCTCTTCATTTTTCTAAATCAAGTTAAATCTGCTTCTGGACTCCCACCTGCCATGATCAGCAATCTTTTGTCATTTTCTATGCTTCTCTTAAACGGTTCTGAAGAGAGGAAGATCCCTACCTGAGTTTATAGAACTCCAAAGAAATTACGGAGCAGAGATATTTTAGCTGCACTGAGATGCTTATTGCGCCCACCCACATGGCAAAAGTGGTTTTCTCTTTCAGTACAATTTATCACCACCACTCAATTTAGCCGTGACCCCCACATGAAAACTTTGAGGGTACCACTGTCCCTGGTACACCAGTTTCGCTGAGGCTTACGATAACTCTTATACATGATTTTCTGATGAGATCTGCCACCAAAGAAACAGACTCTGCTTCCCTCTTCTCTGAGGCATTCTATTGCCCCCAGTTCAAATCTTCATTCTCAAACTCCTGAAGCTATCACCCAGTTTCTCTTTCCCTGGAGGTTTTCTTCAAGGCGCATCACGAAATGGACAGTTAGACAGGTAAGTTTCAGATCTCAATATCTAATAAGAAATTACTCATTTTCCTGATTTCTTCAGGAATTCAGTAACTGGTTCCCCCCACCCCCCAAGAAGGAATGATGTGCTTCTTATACATACAAGAAAAGAAGGCACAGAGTTAATATTTCATATATAATTATATTAAATGCTTAATAACTCACCGTTTACGCAAGAAAACCAACTCAGTCGCTTTCTTTCCAAATCTGGAGGAAATGCCTTTGAATACACCTCAGTGCCTATGTTTAAAGCTACTTTATGCTTCTGTCCATTTCATCTATCTATTTCCTGGCTTTCTTCTGTCTTTCTACTTTTCTAACTTTCCACTTTCCTAGCTTTCAAGACATTGAGGAGAAATTAACTCTATGCAAAGAAATAGTTCTCATCAGACTTTCAATAAATGATAGATTGTTACACGTAATAGTAAGTATTTCTAACACAATTCACTTGGTTACAGAGTATGCTCGCTTATGGAGCTAAAGTTGCGTTTTCATTCCTTACCTGAGTCAGTTAACTTTACAGAAAGAAAAATCTTTCTATGAAAAGACTAACCACAGCCAACAGAGTAATTCAGCCTGATCACTGGAAAATTCTTCAGAGAACAATTTCCTGACACCTGGTCAATCACACCATTTTAGTATATGACAGACAGCATACTATTATATTCTTATTCACTAGGAAGAGGTGTATTTCTCTGCAGACTTTTCTGCAGAATCAGGACTTAACCAATACATCCAGCAGAGGGAAATTTATTTAAGTTCAGTGGGGATGGGTTTGTGCAATTGATTTCAAAGTCAAAATTACTCATACCAAGTATTAGTAAATGAAATAGAATAAGCACTGGAATTAAATGATAAAACCTGGAGAGAGCTAATATGAGTTAATGAGGGGAGGGAGATGATACAAATGTAGCCATTATATGTATTTGCATTAGTGGAGAAGTGCCTCTAGCATTCATAGCACTGACACTGTTTCTAATCTAATTCTAACCACCGGAGGTGGCTTATGAAACACATAGAACTCTTGGGTGGCACAAATGGTTAAGCTCTGAACTGCTAACAGAAAATGGTGATGGTTAGAACCCACTCACAGCTGTCTTGGAAGAAAGGCCTGACATTCTGCTTCCCCAAAGTTATAGCCTTGAAAACCTATGACATGGGGTCACCATGAGGCAGATTCAACACCTTTGTAATTGGCAATGACAACACAGGACATTTTATGTAGGAAGCTGCATCCCAGCAGTTAATGTCAATGTTACTGAAGTATATAGCCTGTTGACTGCTATCTTTGTCTGACTATGTGATATAAAAATATTGTGAATCCTACCCTCTCCTAAATACACAGAACTCATTGCCACATCTAGCAAGTAGTTATCTCTCCACAAGCTCCACAGGAGAACCAATTGGCCCTGATGGTCTCACAATCAAATCCCAAGCAAGATTAATACTTTGCATTCACCAAAGTCCAACTGGTAAAACGAAGACAATTGTTACAGGATGTGAGATGATATTGAGGGACTAATTTGACTGGAGGGCCTCTACATTGCACCACGCCCATTATCTCTCAGCTTCTATACTCTATGGGCCTTTCTTGGGTGCCCATTACCTGATAACCTGTAAGAGTCCAGAAATTTTTAATGGCTTTCCATTGTCTCAAAAACCCTGGTTGCATTGTCGTTAACTACTATGGTTGCTAATCAAAAGGTTGATAGTTTGAATCCACCAGGTGCTCCTTGGAAATTCTATGGGACAGTTCTACTCTGTCCTATGGGATTACTAGGAGTCAGAATCCACTTGATGGCAGTAGGGTTTTTTGTTTGTTTCCCTTCTCTCAGCTTCTAATCCACAAAAGGTTCCCTTCTAATTTGCAACTATAGCAATATATGTATATGTATACATATAAATACATATATATAATTATACATATATAAACTTGGTGGGAGGAAGGAAAGATTAAAGTTTATGCTTGGTCTACAATCTTAAAACAGAATTATTTTGTCCCAAAAGGGAAAAAATAATTATTTTCAAAACAGATACTTGCATGAAATGACAAAAGCAAAAGTCTGTAACATAAAATAGAAATCAAGAATTCAGTTAGTACACACAGGGCATTCAGTGTCATCCTATCAGCTTGCTGGACATAGACCTCAGATTTTACTGGAAGCTTTCATTTGACCAGCACAAAGAGGGAAAGTGAGGGTCAGAGGAGGACTCAGGAGAAGCTAAACTATGCCAGTACTAAGGAAGAAATACATTTATTCTATTAGTCTGTATAGGGGGAAAAAAAAAAAAAAACCTGTAAGATGTTGTGAATAGCACCTTTAATGTTATGTTTTTAGAAAATACAGTTTTAGTTTCAAGGTAGACCACTGGTGCACTAAAACTGAATTTAGCCAAAGGAATTCTCACTGAGAAGCACCCGTGAGATTTGGCTGAATTAAAAAAGGAAAAAAGAAAAATTTATGAGCTGCTGCTTTCCATCAGGGAAAGACTATCCCCTAGGGAACAGTTCGGGAATTTTGAGAGTCTCCTAGTTGTTCTTAAATTGGGGGAGCACTACCAGAATCACTCAGCAACAATGGGTTTGGTATTTTCTTTTTTGATACAGGCAATTCAGGCAATGACTATGCTCTCTGCTGCTAACTGAAAGGTTAGTAGTTCAGATCCACCAACAGCTCCACAGAGGAAAGGACCTGGACCTCTGCTCCAGTAAAGCTTACAGCCTCTGAAGCCTTATGGAGACAAAGATGATGAATATTCTGCAATGGACGCAGGGAACATGTGATAGCTGACAGTGACAGAGACGGAAACACGGCGAGCGAGGATGTGTTTCGTACCTCCCATAGCTTTGTGGTGGAGCGTCAAGAGATTATTGCATTTTCTGTGTTTAGTTTACCACTGACTCATCCTAGTCATAGGATAGAAATTATTTTCTCATTGTACTTACAAGTAAGACTAGTACACAGCAGCTTTACGAAGATAACATATGCCTCCCGCGTTTGTTTAGTCAGCTGCTCCCTTCCCCCACAAAGTATTTTGTGCTAATTTTTTTATGGCAACTTGTAAAAAAATTGGCACAGGAGGGCTAACAAAAATACCTTACTGGGGGAGGAAGGGCTGGCAAAAAAATGTAGAAGACCTGTGTTATTTGCATAAAAATATGGTCTTTGCTATTTTGTTGTTTGCTTTCTCTTTTTTGAGAATTTAGTATAATTTATGTTTAGGTTATTTCTACCTTCCTTTTCCTTTTATCATTTAAAAATTTGGCTTGGCTGGCTATTATTACCTGTCCATCCATTCGTTTTAATTGGGATCCTTTCACATCTCTATCCTTTAATTTTCCTTCCTGTATAGAATGGTTGGTGGCATAGTGGTTAAATGCTACGTCTACTAACTAAAAGGTCAGCAGTTCAAATCCACTGGATGCTCCTTGGAAACTCTATGGAACAGTTCTACTCTGTCCTATAGTTGGAGTGGACTCAACAGCAGTAGGTTTGCTGGGTATATGGAATGGCTTCTGACTTTTTAATCTTAAATCTAAGTATTCACTCATCTAAGTAGTTGCAAGCATCTTGGTACTTCATTTTGTGTTCTAGTATGCCCATGCCATAAATAAATGCTGATTCTTAGAAAGGAGCAAAGCATGAATGTCCCTGGAGTTTCTTATTTATTTAACAATATTCAATTCTGCTGACAAACAAATTTGGCAAAATATTTTCTATCTAAAGTAATCCATGGTCCCTAGAGACAGCACCCAAGGGAAACGTGTTCTTTCTTCCTAATCCAATCCAGGTAAAGCCCTAGTGGTCATTACACCTGTACTAGAGTTCAGTTCTCCTGGGACACATACACAGAGATCCCAAAGTTTTCAGTGGTTATGAAAAAGACTCTGGATGAAGATAGGAGCATAAAGAAACATGAAGAGATGCATCAGGTGCACATTCTATTCAACTTTTTAGGAACATTATCTCTTGCTGCATGTTTTAACTTTGACACAATCCGTCTGAGGCCAGCTTGATTCAGTGACAATTTTCCTCTCACCACCATCAGTTTTTTTCTTCTGGTCATCAAATAAAAGGTGCCAAACTCTTGAAAACAAGGAATCTCACATTTCAAGATTATTTAAATACTTGTCTCTATTTTCTAATATGCTTATGGTTTCATTGATTAACTTTATTATATTTAACTCAATCTAGTTGGTTTCTAGGTTCTATAGTGTAACAGACTGCATTTTCCAAAGATGGGTGGAACAATATATTCCATTCCACATGCTCTTCTTAAAATGATGTCAACACTCCTCTCCTTAGAAGGGTGGCTCTACTCTTGAATCTGCATAGCCCTGTCTTTCACTGATAATGGATAGGATGTGACGGTGTAAGACTTTTGTAGCTCAGCCACAAAAAGTGATTCTGTTCCTGTCCTGCTGGCTGGAACACTTGCTCATAAAGCAGTTCATAGTTCACCATGTAAGCAGTCTGAGTCCTGAGCCTTCTGTGCTACAGGGAAGCCCAAACCAGCCCATGAGCGGAGACCACATAGAGAGCTCCTGAGACTGAGAGGAAGAGGTGGAGGGGCAGAACCTAGCTGCTTTGATCCCCGGGACCTCCAGCTAGTCGTCACCACCTGAGAGTCCACATTAGAGAACCCAAGTCAGAGCCAGCCCCTCAGGCCTTTCTCTCATTCCTGACAGGCAGAGAATGTGGGAGAGAACAAAATGACTGTTGTGGTTTTAAGTTACCAATACTTAGGTAGTAATTTGTTTCTTAGCAGCAGATAACCAGAACTGACGGTGATTTACGTTCTAATCTCTTCAGTCTTCCTACTGCCATTTATAGTTATCAATCTTTTTTGTTGTTTGTTCCTTTTAAAAGCCATTCTTGCTATATTGAACACATTCATGCATTTTAGTCTAGTTCTGGACTTTTTCCTTCTAAATTATTGATCTGTCTCTTGTTACATTTTCCCTATATTGTTTTAAATGTAACTGTGTAATGTAATTTAATAGTGACTAAGACTATTCTACAGCCCTCAGAGCACAGTGCTTAAGAGCAGAGCTGATAACCAAGGATTCAGCAGTTCAAATCCACCAGGCACTCCTTGGAAACCCTGTGAGACAATTCTACTCTATTCTATTCTATAGGGTCTTCATGAGTGGAAGGGACTTGGCAGCAATGGGTTTGGTTTGGTTTGGGAAAGCATTGTCATCCTGAAGTGCCTTTTTCAGAAAAAGTTGGTCCTATTCTGCTAGATAACTTCTAGAACCATTTTCAAGTTCTAAAGATAAATAACAAAAGATCTTTGAAACTTTCAGTTTGTCTTAAATTGATAGATTAGCTTGTATTACAATACTAAGGTGTCCCAAATAACTTGATAAATTTCTCAATTTAATCAACATTTCTTTCATGCTATTCAGTAATTCTTGAGTTTGTTTCTTCACATTGTTCTGAATATGTCTTAGTAAACTGATTCCCAAGCATTTTCTATTTCTGTTGTTAGTGTTACTAGATTTTCTTAGCTTCACCTCAAACATACATATGTGTTTTCCAACAGGCATATTAGGAAAAGTTTCACATCTCTGTGACTACCTTACTAGATTTTATAAATAATCACAGAATTTTTTAAATTTATTCACACAAATAAACTGAATAAACAGTAATTCTAATAATCATATCTTCTGCAAATAAGTATAACTGTCACTTTTTCCAATGTTTATACCTCATTTCATTGTCTTGTCCTGCTACAGTGACTAAAGAATTCAGAAAAAGATTAATTAATAGTTATACTTTTATTAAATATAAAAAACTAAAATTGTAACATTACTTTAAAATTTTCTGAGGACCAACCTACCCATCCCCAGCTTTTGCCATAAGGAAAAGCAGTGGGAAGACCCACATCAACAGGGAAAAAGAAGTCTGGTTAACCAAAAAAAAGAAGGACCAGTTAAAGGCATGCTTAGACAGAATATCACATACAAAAATAACCATAGTGAAAGATGTTGTATGTTATATGTCATTAGAGAGATTTGAGAAAGATAGAATGAAAGAAAAGGGGAAATATCTCTGGCTATGGCAAAGGGGTGTGACCTTGGAGTGGAAGTTTGCAGTTATAGCTGTGATCCTAATACAGAAAATAATACAAAATGTCAACAAAGGTAAAAAGAAACAAGACATATGTGTGGAAGAGTGATTAGCTTAGTTTGGACAAAGTACAGAGTATATTTACAGAAATGGTAACAGAAAAACTTGAGAGGGATGGCCTAGAGAGTGTAGTAATGCCAGGCTAACAACACAAACAATACACAGGACATTTCAATTGCTTCATTTGTATTAAAAGTGCAACTACAAATGCAGACTACACCTTGTAAACCACAGACATCTATACAGGTTGTTTTCTGTTTGTTTATCTGTAACGGGAAGATGATAGGCTCAAAGCAAAATTTAAGAAGAATAACTTGATAACAACTTTTAGGATTGAAAAAGTGAGAGTCTGGAAGCCAAGGGGGCCATTAGGAAGCCCCCTAAAATATGCACTCCAAAACACACAAATGTTCCCCTCTGGGAGCCTCATTTCCTTCACTTACCACCACACATCCTGTCAGAATCACACTAAACTGATGTGAAAACATGCTGTATCCTTTCAAAAACTTGTGCCTTTTCATATCCTGTTTACTATCTGCATCTGGAAGACCCAGTTCCACACTTCTTTCTTTTGTGAACCTGAACCAATTCCAAGCTCAGTTAGTTGTTTTTTCATCTCTGCCAATGGTAATTTCTCATGCCCTGATGAGGGTAGTTACTGTGTTGTGTTTCAATTAAATGTTTAAAATCTTTCTTGCCTATAAGCTATGAGCTACTTGTGGCAAGGGCCTTTGTATTCTTTGTCTTTATATCCCCAACATCAAGCATAATATCTCAACAGACCCTCACTGAATGAGTAAGTGAAATCAATACAAAAATGAGCCAAAGGACCATGGAATAGCTGCAAATACCTGAGGCTGAACACCATAAATTTGTAGTGCACACGCATGCACACACACAACACACATACACACACACATACAGTTTTGTGATGCTTTTCAGCAATCTTAGAATCCCAATAGCAGCATATCATCAGCATTTCTTGGTTTTTGTCTGCACGGTATTTCTCCATCCTTGCAGCAACTGGCCTACCATTTTGACCTCAGGGCTGCACTTGTGACCCAAGATGTGCCCATGCTATCACCTCATTCACTGTCATAGTAGTTGGTTCAACAGTGGACAGAGCACATGATCCAAACTGAGCAATCATAATCCTTTCCTGAAAATGGCTTGCATGGGGGCTGATGGGGAAGATTCCTCATCTTTTGTTAGTCAACTTGAACAACTATGAATCACTACAATTTGGGCTTCATGAGAGCAAAAGCATCTTCTGGCTTGTTTACAGCTGTATTCCCCAATATCTGGAATGTGATAAACACAAACCAGGTACTCACAAAATATCTGTTGAATAAATAAATGAATTCATAACTCCAGCAGCTATATTCTTAGCCCCAGTTGGGACATTTGCCTGTGGCCAGTAAGAGTCCTAATCAAATGATAGAAATGTAAGTTTAGGGGTTTCCTTACACCAGTACAACTTTATCAAAATGTGTTCTTCAAATAGCTAAAAATAGAATTATCATATGACCCAGAAATTGTACTGTTAGGGATATACCCAAAAGATCTGAAAGCAGAGACTCAAACAGATACGTGTACACCAATGTCAACTGCCACGTTGTTGACATTAAACAAAAGATGGAAGAAAACCCACTGCCATCAGCAGATGAATGAATAAGTGAAATGTGCTATCTACATACACTGGAATACTACTCATCCATAAAGAGAAATGAAGTTCTGACACATACTATGGCATGGATGAACCTTGAAATTATTACGCTGAGTGAGATGAATCAGATACAGAATGATAAACACTGTAGTCATCTTCCTAATATGAAATGCATAGAATAGGCGAATACAGAAAGATGAAAGTTTGTTCCTGGCTAACAGGAGCTGGCAGGGGGGAATGGGGATTATGGCTGAAAGGGCACTAATTTCTATCTGGTGTGATGAACTTTGGAAACGAATAGTGGCAATAGCTGGATAACATGGTAAATGTAGTGAATGAATGAATTGTGTACTTCAAAATGGTTAAAATGGCCAATTTTTTGTTGTATGTCTTTCACCACAAGTTGTTTTGGGATTGCCATGTACTGTCACCATCACGTGTTAAAAAGAAGAAACTAGGAAGGACATGATCTCAGAAGGGCTGTTCTCTACATTTAATTTATCCGGCTTTATAAAAAATTCACTTCATTTAGATTGCTTGTCTCATTTCTGTGTTATCTAGTAAAATTTAGGTTGGCCTTGAATGAATTCATAAAACTAGGGCATTAGAGGGTGTAGTGGATAGAATAGTGAGTCCACCTGCACAGAATATATATTCAGGTCCTAACCATACATATGTGGAATCCCTGCTGGCGTGGTGGTGAAGTGCTATGGCTGCTAACTGAGAGATCAGCCATTCAGATCCACTAAGCACTCCTCGGAAACGCTATGGGCCAGTTCTACCCTGTCCTATGCAGTCACTATGAGTTGGAAATTGACCTGATGGTAACGGGTTTGGTTTGGGTAACCACATATATATTCAGGTCCTGACCTCTAGTACCTGAGTTGCTGTTTCAGTGGGCCTGGAAGGCAGAGGTGAAGCCCAGGGCCCAAGGGACCTCAAACTACCAAGAAAGAAGAACCAGGAGAAGGGTACATCCTTTGAACCTGGGTTCCCTGCTCTGAAAACTCCTTGTCTAAGGAAGACTAATGACAAGAAACTTCTCCCAGAGATAACAGATAGACAAAATCGTCCTCTGTAGCTAGCACCCTGAATTCAAGACTCCTAACCTCCCAGACTCTGAGAGAAAAAACTTCTCTTTGTTAAGCCACCCAGTTGTGATCTTTGTGTTATAGCAGCACTAGATCGCTATGATGGAGGGCATAGTAGATTGAATAATGAACTTCACGGCTCCCCAAATGTGTGTGTCTATATATATATATACATATATATATGTATCCAGGCCCTAATCCCAAGTACCTATGAACATGATCGCATTTGCAAAATAAAGGGGTTTTTGCAAATGTCCTTGAGTTAAGGGTCTTAAGATGAGATCATTTTGTATTTAGGTCAGGCCTTGACTACAATGGTGATGTCCTTATAAGAGAAACACAGAGAGACCTTAAGGCACAGAGACTCAGAAGGGAAAGCCATGAGAATACAGAAGCAGACATCAGAGTTATACATCTATTAAGCCAAGAGACAAAAGGGGCTGCCAGCAGCTTCTTTAAGCTAGGAGACAGCCCTGGAAAGGATTCTCCCTTCAAGTCTCGAGAGTACTCAATCTTACCACCACCTTAATACTTGACTTCTGATCTTTAGAGCTCTGAGAAAATAACTTCCTGTTGTCTTAAAACTAGGGCACTAGAGGACGTAGTAGATAGACTAGCGAATCCCCTACCACATAATACATATTCAGGCCCTAAGCATATATGTATGGAATCCCTGGTGGCGTAGTGGTGACGTGCTATGGCTGCTAACTGACGGTTTTTGGTGATATCGCTGCAGCCCTATGAATCAAAGGCAGAGTTGTTCAAGTTGGAGATTTACAAACACATCATGTAAATGGAAGAAATTGGAGGAGTCTATAGTCTAAGAGGAAACACTGGTGGCATAGTGGTTAAGTGCTACCTCTACTGATTGAAAGATTGGCAGTTTGAATCCACCAGGTCTCCTTGGAACCTCTGTGGAGCAGTTCTACTCTGTCCTATGGGGTCACTGTGAGTCAGCATCAACTTGACAGCACTTTGGTTTTTGGTTTTTTATAGTGTAAGAGATACCACAGTGTTTAGTGTTTTATGCCAGAAGTATCAAAGTTATTGTATTTGCAAATTTGCATTTACTTTGAGAACTGGTAATAATAAATAGTCAAAAATTGTATTTAAACTAAGCTTGCTTAACCAAATTAAAACCTGATCCAGAAAGCACAATAATAATACTTTCCACCAATTGCTTTTAAAATCTCAAGGACATGAAATCAGTATCATATAGAAAGTAATCATATTTGCTTTCTATTCTGTATTACCTAGAGTTCATGTTGGTGTCTTCATTTGAATAAATAGGTAATATCATTTTATCACTCGCCTAGAAATAAAAGTAAAATTCAGGGCTACTGATGTAAGTTTCTGCCACCACGAACTGAGCTACTCTGTGGCTTATGAGAATCATATGCACATTCTTTGTTGCAGACAAAGGAAATTAAAATTTAAAGCTAATTTTAAAGATCATTTTAATAATATGCAGGAAGAAATAAGTATCACTATCTCTAGGTTTCTGCAAGAGAAGTCCAATATTGTGTTCTTTTCCCATCAAACATAATAAAAATATTGAGTTGATGTTGTTGTGCAATCTGACATATAGGCGTATGTTTTTTAAGTTTTCATGTTTCTCATGTTTCTGATTCATTATATTGTGCAATGAAAGCATCTCTGTTTCACTTAGCATTCTGTTGAATCTGCAGAGATCTTGCTACTTTAAATGTATGTGCACTGTTCTTCCAGCATAAAAATCAGCCATTAAGTTGGAATGATGGAGCAGTGATTTCTGGGTTTTCTAGAGATTAACAAGGCTTACTTACACCTACAGAGACTGTCTAACTGACATGCTCTAAGTTGATGACCAGATAAAAGACTGACAGATGCAAGGAACTCTCATGTCCTGTCAAACACCCATTGGATTTCTCTCCAATCCAGTAAATGATCTTTGGCTTTAAGAAGCTGTCGAGGAATGCTACCATCCATTAATTACTAAAGGCACTTGGGAAGTCCTTAACCAAGATGTGAATGGATAGTTATTTATGAAACCAAAGGTTGGAAAGAGAGGTATTTAGTATTAATGAAGTTATAGAGAAACTTGATTCATTAGTGCTTGCAGCTGAAATTGAATGGAACATCAAAGTTCATTATCAGACCTGATTTCCTGAGTGGGGAGCATGTTGTATGTATGAATACCTTTCTTACAGTTTCTTTGTGCTTTTTATTTTTTTTAACATTTCTCATCATTATTCTTAACATTATTCTTTTTCTATATTCTTCTCTTAAGGTAGCAATGCACATCAATAGACAGCCATTCAAAATGAAATCATTTATGATATACATAATGAAATCAAAAACTATCATTACCCATTCGACCAATTCCATTAACGTAATCTTAGATTAAAAAAAAAAAAAAAAAACCTGGCCTTATCTTAAATGCTTTCAGTGACAAGATGTGAAAAACCTCATCAAGCTTGTTTGCTATTTACTTTCCATGGGCAATACCATTAAAATGAAATGCCAAGAATTCAATTTATGTAAATTTTTTTCAGTTAAATTATTTATAATAGGAAATTCTCTCACCTTTCTGAAGTGAAATAAATGCAAATTTAATTCATTAGATGACTAAACTAGTATAAAACTTTAGAGGAAATGTAAAAAGTAATTGAAAATACACAAATGGTATTTGTTTTGGTGACACAACAAATCAATCAGCATATATTGTCGAACTAACAGAAGTATCACTAAAATGGACTGTAAATTGTCCATTAGGAGGCATACATTTCTATTTAGGGTATGTACTTAAAAGGAAAATAGAAGTAGAACTTGCAGGCTCAGCTGATCTGCATGCCACATACCCTACAGCTCTGCCATGTCCCCACCTTCAGAAGAAGTCTCTAGTGAAATACCATTGAAAATAGAAGACACTTGGCCATGCACCCACCTTCAGAAGAAGCCTCTAGTGAAATACCATTGAAAATAGAAGACACTTGGCCATGCACCCACCTTCAGAAGAAGTCTAGTGAAATACCATTGAAAATAGAAGGTACTTGTTCTCGGCTACCCTACCTGATAGTTCTGTGACTTTGGCACAGTTGTGTTACACACCAAACATTAATTTCCTCATCTGTATTTAGGAGAGTTTAAATAGTGTGCAGATAAAGTATAGGCTCTGACCATATCACAAGTGTTTAATACAAATCAAATGAAATTATGTGTTGAAAATGCTGGGTAAATCAGGAAGTACTGCAGAGCTGCCTTGTTTTAACATCTACAAGAGCTTCAGACCACCAGCCTAGAACTCCCAGGGCATCAAACACAAATATGTCCTAGCAGGCTTTCCTTGGCTGTCTTACTTCACTGGATTGCAAGTGTGGGACCCACTGACATTTGTTGAGCACTTATTTTTTTCTTTTCTTTCCTATATTTTTTTTTTATTGTGCTTTCAGTTCAAGTTTACAATTCAAGTCACTTTATCATACAAAAATTTACATGCCCATTGTTGCGAGACTCTACCTGACCCTCGACAAGATCAGTACCCTCCTCCTCTCTACCTTGTATTTCCTGTGTCCATTCAACCAGCTCCTGCCTCTTCTGCCTTCTCATCTTGTCTCCAGACAGAAGCTACCCATGTAGTCTCACATATCTACTTGAGACAAGAATCACACTCTTTACCAGTATCGTGTTATGTCTCATAGTCCAGACAAAACCTTGGCTTAAGAGTAGGTTTTGACAATGGTGTTAGTTCTTGGCTGTCAGAGAGTCTGGGGCCATGTCTTCCAGGGAACTTCCGATCTGTTAGATCATCAATCTGGTCTTTTTACTAGAGTTCAAGTTCTTCACCCCACTTTCCCCCCATTCCTTCAGAAACTGTTTGTTGTGCTCCCTGTCAGGGCAGTCACAGATGGTAGGTGGGCACCATCTAGTTCTTCTTGTCTATACTGATGTGGTCTCTGGTTTACGTGGCCCTCTCTACCTCCTGGGCTCATATTTACCTTGTATCATTATGTTCCTCATTCTCCTTTGCTCCAGGTGGGCTAGGACCAATTGATGCTTCTTAAGTCGCTACTTCCTAGCTTTCAAGACTCCAGACACCACTCACCAAAGAAGGACGCAGAATATTTCCTTAATAAACTTTGTTATGGCAGTTGATCCAGATGTCCCCTGAAACTATGGTCTCTAGACTCTCGCCCCTCCTATGCTAGCCTTCAAAGTGTTTGGTTGTATTTAGGAAAATTAGTTTATGCTTTAGTCCAGTTGTGCTGTCTCCTTATGCACTGTGTATTGTTCTTTTCTTTGTCTGAAATAATATTTGTCTACTATTTAATTAGCGGATACCCCTCTGTCTGCCTTCCCACCCTTATAATCATCAAAGAATATTTTCTTCTGTATGTAAACCTTTTCTTGAGTTCATGAAATAATGATTTCATACAACATTTGTCCTTCTGTGACTTAACTCAGCATAATACCTTCCAAATTCCCTTATGTTATATCTCACAGACTCATCATTGTTCTTTATCATTGCACAATAATTTGTTTATCCATTCATCCACTGATGGACACCAAGGTTGTTTCCACCTTTTTGCTATTGCAAACAGTGCTGCAGTGAACATGTATGTGATATTATCTGTCTTACAACAGCTGTTATTTCTCTAGGATATATTTCAAGAAATGAGATTGCTAGGTCATGTGGTATTTCTATTTCTAGCTTTTTAAGGAAGCACCAACTTGATTTGTAAGTGATTGCACCATTTTACATTCCCACCAGCAGTGCTCCAGTCTCTCTACAACCTCTCCAACATGTATTACTTTGTGTTTTTTGGATTAATGCTAGCCTTGCTGGGGTGAGATGGTATCTCATTGTAATTTGGATCTGCATTTCTCCAATGGCTAATGATTTCAAGCATTTTCTCATGTATCTGTTGGCTTCCTGAATGTTTTCTTTGGTCAAGTGCTCATTCATATCCTCTGCCCATCTTTTAATTGTGGTTTATTTGTCTTTTTGTTTTGAGGCTTTGCAGTATCTTCTAGATTTTAGAGGTTAGATGCTGATCAGATTTGTTGTATCCAAAAATTTTCGTCTGGTCTGTAGGTTGCCTTTTTAATCATTTGGTGAAGTCTTCAGACAAGCATACGTGTTTGATTTTTAGGAATTCCCAGTTATCTATGGTCTCTTCTGCTGTTTGTGCACTGTTAGTAATGTTTTGTACTCTAAACAGGCATTTATATAGTCTAATTTAAGCCTCCTGATAACTCAGAGAGAAAAATTTTGCTATCTAGATTTTATAGATGAGAATCATAAATACTGACTAAATAACTTCTTGCTGTAGTAATAGCAGAGATTAGACGCAAACCAAGCTCTGTCTTGCTGCAATTCCCATTCTTTTTTCCAACTAAATCCAAAGCCCATCCAAATTGCTTGTTCTGGCTAAAGTACAAGTGAGGAGGAGGAGGATGACAAAGTACAAATGACATACAAGCAGAACCACAACCCAATCCTGCTCCACGTTCAAAGACAGCTGCTTAGCTACCAGATTATCAATATCCAACCATTTCTGCTCCTCTACCTCTTTTCTAGTAAATTCAAGTACCACTGACCCCATCCTATGCAATCCAGGGCAATAATGGACCACTTGCTAATATCCATCTTTGCTTTTAAACTCTTGCTAAAGACATACAAAGCTGCCTCATGGGTCCTGAGAACCTAGCTACAGGATCCCAAGCTAACCTACTGTCATGATGATTGAAAACAGGCGAACAGTTATTAAACAAATAAACAAACAAAACCCACTGCCACTGAGCCATTCCTGACACATGACCACCCCAGAGCAGAGCTGCTACAGTGCGTTTTGGTTTGGGGGAGCTTTGTTTGTTTGCTTGTTTATTTTTTAGGGGAAGGAGCTATAATCAGAGAGAAATTCAAGAGAATCAGATTGCCAGGACTTTTTTCACAGTATTACTGGACAGGTTTGAACTGCTAACCTTTAAGATTACTAATCAAGGCTAAACCTAAGTCATCTGTATGACAGAGGGACCCTAACTGTTTAATCAACTGGCAGAAAAGTTAACAGTAAATTAAGGAGTCAGATTAGTCTTTAACTTCTGAGCCATCCCTGACTAGCTGCGGGACCTTCGTCACTTATCTGACTTCTCTCAGCCTCATTTTGCTCACAAAAAGAAGAAAACAGTTTACCTCAAAGAGGACTGGGAAGCAAAGATAAGTACAGTTACATATGTCACCAAACACAAAGAAGGCATTCAACAAAGGACAGTTTGGATGGGGGTTAAAAAATAAAAAAGACATAGCTTTTCTCTAATGATTCCCGCAAAGCTGTCAGACACACAGGACTATTGATGCTACCAGCAACACAGATGAATATATGTACAGAAAGAAAAAAACATATATTTTGTTCCATTAGCTAGGGATAGAATAAAGAAAAATTACCAAAGAGGAGAGAATATATGCTAGATACGAATTTCAATCATAACTTAAATTTTTTTAAACAGGATTTTTTTAGGAAAACACCAGTGCAATCAACACAAAATAAACATCTATCAGTGATTTTTCTCATTTTTTCTTTTTATTCCTTTGTGTTGCCATCATGAGATAATTTTTAAACACTTTATAAAAACCCAGTTCAAATGTTAAACAGAAAATCCTTTATTACAGAGTCATTGAAACCATATTATTAGCTTTGCTTGTTACTCAGAAAATGAGAAAGGCAGCACTTTAAAACACCTAGAAAACCAAATTCATGACCTCAGAAAAAGCAATAATTGTTTTGCAAATTAAAATCCCTTTGCCTACTTCAGACAGTAACTTAATCTTCAAATGTAAATGCAATGTGAGTAACCTGAAGGAAGAACCACACATCATTTTACCTTAATGCCAGCGAAATATCTCCAGTTGGCAGTTATTAATTTCTACTCAAATTATCCTGAAATAAGGTCAAAGAGAACTAATGGCTTTATTTTACATTCTAGGAAGCATTGTGTTTCAATATTCAGAATGCAGTACTCTATAAGAGCTGCATCAAAAACTGGGAGTCCTGCCAGATTACTTAAAGTATTAACCCTTAACCATTTCTCAGACACTTTCCCACAAACTATATTAAAATTATAGTTAGTATTATTATATTGGAGCTATTAACTATTAACAGTACCATGTCCTGCACCGTCCTCCCAATCATTACTGTTTGAGTGCATTGTTGTAGTTACTGTGTCAATCCATGTCACTGTGGGTTGTGATGGATTGAGTTGTGTCCCCCCAAAGTTTCTGTCAATTTGGCTAGGCCATCGTTTCCAGTATTATGTGGCTGTCCACAATTCTGTCATCTGATGCTGTTTTCCTATATGTTGTAAATCCTAATTCTATGTTATAATGATGTAAGATTAGCAGCAGTTATGGAAATGCCTAAGACCCAGTCTACAAGATTAGGTTGTGTCTTAAGTCATTTTCCTTAGAGCTATAAAAGAGAGAATCAACCAGGGACAGTGGGACCTCTTAATATCAAGAAAGAAGAGCCAGGAAAGTATCATGTCCTTTGGGTGTGGTAGAAACTCCGCTGATTAGGGAAGAAGGATGACAAAGTTCTTCCCCAGAGCTGACAGAGAAATAAAGCCCTCCTCTGGAGGTGGAACCCTGAATTCGGACTTTTAGCCTCCTACCCAAAGAGATAAATTTCTCTTTGTTAAAGCCATCCATTTGTGATATTTATGTTATATCAGCACTACGGAGTTAAGATGAGGGTTTTTCTCTTTTTCACCAAACCTCAAATTCACCAAGCATGATGTCCTTCTCCAGGGACTGGTCCCTCCTAATGACATACCGAAAGTATGTGAGACAAAGCCTTGCTATTCTCCCTTCTAAAGAGCATTCTGGATGTCCTTCTTCCAAGACAGATTTTGTTTTTTTCTGGCAGAGCATGGTATATTCACTATTCTCACCAACACTGTAGCTCAAAGGCAATCAATTCTTTTGTCTTCCTTATTCATCGTCCAGAGTTGCATGCGTATGAGGCAAATGAAAATACAGTGGTTTGGTCAGGCACACCTTAGTTCTCAAAGTGCTATCTTTCTTTGACTTTCAACACTTTAAAGAGATATTTTACAGTTGATTTTCCCAATATAATACATCCTTTGATTTCCTGACTACTGCTTCCATGAAGATTAATTGTGCATCCAGGTAAAATCTTTGAGAATGTCAATCCTTTATCTATTATCAAGATGTTGCTCATCAGTCCAGTTGTCAGGATTTCTGTTTTATGTCAAATTATAATCTACACTGAAGGCTGTAGTCTCTGATCTTCACCAATAAATCCTTCAAATCCTCTTCACTTTCAGCAAGTAAGGTTGTATTATTTGCATATCACAGGTTGTTAATAAATCTTCCTCCAAACTTTCTGCCATATTCTTCTTCATATGATATAACTCCTTGGGTTACTTTCTCAGCAAACAGATTGAGCAAGTACGGTGAAAGAACATAACCCTGAAGTCCACCTTTTCTGACTTCAAACCACTCAGTATCGCCTTATGCTGTTTGAATGCCTCTGCATCTCTGGACAAGCTCCCCATTAGCACAATCAAGTGTTCTGAAATTCCCATTCTCCACAATATTAGCCATAATTTGCTACAATACACACAGTTGAATGCTATTGCATAGTTATTTAAGCATAAGTAAATATCTTTTTTGTATTCTGTGTTTTCAGCCAAGATCCATGTGACATCAGCAACGGTATCTCTCATTCCATGTTCTCTTCCAAGTCTAGCTTGAATTTCTGGCAGTTCTCTGTCAATGTATTATACGAAAGCAACTGCTTTTAAATCATCTTCAAAAAAATTTCATTAGCATGTGATGTTAATGATATTGTTGGATAATTTCTGCATTCTGTTAGATCACCTTTCTTTGGATATGCAAGAATCTCTTCCAGTTAGTTGCCCAGGTAGATGTTGTACAAATTCCTTATCATAGATGAGTGAGTACTTCCAGAGTTGCATCTGTTTGTTGAAACATCTTAACGGGTTTTCTACCCACTTCTGAAGGCTTGTTTTTCAACGATGCATTCAGCACAGCTTAGACTTCATCCTTCAGTACCATCGGTTCTCGACTGTATGCCACCTCTTGAAATGGCTGGACACTGACAATTTCTTTCATGCACAGTAACTGCATATCCCTTCTATCTTCCCTTGATTCTCTGTTTCACTGCCTATAAAAAAATTCAACATTTCAAGCCAAGGCTTGAATTTTTTTGTCAGTTCTTTCAACTTGAGAAATGCTGAATGTGTTCTTCCCTTTTGGCTTTCCAACCCATGTCTTTGCACATTTCATTATAAAATTTTAATTTTTCTTCTTAATCAACCTTTGAAATCTTCCGTTCAGCTTTTTACTTCATTAGTTCTGCTGTTCACTTCAGGTACTCAATGTTCAACAACAAGTCTCAGTCTTTTCTGACACCCATTGTGATCTTTTCTCTCTTTCTTCTTTTTACAATGACCTTTTGCTTTCTTTGTGTGTGATGTCTTTGATGTCATCCTACAACCTGTGTGGTCTTCAGTCCTTAGAATACAATGCATCAGATCTATTGTAGAGACATTCTCCGAATTCAGGTGGGATATACTCAAGTTTGAACTTTGGCTCTCACAGACTTGTTTTAATTTTCTTCAATTTCTACTTGCATGTTAGCAATTTGTGATCTGTCCTGTAATCAGTCCCTGGTCTTATTCTGACTAATGATAGTGAGTGTCTTCATAATCTCTTTCCACAGATGTAGTAATTTAATTCTTGTGTATTCTTTCTGGTGAGATCCACATTTATAGTTACCAATTGTTGTTGAAAGATGACATATCCAATGAATAAGTCATTGGTCTTGTTAAATTCTATTACTCAATCTCCTGTGTCATTTCTGTCACCAAGGCCCTACTGTCCAATGACTAAACTTTCTTTTTGTTTCTGACTTTCTCATTCCAGTCACTAGAAATTATCAGTGCAACTTTATTGCATGTTTTGTAAATTTCAAACTGCAAAAGTTGGCAAAAATCTTCAATTTCCTCATCTTTGGCATTAGTAGTTAGTTTGTAAATTTAAATAATACTCATATAACTGCTCTTCCTTGTGTACATCTGTATATTATTCTATCACTAACAGTGTTGTACTTCTCAAAATGGTACTCAGTGTTCTCAAAACAGTCATTTGAATGATGGATCTATTGCTGCTTCTCTTCAGTTTATTGCTCCTGGAATAGTAAATTATATAACTGTCTGATTCAAAATATCCAATACCAGTCATTTTCAGCTTACAGATCTTCAACTCTTTTCATTTCATTTTGGACAACTTTGAATTTTCCTAGATTTATATTTGTGCATTCCATACTCTAATTATTTATGAGCTATTTCTTCTCATTTTGAGTCACACCTCATCAACAAACTAAGCTTCTCAAAGCTTGACTCCATCGGCCTTGTCACTAGTGTCAGCTCTGTTTTGAAGTGGCAGCTCTTCCCCAGTCTCAACTGGAGTGTCTTCCAACCCAAGGGCTCATCTGCTGGTACTATACCACTGTCCCACTGATATTCATAGGTTTTTTTCCGCAGGTCAGTGTTTTAGAAGTAGATTGCCAGGTTCCTCCTCCCTGTCTTTTTCAGTCTGGAAGCACCAGTGAAACATATTAACCATGAGTGACCCTGCTGGTATTTGAAATACCTACCACTTCCAGCATGGCAGTAGCATAAAAGCTACCACAGTACAACAAGATGACAGGCCAGTGCTGGGAGTGAAAAGTCCAAAACTTTACCTGACCTAAAAATACATGTCTAGCTCTGTATCTATGACCAAGGATTAGAAGAGACATTATGATGTTCATTTAATTTCAGTTTTTCATATGTTTTATTTGGAAAGTTTTGCATATTGAATATGTATATAAAAATAAAGGAGACAAACAGTATTAGTTATAGAAACACTTCTCATTTTTTAATTTTTAGTTTCTATTAGGTTATCTTTGTAATATGGGTTATAACCAAACCAAACCTATTACTACCAAGTTGATTCCAAGTCTCAACTACTTTATACAACTAATATGCAATTCTTAACTGGCTCTCACAGCATTTAGCAAGATTTGCTTTCATAATGCAGCATGTGTAGAATGCTAAGCAACTCTTTTTTAGATTTTACAAAATTGTAGTGTCTATCCATGGAGGCCTAGGGGTACAGTGGTTAAGACTTTGGCTGCTAATTCAAAGGTCAATGGTTCAAATCTACCAGCTTCCCTATGAAAACCCTATGAGGCAGTTCTACTCTGTTCTATAGGAATGCAATGAGTCAAAATCAACTCAATGTCAGTGAATTTGGATTTTTGTAATTTGATAGCTGTAGAATTAATATAATAAACAGCAGAGTACAGTGAAAACAGCATGAGATTTGTACGTTCAGAAGACTGAGTATCCATGTCCTAGTTCTGGAAATACGGCTTTGGGAAAGTTACTTTCTCTTTTTGAAAATCACTTTCCTCACTTCAAAACCTGATTGAAACTAATACCTATTATTAGGAAATAGTAACAAAAGTTATTATGACATTTAAAAGAAATTTCTAGGAAAGTGCTTTTGCCAACTCTAAATAACATCTATAAAGATATTTTAATTTTAGTGGTAGCTTTGAGATGTAATTTGCATAGCAGCAACTTACCTATCTAAAATGTATCAGTTCAGTGCTTTGTAATACATTGAAAGGATTGTGTAACAACCACCACTATCCAATTTTGGAACATCTTTACCCCTTCTAACAGTTATCCCATATCCATTGGCAGTTACTCTCAATATTCCCCTCTCTTTTCACCCATCTGCAGTCAATCATCAATGTATTTTCAGTTTCTATAGATTTACTTATTCTGGCCATTTCATATGAACAGAATCAGATAATACACAGCCTTGTGATTGGTTTCTGTCACTTAGCATAATGTTTTCAAAGTTCATCCATATTATAGCGTGTATCAATACTTCATTCCTCTTTACTCTCAAGTAATATTCCATTTTATGGATATACCACATTTGACTGATCCATTCATCAAGTGATGGACATTTAGATTGTTCCTGTTTTTTAGCTGTTACACACATTTTTGAACAAGATTTTGTGTAGGTGTATCTTTTCATTTCTCTTGGGTACATATGCAACAGTACTTGATTCTATTGTAACTCTATGTTTAACATTTTGAGAAACTGTCAAACTGTTTTCCAAAGAAACTGAGCCATTTTGCATTGTAACAGCCATACATAAGAGTACGAATTTGTCTACATTCCTACTAACACTTGATACTCTCTGTCTTTTTTTATTGTAGACATTGTCATGGATTGAATTGTATTCTCCAAAAAATCTGTATAGCAGTTTAGCTGGGCCATGATTTCTGGTATGGTGTGATGTTTCTCCATATCGTAAATCTTGTTTCTATGATGTTAATGCGGGTGGATGCGTGGCAGTCGTGGTGGTGGGGCCAGTTCAGCCTGCAGGGTTATTTTGTGCCTTGAGGCAGTCTCTTGAGATATAAAGGAAAGGAGCTAACAGAAAGGTTTGGGGACCTCATACCACCAAGAAGCTGTGCCAGGAGCTGAGCACATCCTTTGGAAAGGACCAGGGTCCCTGTGTCTCGGAAGTTTCCAGTCCAGAGGAAGATTGATGACAGAGACCTTCAGGTAGAGCCAGCAGAGAAAGGCTTCCCCTGGAGCTGACCCCCTGAATTTGGACTTCTAACAAACTAAACTGGGACAAAATAATTTTTTTTCTTTTTAAGGCCATCCACCTGTGGTATTTCTGTTATGGCAACACAAGATGACTGAGGCAGATATCCTAGTGAGTGTAAGTAGTACCTGACTGTGGTTTTTGGTTTTATTCCCTTAGTAACTACCAAGAGCTCTGGTGGTGCAATGATTAAGCATGCAACTGCTTAAGTTTGTGAAAGTTTGGCAGTTCAAACCCACCAGCTGCTCCGTGGAAGAAAGGTGTGTCAATCTGCTTCCATAAAGATTACAGCTCTTTGAAACCCCGTGGGGGAGCTCTACCCGACAACATTTTCTTTCTTTCTTTTTAATGACTAATGATAGGGTTACTATGAGTTGGAATTGCATCAGTGGCAGTGGGTCTGGTTTGGGGTTTAATGATTTTGAGTAACTTGCATATGCTCATTAGTCATTTGTCTATCTTTTCGGGGGGGTGAGAAATATCTATTTAGTCTTTTGCTCATTTTTCAACTGGGCTATATATTTTGTATTATGAAGTTGAAAGAGTTCTTTATATATTCTGGATACAAATTGTTTATCAGACAAATGATTTGCAGATATTTTCTTCCACTGTGTAGGTTATCATTTCATGCACTTCATGTTATCATTGGATCACAAATGTTTTTAATTTTCAATGAAGTTTAAGTTTTCTATTTTTTCTTTTGTCATTGCACTTTTGGTATTGTATCTAAAAAGCCATTGTCCAACCCCAAGATAGAAAGATTTGCTGGTTTTCTTCCAAGAATTTCAGAGTTTTAGCTCTTACATATAGGTCTATAATACCGTATGAGTTAACTTGTTTATGGTGTGAGGTAACAATCTAAATTCATTGTTTTGCATGTGCATATTCAGTTATCTCAGCCTTGTTTTAGAATGGTACTAATTCTCCCATTGACTTGTCTTAGCTTTTCTTCTTGAAAATCAATTGACAATAAGTGTTGTTTTCTGTACTGTAAGTTCAATACCATGACCCGTATGTCTATCGTTATATGGCTTGTAGCTTTGTAAAGTGTGTATCCTCCAACTTTGTTCTTTTTCAAGATTATTTTGAATATTCTAAATCCATTGCTTTTCCATACAAATATTAGGATTAAAAAATCAAAAAGAATTTCAGTGGAATTTTGATAAGACTTGTGTTGAATATGTAAATTAATTTGGGGAGTATTACCATCTTAATAATATTGTCTTTCAATTCATGAACACTAAATAATTTCTATTTATTTTGATCTTTCATGCTTTTTTCAATAATGATTTACAATTCTCCCTGTAAAGTCTTGATTTTTAAATTCATTCCTAAGCATTTAATTCTTTTTGATGCTTTTAAAACTGGAAATATTTTCTTAATTACATTTCTTATTGTTCATTGCTAGTATATACAGACATGAAATTAAGTTTTCTGTATTGATCTATACTGAAATCATTTGAACTCTATTAGTTCTAATAGTTTTTCAATGAGTTCTTTAGAGCTTTCTATGACAAGAATATGTCAACTACAAATATTGTTTTAACTCTTCCAGTCTAATCTGGTTGGCTTTGTTTCTTTTTCTTATAGTCTAGAATTTCTAATAAAATGTTAAATAGAAGAGGGAAGAACAGATATCATTACCTTTTTCCTATTTAGGGGGAACAAAGTCAGTCATTCACTGTCAATTTGATGATAGCTAGAATTTCCAGTGAGGCTGATCATTCTTTTGGTGTTTTTTTTAACCATGAAAGGGTGTGACATTGCTATTTTTGTATCTATTGAGGTCATCATATGTGTTTTTTTATCCTTTCTCCTATTTGCATCGTATTTTACATTAATTGAATTTTGGACGTTCAATCTTATGTTCCTCAGATTAATGCTATTCCCAGATCCTAGACCCAAGGACTTGTTAAGGTTCACGCATGCACCTTTAAGAATAAAGAGGCAGGTGCAGAGGTTCTTTCCGCACAAGCAAGGTTTATGAGGAAGTTTGCAGATGGGGATGGGAAGGGCCTCACAGTGACAATAGCCTCCACAGCGCTGAACACAGGCCCATCCAGAAAGTTTAAGTGTTTTCAGGTGGGAAACGAACCATCACTTACACGGTCCTTGGTGGGAGGAGAAGTGCTCACTAGGCAGGTTTCCAGATGGCCCCCACAAGGAAGACTGCTGGGACTTGTAGTAAGACCTCAATTTCTCAGTCCTGATTGTAGTCCTCCGGTCCATCCGGACTTCCTATGTGTACCCCCAGAACTAGTTTTACTAGATTTCTTCTGAAAAACAGCTCCAAAGAATTTCATGCAACTATGTGAATGACTTATCTCAATGTCCCAAGATACAGTTAAAACCGTTGAGTCCTTCAATTCTTTTACTGTAGGTTTGTGCTTTTTTCTTTACTGAAATATCTGCATAAAAGGTATTCCTGAGGTCTGGTTCCACACACAGTTTTACCTGAAAGGAAATTGAAAATAACTCAAAAGAGGCTCTGCCTCAGTTCTATTTCATCATAGTTTATAGTGTTGATGATATTTGTTGCCATGTGCTGGTTCAAACTCATGGTGATTGTTTGAGTCAGCTAGTGCTGCTCTAACAGAAATACCACAGAGTGGATGGCTTAAACAAAGGCAAGTTTATTCTTACACAGTCCAGTAGCCTCCAAGTCCAAATTCAGGATGTCTGCTCCAGCAGAAGTCTTTCCCCCTTGTCGGCTCTGGAGGAAAGTCCGGTATTGCATCAGTCTTTGTCCAGGGAGCATCTTTGCACAGGAACCTCAGGTCTGAAGGACACCCTCTTCTCCCGGTGCAGATTTCTTGATGGTATAATAGTCCCAGTTCTCTGCTTGCTTCCCTTTCCTTTTATCTCTTGCAAGATGAAAGGATTAAGGGTGGGGCGAGCCACATTCCAAGGAAACTCCCTTTACAGAGGAACAGGCAGACGATCCTATCAAGGGACTTACAGTCTCACTCTAATCCTTTAACACACAGCATGGGAAAATCACCAAATGGAGGACAATCACAAAATATTGGGAATCATGGCCCAGCTACATGGCTACACATATTTTGGGGGGGACACAATTCAATCCACAACAGTGACCATTTGTGCAACAGAGTAAAATGACTAGTTTTGTGCCATCTTCATGATCACTAGCATGTTTGAGTCCATCATTGTAATTATTTAGTCAGTTCATGTCATTGAGTGTTTCCCTTGTTTTCACTAACCCTCTGCTTTACCAATCAGAAAGCATTTTTCTAGCAACTGATCTCTCCTTATGACACAGCCAAAGTAAGCAAGCTGAAACCTCACCATCATCACTCTTAAGCAACGTACTGCCTATATTTCTTCTAAGACTGATCTGTTTGTTCCTTTAGCTGCCCACATTGTATTCAATATTTTTGGTCAGCACCACAGCCAGAACACACCAAGAAGACACTGAGACCTAAGTGACTATTTTTAATAATTCTCACCAGTTAAAATTGCTGTTTTGCTGAAGAGGGTGTCAGCTAAGCTCACGCTGCCATTCTCATTATAATGTTTTTTGTTGTTGTTGTTGTTTTTTAAGGTAGTTTTTTATTGTAGTTTCAATCACTGGAAGCTTTCAGTAAAGTAAGCACTATAGATTTAGAAACACTACTTTAGAAGGTTCCAAACTGTTTGTGTTGTAAGAAAACTGTTGACCAGACAAAGTAGGAGCCAAGAGGCAAACAGCTTAGTGATGCCGATGTCTTCAGGCAAGTACCAAAGGAGGTGTGAAGCCTTCACGAATAACAATGAGAGTTTCAGGTTGAGCTGACAGTGTTTTCAGGAATGGTTAATACTGGAAGTTGCTCTGGCATAGGACTCTTCTCACTGGATCCATTCCATTCTGAGATTTCTGAGATGGATCTTCAAAGTTCAGAAGTAGTGGTAGCACCCATGATGCTTGTGTTTGCTTTTTATCTCAAAGCAGCCAAATTAAAACAATATCTAGGACAACTCAATGCCATGATATATCCCATAGGCATCAATGTCTATTCCCTGCCTAGTCCCCGAGGACAAGGTAAGTTTTTAGAGGGTGGAGGAATTGGGTTTGGGGAAGAAGAGATGAAGGAGAACAAGAGAGAATGTTGGGTTGGCAGGTAAATATGTTTTTTGGATCAGGAATTGAGTGAGTTCCTGATTTTCTGGTGCTCATTTCATCTGTTAATCTCCTTTAGGTGGAAAGGAGTGAATGAATGCCGTGAGGGATCTGAAGACCAAGGAACAGTGTCATAGAAAAACATCAATTATCTATCTGAGTAAGAATTGTCTAGATGGCAATTGTTTTTTGTTTTTGTTTTATTTCTGGTAGCTAGCTGCTAAATTCACAATAATTTTGGAATAAAGCAGTATTTTCTTTTATGCTACTGTAATATTTTGCTCTACTTAAGTTATGATACGACTTACATATTATGTATACAAGTGTACTCACAGTGCCACTAGGAGTAGGAATTGATGATGCACACAGCAACATACATGAAAAAAAAGTGAAACACTTCCAAATGGTTAAAAATACAAAGCAAAAAGCCAGTATTCTGTCTAACTCAACAATTTGGGTTATGTCTATCTTCAATTGACTTTGACTAGTCTATTTAGAAAAAAGATAGTAATATAAAAAATTATTTTCCATGTTCCTTGTTTATGAAAAAACAAATAGATGCTTTCTAAAAGAGATTATATATTTCTGCAAGTTAAATTCTCCTTCTAACTCATTTTAACATCTGTTTCCTCAAAAAAATTGACAACCTTATTTTATATGCATATGAGTCATATTCCACCTTTTAAAAAATACTATCCTTTCACACAAGTACTGAATATTATTTGGACAATATTGTTGATGCGATCTGATTTTTCTGTCATTTGTTTTCTCATTTTCCCAACGTTTCTTTCATCTTTACTGAATGTAATGTTCAGCGTTAGATATTAAGTATGGCAGACACATTGAACATCAATGATGGAGAAGGGAAATAATGAAAGCCACTATGAGATTTTTGTCACGTAAACAAGAAGCTAGAACCCCCTGTGTGAGAAGAGTGTAACTGAAGCTTTAAAGGTCGTTGACTAAAGGTATACACACCTACAGAGAAGGCATGCTCCTTTATCAAAAATATATATACATACACTAAAATTTATCTTCTAGAACTTAGACTCTTTGTGCTTCTAGATAAGTTAATGTTTAAAAATATTAACATTAAAAATTTAAATAATTAAGATTCTAAAAGTCTGAAAAAACCTCCATAAATGATTCACTTTGCAGGTGCTTCAATATGTCTTAAATAATGCCACATGTTTGTATTCTTTTTAGACCATAAACATGTCTATGCACTGGTCTGGGGACATTTTCTCTGAATTTCCTTGCCCAACAATTCAGCGATAATAGCATTCAAGCAACATGAAGGATTTAATCAGCACTTGCATAAATGCATCAGAAAACACTATAGGCAGGGATAAATTTAAGCAAATATGTACTGTTCCTGCAAGCCATAATTTGTTTGAAAGTAGGTTAGTTCAGGAATATAATGTAGAGTAGTTGTTTTAACCTTATATGAAAGTAACTTGTAAGGTGAACCTATACCCAATATATCTTTACATAATAAGCAAATTTGCCTCCATTCAGGGCAGCAAGGATTTTTACAGGGGGAAATCAGATACACCAAGTAAATAGCCTAATACATTAGATGATTCCAAGTCATCTTTATTCTTTTCCAACAGCAAAAACAAATTAATTTGCTTTCTTGCTTTGGCATTTATGAATGCTAATTTAATCTTACAAATTTAGACTTCCTGTGAGAGAATTTGAAACCACATTGCAAACATCATTTTCACATAAGGTTTGTTCCTTTTTCCTGAATTAGAAATAAAATATAAAACTTCATGCTTGCATCAGACCCCAGGCAAAATGAGCATAGCCCTGCCATCTCCCGTTAACTTGATTCAGGACTCTGGGGAACCAAGTCGCCATCTGGACTGGAGTGCATATGGTCATACGCAGGCCTGGGAGAGTGTCCTCAAGAAGACCCCAGCTGGCTGAGCAGCCACCTGTTACCAAGACGAGTGAGGGCACAATATATCGCACTCATCACTACCCATCTGCTTCTAGTCTCCAAATACCAATCCTGTCACGGCCCAGTACAAATGACAACAGCAGAAGACTGACTCAGAGAAGCCAAGACTACAAGTCCAGCTAAGCACAGAAGATATCTGGAAGATCCTCTATAGTGAAAGCAGGGAAGGAGGCTGATTGGGAAAGGTCCGGAAGGCAGCCAGGGCCGGATGGGAGGGACAGAAAGGTGAACGAGGGCAGCATCAGTGAGCTGAGTTGGAGACTTTTGATTTCAGGTAGAATGAGTTATTGCTACAGCCAGCTGAACAGAAGTGACTCAGGATCTAGAAGTGTTAACTGTGGCTTCAGGGCAGACAGAGAAGTATGGATTAGTTCAAGTCCAGAGTAAGGCAAGGATGTAGAATATGGAATTATTTTACAAGGTCAGTGGCAGATAGTGGTAATAATGAATAGCCAGTGCTTACATTGCACTTAATAAGTACTGTGATGTATTAGCTAATTTAATTTTTACCATAACTCCATGAAGTGTGGATACCATTATCATTCCCAATTTGCGGATGAGAACAATTAAGTTCACTAAGATTTAGTAAGTTTTCCCCAATCAAATACTACATGGCGGGGCTGTATTTGAAATCCAGGAGGCTGTACTTCTGGAGCCCTGATGGCACGGTAGTTACAAGCTCGGCTGCTAGTCAAAAGGTAGGCAGTTCCAGTGCACAGTCTGCTCCGTGAAAACCCTGCAGGGCAGTCCTACTCAGTCCTATAGGGTTGTGGTGAGTCAGAATTGACTCAGCAGAAATGGCTTTCAGGACTTCTAGCCACTGTCGTGTGATGCTTTCATTTCTTCTTTCTTCTAAGAGGCTGTAATCATTGAGCTCTTCTCTTCTTATTTTTTACATTACATTCTCTTTGATCAGTTCAGCCTCTTTCACTCTGATTTTCCATTTGTCTGTTGGAAACACTGACGGTGTCATGCTTAAGTGCTACACCTGCTAAACAAAAGATCAGCGGTTCTAATCCACCAAGTGCTCCTTGGACACCCTATGGGGCAGTTCTTCTCCATCCTCTAGGGTCACTATGAGTCAGACAGAGTCAACAGCAGTGGGTGGGGTTTGGTATTCTGTCCCGAGGGAGCTCTGGTAGCCTAACAGCTTAGCGGCCAGCTACTAACAGAGAAGTTGGCAGGTAACAAAACATCCAGGGTCTCCACAGGAGAAAAACCTGGTGGCCCTGCTTCTGTCAAGATTACACCCCAGAAAACCTTATGGGGCAGTTCCAGTCTGTCACATGGGGTTACTCCGAGTCCAATTTGATTCAGTGGCCCCTAACAACAACAACAGCATAGTATGAATATCAAGTTCATGGCAGAACCTGTGCAATGACAGCACAGTATGAAACCCCCTCCCAACCTATTTGCATGAGTTGAAATGAGGGAGAAGTCCAGTTTTGTTTGTGTGTTTGAGCATCTCAGTTGTGTAAGCAAAATGACTTTGTGTCTGTGTCTGTGTCTGTGTGTATCTCAAGGCAGAAACTGGAGGGGCTGTGTCTAGGAGGAACTCCCCGAGACTTGTATTCACACAGACTGACTCGGAGACCAAGTGATAAAGTGTGAAACCGTTGGGAAGAGAGCAACAGAAGGGACTGAGACACAGCAAAGCACTGGCAGCGGTGACAGTGGTGAGACACTTCCTTTAGTGACTCACAGGCAGCAGACATCAAAGAGACCAAAGCAGGCTCCTGTCCTTGTTCTTGAGATCTCCTGAGACGGCTCCTAGAGATGCCTAGAAATAAACAGGAGATTTCACGTGGGGGAAGAAGCAAGTTGAGGCCTCACAGTCGTGTGGGTGATCATCAGCATGCTGCAAAACGCAGGCATTCATGTGACTGTGGCCTTGGTGCCTGCAGAGACTAGTGAGGCCTGAGGACATCCTCGTTTGCTAGGTACACAAAAATAAGGGAGAGCAAAAGCAAAGCAACACAATCACCCCCTTCAGTCACTGCAGGCACAGCTTTATCCCACTAATACAGGGCAACGCAAACATCTTGCTAGGAGGATGTGCGATCTTTCAATGCTTTCTCTGTTGAGTTTTATTCAGGTAATTATCACAATCATTATCAAATTTGAACCATATATCCTTTATCCTTTCTTCTTTTGAATTGTGCTTTATGACATGCAAACTTCTATGCATTCCTCCCGTTAATACTGACATTTGGTACAAAGCTGCTCCCTCCAGACATAGTTCAACTCAAGCCCTAAAAAATTTAACTGTGTCCTTTTAACTGTCCCGCTGAAATGGTGCTTTCTCAGCTGGCCTGAAGTCAGTTTCCAAGTGACAATCAGGTGGCATAAGGAGTGAAAAGCAGAATAAGCACTTTGGATCTAAGTTAATGCAACTGACCATATGTAACAGCCCTGCTGTCCTTCTCCCATTTTCTATTTTGCAAATATCTTTTTTGGTCATCAGCTATAACAGGCAATGGTGGGGGAGGGGGAAGGCCTTTAAAAGAGTCTGAAAAGGATGAAGCATGGCAGATGTCCTAGAGAAAGATAAAATAGAATGGCAAGTAAAATGCAGAGATTTATTGATGCACTTTAGCAAGCTGTAATAGAAAATGTGCAGGATCTTAGAGTACAACACTAAGGGAGAAACGGTAAAAAGTCGTCTTTTCATCCCATTGTGTTCCATACATCATGTACTTCCGATTGCTTTCAACAAGTCCACTTCCTACGAATTGTTAGTAGTTGTCAAATCCAATATTCAAAATACTTTGTCCTCTATATTAATTGCTATATGCAATAAACATAGCACATATGAGTAAGCATATAAATGTTATGGCTGGCTTGGCATAGCATATAATACTTTATTTTAAAATAAAGCTATTGTATAATAAGAATACAATTGTATTTTTTAATTCTTTTAAAAATATTTACTTTCATTTTGCAACAGTAACAGACTGACTACTTCAACAATAAATCCAATTCCACGAAGGGAGAAAGAATAACATTGAGGCATAGTTCATGTTCTTCTATCTTAAAAAGTAGAAGATATGGCTGGTGTTGGAAAAATCACCTCTTTCTATGAATGTTGGTAGAGGTATAACCAATAAATTGTAGAATCTTAGTTACCTACTCTAACAGGAATTAAATTCGTAAGTGCTTCCAAAGAACTAGAGCAGGCGTGGTGAGTACACAATACCTACTCTACAATTAAGGAAGAAACATATGCGTAAACAACTAGCTAAAATATAAGACATACTTAAACAACAGTTAGCACTTCGTTAACACAAAAAAAGGAATAATCAGTTCTAATTCAGACTATCGTAGCTTTAGTGTGGTGGCAGCATTTGACCCGAGTATGGAAGAGGGAGCAGAGTACTGATCTACAAGAGGCTGTGGAAAAGCATGAAGACTCAGAGGAGTGGAAGTATATGTTTGAACAAAAAGGACCTAGGCAGCTGGAACCTAGGCCATGGTGGGATCAGCTCAGTCCATTTATCAAGCAAGGTCCCTTAAAGAACAATGTCTTTTATTATCTATAACAATTTATGGAAACCCTGGTGCAGTAGTGGTTAAGTGCTAACCAGAAGGTCAGCAGTTCAGATCTGACAGGCGCTCCTTGGAAACTCTGTGGGGCAGTTCTACTCTGTCCTATAGGGTTGCTATGAGTCGGAATTGACTCAACAGCACCGGGTATAACAATTTACAGCTATTTTACTGGAGTATAATGCCATTTCATGTCCTCATTGTAAAAATTCTGTACATTGTAACTTATTTAGTACTCTTTGAAACAGTGAGAATACATGAAGATCTTCAGTTTACTAAATCTTGAGCTTTTTTTTATATTTTGAATATTTGTTTTTCTTGACCTGACATGGCTCAGAGTAACCCAAAATACACAGACATTGAAAATACTCTTGGAAAGAAAAGTATGTAAGAAGTTCATTATTCAGTTTGCGATTGTGATATACAGTTATAGATACATAGTTTGGCATCATCATTGTCTTTTGCTCTAAGGTACTCATTGACCTTAAGGCCCTTTATTACTCCTGTCTAATTTGACAACAATACTAACAATTCAAACAAAGTGGCTGAGAATTGATAGTACAGTAATGAATTTAGATTTGGCCATTCTGGCTTTGATCCTATGGGACATCCAGATAGAAATGTTGAAGAATCAATTAAAACAGGTTGGAGTTCAGCAAATGCTAGAATGGACAGGTAGAGGAACATCAATCAAAGGTGATAGGTAAAGTCATGAGAGAGGATATAAAAGAGGCTACCTAATTAAAAAAAAAAAAAAAAATACAGTCAGATCCCAGAAAGCACAACAGTAAAAGGATGAATAGGACAGAAATCAGAGAAAGTAAGAAGCTAACGGTGCATCAGAAATGAGCAATGTTCTGTAAGCAAACCAAAACCAAACCTACTGCCTTTAAGCCAGTTCCAACTCAAAACAAAGCTGTAAATCTTTACAGAAGCAGACCGCAACATCTTTCTCCTGTGGAGCTGCTGATGGCTTTGAAACACCTACCTTTCCAGTTAGCAGTCGAGACCTTTAAACATCGTGCCACCAGGGCTCTATCTGAGAACAAAGAGACTAGGAAATTAGATGAATGAAAAGGTGAATGAAAGAGTCAAACACTGCAGCAGACAGAAGGAAAACTGAAACATGCGCATTCAATTCACCAATTCTGGGGTTAATTTGTTAGAGAAATCTGAGTAGAATAGTGAATGAATTACAAGCTAGCTAAACCTCACAGAAAATTCTAGAAAATCTTGAAAAACACTGCTAAACTTTAAAATATATATATATATATATATATATATATATATATATATATATATATATATGTCAAGTGAAACCTCCTGGGGCCAAACAGGAAATCCCAAAACCATTATGGTAAAGACATTAGTGAAAGTGCACAAGCAGACACATTCAAGAATATTCATTGTAGACCTACGTATAAGTAATGAAAAAGAGGAAGAAGAAGAAGAAAAACGGTAGAAACAACCCAGTAGAAGACTGTATAAATACAGTTTGTTCAACAATGGAATGCCACATAGTTGTTAAAATGAATGAACTACGTTTTAGTTATCTAGGACTTCTATAACATAAATGCCACAAATGGACAACTCTAACAAAGAGAACTTTATTCTCTCCCGCTCTAGTAGGCTAGAAGTCCACATTCAAAGGGAAGGTCCTTGTCATCAATCTTTACCAGTCAAGAAGCTTCTCAGAACAGGAGCCTCAGGTCCAAAAGACATGCTGTTCCCCCTGGCTCTTGTTTCTTGGTGGTATGAAATTCCTACAACTCTCTGCTCTCGTTTTTATATCTCAAAAGACACCAACTTAAGACACCACCTGATCTTGGAGACTGAGTCTTGCCTCATTAACACCTCTGATCCCGCCTCATGAACATCATAGAGTTAGGATTTATGCCACATAGAAAAATCATATCAGATAACAAAATGATGGACAATATTGGGAACTGTGGCCTAGCCAAGTTGACACACACTCTGGGGGGACATAATTTAATCCATAACAAATCTGGTCTACATTTATTAACAAAGATGTATCTCAAAAGCAGTGTTGATTGCAAAAGGAAGCTTCTAAAGATTTATGTACATGAAACTATTATGTAAATTTATTCATTGTGTTAAAACATACAATTTGTTGTTGCCTTTTTTTTAAGTTACAGAGTATGTACATGACATATGAGCAGTTATATGAATCTGAGAAAGAGGCAGTCATGTTAATCAGGGAGGAGGGAAAGTCCTATGTCAACCAGGGTACACTCAGAAAAACTCAGGAAGTATTTCAAATGAAGAGGACTTAATACTTAATATAGAGAACTAATTACACTGGTGCCAGTAATCTAAAAGGAAACTGAGATAAGGGATAAATAACCAATAAAAACAAGGTAAGCACATGCTGAGGGCATCAACAAAACAAGAGCACCAGCTGCCCAAAGTTAAGACACAGAGATGCCAAAGAGGCAGAAGACAAGGAAAGGCAAGAGCACAGTGAAAGGGAACAGGCAGGGATAAAGCCGAGTCGTCACTGTTCCCTTTAATAGAGCGTGCTCATCCGGGTTGCTTCCCTTCCAGCATGCTTTACTTTGTTCACCACCTGATTCCTACAAGCATTTGAGGTGATCCCTATTGTAACCCATTTGAAAATTATCCGAGACAGCCTGGAGTACAGAGGAATTCCAGAGTCATCCCTTGTATCTCTAAATTCTCTATTGCTCGAGATAGTGCACAGAAGTAACGGCAAGTTTAACAGAATCAGGCTAATTTTCAGCTAAACCAAACTTCCAGTTCTGACCCCAAAATATTGATCTCTCCTTCTTCTTTTTTTTTTTTTAACTTCATTCTTGTCTTCATTCTCTGCTGTCTAAAGTTGTTTTCTAAAAACACTCACTGTAAGTGCAAGCTACTAGAACTGGATTTTACAAGCTCTGTTGTTTATAGCTATAGCATTTTTTCCCCTTTATTTGTATTTTACTGACTAAAATCTCTTAACCAGGTTTACAAGGCCCTTCATGATCTGGCTCCTGCTCTCTGCCCAGCCTCATCTCTTTCCATTCCACTGTGTTTCTACTCCCACACTCACCCCCTCCACTTACTGTTTGTAATACATCAGAGACACAGAAAGAGATCTCAATCTGCAGGAATAATAAACTACAGTGGTTCATGGCATATTACTCCATAATTTTATCTCTAAAATTTTGTACACGATGCAACCTCAGCTAGACAGTCTTCTTTTTATTTGTCCTACCTTAGACTCCCTACTGCTGCTCAGATTCTGTCTTAGCTTGTTGCCATCCAGGTGATTCTGCCTCAGAGCAAGCAACCTTATAGGACAGAGTAGAAACCGCACCACAGGCGTTCTCAAGGAAAGGCTGTGGAATTTACATCGTTCAACAAATAAACCAAACCCATTGCCATCAGGTCAATTCCAACACATAGTGACCTTACAGGACAGAGTAGAACCGCCCCCTAGAGTTTACAAGGAGTGCCTGGTAGATTCCAACAGCCCAGCTGTTTGTTAGCAGCTGCAGTTCTTAACCACTGCAGCCACCAAACTCCCAGATGCTTCTGTGACCATCCCCATGCTTAGAAGGATAGTTTAGGTGTCCTTCCTCTATACACTCATAGATATCCTGTGCACTAAGCCACAACCATACTCTATTGTAAACCAAAAAACCTTAACTGTCAAGTCAATTCCAACTTATAGTGACCCTATAGAACACAGTAGAATTGCCTCCTTCTGAGAAGCAGATGGTGAATCCAGACAGCTGGCATTTTGGTTAGCATCAGAGATTTTTAACCATTGTACCACCAGGGCATCACTGCTGGAGGTTACCTACCTTCCTCTCTTCCCCACTAGACAGCCAGACTGAACGTGGCATGCGGAACCAGCAACACAAACGACGGAACTAAGCAATACCTAAAGTTTAATCGGAAATCCTGGTGATATGGTGATCAAGCACTACGGCTGCCAACCGAAAGATTGGTAGTTCATATCTACTTCTCAGAAACTCTATGGGGGCATTTCTACTCTATCCTACTGGGTTGCTATAAGTCTATAGCATTTTTTAAAAAGCTTACTGTAGGTTAATCCTTTTTACAACTTTGTCTACACTGTTGTACTAAATAGTAATCACAGAAGCTAGACTCTATAAAATTACTGCTGCATTTCATCTCTTTTGACTTTCTAAACTGCCTCATCTCAATCCCAAAGTGAACTTTGTAATATTTTTTCCCCAGTAGGCCCTATACCCCATTTATGCTCCGGAAGTGCATTTTCTGATTTCACTATAAGTGATATAAACCATTATCACAAATGATAATACTGTGGAATTGTAACTCAAAATGAGACTCCAGCTTTCTTAAGCTGCATACATTAATTTTAGCAGACATCTCTTGGGCATCTTACTAAATGGACCCCTCTGATGACAGAGTTCAGACTCCTTAAACATACTGAGGTTTCAATAAATGCTTTACAATCTTTCCTATTCATACTCTCCTCCACCCCACGTTCCCTCTTCTCAAAGCATACACAGATCCCAGGCAATCTTTATTACACAAACCTGCTTGGCTTTCAATTATAAGAGATGTCAGCTTAATGGATTGGAGTTGACACTGTCTCTATTCCATTCAAGGAACCTAGCCAATAGGACATAAATTGCCATCCATCAGTATGCTAGAACGCAGAACCTCTCAGGACACTGTTATTTACTCAGGACTACTTTGAAACTCTGTAAAACAACTCAGTGGCACCTTACATTCAGCTAGGAAACACACACTCCACCTCACCAGACAACAAGCAAAAACAAAACCACCCAAACAAGTGCGGCAAACCGCTGGAAGGCCTACAGGCATTCAAGCTTAAGTTCACCACAGCTGACCAAATTTAGAATAATGGAGAAGAAATCTGAAACAGGCTAGCCCTTTAGAATTTAGATTCATGCTAGGCTCTGAGCCCCAAAAGTGTGTGAGCTCCCTAATCAGAATGCACCGGTGTACAGACTCCAGACGAATCTTCTATAATCCAAGAATTAAATGGCAAGCCCCTAATTCACTGAATGAATAATGAACATAGTAATTTAATCAAATTACCTGCCTGGTGAAGGCTTATCTCCACTCCTGGAGTGGCCTGCTAGTCAGCTATGTCTTTATCTTCCTAAAAAGCCATTTTTATCATGTCACCTGTTTAAACCATTGTAATGGCTCCTTAACATTTGCAGGGTTTACAGGCACAAATGGCATTCAGCATCCAATGCCTTCCATAATACAGCCCCAATGTACCTTTATTTTCATCTGCTTTGTGTCCTTCTTCTGTCCCTCTAACACATTGCCACTACTTGGCACACCAGTTTCCATACAGTTCCATCAACACGACAGGTGCCGCTCAGCTATCTTCAACCTGGGAATTCTTTTAGTCACTGACCCTCTACCCATCCCTCCCTCTTTGATTTTCAAACACACTTAGAAAAAGTTAGAGCTAAGAGTAACTTAACAGACCATCCATCTGTCCAGTGTTTTTTGGTTTATTTTTGTTAGATGAAGGTTTAGAGAGAAAATTTGTTTCTTGTTAAGCAAATAATATGAAGTCTGAAGTCTGACAACTAACTCCAGGAACTTAATTGTTCTAAGTGCTACATACCTCATTGCTGAATATAACAGTCACCTTTGAAGTACCCCCGTTTGGAAGCTATGTACCTAATCCACCTTCCAAAACAATTTTGGAACTCTTTCTGGAATGGCCATTGTGTACAGTGGCAAGGTGGCAAGTTTGCGAACTCAGTTGGACAGTTGCCTGTGAGGGAGTTTTTAGCCAGTAAACAAGTAACTCTATTGGGACACCCCCCCTACTCTCCTGATCTGGCTCCCAGTGACTTTTTTCTTTACCTGAAGATAAAGGAAATATTGAAAGCAAGACATTTGGATGACCTTCAGGACATCAAGTGTAATATGACGACAGTTCCGATAGCCACTCCAGAAAAAGAGTTCCAAAATTTCTTTGAAGAGTGGACTAGGCACTGGCATCGGAGCATAACTTCCCAAGAAGAATACATTGAAGGTGACTGCAGTGATATTGAGTGATGACGTATGTAGTACTTCCAGGATGAGTTCATGAACTTAATTTTCAGTCCTCCTACATACAGTTTTGTGATGTTGGTTGCCACATCCACAACATATCAACACTTTCCCCTTGTCAATCTTGGGTCCTCCTGACAGATCCCCTGTCCTCTTCTAACTTCTTGTTGCTGAGCTGGTGTGCCCATTTAGTCTCATTTTGTTTTATGAACCTGTCTAGTCCTACATGTTACTGAGATTAAATGTGATGGAAGTGGATCCTGAAGAGGGAACCTCAGAAGTGGCTTCAGGACTGAGTTGAAGGTTTTGTTTTTCAACCTTCTTTTTTTTTTTTTTTTTTTTTTTTAGCATTGGAACATCCCCCATGACCATTTTTTTAAAAAGTCCTGTGTAGAAGCCTACTACTCTAAGAAGCACATGGAACTGGAGTCATTCTGTTGAAGGAAGGGCATGGTGCCTGAGGCAACCTCACATACTACATATTTGGAAACCATCTGATTTAGTCCAATCTCCTCATTTTACAAAGGAGGAAAGTAAGTCTCACAGACATTAAGAACTCTCCAAAGTCACAAATAAAGAAGAAAGACAGAACTTATTAGCCAGAAGTCATAGCTCAAAGTCCAATAACCTCACAATACTGAAGTTCATGACCAAAAGCTAGACAATATACCAAAGTATGGGTTTAGAAGGAAGGTTACATGTGGTTATACGGCCCTTTACCTGAAAACCTTAGTTACCCAACAAATACATATGATACGCTTGCTGTGTGCTAAGAACTGTACTAGGCACTGGAGATTCAGAGGTGGATAATACAGAATGATACCTGACCTTGCAGAGTGTACTATTTGTTGAGTGCTGACCATTAAACTACTCTTCTGTAAAAGGAAGCAAAGAAATTGGGCCATAGCAGGAGGTGTATTTGGGCTGAAATGCTTGTAAAAATGATCCAGTGGAGAGGGAGAACAGGGATGATGCCAGAGAAGGGTGAGAGGGTATCTGAAGCCAGGTCCTTTAGTAAGTGAATGGAGATGGTCCCCCACATACGCACGTCATGTTGGCCTGGGGTGGGAGAAGGAACAGTCCATCCAAAACCATGGGAAGGAAGGTGGAATGGAGAAGTGTAGATACAGGTAGATAGATAGACATGGCAGAGAGGAGAGGCTAGATAAAATCGGAGTTACATTTAAAAAGCTAACTGTAAACAAGGAGCCCACTGAGAAGACTGCTGTAACAGTACAGATAAGAGATCTTGGTGACTTGAACTAAGTTAGCAACCATGACAATGAAGTTTTATATTATGATTAAACAAGCATATAGTTTATCTCTGTGCATCATTATCAGTAATCTCTCTAGAGGATATTTATTCTGCAAATAAAACTCAACTCACTATGTTCTGTCTCAGCATAATTAAAGAAAATATTAAACTCCTTGGCTACTTGGACATTACAAAATAACTTGTCCAGAAGTTTTTTTCTTGGGTGACTACCAAATTTTTACATCTTGTTGAAATATAATATCCTGTAATCAAAAAAGAAGCATTTGTTTAGTATACGGCTCTGGTTTGCATAATTGTTCTTTCTTTCATACTTCTACTAATCCCCGGAATAATAGGCATGTGACAGTATCAGAGATGTCACTACATGTCACTGAAATTAACATGTGATGGCAGTGGATCCTGGTAACAAGCATAGAACGGATTCAAGGCAGATATTTTTCTTAGGGTTGAGACTGAAGAAATATACCTCATTTTCATTTTATACATATTCTTGGTCATTTTGTGCAAGACTATTCTTTCTTTTTTAAGCTTTAATGACAAAAGTGCTGATAACCATTTTGCTCTTTTATTTAGTCACCTGATGTGAAACCATCTAGCAAGCATGAAATACAAGATTCAACCCAACACTGCCAGTGAGATTTGAAGCATGCCTAGATGCTCTGGTAGAAAACAGGTAATTCCCAGTGAGAGAAAATGTTATGCTGTAAATAGCTGCCTCTTGTATTATTTCACAGCCTTTACTATTTTTTCATTTTCTTTCATAAGATTAACATTTAAAAACCTCTTTGTCACAGACCGAAACTGAATGGTTAAATGTGCTCCTGAATAAATAATTTCTTGCTGAATGTTAATTATATAGGCAATTATACTGGAGTGTAATTTTACATAAATACAGTGTTAGTTCTACAGATATGAACAACTGTACAAAGACCTCTTTGATGGAAAAAAAAGTTTCTGAAGTTGAAATGAAAGTGTCTAACATGCTGTATAAATACAGAACATTCGATGTATTGAAGATTATATGTTTATGGAATTCATCATAAGGCTTCAGGCCAAGTACACAGTGAAATATTCAGAAAGAGAAAAGGCATACACTTTGTTTTCCCTATATACTCATAACAATGACAAAAATAAGTATACTAATGCTTAAAGAATAAAACCAAATGTCATAAATGAGACAACTTCCAATTATAAATAATCTGAAAACAATTTATCCATTCAGATACTCATCATTTTTCCTTCAGGTGAAATACTTGATATGTAATTGTAAATTTCTTATTTGAAGATAGTGATGATGGACTAATTTTCACAAACCACCTTACTAACTGCTAATAACCATCTCTTTTTAGTCAAGAATTCCTACTCCAATGCGAGTCCCAATCAAGCCAGTGCAACTTGTCCAAGGCAAGGTCCTAGAAGTTCCATAGACACATCCAAACTCCCTGAGAGACTGACTCGCTGGACTGAGGGCTGTGGGGACTATGGGCTGGGGAACAAACGGCATAACATGGTTTATAAAGAAAATGTTCTACAGGTTGGATTTAGACTCCTTTCCTCATTGAAGTTTAAACTAATAAAGTCAGTAATATTTATTGGACTGTACTACTAATCACTTTACCTGCATTGTTCCTTTTAACCCTTAGAGCAACTCTCTGATCATATGACACCTAGTTGAGAAAATTAAGGGTTATGAATTTAAAGAAACTTGCCTAAGTTCATGCAGTAACAATAACAAAACAGTAGACCTAGAGTTCAAATCTACATCTTGCTAACTCCAGAGTCCACTTACTTAAGCAGATTCTGTCTTGTAAAGTAAAAAGAAAAGCCATAGACTTAGTCCAAAGGTGAAAATCTAATTTGGGTTAAGATGGTCTAGATTATGTGTCAACTCGGCTGTGCTATGATTCTCAGTGGTTTGTCGGTTACATAGTGATGTAATCATCTCCGTAATGGGATCTGCTGTGAGTAGCCAAAGCTGAAAGGAAGTGGCTAGCATTCAATACACATATGGATGTTTTTGGCAAAACTCACTGGCTTTTTCTCTGTTCTTTAATTTCTCTGTGTCTTTTCTTCTTTTATAAAAACATATCACGAGTTGAGATTGGGCCTGAGTTAAATGCCGTACTTAAGTTAAATGTGAATTAGAAGAAGAAACAATCACATTTGCTGTTATTTTAAAAAGAAAGTTGTTAGTTGAGATTTTAATTTTTAACTTACAAATACTTCTTAGTCAAAGTGTGGTCACAGATCAGAGAAGCACAAGCATCACCTGGGACCTTGTTAGACGTAGACTCAGGCACCCTAGACCTACTAAATACGATCCCGTTTTGAAAAACACTTCTATAAACAATTGGTCATTCAGGTTCACACTGGCCCAGCACTAATGTTCAAAATTAGACAGAATCACAGTGACAGGCAGAAAATGTCACTTACAGGTAGGCATAAAGAAAAGTCTAGCACTTCATGATGATGAGAAAAGGAGGTCAGCGCATGCACCGCTTGAGTTCCAGGAAGGGCTGCTACTGGATTTTGAAATTTTCCCAAGTTTTCCCTCCTGTAAACATAACCCACATAAGCTACTATTTAGAGACTTTCAGGCAGGCAGCTTTTACTATTGCTTATACTGTTGCTCAACTTCAGTGGGAGGATTCCTCTTTGGGGAAGTATTTCAGTCACTGATTTAAAAAAGTAATAGATATGATTTTCACCTTTCATTAAGAGTTGCTTGTACTTCTATTCTGTTGCACACTTGTATGAATCACAGAATGCCATATTGACACCTCCAACAGTTTTACGAGATATTTAAGAGAATAAATTATTCTTTTGAATAACTCATCGATAAGGTTTAAAGATTAATGAGATGGTTAAGATTGTGTATCAACCTAGCTGTGCCATGATTCTCAGTGGTTTGCCAGTTATATAATGATGTAATCACCTGCATGGTGAGATCTCCTATGAGGAGCCAATCAGTTAAAAGGAAGTTTCCTTGAAAGCATGGCTTACATTCAATACACATGCATTTCTTGGCAAAACACTGGTTTTTTCTGCTCTCAGGATCCCGCATTTGGGTTATCATCGTCTGATCTCTAGTTGTTAAGATTTGAGCCAGTAGTCTGCTGTCTCACTTGCTGATCTTAGGTTTGTTTGTCTTCTCTGCCTGTGAGTCAGCGGCCTGCCATCTGACCTACTGATTTGGGGTCCATCAGTCCCTACAGCTGTATGAATCAGGCTCAAGACTGATACTTGACTACTTGACCCATGGACTTGGGACTTCCCAGCCTCTATAACTAAGTAAGTCATTTCCTCGATATAAATTAAGTTGCTCTCACTCTCGCTCTCGCTCTGTCTCTCCACCCCACACACATAGTTCACTGGTTTTACTTCTCTAGAGAGTCCAGCCTAAGACATTCAGCAAACATAATTATTATCACTAGTTTATGCAAGTCCATGGTGAGATGGTGAGTCTGTGAAAACATGACATTGTAAAAGTAGTAGTTACATTAGGAATGTGAATCTCCTGCTTTGCACTTATTAGTGCCTCACATATATAAACTCATTTATGTCATTTCTATCTGATAATGCTGCTCTGCTGGACAGATTTGACATTACTGCCTGATGGTACAGAAAATACCCAGGTCATTATTGGAGGCTAAGTTGACATGGTCAGACTATCAATATCTAACAGGGCCCAATGGCCAGCCAAGAGCAGTAGAATATTTATATACTTCTGGATTTTACAGCCAAATTAAAAAGCAAACCCTCTGACATTGGGTCACTTGTGACTCATAGTGACCCTGTATGACAACAGCAGAACTTCCCCACAGACTTCCCAAGGAGTGCCTGGTACCTGTGAACGGCTCCTTTTGGTTAGAGGCCGTAGCATTTACCCTCTATGCCACCAGGGTTTCCAAACTGCTTTAACTATGATGCTCCTGTAACACGGGTCTGCTAGAAGCTGCATAGGGTACCCCAAATTGCCACAGACACTCCAGGTGCCACAAGATGTGCTACCTATATCCTAAAGACTAGATGGCAGAGCTACACACCAAGGCTTGCACCAGCTGCAGTGCGTTCTGTTACTCTTGACTCCACTTACACATGACAGCCGTATGGGCTTCCACAGTAAGGAATCAGAGTAGATTCTCACAGGTTGGCTATGTTGCCTCCAAATCCAGTGTGGCCCATTATGTGTTATACCTCCTTCTTTTATACACTTTGAAGGAACAGCCTTTCATGGTCCAGATCATTGCTCTTTGAGAAATTTCTCTAAAAGACTATATTTTCTCTGGTTTTTTCTCATACTCTCAAATTATCTATTTCCTACTGTTATGAATTGAAATAATCCCCCTGAGTTATGTGCTGCAATTCTGTAGGATCGCTAAGAGTCAGAATGAACTTAAGGGCAATGGTTTACTTCTACTCATAGATGCAATCAATCTAATGTATATAATATAATCAATCAACCAGTCACTAAGGTAGTACCAGAGTTGGGTGGATCCTAATTTTAATCACTGCTGAGTTCTATAAAGACAAGAACAGACACAGAAAGAGACAAACACAAAAACTGGGGAAGACAGATGTCACGTGAGGATCAATAAGGAACCAAGAAACACCAAGGCTAATGACAGGGAGGGAACTGACACAGCAGAGACCTTGATTTTAGCCTCCAAGGCAGTAAGAAAATAAATTTCTGTCCTTTAAAGCCACAGACTTGTGGTATTTCTGTTACAGCAGCACTAGGACACTAAATTACCTACCAAGGCATCTAGGATACCTGTTACTGCTTGTTTGCCACGTCCTGCTGACATGAAGTCATCCGTGACGCAGGTCAGCAGGTTTGCCTTTCAAATGGCAAAATGATCAAGATCTTACATCTAAATTATGAACAGAGAAAGACCGAAAGGTGGATAGTTGGTATTACTTTAAGGCATGACACTGAGGGGACACTGTCCTTGAACAGAAAAATTGTAGTTCATAATGTCTATCACTGTCCCCTAAGAATATCTATTTATCTGTAAGAGCTAAAATCCCACTATTAAAAATTCACGTGCATATGAATGATGGAATACCCCAGAGATGAGTAAACTATTAAACTGTTAACAATTCTTTATAACTAAGTAAAAGTTAGTTAATCAGATCTCTTTCCTCCATAGTAGCCATTGGAGACCATTGCACAGAAGCAAAAAAAGAAAACACAACTTTTACTTTCCAGGCATTTACAGATATTGTGTTATTTAATTTGTTCTTTATTTCCTGTCTACCTCATATTTTGATACAGTCATAGTGAAGGTATTTTAGAGTCTCTATTTCAGAGATGAGAAAAAATTAATAGGAATATAAATAATTGCTTGAATGGTAGGCCTGTCTATCTCTGAAAGACTTTTTCTTTTCCTTCATGGGATGAACATCTGGATGTGAAAGAGCTTCGAAACTTTCAACAAAACTAAGGGCAAGCACCGTGGTAAGACTGATGGTATGGCTACAGGAAAGAAGGTTAGGCTCACAAACAACAAACTGTCGATCTGCACCAAATGCAAGCTACAGGCATGGTTTCCCAAAAGCTTGGGTTTATTCTCAACATTTAAAGACGTCTTTCACATAAAAATCCAGATATTTTGGCATTTCTTGAAAGATTGGATGATGTGACGATACTAGTTGCACATTTTCACACGGCAAATGTTGCTAAGGCATTAATTGTCCCTTTAGGTAAATTCACACTCTAATTCACCATATACCCAACACTCTTTGTCTATACCTGGCCTATCTCCCTTTCTTAAGTAGCCTATAGCACTCACAGCAACCTCGTGTGTTACAGAGTAGAACTGCCCCATAGGGTTTTCTTGGCTATAATCTCTACGGAAGCAGATCAGCAGGCCTCTCTTCCTGGTGCTACTGGGAGAATTCAGCTGCCGACTTCTAGGTTCACAGACGAGTGAAAACCTTTTGTGTAACCCTGGGACTCATGAGGTCACTATGAGTCTGACTCAAAGGCATTTTGTTTCTTTGTTTGTATAACACTCTTGGAGACAATTATTCCAGTTCTACTTGGTTCAGGATGTAGAGAAGGGAAGAAAGTGGAGCACAAATAATTTGATATAGACAAACCCTGATAGCTGAAATACAGAAACACTATCTTCTGATTTGATGCCAACTATTTTAGAAGTCTGTTTTTACAGTTGTTTGAACTACTTAAACAAACTAGCTAGCCTGACATTATACCAAATATCACCACAGCTGAATGAGTACACTTACAACTATAATGAATGCTATCTTCCTTGAGACACTTAGCAATCAACTACATAACCTGTCCCCCAAATCATAATAACTTTAATGTACTAAATAAATACATTTGTTTTAGAAATTCCTCTAAGCCATATACTTGACAATACATGTCATTCCTGCATAAATTTTTCACACTCTTGCTCTGTGGAAGAATAGTATCAGGAGTCATCACTGTTAACTAAGTTTATCAAATATCAGAATATCTGTTTTCTTGGCCAGAGTTTACATTCTCCCGTCATGACTGTACTCTATGCTTTGCATTGATTTTTTCTATCCATGCCAGGTTTATGTGTATAATACAGGCCTAATCTGTTGATTCATTTAACTTGAGGACTAACTGCTAATAGATAACCCCACTGATGTTTAGTTTGGAAATACAGTCCACAGCACTAAAAAGTAGTACCTTTTAATTACAATATGAATCCCAGTTCTACCACTTAGAAGCTGAGTGTCCTTAACAAACTTACTTGAGCTTTCTAAGTTCTAATTATTTGTAAAATAATACAATAAAATCTTTCTCACAATGGGTCAAATTGGATGATGTGAGTACCCTTTGCAAGCAATTATGAACTAATCTTATGTACTTTTTTAAAGTTACCCCAATATTAATGTCTTGTACTAAAAATCCAAACTCTTTGCTAGCTAGTATGTTCTTTAGCATAAGCTAACAAAAAATGTATTTAATAATAGAGTTGGAGCCTGGAGCCACAATAGTTAAAAACCTGGCTGCTAACCAAAAGGTCAGCAGTTCAAATCTACCACTCCTAGGAAATCCTATAGGGCATTTCTATTTCATCCTAAAGGATCTCTATGAGTCAGACATGATTTGACAGCAATGAGTTATCCAGGTTATGAGATTTCTTAAGAGCTGATTCTCTATGCCTTCTTCATCTCTGTATAATCATACCTTGTATGATTTCTTTCAATTAAGTGGTGGGATTAACTATTGTGCTCTTGTTCTTAGGTGCTGTCAAGTCAGATCTGACTCACAGAGACCCTATCAACAACAGAATGAAACACTGCCTGGTCTTGTGCCATGTCCATAATCATTTTTATGCTTAAGCTCTTTGTTGCAGCCACTGTGTCAATCCCTCTCATCAAGGTTCTTCCTCTTTTGTGTTGACCCTCCATTCTACCAAGCATGATGTCCTTGTCCAGGGACTGATCTTTCCTGACAACATGTCAAAAGTATGTAAGATGCAGTCTTGTCATCTTTGTTTGCAAGGAGCACTCTGGTTGTACTTTTTATAGAAGAGATCTCTTGGTTCTTTTGGTGGTCCATGGTGCATTCAGCATTCTTCTCTAACACCACAATTCAAAGGCATCAGTTATTCTTCTGTCTTCTTTATTCATTGTCCAGCTCTCATATGCATATGATGCGATTGAAAATACCATGGCTTGGGTCAGGTGCACTTTAGTCTTCAAGGTGACATCCTTACTTTTGAATACTTTAAAGAGGTCTTTGCAGCAAATTTTCCCAATGCAATGCATCTTTTGATTTCTTGACTGCTGCTTCCACGGCTGTTGATTGTGGACACAAGTAGAATGAAATCCTTAACAAATTCAATCTTTTCTCCATTTATGACAATGTTACTTACTGGTCCAGTTTTGTTTTCCTGATGTTGAGGTGCAATCCATACTGAAGTGTGTGGTCCTCAACCTTCATCAGTAAGTGTCTCAAACCTTCTTCACTTCCAGTAAGTAAGGTGGTGTTGTCTGCATAATGCAGGTTGTTAATGAGTCGACCTCCAATCCTGATGCTTTGTTCTTCTTCGCAGAATCAAGCTTCTTGGATTATTTGCTTGGCATACACATTAAAAAGGTATGGTGAAAGGATACAACCCTGATGCACACCTTTCCTGACTTTAAACCATGCAGTGTCCCCTTGTTCTGTTTGCACAACTACCTCTTGATCTATTTACAGATTCTTTAAGAGTACAATGAGGTGTTCTGGAATTCCCATTCTCCACAATGTTAGCCACAATTTACCAGGAACAACACAATCGAATGCTTTTGCGTAGTCAATGAAACACAAGTAAACATCTTGCTGGTGTTCTTTGCTTTCAACCAAGATCCATCTGACATCAGCAATGGTATCGCTGGTTCCATGTCCTATTTGGAATCCAGCTTGAATTTCTGGCAGTTCCTGGTCAGTATACTGTTATAGTCACTTTTGAATGATCTTTAGCAAAAGTTTACTTGCATGTGATCTCAACAATATTGTTTGATAATTTCCACATTCGATGGGGTCGCTTTCTTTGGAATGGGCCTAAATATGGACCTCTTCCAGTCAGTTGGTCAGGTAGCTGTCCTCCAAATTTCTTGGCATAAACAAGAGAGTACTTCCAGTGCTGAATCTGTTTGTTGAAATATCTCAATTGATGTTCCATCAATTCCTGAAGGCTTTTTTTTTTTTTGCCAGTGCCCTCAAGGCAGCTTCAACTTCTTCCTTCGGTACTATTGGTTCCTGATCATATATTACCTCTTCAAATGGCTGAACATCGACTAGTTCTTTCTGGTACAATGACTCCGTGCATTCCTTCCATCTTATTTTGATGTTCCCTGAGTCATTTAATATTTTCCCTGTAGAATCCTTCACTATTGTAATTTGAAGCTTGGATGTTTTCTTCAGTTCTTTCAGCTTGAGAAATGCAGAATGTGTTCTTCCCTTCTGGTTTTCCATTTCCAATTCTTTGCACATGTCATTATAATACTTTTGTTTGTCTTCTCAAGCTGCTCTTTGAAATCTTCTGTTTGGGTCTTTTACTTCGCCACTCCTTCCTTTTGCTTTAGCTGCTCGACATTCAAGCAAGTTTCAGAGTCTCTACTCACATTCAGTTTGCTCTTTTCTTTCTTTCCTGTCTTTTTAATGATCTTTGGCTCTCTTCATGGAAGATGTCATTGATGCCATTTCATAATTCATCTGGTCTTTGGTTATTAGTGATCAATACATCAAATCTGTTCTTGAGATGGTCTTTAAACTCAGGAGGGATATACTCAAGGTCATACTTTGGCTCTTGTGGATGTAATCTGATTTTCTTCAGTTTCAATTTGAATTTGCATGTGAGCAATTGATGATCTGTGCCACAGTCAGCACCAGGTCTTGTTATGACTGTTGATATGGAACTTTTCCATTGTCTTTTTCCACAGATACAGTCTGTTTGGTTCCTGTGTATTCTGTCTGGTGAGATCCATGTGTACAGTCACAGTTTGCTGGTTAAAAAAGGTATTTGCAATGAAAAAGTCGTTAGTCTTGCAAAATTCTATCATGCAATCTCTGGCATTATTTCTGTCACCAAGGCCAAATTTTCCAACTGCCGACCCTTCTTCTTTGTTTCCAACTTTTGCATTCCAGCCACCAGTCATTATCAATTCACTCTGATTGCATGTTTGATCAATTTCAGACTGCAGAAGTTGGTAAAAATCTTCAACCTCTTCATCTTTGGCCTTACTAGTTGGTGTGCAAATTTGAATAACAGTTGCATTAACTGGCCTTCCTTGTAAGTTTATGGATATTATCCTATCACTGACAGCACTGTACTTCAGGACAGATCTTGAAATGTTCTTTTTGATGATGAACACAGCACTGTTCCTCTTCAAGTTTTTGTTCCCAGCACAGTTGACTACATGATTATGGCATTCAGAATGGCCCAAACCAGTCCCTTTCAGCTCAGTAACACCTAGGATGTCAATGTTTATGTGTTCCATTTCATTTTTGACAATTTCCAATTTTCCTAGATTCATATTTTGTACATTCCACATCCTGATTATTAATGGATGTTTATAGCTGTTTCTTCTCATTTTAAGTCGTACCACATCAGCAAATGAAGATCCTGGAGGCCTTACTCCATCCCTGTTGTTAAAGTCAGCTCTACTTTGAGGAGGCAGCTCTTCCCCAGCCATCTTCTGAGTGCCTTCCAACGTGGGGGGCTCACTTTCTGGCACCATGTCTGACAGTGTTGGGTTGCTATTCATAAGGCTTTCCCTGGCTAGTTCCTTTCAGAAATAGAGTGCTGGGTCCTTCTTCCTAGTCTATCTTAGTCTGGAAGCTCACAGAAACTTGTCTACCATTGGTGATCCTGCTGGTACCTAAATACCAGTGGCATAGCTTCCCTCATCACAGCAACAAGCAAGCCTCCACTGACAGACAAGTGGGGTCTGCTCACTCTACCTTTACCCTCCTTACCTGACACTGTTACCTGGTGAGGTTTAAATTTATGTCTCAGTGTTGTTCCCTATCCTGCTTCTATCAGCCAGGAAACTTATAATCTAACAGACTCTAACTGGAGCTGATACCACCCCTTCAGGGTCATAAGGGAGAATCATTTGCAGTTGGAATAGTTGTGCTTATTTTTTAAAAACTGCACTAAGAAAGAATAAAAACCTTTGTAACAAAATAATCTTGTTGATATTGTTGTTTTGCAATGCCAAGGTCAAGAATGCTAATAAAAGAAATATGAGTATATCCATTTGAGGTAAGTTGCATCATCTGTGAAAAAAATAATTATTTTCACCTTCCTTCCTAGGTAAAATTACTGAGGAAATCAGCCACGGCACCTGTAGGAGAGCAGATTGAACTGCAATAGGAGAATCTGAATTTTCCTACATCCATGGAGCAAAAAAGTATCTCTTTCGTATTAAGATAAGAGCTACCCAAGACCTGAAGCTCTGAAGACAAAAGAGGGAATGGACAGTGTGAAAACTAGATCATGTGTTGGAAAGGATGGGGAATAACACAGGGAACTTAGACAATTTCACTGTAAATATTTAAAGTGTTCTGAGGAAGGGAGGATTTTGAAGAATTAATGGAAGCAAGGTTTTCTTTCCACAGTGTAAGGGGAAGAGGAAATGATATTAAAATCTTCATCTCTTTTCTTCCTATATGTTGTTGTTGTCAGTTCAGACTCCTAGGAACCCTGTGCCTAACAGAACAAAACACTGCCGGTTAATCGTTTCTATGTTCGAGTCCACTGTTGCATCTATTACATTAGTCTAGCTCATTGAAGACCTTCCTCTTTTTCCCTGACCCTCTACTTTACCAAGAATGATGTCCTTCTCTGAGGATTTGCTCTTGCTGATAACATATTGAGAGGACATGAGACAGAGCCTCTCCATACTTGCTTCTGAGGAACATTCTGACTATGCTTCTTTCAAAACAGATTTGTTCGTTCTTCTGGCAGTTTATAGTATATTAAATATTCCTCACCAGCTCCACAATTCAAAGTTATCAAGTCTTTATTTCTTATTATTTACTATCCAGTTTTCATGTGCATGTGAAGGAACTGAAAATACAGAACGCAAACGAGCTCAGTCCCGTACCATCATTACAGTCGTTACCATGTTTGAGCCCATCATTGCAGTCGCTGTGTCAACGCATTTTGTTGAGGGTCTTCCTATTTTTTGCTGACTCTACTTTACCAAGCATAATGTCCATTTCCTGGCACTGATCACTCCTAATAATGTGTCCAAGGTATGTGAGTTGAAGTCTTGCCATCCTTGCTTTTAAAAAGCATTCTGGCTATACTTTCTCCAAGGTAGACTTCTTCATTCTTCTGTAAGTCAATATTCTCTGCCAGCACCATAATTCAAAAGCATCATTTCTTCTTCAGTCTTCCTTATTCATTACCCTCCTATGGTATAGTTCTGGTATTTAGAGATCTATGAGACCCTTCCTTGAAGAACATCAGAAATCTCTGCTACAGTCAGATATACGCTTATGCTGGGAAAGAATGCAAGGCAGGGCATACTAAGAAGAGATTGGTAATTTCTCTATAATCATCTTGCTGAAGTTAAAAGGGAGAAGGAGATCCAGTGACACTCATGGCCTGCATTACAAGGCAGAGTTATGATTATCAAGCAAATAGAGAACAGATGCCAAGAATAGAGTAGGGAAAACCACACAGGCAAAGAAGGCCTCGCTTCCTCTTAGGATATCAATAAATGATCTTTGGTACTCCACAATTTATTTCATGAATCAATGAAAGAATGGAGACTCCGTGATCAATGGATGATCTATACATTCCTTGATTTTCCCTGCTGGCCTACATTTGTGTCACACTGCTTCTGGCCTTTTGTGTGCTCTTCAGTGAATTTTGGACATTTGAATTTTACAGAATAATAGAGTATGAAGAATAATCCTTGTCATGATTTTTTCCAAGTAAGTAGATTTCTAAAACTACCATCAACTATAATAACATTTTACAAAATAAATTGAACTCTACAAAAGTAAGGATGTTACCTCAGGACTTAAAAATTGAAGAAATTTAACTTCAAAAGTAAAATTCTCCACATTATCCTTTTTTCTCTAATTTTATACAAACAAGTTGCAACTTAAGTTACAAACTGGAGTTTGCAAACCAACTTCCCTAGACTTGGGTCTAGAATAGGGCCAAGGCAGCTCTCTGCACAAAGAAACCTTTAAACTCTCAAATACACAAAGCCATTAACACTATTATGTTGCATAATGAGGTTGATTCACGTAAAACTTTGATATTCAACTGTTTTGACCTACGAAAAAGATGAAAATTTCATACAGTTCAACCTTATACTATGATATTTTTGTCTGCACTTAATCATTTTATAATGTCAAATAAATGTTAGCATTATTACAAATATATCCACAGTAATTCTGTGGGTTTACATCTATTCTGGAAAAAAAGTTATTTAATATTTCCCCACAATATAACTAGTTTTTTTTTTTTTTTTTTTAGGGGGCTGGTTCTATGTACTATTTGCCATATTCCGCAGTATTGCTGGGAGTCTATCCTGGAGCAAGAGGGGCCTATTAAAACACTAAATCTTTTAAATATTAGATTTTTAATCATGTCATCTTTATTTACATCCACTATGATAAATCAGTCTATCATCAAACTAATTAAAGATTATTAGGCACATGCCACAGTATTCAACCATAATAAACTGACAATAAAAGTGTCTATGGGATGGTGTGGCTCAAGAAAAGGGAAAGCTTTTAAGCAACATTTAGTAATAGAGGCTTCCTATAAGGATTTCAGGGACTTTCTCAGAACTATAGCAAGAAGAAGGGTCAGGCCTCATGGGAATAGAGATGATAGGTAGATTTCTTTCTCCACTTCTTCTCTCAGCTACAGGATCTCTTCCCTCTCCTGTCCATACTTTCCCTCTGTCTGTCAAACCCTAATTCCTATTCTCCCATACTATTGGCTTGCAACACTAATTCAAGACCATATAGGAGAAATAAGCCTTTACCCTTCTCTAGACTCCTGCCTTGGCCCGTGTAACTGGAAACTATCCTTGTTTAGAGAGTACTGAGAAGCATATCCTTTCTTTACCTGTTTCTCTCATTTCTTCCTCTGGGAATGACTTCTTTAATCAATGAGACTGAGAGGAGGGACCTGTGTGTGCAGAACCCAGGATCTGCTTGATTATCTTTCACTGGAGGCCTGTTCTGTGCACAAGACTTGGATGTTCTAGCTTCTCAGGGATGGGTGGTGACCAAGCATCTGACTCTATGGGGATAAAGTTTTGTAGAATCTAGCTGTGTTTTCTGCTACACGGGGTAAAGAGTAAGCCAGCCCATTTTAATTTTGTGTCTTGTATCCAGATACTTTCCAGCTCTGCTTGGCTACTGATGAGGCTGATATTTTGGTTCTTATTTAAGTCCTGAGTGGGTATCTTAGTGTAATTACTAAATTCATTTAATTCCTGACCGGAACAGCACTGCAGTCTTGAACGAGCTATGTAACACAGCATCTCTAGCTCTTACTCTTGCTCTTGTTAGTTGTTGCTGAGTTGGCTCTTATCCCACCTATAACAGAACTAAACGGTGCCCGGTGCTTCATCAGCTATATGATCGATGGCATGTTTGAGTCCACTGTTGCAGCCACTGTGTATTTTGAGTGACTTCCAACCTAGAGAGGCTCATCTGACAGCACTCTATCTGAGAATATTCTGCAGTGATCCATAGAGTCTTCCCTGACCAATTTTTGGGAATCACAGTGAAAATTCCAAAGATCAAGAATGAGATGGGTAGATGCACCAAGAACCAAAGGTTTCTTGGAGTTCTAACATTTCAGGGCTCTAAAATATCATTTGCTTTTAAAGTTGTTAATATTTAATGGGTTCAACAAAATTAAGTAGTAAAATGGCTCTCAACTTGACAGGTATTAAATCACTCCATCCAAACTACAAGTTTTAAGAATTTTAATTATTCTTCACTTTTCATTCCAGTGTGTTCCTAAAAATTGTCATTAAGTGGTTTCCGCTAATCAAATCATAAAAACAATATCTTAAGTTAGGTCACATGCCATCAAGTAAATTACTGCCTTATATAATGTATAGAGGGCCACAATGGACTGGCTTCCTTGTCCTTATCCCTGAAGTTGAAATTACCTACCGAGTAGCAGACAGAACAGCTAAAAATTTCCAGGCTTCTCCTGCACAGGCAGACCTGCTCAAAGGAACACTTCAAAAATAGAATGATTATAGGAACTAGTATCCAATCACTTAAAATTACAAATGGGTACAATGTTCTCTGTATATTGACTATGGTAGGACCAATACATTAACATACAAATATATAATTCTAAATTATATTTCATGTAAGCAATTATCTCATAGTCTCAAAATTTGACCTAAAACTCTTATACAAAATATAATAAACATTAAATGCTTGATTTAAATTAGTTTTGTATGCAAACTGGTAATTAAAAAAGATTTCAGTGGGATGATTTGGCTAGCCCAGGGCTCTGAAAGAGGCTGCAACAGAGGTTGAAACAGAGGTTTTCTTTTTCTTTCAGTAAATTTCACTAAAGCTCTCAGGGAAATTCAAAAGCATTTCTGTGACCTTGTGGATAAACTCAAAGCATTAAAGCAGGTGCTCAGTAAAGCTTTGTTGTTGATGCTAATGATAGGGCTTCTCCCAGTGGAAAGCATTTTAAAGTCAGGGACGACCCAGCATTTCTCTCCTCTACCCCTTTCTGCTACAGAAATTTTATTTACAAGATCCAACACATCACACACTCCTTAATTTTGTGCTGAATTGAATCCAAAGCTTTAAAAGTAGTTCTTCACAACAGAAATAGGGCTACCAAGAGTAATAAGTCATTCATTCTCTCTCTTCCTCTGCTTGACATTTGTTACCGAGGATCAGATCACTTCACACAGTTAGAATGGCCATTGACAATTACCAGGTCACTACCCATTGCCCACTGCCATCAAGTCTATTCCAACTCGTAAGAACTCTGCACACAGAAGTTCTCCATGGGGCTTCCAAGGAGTAGTACCAGACTATGATTTAGCTAGGGTAGGCTATAATGAAGAGAGTTAGAGCCCAGGTGGCACAGTGCTTAAGAGTTCGGTTACTAAGCAAAAGACCAGCAGTCCTATGGCATCACTGTCAGTCAAAATCGACTCAATGGAAAGAGTATAATAAGGGCAATGGTGTTCTGTGGTAGAAACTGTGCCTTCCATATGGGAGACCGTTGGGGCTGAAATCTGGCTAACACACATCAAGTGCAGCCACCACCTGTCTGTTGTTGGAGGCTTGCATGTTGCTACGATGCGGAATAGGTTTCATTAGGGCTTCCAGACTAAGATTAAAACAAAAGGACTGGAAACCTAATTTCAAACATCATGCCATGAAAACCCTGTAGATGCCAACAACGTGATCCAAAAATCACAATGTTGTAGAGTACAAGACTGGGCAGTGTTCCATTCTGCTGTGCATGTGGTTTCCCTGACGCAGCTACAGCTTGATGGTAGCTAGCAACTGCCGTAACAGAGAGACGTCAATACATAAAGGTGTTACATGGAAGCATCCTCCCACTTCTCTGTCAGTTTGCTGTACTGTGGAGCTTGTGTGTCGCTGGAAGCTATGCTACCTGTATTCAAACACCAGCAGGTGCACCCATGGTGGACAATTTTCAACTGAGCTTCTAAACCAAGACAGATGAACCTGGCAGTCTACATCTAAAAAGAGTTAGCCACTGAAAACCTTATGAATAGTAGCAAAACACTGCCAGATATAGTGCAGGAAAATGAGCAGCCCTCTTCCCAGGTTGGAAGGCACTCAAAAGACAACTGGGAAAGAGTTTCCTCTTCAGAGTGGAGTCAACATTCATGCTGCAGAGTCAAGTTTTTAGAACATTCATTTGCTGATGTGTTACTACTCAAAATGAGAAAAACAGATGCAAACATCAATTAATAATCTAAACAGAAAGAACATTTCAAGATCTGTCCAGAAATATGATGCTGTCAGTGACAAGATAACATCTATGTGCCTAAAAGGAAGGTCACTTATTACAACTATTATTCAAATTTATGCACCAACTACTAAGGCCAAAGATGAAGAAATTGAAGACTTCTCACCAGCTTCTGCAGTCCAAAACCAATCAAACAATCAAGATGCATTGATAATTACTAGTGATTAGAATGCAAAAGTTGGAAACAAAGAAGAAGGATTAGTAATTGGACAATATGGCCTCAGTGATGGAAATTATGCCAGAGATTGCATGATGGAACTTTGGAATACAACAATTTCCTCATTGCAAATATCTTTATTTACCAACATGAATGGCGAATATACGCCAGAACCTTGCCAGATGGAATACAGTGATCAAGCTGATTACAACTGTGAAAGAGATGAAGGAAAAGCTCAATAGCATCAATCAGAACAAGACCAGGTCCTGACTGCAGCACAGACCATCAACTGCTCCTTTGCAAGTTCAAGCTGAAACTGAGGAAAATCAGAACAAGCCCATGACAGCTGAAGTACAACACTTAGTATACACCATCTGAGTTTGGAGACCACCTCAAGAATAGATTTGATGTGTTAAGTACAAATGGCCAAAGACAAGAAAAGTTGTAGAATAACATCAAGGATATTACACATGAAAAAAACAAGAGGTCATTACAAAGACAAGAAAGATAGAAAAGTCCAAATTGGATGTCAGAAGAGACTCTGAAACTTCAGACTGAACACTGAGTAGCTAATGTAAGACGAAGAAATGATGAAGTAAAGAACTGAAGGTTTTAAAGGGTGGCTTGAGAAGACAAAGTAAAGTATTATAACAATATGTGCAAAGAGCTGGAGATAGAAAACCAAAAGGGAAGAACACATCTGCATTTATTAGGCCAGAAAAATGGAAGAAACAATTCAAGCAATAGTGAAGGATTCTATAGTGAAAATATTAAATGACTCAGGAAGCATCAAAAGAAGAGGGGAGAAACACACAGAGTTCTCATACCAGACAGAAATGGTCAAAGTTCAACCATTTGATGATCAGGAACCAAAGGCCCTAAAGGAAGAAGCTGAAGCTGCATTGAAAGCGCTGTCAAAAAGCAAGGCTCCAGGGACTGCCATAACATCAACAAAGATGTTCGGTAAACAGATTCAGTGTTAGAAGCGCTCACTCATCTATTCCAACAAATTTGGAAGACAGCTAAGTGGCCAGCTCACTGGAAAAGATCCATATTTATGCCTGTTCCCAAGAAAGGTGATCCAAATGAATGTGGAAATTATCGGACAATATCATTAATAACACACACAAGGAAAATTTTGCTAAGGATCATTCAAAAGCAGCTGCAACAGCATATTGATGAGGAACTGCCAGAAATTCAAGCCAGATTCAGAACAGAACATGGAACTAGGGATATCATTGCTGATATCAGATGAATCTTGGCTGAAAGCAGAAAGATGTTTACCTGTGTTTTATTGACTGTGCAAAGGCTTTCAACTGTGTGGATTGTAACAAATTATGGATAACATTAAGGAGAGTGGGAATTCCAGAACACTTAATTGTGCTCATGCAAGAGGCAGTCATGCAAACAGAACAAGGGGACATTGCCTGGCTTAATGTCAGGGGAAAGGAGTGTGCCAGGGTTGTATGCTTTCACCACTACTTTTTGATCTGTATGTCAAGCAAGCAAGCTGAGAAACTCAACTATGTGAAGAAGAACGAGGCATCGGGGTTGGAGAAAGACTCGTTAACAACTGGCATTATGTAGATGACACAACCTTGCTTGCTGAAAGAGACGATTTGAAACATTTACTGAAGAAGATCAAAGACCAGAGCTTTCAGTTTTCATTTCACCTTAACATCAAGAAAACAAATTCCTTACAACTGGACAGTAAGCAACATCATGGTGAAGAAAGAAAGGATTGGGGTTGTCAAGGATTTCATTTTACTTGGCTCCACAATCAATGCCCATGGAAGCAGCAGGCAGGAAATCAAGAGAGACATTGCCTGGGAAAATCTGCTGCAAAAGACCTCTTTAAAGTGTTGAAAAGTAAGGATGTCACCCTGAAAACCAAGGTGTGCCTGACCCAAGCCATGGTATTTTTTGATCCCATCACATGCATGCAAAAACTGGACAATGAATAAGAAAAACAAAAAAAAAGAAATGATGTCTTTGAATTGCAGTGTTGGAGAACACTGAGCACGCCATGGATTGCCAAAAGAACAAACAAATCTGTTCTGGAAGAAGTGCAATGAGAGTACTCCTTGGAAGCAAGAATGGTGAGACCACATCTCACATACTTTGGACAAGTTGTCAGGAGGGATCAATCCCAGGAGAAGGATATCATGTCTGATAAGGTAGAAAGTCAGCAAAACAAAGAGAAGGCCCTCAACAAGACGGACGGACACAGTAGCTGCAGCAACAGGGGTAGGCAGAAAAACAACGTGGGCATGGCACAGGGCAGAGCAGTGTTTCGTTCTGTTGTGTAAAGGGTCGTTATGAGTCAGAACCAACTCAAGGGCACTGAACAGCAACAACAATAGAAGTCTATTTCTTGCTCGCAGAGCAATCAAGGGCAGAGTAGTAAGTCGTCTATCCAACAGGCAAAGGCATTTAACGACCCAGAATCCTTTAATTTTATGATTCTGCCAGTAGGTAGAGCATTATGATCATCTGCATCTAGCCGTCAGAGGGGGAAATGATGGAGAAATCTCCAGGGAAAGTTGCAAGGACTAGGCTGACGGTGGCACACATCCCTTGTATCTAATTCATAGTTAGAACTCAGTCCTGTGACTAACTTAACTACAAAGGAAACTGGGAAATATAGTCTAACTCTATGCTTAAGACAAATAAACTAATTTTAATGAACAGTCAGTCTTTTCTAACACATCAAATCTTTTCAAAAGGAGTTTTAAAGTCACAATCATGAATTCAAAGGCCTAAAATGGCCCAGTAAGTAACAAAAATCAGCAATAGGGACCTGATGAGAACTGTCCAAAACTGAAAAAAATTCCATGTCTGAATGAGCCAGTACCATTTGAATCCCACAGAATGAAAAACAGAGACAGAGTGTTGCCAGATATGATTTTTCAAGAGGAACCAGAAATCTAGATTTTTTTAACTGTTAACTGTTCCAATTTTAAAATGTTGGCAACTATTCACATGTTTTTAAAACATACTGTGCAGGTCACACAAATATTTCTGTATGCAGCGTTTGGCTGAAATGTATGTAAATTACAAAATGCTTTAAAAACATAACTAGGCTGTAAAGTTGTAATTTTTTTTTAAAAAAAAGGCATAATTTAGTAACCTGTTACCTGTTTACACAGGCTACAGCTAAGAGAGAACAAATAAAATTCAAAATAAGATCGTAAGGTAAAGCAACAAAAAGGGCAGGGACTGCCTATACAAAAAAAAAAAAAAAAAAAAAGTCATCAAGCTCAACTTATAGTGACCCTACAGGACAGACGAGAATTGCCCCATATGGTTTCTAAGGATTAGCCAGTGGACTCAGACTGCCAACCTTTTGGTTAGCAGCCAAGTTCTAAATCAATGCATCACCAGGACTCCATTACAAATCCTATAAATCTCTAAGGGAATCATAAGTGGACTCAATCATATTTTTTAGCTTATTAATTGCTTGGAAATTAATTTGTGATTTGTTTATTCATTTGACAAATGTGTACTGTATGTACCAAATATTGGGTTAGCTTCTGCAGAGAAAATAAGAATGACTGAGATTAAACTTGTCCCTTGAGGAGCTTATATTTTAATAAGGAAATTGAGCATAACTAGATATAATGAGGGGTTGAAAGCAAAAGAGCTGTGAGTTATGGCTTCAGAGTTCAGATAAGACAGACATTATATCTGTCTGGGGGTGATCAAAAATGACTTCATTAAGAAGGTGGCAGGAGAAGTTAAGATTCAGATATGTAGAGGAAGGCATGTAGAAATCCCATGAAAAACAGAGAGTGCTGGCATGGACGTGGAACCAGGAAATTTCCAGGTATGTGCAAGGATAAGTTGACTGGAACATGAAGTGACAACAAATAAATATAGAAAATTTGAAATAGTTTAATTTGTTATCCCTTTGGTATTATGTAAAATCCTTGAAGCTCATCAACAGAGATATTTCCCTCACAAGAAGGGGGAAAGGGGGATAGAAATCTTCCTTAACAAAACCAATGCCAAGTTTTAACAGTAAGCAGGTAAAATGTTACTCATGTAAATTTTAATGACTTCAAAGCAGTGCTATTTACAGATACCATTTGAGTCTTTTGTGGGGGGAAGCAAACAAGAGGAAATCGATTTATTTATTTTATTGTGTTTAAACTGAAAATTTACAATTCAAGTCTGCTTCTCATGCCAAAACTTCTCCTTTATTACATGACCCTAGCTGCTCCCTGTACCCTGTGACAGCGCGCTCCTCCTCTGCACCTTGCATCTTCTGTGTCCACTCGAGCGGCTCTTGGGCCCCTGTCTTTCATATCACCTCCAGGTAGGAGCTGTCCAGTTAGTCTCCTGTATTTACTTAAGCCAAGCAGCACAGTAGCATTTCATGTCTTATAAATCAGCTCAACCACTGAAGAGTTGGAATTCTAGGTTAACAGCGAGTCCAGGGGCCATGTCTTCTGAGAACGCTCCAGTCTGTCACACCTTCAAGTCTGGTCTTTGTACTAGAGTTCAAGTTCTACTCATCATATTTCTCCCACTCCATCAGGGACTCTTCATTGAGTTCCCTGTAAGGGCAGTCATTGTGGGTAGCCAGGCACCATCTAGTTCTTTTGTTCTCATGTTTATGTAGTCTCTGGTTTATGCGGCACTTTTTGTCTCTCGGGCTCATATTTTTGTTATATCTTTGATATTCTGCAGTCTCCTTTGCTGTAGGTGGGTTAGGACCAATTGATGCTATTTAGATCACCACTTGCTACTTTTTAGGACCTCAGACACCACTGATCAAAGTGGGATGCAGAACATTTTCTTATGAACTTTACTATGTCAATTGACCTAGATGTTTCCTAAAACCATAATCCTGGATCCCTTCCTCTGCTACTCTGTCCCTGAGAGTATTTGGTCATATTTAGGAAACTTCCTAGCTTTTGATTTAGTCCACTTGTGCTAACTTCTTCTCTACTATGTGTTATCCCTTCCTGCACCTAAAGTACTTCTTGTCTACTACCCAACTGGTTAATAATCCTCCTCCTCCCTCCCCATTCCCATTAGCAATCAAAGACTGCTTTCTTCTGCATTTAAATCTTTTCTTGAATCTTTATAATAGTGGTCTCATACAATATTTGTCTTTTAGCAACTAGTTTCACTCAGCATGCCTTCCAGATTCCTCCATGTTATGTTTCCAAAATTCATCATCATTCTTTACCATTGCATACTATTTATTCCATTACGTGAATGAATATACTATAATTTGTTTATCCACTCACCCACTAATGAATACCAAGATTGGTTCCATCTTTCTGCTATTGGAGACAGTGCGTTGATGAACATTGGTGGATGTGTAACAACCCTTATTCCTCTAGGATATATTGCAAGGAGTGTGATTACTGGGTCATTCTATTTCTTACTTTTTAAGGAAGTGTGAAACCAACTTCTGAAGTGTCCCACCATTTTACATCCCCACCAGCAGTGCGTAAATGTTCCAGTCTCTTCACAGCCTCTCCATTTATCTTTGTTATTGTTGGGTGCCTTCAAGTTTGTTCCAACTCACAGTGACCCTGTGAACAACAGAACAAAGCATTGCCTGGTCCTGTGCCATGCTTACAATCAGTTCTACGCTTAAACCTGTTGTTGTGGCCACTCTGTCAATCTGTGTCCTTGAAAGTCTTCCTCTTTTTCAATGGCCCTCTACTTTACCAAGCATGATATTTTTCTCCAGGGATTGATTCCTCCAGACAACATGTCCAAAGTATATGACTCAGTCTCACCGGACATGCTTTCAACAAGCCTTCTGGTCACACTTCTTCCAGAACAGATCTGATTGGTTTTATAGTGATCCATATTCAATATTCTTCTCCAGCACCACAATTCAAAGGTGTCATTTCTTCTCTCTTCCTTTTTCATGGTGCCCTTTTTGTGTGTATATGATGCAATTGAAAATACCATGGCTTAGGTCAGGCGTCCCTTAGTCTTCAAAGTGACATCTTTACTTTTCAACTTTAAGGAGGTCTTTTGCAGCAGGTTTTCCCAATGCAAAGTGTCTCTTCATTTCTTGGCTGTTGCTTCTGTGGGCATTGATTATGGAATCAAGTAAAATGAAATCTTTGACAATCTCACTTCTTCCTTCATTTACCATGATGTTGCTTACTGGTCCAGTAGTGAGAATTTTTGTTTTCTCGATGTTGAGGTGCAATCCATACTGAAGGCTGTGGACTTTCATCTTCATCAGTAAGTGTTTCAAATTCTTCTCACATTTAGCAAGCAAGGTTGCATCATCTTCATAACACAGGTAGTTAATAAGTCTTCCTCCAATCCTGATGTCTTGTTCGTCTTCACATAGTCCAGCTTCTCAGATTATTTGCTCAGCATACAGATTGAAAAGGTACAGTAAAAGGAAATAAGTCTGATACACACCTTTTCTGACTTTAAACCAAGCAACATCCCTTTGTTCTATTTGCACAACTGCCTCTTGATCCATGAGCAGATTCCTCATGAACACAGTTAAGTGTCTGGAATTGACATTCTCCACAATGTTATCTGTAATTTGTTATGATCTACACATTGAATACCTCTGCATAGTCTATAAAATACAGATATTCTCTGCTTTCCACCAAGATCCATCAGACATCAGCAATCGTATCCCTGGTCCTGTGTTCTCTTATGAATCTGACTCAAATTTCTGTCCGCCCCCCATCAATAGACTGTTGCAGACACTTTTGAATTATCTTTAGCAAAAGTTTACTTGCATGCAGTATCAATGATAATGTTCAATAATTTCCACATTCTTTTGGATCAACTTTCTTGGGAGTAGGCATAAATACAAATCACTTCTAGTTGGTTGGCCGGATAACTGTCTTCCAAATTTGTTGGCATAGAAATATGAACACTTCCAGCACTGCATCCAATTATTGAAACATCTCAATTGATGTTCTTCGAGCCTTGTTTTTTGCCAATGCCTTCAATGCAGCTTTGATTTCTTCCTTCAGTGTCATTGGTTTCTGATCAGATGTTACCCCTTGAAACAGCTGAAAGTCGACCAGTTCTTTCTGGTAGTATAACTGCATATTCTTTGCATCTTCTTTTGATGCTTCCTGAGTCATTTAATATTTTGCCTATAGAATCCTTCACTATTGCAACTCGAGGCTTGAATTTGTAATTCAGTTCTTTCAGCTTAAGAAATTTGGAGTATATTCTTCTGTTTTGCTTTTATATTTCCAACTCTTTGTATATGTCACAATATTTTAGCTTGTCTTCACAAGCCGCCCCTTGGAATCTTCTGTTCAGTTACTTTACTTCATCATTTCTTCCTTTTGCATTAGCTACTTGACATTCAAGAGAAAGTTTCAGAGTCTCTTCTGACATCTAATTTGGTCTTTTCTGTCTTTTTAATGACCACTTGCTTTCTTCATGGATAATATCTTTGATGTTATTCTACAACTCATCTGGTCTTCGGTCATCAGTATTCAACCCATCAAATCTCTTCTTTAGACAGTATCTCAACTAAGTTGTGATGAACTCAAAGTCATAGTTTGACTCTTGTGGACTTGTTCTGATTCTCTTCAGCTTCAATTTGAATTTATATATGAGCACTTGATGGTCTGTGCCACATTCAGCACAGTCTTGTTCTAATTGATGGTATTGAGCTTTCCCATTGTCTCTTTCCACCAGTGTAGTTGATTTGGCTCCTGTGTATTCCATCTGGCAAGATCCATGTGTACAGTCACCATTTCTGTTGGTGAAAAAGATGTTTACAATGAAGAAGTCATTGGTCCTGCAAAATTCTATCATGCAACCTCTAACATCATTTCTATCAGCAAGGCTGTATTTTCCAGCTACTGATCCTTCTGTTTCCAACTTATGCATTGCAATCACCAGTAATTATCGATATTTCCTGATTGCATGTTTGATCGATTTTGGACTGCAGAAGCTGGTAAAAATCTTCAACTTTTCATCTTTGGCCCTAATGGTCGCTGTGCAAATTTGAATAATAGTCTATTAACTGGCCTTCCTTTAAAAAAAAAAAAAAACTGCCATCAAGTCAATTCTGACACAGTGACTCTATAGCACAGAACAGAACTGCTCCATAGAGTCTTCAAGGAGTGTCTGGTGGATTTGAACAGCCAACCTTCTGGTTAACAGCCATGGCACTTAAGCACTATGTCACCAGGTTTTCCTGGCCTTCCTTGTAGGTGTATGGATATTATCTTATCTCTGACAGCATTGTACTTCAAGACAGATCTTGAAATGTTCTTTTTGATGATGAATGCAACACCATTCCTCTTCAAGTTTTCATTCCCAGCATGGTGAGCCGTATGATTATTTGATTCAAAAGGGTCAATAGAGGTCCATTTTAACTCACTAATGCCTGTGATATAGATGTTTATTTGTTCCATTTCATTTTTCATGATCTCCTGTTTTCCTAGACTCATATTGTGCATATTCCACACTTCGATTACTAGTGGATGTTTGCAGCTGTTTCTTCTCATTTTGAGTCATGCCACATCAGCAAATGAAGGTGCCAAATGCTTGAGTCCACCCGTGTCCTTAAGGTTGACTCTACTTTGAGGAGGCAGCTCTTCCCCATTCATCTTCTGAGTGCCTTCCAACTTGGGGGGCTCATTTTCCAGCACTATATCTGACTGTGTTTCCCTAGTATTCATAAGGTTTTTCCTGGATAATTCTTTTCATAAGTAGACTGCCAGGCCTTTCTTCCTAATCTCTCTTAGTCTGGAAGCCAAGCTGAAATCTGTCTGCCATGGCAGTCTCTGCTGGTATTTGAACACCAATGGCATAACTTCCAGCATCACAGCAACACAAAAGTGCCCAAAACACAACAAACTAACAGACAAGTTGTTGTTGTAAACTTTTATTATTTTTTATTTTTTGATTAATACCAGCCTTTTCGGGGCGAGTTAGATTCTCAATGTGGTTTTCATGTGCTTTTTCTTAATGGATAATGATTTCATTTCCTCATGTATCTGTCAGCCTTCTGAATGTCTTCTTGAATTAAATGTCTGTTCGTATCCTTTGCCCATTTTTTAAGTGGGTTTTTTAACTGTATTTTTACTGTTAAGGTTTTACAGTATCTTGTGGTAAAGATTAGACACTGTTTGGACTTGTCACACCTAATTTTTTTTCAATCTGTACATTATTTTTTGACACTTTCGTTGAAGTCTTTGCATCAGTACAAGTGTTTGATTTTTAGGAGTTTCCAGTTACCTATTTTCTTTTCTGGTATTTGTGCACTGTTAATAATGTTCTGTAGTCTGTTTATGCCATGTATTAGGGCTCCTAGCATTGTCCATTTTTTATTCTTCCATGGTATTTATCATTTTAGATTTGATATTTAGGTCTTTGATTCAATTTGGGTTAGTTTTTGTGCATAGTTTGAGATACAGGTCTTCTTCATTTTTTCACAGATAAATATCCATTAATGTCAACAACATTTGTTAAAGAAACTGCCTTTTCCCCCCAGTTAATGGCCTTTGGTAATAACAGATGCTCATAGGTGAATGAGTTTATGTTTAGATTCTCAATTCTGTCTATCAGATTGTGTCTGTTACTGTACCTGTCCCAGGCTGTTCTGACTACCTTAGCAGTGCGACAGGATCTAAAGTGAGGTAGCATGAGGCCTCCTACTTTGTTCTTTTTCTGCAGTAATGCCTGACTTATCCAGAGTCTCTTCCCTTTCTATATGAAATGGTGATTTGTCTCTCCATCTCATTAATAAATGTAGTTAGAGTTTGGATCAGACTTGCATTATATTTACAGATCTCTTGGGTTGAATATGTTTCAGTCTTATTAAATTCAGTCTTCTTTTGATTTACTCTTCAAATACATAGCGTACAACTTCAGATGTTGCCATGAACTTCTTGTACTAGCAATCTGCACTGAGTCAGGACCTGAGCTTTTCAGTCACAAGCTGCTTTTATTACATTAGTCACCTCCTGTTCAGAGTTCCAATAGGTGACATTTGCATGGTTCCATCTGTCCATTTATTTCTTCTCAAAGCTGTGTTTCTCTGGTGACATTTGGAAGGCTTCCACATTGGTGCCTCTGTACGTCTTTAACTAGTAGGAACCATCATGTCTGCAGTCAATTTCTCATGATTAGTAGTCTCAAAGATGGTTTTTCTTGTTCGTTTTAGAGGAAAACAATCGATATTTCTTACTCTGGACATATAATTTATGTTTGCTTTCACAGTTCAGATAAATCTGTTTTCAAGTCAATTTAGCAGTACTGGCCAAATTCATTATATTATCTTCTGCTGGGGTTAGAAACATCCTGATATATGACACATAGCAAGAAGCAGTAACATTTTAACTGGTTTCAAAAGGTGATAGATTCTCCAGGTTTTTAAAATTTCTATTTAACCAGTCTGAAACTACTCTCCAGAGCATGATAACTATCTCTGTTTGGGTAGCCTTCAGTTTCCCTCCTCATCAAATTTTGTGCCAAATTCATAGGCTATGCCAATTTTGTTCTCCTCTGTTACTGAGATGTTTCTACTTAGTAGAAGAGTTATAAGTTTAAACTCCTTTATGAGTTTACAGAAATAAAATGTCTGATCTGCTGAGCAAGATTTTTTTAAAACTTGTTTTTATAGCTCTAAAGCAGCATAATTATTGTCTGGCTTGTTTGTTTTGTTTTGTTTCTGACATTTATCACATTGATATCAAGCCCTAACTATTGTTATAATAAGTATTATTATTTATGATAGTAATATTGTTATGCATTAAACTGTGTCAGAATTGTGTCTACTTGACTAAGCCATGATTCTCAAACCCACTGTCATGGGCTCAGTTCTGACCCATAGCAAGCCTATAGGACAGAGTAGAACTGCTCCATAGAAGTTTCAAGGAGTGCCTGTTGGATTTGAACTGCCAACCTTTTGGTTAACTGACGTAGCACTTAGCCACTATGCCACCAGGGTTTCCTAGGCCATGGTTCTTAGTATTATGTAACTATCCTCCACTTGGTGATCTATGTAATTTTTCTATGTGTTGGAAACCCTAACCTCTCTGATGTTAATGGAAATCTTGGTAGTGTAGCAGTTAAATGTTATGACTACTAACCAAAAGGTCACTAGTTCAAATCCACACCGTACTCCTCAGAAACTCCATGGGGCAGTTCCACTCTATCCTATAGGGCCACTGTGAGTTGGAATCAACTTGATGACAATGGATTTTCTTGCTTTTTTTTTTTTAATGATGTTAATAAGGCAGGTTATAGGCAATTATATTAGTGAGGCAGGATACTATCCACAGGATTAGGTTGTATCGTGAGTCAATCTTTTATAAGATTAAAAAAGCAAACAGAGATGAGAGAGACCACTTACCCCCAAGGAAAAATGTTGAGATGTAGAGTGTGTCTTTTGGACTCAGGGTCCCTGCATTGAGAAACTCCTGGACCCACGGGAAATTTGATAACAAGGACCTTCTGCCAGGGCTGACAGAGAAAGACTTTACCTTGAGCCAGCACGCTGAATTAGGACTTCTTGCCTCCTAACCTATGAGAGTAAATTTCTGTTGACTGAAGCCATTCACTTGCAGTACTTCCATTACAGCAGCACTAGAGAATTAAGACAAGTATATTTTCTGATGATTGAATATCTAGACCGTAATTTCCTGGCACACAGTAGATATTCTACTTACAGTGCCATGTTGCCAAACTAAGCCAAGCCAAGTGCCATCGAGTCGGTTACATTTTCTTCCTATGTATTCTTCAACTTGGAAGCCTAGAATATTTCATCAAAAAGGCTTCTGGATCAAGTCAGAGAGACAAATTTTTCAAAGCTAAGGCACAAACATTTCAATTAATGATGTTTGACATCGTACAAATTGCCCATTTTCTGAAATATACATTAAAAATGATCTTCAAAAAAACTATTCAACACTTTTCATTTATATATTTGGTAATTATAGCCCCTAGACTTACTCTGAAAAAAATTTTTTTTTTCCCTCCACAAAAGAAGGCTACCGGGCTTTCTTCCCCTACAATGATGGAAGTATATATCTCGGAGCTTACTTTGACAAAATACACAATAGATAGGGTTAAGAAACAGTTCTAAGTACTCACTTGTATTTTCTTATTTTTTTTCCCTTTGGTAGGTTTAAAAGTAGTGATTATTACTTAATACATTTATAGGTTCTGATGACAGTTCATCATTTTATGTACTTGGGAGGACATTCAAGAGCTATCTGAAATTTCTGACAGCCATGCAGCTCAAAACATCTATTTTTTTAAAGAAAAAAATATTTTCATTGTCTGGGTCTACATCTCTCTCTGTGCACTCTAAAAGCTCAGTTTTGTGGAAAACAATTTAACATTTAGTCTTTATTCCACATGTGTAGAATTTATAAGGTGTATTTAGCTACGAAAATATTTACAAAATTTTTATATTTTTATTCTTAGTAGTCACAGTTTACCAGTCTGTGGTTTGAGATGTTTTCATTGTAGCTATTTACTTCCTCTTTTAAATGCCTGCATTTAGCATACATTCCTAGAAAAATGTTACTGAATATCTGAATTGATTAGACTTCTCTGGGTACCACGTTTCTGAGCACAATACATACTTATGGAGTTCTATTTATGAAATCAAGTCGCAAAAGTGCCACATTCTCATATTTTTTGAGCTAACTTGCAACACTGTAGAATTGTTGCAAGTGGAAACCTTCTATGTTTGGTACTTTTCAAAGAACTATAAATATAAGCAATCCAATTTAGCAATGATAAATGATGCCTTCCAAATTCCAATCATATCTGTCCTTAGTTACAGCAATTTACAATTAAAAACAAAAAAAAACTCTGGTGAGGCCAGGACACATATCATTTTTAAGACCTGGAAATAAAGACCTGGACTGAGGCCAGTCACTTGAATTACGGAGATATTCATTCCAAGGATATCTTTTATAGTTGTCACCGCTTACTTGTCACCATGATCTATTGGAATGCCCCAGCTTCCTTAACATTGGGAGAAAAAATAAAAAAATAATAACACTTTATACTTTCCCTTATAGATCTTGTTCTTGCATGCTTTCGGCCTCTCTCTAAGGTATTATTCAACTTAATTCTTCTAAATAAATCCACAACAACCTTGGTATCAAAATGACCATTTTGGTTTCTCTACTGTTGCTTTCTTTGAAAGAAAAGTAACTGTTCTGAAAGTAAACCTTTGAAAGTTCCTTCTTCGTCTGAAATTGATGGGATAAAACGAGATTTTCAGACAAGTTACTGACCACTTTTCACTAAACGATTCGATCTCAATTGCCGTATTTTTTCCGTTCTTAGATGACACTGGTTGCACCGCCACACATCATAAATTTAATAACAGTTTTTTTAGGGGAAAGCATAGTGCTATGTTTTTATGCATGCATGCAGCTTTAACAAAATGATAACATAATAATTTATTCGCAGAAATATACACCACACTCTTTTTTAGTATCTTGCTATGGTAGAAACAGAGCTAAATCAATTGCCATAAAGGCTTATCAGTCCCAGTATAGTGAGAATAGCCAACAGACAACCTGCAGCAGCTCACTCCTTCGGGGTTTGCTTCAGCCACAGAGTCATACTTCCTGCGGACAAGCCCTTCTCAGCACAGCTATACGTAGAGTAGGCAAAGTGAAGTTTTAAGGGCTCAGTGATTTTCGCCACACACAAGATGTTCTGAAAGGTGATATTCTCTTCAAAGGAAGAATCTAGAAGACTATTTCAAGAGATTCCTATATGCTAGGTTTTGGGTAGTTTCCTGTCTAAATTCATTTTGCATCTTTTTTCTCATGTTAGGTAGGTATCACTGGAAGTTACGTCACATCTATTTGATGTCAGATAGCTAGTGAACTTCTGAATGATAACCCTTCATGCTCATTGTAAGATCACATCCACCCAACCCAGTTTTACTTCGGTTTCAGGTCTACCTGGCCACAAATCACATCACTCCTAGCTCACCTTATTTTGGCCAACTGTGGCAACAGAATGATTACAAGGGACATTTGGGCACCTGAATAGTTATGTCTAATTATTAATAGCTAAAGGCATTATTTAACTGAGTACTGTAGAGACAATAAAAACCCAAACGTGTTGCTTTTGAGTGGATTCCGACTCACAGCAACCCTATAGGACAGAGTAAAACTTTCCTGTAGAGTTTCCAAAAAGCATTTGGGGGATTTGAACTTTTCACCTTTTGGACGGCAGCCATAGCTCTTAATCACTATGCCAGCAGGGTTTCTAAGACAATATCAGAAGTCATTAAAACCACTTATTTGGAAACGAAGTATTTACAGCTCATTAGTCAGGACTTTAAACATAAATTTATGATAAAAATTATAAATGCTATACCATGATAAAAGATAGCATTCTGAAACAAACTTGGTATGTTTCTGAAGTTGATTCCTAGTCTCATTTCACTAGGGTAGCACAGCCTTTTGGGAAATAAGTTGTTACATATGAAAGAGACCCACAGGCAAATATACTGGAAAATCATTGAGTGAAGCCAAAGTTAAACAGGTCCTGGCAATAAGCTTATTTATACCACACATCTTTAAGAAGTAGTTATGCTCTGAAGCATTTACTAAGTGTATTTAACCATGGAAGCCTCTTCTCATGAAACATCTTCTGATGTCACAAATGTCCACAGTATTGTCCAGAGTTTGGTTCTTCTCCATGTCATTCTCTCTCTGCATTTCCTAGACTTACAACCTCCATTGACCCACCTCTACCTCCTACTCTGGTTTATGTCTTCTCTCATAAATATCTGTTGATATCAGATTAATCAGACTAATACTGATGTGCTGTGGTCCAACACCACAAAAGAGATGGTTCTTGCCACTCTCTTACTTTGTGGAATATCCCAAGAACTCTTGTGTCTTAAAAATTGGGTGCTGCAGGGAAAATCAATACAGGTCAACTGAATGGCAGCCAGGCAAAGACTCGGGATTCCTACAGGGCATCATTCCCATTTATATGATGACTCTAAATATGAGCGATATAAATCCAAGCCCGTGACAATCTAGGCAGTTCTTCCTCACAGTGACCTTATAGGATAGAGTAGAACTGTCCCCCATAGAGTTTCCAAGGCTATAAATCTTTACTGAAGCAGGCTGCCATCTCTTTCTCCCACAGAGTGGCAGAGTAGCTGATAAGTTCGAACTTCTGGCCCTTTGGTTGGTAACCAAGCACTTTAACCATTGCACCACCAGGGCTCAATTAACGCAAGGTCTCATATATTCAAAGACTAGGTGACAAAGTTGCAGACAATGGCAGGGTTAACAGTATGACTCATAGTGACAGACAATAAGCAAAGACATCTTGGGAACATAGCCACACGGTTCCTACTTACTATAGACACCCTCCTATGATAAGCTGTCCCTCAGCAGTGGACTTGTGTTGACTCTCTGATACAGCTCAGCTCTAGAACATAAGACTGATGTCCTTCTCGTTGGTCCTTCTCTCAAGCTTGGCAAGTCAGAAATGGGATGCAGCAACCTGGACTGTCAAACACAGTTCCCACTCCTTTTCTTCCTTTGTCCCACAAATCCCTCCTCACCTCAGATTCTGCTAGGGACTTGCTAGCCTAAACAAAGACTTTATGCACAGTAGGAAAAGACACTTTCCCATGACACTGTCTGGTCATCTACCAGAAGATTCTCCAAAAAAGACAATTTAAGCTTAAACTGAATGTATTGGAAAAAGTATCCCTTAAACATTTGCACCGGCAGAACTGTCATATTGTATGCAGAGGCCTGTGGTCTTGTCCCCCCTTTTTAATCTCTTGGGTCAACAGAACTAATCCTACTCTTTTTTTGTGTGTGGACATTCAGATAAGACTTCCTTTTCTAAAAAACAAAAAATACCAACCCACAGTTGTCAAGTCAATTCCTATTCACTGTGACCCTATAGGACAGAGTAGAACTGTCCCAAAGAAGTTTCCCAGAAGGTCCTGGTGGATTTGAACTGCCAACATTCTGGTTAGTAGCTGTAGCATTTACTCCCTATGCCACCAGGGTTTCCTAACTCTCAATTATCCTCTTTGAAGGCAATCAACCTCTGGGAGTTACAGGTGAAAAATGGGAGTGGAGGCAAAGCAAATACAAGTTATTATCTATCAAATAATTTTGATAATATGGACTCAGAGAAGTGCCTGGAAACTCTTGCTAAAACATGCTGCCACTGTAATAATGAAAGGTTCTATTGACCTTCCTAGCTTTAGGGAAAAATAATAACTTCTTAGTTGAATGTTACCTGGAGGATTATTTTCTATTACACAGAAGCTCTAAGGATAGATTTAGCTTCCTGAGCATCTGTATAACATCCTGTCTCATGCTACCCAGCATTCTTTCCTGTCTTCCCTGTTTTGCTACTTAGTTAATTGCCCTGAGATACAGAGAAATTATACATGCAGATGCACATATATGATGCTTTTCCTTCTGTAATACCTACATGTAAAATGTCTACTACATGTAAACTCAATAGTTTCTACGTCAGTGGTTCTCAAAGGGGTCTCTAAATCAGCAGCATCACCATCATCTGGGAACCTGTTACAAGCACAAATTCCTGGGCCCCACACCAGGCCTGAATCTGACACATTAGGGGTGGGGCTCGGTTCAAAGCCATCTGTCCTTAAATAACCCCTTCCAGGTAATTTACCTGCTTGCTGAAGTCTGAGAACCACTGGTCTAGATTCTGGATTCCAGATTCTGGTCTAGATTCAGGTATGTTGCCGTTATTGGGTACTGTCAAGTTGATGCTCACTTGTAGAAATCCCATTTGACAACAAAACTGCCCCATAGGGTTTTCTTGGCTGTAATCTTTACAGTAATAGATCACCAGGTCTTTCTCCCATGGAGCCACTGGTTGGCTTTGAACTGCCACCCTTCAGTTTTGCAGCCTAGTAGTTAACCATTGCACCACCAGGGCTCCCCTAATAAGAGTCATACCAGTGGGAAAAAAGAATCCTTCTCTTTACCAACAAATGAAATGTCACAACAGTCTGATGTTTCCATATCAGTTAACCCTGGGAATAGATTCAGCATTTTGTGGGTTCTCTCTTTAACCTTCCCTGGGTGTGTGCCCTGGTTAAACCTTGAGGTCCTCAGACTTGCTTTCCAATTTTCCCACAGGGTCAAGAACCCTGCCCTGAACACGACTGCACATAACTACACATACAGTTCCTGCTGTTTCCTGCTGGCATGGGTCCCTGATTCTGATCTTCTTGATATTTACTTCAGTATTCATGACTTGAAGGACTGTAGTACTTGACAAGTCTTGATATTGTTAGCAAGCCTGGGATATAATACTTGAATGCCTTAAGCACCCTATGCCAGCATGAATTAAGCTTGAGTCAGCTCTCTTACTCACATTAAACATGCTAGTTGACTCACCCCTGCTCCCATCCCATATCTGTCCCTGTTTAGCACCATACCCTCCATTCTCCCCAGCAGAAGTTGCCAGGTTACCACACAGACCAAACCTGGTACACAGTTGTGACTCGTCTGCCTTTTCTTACTCCCCTAAAATTGAATACAAAAAATGATTATTCTGCTAAAACAGTGATTCTTAATGACCACTGTGAATCTGAAACATCTGAATGAGGTTTTTCTTTAAAAAAGGAATGCTCCCAAGAGAACGATTCAACTTCTCTGAGGTGTGGCCCTTGCATTAATACTTTTTAGAAGATTCCTAGATTACTCTGTGTGCAGCCAAGATTGAGAACCACCATGACTGTCCCTGGTTTGCAGAATTGCACCCTAGGCCTATGAGAGGTAGGGGGAACATTTTCCATCGCCATTACTTAAGAAGATACTTTTAGGTCAAGCAACTCCATCTCTTGTTTCAAAGAATCCCCAAATAGGTAAGACATGGTTACAGTGTGCCAGCTTGAGCAATGGAATGTAAACTGAGCCTGCAATTAAAATCATTTTAGAATAAATCAGTTCATGACTTTCAATATAACTCTTATTTAAACCTCCATTTTTTGTTGTTGTTGATACTAACTTTCTAAGAAGGAAGCAAAGTTAGTAAAGAAACCCTTACGAAGCCTTCAAGTGAGACAATTCTAACCACAACATTTGAGAAATCTTGTCTAAACTTGAACTACATTAAAAAAAAAAAAAAAAGTGCCAGCAACCTACATAATTTACCTTCTCAAGAGAATAGCACAAGATGTTTGGAAGTAAGTGAGTATTTCTTCTCCAAACTGGAAGGAAGGCATATTGGTCAGGGTTCAGTTGCAGAAAATGAAAGCCACTCAACATAGTCAAAGCAGAACAGGATGTGATGCAGAAAATCAGGTGCTTACAACATTACTGGAAGTTCAGGAGGGGCAGGATTAAATCTGATGAGCTCCTGAGGCCACATTGCCTGTGTTATGAGCAGGAAAGTGGCTTCTGCAGGAAGCAGCTGAATCAATTAGCCACTTTGGAAATTAGGAAGCTCTGGCTGATGATCCTAAAATCAGGCAACCTCTGTCATCCTCTGTCTACATAAGCAAAACAGAGTCCCCAGAGCCTGACACTCTACCCATGTGATTCAACTACTAACCAACGCATCACAAAAATACTTTTGATTAGTGTAATCCACATCATGTCCAAACATTCATTGTGAAGGAGTCTAGGACATGTTGTTTTTAGTTTTTCAACCTTTGATTCCAGGAGGGGACTGGAGTGTATCCTTACTGAATTAGATACCACCCAGTTCACAAGAAGAAGGCCAGTTTGTATAGACATCCGGGAGCTGTAAGGTTAAATAGTCAGTCTGTTCTAGAGTCTATCAAGAGCTGTTCTAAACAGGAAAATAATTATTTTTCAAAGATAACATAGCATATGTGGATTCTACTAGATTTTGAGTAGGTATACATTTGTTAATTGTATACTTGGAAATTGAAGAGCTAACCATTGTATGTGTACACACAAAGTCCAAATCAAAACCTGCTGCTGTCAAGTCAATTCTGACTCATAGTGATGCCACAGCACAGAGTAGAACTTCCCCAAAAATTTCCCAGGAGCTTCTGGTAGAGTCATAGTAGTGCATAGACCAACCAAAAATACTCAAAGAACATGGACCACTTGTAACTAGATCCTACAAGCTTCCATTCTGACCAACAGAACACAGCAATGGATGGGTCCCCAGGGATTAGTGGTATATGAGAACCAGCCTCAATAGTCAATGAAACATCTGAATACCTTTTTTTATCCTATGAATAGTTTCCTTGTTATTGTTTGTGGGTTAAAGATATACAGTATGTACTTGTGACACATTGTTAGAGTCCTTCCTCAAAGATATTTATCGTTGGTTTACTGAAAATGTGTATATGCTAGTGGTTTAGGATGAATAAGAAAACCCTCGTGGTGTAGTGATTAAGTTCTACATCTGCTAACCAAAAGGTTGGTAGTTCAAATCCACCAGGTGCTCCTTGGAAACTCTATGGAGCAGTTCTACTCTGTGCTATAGGGTTGCTGTAAGTCAGAATCGACTCAACAGCACTGGATTTGGTTTGGTTTGGTTTAGGATGAATAAAGTAAAAATGCAGAAACTTCTTGGTATAATAAAAAGAGAGAAATCCAAAGTCTCAAGGAAAACAGTGATTCCCTTTCATTCACACGGCTCTTGATTTATGAACCGGTGGAAGTCTAGGAACTGGTAACTCTCATAATGTGTCAGGTCAGGTCTATTTTCTACAGACCTTGAATTTTTAGTTTCTTGCCTATGCTCTTTATTCTTAAGTACCTAAGACCAATAAATCACCACTGAAAATTCCTGCCATCAAAATACTGTTGTCCTTCTTGCTACTGAGTCACTACACTCAGCCCTTTTAGGGTGGCTAAGTCCCACACTTGATCTCTGCTCCATCTAATTCTATGATTCTCACTGACCTTGTAATTCATTTGAATGGCAGCATGTCAGTCTTCACTTTCAGCCTACAGACAACAGCCACCACTGTCAAAAATATAGCTAGTATAATCTCACCAATTTAGCCATGATCTAGGTACTCTTGAGAAATATAGTTACAGAGTAGTTATACTAGTTACACTTGTTACACTCACTCTAGTATTCTTAACTCTCTAGATTTGCATTTCTTCTTTTTCATGATATTAAGGTAATTTCTTGGTGGTACAATGGTTCAATGCTTGGTTACTAACTGAAAGGTCAGCAGTTCAAACCTGCCAGCCTGTTTGTGGGAGAAAGATGTGAAGGTAGTCTGCCTAAATAAAGATTTGTAGCCCTGGAAACCCTATGGGGCAGTTCTACTCTGTTCTGTGAGTCATGGTGAGTCAGAATAAACTTGACAACAGTGGGTTTAAGAAACTTCTAGTGCTTCAATTTAATTCAACCTAAGCTACCATTAAAGTCTAGGATTGAGTCCAGTAATAGAGAAAACAGGAACACCCTCAGATGTTCAAATTACATGTTGAATCTGAATCCTCCGGAAAGTGCACCCCATCGACAGAAGCAGATTAACCAGGAAATACAGTGTGTCTTGTCTTACAGTTAGCAAGGTACTCAGGTGCTTAGTTGTGTTTACTTAACTAACACGTAGTTAACAACTTCACATGAGTTTCACTACATCAAAGATGAAATTGTGCAGTAGAGATTATAAGAAAGCACAATCAAGCCCATGTCTACCTTGCTTACTGAATAATCTGTCCCTGCACAGCAACAAATTCAGTCCTGTATAATCCCCAATCTAGCATCTTTAAAATCCATTTCCAACACGTAATCCTCTGTTTCCTGAGGGAATAAATCTATTAGCAAAAGTGTTTGTTTTGCTTGCAAGCCTTTTCCTCAAAGTCTTGACATCGTATGCAGAGATCTGCCTCTGGCTGTAACAGCGGAGGCAATCCAGGCAGTGAGGGTACCGAAGAGAAGAACTGCTACCTCCGTGCTGGGGTTCTGCCTCGGATAATGCTGCTGCAGGGTCTTCAAGAAAGACAAGATAACCATCATAGGAAGGACAAGCGGGGCTGCTTCCTTAGCAAGGAAGGTTTGGTGAGGTTCAAGGGTACAGAATACACAGATTTTTCTAAGTCCTCACAAATGTGACCATTTCATTACGGGGTCTAATTTTTTTCCAAGACATTGCCTTCAGTCTGGTGGAGAAGATCTGGGAGAACCGTGAGCGCAGTCCTCCACCGCGGCTTGACAACACGCAGCGTCAGATCTGCCGTCTTATTTCCGTCTAAATCAGTCTTAGGCTATAAAAGATAAGAGATTCTTTCAGGACAGCTGTAGAAAGTCTTGGATTCTTGGACAGTGACTAGAAGCAGAAATTAAAACAGTCTCTCCTTTTCTTTCTTTTAGCTTACCAGTTCAATTTAGAAGCCACCTATCCCACAGTCCTTCCTTCCTCACATCTTCTACAATGCCCTATCACTGAACTCATTCCCTGTGCTAAACCCTTGACTTCTGTAGGCATATCATTCCAGATGACCAGAGGTGATAATTTAAGTAACCGCTTCCTCAGTGCCATAAGTGCTTTTAAACAAAGTTCTCTTTTTCATGTTCTACTTTTGGCAACTACTTCTAGTACTGCTTAATGTATCTAGTCGGAGTTCAGTAGCACATAACACAATCCACTTTAACTGGTTGAAGCATAAAGGGCTTCTGTGTAGGGAATTAGGTGCTTATATAAGATGTTGAAGAGCTAGAGGAGCACACTCCAGGCTAATTTGCCAGGACCAACTGTAAGCCTTCAGAATCATGCTTCCTGTGTTATGAATGAGAAAGGGACCATCACCACTGCTGGAAGGTAACAAATCAGGAGGCTATTTGCACTATTCCTGACTGCAAAACCATATTAACTCTGACAGAACTGGGAACATTGCCAACACTGTGACAGGAAGCAGCTGAAGCAGAAAGCCACCTGCCATGTTAGGGGCAGTCACTGCTTCATAAGTGGGCCCCAGAACTATGCCACTTCTGCTGCAGCTGGGTCCCATATCCTGTCTCTCTTCCCTATTGTTTATTTTTGAATCAAAGTCCCATGCAGCAGTACCTGACTTATGAAGCCTAAATTATATCTGAAACTGCAGCTTCCAGAAAAGTCTGAAAATGTAGCTCAAGTTAGAAAAAGCTTGGAGTGGATGTTGAGCTAGCCAGCATAACTTTTAGCCCACTTTTCACTGGATCAGTAACTTTTCAGGATCACAGTGGTAGACCTAGAAAACACACCGTGTGGTATCAGTGGCAGTTTTTTGTCTGCCCTGTGAATTGTGGGAAGACAAAATTTACTGGTTACAGTCAAAATCAATGATCTATGGATCCAAACTACATATAGGACAATTGACACTGACATACCTACAAAATCTCATTGGGCTTTTCTAAAAGCAGATAAATACTGCACACACTAAAAGTATATGATACTGTGAGTTCTGATATATACATATACCCATGAAAACATCAACACACAAAAAAATGATGAATATAGACATCACTCTCAAAAATTTTCCTGGGTTCCTTTGTCATCTATCACTTTGAGGATTCTTTTTAATTTGACATCACATAAAATTACTATATGGGGAATAAACCAAAACCCTTCCTCAAAAATCTAAACTTCCAATACAGAAATTCCAATTCATTTGTCGATAATCTAGAAATATGTTGTCTACGACTGAAGAAAGTAGCCATCTGTTTGCGGAGCCCCAGCTCTTTCTTTACTCATCACAAAAATCAAAATGAGAAGACAGATGATACAAACCCGGGTTTCTTAAATGTAGTTAGCAAGATTCCAATGTATAGTTAACACCACAGATGTGAAAAGTTTTTATTTGCTACATTTGAGGACAATACCATAGGTGACAATATCTACATGAAGTAACAGAGATCTGTAGTTCATATAACATACATGAAGTTTGCTGCCAATAAGAGGTAAAACGAGAGATGAAGCAACCAAAAAAGTGTTTTGTGTTTACTAACACAAACCAAAAAATGTTGGGTACATGAGAATATGAGGAACAGTGTCAGGGCATTAAACAGTCGGACTCAAGCAACAGTCTAATATTAAACAACCACCAAGAGAACAGCATAAAAAATTCAAGTAAATTCTAGTATTTAGAAGTGTACTGTGAATACAAGTTGGAAAGAAAAAACACATCTAAACCAGTGGTTCTCAGATTTCCCATGTCTCAGAATCACCTGGAGGGCTTCTTAAAATTCATATTATAGGGTCCCAACGCCACAAATTCTGATTCAGTAGGTCTGACATGGGGTCCAAAAATTGGCATTTCTGATGAATTCCCAGATGATACTGGTTTGGAGGACATAATTTGAGAATCACTGACTGATCTAGACTTCTAGCCTAATTCTTGTTCAGCTCTAGCTCATGACCCCGTGTACAACAGAAAACACTGCCTGGTCCAGCACCATCCTCACAACCATTGTTATGCCTGAACCCATTGTTGCAGCCACTGTGTCAGTCCATCTCACTGAGGGTTTTCCTCTTTTTACTGGTCCTTTACTTTACCAAGTATGATGTCCTTCCCTAGGAAATGATCTCTCCTAATAATATGTCCAAGGTACATGAGATGTAGTCTCATCAATCTTTGCTTCTGAGGAACATTCTGGTTGTACTTCTTCCAAGACAGATTTGTTCACTCTTTTGGCAATCCATGAAATTTTCAATATTCTGTGACAGCACTACAGTTCAAAGGCATCAATTCTTCTTCAGTCTTCCTTAGCCTAATTCCTAGGAGTATTCAAATGGGGGTTAGATAGGCATGGAGGGCAGCCTCTCAATATAGGTGTGTAACAACTAGAAAATGCTTCCACAAGCAGATCTTTGAATTATTACCATTCAGTCTAATTGTTGGTGTCTAGGCAATTTCATTTTTCACCTTTTCATTTTTTTAATCTTTAAAACTAAGTTTTCTGTTGTTAACTATCTTTAATGTTCTGCTAGAATTTAACCTTTACAAGGATGGAGACCATGTCTGTCTTGGTCACTGCTGTGTCCCTAGTTGAGTACGGACTACAGTGACTGACACAAAAAGGACAAAGAGAAAACACACAAAAATTCTGTCTCCCCAGAAGGAAGAATAAGTAAATATAGTACAAGAAAAACACAATTAGGAAAAGATAACTAAGGTAAGAATAGCGTTTAAGAAAATAACTTCATTGACCTCTAAAGGAAGTTAGAGAAATCAACTCCAGAAAACAAGAGATGAAAAATGTGATAACATGAGAACAAAAATCAAAAGTCTACTAAAGTGGAATTTCAAAAAAATAAAGGAAGAAAACACCACCAGAAAATTTAACATAATATTCAAAGCAATTACAGGCAAAAGAAAAATAAAGAAAACCAAATCAATAATGTAGAGCACAGGCTTGAGAAAATCACATAGAAACAAAGAGGAGAAAGATAACTACAAAAACCTAATTAGAGAGAAGATGAAGGATACGAAGGAAAAAAAAACAGGAAACAAACATATAACTATTTGGTATTCCTGAAGAAGATAACAGAATAATTAGAAAATAAACCCTTTTTCAAATATATTATGCCAAAAAATAATGACATATCCTTTAGAAGAAATGAAGTTCAAGGTTAAAGAATACAAAAGCACACAAGCAAAAGAATAATTTTACCTACGTTCATATTATTGAAGTTCTGCCTTGGGGACATTGTACTAGCTTCTTCTCTCCAGTTGAAAGGATTCAAATGCTGGAACTCTACTCACCATATCTAATTTTAATTTCTCAGAAGCCTTTCTTAATCTTCTACAAACTAGATCTTCAATTATTATCATTCACTCTAATTATTGGTTTATTGGCAATTTCATTTTCATTTTTTTAATTTTTAAAACTAATTTTTCTGTTAACTATTTTTAATTTTCTCCTAGAATCTACCTCTACAGGGATGGAGACCATGTGTGTCTTGGTCACTGCTGTGTCCCTAGTTGAACACCTACTATGATGACTGACACATAGTAGGTAGTCAGTAAATATGTGTTGAATAAATAAATGTAAAATTCCTGTAATAAAAACCGTATTTGTACTGGCACATCAAACCAAATAAACTAAAGAGTTTATAATTAGACCTATTATATACAAGAATTCATAATACAATAAAATGGCAATTTAAATTTGAGGAGCTAGTATTCAATATATGATGCACTGACTGACCATTTGGAAAAAAAAAATAAAAGAAAAGAAGGCTCAATTCTTTCTCTGAGTAGTTTTTAAGGACATCAAGGAATGGTGAGTTGGCATAAGAAGAAAAAAGAAATAGACTCAGAAAATGAAATGTGCATGAAGTCAAAGGTTATTGTGGAAGAAATTTAAAAAACACTGTCAGGTATACGCTATCAGGAGTTTGTGGGAAAGGCTTTCCACAGTTCACGGAACAGAATCTTATACAAGCCTTATTTAATTCTGAAAGGAAAGCTGACATCTCAATTACATAAACATAATGCTGAAGCAAGAACTTTATTAAAAAAAAAGAACAGTTTTGACTCCATCCAAATTTACAGTTCCATATTGCAAAACAATAGGCAACACAAATAAGGCTGGATGATAAATCACAACTTAAATGAAAAAATGCAACACATTTAGTACATGGTCATCATCTCTAGCATACGAATAACCTTCACAAAACAAGGAAAATAGAATTGCTAAGTGATGTAAAGATATAACCACACGTGCACACACACTCACAGCCCTACACACATATACACCCAAATTCCTAATGCTCCTCTGAAAAAACAAAATATAAACCAATTTTTACTGTAAATACATGAAAATATATTGAAACACCATTTTTTCACCCATCACATTAACTGAAAGTAAAAGTACTGATAATACCAAGAGTTGGTCATTCTCAAAAACAACAAAATAAATATAATAAAATAAATAAAAAGAGTTGCCCAGGCACTTTTGTACTGTTGAAGAGCTTAGTGTAAAATTACAGATTAAAATTTAAGACTTTGGTATAGCAGCTCCCCTTTAAAGAATTTCTTCTAAGGATATAGTATGCCAATTGCAATTTCCAACTTAGCATATCAAAAAGAAAATTCTTATTTCTCCAGTAACACTTGTTACTCTTCCAATTTTCCCCACTTAGTAAATGGCACTGTCAGATACTCAAGTGATCCAGCCAGAATCTAATAATCCTTAGCTCTTCTTTTTCCCTCACTGCCTGCATTCAGCCCACCATCAAGTCTTTCACCTCAACCTTTGAAACTTACCCTCATACTGTCATCCAAACCACCCCCAAATTTTCCCCTTCTTCTTGGAAGTTTCCTATCTAACTTTACTTCACTCTCACACCTCATAATCTAATCCTGACTCTGAAGCCCTAATTAAGGGGTTAGATCATAAATTTTTATGTTTAAAGTGAGTTGTTTTATGCGTCACAATTCTTCTTGCTTTAAAAGCTGACAACCAAACAAAAACAAGAAGCCTTTCTTAACTCCACATCACATTCTATCTACTGTCCTCTTACCCTGCTCCATTTTGTAGTGCCCCCAACAAAGAAAAAAAAAAGATTTTTTTCTTTTTCATGAGGAAATGTCTATGGCTACTGTCTTTGTTTTTTCACCTTCATCCTTTCCTGAAGCCTCTCCTACTGAGCTTTTAATCATATCTCCTATAAAGCCTCTTTACCACATACATGATGAACTTTACATTTCAAATTCAATAGTCAATTCTCAGTTTTCTTTTGACTTCCCAGTAGAGACTAGTAATGTGAAATTTTAATCCCCAAATGGAAGGAACTGAGAGACCAAAGAAAGAGACAGCAGCTCCAGTGTGACAGTGAAAGATTTCATTAGTGAGACACTGTTTTAGTCAGCTAGTGCTGCTCTAACAGAAATACCACAGAGTGGATGGCTTTAACAAAAGAAGGTTTATTCTTACACAGTCTGGTAGGATACAAGTCCAAATTCAAGGTTTCTGCTCCATGGGAAGGCTTTCCCCCTTGTTGACTCTGGAGGCAAGTCCGGTATTGCATCAGTCTTTGTCCAGGGAGCATCTTGGTGCAGGAACCTCAGGTCTGAAGGACGCGCTCTTCTGCTGGTGCTGCTTTCTTGATGGTATGAGGTTCCCACTTCTCTGCTTGCTTCTCTTTCCTTTTATCTCTTGCGGGACGAAAGGATTAAGGGTGGGGCAAGCCATACTCCAGGGAAATTCCCTTTACAGTGGAGCAGGGAGGTGATCTTATAAAGGGGTTTACAGCCCCACCCTAATCCTTTAACATACAGCATAGGAAAAACCACAAAATGGAGGACAGTCACAAGATACTGGGAATCATGGCCCAGTCATACAGTTACACATATTTTTGTGGGGACACAATTCAATCCATGACAGACATGTATGAGACAAAGTCTTGGTCAACCCTGGGACCAAAGCAGATTTCCTCACAGAAGCAGATCAACAGATCTTCCTCTGGTAGAGACACTGCGTAGGATTAGACAACCAGCCTTTGTGGCTGCCAGCTGGGTACGTAACTGTTTGCTCTAGCATACCATATTAAAATATTTTATATAGATGAGGCAAAGAAGTAGCAAGGATCATCTCTGCTCATAAGCAGTTTACAGTTTAGCTAGAGAGGAAAGCATACACGTGATTTAATTTAATCCTTACAATTTACAACAGTGGGAGTGTGGAGGCTTTATAGTGGCAGTGAAAAATAGTGGCTACACACCAGGGACTTTCATAAGGATGACAGAAAACTATAGTGTACTAGCAGACCACATGAGGGTGTTCATGTCCACCCTTGCAAAGCCTGTTTGCCTTTCAGTTCATTTCTCAAGACCATCTCTTATAATCTGACATGTGTCCTCTCTTCTTCCACAGCTTTTCTATGAGCAGAAGGAACCAGGAGAGAGAAAGCAACTCAATTCCAAGCCCCCTTATCAGAGAACACTCTGAGTCCAAGGCCTTTACTTAGGTAGCCTGGATGTGAGGCATAACCAAAAAAACTAAAATCAAACTCACTGCCATCAAGTCAGGTCTGACTAATAGTGACCCTGGAGGTCAGAGAACTGCCCTGTGGAGTTTCCAAGGGGCGGCTGGCAAATTTGAACTGGTAACCTTTAATTTAGCAGATGCAGCATGGAACTACTGTGCTACCAGGGTTTCCACCAGTAAATTCCCAGCATCTCCTATTTCTAAGGCCTAGAACACAGTTGGCATGAGGCAATGGCTTCATAAATATTCAATGAATGAGAGTTAATAAATGAGTTGTTTCCTTGCTCCTTCACCTAACATCAGCACTTCCTACTCCACTTGAACTTCTCAAATGGTTAGAATAGTTCTAATCACAATCCATGTGACACCAAGGGATTAACCCTGCCACTCACTGCACTCAAACTATTTTGACCGTACTTCTGTTCTTCAAACACTTCAATTTTATCCGAAATCAGCGTTAGGGAAGTTACCCAAAATATTCTTTCTTTCTCCATCATTCTTCCTAGGTTTCTACTAAAATATCTTAATTTCTTACAGAGGCCATTCTTGACTACAGTAGCTAAAGCTAGCAGTCTCTTCCATTCTTTTATTATTATATTTGCCTATTACGTTTTCTCCAAGAACTTACCACTGTTTGTAATTGTCTTAGTTACTTATTTGACTTCCCTCTAAAATGTTAAGTTCCTTAACAACAGAAGCCTTAAATATCTTATTCACTACTATATCACCAACACTTCTCTGGCACATAGAAAGAATCCCATAAAAATGGATTTATAAAGATATGTATGTGTTTGTGTCTTTGAACTAGTTGCTATTTATAAAGACTCAGAAATGAAAATAAATTTCAACAATGGAATAAAGAGCCTATGGAATATCCAAACATTGAAACACTTTGTAACCATTGGTAATGGTAATAAAAATCTGTATTTATTGAATGTTCACAATGTGTTAACAAGTAAAAATTTATATATTTGCTTCGACCCAATTTTAGTACTGAGTGTGTTTGTGTATACACAGTTACATGTCCAAAAAAATATTTACCAAAGTATTAGCAATTGTTCTAGTAAAAAATGATAGTAATTCACAAACTACTTACTTTCTCTTTTGTATTTTTCTGTATTGGGGGTTTGTTTTGATGGTTTTTGTTTTTACAGTAATTGTGTATTATTTATAATTTGCTGCATTTGTTCTGAAGGGGATAAAAGCATGAGTGTTCTCTTCTGCGAATACACAACACAGCTCTACGTTTCATGCTTTGAAACAACATAGAAATGCCAAGCTGTCGACTTCAGCTTTTGGAACGAAGGAAACAATAATGGAAGTATCTTAAACACACGGTATTTTCTATTTTAAACTACATGTTTATTTACTGACTTCAAAACTAAACAATCATTGAGATGGCTCATGGGAAAATGCTTTTTTCCTAATTCAAGTTAACTAGGGTTAAATGAAACTTTTTATGACCGTCTCCCCCTCCCATTTCCTGCATTAAAAAAAAAAAAAAAATTATGAGGATTTATCTATAATATTAAGCTATATAACCTAGTACACATCAACAATATTTTCTTATGTTAGCCTTTGGGGAAAATTAGTCACTGAACACCTTTCAGCCAGGTCTGTAGCTTAGTCGGAACTCAAGGAAATATTTAAGTTTTTTTAACTGTCAAGCCAGAAAAATCCTGTGATAATTTGCCAAAAAAAAAAAAAAAAAAAAAAATGTACAAAGCAATCACAGAACACTTTCACACACTTACAATAATAGCCATGTAATTATGGAATCATTAAAAAAAATCTCAGGAAGTTTGAGAAAAACGTTCTTGTAGTCTTTTGAGCATACACACTGTCATATATGGAGCTGTCTGTTCATCGCAGCAGTTGCAGCAATTCCTATAAATCATCCTGACACAGTTTGTTCTAGTCCAGCTTGCAAGATAGCTGCTTTCACGACGTCCCCCAAATCATGAAACGACTAGCAGGATGTAGTCAAATTACTTTTCTGACAAACAAAACAGGAGAAAAAGAACACTTGCGAGCATGAATTCATATGAGATTGAAACGTGCTTAGAAGACCAAGAACCAAGAGATCACTGTGATTCCTGTGGGCCCCGTGATCTGCCAAAATTGCTTTATGACACTTAGCCATAATTTCAGCTAACCACACTTTTGGGGCTCTTTCGTTGGCAGGATCAAAGTCTATGAATATGTGTGTGCATTTGCCTGTGTGTATAAATTAATTTCCTTGTGAAGATGTGATTGCTCCACTTGCTATAGTCTGTTTACGTCTTAAATTTTCATCAAGTGTTGCCAATTAGTTCACAAAACAGAACTGAAAAGTGAAAACTGAGGTGCAAAATATCAGATTTATGGATAAAATTGGTTATGCCCAGGGATTCTAGTAGCTGCTTTATTCTGTTGCTAAATTGATTAAATAATTAAAGGTACTACAAACATGTCAGCTGGAATTTCACATCAAATTTCAACTGGTGCCTTGGAGATGTCATATATTTTCTAATGCTGTGAGATTTTTCACATTTCTGGAGAGTCATTTGAGGTTTTCACCTTCATGTAAGAGGCAGTTGTAGCAGGACGAAAGAGTCATCTGCCAGAAATTAGAAGAACTAGATTCTGTAATTTGTAACCAATGTGACCCTCAGCAAGTAACTCAACTCTCTCTCAACTGTTTGTTTATCTATTTATTTATTTTCATTTATTTATTGGGTCACAACTGAGAAAAAGAAATAAGGTCTGTCACTGGATTCTTCAAAGATTTTAATAAGATAAATCATGTAGTTTGTAATGCAAGGTAATGAAAATTGTAAAGTACAAAACAAATTCAATAAACTTCATATTATTTAAGAAAAGTCCCTGTAGCAGGAGGTAGTTTGCGGTGATCATTAAGGAGCTATTAGGCACAACTCATACCACTCAGCATCTATCAAGCATCTATCTACTTCTTGGAAAGTACTTCAGGGCAGGGATTTAAAGATGACTGAAACATTGTCTTCTTCAACGGGTTCACAATCTAGCAAGGATAACATAACACAACAAAAATAGCAATAAGTGCCCTGACAGAGGTCACAGAGCCGAGTCCAGAACAGAGCTGGAGAAAAAAATTGTACAACAAAATTCTGCCTCACAAAAAAAGACCAGACTTTCAGGTCTGACAAAAACTGGAGAAACCCCAAGAATATGCCCCTTGAGCAGTCTTTTAGCTTATTAATGAAATCACTCCTCAGGCTCATCCTCAGCCAAGGATTAAACAGGCTTATAAAATAAGACTAAAGAGACACATTAGCCAAGGGGCAAGGACTAGAAGACAGGAGGGGACAAAAAAGCAGGCAATAGGAAATCCGAGGTCAATACAAGGCAGAGTGTTGACATGTTATGGGGTTGGTAATCAATGTTAAAAAACAATGCACATACTAATTGTTTAATGAGAAGCTAGTCTGTTCTGTAGATCTTCATCTAAAGTACAATAATAATTTTTTTAAAAAATCATCTCAAAAGCAACTGATTCCTGATTGCCCCATGACTAGTTGAGTACTTCTTTACTGAAGAAAATATACATCTTTAATCCCTGACCAAACTCCTCTGGACAGACCCCAAGCACATACACACACACAAAGACAATAAATAAATATGTTTTGGAGGTGGATGTACAGGTGGATCTACTCAGGACGCAAAATACATTTAAATATAAAACCCACCATCGTGGACAAGGATGGACACTATTGCTGAAAGTTTCAAAACACAAAGAGGACTTAACAATATTAAATATTTATGGACCTAATATTAGAGCACATATATACATTGAAGAAACACTGACTGAACTCGAAAACGAGATACATCACCCCACAATAATAATGGGAGACTTCAACACTCCACTTTCAGTACTGGACAGATCCTTCCAGAAAAAAAGGTGAGTAGAGACACAGTAGACCTTATTGCCACAATTAACCAAGGAGACCTCATCTACATATACAGAACTTTCTATCCAACAGTGGACAACTACACCTTCTTCACCAATGCACATGGAACGTTCTCCAGAATAGACCATGTGTTAGGACATAAAGCAATTCTCAACAAAATCCATACCATTGAATTACTCCAAAGCATCTTCTCTGACCGTAAAGTGATAAAAGTCTGAATCAATAGCAGAAAATGCTATTGATGGAAGATGGGAAGTGAAAGATTTCACTGTGACTTTCAATGGTGACAGATGTCTACAGCCTTGACAGATGTTTTATCATTTTTTTCTTTTTAAGGCCTTTAAGGCTGTGGGCCACACTTGGAAAGGTCAAAATTGGGTCAAAAAAGGATCAAAACTGTAAAGAATATTCACCTACTTCCCAGAGTGAAAGGTCAACGGAAGTGCCGTTGCTTCCTTTTACCTGTTGGTGTAGTAGCTTACCGTCGAAATGAGCAAGTTCATGAAACCTGGGAAGGTGGTGCTGGTCCTGGCCGGACGTTACTCAGGACGCAAAGCCGTCATCATAAAGAATATTGGTGATGGTACCTCAGATGGCCCCTACAGCCATGCTCTCGTGGCTGGAATTGACCGCTATCCTCACAAAGTGACAGCTGCCATGGGCAAGAAGAAAATTGCCAAGAGGTCAAAGATCAAGTCTTTTGTGAAAGTTTATAACTGTAATCACCTCATGCCCACAAGGTATTCGGTGGATATTCCCTTGGACAAAACTGTTGTCAACAAGGATGTCTTCAGAGACCCTGCTCTTAAACGCAAGGCCCAGCGGGAAGCCAAGGTCAAATTTCAGGAGAGGTACAAGATAGGCAAAAACAAGTGGTTCTTCCAGAAGCTGCGGTTTTAGATATTTCTGACTGAGTCATTAACACTACAAAAAAAAAGAAGAAGAAGAAGAATATTCACCTAGGTATTCTTCTAGAAATCTATTTAACTTTTAAATTCCTGTCCATGTGGCAAATACTTTGGCACAAGGTACTAGGGTTTTAGAATGAAAGTAAACATGTTCCTCTTCTACTCTAAGTTCAAAATGAATTGATAATTAGATGCTATTTTCAGAGAGGGGATAACAGCATCAGGTAAGGCAAGTAACAGCATCGGGTAAGGAGGGTAAAGATAGAGCAAGCAGTCCACACCTGTCTGTCAGTGGAGGCTTGCTCATTTCTGCCATGAGGAAAGCTATGCCACTGGTATTCAGATACCAGCAGGGTCAACCATGGTAGACAGGTTTCAGCTGAGCTTCCAGACCAAGGCAGACAGGGAAGAAGAACCTGGCAGTCTACTTCTGACAAGAATTAGCCAGGGAAATCCTTATGAATTGCAGTGGAACATTGTCAGACATAGTGCTGGAAAATGAGCCCCCCAGGTTGGAAGGCACTTGGAAGATGACTGCGGAAGAGCCGCCTCCTCAAACTAGAGGCAACCTCAATGACACGGATGGAGTAAAGCTTTCAGAACCTTAGCTGGCTGATGTAGCATGACTTGAAATGAGAAGAAACACCTATCAACATCCATTAATAATTGCAACATGGAATGTATGAAGTAGGAATCTAGAAAATTTGGAAATCAAAATGAAACACATAAACATCAATGTCCTAGGAATTAGTGAGCTGAAATGGGCTGGTATTGGCCATTTTGAATCAAACAATCACATGGTCTACTATCGTGGGAATGAAAACTTGAAGAGGAACAGTATTGCATTCTCATCATCAAAAAGAGCATTCCAAGACTGTCCTGAACTACAATGCTGCCAGTGATAAGAAAATATCCATACATCCAGAAAGGCCAGTTAATGGGACAGAAGATTTCAAAGAGCAGCAGCAGAAGACACAGTGTTTTACTCAAGATCATTCAAAAGTGACTGCAACAGTATATTGACAAGGAACTGCCAGAAATTCAAGCTGGATTCAGAAGAGAACATGGAACCAGAGATATCATTGCTGATGTCAGCGGGATCTTGACATGTACGAAGAGCTGGAAATGAAAAACCAGTAGGGAAGAACACAAACTTACACACCAACCACAAAGGCCAAAGATGAAGAGATTGAAGATTTTTATCAGCTTCTGCAGCCTGAAATTGATCGAACATGCAATCAGGATGCATTGATAATTATTGGTGACTCGAATGCAAAAGTTGGAAACAAAGAAGAAGGATTGGTAGTTGGAAAATGTGGTCTTGGTAATAGAAATAATGCCGGAGACTGCATGATAGAATTTCGTAAGACTAACAACTTCTTCATTGCAAATATCTTTTTTAACCAACACAGACAGTGACTGTACATATGGACCTTAACAGACAGAATATAAAGGAATTAAATTCACTACATCTGTCAAAAAAAATGATGGAAAAACTTCATAGCAGTCAGAACAAGACCAGGCACTGACGATGGCACAGATCATAAATTGATCATATGCAAATTCAAGTTGAAACTGAAGAAAATTAGAACACGTCCACAAGAGCCAAAGAATAACCTGAGTTTAATGACTGTCTCAAGAACAGATTGGATGTGTTGATCACTAATGACTGAAGACCAGACGAACTGTTAAATGACAACACAGACATCATTCATGAAGAGAGCAAGAGGTCATTAAAAAGACAGGAAAGAAAGAAAACACCAGATTGTATACCAGAAGAGATTCTGAAATTTGCTCTCAAATGTCAAGCAGCTAAAGCAAAAGGGAGGAATGGTGAAATACAACTAAACAGAAGATTTCAAAGAGCAGCAGCAGAAGACACAATGTTTTACTCAAGATCATTCAAAAGTGACTGCAACAGTATATTGACAAGGAACTGCCAGAAATTCAAGCTGGATTCAGAAGAGAACACGGAACCAGAGATATCATTGCTGATGTCAGCGGGATCTTGACATGTACGAAGAGCTGGAAATGAAAAACCAGTAGGAAAGAACACATTCTGCACTTCTCAGGCTGAAAGAACTGAAGAAAGAATTCAAGCCTTAAGGTGCAATAGTGAAGAATTCTACAGGGAAATTATTAAATTACTTGGGGAGTATCCAAGGAAGATGGAAGGAATACAGAGTCATTACATCAGAATGAAATGGTTGATGTTCAGCCATTTGAAAAGGGGATATATGATCAGGAACCAATGGTATTGAAGGAAGAAGTCGAAGCTGCATTGAAGGCACTGGCAGAAAACAAGGGTGGAAGAACTGATGGAACATCAATTGAGATGTTTCAATAATTGGATGCTGTGCTGTAAGTGTTCATTTGTCTATGCCAACAAATTTGGAAGACAGTTATCTGGCCAATCAACTAGAAGTGATCTATATTGATGCCTACTCCCAAGAAAGTTGATCCAAAAGAATGTGGAAATTATCGAACAACATTGTTGATATCATGCACAAGAACAACTTTGTTCAAGATCATTCAAAAGTGACTGCAATAGTATACTGACAAGGAATTTCCAGAAATTCAAGCTGGATTCAGAAGAGGACGTGGAACTAGGGATATCATTGCTGATGTCAGATGGATTTTGGCTGAAAGCAGAAAATATCAGAAAGATGTTTACATGTATTTCATTGACAATGCAAAGCCATTCAACCATGTGGATCATAAGAAATTATGGCTAACATTGTGGAGAACAGGAATTCCAGAACACCTAGTTGTGCTCTTAAGGAATCTGTATATGGATCAACAGAACAAGGGGACACTGCACAGTTTAAAGTCAGGAAAGGTGTGCATCAGGGTTATATCCTTTCACCATTTGTCAATCTGTATGTTGAGCAAATAATCTGAGAAGCTGGAATATATGAAGAAGAACGAGGCATCAGGTTTGAAGGACAACTCAAACCTGCACTATGCAGATGATACCACCTTACTCACTGTAAGTGAAGAAGATTTGAAACACTTACTGATGAAGATCAAGGACCACAGCCTTCAATATGGATTGCACCTCAACATCAAGAAAACAAAAAGCCTCATCACTGGACCAGTAAGCATCATCATAAATGAGAAAGGATTGAAGTTGTCAAAGATTTCATTTTACTTGGGTCCACAATCAATGCCCATGAAAGCAGCAGTAAAGAAATCAAAGGACACATTGCACTGGGAAAATCTGCCACAAAGGACCTGTTTAAAGTACTGAAAAGTAAAGATGTTGCCTTGAAGACTGAAGTGCACCTGACCCAAGCTGTGGTATTTTCAATCACCTCTTATGCATGCAAAAGCTGGACAATGAACAGAGAAGACAGAAGAATCAATGCCTTTGACTTGTGATGTTAGAGAAGAATGCTGAATGTACCATGTACCACCCAAAGAACAAACAGATCTGTTCTGGAAGAAGTACAACCAGAGTGCTCCTTGGAAGCAAAGATGGCAAAACTGCATCTTACATGCTTTGTACATGCTGTCAGGAAGGATCAGTCCCTGAAGGAGGACATCACCCTTGGTAGAGTGGAGGGTCAGCTAAAGAAAGGAAGACCCTGTATGAGATGGATTGATACAGTGGCTGCAAAAATGGGCTTAAATATGAAAATGATTGCAGACACGGCTCAAGATCAGGCAGTGTTTCGTTCTGTCGTGCATACGTCACTGAGTCAGAACCGACTTGATGCTACCTAAGAACATTTTCAGACAGATAAAAATTTTTCAAAATCAGCTTCATTACAGATAACATTGGAGTACAGAAGGCAATTTACCCTACTGCCGACAACATGCTCCACTGTGAAAACTTAGCTCTCAACTTGGGCAAATCTGCCAGCAGTGACAGAGCAGACTAGAACTTGTACATCCTGATAACAGCTCACTTCACTCCACACAGCAGAGGAGACTGAAGGAGTTGACCTAAGCCTGCTCAGATCCTTCTCCAAATCTCCTCTAGCAGGTTAAGTCATATCTTCTCCCATGGGGAGGAGTGAGGTCCACCAAATGAGGCCAGAAAAGTGATTTTATCAGCAGCAAGTAGCCTCATGGAAATAATGAGTCTAGACAAGGAGGAATTCCCTGCTTATATAAGGATGAGATAAAACTGTAGTGTTACTTTATTTTACGATTGGGTAGCCATATGAATAATCCACCCTGTTCTAATTAATTTAAAAGACACTTTTTCACAAACCAGATTTCCTATGTATCTAGTTCTATTCTTCGCCTGTCTTTTTTGAGTCTTTGATCTAATTCTATCCTACTTAAAATGTGTTCACATCTGGAAGACTTAGCATCCCAATGTTATTGTGCTATGCCTTGTGTCTTAGTCACCTGGCACTGCTCTAACAGAAAATACCACAAGTGGAAGGTTTCATGAGGAGAAACTTGTATTGCCACAGTCTGGTGAGCCACAAATCCATTCCTAAGCTACAAGTCCATTCAATAGGAAAAATCATCACAGTCCAGTAGGCTGAGTCCACATCCAGTGAGAGCATCTTGGCACAGGAACCCCAGGTCCAAAGGACGTGCTCTGCTCTCAGTGCTTCTCTCTCAGTGTTATGAGGTTCCCAGCTTCCTCAGCTCACTTCTCTCCCTTATATTCCACAAGCTTGAGTCCTGCCTCACTAACACAACTGTAAACCATTCTCCATCATCAATATCACAGAGGCAGCATTCACAACACATGAGAAAAGGGGCACCATATTGGAACTCCTAACCAAGGCAAATCAACACATACATTTTGGGGGGGACAATTCAATCCATGATATTCCACCCTTTGTCACCCCAAAAATCATATCATTAGAACGCACAAAATATAGTCATTCATAGCACAGCAACAGTTTTCAATCATAACATAGCTACAGTTTTCATTCATAGCATACACCAGGCAGATTATCAGAACACATTACATTAGGTATCATGACTTCAAAAACATTATTCCATACCCTGAGACACTTCGTAACCACTCCCTTCAAACTCTTGGTATTGGCGACACTCTCCATGACATCTTGAAAAATAATTAGGAATAACAGAAGCTAAGGGAGGCAATTTAGATCTGGAAGGCAGCATAAACAGAGCAAGAGGTGAAAGTAGACACGGCACACTCAAGGACAAATGCGTAAACCAAACTAGCTACAGAAGAGAACTTATATGAAGGAGTTGGAAACAACACACTCAGAGTGGTATTGAAGAGGAAGATGACAGATTAAGTAACTTACTCTGTAGACTGCAAATTTTTTAATAAGGCTGTAAAATGACAAAAGGGATCTTTGGAGAGATTGTTGTGATATTATTATTATTTGATTTATTTGCAATTGAAAAAAGAGAGAACAGAGCTTACCAAAATGGCCTAAGAGCAAGAAAATAAAAACAAGGATGACAGATGAAAGCATTTCTTTATTGAATGTTTATGTGAGATAAGAGTTTGTTCTCTCGGTGTAATCCAGCCAATTAAGATATAAATATATCCCCCTCCTAAACCAAAACCAAATCAATTTACATCAAGCCAACTCAATTCATCTTGATCCCATATGTGTCAAAGTAGAGTAGTGTTTTCAATGGCTGATTTTTCAGAAGTAGATCACCTGGAATTTCTTCTGAGGCATCTCTGAGTAGGCTCGAACCACTAACTTCTTCGTTAACAGGGAATCACGTTAGTCATTTGTACCTTCCAGGGACTCCATGCCTCACTCCTAAGTGTTTTTAATTGTAAACCATCCTTATTTTGTTTTCTTACTTCCTTATAATTGTAGCATGGTTCTAGTACTAAGAAATACCTCATAATAAGAAATAAAAATTTGAAAATGTGATAAGCACCAGGAACATCCTTGGAGGAAATTTTAAAGTAGGGAAAGTTACTCTTATGAGTCCCCAGCTCAGTTCCCAAAACCTACAAAGGAACAATTTTTACTTTTAATGAAAGTCGTATGTTTAAGATATTTGTGTACTACTTGGCTGAGAAAATTCCTGAGAAAAGAGAATCAAAGACACATTCAAGAATCAGAAAAAATACTTAGAAGAGCTGTAAAACTTCAATCATTTACTGACTTTAAGATTTACCTTGGCTACCCAAACATGCTAAGGACTGAGAAAGGTTTTCATAAAGCAAATGCGAGCAGGATGAAAAGGACCATACTCAAGGAACCAGGGGCCACGAAACCAAAAACTGATCTTTTCTTGTGTTCATTTGCCTAGTTATTGTTTCCATTGCCTGTGAAATGGTAGGCCAATATTTGTAATCTGTGTAATAAGGGTATAACAGAAGCACTGTTGTAGACTTTGGTGAGACTGTTGACCTCAAACTGCCTTCCATCTCTCACAGACAAAATGGAATTCCACACCGACAAGTACAGTGTCGTACGGCCACAGCACAGATTCTGAAAACCAGAGGACATCACAGGAGCAGAGGAAGGCAGCAACTTACGGCCTTCTAGGAAACCCTAGTGGCATAGTGGGTAATCGCTATGACTGTTAACCAAAAAGTCAGTAGTCTGAATGGTCTTAGAGGGTGCAGGACTAGGAGACCTCTTGAAAGGGATATTTCCTGTACAAAATATCAAAGACTAATGATGGGTTACACAGGCAAACTAGGAAGCTAGTGGAAGGGAAGAAGAGAGGAAGGCATTGCAACTGTGAGTTACGTGAAAGGCACAGGGGTAATAAACTTGCTGATATACATGGAAGAATCAAGCTGTTTAATTCAAAACACAAATCCATGGCTCTAAGCAATTATCAAACAGACCTCGTGGTGCATTGGCTAAAGTACTCTGCTTCTGACCAAAAGGTTGGTGGTTCCAACCCACTAGTCACTCTGTGAGAGAAAAGCTATGGTGATCTACTTGCTCCTGTAAATATTTCAGACTAGAAAACCCTATGGGGCAATTCTACTGTCTCTGAGTGAGCTACTATGAGTCAGAATCTACTCCATGGCACACAACAACAACTATGAGGTGCCTATGAGTCATGAAGCTGACCTCCAGGAAAAGTGGAAGCAGCAACCTCTGAGTCAGAGCTGAGGTCCTAGACCATAGTACTTCTGTCCAGTTAGGAAAGTAGCCACTTATTCAAGAACTAGCGCAGAACTTTACTTAGGGAAGCTGCTAGGTAGAAGTACAATTTAACCTGGCAAATGCCTAGAATGAGGCAAGGAATTAGATTGCTGCAGACTCCAAGGACTTGACCAAACCTGGAGAATTTAGAGATCCCTTCAAACCTAGCAAAGATCGTAGCTTCCAACCCAGATTTATCTTGAAAGACAAGTTGAACTTTGCAGTCAATATCTACATTCTAGCATCCAATTCAGAAATGTCTGAGGAAATGGGAGAACTATAAACTCTATACCAAAAAGTGTGCTAATAAAGCCATTCTAAGCTTAGACGTCAGTGAAGATGGAACAAAATTATAAGCTATGAATCTTTCTTTATAATTGGATTTTCCTTTGTGTTCTTTTCATTTTCTGGCAAAAGTTTCATTTAAAACATTTTAACCTTCTCACGGCTGAACCAAATGGAAAACATACTGTGTCACATATCAAATAGGGGGAGGAACGGCCATTCCAAATAAGTGACCAAGTTCAGTAGTAACAGTGCATTGTTTAGAAAGAGCTGATGGATCTGGGCAGGCAGAACGGAAATCTAAGAACAGAAAAGACCAGAACAGCTGTGGGTAAGCGCCTGTAGCCTAGAAAAGCTTCTCTTTGCCCCAGGTTTCTTTCTTCGCTCCATTAAATCCTGCGTTGGCCCCTAAAACCCAGGCTCCTCCCTCCATAAATGCAGAGAATGCTTATTTTTCCACTGGAGTTTGCATACCTTAGTTGTCACTCAGGAATTGCTTTGAACCATGACAAGCTGTCATAGACCATGGCTTTCTAAGAAAACAGGAGACTTGAACTGCACACAACTGGGGTTTCAGACCTGGCTACAGGCTCTCTCCTTAAAAACAGTGCCAATCTGTCTAATTCTAGTTCCAAAAGTGGGAGGTAACTAAATGTCAGTAAGGTCAACATCAGGAACAAGAAAATTTCCACTCTGGTACCTGAAAATGGCAAACCATGTTAAAAAAAGACCGTTTGTATAGTATACCTACCATGCTTTGAACTATGTCCCCTCCCCCAAAAAACATGTGTAGTACTTTGGCTGGACCAGGATTCCTATATTCTGTGATTGCCCTCCATTTTTGTGATTTTCTGATGCTGTAAATTGTAATCTCTACCTGTGGTTAACAGAGTAGATTATGTTAGAAAGGATTAGGTTGGGTCTGTAAATCCCTTCCTAAAATCACCTCCCTGCTCCACTGTAAAGGGAATTTCCCTGGAGTATGGCTTGCACCACAGTTTATCCTTTTATCCTGTAAGAGACAGAAGAAATGGGAAGCAAGTAGAGAACTGGGAACCTCACACTGTCAAGAAAGCAGCACCAGGAGTAGAGTGCGTCTTCAGACCTGAGGTTGCTGAGCCTAGATGTTCCCTGAACAAAGACAGATGCAACACAAGGACTTTCCTCCAGAACTGACAAGGGAAAAAGCCTTCCCCTGGAGCAGACATCCTGAATTTGGACTTAGAGCTTACCAGACTGCATAAGAATAGACTTTTTTGTTAAAGCCATCCACTCTGTTATATTTCTGTTAGAGTGGCACTAGGTAAGTAAAACAATGCCTTAACACAAAGGGACAGTTTAATGGTAGAATTTCAGGCACCTGACTGGCCAATAAGGTAAAGAATATTTTATACATAGAAATATTCCATGAGGCCCTGCTCAAGTCTTACCTGATAGGTGGCCACCTATTCAGTATACTTAAGAATGCCAAGCCAAGCCAAGTGCTGTCGAGTCAGACCAAATAGGCTTTCATACATTTTGTATTGAAGTATATTATAAATATTGCACGGGATGTGCTTATACTTAAAAAAAATCATTTGTTGTTTATCCGAAATTGAAATAGAGTTGTTGTTGTTGTTAGTTATCTTTGAGTCAGTTCCAACTCATAGCAACCCCATGAACAAAAGAAAACACTGCCCAGTCTTGTGCTGTGTCCACAATCGTCTTCATGTTTAAGCCCATTGTTGCAGCCATTGTGTCAATCCATCTCATCAAGGGTCTTCTTCTTTTTCACCGACCCTCCAGCTTTCCAAGCATGATGTCCTTCTGCAGGGACTGATCCTTCCTGACAACATGGCCAAAGTATGTAAGAGCAGTCCTGCCATCTTTGCTTCCAAGGAGCACTCTGGTTGCACTTCCACCAGAACAGATCTATTTGTTCTTTTGATGGTTCATGGTACATGCAATGTTCTTCTCCAGTATTTAAAAAAAAGAAAACACTGCTGTTAGGTCGATCCTGACTCATAGCAACCCTACAGAACAGGGTAGAACTGCCCCATAGAGTTTCCGAGAAGTGCCTGGTGGACTTGAACTGCCAACCTTTTGGTTAGCAGACATAGCACTTACCCACTATGCCACCAGGGTTTCTTCTCCAGTATTAGGCATCCAGTATTCTTATTTGGTGGGGAAAAAAAGAAGCTTTTGACAAACCAAAACTGTGACACTATCAGTGATTTCTGGTTACTTTAATCTTAGCCCTTACATCAGCAGCTACTAGCCCTGCCTCATTCTCTTCCCCATTTGTATAAAAGTTTAAGAACATTTTAAATTCACCCTACGGATTTTATATTATTTTTCTTGTCAGTTTCTGAAACTCGTCCTGATATCCATTGTATCAGCTATTCCTAGGAGTCCTGGGGTGGCTTAAATGATTTAGGCACTCAACTACTCACCAAAAGGTTGCTGGTTCAAACCCACCCAGAGGCATCTTAGAACACAGGTCTGGTATTTTGCTTCCAAAAGGTCACAGCCTTGAAAATACTACAAAGAAGTTCTGCTTTACACACATGAAGTTGTCATGAGTTGGAATCAACTCAATCACAACTAACAGCAGCAACAGCTCATAGCTGAGCAACTGAAGGCAGGAGGAGAGAGTCAACCACAGAATTCTCAGCCTGATCATCAAGCCAGCCAGCACTTTGACACAGCATCTCCGATATTATAGTTGTTACTAGTCATGATTAAAAAATAATAATAATATTCTCGTTAAATAAGACTATTTCTCATAACAACTTAATTTGATGACCAATAGGGAACTGATCCAGCAGGACTGTAACAGCACAGCACTGATGACCTCAGTGGCAGCTTACTTGGCGTAAGCAGACAGCTACATTTTCTTCCTCAGCATCCCCACCACCTGTGACATTCCTAAGGTTCCTTCTTTGTAAAAAGTTAAATTTCCTGCTTTGGTTGAAAAAAACTTCAATTCATAATGGTTATACATGGTAACTAAGAAGGACTCAATAGTCTCTAACTTTTTTCTCATGAGGTTTTTTTTGTTTTATCTCTTTAGATGTATTTTATATGAAACATACACCATGACATTTTATTACCGTATTAACATGAAAGCTATGCAAGTATAACTATTATAATCTTTCTAAACCTTTTATCACTATGAATTTTTCAGAAACCTAAATGTTGCTTACAAAAAAAAAGTCATTTGAATTTACCCTTAAAAGCCATTTGCACAGTTAAAAATAAAAATCAGTTCTGCCATTTAAAATCTGATGGTAGAAACGGAACAGGTGTCAGCCTCTCCATTTGTATTTCTTCCTTTCACACTCAGACACGCTAATTGTAATTTTAAAAGTTCTTTTAAAAAGAACATCTCAACTTCACCCCACTGGCCAGCCAAGTTCTCATATATGTCTGGGTACATGTTACATCATCACCATGGTAACCCTTAATTAGAGGAAAAAAGGCAAGTCAGAGGTTATGCCCACAATTTATTTCTTCACGAAGAAAATCCAGTCCTTGCCATTTCAATTTGTTGAGATATCTGTGTAATGAGCATGAGTCGCGACATGCCCACCTCTGCCCTGGCCTCATGCACGGCCCCTTGCATAACCTCACCACAGTTCAAGGTATTAAGGGCACTCTCCCCATGCTTTAGCGCTATTGAAAATGGAAAGTCCACTGGGGCAACGTGAATAGTACTTAGCAGTGTCCATGCAAAGTGAGTGTCACTTTTGCTGTTCAATTCAGGACACTCTACAAATATTCAGTTATGAAATGTCCTTTCCAGAGAGTAAAGAGTACAGGTAATGTGACTCCTCCACAAGTTATATACTAAAATGACAGTATCCTTGGCCCTTGATGATGTCTTGCACACAGCTACCTAATGTTAGCAGCACATGGTGTTGACTATGTTTCGGGCTGAAATCGATCCTTCATGTGGTCCATCCAAATCTAATCTGATCTCAGTCACCCAATACCTCCTCTAATATTGTTTATCTTATTCCCTCTCTTCCCACCTCCCAGATCGGGTAGTCTGGGGTTTTCTCACTTACACTTGTTCTCCACCTTGGCTGCACATTACAAAAAGTCAGGAAGTTGGTGCTGTGCTGCGCTGTGCTGTGCTGCGTTTGTTAAGAACTATTGTCCAGCCACTACAGAGAGATCTTTAGTCAATTAGCCTTGGCGAAGCCTAGGAGTAGGTCTTTTCATAGCTACGCCAGATGATTCTAATATTCAGTCAGGGTTTAGAATACTCTTTAGTTTGGGATTTTTTCTTCCTTATCTACTTTTCTGGTAGAAACTATATGCCAGGCTTCCGTCATGGTCTTCCCTTTGAAATCACAAGATGCTTTTCTCAGCTTTGCAGAATTTGGCTCTTGAAAATAGAGAGGTTTGACTATAAGACACTCTTTTTCCTCCAGACCTCAAAGACTTATTTTGGAAGCCACAAGAAGAGGTTCTTGGGATTGTGCAGGACTGGGTGCATGTTCACTGGACTTCTAAATCAGTCATTTTTCACCCTCCAAAAGAGGAGCTGCATGTCTGTGGTAATCTTCCCATCAAATGGCTATCCCGCTGCTGAGGAAAACAGGCCTGTCAACGAGATACTTACTGCCGTCAGTGAACTGCTACATCGGGGTACATAAATTGTTAACCCATGAAAATCTTACACGAAACCAAGATAGGAGTTAAAAGCATGAATTGTGCCCTCACCAGCCATACGCTGACCACACAATGCATTCTGCAGTTCATTTTATATCTCTCTTTTTGTTTTTACTCCCACATAGGGTGTCTATGAGTCAGAATCAACTTGACAGTAACAGATAGACCAAGGAAGGAGCCCTGGTGGCAGGATGGATAAGCCCTCAGCTGCTAACTGAAAAGTTGGTTGTTCACACTTACCAGATGCTCTGTAAGTAAAGACATGGTGATGTGTTCTCTTCAAGATATCACCAGAAGAAACTGTATGAGACAGTTCTACTCTGTCATATAGGGCTGTTATGAGTCAGAATCAACTGGACTACACACAGCAACAACAGGCAGGACAATGGGAAGGCAACTTTCATTTAAATTTCCCATTACTTTGTACGTGCAGGCCTCTACTTGACATCATTTCAGTGTAGCCTATTTAGTTGTAAATTACAGGTCCTATGAAGAGAGCTGTGTGCATTTCCCATTTGCAGTTGTTTATACACTGCTCTCAATATTTCCCCTCCAATATGCAATTCTGAGGCTGTTACCCCGCCACTAATGCTAATGGGTCATATAATGCTTCTGTTCCACTATGGTGCACATTTTTTAAAAAACATAAAGAGCCCATTTTGCAGATGTTCCCACAGCCTCACAGCACCTGCATATTCTGCATGGAAAATAAGCCCGGGCTTCCTCCCTCCCCCAGCCAGCTGCAATTCTGAAAATTCAGAAAATATCTGAATTAATTGAGTCCTGAGTCTTGAGCTCTGCATTCCTGGCCCAGACGAAGGATAGGCCTTGGTAGTCCTGCCAGTGCAAATAAACAGAGAGCTGATAGCAACAGCAAACCAAGCAACAAAAGCAGAAGAGCAGATGTCTCCAGGAAACACGAGCCCCGGGACTGCCGTAACTGAACTGCCCAGTGCTGTGACGTCAGTACCGATCATAAAAAGGGGGGGGGGCGGGGGTGTAAAAGGTCAAAGCCCAGGGGCAGCGCATCTGTGCCAACAGCATAACTCCAACCTGAGACCTGGGCAAGAGTGTGACAGCTTGCTGCCGAAGGGAGAAGACTCCCCAGTGAAGGCAGAACACACTTAATCTCCACGGAGTCCAGCAGGATTTTGAGAGAACACTACTTATTGATTTCAGCCCACAACAAGGCACTTGTATTTTATCACCAGTAAATCACTCTTGTGAGTCTTTTCAGGAGACTGAGGCAGCAAAGATAACATATTTTTTCCCTGGCCCTTATATTTAAGAAATAACTTGTAGGTTAAAAAACACACATATACCTGATAGTAAAACCACGAAAGCAGAACATCCCTGTAAGTCAGGCAGAGGGCTGGCAAGTCTACCTAGCGCTGCTGAGCTTTGTCCCCAGGACTGGTTGCATGGAAGACCGCAGGCAGTCTCTTCATCTCTTTCTGTGTCAGTATCATCAATAGAAAGACCAGACTGATAAAGTTCACACTGCGTCTCCCGGGGGTTCTATAGCAGTCAAAATGAAAGGGAATGTGCTTCAAACACGAAGATTATATTGAAATGTTTGGAAATGGCTTGACAAATTAATAAAAACAGAAGCAAATTAGCAAAACTGGACAGGCTACTGAGACCTGGTCATTTTGATTATGCCTTCGGAACATGACACTCAGATGCCAATTTTAAGTGACTGAGCTAGAATCCAATACCCCAGAAGTCCTGGGCTTATTGCCAGGTTTCATCCGATTTTATGTCAGAGCTTGATACACTTTTACATTCATGCTCACGTCCTTGTCTGTTCTTTTATCCTTTTTCAACAGTGTTTTGCATGTTGTGGTGACTAATTTTAAAGCTCATACACACATCCAAAACAGAGCAAGGACAAAGAGTTCAGCGTCAAATGACATATTACCATTTTGTTGGCTTGAAATAATTAAAGCAATATCACAATAACTATTAGTCATTGCTTTCATCATTACTTTATCTGGAATTCTGAAAATTATAGAACCAAACTGGCCAGCTGAAATCTGTCTCCCACTCCCTCTTCTGCACCCAACCCCCAAATTTCCTGCTATGACAATAGCTGCATTTAGAATCCTGGGATGACGGTGAACCAGAAACAGCTAAGGCATAGCTTAGAGGGATCCCTGAGAAGTATACATTAGGAGTTTTCCTCTCCTTCCTATTTCTAGGGCCATAAACTACAGTCTATCCAGTTTCATGTGCCTCATACATTAGGGGTTCAGGGTAGAATTCTCACCTGCCACACAAGAGACCTGGGTTTGCTTCCTGAACAACTACCACCCCTCTATAAGTGGAGGCTTCTGTGTTGCTATGATACAGGTTTCAGCAGAGCTTGCAGATCAAGTCCAACTAGAAAGAAAAGCCTGGTGGTCCACTGCCATACGTCTGCTTATGAAAAAACCTGTGGATCAAAATGTTCTGATCCACAACTGATGCTGAGGATGACAGAGGACCAGCAGTGTTTCATCCTATTGTACACTGGGTTCACCAGGACTCCAGACTTTACTTACCAGCAGCTAACAACAAGCAAAGCCGTGCTTCTCCAGTTTAGTAAAGTCCTCTTTGAGAAAGAGGATATGAAAAAAATTTCACAAGTATGGACACCCATGCTAACACATTGCTAGAGCCCCTTCTTGACTTCAGAAAGGGCCCTGCAAATGAGGAGCCCTCACTTCAAAATCTATGTAACAGACGTCATGTCTCTCGTCTTCATGTACTCCTTCACCTTCTTCCCATGATCCTCTCTCTCTTACTGCCTGTTTCTTGAGTCTGAGCCATAGATCAATTCCGCAGGTAAGTCAGAATATACCTTTTCTGTAAGAGAACACTTACTGGAAAGCAGCCCGTTTTCCAGAATCTTCCAAGAAACATGCTTACGATGAAGAAAAAAGCACAATAACCAAGAAACACCAAGAACAAAGAATTTTTTTCCTTCATTTGAATGCTCAGACTATGCTTACTTTTCTGATCCCAATTTTAAAGGGATCAGAGACCAGCCTGAGCCAGTGACAGTTAAGGAAACCTATCCGTTCCCTCACAACATATTCATGTTTATTCCAAGGAAAAATTTGACCAAGGGCCTGGCAAACTCTAATTTTAATTAGAGCAAGGAGTGAATTAACAACTTGAGCTGCCAGCACAAACAGAAGCCTAGAGAAGCCAATTTGCTCCCCTTGCAGTCAGCAACATCACCTGTCTCCAGTGCTCACTTTCTCTCTGCATATAAACAGTCACCCAGGGAAAAGCTGAGGGGAGGTGAAAGGAGAAGCAACAGTCTTCAGAAAAGGGAAGCTGCAATTTTTGCAGTCCCGGCAGTGTACCTAGCCCAGAACGAAGCTGGACAATAAGTCACCTAAAGACTCCATAGAGGCTGCCGCACACTCACCATAGCAGAAATCAGGAGATGGCTAGCCTTTGGGACACATCAAGGAACACTTGGTGGCTCAGCTATGGACCACTAGGTATATACCAGCACTTACACTCCAAGTTCACCATGAATACCGTATAGTTTTAATCAATCTTAAAGTTCATCCAACAGATGGAACAGTACTCTTAGATACTAGGAAAAAACGTCAGGGTGCTTAACGTGCCAACAGGACTGGGAACCAAGTTGTTCTGAAGGAATGCCTGCTGAGATTTTGCATTTCTAACAATTCCCAGGTGATGCTACTGATGCTGGTTAGGGACCAGTTCTGAGAACCACTAGCAGAGCAGTGAGTCTCAGAATTTATCGTATGTAAGAATCACCTGAGGATCTTGTTAAACTGCAGATTCTGACCCAGTATATCTAGGGTGGAAATGCAAATCCTAGCAGGAGTAAACCAGAATAAACTGGTTAGAAGTTCTAAATGAGGTAGCCTTCTGTCACCCCATCCCTTTCTTTTAAACCTATTTGTCTTTTAGTCTCTAATTATTTTACTCAAGGTAACAATGCAACTACTGTTGATTCCTCCCACTCTTACCCAATACACCCGTCATCAGCATCAACCCTACCTCTGAAGGAGCCCTTCAATCTGCCCCCTCCGTTGTAGCTCCACTGCTGCTTCTTTCATTAGGAGTCGCATTAACTGTCCCCTGGACAGTGGCATTAGTCTCCTACTGATTTCCCAATTTTCCATTTCTCATTTCCATAACTCATGTTCAAAATGTCAATAGCTGTTTTCTGAAGCACAGATCTGTGTGGTTTGCTACTAGTTGTATATTTTTTAAAACTTTCAGTCGCTCCTTATTACGTATAAAATAAAATCCACACACTGTCACAGCCCCAATTTCCTTCTGCAGACTTGTCTTACACCACTCCCTCCCACATGCTCTCTGCTCTGGCTACATGAGGCTGAGCATCATTTTTTTTTCTTTTCATTTCATAGAAAGACTGATGTGCTGTCTCTCTGCTTGGGAAATCTCTCTTCAGCATCTAGATCTAGGTCAAATGTCCTTTTCTCTACGAAACTTCATCTGATCCACCCCTTCAGGCTGAATTAATATGTCCTTCCTCTGGGCTCTCTCTATCAGTCGGAATTAAAAGATAATTATCTGTGTCCACATTCACTCATTAGAGGACAGGCCTCCACTTATCTGTGTCCCCAGCACCTAGCCCAGAGCTGGCATGTGAAAACACTCCATATATACTTACTAAAATAATCTCCGCCAACACTAAGAACGGATGTGTGAGCAGTGCGGAGCAGAAGGCTGCACTAATTTTTTGTGACAACTGCTTTTTGGAGTGTTGGAGGTTGAGTGCCAGGCTACTGGGAGGAAGTTAGACTCACATCAAAAGACCTTTATTAATCGAAGAAGATTTATGAACAGGAAAAGCGAACTACTTGCATCTTGAGACTGTGCTTTTCGGTGGTAGTGGAGGTAGTTGGTGGTGTTTCTTAATTCTGTACCCAGACATGCCTGACCTGACTCCCTGGTCCACCTTCTGGGGGCAAAAACATTCTCCCAAAGCAATGTCTTCTGAAAGACTGGAAAACTCCAGTGTGTCTCAGAATCAGTCTACCTTTGAAGCCCTCACAACTGCCCACGGCTATGAAGCCCTAGCTCCTTTCTTCAGGGCTCACTGCTTGTTGGCATCCTCGCTGTCAGCCAGCTAGCCTCCCCAGTCTCCAACAGGAAAATAAGCAGATTTACCGTCATTCCTGCTCAATTAAACATTGCAGGCCGCGTCTCCAAAGGTACAACAGGAGACTTTCCCAGTGAAAATTCTTATTGTTAAAATATCCTTACCTGAGTGTAACAATTCGTATTCCACTGTTACATAATAACAGGGAAGAAAAAAAAGGATCTGAATCCTTACCAGAAAAAAAAAAAAAAATACATTGGATCGTGGCTTCGCGTGACATCCCAGCTAATTGGCCTAATAATTTGTTCACCGTTTTTGTTCTGTCTCCGAGTTCATTGCAAAGTGCCCAGGGTCTTAAACGCCTGTAATTGTCCATCCAAGGTAAAACAATCAGTCCCTATTCACTTGAAACAAAAGCAGTAGCAGCAGCAGCAACAGAAAAAGAAGGATATGGAACTTGTGGCTAATTGCCCCCAAGAATAACTGTCTCATTCACCATGAGACCAGAGGAACTGGATGGTGCCCAGCTACCATCCCTGAACACTTTAATCAAATACTCTTTGGAAGCATCCTGATCAAATAGGGAAAACAGGGAACAAAATTTCAAATTCACATAAACTTTAGTTTATACAGCCATGAAGTCAAGATTAGCCCCTGAAACTGTTGCCCTAAGATAATTTTTAAACCTTAAATGAAAAATATTCCTGAAGTTTTTTTAAAACTAAACAATAGCTCAGCTTAACAAGTAAAAAATATCTGTCTCAAGAATTATGTGCTTTTAAGAACCATCTATATGGAATCAAACTGACAACAGCAACTTAAAAGATTAGATAGGAACCTTAGGAGTCAGTGCATTTATTTTAACATGATAGGAAACACTCAGAAAGGGAGAATGGCTGCACAACTCAAAAACAGTTATCAATGGCACTAAGCAGTCCACGTAGACACTGTTGAAATGGTGTATGTTTTGCAGCATATGTTCTCAACAATGAGACAAAATAAATAATTTTTTAAAATTAATCATCTGCAAATAAACTATATAGTAATCACTCATTACTCCATTGCTGATTTGAGGACTGTCCCTTCTTGCCCATGTCCATATGACTTCCTATGCATCTCTGTAGGCAGACTGTACATCCCTTCCCTGTCTTGGTAATGATATATGAGTGAAAGTCCAATTCAGAACAGAAACTTGTAAGAGCCTGTATTTATTTCCATCTGTTCTCTTGGTTTTTACTCTCAGCCACACACACAAAAAAGAAGAAGGCAGACAGAAAGAAAGAAAATAGTGCACCCCAGGCTGGGGGCTGCTCCCTGAGCTCAGATCTTAGCAAGACAAGCACATGTAGAACAGACCCTGACAAAACGCAGAAGAGCTGTCACCAACCAGAAGTCAACAGATAACTGTTATTCTGGGGCCAGTTATAATTACTGCATGGCTAACCATACAAACAGTAAAAAAATGTTTATGCAAATATATCAAAATAAAAAATATATATATATGAAAGCTTATATTAATAAAGAACACCAAGTTACAAAAGGCGTATTTTAAGGGACATAAATAATTTACAAAGAGGAAATCCATTACTGAACAAATTGTAGTTTTCAACTTTGCTAGTAATTAAAAAATTAAACTAGTTTTTTGCTAAGCTTAAATATATGTATTTATATACATATATACAGATAAATGTAAAATAGTAAAAAGGATATAACAACAGGTATCATAAGATACTGCACTTGTGAGAAAACAATCTGGCAATAACGACTCGACAGCACTTGGATTGGCATGTTGTTGCTAGTAGCCATGCAGTTGAATCCAGTGTGCAGCACTGGGCTTTTTTTGGTTGGTAGTTTTTCGATGACTTTTTCTTTTTTTTCTTTTTTCTTTTTTATTTAACATGACTGAGTGGAAATGTACATTCCCATATAAATTTACATGCCCACCTATATGCACCAGTGTGCAGAGTAGAACTGTGTTCCATGGTGTTTTGAAGGCTGTGATCTTTCAGAAGCAAATTGCTAGATTATCTTCTGAGGTACCTATGGGTGGGTTCAAACCACCAATCTTTCAGCTAGTAGTCAAGCGCTTAACTGTTCATGTCAACCCAAGGATCCCATCAATATGTATAAAGAGCCCTAAATATGCATGTATTTTTATTACTGATACGTTGCTTTCCAAAATAGCAACTCTATATTTCCACCAGAGGTACATAAAGGTTATAGTTTCCCTTTAACTTTACCAGTAGTTGATATTTCCTAGCTTTCTAATTTTTCTGTGGTAGTAAGTAGTTTGTAGTTATATTGTATTAATTTGCATTTCTATAATTAATAGTAAGGTTAAGAATCTTTCATGTATCCATTACACATATCCTTGGTTTATTTTTCTGTTTCATTTCTTGAGTTTTTCTTGTTATTTTACAAACATTTTTTTCCTTAATCCTGTCACCCATCAGTTGACTTCATGGCACTCTTCAATAAGAAGAAATTTTCTTTTTGTTTGTTTATTTTCTGCCTCAGATGAAAGTTTACAGCTCAACTTAATTTCTCATTCAAAACACATACACATATTGTTTTGTAATATTGATTGCAATCCCCATAATTGACAGCACACATACCCTCTTCCCCTCGGGTCCCTTTGCATCCATTCATCCAGTTCTTGTCCCTTCCTGCCTTCTCGTCTTGCTTTCGGACAGGAGTTGCCTACTTGGTCTTCTCTATTTGACTGAACTAAGAAGCGCACAGTCTTCACATGTGTCATTTTATGTTTATAGGCTTGTCTAATCTTTGTCTGAAAAGCAGACTCCAGAAGCAGTTTGGTTTCTCTGTTAGCAAAGTGGCTGGTGCCATAATTTCTGAGTTTCCTCCAGTCTGTCAGACCAGTAAGTTTGGTGTTCTTTTGTGAATTTTACTTCTGTTTTATGTTTTTTTCCCCTGATTGCCTGTTCTTTGGTTTTCATATTGACTGATTGATTAACTAGGGCTATTTCACTATTTTACTTTTTTTTTTTTTTTTTTGGTCTTATTTGCAAGTCGCCTACCAAATTATCACAAGGTGAAGCAGAACAACTTAATAAACCTATCACAAAGGAAGAGATTGAAAAAGTCATCATGCTGCCCTTACCCATAAATTATAACCAAGGTCCACTCTTTGGACAGGAATGGATTGGACTTGGCAATGTAGAGTGACCACATATTGGTTGCACTTCATGGTTCTATACATCTATAGGATATCATCCTGATGACCTCTGGCTGGAGGAAGGAGAGTAGGTGGAGAGGAGTGGAAAGGAGGCTGTTGGGAGGATGAGACATGTATGGAGCAGAGAGGAGTAGTGTGCTGTCACCGCCAAACAGGGAGAGCAGTGGAAGCTGCATATAGGTGGGCATGTAAATTTATATGGGAATGTACATTTTCACTCAGTCATGTTAAATAAAAAAGAAAAAAGAAAAAGTCATTGAAAAACTACCAACCAAAAAAAGCCCGGGCCCAGATGGCTTCACTACAGAATTCTACCAACCTTTTAGAGAAGAGTTATCTCCAATACTACTGAGACTATTTCACAGTATAAAAAGGGATGGAATTCTTCCAAATTCATTCTACGAAGCCAGCATAACCCTGATACCAAAGCCAGGGAAAGACCCAACCAAAAGGGAGAACTACAGACCAATATCACTCATGAATCTAGATGCAAAAATCTTCAACAAAATTTTTGCCAATAGAATACAACAACATATCAAAAAAATAATCCATAATGACCAAGTTGGATTCATACTAGGGACACAAAGCTGGTTCCACATCAGAAAAACAATTAATGTGGTCAACCACATAAATAACACAAAGAATAAGAACTCACCTGATTTTGTCTATCAATGCAGAAAAGGCATTTGATAAAGTTCAATACCCACGCTAAAAACTCTCAGCAAAATAGGAATAGATGGCAAATTCCTCAATGCAGTAAGAGCCATTTATATGAAGCCAACTGCCTACATCATCCTGAATGGAGACAGACTGAAACAGTTTCCCTTGAGAAAAGGAACTAGACAAGGATGCCCATTCTCACCTCTCCTATTCAACATTGTTTTAGAAGTTCTAGCCAGAGCAATTAGACAAGACAAAGAAATAAAGGGCATCCACATCAGCAAAGAGGATGTAAAAATCTCCCTATTTGCAGATGATATGATTGTATACACAGAGAATACTAAAGAATCCATAAGTAAACTCTTCAAACTGGTAGAAGAGTTCATCAAAGTCTCAGGATACAAGATAAACATAAGTAAATCAGTAGGATTCCTTTAGACTAACGATGAGATTATTAATAAAGAAATCACCAAATCAATACTATTTACTATAGCCCCTAAGAAGGTAAAGTACCTAGGAATAAATCTAACCAGAGAAATAACAGACCTTTACAAAGAGAACTACAAGTCCTTACTACAAGAAACTAAAAGGGACTTCCGTAAATGGAGAAATCTACCCTGCTCATGGATAGGAAGGCTTAACATTATGAAAATGTCTATTTTGCACAATGCAATCTACTTACACAGTGCAATCCAAATACAAATTCCAGTGACATTTTTTTTAATGGAGAAGCAAATTACCAACTTTGGAAAGTGAAGAAGGCCTGGATTAGCAAAGCACTACTGAAGAAGAAGAATACACTGGGAGGTCTCTCACTACCCTACTTTAGAACCAATTACACTGCCACAATTGTCAAAACAGCCAGGTACTAGTACAAAAATAAACAGATAGATCAATGGAACAGAACTGAGACCCCAGAGATGACACCATTTCCTATGAACAATTGATATTCGACAAAGGCCCTAAGACATTAAACTGGGATAAAAACAATCTCTTCAAAAAATGGTGCTGGCAAATAACCATCTGCAATAAACTAAAACAAGACCTATATCTTACACTTTATACAAAAACCAACGCAAACTGGGTAAAAGACCAAACTATCAAATCTAAAATGGTAAACCTCATCCAAGAAAAAGTAGGAGCAACAATGGACGGTTTAATACACAATGTAGACAGACTTCAAAATCTGTCAAACAAACCACAAACAACAAAAGAGAAAATAAATGGAACTAGTAAGAATCAAACACTTTTGCTCATCCAAAGAGTTTGTTAATAGAATTAAAAAGCCACCTACAGAATGGGAAAAAGTATTTGGCAACTACATGTCAGACTGATGCCTGATCTCCATAATCTATAAGGTACTACAAAATATCTATAAGAAAAAGATAAATCATCCAATTAAGCGATGGGCAAAGGAGATGGACAGATACTTCTCTAAAGAAGAGATCCAGGCAGCCAAAAAACACATGTGGACATGCTCACAGTCATCAGCTATCAAAGAAATTCGAATCAATACTATTAAAAGATACCATCTCACCCCAACAAAGTTGGCTATGATCCAAAAAATGCAAAACAACAAATGCTGGAAAGGCCGTGGAGGAATTGGAACTCTCCTACACTGTTGGTGGGATTGCAAAATGCTGCCACCTCTTTTGGAAAACAATTTGGCACTTCCTTAAAAAGATGGAAATAGATATACCATTTTACCTAGTAATTCCACTACTTGGAATATATCCTGCAGAATCAAGGCCATTCATATCAACTGATACATCACACAAATGTTCACTGCAGCACAGTCCACAATAGCAAAAAGATGGAACCAACCCAGATGGTCAACAACAGAGGAATGGATAGGTAAACTATGGTCTATACACTCAACGGAACACTGTGCAATGATAAAGAATGATGATTTTAGGAAACATCTCATAACCTGGTTTCAGTCGGAGGACATTATGCTGAGTGAAAGTAGTCAGTGACAAAAGGATGACAAATATTGTATGAGACCCCTATGAAAAGAACTTAAAAACAGGCTCATGTATAGAAGAAAAGACTCTTTGATGGCTGCAAGGGTGAGGAGGGAGACAGGAAGAGGGTGGGGTATAGATTATATAATTGATAGAAATTTGGTTGGGTGAAATCTGTGACAGCACACATTAGAAAGAAGATCAATATTAACTGGACTTCAACATAACATGATTACTTGTCCCATCTTAACCCAATATTGCAAGTACAGAGTAGCTGCGGTGGGGGGCCAGGGACCATGTTCTTAGGAGAAATAGAGGCCAGTTGGCACAACTAGCGTTTTGCTAAGAGAGCCCTCCACACCCCACATGGTGAGTGGAGTCCAGGGTTTTAAAAGCTGCCAAGCTGCCATCTGAGGGTACAGCAAATCATCTGAGGGTCCCAACTCAGCAGGAATAGATGATCACCAATGACCAAAACTACTTGGGGGAAGAGAACCCAGAAGACAAAGACACCCATGTGAGTGGGTGACCACATTGACTTGTGACAAGAAGAACCAGATGGTGCCCAGCCACCACCAGTGATAACCATGACTGAGCTCACAAAGCTGCATTTCACTGGCAACACAAAAATAAAAAGGGATGCACCCTGAGATTTCCACTAAAAGACCGCAATTGGTGGTCCAGGCACCTCGGAGTTCCCCTGGGAGCATGGCCCCTGGCCCTGATGATGCCCCAGACCATAAATCACAATGGAGGTCAACTCTTCAGACAGGAATGGACTGGACTTGGCAACACAGAGTGACCATATTTTGTGTGCACTTTATGGTTCTATGCATCTGTAGGAAGTTGTCCTGTTGACCTATTACTGGAGGAAGGAGAGGGAGTGGGTAGAAAGGAGGGGATAGGAGATTGCTGGGAAGATAAGACATGTATGGAGCAGAGAGGAAGAGTGTGCTATCACTGGCCAGGGACAGCAATGGGAGCTGCACGTAGGTGGGCATGCAAAGTTATATGGGAATGTACATTTTCATTCAATCATAATAAAATTAAAATTAAAACATTGGCAAAACTGATTGAGACCTGATGCTGCCCCGATCATAAATCTTTACTGAGGTCAACTCTTCAGGCTTGAATTGACTGAACTCGGGGACACAGAGTGACCATGCCTTGTGTGCACTTTGTGGTTCTATGCATTTATAGGATGTTGCTCTACTGGCCTATTACTAGAGGGGATTGGAGAGAGTGGAGAGGAAGGGACAGGAGATTGTTAAGAGGACATGACATGTATAGAACAGAAAAGAGGAATGTGCTGTCACCAGGCAAGGAGAGCAGAAGGAGCTGCAGATAGGTGGGCATGCAGATTTAAATTGGATTGTACGCTTTCATTCAGTCACAATTAAAAAAAAAAAAACTGAGATAAAATAAAGCAGGATCAAATAAACAATACCAAAAATGAATAAAACAGGAGACAAAACTATAATAAGGGGAAACTTTTGTATTGTAGTAACTACTATATACTTGTGCATTTGAACACTTAGGTGAAATAGGCAGTATTCTAGGGAAAATATATATTTTAATAAAATGAAGTATCAAGAAATAAAAATTCAATGTAAACCACTAAGTATTTAAAAATTAAAACAGTAGCAAAAAATTTTCCCCTGCCTAAACATCCAGATTAGGAGATTTTTAGTAGTTCTATTACGCTTTTAAAGGGAACAAAAGTATCCACCCAAAACAAACTATCCCAGAGAAAATTATAAGGGAAAAACAAAAACCCAGGACTGACAGTATCCACCCAAAACAAACTATTTCAGAGAAAATTATAAGGGAAAAACAAAAACCCAGGACTGACAGTATCCACCCAAAACAAACTATCCCAGAGAAAATTATAAGGGAAAAAGAACAACCCAGGACTGTTGAATCATTTCTGACTCAGCAACCCTGTAGGACAGAGTAAAACTGCTCCATCGAGTTTCGAAGGACAGCCTGGTACATTTTAATTGTTTACCTTCTAGTTATCAGATGTAGCACTTAACCACTATCTAAAAGAGTTTATTTTGGGGACACAATAATGCTTCAACCTAAAATAAATAAATAAGTAAAAGAAAGAAAAAAGTTGTCTTTTGTTACAATAATTACGCTTCCTCAAAATTTATTCTAAGGAAATAATAGCTAATTCAAAACCTGTATTTACAACAAGGTTCATAGAAGCATTATATATAGCACTAAAAACTGGAACTAACCTAAGTATTCAACTATAGCTCTGGTTAAGCAAATTCTGATATGACCACACAACTGAATGCTACCCGGTCATATGCTAGAACTGTGTGGAAAATGCTGTGGTCAGTAGATCTTAGACACTTTTAGATTCAGAGCTCTGAGCTCATAGAGGCCTCCATCCCTTTGTTGTCTCTTGTAACCTTTTCCTGTCTCCCAAGCACACTCCTCCTACTCTCTGTCTGTCTTACCCGGCTCTACTGTTTCTTTTCTGTAAAACGTATCACTTTATGACTTACATGCTTATGTTTATTATAAACATAGTGTCTTCTCTCATGACAATATAATCTCAACAAGGAAAAGATCTTTGGTTTGTTTCTGGTGTATTTCAAGTATCTGGAACATTGCCTCGCAAATTTGCATATTTCAAATAAATGAATTAATATATTTCAAATGAATGACTGAATTTAACACTGGTGATTTTGAGTGTCTGCAAGTGACCCCAAATTTTACAGCTACGCCAATATGTAATTATGTTGAGGTATGAATTTGATTCACAGGCACAATGAGTCAAATGTGTAGGAGGTGCCTGGCATCTGGATCTCAGCGGCATTGTTCTCTGCACATTTTACAGAGGAAATTATATGCTCTACAATAGCTTACCACTGAGTGATAAAAAGGAACAAACTACTGATATATGCAACAATATGGATGAGTCTCAAATACATTATGCTGAATGAAAGGAGCCAGACAGAAAAAATATATATTGTAAGAGTCCTTTTACATAAAATTCTAGCAAATGCATACAGTGACAGCAAATAGATGAGCATTTGCCTGAGGACGGGAGTAGAGGAAGAGATAGTTTTAACAGGGCATGAGGAAACCCTGGTGGTGTAGCGGTTAAGTGCTACAGCTGATAACCGAAAGGTCGGCAGTTCAAATCTACCAGGTATTCCTTGGAGAATCTATAGGACAGTTCTACTCTGTCCTACGGGAATGCTTTAAGTTGAAATCAGCTCAATGGAACTGGTTTGGCTTTTTTGGTTTTTCAGAAAACTTTTGGGGGTGATGGAAACGTTCAATAATTTGATTTTGCTGGTGGTTTGATGGAATATACTTCTACCAAATCGCATCAAACTGTTTGCTTTATGTAAGAGCAATTTTTAACACACAACTGTACTTTAATAAACTTAGAACCAAGAAAGGTTTTGATGAATTTAAGCATTATGGAAAGATTCAATAAGAATCATTGGTCAGTCAACGAAAGTTCTTTAACAATATTAAGTGGAAAGACATCGAGATGAAAAAAGTACACATATCATGGTTAGAACTATGTAATCATAAACAGAAAAAGGATTCATAGAAAATGCTAACGTTGTGTAGAATCCTATGATCACGGCCTTACGAATGTTTAACTCTCTTTTCCTTATCAGAACTTTTCAAATTCCCTCAAGTAGAACCCATTACTTTTAAAATAGAAAACAATTACTAAATTTAATCACTCTTTTACTCAAGCATCATTTCTACCCATCTTCTCATAATTTCATGGTGTTAATCTCCCTAAAATACTGCTTTCATTTCTCTGCAATGTCCTCCCACAGTTGGTTCATTCTGGCTACACAAACTCTACCTTAACCTGTTCCCATTAGACTTGTAACATCTTCAGGTTAGAAATAAAAAGTATCTGCACACAGTAACTTAAATTTACTTTAAAAAAAAAAAAAAGTCTAGATATATAAATGCCAAATTATCTACCAGCAAAGAATTACAATCTAGTGTTATGTTTTAGTATAGTTTTAAAATAATAATTTAGAACAGTGTTGTCTTTTCTGTAGCATTCACTTTTATTTTACTGACAGAATTCTTTAGGAAGTTCAAACTGCAATGAAGACATTGGCAAAAACAAGGCTCTGGGAATCAACAGAATACCAACTAAAATGTTTCAACAAATGGATGCAGCACTGAAAGTCTATGCCAAGAGATTTAGATGACAGCCACCAGGCCAACCAACTGGAAGAAATCCGTATTTGTATTCAGTCTAAAGAAAGGTGATCCAGCAAAACGCATAAACGAACAATTATCATTAACGTCACAGACGAGTTAAATTTTGGCAGCTATATTTTTAAAACTTGTGCATTATAGATTTAAATACACTTTAACAACATTTGGATTTGAAATTCCTTGTAAGGAAAAAGACATGCTTGATGGATGAAGTTTCCACTTGCAATTTGCCACTGCTGTTAGTTGCCAGCATGTTGGTTCTGACTCATAGAGGCCTCATGTACAGCAGAAAAAACCACTGCTTAGTCTGGCAACATCCAAACAATCATTGTTATGTTTGACCCTATTGTTAAAGCTGCCATGTCACAGAATCTCCCTCAGGGTCTTCCTCTTTCTCAAAGCATGGCGTCCTTCTCCAGGAACTGGTCCCTCCTGATAACACATCCAAAGTATGGAATGAAGTGTTGCCATCTTTGCTACTAAGGAGCAGTCTGGCTGTACTTCTTCCAAGATAGATTTGCTCAGTCTTCCGGTAGTCCATGGTATATTAAGTATTCTTCACTAATTACGTAATTCAAACATCTCAGTTTTTCTTTGGCCTTCACTAGTCATGGAACAGCTTGCCCATCCATACGAGGTGACTGAAAACATCTTGCATTGGGTTAAGCACATCTTAGTCCTCAAAGCGACATTCTTGCTCCTTAGCACTTTACAAGAGAGATCATTTGCAGAAGATATGCCCTATGTATTAGGCTGTTTTATCTGTGACTTCTACTTTTGCGGGTACTGATTACAGATTCATGTAAAATGAAATCCTTGACAACTACAGTATTTTCTCCATTGGCAGGATGTTGTCTACTGCTCCAGTTGTGAGGATTGTTTTCTTGAAATTGAGGTGTAATCCATGCTGAAGACTATGGTCTTTGATCATCATGAGTAGATGCTTCAAGTCCCCTTCACTTGCAGCAAACAAGGTTGTGTCCTCTGCGTATCACAGGTTGTCAGTGAGTCTTCCTTCAATCCCAATGCTCTGTTTTTCTTCATGTAGCCTAGCTTCTTAGATTATTTGTTCATCATACAGATTTAGTATGGTGAAAGGATATAACCCTGATGCACACAGTTCTTGACTTTAAACTACGTAATATTGCCCTATCCTGTTCAAATGACTGCCTCTTTCTCTATGCACAGGTTTCGTAGGAACACAATTAAGTATTTTGTAATTCCCATTCGTCGTTATGTGACTTACAATTTGTAATGATCCACACATAACGAATGATCCCATAACGAATGACCCCATAACGAATAAAACACAGGTAAGAATTTTTCTGATATTCTGTGTCTTCAGTCAAGATTTATCTGACATTAGTAATGATATCCCTCATTTCATATCCTCTTCTGAATCCAGCTCATATTTCTAGCAATTCCCTGTCAATATACTACTTGCTGCAACAGTTTTTGCTTGTAAGTTGTATTAATGATGTTGTTGGATGGTTTAGGTATTCTGATGAATCACCTTTCTTTGGGATGAGTACAAATATGAATACCTTCCACTTGGTTGGCCAGGTAGCTGTCTTCCAGGTTTCTTGGCATAGGCCTCCAGTGCTGCATCTACTTGTTGAGACATCTCAGTTGGTATTCTATCGATTCTTGAAGACTTGCTTTTTCCAGTGCCTTCACTGCAGTTTGAACTTCTTCCTTATGCACCATCAGTTGTTGATAGTATGCTACCTCCTGAAATGTCTGAATATCAACCAATTTGTTTAGATTATTTTGGTCCTTCCTGTGTTGTTCACTATTTTCACCTTGGAATCCTTTAATATTGGAACTCGAAGCATGAATTTTTCCCTCAGTTGTTTCAGCTTCAGAAATGTTGGCTGTGTTCTTCTCTTTTGTTTTTTTATCTCCAAGTATTAGGGACATCTCCTTACAATTCTGTGCTTCTTCAATTACCCTCTGAAATCTTCTGTTCAGCTTTTTTTACTTCACCACTTCTTTCATTTGCTTTAGCTACTCAGTTCAGGTGCAAGATTCAGAGTCTCTTTTGATGACCATTTGGTATTTCTTTTCTGCTCTGTCTTTTTAATGATCATTTGCTTTCTTCACATATGATGTCGTCTGGCCTTTGGTCATTAGAGTTTGATGCATCAAATCTGTTTTTGAGATGGTCTGTAAATTCAGAAGGGATATTCTAAGTGTTATTCTTGTTCTCGTCAACTTGCTCTAATTTTCTCGGCTTCAACTTGTACTACTATATGAACAACTAATGGTCTGTTTTACAGTCAGCACCTCGCTTTGTTCTGACTGATAATATTGAGCTTCTCCGTCATCTCTTTCCACAGTTGTAGCTGATTTGATTCCTAAGTATTCCATCTGACAAGGTCCACACATGCAGATGTGTTTACAATGTTGAAAAAATATACTTGCTCTTTTAATCATCTAGTACTGCTTTAACAGAAATACTGCAAGTAGATGACTTTAAAAGGACAAATTTTATTTTGTCATAGTCCAGTAAGCTAAAAGTCTAAATTCAGGGTGTCAGTTCCAGGGGAAGTCTTTCTCTACAGGCACTGAATGAAGGTCATTGTCATCAATCTTCTCCCTGGACTGGAAGCTTCTGAGTTGCAGGGACACTGGTCATTTCCAAAGGATGTGCTCAGCTCCCAGCATTGCTTTCTTTCCTGATCCTAACAGATTCCCAAATATCATCTTGTTTCCCTTTCTTTCTATATCCCAAGAGCCTTCCTTAAGACACAGAACAACCTTACTCAACACAACTGCCACACATCCACCCTCATTGACATCACAGAGACAGGAATTCCAACACAGGAGAACATCATACAATACCAGGAATTATGATCTAGCCAAATTGCTACAGATTTTGTAGGGAATACAATTCAATTCACAACATCTGTGATGAAGAAGTTGTTGACTTTGCAAAATTCAAGCATGCAGCCTCTGCCATTGTTTTTATCACCAAGGCCATACTTCCCAACGATTGATCTTCCTTTTTTGTTTCCAACTTTTGCATCCCAATCATCTATAATTATCAGTCTATCTTGATTTCACTTTTGACAAATTTCAGACTGCAGGAGTTGGTAAAAATTTTCAGTTTTTTCTCTTTGGCATTAGTGGTTGATGTGTAAAATTTAATAATAGTTGTATTAACTGGTCTTCCTTGTAGTTATATACATTTTATCCTATCACTGACAGTGTTACACTTCAGGATAGATCTTGAAATATTCTTTTTGATGATTAATGTGATGTTATTCTTCTTCATTGTGTCATTCCCAACATAGTAGACCATATGATTATCTGATTCAAAATAGCCAGTATCTGTCCATTTCAGCTCACAAATGCCTATGATGTCAATCTTTATGTGTCCTATTTCATTTTTGACTACTTCCAAAGTTTTCTAGTGTCATACTTTGAATATTCCACATTCTGGTTATTAATAGATGTCTGCAGTTGTTTCTTCTCATTTTGAGTCATGCCACCTCTGCAATGAAGGTCCTGATAGCTTGACTCCATCCATTTCATTTAGTCATTCTGCTTTAAGGGAGCAGCTCTTCCCCGGTCATCTTCTGAGTGCTTTCCAACCTAAGGAGGCTCACCTTCTGGCACTGCACCAGACGGTGTTCCGCAACTATTTATTTATTTTTTTTCTTATTTTTTATGGATTGTGATTGAGTGAGAGTGCATAATCCAGTATAAATTTGCATGCCCACTTATGTACACCTCCTGCTGCACTCCCTGCCTGATGACACCACACTCCTCCTATTTGTTCTATGCCTGTCATATCCTCCTAACAATCTCCTGTCCCCTCCTCTTCACCCTCCTGGCTCCCTCCAGTAAGAGGCCAGCAGGATGACATCCTATAAATGCAGAGAACCATAAAGTGCACACACAATATGGTCACTCTCCACAGCTATTTATAAGGTTTTCATTGCCCGTTTTTTTTTCTTTTCAGAAGTAGGTCCTTCTTGCTACCCTGCCTTAATCTGAAAGCACTACTGAATCCTGTCCACCATTAGTAACTCTGATGATTATTTCAGTATCAGCACATGAGAGATCGCAGTGTGGCAGATGAGTGGAGCACTTACATGTAGAAGACACAAATGCTATGACCTCTAGTGCAATGTGTCTATAAGAAAGAGCTTTCAAATATACAAAGATGAGATTTCCTTTCAAACATCACAAAATGATGCTCTGAGTGTTCTGAGTTTGAGTAATGGTGAAAATTCACCTTCTTAAGTAATTAAATTATGAATTTAGTCATTGTAAGAAAAAAAACTTGCCTTGAAATTCTTTTTCATGAAAGTCAATTTCTTAGACATAATGTTCTGTTAGGAAAGGACTGGCCAAACAGTCTGTTTTGTTCCTACCTAAAATTCTTGTGTAGAGAATTTTATTGCTTTACTTTTGGTTAGTCATCTAAAGTTTTCATTAAAAATGTTCATTTCTTTTTTTTCAGCTGTGACTGAGTGAAAGTATACAATCCAAATTAAATCTGCATGCTACCTATTTGAAGCTCCTTCTGCTCTCCTTGCCCTTGACAGCACATTCCTTCTTTCCATTCCTTACATGTCATGTCCCCTTAATAATCTCCTGTCCCTGCCTCTCTGCCCTCTCTACTCCACTCTAGTAAGAGGCCAGTAGAACAGCATCTTATAGATTCATAGAACCATAAAGTGCACACACCATGTAGTCACATTGTGTCCCCACATGCAATCCATTCCTATCTGAAGAGTTGACCTCAGTAATGTTTTCTGGTCAGGGGCAGCAGCACATCTAGGGACCATGCTTCCAAGGGAACCCCCAGGCCTTTGGACCATCAATTGCAGTCTTTTAATGGAGTTCTTGAGGTGCACCTCTCCTTTTCTCATGATGCCACTAGGATTTGACATTGTGTGCCCCATCATGGCTGTCATTGGTGGTTCCAGGAACCACTTGGTTCTTCTGGTCACATCTTGATACAGTCACCCATTCACATGGGTCCTTCTGTCTTCTGGGCTTTTTTTCCTCATGTCTCTGTTGTCCATGGTGATCATCTGTTTCTGCCGAGTTGGGACAATTTGGAGTAGCTCAGATGACAGCTTGTTAGCTTTTACGACCCCAGGTGCCACTCACTAATATGGGATGGAGAAGACTCTTTTAGCAATAGGCTAGTTATGCCACTTGGCCTCGATGCCCCTTGAGAGTGTGATTCTTAGATCCCCGCCCCTTCTACTATATCTTTGCAATATTGGGTTAAGATTGGAAGAAGTTTCAGTTTATGCTGGAGTCCAGTTAAGTTGATCTTCTTTCTACTGTGTACTGTGACTGCTTTCACCCAACCAAATTTCTATCAACTATGTAATCTATAACCAGCCTACTCCCTCCCTCCTCCCCTCTCTCCCTCCTTCCCATCTCTTGCAGTCATCAAAGGGTCTTTTCTTCTGTACATGAGTCTGCTTTTAAGTCTTTTTAGTAGGGGGTCTCAGACAATATTTATCCTTGTGCTGCTGACTGATTTCACTCAGCAAAATGTCTTCCAGTTGAAACAAGGTTATGAAATGCTTCCTAAAATTGTTGTTTATCATTGCACAGTATTCCATTGAGTATATGGTGTAGAAACAATGTTTAATGTTTTAAATAATCAACTAAATCAACAGGCAAGTGTTGATTTTGCAAGAAACTGTAACAGCTAGAGTTTAATCATAGGCTCAAAACCTCAGTAAGTGATACAGAGTAAAGAACTGATCATAGAGATGGGACCCTATGAAATTATGTAAAGTGTTGCTTGTGGTGCTGGGCTTTGTACTAGATTGAGTAGTATTCCCAATAATTCACGTCTTAGAACCTCAGAATGTGGCCTTCTTTGGAAACAGTGTCTTAGTAGATAGAAATTTACTTAGCTATAACAAAGTCATGCTGTATTACATAAGGCCCTAATGAATGTGATCTTATTTAAAAAGGCAAACAGATACGTATAGACATACACAAGGAGAACTCTGTGTAACCAAAGAGGCAGCGATTGAAGTGGCTGTCTATAAACCAAGGCATGCCAAGAATTGCTGGCAAATATCAGAAGCTAGGAAGAGGCAAATAAGGGCCTCCCCTAGGTTCTTCAGTTCAAGAGCAAGTTTCAGAGTTTCTTCTGGCATTCAAAGTGGTCTTTTCTTTCCTTTCTGTCTTTTTAATGACCTCTTGCTTTCTTCATGAATGATGCCTATGATGTCATCAACTTGCTCTTGAACACTGAGTAACTAAAGCAAAAGGAAGATTTGACAAAGCAAAGGAACTAAACAGAAGAATTCAAAGGGTGGCTCAAGAAGACACAGTATTGTAACAACATATGCAAACAGCTGGAAAAGAAACCTAAAAAGGAAGAACACATTCTGCATTTCTCAAGCTGAAAGAATTGAAGAAAAAACCCAAGCCTCTAGTTGTAATAGTGAAGGGTTCTACCAGGAAAATATTAAAAGACTCCATAAACATATATGGAGACAAAAGGAATACACACAGTCATTATGTCAGAAACAACTGGTCAGTATTCAACACTTCAAGAGGTAGCATATGGTCAGAACTGATGGTACTGAACGAAGACGTCAAAGCTGCATTGAAGACGTTGAAAAACAACAAGACTCCAGGAATTGATGAGATATCAACTGATGCAGCACTGGAAGTCTTATTCATCTATGCCAAGAAATTTGGAAAAGTTCATACAAAACTAACTGCAACAGTATATTGACAAGGAACTGCCAGAAATTCAAGCTGGATTCAAAAGAGGACTTGGAACAGGGGATAGCATTGCTGATGTCAGATAGATATAGGCTGAAAATAGAGAATACCAAAAAGATGTTTACCTGTGTTTCATTGACTGTGCAAAGGTGTTTGACTGTGTGGATCATAAAATCATAAAAAATTATGGATATCACTGTAGAGAATGGAAATTCCAGAACATTTAACTGTACTCATGAGGCACTCAGGCGAACAGAACAAGGGCACACTGCATTATTTAAAGTCTGGAAAGGTGTCTGTCAGGACTGTATCCTTTCACCATACCTTTTCAATCTGTACACCAAGCCAATAAGCTGATAAGCTGGACCATATGAAGGGGAACGAAGCATCAGGATTGGAGGAAGACTTGTTAACAACGTGCGGTGCACTGTTGACACAGTCCTGCTCGCTGAAAGTGAAGAGGATTTGAAACACTTGCTGATGAAGATCAAAGACCACAGCCTTCAGTAGGGATTGCATCTCAATATCAGGAAAACAAAAACCCTCATGACTGGACCACTGAGCAACATTATGATAAATGGAGAAAAAACTGAGGTTGTCAAGGATTTCGTTTTACTTGGTTCCACAATCAACACCCGTGGAAGGAGCCGTTAAGAAATTAAAACACATCTATTGGGAAAATCAACTGCAAATGACCTCTTTAAAGTATTAAAAAGTAAAGATTTCACCTTGAAGACTAAGGCATACCTGACCCAAGCCATGCTATTTTCAGTTCCATCATATACATATGAAAGCTGCGCAGTGAATAAGGAAACAGGAGAAGAATTAACACCTTTGAATTGTGGTGTTGGAGAAGATTGTTGACTGTACCATGGACTGCGGAAACAACAAACAGATCTCTTCTGGAAGCAGTACAACCAGAGTGTTCCCTGGAAGCAAAGATGGCAAAAGACTATGTCTCATATACTTTAGATATATTGTCAGTCAGAACCATTCCCTGGAAAAGGACATCATGCTTGGTAGAGCAGAGGGTCAGCCAAAAAAAGGAAGACCCTTAAGAAGATGGATTGAGACAATAGCTGCAATAGCAAGCTTACACACAGAAATGATTGTGGGCACAGCACAGGACCAGGCAACGTTACATTCTGTTGTGCACGGGGTCACTGTGAATCAGGAATGACTAGACAGCACCTAACAATAACAACAATAGAGCCTTCAGAGAGAGTGTGGCCTTGCCCCCATCAACACCTTGATTTCAGATTCTAGAATTGCGTAAGAAGAACTTTCTGTTGTTTTAAGTCACATAGTTTATGATAGTTATTTACAACAATTCTAAGAAAGTAATACAGGCCTGAAGTGAGCAAAGCTAGTAGGACAGAAGAAAATATGGGCATGAAATAGATGAAAGCATGGAACCAGTGAGAAGTAAATGGAACTAACAAAGACAGACAAGAATCTGTATGTCTCTTACCAGCTCCAACATTCACAGCATGAGCCACATGGAGAATAAGACCCATCCTTCACCACCCAAGGCAGGACTCAGAGATGCTGGAGGAGGATGACAGCTTGTGGAAGGGGAAAGCTGACCCAGCTGCTACCTCATGCCAGCAAGTAACCTGGCAGATCAACCAAATAAACTAACAGCCTCTGGCCCTACAGTGACACCTAGGTACTCCTTCACTTCCACCTTCCAAATCTCGGACAAATTTCTCTTGTCATTAACCCTACCGATGAAGGGACCATATCTGAGAAATGAATTCCGGAAAACATAGCTCCACCATAGCTAGGCTGATACAGTCTAAGTCACCACAGAAACAAATTCCTTAGCTCTGTTTTCCTTCACTTGTGTCTCACAACCTACACTCTTTCTCTATGTTGTACTAGTTATAACTCCCAAAAGTTTATCTAAAATCCCTCTCCATTCTCATCTCCAAATCATTGCACATATTTGGAATATTTTGCCTGTGAAATATTTTGGCAAAGATGTTTGACCGAGTTCACTATTAGAGTCTGAAACTAGGGGGAAGAAAGAACACTGGAGTAAAGAGTTTAGAGTTATCAGAATAGGTAACATCGTCGTCCATGGACTCAGACAGTGAGCTCACCCAGAAAGAGCTTGAGCCCAAGGAAATCACAACGATGGAGGCTTCAGGAAAACCAATATAAGGATTACAAACAAGAGAGGGGAAACACTTCTGTCATGTAGAATAATCTATTAAATCCATAATTGGGACCTCAGTGACTTTAGTGAACATATTCTAACATTTAAGTCTCATAACAGCTCTGTGAAGTCGTTAGCTGCCATCAAGTTGACTCTGATTCACAGAAATCTTACGTCCAACAGAAATCTTACATCCAAGAAAACAAAATGTTGTCCCGACCTGCACTATCCTCACAGTCGCCAGCATGCTCGTCGTTGTGGCTGTCGGGCCAGTCCGTCTCACCAAGGGTCTCCCACAGCCTCGCTGGGCTTCTCCTTCATCAAACACAGCGTCCTCCTCTAGCAACTGACCCCTCCTGATGATGAGTCCACAGCAAGCAGGTGGAACAACGTTCTGTTGTGATCCATGGGTTTTCACTGGCTAATTTTTAGAAATAGATCATCAGGCCTTTCTTCCTAGACTGTCAGTCTGAAAGTTCAATGGAAACATGTCGATCATGGGTGACACTACAGATATTTGAAAAATTGGTGACATAGCTTCCAGCATCATAGCAACACACAAACTACCACAGTGCAACAAACTAACAGGTGATGGTTCTGAGAGGTAGATACGAACTGTTCCCTCCATTTTGCAGACATGTTTCCATGAAATTAAGTAGCCTGTAATCTCTGAAAACTCTTTAGTTCTATCCATAGAAATTTTAAAAAGGCAGAAAAACCACACAAGAAAGGAAAGATAGGACCAGCTGGCTGAGTTAGTGCTCAACAAATTTTTTTTTTCCTTTATTTCTTTATCTTTCAAAAGGATAGATTTAAGAAACAGTAGCACATAAACTAAGTTTCTCAGAAGTAAGAGGGTACTGTTCTTGGCCTCTAATTTTCTCAAATACAACACTGGCTGCTAGGCCTGGTTTTGTAAAGGAACCACACAGATACTGAAAGAGACAGTACAGATCTTGGTCAAAGAATCCTAAGGTAAAATCACAACAATAAAAAAACTGTCTGACATGGAATACAAACCACTAGAAAGGAAGGAACAGTCTATGCTTAGTAGCACCTAAATACTCTAGTAGATAAAAAAAAAGAAGACCCAGATCTTGCAGAAAGTTTATGCTGTCTTTCAAGGCAATTGTTTGTTTCTTCCTCCCAAGGCCATCAAATTAGCTGCTGTAACATCACATCCGGGTAAGGAAGCTGATGCTTGCCTGCTGCACATTCACTTGGATCACTCCGCCTTCATCAGCATATGTGGATGATGCCAATACCTCTTTTGACCTTTTGGGTGGATGGAACAACGACTCACTTAAACCACCTTATGCCATAAAAAGGTTATCATACAAAAATTGTATTATACAGAAATTGAACAAGAGGTTGTCAAAATAATTCTCCATCTCTTCTTCAGTGACCTCGACGTCGCTCCCTCATGCCTCACCTCTCAGATTGCTCAGACCCCTGCCCTGCTCTCTTACCCACTGTTTCAGCTGTCTGGTACTGTTCCAACACAGATACCACCACGTGGATGGCTTTAGCAAAGACAAGTTTAGTCTGACACAGTCTGGTAAGATACATGTCTGAATTCAAGCTGTCTGTCCCCGGGGAGGGCTTTTCCTCTTTGTCGGCTCTCAAGCAAAGTCCTTGTGTTGCATCAGTCTTCCGTCGGGGAGCATCCCAGCACAGAAAACTCAGGTCTGCAGGAAGCACTCTTCTCCCCATGCTGCCTTCTTAATGATACAAGGTTCACAACTCTCTGTTTGCTTCCTTTTCCTTTTATCTCTTGTAGGATAAAAGGATAAAAGCTGGTGCAAGGCACACTCCAGGGGAATTCCCTTTACACTGGAGAGGGAGGTGACCTTAAGAAATGTGTTATAGTTCCACGCTAATCCTTTTTAACACAGAGCCTAGGAAAATCACAAAATGGAGGTCAATCAAAAAATATTGGGAATCATGGCCCAGCCACATGGTCATGCACATTTTGGGGGGGACACAGTTTAATCGGTAACAACCACGAAGCAGGTTTCTTACTCTACTCTGTACCTTTTCTGGTCTGCTGTCACCTTCACACGCCTTTGGAGCCCTGGCTGTGCACTAGTTGAGTGATACGGTTGCTAACTAAAAGTTCAAATCCACCAGGCTTGGAGACCCTGTTAAGCAGTTCTACTCTGTCCTCTAGGGTGGCTATGGATTGGAATATTCTCAAAGGCAATCAGCTTGGTTTGGGGGATGTGGGGTTGTCACATCTGCTAGTTAACTTATGCTTCCCTTTCATTTTCACCTTCCTCACTAGCTAAAAATGGTTTGTTTTGTGTTGTTTCTTCTGGGATCTTAATTTCAAATTCTTACGAGAAAAGATACATGATTCAACTCTTCTTTGTAGACCAAGATACAGGCTATGCAGTGGCTACCCTTCAATCATAAGCCCATTCCTTGTGTCCAGCGTGACCCAGGAGCTCACTAGAGCACCACAAAATGGGAAAGAATCACATGATTTAAAACACAGCTTTGTATGTTTTTGAGCTGGGCACTTTTCTATAAATGGGGATGTGGGCACAAAAGTTCAGAGCTGGCCTTGGAAGTTTAATCAGTCTAGAAGTGTTAGTGACAGCTTGCCAAAAAGAAATGGAAGTGATCTCATTATGATGAATTTCTTAACATTGAATTCCTTTGACATTCACAATATCAAATTAAGTCTAGCATAATATCAGTAAGATCAAAAGAGTCAATTTCTGTGAAAGTACATTAAAAAAATACTTTCCACTACACAATATGAGAACATTTATATCAGGAACCCAAAGCTTTCATTGATTCATTTAATTAATGGTGCCTACTATGTGCTAGGCACTGCACTATTTGCTGGGGAAATGCAGCCGTCACTTTTTAAATTTCAATTACACCAAAGTTGTAAGTGTAAAGGTCTTTTTCAAGCAATTAAATTATTTTATTTCTTTTTAAACGAAATTTGAATGGCTAATCACAGTTACTTATCAGCTCCCAAAATAGCAGACATGGCTAGTCCTTGAATGAGGCCTCCAAAGAAAATATGGCATGCTTCAGGAAGCATTTGCTCGTTCAGCGAAGTGGCAGGCACTGCTTGGCATCAGTGCTGAGTGACTTCTCCAGTACAGCATCAGAAAACTCTGTTGCTGACAGCACCATATTTCAAAGGTACTTTAAACCAAGCTCTTAATCCCCTCCTGGCTCCTAGATACTTCACGGCTCACACTTCAGACGTAGGAATATGTATATGTGAACCAAATCCAAATCCTTTTGTATCTGTCTTCCAGATTCTTTCTATAATATTAATGCTGGGCTTTAACTTTTTTTTTTTTTAACTTTAGACCCATCCTACCCCCCTACCCAAAACACTGTGCAGCTTTGCTGGATAATACTGAACAGCTGCAGTGTGCTACCCACTGGGACTGCTGAGATTTTTGGCAATTGCTAAAATGACTCTATGTAAATATGTATTCACACATGTAGAGATAGAAAAATTGTTTAAGAATCAAGGGACCCATCAGAAAGAAAGATGCCAGCTAAGTGCTAAACATTATTATTTCATCTGTTAAGAGGAATGAGGCAGATGAAAATAATTTCTGGTAGGGCTGAAAATGCCTCAGAAGTATTATGTTAATTATTACCATGACAGTTCATCAGAAGCCTCCAAGCTCAGCAAACTTGACCGGAAATCTATTTCCCTTCTGACAGTCTTCCAGCCTATACTAGCATTCTGGCTTCTAATTACTTCAATTAAAAGTTCTTTATAATAAAATGTTGTCATTTCTCCTCCTCAGACCTTAAACCTATAGGGATAATTGTCAAATTGTTCTTTCATACTCCCAGATGTGATTATCTTCCTAGTACAATGAGCTATTTCATTCTCCTTTCTACTACAAGGACTCAAGAGAATAGTCTTTCTGAATTACCAAGTTTTAACTATTTGTTTTTTTGTTAGTAGTCTGAGAAGCTGAGTGGAAACAGTTAACATACCAGTTCTCCTTCTGCTTAGGGTTCTTTATTGCCAGGAGCTGTCAGAGACACACCGACTCATGTATCTGGCATTGAGTCATCAAGATGCAGAAATCAGGTCATCTAAAAGCTGTCTTCAGGCCCTCTAGATGGACTGCCTCATTGTTTTGATTGCATCAGAAGCAGGAGAAAACATTTGCTCTCCAGTAGAGAGACTCCTAACTGAACTGTGCCTCAAATGCCTTACAGAGAATGTGGGATAGCTGGTAATACAAGTACTGACTGCAGAGAACTTGACTTGGTCAATTAACCTCCTCTGAATCAAAGTTTAGATGATGTACGTCACAAACACAGATTGCCTGGGAGTGATAGGAAGAGACATGCCTGCATTTGCCAACTTAATAGGACACAGATCTCATTTGAGCAAATTAGTATTTCACCCTATTCTCTACGATTTTGTCCCATTAAAACATTATTACTAGTTTCCACTGGCCATTTAGGTTCATTTACAAAACAATACTTCCCTTTGGAGCTATATGCCCCTATTTCTCCCTGTTTTTTCTATACTGAAACAAATCTACTCAGTGTAAAATCTCCTATCAGTGGGTCATAACAGATAAATCATTGTAGAATCATGATGATAGAGGTCACCTACAGCCAGAATGTTAATTATACATACAGTATCAAAAGTGCATAGTGTTAATCTCAGCTACTTGGTAGTTAAAGTTCATCTCAAGTACTTAGGACATGTCATCATCTGGGACCAGTCCCTGAAGAAGGACATTGCACTTGGTAAAGTAGCGGGTCAGCAAAAGAAAGACCTTCAACAAGATGGAATGACACAGTGTCTGCAATAACGGGCCCAAACAGAGCAACAGTGGTGAGGACAGCCCAGGACCGAGGAGTGTTGGGTTGTATCATACATTGGGTTGCTATGAGTCAGAACTGACCTCATGTAACCTAACTAGAACAATAAAGTTTTATTTTTTCCATCAGCTTGCTTGTAATCTTGCTGAATTCAGTATGTTACACAGAAATTAGCTTTGAATAACAAGAAAAGTTCAAAACAGTCAGAAAAACAGCAAACTATCTCCACAGCTAGTTTCAAATTATCTTATTTTTATGTTTTGAGAGGAAATGGAGTACAGTAAAAAAGTCACGGACTTCAAAGTCAGACCTGAGTAGGTTCAAATTCCTGTGTGGCTTTACACCTGTTACTTAACCTCTTTGTTCCTTACATTTCTCATTTGTGAAGGGAGGTCTTTCCCCATCAGAGTGTTATAGGAATTAAATGCCCACAAGAGAAAGCACTCTGCAGGTAGTTGGTATTCTATAAATATGGCTCGTTTTAGACGAGGTAATAAAATTCTGCACTGAAGGTTGGTTAAATTATTATATAAAGAAAAATGTGTCCTTGGCACTCCTGATCTTATGCTTCTACACGATTTTCTCATTTTTGAATACTAACTCCGTCTTAAATTTTGGGACTCCCAGTGATTTCATGGTGTCCCACTCTCCATGGAAGGAATACACAGAACCATTATACCAAAAAGAATTGATTGACATTCAACCTTTTCCTTAAGTAGCGTACGAGCAGAAACCAGTGACACTGACGGAAGAAGTCCAAGATGCACAGAAGGCACTGAGGAACACCAAGGGTCCAGGAACTGATGGAGTACCAGTTGAAATGTTTCAATAAAAAAAGGCAGCACTGGAAGAACTCACTCATCTACACCAAGAAATTTGGAAGACAGCTACCTGGTCAGCCGACTGCAAGGGATCTGTATTTATGCCTATTTCCAAGAAAGATGACCCCAGCAAATGCAGAAATTACTGAACAATATCATTAATATCACATGCAAGTAAAATTGTGCTAACATCATTCAAAAACATCTGCAGCAATATTTTGACAGAGAACTGCCAGAAATTCAAGTCAGATTCAGAGGAGGATGCAGAACAGGGGATATCATTGCTGATGTCCCTAAAAGCAGAAAACACCAGAACTATGTTTACCTGTGTTTTACTGACTATGCAAAGGCATTTGACAAATTATGGATAACAATGCAGAGAATGGAAATTTTACAGCACTGAAGTGTGCTCATGAGTAACCTGTACATAGAACGAGAAGCAGTCATTTAAACAAAACAAGAGGATACTGTGTAGTTTAAGTCAGGAAAGTTATGAGTCAAAGTTGTATTCTTTCACCTTACCTATTCAATATGAATGCTGAGCAAATAATCTGAAACTGGACTATGTGAAACAGAACTGGAAATGGGGATTGAAGGAAGGCTTATTAACAACTGTCAAAATGCAAATGATACAACCTTGTTTGCTGAAAATAAAGAGGATTTGAAACACATGACTGATAAAAAAGCCCAGCCCCCAGTATGGATTATACCTGAACATAAAAGCAAACCAAACCAAACCCACTGCTGTTGATTCTGACTCACAGCAACTCTAAAGAACGGAGTAGAACTGCTCTGTAGAGTTTCCGATGAGCACCTGGTAGATTCAAACTGCCAACCTCATGATTAGCAGCTGTGGCACTTAACTATTATGCCACCAGGGTTTCCCCTCAACATAAAGAGAAAAATTCTCACAGCTGGACCAATAAGCAACATTATGATAAATGGGGAAAAAGATGGAAGTCATCAAGAATTTCATTTTACTTGGATCCACAATCAAGACCCATGGAAGCAGCAGTCAAGAAATCAAGATGTTTTGTATCAGGCAAATTTGCTGCACAAGATCTCTTTAAAGGGTTCAAAAGCAGGGGGGCGGAGTCAAGATGGCGGACTCAGCCCACGTCTCCTTCTATCCCTCTGGAAACCAAGACCTGAATTGACAATCAAACAGAGCCTTCTGATCACCTAATCAGCCTCAGGACACAGCCAAGCCAAGTGCCGTCACACATAGCTGTTAATTGGGACCTCATAGCACTGAGCGAAAAACCTCCCCTCCTTCGCTGACTCCCGCTCCTGGCTGCCCCGGCTCTCACGGACGGAAGGTAAACGCACCATTGTGACTTTTTTGTCCTCTGTCTCGGCTGGCCGGCGGAGCTGGGTCTTGTCTGGCGGCTGGACTCAGACGCGCTGTTGAGGGGATAGGCCGGCGAAATTCCCATATTCTGAGAGCCAGGCTCGGGACTCTGTTAATCTAGCCACTTTGAGCCTGTCGTTTTATATCTGCCACAGCAGGGTTTGTACAGAATTTCACAGTCAGTGTGTGGGATGCCATGTTGGGTACGAAGATTTTAGCAGGACCCCATTCTTAGCCTGGGAGCCAGCGCCTGCAAACAGGACAGCACTTCTCTGACAGAAAAGCAGTAATTTACCCAGTGCCACCTACACTGGGGGCCCTGCAACAGAAGCAGAGGAATCACTACCTCTCGGCACCTTTAGCCCCTCTGTCTGCTGCCTGTGTGGAGGACGCCATCTTGGATATGGTGGCCACAGCTGGACCTAATTCTTAGCTTGGGAGCCAGAGCCTGCCCACAGGAGAGTGCTTTTCTACCACAAAAGCAGTACTCTACACAGTGTCACATAAGGCCAGGCCCTGTCAGCAGAGGCCAACAGTGCAGTAGCATTGCTGTATTCTGAACTAGTTTGTATCATCTGGGGTTGGACATAGTGGCACTTACTTTGCCAGTTGAGAAGAGGGACCTCTACACCTGAAAACTTAACTGACTTGTGAAGTGGTCTGATACCTTTTGCTTTACATTTTAAGACAGCCTAGAGAAACATCTGCAGTCCATCCTCACGGTACCTCTTCCAGCCTCTACATACTCACATGGGACCCAAAAAGCAACACTTGTGGCATACAAGAAATCACCTATGGCTTCAGAAGGCTCCCAAACAAAGCAACCAAGGAGTTTTCCAGATGAAGAAACTTTCATGAAAGCATCAGGAAGTGAATACAAAATGATTATATACAGAGCCCTTCTACACCTTATACAAAATGCAGCAGCAGAACAAAATGAAAAATTAAGCAAGCTGTTTGATCTGATGGAACACCAGTACTCTGAAATCCAACAGATCAAGAACAAAATCAAAGACATAGAAACTTCCATGCAAAGCCAAGAAAACAGAATGGAACCAAATAGAAAAAAGAATTTCTGACTTGGAAGACAGAGCTACTGATGCCAGCGTCTATGAGCAGAAATCAGCAAAAAGAAACAAGAAAAATGAAGAAACATTAAGAAGCCTGTGGGACTCTATTAAGAGGAACAACTTTGGATTAATTGGAGTCCCTGAACAGGGTGAGACATCTGAGAACACAGAGAGTATCATTGCTGAGCTGCTGACAGGAAACTTCCCAGAAATCATGAAGGAAGAGAATATAGACATCTCAGATGCACATCATACACCACCCAATATAGATCTTAAGGGGTTGAAAAGCAAAGCTGCCACCTTGAAAACTAAGATGCATCTGACCCAAGCATGGTATTTTTAATTGACTCTTGTGAATCTGAAAGCTGGACAATGAATAAGGAAGATCAAAAAAGAATTGAGATGTTGGAGAATATGTAATATATACCACAGATTGCCAAAAGAATAAGCAAATCTGTCTTGTATGACCAAGATGCTCCTTAGAAGCAAGAATGACAAGAGTATATCTTACACACTTTGAACATGTTGTCAGATGGAATCAGTGCCTGGAGGAGGACATCATGCTTGGTAAAGCGGAGGGTCATCAAAAAAGATGACAACTCTCAATGGGATGGATTGACACATTGGGTCCAACAATGGCCTTAAGTAAAAGTATGGTTGTGAGGATTATACAGGAATGGGCAGTGTTTCACTCTGTCATATATAAGGTACATAAATTACACAAGATCACCCACATTATAGGTGATAATCTGCTTTACTCAAGGTTAATTTCCATGAATGTTGTTGTTAGGTGCTGATGAGTCTATTTCACATCATAGAAGCCCCATGTGATAGAGAACAGCCTCCATGACATTTCCTAAGCCATAATCTTTACAACAGCAGATCGTCAGGTCTTTGTCCTGAAGAGCTGGTTAGTGGATTTGAACCAGCAAACTGTCAGTTAGTAACCAAGCACTTATCTGTTGCACCACCAGGGCTCCTTATACAAAGGTTAGTTATACAGAGAGAACTTCATAGCAGCACCTAGATTAGTATTTGACCAAACAACTGGACAGAATCGCCTAGCCAAGTTTACGTATAAAATTAACCATCATGATGTGTAAAATTGAGATAGGCATTTTGGTACCATTAGGGAAGCATTACTAATACACAGAGACAATGGGAAAGAATGGGAGCTGTGATTTCAAATAAAGATGGGGGGGTGAGTGCACACATGCGTGTGTGTGTGTGTGTTCATACTATCATGGATTGAACTGTATTACTGCAAAAATGTGTGTAGAAATGTGTGTGATGGTTCAGCAAGCCATGATTCCCAGTATTCTGTGATGTTTCTTTATGTTATAAATCCCAAGCTATGCTGTGAATTAAGGGGAATGGGTAGCAATTGTGTTGGTGGGGCAGGACTCACTGTGTGGGATTGCACTGTTGCTTGGGGCAGCCTCTTGGGATATAAAGGAACAGGAGGCAAGCAGAGATTTGGACACCTCCCACCACTAAGAAGCAGTGCCAGGAGCAGGGTGCATCCTTTAAAAAGCATCCAAGGGCCCTGCACCTTAGAATCTCCCAGTCAAGCAAGAGATTGACAACAAAGACCTTCCTCCAGAGGCAACACAGAAAGCCTTCTGCTGGAGGTGACACCCTGAATTTGAACTTATAGTCGCTGGACTGTGACAGACAAGTTTGTCTTTTTAAGGCCATCCATTTGGGGTATTTCTGTTACAGCAGCACCAGATAACTAAAACACATACATATACATATACAAACACATATGTGCACTTGGCCAAATATTTGGTTATTTATGCAAATATGTCCTGCTTTGTTGACACTCTACATTTTTACTATCCTTAAAGAAATTAGGAGAAATCACCAACACTGAAACATAGCCAAAAGAATTAAGAGCTAAAATAACACTTTTAACTAGGATAAAGAAAGCCCGTGATACAAAAGCCTGACTATAACAGGAAGCTCCCTGCCTTTAAAATGAAGCTAAATAGATCTCAGCTCTTACACTTGATTGTAAGACTCTGTGGAGATAGGAACTTTATGTGCCTGTCTTACATCCTGAGCAGTCGACACATAAGCAACCAGTGAACGTTTGTTGAATGACTGCATGAACACGGTGGAGTGATTCATTTAACTTTGTCATAGCTTTCTGTTGCTTGGGACTGTTCTCTGTGGCAACTGGATTTGGAGATAAAGCCAGAAAAGAAGAACGGCCTTCTGCACTCCATGGTGCTGTTATAAATGGCTGTAAGCTGCAGAACCACAACGTCAACACTTAGCCTCCTGGGTGCCCCAAACAAAGCTGTGATTTTTTCCTGATTCTCTGTTTCTAAAAACCCCAAGACCATCAGTGTGTTTGTGTTTCTTTGGGTTGACTGGAGGTTTTGATGTTTTTGCCAGTTTCTTCTCTTACTGTCAAATTATGTTTTACGTTCCCTTATTCTTTCCACCATTTTAAGGGGGAAAATGCTAATTACATGGGCTTAATAGCAGTTCTGAACTGCACCAGAACACCAGGGTCTCACAAATACCTGTCACCGCAGAAGTTTTCAATTACCATAATTCCATTCCTAATTCAAATTACCATAATTGCCCTCTATTAATGCAGCTTTCTTAAAGCTGAAACATCAAAGGAGTTGGCATTAGCTTAGCTGACTACTTGCAAAAAATAAACAGCATCTGTCCATTTTGCAAATGGGGTGTTAGCCTGAAAAAATAGATGTATTAGTTCTCCAAGTTCATAGTCCTATGACACTATATTATGACTATTCTGTCAACGTTTGTAAAGACGGAAGACAGTCTGTGTCTTCCCACCTCTCTCTCCCATTCCTGATGGAGGGGAGGGACCTCTGTCCTGATTGTTTCAGCATTTACCATGGCAAGAAAACTGATCCTATTAGCTCGTTATCTCATTTTGCTCTTAAAAATTTGGTTGAATAAAAAAGTTTCACCACTTTATAGTCATCCATTTTCATTGTTAATGATTATACTTTTTCTAAGAAAGTCAGGGTTGGCTTCTTCTTGTTGTTGTTGTTGTTGCAATTGTTAACTATGGAACAAAACCACTTCCAAGTGACAGCTGAATTGAGCATCAGCACTGCACCATCTCTGGGCTGCCCCCAGCCCTTTCCCAGAAAGCTATAATTTCATCATTTGAAATAGTTGTGATTTCTCCTACTTAGATTCCAAGAAGAAACTGCCAGAGGAGAGCAGACAGAAGGAAAAGCCACTTCATGACTTGGACTTCTAGAGAACCGAGTTCTAAGAAAGCAGGTGCACAATCCTTTGAAACAACTAATGAAACAGCTAAACATTCAGCTTACTAGATGGCACATTTCAAAAACATCTAAAGAAAGTCCTGTAACAATAAATAAGTTTGAAAGTCTCAGTAGATGGTCAAAGCCACTGATACCACTCAGCCCTGCAGAGTCTGTCTCAGGTATCTGGCAGCTTGTTGTTTTTGTGAGCTGCTGCTGAATCAGCCCTCAGCTCACAGCAACCCCAGCCAGCAGAACACTGCCCATTCCTGCACCAGCTTGTGATCTGACAGAGATTGGGCTGTTGTAATCCACAGAGTCTTCATGGGTTGACTCTCAGAAGTACCTGGGCAGGTCATCCTTCCTTCTCAGTCCATCGCAGTCTGCAAGTCTCACTGAACTGCTTGTTGTTGTTAGTGCCATCAAGTGGGATCTAACTCACAGCAGCCTGATGTACAATAGAAGGCGATGCTGCTCAAACCTACACCATCCTCACAATTGTGTCTCTCTTTGACCCCGTTATTGCAGCTACCATGTCAATCCATCTCACCAAGGATGTTTCTCTTTCTCAGTGACTTTCTACTTTACCAAATATGATGTCCTTCTCCAGGCACTGGTCCTTTCTGATAATGTGTTCAAAGTATATGAAACAAAGTCTTGTCATCCTTGTTCCTAGAGAGCATTCTGGCTGTACATGTTCCAAGACAGATTTGTTTGTACTTCTAGTAGTCCATGCTATTGTCAATATTCTTTGCCAGCATACAATTCAAAGGCATTAATTTAGCTTTGTTGTTGTTTTATTCCTTGTCTACCTTTAGCAATATATATATAAGTATCATGGCTTACAACAGGTGCACCTTAGTCCTCAAAGTGACATCTATGCTTTTTAAGTCTTGAAAGAGTTCCTTTGCGGCACATTTGCCCAATATGATTTCTTAACTGCTACTTCTATAGGCATTGATTGTGCATCTAAGTAAAACAAAACTCTAACAACTTCAATACTTTCTCCAGGTATTAAGATACTGTTTATCAATCCAGTTGTGAAGATTCTTGTTTTCTTTTTGTTGAGGCCCCAGTGAGGATCCTCTGGAGCCCTGGAGGCACAGTGGTTAAGAGTCACGGCTGCTGACCCAAAGACTGACAATTCAAATCCATCAGCCACTCTTTGGAAACTGTATGGAACATTTCTACTATGTCCTATAGGGTCACTATGAGTCGAAACCATTGTAACGTCAACAGATTCACATTCGGGTATGAACTACAGAATATCATAGCAATACCTAAAGCATCCACTGACAGATGTAGCATTGGTCAGAAATCAGACCTGATCTCAGTGGGATTTCTAGCACTAAACCACCAATGTCTTGTATCTGGCAGTCTAGTCATCTATTAAAGAGCCACAGTAGCTCTGACGGTTGAAAATTTTCTATCTCCAACTGCTAGAGGCATCTTAGTGATTTAGCTCCAGGCTGCACCCATATAGAACTTTTTGCTGAAATAGGAAACAGTGGATAATCCAACCTATTGGTATGAGACTGTGAAAGACAGACTTCAGCTAATGATCCACAACCAGTCAACAAAAGAACTCAGCAAAGGAAATCACCAGGTTACAGCTATTCTTTGGGAGCGTCTCTCATTTCCTCTCCTCCTACATACTTTCGGTTTGAAACCCTGGTGGTGTACTGGTTAAGTGCTACATCTGACAACCAAAAGGTCAGCAGTTTGAATCTGTCATGCACTCCTTGGAAACTCTACAGAGCAGTTCTATTCTGTCATATAGGGTCAACATGAGTCAGAAACAACTAGACTGCAGTGGGTTTAGTTTGGGTTTTTACACATTTTGGCATGTATTTAGATCATTGTGGTATCTTGTTTCTCAATGTGGGTGGAAAGTAAACTTCATAGGTGTCTAAGACTTTATGATTTTAGATAGATTTCTATGAACAAGAAGTATCTCAGGACAGTTGTATATGAGCTGAGACCACCTAGGATGGCAAATGGAAGATGTTCAATGAATATTTGTTGAATAAATGATTGCCTTTACAATGTGGAAATGTCTATCATATTAGATTATTCTACCACATTAAGAGTAGAAGACAGTCAGAAATAGGAGGGGGCTGTCGAATGTGTAGCGAATTGTCTCCATGAACAATCATCTCCTTTGTTGTGAGACCAGAGGAACTGGATGGTGCCTAACTACCAGTACTGAACACTTTAGTAAAGGTTTCTGTGGAAGAATACTGATCAAAAGAAGAAAAATGCAGATCAGAATTTCAAACTCTAATGGATTCTGGATGTCATGGAACATAAAGGCTAGATAAACCTCTGAAAGTATTGCCCTAAGATAAGCTTTAAGCCTTAGACCAAATGTGTCCTCTGAAGTCTACTTCACATCAAACAGTAATTTAGCATAACTAGTAAAGATTATTTGCCTTGGGCTTTGCATTCTTTCAAGATCTATCTACATAGGATCAACTGACAACAGCAACTTGAAAGGTTAAATGGGAAACTTAGAGGGCGGTGGGTTTATGTCAGTGGAGGAGGAACAACTCAGAAAATACGTAACTTGTAGAATATGATCAATGTCACTGAACTGTATGCATAGAAACTGTTGAACTGGCTGTGTATAGTTTGTACTCTTTGCTGTATATATTCAACAGCAACAGTAAAATAAATAAGTTTTTAAAAAGTGGAATCTATAAGCAGTCAAGAATTCAAACAAGTACAGGTCTGTGAGGAAAAAACATTTCAAAAGTCATTTATGTAACTAATGATAATACTTTAAACATCAGAGTCCAAAATACATTTTAAAGTGTACTGAGTTTCTTTGTATATACATATGTATTTTAAGACATATATGCATATATATCTGTTTCTATAAAACTAAAGAAAATTTGAAGCATTTACTAAGGTCAAATACTTGCAGCTTTCCATGGGGGTCACACCTCAATATAAAGAAAAAAAATCCTCACAGTATCGTGACAAACAGAAAATACTGTCGTGGACTTTATTTTACCTGGATCCATAATCAATACCTTGGGAGTAGTAGTCAAGAAAGTAGAGAATGTATTGCACTGAGCAAATTTGCTGCAAAATACCTCTTTAGAGTGTTAAAAAGCAAAGATGTTACTGTGAGGACTAAGCTGTGAGGTCTGACAGTTAAGTTGGCAAACTTTCCATCATGCACTTACGTTGGCAGCACTATACAAACAAGTAAGATGTCATAACCTTGGTGTATCAGTGTTTCACAGATGTGTTCATGTCAACATGTGACAGTGTCTTGCTGAATGGCGTTCATTATTGTCATTACATGATTTTGTGCACCACTGTGAGAACACTGGTGCTTGAATTCGAGCAAGGAACAAACGTTAAATTTCTTGTTAAACTTGGAAGTCAAATCAGGGACATGTTAGTCCAAGTTTATGGAGATAATGCTATGAAGAAAATGGCAGTATGCAAATGGATTAAACACTTTTCTGAGGAGAGAGAAAACATCAGTGATGAAGAGAGGTCAGGATGGACAGTAATGAGTAGAACTGATGAAAACATTGCAAAAATTTGTCAAATTGTGCGGGAAAATCATTGGGTAACTTTGAGAAGCATAGCAGACCAAGTAAACATAGAGAAACACTTAGGTAAATCTTAAGTCAAAAACGACTCACAGCTCTTGCGAGACAACAATGTACCAGCTCACATGGCACTGTCTGTGAGGGAGTTTTTAGCCAGTAGACAGACAACCATATTGCAACACCCTACCTACTCACCTGATCTGGCCCCCAGTGACTTTTTTCCTCACCTGAATTAAAAGGAAATACTAAAAGGAAGACATTTTGATGACATTCAGGAAATCAAGGGTAATACGAAGACAGCTCTGATGGTCCTTCCAGAAAAAAAGTTCCAAAATTGCTTTGAAGGGTGGACTAGTGCTTGTGTCAGTGCATAGTTTCCCAAGGGGAGTACCTCAAAGGTGATCATAGAGATATCCAGCAACAAAGTATGCAGCACTTTTTCTAGGATGAATTCACAAACTTATTGTCAGGCCTCCTATGCATTCAGAAGCTGGACAATGAATATACGAACACTGAAGAAGAACTGATGCCTTTGTATTATGATATTGGCAAGGAATATTGAGTATATCATGAACTCTTAGAAGAATGAACAGATCTGTCATGGAAGAAGCTTAGCCAGAATGCTCCTTAGAAGCAAGGCTGGTAAGACTTAGTTTCATGTATGTTGGACAAATTTCTAGAAGAGACCAGTCCTTGGAAAAGGACATCATGCTTGACAAAGTAGAGGGTCACCAAAAGAGAGGAAGACCTTCAGTGAAATGAATTGACACAGTGGTTGCAACAGTGAGCTCAAGCACAACAACAATGAAGATGGTGCAGGACAGGATAATGTTTCATCTGTTATGGCTACGAGTTGGAACCGACTCAATGGTAACTAACAACAACTTTTTACATACACACACACACACATGTATATATACACACGTGTGTGTATGTATTGTACATACATACACACACATACATAAAATTGTCATATATGAAAGAAACAGACTCAGACACACTATAAATATATATACATACATGTGTATATATATATACATATATGTATATACATATGTGTGTATATAGTGTCTCAGTCTGTGCTGTTTCTTTCATATATGAAATATCACTCATCCTGTATTCATCTCTCGCTTGCTTCTCTCTCTCTGCTGTTCTCTCAGTGCATATTTATTTTTGATTGATTTCTTTTTCTACTTCTCATCTTTTTATTTACCTTTCAATTTGTTAAAATTAATTAAAAACTAAAGAATTTTTTTGGTATTTTTCACACTCATTGAATAAAATCTTAGGCTTGCAATGTTTAATTTTTAGAAGTAGATGACATTAATAATTTAAATGATTTTCTCAGGAAAACATGAATGTCATTATTTCTGCCTTTTCAGAAAATCAGAAGACATTGAATTTAATCTTAAAAATTAAAACCTTTTTCTCCTGCTAATCTATAGGGTATGTAGTACTACTGTAACTTGGACTCCTACCATCTCTGTCTTGAATATCCTAGACAACTTCCTGAATCATCTTCACACACTTGGTTCCTCCGTCAGCCTGCATTAGGCTGTCATCCATCATCAATACATTAATGTTTAAGCAATGAGGCAAAAAAAGCTAACCAGACTCAGGAGCTGGAAGTCCAACCACTTTCCAGCCACGCGAGTTTAGAAAAATCACATAGGGTAAGACAGCTGCACTTCACTGGTCTCAGAAATAAAATGGTGCTAGAAACAAAGACCTGTTCTACGAACTCATGGGTTTATTGTAAGACTCAAAAGAATTAACATAGATAAAAGGACTTTGTAGTGTGTAAATGACTATGAAAATGTCAGGTGCTATAAAGTTTGAAGTATAGCATGTATTTACCTTTAGATTATATAACATAATGCTTAAAAAACACAGATCTTGGTGTGAGACTGCTACTCATTAGCTATATGATCTTGACCATAGCAGACCTGTGCCTCAGTTTCTTCCTCTATAATTTGAGAATAGTTGTACTTACAGCTATTGTGATGAGACAATATTACATAAAGCACCTGTAACACCACCAGAGTAAGTGCTATTTAAACCTTTGCTATTATTATCATTATTTTCATATGCCTCTCTGACTCAAAATATTATGATTTCCTTGCCTGGCACACATAGTTGTCCATAACTTTTCATCACCTAAATTTTCCCTTTAGTTCCCAAACACAGACTAGCTCTGCTCCAACTAAGATATGCTCACCAGTTCCCATCATTCAATTCTCAATTCATGCCTTATTCATTTAGCATCCTTTTCTTTATCTACCAATTCTTCAAATTTCAGTTCAAGCCTCAACCACCCCCACAACTTGAGCCACATTGCCCCTCTTCTGTGAATCAGAATGGCGGCTTTAATCTGGGCATTTCAGCTAAGATTTCAATCACATATTGCCTTGTACAGAAACCCCAGTGGCCTAGTGGTTAAGTGCTACAGATGTTACTCAAAAGGTCAGCAGTTTGAGTTCACAGATGCTCCTTGCAAACTCTTTGGGGCAGTTCTACTCAGTGCTACGTGGTTACCATGAGTCAATATTGACTCCACGGCAACAGGTTTGGGTTTCATTTTATTTTTTTACAACTGTCTTGCACTGCTTCTTAACAGTTTCCCTTTGAGAAGAAGGGGTGGCATCAGCTGTCTTGCTCACATGGTACCTGCCCCTTCTGGGAAATGTTTCTTTAAACCCTGGGACACTAAAGACCACAGCCCGCTTCTCTCACCTCGTGACTCTCGAAACCAGTTAGTCCTTTGAAGTTCTTCAAATTTGAAAGAGGAAGGAGCGTCCTCTCCTCTCTAACATTTGTGTTAGTTGTGAGCCTGGAGCCCCCACTTGGACCCCAACCTCATGGAAAAGCTAGAGCGAAAGAATGAATGAAGGCAACCCACAGAGAGGTATAGAACAGAGAGGAGAAGCAGTGTTTTACTATCTTGTTCCCAGTGTCCCTGAAGCCAGCTCCACCCTTCCTGTACTTTGGTTATTTCCTTATATATGTCAATAAATTCTCCTCTTCTGCTTTAACTTGTTCAACCAATAACAGCTTCACATCAACGTTGGTGAATATAATACCTTGTTGCCCCTGATGGGCCTCTTTCCTACAGCCAGGCTATTTGCAGTTTTAATTATGTGACTTGTCCTTGTTCATTATCCATATACCACTGAAGAGCAACAAAAGTAAGTGATTCATTGCCGACACATGGCATTTCTTGAGTGGCTATTAATTAGCAAAACAGCACTTGAACATAAATTGGTAAGGAGTGTCAGCAAATAAAATTGTAATCAGAATTTTTTTCCCTGTCTTCTTGTGTATGTACTTTTGTGAATTGCATTTGATAATTTCCAACTTTAATTTAGAGCTTATCAGAGAAACCAAGTATTACATTAATCTTTAAGAACTGAGTATAAGTATGCTTGACCCTCTCCAGTCTGTCTTCCAGAAACCAGAGATAAACCTGACCACAGACGTTCATCTTCTCTAGCCTTTCAGGAGTCTCGTAGCCTGGCATACAAGCACCACGTGGTTGAGCTTCATCACGCCTTTTACGAGATCGACAAACAGATACTGAGGAGATACTGAGTACATGCTATGTGCTAGGCACAGAGCCAAGTGGAAATATGAGTATGAATAATTTAATTCATGTCTGTGAAGATACTGTCAGACCGTATCCCCACATTCATATCTTTTAGACTTCACAGACTTGGTGTGCGCCAGCTGCTACCTGTTAGCATCTATGTTTCTGTGTCTGACGACATCTTTCAGGAAGCTATTTTTTCAAAGCAGACCAGAAGTACCAGGAAATTAAGATGGTCCTAAACCTCTTCACTTTCCTACTCCCCTACACAGTCTTCAACCAATGACTAACAGATGTAGGTTTCTAAACAACCTAGTTCTTTTCAGCCCAAAAGAAGCACACTGCCAAGATATGTGAGTAGTCCTCTATGACCAACTTGATAATGGAGTTGGCCTCCTCCTCCTCTTTGCTCTGTTTCTTTGCTATTTCGCTGTCAGGATGCCCCTGTATGTCCCTGCTTCTAGAAAAATTGCTTGCATTTAAATCACTGTCTCATAGTCCTTCCAGAGAAACTCAAAGACAATGCCTTTAAGAAACTTATGCTTCAATAGGAAAGACCACCCATACTCTTTTAATAGAAAAATAGACTGCAGAAACATAGAAAAAATAGATACTTTTATTCTTCATAATTGTACCGTGAGCTTCTTCTCCAACCTCAGGAGTCACAGTAAATGGAAGCTGTACAACAAGGCCTTGGGCAAAAAGTGCTGTCTATCCTGTCTTTTATTATTGCTGTTATGAATTCCTAGCTCCCTCCTACCTGCTGGTGTCTTTTTCCTGTGACCACATTGCAGCCTTAACTCAACTCTGTCACTTTAAAGGGAGACTTCTAATAAGTAGCCTTTCCAATGAATTCACTGAAAAAAAACAATTATTCAGAGATATTCTTTTTTCCTTTTAATTTGTATTTTTTTCATTGTGTTTTAAGTGTCAATTCACAACTCGTGTCAGTTTCCTACACACACTCTGTTATGTGACCCCAGCCACTCCCCAACACCATGACAACACACTGCTGTCTCCACCCTGTACCTCCCACTTTCACTCAACCAGCGCCCATCTCCCTCTGTCCCCCCATCTCACCTACAGGAGCTGCCCAGTTATTCTCCCCTAGCTGCCTAACCCAAGAAGAACACTCCTCACTAGTATAATTTTATGTACTATAGACTAGTTTAATCTTTGTCTGAGGAGTTGGGCCCCAGAATGGTTTCAGCTCAGGGCCAACAGAGAGTCTGGGGGCTGTATCTTCTGGGGACCCACCAGCCAGTCAGACCACCAAGTCTCATCCTTTGACTAGAGTCCAAGCTCTTCACTCTACCAAATGTGATGTCGTTCTCCAGGGATTGATCCCTCCGGACAACATGTCCAAAATATGTAAGATGCAGTCTCACTATCTTTGTTTCCAAGGGGCACTCTGGCTGTACTTCTTCCAGACAGGTCTGTTTGTTCTTTGGGCAGCCCATGGTACATGCAATATTCTTCTCTAACGCCACAACTCAAAGTCATCAATACTTCTTCTGTCTTCCTTATTCACTGTCTAGCTTTTGCATGCATATGATACATTTGAAAATATCATGACTTCGTCAAGCACACTTTAGTCTTCAAAGTGAAATCTTTTACTTTTCAATACTTTAAAGAGATCCTTTGTGGCAGATTTTCCCAGTGCAATGCATCTTTTGAATTCTTGACTGCTGCTTCCATGTGCGTTGATTGTGGATGCCAGTAAAATGAAATCCTTGATACCCTCAATCCTTTTTCTGTTTATTATGATCAGCTTACTGGTCCAGTTGTGATGATTGTTGCTTTCTTGATGTTGGGATACAATCCATACAGAAGGCTATGCTCTTTGATCTTTGTCAGTAAGTATTTCAAGTCCTCTTCACTTTCAGCAAGCAAGGTTGTTTCCTCTGCATAACACAGGTTGTTAATGAGTCTTCCTGCTGTCCTGATGCCTCCTTCTTCTTCATGTACTCCAGCTTCTCAGCTTATTTGCTTAGCATACAGGTTGAAAAGATATGATAAAAGGATACAGCTCTGACACACACCTTTCCGACATTAAACCATGCAGTGTCCCTTTGTTCTGTTCCTACAAGTGCCTCTTGATCCTTGTACAGATTCCTCACAAGCACAATTAAGTGTTCTGGAATTCCCATTCTCTGCAATGTTATCCATAATTTGTTATGATCCACACAGTCAAATGCCTTTGTGTAGTCACTGAAACAAGGGTAAACATCTTTCTGGTATTCTCTGCTTTCAGCCAAGAACCATCTGACAGCAACAATCATATCCTTGGTTCCATGTCCTCTTCTGAATCTAGCTTGAATTTCAGGCAGTTACCTGTCAGTCCATATACCGTTGTCAGCACTTGTGACTAATCATTAGCAAGTTTTACTAGCATGATTTTGTTCATTAATTTCCACATTCACTTGGATCACCTTTATTGGGATGGGCATAAATATGGATCTCTTCCTGTTGGTTAGCCAGATAGCTGTCCTCCCAATTTCTTGGCATAGATGAGTGAGCACTTCCAATACAGCATCCATTTGTTGGAACATCTCAATTGATATTTCATCAGTTCCTGGAGCCTTGTCTTTTGCCAATGCTTTTAACGCAGCTTTAACGTCTTCCTTCAGTACCACTGGTTCCTGATCATGTGCTACCTCTTCAATGGTTGAATGTCAACCTGTTCTGGTATAATGGCTCTGTGTATTCTTTCCATCTTCTTTGAATGCTTCCTGAGTTATTTAATATTTTTCCTGTAGAATACTTCACTGCTGCAACTTGAGGCTTGAAATTTTTCTTTAGTTCTTTCAGCTTGAAAAATGCAGAGTGTGTTCTTCCATTTTAGTTTTCTATTTCCAGTTCTTTGTATAAGTCATTGTTTGTGTCTGTAAGTCTAAGGTGTGCCTCTTGTAGGCAGCATGTAGATGGTTCATGTTTTTCTAATGCATTCTGTCACTCTCTTTCTCCTTATTGGTGCGTTTAGTCCACTTACATTCAACATTATTATTGATCGGTATAAAGTTAGTGCTGTCATTTTGATGTCTTTGTGTGTGTGTGCGCATTGTTGACGGTTTCTTTCTTCCTCTTAATTTTCTGTGCTGAATCATTTTTCTTTGTTTTCTTTTCATCTTTTTTGTTGTTGGTTTTGTATTTATGGAGACTTCATTTTTTTGCTTTTTATTTTGATGTATAGGATTGTTAATTTTCTTTGTGATTATTTTAATATTCACCCTTATTTTTCTAAATCTAAAGCAGTCTTTTGTTTTTTTAATATCATCTTGACTTCCTCTCTGTATGACTACATTTTTAGCCCCTCTTTTTTTTGTTATAATGTTATCTTTTACATATTAACATTTTTGTTTCCCTATTTTCAATATGTTAGCTTAAATTTATTTTTGTGATTTTCCTGTCTAGGTTGGTATTCAGTTGCTCTTTTCTGTGTTTCAGTCTTCAGTTTTTATCTGATATTAGTCATTTTCTAACCAAATGACTACCTTTAGTAATTTTTTTTCAAATTCCTTATACTTCTGTTTGTCTGAAAATATCCTACACTTGTCATTACAAGTGAAAGACAAATGTGCTGGATATATAATTCTTGGCTGGCAATTTTTTTCCCTGCAAAGCTTTGTAGGTGTCATCCTATTGCCTTCTCATCTGCTCAGCAGTCCAAGCTTAATCATACTGACTTTCCTTTGTAGATTATTTCTCATTTATGCCTAGCCACATCTAAAATTGTCTTTTTACCTTTTGTTTTGGTAAGTTTGATTATAATATGTTTTGGTGTCTTTCTTCTTTACCTTGTGTGGAGTTTAGTGAGCATCTTAAATAGATATCTTCTCATCTTTTATAATATCAGGGAAGTTTTCTATCAACAAATGTTCAACAATTCTTCCTGTATTTTCTGTTAATTCCTTCACTGTTCCCCACCCCCAATTACATTCCAATTAGTCATAGACTATTCCTCTTGATAGAGCCCCACATAATACTCAGTGTTTTTTTTCTTTTTTAAAAAATTATTTTATCTGACTTTTCCTCAAATATATTGGTGTCAATTGCTTTATCTTCAGTCTCATTAATTCTGCATTGCATTGCCTCATTTGACTATCGAGTTGTCTAATTCTATAATTTTATTAATTTTCTAAATTTCTAATTGCTGTCTCTCAAGGCTTTCTTGTAGCCTGTTCAATTTGTCATTATTCTCTGCTGCATTTTCCTTTACCTCCTTCCAGATCTCTTGTATTGTACCTCCAGTAATTCAATGAAGTTTCTTCACCTGAAAAAATTCTTGCTTCTTTGTGTTGGTAGTTTTCTGAAATCATCATGATCTGTCTCTCTAAGTGGATTTGATATTGACTGTTGTCTCTGAGCCATCGATAAGTTGTTGCATTTATTTATGTTGCTTTCTATGTTCTAACTTCTTTTTTTCCTTTTTGAAATGCTCAGATAGGCTGGTCATGTGGCCTAGCTTGGTTATTGGTGACTTATAGGTTCTAACATCCTGTCATGAGGTGGTTAGAGCTTACTAGGCATATGAGCCAGCCCAGGTGTCCATTTATTTTATTGCAGATATTCAGCTCAGGCATCCAGGTAGCTGGTCACCAAGTGTGTTGTGCATTTCTAGACGGGCAGGGGTAATGGATATAGGCACAGGTATCTAGCCACATGCACTGAAAAAGGCAGTGGGCTGACAGCTATCCCCTAGTGTCAGTGAGGAAGCCTTATCTCTGTTCTTTTATGCGTGGTGGTAGATAGCTTTTGCTGCAAGATGATGTGCTCTGGATGCAGTATGCAGTGCTGAGAGGCATTCAAGGTCCACGGACCCCTTATGCCTGCACCTAGGCAAAGGAACATTTTCTGTGTTGAGTTCCTGCCTGAAGGGAGCCAGCAAATTTTTTAGTTTTTGTCTCTGTTTGTGAAGATGTTCCCTCTCCAAGTCTGGGAAAATGGCTCAGCACATTCATTACATGGTCCTACTTCAAGCCCAAGTAATGCTTCAGTCTACTGAGCCCACTGCAGTGCAGAGAAGGCAAGAGAAACACTGGGAAAAGGCCTAGAGGTTTAGCCAGAAGGAAAGTTTTAGATGCTCTCATCCAGTTAGCTTTTAATGATTGAATGCCATTTCTCAGTGATTATGTAGGCATGAGTGGCCTTTCTGCCTATTTGGTCTCTACCACTGTAGAAGATGCCTTCCAAATACCACTGCTGCCCTCACCACACTGGTCACAGCTCCTTCTCCTATGTAGTGCCAGTTCCTGCCAGATCAGCTCTGGCCAGTCCTAGGTACTTCTGAACCAACTCTCCCCTCTCAGTCATTCAGTCTGATTTCTCAACTTTCTCTTTGATGTTCAGGGCTCCTAGAATATCATGTATAATTGATTCATTTGTTTTTTGACAGTCTTTGTTGTTAGAGGGATCAGAGGAAGCTTCTGCCATCTTAGCCCCACCTCCTATCCAGAGATATTCTTGCACAATACTTTTCTAGGATAAGATATTTTAAAAAACTGGACCTGATATTAGTAGAGTAGCAAAAGATATATGAATACAAGACTTCACTCTCTGCTTTCTATCCCTTTCCAGTCGAGGTATGTTCCTTCTACCTGACTAAGTTCTAGCTGCATTTTCAACTAGTCCCTAAATACTCACATTGTGTTGCAGATTGCACTCTCTAGGAAGCTGACTCTGAGATGAAATCCAGTGTGCAGGTAGTGCTCTTGGGAAGAAGGGGAAGAAAGTCAGATTGAACAGTAGTCTCACTGCAAAGCAGCCAGCCAACAGCCAGCCAAGTGCCGTCAAACAGAGACTGGCTAAAAAGGCCCATCAGAGTTGTCAATATAGTCAACATGATCAAGCCTCTTAAACCTCAAAACCAGTTTCTGTCAACTCAGTTCATGGTAACTCCATATGTGTCAGAGTAGAATTTTACTCTGTAAAATTTACTCTGTAAAATTCTCAAGATTATGACCTTTCTAAAGTAGATTATCAGGTCCTTCTTTTGAGTTACCTTGGGTGTATTCAAACTACCAGCCCTTTAGTTAGCAACCCACTGCTTAACTGTGCTACACAGGGACTCCTAAGCCTCTGTACCAAATTTAAAAAAACAAAACAAAAAAAAACCTACTGCCACCAAGTCTATTCTGACTCTTAGTAATCCTCGGTTACTGGATATGACTTATTCCAGGAAGGTAATCTTTAGCAAGACTGCTTATTCTCCACTGCTAAGCCTTCCTTGAAGGCTGTCTATGGAAAGTAACTCCACTAGCTAGGACAGTGTGCACTTCCATAGAGGGGGATATGAATGATGCATCTTAGCATTCACTATACATTGGGAGCTGCTGAATTTTCCAGCCTGAGAGCAGACTTCATGAAAACATTTTCTAGAAATCATAAGTTAAAGAATTATACAGAGTCTGTGACTCCCCATGGTCTTCTCTTTTCCTCTTCTTAAGCTCTCAAGTCTTTTTTCTAATATGTCTAATTTCCAAATATATTTGCTGGTATCCTATAGCCCGGCTATTACCAAGTAAGCTAATTAAAGCACAAGACTGGATCAAGAGGCAGTCATTCAAACAGAACCAGGGGTCACAGCATGTTTCAAAACCAGGAAAGGTGTGTGTCAGTGTTGTATCCTTTCACCATACTTTTTCAATCTGTATGCCAAGCAAATAATCTGAGAAACTGGATTACATGAAGAATGAGGCACCAGTATTAGAGGAAAACTCATTAACATAGGTAACACAACTTTGTTCCCTGAAAGTGAAGAGAGTTTGAAGCACTTGCTGATGAAGATCAAAGACCGCAGCCTTAAGTATGGATTGCACCTCAACATTAAGAAAGTAAAACTCATCAAAACTGGACCAGTAAGCAATATCATGATAAAAGGAGAAAGGATTGAGATTGTCAAGGATTTCATTTTACTTGTTCCATAATCAATGCCCGTGACAGTAGCAGTCAAGAAATCAAAAGGTGCTTTTCACTGGAAAAATCTGATGCAAAATACCTCTTTAAAAAATGTTGAAAATTAAAGATGTCATGACTAGCGAACTTGGCACTGTGTGCTTACTTTGGCAGGACTACACAAACAACTCAGTAAGGCTTCATAACCTTGGTATATCAGTATCTCACACTGTGTTTGTGTCAGTGTGAGACAATGCCCTGTTGAATGCCTTTTATTATTGTTGTTGTATGTTTTTGTGTGTCCTTGCAAGAACATCAGAGCTGAATTAGAGCAATGAACAAATATTAAATTTCTTGTTAAACTTGGCAAGAGTGAAAGTCAAATCAGGGACATGTTACTCCAAGTTTATAGGGGCAATGCCATGAAGAAATGGCAGTGTATAAATGGATTAAATGTTTTTTCTGAGGAGAGAGGTGTCACTGATGATGAGAGGTCAGGGCAGCCAGTAACAAGCAGAATTGACAAAAACGTTGCAAAAATTTGTCAAATCATCCATGAAAATCATCAGCTGACTGTGAGAAACATAGCAGATTAAGTAAAAACATCAATAGAGAAGCATGAAAATCTTGGCATGGCAAAAGTGTGTGCAAAAATGGTCCCAAAGGAGCTCACTGATGAACAAAAGCAAAGGAGAGCTGAAGTTTGTCAAGAGTTGTTATGGGCTGTGCTATCACTGATGATAAAATATCAGTGTACCAACATAACCCTGAAACAAAGTGTCAAAGTGCACAGTGGAAGTCAGCCAGTTCTTCATGACAAAAAACATTCCATCAGTCCAAATCAAGAGTCAAAATAATGTTGCTAACCTTTTTTGATATCAGAGGTATTGATCATTAAGAGTTTCCACCAACTGGACAGTTAACTACATTTACTATTTGGAAGTGCTGAAAATGCTGCATGAAAAGTTAGATGAAAACAACTCATGGCTCTTGCATCACAACAATGCAGCAGCTTACACGGCACTGTCTGTGAGGGAGTTTTTAGCCAGTAAATAAATGTGTTGGAACACCTTCCCTACATATCTAATCTGGTCCCCAGTGATTTTTTTTCTTTATCTGAAGCTAGAGGAACTACTGAAAGGAAGACATTTTGATGACATTCAGGACATCATGGATAATACAAAGACAGCTCCTATAGCCATTCTAAAAAGCCAACCAAGCCAAGTGCCGTCGCATTGGATCTGACTCATAGCAACAAAGGAATTCCAAAACTGCTTTGAAAGGTGCACTAGGCACTGGCATCAGAGCATAGCTTCCTAAGGGGAATGTTTCAAAAGCAACTATAAGTGATATTCAACAATTAGGTATGTAGCAGTTTTTCTAGGATGAGTTCACGAACTTAATTGTCAGGCTTCACTTGCATATGAAAGCTGGACAATGAATAAGGCAGACAGAAGAAAAATCGATGCCTTTGAATTATGGTGTCAGAGAAGAATATGGACTATACCATGGACTTCCAAAGGAACAAACAGATCTGTCCTGCAACAGGTACAACCAAGAGTCCTCCTTGGACACAAGGATGGCGATGCTGTATCTTACATACTTTGTTTAGATTTGTTGTCAGGAAGAATCAATCCCTGGAGAAGGATATCATACTTGACAAAGTACAGGGTCAGTGAAAGAGGAAGACCCTCAACAATACGGATTGAGACAGTAGCTGCAAAAATGGGCTTAAGCATAAAAATGACTGTGGGCATGGTGAAGGACTGGATATCTGTTTTGTTGTGTTGTGCATAGTATCACTATTGGTAGGAACTGACTCAATAACACCTAGCAACAACAAGACAAGGTTAAAATTCATTAGCATAACCAAATTTAGTATTAGGGTTAGGGTAGGCCAGAACACAGATGGCCCACCTGGCTAGGGTTTAACATCAAGTTCAGGTCATCTGACATACTGATTTTATTTGGGTATTTAAGGGCCCCATCAAATTACTGGCATTTTGTCCCTGAAGCAGTCCTCTTTTGGGAAGGGCCCCTGATAATGAGCTGCTGTAGCTTCAGGGAAAACTTTGAAGCAACTATATGTGGATGTACATGTCACTCTGTCACCCTCTTAAAAAGATAGATCCACATTACTATCTAGAGTAGAGTACCCAAACTGCCCAAGCACCTTGGATATGGGTTGAGCATGTCCAGATACCTGAGAGCCACTTTCCAGAAAAGGATAATTTGCACCAAGTCTTTGTGCTCTGGATTATACTCATTATACTTGATTACTGCTTGATAAAGCTTTCATTGTACCCTTGTGGAGGCCCTTGTTTTCAGCAACAGCCTCACACAGGAGAAGAAAAGAAAGAATCTGTGCATTTAACAATACACTTTGAAATTTAAAATGATCTAAACAAAATAGACTGACACTATAGCTAATTACGCTCTTAGTTTGGAAATGAACTTTGCCTCTAATTCCAAGTGAAAAATTACTGTTCATTTATCATTTTCCAGAGTACCCACTCTGTACCATTTCAAATTCCATTTTTTTCTTGATCTGTTCTCCCTTCACCAAAATAGTCAGACAAAGCAAACATAAAGATAATAGCACAATAATAAAGGGCCATGAGTAATTGGAAGTCTCTTCAGTCTGAAGTATTTTTTCTTCTACTAAAGGATTACACTATGATAAATATTATTACCCTCAAGATCAATGGAATGAAGGATCTGCCAAATCTAACTCAGTGCCAGGAAAATCTATATTTTGTTTACAGATTTCAAATGGAAAGATCCAGCACCCAGAGCACAAAGTATTTGTATTTTCTTTATTCTACTCTCCCCCTCAATTTTCTTCCAGAGACAAACTATTTGCAAGTCTTACTGGAGAAAGCTCCTTTTTCATAGAGCTGATCCTGTGTTCATGTAACAGAATATGTTGAGGATTGTGCATCAGCTATCCTTAAACCAGGTCTCAAAGAAGATACTCATCCCATAACTATTGTTTTATTCATTTCATGCTATTCTCCCTAAAAGAGCTAAGCTGTGATTCAAATATAATCATTCTACCTGTATTATAAGCAGAAGGAAAAAAAAGTGTATCAAATGAATTTGTAACTACTTATTGACTGTTTCAGTAAAGTTGTGCAATATAATCATGGCCACCAAACTCTGCCTTCATTAACCATGCAAAAATTCTCCAGGTCAGTATTTACATTTTAGCAGCTTATTAAGCTTCTAAATGCTGTGATTCAGTCAGCCTCACAGAATCCACTTTGGTATGCCTATGCTGACACAGGAAGGATGGAGGGCAAAGAGATTCTAATTAGTTGGACTGCAGTCACACTAGCAGAACACTTTACCCTTCATTTACTTCTGAATTGGGACACACCCCATGCAGCCCTATTTGCATCTAGCAGGCCTGGAATTTTACCTAGAATATACCTTCTGATGAATTTAGCAACCAAAATGAATTACAGCCCTGTGGAGAAAAGTATGAAAATCTCGTTAAGGACTGATCTGCCATCAGATCCCAGATTGATAAAACCCCACCACATATATGAGGGGTCAAAGACACAGGCAATGAGTCAGTACATAAAAACAAACCTATACTTCAGTAGAATAACTGGGTCATGATCACAGTATGTCTTGAAGGGAAAAATACAGCCAAGAAAAACAGAGGTTATTTCCATTTCAAGGGACCTGTTCTTCTCCTGTGCCACTTGTCTGTCAATTTGTTATACTAGGTTGGCTTGTGTGTTACTTTAATGTTGGAAGCTAAACCACTGGTATTTTAAATGCTAGCAGGTTCACCCATGCTAAACAGGCATCAGTGGAGTGCCCACAATAAAACAGGCTAGGAAGAAAGTCCTGCTCATCTACTTTCAAAAATTAGCCAATGAAAACCTTATTAATCACAGAAGAATATTACCTGACATACTTGCTTTAGACATTATCAGGGATAATTTGCATCATTATCAGGGATCAGTTATGAGAGGAGAACATCACGTCTAGTAGAGCAGAAGGCAATTGGGGCCTGGGAGGTCCTTGGTGAGATAAATTGGCCCAATAGGCACAATGATGGATTCAAACATGTTGGCTATTGTGAGGATGAAGCAGGACCAGGTGACATTCCATTCTGCTGTACATGAGGTCACCATGGGTCACATTAGGCAGCACCTAACAACAATTTTTCACCTGATGGCATAGCAACTTGAAAAAAAAAAAACAAACTGCCACAGAGTCGGGTCCAGCTATACTGACCCTATAGGACAGACCAGAACTGCTCCACAGAGTTTTTAAGGAACACCTGAAGATTCAAAAGTCAACTTTTTGTTAGCAGACATAGTACTTACCCACCATGCCCCCAGGGTTTCAGTATAGGAACTAGGAAGCAACAATTTTCAGAAATCTTGGTTTGTTTTCTCCCTCATGAGAAAAAGAAGGGATGTCCAGGAAAGATAAATAAACATGCCAACAACAAACGCACTATGGTGATTAAGTTTTCTCCACTGAGAGGATCTCATATGCTATATATCGCTGACCTCATCCTAACATCTATTTAATTGTAAGACTCAAATGCTTGAACCAGCCAAAAAGTCATTAGGCTTGTGTTAAATGTTCACAGTTCTAGAATTATGACAAGCAACTAGTAATGAGACAGTACTTATTAATGCCCATCTAAGGAGAGTACAAAGAGTAAAAATGGTAGCAGGTGGAAAAGGCATGATGTTAAGTAAAGTTTGTTTTGAGTGGCTACTATGTGACAGAGAATGTGCATTTTCTTAAGTCCTCATGACAAACCTGTGATAGGTATCGCTATCATCTATCTTTTAAAAATGTTAGAACTGCAAAACAAGAAATTAAGCAGTGTGCTCAAAGTCACACAGTCTATAAGTGATATAATTAGAATTTAACATAGGAGTCTAAGACCAAAAGCTTATCTCTTAGCCACCATGCAAAGAAAGATCTATTCACAGGTATATTTTACTAATCTTTAATATCTCTAAAAAAGAAATATAAAGAGTCAGAAAATATAAGCTCATTCATACCTTCACTAGCTATAGAAATCTCTGTATGCCCAGATACTTTCCTGGGACTTCTAAAATAATGTATTCTTTTAGACCCTGGTTTTGTAATGTTATTATTGATGTTAACATTAAAATCAACACAAAAATAAAAGTTATAGGTACTGAATGATTTTTAGAAAACATAAAGAGTGTTTAAGCTGTCCTCTTGAGCCTCAACACTGGATTTCCATAGCATCTGGTGGACGTGAACTGCCGACTTTCTGGTTAACAACTGTAGCAGTTAACCACTACACTACCAGTGTTTCCATAATTAGACTATGGAAATGTAGGCTTTTCCACTGAAACATTTATGTGACTAGATTTGAATCTACATAAATGTTAACCTAAGAACCCAGGTCTAGATCTGTATGTACATAAAACTATTAAGTTGTTTCATTAGTTATTTCTAAAAATCTCACATGCTAATAAGTGAGTGAGAAAGTTGAAATAAAGTTGGTAGTAACATTGTCATGATATGTAAGTAACTGAGTAGAAGCGCAATAAGATGAAACAACTGACAGTTAACGAATTTAAGGAAAAAAGATTAAACTACACATAGTTGATCTTTACCAGCTAGTTACCCTATTATAGTCCAAGAATGACATCTCTGAGTTTTCAGATCTAAATATTCTCAATGTGAGATGTGGCATTTCAGATACCCTCTGCAATATAACAAGCACTCGAAAACTCAACAGTTTAAATCAACAATGATTCATTTTTTTCTCATCAATGTGTAGGTTTGGCCTGAGTTCACCTGGATTTAAACATGCAGCTACACTGAGTTAGATGGTTGGTCTGGGAGATCAAAGATGGCCTTATTCTAATATGTGGCAGTTAGTTCTGGCTCTTTGCTGGGCCCTTTCATTTACCTGTTCATAGTTTCTCATCCTCTAATAGGCTACATGAGCTTCTGTATATGGGGTCTCATAACAGCATGTCAGAGAGCAAAGACAAAAAGTACACAGCCACTTGAGGCCTAGGTTCTAACCATCACACAGCTTAACTTCTGCCACCTTATACTGGTCAAAGGAAAATAAGTCTGGGCCAAATTCAAGGAAGTAAACTAAGGACTCTATCTCTGGATGATAAGAACAAAAAAGTCACATTGCAGAGAGGCATACGAAGGCACAATATAAAGGATCTACATTGAACAAGAAGATTAATGGCCATGAAACAATTTACCATAACCACAGGGAAAAAAAAGTCAACCAGAAACTGTTTAATTATAAAATTCATTAAAAATAAAGCAGAATTCATACCACAGGGGAGCAGAGTCAAGATTGCAGACTAAACATTCGTCTCCCTAAATCCCTCTGGAAATCAAGGCCTGAACTGATAATTAAACAGAGCCTTCTGGACACCTAGTAACTCCTAGGACATGGCATAGAGTTGTCTATTTGGTCTACATACCACTGAGCATGAAACTTCTTATCTTTCCTCAACCCCCTCCCTTGTTGAATCCCAGCTCTCATGGACTGAAGGTAAATTGCCTTTTTTTTTTTCTCTGTCTTAGCAGGAGGGGCTGAGGTGACTGACAGCAAAGCACAGACACACTGCTGATGAGATCAATGAGCAGTGTTGCCACATTTTGAGAGCCTGGCCTTGGAATCTGTGCAACTGGGCACATCTCACCTCTCTCTCTTGGAATCTTCGAATCTCCGTCATTGAATAGCCTTTTCTGAGGTGGCCAGGGGAGTTTACGGGGGACACCATCTTGATTCACTGGGAGGTAGAGTTTCCTATACGGAGGCCTAAGCTGGACCTAATTCCCAGGCTAGAAGGGAGTGCCTGCCCAGAGAGTGCTTTTCTGGTAGTAAAGCAGTCTTTGATACAGAAGTGCTTACATCGCTAACTAGGAAGAGGGACTTGCACACCTGAAGGCCTGACTAATTTTGGAAACTGTCAGATATCTTTTGTCTTTCAACAGAGAAATAACTGCAGTGCATCTGGACAGCTTCTCTTCCAGCCTTTACTGTTTCACATCATAGAGTCAGCTGATGGCTCCTCAGTGACTCTATAAGTGGGGCTGTGTGTTAGCCAATCAGGAAGTGGAGTCTGCTACCCCAGAGATTCCACTGAGCCAAGTCACTGGAGTACATAGAGATGTCTGCTGATCAACGTCCTTTTCAGACAGATCCTGTTAAAGTAACACTGGAGAAACACAACAACTTCCAGATACCCAAAAAGCAACAAACTTTGGACTGGAATATTATGAAGAATCCACCTATGGCTTCAGAAGGCCCACAAAAGAAAGATCCAAAGAACTACCCAGATGAAGCCTTTCTGAAACTATCAGAGGGCGAGTTCCAAAGGATTATATATATAGCCTTCCTAGACCTTATACAAAATGCAGCAGAGCAAAATGAAAAATTAATCAAGCTGTTTGATCTGAGGGAACATTGGTACTCTGAAATCCAACAGATCATAACAAAATCAAAGAGATAGAAAATTTAGTTCAAAGCCAAGAAAACAGAATTGAACAAATGGAAAATAGACTTTCTAACTTGGAATACACAGGTACTGACTCCAGCATCTATGATGAGATCTCAGAAAAAAGAAACAAGAAAAAAAAAGAAGCATTAAGAAGCATGTAGAACTCTATTAAGAGAAACAATCTACGATTAATTGGAGGTCCTGAACAGGGCGAGACACCTGAGAACACAGAGAGTATTGTGGCTCAGCTGCTGACAGAAAACTTCCCAGAAATTCTGAAAGAAGAGAATATAGATATCCAAGATGCATATCTAATGCCACTGAATGCAGATACCAAAAGAATGACTCCAAGACATATTATAATCAAGCTTTAAAAAATGAAACACAAGTAGAAACTCTTAAAGGCAGCAAGACTCAAAGCAAAGTTAACATTCAGAGGGAAACCCTATAGGCTTTCATTAGATTTCTCAGCAGAAACTATGCTGGCATGGAGACAATCGGATGACACATTCAAAGCCTTGAAGGAAAAGAACTTCCAACTGAGAATTAAACATCCTGCAAAACTATCTTTCAAACATGAAAATGAAATCAAGACATTTACAGATAATGAGAAACTCAGAGACTTTGTAAAAACCAAACCAAATCTGTAAGACATACTGAAAGAGGCTCTTTGCTTAAAAGAACAAAACCACTAATTTTATATTTTAGGAGGAAATACAGAACACATCATCCAGAAACCTACTCAGCCAGGGAAGGTTCCAAGCTCAATCAAAGCTACAATATTAAAAAAAGTGATAAAGTGATCATATCATGAAAAGTGTGATGTCATCATAGTAGAAAGAGGGATACACTACAGTTGTTATACTCCTTCTGGATGGAGAGGAAATTAGTAAGACTTGTAGTAGCTAAAATTGAGTTTAAACATAGATTTTTAAGGGGGATCACAGGAGCAGCTGCAAAGACCAATAAAGATGCAACATATCAAATCAAGAAATGTAATACAGGAGTCTCAACAATTAAAAAACCAACCATGAGAAAGGTGAAAAATCAACTCATAAAGAAGAATATTCCCAAGCAGAATAAGAACAGAGAAAATATCAACACAAAAATAAACATATCACAAAGACAGCACTAAACACATACACCATGAGTCAGACGGCACTTGGCTTCAATAATTACATTGTACATGAATGGACTGAACGCTCCAGTAAAGAGACAATGAGTGGCATCTTGGATCAAAACATACAACCCATCCATATGTTGCTTACAAGAAACTCACCTTAGACTTAAAGATATGAACAAACTGAAAATTAAAGGATAGAAGAGTATATATCAAGCTAGCAATACACAAAAAAGAACAGATGTGGGAATACTAGTATCAGAGAAAATAGATTTTAATGTAAAATCAACCATCATAGAAAAGGATGGATGCTATTTATTGCTGAAAAGTTCAATACATAAACAAGACTTTATAATATTAAGTATTTATGCACCCAATACTAGATCATCCAAATACATCAAAGAAACACTGACTACATTCAAAAACAAGATAGATCACTCCACAATAATAGTGGGAGACTTCAACATTCCACTCTCAATACTGGATAGATCATTTAGAAAAAAGCTCAATAAAGACACAGATCTTATTGCCACAATTAATCAACTAGACCTCATTGACATATACAGAACTTTCTATCCATCAGCAGAGGACTACACCTTCTTCTCCAGTGCACATGGAACATTTTCCAGAATAGACCATGTGTTAGGACATAAAGCAAATCTCAACAAAATCTATGACATTGAATTATTGCAAAGCATCATCTCAGACAACAAAGGCATTAAAGCCAAAATCAATAGCAGGAAAAATATAGACAGAACATGGCACTCATGGAAACTGAACAATATCTTGCTCAAAAAGCCATGAATTATAGAAGAAATCAAGGATGAAATAAAGAAATTTATGGATTCCAGCAAGAATGAAAACACTTTCTACCAGAACCTATGGGATACAGCTAAAACAGCACTCAGAGGTCAGTTTATCTCTATAAATGCACACATCCAAAAGCAAGAAAGAACCCAAACCAAAGATCTAACCCTACACCTTGAACAAGTAGAGAAAGAGAGAGCAACAGAGGAACTCCTCAGGCACCGTAAGAAAACAGATCATAAAGATTAGAGCAGAACTAAATGAATTAGAGAATAAAAGAACAATTGAAAAAATTGAAAAGACCAAAAGCTGGTTTTCTGAAAAGATCAACAAAATTGACAAACTACTGGCTAAACTTACTAAGAAAAACAGGAAAAGAAACAAATAACCCAAATAAGAAATGAGAAGGGAGTTGTCACAACAGATCCAACAGAAATCAAAAGTATCATAACACAATGTTATGAAAGACTGTACTCTAACAAATTTGAAAACCTTGAGGAAATGGACAAATTCCTTGATTCATATCACCTAACAAAATTATCACAAGGTGAAGTAGAACAACTTAATCAACCCATCACAAAGGAAGAAATAGAAAAAGTCATCAAAAAACTACCAACCAAAAAAAAAGTCCTGGCCCAGATGGCTTCACTGCAGAATCCTACCAAGCTTTTAGAGAAGAGTTATCTCCAATACTACTGAGACTATTTCACAGCATAGAAAGGGATGGAATATTCCCAAATTCATTCTATGAAGCTAGCATAACCATGATACCAACGCCAGGGAAAGACCCAACAGAAAAGGAGAATTACAGACCAATATCACTCATGAATCTAGACGCAAAAATCTTCAACCAAATATTTGCCAATAGAATAGAACGTATCAAAAAAGTAATTCATCACAACCAAGTTAGCTTTATACCAGGGATGCAAGGCTGGTTCAACATTAGAGAAACAATTAATGTGATTAACCACATAAATAATGCAAAAGACAAGAATCCAGGTGATTTTGCCTATTGACGCAGAAAAGACATTTTATAAAGTGCAACACCCATTCATGCTAAAAACTCTCAGCAAAATAGAAACGGACAGCAGACTCCTCAATGCAATAAGGGCAACTTATACAAAGCCAATTACCAACATCATCCTGAATGGAGAGACACTAAAATAATTCCCCTTGAAAACAGGAATGCAACAAGGATGCCCACTCTCACCTCTCCTATTCAACATTGTACTAGAAGTTCTAGCCAGAGCAATTAGACAAGACCAAGAAATAAAGGGCATCCACATTAGCAAAGAGGAAGTAAAAATCTCCCTATTTGCAGATGATATGATTGTATATGCAGAGAATCCTAAAGAATCCATAAGTAAACTACTCAAATTGATAGAAGAGTTCAGCAAAGTGTCAGGATAAACATAAGTAAATCAGTAGGATTCCTTTATACCAACAATGAGATTATTAAGGAAGAAATCACCAAATCAATACCATTTACTGTAGCCTCCAAGAAAGTAAAATATCTAGGAATAAATCTAATGAGAGAAAAAACAGACCTTTACAAAGAGAACTACAAGACCTTATTACAAGAAACTAAGAGAGACTTCCATAAATGGAGAAACCTACCCTGCTCATGGACAGGAAGACTTAACATTGTGAAAATGTCTATTTTGTCCAAAGCAATATACTTATAGAATGCAATCCCAACAGAAATTCCAGCAACATTTTTTAAGGAGGTGGAGAAACAAATTACCAACTTTGTTTGGAAAGTGAAAAAGCTTGAGATAAGTAAAGCACTGCTGAAGAAGAAGAACACACTGGAAGGCCTCTTACTACCCGACTTTAGAACCTGTCACACTACCACAGTAGTCAAAACAGCCAGAGCCTGTACAAAAAGAGACAGACAGATCCATGGAACAGAATTGCGCCTCCGGAGATGGCACCATCTTCCTAGGAACAGTTGATATTCGACAAAGGCCCTAAGACATTCCACTGGGGTAAAAACACTATCTTCAATAAATGGTGCTGGCAAAATTGAATATCCATCTGCAATAAATTGACATAAAACCCATATCTTACACTTTATGTAAAAACCAACTCAAAGTCAGTAAAAGACCTAAATATTAAATCTAAAATGGTAAACCTCATCCAAGAAAAAGTAGGAACAACAATGGAAGTTTTAATACACAATGTAGACAGACTACAAAATCTGTCAAGCAAATCACAACAGAAGAGAAAATAGAGAAATGGGAACTACTAAGAATCAAACACTTTTGCTCAACCAAAGGCTTTATTAATAGAATTAAAAGGCCACCTACAGATTGGGGAAAAAATTATGTCAGACCAACACCTGATCTCTATAATCTATGAGGTACTACAAAATATCAATAAGAAAAAGACATATCATCCAATTAAGCAATGGGCAAAGGAGATGGACAGACACTTCTCTAAAGAGGAAATCCAGGCAGCCAAAAAAACACATGCGGACATGCTCACAATCATCAGCTATTAAAGAAATTCAAATCGAAACTACTATGAGATACCATCTCACCCTGACAAGGTTGGCCATGATCCAAAAAACACAAAACAACAAATGCTGGAAAGGTAGTGGAGAAGCTGGAACTCTCCTACACTGTTGGTAGGATTTCAAAATGCTGCCACCTCTTTGGAAAACAATCTGGTGCTTCCTTAAAAAGATGGAAATAGATATACCATTTGACTCAGTAATTCCACTGCTTGGAATATATCCTGCCAAATCAAGGCCATTCATACCAACTGATAAATGCAACAAATGTTTATTGCAGCACAGTCCACAATAGCAAAAAGATGGAACCAACCCAGATGTCCAACAACAGAGGAGTGGACAGGTAAACTGTGGCACATGTACTCAATGGAACACTATGCAATGATAAAGAACAATGATGATTTTAGGAAACATCTCATAACCTGGCTTCAATTGGAGGACATTGTGCTGAGTGAAAGTAACGAGCAACAAAAGGACAAATATTGTATGAGACCCCTACGATAAGAACTGAAAACAGACTCATGCATAAAAAAAAAGACTCTTGGATGGCTGCAAGGGTGAGGAGGGAGGGAGGTAGAGTGTGGGGTATAAATTAGACAGTTGATGGAAATTTGGTTGGGTGAAATCTGTGACAGCACGCATTAGCAACAAGATCAATATTAACTGGACTTCAACATAACATGATTACTCCTCCCATCTTAACTCAATATTACAAGGATGGAGTAGCTGGGGCAGGCATCCAGGGATCATGCTCTCAGGGGAAATCAAGGCCAATTGGCACAACTAGCATTTTGCTAATAGAGTCTTCTGCACCCCACATTGGTGAGTGGTGTCTGGAGTCTTAAAAGCTGCCAAGTTGCCATCTGAGGTACACCAAGTGGTCCCAACTCTGCAGAAACAAATGATCTCCAAGGAGCAATACAACATGGGGGAATGAGAACCCAGAAGACAGAGAGACTGAAGTGAGCAGGTGACTATGTCGACATGTGCCCGGAAGAACCAGATTGTGCCCAGCCACCACCAGTGATAGCCGTGATGGGGCTCGCAAAGTTGAGTCTAATAGGCAACACGAAAATAAAAAGGGGTGTGCCCCACCCTTAGATCTTCACTAAAAGACTGCAATTGAGGGTTCAGGGGCCTCAGGGTTCCCCTGGGACCATGGGCCCTAGCCCTGATGCTGCCCCTGTCCATAAATCATAATGGAGATCAACTCTTTGGACAGAAATGGATTGGACTTGGTGACACAGAGCGACCATATGATGTGTGCACTTTATGGTTCTATTCATCTATAGGCTGTCATCCAGCTGACCTGGAGGTGGAGGAGAGGGTCGAGAGGAGGGGTTAGGAGATTGTCAGGAGGATATGACACGGACAGAATGGAGAAGAGGAGTGTGCTGTCACTGTACAGGGAGAGCAGTGGGAGCCACTCATTGGCAGGTATGCAAATTTATATGGGATTGTATATTCTCACTCAATCATAATAAAAATATACATATAAAAAAAGAATTCATTATGATAATATTACACCAATTCATGGTGAGGGAATGTGTAAAATAATACATGCAACTTATTCAATAAATACTTTTTGAGTTCTCACCATGGGCCAAGTATTCTTCTAGATAATGGATGCAACAATGAGCAAAAAGACTAAAGTACTTTTGAGTATTTAATTCTGAATACCAAGGAAAATGACAGAAAGGAATGAAGGAGGTGGTCCTAGACCTGACAGCAGTGAAAGAGAAAATGACACCACAAGGTGCAGTGAGACTGAACATCCAACATCTCCATCCTAGAAAGCTAAACCCTTCCAAGAAATATAATTTCTTTCTAAAATCATGCAGAGGCTTTCTAGTCTCTCTCTTCATCTCCAAACCCTTATTATCCAGTTATAGGATGCCCCACAGACATTAAACTACAAGCCTGAGCTCATTAGTCCTCTCTTCTGCTCCTCATCTATCTGCCAGATACACTCTGACTGCCCAGACCTGACAGAGGCTTTAGTGTATTCTATTACTTTTGTTTACCTGCCATTCATTCAAACTTGCCCTCTGTGAAACTGCTTTTCCTTACTTTTTTCTGTCAGTTGAATAAGGCCAAACCTAATTTAGTATGTGGTGAGCGTGTGATCCAGGAGTAAGTTAATCGCTATATCCCAAACCTCAGACCCCTGTGATTTTTCACTAATGGACATATGATCTAATTGGCTAATAAGCCTTCTAGGAAGAGCTCTTGAGAAGTCTCTGTCTCTGTCTGTCTCTCTCTTTTAATTGTGCATTAGGCGAGAGTTTATGGAGCACGTTACTTTTTCATTAAATAGTTAATACAGAAATTGTTTTGTGATATTGTTTGCCAGCCCTACAATGCGTCTGCTGTGATGCTAAAGGGAAGGATGTGCTCAAGGATCTACTGAACGCATCTTGCTAGTACAAAGAGTGAGCTAGGCTCAAAACAGAGCCAGCACGTAGAGAAGCCAAACAGAGAGATAGAGACTAGGTCTTGACAACAGTGGGGGCTCTGGATTCACCTATGCTTAGTCTTCTTTTTGAACTTTTTGTTACCTAAGTGTCTTAGTTATCCAGTGCTGCTGTAACAAAAACAGGACAAGTGGACAGCTTCAATAAACAAAGGTTCATTCTTTCACAGTCTAGGAGGCTAGAAGTCCAAATTCATGACATCAGTTCCAGCAGAAGGCTTTCTCTGTCAGCTCTGCAGTAAGCTTCTTGTCACCAATCTTTCCCTGCTCTAGGAACTTTTCTGCATAGGAACCCCAGGTCCAAAGGACACACTTTGTTCCCAACATTGCTTTCTTGATGATATGAAGTCCCCCTGTCTGTCTGTTCATTTTTTTTAATATCTTGAAAGAGACTGACTTAAAACACAACCTAATCTTGTAGATTGAGAGCCATTTCATTGACATAACTGCTGCTAATCCTAATCCCACCTCACTAACATCATAAAGGTAGTACTTACAGCACATAGGAAAATCAAAGCAGATGACCAAATGGTAAACAAACACACAATACTGCTAATCATAGCCTAGCCAAGCTGACACACTTTTGGGGGGAACACAACTCAATCAAAAAAAAAACAAAAAACAAAAAAACGAATTCTCTTTTGGTTTAAAATAGTTTTCTACTTTATGTTACTCAAAACTAAAAGTACACTGTCATGAGGTACTGTCAATTCCAACTCATAGCAAACCTATGAACAAAGGAACAAAGCACTGTCTGGTCCTGTACCATCCTCGTAATTGGTAAACACTTAAGTTCATTGTTGCAGCCATCAGGTCAATCCATCTTCTTAAGGGTTTCCTCCTTTTCACTGACCCTCTACTGTGCCAAACATCATGTCTTTCTCAAGAGGATGGTCCCTCCTGATATATGATAGAATGTCCAAAGTAAGTGAGATAAAGTCTCTCCATCCTGGCTTCCAAGGAGCATTCTGGCTGTCCTTCTTGCAGAGGATAGTATATTCTTTGCAAACATCAAAACTCAAAAGCATCAATTCTTCTTCAGTCTTCTTTATATGTTGTCGAACTTTTGCATACACAAAACAACTGTAAAACTATGGCTTTTGTCGGGTATACCATAGTCTTCAGAATGCCTCTTTTGCATTTTAATACTTTAAAGAGGTCTTTTGCTGCAGAATTGCCTAATGCAAAATGTCCTCTGGTTTTTTTTGACTTCTGCTTCCATGGGTGTTAATTATGTATTCAAATACAATAAAATCCCTGACAACTTCAATATTTTCTCCATTTTATGATCATGCTTATTGCTCTAGTTTTTAGGATTTTTGCTTTCCTTATGTTAAAGTGTAATCCATACTGAAATGAAGGCTGTGGTCTTTATCTTCATCCACAAGTGCTTCAATTCTCTTCACTTTCACCAGGCAAGGTTGTGTAATCTGCATATCACAAGCTGTTAATGAACCGTCCTCTCACTCTGATGCTAGGTTCTTCTTCATATAGTTCAGGTTTTCAGATTATTTGCTCAGTACACAGCCTGAGTAGGAATCGTGAAAGGATACAACACCAACATACATCTTTAACTTTAAACCATGCAGTGTCCCCTTGCTCCTGTTTGCCAGGAACCGCCTTAGCCATTCAAGTATCAGGAGAGAATCTACAGTTTTTAACACTAGCAAAGACTTATTAGAAAGGAGCTTGCAAGCAGAGATGCGTTGGGCCTAGGCAATGATTACCCCTGCGTCCTCTAACTAAGGCTTTACTGGGGCTTATAAAGGATTTCAGGTGGGAAAGATCTCATGTTTTATTCACTACAAAGTGAAAAAGAGGTGGAGCTAGGGTTACAAGGTGCACATGCAAGAGGGCTTCAAGAAGGTTCTGCACCAGGGGCTTCTGGGACTGGTAGCAAGATGTATCATGGGGTGCTGCACTTATGCAGCCTCTTGCTCCCCTGGTTCAGTTCCCTGGGCCTAGTTGTAACTCTCTTGCGCTCCCATTGGAAGAGTGTATAGTAGTCACCTCTTTCTCATCTGCACACACCTCTGAATGTGGTCTAAATTAGTTTTTCTGAAAAACAACTTCAGGCAACTAGTCCCTGGGTGTGGATGGTAAAATAAGTTGCTTATGACTCCAGAATATTCTAAGGTGTGGTTCGGTTGGCCCTTCGGGTCCCTATTGCAGAACAACTGCTTCTTATAGTCTAAGTGCACATTCCTCGTGAGCACAATTAAATGTTCTGGAATTCTCATTCTTTACAATGTTATCCATAATTTGTTATAATCCACACTGTCAAATGACTTTGCTAGTCAATAAAACTCAGGTAAACATCTTTCCAGTATTCTCTGTTTTCAGCCAGGATCCAACACCAGTCATGGTAGCCCTGGTTCTGTATCCTCTGCTGAAATCTGGCTCGAATTTCTGGCAGTTCTTTGTTGACGTACTGCTGTAACCACTTCTGATCATCTTCAGCACAATTTTACGTGTGCATGATATTAATGATATTGTTTGATAATTGCTACATTCTGTTGGATTACCTTTATTTGTGACGGTACAAATATAAATCTCTTTTAATTGGTCGGCTAGGTAGATAGCTTCCAAGTTTCTTGGCATAGATAAATCAGTACTTCTAGTGTTACATCCCTTTGTTGAAACATCTCAGTGGGTATTCCATCAATTTCTGGAATCTTGTCTTTCACCAATGCCTCCAGTGCAGCTTGGACCTCTTCCTTTAGTACCACTGGTCCTTGATCGTATACTACTTCCTGAAATGGTTGAATGTCAAGCTTTTAGGACCTTCATCTGATGATGTGGCACAACTCAAAATGAGAAGAGCAGCTAGCAAACATCCATTAGTAATCGAAATGTGGAATGTATGAAGTTTGAATCTAGGAAAATTGGAAATCATCATAAATGAAACAGAACACACAAACATTGATATCCTAGACACTGGGGGGCTGAAATGGACTAGCACTGGCTATTTTGAGTCAGACAGTCATATGATCTTCTATGCCAGGAGTGACAAATTGAACAGCCATGGCATTGCATTCATTGTCAAAAAGAACATTTCAAGAGCTATCCTAAAGAACAATGCTGTCAGTGAGTGACAGAACACTGTCTACAAGGAAGACAACTGTTGTAGTCACCTGGTACTGTTCCAACAGAAAATACCACGAGCAAAAGGCTTCATGAAGAGAAACTTTTATTGTCACAGTCCAGTGAGCCACAAATCAGTTTAGAAGTTACAAGTCCATTCAACAAGAGAAGTTATCACAGTCCAGGTGGCTGAGTCCAAATTCAAGGAGGGCTTCTCAGCACAGGAACCTCAGGTCCAAAGGACATGCTCTGCTCTTGGTGCTGTTTCTTGGTGGCGTGAAGTTCCCAACTTCTCTGCTCACTTCTCTCCCTTATATTCCACGAGCTTGTAACTTGAGTCCTGTCTAACCTATGCAACTGCAGCCCATTCTCCATCACCAATATTACAGAGGCAGGATTCACAACACATGCAACGAATGGCACCATATTGGGTCTCCTAGCTGAGTCAAATCAACACATAAATTTTGGGGGGCGACACAATTCAATCCATAACAACAACTATTATTCAAATTCATGCACCAACCATTAAAGGAAAAATGAAGAAAATGAACATTTTGCCAACCTCTGTAGTTTGAAAGTGATCAAACATACAATCAAGACACATTGAAAATTACCAATAATTGGAATGCAAAAGTTGAAAACAAAGAAGATTCATCCAAATTCAAACCCACTACCATTGAGTGGATTCTGAGTCGTCCTACAGGACAGAGTAGAACTGCCCTACAGAGTTTCCAAAAAGCACCTTGTGAAACTGACAACACTTTGGCTAGCAGCCACAGCACTTAACCAGCTACATTACCAGGGTTTCCAAGGAAGAAGATTGGTAGTTGGAAAATATGGCCTTGGTGATAGAAACAACACTGGAGATCACATGATAGACTTTTGCAACTTCTTCGTTACAAACAACTTTTCTCATGAACATAAATAGGGACCATATGTGTAGATCTCACCAAATAAAACACACGGAATCTGATAGTAGTGATTACCATTATTAATGCTTTGGGTCCAAGTCTGGCAAAGAAAGTGGATGTTTCAAACGGTACCTTTAAAAGAACTAACTACAGATTGAGCAGTCTCAGTATCCTTTCTCCCTTCATCCAGAAATGGACCCCTATTCTGACACTGAATCTTCTCCCCTTCCCTTAGTCCACAAATTCTGAGAGAAAGGAAGACTCCGGAAGGAAGCACACGCCTAAAAACCAAACCAAAAACCACATGGTATTTCCATTACCTTAGAGATGTTTCACTGTGGGCATACAGTCTCAACATTTTTCTGGGAGTTAACAGAAATAATGCTGTCTGCTTCTGATGGACTGGAGCATGGAAAGAAGTAGACTATAGCTGCTACAGTCACCGTTGCCACCAGGTGGGAAAAGCCTTTCTGAGCAGGAAGGCAATACAAAGGTGGCAGGAACCAGAGACAAGGAAAAAGATTATATCCTGCTAATCCTACTTGGTTTTCTTTACCCACTTGTGTTTGAAAACAGAGCTCCCTCCATACTTTCTAGTTACATGGACTAATAAGTTCTTTTTTCCTTTTTTATTTAGGTGATGTTTTCTGTAACTTTCAACCAAGCATGCTGATAATCTGCTTATATGACTCACAAATTCATTTTAAAGTCAATTCCAGAAGAAAACTCAAACCCATTTCCCTTAAGTCAATTTCAACTCATAGTGACCTTATAGGACGGAGTAGAAGTGCCCTGTAGAGTTTCCAAGGAGCACTTCGTTGATTTGAACCTCCAACCTTTTGGTTAGCAGCTGTAGCACTTAACCACTATACCACCACAGTTTCCAGTTCCAGAAGAGAAACTAAAAGTATTTTGGAGCATAGAGATATAATTAAAATGAAATCTCCCAAGGTGGTTACTGGGGGGGGCGGGGGGAGGAGCTGGGGGAACATTCAGATGCATAGATTCTTACATAATTTGTGAAATGTCAGTCTCTTTTTAATTTTAATTCATGCTTAACTATTCTGTTTAGTTTTGTTCTTAGTGTAGCCTGGGCCATACATCCATCCTTGGAAGAAGGTAGCTGGGTGGTTTCACCAGAAGAAATGGAAAAAATACGTGTTATAAAAAAATCAACAGATGTTTACTATAGTTACCTTGGAACAAACATAGGCATTATAGAAAACCAGTTTAATTCTTTGTTATTCATCATGTTGCTAAAATTTGGAAAAAAAAGTCTTCTTCTTTACCTCAAGGATTTTAACCTAGAATACAGAAGTCATGACTGGACTCAAGTTTTTCATAAAACCAATGATAATAAATCTCAGTATGTGTGTACAACATACGAGGATTTGGGAGAAGGGAATCTACAGCTTTACTTTGAGTCTCAGACAAGTCCCCAGTACAAGAAAGGAGTCACCACCCTGTAGACTGTGAGCTGGGTCTGACATCTAATGAACAAGTTCCAAGGGAAGTTTATCCAGTTGTTTAAATGACTCAGAGTAGAACATGCACAATGTACCAATCAGCTAACAGCAGTTATCTCTAGCGGTGGCATAGGAGTTAATGTGTAAGATTAATTTAAGAAAAAAGGCCTACCTCTATCTATGGATCTATCCTAAAACTCCCATGTCCAATTCAGTAGTTAAGCCATTTCAGGTTTTAAAGCAATGGGCAAAACATGAACAAGACATCAAAATTCTAAAGGCATAAACACTCACTCGAAGTAATCAGAAGATTCCACATTCTCCAAACTAAAATTTTGCAATTCTCGCTTAAACTCACTAATTACCCAAACATTCAAGATATAAAAAAAGAAAAAGTAAGGAAAATGTGAACAACCACTCCTAAATCAACCCTGCTATCAAATTCTATTCTCATTCAAATGCTCCCCCAAGAGCTTTAACGTGAGCAGTGTCCTCCAACGAAGTGCACGGTTGCATTCAGCGCCAAAAGATTAATAAAACTTAACCAAGATAATTACTTAAAAGTAGTCTCTATGGAGTGAATCAGAGTGGGAAAAGATTCATTCCTGCTAGTAATAATTATCCCTTGGTATATTATTTCCTAAGTATGCTCTCCCAAAGGTGCTTTCTTCCAGAGAGCTCTTACAAAGAAAACAGTAGTTGTCTAGGGTTTATTTTAAGGTCATAATCCATTTGGGCAGCCTATTTCACCCTAAAATGCTTCCTCCCTATCTCTCTCCCTTTTCTCAAACCTGCCTAGAATGCATTGTCTATTAGTGTCCCCCAGCTAAAAAATGACAGTAACGGGTACCACTAATGAAATATTCAGCATAAGTATAGCAAGTGCTCTATCATCGTCCACTCATTTATTCACTGTTCTATCCCTTCAACAAACATCTGAGTGCTCGCCATATGCCAGGTACTACACTAGATACTTATAACACATCGGTGAAGAAAGCAGATTAATATCCCCATTTACATAGACCTTTCATCTCACAGAGATACGGATAACAAAAAATAAATAAATTATATAGTATGTGAAAAACCAAAAGCAAACCCTTTGACCAATGAGTAAATGCCAACTCATAGCAACCCCATAGAACAGGATTTCCAAGGAGCGCCTTGTGGAATCAAACTGGCAACCTTTTGCTTCACAGCCAAACACAGCCACTGTACCATCAGGGCCCCATGTACAAGTAGATATGCAAGTCTAGAGTTTAGGACAGAGCATTATATTGGACATAATTTAGCATCAGCATATAGATTGTATTAAAAACCATTATGTTGGCTGGTAAGAAAACAAGAGAGGAAAGAAGACAGAAGGTGAGGGGACATTAGGGGAGGGCAGACGAAAGTAAGGGAGAGATGAGGGTAGGGGAAACAAAGGACGAGGAGGCGAGGGGAAAGAGGAGGAGATTTAATATCTGTTTTTTTAATGCACTCAACTTGTGGTATTTCTATCACAGAAGTACATTTAAAAGTAAGTCAGTTACCCACCTAATCTCTGAGACACATTTTGCCCTTTAAAAGATTGTTTTTTTTATATACTTCTCAGGGACTCATTTTCTTACAGCCTGTATACTTGAAGATAAAATATTTGGACAACTCTTTTCACTCTCCCACTGTTTGCTACAGATCTTCCTTATGCTTTCTGTACTCAGTTTTTAAAAATATGCCTTCACTTCTTCAAGGTACATTTAATACAGCTATAACTGTATCCATCTTCCTTGTTATTGTCATGTACTGACCTACAGATATGTCTCAAGATTTATTCAGGACTTTGGCATCGCAGGTCACTCAATGGGAACGTGGATGGCTGTCCAATAGACCCCTTTTCACTACTGGGAACTTACTTAGCCTAAGTACCCAAGACTCTAGTGCTTCATCCCGCAAACACAGCCTCAAAGACTCCCCCACAGCCTCCTCCTCATTCCTACCAAACTTAGCGAGCGACTTCTTCCAACCCTCTTCCAACCGCAGCCCCTTTTTCCCTTTAGGCACCCTCTTCACTCCGTGTTGTCTTCCCATCGAGCTACATCTCCAGTGACCACTCGCCCCTGTAGAGATTCTCCTCTTCTGTTATAGGAACTGCTAAGGAATCACACAACTTCACAGATTGCTAGTTATCATTTCTGATGTCAGGTGGGCTTCCCTTATTGCTGAGTCACTTGTCGCTGTCGTTCCTATCTTTGCTGAATTTTCTCTTCCATTTCCTTGGTGGTTACAGCTTCAACCCTCTAGCTGTCCCCTGCTCCCTCACCACATCCACCACACCCTCCGCGCCCCTCCGCATCATCAAACAACACTGCCTCCTTCCCATCTCAGACAGAACAGAGCCGTCCGATATAACTCCCTCTACTTCCAAATTCCTGATCCCCAACATTGATTCACCTAGCGCTGTGAATCAGAGACCCAACTTGGTGGTAGTGGGTTTGGGTTTCGGTATCTGCATCCATACTACTACTCCTTTCTTCTTGAATCCTTTTATGTAAGACTCATCCGTCTGTCCATGTTCTGGACCCCATTACCTCTTACATCTTGCCAAAATATGCTGTGCATTGATCATCCCTATATCCTGTCTTTACTCTCTCTCTTTCTGTCTCTACTGGCTCCTACATAACTGAATCAAATAAATTGTTTCGAGTGTGAGGAAACCTTAGTGGCATCGTGGTTAATTGTTACAGCTGCTAACTAAAGGGTCAGCAGTTTGAATTCACTAGGCAGACCTTGGAAACTCCAGGGGACAGTTCTGCTCTGTCCTACAGGGTCACTATGAGTCTGAATCAACAAGAAGACAACAGGTTTGGTTTAGTGTGATTAGAAAGTGTCCATGATAGTGTGCAGGCACCGGAGAGGGAGAGCAGTGGAAGCTGCATATAGGTGGGCATGTAAATTTATATGTGAATGTACATTTTCACTCAGTTATGTTAAATAAAAATAAAAATTTAAAAAAAAAAAAGAAAGTGTCCATGGCTTTTCTTATGAAATCTTGTGTATCAGGTATACTGTCTCTCCTGTCTCTACACTAGAAAGCTCTCCACTAGACTTAGCTCAAAAATTTCACTCTGTATAGGCACTCTTAGGAGGAAGAGATCTCTGTATTTGAATTTCCATAGCATTTTGGGATGTCATTTATCATACACTGTCCTACATTATAATTTGCCCATTGCTCTTTCTCTCCCCCTGCCTTCTTCTCTCTCCCCCCTTTTCTTCTTTCCTTCCTTCTTTTCTTTCTTTTAACACTGTAATGTAGCACTTACAATGTACCACGCACTGTTCTAAACACATTTTAAAATATTAACTCATTAAACACTACCAAAAGTCTCAAGCATTTGCTCATTTAAATATCTGTATATAGTGGCCTATCCAGGATTTTTAAAAAAATATTGGAGGCAAAATTCATGATGCTGCCTCTCCCTACTTTGTTGTCCCAGAGCTGGGTAAGCACCTTGCATATAATAGGTATTCAATATGTTTTCAAATGCATGAATACGTGGAAAGAATTTAGTCAATGTATAGGCTTGATGTTAGTGAAAAAATGTCATACCCTGCCTTGTACCATAAAGTGAAGACATCCTTCACATGGTCTTCTAGTCATGATGTACTTTAAAAAAAAAAAAGCCATATAAATCTCCTAGAAAGAATTCAAGCTGAAGTTCTCATATTGTCTTTCAGAAAGTCTAGAACAATCCAGTGGTTCCTCGATTACTAAAGGAATCACTGTTTCCTTTACTGAATTCAAAATGCGGTAACTGATCTGTATTTGGTAAGTAAGGCAACAACATGTCTATAACTCTAGAATCCTTTGCAGCCAGTTCGATGCTCACACAGAGAGAAGCATGTGACAGCTAAGGACTGAGATCTACCCATGGTATTACAGAGTTACGTCTCCTAATCCACAGTCACTTCCAGGCATGCACTCATGAAATGGAATGGCAGGCAGTACTGCCTGAATGGCTGGTGCTACCGTATTTCATGAAATCTGAACACATTAGCTGTAAGACACATATTTTTACATAACACTAAGAAATTTTAGGCAACCCTAGTGGTATGGTGACTAGATGCTATAGCCACTAACTAAAAGTTTGGCAGTTCAAATCTAGTAATTCAAGAAATTTTAGACACAATGATGATTAAGCTATGTCAAACGATCCACTGTAAAAAATTTTAGAGATATTATAGTATATATCACAGGATCAATGAAGTACAAAATTAACCTTTTTTCAGCAAAACTATAATATCCTAAAGAGCAAGGAGCTTTATTTTTTTATACTTTATACAATTTTCCATAGAGTACACAATCAATAGTTTTTTGTTCAGTTTAAACAAATATCTACAAAAGCCAATTAAAATTTCCCAGGGGATAGAGAACTTCTCAGTCTATAAAGAGTCATGATAAATCAGTAGCTTACAATAATAAATAATAAATTTATGTCAAAAATAAGTTCAGAGGAATTTTCAATCAAGTACATGAACAGGTTCCTTTTCATTGGAAGTATAAAGTGCAAGACATAAAGCAGGCTAATCCTCAGTACCTATTTGTGTACATGCATAATCTCTTTAAAATAAATTCCAAGGACAGTCTAGAATGGTAGACAATAGGTTCCCTGAGAGTTATAGGCAGAACCAAGATGGTGAGAAATCAACCAGATTCCAGATGTTTGTTATTTGTATATGAACTGCTGGAGAGGGGAGCACATTTCTGTTCTGTCCTCAGAGATAACTTGTGCTGGTGCTTCCTGCTTAGGTAGCTAGGTGAGGAGATAGGTAGGTAGGTAGGTAGATGGATGGATTAGGGGAAAGAAATAAATGTGAATTCATGCTGGACTATGGGATAAAAGGAAACCCCAGTGGCACGGTAGTTACGTGCTGTGGCCGCTGATCAGAAGGTCAGCAGCACAAATTGCCAGGCACACCTTAGAAACTCCATGGCCAGTTCTACTCTGTAGTGCAGGGTCACTATGAGTTGGAATCGACTCAACAGCACTAGGTTTGGTTTGGTTTTTGTGGGATAAAGAGAAAGAGATTACAGTAGAATTATGTATCTAAAAGAAAATTATAAAACTATCCAGAAAATGTGATCTCTTTCTTAGTGGTTAAAAATTTATGTCAAACATATTATGCAATGCCTTAGATTTTCCTAAAATTAGGAGATCGTGGGTGGTGTAAATGGTTAACAGACTGGCTGCTAACTGAAAGACTGGTGTTTCAAAACCATCTAGTGGTGCCCCTGAAGAAAAGCCTGGTGATCTGTTTCCAAAAGGTCATGTCCGAGAAACCTTAAGGCACACGTGAAGGGCACTGTGAGTCAGAAACCATGCAACAGCAACTGGTTGGCTGGTTGCTATGTGTATTAAACCTACATTGTCTGGTGAGATCAAATTAAAACATCTTCAATTGTTATATAAACATATACAGGACTTCATCTTTCCTAGGATCATGGACTTCTGGAGATAAACAGGACACTTGAAAAATCAAACCTCTGCTGTAGAGTCAATTCCAACTCACAGTGACCCTATAGAACAGAGAACTGTCCCAAAGACTTACAAAGATGTAAATCCTTTATGCAAGCAGAATGCCACATGTTTCTTCTGCCAAGCAGCTAATGGGTTCGAACCACCTACTTTTCAGTTTGCAGCCAAAAGCTTAACCACTGTGCCACCGGGGCTACAAAGAACACTAAAAAGTAATTTAAAAAAAAAAAAAAAACTCTTTGCTGTGAGGAGTCGATTCTGATTCATAGTGACCTTAGAGGACAGAGTAGAACTGCCCTTGTAGGGGTAGGGAGCAGCATAGGAATTCAAACTGCTGATCTTTCTGGTTAGCAGCCAAGCTCTTAACTGCTTCAAAACATTTCATAGATAACAAAACAAGATTGAAAGGTTGTCTATAATTTGCCTAATGCATTTGGCCACTGGCTAAAAACCAATGAATTAGGCAAACATGCTTTTACTAAGGAATCCATGCACAGAGCCTGATCAGAGTTAGGAGACAGAGTGAGGAAGAGAACTTTAAGTCTTTTGTTAATTTGTGTAAGGGGAACATGTATTGGGGGAGAATGAAAAAAAAGCATAGGATACAGACAAATGGAAATGTTAGCAGGAACACTTGAAATACTGCCCAGAGAAACACATAGGAAACGAGGAGGCCCATGAAGTTATTGTTTAATAAAACCAGCTTGATATTTCAATATAAAAGCAAAAATGGCTGTAAAGTAAGCAAGCGTCTCGTTAAAACCACTCTTAAATTCCACTTTGCAGGCCTCATCAGAATATCAAAAGGAAACAGCACAATTTTTGTCATTTATAAATTACCAGATATTCTTTTACAATCATCTTTCATTTATTCTGAAAACCTCCAAGTACTCTAAGTGCCAACTTTATCAGGTATGTATCCATATAGGGCATCTTTACATGCATGCATTCAAATACCTATCTAAATACATAAACCAGTACAGCAATTTTATGTTTCAAAAACTGAATAGCTAGTGTAGTAAACAAAATCAAGCACTTTTCAAGAAAAGGACTGCTATGTTTGTAGATCTACACAAACAACGTGAGTTTTTGTTGTTGCTGTTGTTTAATCCCTCAGGTAAACCCCTCTTAACAGAATCAACTTAATTTCACTTGACATTGTCCTTTCCAGTACTGCAAATTCAATGAGCGCAGCAGGTCTTGATCTTGGTTTTTAACAGATGGCCTCAACAATATGACAGTAATAGCATCTGACATGTGTTGTTTCAATGATCTCTTTTACTCTGGCAAAAGTATGGAAGCGTTAGCTCCCATGTGTTCCTTCAGAATGTTATTTCTGGCACGGTCTTCTTGGCATATGTTATGAAGAACCATTCATGACAAATTAAATTTTCATTAAGATTAAAAAAAAAAACTTTATAATCTGTAATTCTACAGTGTGTCTCAGCAGTTTCCATGCAAAGCGGCCAGTTTCACAAATAACTGAGAATGAGGACGAGGTTAGATTTATTTTTTAAGAACTGGTTGCTTTGCTTAAGGAGCACATGAAAGAGAAGCCTGGAATCCAGGAATGGAAAAGAGACAAGATGCCTGAAAGGTTCATGTCGTCATTTCAGCACATTTTGCAGAGAAACAAAAAACCACAGATTCCCAGGAAATGCATCAAGGAGGTCAAACCTCATGATGTCACTTTGAATGGCACCATATGGGCCAGCTAGAGCCGCCAGAGTTCTTGTACCTTTAGGGTAAAGCTTTAGAGCTGATGGTGGCTGTAATTAACGGTTTCTTCTAACTGTGCAATGGAATTTTCCTGAAGGACTCAGTGGTTTCACTCACTGGCAGGTTTAGTAAAATGGGATTTCTGGCAGCGCGGTGCTTTCAACTCAAAGTAACTAAATCTAGGTAAAGCAGAAACATCAATGACTTTCAGCAAGCATGCCTCATAGAAATGTTTAAGAATCATAAACCACTGCTGATTGCTTCTTTCAGAAGCAAGCTGCACCTAAATAGGGACCAGAAGACGTAAGAAGGCTAACCTCGGCATGTTTTCCTGAGCTTGCACTTCAATCCCAGATATATATATATATATATATTTCTATAATAATATAGTCAAACCTACTTAGTAACTGGCAAACTATTTTCAATGCACACTGGAAATAATAGCTACTATTTGGGAAAGAATTTGAACATAATTTATTGTCTTGACTCATCCTTAGCATAGCCTTCACTTTAGTGATATTTCAAAACCTATAGAAGAGAAAACCTCTTCGTATATAAGTTCTGGCTGTAAGTGTGCTTCATTAGACTCTTTTCAATATTTTCTTTCTACCGAAAATAGACTTTAACCATTCACAAGGAGGGTATAAAAGTGTGTAAACTGAAGTGCAAAATAGTGGACAATAAACAAATAGGTTCTATTGAACATATTTATAATAACAAGCACATAAATATTACCTATGCTTATAAAATAAACACTTTATACTTTTCCAAGTGGTTTCTTGTAAGATTCTAAAGTAAAAAGAAAATTATTAAAAAAAAAAAAAAAAAGCCAAGTGAATGCAACAAAAAAAATAAGAGCTCTGCAAGACTTGCTTCTCCTTGACCATTTACTAAACAGAAAAAAAAGGAGGCTAAATAGGCCAGCAGCTGCAAAATCTTTAAAAATTAAAAGGAAAAGGAAGCTTCAAGAAATGGATGGGTATGAGATTCAGTGCTTCACAGACTCTATCAAAGAACTCAGAGGAATGAGGGTTTGTGGAAGAAAGGGGCTGAGAGCATCTGAGGGAATCAAAGGAAGTGCACACGTGAGACAGGAGCATCTGTGCCGGAAGGAGCAACGTGTCCCCGGAACCAGCAGGTCATGCTACGAGAGAACTTCCTGGAGACTGACTGTAGCTCTCCAGCGTTCAGTCCCCTAAATCCCTTAAGGAAGAGGTCGGGCCATCTCATACAAGGTCCAAGATGAAATTGCTTTTGTCAAAATCTGATCTAAAGCAGATAATTCACAGCCAATTTTTACTGTATTCACTGGAAAATTGGTATGTGAAATACAGTAAGACTCTACCTTCTCATGAGATTAATCTTTTGTATTAGGTGTTTCTGTAGACAAAGCATGTCACCAATTATTCTAAATAGTATCATAATTCTCCATTGAAGGCCATCTGGGTAAGAAACTGATTGGCCTCCAGAGATGTTACAGCCCAGGTGAAGTAAAATAGAAATAAAATAGATATTTTTCCCAAAAGAATCAATTTTACATTAAACACGAAGAAAATTCCCATATTTTTATAAAATCCAAAATCTGGACAGGCCTCCATTTCTTTCTTTCTTTTTAATATTTTATTGTGCCTTAAGTGAAAGTTTACAATCCCAGTCAACTGACAAAAACTTACACACATACACTACCATGTAACTCTAGCTGGCCTCCCCACACTGTACAAACACACTCCTTTCCACACTCTGTTTCCATTTCCACTCTGCCAGCTTCTGTCCCCCTCTGCCCTCTCATCTAGCCTCTGAACAGGAGTTATCTGGTTAATCTCATACATCTGCTTAAACCAAGACGCACATTATTCACCAGTATCATTTCTTGTCTCATAGTCCAATCCAGTCTTTGAAGAGTTGGCTTTCGGAACAGTTTCAGTTCTAGGCTAACAGGGAGTCCTGGGGCCATGAATTCCAGGGACCCTTCAGTCTGTCAGACCATCACGTCTGGGCATTTAATAGAGTTTGAGTTCTCTACCCCTTTATTCTCCCATGATATCAGGGACTCTTTGTTGTGTTCTCTGTCAAGGCAGATATCGGTAGTGACTAGGCACCACCTAGTTCTTCCGGTCTCATGCTGATGTAGTCTTTGGATTATGTGGGTGGCAAGGTGGTTAAGTGCTGTGTCTGCTAACCAAGAGGTCAGCAGTTTGAGTCTTCCAGGCACTCCTTGGAAACCCTTAGATGACAGATCTACTCTGTCCCGTAGGATCGTTACAAGTCAGAATCAACTTGGCAGCAGTGAGTTTAGTTAGTTTGGGTTTCTGTCTCTTGGGCTCATACTTTCTTTGTCTTTGATGTCCTTCATTGTCCTGTACTTCGGTTGGGTTGGACCAGTTAATGCTACTTACATGACTGCTTGTTAGCAGTCATGTTACTCCAGACACCACTCACCAAAATGGGATTCAGTGTTTTTTTGAACTGATGTCCCCTGAAACCAGAGAGTCCAGGGACCCCCCTGACCCTGGGACTCTGTCCTTTGAACTGTTTGATTATATTTAGGAAACTTCTAAGCTTTGGATTTACTCTAGTTGTGCTGACATCTCCTCTGCTATGTTTTGTCCCTCCCTTCACCTAACTTAATTCTTATCCCCCTCCCTCTCCACCCCTGTAACCATAAAAGACTGTTTTCTTCTGTGTTTAAACCTTTTCTTGAGTCCATAAAAAAGTGGTGTCATACAATATTTGTCTTTTGCAACTTACTAATTTCGCTCAGCATAATGTCTTCCTCATTCCTCCGTGTGTGTTCCAGATTCATCATTGTTCTTCATCATTGCATATTATTCCATTGTGCGAATATACCTTAATTTGTTTATCCATTCATCCATTGATGGCCACCTAGGTTGATTCCATCTTGTTGCTATTGTGGACAGTGCTGCAATAAATATTGGTGTGCATGTATCTATTTGTGTGATAGTCCTTATTTCTCTAGGATATATTCCAAGGAGTGAGATTACTGAATCATACAGTATTTCTATTCCTAGATTTTTAAGAAAGTACCAAATTGATTTTCAAAGTTGTTGTACCATTTTACATTCCCACCAACAGTAAGTAACTATTCCAGTCTCTCTAACACTTCTCCAATACTTATGATTTTCTGTTTTTTGGATTAATGTCAGCCTTGTTGGAGTGAGATGATATGCCATTACAGTTTTTGATTTGGATTTCTCTAATGGCTAATGACTGTGAGGATTTCCTCATGTATCTGTTGGCCCAGGCCTCCATTTCTAACCATATCCAGTAAAAGGAGAAGTCAATGACAAAAACCAGAGCTATTTAGATATTTTAAAATATTCTTCTAAGCAAATTTTGATCAAAAAAATAAAAAATAATAAAGACGGGAGGGAGGGGGGTGGAAGGAAGGCAGAAAGGGAGGCAGAAGGGCAGTAAGAGAGGAAGGAAAGAAGCAAGGAAGCCAATAAGAAGAAGCAAACAAAGATTCTGTGTGCCTAAAACTATGCTTGGCACAATGAGATACTAAAGTCCATATATAAGATAAAATTCTTATAGACTTAAAACTGAGTCAGAGAAATGGGATATGGGCAGCAATTAGGGAATTGTCAATAACTATATTCAATGGACAACTACAATAATGATTTACAAATAAAGAGAGCAGAACGTTTGATCAGGGTAAAGATCAGGGTAAAGCTAAGATTAGAGAAAGTTCTTGAAAGTAGAATAGCAATTTCAGTAAATGCAGAAATTTTAGACAAGGATTGCTGAACGAGCACAGGCAAGAAAGGTGAAAGGAGCAAAGCACATATCATAGCACTATCAGAGAAGAAGATTCATTTGACTAGCATGACGATGACAATGATGTACACAGTATGCCGACACAATGACATCTTCTCTGTAGAGGGATTGTTTTAGTCAGCTAGTGCTGCTCTAACAAATACCACAGAGTACACAGCTTTAAAAAGAGAAATGTTTGTTCTTACACAGTGCAGTGGACTACAAGTCCAAATTCAGGATGTCTGCTCCAAGGGAAGGCTTTCCCACTGCTGGCTTTGGAGGAAAGTCCTTGTGTTGCATCAGTCTTTGGTTGGGGAGCATCTTGGCACAGGAACCTCAGGTCTGAAGGGCATGCTCTACTCCCAATGCTGCTTTCATGATGGCATGAGGTTCCCAACTCTCTGCTTGCTTCCCTGTCCTTTTATCTCCCATAGGATGAAAGGATAAAAGGTGGTACAAGCCACACTTCGGGGAAACTCCATTAGCAAGGGTGTTGTAGTCCCACCCTAATCCTTTTTTAACACAATCATCCTATTAGCCACAAGCGGCAATTTGGACTTAACAGTATGATAAAATCAAAACATGGCAGGCAATCACTGAATACGGCCCAGCCACATTACTACACATATTTTTGAGGGGACACAATTCAATCCACGAGATAGTAGATAGATAGAGATGATGGTATAGTTATAGATACAGAAACAGATTCATTTACATTTCTGTACATAGGTAGCGTGAGAAACAACCAAAAATACCAAACCCACTCTCATTAAGTCGATTCTTACTCATAGTGACCCTGTAGGATAGAGTACACCTACCCAATAGAGTTTCCAAGAAATGCCTTGAGAATTCAAATTGCCAACAGCAGCCATAGCTCTTAATGACTATACCACCAGTGTTTCCTGGGGAAACATGGCCTGTAAATATGTAATACATTAGACATGTAAATATCTACATATTTTGAGCTCCTACATACTGAAGAGCAAATTATCCCTAATCTATCTAATCCATTTGTAACATCTTCCAGAATCTCCCTAGACACAAAGAAAAAAAGAAATGGTAATAACAATGTGTTGTCTTTAGACAGAATTCTTTGTGAAATAGTTGGAAGAATCTTACAAGAATTACATGTATTTTTATGTCTCCATGAGGCAAGTAGATAAAGAGCTTTTATCTGCAATTCAGACAGGATGAATAAAGGTGTTAAGTGACTTGTTCATGCCATGTTTCTGGCAAAATTTCAAGTGACTCTCTATAATTATTTAGCTTTTCAGGTGGCTTTGGAAATTTCTCTTTCTCTACCCTGGCGAGTGCCTCCATTGTCTTCTGCACTCTTGCCACAGGGATAATAGGGCTGTGATAGCAGGCTGCGAGGGTGTCATTAGCCTCTTCCTGGTCCATCAGTTCACCTCTCATTCAAAAGGAGCTTCAGAACAGTTGGCTAAAAGTTTCCTATTTATTGTTGTTGTTTTTTTTCACACACACACACCCCCTTCTAATTTTTTTAGCTTAGCATTCTCTCGTTTTCCTGAACTGAAACCACACACAGGAAAATTCAGCTCAGCCTCAAAGAATACAATTTAATCCATTTAACCATCCCTCTGTGTTTAAACCCATTTCAGCATAAATCTCTTTTCTGCAACCCTCAAACACAGGAAATCAAGACTTCTAGTGTACATTATCTGTCAATCTGTGGTTTTAGCTCAAGTGAGATAAGAGAGAGATTGAAATTTTAGGTCCTCTCCTTCTCAGTCAACTCATGTAAATAAAATTACAGTCATTTCTCTTAGATTGGAAATACAATAAGCCTAGAAGTCAAGAAGACTGAATCTGAGACCCAACTCTGCTGTAACTTGCTATTTTATGAACTAGAAATATCACAGGGTTTTAAAACAGTACAGATCTGAGCAAAAATACTGACTTGCTATCCGACACAGAAGAAATTACTTAACTTCTCTGACCCATCTGTAAAGTAAATACTACTTAATTCATAGGGTAGTTATGAGGATCAGATGGATCAGTTTATAAAAAGCAATTAACAGATGCTTCATATACAGGTGGCATTCAATAATATTCATCTCCTTTCCTATAAAATAAAGGAGTTGGATTAGAGCAAATTTAAGGTCCCTTCTGGTACTAACATTTTATGTTTCTATTATTTTTCCGAGGTATTGTAAATTGTATATCAGTCTGCTTCCCTTTCCTAGCCTCCAAGCAATACAGCTGCAAACACTTAACTCCCACCTGTACACCCAAATTAGCTGCAGGCTCTGAGGCTCTTAAGACCAAACCTCAACATTGTTTCCCATTTTCAAGAACTGAGTGGTTGGTTGACTTCCTGCCTCATACCCTTTTCCTCTTCCATCTTCTTATCTCTCAATTCTCTCTTTATAAAGGGAAGTCAGTCTCTGAGCCCTATTACAAGACATGGTGACTGCTACCTGCTCTAACCCTGCACTGACCACCTGCATGCTTGGACAGTCACTACCTGCCTGCTGCCAACTGGACAGCCCTAACTCACTAGCCTGGACATCTGTCTGCAGACCACTGCCAGGCCTCCCAGATACCAACTACCCACCTGTCAGCCTGCCTCAAAGGGCTGGCTGCATGAGAGCCAGCCCTGTTATCTCCAGTCCAGCTGAGCCCAGGCCACTGATGAGTTCTCGCCTATGAGCCAAACCTTGGCCCTAGTGGGTGTTGTCTCAGTTGCCTAGTGCTGCTGTAACATAAGTATCACAAGTGCATGGCTTCAAAGAACAGACGTTTATTTCTCCCTAGTTCTGAAGGCTTAAAGTTCAAATTAGGTCTCAACTATGCTGATTACTTCCTGGTTAGTAAGTCTGGGCTTGGGAGTCTCTGCTCCAGAGCTAATGAACTTAAAAGTCATGACTGCTTAGTTCACGTGGTCAGAATAGCTTAGCTAAACTACGACTATTCCTGTTTCACGACCATGGACAGTATCTCTTACCTTGGCCAGCTTGCCCCTAAATGTTTGCTGATCTTCATATGGAAAATCAGGTGAAAGCAAGGATTATTCCATCTAAACTCATCAGCATTAAAGAAGGTCAACTGTAATAACAACATAAATTACAAAAACATGACAATAGCTAATAATAAAAACTATCATTGGAGAGTCTATTCCAACTCACAGGGACCCTACAGGGCAGAGTAGAACTGCTCCATAGTTTCCAAGGAGTGCCTGGCAGATCCAAACCGCCAAACTTTTGATTAGCAGCCGTAGCACTTAACCACTATGCCACCACCAATTCATAGCGACACATCATCATCAGGTAGCAGTAATTGAGTATAAATACATACAAGGGAATAAATACAAGAAAGATTAAACAATAAAAATCAGATCATGGTTTTTTTTTCCTGACTAAAATTCTCTTGTGATTTCTATTATTCTTAAAGCTGTACTTAAACTCTCTACTAATATAGAGACTGAAAAATTCCACCCCCCCCCTGCTGTTCCTGCACCCGCCTAACCCCCCCTTCATTTCACAGCAGCTCTCGCCGGACAAGGACACTCTCCTTTGATAAGCCCAGCGCCTGCTTGCTCCCTTTCAAAGTCTTACACCCTCCTGATAAGATGCAGCTGCTCCCCATCAAAGCCTGCCACTCACCTAGCAGGATGCCCCCTCCTCAGAACCCTGCCCACTCACCCCATTTGTCTCAACTACGACTATACTGTAACTAGCGGCTTGAAACTTGACTCAGGGCCGTTTTATTGGAACCTACAAAGGTCCTATTTGGCCTGCTGGCATAATAAACAGCCTCTTGCCTCTTCCTGGGTGTCGTTCACTTCTTCACTACCATAGGGCACAAGGCCATCCTCTGATCCCTGCCTGCCTTTCTTGCTGTCTTCTCCTATCCCTCTTCCCTTTGCTCACTGCACCCCAGACTCAGCACCTTCTGTGCCTCAGTCACACCAGGCAAGTCCACCCAGAGGGCTTTTGCCAGAGACAGAGTATCCAATAAACAGGGCATGTGCAGACTTACTTGTGCTTATATACTAATCCATAGTACACAATTTCTCCTGCTTTCACGACATCTTTGACAAGCCCATGCATACTTTGTTTACTGATTAATTTGCCCTGGCTTTTGCACTTAGGGTTCTGTCTATCTAGAACACACTTCTCACAGATCCCTATTTATCAGCCATTTCGTAATTTAGATCTTACTCTTCTCAGTGAGATCCTCTCTTTCCAAAGAGACCTTCCATTACTGCCCCCACATAATACCATTTGAAAATATTTTCTTTTACTGTTTATTTTATTTTTGATTGTCTAACATGTTTTGTCATGGATGCAGTGGTGATTCAGTGGGAGAATTCTCACTTCCTAAGTGGGAGAACCAGGTTCAGTTCCTGGCCAATGCATCTGATGTGCAGTGGAGACTTGCTTATTGCTATGACACTGAACAGATTCTAGCAGAAGAACTTGCAGACTCAGATGGAGTAGGAAGAAATAAATGGTAACCTACTTCTGATAATCAATCAATGAAAATTTCATGGATTTTAATAGTGTGATCTGAAACCAGCCATGGGATGGCACAGGATTTGACAATGATTTTTTGAATTGTACATGGGGTCAGTAGTTCAAATCTACCAGCCACTGCTTAGAAACCCTACAGACAGCTCTACTGTGTCCTATAGGGTCACTATGAGGCAGAATCAACTTGTCAGCAAAGGGCTAAACCCATTGCCATCAAGTTGGTTCTAACTCATAGCAACTCCATAGGACAGAGTAGAACTTCCCCACAGAGTTTCCAAGGAGCACCTGGTAGATTCAAACTACCAATCTTTTGGTTAGCAGCCATAGCCCTTAACCACTATGCAACCAGGGTTTCCATTAGAGGTTGAGTACTTTTCCCAGGTCACACTAAACAGGTGACTGAGCTCAGATGTAACACATGCAGGTCTAGCCATCTGCAAAAGTAGAGCTGTCTCACTACATACCACAAAGTTTGAGAATGTTTGAAAACCATGTGTCGCACTATACACATTTCCCCATCTAAATACCTATTTACTTGGTACTTTAAAAGAGAATTTAAAACAATTTGTGTCAAAAATAATATGTAAATTTTATTATCATCACTACCGACACAATTCTTATCTCAATTCTTTTCCCTGCCTGAGAAACAAGATGTTGCTTGATGGTGAAATGTTCCCAGTGCTTAGATCTAATATGTTATGTAGAAGGGCAGTTCCACTAAATAGAAATTATAGATGGCAGATGTCCAGGGCTAATTTATTGCCTTTTAAATGAAACAGCAAGAATGTCTTTGAAGGGACATTTACACCACCTAATAAGTGATCTTCCAAAGTGCAGCCTGTGAGTGTTGATTAACCAGCGCAAACTGCTGAGGTTAATGAATAATGCTAATCTGAATTCATCTGCATAAACTCCCTCTACTCAGGATTTTATTCCTGTAGCTTTCTCTTGAGATGACTATTTACAAGCTATGGTAGGAATTAGACACTTGCAAAAAGTGTCTGACACCTACATTCTTTAAACATCTATAAATGTAGAAGTGACCTAGACATGGAAAAAATAGATAACAGAGAAAGACTCTTGACTGTTTTGTATCCAATCAGCTTGCCTACAACAAGCCTGAAAAGCCAGCCTTAAAGATGAGTAAATAGGTTATGATCTGTTAGATAAAGGATTCTTCAGGGGAAAGAAAAGTATGACAGCACACACAATTAAAACAACCTGCCTGAGCAACACAGAACGATGACAAGTAAACAAGTGTGAGCAGCTAAACTAGATAATATTCTGAAACAACTGAATAGAACAAAAACTAATCACTGCCACTAAAAAAAGTGGGGAGAGCATTAATAGTCTCCTACCAACAGCCTGGAAGAGCACACGGTCATAACCAATCCAGCAAATAAATCGAGTGGACCAGTCTCAGGAATATGAGAGCACTGTATGGTGACATCAAAATGGATTTTTCTTCACATGCTGAACATTTCCTTAAACAAAAGCTAATGTTCATCATTCTGCCCTGAGTTTTCACTTCTCTGCCTAAACTGCTAGTGAAAAAAAATGATAAAATTCAGTGATGTAAAAGCCCTTTGATTTCTCTGGAAGAAGTCTAGAGCCTAGATTCAAGTATCACCACTTTATTCTTTGCTGTATAAACAGTGCCGAAATCCTCTGAACCCACAGTCTTTGAGCACCTGGGTTTCTGGTGCTAAAATATATTACGGGCTCGCCTGTCATTTTCCTGCCTTGGTGTCTTCCTAGGGCTGCCATAACAAAATGCCATAAAATGGGTGGCTTTGAAGAATAGAAATCTATTGTCTTACTGTTCTGGAGAAGAGAAATTCAAATTCAGAGCATTGACAGAGCCATGCTCTCTCTGTCCATTCTAGGGGAAGATCCTCCCTTGTTTTCTTTCAGTTTCTGTCAGTCTTGGGTATTTCTTGGTGTATCTTGGCTTTCAGATGCATCTTCATATAGCATCTAGTTTTCCTCTGTAATGACTGTGCGTTCTCTTTAATAAGACACTACTCAGAAGGGATTAGGATTCACTCTACTCCAGTATGACCTCACTAACCTCATAAGGTTTGCCAATATGCTATTTCCAGGCAAGGTCATGTTCAAAGCCACCAGGGTTTAGCACTTCAACATATCTTTTGGAGGGATACATTTCAATCTGTACTGATTTCAGAGGCAAGAAAAAGCATATGGAAATGAACTCTCTCCCTTTCTTACCTTTATTTGTACTTGTTGCATGTCTTCCTTCCATACAAACTGGCCTCCCAGCCTCTGGTCAATTCCCCATGGCAATTTATCATACTTCCAGTTGCTAAAGAAGTTTACTTTTCCCCTTACACTCAAATATAGGCAATTCCCCATGGCAATCCATCATACCTACCACTGTGAAAGAAGTCTACTCATCTCCGTAAGTTCAAGTATCAGCAAATCTCTTGCCTGCCATAAACTTCTGATGATGCCCGTTTTTTACAGCAGAAAGTCCAGTGGTGTTATTGGTAATAAAAACAAGACACCTGTTCCCAAGAAATTTAGTCTCACACAGAGAACAGAAACTAATCACAAAATCTGTGAACAAAACTCCACTGATACATACATTTACCATGGCCAGCACAGTCATTTGTAATTGAGTCACCGTTTAAACATTAGAAATTCACATGAACCTAGCAGCTATCCAGCTTCTCCTTCCATGCCACTAACTAAAGAAAAAGATTTAGCGTGTTTTTGCAACAGTAGGGGACCCCGGATAGTGGAAACAGTTAGTGATTACAGTTCATCTAGAGGAACCTGGAAACTCTAGTGGCATAGTGGTTAACTGTTACATCTGCTAAACCAAAGTGTCAGCAATTTGAATCCACCAGGTACTCCTCGGAAACTCCCTGGAGCAATTCTACTCTGTCCTATAGAGTCACTATGAGTTGCAATTGACTTGGCAGCCATGGGTTTGGCTTTTTTAGTTAGAGGAACCTAGGAAGAAAAGTCTAGTGATTTTCTTCTGAAAAAAATAATGAAAATCCTATGGAGCACAGCTGTACTCCAATGCACTTGGGATCACCCTGCCACAAGTCAGCATTCACTCAATTTGCTTCAGTGACAAGAATGCCCTGGAGGTGAGGAGCTGGTGTTTCCTTTATAGAAGGCATTGGTCTGTAGTGTGTGAGAGTCTTCTCCACTGCCCTTTGCTTCCCTGACATCAAAGCCAAGTATTAGCTGCCATTTATTATCACACACTGTTGTTTTTCTCATGGAGGAGAAATATATCTCAAACATGGATCTATCAAAATTATAAGACTAAGTGATAAACCAAGAAGATCTCTTGTTTCAGAAAAACTAGACTATAACATGAATTCTGTGAAAGTGGAAACTATTTATACACATTTAATAAAGAAAGTGAGCCTGTGTCTTATATGTGGACTGTTGCACTTCTTTTCATTATCAGCTTGTTGCCTGAAGGCACTTGGATTTACAACCCCTAATCTAAACTGGGGAAACCCCGGTAGCATAGTGGTTAAGTGCTACGGCTGCTAACCAAAAGATCAGCAGTTTGAATCCTCCATGCTCTTCTTAGAAACTGTGGAGCAGTGCCACTCTATCCAATAGGGTCACTATGAGTCAGGGTTGACTCAGTGACAGGGGTTGGTTGGTTGTAATATAGACTATTAACTTCACGGAGAGAGAGAAAACATTTCAATGTTGTTGTCATGATGAGGAAACTCTGGTGGCATAGTGGCTAAATGCTACGTCTGCCAACCAGAAGTCACCTACAGCGTCACTATGAGCTGGAATCAACTTGAAGGCTGTGGGTTTGTCATTACCGTATCTTGTACCCCTAGAGAAATGGTTGACACATAGTAGATCCTCAGTAACTGTTTGTTGAATAAACATAGCCTAACAGCAAGGAAAGTGAATAGTTGAAAACAATAATTGCAATGAAATTGATGAAAACTCTAGAAATGGTATCTACTGAGCTTATGGTGTTACGGTGCTTTCCAAAATTATAATTTAGATACTTGGAGTAAAAAAAAAAAAGGATGATAAACTGACATCAAATTATACATATGCAACATTCTCTTAACGGAAAATTAAAGTTCTTCAAATTAAAGAGAAAAATCCCATGTAAAAATTAACAGTCTCTTTAGGGCTGATTTTCCCTGATAGGGGCTGAAAATAACTATTTTGTATTATAAAATTAAGGAAAATAGAGATAGACCAAGAAGAGAACAGGTGATTAAGAGGGGAACAAATAGTAAGAAACAGAGTAGAAAAGAGAACAGGAAATGGCCAATGAACACTGAGGATGGAGAGTCAAACTGTCAGTAATTCATTCCTCCAAGTGCCCGGCAAAGGTTCCAAGTTGTGAATGGCTGAAGATCAGTTCACAGTATTTTTAAAAATCTAGTCAGTAGTATTTTTATAGAAATAAGTGTCACTAGTTTAACTCTATGAAACAAAAATATCTATATAAAAACTTATACCAAGTATAACTGATTGTTACCTTGACGTGCTGAGGTCCCTCCGTCAGCTCTCATGTATATCAGACTTCCGCCATGTGGGATCTCTATTGTGAGAAGAATCAATCTGCATTTGCCAGTAAGAGAAAAAACATATAGTCCATAAAATAGGCCAGAAACTACTAAAATTTTTATTGACTGCCATTTAACATGACCTACTGATTTCAGTGAGTAAATGAGAAGATAATTTGGCAGGTGTGAAAGGGGTCCGAGAGGAACTTCAGAAAAAAGTAATTTCCCTGTTCCACATAATGTTGAAACCAAATGATGAGAGATTAATACGTATTTTCTTTTTCCTGCCCAAAATGTGTATCAATTTGGCTGGACCACGATTCCCAGCAGTGCATCATTTTCCCACTAAGGGCGTGGGGACACAGCCCCACAAAGACGTAGACCCTTGTTGTATTTGAACCCCCAGATCTTCTCTCCATCAGGGGTTGATGTGTACTTGGCAGAGATTCATAGGAAATAAAGACATGGAAATCATCCCGAAATATTCTCACTAGTGGAGCCTCTTCTTCTCTTCTATTTCAGCCTAACAGCTTTGGCCAACACAAAGACAGAAAACAACAATTGCTAAGATTGAATTTCTACTATATAATGAGGTAAAGGGTTAGTTAAGATTAAATTTGATTTAGAGCAGTAAAAAATTTCTTACACCTAAGTGTTGGGGTGACATAACATTCATTGCTGCTGAAGCACTTTTTAATGAGTCACTTTAATTTTCTGGAGTTCAGTCACATCTCACATTAAATGCAAAGTAGGATCACTCTTATTCTCAGCCTTTTCTGCTCTCAGTTCATGGGCTGCAACGTGGCAGACACTGTTCTAATCACTTTACCAAAACTCTCTGAGCCAAAGAGATACTATTATTGCCCCCATGTTACAGATGAAAACTCTGAGACTCAGAGGTTAAAGAACATATTTTGGGGGAGTCTCTGGGTGGTAAAATGGTTAAAGTGCTTGGCTGCTAACCCAAAGCATAGAGGTTTGAGTCCACTCAAAGGCACACAGAAAGAAATCCCTACATATTTACTTCTGAAAACTCAGCCACTGAAAACCCTGTGGAGCTCAGATCTACTCTGAAACATAAGGGTTCCCCATACTTTAGGATCCACTATGCAGAAACTTGTTTGATTTCCGGTTATGCTTTGTTTACTTGCTTGCTTTTTAATATTACCACTGTCCCCTGGAGAAGGACATGATGCTTAGACGAGGGTCAGCAAAGAAGAGGGAGACCCTCAGCACATGGATTGACAGTGGCTGCAACCATGGGCTCGAACATAGTGGCAATTTTGAGAATGGAGCAGAACCAGGCAGTGTTTGTTCTGTTGCACCTGTGGTTGCTATGAGTTTGAACCCACTGAACAGCACTCAACAACTACAGTTCTCCTGAAAATAATTCAAAAACAGTTGCTGCCAGCCAAGCCAAGTGCCTTCGAGTCAGATCCAAACAGTTGCAGTGGTATACCAACAAAAAACTACCAGAAAATCAAGCTTGATTCAGAAGAGGATGTGAAACAAGGGAAGATACATCATCACTGAGGTAAGATGGGTCTTGGCTGAAAGCAGAGAATACCAGAAAGGTGCTTACTTCTGTTTTATAAATTACACAAAGGCATTATGGATAATACTGAAAAGAGTGGAAATTCCAGAACACTTGATTGTGGTCTGGCAGAACCTGTGCTTAGATCAAGAGGTAGTCGTTTGGATAGAACAAGGGGATATGGTATGGTTTAAAGTAATGAAAAAGATGTGTCAGTTTTATGTTCTTTGACCATACTTATTCTATCTGCATGCTGAGCAAATGATCTGAGAAGGTGGACCACCAGGACTGGAGGAAGACATACAGCAGTCTGCAGCATGCAGGTGGCACACCCTGCATACCGAACACTTGAAAGACTTGCTGGTGGAGATCAAAGACTACAGCCTTCAGTATGCATTATACCTCAACATAAAATAAAAATTCTCACAACTGGACCAATAAGCAGCATCATGATAAATGGAGATAAGATTAAAGTTGTCAAGGATTTCATTCGACTTGATCCACAATCAACACCTATGGAAGCAGCAGTCAAGAAATTTGACTGATTTGCAATGCGCGAATCTGCTGCAAAAGACATTTTTAAAGTGTATAACAGTAAAGGTGTCACTTCGAGGACTTAGGTGAGACTGATCCAACCCAGGATGTTTTCAGTAGCTTCATATGCATGTGACAACTGGACAGTGAGTAAGGAAGACTGAAGAAGTGATGCATTTGAATTATGGTGTTGGCAAAGAATATTGTACATACCATAGACTGCCAGAATAATATGCAAAATTATCTTGGAAGAAGTACTGCCAGAGTGCCTTTTAGAAGCCAGGATGGTGAGAGTTTGTCTCACTTACCTTAGATGTTACCGGAAAGACCAGTCCTTGGAGGCTATCATGTTTGGTAAAAGAGAAGGTCAGCAAAAAAGAAGATCCTCACTGAGATGGATTATACCGTGGTTGGGGCAAGGGGCTCAAACAGAGCAAAGATTGTGAGGGCTGCTCAAGACAAAGCAACATTTCCTTCTGCTGTACATGGGGTCGCCATGAGTTGAAAGCAACTTGACAGCACATAGCAACGACTATGTCATACAGCTCATGAGCAAAAGAGCTAGGACTCAAAACCAGGCAATCTGACTACCGAGTCCTGAGTCTTAGCCAGCTGCTGTGATGGCTCCTCAGGCTGCGTGAAGCTTCCTGCTTTTGGACAACTGAAGTAGAAATCACACAGAGCAACAAGCTCCGGGTGTCTTTCAGTGTCCTGGAGTAGCCTTGCGATAGCGGGTACAGTAACTGAGAACATTAAACAAAATAAACCTCAGCAAATAGTTACTGATAAACTACGTTTGCCTTGACATTCTTCAAAAGCAGAAATTTAAAAACTCTTTTGAAAATAATGCCTGTTCCGGTGTTTCAAGTTTAAAAAAATGCCTTTTTTAATTTTGCCATAGAAATGAAATTGTGCCAGCACCTCACTCATAAGAGAGCCTGTGTGCTTTCACAGAGAGGAAAACCTCCCTTCTTCCAGTATTTGCTGGACTCTTGCAAGTCCAAGGGAAACCTACTGGGAACAGTTGGGCTCTCACGGAAACAGGAAGAAAGAGTCTTCACTATCTTATCTGTGAAGCTAACACTCCCTCACGTCCAGACCCAGGAGGAAGACCTTAGCCTGATACTTCTCCATAGGGGAAGGAGTAAAAATAAAGTCAGAGAGAGAACAACAATCTGATTAAAATCCCACAGCGTATTCTCAGTCTAATCTCTTTTCCCTCTCCAGCTTGATTTCAGCAATTATGTTTATCACTTAAATGCCTCCTCTTGTTCATAACTTTGATGATTCTCACGTGGGCTGCAGACTGTTTACTCTAATTGTTTTCTTATTAACATTCCCTTTTAAATGGCTACAAATAAGACTGACCTTCCAGAGTGAGTGACTACTCACTGCCCTTCCTCCAGGAGGGATTAACTTTGGAACTATCCACCAAGTACGTCCAGGGTGATATGTCCATTCGTTTTTTGTTTTTTGTTTTGCATATTTGTCTATTGGGTTAGGTTCTCTTGTTTGTTTTCTAGAAAAATGTGGGAACAAAAGATCAGTAGATCCCAAAGAAAATATCAGAAGGTACTAGAGACAAATGGACAAAGTTTCTGTAGGAGAGAACACTGACTCTTCATTCACATAGATCCACTGGTCTACTGCTTTAATTTTATTTAGGAAAGAAAACAAATTATTAATCTATGCCAGCGGTTTCAAGTCAAATTTTGTTCCCCCATCAAAAATTTGTGTAGCAATTTAGCTGGGCCATGATTTCTGGTACAGTGTTCTGTTCTACCATTATGTAAGTCCTGCCTCTATGATGCTAATGAGGATGAATGGCTGGCGGTTGTTTGGATGCAACGACTGTTTTGTGCCTTGAGGCAGTCTCTTGAGCTATAAAGGAAAGAAAATAGCAGAGAGGTTTGGGGACCTCATACCACCTAGAAAGCATCTCTTGAGAGCAGAGCCTATCTTTGGACCTGATACTCCTGAGCCAGTATGCTCTCATACTGAATTTGGACTCTTAGCCTATCGTACTGTGGTAGTTTCTCAAACAGAGTTTGGATTTGTAGCTTACTGGACTGTCACAAATAAAATTTCTCTTTTCAAAGCCATCTGCTTGCTGTATTTCTGTTAAAGCACCACTAAATGACTAAAACACCAGCCATTAAGAGTAGCACCATACAAGTTCAGTTTTCTTTATGCAAAGAGAAACTATCAGTTGATCATATGCAGGGGGAAGACAAGATTATACATTGCTGCCAGAAAAAAATCCCCCTTTGGAATGTGGAACATGAAGAAGTGGGATAATTAGTTTTTTTTTTTCCTCTCCACAAAGTGAAGATGTAAGTGAAGAGACATTAAAAAATGAATTAAAATAAAGTTCTAAAGAGTTTTTTGTAAAGACCTGAAAAACCTAACCCAACATATTGCCTGTGCCTTTACAAAAGTGTGTGATAAGTGGCAAAAGTCAGTGCCAAATAATAATTCTACATATTTTATTGATAATTGTCTCCAGCCTGGCATATGGAAGGAAACATAATCATCACAAGGAATTGCAGCAATATATTTGGTTCCTTTAAGCTTCTACTTCAATCACCTTCATAAAGTAGAAGAAATGAAAGGAACTTCGTAAGACAGACAAAGGAAACTAAACGTATTGATATATGCTCGGAGACCCAAACCGATTTCTTTCATCCACACACACATAATTCTCACTGCAGACAAGGCTCCAAGTTTTGGGATAAGCTCTTGCTCCCACCCATTAGAGCTTGGAGAGTGGCGGTGATCGTGTATCACTATCACTAAAACTGAGGAAACATGCCCACCCACCCCTATACCTATGAAGGAGAAGAAAAGTAAAAAATAATAATCACCAGCTTTCAAGCACTGACGTTTTATGTCTTTTATAAAGATCCATGAATCTTTCAAAATTAACGACAATGGCTAAGCTTCCTCCAAGGTTTTGCAGAATGCTGCCGGCATGTTTCTACAAGGTGAAACCATTTACTTTGCCATCAGAGGAGGGGCAAAGGAGTGCTTACAAAAATAAACTAGCTAGAAAATAAAATGACAAAGGCGAAGAATAATGTATGAAAGATATATCCCACCTATCCTTACTTTTAATCATTTCAAAACCTAAAGGAGAATTAAACTTATTTATTTCTCCAACTGAGGCCATTTTGCTGAAATTGCAAAATCAGCCATTCTAAGAAGAAGAACAAATCATAAAGACACTGAGCTTTCCAGAGGAAATGCTAGGGATTAAAGAAGGAAATACGGAAATTGAGTTTAGTAGAAAAGAAGTAGTTTCAGTGACTGCATCCTCTACTGTGCTATTTTAATAGCTAATTAATTAATATCCACTTTATAAAAATTTTCTGACAGAATAATTACCAAGTTCCTAACTAATTCCACTGTTGTTAAGTGCCATCGAGTCAATTCGGACCCTCTGAACAAGGGAAGAAGACGCAGCCTCGGTTCTGCACCGTCCTCGTAATTCTCACTCTGCTCGAGGCCGCCGTTGTGGCCACTGTTTCAGGCCCTCTTGTTGGAGGTCTTCCTCTTTTTACTGACCCTCTACTTCACCAAATAGGATGTCCCTCTCCAGGGACCAGTGTAGTCCTTTCTGATAACAAGTCCAAAGTATGTGAGATGAAGTTTCACCTCTTGTCTTCTGAGGAACATTCTGGCTATATAACTTTCAAGACAGATTTGTTAGTTCCTCTGGAAATTTGTGGCATATTCAGTATTTTTTGCCAACACCATAATCCAAAGACATCAGTTTTTCTTTAGTCTTCTTTATTCACTGTCCAGCTTTCACTTGTTTATGAAGTTATTTATGGATCAGGCAAACCTTATTCCTAAAAGTGATATCATTACTTTCGAACCCTTTAAAGAGGTCTTTTATGCCAGATTTACCCCATGCAATATGCTGTTTGATTTCCTGACTGCTGCTTCTAGGAATAGTGATTGTGGATCCAAGTAAAATAAAATCCTTTACAACTTTAATATTATCTCTGCTTATCATGATCTTATTTATGGGTCCATTTGTGAAGTTTGTGGTTTTCTTTATGTCGAGGTATAATCCATACTGAAGCAGTCTTTGCTCTTCATCAATAAAGATTACAGCATAGGAAACTCTGTGGGGCGATTCTTCTCCGTCCTGTAGGGTAGGGATGAGCTAGAATCAACAAGAAGGCAAAAACAGCTATAATCTTTAAGAAATCAAATCAGCACAATGTCTTTCTCCCACAAAGCAGCTGGTGGGTTCAAACTGCTGACCTTTCAGTTAGTAGCCAAATGCTTAACCACTGTACCACCGGGGCTAGAGTTCTTGAGCTATTCTTCACTGAACTAACTTATCAGATTATGCCATGCTCCTATCTCTTTGTAAAGCTTACCTGTTGAAGCCACAGAAAAGAGGAAATGCCTAGCAAGAGACTGTTCTGTTTACACTCAGTACTGCGTCTGCCAGTTGAGTTGGTTGCTTGCCAAGTCATTTATGTTTGTTCCCAACCCTGTTTATGCCTCTTAAACTCATCTTTGTAATCAAATAATTGTAGAATTTAATGAAATATTATGTAAGTCAATGATACATGAGTGCAAAACAGCATTGTGGCTTCTTTGCAAACTGTATTGAATGCTTTAGAAAATTTTATAAAGGTGAGCCACTAAAAAATATGGTATCAGATTAGGTGTGAGTCAGACAGTCATAAAATATTTTTAAAGATTCATAAAAACAGAAAGTATTGGCACTCAGGTTGCTTCTCTAGTGTCTTTAGGTTATTGCTCCACTTAAAAAAAAAAAAAAAAAAAAGCCAAATCCAAACTCACAGACAATGAATTACGGGTGTGGAGTTGTAGGTTTTTTTTCACAACGGTTAAGTGCTGGGCTGCTAACTGAGAAGTGAGGGTTTTGAACCCATCAGCTGCTCTGAAGGAGAAAAGACCTGGCAATCCGCTCCTGTAAATATTGCTGCCTGGAAAACCCTACTGGGCAGTCCTACTCTGTCATATAGGCTCACTATGAGCTGGAATCAACTCAGTAATAAACAACAGTGACAACAACAAAAAAAATGTAAGAAAGATAATGCAGAACTCAATCACAGTCTCAAAATGAAGACCACAGCTCTATATCAAAATATTGGAGAATTAATGTAATTATATATGTTCTTGAGGTAAATAAAATCTCTAAGATATCTTTTTAAAAATAATTCCTTGCTTTAACCACCTTCTTCAATTAAACAAATAAGCAATGACCATTCTAATTGCATTAGATAAAAGAATTTCTGATACTACTTTAATCTAGACAAGCAAAACATAGAGATGACACAATTCATTCCTAAAGTATGTCCTTCATAAACACAGAGAAAACACTGTCTGGTTGAACTGAACTTTGATTTTTGTTGTTATTTGTGTAATGCCTCATCTTCTAGTTATTGGAGTGAGAACATTAGAAGAACATAAAGGCTGCACACTTGCCTTTAAGGCAGTTTGCTCCTAATTTCTAAGATGAGAATTTCTGCATTGAAGTTTCTCTTTGATTCCTTTTATATCAGGATAAGAGTTTTGATGTAATAAATTACACTGTAACTTTACATTCATCATTTACTAGTGTAGGCTGCATTAATGCAGTTGCAAAGTCCTTAAATAATTAAGCAGACCTGTTCCAGTTCAGAAGAATATTTAACAGTGTGGCATAGAAAATATAACAGTGATTATGCTACTGCAAAATTTGACTTAGGGTTTCTGTCCAAATCCAGAACACTCAATAAAACTACTATGACCAGGCAGCTCAAAGAACAGGAGAGTATAGAAGACCCTAAAAACAGGGAGAACACTGCTGGGGTAGTAAGAAACAGATAAGAAGATGTAATAATAAACACTATCATGACTCCATCATTTAAGTGGCAGAAGGAAACTAAAACTTTGCCGCAAATAGTAAGAAACATCCTGTTCAAAGGAAGTTGTTTTCTAAAGTGGAACAAGAACATCTTGGATGGAAAAGGAGAGAAAGCTGGAGTCAAAACCGTTCTCTCAGCCACTTACAGCTAAGGTTTGTGTTCATTCGTTAATAAGGAGGATTTGAAAAAAGCTGGTCTCACTGTCATCACTTATATTCTGTCATATATGATTATATTTACATTAACCAGATAATAAACTAAGTATAGTTTTCATATCACAGTAAAAAATACAAAGTTTAAGAACCTCTTCAGATATGGCAGAAACTCTGGTGGTACAGTGGTTAAGAGCTTCAGCTGCTAACCAAATATTGGCAGTTCAAGTTCACCGTGCACTCCTTGAAAACTCCATGAGCAGTTCTACTCTGTCCTATAGGGTCACTATGAGTCAGAAATGACTTAAAGGCAACGATTTTGTTTCTGATTTATGTTTTCTGCTGTTTTGCAGGTATGGCAGAAGCTATTGTAAGACGTTGAGTTGTAACCCTGTTCACAACAACAGGAAAACTCTAGTATCCATTTGTTATGGATTGAATTGTGTCTCCCGAAAACATCTATTAATTTAGCTAGACCATGATTCCCAGAATTGTGTGGTTGCCTGCCATGTTGTGATATTACATGATTGTCTTATGTGCTGGAAACCTTACCTCTGTGATGTTAACCCCTATGCATGTGTCAGCTTGTCATACTGTTGTGGCTCACATGTTGCTATGATGCTGGAAATTATGCCACCAGTATTTCAAATAACAGTGGGGTCACCCATAGTGCACAGATTCTGGCTGAGCTTTCAATCTAAGACAGAGTAGCGTAAAGGAACTGGTGGTCTAATTTTGGAAAAAGAAATCGCCAGTGAAAACCTTATGAACAGCAGTAGAACGTTATCTATCTATCTATCTATATACTTGGAAACCCTCACAACATAGAGGTTAACAGCTATGGCTGCTAAGCAAAAGGTTAGCAGTTCAAATCCACCACGCACTCCTTGAGAAACCCTATGGGGCTGTTCTTCTCCGTTCTATAGGGTTGCTGTGAGTGAATCAATTTGACAGCAATGGCTTTTTACATATTTACTTACATGATTACTGGTTTTGCTTCTCCAGAGAATCCAGCCTAAGACATGTATATCTCAACTGAATTTACAGACTATCTGAAGAATAGATTTCACTAGCTAAACACAAATGACTAAAGACGAGATAAGTGGCAGAATGACATCAAGGATATCATATGGAAAGAAAGCAACAAGGTCATTAAAAAGTCAAGATAGAAAGAAAAGACAAAAATGGTTGTCAGAAGACATTCTGAAACTTGCCTGTCATGGATTGAATTGTGTCTCCCAAAAAATATGTGTGGTAATTTGCCTGGGCCTGGATTCCCTGTATTCTGTGATTGCCCTCTATTTTCTGATTTTCTGATGCTGTAAATCATAATCTCTGCCTGTGGTTAACAGAGTGGATTATGTTAGAGAAGATTAGGGTAGGACTGTAAATTCCTTCATAAGATCACCTCCCTGCTCCATTGTAAAAACAAGTTCCCCTGCAGTGTGGTTTGCACCACCTTTTGCCCTTTCATCCTACAAGAGATGAAAGGAAAGGGAAGCAAGCAGAGACTTGGGAACCTCATATCATCAAGAAGGCAGCTCCAGGAGAAGAGTGTGTCCTTCGGACCTGAAGTTCCTGTACTAAGATGCTCCCCGACCAAAGAATGATACAACACATGGACTTTCCTCCAGAGATGACAGAGGAAAGCCCTTCAGACACCCTGAATTCAGACTGGTAACCTACGGGCATGTGTAAGAACAAACTTTCCCTCGTTAAAGTCATCTACATTGTGGTATTTCTGTTAGAATAGCACTAGCTGACCAAAACGTTGTTGTAGCAAGGTAGCCAAGTGAAAGGAAAAAATTATAAAAGTAAAAGGACTGAATGGATTCTAAACAGTGGCTCAAAAAGTAAAGTATTACAACAACGTGCGCAAAGACCTGGAGACAGAACACCAAACAAAGACACTCTCAGCATTTCTCAAATTGAAAACCATGAAGAGAAAATTCAAGCCTCAAGATGCAGTATTGAAGAATCCTACCAGATAAATATTAAATGACATAGAAAGCATCAAAAGAAGTTGGAAGGAACATATAGAATCACTATACCACAAAGGATTGGTCGATATTCACCATTTCAGGAGGTACTTATGTTCACAAACCAATGATCTTGAAAGAAGTTGAAGCTGTACTGAAGGCGCTGGCTAAAAATAAGGGTCCAAGAGTTGATGGAATACCAATTGACAAACAGATGCAGTGCTGGAGGTACTTGCTTGTCTATGTCAAGAAATTTGGAAGACAGTTACCTGGCCAACTGACTGGAAGAGATCCAAATTTGTGCCCATTCCAAAGAAAGGTTATCAAACAGAATGTAGATATTATTGAACAAAATCAGTAGTATTACACTTCAATAAAATTTTTCTGAAGATCATTAACAAGCAGTTGCAGTGGCACATTGACAGCAAATGTCCAGAAATTCAAGTCAGATTCAGAAGAGGACATGGAACAAGGGGTGTCATTACTTATGCCAGATGGGTCATGGTTGAGAGCAGAGACTACCAGAAAGATGTTTATCTGTGTTTCACTGATTGTGTAAAGTATCTTAGTTATCTAGTACAGCTATAACAGAAGTACCAGAAGTAGATGGATTCAACAGAGAGAAATTTATTCTCTCAGAGTCTAGGAGGCTAGAAGTTCAAATTCAGGATGTCACCTCCAGTAGGAGGCTTTCTCTCAGTCGACTCTAGAGGAAAGACCTTGTCATCAATCTTCCTCTGGTCTAGATGTTTCTCAGTGCAGGAACCTAAGGTCCAGCAGACACATTCTACTCTTGGTGCTGCTTTCTTGTTGGTATTAAGTTCTCCAACTTTCTGCTCACTTCTCTTTCCTTTTATCACTTGTAAGGTAAAAGGTGATATAGGCCACACCCCAGGGAAACTCTCTTTACATCAGAACAGGCATGTGACCTGAATAAGGGTGTTATATCCAACCCCAACCTGCTTTAACATAACCCAATCTTGTCTCATATACCACAAGCAGAATTAAGGTTTACCACATACATGAAAATTACATTGTCAGTCATGAAACGGAGGATAACCACACAATACCTGGAACCATGGACTAACCAAGGTGACAAACATTTTGGGGGACACAATTCAATCCATCGCACAAAGGCATTCAACTGTGTGGATAGTAACAAATTATGGTTAACATTGCAACGAATGTGAATTCCAGAACACTTAAATGCACTCATGCAGAACCTATACAAAGACCAAGAGGCAACTGGTCGAACAGAGCAAAAGGATACTGCATGGTTGAAAATCAGGAAAGGTGTGCATCAGGGTTATATCTTCTCATCGTGTTTATTCAATCTTCATGCTGAGCAAATAATCAGAGATGCTGGGCTGTATGAACGATAACGTGACACCAGAAATGGAGGAAGATTCATTAACAGCCTGTGGTATGCAGATGACACAACCTTGCTTGCTGCAAGTGAACAGTACATGAAGCACTTATTAATAAAGATCAAAGATTATAGCCTTCAGTATAAATTACATTTTAACATAAAGAAAATAAAAATTCTTCCAACTACACCAATAAGTACATCTTGATAAATGGAGAAAAGGTTGGCAGTGTCAAGGATTACAGTTTGCTTGTATCAACAATCAACAACCATGGAAGCAGCAGTCAGGAAATCAAATAACATTGTATTAGGCAAATTTTCTGCAAAAGATCTTTTTCAAGTGTTACAAGCAAAGATGTCACTTTAAGGACTAAGGTGTTCCTGTTTTCAATCACCTCATATGCATACAAAAGCTGGATAATGAATAAAGACTGAAGAACTAATGCCTTTAAATTATAGCGTTACTGAAGAATACTAAATGTACCATGGACTGCCAAAAGAACAAACAAATCCAACTTGAGAGAAACACAGCCAGAATGCTCCTTAAAAGTAAGAAAAGCAAGACTTTGTCTCATGTACTTTGGACACGTTATCAGAAGGGACAAGTCCTTGGAAAAGGACATCGTGCTTAGCAAAGTAAAAGGTTAATAAAAGACCCTATGAGACAGATTGACACAGTGACTATAACTGTGGACTCAAGCACAGCCATGACTACGAGGATGATGGAGAACCAGGCAGTGCTTTGTTTTGTTGTACATAGTGTTACTATGAGTAACAACCAGCTAGATTGTGCCTAACAGCAAGAACATGATGTTAAGAAGGCAAGATTAGTGGTCAGTTATGAGTCAAGATTCAATTTACGGGATTAAGCTGTATCTTGAGTCAATCTCTTTTGATATATAAAAGAAAGAATAGAACAAAGGAAGAAGACCTCATACAACCAAGAAGGGTACTCTGGGAGGAGAGTGTATTCTTTGGATTCACAGTTCCTGTGCTGAGAAGATGCTAGACCAGGAGGAGATTGATGCGAAGAACCTTCCCTAGAACCCACTAAGAGAGAAAGCCTTTTCTAAAGAGCTGATGCCCTGAGTTGGGACTTCTAGCATCCTACACTGTGAGAGAATACATTTTTGTTTGTTTAAATAATACTATTTGTGGTATTTCTGTTACAGATAACTAGATAACTAAGATGTCACAACTGATATCTTTTCTAGAACAATTTAGTGATATGTATCAGATATTATAAATTCTTCATGCCTTATTTACCAAATGATACTACCCGTCTTAATTACCTAGTGCTCCTGTAGCAGAAATATCACAAGCAGATGCCTTTAACAAAGAGCATTTTGTTCTCTCAGTCTGGTAGTCTACAAGTTCAAATTCAGGGCTTCAGCTCCAGGTGAAGACTTTCTCTCTGTTTTTGAGCTCTGAAGGAAGGGTCTCATCATTGGTCTTCCCTTGGTCAGGGAGCATCTCAGTGTGGGAACTTCAGGTCCAAAAGACACATTCTGCACCTAGCATTGCTTTCTTGGAGGTTCCTGTGTCTGTCTGCTCATTTTTCTCTTTTATATCTCAAAAGATATTAGCCCAAGACATTATCTGATCCTGTAAACCTCATCAATATAACTGCTGCTAATCCATCTTATTCAATTATAGTGACAAAATTTACAACACATAGGAAAATATCATCAAATGACAAAATGATGGATGATCACACAATCATGGGATCATGCTCCAGTCAAATTGACATATATTTTTTCAGGGGACACAATCCAATTCATGCTACTTCCTCTAGGAATTTAGTGTATGGAAATAGAAAGTGAATAAACATATACATACAAAACTTTAGAAACAAACTAATTTTAGAAAAATGGTAAATGATGATGTATTTACATGTTACTATTGGGGAGCCCTGGTGGTCCAGCGGTTAAGAAGGCTGCTAACCACAAGGTTGGCAGTTCAAAACCACCAACTGCTCCTCAAAAATCCTCTGGAGTACTTTCATTCTGTCCTAAAGGGTCACTATTACTCAAAATCAACTCTACAGATTCTCCCCAAGAGCCTTCTGCTGGTGTTTTGATTGTAGCCTAGTTAAAATAATGTTGGAGACTTGGGGGCACAGTGGTTAAGAGGTTGACTGCTAACTAAAAGGCGGGCAGTTTGAATCCATCAGGGGCTGCTTGGAAATGCTTTAGGCAGGTTCTACTACGTCCTACAGGATCACATGAGTCAAAACAGACAGCAACAGGTTTGGTTTATTTGTTTTTAATGTAAAAAAAAAAAAAAAGTCAGGCTTCTAACCTGCAGAAATATAAAAGAATAAATTCATGTTATTTTAAGCCGATACATTTATGGCAAATTGCTACAGCAGCAATAGAAAAATAATATACTCTTAACGTAAAAGACCATATTATGAACACAATAGATGAAAAAGCAAACATTTTAAAGAGACTGAGATGGAAAAAAAATGTGTCCACTTGTGTGGCTCAAACTGGGACTCTGGAAAGGTTTTCTGCACATGGTTAAAGGATGCTGCAATTAGTAATTGGGGTGGGTAAACGAGGGAAATGTCACTGAGTGATATGGTGAAAGGACACCGAGAAACATTTGAGATTAATCAGTTCTAAGAATAATTGAGAAGTGTTACTATCCATATCACAGAGGACTGCACGGGTTCTGTGTAGTCTGGGGGAAATCTGGGCTGTAGACTTTGGTGTGTATATATATATATACATATATAAAGACACTGACTCAAATATGAAAAGAATTTTGGAAATGACAGTAGTCTTAGAAATTACATAACTCTCTCTTTTCTATACTTGGAAACCAGGGCTTCTAACCAGCTGGATTCACTTCAACCCCCTGCTGAGAATTTGCATTCCCATCCCAGATATACTGACCTAGAATTTATGATTTAACAAGGTCCTCAGGTGGTTCTTATGGATCCCCCAGGTGATTCTTATAGGTATATAAGAATTGCTTGAGGATCTTACTAAACCGTAGATGTTGATTCAATATACTTTGTTTGGAAACGCAAATTCTCAGCAGGGGGCTGAACAAAAACAAATCTGATTCAAAGCCCAAAAGAAACCGAGATCTATGAAACAAAACATTTTTCACAAATTACTTAATATCACAACACTTACCTCCAAATCACTAATTTTGTCTAGAAAGTATTGGTTATAGCTACAACTTCATACGTGTTCTATCTCCTAAAAAGACCTAAAGATAAGCTATAGAAATAAATAAAACAGGATAAAAACATAGTGAAAAAACATAAACACCAGTCTAAGACGAAATGACAAAGGAGATACTCTAAACCTAAAAGGCACTGCATCCTTGGGGAAAAAAGCAAATTTTTCAGTGCTGATAACTGAGCAAAATCGTTGCTGGGAGGCATAATTACAGGGTCTGACAATTAAGTTCATAAACTCATCCTAGAAAAAGTGCTACATCCCTCACTGCTGAATATCACTATTGTCACCTTCAAAGTACTCCCAGGGGGAAGTTATGCACTGACATCAGTGCCTCACCATCTTACAAAGTAATTTGGGACTCTTTCTAGAATGGCCATCAGAGCTGTCATCATATTTCCCTTAAGGTCCTGAATGTAAAAATGTCTTTCTTTCAATACTTCCTTTATCTTCAGGTAAAGAAAAAAGTCATTGGGGCCATATCCCAGGTGAGTAGTGAGAGTATTCCAATACAGTTATTTGTTTACTGGCTAAAAACTCCTTTACAAACAGTGAAATGTGAGCTAGTACAGTATCATGATGCAAGAGCCATGAGTTGTTGGTGAAAAGGTCAGGTCGTTTTAACTTTTTTGTGCAGCCTTTTTAGCACTTCAAAATAGTAAACTTGGTTAGCTGTTTGTCTAGTTGGTATAAACTCATAATGAACAATCCTTCTGACACCAAAAAAGTTTAGCAACATTGTTTGGACTCTTGATTTGGACTGATGGAACTTTCTTGGTATTGCCATGCATGTAGAGACTTCCACTGTACACTTTGACACTTTGCTTTGTTTCAGGGTGGTATTGGTACATGAATGTTTCATCACCAGTGATAACACAGCCCAAAACATTGTCTCGCCTCTCCAAAAGGTCTTGGCAAACTTTGACTCTCCTTTGCTTTTGTTCATCCGTCAAATCTTTCAGGACAATTTTTTAAACAAATTTTTCTCATGCCAAGATATTCAGTTAAGATTTTCCTAACTGTTTTTCTGTTGATGTTTACTTGGTCAGCTGGCCAATGATTCTGACACACAATTAGATGAATTTTTGCAATAGCTTCATCAGTTCTGCTCATTACCGGTCATCCTGACCTCTCTTCATCAATGACGCTTTCTCTCCCCTCAGAAAAATGTTTCATCCATTTGTACCTTGCCGTTTTCTTCATGGCATTATCCCCATAAACTTGGACTAACATGTCCCTGTCCCTGATTTCACTCCCACACTTGCCAGAGTTAACAAGATATTCAATGTTTGTTCATTGCTCTAATTCAAGCTCCAGCATTCTTGTGATGGCACACAATAACACACAACAACCATAACAAATGCCACTCAACAAGACACCACCACACACCAGCACAAACAGAGCTGTGAGACACTGACACACCACAATTATGAAAGCTTACTGAGTTGTTTGTACAGTGCTGCCTACGTAAGCTCACAGTGGCAAATTCATGTACTTAATTGTCAGACCTTGCAGTTTGTACTGTACTACTAACTTAAAGGCTGGTAATTTGAACCTATCCAGCAGCACTGCAGAAGAAAGCTCTGATGATCTCCATCCTTAAAGATTAAAGCCAAGTAAATCTCATGGAGAAATTCCACTATGTAACATGTAGCATTGCCAGAAATTTGAACTGACTCAACAGCAATAGACTTGGTGTTTGGTTTTCTATAGTGGGGCATCTTGAAAAGTTAAAATAATTGTATGAACAAGGGAGAGAATGGGTGTCTCTGAGATCTGGAATTGGTTTTGCTCATTCGGTAGATGTTACAGTCCAGAATAGTAACAGTTACAAGCCATGGTAACAATTGCAAGGATAACAAAAATGGCAGTTAATAATTTTTGAGCACTTACTACATGCCATGCACTATTTAAAGACCTTCATGTGTATTATTTCATTTACTCCTCACAGCAACATGGTGAAGTAAGCCGTACTATTATACTATTATCCCCATCTTACACACAATAAAAATGAAGCACAGGAAGGTTGAGTAACTTGTAAAAAGGCATTCTTCTACTAAACGGTAGAGCAGGAAACTGAACCCAGAAAGCTAGACTTCAGAGACAGGCTGTGGACTGTCTCTGACTTTGCTCTTGCTTTAGATAATGAACTACTTGAGGGCAAGATTTGAGTCTCACCAGTTGTGCATTCCCAGTGTCTGGTATACCCTCAATACAAGCAAGGCAAAGCAGCACTGAAGTTCTGATACTAGGCTGTGGGTTCAGAAATTTTGAGTCTTGCGAAACTACACTTTTACTCAGTATGAACTTGGATGAGATATTATCTTCTCTGAATTTCAGTACTTGATCTGAAAACTGAGAAGAACACAAGAAAGGCATCTACCTCATCAGGTCATCTTGACGATTGATGAGACAGCACACTTGAAAGCAAGAAGAGACCTAACATTTATATTTGATAAGCAATAAACAAGGCTCAACACTGAGACTTTTTTTTGTTATCTTTCTCTGCCTTTGAAAACAATGTTTTTAAATGTTCCAAAGATTTGAATGTCTCCCATGTCTCCTCCCAAGTGTGGTGAAAAGTCCACTTAAAAAATAAAACAATCTTTTGTTACTTACAGATTAAAGAAAAACACTATTGAAAACAAATTTGACTCTCTTGAAACTCAAAAGGGAAGCTAAGCTATAATTTGGTTAAGCAGGCAGTGGGGAGAAAAAGAAAACTCACAAAATGTAAAGGACTCTGAATTAACATAGGAGTGATTAAGAAGTCAGTCTACAGAAATCACTCGGATAGCTGAAGACAGTTCTTCTCTGCTCCCACTAGTTATTCTTTTGCCTAAATTTCCCCTGTTCCTTCAGGCATCACTGACATGGCATTAGTTTTCAGTACAAACTTTATGCTGGCCTTCCATCAAAAAACATATTTGAGCATTTACTTTGAGCAAAGTGTGTTATTTGGTCTTGGGAAAACAAAAATACATAATCTTCATTGGCACAATGATTGAGTATTCAACTGTTAATAAGAAGGCTAGATTTTCAAACCCACCAGGAGCTCTGCAGGAGAAAATACCTGTTGATCTGCTTCCATGAACACTGAGTCAATTTTGATTCATAGTGACCCTATAGGACAGAATAGAACTTCCCCACATTACTATCTAGGATACCCTACCAAGCAGCTTTACTCTGTCATACAGAGTTGCTGTGAGTCACAATTGATTCAACAGTACAATCTCAAAGAATTTATAGCCTACTTGGCAAGACAGAGAACACCATCTCCTCACTAGATTGTCTTGTTACCTGACTTTTGAATTTATGACAATAGTGAAAAATGTACTATCCAACAATTTTGTGCATTAACAACATACGTCTGGCAATAATGAAGGCCAAGGTGTGAGCTTTGATAGTTAAGGTTGTATGGTAACTTGGCTGAGCTATGATTCTTAGTGGTTTGGCAGTTACAGAGTGATGTGATTTGCCTGTTATGTAATGATGTAGTCATCCTCCATTTTTTGCATAACACAGACTTCACATAACAACCTGGTCTTTGGAACTTAACTATGGCAATAAATGAGGAGAGAGTGTGTCTCACTGCAAAATAATTAGAAGACGAAGAAGCACGATAGACTAAACACCAATTAGAGAGTCTAAGAGGTTCCACTGTCATGTGTTCATTCTATTCACTAATGTTGGTAGGTTTTTTTATGTGAACTATTAATCACCTCTTTGAGTTAATCAGCTCAGTAGTAACTCTTTAATAGCCAGTTCACATGGCCCTCTTTTCAGGGACTTGGTTCATATCTCATTCTCATATGATGTATCTCCATATTACATAAATAATCTAGTTGCCATTAAGTTGATTCTGACTCATGGTAATCCCATGTGTGTCACATTAGAACTTGGCTCCACAGGTTTTCAACAGCTGGTTTTTTCAGAATAGCTTGTCAGACCTTTCTTCCAAGGTTCCTCCAGATGCATTTGAACTTGCAATCTTTTGTTTAGTGGTCAAGCAGGTTAACCATTTGTCCACCAAAGGACTCATCCTTAACACATAGGACAAAAAACCTACTGCCACTGAATCAACACCAACTCATAGAAATCCTTTAGAACTGCCCCATAGGGTAGAATTGCCCCCATAGGGTTTCCAAGGAGTAGAACTGCCCCCATAGAGTTTCCAAGGAGTAGAAATGCCCCATAGGGTTTCCAAGAATCTCCTGGTGGATTCAAACTGCTGACCTTTTGGTTAGCATCCAAACAGTTAATCACTGCACTACGTGTCACATAGAGGCACTGAGTAAACAGCAGTTGGACAAATGGGCATCTATAGTGTATTAGGCATAATGACATTATTTTGTAAAGTTAGAGGTCTTATCATATTTGACCTTTTGTGATTTTTCCTCTTTAGTTTGATAAGCCCAGTCAAAGATACACTCAATTATTTTCCAACATCTTCGGCTGAGTTCTCTAGAGAAGCGAAACAAGCAAAGCATTGAAATACAGAGAGAAAGATTTATATCAAGCAAATATTTCCAACAGTTAAACAGACTAAATCATCCCAAGTCCTGGATCAGAATACAGCCTCACACAGCCATGGAGGCTGGCAAACCCAAGGTTGGCAGGTCAGAGATCAGGATTTTCTGCTGGCAGGCTGGGAACGCTGGTGAATCCCAAGATGGTAGGCAAGACTGCAAGGTTTCTGTAGATTCACATAGCTGCAGAGGCTGGAGAACCCAAGATCAGTAGGTCAGGAAACAGCACTCTTAACTCTCAGGCCATGAATATCAATGAATGCCAAGATCAACATGTAAGCTGGTAGCTCAAGTCCCGAAACTGGTCAACAGAAGACAAGAGAAGTAGCTGCTAGATCCACAATAAGCTAAAAAAAAAAACTTTGGCCAGATGAACAGGAAGGAAGTCGGCAGCAGAAGGCAGAGAGAGAAAAGCTGACAGGATAGGGAGTCACCACAGGCCCCATACCTACCAGTAGAACTCAGCACATTTTATCTTGGGGGTAACCACATTATACAACAGCCAAAACACTGAAAATCATGGCCCAACCAAGGTGACACACAGTCTCAACCATCGCAATGTATTTTCCTACTTGACCAAAATGTAAGCTTGTTCCTTTGGGCCTAACATTTACACAAAGTATGGATAAATTCCTGTTACAAATTAGGACAAAAGCAGTACTCTCCATGATCACACACAATGGTCTGTACATGCTTCTGATGGCACACGCTGTTGTCTATTCTTGGAAAGTTCCTTCCTGCCTAACCACACCCATCCATTGTCTTCACTAGGTGACCTCCTACTCATTCTTGGAGTTTCAACTTATACTTCCCTCCCTCAGGGAAACTTTCCAGACAGCCTATGACTCCACCAACAGCCATTGCTCTCCTTGATAGTGGTCATTATAATTGAAATTTTCCATTAATTTTGTGAAGATTTCACTAACGTACGTCTCCTGTTTCAGATTATTGGATCCATGTGGGAGGGTACCACGTGGACACCTTGTTCACCAGTCTGTTGTTTATATCAAAGTGTGTTGTGTGTTGTGTATGCATATATGTGTGTGTGTTATGTTGTTAGCTGTCATCAAGTTGATTCCAACTCATAGTGACCCATGGACGACAGAATGAAATAATATCTGGTCCTACACCATCCTCACAATCACTGATATGCTTAAATCCATTGTGTCAAATACTGTGTCAATCCATCTCATTGAGGATCTTCCTCTTTTTCACTGACCCTCTACCTTACCAAGCATGACGTTCTTCTCCAGGGACTGATCCCTCCTAATAACATGTTCAAAGTATATGAGATGTGTTCTCACCATCCTTGCTTCCAAGGAGCATTGTGCTCACACTTTTCAGAGTCAGATTTGTTTATTCTTTTGGCAGTGCATAGTATATTCAATATTCTTTGCCAACACCACAATTCAAAGGCATCAATTCTTTCTTCTTCCTTATTCATCATCCAGCATTCACATGCATATGAGGGAATTAACACCACCACAGATTGGATTGGGTGCACCTTAGTCAACCAAGTGACACCTTTCCTTTTCAACACTTTAAATAGATCTTTTGCTGCCAATTTGCCCAAAGCAATGCATCTCTTGATTTCCTGACTGATAATTCTATGAATGTTGACTGTGGATCCAAGTAAAATGAAATGCTTAACAATTTCAGTTTTTCTCCATTTATTGTCATGTTGTTTATCAGTCCAGTCGTGAGGATTTTTGTTTCCTTGATGCTGAGGTGTAATCCATACTGAAGACTGTGGTCTTTGATCTTCATCAGTGTCTCATCTTCACTTTCTGCAAGCAAGGCTGTGTCATCTACCTAATGCTGGTTGTTAATGAGTCTTACTCTAATCCTGATGCTCCATTCTTCTTCCTAGAGTTGAGCTTCTCAGATTATTTGCTCATCATACAAATTTCATAGGTATGATGAAAGTATACAATCCTGAGGCACACCTTCCCTGACTTTAAATCAAGCTGTGTCTCCTGGTTCTGATCAAACAGTTGCCTCTTGATCTAAGTACAGATTCCTCATGACCACAGCTTTTTTAGAAGTCCCTTTCTTGGCACTATTATCCATAATTTACAGTCAAATGTCTTTCATATAGGCATTTGACAGACAGGTAAGCATGTTTCTTACATTCCCTGCATTCAGATAAGTTCCATTTGAATCAGTAATGATGTCCCTGGTTTTACATGCTCTTCTGAATCTGGCTTCAATTTCTGGCTGTTCCAGTCAATATATGGCTGCAACTGCTTTTGAACAATCCTCAGCTAGATTATATTTGCATGTAATATTAATAACACTGATAATTTTCACATCATGTTGAATCATCTTTCTTGAGGATAGACATAAATAAGGACTTCTCGCAGTTGGTTGGCCAGATAGTTACCTTCCAAATTTCTTAGCATGGATTAGTGAGCACTTCCAGAGCTGCTATTGTTTTTCTGAAACATCTCAGCTGGTGTTCTGTCAGTTCCTGAATGCTTTCACCAATGCCTTCAGTGCAACTTGAACTTCTCCCTTTAGTACCATCAGTTTCTGATCATATACTACTTCTTGAAATGGTTGAATGTCAACCCATTCTTTTCAGTGTAGTCACTCTATAGATTTCTTCCATCTTCTTTGGACTTTTTCTGCATTTTTTAATATTTTCCACACAAAATTCTTTAATATTGCAACTTGAGGCTTGAATTTTTTCTTCAATTTCTTTAGATTGAGAAATGCAGAGTGCATTCTTCCTTTTGGTTGTCTATCTCCAGGTCTTTGCATATGTCATTATAGTATGTTACTTTGTCTTCTTGAGCCATCCTTTGAAATCTTCTGTTCAGTTCTAATTACTTTATCATGTCTTCCTTTTGCTTTAGCTACTCAGTGCTCAATAGCAAGTTTCAGAGTCTCTTTTGACATTCAATTTGGTCTTTTCTTTCTTTTCTATCTTTTTAATGACCTCTTGCTTTCTTTATGGATGATATCTTTGATGTCATTCCAAAACTTACCTAGTCTTTGGGGTTCAGTGTTCAGTGAGTCAAATCTGTTTCTGATTTGGTATCTAAATTCAGTATACTCCAGATGAACTTTTTCTGATTTTTCTTTAGCTCAGACTTGGACTTTCATAGGAGCAAGTGATGGTCCTTTCTGCAGTCAGCACCTATTTGTTCTGACTGATGATACTGAGCTTTTCCATTGTCTCTTTGCATAGATGTAGTCGATTTGACTCTTGTGTGTTCCATCTGGTGAGGCCACGTGTGTGTATAGTTACTATTTATGTTATTCTAAAAAGGTATTTTCAATGAAAAACTCACTGGTCTTGCAAAATTCTGTCATGCAATCTCTGGCATCATTTCTATCACCAAGGCTGTATTTTCTACCTACAGATCATTCTTCTTTGTTTCCACCCTTCATTTTCCAGTCACCAGTGATTATCAATGCATTGTGATTACATGTTTGATCAATTTCAGACTGCAGAATAAGATAACAATCTTCAATTTCTTCCTTTTTGGCCTTAGTAGTTTGAACACAAACTGGAATAATAGTTGTAATATAGGTCTTCCTGTAGAACACTGTCGTATCCTAATTAGCACAAGCAAACTCAACACCACCATCCAGTCTTGGGCTCAGTCTCTTTCTTTGTCTGTCTATGTTTCTTCCTCTTTCTCTAAACTAAAAAAATCAAATCTACTGCTGTCAAGTTGACGCTGACTCGTAGCAACCCTATAAGATGAGTAGAACTCTAGCTTAATCTAAATCACTCTCTTTTTCTCTCCCTCTCTCACAAAAACACACAGTTTATACCCGCACCTACAGAAAATATAAGAATAACTAGCTCTTTCCTTGGTTGCAGGCACTTTCATTACATCTAACATTCTATCATCCCTTCATCTTAATTCCTCATTTGCCCTTATTTCCAACTACCTGAGAAAACACTGCTGTCAGAAGCCCAAAACATTGTGGTAAACAGTTTTAACTATTATACAAATGTCTATTGTGTTTAAATTCCTAAAGTCAAACACATTGTTGCTGTTAAGTACTGTCAAGTCAGTTACAGCTTATATAGAACCATTTGTTGGGTTCAAATCCCAGCTGCCCACTAGCTGCATGACTTTGGACAAGCAAATAAAATGTTCTCAGCTTGCATCCTCAACTGTAAAAGAACTATAATAGTACCTCATTAGATCATTGTTAGGATCAAACAAAGTCATGAATGTAAAGTGTGTGACACACTTGTCACTTAATAAATATTCCAACTGAAACCATGTTATGAGATGTTTTCTAAGATCTACATTGCTTTTTATCATAGCATAGTGTTCCACTGAGTATATGTACTGTAGTTTGTTTATCCATTCATCTGTGGAGTTGATTCCATCTTTTAGCTATTGTGGACTGTGCTTCAATAAACATTCATGTGCATGTGTCTGTTCTTGTGACTGCCTTTGTCTCTAAAGGATAAATTCCAAGCCGTGGAATTACTGGATCAAATGATATATCTATTTCCAGCTTTTTAAGGAAGTACCAGATTGCTTTCCAAACATGCTGTACCATTTTGCAATCCCACCAGAACTGGGATTTTTTTCCCTCTCATATATCCAAGACAGGGTGCTAGAGAAGCTGGAAGCTCAGAAATGCCAACAGGCACAAACAAACAAACGTGTCACCTCAAACAAAAGGACCAGGAAAGGCACTAACTGGCAAGACAGTAACTGTCCTGTTACAGCCAAAACTACAGAAACAATTGTGGCCCTACCCATAAACACACTGACAATGGTGAAATGCCAGCCAAGTAGGAAGCCTAGAATCCTATTCTCACCAGGCTGTAACCTGGTGCACCGATTCCCCTGTCCACCCACTGGCATGGTGTCAGAGAAGGCAGAGTAGGGAGCCGGGACTTACATCCTCGCCGAGTGATAACGTAGCCTCTGTCTCCTCAGCATCACTGAAGACCTCATAAGGAGTACTATCATGGCAATCCCTCCCTCTTTTGGCAAAGGAAGTTGAATGGGGAATCTGGACTTTTACCCTTATCTGGCAGAAGCAAGGTGATGCCCTTTCCTTTCCCTGACAAGGTAGTATTTATCAGAGGAAGTACCAAAAATAAAAGCTTAAATAATATCCAGAGTGGCACAATATAGTATCCAAAATGTCTGTATTTGAATAGAAAAATCACTCCTTATACCAAGAGCCAGGAAAATATCAACTTGAATGAGAACAGGCAGACAATAGATGCCAACAGCAAGATATCAGATACATTAGAATTACCTGGCAAATGTTTTAAAGCAACCAGCATAAAAATGCTTCAGCAAGCAATTATAAGTACACTTAAAATAAATGGAATACAGAAAGAACCAATAAGAATGTTGGAATAAAGAAGAACCGGATGAAAATTTTAGAAGTGAAGTATGCAATAACAAAAATTTAAAAAAATAACTCAGTGGATGAGCTCAACAACAGAATAGAGAGGACAGGAACAATGAATTTGAAAACAGAACAAAAGAGAGTAATCTGACTGGGGTGCCGGGTAGAAAACGCTGAACAAAGCCTTGGAGACCTTTGGAACTTTAGCAAAAGATCTTGACATTCCTGTCATTACAGTCCTGAAAAGATAGAGTGAAGAGGGTGAGGCTGAAAAAAGTGCTCAAAGAAATAGTGGCTGAAAACTTCCAAAGTCTAGAAAAAGTTTTGTCACTTCAGTACTAACTGAGATTATAGAAATTAAAGAATAAGATGATACTTTTATTTTTTGCTTTTCCAATTGGTAAAATACACTTACAATGGATGTACTGAGTACTGGCGAAGAGATAAGAAATGGACACTCCTCATTAGTAGCAGTTTAAATTGGTGAAACTTTTTCTTGAAGTTTTTTCTGAAAGGTAGTTTGGCTACTGCAATCAAAATTGTAAACTGCATCTTCTCTGATACTGAAATTCCACTTCCAAAAATTTATCCCATACAAATAGAATAGAACTGTGAGATAGGGTATCCAAGGAGTATCTTGGGGATCTAAACTGCCGGTCTTTGGGTTAGCAGCCTTACCTCTGTGCCACCGGAGTTTCTAAAAATGGCCTCAAGTATTCAGGAATAAGAATATGTAGGATTTTTTCTTCAAGTATCACTTGTAATACCAGAAAATTACAAGCTAAAGTATCCAATAAAAAAGAAATAATTAATAAATTGTGGTCTGTGTATTATAGATACAATGCAGCTGTTAAAAATCAAAAATAAGCGTGAGGTAGATTTACACACTTTGACATGGAAAAATTGCAAGGATAAAAAACTTTGGTAAAGGGATAATGCGCACACTATGAACCCAAGTAGTCACCATGCACAAAGAAGGCATTTATTTGCAAATACAGTGTATAGAAAGGGGATGGAGAAATCAGAAATTGTTAGCAACAGACCTAGCTCCAAGTTGTGTCTGCTTAGTACTGTGCATAAATTGAGAAAACAAAAAATGTAGCCATCAAAGAATGGTAGTGATAGATTGACAGAGATTATGGGGAGACCAAATCCCCTTAAACCAAAGCTTTACAGCTGTTGCATTTGTGGAAGACCATGACAGGGATGAAGCACAAAGGCATTGTTTTGTTTTACACTCTTTTTATTCTTGACTCTTTCCCTATTAAAATACAAATATATTGATATTTTATTTGTATAATAAAACATGAAAGATATGAAAATGGATCCATATGGTTAAAAAAATGATAAATAATAATGACTCACATTTATAGGATGTTTATAAATGTCATGGTCCAGACATTTATAAAACACTCTTCATGGATTTATTTTCTTTTCACAAGAGCTCTCTGTGATAGGTGGTAGGTACTATTCTGAGGGCTTTAAATGTATCATCTCATTTAATGCTCACAACCACACCTCGAGGTCAGTACTATTATTAGTCCTCACTTCACACATAAAACAGAGTGATTACGTTAACTACCCTAGTTAGCAACAGAACTCAATTTATCTGACTCCAATGACTATACACTTAATCATGATATCATAGCAATAAAAAAAAAAGTTCATATGTCTTCTAGGCCTAACCAAACTCATTTCTTCACCTGCACTTGACAAATACTGATTGCCTTATAAGCTCTAAACCTGATTCAGAAAGAAACAAGGAAGACTACTCTATTTAAAAAAGAGAGTTCTATTTTTTCCTGTGCCTCTAAAAAAACAAGGCAACATGATACCATGTTCAGACAACTCCACAATTATGTTCTCTTTGATTTCATTTTGTGTATAGCAATTATGCTGAAAATAATGGATATTAAGCTAATCCTGACAAAACAAGCTAATTAATATTAGTTATCTAATTTTCTCTGGATTGAGACAGGTAATTCTAAATGATAAACTGTGATTAGCTAGTGAAACAATTTACCTCCCTAAAAAAAATACTACACATCTCTGAAAGAGAGGAAGAAAGCTCTAAGTATCTTCAAAACTCAAGAGTGATCATTCAAAGACAACGCATTTAGTATGGGTAGGAGCTTCCACTGAAAAGCATTAGTGAAGCTAATTAGTCACCTTCTTTCTAACAATAAAGGGGGCACTGATGCTGTGTAGGCATTAGCCTCTGTCTTTTTTTTAGGTTTTATGGCCCAAGTCATCACACAATTACCAGGTTATGGTATAGTGATGAAAAGAATGTTCGAAAAGTTGAGGCAGAATAAGGAAGCAGGATCAGATTTTCCCATAGTACATAAATTTACTACAAAGAGTTCCGAGAGGATGCAATTAGTGTACTTGGCTGCTAACCAAGAGGTTAGCGGTTTGAGTCACCTCGGAGGTGCATTGGAAGAAAGGCCTGGAGATCTACTTCTGAAAAGTCACTGATGGAAAACCCTGTGGATCATAGTTCAACTCTGACACAGAGTAGTCACCATGGGTTGTAATCAACTTCACTGCAAATGGTAAAGCAAACCACAAATCTCTCATATATATGGCGTCTAGTCAAATGGAATTAAGTTTTTCTGCCAGCCTGGCTTTCAAATAACATCTTGATAGAAACCAGGCACAATAAAGCTTCCCTAGCTTTCAAAAAATACAACTCTCAAAGTGAGACAGGAATCCGAGTAGTGATACATTCTTCCTGAGGATGTGGAAACTGTCCGCCTTTCTGCATCACTACACTTAGTGCACAGGCTCCATTGACCCCTCTGGGCTGCTGTAAATGCCTTATTGGGAGGGCATAGCTCTTTAATCCTTAAAGTTCATCTTCTTTTGCCTCTGAGATATTCATGTCCCACCTGACTCTCTCTCCTACCTCTCCTGATGTTCTTTCTGGGTTTTCACTACCTCTCTGCTCTGCCTACCACAACATGAGACACCGTCCAGGGACCTTTCTTGCCTTCATTTGAGATACTGTCAGGTACAGTGCAGTTTAGTAGAGTCAGAGAACAATGGACTAGCCAAAGATGGTGTTTTCATTAACTGTTAGCTCACTCCCCAAACTGAAGAAGCCAACAAATCTGAACAGTGTGATAAAAAATGAGATACACAAAGACCCATGCCAAATCTTATTTCTTAGGAGTTATCATGGATTCAATTGTGTCCCCCTAAAATATGAGTCAACTTGGATAGGCCATGATTGTCAGTATTGTACGATTGTTCCCCATTCGGTGACTGTAATTTTATGTCATAGAGGATTAGGGTAGAATTGTAACACCCTTACTAAGGTTGCATCCTTGATCCAACATAAAGGAATTTCCCTGGGGTGTGGCCTTCACAGCTTTTTGTCTTACAAGAGGTAAAAGGAAAGGTAAGCAAGCAGAAATTTGGGGACCTCAGTCCACTAAGACAGCAGTACCAGAGGCAGGGTGTGTCATTTGGACCTGGAGGTCCTGCATGGGGAAACTCCTAGTCCGGGTAAAGGTTATTCTCCAGAACCAACAAACATAGAAAGACTTCCCCTGGAGCTGATGCTTTGAACTTGGACTTCCAGTCTACTAGACCATGAGAATATAAATTTATTTTTGTTAAGGCCATCTACTTGTGGTATTTCTGTTACAGTGGCACTAGATGACTAAGACAGGAGCCAGTGACTATCTCTGCTAGGTACTATGACTTTTAAAAGAGGGCTATGGTTGAGGTCTGAACTATAAAGATCTCTTTGGGTTTCTGCCTAGCTCATCTTCTCCCAGAACTGCCTCCCCAGCCACAAGAGAAGATCTTTATAGCCAGAGTTAAACCGCATTACCCTTCTGCTCTGGCCAGGGTCATTTGGATCCAGATTAGATATTGGGCCCATGCTGGATCCATCAAATTCTCTATCCTAGATTCCTAAATTTGGAATGGAAATACAGAGACAATGGGCCCTTCTGTGGCTAAAACTGTAACACATAACACACAGGAGTTATACAGTTACAGCATTCCACGCTGCAGATGGATACATAGGAAAATTTCACCTGCAGAGAAATGAAAAAGAATGAAAGTGAGTCACAGACAATAGAAAGAAAAAGGCAGAAAAGACAGAGGTGAAGGCAGAGAAGATTCTGCAGTCTCTCTAGTTATAACTCTAGTCCATTTCAGAGATCCATCACATCCTAGCTCTTGGGTTCCATGAGGGCCATGGCTAATAAGGTTCTGCTGGGTTGATTTGTTTGTTTGTTTTGTGGCCAACCTAACTCAGATTATACAGCAAACACAAGAATAACAAGTAGCAGAATAAATGTTTAGGAATGGAAAAAATCTGAGAGTGGATCAGTATTTAATTATAACCCTTGTAGAAACGAGGAACAGCCATCCCATGTCAGTTTTCTCACCAAGCGGTTAACAAAAGACAGCCCGTAGGCTAACTGCTCAGTGCCTAGTCCAGTCGTGAGAAAGTGGCAGTTCCCCTTTCAAAGTTGTTCAGTTTACAGCCAAGATGAAAAGGAAGCAAGAATAAAGCTCACAGTGAAATTGAATCCAGCTACAGCTTCCCTTCTTATATTAGAAGATCATCCTAAAAGAGAATTCTCCAGATAAGAGGACAGCACAAAAGAGACCACTGGTTTTATTAAGGCTGGAAGGAGATACTCTGTGCTTCCCCTCCTCACTCTGCTTTTTACCAGGTAGAATTTAAACAGTTAACAGTGATTCCTCACAGACATTTCAGTCGTCTTTTCTATGGAATGCAATAGATAGATAATTGCACTATTGCACAACAAAACAAGCAGCTGAATGTGGAACAGGTCTCAGAAGTGGAAACCCTGTCAGTTAGTTAGTGAATTATCACAGCTAACAAACTGTTCCCTTTGTGTTCAGTCCATTAATGGCAAGGATGAAAGGAATTGCTCTCCCAATGCGTAGTATTCCAATTTGCTATTTTCATTTAGCACTTCCCTTTCCTGCTCTGCAAACAAAGTACATTTATATTCTGGCCTGAATTTGTTCTCTCTGACCAGGATTCAATTTTCAAAAGAGACAAGCATTAGCAATCACTCTCTGAATGGAGCCTTGGGAGTACAGTACCTTTGACATAGAGAGGGTTGGTTGGACCTGCCATTTAGCAGATGGCCTGTGACTGGAACATAATACCCACAGATCTCTCTGCCTTCTATTTCAGTTGCTCTGAGATAGACAGTTGCGGAATGACTCAGAGCCAACTTGTCACAACTCAATGAACTATGAACAGTAGTTTGATTTGGTTAGTGTCCTTCTTCCAGAGGATTCCAACCTTTATATTGTTTCATTAACTTGAATGGTTTTTATATTGTTACTCCCATTTCATAGATATAAATTTTGATGTCCAGAGAGAACTGCACAAAGTGGTAACTCTTACTTGCTTTTAGTTTCTAGGTGGTGACTTAAGGCACCCGTGCAAATGGCCACCAGTCTGCAAATTTACAACTGAATAACATTCAGCCAGTTCTGCTGAAATCTGCTCAAATAAAAATACAAAAATTCACAGAAATGAATACTATGACCCATGACACTGGTATAGTACTCCTTTGGGTCTTTAAGATGCAATGATTTCATCATCTAAAAGTACGGGAAAAGCTGGCGAATACTCCTAAGAAAATGTTTAATAGCCAACTGACTTAGAAATAAGAAGGAAACTAATATTTGTTGAGTCACTGAATCGTAAAGAACTTATGTATATATACTGTCTCCTTTAATTTTCATGACAACTCTGTAAATGAGGTATTTTCATTCCCATTTGTCATAAATTGACTCATGTCCCCCCAAAATATCCATAAACTTGTCTAGGCTATGATTCCCAGTATTATGTAATTCTTTACCATTTTGTCATCTGATACGATTTTCCTTTGTGCTGTAACTCCTACCTCTACAATGTTAATAAGGTAGAATTTGCTGCGGTTTTGTAGACTCAGTCTATAAGATTAATCTACAAAATGAGTCAATCTCTACCGAGATATAAAAGAGAGAAGGGAGCACAGAGACAAGGAGACCCAAAGAAAACAGAGCCAGGAACAGAGTGAGTCATTTGGACCCAGGGTTCCTGCACAGATGAGCTCCTGGTCCAGAGGAAGATAGATGACAAGAACCTTCCAACAGAACCAACAGAGAGAGAAACCCATCTCCTGGAGATGCCTAAATGTGGATTTCTAGCCTACTAGATTGTGAGAGAATGAACTTCTGTTGGTTGAAGCCATTCACTTGTGATACTTCTGTTACAGCAGCACTGGATTACAAAGGCACTATTTACGAAAAACATAACTGAGGCTCAGAAAGTGTCAACAAGTTTGTAAACAGAAGACTGGGAGTTTGTACCTTGTGGTGATCAAGATTGTATCAGCTTGTTAACTTCCTGTTTGGCTGCTGTATCAAGTGGCAGGGGCGTGGCCTGTGGTGGCTTCCCTCCTCTCAGCTCTCCTTCTCCACTTTCCACCACGTACTTCCTGTCTGCTCATGTTGCCAGCAGCTCCTGCTCTCTTTTGTGTCTGGTTCCTGAACCTGAACTAGCAGCTGCTGGATTCATCAACCCTTATAGCCAGCAAGTGAGAGTCCTGTTCCCTGACATGCCAATCGTGGCTTTGCCAGCCCTGGCAGCTCCAAGAGTCAGCAGAGACCTCGTAGTCTCACAGACAGCTTGGAATCTGCCAACCCTACACAGCCAGTGATCTAGAACTCCAGTCTCTGGCTTTCTGAACTTGGGTTCACCAGCTCCCATGGCCACGTGAAGCTTGTGCCAGGACTTGGAACATTTAGCTTCTGCAATGGCATGAGCTATTTCTTTTATACATAAATCTTTCCTTGTACATATATGTGTTACTGGTTTTGCTTCCCTAGAAAATCCAGCCTAAGACACATCTCTTTCACCCAGTTCCTAAAGGTGTGCTCTTTCTACAACCACCTAGGAGAGAACAGAAAAAAATTCTTAAGTGGCCAGCCCTAACGAAAACCAGATCCTCCTAAAAGTTACAGTGAAAAGCTGGACTAGAAACGCTTTTATCTGGTTATGTAAGTCACCTCTCAGCTTAACTTTAATCCTCTTTGATATTTTTTCCCCATGGAACCAATCAGTGGCCCATAGATTGTATCTCAAATTATAATCCAAACCTCATTAATTATCCTGTTCAACAATTTTGGTGGCCACATCTCACTGGAAACAATCACACTGCTTCCAACATTGTAAGAGGATAAATGGGTCACACATCCCACATTGCTATGACACAGGCTAAGCCAAAAGAATATAAATAGTTCTTCAGGAAGTTGTGATTTCCAGAACCAAGAGAAAAATGTGAAGATAACAAATCTAAAAATTTTTGCCTCTCTTGTGTTTTTATCCTGATGGTGGTGTCTCAGCACTCTTTTGGTACCAATGACCCATAAACCAAACCAAATGCATTTCTGTTGAGTAGATTCTGACTCTTAGTGACTCTACAGGACAAAGTAGAATTACCTGACAGGATTTTCAAGGAACCACTGGGAGATTTGAACTTCTGACCTTTCAGTTAACAGCCAGACTCTTAACCACTGCACTGCCAGGGCTCCTGTACAGGATTGTGATGAGTTGAAATCAACTCCACAGCAGTGGGTTTGGTTTGGCATCAGTAACAGCAGCAGGAAAATGAGAGATGCAGGGGCCATTTATTAGCTCGTGAACCAAATAGTCCAAAGGTACATCTGATTTTAGGTACAGCTGAGTCCATGACCTAGATAATGTCATTTATACTTGACAATGAACCTAAAGGTTAGCAGTTCAGACACCTCCCAGCAGTACCAAGGCCTAGTGATCTACTTTCATAAATATTACAGCAAGGAAAACTCAACAGAGCAGCTTTTCTCTGTGATACTTAGGGTGGTCATGAGTCAGAATCAGCTCAACAGCAATGAGTTTGGTTTTTCCCTGTCTTCCCCTCTTGGCCTTGCATTCCTCTATGTTGACTTTATTCTCATTCACTTTCTTTCTATGGTAACCCCTCCTGAAGTTCTCAGCTCACCCGTTACCTCCTCAACAATCAAAGAAGAAAGTAGCACACCTCTCCCAGTGGTTCTAAAAAGAGTGCAGAGTTTGACTTGAATTGGCCCAACTCGGCATGTGCACACCCAAGTCAGTCACTGTGGGAGGGAGACACAATATCTCATTGACCAAAACTTGGTCATGAGCCTACCCCTGGAACTGGGAGATTGAGTCATCCCCACCCAAGGTTGGATAAAAAGTGGGGATAGGATTCACAGAAGGAAAAAATAGGGGTACATTGACCTGACAACAGATAGAGACAAACAGCTGTTTAGAACAAGCAGAATGGCAACCATTCGAAAAGCGTATTTTTGGACACAGGAAAATTTCAGTCCAACCTAGGTTGGAGTGATGGGAATTGCTCACTCTGTTCCCAGGCAGGAGCTCAAGAGCCAGACTCTGGCAATTAGCTGTCAGCTGATCACCAATTCAAATATCCTGGAGTGGGCTAGCAGTGATGATCTGTACTTGCAGCAATCATTTGGCTGGGTGAATCAAATTATACTTTCCAATGCCACTTCAAATCACGATTGCCATGCCTGCACTCATTTTTAGCAGTAAGTATTAGCCTGCAAGTTATTTTCTTTGATATTGCCCATATGTGGGCAAGGAAAGAATTTAGGCTCCTTTTAAGTTCTGCCCAACAAGAAGGTTTTAGAGATTTGTGAGAAGACTAATTAGGATCTATTCCAATTTAATTGCTAGACTTTCACACTAAAATGGACAGGGGAACATGTTCTGCCCTTGCAAGGTAGAGATTTTTCTTCCAAGTACCTATCTGATCTGGGAACCTCATGCTTTCATAATGCCATGTGCAGTGATCAATCAGAAGTAATGATTAAAAGGAAATTTGCCTCAATCAATTCCAATAAACAAATAACTGCTATAGTGGCAAACCTAATGTGTTCTTCAAATTCGCTTGCCAATAATTGGCCTCATTAATGTCTGTGAAGTTAGCTGTTCACTAAAATTGGGCAAGCAGTACATTAGATGTGTTCAGTGGTTTGCAAACCTTTGGGAATAATAGACCTACTGAATCAGCATCTTGCTAGTTCCCTGGAAATGAGCAAACTAAAAAGTAAGAAGACTACAAGGAATCTGGAAAGTGTGCAGGTGGGATGGGGGAATTCCTACATCACTTTGTGTGATTAACGTTATCTTTCTCAACCTATAAAATGAGAGCTAGCTTCTCTATCTATTTTAAAGATTTCATTTTGACAGAAAATGAACTTGATTTCTTTGTGCCATCTAGCTTTCAAATTACCCTGCCCACATCTGTCAGATGTTTGTGTTGTTCGATCATAAAAACTGTATCTAGCCTGGATTATGAGAAGACTGTTTGCAGGCACCATAATCACAGATGCGTTTCGGTAGAACATCAGGCTCTCTGTGATCTTCCCAAAGAAGGAAATATACTTCCAGCTGCTGCACCAGACCTATGCATCTTGGAGAGAGGGAGAAATCACAACAAGTGAACCAACCTTTCCTGGGATATCTGAAACACTCATTTGGGAAGGTGCAAGACAATGAGAAGAGTAGAAATAGACTTAACCAGTTCTCATAAATTTATATGCCCCACCCTTGCAGAAATGCCCAGAATAGACTGTGAACACAGTTAATTAGTTAGCCTGAATGTGATTTTCGTGTGTGTGTGTGGCCTGAATTACCCTGTATGTTAGCACCATGAATAGCCACCAATAATGCAGCATTCTTTACTTTTGTTTTTGCTTATGCAGTGACAATCTGAGTCATAAGGAGGATTTTTAAAAAATTGCATTAGCTTTCCAGTGTGGATCTTTGTCCTTAAAAACTGACCAGGGAAAGTTTAACATGATGTTGTTTTGTCAAAAAGAAGCTTTAAGCATTTATGAAAGACAAAGGATGACACTAGATGACTGCTTTTCCAGAAAAACGAGTATCAGCCAGGTACCAGTTATTCCAGCGTCCCCCAGTGCATTTAAGCCGACTGTCCTCACCTACCCATTTAGGTTTGTAACTTACTGAGTTGCAATCATGTGTTGATTAACTTTCACAATATCAGTCTGTGAAACAGGATGTTAGGTGATACTATGTGATTTGGATATTGTGCGAATTCCTGGTTCTGTGGACATGGGGATCTGGGACATGCACCTGGCCATTTTGTGGCTTGTAAAGGGGTTAGTCCTCCACAGACAACTCAAGCGAGGGCTTGGTCAGGTCCTGCAGTGCTCATGGTCCTGCAGCTTCATGAAGGTCACAGCAGGGAGGCTCTGGGTTTGGGCCAGGGCAGCAGAAGAGCGGTCTCAGTGACACAGCACCCTCACCTCTCTTGGGCCCATGCTGTCTGCTGACCTTAGGCACTCCAGAATAGGACTGGATTATGTTCCCAGAGCGGGGAGGCTCACTGCTGAATGGGGCTATGGGCATCTCTTACAGGGATGCTGGACCGTGGGCATATCCTGGGTCAGAGACTGCCTAAATGGATATTGTTCAGCACATGACTATCCCACTAGTTTTAACAACATCCATCAGTGATCCAGTGATACATTGACTTTGTAAAAAAAAAAAAAAAAATGCCATTGAGTTGATTACTACTCATAAAGACATGATAGGAAAAACAGAACTGTCAAATAGAGTTTCTAAGGGAGTGCCTGGCAGAATCACACTGCAGACATTTTGGTTAGCAGTGGTAACCCTTAACCCCCATGCCACTAGGCTTCCCATTGACTTTGCAGACCCTCAGAGCCGCAACAACCCCCTAACTGGTTTCGCAGGTTCTACCCTAAACCCTGGTGCCATCATGGCTAAGTGCCATGTCTGCTAACCAAAAGGCTGGCAGTTTGAATCCACCAGGTGCTCCTTGGAAACTGTAAGGGGCAGTTGTGCCCTGTCCTGGAATGCTACTAGGAGTCAGATTCAACTTGACAGTTTGGTTTTCGGTTTGTTCTTGTCCCATGTGCATATCTTCCAAGCGCACTACAATCTATTTCCACGCAGCATCAAGGATAAGCTCTTAAAAATGAAAATCAGCTCTTGTCACTGCCTCGCTTACAGCTGCTGTGCACTCCAGTTGGAGTGGTTCCCCCGAGGCCCTTTATTACTGGTCTTTGCCTTCCACACTGACCTCATCTCCTCACGCTTAGGCCTGCTGTCGACCTAGCGTTTCTGGAGTACCTCATCGTCACCTACGACTTTGGTGTAGCTGCTCCCTCTGCCAGGACAACACTCTCCAGAGTCTTCTTCATGCTAGCTTCTCCTTTCACAGTTCTTGGTCAGAAAACTCTTCCCCATTTCCCACTCTTCTTCCCCATTTCCCACTCTTCTTCCCCATTTCCCACTCTTCTTCCCCATTTCCCACTCTTCTTCCCCATTTCCCACTCTTCTTCCCCATTTCCCACTCTTCTTCCCCATTTCCCACTCTTCTTCCCCATTTCCCACTCTTCTTTCCCATTTCCCTTTGTCGTATCACCATAATTATTTCCTTCGTAAAATTTGCGACAACTCAAACCATCTTTATGGATCTCCTCACTACAATGTACGTCCTGGGTGGGCATGAATCTCCTCTGTCTTGCTCACCACTACATCATCAGCAACTGCTACATTCTAAGAGTGGCCTGACTGAGTGCTTTTGAGCCTCCCAGTCACATCGAAGGAAGCCTGGTGGCACATCAGTTACATGATCAACTACTAACCTAAAGGTTGGTGGTTCCAAGCCACCCAATGGCTCCACTGGAGAAACCCCTAGCCATCTGTTTGCACAAAGACTGTGCAAACCCAAACCTGCCATATAGAGTGGATTCTGAGCCCAGAAAACACTATAAGGCAGTCCTGTTCTATCATGTGGAATTGCTATGAGTCATAAATTTACTCACTGGCATCTAAAAATAACAACAACCAGTCACATCATAAAGAATCACCATTCATGTTCCAGCACTGGTTTATTTTGAACATATATACATCAAATACTAGAAGCATTGTCTCTCTGTTAATTTCTTGGCCTCTTTCTACAATGTGGCAATCTGCATAAGAACCATTTCCCAAAAATAAGAGCATGCCTATGGAAGTTGACGAAAAAAATCAGACACAGTGAAAAACTCTGGGCTACTTTCTTTTTCATTATAAGTAAGACAAGGTTCATGAGAGTAAGCATCTGTGCTTGATACTTTAGAAGTTGAAAATTAGTTCAAATGAATTGGAGGACAACTACATCTTGTGCTAATGTTTTCCTTCTCCAATGAAGAAAATGAGAGGATGTGAGCCATGACTCCATTTGAAAATGAAACTTTGTGTTTCTATTTTCTTCCACGTTAAAGCAGACTGTTTTTCATTTCAGACTTTGCATGTTGGTAAATGTTGCAATACTTTACATTCATTAGGTCAGGCCCATTTACTATATGCAAGCAAAGCAAGCACAGATACATTATCCCCATAAAGTTTCTAAATTACACAGTAAATAAATGAAACTAAGCCAGAAACTCAAATCTCACAACCTCTACTGTGAACATAAAAAACAAACAAATTTAAAAAACCACCTTAGATCCAAGTTTCTCATTTTTAAAAGGTACAATTTATCAGTGGTTGATTATTCCCTTATAATGCCAAATAAACTCATCAACCAAGAACATACTAGATGCTTAACCCTAATTCGAAGCAGACAAAAATGTTTCAAGAAGAAAACTGGATTAATTAGATTCTGGATTTCTTTTGCAAAGAAGGACGCATAAAAAGACTGGTCTTGCTTAGGAAGCCTGTGTTGATTTCTGATTAGCTGATTAGAGAAGCCACCAGCAATGCCAAAATAAAGCAAAGCCTCACAGTGTAATGACAGTGAGCAAGCATCTTTAAATTTATAATTGCCCTTAGATCTATTTAATTTAGCTTTAAGTCATGAGGCATAATTGAGACAAATGGTTACACTAAGCAGGTATCAGCTATGACAAGAAGCAGGCTGCAATTATTTTGTTGCACAATTTACTTTCAGGAACTTTTTCTGCCAACTCTTTTCCTATGACAGCTATTAAATTTTATAGGATTTTTTCCCACCATTAGCTATAATGGCATTTGCATGTTAAATGCTCCCAACAAATGAAAACCATGATTCCATTGTTTCACATAGCGAAAACCATGGTTACTGCTATTCTGAAAGGGGAGCAAATCTGCAAAGAATCAAGCAATTTCTCCTCCTTGTATGATACCTATATAAGCTCTGTGGGAAAGCCTATTTGCTTTGCAACTCTTCTATTTTTGAAATAGGGTAGATTCTGCACATGTAAGAAAACTGTCTTTTCCACTATAAACCAATCATAAGACCGCTCAAATGTCCTTTTTGTTGAGGGAAATGGTTTGCAATTAAATATAATTCTTCCTTAAATAAATTTAGCTAAGCTCCTTTCATGGGAGCCAAAGATAAGGGCATGTTAGCTATTTATGGTTTTTTGCTTGTTTGTTTGTTTGTTTGTTTGTTTGTTTGTTCTAATAGAGCTCTGGGACTTGTGGCTAAAGAGACACTGAATTATAGAAACAATATGGAAGATAGATGTTGAGGAGTTTCCTAGCTAATTTTGTCCTCTGAGAAAATTTAGCAAATAGTTCTGGAAATTTCTGGTTTATTTTATTCAATTAGTTATTCCAAGTCTCCTAGATCTTACAGAGCAAGACACAGGAAACGATGACTCTACAGATCTATAAAACTATTGAATTATTTACTACTTTCTCCTTCTAGATTCTTTCAATCTGGTACAGCTTGCTTATAATTCTCCCACTACCAGTAATTTTTCAAGATACTAACCCCTTAACCTGGAAGAATATTAACCTGCATGACCCTCACACTCTGTCTGCCAAAGCCCTTCTCTAAAGCTCAAGTTGTTCTGAGAATCCTTCAAAAGTGAAATGTCCTTAAAAATTAAAGTAACCAAAATCCTGAATTTTCATCTTAATTTGACCTATACCTGATGTATATTTTCACTCGTCTTAAAGGGTCACTGAAAACCTTGGTGGCATAGTGGTTAAGAGCTACAGCTGTTAACCAGAAGGTTGGCAGTTCAAATCCACCAGGAACTCCTTGGAAACTCTATGGGGCAGTTCTACTCCATCCTACAGGGTTGTTATGAGTTGGAATCGACTCAGTGGCAGTGGGTTGGTTTGGACAGGGTCACTATGAGTTGCAATCAACTCAACAGCAGTGGGTTTGCTTTTTTCATCTTCTTCTTGCATACATTCAGTCCAGAAATTTCTGACTCATAATGGGCCCTGTTCAAGAGTATAAACTAGTTTCAAATTATATGTAGTTTCTTATTGAAAGAATACCCTCTGAAATTGCTTGCCTTAGTGACCTAGTGCAGCTCTAACAGAATCACCACAAGTAGATGGCTTTCACAAACAGCAATTTGTTTTCTCACAGTTTGGAAGACTAGCCAGGTGAGTTCACAGTGCTGGCTCTAGCAGAAGGCCTTCTGCCTCTGTCGAGTCTGGAGCAAAGTCTCCCTGACTCTTGAGAGCTTCAAGACACACCCTATAATAATCCTGTCTCATTAACATAATAAAGACAACCCATTCCCAGAGGGAATCATAACTGTAGGCATAGAGGGTAGGATTTACAACACATATTTTAGGACACAATGAATCCATAACATTGCTCAAGTAAATCTTTTAGAACTGCTAACTTCAAAATTATTTCCTGACTTTTTCTTCTCTGTTTTTCTCATTCCTTTCATCCCTTTCCAAAGGGATAATCTCAAAGATCATCTCTGTAGCTTTATAATTTTATTGTTCTCTAACCAAAGAAATGAGTCAAACACCTGATCATCACAACTCAATTTATTCCAAGACGAAATTCATAGCCCAAAGATTTCTTCTCCACTGCTGAGAATTTCTGGAAGTCTTTGGGTGGTGCAAACAGCTAATGTGGTCAGCTGGTTGTGGTTGTGCTTGGTGTGGAAATCAGATGATAATGTTTGTTGACTTCTTCAGCAGCTTTTTATTTGTTCATTTCATCAACTAATTACACTTCAGGCAAAATTTAAATGAAACCTGGTGCCATCAAGTGGATTCCAACTCATAGGGACCCTATAGGACAGAGTAGAATTGCCTCATAGCCATTTCCAAGAAGTGCCTGGTGGATTTAAACTTCTGTCTTTGGCTCTGAATCAAGGACCATCAAAAATATATCACCAAAATTTGCCCAAAGTTACCCAAATTGGGGGAAAACTTTGGAAAAGTGAATAAGTTGCCAGATATCTAGCTTGATTTGGAGTTGAGAAAGGACATATCTGAAATATTGGTAACTCTTAACCACAAACCAAGTCCCAAGTATTAGTTTTGATAGATGCTAGTTTCCTTTTTCTGACTACACAAAACACATGCTTATACTAAACTAAAACTTGGCAATCCCAAAGCAGGATGCAAAGGATTGAGGAGGTCAGTGCACAACCAACTGTACAACTTGGGCAAGTCACTTATCCTTTCTAAAACTAGATCACTACAACTTTGAAATCAAAGGTAATCTCTGTAGCTTTATAGTTTTATTATTCTCTAACCAAAGAAATGAGTCAAACACCTGATCATCACAATTCAATTTATTCCAGGATGTAATCCATTGCCCCAAGATTTCTTCTCCACTGCTGAGAATTTCTGGAAGTATTTGGGTGGTGCAAACAGCTAATGTGCTCAGCTGTTAACTGAAAGGATGGCAGTTCAAGTCTGCTCAGCGTTGCATAGGAAGGAAACTCGAGTAAGCTCCTCCCAAAAATTCAGCCACTGAAAATGCTATGAAACATTCTTTTACTCTGGTACACGTGGAATTGTCATGAGTCAGAAATGACCTTACAACAACTGGTTTATTTAGTATTTCTAAAGTTCGTTTTAAAAGTACTATCTTCCAAGACTCTGGAAAGCATTCCACAATTTAGTTTCTACAAGGTCAATGCAAAGTTCTCTTTTCTTGAATGGTGTGGTGGTCAGGATTATGTCAACTTGGCTACTACCTATTTGACTGCTGTATTAAGTGGCAGGGCGGGGTTTGTGGTGGCTTCCTGCCCCTCGGCTCTCATCTCGTGACCCTGGACTACAGCTGCTGATCGCTCACGTGACCAGCAGCTGCTGCTCTCTCTCTGGTTCCAGCGTCTGGCTCTGGGACTTGAGCTAGCGGCTGTTGGGCTCATCAGTCCTTACAGTCGGCACGTGAGAGTCCTGCTCCCTGACCTGCCAATCCTGCGCTCGCCAGCCTCTGCTCAGTCCTGCTCCCTGACCTGCCGATCTTGGGTTCTCCAGCCTCTGTCACTTCGCCTCGCCACCAGCTTGGGACCCACCGACCTCCAGCCTCTGTTGCATCGTCTCGCCGCCAGCTTGGGATCCACTGACCCACACAACCGGTGATCTGCAACTCTGGTCTCTGACTTGCTGACCTTGGGTTCCTCAGCTTCCGTGGACACGTGAGGCTTGTGCCAGAGCTTGGGACATTCAGCTTCTGTGATTACGTGAGCTGTTTCCTATATTTGTATCTATCTATCTGTCTATATATATATATATTATAAATCTTTCCTAATACCTACACGTGTTACTGGTTTTGCTTCCCTAGAAAACCCAGCCTAAGACAATTTGGTACCAGGAGTGGTCATGGTGGCAGGGACAGTGCTTATGCATGGGCTCAGCAACATGGGCTCCCGCTCACCAAGGCTGACTTGGCTACAGCCACTGCTGAGTGCCCAATTTGCCAGCAGCAGAGACCAACACTGAGTCCTCGATATGGCACTGTTCCTCGAGGTGATCAGCCGGCAACCTGGTGGCAAGTTGATTACATTGGACCGCTTCCATCATGGAAAGGAAAGCGTTTTGTCCTTACTGGGATAGATACTTACTCTGGATATGGATTTGCCTACCCAGCACGACATGCTTCTGCCAAAACTACCATCCGTGGACTTACAGAATGCCTCATCCACCGTCATGGAATCCCACACAGCATTGCCTCTGATCAAGGGACTCACTTCACAGCAAATGAAGTGCGGCAGTGGGCCCATGCTCACGGAATTCACTGGTCTTACCATGTTCCCCATCATCCTGAAGCAGCTGGCTTGATAGAACGATGGAATGGTCTCCTGAAGACACAATTACGCTGCCAGCTAGGTGGCAGTACCTTGCAGGGTTGGGGAAATGTTCTCCAGGAGGCTGTGTATGCTCTAAACCAGCGTCCAATATACGGTGCTGTTTCTCCTATTGCCAGGATTCATGGGTCCAGGAATCAAGGGGTGGAAACGGGAGTGGCACCACTCACTGTTACCCCTAGTGACCCACTTGCAAGATTTTTGCTTCCTGTCCCCATGACTTTATGTTCTGCAGGACTAAATGTCTTAGTTCCGAAGGGAGGAATGCTGCCGCCTGGAGACACATCAACGATTCCACTGAACTGGAAGCTAAAATTGCCACCAGGCCATTTTGGGCTCCTTGTACCTCTGGATCAACAGACAAAGAAGGGAGTTACAATACTGGCCAGTGTGATTGATCCTGACTATGAAGATGAAATTGGATTGACATTACATAACGGAAGTAAAGAGGAGTATGTTTGGAATGCAGGAGATCCCTTAGGACGCCTCCTAGTACTACCATGTCCTGTGATTAAGGTCAATGGAAAACTACAGCAACCCAACTCCAAAATGAGTGATAATAGCCCAGACCCTTCAGGAATGAAGGTTTGGGTCACCTCACCAGGCAAGGAACCACAACCAGCTGAGGTACTTGCTGAGGGCAAAGGGAATACAGAATGGGTTGTAGAAGAAGGTAGTTCTAAATATCAGTTACGGCCACGTGACCAGTTGCAGAAACGAGGACTGTAATTGCTATGAGTATTCCTGCTTTGTATGTGTGTATTGGATATTTTGTTTACTTATGAAACATAAGATGTAAATGGGTTAATGCATTTTCAGTTGTACATGTGTTAGTTATATCATGTTGACATAAGTATGACTTTGTAACTGTACCCCTTCAGAGACTGTGCATGGTAAGGTGAGATGTGTGAAGATGCCAAGTTGACAAGGGGTGGACTGTGGTGGTCAGGATTATGTCAACTTGGCTACTACCTATTTGACTGCTGTATTAAGTGGCAGGGCGGGGTTTGTGGTGGCTTCCTGCCCCTCGGCTCTCATCTCGTGACCCTGGACTACAGCTGCTGATCGCTCACGTGACCAGCAGCTGCTGCTCTCTCTCTGGTTCCAGCGTCTGGCTCTGGGACTTGAGCTAGCGGCTGTTGGGCTCATCAGTCCTTACAGTCGGCACGTGAGAGTCCTGCTCCCTGACCTGCCAATCCTGCGCTCGCCAGCCTCTGCTCAGTCCTGCTCCCTGACCTGCCGATCTTGGGTTCTCCAGCCTCTGTCACTTCGCCTCGCCACCAGCTTGGGACCCACCGACCTCCAGCCTCTGTTGCATCGTCTCGCCGCCAGCTTGGGATCCACTGACCCACACAACCGGTGATCTGCAACTCTGGTCTCTGACTTGCTGACCTTGGGTTCCTCAGCTTCCGTGGACACGTGAGGCTTGTGCCAGAGCTTGGGACATTCAGCTTCTGTGATTACGTGAGCTGTTTCCTATATTTGTATCTATCTATCTGTCTATATATATATATATTATAAATCTTTCCTAATACCTACACGTGTTACTGGTTTTGCTTCCCTAGAAAACCCAGCCTAAGACAAATGGCATAAATACTCAGTCTAAAAATCATTCCCACTACTGTGTTACTTCGAGTTTCTGAAACAGAATACTGAACCTGTTATTGTTGTGCTGAGTAGTTTCATACAGTTCTAGGTTTATCTCAAATAATGCTCTGAAAACATGGGTACTATTGCAAACAGAAACAACCTCACAGCTGTTTTTGTTTGATCTAATGAACACAGAGGAAAGGTTTGGATTCAAGAAAAAAAATGTTATAAGCCAGACTCGTAAGAGGGCTATTACAACTTTTAAAGAGACGCATTTTGGCTAAGGACATTAAGCAGGAATGTCAAATCTGTTTAAGACATTTATACATACTATAATCTTTCATACATTCAGTGGTTATCTGTCATTGCATTCCTTGTGGTGTTTCACACATTAACACAGTAGTTTACAAAGAGGTAGAGATACACAGAACTGCATGCTTCCTAGCCTAGCCATGATACAGAAAGTTATTGGTGTTATATGACATTGACTGAATTGCTGCTAAATCTCAAAAACATCACAGTGGCATCAGCACTGGTCCCAGCCATCAAATCCCCAGATATTGGTTCATTTTGTTTAAGGCATCACATACTGTGTTCAAATCACTGCGGAGGTCCTGCACCACGTTTTCAATACTTCTGGTGTCTTTCAGAATTTCAATACTCTGTGTGTAGGGATTGAAGTATACGGAGAAGGGACGGGTAATTGACTTTGCAAAGTCCCTGCAGAATAAACAGAAATAGAAGGATATGTGATCAGCTCCTATTGGAACCAGAGACACGTAGATAGAAGGAAGGAGCAGAAAACTGATTTTTCTCCAGATGGAAAGAAAACAAGATTACCTCATCTTTTCTTTGGCTTCTTCAAAACTCTCTGAAACAAAGTAGGCTTCCTGGAAGGTGGTGATAAGGCATTCCTGCAAGCAGGTCGTCTTTGGGTCAAAGGCCTTCACACACGCCTCGTCAGAAAGAGCACGCTGCAAAACACACCGCAAAACCCGCTCAGCTCCACGGGGAGCCCTCCAAGGGGCCGGGACACCACATTCCTACAGTATATTCCACAGCTCAGTGGCTAGCCTACCAAAAAGAAGAAGCTCTCACAGGGGCGGGTAACTTGGGTGATTTTGCTTGTTTATTTGTTTCTTTAATCTATTAAGTGCTGGCAGGGAGGGAGGGGGGAACAAGAGTATTTTACTTACTATCAATCAAACACATACTGAAGGACAGTTCAGGAATTTTAAATCTCTGCTAAACTAAAGCAAGGAGAGCATAAATATGCTCATAAATGTATTGCTATAAGCAATGTACTAAAATTTCACTTAAATGGCAGAAGTAATAATTACCTGCGTGGAGAGGTAATTGGGGCTCTGACAGAACTATTTGTGGAATCATTGAAGACATTTTGAGGCCAGGTACTGTGTACCAACACAATCTATAGTGAGTCTGCATATTTGAGGATAGTTGCAAGCATTCATTTACCTTCCACCAAGTACAGCAGAGCAATCTACAGCAGGAAAGTATTGCCAGGTGGGGTAAAAAAAAGCTAATATTAATAGTTACAGTTTTGCCCAGAGCAGGCATTAGGAAAATGAGAAAGCTGCTGTAATTGCTCTTTGAACCATCATTAACTCTGTTTTGCTTACCACATGGCTGGCACTAAGAACAGCAAGGAACAATGCATGTCTGTCTTCTCTAGACAAATTCAGTAATGAAAAAGGTTTGTGGCCATTTCTTGACACATGCCACTTGCCTATTTAAAGATCTAGATCAATAGCTCTTAAACTTAATGTGCACAAGAATTACCTAGGAGCTTGTGAAAAATGCAGACACCCACAACATGACTCAGTAGATCTGGCCGAGATTTGGAGCCCCGGGGAAGCAGCAGTTTAGAGTTCAGCCGCTAACCGAGAAATCCGCAGTTTGAAGCCCTAAGCTGCTCCTTGGAAGCCTGTGAGGCGTTCTACTCTGTCCTTGATGAGTCAGAATTGACTCCACAGCAATGGGTTTGGGTTTTTCGGGTTTGTTTTGGATGAGACTTAGAGAATTGCATTTTAAGGACATCTAAAAACCAAAACCACTGCAGTCGAGTCAATTCTGACTCATAGCGACCCTGTAACATCTAAAGTGACATTGATGTAAGTGGTTGTGAACTATGTTTTCAGAAGTATTTCCGTAGATTCTGTTTTCTTTAATTTTGTGGTAAACTAGTTGGAAAAGAGAGGAAAAACGAAAAAGTAACTGAAACTGCCTTGAACTGAGAGTTAGAAAACTTAGGATATAGCTATCCAACTGGGTAACTATGGGATTGGCTTTACTCAAAGAATTTGTAATTTGTCCTCAGTTCCTGGAGGAAACCTCTAAAACCTTAACCTTTTCCCAATGATTTAAGTGTCTTTGAAGAAGACTCCAGATCATACTTAAGGGTTCATGACTCGTGTTGGATAGGGATTAACTATGCCAGAAAGATCCGCCATGTAATGTCAACCTTGTGACATCAACCAGCCTCGATGGAGGAAGGCTGCAGTTTGAATTACATAATGAGGCCCCAGTAAAGCCTCTGGATATGGAAGCTCCCTGGATGACAGACATCAGTGCACATGGGAGGATAGTATGTCCTTATTTTGGAGGTCAAAGCTCCACACTGGGAACCCTCTCAGACCTGTCTTATATGCATGGCTTCATCTGTACCATTTTTACTATAGTAGGATGGTGATTGTAAGTATAGCACTTTCTGTGAGTTTTGTGAGTTGTTCTAGTAAATTACCAAATCCAAGAGAGCAGCGGGAATAAATAGGTCAGAAGCAGGGTGTCCCAGTGACCTCTGAGCTTATGGCATATGTCCTGAGGAAATAGATGAAGGCCCCAAATTTGCAGCCAGCAAGTCAGAAGCGAAGGGGGTTCTGGGGACCTCTGAGCTTACAGTAGCAACCTGGAGAAGTAGTGGGGAAAAAAAACAATTTGTAACCAGCAAGTTAGAAGCAAGGGTGTCATGGAGACTCCCAAGCATCTGGCTGGTGTCTGAGGTCTCGACAGTCGGGAGGACTGTGTCCTTTAACTCATCAGCTCTATTCTGGCTCCAGGTGGTTAGGGTGAGAGGAAGAAGGGCTGCATGTGCAGCTGGTGTCAGAACAAACGTAAAACCAAAGCAAAAGCTCATTCCCATCGAATCCATTCTGGCTCATAGCGACTCTACGGTGCAAGCAGAACTGCCCCGTTGGGTTCCCAAGGCTGTGGTATTTATGAAACAGGCTGCCACATCTTTTTACCCTATGGGGCATCTGGAAGGTCTGAACCACCAATCTTCTGGTTGACAGCCAAGCACTTTAACCACTGAGCCCCCAAAGCTCCTTAAAAGTAGAACAGAGGGGAACAAAACTGCAAATAGATTAATAGGGATTTGATTTTCCCATCAAGAACCCTGACCCATTATTTGATCTCTCTGTGCTGCATTTCCTCAACTGTAAATGAGTGGTTCAGGCTGAGTGGTTTGTGAAGACACGCTAAATTCCAGCCTCTGCAATCCACCCAAAGTACTGTTCCAGCTTCTCAATCTCTAACTGCTGGGTTTCTTGGAGAAATTGTTGGGGGTGGGAGGAGGGAAGAAAAGAAAAATTTTTCTGTTCAGTATTCTTGATGCATTCCCCGACAATTTCAAAATCCATGGAAAGATTTGCAGCCCTCCATGAAGAAGGCTGGAGTTCCCTAAGTCTGAAAACACAATTGAGAACCAAAAGACTAACCCATGACAGCAAGGGCACATGGCCCCTCACCTGTGCATGTAATTTACTTTCCTGCAAATTTCCATTGTCCAATCAGTGTATGTATGAACTGAGGAAGGCAGAGGACCTTGAACACTAAACTTTTTTTTTTTTGGCCCAAAGAATGGCTTCATTATCAGCATGTCTCTCCAGCTGCAGATACATTTGCGCTAGATTCAGTGCAGTGCATTGAATGAGAGTTTTTGGGTTCCACATGACTAACAATTCTGTCTGTATTTTAAAAACAACTTCACAGGTTCAAAAAACCAAATGTCTTCTTATGAGGACCGTTGCTCCTCAGTAAAAGATGGCTTCAGATTGGTTTGCTAGGGGTCTCAGAATTAGAAGCTGCTTTCTCTGCAGTGATACACTCTGATTTACATTCTACCTATCATAGATAGGTAGCTCCAAATGTCCAGTCATGCATCAGAACACATGGATGGAAGGACAGCAACTGACTCTGTGACCTTCATCCTTCCACCCTCTCTTCCCAGCAGTAGGCAGTGTGGGCAGAGTGGTAGCAGAACAGGCAAAAAGGCCATTTCAGCCAAGCATGACTGAGGTATTCTGCTGAGCCAACCTGACTTTCATGGAGATCAAGGACAAGAGCAAGAAGAAGGTGAAGCTAATCTGCTTGGGTGTGCAGCCCTTTGATAGGACAGAAACAGCCTTAGCAGCCACTGTTTAGAGGGTGCTTCCAGAGTGGATGTGTGCAATAATGAAGACTGAACTCAGAACATCCGCTGTGGGGCGATTCCACCAGATACTCAGAGGAACTCACTTAGTCTGTTTCAACTGGTAAAGGGGATTAGAGGGGATCAAGAAAAGTCCAGATGATTGTTTTGACATCTTGTGGCTCTGGCAGAATAAATGCCTATAAACTAGAGGGCAGAGTGCTCTGCCTCAGACTTCAAGAAAAATCAGTGCATTCACAGCATGCAATCTGAGGCAAAGACCATTAGACAATATACATCACATTTGCCTAATGTAATATTTAGAGGGAAAACTGAGAGTTGAATGTTTTAAGCTCTCACAAACATAGCAGGGTATCCTCCAAGAGCCTACTGTGTCTGCTGACCGCCTGCTGGGGACTTTTTCATTCTTCTAGTATAAGGGGCACACCTACTCTTTGGCTGTTATACAATCAGGGATAATAACAGTGTGAGTGATTAGCCCGGAGAGTGACAAGAAGGTCATACGCCACCCTGGAGCTGAGGGAGCAGCTTAGAAAATGAGGTGAATGAAGAAGGTGGCAATCACATCTATCAATCCTCACGGATCTCTGAGGGTGAACCCTCTAGGTTGACAGCTGCCAAGAACTTCCTGCAGCCCTGAGGCCCTTGTCTCTGAATATTCGAGTGTGCCCAAGGAAGTGGAAAACAGCTTCCATGTCTCTCTTGGCTGCAAAGGCCACAGCCAAATGGAGTGAAATTCTCAATGTCTATCTGGTGGCATAACGGATTAAGTGCTATGTCTGCTAACCGAAAAGCTGGCAGTTCAAATCCACCAGGTGCTCCTTGGAAGCTTTATGGGGTAGCTCTACTCTAACTGTCGGGTTGCTGTGAGTTGGACCCGATTCCGCTGTCATGTTGTTTGTTTGTTTTTTTATCCCTGTCTCCCTCTAAATTAAGCCTCTGTGGTTTTGATGAAGAGCTATTGTGACCCTGTCTTCTGTGCCCACAGTGAATTCTCTGTAAACACTGGACCAAATGATGCCACCAGGAACTCTGCAGAAAATCCTTCCTCAAGTGTCAGCAGCCTGATATCCCAAAATCTGTAAGAACTAATCCAAGCTCCTGTAGCAAGAGACTTTTATAACGACAAAAAGAATCTATCTAGCGGTGTCTTATTCGCAAACCTTTTTGAAAGTGTGAGAATACTGAGAAGTTACCTGTCTTATCTACACACTCTCTAAAGGAACTGTTTTGGATTAAAACACAGTGCAGAGGGCAAGAGGACAGGACCAGGAGCTAGAAGCTAGGAGATTTGGGTTCTAAAACTTGCTTTCCTAAAGGCTAGATACGTGATATTGAATGAGTAAAATTTTCCCACGTTGGGCTTCAGTTTCCTCTTTGATAAACTAAAAAGACTTTACCACCTGAATTCTGAAGTTCCACAAGAGAAAGATATAGCAGAATAAAGATTTGCACACCCAAACCTGTTGCCTTTGAGTCACTTCCAACTCATAGCAACACTATAGTACAGAGTAGATGGGCACAAAGGGTTTCCAATCTTTGTAGCAGCAGACTGCCACATCTTTCTTCCGAGGTTAATGCTACCACCCTTTTGGTTAGTGACTAAGCACTTAAACTGATGAGCTACCAGGACTCTTTCCATAAAGATTATAGCCTTGGAAACCCTATGAGGCAGCTGTACTCTGTCACATGGGGTCACTAAGAGTCAGAATCAACTCAATGGAAATGAGTTACAACTACATAAAATTCATACCGCCATCTCCCACCCTATTCTAGCCGGTATAAATTGAGTGTAGCAACTATTCTGGATTGAAGTATGTGCCCCCCAAAATATGTGTTGGAAACCTAACCCCTACACATGTAGGTGTGATCCCATTTGAGAATAGTGTTTCTTTGTTTTGTTGATGAGGACTTAGCAGTATAGGGTGTACCCTAGCCTCATCGTTTAATGATGGGAAGAGCAGAAAAGACACAGAGACAAGGAAGCACAGATGGGGTAGTAGGTGCCGGTGACGACTGCCCAGGAAACAAGGAACACTAGGACTACAGAAACTGAAAGAGACAAGAACCTTTCCCTTCAAACTTCTAGCCTCCTAGGAGAAAAAAGATTTCCATTCTCTAAAATCAACTACTTTTATTACTGTCATAGCTGAACGAGGCAATTCAGACAGCAGGCTTTCTCACTGAGTCTTGACATGGCCCTTCCAACTTTCCCAGCACAGATGGCCATCACCCAGTGGCAGGGATCCTGGTGGCACCATGGTTAAAAGTGCTTGGCTGCTAAAGACAAGTTTCAAAAAGGTTCAAACCACCAGCTGCTCTGAGAGAGAAAGATGTGGCAGCCTGCTTCCATAAAGATTTCAGTCTTGGAAACTCTCTGGGGCAGTTCTACTCTGCCCTATGTGATCACCGTCAGTTAGCATCGCACACTTGGCAACGGGCTTAGCACACAACTTAAGACTTATTTGTCATTCCAACTTTTTGAATACAAAATCACCTTCTTAACTTCAAAACTTTCCCTGAATCCAATTGTTAGTGGATAATAAGGTGATTAAGACTGATGCCTTTAAACAGGATAGAAAAATTGGGGCTGAAATCTGACTCTACCCCTTGTAAACTAGCTACATGACTTCAGGTAGGTATTAAGCTTCAAGTCACTCATCTAGAAAATGAGAACAGTAATAGCATCTATAACTTCTGAAGTCTGACTTAGCTCTGAATGGTTAGGGTCAAGGTAAGGATTAACCGGGATAATATATGCAAAGCACCTGGTACGTGGGAGCACTCAGTATATTCAGTTATCATTATTAATTCAGTCCAGATAAGACACTAGGTACAAAGCTGCATTCAGCCTCACCTTCCACCATTTGTGCAACTCCTGTCCCCCAGGGCTGAGGACCCATAGAGAGGGACACCTGGCTCCAAAGAGGAGGCTACCAGTCCTGAACTACAATGGCACCTGCCCTGGGTTCATCAATTTTGAACCTTCCTTCCTTCTAGCCATCTGTCATGACACAGGCAGGAATGACACAGAAGCTATTATTTCATGTCTGCTAGATTGTAAACCCTGTGCTTTAGCTCTCTATACTAGGACTGGTTATGACTGCAAAAAAAAAAAAAAAAAAAAAACTCAGTGTGAAGTCAGGTTTATGGGTAATTTGAGCCCGAGATTCTGAATAAAACTTTGTAATCACTCCCACACTCACACCATGATCACCTTTTCTCACATCAGAACAACAACAAATATGCATTTATATATACCATTTCTTTTTTCTAATATTCATCCTACTAAGCAAGCACAGTGTGATGATATCCTTAGCACCAAAATGGGCAACAGTGGCCTCACTTTTTTTTTTTCTTTTCCTTTCCTTAATCAATGATACCAAAGGTTTCACCTATTTGAATAAGCTTCCAGGGTGAGGAAATTACCTCCCTTCTCAAGGAATCCCTTCACAAAGGCCAAAGACACCATTTCCAGCTTTCCAGTTCTCTAGTGTTTGCTCTGTCATTGCTAATGGTGAAGGGGAGAGGAAGAACGGCATGAGCCGTCTGAGAAGCGTGGAGGTGGGGGGACTCAGAGCAGTGAGCCCTAACTCTATTCCCGCTGCCAACCTACCCAGTGACCTCAGACAACCCACAGACCTAGTCCATTGAACCACTTCTCTGCAACATGATAGTATCTCTGACTTTCACAGAGCTGTTTCAAGTGGCAGCAAATACAAACAAATGATTAGAGCAAATATAAAGCTGTTCTAAAAATGCTAATTAACAGCTATAGCAAAGACAACACAATAAATTTGCCATGCAAGATATCCTAGAACTAAGCCAAAAAGCCAAAAAATAAATAAATAAAATTTATAATACCTTTTTAAAAAAAAAATAAAAGTGTATCAGTTAGGTCAAACCTGAAAGCAGAACAGATCTATTTCTGTGTAATATTTCAGTGACTATACTTCCACGGGGCAGTTCTACCCTGACCTATAAGGTCTCTGTGAATCCGAATCAACTTGACAGCAGTGGGTTTTTTGTTTGTTTGTTTACAGTGGGGTAGATGGAAACCCTAGTGCCACAATGATTAAGAGCTATGGTTACTAACCAAAGGGTTGGCAGTTCAAATCCATTAGGTGCTCCTTAGAAATTTTATGGAACAATTCTACACTGTATTCTAGCGTCACTATGGGATCAACTCTGTGGCAATGGGTTTGGTTTGGTTTATGAGGTAGATGGTCAGGCCACTCACTGAAAAAAAATGTTATTCTCTGACCTTACAAAGGTAAAGAATTAGACTTTACCAGGAAAAAAGGAAGACACTGCCTTTCACTGTTGAGAAGCAGTGACTCTTCTTAGACTCAGCCAATCATTTCCTAACCATCTAGTGTGAAGAAGCTTCACTCCTGCTTCTCCAAGAGAATTGGGTTCAACAAAGAACCGTATCAATCACTGTCTTACACCTTTCCAACTAGAGATTCCGAGTTTCTTGAGAACTGAGACCATTCATTTAGCATTTATTGCATAAATGAGTAAACAGTAAATGAAAAAAATAACATCATCCTCTTACAGCTAGGTCACCTCTGGAATAGAGATTAAGTCAATTTTCCAGGAAGTTTAGCTCATGATCAACTGCTTTCTTCAGTGATGGAAAGTTTGGCTTTCCAAAATTTCTCCAAACTTTCGCCAAACTACACTCCAACACATTTTTCAGATTCTTGAAAGCACATCAAAACCCCTTTGCCAGCTGACTTGATCCAGACTTTATAGTGATCCTATGGGGCAGAGTAGAGTTTTCAAGGAGCAGCTGGTGGATTTGAACTGCTGGTCTTTCATTTAACAGCTGAACCTTTAACCACTGTACCACAGGGGCTCTGCTGAAAGCACAGCACAGAACAGGTGATTGAAACAGACACACTTGTGTTGAGAAAAAATAGTCTTTCTCATTATCAGATTTATGTTTGTTTTGGCAAGCAGTTCCATATTTATTTGGTTTGTCTCTTCAAAGATAGAAATAAACAGTGTCCAAAAAAAGAGAAAGAGGGAGAGGGAAAAATGAAAGTTACCTCCTAAACTGCTTACAGCTCTTAGAAGTACTTGGCTGACCCTAAAGTGTGTTAGCTATGTCTCAGGAAAATTTAGCCTCTTAAAGCACAAGTTTATTTTAAAATGTGTTCTGCTCAAGAGAGACAGCAAATTGCGGATACTTACACAAAGTTGTATATATTAGACCTTCACCTCCAACAACTTAGCAGGGATCTGTGTGTGGTTTGCAATTGAAACAGCATAAAATACTTTGGTACAAAAGGTACTGCATTCAAAATTTTAAGTATTTTCACAGAAATTATTATCATGTTCTTAATAAAGTTTTTTCTGCCTGAGTCCAGGACCACCAGTTGATATCTCAGTTAGAAGTTGCACAAATGGAATATCACACAGCCATAAAGAGAAGTGAAGTCCTGATACGTGCCACAACATATATGAAACTTGAAAACTTTATGCTGAGGGAAATATGTCAATCACAAAGGACAAATGCTATATGAGCCCACTTACAACAGCACTAGGTTCTGTTGGTTACATGACATATGCAAATGTGTAGAGGTCAAAGGTTATTAGGGGCTACCGGGGCAGGAGGCACAAAAAGTGGGAGTTGTTCCTTAAAGGGCTCTGCATTTCTATTAATGGTAGTGGAATAATTTGGAAAACGATAGTGGTGATTGTTGTACAACATGCACTGTACAACAGATTGCACATGTAAAACCTGTTGAATTGACACTTTTTGTTATATTTTTGCCACAATTTTATTTTATTTTTGCTGGACCAAGAATTCAGAAATGCTGAAAGATGGCTGTGAGCAGTTAGGGAAGGCGGGGAGGAGGCTGAAGAAAGGTGCTAAGGAAAGCATCTCGTGTTATGTGTTCTCTACGAACAATCAAAAGATATTTCTTATGGAAAGAATTTCTGAATCATAAAAATGGTCAACAGTAGCAATCATAGGGCCATTGGAGTGCAGAAATTCGAGAATGGAAGAATGCTAATGACTGGAGGTGATGGACCAGAACAGGAAGCGGCGCAGCAGACACTGCCCTTCGGTGTACATGTTTCTGGCTGATTTCCATTTCCAGCTGACTCTGTCCACACCAATAGGAGCGAGAACAACAGATTCACCCCAGTGCAGCCTACACATGCCTCATTAGCCAGACCAAAACACCCTGCCGAAAGTTGGAGCAACGAGACAGATTTGTTTCTTTTGTTTCTGGTATAATTTATAAAGCTTCTGAGGAGACCGTAAACAAATGTAGCTTAAGAGCTACATCACTGTCTAACTTCTTTTTAGGGACATCAAGGAACACTCTGTGAAAGACACATTATTATAGAGATACGACATCATGCTGGTGGTACTGAGGGCTTTGCCCAGCACGCTAAGACTGACCTTAATTTCCATGAGAACTGATTTAAAAGGCTTTACCACATTACATCAGGCTTATATTATGTTAAACATTATGCAACCCTATTGAGCAGAGCAGAACTGCCCCATAGAGTTTCCAAGGAGCACCTAACAGATTCAAACTGCTGACCTTTTGGTTAGCAGCCCTAGCACTTAACCACTATGCCAGCAGGGCTTCCAGACACACCTACAGGGACAACAATAACACACATGAGAGACATGCTCCCTAGTTTAATCATGTGTACAAGACTAATGGACATACCAGACCCAAAGCAAAGATGAAAAGGCAGCAAGGGGCAGGAAAACTAGATGAAGGGAAACAGGGAAACGAGAATGGACTGCCGGCATTCACAAGGTCAAAAACCAATGTCACAGAACCATTCGTGCATTAACTGTTTAATGAGAAACCAATTTGCTCCATAAACTTTCACCATTTAAAACTTTCATCATTTAAAAAAAAAAAAAAAAGAATCAACTTGGGCACAGGGCCTTATCAGAAACCTTTCCTAGCCCATTACCATGTACCAGGCACTGTGTCACACACTTGTATCAGCTCTTGCAATGGAACGTAACTCCTTGATAGCAGGGATTCCCAGGCAGGATCTCCTAGCAGTTGGGAATACAGATCCTGGAATCTTTATGCCTCAGCTTTTTCATCTGGAATGATAATATCACTTATCTCATCAGACTGTTTTGACACTTAAGGGGGTTAACATACCTACCAAAAAAAAAACCCACTGCTATCAAGTCAATTACAACTCACAGCGACCCCGTGGGACAGAGTAGAACTGCCTCATGACTGGAAGAACCAGATGGTGTCTGACCAACACCACAGACAGCCGTGATAGAGCACACATTGTAGAGTGACTGTGGCAACACACGAGAAAGAGGGGGTGCAGCTCAAGAACTCTACTAAAAAACCACAAGTAATAGTCTGACAGCCTAAAGGATCCCCTGGAAGCATGGCCCCTAGGCCTGCTGTTGTCCTGGGCCAGAAAGCACTACTGAGATCAGTTCTTCGGACAAGGGTAGACTGGACTCTGAGACACAGTGTGACCACGTGGTTTGTGCACCTTATGGTTCTATGCATTTACAGGACACTGTTCTACTGGTCACTTTCTAGATGGGAGAGAAAATGTAGAGAGGAGGGGACAGGAGATTGTTAAGAGGATACTAGAAGTATAGAATGAAGAGGAGTGTGCTGTCACCAGGCAAGGAGAGCAGAAAGAGCTGCAGATAGGTGGGCATGCAAAATTGGTTTGGATTGTACACTTTTCGCTTCATCACAAAAAAAAAAAAAAAAAGAAGAAGAAGCATCTGGTAGATTTGAATTTCAAAACTTTTGGTTAGCAGTCAAACTCTAAACCACTATGCTGCCAAGGTTCAGTAATTAAAATCTTAAGATCTATTAGTATGTTTGTTGAGATTGTTGATTTTTTTCCTCTTTATCATCAACTTGTTTGTCTTCATTTTGTCACCATCATTTACCTATGCATCCCTAGTACCTGACACTGTAGATAGCATACACAGTAGAATCTTAACAAATTGGTTTCCTGGTGTCATAGTGGTTAAAACCTGCAGCTGTTAACCAAAAGGCAGGCAGTTCAAAGCCACCAGGCACTCCTTGGAAACTCTATGGGGCATTTCTACTCTGTCCTATAGGGTCGCTATGAGTTTAACAGCAGTGGTTTAACAAATTGATTCCCTGAGTGGTGTTCGTGGTTAAACACTTGACTACCCACCAAAGCATTGGCAGTTCAGACCCACTCAGAGGTGCCTCAGAAGACTGGTTTGGCAATCGCTTCCAAAAGGTCTCATCCTTGACAAGCATGTAGAACCTCTCTACTCTGCACACAGGGGTTGGATCAACTTTAATGCAAACAACAGCAACAACAGGTACTCAAAAATGTGTGAGGGATAAAGGATGAAGGACGAAGGAACAAATGTATTCATAAATACTCTCAGTGAAACTACAATTAAGCTGCATCTTTCCAGAATATAAATAATAAAAACTTCCAATAACCATATATTTCTCAATTTATATAAATATCTCAATTTATATAATTAATGCCCAAAATAAACACCCTAGGAGAATCTGAGTAATCAAAGATTCTTATTACTTCTGAATAATCGAAGATTAAATTTTTGTCAGTAGGATTTCCAGATTCTGTATCACACTGTATTCTAAATTCATCAAAAAACTTGCTACTCCCCTGTGGTATAGACAGCAATTCTGAAGTAACCAGGATATTTAAATTATCTGAATGCCCCAGGCCTCAACATTTCTGGATAAATGGTCATTTTACTGCATTTTAAGGCAATATAAAAAGCAGCATTATCCTAGGCATCCTTACAAGCATTACCTAGCTTTCTGATCAAACCCTTATTTAAGTTTTGTTTTTCCCAAAGTTTTATAGGTCCACAAATGTTTTAATACATCTTAACCTAGAAGTTGAGATAGCCTCAAATTTCCCTTTAGAAGTAGATGCTAGAAAGTTGGTGGGAGGCCATGGATGAGAGAAATCAGAGGAGCAAAGCCACTGTCACAAGGGAATTTCAATCAGTAGGATCGCAGCTAGCTCTCTGCCTTCTTTTCAGCACTGAATTTAGGCCAGCCATTTGTTACCCAACATTCAAACATACATTTGTCATTCCTGTTGATTTCTGCACATGGCTACTCATCCATTTGAGTCATATCACAAACCCAGAAAGGCATGACCCACTTTCAAAAGTGCAAAAAGTTAGGTCAGCACCCATATCTGAGGTGGCAAATCCTCTGTGTTAAATATTTATGGAATATCTGCAAGTAGAAATGCTCAGACAAACAAATCAATACTTTCCATGACCTTGAACCAGTTTGCTCAGGAAGGATATTTTCATTCACAGCTTCATACCTTTAATTCTCCAATAGAGGAAAGTAGTCCTGCTCCGTATGCCCGCAGCTGCCCTTCTTGTTTGCAAAGGCCAAACTCAATCGTGAAGAAGTAGCACTGAAAAAAAGTACAGGAGCATACATTCAGTGAACGGGTCAACATGTTCTTCAATAAGATAAAATGGCACCCGCAATAAAATGGTACACTATGCATAATTTCTTCAATACTGTCTGCTAATTGAAATACATCTGAATTAAGAACATTTATTGAAATCTATGCTCCCTAGGTTAAAGGTATAGAAGATATATTAACCATTGAAGTTCTTATGCTGCCTGGATTTAAAAACACTACAGATCAAAACATTTCTTCTGCAATAATTTCAAAAATAAAAAGACACACACACTTAGAAATGAAATTATGTCATATAATGATAATGCCATAGGATATGGTACTATATTTATGAAGTTTTGTTTTAGTGGTTAGGTGCATGCTGATGTAGAAAAATAACTTAAAATTGAAGAATTACAAATTGATCATTCATTTGAAAACATTTCTTGTGTACCTAAACAAAGAAAAACCCAAAGCCATTGCCATCAAGTTAATTCTGGCTCATAGTGACCCTATAGCACCGAGTAAAACTGTCCTGCTGGGTTTCCAAGGAGCAGCTGGTGGATTTGAACTGCCAACCTTCTGGTTAACAGCCATGGCTCTTAAGCATTGTACTACCAGGGCTCCTTTTAAGTATCTACAGAGTGGAACCCCTGATGACATAGTGGTTAAGGGCTACAGCTACTGACAAAAAGGTCAGCAGTTCAAATCTACCAGGCATTCCTTGGAAAGTCTGTCAGGAAGTCTGCTCTGTCCTATAGGGTTGCTATAAGTCAGCATCGATTCGATGGCAGTGAGCTGGTATTTTTTGGAGGTGTTAAGGCTTGGCACTTGAAGTGCTAAACATAATTCTAGGAAAATATTTAGTAAAATCTTGAGTGTCTCTTTATCTATGCATAAGCATGTACGTAACTTTTTTTTAATAATGCCATTGGCCTTAGTTTTACATATGTTCTGCTACTACAGCTTCTGCAGAATATAAAAACTTCTCAGTTGGGCCCGGCCACCACCAAAGACAGCTGAGATGACAGACACAATGCAGAGTTCCTGAGACAACATGGAAAAATCGGTGCTCAGCACAAGAACTCTACTGAAAGACCTGAATTGATGGTCCAATAGCCTGGAGGATCCCCTGGGAACCTGGACCCTAGACCTGTTGCTATCCCTGAACAGAAACCAGTAATGAGTCAGCGTTTCAGACAAGAATGGACTGGACTCAGGGACACAGTGTGACCATATAGTGTGCATACTTTATGGCTCTATGCAGATGGCACTTGGCTTTGGGGTCCTACTTGTCTCTTTCTAGACAGGAGAGAATAGGGTGGAGAAGGGAGGACAGATGCTTGTTAAGAGGATATTAGATACAGAGAGTGAAAAGGAGGAGGGTGCTATCACCAGGTGGGGAGAGCAGAGGGAGCTGCAGATAGGTGGGCATGCAAAACTGATTTGGATTGTATACTTTCACTTAATCACAGTAAAAAATAACAATAATAAAAAAGAAATTCTCAGTTGGTTCTGTTGGATTCAGGAAACCAACCTAGACAGACAGAGAAATCGCTATTCTACCAAAAAGCTCTCCATGCTGTTGGAAGGGGCTGAAATCACACTATTTTTGCTCTGAGAGAAAGTGAGAAGCTGACAATGAGCAATAAAAACTGCATGACATTAACGCTGTCCTGCATTAGTGACGACAGAGCACTGAAGGTGTTGAGCAAGAAGAGAATTTAAACACTCCTGAAAAGGGGTGGAAAATAATAATTATCTCTAGCCCTTGGCAGTTTGTTCTATTTTTATTTGGAGGTTAAGATGTCCCTTGGTTGAAGAAGGTTCATATTGTTTTAAAATATGCCGATGATCTCCAAAAGTGAGTAGCTCAATGCTGCAGCACTGGCTAGACCCCAACAGCGACTTGTCATTTCCAGGGGGTAGGGCTCAGCCTCCAGAGCCTATAGTTCCTTACCTGATTGATCTCCCAAAGAGGCTGAAATCACAACCCTTCTTACCCCCAAATACAGTGGCCACCAACACTGACCCTTAGTCTCTTCTACCTTTTGTCACTTTTCCATCATACTGCTTTCTGACATAATATGTAATTTCTTTACATCTGATGTGCGCTGTTTATCACTGTCTATAAACTCTGTGAAGATACACATCTTAACAGATTGAATTGTGTCCCCCAAAAAATGTGCATAGCAATTTGATGGACCACGATTCCCAGTACTGTGCGACTGCCCTCCATTATGTGATATTCCTATGCTGTAAATCCTAATCTCTGCCCGTGGTCAATAGATAGGGTTTTGTTAAAAGAGAATTAGGGTAGGACTGCAAAGCCCTTACTAATGGAATTTCCCTGGAGTGTAGCTTGAACCACTTTTTATCCTTTCATCCTACAAGAGATAAAAGGAAAATGAAGCAAGCAGAGAGTTGGGGGCCTCATACTACCAGGAAAGCATGCCAGGAGCTGAGTGCATCCTTTGGAAAGGACCTGGGTCCCGGCACCTCAGAGGTTTCCAGTCCGGGGAAGACTAATAACAAGGACCTTCCTCCAGAGCCAGTACAGACATCCTTCCCCTGGAGTTGACACCCTGAATTTGGACTTTCAGCCTGCTGAATTATGACAAAATAAAATTTCTTTTCTTAAAGCCATTTTGATTTGTGATATTTCTGTTAAAGCAGCACCAAATGACTAAAACAAAATTGTCTCTCAACATCAGTACCATAGACATTTGAGGCTGAATAGATCCCTGTTGTGCATTGTAGGATGTTTAGAAGCATCCCCAGCCTGAACCCTGTAGATGACGGTAGCAACCTCCTCCCTAGGTATGAGAACCGAAAAGGTTCAGAGCTTGAGGAATATTCCCTGTGCACCAGTGTCACCCCAGTTGAGAATCACTGAGCTAGAATAGTGTCTGAAACACCAAAAGAGCTCAATAAATACACTTCAATACATTCTCATAGGAAGGCTTTTTGTGTGACAGTATGATCTGGAGGAAAGAAAGAAACACACTGGAAATCCTGAGTTCTGGTCACAATCCTGTTCTTAGCTAGCTATGTCATCACAATTTCTCTGGGCTACAGTTCCCCTGCCTGTGACACTCAGTCATTCTACAAACACTTCTTTTTTTTTTAATTGTAACTGAGGGAAAGTGTACCATCCAACATAAATTTGCATACCCACCTATGTGCAGCTCTCACTGCTCTCCCTGCCCTGTGACAGCACACTCCTCCTATCCATTCTGTACATGTCATGTCCTCATAACAATCTCCTGTCACCTCCTCTCCACTATCCTCCTCCCTGCCCCCCGTAAGAGGCCAGCAGGATGACATCCTATAGATGCATAGAACCATAAAGTGCACATACGATATGGTCACTCTGTGTTGCTGAGTCCAATCCCTTCCTGTCCAAAGAGTTGACCTCAGTAATGATTTATGGACAGGAACAGCATCAGGACCAGGGACTATGCTCCCCGGGGAACCTGAGGCCCCTGGAACATCAGTTGAAGTCTTTTAGTGGAGTTCTCAGGGTGCACCCCTTTTCATTCTCATCTACAAACACTTCTTGATCACCTCTTATATACCAAACTCTGTTCTAGAGTTAAGGATATACAATGAATGAGGCAACAAAATCCCTAATCCTATGAAGCACATGTGATACAGGCAATAACAACAAAAAGTAATAAATAGATGGAATAATCTCAAGGAGAAAGCACTCTGTAAATAATAAAACAGGTGGTTAATATGTTAGATATTGAGCAAAGGACATGCTGTTTTGATAAAGTGATCAGGGAAGGCCTCTCTGAGGAGGTGCTATTTTGCTGTAACCTGCTTTATGGAAAAAAGAAAAGCCAGTTGTACAAAGATTGAAGGGAAAGAGAGTCTCCATAAGAGGGACTTGGCAAATATGAAGGCCCTGAAAGCGGGAGACAGTTTGTATTTCCAAGGGCAATGGGAAGGCACTGGAAGGCCTTAAGCAGGAGAAAGACATGTCCTGGCTTGATTTTCAAAAACTAAGGCTAGTGCTCTGTGAAGAACAGAAAGACGATAGAAAAGGAAGAATAGAAACAGAGACTAGAAGGCAGGGGGCAGTCGAGAGCCAAGAGTGGTGAATGGGCTGGGCCAGGGAGTGGCAGAGGATTAGAAAAAGTCAGTTACAGAAGCTTCATAAGAAAAACAAGGTAAGACATGTGACCACGTGTGGGAACATTACTATAGTGGTCTTATGTTTCTCCTCCAAAAAATTTGTACATTTGTAGGCACAATGAAGAAAAGTGATCATAGCCATAGACGAAAAGGCCTGGAAGAAGCCTGGAAATGACATGGTGGTTAAGAGGTATAGCGCTAACTGAAGGGTTGGCAGATTGAATCCACCAGGCGCTCCTTGGAAACACTATAGGGCAGTTTTATGCTGTCTTATACAGTCGCTACGAGTTGGAATCAAGTTGACAGCAGTGAGCGTGGTTTTGGTTTGTTTTCCTCTTGGAAACCCTAGTGCCATAGTAGTTAAGCGCTACAGCTGCTAACCAAGAAGAAAGGCAGTCCAAATCCACCAGGCGCTCCTTGGAGCCCCTCAGCGTGCTCTGCTCCATTTTACAGGGTCACTTTGAGTCAGAATCAGCTTGAAGGCAGTGGGTTTGGGCTTTTTTTTTTGGTTTTTGGTTTTTTGCTTTATTTTTCTTGTGGTACAAACAGTAAAGCACTTTGCTACCAACAACAAGCAGAAAGACCTGGCAATCTACTTTGCAAAGATCACAGCCATTGAAACCCCTAAGCAGCATGATTCTGCTCTGAATGCATGAGGTCACCATGAGTTAGAACTGATTCAATGGCAAGTTTGGGCTTTTTTTTAATAAAAAAATACCCTGAACTTCAGAAGTAAAGAAGTGATTTACCAGAATCAGTCTAGTTGGTGACTTTTAAGAGAGGCACTCCATTTCTGTTGAGTCAATTGCAACTGACAACAACTCTATAGGACAGAGTAGAATTGCCCCATAGATTTCCTGAGGAGCAGTTGGTGGATTTCAACTGCTGACCTTCTCATTAGCCACTGCAGCTCTTAATCGCTGCACCACTGAGGCCCCTTTAAGAGACATGCACTCAGTATTTTAAAGAGTTCAACATCTGCCACGTTTTCATGTCTCCAGGGAAAAGATTAATACATGCATGATTTTCCTGTACAACTAAAAATGACAAAATAAAAGTCTAAATAGAGGAAAATTAGAATCTCATGGCATCTTCTGAATGTGCCTTTGGCTGATTTCCCTAATTGATATTTCATTTATATCACATGGCATGAAATTCTTGCAGTCTTAACATTGAATACAGAAGAGTTTATGGGGCGGGTGGAACTGTGCTGTCATGTTAGAAAACCCTGTTATGGGAGTTTTCATATCAGAAAGTCTCCAAATAATACAGACAGAGCCAGCTATAGGAACATTTAGGTCAGTCCATTGAGTGTATTTTTAATTTTCTCTATGCTGCATCACTGAATATATAACACATGATAACAGCTGTGATCCAAATCAAAAAAAAAAAAGAGAGAGAACCTCTGAGAAAATCAGGTGTGCCACACACATCCATTTCACACAGACTCAGTGTTCCAGCCCATCTTAAAGGAACACTTAAAAGGTCTGTGTCAGATTGATTCGAGTTAGAGCTAAATCTGTTACCAGTGTTATCTTTAGTTGGCACGTTTCTACAATGAGGGCAACCTCAGAGCAACAAGCTGCTGTGTGTCTTCCCTCCCATCACTCATATGCTCTCTGGGCCCATACCTCATCTGGGAGTCGATCCAGCAACTCTGACCTTACACAGCTCCATCTGCTCACTCTCTGTCTTTCCCTTTGGTTTCCTGCTGTTCTCAACAGAGCAAGTCCCCTAGATGCTGCGTCCAGAGCCTGCTCTCCTTGGAGAATTAGACCTTGTGCTTTGAGATAATTTCTGATTTGCAGCTCCATGTGTGGCTAACAGACAAAGAGAAATGGTGCATTGCACCTGAACCTCAGGCGATGGTGAAATTTGAATTGTGGACTTGCTCAGGATCATTTTTTCTATTTCTGTCTTCAAATGGCAGTGAAGCCATCAAAATGCGTGTGTCCCAGGCAACACCACTTACAGTGGCTGAGAGGAAACTGTGCATTTGTCTGGTTTTCTGGTTTTCACTCAAAGCCTACTTAGAGCTGGACTAGACGACCCCTTGAAGACCCTTCAGAATTCAAGGGTAACTAACTGTTTCTTGAAATTTTAAGAAAACATCCTGTGTTCTCCTCAGAGCACTCTCCAAATGTGGATCTAAAATGTAGTCCCTAGAGATTTACCAAACGAATACCCTACCGGTTATTCAAAAAAACAACACAGAAGCAAAACCCCAAAACTGTTAACATTGTTAACACCTGCAAAAAAGAATTGCATGTCCTTGGCCACAAATGTCTTTTAAGCAGAAACAAATAATAATACTATGACCAACGCCTTCCAAATTGAAGCGTATCCTTAATCAAAGCTGACATTCATTAATTCCAAATTTACATACCACTAATTACATATAATTATTTATAAATATTTTATTTGAATATAATTATACATAATCATTAACTGAAAATCAAAACAGGAATGATAGATCGGACCTCTTCCTCGGAATAAAAGCAGAGTCATTTACGCACATGCAGTCATTAAGCGGAAGAGCGCCCGGATGACAACCTGAAACCCGAACAAGGCGGTGGAAGGCGGGCCACAGGACGTGCTGCGCGGAGCGCGCTAGGAAACGCAATAGGTCTCCCAATGCTGCCATCTTCAGGTCTTTACTGGTAGTACACTATAACGCCGTCCTTTCAGGCCCCCTTCGCTGTACCTTTCCTCTCACTATGCAACCAGGGCAGCCTAGACAAACAAGCAGTACTACAAGTTTGAGGCAGTCAAGTTCACAAACCTTAGTCATGTCAACAAAATAGTTAATGGTCCCACGGGATGATTTTCAAAAAAATGTATGCAACAACCCTCTTCTGTTTGGTGTTAGGCACCGAAGTTCCTTATTGCAATTAAAGAACGCCTTCAAACAAAGAGGTACTGTTTTTTTTTTCAAGCAAGTCTTGGTGGGAAAGATTGTTACAGTTCAGATCTTTCTTTTGAATGGTCCATTTGCTTCCCATTTGCACCCCTTGAAAGAATTGTGTTAGTTCTTCCTGAGAGTCATTCTGTATTGTTAAAACAGATACACAAACTTCTAGGAGGCAATCCTGGTGTCCTACTTCTTTCCCTTTCTCCAGGAAAGGGGTTAACACGTGCTATTTAATAAACATCTAAATGAGTGAGTAATACACTTTCTCTGTCACCTCCACTAAAATTTTGATCTTTGCACATCAGTAGCACATATTTTTAAATAATCACGTATGTCATTCTCTACCCAGAATCTATTATCCACAAAACAGGCAGGAAGCAGCAAGTCAGCAAAAAGTTTGAAAAATTCCTACAATAAAACGAAACCTGCTGCCCTCTAGTTGATGCCGATTCATAGTGACCCTGTAGGCAGAGCAGAACTGCCCCACAGAGTTTCTAAGGAGTGCCTAGAGGATCTGAACTGCTGACCTCCTGGTTAGCAGCGTAGCACTTAACCACTATGCAACTAGGGTTTGATGTACTAAAGCTGATGTTATAAGAGAATTCCTCAAGCCCTCAGTCAGATCCTATTTATCCTTAGCTTGTACACAATTCTGACAAAGTTTAGTTCTGTAGCTTCTAAGCCCATACCCCAGCTAAAAAATAAAAAAAAAAACAGGAAAAATATACAAAAACTGGTCCAACAACTCAAAAAGAGTAGTAATCTAATAAGTGGTATCCAGGGAACTAGCCCAAAACACTTCCATGCTTGAAGGTATCACTGAACAACAGAATTTAACATTGACCCTAAAATATTGAGATTATTATCTCTATTTTACAGATGAAAAAACAGACTCAAAGTTCAAGTGATTTTCCCAGGTTCCACAACTATTGGATGGGAAAGCTAGGAAATCAAGCTCGTTTTCCCGCTTCAAATCAAATGTTCATTCCTCATGAGCAACAGCAGTTATAAAAACAAGGCCGTTATCAGTCACATTGGCTGTTTCCGGTATTGAAATACTGAAATGCTTTCCGAATGGGTGTAGATCACTGTTAAGCCTCACTCCCCAAGTGCCCCGCAAGCTGCTCCTGCTCCCTCCAGAGATTTGTCCATTCCTCTGCCACCCATCCCAGCTACTACAGTTTGAATTTTAGCTCCATCAAAATTTCAGTTTACAAGCACCAAGCGCTTTCCCACCATTAGTGCCAAATCCCTTAACCTTGAGTAAATCCCAAATGACAGTTAAACTGGAGCCAGAACGAAGCTTGATAGATACACAGGAAGCTTTGGAATAGAAATATCAGTGTCACAAAAACTAACACCAAGAAACAAAGCTGAAAACAGAGGCAGTTTTCCTACGGAGGCCTTACTGGCTCTGAATTCTTCCCCCATCACTCACTTGAATATCATAGAGCAGGAAATGTCTACTAGGCATTCATTTTTGTTGCTATAACTTCTTTCTCCATTTCAAATACAAATACTCCCATGAGTCACACACAAAGCCAAATCATACTGGAGTGTCAATGACAAGCCCAGTATTTTGTCTTACAAAGCAAAGTCCATGAGTGGGAAAGTTCTCTAGAACTGACTTGCCAGACACAGCAAAAAGGAGGATTTCACGTAATTCATTATTTTGTCCTGACTAGTACTATATAAAATAAGAGGGAAAGAAATGCCAGAAACTTAGAGCAGGAAGTCACTGAGGCCGCTCCACTGTTTCAGTTTCTACCAACAGGACCCTCTCCTGCCACGAGCCCACAGCTGATCTCTCCCTGTATCCATCCATTTGTGCTGTGTCTTGGAGCCTCCCTTTGGCAAAAGGAAGCTACTGCTCAAGTGTTCACATACTCAACATCAGTCACTTATACATACGAGGTCTGACAGTTAAGTCCCTCAACTTAGTTGTTCTAAGTGCCACATATCTCATCGCTGAATATCACCTTTGAGGTACTCCCATTAGAAAGCTATGCACTGACACCAGCACCTAGTCCACCCTTGAAAGCAATTTTGGAACTCTTCCTGGAATGGCCACCGTGCACAGTGGCAAGGTGGCAACTTTGCAAACTTAATTGTCTAGTTGTCTGTAAGGGAGTTTTTAGCCAGTAAACAAATAACTGTATTGGAACACTGTCCCTACTCACCTGATCTAGCACCCAATGAATTTTTTTCTATTATCTGAAGATAACGGAAATATTGAAAGGAAGACATTTTGATGACATTCAGGACATCAAGGGTAATATGACGACAGCTCTGATGGCCATTCCAGAAAAAGAATTCCAAAACTGCTTTGAAGAGCAGACTGGGCACCAGCATCAGTGCACAGCTTCCCAAGGGGCATACTTCAAAGGTGATTGTCATGATATTCAGCAGTGAGGTAGGTAGCACTTTTTCTAGGATGAGTTTACAACTTAATTGTTAGACCTTGTGTACCAAGTACCACTGGTTCAAATCCCTTGTGTTAACTGTAGTTATACTTAGATTTATACCATATTTTTTACCATACGCTCTCCTTCAGTTTCTAAATGGAAACCACTATAGCTCTCAGCATGTCATAATTTAAAACACATTTTACAAATTTACATTTATTAATTTCTATGGTATTAAATAACCACTTGAAAATACAGCAGTAGTGCAAAGTATGGTCTCTATGCTCAAGAAAGGGGCAATAGCCATGTGGGGACAAGAGTAATGTAAAAATAATAATAATAAAACTCTACTACTTTTATTTTGGAGTCCCTGAGTAGTGCCAATGGTTAGTGCATTCAGCTGCTAACCAAAAGCGTGGTGGTTCAAGTCTACTGACGACTGGGGAGAAAGGCCTCATGTTCTGAAACCATCAGCCAGTGAACACTCTATAGAACACAGTCCTACAGTGACACACGTGGGGTCGCCATGAATTGGAATCACCTCAAAAGCAACAGGTTTCCGGCTTTCGTCTTACCACAAACTTCTCACTGTCTTGAAATTGCAGTTTGCTTATCTGTCTCATAAGAAGTTTGTGTTAGACTTGTACTAGACAAATGGAGCCATAAATGCACTGTAAGAAGAGAGGAAGTTAGAGGAAAGAGGACCATCATTTACGGTCTGGGACACGGAGGACTGAGAAGCTGAGAAGTGTTCCAGTCACCAAGGTTGTGCCTTATGGGGAGACAGTGTCCATCAGATTACAGAATGGACCGAATTGCAGCCCGCAGTAGGACCAGAAGAGATTGCCTCTTTTACCAGTCATTCTCCCAAACCAAGACAAACAAAAACAAATGAAGAAAAAGAGAAGTTTAGGGGGTTGAGAAATGTCTTCTTAGCTAGAAAATGATAACCCTGAATTTGCAGAAAACAGCATACCCTTTCTTAGGTTAAGAACAGCCAATCGAACGAATTAAAATGTAAAAACCTAAGCTCTATGGAAACATTACAGCAAAAACCTTGTAGAAAACTGATCATCAAATATAAGAGGAACATTCGTAAGCAAAAGCAAGTGTCAGCACAAAACAGCTTTTATTGAAGAAGACATTCACATAGGTGATTTCCAGCGGCACTGTTTAGTGGGAATTCTCCTGTGCGTTTAACGACTGCTTCCTGTGTCTTCTTGGTTGCTTTCAGGAATAAATGGATGGTTTTGTTTAACTGCCCTCTGGCTTTTTCTGGTTTATTGCCCTTGCCTCAGCTTATCGGAGAGCATTTTCAGCTTCAAAGAAGGCTACCTGTCTCACTATCATTTAACATTTACTGGCTTCTCCACAAGAATTTAATGAATGGTATTAAGAGAGGGAAAAAGAAACATCCTCTGGCTCAGAGGCCAGCAGCTATGCCAAGCATTCACTGCAGATCAGTGTCTCCCACACAGCTGTTAGCTTCCTCAGGTGGGCCCCAGACTCATGGTAACCACATGCGCAAAGGAACAATGTGCTGCCCAGTCCTTAACTAACCCACAATCCTTTGAAGACTGGTCCATTGTGATTCATAGCATTTGGGGGGGTTGGGGGGGACATATTTGGAAGTAAACTGCCAGTCCTTTCATTCTAATCCATTTTAGCCTGGAAGCTCTGCTGAAGGCTATTTAGCAGCATAGGAATGCACAAGCTTTCACTAATAGATAGGTGGTGTCTGCACTGAAGGGTATGGGCCAGGAATCTAACCCAGGTGTCCTGCATGGAAGGGGAGAATTTTTCAACCACACAGTTGCACCATCCTGAAACTCTGACAAGATCTACTCTATGGCATTCCATCTCCAGATCCTGACGTCAGGTCACAGTGATCATACAGTGGCCCTTTTAATGACTTTAACTATCCTCACTGCTCTGGAATAAAAGCCCAGACTTTTTCTTATGACAAAAAAGATCCACCATGTGAGGGCAAAATTTGGAAAAGAGTTGTGGTAATGATTGTACAGTATGATAAATGGAATTAATATCACTGAATTCTATATGTTAAAAAAATGGCAAAATAGCAAATGTTATATATCCATACACACACATACATGTTTTGTTATATTTTGTTACTACACAAAATATAGTGTAGTAATATAGTATGTATGTGTGTGTATATATTTTTCCACCAAGCATCTGTCACTTTGTCAAACTATGGTAGTTTGCGTGCTGCTGTAATACTGGAAGCTTTACTGCTGCTACTTCAAAAGCCACCAGGGTCACCCCTGTGGACAGGTTTCAATAGAGCTTCCAGACTAAGACAGACTAGGACAAAGGACCTGGAAGCCTACTTAAGAACAGAATTAGCTATTATAAATAGTGTGGAACACTGATCAACTGTTGGAAGAAGAGCACCTTAGGTTGGAAGGCACTCTACATGTGACTGGGGAAGAGTTGTCTCCTCAAACTAGAGTTAGCCTTAATGATGTGGATGGAGTCAAGTTTTGGAGACCTTCAGTTGCTGATAATGCAACTCAAAATGGGAAGAAACCATAGCAAACATCTGTTAATAATCAAAACATAGATGGTATGAAGTACAAATCTAAGATAATTGGGCACCGTCAAAAATGAAACAGAACCTTGAAGATCAATGTCCTAGGCATTAGTGAGCAGAAATGAACTGGTATTGGCCATTTTCAACTTGGAAGCAACAAACTGAAGAGGACTGGCATCACATTCATTGTCAAAAACAACATTTCAAGGTCTTTCCCGAAGTGCAACGCTCTCAGTAATAGGGCCATATCCATATATCTATAAGGAAGACTTGTTAATATGACTATTATTCAATTTTACACACCAGCCACTAATGCTAAAGATGAATAAATTATTTTTACCAAGTTCTGCAGTCTGAAATTGATCAAACATGCAATCAAGATGCACTGATAATTACTGATGATCAGAATTCGAAAGCTGGCAGCAAAGAAGAATCAGTAGTTGGAAAATATGGCACCGGAGATAAACCAAAGCCAGAGATCACATCACAGGTGTTTACAAAATCAATGACTTATTCACTGGAAATATCTTCTTTCAACAACACAAAAGAAACATCAAAGGAAAGATGGAAAGAATACACAGAATCACTGTAACAAAAAGAAGTGGTTGACGTGTGACTATTTCCAGAGGTAGCATATGATCAACAACACAAATATCTTCTTTTCAACAACAGTGACTATAAACACAGAGCTTGCTGGACAGAATATACAGGAATCAAATTGACTGTATTTGTGGAAAGAGATAATAGAAAAGCTCAATATCGTCAGTTAGAACACAGCCAGGAGCCAAATGGAAGAGACCATCAATTTCTCATGTGTAAGTTTAAGTTAAACCTGAAGAAAATTCAAACAAGTTCCAAACAAGTTCCTAAAACCAAAGTACAATCTTGAGTATATACCACCTGAATTTGGAGGCCAACTCAAGAATAGATTTAACACATTGAACAGCAATAAACAAAAAACAGAAGAGTTGCAGAAGGACATCATTCACAAGACAACAGGTCATTAAAAAGACAGGAAAGGGGGGAAAAAATAGCTATCAGAAGGAACTCTGAAACTTGCTTTTGAGCATAGAGTAGCTAAAGTGAATGGATGAAATAATAAAGTAAAAGAGCTGAACAGAAGATTTCAAAGGACTGCTCAAGAAGACTAAGTGAAATATTATACTGAAATTGTACAAAGACCTTTAGTAAGAAAACCAATAGGGAAGAAAACACTTAGCCTTTCTCAAGCTGAAAAAAACTGAACACAAGATTCAAGCCTCATATTTCAATTTTGAAAGATTCTATAGACAAAGTATTAACCTACCCAAGAAACATAAAAAAAAAGGAAAGAATATACAGAATCACTGTAACAAAAAGAAATGGTTGATGTGCGACCATTTCAAGAGGTAGCATATGATCAAGAACTGGTGGTGCTGAAGGAAAATGTCTAAGCTACACTCTAAGGTGTGGAGAAAAACAAGTCTCCTGGAATTGAAAGAACACCAACTCAGATATTTCAACAAATGGATTCAGCACTGGAAGTGCCCACTTGTCTGCGACAAGAAATGTGGAAGACAGTTACGTGGCCAACCAACTGGAAGATGTCCATATTTGCTCCTGTTTCAAAGAAAGGTAATCCAACAAAATGCAAAATTATCAAGCAATACCACTAATATCACATGTAAGCAAAATTATGCCAAAGATTATTTGAAATCTGTTGCAGTAGTACATCAACAAAGAACTGCCAGATTCAGGCAGAATACAGAAGAGGTTGTGAAATCAGGGATATTGCCGACATCAGATGGATCTTGGCTGAAAGCAGAGAAGGCCAAAAGATTTCTACCTGAGTTTTATTGACTATGCAAAGGCATTGGACTACATAGGTGATAACAAATTATGGATAGCATTACAAAGAATGGGAATTCCTGAATATTTAGTAGGGTTCATGTAGAACCTATACATAAACCAAGAAGTAGTTATTCAAACTACAAGGCTGTATAGTTTCAAATAAAGCAAGGTGTTCATCAGTGTTGTAGCCTTTCATAATAGTTCTTTTGTCTGTATGCTGGGCAAAAGACTCAAGAAGTCGGACTACATGAAGAAGACTGTGGCAACAGGATTGGTAGAAGACTCACTAACAATCTGCATCAGGCAGATGGCATAACTTTGCTTGCTGGACGCGAAGAAGACTTAAATAAACACTAAAAATCAAAGACATCATAGCCTTCAATATGACTACACCTCAACATAAAGAAAATAAAAATCCTCGTAAATGGAATCTTAAGCAATATCATGATAAATGGAGAAAAAAGTTGATGTTGTAAAGGATTTTGTTTTACTTACATCCAAAATCAATGTCTGTAGATGCAGCAGTCAATAAATCAAATGGCATATTGCACTCGACAAATGTGCTGCTAAAGAACTCTTTGAAGGGTTAAAAAGTAAAGTTCCCACTTTGAGGATGGAGGTATGCCTGATCCAAGCCATGATATTTTCAACCACCTCTTTGCACACTAAAGCTTAACAATGAATACAGAAGACCAAAGAAGAATCGAGGCCTTTGAATTACGGCACCAGCAAAGAATATTGAACACGCCATGGACTGCTACAAGAAAGAACAAATTTTTCTTGAAAGAAATACAGTCTGAGTGTTCCTTGGAAATGAGGATAGTGAGATTTCATTCATGTATTTGGACATGTTACCAAGAGGGACCAGTCCCCGGAGCAGATCCCACCTGGGGAAGCAGAGGGTCAGTGAAAAGGAGAAAGACTTTCAACAAAGTGGACTGACAGCGGCTGCAGCACTTGGCTTTCAAGCCTAACGATAGTTGTGAGGATGGCTCAGGACTGGGCATTGTTATATTCTGTTGTACATAGGGTTGCTATGAGTAGGAGCTGACTCAACAGCACCTATTAACAACAACAACATATATGTATTCACACAATAAAAAAAAGACCCTCCATGACCTAGCCCCGGCCTTCTCCAGCTCCATCTCTTAACCCCCTTCCTCTCACTCCCCACGCCATAAGGAACTACATGCTATTGGGCAGACTAGCTATGATCCCTTCAGCTTCCTGCCTGGGCCTGTGCATATGGTATCTGCACTAACTGCAATGCTTTTATCATTGCTCAGCCTTTTCACCTAATTCCTAACGGTCTACTAGATTAGGTGCCCCTCTTCTTACCCCTCATATAACACTTACCAAACTGTATTTTAATTGTCAGTTCTCTTTGCAGTTCCTTCCACCAGACTGAGCTCCCTGAGATCAAATCAGGGATATTTCAACTTGCTGATTTGTGTTCTCTGGTCTTGAGCACCCTGCCTGACCCACAGAGGATGTTCAACAAATACTGAAGAAAGAATGGCAGGAGGAAAAAACTGTTAAGCAAGAAGAGTTTCCCCAGGAGCCATGCCATGAGGGTGAGAGCAAGCCTTCCAGTCAAAAACTACTACCTCAGTAAATTTTCAAATCTTACAGACTTTGGAAAGATGAAAATCCCTCTACAGTAGCCATCAAATCAGTTTTTCCTTAAAAGTTGAGAAACAGATCCATTCCTTGACCTCTCTCTGCACCCTCTGCACCAGCAGCCAGCGTCCTGTGTGCCAGTGACGGATGGAGGAGCATGCCTCCTTGCACAGCTGAGACCTGGGTATTGCAGGCCTACAGTGAATGAAGGTTGATTGGCAGCTTAGCGGTCTTACGATTAAGTGGCTTCCGGCCTCCTTTATCACAAGGACCAGCTCTGAAAGCCCACTGATTCCAACATCTGGAAGCCCACTGATTCTGACATCTGGATCCTCTTCCCAAAAAGTCAGGGGGAAAGTCTTTCACTTCACCATTTCTGAAGTTGGAAGCCACCTGGAGACTAGACAGAGAAAATGCTCCCCTCTTCGGGCAGGCTGTGGAGGAGTTTGTCTGTGACAGGCCCAAGCCCCAAGGTCCCTGGTGTTGCAGTCTACTTAGAATTAGCAGGTAGGAGTAGTTTATACCAGCATCACTGCCCAGACCTTCATTTAACAATCACACAGATACCGGAGATCAGACAGACACTCTTTCCTCTTCGAGGTGAACTCCATAGGATGGCCATGCTTCCAACTTTGTTAGCCATGAAATTTTGTGGCTCTTTAAAAAAAAGTATTATGAATATAAATAGGCTTCTTTTTGTACCTTCCGGACTTGCTGGCATTTTGAGTTCCCCAAATCCAAAAGCTGGTTTTTATATTCAGTGGTCTCATTCCTTGGACCTTAGAATACACGAGCCTCAGTGCAATATTGTCATAACAAAGTGATGCACAGAGTTTGGCTCTTCTTTTAAAGGAACTCCATTTTCTTCCAAAAGACCCTGTGCTGAACTTGTTACGCAACTAACTACCTTCAAATGGCTAAACTCTGCTGAGGGCACGAGCCACGCCGCGACCCCTATCATCTCCGTACCAGGTGCATGGCTTAGCAGCCCACTTAGATACGTGCTTCATCTACTTTGCACGGAAGGTCTATTTAAGCAAATGCTGTTGGTTTGGAAGTGTCCAAGAACTGACTTTTATAACCTAAGCAATTCTGAACCCCTTGAAGGAGAAGAAAATGATGAACAGATTCCCAGCCATTCATCCTTTGGCGAGCCCTCAAGTGTTCTGCATCAAATCGCACGCTCTCCCAGGTGTGGTGATTGTAAAGGTCAGCCCTCAGACGCTGGGATGAAAAATGAGGTTTTTACTGACTCCCAAGTGAGCTTAGAGAGTCGCCACTGACCGGAGAGGGTCGTTTTATTTTTATCCCTGCCTTACTAACAGCAGCACTCTCCTGGACTTTAGGGTTACAGAGCTTGTACTTGCTCACCTATTTCTTTCCAGGCAAGAGCTGGGAGTTCAGAAAGATGATTATATGTCTGAAAATGGGCAAGAAAGGTATGTTTAGTGGGGAGAGGCATTCTCGACGCTCCATTGCCCTGAGCAGTCATCTATTTTAAGTTCTTATTAATGAAGTCATGTTTCTTTTCTAGTCACCATCCCTACTGTCACCACTATCTCTCACATTCAGCATAGACACTAACCATCTGTATGTGCAAATGGGGCTGAAAAGATTTACCTGTGAATTGGGGTACCTGTCACAAGGTAATTGAATCTTCAGATGGGATTTCAGCTCAGCTGAGTTCTGTATCTCTAATAATCACTGACAGGCATGGGAGGGGCACACAGAGAGGAGCACTTGCCTGCAGGAGTGAGTCTAAGGGGGCACCAGAGGAGGTACAGAATGACACTGAGTTGCCATACACGTGCAAGGCATCTGACTGATGCAACTGCACAAGGCAGAGGGAGGCATTTTTACTGAAGCACCGCTGCTATCAAAGTCTATTCACCTTAAAACTGAGAGGAGGTGGCAACTTCAAGATTGCCCTTGGGCACTCATTACCTTGTACGCCCCTGCTGCCAATTACTGAAGCCCTGCACTCTGCCAATGCAACATCCTCCAGATCGTACGCACAGCAAGCCTGAGGGGCAGGTACTGTGAAGGCAATATAATATGGGAATTTGAGGGTAGTAACTTCGAGGTGAGGGACCAAGGTTGAGGTGTAGACTCTGCCACTTACTTGACCTTCAAAAAGTCTTTTAGTCTTTCTGACCCTTCAGTTCTTTGTCTATAAAATGGAGAAAATAAAAATAACTACCACTTATTAGATTCTTACTTTGCGCTAGTACTTTAAAGTTGTTGCTGGTTGTTTCATCTCTAGCTCTTTGCAACCCCTTGTATTACCAAAAAAAAAGTTGCCCAGCCCTGCACCATCTTCAGGATTGTTAGTATGATCAAGTTCATTGTTGCTACTGTACATTTTGAGTGTCTTCCAATCTAGAAGGCTCATCTTCCAGGATTATGTCAAACAATATTCCGCAGTGATCCATGTGGTTTTCACTGGTTAGTTTTCAGAAGTATATCACCAGGTCTTTCTTCCTAGTCTTGGTCTAGCAACTCTGTTGAAACCTGTGCACCATGGATGATCCCACTAGATGAAATACTGGTGGCATAGCTCCCAGCATCGCAGCAACACTCAAGCCACCACAAGGCAACAAACCGACAGACAAGTGGTGGGTGCAAGTGCTCAATCCCTCATTTCACAGATGAAGAAACAGACTTAGACTGAGTACATTGTGCAACCTTAAGGATGGCAGGGTTAGATTAGAATGAAGTAGGTATTATACTACATTGTATCCACTGTCTTTCTTCTGTTCCCATACTGTGGGACTCTAAACAGAATCAATGTTTGTGTCATGTTCTTGTCTATTGAGTTTCCTGTGTGCCAGCAGAGTTGGTGTTCTAGCCTGCCTGCAATCACCCTCTGTGGCTTACATGAAAGCAGTGTTATGGATTGAATTGTGTCTCCCAAAAAATATGTGTCAACTTAGCTAGGCCGTGATCCCCAGTATTGTGTGACTGTCCACCATTTGGTCATCAAATATGATTTTCCTGTGTGTCGTAAATCGTATCTTTACGACGTTAATGAGTGAGACTAGTGACAGTTATATTACTGAAGCAAGACTCACTCTATAAGACTAGGTAGTGTCTTAAATCAATGTATTTCGAGATACGAAAGAGAGCAATAAGCAGAGAGACAGTGGGACCTCATACTACCAAGAGAGCAGCACCAGGAACAGGGCCCATCTCTAGGACCCCAGCTTCCTGTGTGGAGAATCCCGTAGACCAGAAAAAGATGGACGGCAAGGACCTTCCCCCAGGGCTGAAAGAGAGAAAAAGTTTTCCTCTGGAGCTGGCTACCTGAAGTCAGACTTCTAGCCTACTACACTGTGAGAGAATACATTTGTTTGCTAAAGCCACCTACCTATTGTATTTCTGTTATAGCAGCCCTAGTTGACTAGGACAAGCAAATTTTCCTCATTGCCTTCACGGCCTTTGGATCTGCCAAGTGACACAACACAGGCTTGTCAGGGGTCAATGAGGAGCATACACTCTAAACCAGTCATAAAAAGAAGGGGAGTCCTCTGAGTCTTACCAGCCAAAAATAGCACTGCAATTAGCACAACTCAGGAGAGTTGAGATTACAACAAATGAGGCAAGGTTAGAAATAAAATACAATGCATTCATATTAAAAAGGTATTATAAAGCACAAACTAAATATAGTATTGCTTCAAGACGCAGCAATCCACGTACATTTGATTTAGATGTATCATTTGATGGATGCATAACAAATTTGGTAAGGGGTAGTGCAAACTCACAAGACAGTAAAAAAGAATATGGCTTGAATTTTTTTTTATTTTTTTTATTTTTTTATTTTTATTTAACATAACTGAGTGAAAATGACTTGAAATATTTTTGATGTCTCATGGAAAGCTCTTTCATCATACTCACTTCCTGGCTACTGAGAGAGCTGATGCTGCAGAGACCTCCAACCCTTTGGTTCTCTCCCTCTTCCTCTAGTTTCCTCTCAGGAGAGAGCAAGCAACTGATGGTAAGGCTTCACTGCCCAGCTGAGTATCATGTATACATTCTAATGGGGACAACACGACTCAGATCTGGCCAACTGCCACCTTGTTTAAAGATAAGCTGCCAGAGAGGTCAGCTTTCTTCAGAGAAGTTAAGAACAACAACAACAGGTATCTGGAAGTTTCTGGGAAAACACCTGATACATAAAGGTAGGTATATTCGTTTCCCAGAGCCTCCGTAACAAAGACCACAAACTAAAGGCTAAAACAACTGAAATTTGTTTTCTCACAATTCTGGAAACTAGACATCTAAATTCAAAGGTCAACAGGACCACACTGGCTCCCTCCAAAGGCTCTTAGGGAAGAATCCTTCCTTGCCTCCTCGTAGCTGCATCACTCCGCTCTCTGCCACTGTCTTCACATGGCCTTCTTCCCTGTGTTTCCTCTGTCTTCGTGTCCAAATCTCCCATTCCTTTCTCTTACAAAGACATCAATCACTGGATTAGGGCCAACTTTAATCCAGTATGATCACGCCTTAACTGGTGTGCCTGTGCAATGATCCAATTTGCAAATAAGGCCACATTCACAGGTAGCAAGTATTTGGATTTGCACATATCTTTTTTGGAGGAATACAGTTTTACTCACTACAGTAGGCAGTTTTTCTAAATCTAGGCAAGGGGCAGGCAAAAATAGATAAAACATAAGACAGACAGAGAGGTATCAAAGACATTAGCCAGAGCCAGGGTCAGAAATTTGGAATCTTTTTAGAAGTTAAGAGTGTTCTAAAGAATCTGAAATGTGCTGTGTAACAACAGCTTGCTTATAAGACGCCAGTGCATGCCTCCACTTGCCTCACCTGGTCACATTTTGCCCTGACACGTGAGAAGTGGTTTGTTGCACTAGATCAGAAACTGGAAATTCTAATAGCTCGGCCTCCACCACTATTTTCCTGTGTGATCTTGGGCAAGTCATTTCACTTGTCTGAGCCTTCCTTTATTCACCTATGGATGGGGGTGGAGATTTCTCTCTTCATCAAGCTCCTGTTGAATGCCTATATGCACATGGCACCATGTTTGCATGGCACCTCCGAACACTAAGGACTGTGTTTGAAGACGATAATAGGAGTCCTGCCTTTCTCACAGTGCCGTTGTGAGGTTCCAGTGAACAAACACGCACCAAGTGTTAGGTAAATGTAAAAGCTCCGACTTAGGTGAAGGTCCTGCTCTGCTCCATTAACACTACAGTTATCTCTGTGATTGGCTCACTGCAGTGCTTATACAGAGGAATTACATTCCAGGTAGGCTGTTACTGTTGTTACCTGACATCGAATCAACTCCAGCCTGTGGCAGCTTTATGGGTAACAGAACGGACAGATGCCTGTGCCTACACCGTCCTCCCAGTCGCCAGCGTGTTCATGTCCATCACTGCAACGCCCATGCCAGTTTGTCTCATCCAGAGTCTCGCACCCTCGCTGGCCTCTACTTTACCAACATGATGTCCAACCCAGCAATGGATCCTTCTTGATGACATGTTCGAAGCAAGTGAGTCAGACAATCTTCTGTTGTGTTCCATAAGGTGTTCATTGGCTAAATTTCAAAAGTAGATCTCCAGGCCTCTTGGCCTAAGTCTCTCTCAGTCTGGACAGTCCACTGAAACCTGTTCACCAGGAAAGATCCTGCTGATAATTGCAACATTGGTGGCGTAACTTTCAGTGTCACACAGACACTCAAACCACCACATTAAGACCAACTGCCATGTGAGTGGTGGCCTCGATAGCTTACCGTGGGCTTACCCGCAGGTGCAGTAGTTCCTGAAACCCAATTTAAGGAGCTTTCCAATATAGAGATAGCCTGTTAAGATGTAGAAATTTCTTGAAGCATTAATATCTATATCTGTAAGCATATATAACAGTAAATAGAAAATAAGCAATCTTAGTGTTTAGTCCTGCCCCGGGAAGCCACAATTGATCTTTGCTCATACCCCTCATTTCTGAAGCTAACGTGAATATTTATCTTCTCCCGTCTTTGCACTTACCAAGCTGTATTTCAACCTCATCCACTCGTCTGTAGCTCTCACTAGACAGTTGTTGTTGTTAGGTGCCATTGAGTTGGCTCCGGCTTACAGCAACCCCGTGCGTAACAAGAACAAAACACTACCCAGCCCTGCATCATTCTCACAATAGTTGGTGTGTTTAAGGCCACTGGTGCATCCTCTCTGCCAATCTATCTCACTGAGGGTCTTCCCCCTTTTTATTGACCTTCTACCAAGCATATGCTCCTTCTCCAGGAACTGGCCCCGCCGATAATATGGCCAAAGTGAGCGAGACAGAGTCCAGCCATCCTGACTTCTAAGAAGCATTCTGGATGTACTTTTTCCAACACAAATTTGGTTACTCTTCTTACAGTTCATGGCATATTCAATATTCTTCACTAACATCATAGTGCAAACCCCCCAAAAGCAGAACCATGCCTGCATGTTTCACATTTGAATCACCAGTGCCTGGCACACGGCAGATGTAAGTCTGTACTGAAAGGACAAAATGAATGAGCCCTACCTGACTCTCAGAGCTGTAGGAAAGACACGTAGTAGGCAACCAGCACGGTCATACCTTTGCTACAACACTTTTGTAAAGCAGCAGAATAAAGTCTCACTTTTCTCTTCCCTTTGAGCTTCAATTTTTAGCTTGGAAAAACCAAGATTTCTTAATTAGATTTGAGGGAAGAAAAAGTAAAGGACCAAAAATTTTTGACAAGAGCCAAACATTCACGTTTCTAAATTATGCCGTTACAAGATTTCTCCCTTTGTTTTGTTAGAGAATTTTCAAACCTTGCTAGTTAGACTCCAGAATAGGACCTTTGTGTACAAACACAGAGGCACATCTAAATGCATCACAACTAGAGCAAACAACATCCTTTGGAAGTCTTCCAGAAGCTTCTTCGCATAGTTTTATGTTAATGCAGCCCTTTCACAGCTAAACTGCAAACACCTGGCTTGAGTCCTCAGCTGCTTGAACTCACAAGGAGGAGCAGCCAAGATTTGAAGCCCCAAATTTATTGCTTTATTTAGTTATTAAGGGAGTGCTGCACGTATCGATGAACAGCATCACTCCTAATCTGCTTGAGAAGTTTAGCCAGGCTTCATATTTCATGTGCTTTCACTGACACAAACAATATTAATTCATTTGTTTTCCCAAGCTGTTTCCTGCAACTTGCTCTTTCTGCACTCATTCAGGGGAGGTGTGTTTTAACTTAGATGAGGCCTCCTTCGTTTCCAAGGAGAATCTTGATGTCTTTTAGGGAGGCTTTACCTTTATTATTTATGGCTAAAACACTTTACATTGCAAAGCAGCATGTTCCCTGCATTTAAAAGCCTTTCGTAATATAAACAACATTGTTTGGTTTCAGAAGGCAAAACCTGAGTTGTTGAAAGTTAGAGAACTACCCAAGGTCATCAGAAACAACAGAAATTCTCTCCAGGGGCTTGTCCTGCCCTCTATAGCTTACTGATCCTGTCACCTATATATCTAAGAGTACAGTGGAATCAAATAGGCTAGCTACCACTTATTGAACACTCAGCACCGTGCTAAGTTGCTGTACAGTACATTGCCGCGTTAATCCTCTCAGTGGCTCCCCTAGGAGAAAAAAATCAGCCACTGAAATCCCTGTAGAATACAGTACTGCTCTGACACACAAGGGGTCACCCTGAGTCAGAGGCCAGTAGATGGCTGCCGATATTCTGGTGGTGTAGTGATTAGACGCCACAGCTGCTAACCAGAAGTTCAGCAGTTTGAACCCGCCAGGTATTCCTTGGAAATTCTACTTGGCAACTTTACTCTGTCTAATAGGGTCACTATGAGTCAGAATGACTCAACAGCTGTGGGTTTGATTTTGGGTCTTGGGTGGTACAAACCGGTAACATATTTGGCTATTAGCCGAAAGGTTAGAGGTTCAAGTCAACCAGTAGGAACCTTGGAAGAAGGTCTTGGTGACCTACTACAAAGTGTCATCCATTGAAAATCCTATGGAGCATAGATCTACTTTTACACACATAAGTTCACTTGAGTTGGAACCAACTTCATAGCAACTGGTTATCTTGTTATTTTTCTCATTTTAAAAATAAATAAATAAATAAAATACTAGGGTACACATGGCCTAAGTAAGTTGTCTAAGATCATGCAAGCAGAGTCTGAATATGAGACCAGGTATTTTGATCCTTTCCACAATAGGCCCCCAGCCTTGGTTTGGCCAATGACATTGAACTTTTTAATCTGTTTCCATAGATGTAGTAGATTAGATTCCTGTGTATTCTACTTGATGAAGTCCATGTGTATAGTCACGATTCATGTTGTTGAAATAAGACAGTTTCAATAATTGGGTCACTGGTCTTGCGAAATTCTGTCACGCGGTCTCTGGCATTGTTTCTATCACCAAGGCCGTATTTTACAACTATTGATCCTCCTCTTTGTTTCTAACTTTCACATTCCAATCACCAGTAATTATCAATGCATCTTGATCTCATATTTGATCAGTTTCAGACTGAAAAAACTGGCAAAAAACTTTAATTTGTTCATCTTGGTATTAGTGGTTCGTATGTGAATTTGAATAATAATCATATTGACTAGTCTTCCTTGTAAGTATATGGATATTTTCCTATCACTGACAGTGCTGCACAAGATAGATCTTGAAATGTTCTTTTTGACAGTGAATGTGACACCATTCCTCTTCCATTTGTCATTCCCTGCATAACAGACCACATGACTGTCCAATTCAAAATGGGCAGTACCAGTCCATTTCGGCTAACTGATGCCTAGTATGTCAATCTCCAAGGTCACACTTAACTTTTAACAACTTCCCATTTTCCTAGATGCATGCCATGGGAGTCAAAGTGTGACCCTGAGTATACGCTACCTGAATTTAGATAACATCTCAATAATCGATTTGACCCACTGAACTCTAATAACTAGATGCCAGATGAGCTGTGGTAGGAAATCATATACAAACAAAACAAAAGATCATAAAAAAGACAGGAAAAGATCAGAATGGATGTCACAAGACTCTGAAATTTGTTCTGGAACGTAGAGTACCTAAAGCAAATGGAAGAAATGATGAAGTAAAAGAGTGGCACCGAAGATTCCAAGGGGTAGCTTAAGGGGACACAGTATAAGGAAATGTGCAAAGACCTGGAGTTAGAAAATCAAAAGGGAAGTACACAATTAGCTTTTCTCAAGCTGAAAGAACTGGGAAAAAAATTCAAGCTGTGAGTTTCAATATTGGCAAAACAGTGAATGATACAAGAAGCAAGAAACATCAAAAGAATATGGAAAGAATATACAGAGTTACTGTACCAAAAAGAAGTAAGTGGTCAACCATTTCAGGAGGTATTATGTGATTAAGACCTGACAGTACCAAAGGAAGAAGTCCAAGCCACAGTGAAGGCACTGGAAAAAGGAAATCTGCAAGACTTGGTGACACACAAGCTGAGATGTTACAACAAGTGGGTGTGAGCCTGGAAGCACTTACGCATCTATACCAGGAAATTTGGAGGTGAACTACCTGGTCAACTGACTGGAAGAGATCTGCCCATTTCAAAGACAGATGATCCAACAAAATATGGAAATTATTTAACAATGTCATTGATATCACGAGTAAGCAAAATTTTAAAGAAGGCGATTCAAAACGGTTACAGCAGTACATCAACAGGAAACTGTCATAAATTCAAGCTGGATTCAAAAGAGGACACAAAGGATGTTATTTCTGATGTCAGACTGATCTTGGCTAAAAGCTGAGAATACCAGGAAGATGTTTATTTACCTGTGTGTTACTGTCTATGCAAAGGCATTTGACTGTGTGAATCATAATGAATCATGGATAACATTTCAAAAAATGAGAATTCAAGAACAGTTAAGTGTGCTCATGCTAAACCTATACATAGATCAAGAAGTAGTCATTGGAGCAGAACAAGGGGATACTGCATGGTTGAAAATTAAGAAAGGTTTGCATCAGGTTTGTATCCTCTTACCATCTTATTCTATCTGTATGATAAGCAAATAATCCAAGAAGCTGGCCTATATAAAGATGAACACAGCATCAGGATGGGAGGAAGACTCATTAACAATCAATGATACACAGTGATATAACCTTGCTTGCTTGAAGTTAAGAGGACTTGAAATACTGGATGAAAATAGAATACTGCAGCCTCCAGTATAGACTACATCTCTACATAAAAAAGTGAAGCTCCTCACAACTGGACCCATAAGCAACATCACGATAAATGGAAAAAAAGCTGACGTTGTTAAAGATTTCATTTTATTTGGATCTATAATCAATACCCATGGAAGCAGCAGTTAATAAACAATGTATGGCACTGGAAAAATCTGCTGAAAAAGACCTCTTTAAAGCACTAAATAGAAATACATATGTGTGTCACTGTGAGGACGAAGATGCACCTGACCCAAAACGTGGTATCTTCGATCTCTTCATATGCATGCAAAAGCTGGACAGTGAATGAGGAAAATCAAGAAAGAACTGATGCCTTTGAACTATGGTGTCAGTAAATAACATTTAATGCATGATTCATTTCCAGAAGAACAAGTAAGACTGTCTTGGAAGAAACATAGCAGGTATGCTCCTTAGAAGCAAGGAAGGGAAGACTGGGTCTCACAGACAGTAGACATGTTATCAGGAGGAGTCGGTCTGTGGAAAAAGACACCATGCATACTTGGTGAAGTAAAATAGAGGCATAAAAAAAAAGAAGACCCTCAATGATGAATTGATACAGTGGCTGCAAAAGGAGGCTCAAATATAGCACGGATTGTGAGGACGTCAGAGGACTGGGCAGTATTTCATCCTGCTGTACATTAAGAGCAAGTATGTGCTGGAACTGACTCAGTGGCAGCTGACAACAACAATTTGCCCCAAAGAGGCTTGGTGGTGCAGTGGTCAAGCACTCATCTGCTGACCTACGTGTCGTCAGTGAGAACCCACCAGCTGCTCTGCAATCCGGTCCCGTAAAGATTACAGTCTGGGAAACCCTATGCGGGTTGCTGTAAGGAGCAGAATGGAAAACATGCAACAACAATTTGAGCCCAAAGCCTGCACTTGGAATCACGTGCTACCGAAAATCCCCAACATATAAGGCACTGAAGTTATGACCATCTGTTTTTTGGTCTTTTCTTTTTTCAGTACATGTTATTGTTAGTGATATGTAATACAGCGTTTCAGGGAGTAATTTGCTGATAATATCAGTCTCATGACAACTCCCCAAAAACAAAGATCAAAGATCAGATTTTAAAGATACAGATTATAAAGGTCAATACTAACAAAAACTTTTAAAAACAGACATTAAACTTATTTTAGAACCTGCTAAATGGGAGTAATAGGAACAGAACCCTACTGTAAGTCAACAACCACTTGTCCTTTATGTCACCTCATCAGCATACCCCTAAGGTACAGAGAGTCGAGGAAAAACCACACAGTATCGTACACCACAGCTTTCCCTCTATCTTACATAGACCGTCTTTGTCTCTAACACCCTCCCAGTCTGTTGATCTAGAATGAAGTGCTATGGGAAAACTTAGAATGTATTTGCCACCAGGTAATGTTTATCGCCTTACTCGTGTTTCATTTAAAAATGATAAAACCCCAAAAAAACAAACCCACTGCCACTGAATCAGTTCCAACTCATAGCAGAGTAGAACAGAGTAGAACTGCCCCATAGTGTTTCCAAGGAGTGCCTGGTGGATTTGAAATTGCTAATCTTTTGGTTGGCAGACAGAGCACTTAACCCACTATGCAAAACGTTAGCACCCACTGAAGACGGAAGGAAAACTTCAAGACTAGGTAAACGTACATGCAAAACAGATTTTTTAAATGGAAACATGGCATCTATTATTATTTTCTCATAAAAAGGAAAGGTAGCAAAACTTGTTAGCTACACACAATGTTCACTTTGTAACTTAACCTGAGTGAAAAGTCATAAACCCCATATTTCTAGAAGACTTCCAATTTGTTCTTTCTTCTGCAAATATAAGTCTCTCCTGACAGCACAAGTGTTTGATAAATGAATGAACACATCTTTGTTCCTTTTTCCAATGCGGGACTCCCTTTTATGAAGTTCTAAAATGACTTTTTAGAAAAACTAGAAGGCTATACCAACATGTTACAGTGGTTATCACTGCTGTGACTTTGCAAATGATCTTTATTTTATTTTCTTAATTTATCCATTAAAAAAAATCTATGGTACATATGTGTCACTTACATAGTAAAAGAAAACAAGGATATTTGTGAGGATATTTCAAGAAAGCAGTTCTGACTTAAGAATTATATCAGTCCTTTAATTGCTGAGGTAACAGTTTGGGGGGAGGCATTCTTCATTTGTTTCTATTAATTAGATTTTCAATTACACATTTTTAATTGTACTTTAGAGGAAGGTTTGCTTCATCGAGCTTCTCATCACATAGTTGGTACACATATTGTTTTACGATATTGGTTAATAACCCTCTCAAAATGTCAACACTCTGGGGGAATGACTTTTTACAGACACTGTAAAGGACAGTCTTTCAGACCCCAAGAAGAATGATGAGACCCCCCTGGCTGATTTAGTCCTTCTCCCAGCCATAGCAACATTTCTCACTTACACCTAGTCTGGATTTAAGCCCCCAAATGACAGCATTTCCATTTTCTGGGAGACCATTCACCAGTGTGAAATCCACCCATCAGAAATATGCCAGAAAAGCCCATCCATACACTGACAAGCATATAAAACTCTAAGTAAATTGCAATATTTTAAGAAGAGAGGAAAGAAATGTTTAATCACTATGTGTCCAATCTCATGTTGTGTCTCTTATTGTGCTACCATTCATTGTAGTAGCTCATAACGTACAGTAATACATTTTACATCTACTAAGTATGCACTGGGTTTTTATATCACAGTGCGGAAGAATAGCTTTGGAAATCCTTCTGACTCCTTTATTTGAAAACTATATTTCTGGAATGGGTAATTAAATTCCTATAGTGTGAGATAGCATTTCCTCTGCTATTCTAGCTCATAAAAAGAAAGAAAATTCCAACCATCTTCTCCTAGCTTTTGCTAGAAATGGAATCACACTATAGACATTTCTGTTATACGAGTCTAAGATTTTGAGAGCCTACCCCACTGTAGTTAGTAGTTAGACTGAAAAATTCCTTTTATACATCTTTATGGAAATAAAAATGACTACAGAAATATTCTGTGTTGATGAATACATTCTAGCTTACTTTGAGAAGAAAAAGAAAGGCTCAAGGTCAGAATTTTGGAATCATAATGAGAGGAAGTAAGTGCTAAGTGAACAACTAAAGAATTTGAGGGCTTGAAATGACTTTAAAATTATTTAACTAACAACCTAGTTCCTTTAGTGGATAGCAGAGAGGGTTGTCCTGCTGCAGTCGGCGTTTCTTGGGTAAATAGATACCTACACAGCTGCTAGCAAGTTGACTCCAACTCACAGCAATCTTACGGACAACAGAACAAACTGTTGCCAAGTTCTGCATTAACCTCACGGTCACTAGCATGTTCAAGTCTACCTTACAGCTACCGGGCAGACTCATCCCCCCAAAAGCCTCCCTCAACTTCACTGGCCCTTTACCAACCATGACTTCCTCCTCCAACGATTGATTCTTCCCAGTGATACATGCAAAGCAAAGGCATAGGACAATGTTCTGTTGTGAACCTTAGTTTTTAATGGCCAATTTGCAGAAGTAAACGGCCAGGCCTTTTTCCTTAGTCTTAGTCTCTAGAGCTCCACTGAAACCTGTCCACCATCAGTGACTCTGCCGGTTCTTTGAAACACTGGTAGTGTAGCTTCCAGTGTCACAGCACATTAGCCACTGCGGTATGACAGAACTGAGAGGAGAGTGGTAGATACTTGGGTCAGGTTTAGATAGCAGGCTCACCGGCCTTGAAAATATTTCACCTCACTTGGTCCTTACTTCAGCGTTAGGTGGTAGAAGACTCTTTCTATTTTACAGAAGACACTGAGGTATAAAACAGTTCTGTGGTTTGTCCCTGGGCACATGATTAGGAAGCAGTAAAGCTGGCACTAAACTTAGTTATGCCAACTTCAAGTTCAAGCTCTTTCTACCACGTCACATGTGGTTGCTAGCTGTCACGGAATCAGACTCCAGCACATGGCACCTGCATGCACAGCAAAACAAAATTCTACCTAGTCCTGTCTCACCCCCATGACTGGCTGCAGATCAGACTTTTGGGATCCATAAGGTTTTCATTGGCTGATCTTCAGAAGTAGTCCACCAGCCTGTCTTCCTCATCCACTTTAGTCCGCAAATTCTGCTAAAACATGTTTAGCATCTAGCAACACACCACTGTCCACTGACAGAGTAGGTTCAGTACCTAGTCAGCTCAGGAACAGAGAATGGACAGTTACCACACAGATCTATTTCCAGGAGCCTCCAAATATCCAACCTTCATTTGTTTTTTCTAACCTGCAGTTATATGACAGCTCATTGAGACCCCTAAGGTATAAATGACAAAAAAAGGTTTGAGCTACAAAAATACACAACTACTCCAGACTGCAAAATATATTTGTTTCTAAACATAGTGGGCAAGGGAGAGCTCCTTTTTGTTGTTGTTTTCGTTTTAATTGTAAATAACTGCAGTGTTCTCATCATAATATAAATAGATGGCAAACACCATGCTCCTTGAATACTCTGGGGGTCAGTTCTACCCTGGCACCCAGGGTCGCCGTGAATTGGATCCGACTCGACAGCACTTGGCTTGGCTGACCTCATAATGGCAACAACAAATACAAGTGAAACATACAAAAATGAATAGAAAAACACAACCTCAGCTACAACATCAAAGTCCTCAGAAGAGAGTCACAGTCACAGGGAAGTCTGAGCTCACAGCACACAGACAGAAAGGACTAAAGGAAGGCAATGGTGAAAACAATGAGGAAGGACAGAAGCTAAGCTCCACGGGGCCAGCTAAAGAAGTATAGTGTGCCTCACAAAAGGCTCCTGCTTTTCCATACACGCAGCAGACATAAAAGTGAAAGTAATGAGCTGGAATAGATATATTAACTTTTAATTAAGTTGCTCTTAGAAATAACACACAAACTGATCCTCCACCCAAACATCTCAGTTAAGAAGGTACAAAAGTGCATTCCTTCCAGCTCTTCATCAGCTTTGTTTCAAACGATCCAAACAGCTGAACTAGTTCAAAGACTCTACATGGAATGAATAAGCCTGGGGCTTATTTCAAGTTTTCTGTAGAGATAGTAAAATGGTCATTTTTAATGTCGTCCGTGTTCAGAAAGAACTACAGCTGAGCATAAATCATTTAGCACTGAAGGTTCTCAGTCCTCTAGCCAAGTAGGCAGTGACATGAGAGACAGGAAAACAAGTTAACATCCTCAGCAGAGAGGAAAATACTAATGAGCAAAGGTAACTAAGGTTACCTTTCCAATTACACCTCTCATATGAATTGTAGTCAATTATTAGTTTCAGGCTGGTTGTATCTTTCATTCCCACTATCATCGTGAGAAAGTACTGGCTACGCCTGAAAATTCACACACAATTGATTTATGGCCATCAAAACACCCAATCAATGTGAACTCTTTTACTTGGAACAAATAAATCATTTATTTTTATAAAGGAAAGTACAAACAAATCTCTGTTACCAATTTCCTGACAATTCTTTCCTGCAAAGAGTCATAGGGACTCAATGGTTAAAGTGTTCAGGCACTAACCATGAAGGTCAGCAGCTGGAATCCACCAACCACTCCACAGAAGAAAAATGTAGCAGTCTTCTTCCGAAAAGATTTCAGTATTGGAAACCTATTGGTGGTTCTACTCTGCCCTAAAGGGTCTGTATGAGTTGGAATTGACTTGACAGCAGTGGGTTTGATTTTTCAGGTTAGTCTTCCTTCCAGCGGGAAAAAAATTAACTGGTCTTCAGGTCTCCAATCACAGTGAATTTCACACTTTCAAAAATCATTCCAGACTAGCATGTCCTAAACTGTGCTCCTTACACCATTAGTCGCTTGAGACATTAAGATTCATTCCATAAAAACAGGCTCCTGTGAATACATAATGAATTTCCTTCATTCTCAAGTTAGAATTCTTCCACACTTTACTATTTCCAAAATGAAGCTTCATCTTAGAAGCTATGTTGAAAATTTTTGCTGGCAGACAAAAATAAAAACTGCTACTAAATTAATGGTATGCATTACAACCAACAGCAACTTAGGGATGGAGAAAATAGGGTAAGTTTGGAAAACTAACTTTTTTTTTAATCACATCTGGAGATTCTCTCTGTATGTTATCATATTAAAGGCTCTGAAAAGTCCTACATTTTGTAAACAAAGCTATTTGCTTTATTTAATCTAACGTTTCCCAAATATATTTGCCCACTGGTTCCTTCATCACAACATTTATTAAGGCTATTGTTCTGGGAATAGCTTCTGGTCAAGACTCCTTTTTCCTTCATTATCCTTGGCCAAGACTCTTCCCTCCTCATCATTACCCAGATTCCACGACAGAGTTCCTTCAATCACAAAGTGCAGGTAAGCATGTTTCAAGATTGACAGAACTGAATGGGTGACCTCAAACCCTGTAGAGGGAAAATTCCAGCTGGGCCAGAGGCTGGGTTATTCTACCCGGGAAACATCTGTGGTGTGTGCAGGCTGATTGCTTGTTCCTACAGATGACGTGCAGCTTTCTCTGCTTCAAATGCCTTGATGATGTGAGGAATGAATGGACCAAATTGAAGCCATCTGTGTCATAGAGGGGCTGCACCGCTTGGTGAAAGACACTCCTTTTCACTCCCTACCATCTGGGGGAAGGAATATCAATAGATTTCTAGAACTACTTCCTAAATTCACCTGACTGACAGGGTTCTTTAAAATTCCTGTAAAAGTTAACAGTATGTCATATTTGATAACAGACAGTGGGCGAGCGTAAGAGCAGACATACCAACAGAACCAAGGACGTGGCGCCCCTAGATACAAGGGTCCATTTTCAGGCCCTGCGTGAAAAGCCCTAAATAGACAGATGAATTTACACTGTACAATATTTGTCTGGAAATACTCTACTAATCCAGTTTTCAGAAAAAGATATCTAAAATTTGGAAATAAAGCTAAAAGGTTGCTGTGTGTCTTTTGAGCAACGTAAGTATTATCTAAATGGCCCGCCTAACAGGTCACTTGACTTTCTAAGGCCTTGCTACTGACAATGTGGGCCTCGGTCTGGCAGCGTCAGCATCACACGCGAGCCAACAGAAAAGACAGAGTCTCACCCTAGGCACCCTTTTAGCTCAGTAAAAAAGTTGCTCCTGGGGTTCTCTCTTCAGTCAAAGATTAAACAGGCCCACAAAACAAAAGGAAACTAAAAGAGCCCTCCAGCTCAGGCACAAGGACTGGACGGCAGGAGGAGAGAGGAAAGCTGGTAATAGGGAACCGAGAGTGAGAAGAGAGAATATGAACACGTCATGGAGTTGGTAACCAATATCACAAAACCATGCATACTAACTGTTTAATGAGAAGTTGGTTGTTGTGTAAGCCTTCATCTAAAGTACAGTAAAAAAAAGAAAGGTGGAGCCTCAGAACCCATCCCCCACAAAACCAAAACCAAGTCCCATTGCCTTCCAGTCAAGTCAATTCTAACTCATAAGTTTATACGGCATAGCAGGACTCACTGGGTTTCCAAGGAGCACCTGGTGGATGCCAGCAACAGCATATAACCTCTATTCCACCAGGGTTTCCAGTCCCCACTCCAGATGTGATAAATCAGAATCTGCATTTCAACAAGATCCCCGGGTTACTGCATGCACATGATAGCGTGACTAGAGGATGCAGCCTTTGTTGACCTCCTATTTGCTGTTGATTAGGGCCCAGATGTTGTAAACTTAGTTGTTACCTGTAAAGACTGATAAATTGCAAATAATTTTGTATACTAGACATGTAAATTGTTTCAGCCTGGTGGAACAGATAACCTCAAGGTTATGGTTTTTGTGCCTGTAGGCATAAACCATTTCACGTCTTGTTCTGGGATTCTTTAGTTCTATGACTGTATATCCTCAGTCTCTCAACTGTTCCCTTGAACCAGATTTACCATCCTGCTTTTCCCTCATTAATGAGTTAAATAAATCTTTGACACATACTCAGTGCATATGTATGAGAACCAATTTAACTGTTTAAAGTTAAAATTCAAAACCAGTCACCTCTCAATGGCAGTAAGATATTTATCACTCGTGAACACTCTAATAGCCATCTTGGGAAAAATGTTCATTTGTTCAGCAAACAGTACCTAGTACGTGATATAAAGATGAATGTATCGCGCGCTTGTCCTGGGAAGATGGTATAGTCTAACATAACCTAACTTTAAATCTGAAGACTGGCAAGGGAGAGCCTGTGGGTCTCTTTCAGCTTGCAGACTCAATTGGCCATCAATGAAGGCTTTATTCTGATTTTTTCATTTAAAGGCCTTTGGGGGTAGTGTGTATTCTCCTGTTCTCTACAGGTTCCAGTACTCTTTACCGCCTTCTATCAGGCAGTTTCACACGTGTTCGCTGTGTTCTCAGCCCCTGAAGTCATTTAGGTTTACAACCCCTAAAGTAGACATTGGTCCTTTAAATCTACTTAAGCCAGCACAACAGCAGGAAATGGCTGGCCACAAATTTATAGCACATTCTAGACAACTCTGATTGGGAATATTTTTGCATATCTATCACACACAGACCTTGGACAGCTGTGATGCATGTGAAAGGAGTGTGGCTGCCAAATCAGGAGCCTTATTCATTACCCACCAGAGGGCAAATTATTTACATGTGTAACAATGCATTTGAAACACATTTACCAAGCATCATCACCAGTTTCTTCAGATACAAAGGAGTTTGGTTTAAGCGGTTCTTAGGGAATAGAAGCCATTGCCCACATGAAACAGGGGAGATAGGTTCATTCGCAAAACTGAGCATTATTAAAACGTCAAAATAAATATCATGCAGAAATATAGCAAAGAGATTCAGTAGCTACAGCCAGTAGCCTGGTCCCTCTGAGATCAGACCCAGAAGCTCAAAAGCAGCTTTCAGCAAAACAGAGTTTGGCAGGGCCAATTAGTCTGAGTGGAGGTTGTTTTCTTCCTTCGATGGCTTTGTCGACAGTGCATCACAGAAACTTATTAAGTGTCTGCTTTCACTAGGCATGACTCTCTTCTTCATAAGTGCTCAAATTCACAAAACGAGGGAAAACAGGCACTCTATAAAGAGTCATTAATAATATTACTCTCACCTAGAGTAACAGAATAATACGGCCTGTCTCCTGGTTCTGCATAAAGAGTGATTCTCGTAGTTTTCCACTTGTTCTCTCTGGATTTTTCTCCTTGGCTACATCACATCTCTCATTTTTCTCTAGTACTTCTTCAGGAGATTTAATGAAAACAACTTTGAGGAAATCAGAGAATAATACCTCCATTTCTCACCTGGACAGCTGAGAATAGGCTAGCTAACCACCTCTATTCCCCTGCCCTGGAGATTTTCACTCCTCCCACTGAAGCCTTAACTCTTAATTTCACAGTCCTTGCAAATGGTTCATTAAATTGGGTTTTGAGCTTCAGTGTGTGGCTTGAGAGCCATTAATACATATGTTCTCCCACATGTTATTTATTCCAGGGTTCACTTTGAAAGTACCTGGCTGGAATCTGTGTCTTCTCTCAAGAGCATCCTCTAGCCGTTTTGCATTCCGTTTTAGCTGAGGGATGGAATATCGTTCTAGAAGTCTTAGTATCATTTCAGGAAAGGTCTCGCTAACCTCGTCACACTAAGTCTGTCCCCTCCACACTCTCCACATTACACAGGGAGAACCTTCCAAATGCCTCTTAGGTTGACAACACAATTTTCAAAATAAACAGGCAGTCTGTAAACTCGGAAAGAGTTGAAACTGCAGGGGTTGTGACAGACAAAAAAAACAAACAGAGCTGGGGTAGGGACTTGTAATACTAGAGAAAAGAGTAGACCAGTCCAAATCACGTGGACATACCACCAAACTCACACACATGCACACAAATGTCCACTGCACTTAGGAGACACTCAAAGTCTTTCCAAGTTTACACTCCTTTTTTTTTTTTTTTTTAACAACAGACCCACTGCAACTTGCTTCTTTGGTGGACACCTGACCTTCCCTTCTCTGTAATCACTTATTTCCTATAGACAGAGAGTCTGTGGTCTCCTGCCTACAACTCTGAATCCCAGTCTCAGACACTGAGCTCAGAGTTCACTCACACACACTTGGAAGATTCACTCTTAAATCTACCCTTTTTACATATCTGTACCTGTATATAAATAAAAAATGCTTTAACTCTGGGTTTTCTGTGTTTTTGTCCAATGGATTGTGAGTCCTCTGAAGCATTGTTTTCTTTTTCCCTAAGCTTATCTTATGATACCTAGGACTCTTCAGCCACTTAAGGGATAAACTGTTGACTTGAATCAGTTTTTGCAGAAAGCCACCTATATTCAGAGAAACAATAATTAACAGCTAAAGAGAGAGAAAGAAACAGGATTGGTGACCTAATGATCTCTAGCAGATGGAAGTGTTTTTAGCTGTTGGGAGTTGGGCAATCCACCGCCAAGGTATTGGCGTCCTGCTGAGGAATGTAAACTCCTAAAGAAAAACTGACTCATCCTACAAATTCACTGGCCTAGAAAAACAGGTTTCAAGATACAAATACTAGCTTCTTTCGAGAGATTAGAACTCTTCTACACTGTTGGTGGGAATGTAAAATGGTACAACCTCTTTGGAAAGCAATTTGGCACTTTCTTAAGCTAGAAATGGAAATGCCTTATGATCCAGCAATCCAACTGCTTAGAATATATCTTACAGAAATAAGGACTGTCATGCAAATAGACACATGCACGTGATTGCTCACTGCAGCACTGTCCACAATAGCAAGAAGATGAAATCAGTCTGGGTACCCATCACTAGGTGAATGGACAAGCTATGGTATACGTACACAATGGAACACTATGCAATGATAAAGAACAATGATGATTTTAGAAAGCATCTCATAACCTGGAATCAACTGGAAGACATGCTGAGTAAAATCAGCTGCAAAACAACAAACATTGTATGAGACTGTTATTATAAGGATTTTAAAAAAGACTGATGCACAGAATACTCTTAAGGCTGTAAGAGAGTCCTGTCTCACCAGCACAGCTGCTGCCCATTCTCCATCATCAGTATCACACAGGCAGGATTCACAACACATGGGAGGAACGGCACCAGACTGGGACTCATAGCCAAGTCACATCAATACATACATTTTGGGGGGACACAATGCAATCTGGACACTGGGTTTAAGACATTCTGTTATTTTTAGAAATCACTTTGACTTCTGCATACAGAAGTTCTATAACTACACTATTCATTTCCCCCTTTTCTTTGAAAGTTGTCATAAATTTCAGATTGACATCTTGGTGATGCTGTTTAGTGGCTTGCACTTGATGTCATTTGTTCTGTATCTGAGGTCACATTTTAGTATTTCTTTTAGGTGTGCTCTGGTTTTTACAGATTTCCATAATTTCTGTTTATCTGGGAACGTCCTTATTTTGCCATCATTTTTGAGAGGCAGTTTTGCTGAACTGGCAATTCTTTCCCTTTCTTTCAGTATCATATATATGCTGTCCCATTGCCTTCTTGCCTGTATGGCCTCTGCTGAGAAATCAGAGCTTTGTCTTACTGGAGTCCTTTGTAGGTGATATTTTGTTTTTCCCAATCTGCTCTCAGAATTCTTTATTAATGGATGTTTACAGCTTTCCTACTTATTTTAAGTCATGCCACATCAGCAAATGAAGGCCCCAAAACCTTGACTCCATTTACATCTTTAAGAATGACTGTTCTTTGGGAAGATAACTGTTACACAGTCACATTTTAAGTGCCTTCCAACCTGAGGCACTCATTTCCCTGGCATTGTATCAAACAACATCCCGTGCTATTCACAAGGTTTTTACTGGTCAGTTTTTTCACAAGGAGAGTGCCAGATCTTTCTTCCTAGTCTCTCTCAGTCTCAAAGCTCCACTGAGCCTTGTCCACCATAGATGAGCCTGCTAGTATTGAAACACCAGCAACCTGGCTTCTAGTATCACAGTAACCAAAACAGTATGCAAACTGACAGACACGTGGCAGACTCATTTGACAGAGGATAAAAAGAGGGAACAATAAAACTGCTTTCTTACCACTGCTTTTAAGAAAGATCCATCTACATTTATACCTACAAACCTCTACTTTATTTCTTTTCTTCTTGTCTCTGAATACACACAATGTCAGTTCTTCATAGAGCCTCGTAAAGCTCAACCCCATTTTCTGGCTGTGCAGAGTCAGACAACTAAGGACTAAATTCATCCACAATCAAGAACAGAAGCTGTAGGGGGGTCAAAGATTGAATCCAGAAAATTTCAAGAGGAATTTTAAGGCATGAGAAAGTTTCCAAAACCTGGAGCTTAAAGCCAGAGCCAGTGTTTGAAGACTACGTAACAGGCCAAAGGGCATAACAGTTTAAAGCATAGACACACAGTCTTTGACGCACCTTTCTTCAAACGGCAGAGGATAACGCCCCTGTGCTTGGGTGTGGACTGAATTCAGAGACTTGCTTCTAAAGAATAGAATATGGCCAAAGTGAAGAGCGGGTGATCAATCACAAGGCCAGCCAACTTCCTTCTCTCTCTCTCTCTCTCTCTCTCTCTGTCTCTTTCTCTCTGTCTCTCTCTCTGTCTCTCTCTCTCTCTCTCAGATCACTTGCTCTGAGAAAGCCTCCAGCCGCACCGTGAGAATATTACATTGCCCATGCAGTAAGGAATTGAAGCCACCTACCAATAGCCTCATGAGTAAGCCATCTCAGAAGTAAATCCCCAAAACCTTCAGACTTCAGCCCCAGAAACCACATGACAGTCCCTGAGCCAGAACCACTTAGCCAATCTGTTCCCCAGTTACTGGCCCATAGAAATTGTGAGCTAATACTTGGTGTTTTAAGCCGCTGAGTACTGAGATAATTTGTTGCCCAGCAATAGATAAACTAATGCACATAAGAGGAAAACCCTAGGGCAAAGGTTACAGATCAACAGTCAAGAGCCAGATTCAGTCTATAAACAGGTTTATCTCAGTTCATAATGGCGGTGATGGATTTTGTTTTCATTTTGTTTTTTAATGAGTCAAATCTAAAAACAATTAAATTTTCTTAGAAATCTAGATTTTCGGCATCTCTCAAAATATTAGACAATTTGGCACTATAAGGGCCTGCACCCCCACTGACAACACCATCCGGAGTGAAGAACCAGGCTTCCGCCGTAGATGAGGCGCAGGTTTCTTTTTACTGCAGTCCTCCCCGACCTCTGTTAATCCCCGTAATGACACCATTTAGACGGTTCTTGCACAATTTTTCCTCAGTAGAGAAATATTTCTCAGGGCTAGTATTTCCATCAAAAGTAGGAAAGAAAAAATGTATGGAAAAGGCTGTGTGTTTTAAGAAATTTAAGAGAAAAATTATTTCTTGGTGGAAGCAAAGACTATCCCTCCAAGTTTAATAAGCCAACTATGTGTATCTGTGTCAGACAAATTTAGCTCAAGATGCCATTTTTCTTCCCGTGGTAACTTAGCTCATTTGGGCTGACTGGTCCCTGTAGGGACGAGTTTGTTAAGCCTGCCCTCCTCTTACCCTGAGCTCTTTGAAATCAGATGAAGATAAAACTAGGTCTGGATCCTTAGCATCTTAGATGAAGCAGCCAACATTACCTTCCTCTCTCATTGCTTGTTTTGAGAAGAGTCTTGCTGTAACCATAACATCTACAGGCAGTCCCTGGGTTTCAAACATTCAACTTCCATACATCCTGTAGTGATGAACCAACCATTTTAAGGCCTGTTGTTACATTAAAAATTCCAGATACATACAATGGTTGGTAATAACAAATGAATGCCACTTTGCAACACACATCAAAACATCATTATTACCATTTCATGATGTTAAAGATGTTTTCATGTATCTAGAACTGTTTCTTTCATTTTTTTATGCACAGAAATGTACACTGTGTATTAACACAAACATTTGACTAACTGATGGTAGACATGAACGAAACCTAACTGCTCCAACTTACATTCAAAGTCGCAGATTTAGGAATGAAACTCACTCATAATCCAGGGGCCACCTATACTGTATCTTTTTTAGGTTTCGTACTTATGATAACTGTTCTGTGCGGGTTTCTTATTGATGACTCACATTGTATCTGAGCATACCACATTAACTAAGCAAAGAGATAATCTCACATATGACACTTACCTTATGATATATTCATATTTTTCTATTGCTAATATTTCTAGAAAAATAAACACTCAACTAGAAACAGGAGTCAGCAACCTGTAGGCCAAATCTACCAGGAATTTTTGAAATAATATTCTATTGGAACTCAGTCACACTCTTTTATTTACACATTTTCTGTGACTGTTTTCATATTAGAGACTACGCTAAGTAGTTACAACACAAACCTATGACCTGCAAGTCTAAAATATCTACTACCTAGCCCTTTACAACTAGCCAAATCCTGCTAGAAGGATGAAATATTTATATTTTGGTGGTTGATAAGCAAAGAACATAATGTGCATGAAAATAACACAACACGTGAAGGAGTACAAATATCAACCCCCTCCAGTGTTTGAATTATAATTTACAGTCAATAACTTTGAGGCATTCATTACTTACAACTGTACACAGCAGAACATTTTTTTAGCTTGAAAATGCAAAGGACTCACTGTGGCTAGTTTCTGAACATCTTCATCTGATGCTCCCAGAGATGCCAGGCCTATTTCTTGTGAAAACTGAGCAAACTTAGGATCCGCAAGCAGTGGAACATGACCCAGGAGTTCATGACATGTGTCTCTGACAAGAACAACATCGTAAAGAAGTGTTATACAAGAACCTTTAAATGACCTCTGGTAGAACAGGACCTAAAAGCTTAACTATAGCCATATTACTATAACTAATTGCTGTACCATACTTATTATCTCTAAAATCTAGAAACATCTTACAATAAATGTGTGATACAATCATTTTAATAAAATGATAAAAACCAAACCGACTGCAGTTGAGTCAATTCTGACTCATAGAAAGCCCTATCATTTTCAAGGAGTGGCTATTGGATTTGATCTGCTGATCTTTTAATTAGTAGTCATCATACTTAACCTTTACGCCATCAGGGTTTCCAAGTGCTTTCTATATGCCAAGAACATGGTAAATGTTCATAATATGAGTTTTCTCATTTAATCCTACAAATTACCTTTGCAAATTAATTTATTATTACAAGATCCTATGAATCAGAAGTGGGCAAAACACAGTCCACAGATGGAGTCTCACCCACTGCCCCGTTTTTGTAAATCAAGGTGCTTTGGAACACAGCCACATCCCTTCACCTATGCGTTGACTCTGGTGGCTTTTAGCTATAATTGCAGAGTTGAGTAGCTGTGACTGAAACTGTATGATCCTCAAGGCCTAAAATACCTACTAGTTTGGCCCTTGATATAAAAAGTTTTCAAGCTTTTATTATAGACAGCGATGAATCCACAATTGGAATCCAAATTATCATGAGTTCTAATTCCTCTTAACCCTTAAGCTGCAGTACATCCCATGTTAGACTTTTCCAATCAGTGGGAAACAGCAGAGGGTCGTTTTGTCATCCTCAAAGTGATTTTTCCTGCAGACCACTTATCTTAACACAAGTGACACCTTTGAGACTGCGCACTGAAAGATCATCCTAGTTCCCTGCTTTAATACTCCTGAACTGAGTATTGACAGCAGCTTTGAACCTCTCTAACTGCCTAAGCTTCCATTTGGAGCCCACACCTGAGGAAAGCACAACTATGTGTCACAACAAAGCAAGGCAGAAGCCCTCCTGAGTCATTGCTGTGAATCATAAACTGCTCCATGACACACTGAGCTAGATTGCAATGATTTCTCTCTGTGACTCTCAGGGGTGGATCAACATACAGCAACATTTTATTTCCTGAACAAAAACACTAATTACCCAGGCAGTAATTGATTCTAATTTCACCAGTGCTCCTCTGACATGCGTCACTTTAAATAGGTGCTAGTATATAAATGCCAGGTGCTACCACTATTATTGCTAATATAAAGTAGATGGGATCGGCCACGCAGCTGAAGCAAGTGCAGAAGCAGTCAAGGGCACAAGACTGATGTCCACACAAAACAGACTGCATCACCCAGTCAAGGAAAATCTTGTACTCACAGCTCAACTCATGTCTCCAGCACAGACCAGCCATTTCACAGAAGTGTTAGGTGATAAAGAAGCAAGAGACAATGTGGGAATAACACACTAAAAGAAATTTCAAATCCAGCCCCTGATAACTGTATGCCAATAGCTTCTTTTTTTGTATATAAACATAATTGGATTTTAGGGTATAAGAAAATTCAAATGTTATCTGAGCCCCTCATTTTACACATGAAGAATTTAAAGACAACAAGACATGCCAGGACAGACACAGACAGGACAGGGCAGACGTGGACAGGACAAGACAGAGGATAGACAACAAAGGGCAGACAGGACGGGACAGGGCAGACAGGACAGGACAGGGCAAATGTAGACATGACAGAACAGAACTGGACAGGACAGACATGAACAGCACAAGACAGATAAGACATGATAGGACAGGACAGGGCACACAGGATAGGCAAGACGGCAAGACAAATAATATATACTACACTCCTATTATATACGGGGCACTGTGTTAAATGCTTTTATGTCACATTACTAATTTAATCTGCACTGAAACTGAAGCCTTTCGACAAATGGGAAAACTAAAATGAAGTACATTTAAGTATCTTTTCAAGGTTACACATTATCGAGAAACAGAAACTAGATGGAAGATATTTTTCTGAATCCAGTGTTTCTTTCTGCTCTGTCGTAACTTGCAGATGTACCAAATAAGAATCACAGGACTGAGGGCGGCAGGACTTAGGCTGAGGGCAGAGAGTTTCATCAAGCTTGTTAAACTGTAAGGTGATAGTGTATTATTAGTTTTATAGGGTTTTCGTAATAAAGTACCACAACTTAGTGATTACGGCAACAGAAATGTACTCTTTCACAGGTCTACAGGTAGAAGCCTAGTACTTCAGTACTGGCAGGCCCCGCTCTCTGAAGGCTTTAAAGGATTCTTCCTTGCCTCTTCCTTGCTTCTAGAGGCTACTGGCAATCCTTGGTATTCCTAGGTCTGCCTCTGCTGTAGCTTAGGTTCTCCCTGTCTGTCTGGGGCTCTGGACTGGATTAGAGCCCACCCTAACCTACTACAACCTCATCATAAATCAACTAAGTCTACAAAGACCCTGTTTCTACATAAAATTGTGTTTTGCATGGACATGAAATTTGATAGGGACAGTATTCAACCAGTACAGAAGGTTTTGTCTCTTTTCCTAATATTTTTGGATTTCTAGATGGTTATTGACCCTCTCAAGTTACTTGGAGAGCCGTTTTTTAAAAATTTCAGTTGCTGAGTCCTACCAAAAATCAACTCACGCAGACTCTAGAGACGTATCTGTATTTTTTATAAAGATCTCTCAGTGCCCATACACAGCCGGGGCTGATAACCACCACTATGAGTGCTGATAACAAAAGCTCCTCTAGCGTAGCTTGAAGCAACTAGTAGTCAAAACTAAAGCTGAATGTGATTATTATGAGCCCTTTATGTTTAAGTCCATCATGATGTTGGAGGAAAGATGGAAGAGGGTGACAGAAAGGCAAATGGGCTATGAATAATGCCTCCATGTGCATTTTATCCAGTTACAAGTCTAAATACTTCTACATCGAATATAAGCCATACAGACTTAGCCTTGTGATTGTCTTTTTTAAAAAAAAAAAAGGTCAGTTAGCCTGCACTTATGTGAAACTATAGAAACTAACTACTCCAATTTTATCCTATGATATAAATACTAAAGCAACCCCAGTGATCCAGGCTGAAGACATGGCAACAATAATTTTAAATTAAACCAGATGTCAAGTTACCAGGCATACTGACGGTGGTATTTGCTCATGTTGTAAATAAACAAAATTAACAACAACTAAAATATATTAATTATAATAGCCAACATGTACAACATTTTGCTAAGTGCTTCATAATGTAAAAAGAATAGTGTATAAGTTGTGGCTGCAGTGGTTGTAGATACTTGATGCAACACTGGATTTACTTCTGAGCCTATTGAATACTTGAAGAAGGGTGATGCAGAAAACAGTCCTTTCTCTACCTAGGTACCAGTCAGTCTATTCCACATCTCACACCAAACTGAGATGATCAATCACATCAGTGTGCTCTATCAGTTCCGCTCCCTGGGTTCTACCTCTGCTCTGACACCACCTGCACGTGCAGCACTTCTCCCTCTGATCCTAACCACCTGGAGCTGGAACAGAGCTCACAAACTAAAGGACAGAGTCCTCCAGAATGCCAAGTCTGCCCAAGAGCTCAGATGCCAGCTACAAGTTTGGGAGTTTCCCTGACACCCTCGCTTGTGATTAGTTGGGTACAAATTCAAGGGTTCCACTACTGCTTCAGGATACCAGTCATAAGCTCATGGGTCCCCAACCCTCCCTCCCCATTATGACCTGCTGGCTCCCACTATTCTCTTGATAAAAAGAAAAAACTCCTAGCGCCATCGAATCAATTCCAACTCATAGCAACCCTATAAGACAGAGTAGAACTGCCCCCATGGTTTCCAAGGACCACCTGGTAGGTTTGAACTATTGACGTTCTGGCTAGCAGCCACAGCACTTAACCACTACACCACTAGGGTTTCCACTATGCCTTTGGGTTCATTTATTTCTTAGAATGACTCACAGAACTCAGAAAAGTACTGTACTTACGTTATGGTTTTATTATAGCTAAAGGATACAAATGAAGAGATACATAGGATGAAATCATGGAGGGTTCCCAGCACGAAACTTCCATTCCCACAAAGGGAGGCACTACACTGTCACATGCCTTGATACCTTTCACCAGCCAGGAAACCCATGGAGCTTCCTCCCCAGAGCCTTTATCAGAGCCTCGTCACTTAGACGCGCTTGAATGCATCAGCACTCTCCTACCCCCACTCCGGGTCAACCGAAATAGACCAAAACCCAGACCAAACCTGTTGCTGTCAAGTCAGTTCCAGCTCACAGGGACCCTAAAGGACAGCGCAGAACTACATTGCAGGGTTTCCAAGGAGCAGCTGGTGGATTTGAACTCTGCACCAGTGGAGCACTTAACCTCTGTGCCACCAGAACTTCTCAGCTGAAATAGCACCTGGTTGTTCTTTACGGCCTGACTAGCCCCCACGGGCGTCATTCATCAGCACAACCCTTAGGTGAAGCTTCATCAAAGACACTTTTATCACTGGGGAAATCCCAAGGTTTTAGAGACTATCCTGTCAGAAACCAAGCCTAAGGACCAAATTCTTTGGGAAAAGTTAAATTTACCCCCCAGAGTCAGGCCCAGATGGTGACCTCAGACTTCCAGAAGATCTTTCCCATGGGAGACCATCTGTATACCAGCCTGGTGAGGCTCACTGCTCACATCCACACCGTCGGCCTCAAGCACCAGCTGAAACCACTGGAGCGGAAGGAGGGTCAACAGATCCAACCTTGTACCCTTTCGAGCACGGTGGTCAACCTCTTGTAGGAGGAACAGTTTGGCTCCTGCTACATTGCTGGGTTGGACCCAAAGACCTTTAAGCCTTTCAGTTCTTTCTGGGCCTTGCTGGCTCCCCCATGGTGACTAATGACTTTGTGGTCACTGGCACCTTTGCCAAACAAGTATATGTGATGTGCTAGTCCCTCTGGCAACCCAACATGGATCCAGAACATTTACTTGAAACCATCTCCCAAGTGATGCCAAAGGCTGTGGACCGGGATGCAGTGTGCAAAATGAGAGCCATTGTCCACATCAACACGAAGGACAAAACCACCACCAAGACAATGAAGGCCCAAATGGACTGACCCTTTTTTCCTTCTGGATTCCCAAGCCCATTTTTTTTTAGTAGTAGTTTTTCTCCCCCCGCCGCCCAGAAAAAAATCCCATGGTAAAAAGGAACTATTACCTCGTTTTAAGGTTGAGGTGTCATTATCAAAAACTTAGAAGTCACTAACGAATTTTAAAAACCCTTAATAACATTAGAATCAATTAATCCTACTACACATAAATGAGGAAACACTGCAGCACAGTAGGAAGTGCTATGTCTCCTAATCAAAAGATCAGCAGTTTGAATCCACCGGGTGCTCCTTGAAAACTCTACAGGGCAGTTCTACTCTGTCCTATAGGGTTGCCGTGAGTTGGAATTGACTCGACAGCAGTGCATTTTTTTATACATAAATGAAGATAAAAATCATAAATTTAAAGGAAAAAAAAATCATACAGCAGAGGAAGTGACATTGTTTTATTAAGAATGAAAGCCTGAAGTAAGATATCTATGACAATTACTAAAGGAGCATTAGGGCTGTCCTCTGCCCTGCTACGGGCAGGAATGATAACACTGTATCTGAATAGCTTGCGCCCTCCTCTCCACTTGGCATGCAGAGACTCTGAGAACACACCGCACTTCAGATGCCTGAGCAAAGTTCAGGTGCCATCTGTACAGTGACCCCACTTCTTGCAAGGCTGAGGCTTTAAGCACCTCTATTTCAAGGCCACAAACACAGTTATTACCTTTTATGACTTTGGTGGAACATTCTCTGAAATAAACACGAGATTATCCTCCATACAAGTATCTTTCACTGTGGGGAACATATAGAAAAGAAACAGAGATGCCTAAAATCTCTTCTTCCAAAGATCCAAGAAAGACTTTCAATGTCACTAGTCAAAGTAATCTTTAAGTTCAAAAAATGCACATTTTCCTCGATTTCCAACAGACCAGAGGATTAGAAGCTGAATTGTTCACCATTGCTAGGGGCTGAGAGAGGTTCCACGCTACGGACAGATGAAGGAAAAGGCTGAGCCTCCCCGGGACCGCAGAGCCTTCTCTATAGCTTTACCAGTTAAGCTCTGATAGGCTGAAGTCACGCTATCTTATACCACGGCACAAAAGACAAGTGCCACTGTTACTGTATCATGCATGTTAAGTACTTCAGAACTCCTCTGTCACCAGTATCCTCCACAGCTGGTCCCCTGAGGATCTAATTATGAACCCATGTCCCTTGTGAATCCACAACTATTGTCTTATCTCACCAGATCTCTCTTAAAAGATTCAATTATTTGGCTGTAATTGCGCCTGTCAGCACATGCTGCCTTTAATCTCTACATTGGCAAACTTTTCTCTTTTTAACTCACATCCCTTTGATGCATTTTCGCCTGAATAATGCTTTTCAGGGCCCTTTTCACAAAAGCACTCTGTTCACTGGAAATGTCGGACCTTTCAAAACTGTTAGCACTGTAAAACATCATGTCTCCTTTGGAAAAAAACCTAGAGCTGATATCAGACACTAAACTTTTGCTGCTCTAAATTGGAATCTTTTCTGATAAGCCCTGTTAGGGGGATTCTAAAGCCTGCTGAAATAGGCCTACAAAGGGGCCTGGGTAAAACATCTCCAGGGAATTCTTAAATCATTCTAAGAAAGTTGCTACCAGTTTGCTGCAGGGGAAATAAGGGTCCAGGTTGTTAAGTTAAATTCAAAACGAATCTGGTATTTTTCTCCTTATCAGTTTTCAAAGTTGAGTTCTCATGCTGGGTCTTGAACAACTGTTTTATTTTGCTGTAAATTCAAGCCTTCAAGAGACAGTGAAGGAGCATCTGGCACTTGCTTCTCACCCTGAATCAACGCATCTGTCTTTTAAAGCATTATTTCTATAGGTTTTGTTTGTTCTAAATGACACTGAAGCCAACATTGTAGCTAAACCAGGATGAGAAGAAAAGGAAGATGAGTGGGAGGGGTGGAGAGTCTGCACTGATGAAAAGAAGCAGGAGTATGGAGCTGGGGGCCAAAATAGAGGTTTTGTGGTTTTCGGTTAGTTGGGTTTGTTTGTTTGTTTTCTCTTTCTCCTGCTTTTACCCCACATTTGGCGGATAAGCACAAGTAATCTGGGCTAACACCCTAGGACACAGGATGCTGAGGGTGACATCGTTCGTTTTCACTGTACCAGTACAGTAACAGGAGTTAATCTGGTGCTGAAGCAATTTTTTTGTCCTTTCTCATTACACTCTTTGGGGCCATATACAGCATTGCTTTAGATTTAAAATAGCGTGCTGTAAAATCTGGCCCAGATAAGATTTTAGGTAGCTCTTATGATCTCTTCCTCCTCTATCGCCCCTCACAGTATAGGTAACTAGAATGCGGCCCTTGTTTCACAGTGCCAAGCAGCTGGATACTCCTCTGGAGGAAAAGTTTCTTAGGTTTTTCCACAGGAATCATAAGTCCACCAGTGTTCTTCTTTGCTAGGATTCTTTTGAGACTGGCAGATAGTATAGGTTTTTTTTGTTTGTTTTTTTTTTTTAATTTAGTTCAAGAAGCATTGATTGTGTGCCTATTATATATACCAGGTACTATATCAGGAACTGAGGCTGAAAAATGAATAAGATGAATAAGATGTGATCCTAGAATAACTTTTACGGAAAATGACCTTAAGGCTCCATAAAAGGGCAGCCAAACAGCAAGTGTGAACTTCCCTGTCAGCTTGAAGGCAACAGTTTCCCAGCCCTTGTAAGTACAACAAAAGGTGATTCTTTTGATAAGTCTCTACTTTCCTGTCATTCCTGAGATATTTCTTATTTTTTGAAGGAAAGAAGAGATTTTTAATTCTTTTATACCTCCCCTGTCTACAGAAGGTACTTAGAGCAGAGTTGTCCCATTGAACTTCCTAGAATGGTGAAATGGTTCTGTATCTGCGCTGTCCAGTATGGTAGCCACACGGCACAGAGGGCCACTGAATACTTGAAAAGTGGCCAATGCTGCATTTAAATAGTCACTACCCTGGAGGCCCAGTGGTTAAGTGCTAGGGCTACTAACCAAGAGGTCGGCAGTTCAAATCCACCAGACACTCTTTGGAAACTCTACAAGACAGTTCTACTCTGCCTATAGGTCCCTGTGTGTTGGGATTGACTGGATGGCAGTGGGTTTGGTTGGGAGTTTATTCTACTGTATGGGGCAGCACAAAGTTTCTCATCTGTGACATGGAGACTATCCGGGTACCTGCCTGTGAGTTAGTCATACTGTGATGGCTTCTGTGTTGCTAAGATGATGGAAGCTATGCCACCAATATTTCAAATACCAACAGGATGACTCATGGTAGGCAGGGTTCAGTATAGCCTCCAGGCTAAGACAAACTAGGAATAGAGAACTGGCTATCTACTTCAAAAAAATATGACAACGAAGAATCTATGGATCTCCCAACACAGTGCTAAAGATAAGGTCCCTATGTTGGAAGACACTCAAAATACACAATGCCACGACAGTGGACTCTAGCACACTAATCACTATGAAGATGGCACAGGACCAGTCAAAGTCGTCTTCCGTTGTATGTGGGGTTGTGATGAGTCAGCGCTGACTCAAAGGCAGTTAGCAGTTAACAAAAACCATCTCATGGTATTTTTACGCACAGTGAGACAGTGCACTGAGAACGTAATTTCCCAAGAAGTTAGCTGCTATGTTAAATCGTATTTATACCTAAATCTATTGTACTTGAATAAGTCCCTCTTGGAAAATACCACTTCAACAAGAAGTAGTAAGCTCCTCCAGGACAGAGGTCATTTTGCAGTCATCTTTGGCTTTCCCAAGGCTCTCCTGTGCTTAGAAGAGCCTGGCGTGCAACAGCTGTTCAGTCACTGCTTTTTGAACTGAGCAGAAAACAGCAGCTGTAACGGGGCTCAGTAGCTCCAAGTAGAGGGGAGCCCAAGCGAGACCCATGATTTCATTTTTCCCCCTAGGTTTGTTCTTTCCTAGTTGTGTGACCTTAGGAAAAATATATGACTTATTTGAATCTCTGAATTCCGCTATCAAATGACGACAATTACTACCGCCCGCCTCCTAGAGACGAGGGGAATGATGGCAGGCAGTGTCCAGGGGCACGTCAGGCCTTTTCTTTCTCTCTCAGGATGGTTTGTCTGCCTGTCGACAGAGATAATCTCCGCAGAGCGGGAAGGAGGTACCAATGGTGGTTATCTCTTCCTGGCCCCAAATTCTATCATTTCAAGTTTATTATTTTGCACTTGCAATTTAAAAATGCAAATGTTCATAAGGAAAGAATTCTCCAGGTCTTTTCAGTCTTTCACACCTTAAAGTTACATAAAGGAACTTCTCCTTCACCTCAGGGCACTAAGGGAATATGAATTTTCACTCAGGTGAGGGTGCCTAAAGGTGCTGATTTTATAACATGGGCACTACAGAAAGCAGACAAATCTGGATGCTGAAAAAAAAGAACAAGAAGAATCCCTGCTCTGTATCTGCTAAAAAAAAAAGATAAATGGCTAAAATTTTATCCCAAGTCACTACTGATAATAGCCAAGAAGAAGAAAAGCAGAGCTCTCACATGCACTTAAGCACAAATTTGGTTTCAAAATACACATTTTTAAAAAATGTATAGAATTTTTTTTTAATACGATGTCTGTTATTAGAGTGCTTGGAACTCTTGAGACAAAAGGATATGTAGAAAAAAATCTCAGTTTTGCCCTTAAGTACTCCACAAAACTAGACCCAATGTGATAATTGCAAACTTGGGAGTCCAGGTTGAAGAACTTGGTCTCGTGACTAAGGATGTGCTGGAATTTTATGACAGACATCAACCTTCACATAAATTTAGGAGATGCCAAATGAAAGCAGATCTATCTGGTATTTATATAAAACTTTTTTCTTGCTAAAGATCAAAGCATTATTTCATCATCCCTCACACAAGGAGGTTAAACAGCTTTGCCAACAGTCACACTGATAGCTGAGAGCTGGGCCTGGATTTCCTAGCAGTCTGTCCACTAGGCCCTTCTGCCTGAAGACACAGACAAAGCAACTGCTACCTGCAGTCAGATGCCATCTGTTTTTTTTGTTTATCCAGAGTCTTTTCCTGAAATTATGGATACTTCCTCTAATAAACAGTGCAGGCTAAAGCTGAGCCTGGGAAGGTCAAAGGAGAGAGTGGGCTTCTAACATGTCCCTTAATCAGGCCAATGACTGGTGGGACAGCATGGTGCTAGACCACCCAATAGGCAGGTGGTTAGGGTTCTCGCAAAGCAGGGCCACCAAAAAAAAGTAAGACAGTCTGACCTTCAACTACCTTATATAAAATGTGTAATTAGAAAACCAAGAAAGAAGCTACTCAACTTCAGCATGCATGTAAGCTCTCAGATTTTCTGTTCAGCATTGTTTGATGTAGACTAAGTGGCTAAGCACACAAGTGCTGGGACTACTCCCTGAGTTCAAATCCTGACTCCTTCACTTACCAGCTACGTGACCTTGGGCAAGTTATGTAACCCCTCTGTGCCTTAGCTTCCCCATCTGCAAACTCAGCATGATAGCAGTAACAACTCAGAGGGTTGTTGTATTAAACAAATTAATCCATATACAACATTTGAAAGAGTGCCTGGCACTTAACAGTCAATATTTACATGTTTGCTATTCAAAGTGGAAATATTGTTGCCATTATTAGTGTTGTTGTTGAAATTATCTACACTAGAGGATGGAACATGACTCACAGTCAAGTAGATTCCTACTCACGGCAAGCTTACAAGTTCTGACAACTAAGTTTGCAAACTCATCCTAGAAAAAAATCCTATTCATCCTAGAAAAACTGCTGCACATCTCATTGCTGGACATCACTACAGTCACCTTCTATCCCCTCGGAAGCTACACACCAACACCATCATGTAGTTTACCCTTCAAAGCAATTTTGGAACTCTTTTTCTGGAATGGCCCTCAGAGCTGTCATCATACAAGGCCTGTCAATTAAAGTTTGCAAACTCAACCTGGAAAAAGTATTTTGAAAGATGGACTAGGCACTGGGGTTGGTGCAAAGCTTCCCCAGGGAAATACTTGGAAGGTGACCATAGTGATATTCAGCAATGACGTATGTAGCACTTTTTCTAGAATGAGTTTGAGAAATTAATTGGCAGACCTAGTATGTGTATGAGAGTTGAACTGTGATCCACAGGGTTTTCAGTGGCTGCAGAAGCACCTCTGAGTGGTCCAAAACCACCTATGTTTCATTTAGCAGCTGAACAAGTTAACTGTTAACACTACCCTAGGACTCATAACAACATGATTAGGTCTCAGGGCCTCTGACACCTTCACTGGACCTGGGTATCACCCAAACTAAAAGACATTCCTGAAGGAGAAATCAGCTGCTAAGCTGGGAGCACAGTCTCTGGGTAAGAAAGCGGGGGAAGGAAGCCAGATGGCATGGGTGTTCTAAGAACATGCCATTTTCTGAAATCCCTAGTCCTAATGCTGTTCTGCAATCTTAAGCATCAAAAATGAAAATGGTGCTGCTGAAGAAGCCAGTTGGCTGAGCAGGAAGCTTGGCACCAAGCTCGTATATCCTTTGGGAAACAGCAAGTTTAAGGAAAACAGAGCTCCTAAGAAGAAAGGTTAAACTCTATAAAGCTCTGGCATATCTTCCCTGCTCTGCTGTAAGTGTGTGCCCAGGCTTAATTTGGCAAGATCTGATATTAAAAACACTGATGATGTCCAGGGCTTAAGTGTAACAAGTCTGCAGACCCAGAATGTCTCACATGGGAGCAAGGAGAAAAGCTGGAAAGCTGTCATAATTTTGCTCTCATTACAGACCTAGTGTGAGGCATCTGCTCAGTCCAGAGAAGAGCAGCCAACCTTTCTTATAAATCTGAAAGCCTGTGTCTTTACCTGATGATATAATTACTTAACAAATGAGAGCTAATATCTGAGCCCCAAGAAAAGAAAATGAATGACAACTTCTGCTAGTTTTAGGGTGAGTTCTGTTCTAATGAGCCAGAGTTCCTCTGCATAAGATTCATTTACTTTACTTAAAAAGAGATAGAAAAAATTGTCTGAAATAATTCACTTTTATTTTTCCTGTAAAATTGAAATACAGTGGCAATTATAAGAAAAGTCACCTGGAAGCTAATCCTTTTTTAAACTTTAAAACAATTATATTTAAAAATAACATTAGTCACTCCTAAAATACTCAACTATAACAAAAAAGATTTTTCTTAATGCACATGCATTCAGTTGTATAATAGCAATAAAGGGTGCAATATCAGTCAATGGCATCATGAATTATTTCCTAACAGGGCAAGCTTGCTCTTTGACTGGAAAAGTGATACCTCCAGGAAGCGGCATCAGAGGACAAGCACACTTTAGCGTGTGCTGAATAACAAACCATCCCAACACTGTCCCAAATCTGAGAACTCCTTGATTGAAAAAAGCTTATTCTATGCTGTGCCAAGTATATTTTTGCTACTATATCTTCAACACATCTAACACCTAAACTAGAATGAATATTTTTAAGTGTTTGCATTCACAACACGGATGAAACTAGAAAACACCATGCTAAGCAAAAGAAGTCAGACACCAAAATCCACATATTATGTGATTCCACTTACATAAAATATAGGACTCACTAAACCCGTAGAGACAGAAAGCAGATTAGTACCTGCCAGGGGCTGCGGTCTGGGACAGCAGGAAGCGACTGCATAGCAGGTACAGGACTTCTTTTTAGGTGATGGAAATGTTTTGGACCTAGAGGTGCTGGTTGTACAACGTTGTGAAAGTACTGAATTGAACAATTTAACATGGTTCAGTTTCATGATATGCAAATGTTATCACAGTTTTAGGAAATGTTTCACTCGTATTTTTTTAAAAGATGTGTTTAATGCAAAATTACTTTGGCAAAATTTTTCCAGAAAGACAGATACTGGACCAGCTTGACCTCAAAGAATGGGGTCAAAGAATGTATCTTTATATTTAAAATTCAAAATTCCTTCTCCCTGAGCAACAGAAGGAGTTTTGTGCTTTGGATGTACATTGAAGGGACCATGGCACAGTGGTTAAGTGACTGACTTGGCCACTCACCTAAAGGTTGTGTTTCAAACCCACCCAGCAGCTCTGCAAGAGAAAGACTTGGTGATCTGCTGCTGTAAAGATTGCTGTTAGGTGTTCGGACAGAGTAGAACTGTCTCATAAGGTTTCCTAGGTTGCAATCTTCATGGGGACAGATTTCCAGGTCTTTTCTCCCTCAGAGCTTCTGGTAGGTACGAATCTCTGACCTTTTGGTTAGCAACAAAGCACTTAACAACCATACTACCAAGGCTCCTTCCTGTGAACATTACTACTCCCTAGGAAACACTGTGGGACGGTTATGCTCTGTCATACGGGGCCACTATCAGTCGAAATCAACTCAAGGGCACCTAACAACAAATGCCAATGAAAGTTTTTTATTCCAGAGAGCACCTCAACCGTCCAGGAGGCATCCAAGCCCTTCTTGGTATTCATCTGGAACTGTGGACCAGGACAGTTTGGCCAGTATTAAAGAGGAAAAGACTGATTGCCCTGTGTATGATCACTCAGCTGTTAGCCAAAATGTCAGTGGTCTGAACCCACTAGCAGGTCTTTGGAAGAAAGGCATAGCAGTTGGCTATAAAAAATGACAGCCTTGGATAGTTCTATTCTGGCCCATAGAGTTGCTATGAGTTGAAATTGATATGATGGCAATGGGTTTATATAGAAACAAATCCTTAGAAAATAAGATCTCCTTGCCTTGGAGACCCTGGGTAGTACAGTTAATACATTTAGTACTAACCAAAAAGTTGGAGGTTTAAGTCTAGCCAGAGGCAACTTGGAAGAAAGGCCTGGCAACCCACTTCCAAAAACTCAACAATTGAAAATCCCATGGAGCACAGCTCTATTCTGACACACATGGGACTGCCATGGGTCACAGTCAACTCAACAGCAATTAATGATAGCAAAAACATCTGCAGGGTACAACTACAAGGGCACTGTGAAGGCCCAAGGAGGAAGTCAGAAGCTACTGACAATCTACCACCCACTTTGCAGGATAGCTTAAGCTTACTATTTAGCATTCCAAATATGTCCCTTACTCATATATCTGATACCCGGACCCTCACTGGCATGCCTTTTGAATCATTTATTCAAACAAAGTTGGTTGAACATCTGCTATGTGCCAGACTCTGCGCTGGAAAATGATGTGATGCTGGTCATTCAGGCAACTATGGTCACTGTCTTCATGGCACTTACATTTCATGCATTTGAAACACCCAGCAACAATACAAGGAGAGAACGCACACTCTCCAGGCTTGGTCCATTCACCTCCTGCCACCTTTCCTGTGTTCATACAGCTGAAACTACTCACAGAAACCACTTATTCCACCTGTGAAATCCCACATCCTACTCCCTCCATCCTTTCTGACTCAATGTTAACAAATTCTGGCACCTTCTACAAAGCCTTCCCTGCCAAAAGTAATTCATGTAATTAGCCAACCCCCGAGCAGAGATGCACACCTTATGGCCACATCCACCACACTCTGTAAAAACAAGGAAACTTATTTATGTATTGCATTGTAAGAAAAAGTGATTCCCATGTAGAAACTGGAGCCACTGCCTTCATAGCCCCTAAGACCCATCCTACGCTACTTTTCAGTGATCTGACTACCGGTTGCTCGGACTCCACTGTAAGAATTCAGAAAGAGGTGGGATGGTCACCAAGGTTGACCAGTTAGTCTTCTGTAGGGAAGAATAAGGGAAAGAGGCAAGTGTCAGCATGAATGACCTTTTTGAAAAGAAGGACAGGAATTACTCATTCATTTATTCACCTAATCAATAAACATTAATTGAGTACCAGCTAAGGACCAGCAACGGTATAAGTTAAGGGAGATACAGACATTAAGACAACATGGTTCTGGTGTTCAGTTGATTACAGTCTTATGAAAGAGACTGATCTGTGAACAATTACCACACAATGTGGTAAGTACTAAAATAGACGCAAGACAAAGCCCTACAGGAGCATCTGATTTGGCCTGAGAAAGTCTTGTTCCTGAAGAATTAGACTTCACCGGAGTAGTAAGGCATTCCAGGCAGGAGGAATCACCTCTGCAGAAGAACAGAGACGTGAACGGGCAGGTTCGCACCAGCACCGCGAGAAGTCCAGTGTTGCCACAGCACAGGGTTTTAGAAAGGGCAGAAGCAGAGAAGACAATGTGGTGAGATGAGAGCAGATTTTATTCTTCCTCGTACTTAACAGGGAATGAATAGAACTTAGACAAGGGGATGCTACTCTCAGATTTTGGTTTTTGTTCCAGAACACAAGGTCTACTGATTGCTTTGGCAGGGGAGGCAATAATAAAAATTGCCTGTTGTGGAGTCAGTTCTGACCCAGGGCAACCTTGTGTGTTTCAGAGTAGAACTGGGCTCCACAGGATTTACAATGGCTGTGATCCCTCCTAAGTCAGTCACCAGACCTTTCTTCTTATGCACATCTGGCTGAATTCAAACCACCAACCTTTTGGTTACTAGCCAAGCACTCAATAGTTTGCACCAACCAGAGTCGACTCTTCTAAGAAGAAAAAGAACCTAAACCTATTACCATCAAGCCTTTTCCAACTCATACCAACCCTATAGGACAGAGCAGAACTGCTCATAGGGTTTCCAAGAAGCTCCTAGTAAATTCAAACTGCCAATTTTTTGGTTAGCAGCTGAGCTCCTAACCACTGTATGACCAAAAAAACAAAAACCAAAGCCATGGCCACTGAGTCAACTCTGACTCATATTGACCCTATAGGACAGAGTAGAACTGTCTCATAGAGTTTCCAAGGAGTGCTTGGTCAATTCAGACTGCCAACCTTTCAGTTAGCAGTTATGACTCTTAACTATCAGCCACCAGAGTTTCCAGGTGCTCTAAAGAGGACAATAATTGGCAGATAGAGCCAATTGTTAACACAAACTATCCAATTTCTTATTCTCAACCAAAGGGGATGTTGTCGCAAGGAACACTTAGCAGTGTATAGAGACATTTTTGTTTGTCACAACTGGTGGCAGTGGAACAGTGTTCTTGACATCTAGTGGAGAGAGGGCAGTGAGGTTACCAAACATGCTTCATTGCAAAAGACAGCCCCTACAACAAAGAAAACACCTGTCCCAAAATGTCAAGTGTGCCAAGGTTAAAAAATCCTGGAATAGTAGAAGATGAGGCTGCCAGAGGACACAACATAACACAGCCTACGTTGGACATCAGAGACAGAGGAGACAAGACAGATCATAGGACTTCTGTAATTTTTGTTCTTCCACTGTATACATGCCAAGCGATACATACCCATGTAACGTGTGACTCTCTGCAGCTCACTCTCTCATTTCAGTGACTCAGAGAGAAGCTATTACTGAAATGACCTTGAATTTGACTCAATCGATTATTTTAGAAGAAATCATTTGCAAACTTCAATACCTGATTAGTGACAAAGTGGCTGCAATCACAGCTGATCAAAGCATGCAGCAAAGCAGAATCACTGCCTCAGGCACTGCCCAAAGGGAGAATGAGCAATAATACCTCTGCTTCTAGCAGAATAACTGATTTTTCAATGCTGGTAAAAATATGTGGAAAAGCAACTTCTACTACAGGAAAAATCAGGAACCACGATTCACCAAAACTCTTCTGCCCTCCAAATGAGAAAAGTTCCCTCTAGGGAGTCAACCAGTTAGCATTTTTTCAATTCACGTTCTATTAAACTGACCAGTTGTGGAAAATCCAAACCAAAGCCAAACTCATCATATCATCGTTGAGTCCGTTCTTACTCATAGTGACCCTACAGAACAGAGTAGAACAATCCATAGCTTCCAATGAGCAGCTGGTGAAATCGGAACTGCCTACCTTTTGGTAAGCAGCCATAGCACCAGGGTTTCCATAGTGAACCTAGGGTCTTTAAAATGTTTGCAAGTCAAAGACAAGCTTAAAATCCAGTATGTGTTGAAAGCTGTGATGCTAAAATACATTCTACCGAGAATGAAAAGAAAAAAAAAATCTTTTCCATTTATCATTGTTTTGCTGCTTTCAGTCTCATTTCCACCTGCATCCTCAGGGCTCCTCTTTGTCTCTTTAGCACCACCTCCACTACAATAGCTCAGCCATCGCAGGCAGTCATACGGAAGCAGAGTACAAGCACCAAACACAGCAGCTGAGTTGAACTCACAAGTTGGAGAATCTGCCGTCTTGCTGGTTTTCAGTCTTGGACATGAAATGTCGTTACAAAGACAGAGTCTGTGAAAGCGCTGGGCAGGAAACCTCATTTGTAGTAGAGCATCCAACAGATTCAAAACATGTGGCTGGGAAGGGACTTAGGACTTTTTAATATACGAGGATTAAAGGTATCTTTACGAGAATTATGCCTGTATAGAGTACTACTAGAAGAATGCACTAAAAACTTGCTAGCAGGTCACCTCTGGGGAACGTTGTTGTTAAGTGCCATAGGTTGAATGGATTCTGACTCATGGTGACCCTGTCTGACAGAGAAGGGTACAACTGCCCTATAGTGTTTCCTAAGCTGTAATCTTCACAACAGCAGATCACCAGATCTTGTCTCCCTTGAGTGGCTAGTCTGTTAGCAGCTGCACATTTAACTATTATACCTCCAGGGCCCTATCAGGACAATAAACTGAGTATAAAGAGGGACATAAGAGGGAAAGGAGCTCACTTTTCCTGGTACACTCTTGTATCTTGTCCCCTTTGAATTCTGAGTGATATACTTGTATTACCTATTCACAAAATAATAATTTTAAAAGGCAAATGAATAATATAAAACCCACAAAAACTAAAGAGCTTGTAACTTAGTGTTCCACCATCTCTCTGATAGTCTGTTGCACTGTGGTGGCTTGCATGTTGCTATGATACTGGAAGCTATGCCACCAATATTTCAAATACCACCAGTGTTACCCACAGTGGACAGATTTCAGGAGATCTTCCAGACTAAGGTAGATTAGGAAGAAAAGCCTTGTAATCTGCTTCTGAAAATTGTCCAGAGAAAACACTACAGGCCATACAGTATTGTAGATAAGGTTGCATGAGACAGAATCAACCCCAAAGTGGCTAACAACAAGTTAATGTTAGTGGTCCCCAAGTTTCTATTCTCTGATATAGCCTCCTCTGGCCTGTGTAGTAATAGGAGTTGGAGGAGCAGAAAACACTCAGCTCAGTAGTGGAAGCTTTAAATTCACACCCAAACTCCAACCCTTATTTCCAACTACAGGTAGACCTCAACTTATGACAGGGTTCCATTCAGATGACTCTGTCACAAGTCAGTTCTGATGTCAGTCTTATATTTCATGTTTTTAATTTGTTTTCACTATTATTGCCTTTGTTATCTGTATCTTTGTAAGTCCAATCTTTAGGGGGTTGGTATGAGAATGATTAACATCAACAGACAACCTGCTGCAACACTGCATGTAGTACACATTACTAATGATAAGATGGGGGAAAATGCACAGATTGTAATTGCAGTTTGTCGTAACTCAAATATGTCACAAGACAGGAGCTACCTGTACCAGAGAGCATCTCCATCTGGAGGGCTCCCTAGCACCTCAGACACATCATGCCCCAGGCCAAATTCTCCTCTGCCCTCCACAGCCTGATTATCCTGTAGTACTCTTGATCATTACTAGAAATAATAGTGAAAATACTTCCCAATCTAAGACTCCTAATACTATCTTCAGGACCCCGCTCTTTCCTCACCGCCTTTGGAATCACCAAATACTGTTAATTACATCTCTATTAATTTTTTGCAAATAGATGCCCTCCTGTCCTTCCAACCAACCTTTCCTAGTTCAACACTCTGTAGTTCTCCTTCACTGGACTGTGAGCTCCCTCACTGGTTCTGCTGATAGCCAGCATTTCTCCATCGTGCCCATTCTCCAGGCATCCTGCACCCTTACTCTTAGTCATCTTTATCACGTTTCAGAACCTTGGACTACCCCCAACCCATTGCCTACAAAATCAAGCCCAATGACAGACACAGTCTAAGAGCTAGCCCTTGACAGTGTAACCTGGAGTCCCTAGATGGTACAAACCATTAATACACGTGACTACTAGCTGAAAGACTAGAGATTCATACCAATCCAGAGGCATCTCGGAAGATAGGCCTGGTGATCTACTTCCAGAAAACTCCCCCACTGAAAATCCTATGGAGCACAGTACTACTCACACACATGGGATCATCATGAGCCAGAACTGACACAAGGGACAACTGGTTTTTACAGTGTGGCCTGAAGATTCATTTCCTCCCTAACACGTAACCTGTGCTCTGGCCACTCTGCACGAGGAAGCCTTGCTCAGTCAGGCTTCTTCCTGCCTCCCCATCTTTCACTGCCTCTTTCTCTGATTTACGAAGTGTTTCCTTACCTCTCCAGGAAACCCTGGTGGCATAGTGGGTTAAGTGCTATGTCTGCTAACCATAGAGGTAGGCAATTCAAATCTGCCAGGTACACCTTGGAAACTCTATGGGGCAGTTCTGCTCTGACCTCCAGGGTCACTATGAGTTGGACCTGACTTGACGGCTGTGGGTTTTTTCCTTACCACTCTACCTTGCCTTGTCCGAAAGTGAAATTCCTGTTCACCCTCTAGACCCTGCTCAGTTTTTGCCTTCACTGAAAAGTCTTCCAGGTCTTCCCCCTCCTCTGTGTTGCTCTCACACTTGGCACAGTCTCTGATGATAGCCCTCACCACACTCTTTGATAATTATTTATGTTCCTATCTCCCTTGCTAGAATGTGAACTGCTTTCAAAAGTAGCCACTATATTTTACTCATCTTTGAATCTACCACACCTCCCTCCTAGCATTGCACATAAATTTTTGCCGAATGAATAGGCTGAAAGTACTTTGGTAAAAATGTAACACATTATCCCCAAATTTTATAGACCTCTGTGGCTAAAATCTCATTTCTTTGCCCTCTCTCTCTCTGCATACCTATTGGCACGCTATTGCAGGTCTCAGGAGGGCCAGTTATTCAAAGGGAACTAACCAAGTGCCTGCTATTTGTAAACACAGCCATTTGGAAACCCTCTGGGCTAGATTTAGAGATTGCCTTTCTAACTCTGACAAGGCTCCTTTGAGCACTCACTCCCCTTTAAGAGGCATTTCTTTTCCAAATATCCAGAGTCCCATAAGTAACCTTTGTTTACCTTGAAAACACTTTCAGAGAAGCTGGAAGAAGCTGAAAAACAATGCAGTGATACTGCAGGGACTCACCAGGTCAGTAGGCCTTACCCAGCCAAGGAAGGAGACGGAGAGACTGGCTCTGATCCCTGCCCACCTGGGCTCGTATCAGCTATTCAGCTGCTTTCACTTCCAAGGACTCTCTGCTCCCCAGTAAATGGGCTCCCTATGGTAGCCCATTAATCACATGACTATTCAACTACAACAGCATCTCAGGAGCAAAATGATGAACCAAGTGGCCTGAAGAACAGCGGGCAACAAATTAGGTAAGACTGGGGCTAAATGCTCATTTGAATGGAGTTTGAGAGCAGCAACTCAGAGATAGCTAGCCAAGCCCATGCAGGCTCCTTCAGCCTGAGTCTTCGTGACCCTGTTATCTCAGCCTAGTGTTCTTTCCCCAGATGTTTATTTTCAGGACACTGATCAAATGTCACCTCATAAAAAACCCAGCCTCCCTCCTTCTTCATCTCCTTGCCCTACCTTACCTGTCCTCATAGCACTCATCATTACCTGACCACATATCATCTGTTCATATGCTCATAGTTGTCTCTCCATTCACGCTTGAGGGCAAGGACATTGTCTTGTTCTCAGACAATCCAGATACATAGTCAAAATAATATGGTAGCCCCATGTGGGTCAGAATAGAACTGTGCCTCACAGGGTTTTCAGCAGCTCATTTTTCGGAAGTAGATCACTAGATCTTCCTCCCAAGGCAAGGCAACTCTGGGTAGATTTGAACTCCCAGCCCTGTAGTTAGCAGCTGTTTGTACCACCCAGGGAATCCAAACACATATTAGTCTCCCAATAAATATTTGTTAAATTAAAGAACCAGAAAGTAATACAAAGAAATAGAATGCAGGTCCACTGCTCCCAAGTAGGTTACCATTTCAACGAAGATGTAAGACACCAATTTAATGTCCTAAAAGCTTGCACGGTTAAATGCATATAGGAGACAGATAATAAGACATACAAATGACAGATTTTCTGAGAAAGGAGTGTTGTCCTTGGGCTGGTAAGAGAATGTGGAAGAAGATGTAAGCTCTATCTTGTCTGAAGGAGGTAGAAAATCCAATTTGAAGCACCGATTAATAAAACTCAAAGACTACAGCCTTCAGTATGGATTGTGCCTCAGCAAAAATCCACAACTGGAACAACAGGCAGCATCATGATAAATAGAGAAAATATTGTCAACAATTTCATTTTACTTAGGTTCACAATCAGCACCTATGGAAACAATAGTCAAAAAAAAATGAAGTAATACATTGCATTAGGCAGATCATCTGCAATAGACCTCTTTAAACTGTTAAAAAGTAAAGATGCCACTTTAAAAACTACACTGCACCTGATCCAAGCCATGGTATTTTTAACTACCTCATATTCCATTCCAGCTTTTTCAGAAGGCAGCTGGACAAGAATAAGGAAGATTAAAGACAAATTGATGCCTTCAAATTGAGGAAACACTGGTGCTGTAGTGGTTATGTGATATGGCTACTAACCAAAAGTTCAGCAGTTCGAATCCACCAGGTCTCCTGGGAAATTCTATGGGGCAGTTCTATTCCATCCTGTAGGGCTTTTAAGAGTCCTAATTGACTTCACAGCAAGGGGTTTGTTTTTGGTTTTTAGTTCTAAATTATGGTGTTGGTGAAGAATATTGAATATAACATGAACTGCCAGAAGAATGAACAAATCTGTCTTGGGAGAAGTATAGACAGAATGCTGTACTTAGAAGCAAGGACAGCAAGACTTCATCTCATGTACTTTTTGACATGTTATAAAGAGGGACAAGACCCAGAGGAGGTCTTGTAAAGCAGAGAGTGAGTGAAAAAGAGGAAGACCCTCAATGAGACAGATTGACACAATGGCTATGACAATGAGCTCAAACGTAGCAAGGATTGTAAGGGTGGCACAGGACTGGGCACTATATCATTCTGTTGTACATACAGCCTCTATGAGTACATGACAACTGATTTGACAGCAGATAAAAACAAAAATAGGAAGAGGGACCAGGGCTCCACCCAGGAAACTGTGCAAGCCATATGAGATGAGGCCAAATTACCAACACATGGGGTTCACAGTTTACCCCCACCAATGCAGTATAGCACTGGTCCTTAGCTTTTCTCTCCACCCTTACCTGCTGTGATAGTTAAGACTGTGTGTCAATTTGGGTTGGCCATGATTCTCAGTGTTTTGGCAACTATATAAAGTGACAAGGGCAGGAACTGTGGTGGCCCACTGACTGCCCTCAGCCTTCACCTGTCCACCTTCTGCCACCTATTTCCTGTTGGCTCACTTTGCCTAGGTTTGGGCTTGTTAAGGATCCAGCAACTGTTGCTCTTTTGTCTTCTTATGGTCAGTTCTTGGGATATGAACTAGAAGCTCTTGGGATTCATCAGTCTTCACGGCCTGTGAGTAAGAATCCTGTTCCCTGAGCTGCCAATCCTGGATTTGCCAGCCCTTTCAACTTCGTGAACCAGGAAAAACCTTGAGGTCTTGCCTGCCATTTTGGGATTCGCCAACCTTCACAGCCTGTGAACAGGAACCTTGCTCTCAGACCTGCTGACCTTGGGTTTGCCAGCTTCCATGACTGTGTGAGGCTTGTAGCCCAACCCAGGACTTGGGACATTTCAGCCTCTACAATTGCATGAGCTGTTTCCTTTACATAAATCTCTTTACATATATATATATATGTATATATATATATATATATGTACACACACACATACATATACATGTTACTGGTTTTGCTTCCCTCTAGAACCCAGCCTAAGACAATTAATTACCAAGAAAGTGGGATACTGCTCTAATGGATACCTGAAATATGGAAGTGGTTTTGAAACTGTAAATGAATGAAAAAGTCAGAAGGAACCAAGGAGAACTGTTAACACCAAAAAAGGTGCAGATGGTGAGATATAAGCAGTATAGGACAGGCAGCAGCAAAACTAAACCAGCAGAGTTCAGCACTGGAGCCAATCTACAGAATCATAGAGCTGAGGAGCTCTGTGCATGAAGCATCCTGGTGGAGTGCACTGCCTCTGGGCACTTAAATTGGTGGAGCTAGAGTTGCTGACCCACGGGATAAGAGATAAGATTGCCTGTGTGAAGGAAGCTTCCTGGTGGAGTGGGGTGCTTCCAGGCACTTAAATCCATGGAGCTAGAGAACTCTGGAGCGCTTGCCCGGCAGAGATGTGGGCGTGAGGCCCAGGCCACGAGGCTACGTGAAGCAGAAGCTGAAGAGACAATGAGCAGGAGAAGCTGACCTGCTTTAGTCTCAAAAGGTGTGATCATTAACCTCAAAGTTTTCTTAGTGTGGTGCCATGGCCCCTGGTGTTTCTAAAAGTAGTGTTGCCACTCAGATGGACTAGGAAAATTGCACATCTAAATCTGAGGGAGCAGAGTTGCTGTCCTGGCTGGCCTGGAAGACGGAGCTGGAGCACAGAGCTGAGAAGCCTTCACTCAGAATGCAGAATGTGGCTGACACCCAGAGTCTGGAAGATAGGGCCATTGTGTAAAATGTCTCGGAGAACTGATTATTTTCAAAGCCTTTATAGCCAATATCATGTGTTTTGTTAATTCACTTTGTGCCCATTACATGCCTTCTTTCCCTGAAATTTCTGCCATTTGTAGGGGAAATGTCTAACGTGTGCCTGCCTGTTCCGCCATTGTATTTTGAAAACAGATAGCTTGTGTTCTAGATTTCACACTTGAAGATGAATTTCTATATTTTCAACTTGGACTTAAGACTTCTGCTATAATGGGGTGAATACGTTTTACATGTTGCAAAGATGTGATTTCTGTGGGGACAAATGGTGGAATGTCATGGAGTGAATTGTGTACCCCCAAAATGTGTGCATCAATTTGGCTAGGCCATGATTCCCAGTATTGTATGATGTTCCTCTGTGTTGTAAACCCTGACTCTGTTTTGTTAATGAGGGGGAATGGGAAGCAATTCTGTTGGTGGGATAGGACTCAATGTGTAAGATTATATTGTGCCCTGAGGCAGTCTCTTGAGGTATAAATGAAAGAAGCTAGCAGAGAGATTTCAGCACCTCATACTGTAGTGAAAAAAAGCAGTGCGAAGGAACTGAGTGCACCTTTGGACAGGACCAGCTCTCCATGCCTAAGAAGCTTCCAGTCCACGCAAAGATTGACAACAAATACCTTCCTGCAAAGCCAGCACAGAAAGCCTTCCCCTGGAGCTGACACCCTGAATTTGGACTTTTAGCCTACCAGACTGTGACAAAATAAAGTTTCTCTTTTTAAACCCACCTACTTGTGGTATTCCTGTTAAAACAGCACTAGATAACTAAGACACCACCCAAAGAACAGGAGGGAAAGAACAGCCTCAAGGTAGAATCTTTCAGGGAAAGTTGACAGAGTCAAAGCAGTATCACAAACCTTAGGTATATTTGGAAACAATGGCCAGGATGGAAGATGAGCTTTAGATGCTCAGAGCCTCTTGTAGAGCAAGAGCACAGCACAGAGTTCTGAGTTTGGGGCTGATGAAAATGACCAAAAGGGAGGAGACTGATCAGTAGCAAGAATTGCTATGTGTGGTAGTGCAGTGCTGGAATTCTCACTTTCCATGCCAGAAATGAGGAATGTAACCACCACTCATCTGTGCATGTTGCTACGACACTGAACGCATTTCAGCAGAGCTTCCAGACTAGGAGCTACTCCAAAACAATCAGGCAATGGATACCCTACGATCTCACTCATGTGATCCATCATGACAGCAAAGGACCAGGCAGCACTTTGCCCCCTTGTGCATGAGGTCACCATGAATCACAGGCCAACTCAACAGCAACCAACCAAACAGTAACAACCCGGAATGTACATGTCAACCTCCTTAACGTGTAAGAGGGGCGCATGTGGCTTGGCTGCCACTGGTTTCTTTCTCTCTTTGCCATCATTTCTTCATCATAAAATTGAGCTATTGACAACTCTTCCACCACAGGGTTGCTGTGAAGATTGAATGAGTTCATCAAGGCAGTACCTGGTACATAGTCATTGCCCAACATGAGTTTGCTATTATTATCCTGATTATTGAAATTCTTGCATGAATCTTGCTTCTTTAGATCCCATATGGCTCTAAGATTGTACTATGTGGATCACAGCTTTATAAAAAATTGTACCTTTTTTAAAAAAAAAAGAAACAATAGCATCAATAGCTTGGCCAAAGCAGAAGGTTCAGCACTGGGAATCAAGCTGGAGCTAGACTATCAGAGCCTTGTATACCAGCTGAGGTGTTTAAGCTTTATTCTATAGTACCTGAGAGCCACTGGAAGTTTTCAGTGAGTCCTCCCTCCATTCTTTGATGTGAGTGGGATGCCTCCCACTGGTCAGAAAGATGAAACTTACTTAGGAAGTGCAAGAGGGTCTAAGTCACTTTCAGTAATGTAAGCACTAACACTCTGCAGTGTGATAGTCTCTGTTCAGCCAGCTGTGGGTGGTGGGTACTTACGGCTCTGGGGTGTAGAGGGGGTCTGAGCCATGACGGATGTACTGCGTGCAGTGGAAGACTCTGTAGGCCAGTCCTGCCAGAAAGTCTCGCGGACTCAGGTATCCAGCCACCGGTCTCACTGTGAAGCCAGACCTTTCTAAAGAGACAACGGAAAGAACCAATTGCACTTGAGTGCCCAAGGGGGGATTCCTATCATTTACAAGAATGTTCTAAAAACAAAATAATCAAGGTACCAAAAGTCTTGACAACTGAATGATATATGGCAGCTGGCTACCACCAAAGACTGCCCGGACAGGGGACACAGCAAAGAGTCCTGATGGAGCAAGAGAAAAATGGGGCACAGAAGTTGGATTCTAGCAAAAAGACCAGGCTTTATGCTCTGCCAGACTGTAGAGTCCCCAGAAAAAGTGGCCGCAGACTCTTTGTTAGCCAGAAGTAAAACCATTCCCAAAGCTAACTCTTCAGACAAAGGTTGCACTGGACGTAAGACATAAAACGATACCAGAGAAGAGTGTGCTTCTTGGCTTAAGTAGATACGTGAGGCAAACTGGGCAGCTCCTGTCCAGAGGTGAGGTCAGAAGGGAGAGCCGGTCAGGAGCTGACTGAATGACGATGAGGAGCAAGAGAAGGAATGTGCTGCTATGTTGCACAGAGAGCAACTAGAGTCACACAACAATGCATGTGTAAGTTTTTGTGTGACAAACTGACTTGAATTGTAAACTCACTTAAAGCACAATAAAAAATGTTTCTAAAGAATTTTTAATTTGTGGAACCCCCTTGGTGATACAAATGGTTCACGTGCTCAGATGTTAACTGGAAGTTTGGAGGTTCAAGTCCACCTAGAGGTCCTGCAGGAGAAAAGCCAGGTGACCTACTTCTGAAAAATCAGAGACTGGCAACCCTGTAGGACAGTTCTACAGTGATGCCCAAGGTGGAGCCACGTACTGGAGTTGACTCAGTGGCTCCTGATAGGTATTGTTTAAAGGGTTTCCTTTTCAGATAAACTTTTTGAAAAGAGAATTAAATAAGGGAGATAATAATAATGCTACATGCTAATGAGTGATGCAAACTGAGCTCCCAGTGATCAATTCACCAAGGACTGTGAAAAACATTAACAGCTAAGACTCTGCTGTGCTCAAGGTATATCAGACTTTAAGTTATATCAATTAGTTTCTCCCTCACAGCCATGCTGCGAGATAGTAGAATTACCATTTCCTCTTACAGAGCAGGAAACTGAGGCACAGAAGTTAACAGAACTTGTCTAAGTTCACTCTGTTAGTAAGGAGCAAGACAAGCTAGGCTCTCCATGCCTAGAATCCATGCCCTTAAGCACCATACCACACTGCCTGTTACAAAAATATTAAGTAAATAATGTTAACATTGAGAGACAAATATGGCAAAAATCAAGAGGTAGCATGCCAGTGAGTGAGGTTTGAGAAACGATACTGCAAAGATAGTCCCCATATGCGAACAATCAAGCCCATGGTAGACATGTAATATGTGCATAACTGTGAGAAACAAAGAGGGACATGACAGGGACAAGGTGACTAAAGAGGATAGAAACTAGTTAAAGAGCTTATGTACAGTCAGTTCTCATCATTCATGGATTCCCTGTTTTATAACTGGCTTACTCACTAAAAAAATTATTTATAACGCCAAAAAATAGTATCTGTGGGACTTTCATGGTCACTCATGGTCGTGCAAAGAGTGGCAAAAAATTTGAGTTGCTCAACACACGTTCCCAGTTGAAGCAGAATACGCTGACACTCTGCTTTTTGTTTCTCCTCCCGTGTAGTAAACAAGGGTCCTTTCCATGGTCTACTTAGTGGCACGTTTTTCACATTTTGTGCTGCTCCTTCGTGATCTCCAAGCACGGTGCTGGCGTGCTGTCTAGTGTCCCTAAGCCCAGGAAGGTTGTGCAGTATCTCACGGACGAAATAAGTGTCAGACAAACATTGTTCAGGCATGAGTTTCTGTGATACAGGCACCATAACTGTTAACCAATCAACAGTACCTACGAAATTAGGTGTCGTTAAAAAAGAAACACACATGAGAAAAGGTTGGTTGTTGACCAGTCGATGAAGATATGAGCAGAGGTTTGCAGTAACCTAGCCTCAGGCCTCCCCTAGGTGCAGTGGCTTGGTGCTTACTAATTAAGTGTGCACAGCAACTTCAGAAAACACAACTAGTGCAAGAACAAGATTTATGTATAGTTAGGTGCTACCTTTGTTTGCCAACCGTGACCTTCCCTCGTGACATATTTCCATAAGAGCATGATTCTAACTTCTTTTTACAGCTAAGTGTTAAAAAAAGAAGAATATAATGGCATTTACAGAAGCACTTCGCACTCTCTCTCTCTCTGATAGAAACACAATACACCATGAAGTCAGAGAGGGAGAGATCAGTGTGACTGAACTGCTCAGGTAGGGCTTACTCTGAGTCTTGAAGAACGAGTAGAATTTGAGCAGGCAGAGAAGATACATGTTTCCCAGCAAGGGGCAGAGACTAGGCAAAGGTGTGGAGAACCCACAGCTAGAGCAGAAGGTCTGTGCAGGGCAGCAGTAAAAAAAAAAAGAAAGAAAAGAAAAGCCTTATTGCTGTTGAGTTGATACTGACTGACAGCAACCCTATAGAGCAGAGTAGAACTGTTCCATAGTTTCCAAAGAGCACCTGGTGGACTTGAACTGCTGACCTGTTGGTTGGCAGGTTTTCCGGAAACTACCAGGGTTTCTGGGGAAGTGGTAGCAGGTGACAAACTTGAGAAGTTGGCCAGGGCCTTGAATTCAGAAATCAACAGTTCAGACTAGATCTTATAAATATGGAGCAGCAAACTATAGCCCGTAGGCCACATTCAGCTTTCAACCTGTTTCTGTACGCCCGATGAGATAAGAACTTAGACATTTTTTAGTAGTTACAGTTTAAAAAGTCATATCACCTGTTGGCATCAAGTCAATTCCAACTCACGTCAGGCCCGCATGTGTCAGAGTAAAGCTGTGCTCTCAAGGGTCTTCAATGGTTCATTTTCAGGATTACCAGGTCTTTCTTCTAAGGTACCTCCGAGCATAATTGGTTGGAAATCAGTACACTAATGTTTACACCATCCTGAGTGCTCCATACTTACATTGCTACCTTCTCTTAGACTGGATATTGCCTCTTGGCCCACAGTGTACAAAACAGTTACTATCTGGCTCTTTATAAGAATGTTTACTGACCCTATAAAACAAGGGAAAACCACTGAGAATTTCTGAGCAGAGATGCCAGGAAGCAAGTGGTATTTTAGGAATAATGAGTTTTATCTGGAAGCCATGGGGAGGACAGTAGATGCAAGAAGATACAGGAGTCAAGACTGTAAAATGACGGGGACCTGAACTTGGGTGGTGGCAGTGGAATGGAAAGGAAAGGGCAGACTCAGGACTTTCGACTCAGGACTTTGGACTTTCACAAAGTTGAAAGTGTCACTACTTTCAGGGTAATAGCCACCCCCTCCCCACCCCCCTGCCAAGATGCCCATGTCTTTGTAACTGAAATTGTTACACTATATGGCAAATGGTCCTTACAGACGTGATGGAGTTAAATATCTTGAGATGGAGAGAGTCTTTCGAATTATCCAGGTAGGACTAATTGATCATAAGAATCCATATAAGAGGGAGGTAGAAAAATCAGAGGCAGAGAAAGAGATACGTTGATGGAAATGAGAGGTTCAGCTGACTCAAGGAAAAGGTCACAAGCCAAGTAATAAACTCCAGAAGCTGGAAAACTAAAGGAAACAGAAACCTTCTAAAGGAATACAGCCCTGCAAACACTGAGATTTTGGACTTCTAACCTCCAGAACTATAATATAATGAATTTGTGCTGTTTTAAGCCACAAAGTTTGTGACCATTTGTTTCAGCAGCAACAGGAAACTGATACAGAGACCCATTGGACACTGGTGAGTGGACTGATACTACAATTTCAAGAGGAGGAGTCCTTAGAGCAAAGCTAGATGAGTCTAGAAAACAAAGTATCACTGATAGATACAGAAAAGACAGGCAATAAAGCATTTTCCAGGAAGGGAGGCAGACAACAATGGTTTTAGCTTTTAAAACTGTTGTGTGTGAAAGCAGGAAAGAGAGAAAGCACAGAAAACCAAGGACCAAGGACTGAACCACACTGAAGAACAGAGGAGGAAGTGGCGCACCTCCCAAACGCGAAGGAGGAACTAAACTGTCCCAGCTGCTGTGCGGACAAGGTCAGTGAAGACAGTGACCATGCAGAAAATGTGCACTTGAGGGGACTGTACTGGACACCTCTTCTCATTCACTACCGTGATGAGCACAGACCTGGCACACAATTCACACTTAACAACGCTGATTGACTGACTGACTGGCATTCCCCAGAGAATGGTCATTAATGTTGAACATTAGGAATGATAGTTCTTCATCTGGTATATCATTGTTACCAAAACAACAGGTGAAAATGCGCAATCAGAGTCACTCCATACCTAGATGTCCCCAGCAGAGTAGTTCTGGGCCGAGGAAAAGCTCGTGCCTGAACAGCTTACAGATATCTTTTGGGGTGTTCCATTTACCACCTCCTACTGCAGAGACCTCAGCAAGCCCCTGAACCAGAGAAGCAGCTGAGGCAATCTCCCCTGCTCAGAGTCCCTGCTCCTGCTTTTGTGGTGGCCACAGGTAATTGTTAGTTCAATAGTCCTCTTTCTAAATTCCTATCAGCTGGGAAAATCACTTTTCTTTTGTAAAAAGGATCATCACTACAACATGTCCTTGGAAGGCAAGGGAGAATCATGGCCAGAAAAAGGCAGCCTGTGTGAGACTCACCTTTCAGAAACACAGAGACATCTTCAAGTTGAGGCACGTTGTCCTCTCTGTAGCCACAGTATTTTGTCAGCAGAGGGAAGTTTTTCAAATACTCCCGGCAGGCATGAGTTGGGTAGAGCTTGGAGAGCTCCCGAAACACCGTGCCCCAAGTTTTGGTCTCTTCCTCCGTGTACTCCACCCGGGGAATGGGCTGACCACTACAGAGGAGAAGAAAAATGAATCAAATTCACTTTGGATCACTGAGATAAGTATATTCTCACCATGACACCTGTCCCAAGTCAGAGTCCTGGTAAGCGGACTCGCTGAGGGTTTAAGAGGATTCCACTGGGCACTGTTTTGTCAAGTAAACACCAATTTTCTAATTTTGCATGTGTGTGTTGAACTTCCATAAAAATTACTTGACCTCATGAAGTTATGTCTTCACAGATCCCTACAGAGGTTTGATAAGATTTATGTTCTTAGACTGAAGCCTGTAACAAGTAAGCTTAGGTACCAGAAGAAATTGGTTTTAGGTACAAAGCTGAGTGCTAAGAACCTTGTCTACAGTAGCTGACAGCAGTAATAAATGGATATTGTCTCTTGAAAATAAAGTCGCCTTGTAGGTTCTCATCGTCCTTTGCCCAGACTCACCCCAATCTCCAGGTATAATTTTGAGATTATTTGCTCAGTGCAACACATCTAGGAAGTTTTTTAAAAGACAACATAGAGTTTAAAAGCAGGAGTTTTATACACCACAAAATAGGAGCGTTTATTGCAGGTCATGCCGGGAAATGCATATGGTAAGTCCTCTCGGTTTAGGGCAGGGGTTGGCAAACTTTTTCCACCAAGGGCCCGATAGTAAATATTTCAGATTTACAGGTCACAGGGTCTCTGGCACAACTACTCAGTTCTGCTACTGTAACTCAGCAGCAGCCACAGACCCTACATAAGTGAATAGGCAGAGCTATTGGTAAAAACAACATACCAGATGAAGAACTAGCGTTTCTAATGTTAAACATTAATGACCATTCTCTGGGGAATGCCAGTCAGTCAATCAATCAACATTGTTAAGTGTCAGTTGTGTGTGTGTCAGGGCTAAATGAGATTTTACTTACAAAATCAGGCAGTGGGCCGGATTTGGCTATAAACAGCAAATTGCTGACACTCATTGAGAACATGAAAGGATAACTTTGGACTAAAGCGGTCAGGGAGAGTTTCTTGGAAGAGTTAAACTTGAGCTAAACCTTGTTGACCAGTTAGGGTCTTCAGGTTCCCCGACAAAAAAAATTAGGTGAGGGTGAAATAATATCTTAATAGTAGCCCCCAGCAATGAACACAGAACAGCCTAAAGAAACCTGGGATCAGGCGCAGAAAAGGAATATGGCCATGTGCTTCTCGTGAACTTCTGTTTTGAGGACCAGAATCTGAATTTAGCCTCTGATTAAGACAACTGTTCCGGAAGGACCCCTGGTGACGCACTGGTTAGGTGCTTGGCTGCTGGCGGGAAGAAGGTTGGCTGCTCAAAACCATCAGCTGCTCCTTGGGAGAAAGATGGGACCATTTGCTTCCATAAAGATTACAGCTTTGGAAACTCTCTAAGGTAGTTCTGTTGTATCCTACAGGGTCCCAGTGAATCAAAATCAATATGACAGCAATAGACTTGTTCTGGAAGTACAATTCTGGTTTGATAAACCTCGTGAGGTGCACAACAACTACCAGCAGCACATCCCCACCACTCGCCTTCACCATTCGTCAGACAGTCTGCCCCTGCAACCAGCAAATGTACACGCGTGACATAAGGAAATCCAAATATACACACACAAAACTATGCAATTTGCATAATCCAGTTTATAACAGGCAGTCACCACAGGAGCCTATGCTGACCAGCAAAATTCCACTTAGGGTGGCTGCAGATGCATGACACCTCCATCAAGCTGGGAGTCAACAGATGGGAGCACCCACTGAGGCAGTGAAAAAGGAAGAGGAAAAAACAAGAGTAGGTCATCAAACAGAACTTATACCCACCCCACCTGCAGCCTTCCTACATACTGCAGTGTGTTCTTCTGACAATTTTCAGACTCAAGCACCTAAAACTGTCTATATATATAAACATAGACATATATGTTCATATATAATATATATATAACTGCAATATGTAAGGTAGGAAGGATTAACACATACTGAAGAAGGAGCTAGAAATTAACATTTGCATTCCCTAAGTGCCAAGACTAGGGTTTATACAAACCAAATTTTGCTGTTGATAGCAAATAAAAAATTACAACCTGGCAAATATTTGCTGGGAAGATCAAAACTGCTAAAGCCTGGCATCTGTGATGAATTAAGAGCGAAAGCTTGAAATAGAAAGATAAAAATAGACAGGATGTAAAGAAACAAGTATATCAACGGCCTGCCTCTGGCTCCAGAAAATTCAGCTAAATCAATTTGAGTCAGGTAAGCCAATATAGCTAATAAGAGCTGTGCACACTCAGACGGTAGGGATGCAACGAGCCTAAAACAGTAAATGAAATATTGAGAAGCCATTTGAGAAGAATTATTAGGTCAAAATTTTCACTTCAATATCCGTCTAAAAACATGAAACATTTCCAAGGTGACCTAAATACAGCCAGTGGGATGAGTGAAAGTAGCAGAAAGAGGAGGGTGAGTTTCAGCAAGCGAGAGTTACGCCGTCTGTGACTTAATCAATTTCCAGTATTGCAAGCTTGGGAATAAGGATGAGTCATGTATATTCTTCAGGGTTGCAAATTAGTTTGTTCTGGTTCAAATCCCAGCTGATAATCCACATTTTTAACCAGTAGTTATACATAAGAATTACCTGGGCATCCTGTTAAACACATAGATTCAGATTCAGTACATTTGAGAGTAGAAATGCAAATTCTCAGCAGAAAACTTGTTAGAAATGCAAATTCTCAGCCTGGGTTTGAACCTGACCTAGCTAGTTCAAAGCCTTGAAGTTTTCATTTGTTTTCACTTGTTTGCCTTGCTTGGGTAACTAACTAGTCTGCTCTTTGAGTTAATAAATGCTACAGGGTCAGGTAAGTCTAACTCTGATCATATCAAGCGATTTCTCATACCACCTAGTCCCTTCTTGCAAATAACTTTCTTAAGGTAAATATTTAAAAATCAACTTCAACATAAAGCAAAGGTTAGTGTGGGCCATTTAAATTCTATTAAAAATATCCAAAATGCAGGAAAAAAAAATAAGAAACTTTGCATAGTGAATACAGGTATATCCTCACTGTTGTGGAGTTGATTCCAACACACAGCAACCCTATAGGCCACAGCAGTACTGCCTCAAAGGGTTTCTAAGGAGCAGCTGGTGGATTTGAACTGCTGACCTTTTGGTTAGCAGCCAAGTACTCAACCACTGTACCACCAGGGCTCCATAGGTATACAGCAACAGCTAATATTTGAGAGCTTACTGTGTGCCAAGTACCTTTATGAGGTTAAGTATTTTCACAAGAATTAACCTGTTTGATTCTCAGCAATAGCTCCACAAGGTAGCTACTATTACTATTCTTATAAGGACATTGAGGTTCCAAGAGGTTAAGCTATCTGAGATCATAGCGCCAGGCTTGAAACCAAGTCAGTCTGGCTCAAGACTGGGATTCAGCTTACTTGAATTGTATGTACCAGTTAAATAAAAATGTATTTCAGACACTAATTTATCCTCACATATCAAACTAAAATTAGGTTATTGATGTATATATTCACATATAGAAAACTTCATAGCAATCATATGTAATCATGATACGAGCATCTATTTGTATATCATATGCTTTCATATTTACTCATTCATGTAACTTTTTCAGCCATACTGAGGCAATCCTGGGCTCTCCCAAAGGAATTATCATGTTCTTGGGGTACTAGGAATGCATGGGCAAGCACATATTTCTTTACAAGTTGGAAATTTGACATTTGGAAAAATAAAAATAGTAATCAAGGGAAAAATCAGAATGTGTACACTTCTTTGTGCTTATTATGGCTTAGTGATGGCATGAGTGTGTGTGTGTGTGTGTGTGTGTGAATCACATATAAGAAGGATCACGGGGGAAAGGGGGTTTCTAATCCTTTTAGGACCTAGAATATATACCATTTTCAATGTATCTATTTTTTTTAAAAGTTACCATTAAATCAGTTCCAACTCCGGGTGATCCCAAGTGTGTCAGAGGAGAGTTGTGCTCAATAGTGTTTTCAGTTACTGTTTTTTTCAGAGGTAGATTGCCAGGCATTTCTTCCAAGAATCCTCTAGGTAGATTCAAACCTTCAACTTTTCAGTTAACAGTTGAGACTGTTAACCACTTGCACCATCGTGGGACTTGCATCTACCTATATGGTGGTCATGGATTGAACTGTGTTCCCCCAAAATAGGTGTAGCCCCGTGGCTGGGCCATGATTCCCAGGATCTTGTAATTTTCCTCCATACTGTGGTTTTCCTGAGCTGTATGTTAAAGGATTAGGGTGGAACTGTAAATCCTTTATAAGATCACCTCCCTGCTCTACTGTGAAGGGAGCTTCCCTGGAGTATGGCTTGCCCCACCCTTAATCCTTTTATCCTGCAAGAAATAAAAGGAAAGAGAAGCAAGCAGAGAATTGGGAACCTCCTACCCTCAAGAAAGCAGCACCGGGAGAAGAGGGCATCCTTCAGACCTGAGGTTCCTGTGCCAAGATGCTCCCTGGACAAAGACTGATACAACACTGGACTTTCCTCCAGAGCCGACAAGGGAGAAAGCCTTCCCCTGGAGCTGACATCCTGAATTTGGACTCGCAGCCTACTGGAGTGCGTAACAATAAACCTTTCTTTGTTAAAGCCATCCACTCTGTGGCATTTCTGTTAGAGCAGCCCTAGGTGACTAAAACACTGGTTCTCTGTGAGAATACTTTATTAAAGACTGCAGGTGCTGGCAAGAAGTGGGAATCTCACATCTCACTTCCCAGCTGGACCTTGCTGGGACAACTGACAAAGTGGAGCAGTGGCAAGACTGTCCTTGAAAAAGTGTCCTGAAAGCCTAGAAAGATGGCACACTGTGAGGAAGAAAAAGCAATACTTGACATATGTCCTCTGAAGTTTGAGACTGCCATGAACATGGAGCCTAACAGCCAAAGGATCTAAAAACTTCTATGGCACCCAAAGTGGCATACTTGGAAGAAAGATGGGGGAGGCCTACCCCATCCAGTTGTACTCAGTTCTCATGGGACAGGAGAGGACTCAGCGACTCCCATCAGCACTCACAGTGGAGCACTGAAGGGCAAAAGTGTGAGGACTGCCAAGCGGTGGTGGCCTGACGTGGAGAAAGTTGTCTTGGTGTACCCACTGAAGTATGGAACTGACAAGACCAAGGCAAGAGGGCACAAAACGCAAGGATGAAAGGGAAAGTAATGAACGGCCCTGCCCCAAGACACCTGCACGTAGCACTATGCAGGAGCACACCACAAGAAAGAAGTCACCGGAACGGCGTGAATGCAGTCAGGGCTTGCCCACGACTGAGATTCCAGTCATCACGTCAAAAGTCGTCTGTCTCCCCCTTCCCTCTCTCCTCTCAGCCTCAACTCCAGAGGAACTAGTTCCTAAAAGGGGGAAAGAAAGAAGGTGTCTCAGGACCAGAACACTCCCCACTCTGTCCACCACATCCAGATTCACTCCAAAAACCTGGAGGCTGGGGAGCAGTACATGGTTGAGCTTACTGGAGTTTGAAATTAATATTTTGTAAGTGAACAGGACTGACTCTTAAATACTCAAATGAGACTATGCTAATTATTGAAAATGGCAGGAAACTAGATGTTGCCAAGGAACTGCTTCCTGGTTAGAAAGTAGGATTCAACACAATACAGTTGGAAGCAATGAGTAGGAAAAATAAAAACCATTTTATGTTGACAATAAACCCCAACAAGACAAGACTCCTCAACAAACTAATTACATGTGAATGTTATAACTAGATACCCTCGGGAGTCTCCTCCACTTACATGGAATTAATTAGGATTCTGGAATTCTCAAAAACTACTGAAATTATTACTCACAGATTCCTGAGTCACTGGAGAAAAACAGATGGGACTTTCAGTGGTTTCCATTTATGGCCTTAAGAATGGCACAGTAAGGTTGGGGAAGCACAGTAGGGAGCCACCCCTCCACGAGGACAGTACTAGGGAAATGCTAAAATGGTCATATGGGATTCAGGCTTGACAAGAGGAGAAATACCCTGGCTGAATATGCTACTGGGAGATGACTAAGAACTGCCTTTAGAAACACCAAAGGCTGCGGGAGATATCTTCCTGCCTGTGTCCCAGCCTTCCTAGAGACGGGAGATGCTTCTGACAAACCTGCCCTGTTGCTACAGAGACACACCAATGGAAAGTGCATAGATAAACTAATTAGGGGGCAAGGTGCAGACACAGTCTTTCTCCATTCAGTCTTGAGCTTGTTAGAGCAAAGTTGTTTTAAAAATACATTTTTGACACTGAAATCCAAGGATGTATACCCCAATGACACTGAAACGGCAAGAGTTCTTTCTGCCATCCGTTGAATAAGCAACAGTGCTTTTTATTTAACTGTTTGATCTTCTCCTCTAACAGGTGTAATAGCAAGCTATTTTTCTTATAATGTGTACATATATATTTTTTTTTAATTTGGAGAATTGGAAAACATGCAGTTATGGTGATATGCCTCAGCTGCCTGCTAGAGACCCTGCTACTAGAATTCCTAACATGAGAGGCAATTTCTCTGCTTGTGTTCTCTTTAGAGGAACTCCAGTGTGGGAAGCAACTCACTTATTCAGTGGAGGAAGACATGGCAGGCAGCAACGCAAAGTATTTACATGAAGATGGTCAGACTGGCTGAATACATCACCTATTGTGTCCTTTGAAAGGGGTTGGATTTCCTCAAGTGCCAAAGACCAAACAGAGTAGAAGGTAAACAGAGAACTGGTTAAGGTGGCGAGTGAATCTGATAGAAACCATTAGGAATGAACTCATTTCCTATTTTATTTTATTACATGTTCCTCTTATTCAAGAGCTATTTCTTTCTCTGCAATAGACTATCTAGCTTGATCGCTGCCTCGTCTTTCCTCTCCTTTTCCATCTTAAGCCTGTCTCTCTTGAATGGCGCTTCCACCTGAACATTGCAAAAGGAAACTGACAAAAGATGAATTGCAAATTCAGTAGCAATTAACAGGTTCCTGGGAGGTTTGGACAGGGCCTTCAGAGAAAGATTATGGGGACATCAAGGCTGCAGATTCCCATCATTTTCCCCTCTTGACTTACGTGCCACATGAGCTGTGTTCCTCAGTGAACTACCCCTGAATTCTGCATAATCTCCAAGGAGAAAGTCCCAGGAGTGCAATGATGAGGCACTTAGTAAACCAAAAATTGGCTGTTCAAACTCTCCCAGAGGCTCCACAGAAAGACCTGGTAATCCACTTCCATAGAGATAACAAATAAATAAAAGAACTGTTGCCGTCAAGTCAATTCTGACTCATAGCAACCCCAGATAGAGTAGAACTGCCCCACAGAGTTTCCAAGGAGCACCTGGTGGATTCAAACTGCCAGAGCAGTTTGCATGTATGGTTAGCAGTACGGTTAGCAGCCGTAGCTTTTAACCACTGCACCACCAGGGTTCTCAAGTTTTCTATAAAGATTACAGCCTAGAAAACCCTATGGGGAGTTCTGCTCTGCCATATGGGGTTACTATGAGTCAGAGTTGACTTGTTAGCACACAACAACATGTCTAATTCATCCCCTTTCCTTCCTATCCAAGAAAGTATGTAAGAATATAGGAGAATGACATCAGTGTTACTCTAACATTTTTGTAAGCAAAACTTTGACTTTGACCCAATGTATCAAAAAAGAATCCTTCACAAAATTCACTATTTATTGTTACAAAGCAATTGTTACACTTCTTACCATTGAAGTGATACACCAGTATCTAGAAATTTCCATCATTACTTGACAATTATTTCTCCTTCTCGTTCTCCTTCTCGTAGTCAATGACCTGTGACATCACCCAGATGATTGGTACCACTTTTCATGAAACAGTATCGCCTGCAGCCAATGTCTCTAGAGGTGGCCGTATAATGGATAAGCATTCAACAAGGTCACTTATACCTCTGAGACTGAACAAAACGTCGCCACCAGTCAGGAAAAATAAATCAATCAATACTAAATGGAGTAGGTGATTTCCACCAAAATTTGCTGGAAAGAAAATGTTACTTTTACTACTGATTTCTGAGAATCTGTAAGAAAAGTCGGGGCTTCTGCATTTGATAAAATTAAACTTCAGAATGTGGACCATAAGGAACACTCAATAACTGATAAAATATCAGTAATAACCAGTAAAAAAAAAAAAAGGCAAAATATTCAAAATATTATTCTGATGAATCTATCCTCCCTTTAAAATGTGTCCTCCTTGAGAGCAGGGATTTTTGCTGTTTTTTTATGTCCGTGTCCCAAAGCAGAGTATAGAACACACAGACCCCAGTAAATAATATTTGTTAAACTAATGAATCAACCAATCAGGCTAACACAAGTTACAAATTAAAATGTTAAGAAAAAGTATAGTTTCATACTAGAAAGTCAGAAAGATGGATATGTCTTAGCTCGTAGCTCACTATGAGTCAGAATGAACTCAGCAGCAGTGGCGCTTGGCTTGGGTTTTAGCTCATCCCTGCCATGCATATTTCAACTGCTATGAAGAAAGAAACTCTGCAGACTTTGAAATGTTAATAACTTTTCTGTTAACTACCTTTCCATTATCCCTAGGCATCACTTCCTTTACATTTAAGTTTTCCTCTTTTCTCATGTTCTTAAGTCAGTTTTCCCAGCCCTTGTCTAGACATATTGACTCAGTTACATTTTCAGCCAAAAATTTTTGCTAGAAAACAAGGCAGCGTATATAAACTGAAATGGACATAAAAGTCCAAATTTACTAAACACAAAGATATTTCCTTACACCTGGACATCTTCATTGTTAAACTTTCAAATCTATCTTCCAAGCCACAGGTCACAAAGATTTAGTTCTCTGTTTCTCAAAAGGAAACTCACAAGTCACATAGCTATGTATCAACCATCTGAGTTATGCGAAGTTATACTAAGAGAAATTATTCCAACAAGTCACCTTAATGCAGCCTGATGGAGGCTCCTTTGGTGAAGAGATTGGAAGCACCAGGTCTGTTCAGCCACTCCGCAAAGCAAACATAAATGCATATTTTCAGCCAGCTCCGTAGGCCAGTCAGGTAACACGCATTTGTGATCACATCTTTTATTTCCTTTTGCAAATGAGTTTTGCGCACATGAATTTTCACAAATGAGTCTATGGGCCCTAAGGAGCTTTCTGATAGTAGCAAACAAAAACGTTCATTTGTTTTGTTCACATTAATATTGGTGCTGCCTTTAAGAGAGACATAATGAAAATAAACTACCACACCTAGGGAGCCTCAGGGGGGTGAAGATTTAACTTCTGAAAATTACTTGTTTTTATTTGTCCTGTGCTCCATGGGATAGGGCTTCCCACCATTTTCTCACCTCACAGAAAGCTCTCTTCATATTCTAGAGGAGTAACTGTTATCTGCAAAAATGAACGTGAAATTAAATATCAACAGCAACAACACCACATCTAACATCCATCGATTTGTGTATGCTCAACATGCCCAGGGAAGCTGAGCTCAGAGAACACAATGCAGAAAAGGGCTAAAATAATCACTCTCCAGTGACAGCCAGTAATCTCCAGGTGCCAGGTAGAGACTCAGAGCTAGGACTCATTAACAAACTCCACATGCTCTCAATTCAGTCCAATACATCCGGCATCACCCCCACGACAGGGACCAAACAGGGACCCAGTTGGTAACTAGTGGGTCCTGACCTTTTCCTGGATTAGGGAATACAGGTACCCTAGATACCTTCCAAAAGTTACTGATTCATCCTCTTAACTGGGACAAGACTTATAATAAAAATAATAGTATATTACATGAATTGTATCAAATAATACTCACCTGAAATCAAAAACCAAACTAGTTGCCATCAAGTCAGTTCTGACTCATGGCGACCTATGTGTTTCAGAGCAGAACTGTGCACACAGTTTTCAATGGCTGTGACCTTTCAGAATTAGATCTTCAGGCCTCTCTTCTAAGGTGCCTCTAGGTGAATTTGAACTGCCAACCTTTCAGTCAGTAGCCAAAAGCTTAGCCATCTGCACCACCCCAGACACTTAATGCTCACTTTATGTGGAAATTAGATAACTGTTAGTATCCCCATTTTGTGGCTAAAGAAAATTAGGTTTGTGGACATAGTAATTTGTCTGAGATCAAAAAGCTAGAAAATGGCTTAACAAGGATTTATATTCAGCGGGGCTAGCTCTAGAGACCCCCTTCTTAAGCATTATTCTTCACCAAACCAAAACCAAACCAAACCCAGGGCCACTGAGTTGATTCCGATTCGCAGTGATCCAGTAGAACAAAGTAGAACTACCCCACAGTGTTTCCACGGAGCACCTAGTGGATTTGAACTTCTGACCTTTTGGTTAGCAGGTGTAAGCACTTAACCAATATGCCACCAGAGTCTCTGCTCCTCAGCAGAGGTAATGGAAAACCTAGTATGCATCCAGCATTGGGTCTGGCCTTAGTTCCCTCATTTGAACCTGAGGGAAATGTCACTACTACGAGACCACGAGGATTAAAGGAGGTGTCATTTGTAAAGCATACAGGCCAGTAAGTGACAGGTAACAGGTGCCCAGTAGCACTGGCTTCCTTCCTCCAGGTGTACAAAATAAGTAAAATTCCATCACTTCCCTGCAGGGTCGGCAACAGGTTGGGAGATGACAAAAGAGCACTATTTGGTACAAATCCATTCACCTCTCAAGACAAGACTTGCGGATGTCATTTGAATCCTTCATCTTTGTAGAAATCATTTTAAAGTAAAAATATCCATACCTCATTCTCTGTGAAACCTGTTAGTTTGGTGCACTTGCTTTCTTTGTCAGTCAGTAATACCAGACCATACTGTGTTAATGTTTTCTGACACTGTGAGAGTATGCTATAATCAGACAACATCCCACCGAGGCATTCACATACATCTAAAAAAAGCCCACCAAGACCAAAGAAGAAAAAGGAGAAGCCTTTTCCAAATCAATTTTCCCTTTTGTCTTTCTTTGCAACTCTCAGATTCCCTTCCTTTTTGCCACTGAGCTGAACTTGAGATAGAAACAGTTGGCTTAAAAATGATTCCTTCATAAAAACTGAAGTTTTTTAAAACTTAAAAGAACGGTACATTTTAAATGTAATGAGAAGTCTGTGAAGAGCAGAGTAACTTTCTAAAAACCCAAGTCATTGGATTCTGTCGACTGTTGCTTTCAACTTGTATGTGATACCACCAATGTCAAGTGGAAGTTGCTGCAGCCACTTCAGAACAAAAGAAGAAATGTGTGATCTCTTGGGCAGAGAAAGATGCTTCAGTCATAAGAGAGAGGCGTTCTCAAGACTCTGAAAGCGACCTTCTTCAGAAACCCATTGGAGTCATCTGGAAAATGACCCTAGTATTACAAATATTTGCTTTTAGTCTACTTTTCAATTTACCACTCCATTTCAGAGACATTAAAGCATCAACAACTGATGTTTATGCAGGAGTCACAAAGTACCCAAACAGCCACATATATCTCAGTTTTATTGAAAACCTGGGAAAGCAAATCAATGGAGGATAATGGAATGGGATAGAATTAGCTCAGTCACAGGGAAAACATATTTGCCTTCCAAGGTGCCTCTTCTCAAAAAGGCAGAAAAGAAAAAAATAATTAAAGCTTGGTTCGACATTACAATAGAGCCTACGATTCTTCAAAGTGACCATCTGTCAATGAAACTGATGAAGAAAACATCATTAGGGATAAAAATTTGCAACCCCTCAGTTCTTTCCCCATTAAGAAAGCATAGACTTCCCACCCCTCCTTACTCTACTTTCTATTTGTTATATTTCTAATTAAGATTCCTCTATCTAAAAATAGGTAGTGTGGCACTCACAGCTCCTTGTTAGTAATGCATTCCTTTAAGCTACATTCTGAAACCAAGCAGGATTCATAAATCATGCCTCTCCTCACATGAAATGAGAAATGCTAAGGTCAAGTAAAATTTCTGGAAAGGTGGAAAGGTGGAGCCGCTCAGTTATTTTTCTCCAAGTTGCAAAAACTGCAAATGCCTCCTAGGAAAAAAACCCAGAACAGTAAGCCTCCTGCTCAAAAGCAAAGCTAAACCGTTACAGTTACTTGTGTGTAGGGGGAGCCTCCAAAACACACTGTACTAGGCACTTTTGGAAACTGTGGTAGCACAGTGGTTAAGTGCTGTGGATGCTAATCAACAGGTCAGCAGCTCAAATCCACCAAATGCTCCTTGGAAACTCTACGGGGCAACTCGACTCTGTAGGGTCGCTCTGAGTCAGGATTGACTTGGTGGCAATGGATTTGGGTTGTTTGGATTGGGGACACTTCTAGGTGACAGACAGGACAGCAAAACTGCTCTAGTCAGCTCTAGGAACCAACATTGTTGGTCTCAGATTATCCACCTCCTTCCTTCCTTACAGACCTGTGTCTGAATCCCACCAAGTCATCTAGCAAAAGAGCAAACTGAGAAGACCTCCTGAGAAGTGAGATGCCAGCTTGGAAGCCCAGTATGTTCATTCCAATGCACATCAATTCTGCATCTATTTAGCCAATCAAGCATCTCACAATGTGTGGCACATCGTCAAATCTCTGCTTAGCAGGCTTCCTATGGACATCAAATTGTATTTAGGGCTATGGGTAGGGGAAGAAGGGCAGCTAAAAAGCGCCCTTCTCCGCTTTGACAGGAAAAAAAGTAAGAATTCTCACCACCTCGTGTTGTTTGAGAAAATCCCCCACTCTCTGATGGAGCCACACAGAATATTCAGAAGGCCACCCAAATTGCCTATGCCTGCTGGGTGGGTGATTGCGCTTTTCAAACATGCTAGTCCTCATCTGGGAAGCTTTGTTTTATTGTCTCTATTTAGCCACGTGCTTACACTCAGAGCAAATAAATCACAAAATGTGCAATTTTATAAATCAAAAAATCAAGAAATAAATAGGCTGGCAATTAGCAAAATCCAGACAGCAGCAAATCCCTGGCAACTGTTTTTTAACCTCAGCCCAGTGGTGTTTATTTCCAGTCACTTGAGATCCTGTGAGAGTCAGGCTTCAGGTGGCAGGAGAAGAGCACTGGTGCCTGGGCAAGGAGAGCAAAACCGCCACATGAGGCTGGGGTGCCGCTCCTCTGTGCAGGGACAGCCAGGCAGATGTCCCCAGCAACCTGCAAGAGACAGTTCTGCCTTGAAGTCAGATAAGGCTGATCTAAGTCCTGGCTTTTTAAACCCTGAAGTATGTCAAGGACTCACAGAACTACGCATTTCAAACGCGCTAAGACTTCTGTAAAGAAAAGGAAGCTGGGTGGCACACTGGCTGTTAACTGAAAGATGAGTATTTCAAAGCACCAGCCACTCTGCCGTGAAAGATGTTTCTAGAAACCTTACAGTCTTGGGACTCCTGCAGGGCAATTCTACTCTTATCCTACAGGGTCTCTATGAGTTGGAATCTACTTAGAGGCAAAGCAGAGTAATTGTTAAAACTGCCAAGTCCTTTAGTTCTACAACTTCTGTATGAGACCACCAATGTCCAGTAGAGCTGCTGCAGCCACATCAGGACAAAAGAAGAAAAGGTACAGCCTCATGGACAGAGATAGATATTTAGATTGCACAAAAGTAATGTTCCTGAAACTTCCGAAAGTGACCTTTGGAAGCCATTCTAGTCATCTGGGAAGTAATCCCAGGGTTACAAATCCTTGGTTTTGTTCCACTTTTCAATGTATCACTCCATTTCTGAGACATTAAGAGTCAATGGCTGGTGTTTACACAAGTGAAAGCGTCGGCTATGTCACTTTAATAAATTATTTAATGTCTCTCAACCTCAGTTCCCTCATCTTCAAGATGAGTACAATCATGGCACCTACCTCCAAGGTTTCTTCTGAGATTAAACGAGAAAACATGAGCGACAGATTGAACCTGGTGCCTGCCACACAGCAGGAACTGAACAAAGGAAACTAAAGCTGCCTGACGAAGCAAACTGAGAGGTCTGCACATGGCCAACACTTCTACTGTCCTCAGACATTCAGGGTCCAGTATGGCCCAGCTCCCACCTGTACCCACCAACTATAGGCTGACCGAGACTCCCCAGCCTGGGAAGGCCTTGGAGAGGGTCAGTTTTTCAGATGAAAGAAGCAAGCCATGTGCAGACTGAAAGGTGTATATATACACACCCATGCATGCACACACACACAGACACAGACACACACAACTTTTTCAAACCCCTTGTAGCCCACCCTCTGGAAACCCTGGTGGCATATTTGGTTAAGTGCTACATCTGCTAACTAAAAGGTCAGCAGTTCCAATCTGCCAGGCACTCCTTGGAAACTCTAGGGGGCAGTTCTAGTTTTACCTCTAGGGTCGCTAGGACCCGACTCGACAGCAGTGAGTTTGTTTTTTTGGTTTTGGAGCCCAGCCCAAAGGGGCCCCGGTGGTGCCACGGTTAAGCACTCAGCGGCCACCTGCAAGGCTGGCAGTTCCAACCTCCCCACCGTCTGCTCCATGGGAGAAAGAGGCGGCAGTTCACTTTTGTAAAGATTGATAGCCTTGCAAATCCTGCGGGACAGTTCTTCTCTGTGCTGTAGGGTTACAGTGAGTCAGAACCAACTCAGATGCAACAAGTTTACAGCCTAGCACACCACAGAGCTTGAAATTCCTTAATCCTTAACTCCATAAGGGTTTTTTCTTTTTTTCCCCACTAGTTTTAAATGAATTTAACACGTGATTATATAGAAGCAAAGAATTATTAGCTACTGTGTGAGAGTAGTAATCCAAATTTTCAGGTGCCTGACATGAAAAGGAAACTGTTACTATAGTGGTTAAGTACTACAGCTGCTAACCAAAAGGTCAGCAGTTCAAATCTAGCAGGCCCTCCTTGGAAACTCTATGGGGCAGTTCTACTTTGTCCTATAGGGCCACTATGAGTTGGAATGAACTTGATGGCAGTGGGTTTAGTTTGTTTTGTTTTGTTTTGCTTTGCTTTGCTTTGCTTTGACACAGAAAGATGGCTGAATTTAGGTCTGAGCCAAATTCTATTTAGATTATGAATTTAACTTCTACTTTAAGAATGCCGATTCTGACCCCTGTAACTTTCTACAGTACCCTTGCAAAATAACTTCTTTGAGAAAAAAAAAAAAATGTGGTCATGCTCTCTCAAAGACATGGCAATTGTTCTTGTAACTGTTGCATGCCATGTTCTAGGAAAAAGGTCTGAGGCAATTCTAAGTAAAACATTAACACAGACGTACGTCACAAAAGCACATGATACTTTAGGAAATGTCAGGTTGAGAAATAACTCCACTAATGTTAAGCAAGATATAGTTGTAGTCACGGAATTCCCTGTCTAAAAACCCCCTGCACTGTCCTGAGCTTCAGAGCATGTTGTTGTTTCCCTCTGTGCCACTCAATTCATGAACTGTTTTTCCTGTGATAAAACTCTTTGCTTTTACTTTTAGCAGACTCAGAGTATTTTCTCATTAATACTACTTACCACATGGCAATAATAATCATAGTTATCCCTGATTCAGCACCTTCTTGTGCCAGTTGGCATTCTGGGCCCTGTGATTGCTGTTAATTCTGCTGACCATGCAAGGTATTGTCCCCATTTTAAGGTGGGGGCACAGAGGTTCAAGGGAACTATAGGTCACTGTCTGTAGCCATGGAACTCATAAAAGATGGAGCAGCAATTCAACCCCAGTTCTACTCAAAGTTCAAAGCCTATGCATACTACTGCATGTTCTGCAATATTACGCTGCCTCTGCTTTTATAGGGGCTTGTTCTGCAGCTTTCGTGCTAAAACCCTCTTTGACAGAGTTGTAAAGAAGGGTCTTAAAGAAATGAAACAGAAAAAAATTTAAGTGCATGTGGTAGCCAACCTCTAAGATAGCCACCGAAGAACCCAAACCTGCTGGTATGCACGCTCTTGCATAGCTTCCTCCCCGTTACATTAGGCTTGGTCTGAGGCACCAAGAGAATATACCAGGAGTGATGGTCTTTGTTAAGACAGGGCTTCGTGTGTGCTGCCTCGTTCTCTCTTTTGGAGCACTTAACCTAGGAAAACTAGTTGCCCCAAGTCCTGAGAATACTCAGGCAGGCCAGTCAACTAGGTCAGCTAGGAGACCAACTGAAGCCTCCTGCCAAGAACCATGTGAGCATGTTAAAGGCAGATCTTCCAAACCCCAACAAGCATCCTTGACCAGTGCTTGGACTCCAGCTTCACAAACAATCCTAACTCAGAATCACTCTGCAAAACTGCTCCCTGATTTCTGACTATCGGGAACTGGGTGAGCTGGTAAATCCTTTCTTTGAATCTGCTAAATGTAGAGATAATTCACTACATCACAATAAATATTGAACACAATGTAAAAGCCAGAAGAAAGTCAGAGATTAAAGAAAGCTTTGGCCAACGAAAGTAGAAAAGGGTGGCAGGCAGGGGGTAAAAAAAGGTCTGGACCCAGTATTCATCAATGCATAAATAAATCGTGGTATATACATACAGTAGAGTATAGTACAGCCATAAGTAAGAATGAAGTACTGATATATGCTACAACATGAAGGAACCTCAAAAACCTTAAGTGAAAAAAAGCTAAACATAAAACCACACAATCATATATGATTTCAGCTATATGAAATATCTGAAATGGCTAAATCCATAGAGACAGAAAACAGGTAAGTATCTTCCAGGAGCTGATGAGAAGTGGATATGTGGAGTGTTTGCTCCATGTGTACAGGCTTTCCTTTTGGGATGGTGAAAATCTTAGGGAACTGGATACGGGTTGTTGCAGAACATTGTAAACACGCTAAATGCTAATGAAGTTTTCAACTTAAAATGGTTGGTTTTATATTATGTGACTATCACCTCAGTAAAAAAGGGGAAGTTGATAGACAAAAAAGGCAAGATCAGTAAGAGCACAAAAAATAACATTAGCAAATAGTTACACAGCACTTCCTATGTAGCACTGTAGATGCTGTTCATATCCTACTTCACTTAATTATCGTAATAATCCTATAAAGTAGTAGTACAGTTAACCCCCATTGTACAGACAGAAGAACTGAGGCACTGATTAATTAAATAATGTGCCCAGGGTTGCTCAGCGGGTAAATGGTAAATCTGGGATTAGCTCCCCAGGCAGTCCATCTCCATCTTCTACACTCTTAATGGCTCTACACACTGCCTCTCAAACCTAGAGAAAGGGGCAAAAGCAACGAAGCTGGTCTGGGAACTTAGGAAGCCACAGGTCTCTGAATCTAGATTCTTTGATCACTAATATTAGTAAAGATAATAATAAAGTACACTGGAAACAATGCCCCGTTTAGTTCATTTCATCCTCAAAATACTCCCAGTAAAGTAGTAGAGGAGCTGTTACTATCTCCATTTTACAGAGCAGAAAACTGAGGCTGAGAGATGTTAAAGAATCATTTAGTTTCCAGAGTTTGAAATCAAACAAGTTTTTGTGGCAGATTAGGGAATTTCCCAATGTCAGTTCAAGTAGAAAATTCTGACAAGTTGGAATTCTCTTGTTTACCTTGCCCATTAACATTTCTTTATCTACTTACATTTCAGATTCTCACTGTTTATGGTGACAGAAAAATCATACTGATTAAAGATAGGGTGATAATTGCTATCAGTAAGTTGTATACCTTTAAAAAATTTAGCTGTCAAAAGCTGTGTGATATATTCATAACAAAGACAGAAAAAAAAAGAAGGAAACAAAATAAAAGAATAGCTGCTGAGGCCACTTACCCAAGTGAACACCTCCTGGAATTTGGTGCCTTGGTTTGGAGGCTTAGGGTCATGGCTTCTTGGAACATCTTAATCAATTGGCCTAATGAGGGTGCTAATGGCTCCTATTCTACTTCCTAGTTCATTGCATAGTGCCTGAGGTCTTAAAAGCTTGTAGGCAGCATTCAAGCTACAAAAATTGGTCCCTATTCTTTTGAAGCAACAGGGGAAGAAGAAGAGTGAAGAATAGGGGTAGGAAAAGACGTGTGGCTAATTGCCTCTATGAACGGCTTGTCCCTTTGCCATGACAACCAGAAGAACTAGATGCAGCTTGGTGATCACTACTGAACATTTTGAAAAAAGTTTATACAGAAAAGTCCTGATCAAAAGGGGGAAAATGCAGGAAAAAAAAATCTCATACTCAAGGAATCTAAACTTTCTGGAGCCGTAAAAGCTAGATGAAACCCCTGAAACAGTTGTCCTAAGATAATCTTTAAACTTTAAACCAAAATACCACCTGAAGTTTTCTTAAAACTCAACAATAGCTTAGCTTAACTAGTAAAGAATGTCTGCCTTGAGCATTGTACTCTTAAGATCTGACTATCTGAGGTCAAATTGACACCACCAACTCAAAAGATTAGAGAAGAAACCTAAGGAATACTCAGTTTATGTTAGTGGAGGAAGAAAAATTTGAAAATGGAGGGTGAGAATAGTTGCACAACTCAAAACCATGTCACCAATGTCCCTCAATGGTACATGTAGAAACTGTTGAACTGGTGGACATTTTTGCTGTGTGTATTCCCAACCCCAATAACAAACAAAAAATAAAATTATTTAACAATAATAATTCAAAGAGGACGCACCACCCCATGAGAAGAGCACGGTGTTTGTGTGCCACCTTAATTTCAACCAGGAGAAAGTACATTCGTAACAAAACACAATCACAATAATATTCAAAATTAATTTAAGCAAAACAAGAGTAGCATAATTAAAGTCAGAGCTCAGGGCCTCTCTCCAAGGGAGTAAAATGGATAGAAAAAAAACCACCAACACTGCCCCCAACAAAAGTATCATTAAATTAAATATGCATGCATGTTGTTGAGAAATAATCATTATAATAGCTCTCAAAGAAAAATTTGTTTATTTCTACTCAGTTAGAGAAAAAAATGTGTTACTGATTTTTTTTCTTCTCCCAACAATACAGCAACTGTGAAAAGGCAGAAAGCTGATGCCAGGGTTCAAATGTGACTGCACCGGCGACAGAAAACCAGATCGTTTCAGACAAACCTAACAGCTACAATATCACAGTCATAATTCTTTCCTCCACATGCTATCAGCCCCCCAGGCACTTCCACTGCCTCTGAACTGCAAGTCTGTAGACACATCACATTATCTAATCACGGGGTCCTTTTCTCTGTTTATACTAAAATTGCGTTGATTTGGGTGCTGGGGACAGAATGTGATGGGCATGGTGGACGATCTCTGGAAGATGATGTTAGAAGCAATGCCGTCTTTATCCAGAGCGTTCATTCTCAGCTCTTTTATGGAGAAGGGTATTTGTACTAATGAAGGTTTCCTCTGCTATTATCGCTGAGGCAATTAGGCTGCCCCGCCAGTCCCGGCCACAGATCCCAAGCCTGTCTGCGGGCAGCTGCAGGCATCTGGGTAATCAATCATGTTTCTCGGCAGTACTGTCAATCAGCAAGTCGCCTGAGTGGCATCTATCGACAGTTTCCAGCGTGCTGACACTTCCCCCGCTCCCTCTCCTATTTCAGGTTGATGGTAATACAGATTTTGAGCCTGCTGTTTTTTCATCACAGAGTGGAATTTTTTCATTTTCCTCTGCTTGGGTTGATTCTTTCCCCCTGCTTTATCCTTTCAAAGCTATTACAGAAAACACAGTATTCAGCACGAATCCCCCAGAGGCTTGGTAGCTGTAGTTTCGCCATGTATTACTCTGTATTTCATTTCTTTTCCTTTTCCTTACCTGAGACACCTCAGGCTGTGTCCTGCCAGTCCCTACTACTGACCCAAAGTACCTGTGGTCCACCTTTTTCTTAATTTCTGACTGTGTCTTTGGCTGTTCCTCAAGGCCCAGGAAGATTTGACTAATTATGGCAGGGAATGGATTCATTCTCCCTGTGTCAGAACGGCCTCTGATTTTATTGCCAGTGTATATTTGCAGCGGCCTCCTATGCTGAATTTTCCAGAAACAGCCTAGTTTCAAATATTCTCCCCCTCAGACCAGTGGTTCCAAGTTTTGGTTTGCAAAATCAGTTCATAGCCGACTGCCAACAGCCACTTCAATGAGCTTATTTTAAGTAATTATTTTATTGACATCTTTCTCCTTTGCTCACTCAGAAAGATATGAGAACTATGGATAGGAAGACGTAACATTGTGAAAATGTCTATTTTACCCAAAGCAATTTATTTATATAATGCAATCCCAATACAAGTTCCAGCATCATTTTTTAATGAGATGGAGAAACAAATCACCAATTTTGTTTGGAAAGGGAAGAAGCCCCAGATAAGTAAGGTACTACTAAAGAAGAAGAACACACTGGGAGGCCTCTCATTACCCGACCTTAGAACATACTACACTGCCACAGTGGTCAAAACAGCCTGGTACTAGTACAAGAACAGACAAATCGATCAATGGAACAGAATTGAGACCCCAGAGATGACACCATCTGCCTATGAACAGTTGATATTCGACAAAGGCCCTAAGACATTAAACTGGGGTGAAAACAGTCTCTTCAACAAATGGTGCTGGCAAAATTGGTTATCCATCTGCAATAAACTGAATCAAGATCCATACCTTACACCTTATACAAAAACCAACTCCAACTGGATAAAAGACCTAAATATCAAATATAAAATGATAAAGCTCATCCAAGAAAAGGTAGGAACAACAATGGAAGTTTTAATACACAATGAGGACAGACTCCAAAATCTGTCAAAGAAACCTTAATCAACACAAGAGAAAATAGATAAATGGGAACTATTAAGAATCAAACACTTTTGCTCATCCAAAGACTTTATTAATAGAATTAAAAGAACACCCACAAAATGGGAAAAAATATTTGGCAACTCTATGTCAGACCGACACCTGATCTCCATAATCTATAAGATACTACAAAATATCAATAAGAAGAAAATAAATCATCCAATTAAGCGATGGGCAAAAGAGAGGGACAGACACTTCAGTAAAGAGGAGATCCAGGCAGCCAAAAAACACATGCGGACATGTTCACGATCTTTAGTTATTAAAGAAATTCAAATCAAGACAACAATGAGATACCATCTCACCCCAACAAGATTGGCCATGATCCAGAAAACACAAAACAACAAATGCTGGAGAGGCTGTGGAGAAAGTGGAACCCTCCTACAATGTTGGTGGGGTTGCAAAATGGTCCAGCCTCTTTGGAAGGCAATCTGGCGCTTCCTTAAAAAAATGGATATCGATATACCATTTAACCCAGTAATTCCACTACTTGGAATATATCCTACAGAATCAAGGCCTTTCACACCAACGGACACATGCACCAGAATGTTTACCGCAGCACAGTCCACGATAGCAAAAAGATGGAATCAACCCAGATGCCCAACAATAGAAGAATGGATAGGTAAACTATGGTACATATACTCAATGGAGCACTACGCAATGATAAAGAATAACGATGATTCCAGGAAATATCTCCTAACCTGGTTTCAACTGGAAGACATTATGTTGAGTGAAAGTAGTCAGCGACAAAGGAACAAATACTGTATGAGACCTCTACGATAAGATCTCAAAAACAGACTTGTATATAGAAGAAAAGACTCTTTGACAGCTGCAAGGGAGGAGAGAGAGGGAGGGTGAGGGGGGGAGGGTTTAGCTTAGATAGTTACTAGAAATCTAGTTGGGAGAAAGTGGTGATAGCAGGCATTAGAAACAAGAACAACATTAAGTGGACTTCAGCATAACTTGAGTACTCCTTCCATCTTAACTCAATACTGTAAGGATAGAGTAGCTGGGGCAGGGTGCGGGGGACCATGTTCTTAGGCAAATTCCAGGCCAACTGGCACAAGTAGCGTTTTGCTAAGAGAGCTCTCTGCACCCCACATTGGTGAGTGGCGTCTGGGGTCTTAAAAGCTACCAAGCTGCCATCCGAGGACACAGCAAATGGTCCCAACTCAGCAGGAATGGATGCTCACCGAGGACCAAAATGACATGCGGTAAAGACAACCGATAAGACAGAGAGACCCACAAGAGTGGGTGCCTACATCGACTTGGGACCGGAAGAACCGGATGGTGCCCGGCCACCACCAGTGATAGCCACGATGGAGCTCACAGAGAGGAGTCTCACTGGCAACACAAGAATAAAAAGGGGTGCATCATGAGATCTCCACTAAAAGACCTCAATTGATGGTCCAGTGGTTTGGGGGTTCCTCTGAGAGCATGGCCCCCGGCCCTGATGCTGCCCTTTCCCATAAATTATAACAAAGGTCCACTCTTTGGACAGGAATGGATTGGACTTGGCAAGGCAGAGTGACCATATATTGGAAGCACTTTATGGTTCTATACATCTATAGGATATCATCTTGCTGACCTCTGGCTGGAGGAAGGGGAGTGGAAGGAGAGGAGGGGAAAGGAGGCTGTTGGGAGGATAAGACATGTATGGAGCAGAGAGGAACAGTGTGCAGTCACTGGACAGGGAGAGCAGTGGAAGCTGCATATAGGGGTGCATGTAAATTTATACGTGAATGTACATTTTCACTCAGTTATGTTAAATAAAAATAAAAATAAAAGATATGAGAACTAGAAAAATACCATTTTCAATTAGGACTCACATCTTTGTTTTCTGTAAACTACAAGAGAACTTTACTTATTTCCTGACATAAGTGAAGGTGATGACCAAGGCCCACTTGGGATTGGTTGGTAGCTGTGCCCCAACCCCCACCAGCACCATAGCCAGACCAAAAGAAAAACCCAAACCAGCTGTCCAAAAGTCAATTTCAACTCATGGCAACCCTTTGCGCTTCAGAGAGGAACTGAACTCCATAGAGTTTTCATGGCTGTGACCTTTTGGAAGCAGATTACCAATTAGATCACCAAGCCTTTGGGTGGGTTCGAAGCACAGCCAAGCACTTAACTGTTTGCATCACCCAGAGATTCCCCATAGCACACATATGAGCCCCAAAGTGTGCTTGCAGACACACGCACACACGCACACACACACACACTATCTGGCTATCCCCTAGCCAGTCTCAAACTTATAAGAAGTCTCAACATCATGAGGGACATTAAGGAAAGACCCTTTGGTCTCTGCTTTCTACAATTCCTGGATTTTCCTGATTTAACCACTCCTGGAAAACACTGGTGGTATAGTGGTTAAGTGCTCCAGCTGCTAACCAAAAGGCTGATAGTTCAAATCCACCAGGCACTTCTTGAGAACTCCATGGGGCACCTTTACTTTGTCCTATAGGGTCAACTTGAAAGTAATAGGCTTGGTTTTTATTTTGACAGGCACCTTCCTCATTCCGTTCACTAATGAGAGGTATGCAAGGCAACTGGCAATCTAATACCTGTATTTTGGCAGCTTCTCATGTGTGAAAAATGGTAACACAACTGTTGTTATGTGTCATCAAGTTGGCTCTCTCTCATGGGAACCCACGTACAACAGAATAAAACACTGTCCAGTCCTCTGCCATCCTCACAGTTGTCACAGTCACAGTGTCTTTTGAGCATCATCCCACCTAAGAGGCTCATCTGCCAGCACTGTTTTGTTCAATATTCTGCTGTGACCCATAGGGTTTTTACTAAATAATCTTTGGCAGTAAATTGCCAGGCCTTTCTTCCTAGTCTGTCAGCCTAAAAACATCTCTAAAACCTGTCCACTATGGGTGATCCTGCTGGTATTTGAAATCCCAGTGGTATAGCTTCTAAGTGTCATATATGCAAGCTGCCACAGTACAACCAATGGACAGAGAGGGGTTCTATGACAACACTCCATAAAGAGAGACATCGGTCAGTACAAAAAGTATTGGCATATACAACTGTCTTTAAACAGAAAGCTGAAGAAGTTTCCTTCAAGTAGTCCTTCTAGGGAAATTTGGGCTATGGTGTATACTAAGCCTACAGCATAAACAATGGTATTAACAAATCTAGAGAAGAAAACAATAGGTCAGCCGGAAGCTTTGAAAACCTGTGCGCAAAGGGTTGGGAGGAGGGACATGGGAGAATCACAGCTGACAGGTATGAAAACTGATTATGTGCCAGGCACTGTACCAAACCCAGACGTGCGTTCCCTTTTTCATTCCTCACAACAACCCTGTGAGATGAGTTCTGTCGTCAGCAGTAGTTCACAGACGAGGCACGGCAGTGAAGTTGAGTACCTCCCCAAGACCAGCCAGCTGGGAAGCAGGGAAGCCAGCGAGCAAACCCAGACTGTCTGACTCCAGTGCTTCAGTTTTTATGCGCTTTGTTATTCTACCTAGTCATTCTGGACTCTATATTATCCAGGGAGAAAGTTATAATGGACCATAGATTTTAAATATTCCTATCCCACTAGCAAAGTATGACAACAGCCTTTCAAAAGCCCTTTGCTTTGACTTGACATCCACCAATTATTCCTCAGGCCCCCTCTGGTCCTGTGACAACAGGAGGAGCTTCACAAGTCATAGGAGTGCTGTTTCTCACTGTAGAACGGTGAATCTCCAGCACCTTGCCTACCTCAGCCTCCAGAATATTCAGTGGCTGAGAGCCAGGCCCCGGAGCCTGAGAGCTCCCCAGCCCGCCAGCCCCTCTTTGTATAACACCACCACCAGTTTCACCCCCCTAGTTTCTACCTTTCTCCCCAGACACCTCAATCTCACTCTTCCCCCGTGGGAAGGCAGATGCAAACCGGTTAACCCCGAGGGCCTTACACCCCCACCATCCTGACTCTGTTCATCCGCTCTCATCCCCACCTAAATAGGTTTTCTGTAAAACCAAAGGACTCCGTATTCTCAGCGCTCTTTGAAACTGGCTGCCTCGTATATACACCGACACTATTAGTGTCACTGTAGGGTCACTAACAGGTTTGGATTTTTTTTGTCTGTTTGTTTTATTAGTGTCACCACAATGATAACATTTGAACTAGTCCCTTAATCACTCTACTGACAAAATTCTTTACATACGTGTGTATATGTGTATATTTACATATATGCACCATGCATGTATAAACACCAAACTCACTGCTGTTGAGCTGATTCCAACTCACAGCAGCCCTATAGAACTGAGTATAACTACTCCATAGAGTTTTCAAGGAGCGACTGGTGGATTCAAACGGCCAACCTTTTGGTTAGGCACCATAGCACTTAACTATATACTACCAGAGTCTCCCATTGTAGGTATACACAAATATATGTGCATAACTATGTATATACCTATGTGTACATAGGTATATGTCATTATTACACAGTATTATACATATGAGGTCTGACCATTAAGTCCACAAATTTAATTGTTCTAACTGCTACATACCTCATTGCTAAATATCATTATGGTTACCTTCAAAGTACTCCCCTTGGGAAGCCATGCACTGAAGCCAGAGACAAGTTCACCCTTCAAAGCAATTTTGGAACTCTTTCTGGAATGGCCACTGTGCATGGTAGCATGACAGGAAATTCACAAACTTAATTGTAGAGTTGTCTGTGAGGGAGTTTTTAGCCAGTAAACAAATAACTGTATTGGAACACACTCCCTACTCACCTGATCTGGACCCCAGTGGCTTTTTCTTTACCCGATGATAAAGTAACTACTGAAAGGAAGACATTTGGATGACAGTCAGGACATCGAGGCTAATATGATGACAGTTCTGATGGCTATTCCAGATACAGAGTTCCAAAATTGCTTTGAAGGATGGACTAGGCACTCTGACAGTATAGCTTCCCGAGTGGAGCACTTCAAAGGTGACCATAGCGATATTCAGCAACAAGGTATATAGTACTTTTTCTAGGATGAGTTCACAAACTGAACTGGTAGTCCTCTTACACATAATACATGAATGTATTATTCATATAGGTATTTAAAAAAAAAGTGTCATCGAGTCTATGCCAACTCATAGTGACCCTATAGGAAAGAGCAGAACTCACCCTCAGAGTTTCCAATGTGTGCCTGGTGGATTTGAACTGCTGACCTTTTAGTTAGCAGCCAGAGCACTTAATCACTACACCACCAGGGTTTCCATATATAGGTATATATGTGTGTATGTTTGTGTATGTATAACATGTGTATGCATGTGCACAAACATATAAATACATAGATGTGTGGTTTTATAAATATATACATACACACACATACACACACACACACACACACGTCTAGATGCACAATTCTCCAGACCTGTTTTACCTAAAAGAAAAGGCTCTACAAGACGCTGAGCTTTCACTGTATCCTACCCAGGTCCTGCCCCAACGCCTGCCCTGCCCACATGCCTGCCAAATCTCCATCCATAAAGGCATGACATGGGGTGGCCTGTGAACCAGGGGAAGACAGTGCTATAGCTCACAGTGAAAAAGTGAGCTTGGCCCATCAGAGTGACAATATGAGTGGAAAACACTGAGAGACTCAACAAGTGACTGGTGAGGCTGAAAGGGTAGCACAAAGCTGGGCTGGGACAAGGGCATGCTGTCCACAGCTGATGCTGTAAGAGAACAGAGAGTCACCCAGGAAAGGCCGAAGGAGCTAATTGGAGTAGAGGAGATGAGAATGGAATAGATACAGTAGAGAATCGTGTGCCAAGAAGTCCTGGTTTTAATAATTCTAAACAAGGTAGAAAAACAATGGAGGATGCCTGGGCTTTGGTGGAGGGAGGTGAGAGCCCAAATCATGAGGCGAAGTTCGAAACGAACAAATAACTGGTCCAATGAGAGGTGCAATGAAGAATTCACTCTTTGGGAGTGAAGTACTCCTGTGGTCACCATGAGTTGAAGGCAACTCAATGACAAAGAGTTTGTTTTTTCTTTTGGCGTCACATTGTGTCTGTCATATATACACACTGCTAACTAAAAAGGTGGAGGTTCACATTCACCTAGATGCATCTCAGAAGAAAGGTCTGGGGATCATCTTCCGAAAAGTCATCACTGAAAACTCAACAGAACACAGTTCTACACGTAGGATTGCTATGAGTCGTGGTCAACTGAACAGCAGCTGGTGGTGGTGATGGTGTCATATACCTTAGGACACTATTTTAAAATTAAAAAAGCAAACATTGATAATTTCCATAATACAAAGAATGTCCTCCATTATCACCAGGAACAAACTTGACCTACAAAACATCTCAACTCATCTCAACTAGAATAAGAAGAATCTTTCCTCCAGCAGGTATGGATTTACATCTTATGCCAATGACAAAACTCTGTGGCTAATCACACACCAGACAAAGGACCGGAGCATCCTGACAGTCTGTAAGTCACGCTAGTGAACAGAGAACAGAGAGAAGGCTACCTTCACTCCAGTTTCCCAAGTGTGGCCTGTAAGCCGCATATGATGTTACTGCCGGTCCCAGATGCGTCCTCTCACTACCACTTACCACTACGCAATATGCACAGCCTTCATCCCGATCTCAAGTCTTGCCACGCTCTTCCCAACCCTGACCTGGGATGCGATATGACACTCATCCATAAACCCTCCAACTTATAGGAAGTGTCCCTTTCCATTTAAATCAAATACACGTCTATTATGGCTGCTTCACCATTCTTGCTGAACCCCCTACTTTCCTGAGGAAGCTGGATCCTGAACGAGGTTATAAAAAAAGTCAAGTAAAATTAAAACACATTTCCATCATGGCTGTTTCACCATTTTTGCTGAACCCCCTACTTTCCTTGAGGAAGCTGGAACCTGAAGAGGGTTACAAAGAAGTCAGGTCAAAAGTAAAATTAAAACACATTTTACAGAAGCTGCAAAGTGTACAAAAAATGGCTCTTTGCGTTAGTAGTGCTGCAAAAGCAACGGTGAAAATGTAGCACTTGGCACGTGGCCCATGGGGCTCATTATTTTACAATTACAGCAGAATGTCAAATACCAAGGCTGGCATTTAGAGCCTATGGCATTGGCAAGTGCGTAAAACGGTTCTTTTCTGCCTCCTTCAAAAGTTAACGTGAAGACAGGTCTGTTTAACACAGCATGTGTTTTTCTTAACTGGCCAGTGACAAGTTGCAAGAAGAGTTACACAGTTACTTACTATTTATAACCCATGGCCACATCCACAAAGTACTTTCTTCTCTGTCGATAGACATTGTCCTTAAATCCCTTAAACAGAAAGGAGATTAAGTTATTTACCAAAGGGCAGAAGAATCAGCTACAGACAGTCTAAAAGAAAATCACTGTGGTGTTTATTGAGTGTTCAATTCAAATGTAAATCTTATCCTTGGATGACTATGTTGATGGCAGAAGCAAATTGTGCTTACAGTCAAACCTCCTTAAATTGGGGCTGTACAAGTTTAGGATGTGTGCTGGGAATTCAGACCAAAGTGTATATTTCCACTAAGAAGGCAGAAAAGCTTAGTTAAGCTAATTTTTATCGTGAACAAAGTCTTTCGGTTTTCAAATTCTATTTACATGTAATTGACCTTTATTTTTCATGCAGTTGATGTTAATCACAAGTTAATCTTATCCTACTCATGAAAACAGCTCCCTTTAACATCATTATCTAGTAAATTAAACTAATGTTAATTATTTTGTACAAAGACCATTTATTAAAATTTCTACTACTCAGAATAATCATCAAGTTTCCAAATTAATGTGAAGAGGTTTTACTGTATTTTAGGACTACAACCACACAAAGCAAAATCAACTATAAGAAACTCATGCACAGGGTAGCAGGTTTGCTTCACTCCACACTGAGGTACTAAGGTTCTAACTCATCTTAGCCAACTTTAGATCTTCATCCATCACCACACACTTGGAAAATTAAAAACCGTGTCTGTCATTCCTTAGTTAAATAGAATCCTTTTGAGAGGCTTTCTAGTTTGCTCAAAAATCTCTGCTCTCTTCAACAGATTCCCTGCTCCTTCGGGTGCTTTCAAATATTCAATTGTTTCCAAAGTTGTTTCTTCAAACTGCTGGAAGTCCAAGAGAAGAATTGTTTCAGTTTGCTTTCTTAACCCTACACCCAAAAGGAGAACTAGGAAGGAAGTGCTACGCTGAAGGTGGAGCCCAAGTCACTTGGATCACGGGACCTGAGAGTGGAGGATGGGGGACCAGGTCTACTGCCTAGATTACTTCTGCTCACCACTAAGATATTTCTGCCAGGTGTAGGTGGGATATTCAGGAGGAACCTCCAACTCACCAAATCACCTCATTCTCTCGTCTGCCTGAAGAACTTTTGCCTTAAGGCCAGAATCTTCACAGCACTCTCTGCTGAACATACGTGAAGAACCTCAAGATCCAGGCCTTTTTTGGGGGAATGACAAGAGACTTACTAATAGAAAGTAGGAAGAGAACATCCCTGAGATCACCCCGTACCCTGAGCGAACTAACTGCATCCCACAAGCTAGCATTTTCTTTCCTGTGCTATGAATCTGGAATCTTTTAAATGGGGTTCATAGAAGGGCAAGCTTATGAAGCCCTCAAATATTTGTGTATAAAATTCTGTGATGCTAGTTATCATATGTACAGGTCTGTGACCGAATAAAGGATAAATACTCCTGCTGCAGAGGGTAGATGGAGTACCTGAGTAGTCAAACTGAATCTACCTAGAGGCACCTCAAAAGAAGACTTAGCTATCTACTTGCAAAAGCTCAGCCACTAAAAACCCTGCAGAGCACAGTTCTGCTTTGACCACCATGTGCTCGTCAAGAGTCAAAGTCGACTCAATGACAACTGGTGTGTGTGATGTAGTGGGTAGATATGGTTAACCTAAAAAGTGTTTAACACTGATGAATGAAACCTGACGACATGCAATGGTAAAACTGAAGAATTCCAAGCATCTTTATTATCCACAAAGAAGGCAGGCTATCATGAAAGGGAAAGAGTCATGGAAAACACAGCATCTGTTTCCTAGTTCTGCCAGAAGCAGACACCATGGTAACAGCATCCTAATCTGCTGGGCCTCTTGAAGAATCTTGACTAAACACCTGCACCTTTTCAAGGCATGCAGGAGGGTAATCGACTCATCATGCCTCATTAGCCTGGTGTGGCACTGCTCAGGCAAGTGTTCCCGGTAACCTAGAGCTACCTAGCTTGAACTATGGATGGGCAAAGTAAAACAGGGATGGAAGCAACACTAGTCACACAGAAACACAGCACTCTCTGGCCACCCATTGTAGACTGAAGCCAGGGCAAGGGTTGCCAGACAAAATACAAGATTCCCAGCTAAACTTGAATTTCAGATAAACTATATATATATATATATTTAGTATTAGTGTGTCTCATGAAATATTTCTTAGACTTATACTAAAAGTTATTCACTGTTTAGCTGAAATTCAAATTTAACTGGGAATCCTGTTTTTTTTTTTTTTTTTTTTCTTTTTCTTTTGTTGTTTGTTTGTCGGTTGTATCTGGCAACTCTAGTGTCTAGGATGCACCTGCTCCACAAACCCACCCTGTTTCCTTCCATTTAAATTAGGAGAACTGAAGACTCAGCCTGCACCCTAAAGTGCTTGGCTAAATTTACATGGGCACTCTTCAAGTAGCGATGCCAAATGGATGAACTCTGCTGATGTATTTGAATCATTTGGGAAGCTTTGAATAATACTCCAAACCTGGACACCCACCCAGAGATTCTGGTTACAGTGCTCTCGGTAAGGCCCTAGAAATGATTTGAATGGAAAGGTAGGGGTGAGAATCGTTGAACTAGGACATTAGTGCTCAGTCTTGAGAGCTGATCAGAATTTTCTGTGGAGCTTTTAAATGTAGATTCCAGGTCCTTTCCTTGAAAGTTCTGATTCTGTAGGCTTCAGGGTAGCTTCAATAAGCCATGCTTTGAAGGCCCTCCCAGTCTCGATTATTGCTCTTCAAAGTGTGGTCCACAGGCCTCCAATGTAAGCCTTAACTGGGAGCTTGCTAGAAATGCAGAATCTCAGGCTCAACCCAGGCCCTACTGAATCATATTCTGCATTTTTAAACGATCCACCAGGCAATTTATTTGCTCGTTAAAGCTGGGGAGGCATGGACCTAGCTATTTAACCCTTTCTAGAGAGCCTTAAGAGGACAGGGCTGGCCAGCTATTTCTGAAAATCAACCCAGAAAAATCATATGGGTCACAATGGTCCAATCTGCAACTGAATACACAGGGATGGCACATGCCCAAATTTGGCTTCCTTTGTTTGTGTGTGGAGTCATCATGAATCAGGAGGCCAACAACAGCTAATAACAAAGGGAAACTGAGCAACCGGATTCTCATATTCCAAGCCCTTTCTGAGCTATCCTGCTGTGGGTGTCCCAGTGCCTGACTCACGACTAGGATTAGAGTATCCTAAGCATAAAAAGTACTTGGGTTCCTTTTCCGTCCTCATCAAATAATAAGGTTTAAAAACACCAACTTACCGTATCAAACTTTTACATAATGAACATTTGGAGCGCTTACAAAAGAAAAACATGTAGTTTAAAAAAAAATCACTGAAGTATGGTATTGCTAAGGACTTGTAATTATCTCAAGTGGCTGCACAGAAAATAAGAGAAGATATCATAGGTAGATTGAATTAGGAGTAATGGGTTAAAATTAAGCACAAGAAAACGTGCACTGGATACTAGAATAAATTTTTTCACTTCAAGGTTAGTGGTTCCGGTGGTTTTTCCATTAAAATGGCTGAACCCCTTTCTCCAAGTTCAGTAATTTTCAAAGTAGGCTAAGGGGAGCATTTGGAAATAGAAAGCCACAGAGAAACTCCTCTGCTGTCCAGGCATCAGTGTGGATGATTTAATACAACACTTCCATTCCTGGAGTTAAGCATTTACTCTGGCCAAAATGCTTTCCAGCTGCTTTATTAACTAGGTTTTTCAAATACCCCTTTGAGGTCAATAAGCATTTTATTTCCATTTTTTACGTAAAGAACTTGAGGTGCAGAAATAGAATGACTTGCCCAAGGTCACTCAGGCCTAACACTGCTCATCCTTCAATCAGGCATCTTTGCCAATTCTAAATCCTTGAGGGGATGAGGTAGATGCTAATAGATTATGATTATTCAAACCTCTTTTGAATGTTTTTCTAATGTTCCTCTAAGGACGCTTGCATGTGAATTACTTGAAATAGCCGAAAATTTTAGGCCCTGCTAGTATGGAATACACTATGACTTTGAGTGAATTCAGCCTTTTGAAAATAAGCAATTGAATTAGATCTGTTTGGCCATTTGTTTGAAAGTACATTATGCCAAATGATTGATGTGATTAAAATTTCCCCTCTTGTTGGAGTTGTCATGTGTCCTTGAAAGCGGTGGTTCTCAAACTTAGGTGCAAGCTTGCTAAAACAAGTTCCGAGCTTAGTTGGAGGGGAAGGAAAAAAGCAGGAAAGGAAGATGAGAATGATGGCTTAACTGGAGGAAGAGAATCGATGTCACTGAGTTGTACATGTAGAGACTACTGAATTCGTGTACGTAATTAGTATGCATGGGAAGAGATGTGTCTTCCATCATGGCCTTATTCAAAACCCTCTGCCTTTCCATTGAGATTGAAGTGAACCACGTTACTCCTAACTACCTCCGGTCAAGGGGGATACCAGTAAGAATTGTATTCTCTCACCAAGCTCCCAATGTAAAAAATAATACTGATGCTGCTGATCCCGAGACCACACCTTGAGAACAACTGTGTAAGCACTCATGTTGGCAATTCAAATCCTTCTAGCTGCTCTGTGGGAGAAAGATGTGGCAGTCTGCTTCTGTAAAGATGTGTAGGTTTAGCATGGTTCTACTCGGTCCCACAGGGTCACTGTGAGTCAGAATTGAGTCAATGGCAATGGGTGGACATGGGATGTATGTCACACTGTCAGATTGCCAGTTTCTTCATGTAAATAAACTGTTACCCTCAGACCACAAATGCCTCTAATAAGCACAACCAAGCTGTCTGGGTTTCCCTTGTCTATTTTTTAGACAAAGAGCATGGAAAGGAAAGGGAAACAAATGCCTATAATGAATGAGTGCATTACTTATTTCTCCCGGACTATTGACTGTACTTCATTCTGACCATAAAAAAAGTTCTGGGTCTCTTGTGTTAAATAAAAACTGATATAAAGGGGGAAAATAATGGGAAATGCTTAGGTAACGATCATATTTCTTTAAAGGTGGTCATTTTTATTGAAGTAGAAGCGAGACAGTGGTAGACAGATTCAGAGTAGGCTGGGAAGAGATGTGTCTTCTATCATGGCCTTATTCTAAAACCTTTCCATTGAGACCTAAGTCAACCACATTACTCTACTTCTAACTACGTCCAGTCAACGGAAATAGCAAAGAGAATTTTATTTTCTCACCAAGCCCCGGGAATGCCGAGTCCTCCTTCCTTTCCCGAAGGTGTGATCATTTCAGTTCATCTTATTTTCGAGGGTTACCATCTGCAAGTGTGTCAGGCTGTCTGATTCTACAGAAATATTCTCTAAGGTTTAGAATCTCCTGCTCTGTCCAACCCTTGTAAAAATAAATGTTATGTGGAAATGTCATCCTTCTAACCTGTTTCTAGCCATGTGTATGTGCAGGAAAGCTTTATCATTTACAAGTCTGGGCTCAGCTACGGGCAATAAATAATAAATTGTTCTACAAGAAAGCATTGCAGCACAGAACATGCTGCACACCTCAGGGCACAAGGCAGGGCTCAAAGAGCATTTCTGGAATGACAATACTGGGCACTTACCGGGTGATCAGCGTCAAGCTCAGAACCATACATGAGAACTCTGTGGGAGCATTTGTCTAACTCAGAGATCTTCCGGGGGAACCAGGGCACATCCTCTAGCTCTGTGGACAACACAGTGCATGTTCAAAAATATTAGCTCACAGATTCTGTTTTCCCCTTTGCCACATTGTCAAATTGCAAAATTACCCAACAATCAAAAACTGGCCTTGCCTTCTTCTTCTGTCCAAATGTTCTCTGGTGGATTCAGGGTCACAATTGTGGTCTGAAATTTCAAGGACTGAATGAGCTCATTGAATTCTGTTTTACCACACTCAAAGTCCACGAAGATTTCAACTTCAGAACTTCTTCTCCGGGATTTTCTGGACTCAATATGAACCATTTTGACACGTTTTTCCTGTAAAAACATAAGCAACATGTCTAAATCACCTTCAGGGCATGATGAAAGGGTTGACACAGGTTGGTTCTGGTTGAACTGCTAAGCAACGTGGTGCCAAGGATCCATAAAACAGGAATAGACAATCTCTTTGTTCTCTGATTCAAGCAAGAAAATGTTTCTAACTCGTTTCTGTTGATAAGTAAACTGTGTATTTATGTCTCTATATGTAGGTTTTCCTACCTCATTAAAAAAAAGAAGTAATTAAGATACATAGATATATTTTATACATATATATACAAACCAAACCCACTGTCATCAAATCGATTCTGACTCACAGTAATCCAATAGGACAGAGTAGAGCTGCACCATAGAGTTTCCAAGGATGACCTTGTGGATTCAAATTGCTAAGTTAGTGGCCACAGCTCTACTCTGGACGTGACTCAATGGCAACAACTACACATATACATATATGTATACATATACATATACATACCTATATACAGATTTATATAAATTATATTAAAATATACATACACACATTTATATATGCACACGTACATATATACATATGCATATATACGTCTGTATATACACACATATACACATCAGAAACCAAACCAATTACTCTAGAGTCAATTCTGACTCATGGCAACACCACATGTACAGTATATAACTGCACTCCACAGTGTTTTTAAGGCTGTGACCTTTTGGAACTAGATTGCCAGGCCTGTCTTCCTCTGAATGAGTTTAAATTGCCAACGTTTTGATTTAGTAGTCAAGCATTTGGCAAGTACCACCTAGGGACTCCTAGAGATGTATAAAACATAGGTATATAAAAATTTACATAAAATAGAAAGATAGATATGTAGAAAGAGACCAAATTAATTATAATTGTGAACATCATCACTCCAAAAGTGGTCCACATCCCCTAGTGGTATACACAATTATGTTGGTTAAAAAATAGGTTACAATTTATATATTTTATATATTTCCAAGAATATAACTAAAATTCAAACCTTGATTTTATAATGATACAAGGCTTACTTTTAAAACAAATAAATCAATAGTATAGATGGTAAGCAAACGTAGTTAGCAAACGAGGAGGACTGAAGTTTGGGAAGCACCAGTCAAAGTGTAGCCCAAACCTGTAGAAAATGAAAAAGGAGCAAGAGAAGTAGCAAAAACAGCATCTCTGAAGGCAAATAGCAAACAATTTACCCAGGTGACCGAAAAACTCTAGCCTTCAGGTTGGTTCCAGTTTCCAGAGACTTTGCGTGTTTCAGCAGAGAACGGAGCCCTCTAAGGCTTGCAATGGCTGCGATCTTACAGCAGTGATTGCTGGGCCTTCTTCCAAGGCACTGCTGGGTAGGTTCAAGCTGCCCACCTTTCAGTGAGTAGCCACACACAGATTGCTTGTGCCTCTCAGGAACCTCACTTACAGGGCCATGAGAGCAAAACAAAGGTGAAAAAGAAAAAAAACCTTAAATGGGACCACTTAGTAATTGTCTTCCTTCGGCATCCCCAGAGCTAGCGTCATTCAAGAGTGTGTTGCCACAAGTGTCATCCAACAAGGAATTTCAAGAACGAAGTGTCCTTACAATAAGGTGTGAGAGGGAGGAAAGTAACTTAGTACTTAAAAATAATGTTTACATGGCCCAGTGATGTACAGGTTTCTTTTCTGCTTAGTTAATTCAAGACTAAGTTTTCCTCCCTACTCCACCACTTCTCACCACTCCAGATGGTACACTCTGAGTATCAGCACAATTTCTCATATGATTCCAGATGCTATCAGAATTTCCAGCATAGGAGTAGAACTGGCAGTTTCCAGGGCCAGAAGAAGACCAAATCAGACAGCATTCTCTCTTATATAAAGAGACTGGGAAACTATCTCTGTTTCCATGTTTTTATTTCATTTTGCAAAACTGCCCATTTTTCTCAATCGGCTGCTGATAAAAATAAAACTAATGTTAAGTTCAAAGTTCGAGAGACTTCCTACATACAGTGCGCCACTTGGGACTTTCAATGTCCTTTGACTGAGACGGAGTGTATATTTTTAGTTGAGAGAACTGAGGTCCAGATGGGTTAAGTGGTTTAGCTAAGGCCCATGACCAGCTGAGGGCAAAGGGAAAACTACTCTACGGCTGCTGACTCCTTCTCCAGGGAATTTTCCACCGCTTCCAGCTGTCAAGTTGAATTGGCCTGTCTTTGGGCCCCGTGTGGAGACAGCCCTAGATGATGTAATTACTTATAAAACATTTCTCCAGATTTCCATTACCTCTGTCTATGGTGCCTGACCTTTCCTTGAAGGTCAGGGAAGAACAAGGAAATACCGCAAATCGGGCAGCTTTTCCTCCCTCTGTGGTCATCCCAGAGCCATCATAATGTCTCCATTACAGAGCCTTTCACTCACATTATTTCACCACAACAACCCTATTACGTTGGCATCATTATTGTTGTTTTGCAAATGAAGAAACTGAACTTTGGCAACAATTGGTGACCAGCCAAGTCTGGAGATCACAGGTATTAATCCCCCATGGCAATTTGGGCTGCCTTTCCACTGCAATACACTGTCCAAGGCACCCCACAGAGCTAGGTTCCTTACATTGCTCAAATCGGCAGCCAGTGTCCCCAGGTAGAATGCATTTGTAAAAAAGTGCGCTTGCTGAAGTGTGCGGGAGTCATCAGGTATACCCCAGCAAGAAGGCAACAGCTTCTCTGGGCTTTGCCAGCCCCATTCCCAATCAGGCTTCTCCCTGAGATTCAGTTCATATATTAGGGCCTGGGAAAGGGCTACTACCTGTCTACAGGATAAAAGAAGAGCTAACCCCTACTACTGGGAAGAAACCCTGGTGGTACAGTAGTCAAAAGCTACGACTACTGCCCCAAAGGTCAGCAGTTCAAGTCCACCAGGTACTCCTTGGAAATCCTATGGTTTAGTTCTGCTCCATTCTTCAGCACTGCTGTCAGTCAGTACTCACTCCGTAGCAATGAGTTTAACCCTACTGCTTGTCTACAAGGAGTGTGACCCATCTTTACAAAAAAGACACTTCACAAAGCAGTGGGCTTAGTGGATTGCCTACTGCCTATCCTCATGTATCTCTGGAAATACAATAAATGCACTTCCAGAACAGGTATACAGCTCAGATTCGAACAAATCAAATCAGGCTACAGGCTCTTTATATTTAAGAGAAATGAAGTTCGGATCCTTTTGTGTTTGCGTTTTCAGGTGTTACGCTCACATCCTTGAATTACTCAGTGACTTTCTCACCTGACAGCAGTCTGCAGAATTCCTAATAGCCTACCTCTGAATTAATAAACCATAGTTCCCGTGAACCTGCTTACTTCATTGTTCAGCAGCAAACTCATCTTGGAAAGCCTCAGGAAGTTTGGTTTCTTTGAACCTTTCAACACATTATCCAGAAATTGATTCAGTAATGATTCATAACAGATGGCAGGTTTGTAACTAAGCACACAGCCACGTTTAAAATTACATAATGATGTTTGCACTCACCTGAAAGAGTCTCAGAACTTTTACCAGTCCACCAATTTCATTTTTCAAGGAGAACACGACTGCTGTCTTGCCACTTTCAGTGGCAGCTTCACTTTTGCTGTTTCCCTTGTTGCTTTTCTTGTCATCATTTTGGCCAGTGCTAGCTTTATTTAGCTTCAGAAGAGAAGAGAAAAAACATGAGCTGGAATCCAGAGTCCTTCATAATTAAGACTTTTTTTTTCTCTTTTAGCTATACCCTCAAGAATCCTACACACTCCATGTGAAGACGCAATGTCACTCAAAACTTGTGGCCATATATGTTCATCTAATTACTCTGGGAAACCCTGGTGGTGTCGTAGTTAAGTGCTGTGGCTGCTAACAGAAAGGTCAGCAGTTCAAGTCTACCAGGCGCTCCTTGGAAACTTGGTCACGTAGTTCTCCTCTGTCCACTAGGGTTGCTCTGAGTTGGAATCAACTAGAGGGCAGTAGAATTTACTCCAGGACAGTATTTTTCAGTGCTCTACAACATCATCTAGTGGCTGAAATTATAAAGAGATCATATTTGCTTCCCTTTAAGAGCAACAAAACGTAACTATTTTAAAGCATAAAGTATCATTTATGAATAATTCCCAGCTTTCTACTTTATTTTACAGTATAAAATTTGGCCTCTTAGTCTACTTATACAAAATCCACCCCATTGTCTTTGAGTCAATGCCAACTCATATTTACCCTACAAGACAGAGTAGAACTGTCCCACAGGGCTTCCAAGGAGCAGCTGGTGGACTGGAACTGCTGACCTTCTGGTTAGCGAACTGAATTCTTAACCTCTGCACTACCAGGGCTCCTTGTATCATACAGAAACTATAAAAGTTACAAAATATATCAAAAATGTAAATAAACATATTTTTCAGAATAATAAATTTAGCTTCAAATAAATTTTAAAAACAGCCATTTCATTCTGAAATATGGCAAGATACATTATATTGAAATTGAAGACATTATTTTCTGCAATTAGGTCCACATTGTTAAGAAAAATCTACCTGTAGTTCAGAAGATAGGAAAGTATTCCACTAAGACCATCTGCATCAGCATAAAACAGGTGAAAACTGTTAAGATTCAGCCACAAATAAAAGAAAAAGAAAAAGAAAGCTAATGTGCAGAAGCAAACAGCAGAAACTGAGCAACTATAAAGGACTGACACAGCCATTCAAGATAACGCAGTATGTGATTTATTAATAGCTATTACCCCTGTTTTAAAGGTTGACAGATGACAGATTTGAGTCATTCAGATCTACCGAAAGCTTAAACTTTCATTTGATAGATAAAGCAAAACCACAGTGCAGTTTTTTACATGCAAATACAGAGGAGGGCAAACAAAAAACGTGCTTCCTGGCAAGCCCTGATGCAATACCATCCCACCAGCCTAGTACATCCTCATGAAACTGGGAAGCATATGTTTGATCCAGAAACTTGTGGGACAGCAATTTGCCATTTTCCTCCTCTGATTCCTCTACTGGCTTTAGGTTTGCGTGTTAATGTTGTCTGACTCCCTAGATTTATATCTCATAGAAAAGATAGCAATGATATTTTATTATTTATGACTTGAGGGAAAGAAGGCATTTATGAGGACATTTGACAGTATGTTTAGGTCATTAAAAGCTCAAATGTATTAGTCCTCTCACAATCTGTCTCCTCACCATTTAACACATAAATCGTCCAGCAGCTTTTTCTACACACGAGGGTCGTACATTAACCATAACTCTGTTCTTTGTTTTCGTTCTAGCATTTTATTACAACTTCCAAATTCCTCTATGTAATATCTCATTCCAAATATTCATGATATTTAAGTGTTAGAAATTCATTTATGTTTTGATCTCATTTTTGCAAATTGATTTAAATCATTCTACAAAACTTGCCATGATTACTTTTTAATATTTTTAGCAGTAATAATACGTCAGCACAATGCAAGCCTCTGGCACTTATTTGGAGCAGCAGTACAGCAACAGATTGTCTTCCAAGATATAGACTGAACTGGAATTAGCTGATAAATCTTGATAGTGAAATAATACAACTTAATATTTCTAGTGGGTAAGAACTGGAAAACATCTTTCTTTCACTGCCATTTTGATTAAATCCTGTAATTATTACTGTAAATCAAGATCTAAAACCCTACAAAATATCTCTTTTTAATTCTGGTAATAGTTAGAACATAAAAACTTTAAATATTGAGACTTTAAATTACTCCAGCCATTGAACTGGGGAATAAAAAGGAGTAATGAAGAATACAGAAAAACTTTTGAAATGAGCTCGACTGCTCTTTCATTTCGATAGCCTGCATCTATACAGACAAGAAAAAAAAAAATACTACTATTTACACACTTTGTAAATGGAATGGGGTGTAGGAGAAGCAATAATCTTGAAAGAAATCTATCTAATGTCTTCCCTCTCTTCCTCCTCGTAATTGATGGCCTTTCAAAAATTGTTTGCTTGTGGATAAAAGGTATTGTTTACACTTGCTACTAATTTTAAGGAACTTATTAACTTCATACGCATAAACTTTGAGGAAAGGAAGTTTAAGCAAGTAGACACTGGTACCTGTTGTACTTTACGGAGGGAGGAAGGAGAGGTAGGTAGGATGGAAAGATGATAAAGGAAGAAGGAATTGAAGTGTGTGTGTTCATGGTAAACCAGGTGTCCGGATGGTGAGGCAAGGACAGTGTCTACCCTAGAAGACTCTCTTCTTGAGAGTGTCAGGTACACAGTACTCACTGTTAAGTTGCCAGGTAGCTCTTCGGACACTGCTGAATCCAGGGAAAGCCCTCTCCTTGCCCAGTATTTACTGGAAAACATCATCATTGCAGGCTGCATGGATCCTGGTGTAACTGTCTTTCTCTGCAGCAGAGGGGTCTAGAGGGTGAGTCGCAAGGCTGGTGGAGATTGAGAGAGGAAGGGGTATGCAATCAGCAGGCAGTTTGGGTTGCTTTCCAGAATCCCGGTGGAGAAGAAAAAGCAGTGCAAACCTTCTCATCCCCTAGCTCCTTTATATGAGTGACTGGGGACTGATGGAAGGCTGATTAGAAAGAAATTCATTTCTGGCTGCTGATGGTCACAGTTAGATTACAGACCTACAGCCTGGGGTTATCTGTGCTCTGATACAATTTGTTGCATAGGTTGAATAGCTGCTTGAGTGGGAGTGGTGGAAAACAATACACAAGGGGGTCTTCTTTGTACAAGAAAAACATCTGCTTCTGAGATAAGGGATCCTCTCTCATACCTGCTAATGGCAAGTTAACCTCAGCCTTCAAGTGAAGTGAATTCAAAGGCTTTGTACTTTCTGCTTTTGAATGCCTTTCCAAAAAGAGGAAAATAATTTAAGAAAGATCAGCACTGTTGAATCCTTAAGCCATTTCACTGTATGTTAATAAGCTGTTTCTGACCTGATGTGTGCATTAGCATGTGTATGTGTGTGTGTCATGGTTTTCTTTAAAAAAATCACTGCTTCCTAATCAAGTGATACCACTACATAGTGTAGTGTTCAGGCAATTATACTGTAAAGAAAATGTGAGGCTTTGATTTAGCCACATACAGATACAGCTCATAGTTCAGACTCTAACCCTAAAATTTACCTCACTAAAGTAGAAAGTTAAAGAATACTAAATTCTTCTGGATCAGTAGTTCTTTGATGCTCTTGATGGTTACTGAATTTCACCTCTCTGTAACTAGGTCAAATCAGCAATTTGACATACACAGATCAATTGACGTACTTATTATTCAAGCTCGGAAAAGTCATAAAATTCACTGTACCATGAGAAAACATCAACTTCCAGAAGATGGAAGACCCTTGACCAAATGTTCTCATCTATCTAAAATTATACAAGGTCTGGGACTACACAAGGTGAAAATCTTCAAAACAGGAATGGATGAACTGTTGGTAACTGAATTTTAGTCATTTCTAAGAGTCTTGTGGGAGTGTGATTACATTAATCTAATTCTATAAATATCATTTGACTTGCATTTTCTCTAAAGCTCAGCTCTGACCAGCAATATAAAAGGCAAGTTTAAAAACATTAATTAAAACAATGATAGAGCTAATATTACTAAGTCTTCAGTATTTGTCAATCTATTCTAAGCATTTTTGTACCACGATGTCGTTCATGATCACTGCACCAGTTACAAAGCAGTCCATTTTATACACGGAGCAACTACGTTATAATGACTTTAAGTCATTTGCCAAAGGTTCACACAGCTAAGGAGTAGCAAGACAGCTTATGAATTTGGGGACTTTACCTCCAGGACCTCTGCTTTCAACAATTATGTCATACATGCTCTCAAGGAAAGATATCCGGAAGAAGGAAAAACATGTTAACAAAAGTTTAAGTGCCAGAGGTCACACAAAATTCTTTCAGCAGTAACAGATTCTTGGGGAGATGTGTAACTCAACAAAGAATTGTTATGCACACTCTCTGTTAGGCACTGACACTGAGTCCTGAAGATGCAAAGATAAATGAGATAGTTCCTACCCTCAAGAAGATCACAGTCTAACTGAAAGAACGGACATGTGAATAGATGAGTGAAACACAATGTACTGGCTTTTCTGCAGGAGACATTAGCAGCGCAAGAAACAGAGTGCTTGAGGCTGCATTAGAAGTGTTGCCTGAACTGAATTTTTAAATGTGATTTTGTCATAACTAAAAAAGCATAAACAGCAAAATATCAGCTGGACAACTAGCACTGGGACTGAGATACTGGGCTTGAAGACAAGGGACCACAGTTTCTGGGGACACTGTCATGGTTTGAATTGTGTCCCCCCAAAAATGTGTGCAGCCATGTGGCTGGGATATGGTTCCCAGTATCTTGGAAATGTCCTCCATTGTGCGGTTTTGCTAACCTGTATGTTAAAGGATTAGGGTGGGGCTGTGAATTCCTGCTATGGGGGAAGTTTCCCTGGAGTATGGCTTGCCCCACCCTTAATGCTTTTAGCTTGCAAGGAATAAAAGGAAAAAGAACCAAGGACAATTTGAGAACCTCGCTACCATCAAGCAAGCAGCACCGGGAGCAGAGCACGTCCTTCAGACCAGAGGTTCTTGTGTGAGGACGCTCCCTGGACAATGACTGATGCAATACCGGACTTTCCTCCAGAGCCGTCAAGGGGAAAGTCTTTCCCTGGAGCGGACACCCTGAATATGGACTTGCAACCTACCGGACTGTGTAAGAATAAATCTTTCTTTGTTAAAGCCATCCACTCTGTGGTATTTCTGTTAGAGCAGCCCTAGCTGACTAAAACAGACACCTATGTCATTTGGCACATCATAATCCACACAGACAATGTTCTATTCCCGACTTTATAAGTTGCAACTGGAGTCTTAAGAACTTGGGAGCTGGCCATCTAAGACACAGCAGTTGATCTCTTACTGTCCAGAGCAAAGGAGATTTAAGAAAACTAAAGACTAATAAAACAATTAGACTAAGGGACCACAAGCACCACAGCCTCCACTAGCCTGAAACCAGCGCTCCATTACCACCCCTGACAGTTCTGACCAGGATCATAATAGTAGGTCAGGGACAGAGGGAAAGAGAAAATTCCGACTCACAAATAAAACCACACCTACTGGTCTCACAGAGACTAGTGGAACTCCCCTGGCCCTTGGACACACTTCAAACTCAGGAGTCTCGATCCCTGAGATGACATTACAGCCATACAATAGGCAGGCCTGTAAAATGAACAATAACATCATGAGGAATGCACACCTCGGAACAATCAACTGTACAAGATCTAAAATTTTCCCAGAAGCCAAGTTCAGAAGGAGGGGAGTGGCAATAAAGTGGGGCGAATGGACACCAGGAAGGAGGAAGGGGAGAGAGTAGTGGCATGGTCCTGGGTTTGCAACTAACGCCATGAAAAAAGTTGTGTATAAATTGTTGATCGGGAAACTTACTTGTTCTGTAAACTTCCACTTAAAGCCACAATCAAATGTTGAAAACAAACAAACAAAAAACCCTCGTAAGAAAGAACAGCCTTCTCTTTCTACCATGGTAGGGTACTGGTTCTTGAACAGTTATTACTTGGAGTAAAATGTGAATCAGAATTTTTAGAGATCCCAGTTTACCTAATTTGGAGTAAACCAGGATTAGGAGCTGGGGAGGATGTGCCTGAGGCCAGGGTTCCTGCGCAAAATTAGAAAGCTAGAAAAATCTTCTGTCTAGGCTGCCTCTTCCTTATGCCACATACCTAAAGTACACGCTGTTCTCTTGTCTGTCTGCCTCACTTCATCACTTAAAATTCACCCTCAGAACCTCATTCACACTGAGGTGTTGATAACTGGTTACAGTCCAACACAGCTATTCTCATCAACACGTGAGGTAGGTGGAAATTAACCTGTTACTAACAATAAAGTGCTGAAGTTTGAAATAACTTGCTTTTTAATAAATCTGAGTTGACTCAAGTTTACCCCTAAATAAATGAATGTTTGAGTTTGCATCTGTAAGTCAGAAGTAATGAAAAAGAGTAGAGAGGTGATTCCAGGTAGACGGAGCAATATGAGAAAACAGAGAGAGAACTACTGTTGCTTCACAGTGGTGAAGAATAGGTTTGGGCCAAATGTTCCAGCGAGAGGCAGGGCCGAAGAGGTTATCAGGGTCCAAAACACGGTAAACCTGTAGTGACATTATATGAGTTTTGTACTTTATCACCAAGGCCTTTAGGAAGAGAACAGTTGGAAAGGCTGACCCAGGACAACTGCTAGAAACCATGTTGACATTTTAAAAAGGGACAGCTTGGGGAACTTCAAGATGAAAGACAGAAATCACTTAGGACTTGAAGTCTAGTAAGGGGATGAGGACCTGGGCTACAGCAACAGCTTTAAGGGTGTGCAAGGAAAAGGAAAAGAGAAGGTGGTAAAATTCATATGACAGGCTCCCTATTTAGATGTAGAAATAGAAAAAGGGTGTCAGAATAATAGCTCCTAAGTTTCTGACTTGGGTGACCAAGTGAGTAATAGTGTCATTTCACTGAACTAGACTTGACAGGACGATAGCAGTTTAGGAGGATGTTTTTGAAAGTTAGGTTTGTTACATACTGCATGTGAACCACCAAGTAAAGCTGTCTAATAAAATTTGGATATATGAATCTAAAACTTGAAGTGAGACATGAGCCAGACACAGAAATTTGTGGCATATCTTCCAGCCTCACAGCAACACACAAGCCATCTCAGTAGGACAAACGAAGAGATACATGGGGATAAAAATTTAGGTATTATCAAATAGCCAAAGCTATGCACATATATTTTCCCTCATGGAGAATATGTTGTTTCAGAAAACAGCCAAGAACAGAACCCTGGGGAACACTAAATTTTCAGAAGCAATGAAAAAAAGTTTTTTTAAGGATAAGAAAAAGTTCAGAAAGGTAAGAAAAGAAGAATCAAGGGAAGATAAGTTGTTAAAAGACAAATGTAAAACTTAAAAATAGGATGAAGTCCTGATTATTTGGGGCTCTGAATGCCAGGATAAAAATTATATGTAAAGTGAAGGTGGTTATCACTTTTTTATGAATGAATGTGAGAGCTTATGAGGATTTAGTCTAGTGACTGTGTGACATAGACCAAGAAGGCACGGGGAAGGCTCATTAGAGGATACAGAGATGATGATTAGTAGAGTGGCAAGCAGTTACAAATAGAAAAAGGGATATCAAAATAAGATCAACAGGGCATTGGTGGCTCACTGAACATTATATCTAAAAAGAAGGAGCAAAAATAAATAAAAAGGAGGAGCCAAAGACAAGAGAAAAGCTGTTAAGCTTTTTGACTTCATGGAAACAGTAATACTGCCAACCAAAAGAAGGAATTAGCTTTGGGGGGCAGGGAGAAGTTTTAGCGATAGTAAATCTGAGTTAACCCCAATACTATCAAATCATTTTAAATAGGATATAATTATAAACTTGGGACTGGAGTTTCAGAAATAGATCATAGTTGGGAGTAAAAACTTAAGTGTTTTTGTATCATAAGAATAACAACATGAACACTTTACAGGGTTGTTATGGCAATAAAATTGGATGTGTGTGAAGTACTTAACACAGTGTCTAGTCAGAATCGGGTATTTCCCTCTGTTAATTATCTCTCTGAAACCCAATCAAATCTGTTGCTGTTGAGTCAATTCCACTTCACAGTGACCTTCTGGGACAGAGGAGGACTAACCCACAGGGTTTCCAAGACCATAATCTTTACAGAAGGAGACGGTCATCCCTATTTTCTGCACAGTAGCCGGGAGGCTAGCAGCCAAGCCCTTCACTGCCACGCCAGCAGGGCTCCTACTTAATCTCCTGTTGTTAGGTGCTGTTGGATCAGTTCCAATTCATAGTAACCCTATGTAGAACAAACACAACACTGCCTGCTCGAGTGCCTGGTCTCAGTTGTTGCTATACGTGACTCCATTGTTGCAGCCATAGTGTCAGTCCACGTCATTGAGGGTTTTCTTTTTTTCATTGACCCTTTACTTTACCAAGCATGATGTCCTTCTCCAGGGACTAATTCCTCCTGATACTATCTCCAAAGTGCATGAGATGATGTCTCGTCATCCTCACTTCTAAGAAGCATTCTGGCTGTACCTTTTCCAAGACAGACATGTTTGTTCTTCTGGTAGTTCATGATATATTCAATACTCTTTGCCAGCACCATAATTCAAAGGCATTAATTCTTCTTTGGTCTTCCCTATTCATTGTCGAGCTTTGTCATTCATATGAGGTGACTGGAAATACCACGGCTTGAGTCAGATGCACCTTAGTCCTCAGAGTGATGTCAGACACTTCAGAGGTCTTTTGCAGCAGATTTTGTCAAGGCAGTACGTCGTTTGATTTCTTGACTGCCATTTCCATGGGTATTGATTGTAGATCCAAGGACAATGAAATCCTTTCTCCATCTATCATGACACTGCTTATTGGTCCAGTTGTGAGGATTTTCATTTTAATTATTCCCATTCTGCTAAAAATGAAGAATGCACATTGCTTTGTTTTGTGATTGTATTTCTGTAATTATTTGCTATACTGACTGAGAGGACCTAAGAATGATCAGTTTTCATTAGTAAGAAAAATATGATGTATCTTACATTTATGTTCTCATAACCATGTTTTAATAATAACACTCACAAAGAGACTGAGAAAGAAGAAGAACATCTAAGCCCAACTTGAGGAGGACAAAACTAAGATACAAAGAGGATAGTGATTTCTTTTGCAGCTAATGAGACCATGGCTCAAATGAAACCAGAATTCACAGTTCAGATTTAAGATCAAAATGACTTCAATCAATGGGAAACAAACCAAATGATGAGCCAAATCTGTACTTACAGGATAATACGTTTGGGAGGGGAGGGGAGCAACCCACATAGCTTTATGATTTAAAACAATGGGCTGTGGTGTTTGTCCATTTGTTGTCTTAATCATCTAGTGCTGCTATAGCAGAAATACCACAAGTGGATGGCTTTAACAAAGACAAATTTATTCTCTCGTAGTCTACGAGACTAGGAATTTGAATTAAGGATGCTTCCAGGTGAAGGCTTTGTCTGTTGGCTCTGGGGGAAGCTCCTTGTCATCAATCTTCCCCTCTCCTAAGAAATTCTCTGCACAGGGACCTTAAGTCCAAAGGATGCACTGTTCTCCTAGTTTTTGTTTCTTGGTGGTATGAGGTCCCATCTCTCTGCTTGCTTCTCTTCTTTACATCTCAAAAGAGACTAATTTAAGATACAACCTAATCTTGTAGAATAAGTCTGCATAATTACTTGTAATCCCACTTCATTAACGTAATAGAGGTAGGATGTACAACTCACAGGAAAATCACGTCAGATGACAAAACGGTGAACAATCACACAACTCAAGGAACCACAGACTAAGTCCATATACACACTAGGGGGATACAATCCAATTCATAACAGTTGCTACCAGATATTAACTATGATAGCATTAACTGAAGGATTGATCATGCCAGATCTCCCTCATATTAAACATTTTAGATATTACTCCATACACTTCTCAGAAACTCTGGTAGCATAGTGGTTAAGAGCCACAGCTGCTCACCCAAAGGTCAACAGTCCAAATCCACTGGGTACTCCTTGGAAATTCTATGGGGCAGTTCTACTCTGTCCTATAAGATCACTGAGTCAGAACTGACTTGACTGCAATGGGTTTGGTTTGGGTTCACATACCTCTCACAACTCTGTGAGTTAAGTATTTTCCCCATCTACAAATTGAGACTGAAGTTTCAGACATCTTAGGGTCACAAAATAAGAAACCACTAGGCCAGGTTTCAAATCTGTGATTATCTGACTCCAAAAAGTGTGCTGCTACCCTTCTGCTTTATGCTTGAAAAGGAAGTGGGCACTTTCTGGTATGGGCAATTCAATCAATGCATTTCACCCCCTCCTTTTTTTTTTTTTTTTTTTTTGTTGTTGTTGTTGCTTTTTTCCTGACATCTATTTTCCAGTTTATAGGATAAAGTTTATGTTCTTTACAAGAGTGTAAAGCCGTCTGTAAGGAGGCCCAAACATTCATTTCTCACCCTCACCCTGGACCCAGCTTGAACGCTTTGAGGAGATAAATTCCTAAAGCAAGCTATACTATCACCCAGAAGTACCATCTAGCAACCCAGTTCACATTATTTGTGTTTACATAGTTATTGGAACCTAAATGGTAGCCAAGAAACTTCGGATGAATAGCACAAAAATTAGAAGAAAAATAAATGTAAAATTTTCTAAGGTTTTTTTAAAGCAAGTTTAACAGTGAAAATCTTTTTTTTTTTTTCTTTTAAATCCCTAGTGATGCTCTCAATGTGACCGTACTTAAGCTAAGTTTAGGAGATTTAGGAAAGAGGTTAGCCAAGAGGAGGGACTGTTGGACCAACTCAGGCTTCTCATGAGTTCACTTCACAGACAAAATGAAATGCTCATGATTCCAGCCCCCTCACAGAATAAACTCCCACTCTTCTAAACTTACCCTTTTCTGCCTAATTCTAAACAGAGGAGGGACATGGAAAACTCAGCAACTCAGACATGTGAAAAACACGACAATTCAAATTTAGAAAGTAAGCAAAAATAAACAGGAATTTCTGTGGTGAACAAGACAATCTCCTTTATTTAAAGTTTTAAATAAGAAAAGTTAAGCAAGAAAAGGAGGGTGGAGGCTGATGTCTAGAAAGACTCAGTTGTAGGCCTGTTGGGATGAAAGAGTATCATTTAGGAAACTCTCCCCTGCCTGAGTGATGGCTCCAGAATTCAGCCATCTGAACCCAATCCACTGGATCTCAGCTGAAGTAATCTTATTCCTTAAATTCCTTCCCTAAGAAGAGATATGCCTCTACCAAGAATCAACCCACTCATTCTGTAAGTTGTTTTGTAAAGTAGGGTTTCCTTAGTGGTACTTTTCAGGAATGAAATGTTAATTGAAAAGGATTATCTGCCCTTGTAGGTGGAGCAAACAGTTTGAGCATGACTGCTAACTTAAAGCTGGGCTGTTCAAGCCCACAGAACGTAGGTCTGGCCATCTGCTTCCTTTTAGGTTACAGCCAAACAAAACAAAACAAAAAATTCTATGGAGCAGTTAACTCTACACTGGCACACGTGGAGTCACCATGGATGGGAATCAACTCAACAACAGCATTGTCACCAATCAATAAAATGTTGGTACAAGTCATACTAAACAGAAAGTTTAAAGCATAATTTGGAAAACACTCTTAACAGGATGCTAAGGAAGCTACTGAAAATCACAATTAGGTTTACCCCCTTTGCAAATCCACTAGCCTTTAACCAGAGCCTAAAGCTGTGTAAACCAAAAGATAATAAATATTCGTTCCAAAGTTATTCAGAAGTTGCATTTAAATTGAGCAAGTTAACAAAATTCCATTTTTAGACTTCTTTACACCCCGACATGTGCATAAGAAAACAGTCATCTTGGATTTTGTCTTTTTTAGATGGGGAGTACAAGAGCCTCCACATGATTCTAACAGTGTTACTTCTATTTTTCTTTAGCATTACAAAAAGTAAAAGTACTTAAGCAATTTCACTCACAAAACTTCATAATTTTTGCATTACTGATTTGAATTAGATGCTGTTAACTGCTAATGACTTTCTTGTCAGCAAATACTACACACTAGGCTCAAGTAACACTTGACTCAGCTAACAAAATACATTTGGCCAAAGTTTGTGCATGTTCTCCTTGCTTCTGCTCCTGCTTACGGAATGTACTACAAATGCTGAGCACTCACAAGTACTTTGATGGCTTCTCCACTGAAAAGTGATTAGTGACATCCACAGGAGACATCTAGTCCTTGATACACATCAGGCAACACAACCTCTCAGGCAATCTGAAGACACAACTATTTGAGTTTCTAACCCAAGCCAAACCCACTGCCGTCAATTCCAACTCACAGCAACCCCATAGGATAGAGTAGAACTGCTCCAGAGTTCCAAGGAACACCTGGCAGATTTGAACTGCTGACCTTTTGATAGCAAACGTAGCATTAAACCACTACACCACCAGGGTTGTCTTGTGTTTCTAAAGCACTCATTAATTCATTGCTGCTTGACTGGAATCAAACTGGTATAGTGTTGGCGGTGCCTATTACTGACGTCATAGCAGAAGTGTCTTCGAGGTTAAACCAGGCTTTTCAATTTAAAAAGCTGAAATAGAATGGCACTGCTTGCTGATCACATCTAAACTTACTGTGATTTGTCCTTCTCATTCTGTCTTCTTTTGCACATACAGATATATGAACACTGTTTTACATATCTGGGAGGGAGAAGCATACTTTATTGCTTACCTCCTATTATCCTAACAGTAGAATTTTATCTATAGGCATTGAACTTCAGGTAAATGTACTTCAGTCAGTTCTTAGAAAAACACCTTTTATCATCAACTTTCCTTTGTGATGAGTCCATAGACATTAACTCTCCACAGGCTAAAGAAGATGCTTTGCGTATCCAAGAGGTGGCAGCAGTAGGTCCAGCCTAACTTCCCATTCCCCAACCTCTGACATCTAAGGACTGAATCTTCTTTTTTTTAAATCAAGATGAACAGCCTAATATAAAGGAGTGTACTTACATAAATAGTGAGAAAAACATTTGTAATCAGAACAACTTCTAAAAATTTACAACTTCAAATCCCCATAAGGTCCAAACGGAATCTGGCCAAATACAGCTCCATCTTTCAAGAGCCAGTGCACTGACATTAAGAGTACGAATACAGAAGTGGATGCTGATGGAAGCTTCATTTTAACTAACTTAATGTTCCATGTTCAGAAGTGACACTGAGTTTTTTCTTCAAAATGTCTAACAAACCAAAAACCAAACCCACTACTGTCAAGTTGATTCTGACTCATAGTGACCCTATAGGACAGAGAACTGCCCCATAGTTTCCAAGGAGTACCTAGTGGACTCCAACTGCTAACCTTTTGTTAGCAGCCGTAGCACTTAACCACTGCACCACAAGAGTTTCCAAAGTGTCTACAATTGAGGAGAAATGCTAACAAGATAGGCTAACTTGATTGTCATCACTTTTTACTAACAATACTGATCAGAACTCGAGCAAATCCTCCTAACAAAATCAAGGAATTACTTTTAAAACTCTGGGGGTTATGTATCTGACCAGAAATCAAAGTATTAACATAGGAAACACAACAAGATGTAAAAGCAGACCTCTAACTTGAGAGCACAGGAAATCTCCTGGAAGCCTGTTTAAACGCAGATTCCTCGGCCCTGCCTCCAAAGATTCTAATTTAGTTAAGTTTGAAGTAAAGCCTAGATACGTATTTTGATAGTACAGTCCAGGGATCTGGAAATGAGCACTTTGGAGACATTTGTAGTTTATAGGCCTGGTCCTGCACCATCTACGTGATCGGTTGTAGTTCAGGCTATGACCAACAGGATTTTCAGTGGCTGACTTCTGGAAGTAGACCATGAAGCCTTTCTTCCTAGTCCATTTTAGTCTGGAAGTTCTGCTGAAACCTATTCAGTGTATAGCAACATGCATGTCATCTCCACTGACAAGTGAGCAGCAATGTGCATGAGATGCAGTGGCCAGAAATCAAATCCAGCTCTTCCATGTGAGAAGCAAGAACTATACCACTCCCCTAGTTGCCACTGAGTCAATTCAGACTCACGGTGACACTCTGTGTCCAAGAACTATGCCCCATAGGCTTTTCAATGGCTCTTTTTTCAGAAAGTGGACCACCAGGCTCTTCTTCTAAGGTGTCTCTGGGTAGACTCGAACCTCCAACCTTGAGAGGAAATAACTGTTAGTACTACCCATGGATTATTTAGCATCAATAAAAATCTTAGAAATGTTAAGTACAGCAAAAATCTGTCACTGTTTCCAAAATCTGATATTTCCTCACTGTTCAAAAAAGCTTCAGTCTCTCCCAACACAAGTTCCAGCGTCATTATTTAATGAGATGGAGAAACAAATCACCAATTTTGTTTGGAAAGGGAAGAAGCCCCGGATTAGTAAAGTATTACTGAAGAACGCCACACTGGGAGGCCTCTCATTACCAACTTCAGAACCTATTACACTGTCACAGTGGTCAAAACAGTCTGGTATTGATACTAGGACAGATCGACCAATGGAACAGAATTGATGACACCACCTGCCTATAAACAGTTCGAGAAAAGTCCTAAGACATTAAACTGCGGTAAAAACAATCTCTTCAACAAATGGTACTGGCAAAATTGGATATCCATCTGCAATAAACTGAAACAAGATCCATATCTTATACCTCATACAAAAACCAACTCAAACTGGATAAAAGATCTAAATATCGAATCTAAAATGATAAAGCTCATCCACGAAAAAACAGGAACAACAATGGAAGTTTTAATACACAATGTGGACAGAGTTCAGAATCTCTCAAACAAACCACAATCAACAGAAAACAGATAAATGGGAACTGTTAAGAATCAAACACTTCTGCTCATCCAAAGACTTTATTAATAGAATTAAAAGGCCACCTACAGAATGGGAAAAAATATTTGGCAACTCTATGCCAGACTGACACCTGATTTCCATAATCAATAAGGTACAACAAAATATAAACATGAAGAAGATAAATCATCCAATTAAGTGATGGGCAAAGGAGATGGACAGACATTTCTCTAAAGAAGAGATTCAGGCAGGACATGTTCACAATCATTAGTTATTAAAGAAATTCAAATCAAAACTACAATGAGATACCATCTCACCCCAACAAGGTTGGCCATGATCCAAAAACCACATAACAACAAATGCTGGTGAGGCTGTGGAGAAAGTGGAACTCTCCTACACTGTTGGTGGGGTTGCAAAATGGTCCAGCCTCTTTGGAAAGAAATCTGGTGTTTCCTTAAAAAAATGGATGTAGATATACCACTTAACCCAGTAATTCCACTACCAGGAATATATCCTAGAGAATCAAGGCCATTCACACTAACGGATACATGCACAAGAATGTTTATCACAGCACAGTCCACGATAGCAAAAAGATGGAATCAACCCAGATGCCCAACAACAGAGAAACAGATAGGTAAACTATGGTATGTATACTCAATGGAGCACTACCCAATGATAAAGAACAAGGATGATTCCAGGGAACCATAACCTGGTTTCAACTGGAAGACACTGAGTGAAGTTAGTCAGCAACAAAAGGACAAATATTGTATGAGACCCCTACAATAAGAAGTCAAAAACAGACCTTGCATAGAGGAAAAGACTCTTTGATGGCCGCAAGGGAGGGGAGGGAGGGAGGGAGGGCAGGGGGAAGGGTTTAGATAGTTGGTAGAAACTTGGTTGGGTGAAATCGGTGATAGCACACATTAGAAACAAGAGCAATATTAAGTGGACTTCAGAATAACTTGAGTACTCCTTCCATCTTAACCCAATACTGCAAGGACAGAGTAGTTGGGGCAGTGGGCAGGGGACCACGCTCTTAGGCAAAATTGAGGCCAATTGGCACAATTAGCATTTTGCTAAGAGGGCTCTCTGCACCCCACATTGGTGAGTGGTGTCTGGGGTCTTGAAAGCTGCCAAGCTGCCATCAAGGGCACAGCAAATGGCCCCAACTCAGCAGGAACGGACACTCACCGAGGACCAAAATGACATGGGGTAAAGATAACCCAGAAGACAGAGAGACCCACATGAGTGGGTGCCTACATCGACTTAGGACCGGAAGAACCAGATGGTGCCTGGCCACCACCAGTGACAGCCACGACGGAGCTCACAAAGTTGAGTCTCACTGGCAACACAAGAATAAAAAGGGGTGTACCCTGAGATCTCCACTGAAAGACTGCAAATGATGGTCCAGGGGCCTCAGATTTCCCCTGGGAGCACAGCTCCTGGTCTTGATGCTGCCCTTGCCCATAAACCATAATGAAGGTCCACTCTTCGGACAGGAATGGATTGGACTTGGCGATTCAGAGCAACCATATATTGAGCTCACTTTATGGTTCTGTGCATCAATAGGACATCATGTTGCTGACCTCTAGCTGGAGGAAGGCGAGTGGGTGTAGAGGAAGGGAAAGGAGACTGTTGGGAGGATGAGACACGTAAGGAGCGGAGAGGAATAGTGTGCTGTCACCAGGCAGGGAGAGCAATGAAAGCTGCATATAGATGGGCATGCAAATTTATATGCGAATGTATACTTGCACTCAGTCATTTAAAAAAGAAAAAAGCTTCAGTCTCTCTAATAATCAGGAGCCAAGCTCCCAACATTACAGACACGAAGAATCCTAGACACATGACACAGTCAAACAGGGACGATCTTAAATAAAGCTTCCTACAGATTCATACCCAAACTGCAAGTATTTCTATAGGTTAAATTAGAAACTGTCTAAATCGTGACAAGTATCAATACTATGCAAAATATTTTCACAGAAGAGTGTGACAGTGCATCTTGGAAATACAAGTCTTTTGAAAGTCAGACTAACAAATACACCTGAAATATCTGTCAATCTCAATAGCTCAAGTTTCACTAGTACTTGCTAACAGGATTTATAGATGTCTGATCAGCACTTCAGCACTATATGTATTACTATCACTTCCACATCAAAAATGTACAGCTAGTTAAAGAAATTCAAATCAAGACAACAATGAGATACCATCTCACCCCAACAAGATTGGCCATGATCCAGAAAACACAAAACAACAAATGCTGGAGAGGCTGTGGAGAAAGTGGAACCCTCCTACACTGTTGGTGGGGTTGCAAAATGGTCCAGCCTCTTTGGAAGGCAATCTGGCGCTTCCTTAAAAAAATGGATATTGATATACCATTTGACCCAGTAATTCCACTACTTGGAATATATCCTACAGATTCAAGGCCTTTCACACCAACGGACACATGCACCAGAATGTTTATCGCAGCACAGTCCACAATAGCAAAAAGATGGAATCAACCCAGATGTCCAACAATAGAAGACTGGATAGGTAAACTGTGGTACATATACTCAATGGAGCACTACACAGTGATAAAGAATAACGATGATTCCAGGAAACATCTCCTAACCTAGTTTCAACTGGAAGACATTATGTTGAAAGTAGTCAGCGACAAAAGGACAAATACTGTATGAGACCTCTACGATAAGATCTCAAAAACAGACTTGTGTATAGAAGACTCTTTGACAGCTGCAAGGGAGGGGAGGGAGGGAGGGTGAGGTGGGGAGGGTTTAGTTTAGATAGTTACTAGCAATCTAGTTGGGAGAAAGCAGTGACAGCACACATTAGGAACAAGAACAACATTAAGTGGACTTCAGCATAACTTGAGTACTCCTTCCATCTTAACTCAATATTGCAAGGATAGAGTAGCTGGGGCGGGGAGCAGGGGACCATGCTCTTAGGCAAATTCCAGGCCAATTGGCACAACTAGCGTTTTGCTAAGAGAGCTCTCTGCACCCCACATTGGTGAGTGGCGTCTGGGGTCTTAAAAGCTGCCAAGCTGCCATCCGAGGACACAGCAAATGGTCCCAACTCAGCAGGAACGGATGCTCACCGAGGGCCAAAATGGCATGCGGTAAAGACAACCGAGAAGACAGAGAGACCCACAAGAGCGGGTGCCTACATCGACCTGGGACCGCAGGAACTGGATGGTGCCCGGCCACCACCAGTGATAGCCACGACGGAGTTCACAGAGAGGAGCCTCACTGGCAACACAAGAATAAAAAGAGGTGCATCATGAGATCTCCACTAAAAGACCTCAATTGATGGTCCAGCGGTTTTGGGGTTACTCTGAGAGCATGGCCCCCTTCCCTGATGCTGCCCTCTCCCATAAATTATAACTAAGGTCCACTCTTTGGACAGGAATGGATTGGACTTGGCAAGGCAGAGTGACCATATATTGGAAGCACTTTATGGTTCTATACATCATCTTGCTGACCTCTGGCTGGAGGAAGGGGAGTGGACGGAGAGGAGGGGAAAGGAGACTGTTGGGAGGATGAGACAGGTATGGAGCAGAGAGGAATAGTGTGCTGTCACCAGACAGAGAGAGCAGTGGAAACTCCATATAGGGGTGCATGTAAATTTACATGTGAATGTACATTTTCACTCAGTTGTTAAATAAAAATAAAAATAAAAAAAAAAAATGTACAGCTAGACCCGTATCGGTGAGTGGAGTGTGGGGTTTTAAAAGCTAGCAAGCTGCCACCTGAAGTACACCAAATAGTCCCAACTCTGCTGGAACAGATGACCACCAAGGACAACAATGACCTGAGGGAAAAAGAGCCCACAAGACAGAAGAATCCACGTGAATGGGTGACTATATCAACATGCAACCAGAAGAACCAGATGGCACCAGCCATCACCAAGGACAGCCGTCGTGGGGCTCACTGTCAAGTCTCAGTGGCAACATGAGAAAAAGAGGGGTACACCCTAACAACTCCACTAAATGATAGCAATTGACGGTCTGAAGGCCTCGGAGTTCCCCTGGGGGCATGGCCCCTAGACCTGACACTGCCCCTGATCATAAATCATTACTGAGGTCAACTCTTCGGACACGAACGGACTGGATTCAGGAACACAGAGTGCCCATGTCTTCTGTGCACTTTACGGTTCTATGCGTCTACAGGATGTTGTCCTACTAGCCTCTTACTAGAAGGGAGTTGAGAGGCTGAAGAGTAGGTGACAGGGTTGTTAAGAGGATATGACATGTACAGAACAGAAAGGAGGAGTGTGCTGTCACTGGGCAAGGAAAGCAGAAGCAGCCGCAGACAGGCAGACATGCAAATTTAAATTAGACTGTACACTTTCACTCAATCACAATTTAAAAAAATGTACAGCCAGAATGCAAACTGTTTACTAAAGACTATGTTTTAATAAATAATTTTATAATAAAACTTGACAGAAGTTCAACTTACTAAATGTGTTAAGATTTTCTAAAAACTCCAAAGTAAATATCACATTTACGTAGCAGGAAAAAAGTTAACAAAACCCAGCGGCCAGGAAGAACAAGGAGGACATCAAGATGTTCTGAACAATTTCCTGGACAGCAGGAAATGAAAGACTGGAGATGCTGAGTTTTTGATCAGTTTACTTTTTTTTTCTTTTCCTCCTGAATAGGCTTACTCATTATTAACTGATGAAAGATAACACACATATAATATTAAAAACTAAAATGTAATGGTTCTACTGTCAGGACTGTCAGTTAGTGCTCATGTAGGGAAAAAAGTTCATGTGATTCTCTAACTTTGGGGGAAAAAACACTTACTGGCCATTTTAGAACTGTGTAAAACTTTTCCTCTGTACTATTAGCCCCAATTGTAGGGCGCTGCTTTACTCAGTCTGGTAATTACACCCTCCAAGGCAACACTCGCCCACTTCCATGCTGATTTTCTTTTCCGGTTACACGAAGCATCATGTTTCTCATTCTCACAACTCATTCACACAAACTGTTAATCACACAGAAATACCAGACAAATGATACCCATTTTGGATTTATTTTCTCTGAAGAACTAAGCAAACTACTTCTAAGTATAACTGAAAACGCTACTTCAACTTTCAATTTATTTTAATGATATGTACAGGAGTTAGCAAATTACAATCAAACTGGAATCAGTTATGTTAATTCCACATAACTTAAAATCATGCAACACTGCATGGTAAAAACAACAGCTTCGTTCATATACAAAAAAGTATCAATTGAACTTACTTGAACTTGTGATATCTTGAAATTTTTGACGTAAGTATTTTTCAAAGAGTATTTTATAAAAGTTTAAGGGCCTGATCAGTTAATGCACTAGTAGGAAATACAATAAACATTATTAGTCCAGCTACAAGCAATTCCAGACACAGAGTTGAATGTATTCTCATGAAATATGCTGGATTAAGAAAATAGTTTTTAAAAAGATCTCATAGTGAATCTATGTATTAATTTCGTCAAATCAGCCTGTATAAATCAATAGTCAAGTTTATTCAGTTAAAGAAAATATGCCTATCCTTTCTTATATTCACAAATAAGTACTTATATAGAGTCTTTATACACAAGTGAAGAAAAGTTTATTGTAAAAAATATGCTCCCAATTCACTTATGGTTGAAATAATTCTTCACCTAAACATTAAACTGCTTTGATGAAAATGCCCAAATTTAAATCACATTCAACCAGCATAAATATTTAAGCTGAGTATTTTTGTAAACAATCACAAAAAACATTTTCCTTCTATTTATTTTTATTTTGTCACTGGGTAACAATTTACTTCCGAGCTTAGAAAGCTACAGAAAGGCTCCATATTTAATTTAATCAAATCCAAACTCCACTAAGGGTAAACAAAGTGAATGTTTTTCAAAGTGCATAATTTCCAACTCATCCACTTGTAATATCATCCAATTCCAGTTCATCAGCAAGAACATAAAATATACTTGGCTATAAAAATACTAAGGAATGTTATTGAAAAGGAAAGGCTATTTGGTAGAAGTAAATACAAAAATAATTAGTTTAAATCTTTGTAAAGCTTTAATCCAAGAACATCACAGTACACTCTTTCCATAAACCTTAAAGCATGATCAATACCAAGATTTTCCATTTCCACCTTTCAAGTACTTGAAAACAGTTGCAACAAAGTGTCTTTTCAAGAATTAAGAATGATCATGCAGGTGTTAATCTGCTGACATTTGGGGAAGCTGTTCTCTGTACTGGGCTGTCATCTCTTGATCCACTGGCAGCAAGTGCAGCCAAGGAGTTACTGTGAAATGCAGATGGAGGACTAGTCACGCCAACATGGTCATCTTCACCAATATCTGAATCCGGTGTTGTACCTACACTGTCCTGAAGCCCCAGGATCTCACAAACTGCTTGCGGCAATTCCTGGAGAAGGAAAATCCAAGATAAAACCAACATTCATTATACAGGAAAATATTCACAAGGTAGTACTTCGGTTTACAATTACATTAATTCCAGAACTGCAGTACTTGTTCCAACACTGTGATTGTCATGTGCCTTCTTACATCTGCCTTTCTTGACTCCAAATGAAATCCTAAAATAACTCCAAGAATCAGTGCAGAAAGCCACCTTTTTTTAAGTAGTTCCCTAACCTCCTCTTCCAAATTAATCACTCTCCAGGCCACTCCACCATCTAGTTTTCTAATATTTGGCATTTATTCCCTTCTGCTTTTATTGTAGTATCTTAAGATCATCTTTCACTAAACACAGATTCCTTAAAAGAACAAAATCTCTGACATACAGAGTAGTTATCAAATAAATGTCTGCAAAACTATATGAACAAGTGACAGAAAAACCAAGTCAGAAGTCTCATTTAAATTGCAAAAGCCAAAATACATCAAAAGTATACTGACTTAAGTTTCAAATCAGATTGTAATACATCAAATTTGTCTTGTTTTATACATAATTAAGAACTCGACTAATACAAATATAATGACACAGACTAAATACTACTACTCATTTATTTCTGGTTAGCTTCTATCTTTACTTGGGGACACTGTCTATTTAATAAGTATTGCTATTTTATACTTGCTAATTCAACTGGGTAATATATCAGTGCTTAAATTCTATAGCTTCTTCACTTGTCTTGAAAATATTCTCATTACTTATGCCATTTTTGCATTATTAGATGCTTCCTATCTGGCATAATTAGTCAACTGTTTTTAATTAAGTGCTGTAAATCTATAATGGTAACCAAAATGCTAGCCAATACTTTGTCTGCCCTCAGCTTGTTAAAAATGCCATTAATTATACTTCTAAGAAAAATCTATCTTGATCTCAACCCACAAAAAAAAAAGAACCCATAAACACAAACACAAAGAAATCTTGCCAATTATTTAAAGAATTATATACCTTGCATTTTACCATCTGTACAGAAATTGCTTCCGCCTTGCATAGCACATCTTCCACATCAATTTTCATGGACAATTCATTGATATGCTAAAATGTAACAATAAAATAAAATGCTAATCTGAAACCAAAAGCACTGTTACATCCTACTATATAAACAACGTATTACCAGTTACGTTTTGCAGATGAAACTTTAAAAATATTTACATCCTGCAAACAAAAAAACTCTACATATTTCTCATCAGCTTATTTCAACTTTTAAAGCCAAAGAAGAGCTAATAAGCTCATGGAACATTAAATCCAGCAGCTGTCCCAGGTCTGCTATCTCACATTTATAAGCAAAAGACAATTATTTTTTAAATAACTAAACTACATAAAAGAGTTTATTTGCTGAATTTCCTTTTCTTCTTAATTAGCCAGGTAAAAATAACTGGCCAATATGTATTCATTCAACTGTCATTCTCAGAGTCAATTCCAGCATTAAATGTTATTGATACAATTTCAGTTACTCAAGAGACTCAATAAAGCTGCAAGCACATGTTCTCCTACACATCAGTATCACCAAACAGGGAAAAGAGTCAAAATAATTAAAATCAAAATTAAAGGAATAGCTACCTTAAGTATTTCATTAAAGCCATAATGTTTTTCCATTATTTGTTGCTTTTCTGATTCCAGAATAGCACAACAGAGAAGAAGATGGAAATTTTTACACGGCAGTTCAGTCCATATTACCTATAAAGAACAGAACTAATTAATAAACTTTATCAATTCTAAAAATATTTTCTTCACAGACAATGCTGAATTCAGGATGACTCCTATATTGTAGTGGTCAAGATTGTGTCAACTTGGCAACTTCATGTTTGGCTGCTGTACCAAGTGGCAGGGCTGGGCCTGTGTGGATTCCCTCCCCTCAGCTCTCAGCTCTCTGCTTTCCTGTCTGCTTATGTGACCAGCAGCTCCTGCTCTCTTTTGCATCTGGTTCCTGGGCCTGAATTAGCAGCTGTTGGATTCATTATCCCTTACAGCTGGTGAGAGAGAGTCCTGTTTCCTGACCTGCCAACCCTGGGTTTGCCAGCCCCTGCAGCTCTATGTGTCAGCAGAGACCTAGCAGTCTCACTGCCAGCTTGGGATTCCCTGACCTACACAGCCAGTGATCTAGAACTCTGGTCTCTGACCTGCTGACCTTGGGTTCACCAGCTCCTGTGGCCACATGAGGCTTGTGCCAGGACTTGGGACGTTCAGCTTCTACAACTGCATGAGCAGTTTCCTACATATACACCTTTCCTCATACCTTGTATATAAATTTTTCCTTGTAAATATACATGTTACTGGTTTTGCTTCCCTAGAAAACCCAGCCTAAAACAGAATCTGGTACCGACAGAGCAGGGTCCTACTCTAACAAATACCTAAATGTGGTAGCCACTCTGAAACAGTGAATAAATAGAAGATTCAGAACGAACCAAGGAGAACTGTTACCATCTAAGAAGTCGCAGATGGTGAGAAATGAGCAGCAGGGGACTGGTGGCAGCAGGAATGGCAGCAGCAGAACCAGAGGCAGCACTGGAGCCAATACATGGAGCAAGAAAGCTAAATGCCTGTGCACAGAGTTTTCCTGGTGGAACAAGGTGCCTCCAGGCACTTGAATCATTGGAGCTAGCCTTGCTGACCCACAGAGCGAGAGAGCTGAGTACCTTTGTGCAGAAGGCTTCCTAGCAGGCTGGGTTGCCTCCCAGCACTTGCTGACCCACAGAGCGAGAGAGCTGAGTGCCTTTGTGCAGACGGCTTCCTAGCAGGGTGGGTTGCCTCCCGGCACTTGCTGACCCACAGAGCGAGAGAGCTGAGTGCCTTTGTGCAGACGGCTTCCTAGCAGGGTGGGTTGCCTCCCGGCACTTCAGTCGGCTTTGGAACACTAACCCCAGCAGGGCACACGTGGGCCTGAGACCTTGGGCCCTGCGGCCATAGGAAGCAGAAGCTGAAGAGACAAACTGCGTGAGAAGCTTTGTTGCCTCAGCTTCAAAACACATAGCCATGATCTCAGGGGTCTGAAAGGGTGCAGCCATGGCTTTCTGTGTTTAGAATGGTGGAAGTGCCACTCAGTTGGGCTCTGCATGCACCTAAACCCGATGGGGCAGAGTTTCTGTCCAAGTGGGCATAGGAGGCAGAGTTCTAGCACAAGGCCGGGGGTATCCACTAAGAATCCAGAGGGTGTGGCCAACACCTAGAGTCTGGAGTGCAAAGCTATTGCATAAAATGTCTCAGAAAATGGAATATAATTTTCAAAGCTTTGAGGGCTAATGTAATGCGTTCTGCCAACTCGCTTGTTGCCTGTTAATGCCTTCTTTCCCTGAAATTTCTCCCATTTGTAGTGGAATGTCTAACTTGTGCCTGTTCCACCACTGTAGCTTTGGAATCAGACAGCTTGTATTCCAGGTTTCATAGATGTAAAGCAATTTTTGAATTTTGGACTTGGAATTGATTTAAGAGTTCTATCATATGGGACGGACATGATTTTGCTATAATGGAAGGCATATGTTACCAGTTTCAAAGGTGTGATTTTGGGGGTGTCAAAGAGTGGGATGTCATAGACTGAATTGTGCCCCCAAAAAACTATGTGTAGCCATGTAGCTGGGCCATGATTTCCAACATTTTATGATTGTCCTCCTTTTTGTGATTTTCCTATGCTGTATGTTAGAGAATTAGGCTGGGACTATAAATTCTGTCATAGGATCACCTCCTTGCTCCACTGTAAAGGGAGTTTCCCTGGAGTATGGCTTGTACCACCCCTTATCCTTTCATCCTACAAGAGATAAAAAGAAAGGGAAGCAGACAGAAGTTGGGAATCTCATACTATCAGGAAAGCAGCACCAGGAGAAGAGCATGTCCTTCAGACCTGAGGTTCCTGCGCCAAGATGCTCCCTGGACAAACACTGATGCAACACAGGACTTTCCTCCAGAGCTAACAACGGGAAGAGCTGTCCCCTGGAGCAGACATCCTGTATTTGGACTTGTAGCCTACCAGACTACGTAAGAATAAACTTTCCTTTGTTAAAGCCATCTACTCTATGGTATTCCTGTTAGAGCAGCACTAGCTGACTAAAACATACACAGAGCAGAGGCTGCCTACTTTCCGTTGGCCACCATCTTTCTAGTTAAGAAATGAGAGGTAGGGGAATCTTTAACTAGTGAAGTAACTAACACTGAGAATATATGAATATGATAGATTCTAAAAATGTCTCTTTAGATAAGGAAATCACTGAGCCTAACCAACGTGATGATAATTTACTAATTCAAGAACCACAGCTATGGGATTAAGATATAAATGGGATAGCTTTAGGAATAGAGGCATTTTCAATATTTTTCTTAACTTTTAGTTTCTCACTTTTAAATCATCTTCACCTTCTAAAAAAATGAATAAATAAGTTAACTCTACAAAATAAAAAAAAAAGACTAAGTTATACAGTACATGGAATTAAAAATACCAAAGACCAGTTACATTCTAATTATGGAAAACCTTTGCATCACATTATATGACTGACAGCATCCCTGATTGTGACCAAAAAAAATGAGTCACCTTATATGACATTTATGTAATATCTGATCAGTGGTTATACTTCTAAGTATATATAATACCCTCAAATACAAGATTGTATTTTCCCCTGATAATGTGCCTAAAAATACCTTTTCTGGAAAGACAAAAAGACCTACATAAATAACACTATTAAAGCACATCCTAAATGTTTTTACCTCTTACATCATGAGTAAATGAAACTGAGTAACTCAAATCAAACTGAAAACCTCGAAGGTTTCAATAAAGCTTCAATTTATTTGGGATAAACACAGACTGAGGAGGTAATTCCATCTGTGTAGTGAAAGGAGCCTTGGTGGCTCAGTGGATTCAGTGTGTTTGGATGCTAACCAAAGGATCAGCAGTTTGAATCCACCAATCACTCCCTGGAAACTCTATGGGGTAGTTCTAATATTCTCAATCCATCTTTTAAAGAAGAAGTTGGTGTACTAATTTTAACAAAATCAATAAATATTAAAATATTTTAGCTAGAGATTTTACTTGTAATTTCAGGACAGAGGAAGTGAGCACAAAACAAAGATCCTTCTATAATGGTGGCATAGTCATCAACACAGAAGAGAATCTATGGCAATCAATTCCCAGATGGAAAAGTGTAACTATTTACTATCCATCCCTGCCTTGGAAGAATCTGTCATTCCTCAGTTAATGAACAAAGATAAGGCAGCAAACGGTCCTTACACAAACATTTTATTTTAAAAGCACATTGATCTATTAAGCTGATAACTGAGAAAAAAATAATTTTCTGTTTTTCAACAAGAGTTGACCTGGATGCAACAGGAAACATGAGAACATATAGCAAAAACACGCTAATGGGTTTCTCTCGAGGAGGAAATGGAACTGGGATGGTGATTAAAGAGCACATTAGTTACACCATTTACTTTTTCCCTTGGGAAAAAGAAAACTAGAAGCAAATACAGCAGAATGTTGATAAATATTAAATCTGGATAGTATGATATTTATTTCAGTATTTTATTCTACAGTTTTTTTAAAAACACAGCTGAGCTCCCTCCCAATATCTCATTCTACAAGCGGCATCTCTACTGCTTGGCCTATCTTTCCAACAGTTCTTAAACTCTAGAGATAAACCAGAATGTGGCAGGGTCAAGTATCCCAAGGATAGAACACAGGTAGCGAATGACCTCAAAAAGTGGTTCAGTCTGGAATACCTCTTGGCCCCAAATCTCCAAGATAGTTGTGATGTGCAGAAAGAAGCTCCAAATACTTAGTTCTTCAGCTCAAGAGTGTTCATTTTTAAGGAGAGACCACAAATCCATCAGAGTTTTAGAACATACTTATCTTAGAAATTTTAGTGAGGCTATAACAATCTATTTAAACTCCAGAGAATATTTCTCCATAGGCAAGATTACATTTTTAGGACTGAAGAACTTACCTCCCATAACCGAAGAATATCTAGAAAACTAAATTCCCTTTTAAATCTGATTAAAAGCCATCTGAAGCAAAAGTAAAGATATCCAGAGTCTTGAGATTCTACAAAGAAAATCCACATTTATTTGTATACACATAAACATAAATACATGTGTTTATATAAATATATATATCTTATGACGGCACTTGGCTTGGCTATGTCAATTATGTCAAAATATAGTGACCTAGCTATCTCAAACTCAAAAGTTTTCTATGCATCTTAGGCTATCAGAAGCCCTATACATTTAATTGCCTTTTATGAATTCAAAGAAACAATACAAACTTACAGGTTAATTTCTTTGGGGGAAGAAAAAAAAAACCAAATAACAAAAATAATACAAAACACTTTGATCCCACACTTTCACCCCTCTGACTAACCCAGGCAACAGCAGTAGAGTGCATTGTTTTTAAGAGTATCTCATGTATCTCCTGTGTATTAGTCTACAATCTGCTGGGTATAAACTGGCTTTACTTACCTAAGTAACTGCAAAATCCACTATCCAACAATCGAAGTAAGGTACTTAGCTGAATTAACTGGGTTTTCATGCCTTGCATTTGTTCTTCAAAATTCTGATGCTTTAAAAATAAGAATTACTTTACAGTATATAATCACTGACAACAAAAAGACGTCTAAGGACAAATAGTGGACTGGCTGTGTTAAAAAATTACATAACTAAAAAGCTTGGTCTCAAACTGATGACGACTTTTTGTCTCTATTCATTTGATTTAGAAAAAGAAACCAGAGACAACAACTACAGACTGATACACTCTTACAGGCTTAAGAGACTGGGTGAAAGGAACACGCCTATGAGAAATAAACGTTCATCAAATTATTCCTTTGCTAAATACTTCTTTAAATTGTTTTAGGAAATAAAATTAGGTTTAGCTTTAACGTGTATCTCATAGTTAAGTAGTTACTTCTTAGGTTCAAAGACACTAGGCCGTCTGTGAAGTCAAAACCATATTGCTGACATCACTAACATTATCTGCAGCATATACTTTCATTCCTTTACAAGTGTTCAGTGGAGTTTTTCAAAGGCTGTGGTGTGTGGTATCATAAGACTGGATGCAGGAGGAGACGTCTAAACCCAGCTGTTTCCAAATAAACAGACACTGAAGAGACTGCAAACTGTAAACAACATTTCTTCTCAGGAAATTTTTCTCATTTTTTGAAGCTGTTTTTCATTTTTCAAAAGTTATGTATGTTAACATATAATACGTTTATTGTAATTTTTAAGCAATTAATCAAGATAAATTTTTGTTTTAATTTTAAATATGATAATCCACAATGAACGAAAGCATTTTGGAGTTCTCAGTATTTTAGAGGGGGAAGAGGCCCCAAGGTCACAAGGTTTAAGAAGTGCTATGGTTTACTTGTTTACACAATCCCCAAAGTTGATTCCCAACCAACCCATGAGTGGGGTAGCAAAATATGTTTACAAAGAGTTTTTAGATGACTTTGATCCCTTTAACCCAACAGTCCCAACTCCACTGTGATGAACTATGGCCCCAGCCTTGTTAGAACAGAACAATTGCCCCTCCTCTGCACTTCTTTTATTATTTTTGAGTACAATAATAGTGTTTTATTAGAAGTATCTATCAGATTACAACCACTTCATTCTTCGTGAAAAAAGAGGTTAAAGACTACTATGAGTCAGAATCAACTTGATGGCAATGGATGTCAGTTTTACTTTGGTCTTAACACTCAATAAGCTGGTTTCTCTCTAATGAGCAGAGAAGTAGTTTAACACACTAACACAAGGCATTGTAATAAACTTTCCCACATGGACCTGTAGAGACAGGGCAAAATTAACTCTTTGGTTAAAGAGACGCTTTTTAATGTGATGCAGCACAAGGCTAGAGTTGGTCTGGGAGTACCAATGTGGAACACACACCGCTCCTCACTCTGCCACACAAAGAAGCAACCTCAGAATCACAGACTCAAACCTCAGAGAAGTGGTTATTCCTGAAGAATGGGAAATGGGACGGATGATGGCTCACAGAGGGCATCAACCATATTCAAAAATGTGTGTGTGTGAAGATTATATATACAGATGGGAGAAGAAGGTAAGCAGAAAGAAGGGAGGAACTAAAATTATGTGACAAAATAAATAATACTGGGTATAAGAGAATTCATTAGACCTATGCTTTTTATTTCCATAAAAGTCCAATAAAAGTAGACATAAATGTACATCTAGCCCTACATTAGGAATAAATATCAATGAAAATAAATTAATGTTCAACCACTACAAAAGAAGTAAAAACTTACATGAGGCACAGCAATAAACAAAAAACAATGAATTAAGCAGCTCAGCACAAATTTAGGGAAAATGAAACAACAGCAATACCATGAAAAATAATCACAAAGATTATTTTGAATGCCACATATTGCCCTTTCATTCAAATATTATGGGAAAAAATTATTACTAGACAATATGCTAAGAAAAGACCTTTTCAGAATAAAGACTAGAAAAATCCCCAGACATTTCTTAATGAAAAAGGCTAACACTGAGAACATTTACTGTTGAGGAAAAAAAAAACAGAGAAGAAACTGAACTTCAAAGAAACAGCAAATGGTAAAGTCTCTCTCATAGATGTTCAGAAAGTGGTCTTTACATTTAAGACCAAAATGTCCCCATGTGCACCTATATGTGTGCATGCATGCATGATGTATGTGACAGTACATGCCAATATACTTGAACATGCCAATACTGGCTCAGTTTTACTGAAAACCATTATTTTAAAAAACTTAATTCAGTATGTTCAAGTTAATTTTTTTTTTGGAATACCTACTATATAATTAGAGGTCTAAACAAAGGACTGGGGAAAGATTCAAGTGTTCATTCTACAAAAATCGACTGAACAACAACCTCAGGTCAGGCACTGGGAAAATTCTGGTATGCTACCCATGAAACAAAGACATAACCCCTTTATCAAAACACACCATCTTTAGTGGAAAGACGATAAAAAACTAAGACACACAGAAGGCGGACAACAGTTCTTACATAATTAGTATCAGTTGTACAGACCTTTATAACAAATGTCTCAGGTTTCTAGAGCACCTGGGAATAATTGAAACTAAGAAGGCAGGCAAATCAATCAAAACAGTATGAAAGACAAACTAAGATATCAGATTACTGCAACTGGTAATCCTTACAAATCATACATTTATGGGGAGGAATAATAATCCGAATATTTACAAATTCAGTAGTAAAAGAACACTATAAAACAATCAAAATTCATCAACTATCCATTTGGAAAAAGACTAGAAGTGAGGACAAGTTGGAACCATGGACAAGAGACTTGATGAGGGCATAGATCCAAGAGGGAAAAACTGGAAGGGGAAAGAAAAACAGAACAAAGGCGAAAGAAGAGAAGAAAAGTAAAAAGAAGAGTACCACTTGCAAATTTCACATCTGTCTCCCAAAAGCTTTACCTTAAACCCAAAGTCTAGTATTTTAAATGTTAAACATTTTAAGTGATTATGGATTTAAGGTCTATTCCCTTGTAAGCAAACCCATTTCAACATTTAACTCCAGCGTCCAGTATCTAGTACATAAATCTTAGTCTGAGGAAGCACAGTGACATATATAGTCAGGGCTTCGGCTATCACATGCCCTCTGCCATTTCTTCTTTCTAGGAGATGACTTGAGAAGGCTTTTCTAGTTTCTCTGTTAATACTTTCTTTGCACTACTGTCCTAGAACTCTGTCTCAAAGATGTATCAGTGACTACAGATAAAATGTTCTTTGTAGAAATATGTATTCACAGACATAGTCCAACTCTAACAAGCACATGATTCTGGGAAAATAACTGTTACTAAGAAAGTGTCAAGGTTACAAACAGCTCAAACACATCTGGAAAAAAAATCAGTTACTATAATGACAAAATTCAAAATGTTCACAATAGGGTAAGGATATTACTGGGCATGACTAAGCTTTATCTTTGAAACAGTCTGAAACAGATGATATGAAAGTTCAACTACTTTGTAAGAAATGAATTCATCTATTTTATCAATATTCTAGAATGACTCATAGCTCTTCACAAGAACACAAAACATTTACTGATACTAAATCCTGATTACTTCTATTAAAAACTATGCCAGTATTTTCAAGTCTCCTGAAAAAGCTATTTTAAAAGAGAGGCCAACAAGAGACACAAAGCAATTCTTTTACATTCCATCATACACGGCTTCTTATAAAAATAAGTCTTATGAAATAAGATTATACAACTGAAATTTTCAAAATTAGCATGAATAAAGAAGAAAGAAACTCCTGCTCTTACCATTTGGTCCATGTAAGATACAAAGCACCAAAAGGCATCCACTTCATTTTCCATCACATATAAAAGCGGAGACAGTAAGTCACTCATTCCTTGCACATATCCTAAGAATAACAACAGAAAAACATAAGTAAAAAAATAATACTGAAGTATCTGAAAAATGAAGCTTTATGTACTCTTGCATATATCACTACCATTTCGCTTAAAACCACGTCTTTTTTGGTTTGGGAAACTAATGGGTCTTGAGGTTCATCAAGGAAAGAAGATAAGCAAAAAGAATTCTAGCAATCGAGTGAATACAGTGAATTATTACAGATGTTACAGACTGAGGTGCCAAGCAGACATATGTCATGTTTGCTAGTGTACATACCACTAACAAGAAAAAGTAGAATTATTTCAAAATAATGTACAAAGTTTATGAGAAAGAAGAGAGGAACAGCAAATATAATGGCACTAATTAAAAAATTTGAAAAGGAAGAGTCACAGACGTAAAGGGCAAAAATCAACAAAAAAGTGCTCTTAAAGTCAACGGAAAGAAAGTTGCAAAAAGGGTCACAGTGGTCACAGGTGCCAAAACTTCCCACAAAAAGGTAATACAAGAACTGAAAAGGGTCCAACTGCTGGAGGAAACAGACCCTTGTAATCTAAATAAACGAAGGGCTACATACAAAATTATGTACATCTTTTAGATAGCCATAACTATATCCTGCTCTCTTTTCTTGTTACTCTACATCCAACCAATACTGGCAAGAGGGTTTGATCCAATCAGTATTTTGTACCTAAAGCTATCATTTTAAGTACTTTTCTTCTTGATGCTGTTACAGTTTTTCAACTGCGACACTAACTAAAGCCCCATTTTTTAAAAAAAGGAAGTTAACAAATCAGGCTCCTCACTTAAAAACAAACAAAAAGTCCTGCTCCTAATTTTCACCTGAATATGTGATCACTCCTGTTTTTTTATTCCATCTGACAAAATTCTAAATTTCCTTGATTTCAAACTTAAGACACAGATTCTTAAACCCAGTAAAGGTTTAAAGCTCATACTATGGCTTTCGCTTAAATACTATCACTCACTTTGGTAACTTCGGTACCTTTATTAAAATTACAGAAATATTTTTCCCATCAGTAGCTAGTGAGGTTGTTGCAAAACATGGTTTCATATTTGCATACCCAAAGCTTATCATCTTTTTACTTTGAAGCCATTTATTAAAAAGCTGTGAAGATATTTCTCCTAGAAATGATACACAAGTCTGTCGCCTGCTGTTCTTGTTAGGTGCTACATCATTCTAGGTAGGACAATACGTAAGTCTCCTCAGCAGCCCCTGACACATGAACATGGAGCTCACTTTGTGAAGAGCCTCTGCCCCATCAATTACTGCTACATCTTCCTCTGTGTCTGTATTAAGCTCACTATGTTGACACGGCACCCTGTAGAAAAGGGTGGTTCTGCTCACATTAGCACAGAATACAACCTGGCTCCCAAAGAATGCATCCAACTATGACAGTATAGATAACAGCATTACCAAGTCATTTAAAGAAAACAGCTCAACCAAATGGCATGCGACATGGTATTTAAATGCAAGCATCTTTACAAAATTATGCAGATGCTTTTTACCAACTTTTCAGAAAAGAATAAGTAGGTCAGATGGAAGACTAAATTGTTATCAGAACTTTGCTGCATGGTACTGTCACAGTGAAATCAACACAAATTTAAAGACTAAACCAATTAAAGTACAAAGGAAATGTAATCTGAACTTGAATATAAGACAGAATCAATTTACTGGTCTGACTGCATATACTCTGATAGAAATATTTCCAAATATGCTATTCACAAGATTTACAAAGCACCTTTCCCCTGTTTTAAGGAAAAAAAACGGGGTTTGTTACAATGTTACAACAAATAAAATTTCTAAGAAACTAATCCTTTAAGTCTTCAGCTTTTGTAGGAGATCACATCACATTTCTTCAGTAAGTCTTAGTGAAGCAAGTGGTCATTAATCTTCATACTGTGTTTGATTTTAATCTATTTTATTTTATACATGATTTTCTGTGGGGTATGTCATGGGCTGCAGGGGTGGAATTAATGTACAAAGTCTGTTAATTAAAGAAGGATTAAAGTTCTTTAAATGAGCATTTAGTAACATTCAGATTCTACACTAATACAGCATCACCATTTCTGAAGTAGTTCCTAAAATTATTTTCATAGCAAATTTGTTTCGAGTGGGGAGCTGTGAGAAATGAACACTCATTACCATCCTAACATATACTTTCTTACAACAAAAAGAAATATCATGTCAATTTTCCAAGTAACTAAAGCTTACCTGAGTGCCCAAGCTAAAACAAGAAAATTCATTGGGGTTGAAAGTCGTGTTTAAAAGGCACTCTCCTGCGTTCTTATATTCAATATTTTGAGTATAATTTAACCTTTGATAGATTATTTAGGATCATCAAGACAAATGTAGACTACTAGACTCCTCCCACAGAAACTTCCTGAGGTCTACACTTTGCAGTAACTGGCACTGGGTGGTGTGGTTAATATGGCTGGCAGCTAATTGCATGGTTGGAGGTTTGAGTCCACCCACAGATATCTCAGACGAAAGGACTAGTGATCTACTTCTGAAAAATGAGCCACCGAAAACCCTGCAGACTACAGTTCTACCCTCAAACACATGAATTTCACGAGTTGGAATCAATGATAGCTACTCGGTATTTACAAACTAAAATTACTCTTCCTAGATTTCTTCTACCTGCTTTTGATAATTTTTCTTGTTTCTCCAGCTTTGAGACTGTTATCACCTGACGAATAAGAAGTGAAACCACCCAGCATGAAGGAATCGTGCACAGAACTGAATGCATTTATAGCCTGGGGGCTCTGCTATGAGTAAACGTCAAGAAATTTGGTCCACTACTTTCCAAAAAAAAATCCTGGCTTTTTGCCAGTTATTTGGGAAAATGCTGCTATCTTTCAGGTAATTCTTGAATAAGTAAACTTTAGAAACAGTGTGGGGTTAATACAGACAAATGGAAATGGCAAGCTAACCAACTGCCTGCTCTAGGGATATGCCTTGGAAAAACTGAGCATTCAAGAATCTCTGCTACACAAAAGACAAAATGGGTGCAGAGAACTAGAGGTTTATTAAAAGACTGCATTCGATGCTCTGAGAGACTGAAGGGTCCTCTGATGACATGGCCCCCAGGCTTTCCGTAAACCCAGAGCTAAAACCAGTACCAATGCCAACTCTTCAAACAAAGGCTAAACTGGACTATACGACACTCAGCTGTGCTAGTGAAAGTGTGCTTGTTGGCTTAAATACATACATGACGCTGTCTAAGCAGCTCCTGTCCACAGGCAAGATGAGAGGGGAGGGGAGAGGAACTGGCTGAAGGGACACGGGAAGTACACAAAGCGGAAAGCAGGGCCGTGCTGTTACAAGGTGGGGAGAGCAGTTAGAGCTGCACAGTAGTGTGGTGTAAAGTTTTATATGGCATATTGACTTGGACTGTAAACATTCAAAATATTAAAGCACAATATTAAAACAAAAAAACTCAGCTACAAAATACACATGCATTCCTGCATCAAAATTATCATCGAGAAAACAAGACAATACTTCTTGGACCCTAGGGCACTGGTCCTATTCCTACAGTGGTAGCAGATACTTTAAAGGCAATGGGTTGGGATGTTGAAGACACAGAGGTAAGAATGTTAATCTGGAATAAAGACTGGGCCTATTCCAGTCCAACTGTGTGACCTTGAGTCATTCTCTGAATCAGTACAACCTGAGTCATAAAGTGAGGATTATTTCCCTATCTTCTTCATAAGGCTGCTGTTAGAACTAAAATAAATCAAGGATGATAGCCCTCTGTAACCTGAAAAGCACTCTATCAAACTGCTTTCAGTGATTCAATTTGAGCCTCACTATAGGTGCTGTGAAAAGTATTGGCTGCATTTTACATTTTACTGTGACTTTCAATATGCTTTCACTAAAGAGGCAGCAAGATGCACAACAGAGTTTGTATCTTCCCCAACTTACATATAAGAAGTCAAGAAAAACCTGTTATCTGGCAACAGATCTGTCTTATCCTCTATAATTTTTAAAGCCAGACTGTTAAGGGTCGTGGGTAATGGCTGAAAATGTGGCTTCTACCCTGGGTAAAAATGTGCTTATCGGTCAATAGCTAGAGTAAAGAAAATTCCCCATAATACGACGTTCATTTTGGGTTTTATATGCTAAGTATCCAATCATCTCCAAAAGATACCTTAAGCTCAATTAAAGCAATCTGAAAGACTACCAGAAGCAGAAAATATCTATTTCTAGGTACCCTAGACAATTAATTGTATTGCTCATCTTAAAACATGGTTCAACAATTCCTTAAATCAAGTTGGTATTTTTCTTTACATGGGAGAAATTCTATTAAAGCCTTCCAATTTTTCTCAGGTCATAGTATCATAATGCCTCTGTCATTTTTTCAAGGCCCCCTGAGGTCCGGAAAAATAACAAGCCCCGGTGGCACAATGGTTAAGCATTTGCTTGCTAATTGAATGTTTCACAGTTTGAACCCACCAGCAGCTCCATGGAAGAAAAGATCTGGTGATCTGTTCCTGTACAGATTATAGCCTACAAAACCCTACTACTGTTCCACTCTGTCTTACAGTGTTGCTACAACTCAGAATTGACTCAACTTTACCCCAAAACAACAGGTCCAAACATCTTAATATGTACGTGTGTCCTGTGGACTGGGCATCTGCTAGTCACTGCACTACCACTCAAACCTTAGAATAAGATTGGACACCACTACTCTCACTTCCATTTCCTCACTTATTTTCACACAGTACTTATGATCACTCAAAGTGACTGCCATCAAGTCAATTTTGACTCGTAACAACCCTAAAGGTCAGAACAGAACTGCCCCATAGAGTTTCCAAGCAGCACCTGGTGGATCTGAACTGCCAACCTTTTGGTAAGCAGATGAAGCACTTAACCACTACGCCACCAGGGTTTCCTTACTTATCACAGCACCCCAAAACCCAGTTTTACAAAGATGTAACTTCATCAAAAGGAATGTAGTGCTCTAACATGGAAACCATAAACTACTTCAGCTAGTAGTGAGAGCAGTGTCCTACACAGGTCACTATATTTCATTTAGAAGTTAATAAACCATCTCATGAGGCTACTGTGTATTTGCTGGTATATCCTTAGGCCTCTCAGAACAATTTGGGAACCTCAGCCTTGGAAGTTTCCAGTACCTTGTATAAAAGCCTTATGAAAACCAGATCACAGGTCTATTACATATGTTTAGCTGGCTGATAAAATTAAATTATAAAATATATACAAATCTATTCAAATTAGTACTTTAAGGACAACTTACCTAAATCAAAATCATACATACAATAGGTCATCAAAATGTCATGAAGCAAAATCAACCCTGGATTATCTTGGCCTTCATAAAACTTGTTTGTTCGATCTGTTCTGTTAACATCTTTTTCTAAAGAGGAAAATCACATATTTGAAAAGCTTTCAAAAAACAGATTTGTATAAAGCTCACATCTTAAAAATAGAGGATTTTTTTCCTGTTATTAATTTTACTCCTTTGACAAGCTTCATTTAATAAAGAAAAAAATTCATCAAACTCCATTTCAGATATAAAGTAACCTGAAGTGTGTCTTTTTTTTTTTTTTTTTAATCAGTCCACCTCCTTATAGGCAGATTTTAAAATAATCTAGTTTTCATCTAAACATAAAAACCTTTTAATTGAGTAGTAGAAAATATTTCCCATGAAGTAAAAGCAACACTTAGTAATAATAATTCACATTAGCAATAAAAATGCCAGTTATAAGTGCAAGTGATAGACAATGTTACTTGAAAACAGTAATGAAAAAAGCTACTACACAATAAAGTATAATCAAAACCATTTGTTTGTTTCATTCATAACTACTTCATTCATTATTATCAATGTCTTTGTCATGTTCCATAATCATTTTCAAGACAAATTACTTCCTTACTCTCATATATACACCATTCAGTTTAGATATTATCACAAGCAATTTATTTTAATTTTCAAAAACTCTTTGCTTGTAAGTAATTTCATGCTACTAAGAAGAGATGTGAAAATACCACCATGAGTTACAGCACAGTTCTATCAACAACTGAATTCACAAACACTGATGCCTATTCGGTGTATCTTGTTGTGAAACACTTTCCAACCAGAAACGATTTCCCCAAACTCAAACTCTTTGACAAATTAGTAAATAACTGATACTCAACTGATCAACATAATCAATTCTGTTTAAAACACAAGTACATCGTCACCCCCACTCCCCATCATTAAACTAAGTAATTTGAATACACTCACAAACTGGCTGGAAAGAAGTGGAGTGAGTAGTTTAGACTCCGAAGGGTATTTTCAAATTATTAAAACAGTACTCTAGCTTTCTGCTAAGATACACTCCATTTAATATAAATAACCATCTATCTATAGAATTGTAGAAAGACTTTTAAATACAAACACACATTTAAAAAAATTCACTCTAAATGTAAAACTTCACTTAAAAAGAAGAATAATGTTCCAATCTCAAGGAACTGTTGATAAAGGGGTCCATAACAAGCTAATTTTTTTTAACTCAAGTACAACTTAGCTGATCTCAATAAAGAATACTGGGGTCAAGAGATATTTTTAACACAAGGAAGTTACTCATCCTTCATAAACTATCAGTATTTCTTTCCTCTCTTATAGATAGATACTTACCAATGAAAATCCAGGTAGAAAAAAAAGGGTGGGGGGATCAAAAATAACACATGATTATTAGGGGAGGAAGTCCCAGTAGTGCAAACAGCTGAGCACTCAACTACTAGCCAGAAGCATCACAATTCAAACCCACTCAAAGGTGCCTAGAGAGGCAGGCCAGACGATCTGCCTCCAAAGGTCACAGCCCTGAAATCTTTGTAGATCAATTCTACCCTGAAAACATGGGGCTGATGTGAGTTGCAATCCATTCAATGGTAACAAACAACATTATAAGGGAACCATTTCTAGAAAGAAAAGGAGTACTTAAAAAATAAAAATAACTTCTTATCTAACTTGATACAGCTAAAAAAATACAAACAGGCTGAAGAAAAGCATGATGACACGGAGTGACCCCTGCTACAATCACCATCATTCGCCTCAAGTGCGCCCTTAATGGTGCCAATTGCTCTATTTCCCTCATTCATTTCGTCCCTTTTGTCATGCAAGTTGTATCTTCTCTCTCAAGCCTCCAGTAACTTCCCCTACATTCTACCTCTCAGTTACAGATCTTTCTTCTATTTCACTTCACAAGAAACTGTCAGCTACCCAAAGACAATTTCTACAGGCTCCCACCACTCTAACCATATAACTGTATTTGTGCCTATACAGTCTCCCATCTCTCCTTTCATTATAAATGAGCATTCACGATCTTGGCCGAGACTGACCCTCCTTGTGTGTAACATCCATCCCCACTTGGCTACCGAGTACTTTGCTCCAGGACTTCTTGTCTCTTTCTCTAGTTTCATTAGATTTTCCCTACTAGATCATTCCTATCAGCATTCAACCATACTGATTTCTCTCACCATTGCAGAAACTTTTATTAAATCCCCTTTGCCATCTAATTCCTGCTCCATTTCCCTTTAACCTTCCAGAGCAAAACTTGAAAAAAAAATGCATATATTGTCTTCAACTCCTTTCCTCCCATTCCCTTTTGGGCTCACTCCAATCAGGTTGTCACACCCACCCCACTTCACCAAAACCCTTCTTTATCAAAATCCACATTTACTCTATGCAGTGGGCAATCTGAGTCTTCATGTTACTTGACATCTCAGCAACATCTGATCCACTGAAATATCTTCTTCATCTGACCTCTAAGACATCACACTCTTATGTTCTTCCTTGTCCGCTTGCTTCTTCTCAGTATCCTTTGCTAATTTTTCCCTACATAAAAGGTTAAGGTGTCTCAGGGCTTAGTTCTCAGGCCTTTTCTTTTCTAACTGTATTCACTCCCTTCACCATTTCACATAGTCTCAGACTATCTATATGCTAATTATAGCCCCATCCCTCCTCTGAATTCCTGTCCTATTACCTACCTCCTGCTCTATATACTCACTTCTGGACATCCCATATGCATCTCAAACTTAACATGTCCAAAACTGAGCTGAAATACTTCCTTCGATACTTGCTTTTCCTGAGTCTTTCTTTCTCGTAATAAACAGCAACTCCACTCTTCAGTTGCTCAGCTTAAAACTCTTGGAATCATCCTTGAGTCTTCACTTCTATCATGAGACACTAAGTCATCAGTTAACCCTTCAAAATACACATAGAAACCAGCATTCACTGCCTCACTCTACTTTAGCTCACTTGCTCTTCTTGAAACATGCAGAGGTCCTGAGGTAGAAATAACACTACACTTCACTGCTCCCTCCACCCAAAATGCCTTTCACCCAGAAGTTGAATGGCATTCTTCCCTTGTTTCTTCAAGTCTCTCTTCAAATCTCAACCACTCAGTCTACTTCCTGGGATAAGCAGCCATCATCTCTGATCTGAAATACTCCAATTGCCTCAAACGGTCTTTCTATTTCCACCCTTGTCTATTCTCCAGACAGCAGCCAGAGTGATCCTGTTAAAATGTAAGTCTGATCATGTCACTCTTCTGTTCAAAACCCTCGGTGGCTTCCCTCTCACTTACACAGAACCCTGAGTCTTTACAACTACCTATAAGGTTCTACGTGTCTGCACCCATACCCCCACCCCACAACCGTTTCCTCTCTCATCGCATCAGCTCCTATGTCAACTGACTCCATTACAGCCCCATTCACCTCTCTGTTGTACTTCTAAACTGCAACAGTCCTCAGATGAAAACTTGTCTAGCACATGATAGTCCTTTCTGTACGCAATGTCTTTTCAACCAGACACCTGCATAACTCACTCTCTCCTCTTTTTCAAGTCTCCACTCAAATAATCGCCTTCTCTATAAAATCCTTCCCTGGTCATCCATGTTCCAACTGCAACACTGCATATGAACTTCCTAACCCACTTCTCTACCTTATTTTGCTATTTAGCAATTACCATTAACATACTACACGTTACTTAGTTTGTTTACTGTCTGTTCTTTCCCATGGGAATGTAATCAATCTCTCAGAAAGTAAAAATTTTGTCTATTTTGTTCACTGATGAATCTCCAATGCCTAGAGAAAAGCCTAGTATATGACAGGCAACTGTAAATATTTATTAAACACATTCATGTTTAAAATGATGTGACATTCAAAATCTCCTAAAACCACTGCTCTGAAAAATGGGATTTCTGGGCATTCTTACCTGTCTGTATTTTCCCTGTAGTTGATGCCATCTATTCCCATGGCTATTAATACAGATGACACTCAGATTTAAACCATGTAGCACCCCCTTGTTCTGTTTGCACCACTGCTTCTTGAACACGTTCCTCATGAGCACAATTAAATGTTCTGGAATTCCCATTCTCTGCAATCTTACCCATAACTTGTTATAACTTTTACAGTCAAATGAAACACAGGTAAACATCTTTCTGGTATTCTCTGCTTTCAGCCAAGATCCATCTGACATCAGGGAAGATATCCCTAGTTCCACATCCTCTTCTGAATCTGGCTTGAAATTTCCAGCAGTTCCCTGTCAGTATACTGTTGCAGTTGCTATTGAATGATCTTTTAGTAAGATTTTACTTGAGAGTGATTATTAATGATACTGTTCAATAATTTCCACATTTGGTTGGATCATTTTCCTTGGGAACAGGCATAAATATGGATTTCTTCCCGTTGTTGGCCAGGTAGCTGTCCTCCAAATTTCTTGGCATAGACAAGTGAGCACTTCCAGTGCTGCACCGCTTTGTTGAAACACCTCAACTGATATTTTATCAATTCCTGGAGGACTGACAAAAGAGTAAGCAGATCTGTTCTAGAAGAAGTACAACCAGAGTGCTCTTTGGAAGCAGACATGGCAAGACTGCATCTTGCATACTTTGGATATGTTTTCAGGAGGGATCAATCCCTAGAGAAGGACGTCACAGTTGGTAAATCAGAGGATCAGCAAAAAAGAGGAAAACTCTCAAGGAGATGCACTGGCACACTAGCCAATGCAATGAGCTTAAGCATAAAAACTATTGTGGGTATGGCACAGGACAGCGCAGTGCTTTGTTCTGTTGTGCATAGGGTTGCTATGCTCCAGAACTGATTCAACAACACCTAATAACAACAACAGCCAGATCTGTTATCTCCTGACTGCTTCAAGCTACTGAACTACTACTTAACGCCATTTGTATATCTCGGAGTGTTTATATCTAACAGCTAACTCTATTTTCACTCTTGTTATCTCAGTAAGTGGTTCTACCAACTGTCCAATTTCTCAAGTCAAGAAACTGAGTTCAATCCTTGATTCCTCTCTTTATCCTTCACCATCTACATTTAATACATTAGAAAGTTTCGTCAGTTCTACCACCAAAAGAAGATCTGAACCTATCTACTTCTCTACGGGTCCACTACCATCATCTCTTGCTTGGACTCCTTTCAACATCCTAACTGGTCTCATTTCTATTCTAAGAAACTCTGGTGGTGCAGTGGTTAACTGCTACATATACTTACAAAAAGTTTCTAAGACATTCCTTGGAAACTCTATGGGGCACTTCTACTCTGTCCTTATAAGGTCCCTAGTAGTCAGAATCAGCTTGAAAGCAACAAGTTTGGGGGGAGAGGAGAGTTTTCTAGTATTACCTTAATTAGACCTATTTTCCACATAACAGAAAAATCATCTTAATATATAAACAAAATTTACTTAAAGTGCCAATAGTTTCTCATTATACTTAAAAGTAAAATCCAAAAGGCTAACACACAATCTACGAGATCTAAATATAGCTTACCTGTATAAATTTGTTTTACATAAATAAAGTATGATTTGTACTCCCCCAAATTCCAATATTTTCAAATAACCCTTTCTGGAAAAATGTCTTACAGAAGGGAAGACTTTCAAGTCAACTTATTATAGGCACTTCCAAAGGCAGAAAGCATGGTACAGGTGAAGAGACCAAGTAATTAAGAACTAGATTTTGAGTATAAATGAGTCTGGGCAATGGTATTAACCAGAGAGATGACCAAAGACAACATACTTAACATTTCTGGGCTTCAATTTTATCATCTGCTGAAAAAGAGCAGGTTAGAGTATGACTCAATTCAAACTATACGACAGGGATTAAAACATCTGAATTTTTCCTCCAGTTTCCTGAAAAGAGAACAGGACACAGAAAAAGCTGCAAAGATAATCAGCCATCATCACAAGTACTTGATGTAAAGAAAAGAAATTATATGGTATGTGGGGAAAAGACTTAAAATGCCAGAATAACTGATCTCTAACATCCCTTCTGGTTCAATGTTCAGGCAGGGAAAAAAGTTATCATTTTCCCTAATGAAACTAAAAATACCAGGAGTCTTCAGCTGGAAACTTCAGACAACTCAGAACCCACAATCTTTTAGCTTTAGTCAGAAGAAATTCACAGTTTATTCTAGAAAAATTTGTTTTTCAGAAAAATAAAATTTTCAATCAAAAATACTGTTACCACAAAGAGCTCAACATTTCTTTATGTATACAAAAGCTACCAAATCTGGCTGTTATGCTGGACTTCCCAAATACAACTTAAGAGAATTTTCCCCTCCATGGAAGGGCTTTGGCAGCAGTAATGGTGGTAGACAGTATACCCCTCTACCTTACTTCCAAAGCCACAGATATACAAATGCAGACACAACACAATAAATTTCTAGAATAAGTCCTACCTATCCTACAACTACACAGTCAGTGTAACAAGACACTAAAGAGCATTAAAACTAGGTTCTATACTTATTAACTGTATAACCTTGGGCAACTCATTTATGTTCTCAATGCTTCAATTTTCTGTTCTATAAAACAGAAATTATAGTCAGGAAATGATCTGGCAAACAGAAATACTTGTATATATACCATACAGAGCTGTGAGATTACACATAGATAGCAAGTGCTAGCTTGTCTTTCATGCTACTACTACATCTACTGTTACCAATATTACTCTTCAACTTCCTCTATTCTATTCCTATAATCATTCCTCTTATTACCAAGAAGAAAACCAAAGTATACCCTTAAAATTACCGTTTTTCAAAATTAGACATTCACTGAATTAACGTGAACAATTCAACAAAACAGCTATGTACCTAAAGAATCCTAAGGAAAAAGCACCTGCATGGCACTCATGGAATTAGCTCTTCAATTAATTCACCATGCCAAGTGTTTTAGTCAGCTGGTGCTGCTCTAACAGAAATGCCACAGAGTAGATGGCTTTAACAAAGGAAGGTTTATTCTTACACAGTCCAGTAGGATACAAGTCCAAATTCAGGGTTTCCGCTCCATGGGAAGGCTTTCCCCCTTGTTGACTCTGGAGGCAAGTCCGGTATTCCATCAGTCTTTGTTCACCGAGCGTCTTGGTGCAGGAACCTGAGGTCTGAAGAACGCGCTCTTCTCCCAGTGCTGCTTTCTTGATGGTTCCAGGTTCCCAATTTGTTACTTGCTTCCCTTTCATCTCTTGTAGGATGAAAGGATTAAGGGTGGTGCAAGCCATACTCCAGGGAAACTGACCTTTACTGTGAAGCAGGGAGGTGATCCTACGAAGGGATTTACAGCCTCACCCTAATCCTTTAACATACAGCATAGGAAAATCACAAAGTGGAGGGCAGTCACAAGATGCGAGGAATCATGGTCTAGCCACATGGCTACACGTATTTGGGGGGGAGGGGGGACACAATTCAATCCATGATACTAACTTATCTGTCTAAAAGGACCATGTCAACATGTGAATGAATTCACCCCCTCTCAGGCATTTGCCGAATTCTCCGTCACAACATACGAGGAATCATGGTCCAGCCACACGGCTACACATATTTCGGGGGGGGACACTATTCAATCCATGATACCAACTAATCTGTCTAAAAGGACCATATCAACATGTGAATGAATTCACCCCCTCTCAGGCATTTGCTGAATTCTCCGTCACAAGATACGAGGAATCATGGTCCAGCCACACGGCTACACATATTTCGGGGGGGACACAATTCAATCCATGATACCAACTTATCTGTCTAAAAGGACCATGTCAACATGTGAATGAATTCACCCCCTCTCAGGCATTTGCTGAATTCTCCTTTTAGATGTTAAGTATTTTCTGAAGTGAAAAGAGGGCAAGCTTTTAAAAGTGTAAATTTTATTTAAAACAGAAAAGTTCTAAACTATAATTGTATTAAAAGTATCCATGTTGGATGATAGCACCTTATTTCTGTATAAAATTCTTCAACATTTCATTTGAGGTTTAAGTATTAAGAGAAATGAGAAAAGTGTGAAACTTAAAAGAGTTAGATTTGTCTAAGGACACAAAGCAAAGTGCAGAGCACAGACCAAAACCCACTCCTCCTTCAAATACCAGTCTGCTTATCTTGGCACCTGTTCTCCTGTTCTAAGAGTACAAAATCAGATAGCAACCTGATTCCTCCTACTTGGATTTATGAGGCATATACACACACTCTGAATCCAAAAAGAAACACAATTTTTTTTCTGCTTTTCTCAATCTCAGATAAATTATTAGTCGGATTTTCAGTCCTCAATGCTCCTGAATAGCGCTTACTGAAGTCTGTCAAACAGAAATGTATTGCAGTAACTGTGAATTTCTATAAAATACTGTAGTAGCCTTCAGGTACAGATTTAATAACAAATTATAGATGCTATTATATAACAGAAGTATTAGAATTATCTAATATAATGATAAATTTTATACGCTATCCATTGGAATCAACTTGACAGCAGTGGACTTGGTTTTGGTTTATCATGTAATAAAAATATTAGGATTATTATCCTTTCCTTCAATAACTTCTTAACATGACCTTTTTATAAGCAGCGTGACAATCCAGCACTATTTAGAAATTTTAAGTCTAATGTTTTATGATAAAACTCTATCAAACTAATTAAACTGCATTAAGCACGCCTTTGTCAGGGATGGCTGAGCTATCTGAATTTACTTGTCTAGCACAGTCATTCACTTTTCAAATCCTGACAAAAATTTTTACATAACTCCAGTCATTTGTTTCATTAAAATTTTACATATATGTATGTTTACGAAAGGTGTGGAGGGATCTAATGTCTATTAACCACAATTATTTTAGGTGATAGGAACAAAACTCATTTTTCTTTTCTTCTTGCTCATCCTATTTTTTCTGTAATAAGAAACTGCTTTTCTAACAAGGTGGAAAATAATAAGTGCTTCAAAATAAAATCAACTCTACAAGCAAAAAAAATTGAAATGATTTTTTTATTCACTTTTTGGAACTGCAAATTAAACATATCAGTGCTTATAAAGATAGTAACTGAATTTATATTCCTATCAGACTAAGAACATTAAACACACATTCCAATGTACTTTTCAATTCTTATTTCCCTTCTGAGCACAAACTGTGCAGTATGTATCTTCATTTCTTTTATCTTACTGTGCCAAACCACTCCAGGAAAAATGTCAGGCTCTGTTCCCCACACAGTCTAAACTTGCCATTCACCCAGGACTAGGTCAGCAGTCATCCACCCTTTCTGTTTTTCAGGTCCCATAATTTGTTGAAAAACCTTACAAACTACAGGGAAAGGACTATTTTTAATCTAGAAAGAAAAAGGATACAAGTTTGGAAGTAGATCTCCTCCCAGAACGTCTATGCCCACAGGGAATATGCTTACCCCCTCTGAAGCAGATGTTTACTTTCCCCACCCAGAAACCTCCAGTGGGCCTCCCTCTTCCAAGGCCTTTTAGTAGCTTCACAAAGCCAAGAGAGAGGACATCAAGCCTCTTGAGGCTCAGTCAGCACTGAGCCCCCAGGTGACCCCCCTTAGTCTGGCTGGCCACTATTGGCTGGCCTCTGGTATGGTCCTGCTCTCAGAAACCAGGACCAAAGGCCACACTGTTTACTGGTAAGGAATTTCATCCTTCTGCACATATCATGAGGACTTAAATGTAAATCCCTCCCAAACTGTTAAGAAAAAAAGTTACCTATAAGACTTCTATAATCTCTTAACCTTGAATTTCTTTTCTCTTGTTCCTCACTGATAGATTTCCACTGTAATTTCATCCTGAAGTATTCATCTCTAAAAACAGAAAACAATTTTACACCAAGAAAAACACTATTCAAACCCATATTTTTAACTGAGTTTTCTATAAGCAACATACCAAAGCACTGATGATGCTAGTGGGATACAACTTTATAAACATGACAGTGAGTCACAACAAAGGAAAAATAAAACCTTAGGGTATCACGAAGTTTATGATAAACAATTACTTCGATTCCTAAAGTCATACTTAAAATTATTCTACTCATCAAATATTTTAACCACTAAAGTTTCCTCAATAAACACAAATGTAGCTTTTTTAAATGTAACATAAGAGTTCCTGCTTCCCAGTCAGTATACTGCAGAAACATAGGAATGGGAAAATGTCTTAAAGGCACTCCTACACACGGTGAGAAGAGGAAGGTCTCTCAGAGTGTGTGAGTACCCACAAAACGGCTGACAGCTGCTTAAAATCCAAGGCAAAACTCATAAACTAGGAACACAAAGTATATCTAAACCGTGGTCTGTGTTTCTTTTCAGGTCAGAACCAACTTAAATAGTAACACTCTTCCAAAGAAACAATGAAGGTCTAGTTTCATACTACAAGAACAGCAGGGAAATATTATAAAAATAATCAACTTAACCAGCAAATTCACTTCAAATGTGCCATTTATAATTACATAAATTATAAGAATGGATCAAGGTGAATTAGATATATTTTAAAATTTGTATCTTTCAACTATGCAAAAGCCTTATACAAGAAAACTGAAATTTCTGATCATCTTCTTACACATTCACCAACATGCGGTCCTTATAGTACATGTTTCTGGTTTCAAATAATTACAGTGCTCACTGTTTTTTAAAAAATAAAAAGAGAAAAAATTATTTTCCCATTCCCTACTTTATTCCAAATCCTCTTCTAGAAATCGCAAACTAATCTGCACAAGTGAGTTACTTGAATTTCTCTGATAAATACACTAAAGGTTACTACTTACGTTTTTTGTTTTTGTAATTGAGTTCTTTCCTCCTTGGTACTATCCCAAGGAAAATAACCAAGAAGAAATTTCCAGGCTTGCTTTCTCAATGCATAACTAAGCCCCTGAAAAAAACAATAAACACTTTAGCAAAAAGGAATGCAACAGTTTCAGTTCATAAAACTTGCATATAAGTAAACAGGAAGAAGAGTGTTTAAGAGGTAGTTTTATCCATAACAGTTCAATTTAGTGAATATTATCTTGTTATTGACTTCTAGATTCTGAGTATGTCAGCATTTGCCAGAAAGTTTCAAAATATATCACGTGTACCAAAAAAACACAACCAAACGTATTGCTGTGAAATTCCAACTGCTACTGACCCTACAGGACAGAACAGAAACACCCCAGAGAGTTTCCGAAGAGGGCCTAGTGGATCTGAGCTACCAACTTTTGAGCTAAAAGCCAAGGCTCTAAGCACTGTGCCATCAGGGTTTACAGTAGACTGTATAGACAGTGGGACTGATAAGTCTAAGTTCAGCCCCACTGGATAAAGCAATAACTTTCTGAACTTCAAGTTGAAGGAGGATTCTCTCTCCGTAGACTTAAGGCTATCTCCCACCCTCCACTAAACACTCTGCCCTGAGTGAACATCTTAAGCACCTCGCTCTGTCCCATTCAACCCAGGGATTTTTAAGCATCATTCATCAAGGAAACAGAGTTCATTCCTACCCATGGGAGGAAAAATAAAATTGCAGTAGCAGTTTATGCACAATCCATATTATTTGAATTACCCCTCTAAATATCATTTGCTTCATGTTATCCACATTTAAAATTCTTCCTTCAGGGTCCATATTTTTAGTCCATTCTTCTACAGATACTGGCTCTCTCCTCTGAACAACAGGTCGCTCTCCCAAATCAATCTAAAACAAGGTAACACAATAATGAAAACACCTAATCAGTGACATAAAACCAAGGAATACAGAAACTAAATCTAAAATTCTCTTACCTTGTTTTCCAAAGTTTGAGTTTTTAAGCTACAGTAGTTATCAATACATATATTTTCTCTCCCGTAAATACACAAATAACTGGGTTATAAATTCAATGATAGGAAATCTCATAAATTAAAACCATTTATTATTTTAATAAAATGTTCTTTGCAATTTTGGGTTTCAATTACATGAATCTAGAACATTCAACATGTAAATTCTATAAACAATCACTTCACACTAAATAGAATATTATTTAAAAAGAGAATACATAATTATTCCATTAATCACATTCTGAAACTAGCTTTTCTTCACTAAAATTCGTAGTTCTGAGAATCAACTCATGATCCATTAGCTCCATTTGGCATTTTCTGCAAGTTTTGATTCAATTAATAGATGTTAGTAATTTAAAAACACCATTTGCAAGATAAGCCCTTTAATTAAGTACCACAATTTAGGTATTTATATTTTTCTAGCTATGCGCAAGCAGTGAACTGTACCAAATCTGAAAGCCCTGTTGAGCTTATACAAAGATTTGCCAGTAATGCAGGACCAAAATTCATCTCACTCAAAAAAGAAAAAATACAGACAGCCCTTGAGTAGTGTCATGACCAGCTCCTCTGGTCTCCAGTGAGAAAACAAGCAGATTAGGAATACAACCAGGAGCAATAGTCAAGACTCACTACTAACTGATCACTATGCGCTCAAGGAAACCATCAGTTCACTATCATCAAAAAGTAATCAAAGATACTGGTAGTAGGGGTCGGAGGGCAGGAAAAAAGGGAGCCGTTGTTTAGGAAGCATGGGTTTCCATTTATGATGATGGAAATACTTGGCTTGGCTAACTAGTAGCACTACATGATTAATGTAGCTGATATCATTAAACTGCATACCTGAAAAATGTTGTATCAGCAAATGTTATTATATATATATTTTTATAATACTTAAAAAAGTAATCAAAAGGATCCAACAGAAATGAACAGGAAAAAAAGCATTAAGTAATCAACAGAGAACAAATCAAGAATTTGGTAGCAGAACATACATTAGTTCCAAGAGATAGAAGAAAAGTTTAGTTTGCAAAAAAGTTAAAGGATTATGGGCAAAAGGCAATATTAGCAAAACTGAATTTTTACTTCTATAACTTTCGGTATCCACTTAAAAGCATTTCTTCTTGTTAAAAGTATAACAGCTATCTTCACTCACTCTTGTGATGACTTCAAATCCTGGTTCTTCTTGCTGATTAATCTTTAGACCTGGGATTGCATCACTAAGAAAATCTGCCATTTCTGAAGGTGGCCGCTGGTGAGTAGAAGGATCACTGCCTCTCAAACTATCAAAAATGTAGTTTGTGACTTTTGAAAATCCTACCATAGTTGCTGTATAAGGATCCTTTTTAATTTTCTATGTAGTAGGGAGAAAAATGGCATTATTAATGCAAACAAAGAATCAAAATACCACATGATAGACAAAAGGCAAACGTTAAAGGGGGAAAAGAGGGAAAATCAGAACTAAACAGTGTTCTAAGATTATCTTAGAATTTTTTTTCTTTAGAAGACAATTTTAAATTTTCTAAGGCAGTCTTTTGATTAAACAACTATAATAAATGGCAAGCTAATGTTATTGATTAAATTTCAGATAATAAGTGATCTGCAGGCTTCATTCAAACTGCATACATCAGCAATACGCAGTGCTTACTTTCCAGTGGTGAATGGCCCACAACAGCTTTCTTCTGTCTAGCAGTCCTGCCTTCACAAAAAAAAGAATTTCTTGAAGTGTGCACTACCACACTGATCTAACATAAAGAATTTGGTATCTAAATTCCAAAACTCATAGTATTTAAATATAAGCTGACATTTCAATCTGATTATAGTAATAAATAAAAACAAAATAATTTGCTCTAGGACAGTGCAACACTGGAAAACAGCAGAAGATTTTTCTGCTGCTAAGTCCCAAGGTTACTTGTAAGGTCCAAACTGTCAGCTCATTCATGTTTAGCAAAAAACAGCTGCTTATTAAAAGTCTATCTTTAAAACGCTTATTTTCAAAGTAAGAAAAACAGTTGTCTTTCTTTTCACTTTAAATAGATTTTAAGCTCTCTCCCACACCCCACAAGTTCTTTCATTATCTTGTTAACCTGTCTTCAAAACCAAGAAGAGAGCACCTGGACAAAATAAGTGAATGAATAAATAACCCTCTCTTTAGTTTGCCTAAACTGACTACTAATGAATTCAATATGGCTTACCCACTGACCCTAACCCTAGTCAATAAAAGCTATGACAACAAAAGCATAGGATAACTGTAAGTCTGAATCAATTCGATGGCAATGGGTTTAGTTTTTTGGTTGGATGTCCAACTTCTGCATTATGATACAGGAAAAACTTGCTGTAAGAGTAACTAAGAAACAAGGACGTTTCCGTATTTTACAACTAACAAAGAATATATTATTATTTCTACAGAAGTACAGGAATTGGTACCATCCAGTTTATACATACACACATATACACCTGCCTCATTCTGTGTACAGGCAGTCCCCATCTTATGAACAAGATCCTTCCTGAGTCTTTAAAGTAAATTCATAGGTAAGTTGTAACAGGTACATCCAGTTTTTATTTAGCCTTATTTTTGTGCAAGAAAAGGCTTAGAGTCTTTCAATAATCTAAAAGCTCAACATAAGCAAATGAAGGTGATAGCGATGAAAACTTTGTTTTGCAAAAAGGCTAGTTCCATCGTCTCAAAGGGAAGGTCTATTTATGTAACAAAGTTCAACCAGGGGACTTTCTGTGCTCTCGGAAATGATGAAGATACACAAAAGAATGAGGTCAGATTAACAGATCAATGCAGGACAGATTTCAGAAACATACTTGTATTAAACCATATGCTGGTTCATCAAGAAGATTTTCAAAAGACTGTGAAAGACTCTTATTCTGACAATTCACCAGAAGAGTCCTTTTATCCTGTGGAGAGCTGTAATAAAATGAAGGGATTTGTAGAAAATGTAACACACTGCATCAATTACTACACAAATAATAATTAATGTATACTTTCATAAAAGTCCAATTCTAGAACAGCTTCCCATTATTAGTGAATACTTAGTAACTATTTTAAATGACTTTCAAAATGCCATGGAAGAAAATATAAAATGAACAAATATAAGAGGAGTAAAGTATATTTTTATTCTAGGTAAAGCCAAAAGTACTAAATTGTAATGAAAGCCAAATTCTCATTCAGTTACAGTAGAAGAATATTATATCTGCCTTTACTAACACAAAATTTAAAGAAACTCAAGACATTTTAGGTTTTATCAGTATATAAAACACACCCTCACAGGAAAAAACACGTCTTATTTTTAAACTGTTTCCAACTTCATTCTACGACTTGGATAATAGTATTATAAAGTACAATGTTGAGAAACTACAAGATGCAATACCTTAACAATTCTTAAAAACCACTATGTATGCTAACTATATAAACACATTCCTACCAGCTTATTTAACAAAGTTATTATACACAGCTCAGTTAACAATGATTTTAATTCTTACCAAGCTCTGGAAGCAAGTCTATCTCCACATTTTCTCAATAACTAAAAAATACACTGTTTTCCACATAAGCAACTAATTTCACATAATTGGATGAACTGTTCAATCTTTTCTAAGTTTTATAAGTCAGCTATAATAAACTCACAACTTTCTTGACTTAAAAATAAAATTAAATGTATTATTTTGCTACCACCTAGCTCTAGTTTACTGTAAATGTTTGAGATAAGAACTTTAATAACAGTTATCTCTTCTCAATTCTAACATAACAGAATGTAACGGCAATGCTAGGGTAATACGAAATCCAAAACATGATCTTGTTCTCTCAGTCAGAAACACCACTCGATCTTCAGAAACAATAGTAGCTAACAAGCCTCTTGGGTTTTTAAAAGGAGCTAAGGTCGAGTCATCTCAAGTAAGAAAAAATTAGTACCTTTAAAAACATTCCATTTTTATTAAAGACAGTTTTCTGTACTTTTTTGGGGAGAAGTAATGCAATACAAAGGTCTACACATTCTCACAAAAGGAATGTTTTTAATGATAGGTCAACTTTTAAATGTAGTACCAATTTTAAAATATATACATATACTTCTGTATAAGAATAATATAGTAAGGGAAACTCCATGGAGCAGTTCTACCCTGTCCTGTAGGGTCACTCTGAGTCAGAATCAACTCAAAAGCAAAAGGTTTGGGGTTTCAGAACCTCATCTTGTAAATGGTTGGTACTACACGGTGACACAACTTCTTGACTTCTTGGAGGAATACCTGTACCACTCAAAGACTTGTATAAAAATATAAAAATGGCCAAGTATTTAATATAAAGACAGCCAAATATGTAAAATAATTTTAATGGAACCAATAAGCCTCATTCATATCCTAGCAACCAATTTGGTTCAAAAGTTATTTCTGGCTCATTCTTTTACATGAGTATCATATTTTAAGTGGTGATACATCAAAGAACACTAACATCAATGCATATGACACCCTCCCCCACAGTACATAACCATAATGAAACATATTAAGCTTCAGAAGCTGATTCATTTGTACTGACCAGCTGGAGAGATGAAACAAAGAAACAGGAATGGCTGGCCCAGAGCCTTCCTTGCTCTTTTAAAGCTGCTCATTCCAGCAATTTGCAATCTTTGTTCATCCCTCAGGTAACAAGCCCTGGTGGCATAGTGTTGGTAAAGTGCTACAGCCTCTAATCAAAAGGTCAGCAGTTCAAGTCCACCAGACACTCCTTGGAAACTCCATGGGACAGTTCAACTCTGTCCTATAGGGTCACTAAGAGTCTGACTCAACTCAGTGGCAGTGGGTTAGGTTTGACTTGGCGTAAGGCAGGCTCTGTTGCTGCAAGAGGGATCCCTGCTGTTTGGGAATAAAACCTAATTCACTAGGGGGAATAACAGGAAGACAACACCGTCACAGTTGCAAACCATGTTCTTAACTTTAGCTCTATCAGAAGAAAAGATCATAGCCAGTCTGATTCTTAACTTCTTTCTCAGCTGGTTTTGAACTCAAAGATAATAAGGATGACCTTGCCACAGGCTGGCTAACATCCTAGTGAGACTAAAACCAAAGTTTTCCTCAGCTGTTCTCCTTCCCTCTAGTCTCTACAGTAATCTCTGACCACAAAAATGAGTAGGAAAACATCATTTTACTTGAAATAACTGCTCTAGGGACAGGAAATGAGATCCTCATGATACCCAGCAGAAGAAAAAACTGGATATAATATTTGAGAACTTCCGTTTCTTTGAACTCTAATTTGGAAATGCTGTTTATTTGGATCCTAACCAATAAGAACAAGGGCTTTTACTGTCTCAAAATTTGCTAATGGGAGACAGTGGATATAAATCTGGGAAATTTTAGTAATATTGGTGACTATACAGTATCTTGATTCTACAACTTGGACTCATTACTTAAATCTGTGGTGGGCTATATGGCACAATGTAATACAACACAATCTGTGATGGGCAAAAGAATAGGGAGGGCCTATTTTCAACTGAGAACACACAAGGGTCTTGGAGATAACATATTTTATATACTTTCTTACAAATTTCAGGCCATTCAGAAAGCAAAAAGCAAACCTTTCTTCCTCCAATGTCACAGGAGAACATACAAAGGAGAAGTGGCTGGTACTACTCCTTATGAAGGAGTCATTCCAGACAGTTATTTGATCTTGTAAGGAAAATCACTATATATCCCTGTTTGATCATAAACTTAATGATAAAGTACAAGAAGAGAACTGCGGGGAAGCCAATCTCCTCTGCTGGTTTTCTCACTGCCCAGGTCATTACAGGTTGCAATTAACCCCTTATACCCACATCTTGTCCCACTTTATCCTCCCCTTATTTGATTTCATCCTCTCCCAGAGGGAAAACCCTGGTGGCACAGCAGTTAGATGCCACAGCTGCCAATGAAAAGGATGGCAGTTCAAATCCACCAGACATTCCTTGGAAACTCTGTGGTGTAGTTCTACTCTTTCTACTCTGTCCTACAGGGTTGCTATGAGTTGGAACCAACTCAGTGGCAGTGGGTTTTTGGTTTCGGGTCCTCCCAGAAGGTCACTTACTACTCACACACTAAGACTGATATAAATTATTAACCTGTTGTAAGCTCATAGTGCTCTGCATCTTATTCAGAGAACCTATCACAGATGAAATTTTAGGTTTATCTGTCTCCCACAACATTACAAACTCCTTGAAGAGGCCATATCTTTTTTGACTGCTGCTGTCTTTATACAACTTGACAGAGTTTAAAGTGTTTCAGGAACCCTCTGGCTATAAAGTAAGAGAATGGCATGGGATCAGATTCAAGAGATAGATCAGGATCAAGAGATAGAAGGATCCTCTCTGATTTTATTTCATGTTGCACTGAGACTCCTCTAAGTTAAACTCCCACATCCTTCATGTGACCACTGATTCCACTCATTAACTGGTTACCTCTTCCTTGCAGTGTGAGTTAAAAAAAAAAAAAACTGTTGCATGAAGGGAGGAAAAAACATGCGTGAAGAACACCATTTCCCTGGCCTCCTGTCTCCAAGTGGGAACCAGCACTTCTGCGACACCAGCTCTCCTTCTCCCCAGGGACACTTCTGACCGCTGCGATTGGGAAACTGTGAGGTACACAGCTGGCATAACCCCACCGCCCCCCCCAGGCTAACGCTCTCAGATCAACCTGCCACAAATGAAGGTGCTTTCTGGTCTGCTCTCATTCACGTTGTGAGTGTTCTGCCCTCACTAGGGAGGCCTGTGGTGCTCCAGGAGCAATAATTAGTGGTGAATTTTCAAAACTACTGTGTGGTAAGTTATTAGGAAGTCAGGAAACCCTGGTGGTGTAGCAGTTAAGTGCTACAGCTGCTAACCAAAAGGTCGGCAGTTCAAATCTGCCCAGAGCTCCTTGGAAACTCTATGGGGCAGTTCTACTCTGACCTCTAGGGTCACAAAAACAGCAGTGGGTTTCGTTTTTGGTTTTTTAAATTATTAAGTCACATGCCTTAGCCTCCCCAATAATATTCTGATCATCAAGTGTCTGATTTAAAATGTTTGTCATTGTTTACAAATTCAGAAAGAGAAACACGGTTTCATCTTCATTAAAACACAAACAGCACACACTCAAGGTGCACACAACACTACATTTGCCTAAGTGGTCATCCAGCCTATCCTTCTACCTATCCAGGATAGGACATGCTCTACCTCAGAAGCTCAAGTCTATCTCCCGTTGACTTTACCGTCACACATAACAAGTCTATAACTCACTTCTCATAATAACTCTTTCGACAATATACATCAAACTGATAATCATCATGCCTTCAACTACTACTTACTATTCATTTACTATGTGCCAAACACTATGACTAGGAAATTAGGAAGAAAACGTAAATCAAGCAGACACAATCCCTGCCTTCTTACAGCTTACATTCTAGAAGATGAATACAAAAAAAGTAAACAGACAAAATTATTTTACGCTGTAAGTGCCATGAAGGGAGCAAACAAGGGAAGGAGAAAGGGAAAGTGACCTGTACTGAACGAGAGAGGAGGCACTCAGGAAAGCCTCTCTGAGCAAGTGACATTTAAAAGATTACCAGACAGAGAAAAGAATATTCTGAGCAGAAGAAAAAGCACCAATAAAGGACTATGAGAGAAAAAAGGCTTCAGGGTGTTTCAGGAACTGAAAGAAAAACAACTGGCTAGAAAGTAAGGAAATGGGATGAGGCTTAAGAGACAGAATGAAAACAATTCAGGTCCTCCTTGACTATGCCAAGAAGGCTGGATTTTACTTAATGTTGTACCAAGGCTCCTCTAAGATAAACCCCCAAAATCTCTGAAATGTTTTGATCCTTCTCGTTAAAAGTGATCTTCTCTTCTTTGTAATACAGTGTGACACACTGAAAACGCAGTCCCTAAAATTGAGCATGGTTCTCCAAAGTATGATCTGACCAGTAAAGAGCAGAGAGGGACCACCACTTCTCTCATCCTAGAAACTAGGCTATCGTTAACAAAATCAGATCAACATAACAACACTAATACTGAGCTTACTAAAACAGTAACACCTCTAACTCTAACACAAGCTATTCACCAGCCATAAGCGTCCGTCCCAATCAGGGCCCTACTAAAATCTATTTAGCCCCTTGGGTAGTAACCTATTTATAGCTTCTCAAGTACAATCAACTAGGATTGTCTTCACAAGTCGCTGGCACTCTTGAACACACCCACTGCCAACCAGAGGAGGCCAATGTGGTGGGGGTAGAAAATCTCAGGCCTGAAAACACACAGCCTTAGAGAGCTCCAGACTACCAAAATCCTCCAACTTGGGGTAATATGAGGACATCTTGAGTGCAGCTAACCCTCATCCTCACAGTTCCCAAAGTTAAAAACCTTGACTCCTCCCTTCTTACCTCCACAAATTCACTAAACCACAAACTCTGACTTCTCCTAAACACTTCTCCAATTCATCCACTTTTGCCTTCTTGTCACTTCTGTTCACGCCGTCATCACCTCATCTAGATGACTAGGACAGCCTGGCTTTTACAACTTACAAGATCCCTCACACTCTGACTTCTACTCAGAGTTAGCCTTATCTTTAACTTCAGTGTCAGCAGTTGGAACCTATCAGGTGCTCCTTGGAAACTCTATGGGGGAGTTCTACCCTCCCTACAGGATTGCTATGAGCTGCAATCAGCTCAGTGGCAGTGGATCTGGTTTGGTTTTTCCATTTTAACTTTAGTACCCTCCCTGTCTACACCTATATGACCATGTTTGTACTCATCCCTCTCCCTAAAACTCTTTCTCTGAGTGTCTTTCATACTAAAACTGACTCATTTGTCAGGTCTCAACTTAGACGTTAATCTCTTCTACAAAGTCTCACCTGACTCTAAACCACCTAATGTGAATAAAGCTATACTTCCTCAGAGCTCTTTCAACAGAGCTCCCAAAATATTTTGTACCTCCTCTATCTTAATTTCTCAATTTCAATTCCCCTTCACCCTTCAGTATTCTGTACAAGACTACAAACTCTCAAGAGATCCAGGGACATTCCTGTTCTGTTCACTAGTGAACATCAAGCAACTAGAATAGTGCTTCACGTTAACAGATGCCAAAAGACATGTAAGAAAGGGGAGAGAGAGAGAGCACACACACACAAATATACATAAGGCCCAAGACTTATCACAACTGAGAAGGCCTTGTCTTCCTTACTTATAAATGATTTTACAAAGGATTAGATTTGCCTGGCTTACACTTGCAACATTACAAAATGAAACTCTCCCTTTAACAAAAAATACATAATAAAAGGTAAGCTGGGTATACACATAATCCACAAATCACTAGTGTACCTTCATTTAAATGTGTATAAAAGATACTACTGTTCTTTTAAAAAAGCAATAATAAGGTGATAATCCTCAGATACAATGAATTCAAATGGCAAAATTTGATTCAGCCACTAATCCAAGCAGACAAGAGCCCAGAAAACACAAGCTGCCAGAGCCCTCACATGCACATCGGTCACCGAGGCCAAGAGGCAAATAAAAGTAGTCTGCCTTGGGACTAACACAAGCTAGGTCAATAAGTAGAAAAGAATTTGATACTTACTCACACAATACCACATATTTTTCAAGAGAGTCAATCAGTAGTTTGCTATCTCCTTGATGAAAGTGCAGAGCAGGGAGAACGACGTCATCCTTTAGACAGAATACCAAATACGACCAGCCCATACCCTCTTTGTTTTGCTTGATTGATTTCAGGTCTGTCAAACTGAACAGGAATGACCATTTGCTTTTCCCATTTCTATGACTTGGAGCATCTTAAAAACAAGAAAGTGGGGCAAAATATTTTTGTTCACCTTTTTAAAAGGTACTGACAGTGCTCTTTATGACTTCCTAAGAAAAATTTGTTTAATCTAGGGAATCACTGTAACACTCGTCTTACCATGGCCTCCACCTAAAAGAATTTTTTTTTTTCCTTTAAAGAGCTATCCTCTATACCCAGATTCAAACATTGTCATCCCTATTTAAAATACCACAGCTCTGGAAGCAGGTAGGTTGGGTTTGAACTGCAGCACCACCATCTTACTGAATGATTTGGAACAACTGAATCTCTCTGAACCTCAGTGTCTTCGTCTGTAAAATGGAGATAATTACACTTACCTCTCAACGCTATTGTAGTGATAAGACAGTACTTGTCACCAGTGTATAGTAAATATGCAACAAATGCTAGCCTTTCCCTCTTCCCCCATTTGAAAATTATGTGATGTTCTCTTTGAAATCTTTTTTTTTTTTTTTAATTTGTTTTTCCACTTCTTTTTACAACTACTTTTACCAGGCTACATCAAGAGTGAAGGTCAGCATACTGGTCTAAAAAATAACATTGGAGTGAATATTAAAAAGACATTTTTACTTGCACAAACTCAGCGGGGGGAAATTGAGGATGAAAAGACAACTCAGTCATGACTGCTTCAAAAGAGAATGGATGGACCCCACAGATAAAGGCTTCAGCTCAAGACAAAGTACAATGATATAAAATAAAGCACTTTCTGAGTTTGTGGACTGTTTATATAAGCCCATGTTTATGAACAATACCATAACAACAAGCAACTTGAAGATTATCTATATAAGGAAAAATTGTTAATTTTTTCTTACTAATGATAGTAATACTTATCATTTATAATCTAAAATTCCAGGTTAACATTTTTTTTTACTCAGACATAAAAATGACAACTCTTTGAAATTTCAAAAAGTCTTTAATGTTATTCCAAGTGTTTCACTATTCTATTACTGGAAATCTTAATTCTGTCCCATATTATCAACTCCACAAGGATAAACTAGATAGAAACAGATCACAAAGCAAATCAGCGTTGATTTGCATGTTTGTCACCTTCCTTTGTAGTCTAGAAAACTGTAAAATCATCTTCAGTAAGAACTGACACAACAAAATCTACAGCTTACAGAAATATCTACAAAGAACACAAACATCATCACTATTTCACTGACAGTTCAACAACTACCATGTGAAAGGAAATCCTGAAAAGCTAAAGTAACTTATCTACCAACTTGTCTAATGCCTACATCATTACAAATGATGAACTCTGATCTAAGGCTGATTAAGTGCCACATGCCTACTCGCCTACTTATACGTCACATTTCAATGGTATTTATAGACCTCTTCAGACCACTATCAAAGGCGATCGCAAAGAGAGAACAATTTTTAAGTTCCATCTTCTCAATAAAATCATTTAAGTGTGAATGCACCTGGACTAGCTGGAAAGGAGAAATCAAATTTGAAAATACATAGTACTATATTATATGCAAAGACCAAAAACATCTTCACAGTAATAGTAAAACAGCAATGAAAAACTAAATATAGAGAACTTTTAAATTCTTCCTTAATTGCTCAAAGAGTATTTATCCTTTAGTAAAAGAATAAAAAACCCAAACCAAACCCACTACCGTCAAGTCAATACCAACTCATAGCGATCCTACAGCACAGAGTAGAACTGCCCTATAGAGTTTCCAAAGAGCACCTGGAGGACTGAAACTGTCAACCTTTTGGTTAGCAGATGTACCATGTAACCACTAGACCACCGGCATGTCCAGTAAAAGACATACAGAAAATAGTAAATACTACATACAGGCTACATGAATTAACAGAAGCATGTGCATATTCAAGAATGAAAATTTTATACAAATTTTTCTGCACTGCAGAGAAACATATTACATACTTAATACAAACGAAAATGCCTCGCACATTTCATTACTTTAAACTGAAAAATAACGAAACAAAAATCAAGAAAATTCTAGAAGCCCCCACAGTAGAATAGAAGCTTGATGAGAGTAGGAACTTGAATTGATCACATATATATCCTCCCGCCTGCAAGAGTGCCTAGCACACAGTAAAGACTCAAAGACTTACTGAATAAACAAACAGCCTAGTACTAAGTCAACATAAAAGTCATCAGCAATTTAGTTTGCTACCAATAACTAATCAGGGTAGAAGAGGCTAAAAAAGGAAACCGAACAAAGGCCAAGTTAACTCAAATTTCCCTTCTTTCTCCTTAAAGGTAAACAAGATTAAATTGACTTTGTTACCAAATACATTAAACGTATCTCCACACTGACATGAGAAAACAAAATTACAGCAGAAGTATAACAGAACAGTCATGTAAGTCTCCATATGTCTCAAATAGAACTAACATAAAGGACATAACATTTTATTTGGATGAGTTTCTAAAACATGATGACAGTCTGTTGTTCTAAGAAATAGTTTCAAAACATTTGGTATGGTATATAAAAACACAGGACTTAGTAGTATAAACGCTTATGAAATATAAGGGTAAGTTAAACAAGTCTTCAACAGTCAATTTTTTAAAGGTCTGTCCCAAGTTTCCTATGTGCTATGAAAAATGTTTCATAATGGCAAAGATTTCTGAAATCTCAAGTTACCTCAGAAAACGTCTCCTAATTTTTAGTAATTAGAAAACAGAGGCTCTTACAATTACTATATGAAAGCAACATAAGCAGTATTTACATCTGTGGGTTTCTGCTAAGCTACATGGCTAAACAGATGTTCTCAACTCTGACTGCACATTAAAATCACCTGAAGAGCTTGTGAAAAATACCCATGTCCAGGCTCCATGTCCTGGATGTAATTTCACTGGCAGGGGAAACTCAGGCATCGGTCATTTTTGAAAGCTTCCCCCAGTGATTTCAATGTGTAGCCAAGGTTGAGAACCACTGACCTCAGTGATCTTTATTGTCAAATTACCTGTACAACAGTTTTTCACAAAAATTGTGAAAACTCACCCCACTTGCTCATTCGAATAGCCTATACTGTCTCACTTTCAAGAATTTAACTAACAGTATTAGGCAAAAAACAGCAATTCACACGAACCAATCCACATCTAGTTTAGAGAAGTACAAAAGTCACCTCATATACCTCATACATATACTAACATTCTAGTTTCATCTTTCTTTGACATTTGGTACTGTTCTAGTAGGAACCTTTCCTTTCCATAGAAAGGAAATGTGAAAAGGAAAACCGAAAAAGACATACACATGAATGAGCAACTATTAGCAAAAGCTTGTAAATTACTATTCTTAAATGCCACTGTTTCCTAGAAATGATAAAGTACAAAGTGTAACTACTGTATATGAAATGATTCCACAGACCACACATGGAAATCAATTTTACTCGATAACAACGCCATAAAAATGAAGTGATATATGTGCCAGTAAATTCTGGCTAGCCTTTTTCAGGTAAAACATGGATAGATCCTAAGTCTAGACCTAAACATACTGCAGTAAAGCATCCCTTCAGTTACAAAACACAAAGAAATCAACAAAATTAAAAAAAAAAACTAACCCTTAAGATTTTAACTCTAGAGTAACACATAAGGAATGTGGTATTCAAAGTACATCTCTTACATACACTAACATACACAGTAATGTCCAGCTGGTGTTTTTATGTTAACCACATGTAACGATAATTACATAACAAATACATTTTTATATAATAAACACTGAGAGAAGGGTACAGCAGGTGAATCTAGGTAACAGGGAGACGGCAATGAGCAATGACAATCTCAGTAAATGCTGATGCTACAATGGCATAGCTCACGTGTATACTCCAGCTCCCCCTGCTGCTCTAAGATGAAATAACAGTTTTTTTACTACACTAGGTACAGAAAAACATGCACGAAAGATAGCTAAAATTTGTTAAATATTTCTATTTTCTTCCATTAATAACTAGAAAATACAACAAGCATCTTAAAAGCCCTTTTTTGCAGTTACAACCAACAATTAAAACGAAAAATGATGAAAAAGGATGGAACTACAAATACAGTAGTTACAGGTATTAATCGAAACACCGAATCATCCTTTTTCTGACTGAAAAACATGGAAGAATTTTCTATATACTTTTATTTACTAGTATATGTAGCAAATCAGCTTACAAATTCTAAAGTTTTAATTCGTACCTCCATTGGTATGTGGTTTCTTTTTAAATGAAACAGTATTAACCATGTCCCACTCTGCTTCGTAACTGTTCAGATGCTCCACTCCTCGATGAGTTCTTTCTTTGGGGGACTGGGTCCATTCCACAACTGAACTGGAGTCCTAAAATAATTATAACAAAATATTTATGGTCTAAAATTGCAATTTAATTTCAACCTAAAATATGATCTCATATTCTACATAAATAAATCTACGGGTTGTGGCAGACAGTGTTAGCGGGAAAACAACATTATTTCCTCCACTCTTCTCCTTCACCATCTTTCCCAAAAAGGCAATGATAAAGCTTGTCCAGCCTCCCTTGCAGACAGGGTTGACAAAGAAACATAAATAGATGTCAACTGCAGAATTCTAGAAGTGCTTCTGTTTTCCTAATAAAAGTTTTATCCCCTTTCCCCCTTTTTCCTGCTTTGAATGCAGCTGTGATCCCTAAAAATATGGCAGCAATCTTATTAGCAAAAGGGAAAAGGCAAGAGGTCCCCTGTAAACAGCTCCCAACCTCCAGACTTCCAGCATTTGAAGAAAACAGAAAACGGTAGCTATATACTTAAGTCACCACTGGTTGCGTATTTTCTTAGTGGTAAGCAAACACTGCCAATCAGTCAAAAGCAACAAATAAGATACCTATGTGTGTAGTTCCCTAGTGTTTTCAATTTTTTTAACTGAATAAAACCAAAATCTAAATGGTTGTAACAACAATTTGACTAAATCAAAAAAGTTTAACTTCTATACAACAAAACGACACCATAATTAACTTAAATACAAGGGACAAAATGTTTCCAAAATAAGACACAGAAACATTCAGAATACAGAAAGAACCCCTATCAATTACTTAGAAAGAGGCAAACATCTAAACAGAAAAAGCAGCAGTATGAACAAATCAAAAACGACAAAATAGAAAAAGACAAACACGGGAAGATGTCCAAACACAGTAGCAGTTAAAGAGCAGTTAAAATGAAATTTCATATTACTCAAGTAAAAATACATATCAAATATGGAAATATGAGGAAACAGGCTCTCTTACACTACTGACAAAGTATTCCCTTGTCTTGTCTCCAGAGGGCAATTCAGTCATGTTTACTGAAACTCAAAATATGCATGTATTTCACTACAACAGTTCTCTTCATCATCTACCCTAAACATTCACACACATACACAAACAGGTACATGCAAAAATTTTCATTGCAGTATTACCTTTCACAGTGAAAAACTAGAAATACCTTAATATCGACCAGCTGAGGCACAAACAGATAACAGGGCTCAACACTGGTCTGGTCATTTGGTCTGAACCTCTTCTGAGACTCTGCATTTCTGTTTAGGCAGTAATTCCAACACCTACTAGTAGAGCAGTGGTTCTCAAAAACATATCTTACATAAGAATCACCTAGGGGTCTTGTTAAACTGTAGATTCCAATTCAGTACATTTAGGGTGTAAATGCACATTTTCAGCAGGGGTCCAAACCAGAACACAATCAGTTCAAAGCCCTGATCAGTAAACTAAAGTGCAGTCAATGAAATACTACACAGTATACTGAACTACTAAGTTTTGGTTTACAATGATGGAAAACACACAGATTACGGGGAAGGGTACACAGCTGATTAATGTAACTGCTATCAATAAGCTATACACCTAATAACTAGTTTAACTGGTAAAAGGTGGTAACACATTTTTGCAATAACAAAAATGTGGCAGGTGAGACTGTTACAATCAAACACCTTGCTTTGGAGTTTTAGGATCATGATTTCATGGGAGACCTCCACATATTTTGTTTAGTGCCTCTGTTCTGCTACTCTCTAGTTCCCTGTGTAGTGCCTGGGGTCTTAACAACTTCCCAAGTGGCTATCCAAGCACAACAATTGGCCTCTATTCACCTGGAGCAGCAGAGAAGCAAAGGAACTGGAGAAAACAGAATATGTAGTTAATTGCCTCCTCTGCCAAGAAAGCAAAACTGGAAGGTGCCTGACTACTATTACTAAACATTTTTGATCAAAGATTCTACAAAACAGTCATGTTCAAAACGGTAAAACACACAAAACAATTACACGTTCTCATGGAAATCTGAACTTTCTGGAGCCACGGAGACCAAGTGAACCCCTAAAACTACTGTTCTGAGATAATCTTTAAATGTTAAACCACAAATATCCTGTTAAGTATTAAAACCAAATAACAGTTTTAACTTGGGAAGAATGAATGCCTTAAGCACCATGCTCCTCTAAGACATAAACACATGAGATCAAACTGGCAAGACAAAGAAATAAAGGGCATCCACATCAGCAAAGAAGAAGTAAAAATCTCCCCATCTGCAGAAGATATGACTGTATATGCAGAGAATCCTAAAGAATCCATAAGTAAACTACTCAAACTGATAGAAGAGTTCAGCAAAGTCTCAGGATACAAGATACACATAAGTAAATCAGTAGGATTCCCTTATACCAACAACAGGATTAATAAGGAAGAAATCACCAAATCAATACCATTCACTATAGCCCCCAAGAAGATACAATATCTAGGAATAAGTCTAACTTTTACAAAGAGAACTACAAGACATCACTACAAGAAACTAAGAGAGACTTCCATAAATGGAGAAACCTACCCTGCTCTTGGACTGGAAGAATTAACATTGTTAAAACATGTCTATTTTACCCACAGCAATCTACATATAAAATGCAATCTCAATACAAACACCAGTGACATTTTTTAATGATATGTAGCAACAAATCACCACCTTTGTTTCCAAAGAGAAGAAACCTCTGATAAATAAAGTACTACTGAAGAATAAGAACACACTACAAGGCCTCTCACTACCCGACTTTAGAACCTATTACACTGCCACAGTACTCAATACAGCTTGGTACTGGTACAGAGACATATAGACTAATGGGGCAGAGTTGAGACCCCAGAGATGACACCATCCTCCTATGAACAGTTGGTATTCGACAAAGGCCCCAAGATTTTAAACTGTGTAAGAACAGTCTCTTTAATAAATGCTGCTGGCAAAACTGGATATCCATCCACAAAAAACTGAAACAAGACCCATATCTCCACCTTACATAAAAATGAACTCAAACTGGATAAAAGATTTAAATATCAAATCTAAAACAACAAAGCTCATCCAAGAAAAAATAAGATCAACAATGGAAGTTTTAATACACAATACAGACAGACTTCAAAAACTGACAAAGCATGATCAACAGAAGAGAAAATAGATCAACAGAAACTACTAAGGCTCAAACACTTTTGCTCATCCAAAGACTTCATCAAAAGAATTAAAAGATCACCTACAAAATGAGAAAAAATATTTGGCAACTGTGTGTCAGACTAACATCCAAACTCCATAATCTATAAGGTACTACAAAATGATCAACAATTCAATTAAGCAATGGGCAAAGGAGTTAGACAGACACTTCTCTAAAGAGGACATCCAGGTAGCCAAAAGACACAAGTGGAAACACTCACAATCATAAGCTATTAAAGAAATTCAATTCAAAACAACAATGAGATATCATCTCACCCCAACAAGGTTGGCCATGATCCAAAAAACACAAAACAACAAATGCTAGAGAGGCTGTGGAGAAACTGGAACTCTGCTACACTGCTGGTGGGACTGCAAAATGGTACAACCTCTTTGGAAAGCAATCTGGCGCTTCCTTAAAAAGCTGGAAATAGGCATACCATTTGATCCAGTAATCCCACTGCTTGGAATACATCCTACAGAAACAAGGGCATTCACACCAATTGATACATGCACATGAATGTTCATCATAGTACAGTCCACAATAGCAAAAACATGGAATCAACCCAGACGCCCAACAACAGATGAATGGATAAATAAACAATGGTATATATACTCAGTGAAACACTTTGCAATGATAAAGAACAATGATGATTTTAGGAAGCATCTCATAACCTGGTTTCAACTGGAAGACATTATGTTGAGTGAAATTAGCCAGCTGCACAAGGACAAATATTGTACGAGACCCCTAAGACACGGACATGAAAACAGACTCATGTACAGAAAAAAAGACTCTGACAGCTGCAAGGGTAGGGAGGTAAGGAGGGAGAGGGTTGGTGATAGATTAGATAATTGATAGCAATCTGGTTGGGTGAAATCAATGACAGCACATATTAGAAACAAGATCAATTTCACTGGACTTCAAAATAACCTGAGAACTCGCCCAACCTTAACCCAATATGGTAAGGATAGAGTACCAGAGAGTCAGGGACCATGCTCTCAGGGGACATCGAGGCCAATTGGCATAACTAGCCCATTGCTAAGAGAGCCTTCTCCACCCCGTATTCGTGAGTGGTGTCTGGGATCTTAAAAGCTAGCAAGCTGCTATCTGAGGTACACCAAATAGTCCCAACTCAGCAGGAATGGGTGATCACCAAGGACAAAAACAACACGGGGAAAAGAGAACCCAGAAGAAAGACCCACGTCAATGGGTGACTACATCAACATGCAACCAGAAGAATCAGATGGTGCCTGGCCACCTCCAGTGACAGCCATGATGGGGCTCACAAAGTTGAGTCCCAGTGACAACATGAGAGCAAGAAGGGGTGCACCCTCAGAACTCCACTAAAAGACTGAACTGATGGTCTGAAGGCCTGGGGGTTCCCCCGGGAGCATGGCCCCTAGACCTGATGCTGCCCCTGATCATAAATCACTACTGAGGTCAACTCTTCAGACAGGAATGGATTGGACTCAGCAACACACAGTGACCATATCATGTGTACACTCTATGGTTCTATGCATCTAGAGGAGAATGGAGATGATGGAGAAGAGCTGACAGGAGATTTCTGAAAGGATATGACTTGTATGGAACACAAAAGAAGAGTGTGCTGTCGGCAGGCAAGAAGAGCAGTAGGAGCTGCACATAGGTGGACATGGGAATTTAAACCAGATTGTACACATTCGCTCAATCATAATAAATCAAAAAAAAAGCCTGAAGGAAGTATGTGAAACAGCACCAGCAAGTAACAGGGTCATAGTCAAGTAAGACTTTGATCTACTATTATTTTGAGTATCTTACAGAAAGAATATATTCATGTCTTGCTGGTAACATTCCTTTTAAGAAAGAAAATTTGTAGAAACAGGAAACTATTATAAAGGCACAAGAAAAGCTAAGAAATAAGAAATGGAAGTAAACTGAAAACTAGAGGAAAGCAGCAAATGAATAAAACTACAAAGTGGAGAGTATTTTCGCCCAGGTCTTTGTTTCAATGTCCTCTTCTCACAGAGGCCTCCTTGATGACCCAACTTAAGAAACACAACGTCCAACCACCATCCCCACTAATAACACAATCCCCCTACCCATTTTTTCTCCATAGCATCACCATTTGTCACAATGCATATATTACTTATTCGTGCACTGTGTCCCTGCATCCATTACAACGTAAGTTGAAGAGCAGCAGGGATTTGTTTTGTTAACGGCTGTATGCTGAGAAGCTGGAACACAGTAAGCACTGCAGTATTTGCTGAATGAATGAATGAGTAAAATGCTCTATGAAGATAAAAATAAAGCATCTTAAGTCCAGTTGAGAAATGCCAACTTATACACAATGACCTCAGCTTTTTTGTTTTTTTTTTTTTTTTTAAAAGGGGGACAGGAGGGAAAAATAAAATTGAAGTTGGATGGTTTAGACCTGAAAAAGCTGGGTCCTAAAACAACAGTGGCTAAAGTTGAGAAGCATCCACAGAAATGTCTCAACATCCAAAGGATACAAACTAGCACACACAGTACTTCCAGAAATAAGGATAAAAATCAGGCTGAAAAGGGTCAACCAACAAAAGTCCAGAGGCTGAAGGCTTATTCATCAGAGATAAAACACAGAACAGAGTATCTCCAGACTGGGTGAAACCAGCAGAGTAAGCAAAGGAAAACTGCAATGGAAACAGGAAAACTAATTCAAAGTACAACTATGTGGTCAAGTTGGCAAGACTCTCAGCTTTCTACCTCTACTCAGTGCTCAGAACACTGGCAAACACCGATCTGCCTCTCCAGGAAACAATCTGCAGCTTCTCTGGCAAATATAATAAGCCCAAGAGAAAAGACTTAGATTCTGACAACAGGGATTCCATAAGAGCCCATCCAGGTCACCCTAAGATGAGTCCTACTACTCCCATCCCTACTGCTGTTACATATGAGCATACCACCACGAAGATCACCAAACACACATACACGCACATACAGGGTAGGGAGGCTATTTAGAGGAAACAGACTACACAGAGATGAAGACTCTTAAAACGTTCTCAGTAAACTTCTCAGAAATAAGAGATACTACATCCACAAAAAAGAAAATGCTATAAAAAGGAAGGGGAAATACTAAGAACAAGACAGATGTCTGAGAAACTAAAAACACAGCAGAAGTGAAAAAGACAAAAGGAGAAGTAGGAGAAAAAGCCAAGGAAATTCCCAGAAAATAACAACAACAAAGACAAAGAATTAGAAAACATAGATTCATTAAAGATTTATGTTATAGACTTCCTAATCCAAGAATTCTAGAAAGAACACAGATGGGAAGAAATCATCACTGAAATTATTTAAGAATATCTTGTAGAAATAAAGGAAATGGGCTTCCATATTAAAAAAGCCTAACAAGTACCCATCACAGTAGATTAAAAGACCATAAAGACCATTCACACCAACTGATGCATGCACACAAATGTTTGTCGCAGCACAGTCCATAACAGCAAAAAAGATAGAAATCAACCCAGATGCCCAACAACAGAGAAATGGGCAGGTAAACTATGGTATATATACTCAACGGAACACTATGCAAAGATAAACAACAACGATGATTTTAGGAAACATCTCATAACCTGGTATCAGTTGGAGGACATTATGTTGAGTCAAAGCAGTCAGTGACAAAATGACAAATGTTTTATGAGACTCCTACAATAAGAACTTAAAAACAGACTCATCAACAGAAGACAAGACTCTTTGACAGCTGCAAGGGTGGGGAGGAAGCACAGGTGAGGGGGGTGGGTTTAGATAGTTGACAGAAATTTCGCTGGGTGAAATCTGTGACAGCACGCATTAGAAAGAAGACCAATATTAACTGGACTTCAACATAACATGATTACTCCTCCTATCTTTAACATCTTCAATATTGCAAGGATAGAGTAGCTGGGGTGGTGGGCTGGGGGCCACGCTCTCAGGGGAAATCGAGGCCAACTGGCATAACTAGCATTTTGCTAAGAGTGCCCTCTGTACCCCACATTGGTGAGTGGCGTCTAGGGTCTTAAAAGCTACCAAGCTGCCATCTGAGGGTACAGCAAATAGCCCCAACTCAGCAGGAATGGGAAGATCACCAAGGACCAAAATGACATGGGGGAAAGAGAACTCAAAAGACAGAAACCCACATGAGTAGGCAACTACATCAACTTGTGACCAGAAGAACTGGATGGTGCCCGGCCACCACCAGGAATAGCCGTGATGGAGCTCACAAAGTTGAGTCTCACTGGCAACACATGAATAAAAAGGGGTGCACCCTGAGATCTCTACTAAAAGATTGCAATTGATGGTCCAAGAGTCTCAGAGTTCCCCTGGGAGCATGGCCCCTGGCCCTGATGCTGCCCCTGTCCAAAAATCATAACTAGGTCCACTCTTCAGACAAGACTCTTTGACAGCTGCAAGGGTGGGGAGGAAGGGCAGGTGAGGGGGGTGGGTTTAGATAGTTGACAGAAATTTCATTGGGTGAAATCTGTGACAGCATGCATTGGAAAGCACTTGGCACTTGGTGACACAGAGTGAACATATCATCTGTGCACTTTATGGTTCCATGCATCCATAGGATGTTGTCCCGCTGACCTCTTACTGGAGGCAAGGGAGTAGGTGGAGAAGAGGGGATAGGAGATTGTTGGGAGGACAAGACATGTACGGAGCAGAGAAGACGAGTGTGCTGTCACCGGGCAGGGTGAGCAGTGGGAGCTGCATATAGACGGGCATGCAAATTTATATGTGAATGTACATTCTCATTCAATCATAATAAAACAAAAAAAGACCACAAAGACACCTCTAACATTTAGAATACTAGGAACAAAGAGGCAATCCTAAAAACTTCTAGAGTGGGGGAAAAAAAAACAAAGAATTAGAAATCAGACTAGCATTACACTTAACATGACAAAGAAAAACTGACATACCCAAGGCAGTAACTTTAAAAATCCATACAAATTTTACTTCCAAACTGGAATTTCATGCCAATCAAAACTCTAAGGATTAAAAAACTCAAACCCATTGTCATCCAGTAGATTCCAACACACTGATTGAGTATGACAGAGCAGAACTGCCCTACAGAATTTCCAAAGAGCACTTTGTGGATATGAACTGCCAACCTTTTGGTTAGCAGCTACATCACTTAACCACTACGCCACCACTTTCCAGCAACAAACCCATTGCTGTCAAGTCGATTCCAACTCACAGTGACTCTACAGGACAGAGTAGGTTTTTGCCCTGTGGGATTTCCAAGGTGCAGGTGGTGAATCTGAACTGCTGATGTAACCACTGTATCACCAGTGCTCCACAGTAAGAACAAAAAAGTCTAAAACCTTCTTTGCTCTCATACTTTCTTTTTCTCAGCAAGCTACTAGGGCTCAAACAAAACAAGAAAGTAAATCAAAATAGAAGACCACATGGGATACAGAAAACACAGGTATTAAAACAAGAGCAAGAGGCAAAAAGAATTCCCAGGATGACTGCTACACAGTAAACCAAGAGAGCAACCAGTCCAGAATGAGTTAGTCATAAGGTTATATGAAAAATGTCTCAAGGACATGAAATTAATGTTCACATGTTGGGAAAAAAATGTGGACAACGGAACAGTTTAGAGGTGAATGATAATTAAAATTAAGCTAATCTCTGCCTTCTACTGTAAAGTCACCACAATATTTAAACTGAAGGAAAAAAATCCCAGAGTAGAATTAAAAGAGTGTCACTTAGAGTGCTATAAATAACCAAAGAAACAGTAACAAGGTTTGATATTGATTGCCTTGGGAAATGGAAAATTTGGTGGGAAAGTAAAGGCACCCCTGGTTTTGATAATAAGCTCTGTAAAACTTCAATTTAAGAAAACATGTAATTTAGATAAAAATAAATTTTATTTAAAAATCTACAGTTTATAAAAGAAAATATTGAAGCAGGAATGTCAAAAAAGAACAAAAACAAAGGTGAACTAGAAATACAACCATTCATTAAAAAATTCCCCCCTCAAAAAAAGTCCTCATTATAAAACTTCCCCTATACATTACAAGGAAAATCTGTTGAAAATCTGTAGGAACACCGTTCCTAACCAACAGGCTTGCAGTTCAAATTCACCAGGTGCTCCCTAGAAACTCTACGGGGCAGTTCTACTCTGTCCTATACAGGAGTCTGAATTGACTCAACAGCATCAGGTCTGGTTTTATTCACTATAACGTCCTCCCTCCCGTCTCATATCATACACAAAAATTAACTCAAAAATCAAACACAAATCTAAATATAAGAGACAAAACTGTAAATGTCTTAAAAGAAACATGCAAGTAAATCCTTGCAACCTTCGCTTGGTTACAAAGGCAAGGGTTTCTTAAGATGTGACATCAAAAGCATTAGCAACAATAAAAAATTAAATTTTAACTTCATCAAAATAAATGTTTTCATGCTCTACAGGATTACCATCAAGAAAACAAAAAACACAACTCACAAAACAGAAGAAAATATTTGCAAGTCATACATCTAACAAGGGACTTGTACACAGAATATACACAGAACTCTTAAACCTCAACAATGAAGACAAATAAATGGGCAAAAGATCTAGAATTATTACTTCTCCTAAGAAGATACACAAATGGGCAGTAAGCATCTGAAAAAATACTCAGTATTGTAAGTTATTAGGGAAATGCAAAATCAAACCCACAGTGAGGTAACACCTAATATACACTAGTTTGATTAAAATAAAGAGTAAGTACTGATGTGAATGTGGAGAAGCTGGAAGCCTCAGACACTGCTGCTGGGATTATGAAATGATGCAATTGTTTCTGAAAAAAAAGTTCACCAGCTTTCCAAATGTTAAACAATTACATTATTAGCCAGCAATTCCACTCCCAGATATATACCCAAGAGAAATGAAAACATATGTCCATGTACAAAAATGCACAGCATTATTCATAATAACCTCAACAATGAAAACAATCCAAATGTCCACCAACTGTTTAAATAAACAAAATGTAGTATATCCATAAATGGAATGTCATGCAGCAATGAAAAGACAGAAAGTACTGACACATGCTATAACATGAATGGAACCTTGAAAATACTACACTAAGTGAAAGAAGTCAGTCACAAAAAGAACATATTTAAATTTCATTTATACTGAATGTTCAGAACAGGCAATCCTTACAGACAGAAAGTGGTTGCCACAGTATATGAATGGGGGTAATGAGGAATAACCTGTAATTGGTACAGAAGTTTCTTTTTAAAGGTAATAAAAATGTTCTAAAATTAAGTATCAGTGACAGTTCCACAATTATCTGAATATACTAATTTTACACTTTAAACAGTGACTTTTATGGTATACGCTTTATATCTCAGTAAAGCTGTTATTTAAAAAATGGCATTCTCTTCATCCCACAGTTGTTTTTTTTTTTCGGTCTTAAATACCTTTCCAGCATAAAGAATACTAGAAGAATCTAATGCATCATCTAATGGTCTCCAGTCCACTATTACTTCAGAATCCTAGAAAAAATATTAACATAATTATTAAAAGATATTATTAACATCAATATTAAAGATACTATTAAAGATTTATTGTTCAACATCTTAAATTCTTAAACATATTTTAACCCTTTAATATAAGCCCAAAACAAAACTTTAAACCTTAACTATTAGCACTTTAAATATGAAATACCACATATAAATTATCATTTGACAAAAAATGCCATACACACTTTTTACTTCTTCTCATTATAAATGTATACTAATACAGGTTCTAGAATATAAGTTTTCAAGTATTTCATGCCATTTTACTCATTTAGTCAAATAATTTATTCTAATAATTTAATTTCAGAATAATTTCCACATTAAATTTAAAACAAAATTTTCTCTTACAGATGAAATTCAAACTTTCTGATAATGGCCCAAGACAAACCACTATCATAAACATTTATTACACGAAACCATTTAATAGAAACATACCTTTTCTAAAACACGTAATATTCCCGAAATCAAGCTGTCTTGGTCATTGGTCTTTCCACAAGATGAGTGTATATATACCCCTTCTTGTTCATATATAATCTGGAACAGCGAAAATAAGATCACATTATTTTTATTCAATATTACTTCTATCTTCATTGGGTACAAAAAAATTAGAGATTGTTTGCCTATAATTCCTCACCAAGTTTCTGGCTAGGTCATACATAAACATTTCATTTTAAAAATATCACTCAGACTAAAGAGTTATTCAAATAAAACTAAACTGGAAGTCTGGTTTCTTATACAAAAAAGTTTGTTTTACTGATCAGTGACAATCACAATCCTGACCGTTTCCATAAACAAAAACATCAAGCTAGCTGTTATGTGTCTTAATATAAGAATTCCACTTAACTTTTACATTTTTAACATACATTAAGTAAAACATTGGGTTCAACACTGAAAATGGGCTGATAATAGCCAAGTGTGATTTTCTGAGTGGGAACTGTTTCATAACGAAAATATTAAAAATTAGACAATAAACAAAATGTTCATTTTTAAATAAGATCTTAAATCTCAAGGGTACTGGAGAAAAATTATCAGACATAAGCCATGTCACTGAATTCAACAATGGAACGATATACTTTTAGAAAAGGAAAAGGAAGAACGACAGACTAAGCAGAAGATACGAAGGAATAATAACGCCACTTAGTACTAGTGTACCCACAAAAGAAAGAAAACAAATGCTACTGTTGCGAGAATACACACAAGCTAACAATGAGAAGGGGATGAAGTTGGAGGGAGATAATATAACATAAATTACGAACTGGCCTAAAACCACTCTATACATGTGATGATGACATTTATTTGTACATTCTCTAAATGCGTAGCATCTGGTGAGATTCTTGAGTGTCTTGACAATGTCACCTGTCAAAGGTACAGAAGAGAATTAATGCAGACCAACAACAACAACAACAAAAAAAGGTTGATTAACAAAACACATGGGAGAAAACAGACCATCAAACAGTTTGTAACAACAGAACAAATTTGGAACACAGTCAAATGAAAAAAATTGATGTATAGAAGATATTAGTCCCACCAAAAACAGAAAAATAATCCTACATAATCACTTCTTTTGCAGACAAGAGGAATTAAGGGAGGCCAATTTATCCTTGACCAAGATAACTGAAAAAAAAAAACCGACCAAGTTTATGAATGGTTTTCAAAATACTATACATCAGACAATAAAGACAGGGATGGTGGAGAAACAAAACAAATGGGGTAAGCCATATAACTGTCCCCAGCTGACTGTCTTGAGTTTCTAGCTACGGTGAAGGGTGAAAAACATCAGAGAGCATTCACTGGTCTCCCTGAATTGAGCAGCCATAACTTGGAAGCAGGGAAGGCCAAAGCAGCCAGAGCTCACAGGACAGAACAGCAGAGAAAAGAAAACTTCAGAGAAGGAACTCAACAGATCTATAATCAGTGCTCCTGTAGTATTCAGCAGAGTACTGCACAGTACATGTGTGTAAATAAACTACCCAAGGTTAGCGGGTGGGGGAATGAAAGAGGGAAACCACAAGAAATGAGAAACAGCAATCCACAGATTCACATGGAGCTGTTCCCATGAGTAAAAGCAGAAAACCTCATAATTCATGGGGCACTGGGTACAGTACTCAGAATGGCCTTGCCTCAGTAGTGGAGCAAAATTAATCCTATACTAAACACTGTGCTAATACCATCTAACGAAGTTTTAAGGCAAGACTCAAAAGTGTCAAACTGTTTCTAAGTAATTTAAGCACCTTCTAGGACAAAGCTCAAAAATTTCTTACAGGAATACAAAAATATCTAGCACACAAGACAAAACTGAATGTCTGATATCCAGTAAAAATTACCCAGGCATGAAAAGTGAAAACACAACCAATAAAGGCAGAAAAAAAATCGATCAACCAAAATGACCCTAAAATAACAAAGATGATAAAATTAATGACAAGGATATTAAAGTATCACTATAACCATACTCCATGTGTTTTCAAAGCTAGAGAAAAGTTAGAACTTGTTAAGAAATACTGAAAATATTAAAAAGATCCAACTGAACTGATGTAACAGCACACAACAAAGTTAAACTCAGAGATTTAAATAGCTTGATGAACCTGAAGTGTAAGAATCATAAAGAAAATGATACAAAGGCACATGATAATCAAATTGCTCAAAATCAGAGATTAAAGAGAAAATTTTAAAAGCAGCCGTGGGGGGGGGGGGGGGGTACAATAGCAACAGTACATTTCTTGTTGGAAACAATAGACCAGAGAAGTGAGCAACAACCTTAAAGCACTGAAAGAAATCACTGTCTATGTAATCACAAAAATCACAAAAAATATCTCTCAAAATGAAGGCAAAATAAAGATACTTTCAGATACACAAAGGCTAAGAAAATTTGTCACCATTAGACCTATAATACAAGAAAAGTTAAAATAAATTATGCTAAAAGGAAATCTTAACTACACAGAGAAATGAGTCACCCAAAATGGTAACTACATAGATCAATACACCGTTTTTATCTGTCTCTTTTGACTGTTTAAAGCATAAGTAAATGCAAAAAAGTGAACCTAAAGTCACAGTAACAGAGACTATCCAACATAAAACAGGGAGAAGAGGCCAAGGGGAAGGGGAGTGAACAGAACACCAATGAGCTGGAAGGAAGAGTAAAATACAGAACAAGGGCCAGGAGTTTAGAAACTGAAGTGTATTGTTGTAGGTTCTTACACTTTGCATGAAGCAATACAATCTTTTCAAAGTAAGCTGTGGTAAGGGAAAAATTTATACAGCAAACTCAAAAGTAACGACTAATGCAACAGAGTTATACTAAGTCAACAAAAAAATAAAAAGGAAAGGGAAATATACTCAACAAAGAGGGAAGAAAAAAGACAACAAAGAAAAAATGGACAAAACAAATAGGAAGATGACAGACAAATCTAACTCTACCAATAATCATATTAAATATAGACTAAAGAACTCCACTAAGAGGAAGAAATTGTCAGATTGGGTAAAGTTTAAGATCTTATTCTATGCTTCTCTAAAGAAAAGCATTTTAAATATAAAGACACCAAAAATCAAACCCACTGCCATCAAATCAATTCCAATGCATAACAACCCCACAGGATAGAACTGCTCCTAGAGTTTCCAAGGAGCACCTAGTGGATTTGAATCATCAACTTTTATGGTTATCAGCTGCACCACTTATCCACACTGTGCTGCCAGGGTTTCCTATAAAGACACAAACAGGTTGATTTCTTGACTGCTGCTTCCATGGATGTTAATTGTGGATCCAAGTAAAATGATATCCTTGACAACTTCAGTCTTGCTGTGTTTATCATGATGTTGCTTATCGGTCTAGAGGAGAAAATTTTTGTTTTCTTTGTGTTGAGGTGTTGAGGTTAAACACAAACAGGTTAAAAGTAAAAGATAGAAATATGAAGAACACGGCATCAGGGTTGGAGGAAATACTCATTAACAACCTGTGTTATGCAAATGACACAACCTTGCTTGCTGAAATCAAAGAGGACTTAAAGTATTTAACTGCTGAAGATCAAATAGCACAACCTTCAGTAATGATTACACCTCAACACAAAGAAAACAAAAATTTTCTCCTCTGGACCAATAAGCAACATCATGATAAACACAGCAAGACTGAAGTTGTCAAGGATATCATTTTATTTGGATCCACAATTAACATCCATGGAAGCAGCAGTCAAGAAATCAAGTGATGCACTGCACCAGGCAAATAAATGCTCCAAAAGATCTCTTTAGTGTTAAAAAGCAAAGATGACACTTTAAGAAATATGGTGCGCCTGACCCAAGCCATGTTTCTGACTACCTCACATGCATGCAAAAGCTGGATAATGAATGAAGAAGACTGAAGAAGAAATGACACCTCTGAACTGTGGTACTGGTGAAGAACACTGCCATGGAATGAACTGTGTCCCCCAAAATTATTTGTGCAGCAATGTGGCTAGGCCAAATTGTCATATGATTATCGTATGATGTTCCCATACGCTATAAACCCTGCCACTATGATGTTAATGAGGGAAGACACCTGGCAGTTGTGTTGGTCAGGCAGGACTCAACATGTAAAACTGCACTGTGCCTCGAGGCAATCTCTTGTGCTATAAAAGAAAAGCTAGCAGAGAGAGTTGGGGACCTCACACCATTGCAAAGAAGCAGTGCCAGCAGCAGAGCGCATTCTTTAGACCAAGGGGCCCCTGTACCTTGGGAGCTCCTAGTGCAAGGGAAGATTAAGGTCGAGGACCTTCCTCCAGAGCTAAGACAAAGACTTCCCCTGGAGCTCATGTCCTGAATTTCCACTTGTAGCCTATTGGACTGTGACAGAATAAAATTTCTCTTTTTAAAGCCATTCTCTTGTGGCATTTCTGTTAGAGAAGTACTGGATCAGTAAGACAAATACTGAACATATCATGGACTTCCAGAAAAAAGAACAAATCTGTCTTCAAAGAAGTACAGCTAGAATGCTCCTTAGAGGCAAGGATGGAGAGACACTGTCTCACCTCCTTTGGACATGTTATCAGGATGGACCCATCCCTGGAGAAGGACATTATGATTTGTAATGCAGAGGGTCGGCAAAAGAAGGCGGCCCTCAGTGAGATGAAGAACAGTGAGACCCTCAGTAAGGCAGACTGACACAGCGGCTACAGCAGCGGGCTCCAGCGTAACCACCGTGAGGACGGCACAGGTCTGGGCAGCACTTTGTTCTGTTTCACACGGGGTCACTATGCGTTGGAATCAACTCAGTGGCACCTAATAACACTAATTAAAACAAAGCTTAAACATATTTCTCTGAGACAAAAGTAGATTTTCAGAGCAAAAAGGATCACCAGGTATAAAAACCATTTCTTCACATCAATGCATTGAGATAGAAAAATGAGAAACAAAACAGAAGACTTGAACAATGCTATCAACCAACTTATTTAACTACCACTAATAAAACACTCTATCCAACAACATAATATACACTCAAATGCTCACAAAACATTTACCAAGATAAGACCACATTTTAGCCCATGAAATAAATCTCAGTAAATCTAACAAAATCTAAGTATATTCTGTGACAAGAGAATGAAACTAATAACAAATATACAGAAATATATACCAATATATCTGATATAAACCAATAGCAGAAATACCTTTGGAATATCTGCATGTACTGGAAAATTCATAACACTTGCAAATAATCCAATTATGGTCTCCGTACAGAGAAGCTCTTAGTCCAGGCGAAGATCGATGAGAAGGCTGACAGAGAAAGCCTTCCCCTGGAGCTGATGACCTGAATTTGGACTTTAAGCCTACTTTATTGTGAGGAAATAAACTTTTCTTTGCTAATGCCAAAAATAATAATAACTCATAGGTTAAAGAAGAAATAAGGGAAATTAGAAAGTATTTTGAACTAAATAAAAATACAAACACATCATATAAAAATTAGAGTGGGACTAAAACAGTACTTAATGTAAAATATATAGCATTAAATCAATGTCCTTATTAGAAAAAAGGTCTCAAATTAATGACATCAGCTTCTACCTTAAGAAAATAAAAAAGGTAGAAATTAAAGCCAATATAAGCAGAAGGAAATGAAGAGTAGAGCAGAAAGAAAGATAATCAATGAAAACAAGAGATTCAATAAAATTAGGAAAATTGTAGTTAGACTCATTAGGAAAAAAACTAGTAACTGGAATTAAAAACCAAAAAGAAAAAAAGGAAAGAAACCAAGGCCATCAAGTTGATACCAATTCAAAGGACACTGTAAGACAGAGCAGAACTGCCCCCTTTGGCTTCCAAGGCTGTAAATCTCTGAGGAAGCTGACTGCCACATCTTTCTCCTACAGAGCAGCTGGAGGATTCAACCCACCAACCTTTATCAGCAGCCACGTGCTTAACCACTGCCACCAGAGCTCTAATAACAGGAATTACAGCAGTAATAGTATCTGTTCTTGTCAGAAGAATCTGCTTACCATTAGTGCTCTACAAGACTTAGAGCAGTAATACCACTACAGATTCGACCAGTAAAAAGTATACTAAGAAAATTTATTAAAAAGTTTATACTAATAAATGTGACAAAGTAGACAAAACGGATAAATTCTTGAGACACAAGCTACCAAAGTTCACTCAAAAAGCAAAACATAACCTGAGTATGCTGGTAACTATTAAGGAAACAGACATCACATTAAAAACCTTCCCATAAAGTAAATTCTAGACCCAGAGGGGTGTACAAGTTTACCAAATGATTAAGACAGAAATAATACCAACTCTATATAAACACTTTCAGAAAACTGAAAAGGAGGTACACTTACCAACTAGTTCTATAAGGTCAGCAATTACTCTCACAAGGAAACTAGGCAAAGATACTACAAGAAAATACAACATCAGTATCTCTCATGAACACAGATATTCTCGTCAGCTCCATATCCAACTATCTAAGCACTACTGAATATTTTTCCACTTGAAAAACCCAGGCACCTTAAACTCAGTATGTTCTATTCCAAATATGTTCTTCTCTGATATTCCCAACTCTATGAAAGATGTCTCATTCACCCACTTACCCTAAATACCTCCTTCACTACTCCCATCCTATCTCATAAGCTACTCAAAGTCTCCCCTCTGACACTAGCTTCATTATTTCCAGCCTATGATGTTAAAATAACATTCTGGTCTCTCTTCTCCCAGTCTAACCACCTTCCAACAATCTGTTAGGTGTGTAATATGTAACCACTGCCAGGATTCATCTTTCTGAAATGTACATCTGACTGCCAAGAATGAACAGCTGTGGTTATCCAGTGAGGCAGATTTAGGATGGCTTGAATCAAGGCACTGGCTGCAAGGATGAGAAGCAGATGGCTTAGAGAGAGATTCAAAAGGTCCAAGTGATAAGACTTTCCACTGATTAAATATGCTAAGTGAGGGGAAAAGGAATCAAGGGCAAAACTGAGTGGGTAGGCTACTCACTGACAAAAGAAATACAGAGGGAAGAAAGTCAATACTGAGTTTTGTTTGAGATGTGTTAATCAGTAACAACTGGGGAACTAAAATAGTGTTGAATACAGGTGATTTTAAGGGTAAAATACTACAGAAATTCTGACAAGAAGGGAACCTTTGAGATACAGAGGATAATGCAATTCTCCACGAAGGATGGGTGTCAGAACTATTATTGCTACTTAAAGACATCACTGTGACCAGCAATGCAAAGAAAGGAGACAGGTGTAACAGCAGTCTGAGGAGACACAAATGAAGACTAAATGTAGGATTCCTCTTACAGCTCTTACAACAGATACATTGTCAATAGTGCACAACAGGAGAAGATAGATTTCATAAGGTCTTCTGCTAAAAAGGAAAACAAAAAGATCTGGTTATAATACAATTATTTTATCTACTGCAAGTAGCTATGTCTCATCAAATCAGACTTAACAATTTAATTCTTAAAAAATTGTTTATTAATTCACAACTTGAAATGGCTTACTAAAACTGCAAGAATAAAATTATGTGTTTAAACTGTCTTTATATCCACAGAGCCCATATCATATAACACGTACTCAAATGTTTATTAAACTAAAGAATGCCAAATAATAATAATAAGGAATATTCACCAGGCAAGGAAGGTAATCTTATGTTACAAGATCTAGTCTAAGAAAAGATAAATTCTTCAGGAAAATCTAGTAGATACTAAGAATTATCGTTTTAAAGCAGAGGGTTTCTCAGCACTGGAAGCCTACCTAAAAAGAAATAAAAAAGACCCATTTAAGCTACAAAATAAATGCTTACCAAAAATGTCATCTAAACAAATACTAAGAAAAAAAGTATCACTTGATCTCTCATTATTTACCTTTAATAAAATAAAATTCTGATACAAGCACAGAAAAACCCTGAGCCCATGGAAGTATACAACTGAACTTTCTAATTCCAAAACAAGAGAACTATTAGTGAACCCCTTTCTTTCATTCTAGTTCCCCTTCATTCTCTCTACCTTGTTGTTCTTTTCCCTGCACTGAACACCTACTGTGTGCTACCAGATTCCCGGATAGGTACAGGTAAACATTTCAGGTTCTACCCTCATGACAATTACAGTCAAGCTACAGGTTTTCACAACATACGCATTCATTGCAAACAGAACCTACTCACAACTACATGGTGCCTGGCTATCACCGCCAACAGTTCTGACAGGGATCACAAGAAAGGGTCCCGAACAAAGTGGGAGAAAAATTTAGAAAAAAATTCTAACTCACACTAAAGACCAGACTTACTAGCCTGACAAAGACTAAAGAAATGCTGAGAGTATGGACTCAGGACACCCTTCGAACTCAATACTGAAGTCACATCTGAGGTTCACCCTTTAGCCAAAGATAAGACAAGCCCATAAAACAAAAGATGACTACATGGGCACACCAGCTTATGGGCAGGGATGAAACAGCAGGAGGGGCCAAGAAAGCTCGCAATGGAGAACCCACAGTAGAGAGAGGGACAGTGTTGACATGTCACAGGGTTGGCAACCAACGTCACAAAACAGTATATCAACTGTTTTAATGAGAAACTTAACTTGCTGTATAAACCTTCATCTAAAGCACAATTTAAAAAAAGAAAAAAATAATAATACCCACTTCAAATACTTGACACACATGCTGCATTTCTCATTTACACAACTTAAAGGGGTGGTTGCCAGTGAATGTTCTCCTTAAGAAGGACCAAAATCTATAACCTCCAAGGGCCCAGGGCTAATTACATATCCTTGATGCCTAATTAAAGTGCTTGGAACACATTAGATGCTTAATAAGTATTCATTAAATAAATAAGAGTAAATTGTATCATGGTATCATGGATTAAATTATGTACCCTGCCCCCCAAACGTCTATCAGTTTGGCTAGGCCATGATTCCCAGTGTTATATGACTACCTGCCACTGTGCCATCTGATATGATTTACCACCAGGGTTTCCTCCTTCCTATGTAGGATTTACAACACATGGGAAAGAGGAAACTCTGGTGGTAAAGCAGTTAAGTGCTACAGCTCCCAACCAAAAGGTCATTAGTTCAAATCCCCCGGGTGCTCCTTGATAACTCTATTAGACTGTTCTATTCTATCTGAAAGGGTCTCTGAGTTGGAATCCACTTGATGGCAATGGGTTAAATTAGGTTAATGTTGACAAAGTGGGATTACCAACAGTAACATTAATGAGGCAGGGCTCAATCTACAAGATTAGGTGGCATCTTAAACCAACCTCTTTTCAAATAGAAAAAAGAGAAGCAAGCAGAGAGACCGGAGAGACCCTGTACCACCAAGAAGCAAGAGCCAGGAGAAGAGCCACATCCTTGGACCCAGGGTCCCTGTACTGAGAAACTCCTCAACTGGGCAAGACTCACAACAACGACATTCCCCCAGAGCTGAGAGGCAAAGCCTTCACCAGGAGATGGTGCCCTGAATTCAGACTTTTAGCCTACTACACTAAGAGAATAAATTTCTCTTTGTAAAAGCCATCTACCTGTGGTATTTCCATTACAGCAGCATTACACAAGTAAGTCATATGTGAGAACTGGTGTAACATCAAAAAATATTTCAAGCTATTTTCTCTCATCACTTCCTTTGCTGTGATAGGTAAGTTCACCTCATTCCACTAACTCAACCGTGTCGGAAACCTTTTGGAGAGGAAACAGGATGGCCTTTGCAGCCAGTGTCCCTATTTCTCCCCCCTCAGAATTCATACAAGAATGTCAATCCTCTCCATTTGGTTGACTGTTAAAACATATGGTTCTGCACTTACATGGCAATACATGATAGCTGAACTCCAAACTCAAACACACTATCAAAAGCTCAGCTAAGCAAAACAGTAAATAAATGTGGAAGTATATACACAAACATATATGCAGGACTGAATCTGTCCACTTATGATGACAAAACTTAGACATGAATTTAGCCAAATCATCAGAGAACTGAACATACCATACCGGTACCCTATACTTACTGAACTACAGTTCATCTAATAATAGTCATATTTTCAGCTCCAGCTACCTTTCCTACTTTTATTTACTTTCCCTTTGCCTCATTTTTCCCTTCAATTTATTTTGTCTAACTCTCTCATTTTTAAATTTTAAGCAGCCTTAATTCCTTTGTGGAAAAACAGCAACCTTCAATTATTTCCAAACCAATACTAACCTTCAATCTTAAGAGCATCTGAAAGATCTTCCGTAACGCCAGTAATACAGATAACACTTATTGATAACCTACTGGATGTCAGGCACTATGCTACAGGCTTTGTAAATAGAAACTCATTTAACCCCCTCTGCGACTCGATAACGGAAGTACGATTACCATTCTCATTTTACAGGTGAGGAACCTGGGAAGCAGAGAAGTGAAGAAATTTACCCAAAGTCACACAGCTATAAAGCAGTGGAGCTAGAGTTTGAATTCAGGCAGTCAGACCCCATCTCATTAACCAATACGCTACATGATGATTTTCCATTCATCAAAACTACAACACGATTTCTAAAATAAGGTATTTTTCAATTCCTAAAATAAAAGAGCATCTACACAGCATCTACTGTGTGCCAAGCTTATTCAAATGTATTTGCTGGTTAATCTTCCCAAGACTCCCATAAACTAGGTACTTTTATCCTCATTTTACAGATGGACACTGAAGAAGAGAGAAGTTAAACAACCTCTCTAAAATTACACAGCTGTTAAGTGGTAAAGTCAGTTTTTCAAACAAGTTTGGTTCCAGTGTCCAAACACTTAACCATTTACCTTACACTACTTCTCTCCCTCTATCACTTCCTGACACTTAAAATCCAAAACAAGCAAAACAGAGTTAAGCCAAAAATTATTCTATATCCTAAGTGTCAACAGAGAGATTCTAGTTCAATAGGCCCAGCTTCACCAGTGAGTTGTTTCTGTTTTGCAATAAGCCTTGGTTAACATCCACTGCCCCACATTTCTAAACTGAGCAGGTCTTAGCTTTTAGGGGTCGGGGATAGATGGGTGGATTAATAACACAGATGAGTAAGAATGTATACACAGAGAAAGGAGACATACATATATACCCCCGCATTCCACTTTCCCAAAGAATAATGACTGGGAAGTAGGGACTTATTATTATTAGGCATCGCTGAATCAGTTTCAACTCATAGTGACCCTATGTACAAGAGAACAAAACACTGCCCAGTCCTGCTCCATGCCCACAACCATTTTTACAATTCCCCAGTAGTCTTCTGAGTGCCTTCCAACCTGGGGGGGGCTCATTTTCTGGCACTATATCTGACAATGTGCCACTCTTATTCATAAGGTTGTCACTGGCTAATTCTTTTCAGAAGGAGACTCTCAGGTCCTATTTCCTAGTCTGTCTTAGTCAGGAAACTCAGCTGAAATCTGTCCACCATGGGTGACAGTATCTCAATACTGGTGGTACCTGAATATACCAGGTATCTACTGATATCTGAATATCACAACAACAAGCAAGCCCCCACAGTATAACAAACTGATAGACAAGACGGGGGGCGGGGAGTCGTAGCAGAGAAGCACAAGATATAACCAGAGGTAACAGCGCTATTTGCCCTACATTAAACAGCTTTGATTTTTATCTTAAAGGTGACAGTGACAAAACAAAGGTTTTTTGTTTGTTTTTATAGCAGTTTTTAAATGCATAAATGTCTCAGGTTGTGCATTAGAAAGCTAATCCCAGAGAGAGCAGATATGTGGACAAAGACACTGTAGACAAGGAGAAGTCAGTCAAGAATTTAAGAGGTACAGCAAAGGCATGAGCAAAGCAACTAAAATGATCGAGATGTAGCAAATTTAAGAAACTTCTTTAAGGTAAAACTGGTTAAGATTTAGCTATTGATTAGACATGGCAATAAAAATGGTCACCTCCTAATCTGGTTTATGTAAAACCAGGTGAATGATGGTGCCATTAAACCAGATCTGTACTTACGGAAACGCTGGTGGTGCAGTGGTTAGGTGCTATGTCTACAACCAAAAGGTCACAGTTCAAAACTAGTAGGCACTACTTGGAAATTCTATGGGGCAGTTCTACTCTTTCCTGAAGAGCAGCTATGAATTGGAATAAATTCAAAGGCTACGGGTGTGGTTTGGTTTCTGGTACTTACTGAGGGAACAATACATGGCCTTTGTTGGTCATGGTACCATTATTTAGGAGAGGGGTATCTTTTGCTACAGAAAAAAGTTTCAGTGGACTGATGGGCCTGTGCAGGAATTTGAAATAAGTGAGAATCAAGGAGGTAATAAATCAGTTTTAGAAGACCAACTACTTTAAAAAGTAAGCCTACGAAAGGTAGCATCTGGAAGGGAAGAGTGAGTTATATATTTCGCAACTCAGCCTCATGACCTCAAGTCTTCTTTCGAAACCAATTCTACGCTGAAAAGAAAGGAGAGAGTTCAAATGAAAATATACCCTCCTGTAGAGTCCTGCACTGAAAAAAATCAGAGGGAAAAAAAATCAAATAGGATGACATTCAAACATGTGGTGAGTCAAGCAGAATATCATCATCCACTCGAATATAAAAAACACACACTATCAAGAAAACCAAGAGTGCAAATAATTCAGAAAAGGGCGGCCGATTGGTAGTTTGAACCAGTAAGTAGAAGTATGTAGTGTGCTTTCATTATTTCATTAATATTAACAACCGTAATACAAGAAATAATTGGCACTACGTCCTACCACAGATAATATGCAGCACAGAAACGTCATCACTGAGCAATTTTCAAATGTCTCTCTTCAGAACAATAGCCACACCAAGACAGTATCTGTTATTCTCTGGCCGAGCCTAGTGATCCATACACCAAACTACAAAAGTCATCACATCATTTAAAACAGGGTGAAGTGAGGGAGTAAAGACAATATGGGTGAAACTCAAGGTACAGAAGCAGCTATCTGCAAAGAGTAAACAGTCCTTTAGTGTTTGATGAGTCATCACGAATCCTTGCTGGTCCAAATACTCCCACTCTCGGAAATGCTGCCAATGGCAAGTCACGAAGCTGATGGCCCTAAATAATAGGCATGAGGTGCCCTGAGAACGTAAACAAACACTACACAACGAAATCTTCTCCGCACCTAACTCAAGTTCCCAACGAAGTATGAGTTACCGACCACCTCCTACAAGAGGCCCACGGTTACCATCACAGAGACGTCTTGAAATATCCTGAACAAACGCCTTCCTAACAAGCGTGGAGAGGATACAGGCCCTGCTACTCACAACAACCAACTCACTCAGCAGTCTGGTAAGGTGAACCCAATAAACTTAATCTAAGCATACAGCTGCACAGCACCGACTCGGTTCCTCTTACACAGGGGCACAGACGCCTTTATCGGAGTGCAGCATAGACCGGCAAAGACAAGTAAGGTTAACGCCCCGAAGAAGAGAGAAAAGACCCTGGAGTCACAGAGTCGACATAAGGAACACGAGTCAGAAAAAGTGAACCAGAATAAGAAATTAGGGTACCATGAGTCTTTAGAATAAATAGTATAGGAGGGGGAAAACAAAATCTCCCCGGCTCTAGGGGCTGGGCACAGCAGAAGAGTGTCAAGGCCTAGGTGGCACTCGAACAGGAACCGGGTCTCTAATTGCCAGGCTCAGCCGGCAATCTTGGGAAAGCAGCTGACACCACCAAATCTTCTTCTCCTACACCCGCGATGAGCTGTCCGCGCTGCAAAAAACCCTTAGTGTCCTTCTGCGGCCAGCTCCTAAGCAGTGAAAGTCCCCGATCCGAAAGAAAAGGTGGGGTGTTTCCCCAGGCCGTTACCTACCTTCCCGCTCACAGCACCCGCCGCCGCCATGTTTCCTGCGCGTGCCTTTGATGACGTATCAGCACCTCACGTGTCTCTCCGACTCACAACAACATCCGGCAAAACTAGGAAGACTTCCGGGTGCTCAGTGGCTGGAGCAACGCAAAGATGTAGGGTGGAGTAAGAGGAGCCGCCCCACGCATGCGTACTGGGTGGGGCTCCGAGTCCTTTAGGGTGGAGTCTGGTGCAGGAATGCTCTTGTGCCAGTTTCTATTTCCTAGGCTGGAACCTAAACTGAACTGTATTTGAATTGGAGGTTTATTGGGATTGAGATTCCGAACTTTTGCAGGCCAGTTCAATTTAATGTGATGGAAATAACACCATGTTAGGAGCCAGCAAACAGGGTCCTGGCTTTGTGGCCTAGGCAAGTCACTTCCACCCTCTAAATTTCAGTTTCTTTATCTGCAAAACTGACAACAGGGTTGTGGGAGGAATAAAGGAACTGCTCTCTGACACGCGCGAGCGCACACACACACACACCCCGATTTTTTCCCTTTGTATCTGAAGTTTCTGAATTTGGGTCTGGTTATTGCCACTCCCGATCCAAACAGTATTTGCTCTGAAGACCACATAGCTCACAGTTGGCAACGGTTACCTAATAGCTGTGTGACTCTACACAAGTATATAAATTCAAGCAAACTTCACGATGTAAAATGAGAATAACCCATGGCATGGCTGTAGGAACTTCATGAGATGGTGTTACTAAGGTTGGGGTCACCCTTCCATGCTAACTGCCACAATGTTGTAGCTAAAACATCAGAAAATTTGGTAAAATCAGCAACTATAGAAACACCAGCTGCAACAAAAACAGCAGGTACTTGTAACATGTTCAGTTAAACCACTTGATTCCAAGCATCTCTGTAACTGAGTAATAATGACAGTGCACTAGAAGGCTGAAAAAATAGCACAGACTTTTAGCTTTGTAGATACATTGATACATTTAAACTAGGCTTACAAAAAATGTTTTTCTTGTTTTACAACTGGTATGTTTTTTTTAAAAAAAATTCTGATGAAACACTGCACAACAGTTTTACAGTGTTACCCTCCCCACACCCTAGCCTGCCCCCTGGCACCTCCCTAGTGATTCCAGGGTCTACTGTCATACCTCTAGGTCTGGTTACTCTAGCTGGTCAGTTTCTATAATAGAGAGGGATCCTGTAATCTCTTGGCTGTCAGCAAAGTCTATGCTCTCTCAGTGGCACTACTGTATGTAGTTGAGCACTTGCAGCAAGGTCTGTCATCTGACAGTTGTAAGAGCTCAGGAATGGTCAATGACTGGAAGAAAAGTTGGGGGAATCTCGACAGATGAAGCAGATGAAGTGGGACATAAGACAAACCCCAAAGACAGATAGATCAGCCAGAAACAGGTAAGAGACAATGCTGCAGAACAAGCAATTAAATGATGAAAAGTTCACAGAGGAGAACGATCATTTTCCAATGACAGTGTAGCACAGCTGATTAAAACAGCTACCTAAAATGAAGTCTGTTTAGTCATAATGTAGCTTGTGACAGGAGCCTTCTTTGTGTAGTGGTTAAGTGCTTTCCCACCAAACAAAAAATCAGCAATTTGAACCTACCAGCAGCTCCAAGGGAAAACAAAGTGCCAGCCTGCTTCTGTAGAGATATACAAGGATCAAAACCTTGTGGAGCTGTCTTATAGGATCACTGTGAGTTGGAACCATCTGGAAAGCAGTGCACTTATTTTTTTTTTTTTTGTAGCTCATGACTACTGCAAGTCACTAATTTCTAGGAGATTCATTTTCTTTGATTCAAAAAGCTGTGGAGGTTATCTCTAATATCCTCCTCAGGTATAAAGAATTTGTTGCTAAGCTTACTTTGCATTACATGACTTTTTGAATCATAAACTGTAACTTGTAAATTATTATGTACTGAAGCCAAGAATTAGGAAATTACTCAAGCTCTTGATTTAAGTTATAGTGGGACTTCACTTTATTTACATTAAATTTTATGTGCATGCTGTTTTAGAAAAACCCGTCTGCTCGCTATATGCAAGTGTGCTCTTATTTCTTCCCTTCTAACATAGTAAAAAACTAAAAACAAACAATTTTTAAATTTTGACCTTGTTTCTTTGCATACAGAGAGGATATCATTTAAGAAGGAAAACAGGTCTCTTTCATCGTTGGTGTAATGGATAATTATGGCATTCCTAAATGGGGCAATGAATAAAATTAATTTATTCAATAAATATTCACTTTGTGTCTACTATGTGTTAGGTAGTCACGGCAGGTATGACAGTCACAGAGATGAAAAGCATAGTCCCTGCCTTCCAATAGTTCACAGCCAACAATATTTGTGTGTGATACAAGTATAGGATGCTATGGGACACCAAAAATGAAGCCACTGTAACTGATTTGTATGTTGGCTTGCCTACTAGTTACTCCTGTTTTTTCTGCAGTGATGCTTGCATTTTTCCTGGGGAATGACCCTTCTCCCATTCTATGTATTCCACTGGAGCTGGTAGCAAAGTGGTTAGAACATTTGGCTGCTAACTGAAAGGTCTACAGTTCAAAGCTACCAGCCACTCTGGGAGAAAGACATAGCAGTCTGCTTCCATAAAGCTTTACAGCCTTGAAAACCCTATGGGGCAGTTCTACTGTGCCCTATAGTATCACTATGAGCTGGAATTGACTCAACAGCAATGACACTGACTGGGTCAGGGATACTTCCATGATCCAACCTATGCCAATTTGCTACAGTTAGAAGCCACCTTGGATACAGTACAGGGCATTCAGAGAACAACAGGTATTTGGCTATGATTGGAGAAACAGGTCTGAATGAGAAGAATTGGGAGATAACACTGAAATTGTTGGCAGTGACAGTTTATGAAGTGCTTTGTATGCTATACTGGGGAATCTGACTTTTGTCCTGAAGAAAGGGAAACTATATGGAATTTTAACAGGGAATTCACATGACAGCATTTATGCTTTAGAAAGGTCGCTCTGGCGGAAGTGTGGATGATGGATTAGGGGAAAATAAAGAAATAAATTAGAATGTCAATACACTTGTCTAAACTAATAGTAATGAGTGACTTGAACCATGGAAGTGGCCAGAGGGGCATCTAGAAGAGGAGAATCGGGGACACTTTCTCATCAGTGCTTCAAAGGACACATGTGAAAGGGGCAACATGAGAGCAACAGCCTTCCAGAAATTGTGTTCTAGGTATAGCTCTAGTTCTGCAAAGAGGAGAAATTTTGGAGAACAAAAGCAATATCAGGATTATTTTAAGATTGTGACACTTAAACATTAAAGGGTATACAGATCAGTGGGAAATCTTGTTGATGTATAGACTGTAATTCAGTAAGGTTGGGGCCTGATAGCATGCATTTCTAACAAGTGCCTACATGATGCTATTGATGCTGATATACTATATTCCCAGTAGCAAGAATTTGGAAAGTTTTGGGGTAAGAGCTGGTCACTCTCAAGTAAAAAGCCCCAGCAGGTATTAGTGTAGGTTCCAGAATTTAGGCAAAGGAGATCTGGGCTGGAGATATTTAGGGATCATCAGCACACAGGAAATAGTGATGCCAAGATGTAAAGATAGTGGCCCAGGGACAGTGTTTGGAAGAAAAAAGGAGATCCAAAGACAGCTTGTGAGTAATGCCAATATTCAAGGAGCAGTTCAAGGATGAAAAGGCTTAAGAAAATCAATGCCAAATGAATTAGGGTGCTGGGTTTTCAGTTAGAAGCATTTCGTTCCCAAACATTATATAAATGATAGCTACCACTTATTACATTCCATTCCTGGCATTGTGCTAAGGGCTTTGATTTTTCTCCAATATGCTGGAAGAAACATCACGTTTTTCTCTACTACACACCATCCCTCTGAGCAGGTGGGATATTCAATCTGTGTCATTATTAAGCCTCTATACTCCATACTTAGTATCATGTGAAGCTTGCCTCTACTGAAACTAACTCAGTCCAGTATATTGGTAAAGACTCTCTGACTTTCAGTCAATGCTGGTCACTATTACATAGTCATTTCCCCAGCCCCTTCATCCCTTGCAAGTTAGCTGCTTTGCTGACTCAACGCCAAGCTTGGGCATGGAAGTCTTGACTGCAGTTGGGAAATCAGATGTCTAGTGTGTAGCAGTACCATCACTAAGGAGCTGAAGGGAGTGCAGACTGCATCAGGCGACACTGTCAGAGGAAGTGACACCAAAATGACTGTCTATAAAATTTTTGTGCAGTATTTCAGAAGAAATTTACGACTTTTTAAATAAAAATATCGCTGTAGTTAGTTCTAACAACAAAAGTGTTTTTTGTAAGTCCACCTTGTATCAGTATACCTATCTTTGCTAATTAACTTTTAGAATCTTCTACTATACTCTAGTCACAGCTGTCATTATTATGCAATTATAATAACGTTTCAAATTACATGGTTCAATCAGCAGGCGTCTTCAAACACATGCTGTTGTTTTTTCCTTGCTGCTGATGTTTTTATAGTCACTGATTTAATCAGCCTTGACAGCTTAGTGGTTAAGAATTTAGTGCTAACCAAAACTTTGGCAGTTCAAATCCACCAGGTGTTTCTTGCAAGCCTTATGAGCAGTTCTATAATGTCTTTTAGGGCTGGAATGACTCAGTGGTCACATTTTTGGATAGGAGTTAGTCAAATTTTCTGGTGTTTTAGCTACAGTATTGTAGTAACTAGTATCTATGAACCTATACCAACAACTTTTTGAGAATTTAGTAGTAACTAAAGGAAAATGTAGTGTTGTTATTAGGTGCTGTCAAGTCAGTTCTGACTCATAGTGACCCTATGCATGACAGAAGGAAACACTGCCTGGTTCTGCACCATGCCTGCAATTGTTTTTCTGTATAAGCCCCTGCTTGCAGCCACCATGTCACTCCATCTTGTTCAGGGTCTTCCTCTTTCAAATGGATCTTCTACTTTACCAAGCATGATGGTCTTCTCCAGAAACTAATCCCTCTTGACATCATATTCAAGGTATGTTATATGCAATCTCACCATCCTTGCTTCCAAGGAGCATTCTGGTTGTACTTCTTCCAGAACAGATCTATTTGTTCTTTTGACAGTCCATGGTACACTCAACATTCTTCTTCAGCACAATTCAAATGCCTGAATTCTTCCTTTGTCTTCCTTATTCATTGTCCAGCTTTCACATGTATATGTGATTGAAAATACCATGTCTTAGGTCAGGCATACCTTGTCTTGAAGGTGACATCTTTACTTTTCAACACTTTAGAGAGATGCTTTGCAGCAGATTTTCCCAATGCAATGTGTTTTTTGATTTCTTGACTGCTGCTTCCATGGGCAATCATTGTGGAACCAAGTAAAATGAAATCCTTGACAACCTCAATCCTTTCCCCATTTATCATGATGTTGCTTACTGGCTCCGTTGTGAGGATTTTTGCTTTGTTGATGTTGAGGTGCAATCCATACAGAACACTGTGGTCTTTGATCTTCATCAGTAAGTATCTGAAATCCTCTTCATTTTTAGCAGGCAAGGTTGTGTTGTCTGCGTAACACAGGTTGTTAATGAGTCTTCCACCAATGCTGATGCTTCATTCTTCACGTAGTCCACCTTCATAGATCATTTGCTCAGCATAACGTTGAAAAGTCAAAAGATACAACCCTCATGCACACTTTTCCTGACTTTAAACTATGCATTGCCCCCTTGCTCTGTTCAAATGACTACCTCCTAATCCATGCACAAGTTCCTCATGGGCACAGTTAAGTGTTTTGAATTCCCATTCTTCCTAATGTTATCCATAATTTGTTATGATCCACACAGACATGTGACTTCACATCGTTGACAAAACACAGGTGAATATCTTTCTGGTAATCTCGGCTTTCATGATGATCCATCTGACATCAGCAATGGTACCCACTGTTCCATATCTCCTTCTGAATCCAGCTTGAATTTCTGGCAGCTCCCAGCTGATGAACTGCAGTAACGACTTTCAAATGATTTTCAGCAGAATTTTACTTGTGTATGACATTAATGATATTGTCAGTAATCTCTGTATTCAGTTGAATCACCTGTTCTCCAGCTTCTTTTCTATCGACAAGGCCATGTTTTCCAACTACCTATCCTTCTTTGTTTCCAACTTTCACGTTCCAAAAACAAACAAGAAAACAAACCTGCTGCCATCAAGTCAATTTTGACTCATAATGAACCTGTACCACAGAGTATAATTGCACCACAGAGTTTCCAAGGAATGCCTAGTAGATTTGAATGGCCGACCTTTTGGTTAGTAACACTTGACTGCTACACCACCAGGGTTACATGTCGAGTCTATTCCAACTCATGGTGACCCTATAACTCTGAGTACAGCTGCTCCATAGAGTGTCCAAGGAGTGCCTGGCAGATTTGAGCTATCGGTTAGCAGACACAGCACTTAATCACTATGACACTATGGTTTCCCTTCCAATCAGCAGTAATTATGAATGCATTCTAACTGTATGTTTTGTCAATTTCAGACTGCAGAAGTTGTTAAGAATCTTTAATTTCTTTATCTTTGGCCTTAGTAGTTGGTGTGTAATTTTGAGTAATAGTCGTATTAGCTGGTCTTCCTTTAGAGGTATGCATAGTACTCTATCACTGACGGTACTATACTTCATTTCACAACTTGAAATGTCCTTTTCGATGATGAATGCAATACCATTCCTCTTAAATTTGTCATTGCCTCCCCTGGGACCATGGCCCCTAGACCTGCTGCTGCCCCTGACTAGAAAACACCACTGAAGTCAACTCTTTGGACAAGAATGGACTGGACTTGGGGACACAGTGTGACCACATGGTGTGTGTACTTTATAGTTCTATGCATTTATAGGAGGCTGTCCTACTGGTCTCTTTCTAGATGGGAGAGAAGAGGGTGAAGAGGAGGGGGCAGGAGCTTGTTAGGAGGATATGAGAAGTACAGAATAAAAAGGAATGTGCTGGTAACAGGCAAGGAGAGCAGAAGCAGCCACAGATAGGCATCCATGCAAAATTTATTTGGATTGTATACTTTCACTTAATCACAATAAATAGACAAATAGGTAAAAAAATGTGTCATTCCCAACGTAGTAGACCATAGGATGTCTGATTCAAAATGGCCAATACTAGTTCATTTCAGCTCCCTAATGCCAAGGATATCGATGTTTATGCATTCTATTTCATTTTCAATGATTTCCAATTTTACTCAATTTGTACTTCATATAATCTATGTTGTGATTATTAATGGATGTTTTCAGCTGTTTCTTCTCATTTTGAATCATACCACATCAGCAAATGACAGTCCCAAAAGCTTGACCCAATCCACATCATTAAGATCAACACACTTTGAGGAGGCAGCTCTTCCCTAGCCATATTTTGACTGCCTTCCAAGCTCATCTTCCAGCACTATATCTCACAGTGTTCTGATGCTATTCATAAGGTTTTTATGACTAATTCTTTTCAGAAGTAGACTGTCGGGTCCTTCTTTCCAGTCTGTTTTAGTCTGGAAGCTCAGCTGAAACCTGTCCACCACAGGTGACCCTGCTCGTGTTTGAATACTCGTGGCATAGCTTCCAGCATCGCAGAAGCACACAAACCACACATTAGGACAAACTGACAGATACATCAGATAAGCCCAAAACATACTGGGATAAAGCCTTTGAAAGCATGTCAAACTTAGAATGTTGTACTCAGCCAAATAATCAAATGTGAGAGTAAAGTACAGTCATTATTTACAACAGCTATGTAATATAATGTCTCTGGGAGCAATGAATTAGTGAATGTAGAATGAAACTTGCCAGAGCATAGCAGGAATCTTGAGTGGACACTATGCTTCTGCATACATCCAGGAATATGAGCAAATGTGCCATGGTTATTTTTAGCAAATTAGCAAATTTATAAATAAGGAATCTGCAAATAATAATATACATTATCTGTAACACATTGTCTTGGGTTGAACTGTGTCCCCCCGAAAATATGGGCAGCAATTTGGCTAGGCCATGATTCCTGGTATTGCATGAAATTCCTGCATGCTGTAAACCCTGCCTCTATGATATTAATGACACAGGATGGGTGGTAGTTGTGTTGGTAGGGCAGGACTCAGTGTGTAAGACTGTACTGTGCCTTGAGGCAGTATCTTTGAAGCTGGCAGGAGAGATCTGGGAACCTCATACCACTAAGAAACAGTTACCAGAGCAGAGTATGTCCTTTGAAAAGGACCTGGGAGTCCCTGCACCTCAGAGACGCTCCCAGTCCAGGGGAAGACTGACAACAAGGACCTTCCCCCAGAGCCATCAGAGAAAGCCTTCCCCAGGAGCTGACACCCTAAATTGGGACTTTCAGCTTACCAACCTGTGATGAAGTAAAATTTCTCTCTTTAGAGCCATCCACTTGTGGTATTTCTGTTCAAGCAGCACTAGATGACTAAGCCACGCATATTCAGACATACAAGTTTTAAATAAATTGTTTCTTTCTCAGAAACAACTGGAGGCTGACACCGAAATTGCATGAGAGCAACATATGGAATCTAGAAAACACAAAATACAAACATGGGCTTATGCAAAAAATAATCTCAAAGACACTGGCAAAAAGAGATTTCTAGGTGCCAGCCCTGAGGCAGGCTCAGAGAAAATCAGACTAGCAATGTGAAGGACTCCACAGATGCCAGTAAAGGAAAAAAGAAAAAACAGTATTCGATGAATTGGAGTGTGATAGTGTGATGAGATACACCTCTGGCAGAGAGATGAGTCACTGATTATTACACTGAAAACTGAGCAAACCAAAAAAATAGACAAAACTTTTAACTCCAAGAAGAACAAAGAAAAAAATATATTCATGATATGCTACATAGGTCAACTATGACTAATATTACTACAGTCATAATGTATAAATACTAAATATTGATCTAAAAGAATTATAACAAATACACGGAAAGCTGATGGGGGATGCATGTATATATTGGAATTGGGCAAAATAAAAGAGTAAAACATCTTCCAAAATATCAACAGATAATCTCTGAAACTGAAAAATCAAGAAATGATGATATAACCATGTTACTTAGAAATATGGAGGTAAGTAACAGAAGTAGCAACTAATTAAGTTGAAAGTGATCGTTTCTGAGGAGCAGAAACCAGTGGTGGGGGTGGGGGAAGGACTAAGGACCGCTCTTTCTTTTCATTGAACTTTAGATGAAGGTTTACAGAGTAAACTAGTTTCTCATTGAACAGTTAATATACATACTGTTTTATGACTGGTTAACAACTCCACATATCAACACTCTCACTGTTCAACTTTGGTTTCCCGATTACTGGCCTTCCTGTACCATCCTGCCTTCTAGTCCTTGCCCCTGGGGTGCTGTGCCCAGTTAGTCTCCTTTTGTTTTATGGGTCTGTCCAATCTCTGGCTGAAGGGCAAACCTCAGGAGTGACTTCTTTACTGACCTAAAAGAGTGTTTGGGGCCATATTTTTAGGGTTTCTCCAGCCTCTGCCAGAACAGTAAATCTGGTTTTTCTTTCAAGTTAGCATTTTGTTCCACATTTTTCTCCAGCTCTGTCCACGTTCCTCTGTTGTGATTCCCCTCAGAACAAGCAAGACAGAGGAGACAAAGGCCTGAATTTTTGGATAAAAGCAGGAACTTTGCCTAAGGGAAGGTTTCCTCAGTCTTCCCTACCTAATCACATGATCTTAAAACTGTTTCTCAGAAATACCTCATGCGGTAATCTTGATGCAGGCCCAGATGCAGCACAGGTAACTGCAAGATGGTCCTCCTTTGAGGTGCCAGAAAAGCTAAACCAGGGCCAGGAATCAAATTGAGGGAACCCAAGATAATATGCCAGTGCCAGAACTAATAGTAGGTTTTGCCAGCCACACAGAAGCCTTAGGGATGGAAACCATCTTCAATTTCATGTGCGCACTTGTCTCAAGAAGAGCTAAGGACATGTACACCATTAAGACCAAACAAGGGAAAAACAGAATCTGATAGTTCTGATTGGCTGAGAAACTCAGCTTTGGCATCCTTGTAAGCCTTAAAAGTGCTGACCCTGCAGGCTCTCTGGGCTTCCACTTTACAGTATTAGGCATCATTTGGTGGTCTGCTGCTGAGCACTTTTCCCCAGTAAAAGCATCTGACTTCAACTTGACTTTGTGCTTCCTCTAGAAATTCTTTTCTGGCAGGTAGCAAGATACTAGGACTGCTCTTTTTTTCAAGCCTTATAGAACTACTGTATTCATCAAATCTAAGTTGCCATCCATTAAAATTTACATTATTTTATGCTATCAGTAGGGTAAAAAAAGTGCTTCCAACTAGATAAAAACACATTTCCTTTCATACCAGCTGTAAGACACATTCTGACACCAGAGATCATAAAAACTGAAAAGGTATGTCAGAATCTACGACACAGTACTTGACTCTGTCATATTGTAATCACTGTGATACTGGAAGCCATGCCACCAGTAATTCACATACCAGCAGTGTCCTCCATAAAGAACAGGTTTTACAGCGGCTTTCAGACTAAGAGGTCTGGCACTCTACTTCCGAAAATTGTTGTTGCTGTTGAGTGCCATCAAGTCAGTTCCAGCTCATAGTGACACTCTGCACAACAGAACAAAACACTGCCCAGTCTCATGCCACATCCACTATAGTTTTTATACTTAAGCCCATTGTTGCAGTCCCTGTGTCAATCCATCTCATTGAGGGTCTTCCTCTCTTTACTGACCCTCCACTCTACCAAGCATGATGCCTGTCTCCAGGGACTGATCTCTCTTGACAATATGTCCAAAGTGTCTAAGACATAGTTCTCACCATCTTTGCTTCCAAGGAGCACTCTGATTGTACTTCATCTAGAACAGATCTGTTTGTTCAGTCCATAGTACATTCAGTATTCTTTTCCAACACCACAATTCAAAGGCATCAATTCTTCTGTCTTCCTTATCCATTGTCCAGCTTTCGCATGCATATGATGGGATTTAAAATACCATGGCTTGGGTCAGGCACACCTTAGTCTTAAAGGTAAAATCTTTACTTTTCAATACTTTAAGGAAGTCCATTGCAGCAGATTTTTCCAATGCAACACATCTTTTAAGTTCTTGACTGCTGCTTCCAGTTAAATGAGAATTAGCCAATGGAAACCTAGGGATTATAACAGAACATTGTCTGATTGGATTTCTTGGGACATGTCATTAGGCAGGATCATTTCCTAGAGGTGGACATCATTTTGGTGAAGTGGAAGGTACAGGAGACCAGCAGGGAAATGGATTGGCCCAACAGCCACAACCTTGAGCTTGACATGCTAGTGATTTTGAGGCTGATCAGGCAATATTTTGTTCTCATGCATTTAAGGTAACCATGAATTGGAAACAACTTAATGGCAGCTAACAACGCACACACACACACACATATATATGTATATATATATATATATATATATATATACACAGAGAGATATCGTGATAAAGAGTAAAACTCAATTTAAAAAGAAGGGGGCAGATAACCATCTGGGTCCAATCAGGAGAGAGAAACCACAATAATTGGCACAGGGAAAGTTTAATCTCAAGAATTGTTATCTGTAACAAGAGATTAGAGTAATCAGAGATTGGCTAATAAGAAGAAAAGAAAATTGAAAATAATATAGGAATTGTAGCTACCAGGAGCAGTCATGAACCCTAGAGCTGAAATAGAGCATCCATGGATGACTTGAGATCCAGACCATGTTAGAAGTCACTGGTGTAGTTCACTCAATGGCAGAGAAGTTTGTGTGATGCCAGCCAGCAGAAATTGCTGGAAATCTGACCTCCAGACTTTGCCAGAAATCTAGGGTTCTGGGGAAAGCTGTCACTGGAAAGTGTCTCAAAGAAAGTACTCTAGTACAAAACCACATGTTTGGTTGGGGGAAATGGCTGGCCAGTGGGCAATTCTGGCTGATGGGTGCTTCAAAGAACTAAAATGTATGTTCTCGCAGTTCAGGAGGCTAGAAGTCTGAATTTAATTGTGTGGCTCCAGTGGGGGTCCTTTCCTACCTATTTCAGCTTCTGTTTTTGATGTGTGCTATCAAACTGATTCCAACTCATAGCAAACCCACAAGACAGAGTAGAACTGCTCCACATGGTCTCCTAGTTTGTAGTCTTGACGGGAGAAGTCCACTAGGTCTTTTCTCTCCTGGAGACACTGGTGATGAACCTTTAGCCTTTAGGTTGGCAGCTGGCATGGATTCAATGTGTTCCCCAAAAATCTATAATAATTTGGTTGTGCCATAATTCCTGGCATTGTGTGATATTCCTCCATGGGGGAATTCCTGCCTCTATGATGTTAATAAGGGTGTTATGCAAATCTACACGTGATAAAATTACCTAGAAATACACACACATACACAAAAATGAGTGCTTATATCTGGTGAAATCTGAGCAAATTCTGTACAGTGCCGGTTTTCTGTTTTTGATATTGTAACATAGTTATGCAAATATTACTACTGGGAAAAATTGGGTGAAAGGTACATTGAACTTCCTGTATTTTTTTGGTAACTTTCCAAAGCTTATTTATATATTTTTATAAATAGGTAAGCTGAGAAATTTAAATTTAAAAATATATATTAATTAATATATAGATTATTATGTTAATATATATTAATATATAATATTATATAAATATATGATGTTTATTAATTGCTTTATTATTATAAATAAAAATATATAAATTATTATAATATATATTATATATTTATAAAATATATAATATTTTATAATTTATAAAATTATAAATTTATAAAATTTATAAAAATATATATATTTTAATAAATATATAATATATTAGATATTATAAAATATATAAATAGTTATATTATTATAATTATTATATTATTAATTAATATATAAATTTTTATATTAATATATAATATTATATAAATATAAATATAATAATAACTATATAATAATATATTAATTAATATAAAATAAATAATTATTAATTAATTAATTAAATATAAATATGTTTATTTTTATAAATAGGTAGGCTGAGAAATGGAAAGTAAACGCATGTCAGGCTGAAACAACCTCGTAAGGGAAGGAAGAAATAGCACGGAGTTCAGAGAACCATGAACAGTTTGGCGTCATTAGAGCCTAAAGCTCTGCAGGGAATGATGGGAAACAGACTACAAGTAAGTTCAATTATTATATAAAAATTTATAAAATTATAAAATTTATTTTAAAAATTATATAAAAATTTATTATTATATAAAATTATTATTATATAAAAATTATTATATAAAAATATATAATTTACACTTTATAAAAATATATTTATAAAAATAAATAAAAATATAAAATATTTATATTATTATAAATAATATAAAATAATATATAAATTATTATATTGATAATAATTAATTAATATATAAGAAATTTAAAAATAAATATATTTTTAAAAATTCAGTTACATATTTTCACATAAGTATCAGTTGAGATGCCTTTGGCTGTAAGTAACAATCTAAAAAGAAATATATTAAATAATAAGTAGTTTCATGTGTGTGTGTGTGTGTGTGTGTGTGTGTGTGTGAGAGAGAGAGAGAGAGAAAAAGAGAGAGAGAGAGAGAGAGAGAGAGAGAGAGAGAGACCATAAGAATTAAAGAGATAGGGGTAGTTTTAGAGTATGTGCATGCATCATTTCAACACGGTCATCAAGACCATGCTCCATGATCATGTCACCATCATACCTTTCATTCCCTGAATGTTGGCTTTTGTCCTGTAACTGTCCAGTCTTGATTGCAGCAGCCCCATCCTTTACATTCTTCTACAAAACTGCCCAAATTCCAGAAGAGAATAAGTTTGTTAGGTTCCTTTTTTTGGCTTGGCTTTCAAAAACTAATGAAAAGCTCTCAGGAATCTTGCCCTCAAATCTTTATTGGCCAGAATTGCATTTCCTTTTCATTCCTAAATTGATAAAGCTCTGGGAATTGATTAGCTTTGATTATCAGCATTTACCTCCTTTGGTTGGAAAGGGTGTCTGGTTTCCCCTGAGTTACATAGCCACTCAATACTAAGGACCAGTTAGCAAAAAATAAAAGGGAAAGTGACTGTTGGTAGACAACTTATATGTCTATGACACCAAATCAACAGCTGCTCTTTAGACAGTCTTTGTTGATAGAGCCACATAAACTAATAGCTTTGCAGTTATCCACTGTGTCTAAAGCCACTGTCGTCTCCTCCAAGAATGACCACGTCACTTCCTTATACTTCCTACCTAAAACATTGTTCCCTTCTAATCTTTTTTCCACAATGAAGCACAATGACATTTTAATCTTTCTTCTCGAAACTACAAATATAACAATGTCATTAACCTCCTTACGATAATTTACCAATTCTTCATCAGCACCATTTAGGCCCCTCCCTTGAACTTACTTGTAGTCTGTTTCCCATCATTCCCTGCAGAGCTTTAGGCTTTAATGATGCCAAACTGTTCATGGTTCTCTGAACTCCGTGCTATTTCTTCCTTCCCTTACGAGGTTCTTTCAGCCTGACATGCGTTTACTTTCCATTTCTCAGCCTACCCATTTCACCTAGCAAATAGCTTCTTCTCCTCTAAGAATCGGTGCAAACATTGTGCTTGCTCCTATAAGGCTTCAAGTGTCATGGTCCCCTGACAATATCTGCTCTTTTCAGAGCCACCATCATGCATTGTGTCACCTCCTTTAGTGCTTACTGGTGTCTAGTATTGAGGCCAATACATATTATAGGTCATGGATTGCATTGTGTTCCCCTCCCTCCCAAAATGTATGTATTGATTTGACTTGGCTATGAGTCCCAGTATGGTGCCATTCCTCCCATGTGTTATGAATACTGCCTCTGTGATACTGATGATGGAGAATGTGCAGCAGTTGTGCTGATGAGGCAGAACTCAAGCTAACAGTTTGTGAGCTATAAGAGAGAGAAATGCAAAGAACGAGTTGGGAACTTTATATCACCAGCAGGCAGCACTGAGAGCAGAGCACGTCCTTTGGACCTGAGGTTCCTGTGCCAAGATGCTCTCCCTGGATTTGGACTCAGCCTACCGGACTGTGATAAATTCTCTTGCTGAATGGACTTACAATTTGTAAATGGATTTGTGGCTTACCAGACTGTGTCAATAAAATTTCTCTTCATAAAGCCTTCCACTCATGGTATTTTCTGTTGGGACAGTATCAGGTGACTAAAACAGTATATTTACTTTTTCTGCAGTAGAGCAAACATTTTAGAACTGCACATATTTGATCTCAACATTCCAAACAACTCTGAAATAAAATAATTCCCTCTTAGAAATTTAAATTATAAAACTGAGTCCAATGTCAAATAAATTCTTTTAAAATTAAATGTATATGTTTCTATCTCCCCAGCCAGGGTCTGGTATATTTTAGGACATCTGGCAACCTATCTCTTTCTCTCTGCTATACATAGATAGTGATCTCCTTGAGGGTGGAGGCTTATCCCAATGCCAACCACACCATATATGCTCAACAGATATTTGAAAAATGAATGGATATCTAGTATATGGTGAATAAACTGGAAACACAACTCTCAAGGAAAACATCTCTCCCTACCCAAACTTCAGTCTTCAAACAAGAATGCCTTCGTGATCTCCACACTCTTCCCCAAGAAAGAAATACCTTCCTACATGACTCTCCCATCATGATAAAAAAGACAACAAAAACCTGTTGCTGTGGAGCTGAATTCAACCCACAGCTAACCTTATAGGAGAGAGTAGCACTGACCCACAGGGTTTCCAAAGAGCAGCTGGTAGATTCAAACAGCTGAATCTTTTGGTTAGTAGCCAAACCAAAACCCAAAACCACTGTCTTTGACTCGATTCCGACTCAAAGTCACCCTGTAGGACAGTGTAAAACTGCCTCATAGAGTTTCTAAGGAGCACCCGGTGGATTTGAACTGCCATCCTTTGGGCTAGTAGCCATAGATTTTAACCGATATGCCACCAGGGTTTCCCTAACTGCTGTAGTAACCACTATGGTGATAGGCAAAAGCCCGTACTAATAGAATTGTAGGAGTGAGCTACAAAAGCAATAAAGAGCTATTGAAAATTTAACAAATGGAAACTTCAGGCCTGAGGCATGGTTATATGTAGGGAGTTTGTGAATGTCAGTTTTATCACAGTGAAAGCCTACACATACTGTTTGTTTGTTGTTTTTTTTTCTCTGATGCTATGATGCTTTGGGAAAGAAAGACCTGTTAGGCAAGTAACAAAATATTGCTTCCCAATCTGCTGGTTATTCACAAAATGTTTCCATTTACGTCTGAAGCATAACGTAGCTAACTACTGAGAAATGGAGTTATTGTTGAAGCCTGAGGAGGTATTCTTGTTTTCTTCTATGAGGCATGCATCTCCAGTATCAAATGTTTCCTTCTGAGCCAAATTGCTTACCCACTCACATCTTTCTCTTCTTTAATATGTCATGGAGCTTTATGTTAAATGGTTTTTTAAAACTTTAAAATGAAGAAATTTATAAGCTATTTGGGTAGAAAAGGATTAACAACGTGATGATCACTTCAAATTATATTGGCATGAATCTACTACATTTCTCTGTTGTCTTATTTGAATGACAAACTACAAAATTTAAATATTTACATAAATTAAATTCTCGAAATTAACAGTTGTTACAGCCTAATCACTCCATCCAAAGTCTGAAGGAGTGTTTCCTTATGACACCTACTTAAGCAGTATATATGAACACTGCCTACGTAACAGTACATACATGCAGTTAGTAGCTTCCTCTACTTTACACCTCCAAACTTAAATGCATATTGATCACTAAAGAAAGTCCACATTAAACTATATACAGTATGTATGGAATGTGATTCAGTTAGCTAACAGGTTCAGAAATCATGCCTTCTTATCTTGTTACTGGAATTTAAGATTTTTCTAAGCTAACTATTTAATTTCCTTACCTGCTAAAGGGATGGTAAGTTAAAGGAGGGGGAAAAAAAACAAGCAAAAAAAGAAACAAGGATCTACAGTGTAGATCCTACACTGACTTGTAAGACTGTAAGAGGTCTTCTATCCCTCATTTTAGGCAATTGTATTGTCTGAAATTTTAACAGTTTATATGACTTTCTCCTCCATTGTTAAAAACTTCTTCCTTGTATTACACCACAAACTTTGTCTTGGCAAGCAGTGGAGGGTGGTAGTTTCAGAGTGTAGGGACAATTCTGAGTGAATTCTTACCAGCAATATGACTGTGGAAAAGTAACTTACTCTTTTGAAATTTCTGTTTCCGTATTTGTTTAGAAGCTTCATCTTTAAATGGGCTGATACAGATATTCCTGAACTTCTTATGAGTCTGAAGCCTGGCAGCTTAACAGGGTCAGAAGCCATCAGATACTACAAAAGCTAGCAGGAAGATCAAACTAGAAATCTTGATGAACTGCTGAAGCTCCAGGGTTGAAAGCTTCTGGCAGTTCAAGCCACTGAGTGGTTTCCCACCCTCCTGTTGGCTTCTCCCTCTGGAACTCTACCATGCTTCCACAGGGTTGGAAGATGGGGAGAATCCAGAGAAAGCTTCCTCCTCCATAGCACTGTCCCTATACTATTTTCAAAATCATCAACGAGCATATTTTAAAGACATTATGCTTGTTGGATCTGTATGTATCTTCTATGAGTAGAATCAAGGGCTCAAAGCCCCAATACCTCACATCTTTTATTCTATACACATAGATCGGAATATTTTACTTGAAAAATGAGAACATTTTCAATTAGTTCTAAAAATAATGAATTAATTAAATCTGGAAATTAACTCATTTTAAAAAGCCTCAGAGAAACAGAACTAAGCCAAAGACAATTACATATATTTGTTTCTTGAAATATTTGTAAATTTTATTTTAAAGCTCAAATTTTATTTTAAATTTTAAGTACGAGAAAATTTCTGGTGTTTCTTTATGACCTAGAGGTTCCTTGCTATTGCGTTGCCTAAGCATAGTTATGCTAAGGTCTAGGAAAAGCTGATGAGTAATAAAACAGTTTATAGCCTTACTGGTTTTTTCTAAGTATGTTTGAGTAGGCACTTGTTGGATAGAAGTTTTATATCCCAGGCCAATTTCAGCATCTTTGGGTCCTGGATAAGATATTTAATTTTCCTCTTACTATCCATGCTGGTAATAGTGACTGTCACAGATTGAATTGTGCAGTCCCCAAAATATGTGTAGTAATTTGGCTGGTGTGGGTGGGATTTACTGTATTCTGTGATTGCATTCCATTTTGTGATTTTCTTATGCTGTAAATTCTGATCTCTGCCTGTAGTTAACAGAGTGGACTATTTTACAGAGGATTAGGGTCAGAATGCAAAACTCTTCCTAAGATCACCTCCCTGCTCCAATGTAGAAAGCATTTCCCTGGAGGATAGCTTGCACTACCTTTTATCCTACAAGAAATAAAAGGAAAGGGAAGCAAGCAGAGAGTAGAAACCTCCTACCATCAAGAAAGCAGCACTGGGAGAAAAGCGTGTCCTTTAAACCTAAGGTTCCTGTGCCAAGATGCTCCGTGACCAATGACTGATGCAACACAATGAATTTCCTGCAGAGCTGACAGAGGGAAAGCATTCCCTTGCAGCAGACCTCCTAAATTCAGATTTGTAGGCCCCTGGACTGTGTAAGAATAAACTTTTCTTTGTTAAAGCTATCTACTTGTGGTATTTCTACTACAGTAGTACCAGATGACTAAAACAGTGACCAACATTAAAGAAGATCTTGAACAACAGTTATTACACAAAAAGGAGTATGTTTAACATTGCTAGACTTAAAGGTGGTTGACTTCAAAATTGAGTCTTTATCAAGAGTTCAGAAAAGCATTTTTTCTCATAATGTATTACACCAATTCCAGTGTTTGGTGTAAATTTGGGAAATTCTACCGACACTATTGTCCTACACAGATTTGTTGTACAAATTGGCACATTAAAGGCACTATAAAATCCTACCATGAAATCCTTTCTTCATGGTATAGCCCTCTGTGTCTTACAGAACAAATGTTCCATATATACATTTTTTGAGAAATGCCTACATAAACAAATAATGAAAATATGTCTCATATTACTCATGAAATGTGTTAGCCCTGGGCCAGATATGTAAAGAATTCTTGATAGCTGTTTTAGTGTAAATAGCACTAATGAAACAAATGAGGAGGATGTCTCATGAAGACATTAAGGTTCTTTTAACTCTCTGGTCTTATTCCATAAGAACACATTTAAAAGCTTTATCAGATATGTTACCTTCAGTTGGTAGACCACAGATTAAACCAAACATATCTGAAGATTTGACACAGAGCTTCTCCTCCAAAGTGAGAATGCTGCCATTTCCCATGATTTGTCCCCGTTCCTCTGCAATCATCCCACAAATAGCCCAAAGGCAAAGTCACAGTGCTGCTTTATTTATTTTATTTGCTTGTTTTTTTCCTACCGCTATTAACATTCTCTTAATATATTTTTACACATTGTATTTGGTAATGAGAGTGATAAGGCAAAAAAGGGGGCCTATATCATCTTCAATTTTGAAATGTAATTTCTTCTGTACTCAATTATCTAAATGTCTTCAGAGTTAAAATATGTAACCACTCAGTTAGAACATGTAATTACAACAAGAAAAGAAATCAGACAATCATTATTAAACTTTGTGAACAAATTAACTACTATAAGAAATAGAAACAGAAATTTCCTTTGGTTAATTTGCTTGTTTTCCCAGAGTAGTATATATCAATTCTAGAAAAACTGAAAAATATAAAAATGGGACAAAAGAAAACAGAGACCATCCAGAAATAAAAACTTCTAGTGTTCAGGTGGACAGTCATTATACAGTCATATTTTAGTTATGTCTACCTGTTGCTATCAAGTTGATTCTGACTTTCAATGACCCTACAGGACACAGTAAGACTGATCCATTGGGATTCACAGCCTGTATATTCTTATGAAAACAGATTGCCACATTTTTCTTCCTCAGCACAACTGGTGTATTCAAATCACCAACCTTTTCATTGACAGCTGGGGGCTTAATCTCTGCACCACCAGGGCTCCTTTATTTACATATAATGAGTTACAAACTTAACCAGTCTTCCATTTTTAATATGGAATTTTAGTCCCCCCCCCCCCATCTTAGTTGGAAACACCAATGGCACAGTGCTTAAGCACTATGGCTGTTAACCAACAGATCAGCAGTTCAAATCCACCAGCTATTCCTTGGAAACCCTACGGGGTAGTTCTACTCTGTCCTATAGGCTCACTCTGAATGGGAAGTGACTCAGTGGCAACAGGTTTGATTGTGTGTGTGTGTGTGTGTGTGTGTGTGTGTGTGTGTGTGTGTGTGTGTGTGTGTGTGTGTTACCCTGTGCTGCTATAACAGAAATACCACAAGGTGGATGGCTTTAACAAACAGAAATGTATTCCCTCACAGTCTAGTAAACCAGAAATCGGAATTCAGGGTGTCAGCTCCAGGAGAAGGCTTTTTCTGTCAGCTCTGGAAGAAGGCCCTTGTCTTCTATTTTCCCCTGATCTAGGACGTTCTCACTGCAGGGATCCTGGGTCCAAAGGACACGCTCTGTTCTTGGCACCCCTTTCTTGGTGGTATGAGGTCATTCTTTTTTTTACTCACTGTTCTCTTTTTTATTCCAAAAAAGAGGCACTGAAGATACAATCTAACCCTGTAGCTTGATGCCTGTCTGATTAATATAACTGCCTCTAACCCTGCCTCATTACAATCATGAAGTTTAGGATTTACAACACTTAAGATAATCACATCAGATGACAAGATGGCAGACAACTACACAATACTGGGAATCATCACCTAGCCAAGTTGACACAATTCAATCCATGACACTCCTCTTCCTTTCCTTTACTACTTTTAGAGAAAAACAGGGGTCACCTAACACCGCCATAAAAATACACATCCTCAAAATGTAAGCATTTATTCTCTCCAATAAGTATTTGAAGACTAAGGAATACTGAATTTGGGGTTTCTAAGGATTTGGGCTGAGAACAACTTGCCTGCAACCAGGTTGCTTATTAGTAAGATTAAGAACTGAACTAGATCAATAGACCGCTCAACAAGCCCTCTCTCAGGACAGTAGTTTGCTACCTAGGCAAATCCCTCACTTAAGTCAAACCACTGTTTCCTTACCGCAAAAAACTCTCTTCAAAAGCCCTACCTTGCTGTGTCCATCAATAGTAAACTACGATAAAATCAATTTTATCCATTCCCTATAAAGACTCCTCTAGATCCCCAAAGCTAGTAATATTCACCCTCTATCTCTTCGTCCTGAGACTCTCCTGTGACTCTGTCAAGTTAGTAGCCCTCTTCATTATAGTAAATAATAAAATTGGCTTCACTTAATTGACAGGTTGTGATCTTTTTAAGCAGTTGACAGTTGACAGGCTTTGGTTTTGATGAAACTTTCCTATCTATGAAATAAAGGAAGACAGTGTGGCTTCTGTATTTCAGGGTAAAAGCCAGGAAGTTGTAGGCTAAGAACTCAGAAGAACATAGAAGAATGGTTAAGTAGATCCTTGGGTAAAAAACAAAACAAAACCTGTTGCTATCAAGTCAACACCAATTCACAGTGACCCTACAGAAACAGAGCAAAACTGTCCAATATGGTTTCCAAGGAGTGCCTGGTAGATTCAAACTACCAACCTCTTGGTTAACAAACAGCTCTTAACCACTATACCATGAGGGTTTCCAAAGGCGTGAGGAGAGATAATTAAATCCAGAAATAGGTTCTACAAAGCTATCCAAGACAAAAAGAAAATACTGCCCATAAAACAGCAAGTGAAGTGTGAGATTTAAGTTCAATCCTCACCAGTGGATAGTTAAGTCTTCACTTCTGTGAGAATCTCCTGTTGCTACACCCAAAGCTCAGGCCAGTTGGTCAATCAGTCTTCACATTATAGAGAACCATGCTGTATGTAGAGAATTATGCCTTATCAGTGGACTCTCTTACGGGACAAAGATCTTGTGTCCTCTGTTGTCTCTATTGGTTCCATCCTATATGGGAACTTTGTTTTTGATCCAGAATCACTAGGAGGATTGTGAGAAAGGTGCAAACCTTGAACTCAGCAACACACATTTGGGATAAATCCTCCTAGACCTGCCCACCCAAACTCAAGAATCTATTCAATGAGCATGAAGGTTTTCGGGGAGTCTGGGAGGGAAGAAATGAAAGCAAGGACTTGGAAGAGAAACTAAAACTGTAAAGAAAAGTGGGAGGGCTCTATTCTATGGCAGTATGCCTAGGGCAATGACTTATGGGAGGTGAGATTTAGTCAGGTAGATATTTAGAGGAAGAGCGTACTAGACAAGAGGGAACAGCTGGTCTTGTTAGTGCAAAGGACCTGCAGTGGGAGGCCACCTGGTATGTTCAAGAAATAGCCAGGAATCAAACATGGTCACATAATGGGGAAAACAGTAGGAGACTAGCTCACAGGAGGGTCAGACTATATGCAACCTTGTAAGCCATTATAGGGATTTTGCCTTTGTTCTTACAAAATTAGGGAACTACTTAGGGAGATTCTGAGTAACATTCCATAATCCAATTTTGCCTAGTAAGAGTGACTTTCAGCACTTGGTTTAACAGCTGAATCTGAACTTCTTGAAATGTTAGCCGGAACTGGTGGCAGCTACCTTACTACTGAGTCCAAAAGTGAAGGCATAATGGTGGGCAGACTTCAAGGATGGAGAAAGACCACATCCTGGAGGCAATGAGATTGTCAGTTAGATGAATTTATTAATTACCTTTTCTAAGTTAGCTTGAGACAAAAATACTTTTCCCACTTACAACCAAGGAATTCTAAGTAATACAGCAGGGAAATTACAAAATAACAAAATTGTGCATGCTTCAGTCATGTTATTTCTTGGGGACGGAATTTCTCTACTCAGGTATTTGGTTAATACAGAAGAGCCCACAGACGATCTAATTATAGATATGTTGCCCTCTAATTCACCATCAGGTCATGAGTGTTTTAATGGTCAGACTAGTTCTCTGTGGTGTTGTGCAAACAGACTTACTTTTCGGACTGAGATGAATCCTAGTTCCAGCTCTGCCACCATATAGTTATTTTGTAGAAAACCCACCATTGTCAAATTGGTTCATCGCCGCACATCAACCCTGTATGACAGGCAACCCTTAGGGTCGCCTGGAGTGGGAATTGGCTCAACAGCACCGCTTGTCACCCCAACAAGGCTGCCATTCATCCAGGATAAACCCCTCAGATGAAGAATTGTTGGCGAGGCTGAGACACTGGAACACTTCCGCGCAGACGGGAGGAAGGGAAAAGGACAGCAGCCTTTGGGAAGACCATTTGGCACTTCCTTCCAACGCTGAAAACCGAAAAGAGCGCGTGAGGCAGCCATCCTGGCTTCTTGGAAGATAGCCCGGAAACAGTAGGAGCCGCCAGGCCAAGAGCTGGGAGGACCCACACTCGTCCTCGGAGAAAGTGCTACGAACCTCCTTGCTGTAAAGCACTAGGGTCCCCTTCCAAGGACTCCCCTCGGAAAGCTGAGCACCGACGCCATCACCTAGCCCGCCCTTCCAAGCAAGCTTGGCGCTCCTTTTCTGGGATGGCCTTCCGAGCCGCCGTCCGCGGGCCCTCGACTGTCCTCCGGAAGGGCATCCAGGGGGCGTGCTCACAGCACTTCCTGTAGCTTCCGGGTCGCGAGGCAGGAGAAGGGCCTCGGGGAAGCGGGGCGCGATCAGGTGAGTGCGGGCCGTGTGCCGGGATGCTTGCTTGTTTGCGGGGTAAAACCTCCCCCGAGACCGCTCCTCAGGGGTGCCCATCGTGCCGCGGGGCCCACGGGCCGTCCCAGGAAGAGTTCCAAAATGGCCCTGAAGGGCAGATGAGGGGCTGCTGGCAGTGCACAGGTTCCAGAGGGGCGTCCTTCGAAGGTGAGCGTGGTCGTGACGCTCAGGGCTGAGGTGGGTGGACCTTTTTCTGGGATGACTTGGGGAACTTCGTGGTCAGGCCTGGGACCCAGATCAGCTGGGTTCCGCTACACCCGCCAGGAGAGCGTCCATGAGGAACTCCTCGAATCCAAAGATCAGATACATCGGAATACATCTCACCCTCGACAGAAAAGCCATGTCCACTGCCAAGTCAAAGGTCCTGTGGCAGGACGCTGACAGGGCCCTGCCTCAGTGGAGAAACTGTCCTTGCTCGTGGACACGGAGGCTCAACGCTGTCTGAATGTCTGTTCTACCCAAGGCCATCTAGAGATACCAGGCTATCCCAGTGCCAATCCCAGTGGCGTCCTGTATTGAGAGAGAGAAAGGAATTACCGACTTTATAGGGAAAGGGAAGGAGCTCCGGCTGAGCGAAGGAACACTGACGAAGACCTGAGCGGGAGGACACGTGCAACCTGAGTAGAGCACCGACGACACAGTCACAGTTGTCAAAGCAACTTGCCACTGCTGCAACAAACACACGTAGACCAGTGTAGCAGCGTGAAGGACCCGCACACTCGGTCGCCCCCCCCCCCCAGAAAAGCGAAGAAACGACCGAACTGTATATCCACCTGCCAAAAAACTGCAGCAAATCAGACCCATGTCTCACAACACGCACGCACAAAAGCCCCTTCCGAATGGATCACAAAGCTGAAGGTCCAATCTCCAGCTGGCAAGATCATGGATGCAGCCCTAGGGACAACTGCTGAGACCCCCCCACAAAGGCATACGGAGATTGGAACGTCGCGGAAAACAGCAGAAGAGAGTGGAATTGCTTTGTAATGCTTCTAATGCCGGAAATCTTTAGGGAAGCTAACTACCACATCCTTCTCCAGTGGAGCAGCAGGTAGGGTTCGAACAGCTGAGCACTTTAACCATTGTGCCACCAGAGCTCCTACTTATTTGCCAGAGGGGTGACTATTTACTGATTTTGTGTCCAGCCAAAAAAGGATCAATTCTAAACTGAATGCCCTTGGCCAGAGAGCTCAGTTTCTCTAGGTCTTTACTTTTAAACTTTGTAAGGTGAGAACATTCAACTACATTTTGTTAATTATCTTCATGGATTCCCTTTCATCACCATCATCTGTGATATCCAAAGTTTAGGGATGCTTACTTGATGACGGGAAATAAATTGTTGACTGACCAATTAGCATCATTAAGGCTAGCTTATAGAATCCATTGCAAAACTCATTGTATAGAATGGCATTTGAACTAAAACACCAATTTTATAGAATAGAAATGACTGTAGCAATCTGCAGATTTAGATCTGTTAGATGCCCAGGAGATGACTGTAATGTATACCCTAGCCAATTTATGGCAGTTCCAAATCCTTAATACATCAGTTTACGTTGTAAACCTTCAAATTTCTGTTTACTGGCCTTGCTGGTTTAGCGGTGCCCTCCTAGCTTTCCCTGATATGAAAGGTAGCTGAGAAATATGCTCAGTATTTTCTCTTCATATCTCTTCTGTCAGTTTTCTCATCTTCCTTACTCTTGCAGACAATTAGAACACCCACTCTGTGGTCTTGAAATTCAAAATGATGTACAGAAAGGTGAGGTGGGACATGGATGAGCTCAAGAAGTAGACTAACAGTTTTAGGAAAAACGATTTCTCCTAAGGAGACTGAAAAGCTCCTTTTTCTAAAGAATGCATTCCAGGTTTCTTGGAAGAATACTGTCAGCGTTAGACAGCGTTGAGAGTGATTACAGGACAAGAACTACCTGCAGTGAATGTCAAGCACAGTATGGGAAGAGATGGGCAGATGAGAAGCGAGGATGGTTTTTTTCTTTTTTTCCTTTTGCCCTCCATTGGAAGGAATTCCAACATCTCTGAGCTTCTGTTTGCCTCTCATTACATATTGTTAGGATAAATCATCAGTTATCATTCAAACAATATTCATTTTTTGAGGAATAACATTCATAGCAACTTTTTCTGTAAACATAAATCTAGAGAACCAGAACCTAAATTCACCTGCAGGAATGTTGCTTTACTTTTTAGAAGAGATTTCCTCCTGTTTGTACAAGTTGTTCTGCTAAAATTGTCTCTACTATTAATATACAGTAAGTGTAGCAGCATATTAGTGGTACTTACTGTCGCTTTGACTCTTAATTGCATAATGTAAAATGTACACACTGTACTACATATTGCCAGCTTTAATTCATACATACCACTTTGGGCTAGTGCCCAAAATGCTGACATTTCTTCTGTGCAACCTCTAGTTAATAGGGTTTTCCTCCCCCATTCTTTGAATAACTCGCAAAGTTTAAATAGTTTTAAAACATATATATTCACATAATAAAAACATTATCACACTTAAAAGTTAATGTCTTGAGTATTATAAAATATTTTCACATTTTTCTAATTGTCTGTTTTCTGAAAACCACAATCACGAATTCTAGCGTTGACATTTCGCTATGTCTGAATTTCTCTTATGTGTTGAGGAAAGGAAGATACTTGTCCTGTAGTTTTCCACATTCTGCATTGTACTACTTGCATAACCGTGCTGTGTATCTGTCACCAGGTTTCATGTAATTGAAGCATACATACAGAGACTTGGTCAGATTTAGGTTTGAACTTTTGACAAAGGTAGTACATCCTCTACTTTTATCAGGAGATACATAATGTCTACTTGTCTCTCTTTTTGCTTGATTAGAATTGATTACTGGTGTTATGGATCGAATTGTGTCCCTACAAAAATACGTGTAGCCCTGTGGCTGGGCTGTGATTCTCAGTATCTTGTGACTGTTCTCCATTTTGTCATTTTCCTATGCTGTATGTTAAAGGATTAGGGTGGGACTGTAACTCCCTTTATAAGATCACCTCCCTGCTTACTGTAAAGGGAGTTTCCCCGGAGTATAACTTGTCCCACCTTTAATCCTGTCATCCTGCAAGAGAGAAAAGGAAAGGGAAGCAGACTGAGAATTGGGAACCTCACGCCATCAAGAAAGCAACACGGGGAGAAGAAAGCATCCTTCAGACCTGAGGTTCCTGTGCTAAGATGCTCCCTGGTCAAAGACTGATACAATACTGGACTTTTCCTCCAGAGCCAACAAGGGGAAAACCTTCCCCTGAAGCGCACACCCTGAATTTCAACTCGTAGCCTACCAGACTGTAAGAATAAACCTTCTTTTGTTAAAGCCATCCACTGTGTGATATTTCTGTTAGAGCAGCCCCAGCTGACTAAAACAGAATTTGGTACCAGGAATGGGGTGCTGCTCTAGAAAATACCTAAAATGTGGGAGTCATTTTGAAACTGTGAATGGATAGAAGATTCAGAAGGAACAAAGAAGGAGCAGATGATCAGAAACAACAGAGGACTGGTAGCAGCAGCAGCAGCAGCAGTAACAGAGGCAGCACTGGAGCCAACCCATGGAGCAAGTGAGCTAAGTGCCTGTGCACAGTTTTCCTCATGGAATGGGGTGCCTCTGGGCACTAAAATCGGTGGAGCTAGTCTTGCTGACCTACAGAGCAAGAGAGCTGAGTGCTTTTGGGCAGAATGCTTTCCAGCAAGAGTGGGGTGCCTCCACTTGAATCAGTGGAGTTACAGAGCTTTGGAACACTTGCTTTGGCAGGGCAGATGTGGGCCTGAGGCCTGACCCATGTGGCCATAAGACGCAGATGCTAAAGAGACAAACACCATGAGAAGCTGAGCTACTTCAGTCTCAAGAGGTATGGCCATAACTTCAGAAGTTTGAAAGGGTGGAACCATGGCATCCTGTGATCATAAGAGTGGAATTGCCACTCAGTTGGGCGTAGGGTGCACCTTAAGCCATTGGGGCAGAGTTTCTGTCCAGGTGGGCCTTGAAGGCAGAGTTGTAGCACAGAGCTGGAGATCTCCACGCAAAATCTAGAAAGTGTGGCCAATACCTAGAGTCTGGAGGGCAGAGCCATTGTGTAAAATGTCTCAAAAAAAAGATTATTTCTAAAGCTTTAAGGGTTAATGTATTCTGCTGACTTTTTTATTACATGTGTTCCGCTGACTTGCCTGTTGCCTGTTACTGCCTTCTTTCCCTGCAGTTGCTTCCATTTGTAATGGAATGTCTAACTTGCGCCTGTTCTGCCATTGTACCTTTGGAAGCAGATAGCTTGCATTCTAGGTTTCATAGATGTTAAGAAATTTTTAAATTTTAGCCTTGGAACTGATTTAAGACTTCTGTCGTAATAGAATAAACATGATTTTGCTATGATGGGATGAATGTGCTCCATGTTTCAATGATGTGATTTTTGGGGTGCCCAAGGGTGGGATGTCATGGATCAAATTGTGTCCCCCCCAAAATAGGTGTAGCCCTGTGGCTGGGCCATGATTCACAGTATCTTGTGACTGTCCTCCATTTTGTCATTTTCCTATGCTGTATGTTAAAGGATTAGGGTGGGACTGTAAATCCCTTTATAAGATCACCTCCCTGCTCCACTGTAAAGGGAGTTTCCCTGGAGTATGGCTTGCCCCACCCTTAATCCTGTCATCCTGCAAGAGATAAAAGGAAAGGGAAGTAGGCTGAGAATTGGGAACCTCACACCATCAAGAAAGCAACACGGGGAGAAGAAAGCATCCTTCAGACCTGAGGTTCCTGTGCTAAGATGCTCCCTGGTCAAAGACTGGTACAATACTGGACTTTCCTCCAGAGCCAACAGGGGAAAACCTTCCCTTGGAGCAGACATCCTGAATTTGGTCTCGTAGCCTACTGGACTGTGTAAGAATAAACCTTCCTTTGTTAAAGCCATCCACTGTGTGGTATTTCTGTTAGAGCCGCCATGGCTGATTAAAACAACTGGCTTCAATTGTTTTGAGCCGTAGCCACACATTTTAACATTTTCCATTAACTTTCATCTAATAGTTTGAGCAGCCATTTGTAACCGCCTAAAGCTCTTATTTCATTAGTGCTTACAAATCAGTGATACTCTAATTCAGTCATTCCTGCACCATTTAATGACTGGAGTTCTTAAATAAAAAATTTCACCTCACTAACTACTTAGCTTTTCTGAGATACAGTTTGTTCAGAAAGACATAATAAATGCTTGAATCTTTTCCTCTGATAAGTAATTATCAAAATAATTCCCTATCTTCAAAAGGTAACAGTGAGCTTTTTCATTTATTGTCTATTTTTATTAACGTAGATTTTGACATGGTAGATGTACTTCAATACACTATAGTTATTCTGTTTGAAGTTTCAGTTGTCCCATCTTTGGTCAGGAGGAATCCTTTTAACCCCTTCATGACCTGTAGTATTGTCATGGATTGAATTGTGTCTCCCCAAAAGATGTGTATAGCGATGGCTAGGCCATGATTCCCAGTATTGTGTGATATTTCTATATGCTATAAACTCTGCCTCTAGGTGTTAATAAGGGAAGACAGGTGGTGTTGTATTGGTGAGGCAGGCCTCAATGAATAGGACTATATTGTGCCTTGAGGCAATCTGTTGGGATACAAAGGAAAGGGAAGCTATCAGAGAGCTGGGGACCTCATAACAACAGGAAAGAAGTAGTGATGGGAGCAGAGCACATCCTTTGGGCATAGGGTCCATGTGCCTCAGAAGTTCCCAGTCCAGGGGAAGATTGACAACAAAAATCTTACTCCAGAGCCAGAAGAGAAAGCCTTCACCTGGAGCTGATGCCCTAAATTTGGACTTTTAGCCTACTTTTCTGTGAGAAAATAAACTTCTCTTTGTTAAAGTTACCCACTTGGCGGTATTTCTGGTATAGCAGCGCTACATGATGAAGACAGGTAGCCTATCCACTTTTTCTTTTTCTCGGGTTTCTTAGATCTCTACTCTTCCTGCTAAAAGTATCTCCTGCCCTCCAGTGGGAATTTGTATAATGGTGAAAGGTAAAAGAAATGTTAGCTGAAACAAAATAGCTGGGATATCAGCCCCAAATGTGCGCTACTACACCTAGGGGAAGCCGTGGTGGTGTAGTGGGTAAGTGCTACAGCTGCTAACCATAAGAAAAAGTTGGCAGTTCAGATCCACCAGGTACTGCTTGGAAATTCTATGGGGCAGTTCTACCTTGTCCTATAGGGTCACGGTGAGTCAGCATCCACTCAATGGCACTGGGCTTGATTTTTGTTTACTGCATCCAGGAAGTGTGCTTTGGTAGAAATTTTGTTTCGTTTGTTTTTTGTACAGCTGGATAAGTCTTTTAAGCATATTTATGTTTCCCTTTTGATAATTAGAGATCCCTGGTGGGTTTGGATTTTTTTGTGCCTGTGTATCACAATAAATCCTGCCACGCATGACCAGAGGGACAGACAGGCACCCAAGATTGCTCCAGAGGTTTTTGTGATCCATGATTCACAAATAGTATCTTTCAAAATTCAAATTACCAATCAAAAATTAAAACACACCCCATGACTCGACATGATTACCTTAATGAAAATACATAGTACTAAAAAAAAAAATTAAAGCAGAAAATAATAGGATCTTGAAATTTTAGCTCCTGAATCCTTCTGATATAACCTTATATAGTCATAGATAACTTCCCTGCTTGTTGATGACAAGATGTTCAACGTTCAGCTAGTAAATTTCCTGACCGAAACCTGGAATCGGCTTTTTCTACAAGGACTTGTCTCATTCATTTTAGAGGGATATTGTATTTAAAGACAACAGTTGTTACTATGGGTACACATAGTAACTGAAGTTAGTCATTATTATTTCCAAGCTTTTTAAAGGGACAGAGATAGGAATTCTTTTTTTAGATAAGATCATCATGAGTTTATAAATGATATTTCCCATTCAATCTTAGGATTTTAGAGTTTCTACTTCTTTTATTTTCTTATAATAAAAATCTTGGTTCCCAATATTAAACATATGATTACATATATTCTTTATTCTATAAAATAGACAGTTTCAGAAAAACAATAATATTATCACATATGAAAAGAGTTAAAAGTTTCTTTGCATTATCCAGTTGTTGTTGTTAACCTATTGCTGTCAAGTCAGGTCCAACTCATAATGACCCTAGAGGTCAGAGCAGAATTGTTCCATAGAGTTTCCAGGGAGTGCCTGGCAGATTTGAATGCCGACCTTCTGGTTAGCAGACATGGCACTTAACCCACTATGTCACTAGGGTTTCCACTGTTGTGAGGTGCCATCAGTTTTGTTCTGACTCATAGTTACACTGGATACGACATAACAAAACATTGCCCTGTTCTGCACCATCTTCACAAACGTCATGTTTGAGCCCACTGTTGTGGCCACTTTTTCGATCCATCTTGATAACATTTCCGAAGCATGTGAGACAAAGACTTGCCATCCTCGCTTCTGAGAAACACTCTGGCTATACTTCTTCCGTGGCATTCTATGATATATTCAATATTATCTGCCAACACTGTATTTTAAAGGCATCAATTTTCTGCAGTCTTCCTTATTCTGTTTCCAGCTTTCACATGCATATGAGGCATAGCTTGAGTTAGGCACATCTTAGACCTTAAAGTGATGTTTTTGCTTTCAAACACTTTAAAGATCTTTTGCATCAGATTTGCCCAGTGCAGTGCATCATGTGATTTATTGACTGCTGCTTCCATAGGCATTGATTATAAATCCAAGTAAAAGGAAATCCTTCATAGTGAAAGGCCTTGTTCTGATTGATAATAAGATTTTTTCCATCATCTCTTTCCACAGATGTAGTTGATTTCATTCCTGTATGTTCCATCTGGTGCAGTCCACATTTATGTTGCTGAAAAAAGGTAATTGCAGTGAAGAAGTCATGACTCTTAAACAAAAGTTTATCATGCAATCTCCAGCTTCATGTCTGTCACCAAGGCCAAACTTTTCAGCTACCAGTCCTCTTCTTGGTTTCCAACTTTCAGTCCAATGACCAGTAATTATCAATGCATTTTGACTGCATGTTTTATCAATATCAGGCTGCAGAAGTTGGTAAAACTCTTCAGTTGCTTCATGTTTGGCCTTAGTGGTTGCTGCATAAATTAGAATAATCATCATATTAACTGGCCTTCCTTGTAGGCGTATAGATATTATACTGTCACTGGCAGTGTTGTATTTTAGAATAGATCTTGAAATGTTCTTTTTGGTGGTAAGTATAATACCATTTCTCTTCAACTTGTCATCCCCAGGATAGCAGACTATATGAGTGTTTGATTCAAGATGGCCAATACCAACTCATTTCAGCTCACTAATGCCAGGACATTGATGTTTATGTGTTCCATTTCATTTTTGACAATTACCAATTTTCCTAGATTCATTTTTTGTACGTTCCATATCCCTAATGGATGTTTCTTATTTTGAGTCATGTCCAGAATGTTTCACTCTGTCCACATCATTAAGGTAAACTCTTTCTTTTTTTTTTTTTTTTTGTGAAGGTACATATTCCCCGGTTGTACTTTGAGTGTCTTCTAAACTGAGGGGGTCATTTTCCAGCACTGTATTAGACAGTGTTCCACTGCTATTCATAAGATTTTGACTGGCTAATTATTTCTAGAAGTAGACCACTGGGTCTTTCTTCCTAGTCTTAGACTGCGAGCTCAGCTAAAATTTGTCTGCCGTGGGTCACCCTACTGGTACTTGAATACTGGTGGTAAAGCTTCCAGTATCACAGCAACAGGTAAGCCCCCACAGTATGACAAATTGGCAGGCATGTGGGGAGTATCCCAATAAGGAGGTAAAATCAAATCACTATGATTTAAGTGTCTTCATTTGTTTCATTTTGCTTTCCATTTAGGTATTGATTTGTTTTTCATCCTTTTTTGTTTGTTTTATAATTCTATAAGCTGTTCACTTGGTTCTAAATTAAAATATAGAAATCGAGATACACTCAGAAATTCAGGTTTCTGTTGTCTTTTCCCTCCTGTGGATAAACCTTTTTTAAAATGTGGTTTATACTTCTTTTTTTTTAAATGAGAAAACGTAACATGCTATACATACAATACTGAAACTTGTTTTCTTCACTTAATTGTATATCCTGGGTATCAGTCCATAGTATAGGTAGACATAGCATTTCTCTTAAGCATTGGTTCAATTCTTGCAGATTGCAGAAAACTTTTTTCCTATCATTAGAGCTATACAAATTTGTTAGAGTGCAATTTCAGTATCACAAGGAGAGCAGCCAGTCATCTCTTAAATTTGTTTCAAAGCTGTTGACTACCTTGTTAAGTAAAAAAGACATGGTCACTTTTTGCAAACCCTATTTGAGTTTTATAAAATTGTCAAATGAACTTTGTGTCTATAATATTTAAAGCTCCTTCAATTTATAAACTATTCATTGTTAGAAAATGCTTCATATCACTAGCATTTAGCATTGTGAAGGTCCTGAATGTTTCACTCCATCCGCATCATTAAGGTAGACTCTTTTTTTTTTTTTTTTGAGAAGGTACATATTCCCCGGTTGTACTTTGAGTGTCTTCTAAACTGAGGGGGTCATTTCCACATAGAAATGTTGAACATAAAATTATAAATGCTTCCTCAACCAGCAACTTCAATAAGCCAATTATGATTTATTAATACATTGGTGTTTATTAGAAATCTGATAATTGATGTTTTCTAAATTTGCCTTCTTAGATCATATCCTTAATGCTTTGTTACTTTTGTTGCTATTGTTATTTTACTTACTGATTCCTCGCTATTTAGTGAAAAGGGTTTTCTACTGTTTCTTCTTTTTTATGTTAGGTTTTGAATAAATGATACTAATGCTGTGAAACACCATAATGCACTTCATCTTTAGTAATTTTTCTTCTTCTGCAGTTGTATTGACAATTTTCTTAAGACTGATTGAAAACATGGTTAAATAAAGCATGACCTGAATGTTTTTATAATTCAAGTGGTAAAGAAAAATGAGGAAATGGGAGAATTTTACATACTGAATTAGAGAGTAGTAACGTTAGCTCAGCATGTTTCCATATTCATCTACCAAAAAGAGTTTTGTCACTCCACTTCAGCAACTCAGCCATTTGAAGAATTACATCCTTTCCCATTCTTGTTCCCTGGTAGCAGTTTCTCTAGATTCTAGGCATAATATTCCATCATTATGATGGAATTTGATAAAGCTGTCTTGATGAGAGTAACTCACTGAGATACGTATGATTATAAAGACCTCAAAAAATTAAAACCTCATTGTCTCTATTTTGACTCTTTTGACACATTGAAGAAGAGAAAACATCATAACATGACTTTTAAACAGTAACTTTCAGTTTCACTCAAAACTAAATCCTTCTCTATTTTGATTCTTACATTTCATATACCCTGAGTATTAAAAAAGACTAAAACTCCTTTAGGAAAATTGTTCTCATTCAGTTGCTGTCTGTCTTTATTTACTCATGTTATCCTTGAATGTGTTCTAAACATTTAAAGCAAATAAAATATGACATATTTTTCAGATTTTGTAAACCAATATTGTAAGTGTCACATCTCCAAAAGAGCTCTTCTGAATAGATGTGGTAGAACATGAACTGGAAAAGGCTATGTAAGTTGCTGGATTTAGAGTAAATCAAGGGTTCTAGATTAATTCAGAGACAAGGAACTAAGAATTATAAACTTTGGGAGCCTTTTTAACCCTGAAAAATATCACTTAATAAGATCTAAAACTCAGAGGTCCACAAGACCTGGTTTCTCAAATATACAAACCATAGTTTTCATATCACTCTTGTTAATATCAGTAAATTCCATATTACCAAATTTTCAGGCCTTGTGTTACTCAGGCTATCAGTAGGATTTATCACAATCAATTCTTCGCTCTTTCTTTCAACACTGTCTTCACCCAGCTTCTCAGGACACCTTACTTGCTCTTTTTCCCTCCTCCCACACTGTTCATTCCTTAAGTGTCTCCACTGGTTTCAGTCTTTGTCTTAACCTCCAGATGATGGTGTTTCCCAGTGATCAATTTCTGGACTTCCTCTCTAACTATGTCTATTCCTTAGGAAATCTCCAGTCCCATTGTTTTACATACTATCTGTCACAGTTTGACTAATATGTATCCTAAAATATGTGTCAGTTTGGTTAGGCCATGATTCCCAGTGTGGTCTCTGCTGTTTTGTGATGTAATTTTCCTATGTGTTGTAAATCCTAATTTCTGCCCATGGTTAATGAAGCAAGATTAGATTATGTGTAAAAGGATTGGAGTGGGATAAAACACCCTTACTCAGGTCACTTTCCTGATCCAATGTAAAGGAGTTTTCCTCAGGTGTGCCCTGCATGACCTTTTATCTTACAAGCAATAAAAGGAAAAGGATATGAACAAAGAGTTGGGGACCTGATCCCACCAAGAAAGAAGCACCAGACACACAGTGCTTCCCTTGGACCTGGGGTCCCTGTGCAGAGAAGCTTCTCGTCTAGGGCAAGATTGATGACAAACACCTTCATCTAGAGCCAGCAGATAGAGAAAACTATCCACTGGAGTTGACACACTGAGTTTAGACTTTTAGGTTATTAAACTGTGAGACAATAAATTTGTCTTTGATAAAGCCTTCCACTTGTGGTATTTTGGTTATAGCAGCACTGGATAACTCAGAGATTGTCTGTGTTCTTATAACTTCCTAATTTGACTATATCTTATCAATTCTAAGAAGTCATTAATTGTTAAGCCTTACCATCATTTAGCGTTAGGAAGTCACCCTCTCTCTTTGCTCGATTCTCTCTTTTGTATTTCAAAGAAGACAAATGTATAGAAAAGGAAAACATATGACCAATTATATCATAACAACAGTGCCTTGATGCTAATTCTGAATCAGTTTCACCAGCCTCTTGTTGCTTAAGATTTTCCCCATTTAATCCAAACAGTTCATCAATTTGTTCCATTTTCAGTTATATGGCATGGTGTATGATAGAAAATTGCTGTGCATATATCCCCAAAACAAAACATAATCCACTTGTAGATAGCTTCCTTTCTTAGATCCCTATAAAGGTTGGGGATCTTAGCTGTTACTTTGTAAGGAAATATGTAATTATGGTCAATCCCACAAGAGGATTTATGTCTCATTGATTTGTTTGTTAGCCTTTGTAGATACTGAATCACTTTTAGGTTCAGTGATGAATCACAGTGAACTTTAAAAAAGGCATGTAAATGATACTTAAATGCAACATGTGTAATACCAAAGTGCATATAACCCACTTCCAATGATGATAATAAGAGCAGCCTGACCAAATTCATACATATATAGGAAATGAAACTTCATTAGTATTTGGTTCACAATGACTGCCCACCATCATTTGGAAGATATCCACCAATTCTAAGAAAATATGTTTTTGAATCAATAAAATGTGGTATATTTTCAAGGCCAACATTAGTGTAACTGCTCAGGGCAAAAACATGAGCCATCCTGGATTTCTCTTTCTCACAACCATAATCTCTTAACAAATTCCCTTGGCTCTCTCTATATTTCCCTCAGAAATATATTCTGAATCACTTGTCATCCCTTCCATCAAGCACTGTCCTCATGTAAGTCACAGTGATCTCTTAACATATACTATTGCCATTTCTGTCTTTGTCCAGATTTGCATGTTGTCCAGAACAACTTAATTGTTCTAAGTGCTACATACCTCATTGACTATCACTATGGTCACCTTCAAAGTACTCCCTTTGGGAAGCTATACACCAACGCTAGCACTTGGTGCATCCTTCAAAGCAATTTTGGAACTCTTTATGGAATGGCAATTGCACATGGTGGCATGGTGGCAAGTCTGTGAACTTAATTGTATAGTTATCTGTGAGGGAGTTTCTAGTTTTTTAGTGTGGCCAAAGTAATGTTTTTAAAATGTAAGACACATCTTGCAACTTCTCTGCTCAAAAAATCTCCAAGGGCCCATATCAAGAGATGAATAGATAAACAAAATATGCTATATACATACAATGGGATACCACTCAGCTAGTGTGAGAAATGAAGTCTTGATACATGTTAGAACATAGACGGCATTGGGAGACATTATGCTCAGTGACATGAGAGGTCTGACAAGTGTAAGAATGCATCCTAGAAAAAGTGTTAAACATACGTCACTGCTGAATATCACTATGGTCACCTTCAAAGGACTCCCCTTGGGAAGCTATGCATTGACTCCAGCACCTAGCCCACCCTTCAAAGCAGTTTTGGAACTCTCTTTCTGGAATGGTCATGAGAGCTGTCGTGATATTACCCTTGATGTCCTGAGTGTCATCAAAATGTCTTCCTTTCAATACTTCCTTTATCAGGTAAAGAAAAGAGTCATTTGGGGATAGATTAGGTGAGTAGGGAGGGTGTTCCAATACAATTATTTGTTTACTGGCTAAACTACCTCACACAGTGGCTTTGTGGGCTAGAGCCATGAGTTGGTGAAAAGTTCAGGTCATTTTCATCTTTGTCATGCAGCCTTTTCAGCCCTTGATTAACTGTCCAACCAAAAAACCAAACCCACTACCATTGAGTTGGGTCCAACTCATAGCAGCCATAGAGGTCAGAGCAGAACTGCCCCACAGAGTTTCCAAGGAGTGCCTGGTGGATTTGAACTGCTGGCATTTTGGTTAGCAAACATAGCACTTAACCAACTACGCCACCAGGATTTCCAGACTGTTTGTCTGGTTGGTACAAATTCATAATGAACAACTCCTCTGATATCAAAAAAGGTTAGCAACTCATTGCAACTCTTGATTTGGAGAGACAGAAGTTTTTGGTCATGGAAAATTGGCTGACTTGCATCGTGCACTTTGACACTTTCTTTCAGGGTCATATTGGTGCACCCATGTTTCATCACTTGTGATAATACGGCCCCAAACATCATCTTGCCTCTCCAAAAGATCTTGGTAAACTTGAACTGTCCTTTGCTTTTGTTCATTGGTGAGCTCCTTTGTGACCATTTTTGCATACAACTTTCTCATGCCAAGATTTTCAGTTAAGGTTTTCCTGTTTCTCTATCAGTGTTTACTTGATCTGCTGTGTGTCTCACAGTCAAAAATTTTGAAGCACAATTTGACAAATTTTTGCAGTGTTTTCATCAGGTCTGCTCATTACTGGCTACCTTGACCTCTTCATCAGTGATGTTGCTCTTCCCACAGAAAAATGTTTAATCAATTTATAGACTGCCATTTTCTTCATGGCATTATCCCCATAAACTTAGACTAACATTTCCCGATTTCACGTTTACTCTTGCCAAGTTTAACAAGAGATTTAATGTTTATAGCTCTGATTCAAGCTCCAATGTTCTTGAAATGGCATACAAAAACAGGCAACAACAGTAATGAACACCACTCAGCAAGACACTGCCACACATTGACATAAACACAGCCATGAGATACAGATACACTGAGGTTATACCAAGTTGTTTGTACAGCATTGCCAACATAAGCATACAGTGGCAAGTTCACAAACTTTATTGTTAGACCTCAGAAAAGGACAAATATTGGTTACCATGAATTATATAAAAAGACAAGACAAATGTATAGAGAACAAAGTTTATTAGTGGTTACCAGGGACAAGAGGGAGATGGAAAAGGGGTTGTCTTAGTTATGTATGCTGTTAACAGAAATATCACAGGTGGATGGCTTTAACAAACAGAAATTTATTCTCTCAAAGTCTAGTAGGCTAGAAGTCCAAATTCAGGGTCCTAGCTTCAGGGGAATAGCTTTCTCTGTCTGTCAGCTTTAGGGGAAAGTCCTTGTCATCAATTTTCACTTGTCCTAAGAGCTTTTCAACTCAGGGACATGGAGTCCAAACACCATGTGCTTCCCTCCTTGTTCTGCATTCCTGGCAGTAGGAAGTCCCCTGTCTCTTTGCACTTTTCTCTCTTTTATATCTCAAAAGACATTGACTTGAGACAAAATTGAATCTTGTAGACTGACTCCTGCCTCATTAACATAATTGTGTAACCATGCCTCATTAACATCATAGAGATAGGATTTACAACAGACAGAAAATCACGTCCGATACAAAATAGTAGTCACACAATACTGGGAGTCACAGTCTAGCCAAGTTGACATGTCTTGAGGGGACACTATTCAATCCATAACAGAAAATTAATGATGATGGAAATATCACATTAATTAATGGTAGGGTTGCATGAGCATTTATTATAATTGCTGTTAATAAGCTGTGTACTTATAAAAAGTTAAATTGGCAAAAGTGTAATAGATATGAGGTCTGCCAATGAAGTTTGAGAACTCATCCTAGAAAAAGTGCTAAATACCTCATTGCTGAATATCACTATAGTAACCTTCAAAGTACTCCCCTGGGGTGCTAAGTACCAATTCCGGTGCCTAGTATACCCTTCAAACAATTTTGGGACTCTTTTTCTGGAATGGCCATCAGAGCTGTCATCATATTACCCTTGATGTCCTCAGTGTCATCCAGATGTCTTTCTTTCAATATTTCCTTTATCTTCAGGTAAAGAAAAAAGTCATTGGGGGCCAGCCAGATTAGGTGAGCAGGGAAGGTGTTCCAATACAGTGACTTGTTTACTGGCTAAAAACTCCCTTGCAGACAACTATACAGTTAAGCTTGCAAACTTGCCACCATGCTACCATGTGCAATGGCCATTCCAAAAGAGTTCCAAAATTGCTTTGAAAGGTGGACCAGGTGCTGGCATTGGTGTATAGTTTCCCAAAGGGAGTACTTTGAAGGTGACCATAGTGTACAATGAAGTAGCACTTAGAACAATTAACTCCACAGACTTAATTGTTAGACCTCATGTATTTACAAAAATGACAAAAAAAAGATGAGAGTAGCTGCTGAGGCTAATTATGGACAGCAAAACACCTCATGGAATTTGATTTCTTGCTTTAGAGGTTTAGGGTCATGGTTTTACGAGACATTCCAGTTAATTGGCCTGGTAACATGTTGTAGTGCCTCTGTTCTACTTCTTATTTCAATATGCTGTGCCTGGGGTCTTAAAAGCTTGCCATAGGCAATCTGCTGCATGTCTATTGGTCTCTATTTGCCTGAAACAATAGAAGGGAGAGTCAGGATTATGAGAAAGATATGGCTAATTGCCTCCATGAACAACTACCTCTTTTGCTATGACACCAGAAAGACTGGATGGTACCTGGCTACCATTATTGAGCATTTTGATCAACATCCCATAGAAGAATCCTGATCAAAAGGGGAATATGTACAATAGAATTTCTAATTCTCACAGACTCCAGGCTATCTCCCCCACTACACATCAGTCAGTTTGTCGTATGGTCGTACTGTGGAGGGTTGCATGTTGCTGTGATGCTGGAAGCTGTCCCACCAGTATTCAAATACCATCAGAGTTGCCTGTAGTGGTTTCAACTGACCTTCCAGACTAGGACACACTTGGAAGAAGGACTCAGTGGATACTGCATGGTTTATAGTCAGGAAAGGTGTACATCAGGATCACGTACTTTCGCCATACCTATTCAATCTCTATGCTGAGTAAATACTCCGAGAAGCTGGCCCCTGTGAAGAAGAATGGTGCATCAGGACTGTAAAAGATTTATTAACCACCTGCAATATGCTGATGACAAACCTTGCTGACTGAAAATGAAGAGAACTTGAAAAATTTACTGATAAAGATCAAATATCTCTTTATGGATTCCACCTCAGTGTAAACAAAAATCCTCACAATGGGCCAGTAAGCAACATCACGATAAACAGAAAAGATTGAAGTCATCAAGAATTTCATTCTCCTTGGATCCACAATCAACACTCACGGAAGTAGCAATCAAGAAATCAAAAGACCCATTACAATGGGCAAATTTGCTGCAAAAGACTTCTTTCAAGTGCTGAAAAGCAAAGATCTCACCTTGAAGACTAAGGTGTGCCTGACTCATGCCATGATGTTTCAGTTGCCTAGTGTGCTTGTGAAAGCTAGACAATGAATAAGAACCAAAGAAGAACTGATGACTTTGAATTTGGGTGTTGGTGAAGAATACTGAATATACCATGGACTGCCAAAAGAATGAAGAAATCTGTCTTGGCAGAAATAGAAACAGAATGCTCCTTGGAAGCAAGGTTGGCGAGACTATGTCTTGCAACCCTATAGGACATTGCAGAATGCGTCATAAAGTTTCCAAGGAGTGCCGGGTAGACTTGACTTGCTGACCTTTTGGTACAGTGGAGGCTCAGCAAAAAAGAGGAAAACCTTTGAATTGGATTGACACAGTAGCTGCAGCAATGGGCTCAAGCGTAACGAAGATTGTGAGGATGGCACAGGACCAGGCAGTGTTTCCTTCTTTTGCACACAGAGTTGCTATGAGTCAGAACTGACGCAGCGGCATCTAGCAACAACAACCAGACTTCCTGGACCCATGAGGGTTAGATGAATCCCTGAAACTATTTCCCTGAAATAATCTTTAAACTTCACACCAAAATTTTCTCTGAAGTCTTTTTAATTGTCTCCCTTGAGCATTTATGCTCTTCTACGAACTATGTAAATGAGATCAGATTGACAACAGCAACTCCAAAGATTAGACAGGAGCCTTACGAAGCATCGACTTTATGTTAATGAGGGAGGAAAAATTTAGAAGGGGGAGTGATAATGATTACACAACTGGAGGAATATAATCAGTGTCACCAGTTGATACGTGTAGAAACTGTTCAATCAGTGGATGTTTTAGTGTGCATATTCTCAAGAACAAAATAAAATTACTGTATCTAACAAATGATTTTAAAAGTCTGGAAGGACTTCCCATTACACTTAAATAAGGTCTCAGCTTGTTACTAAGGCTTTAAATAATCTTACTCTATCTCACTTTCCGAATTCTTTTTAGCATTTTTCCTCCTGCTCACTGTTTAGGATATGCATGATTACCAAGACCTCAAAACATTAAAATCCCATGATCTCCATTTTGACTATGTGAAGAAGAAAAAATGACCTAACACAGCTTTTTAAAATAACCTTAGTCAGAACAATGTGCTCCTGTATTTTCATTTCTATATTTCATGTAGTCTGAATACAATCTTCTCATTGTTCCTCAAACTTGTTAAGTATGATACCAACTCTTACCCTGAGACTTACTGTTCCTTCTACCTGTGATCCTCTTCCCACAGATAGCTGTATAGATAATTCTCTTGTTACAGCAAAACACAGATTTGAGCCACCTGCCGCAAAGCCAGTATTGAGATGGAGGTGAAGTGGCAAGAGGGCTTTATTGGATACCGGCATACGAGAGAGAGAGAGAGAGAGAGAGAGAGAGAGAGAGAGCAATGAGTTCTTCCAAAAATCTATCTGCCCGAGACTGACTGGAGGGTGTTATAGGTTTAAAGCTTAAAACTGATAAATTTCAAGAGTGTCAGTTGCCCTTTCAGGTGGGCAGTTTTACGTGTGGGTATTCTTTCAGGTCTATTGGTAGCACCCTCGTTTCAGTCACAAGATGGACCCCCATTGTCTGGTTATCTTGTTCCAGATCTTACCAGTCACTGTTCTGTTTCCTTAAGAGGAACCTAAGTTAATTTTAAGCTTCACAGAACATGGAGAATAGGAGAGGAAAAGGGGAAAGAAATCATAAATCACAAAATCACTGAAGTATACAAAAGGTAACTATGTAAGCCATACAGAAACAATACTACAATACCCAGGATGTTAGGACCCTACAATTTCTTTCTCACACTGCCCCTACAATCTCTCTCATGCTGCCCCTTTCAACCCCTTTCCACACTGTCCCTCTCACCCTCTTTGTAGTCAGCTTTCCATAAAAATGCCCCTTTCTCAAAGGGTACTTCCCAGATTGTCACTCTCAATTGCCTTTAAACTGGTTGATTTTTTTTCATACCATTTATCTGATATATTTCCGTTTGCTTGCAGTCTTGTCGCTCCAACTAAATTGTAGACCTCATTGGAGATTTTGTTTGTTTTATGTTTAACTGTTGTGTCTCCAGCACCTAAGTCAGTGGCCAGCAGATGGCAAAGCAATTATAAACGAGTTGAATGAATTAATGTATAATTGAAATATAAATAACCTACAAAGAATTAGTATTCAGATTTAGTAAATGGCTCTCACTAATAAAAATTTATATATATACACACACATGTATATACAGATAGACAAACAAGAGGCAGAGCTAACACAGCACCCTAGACAGATACCTTTTGGAGTATAGTCAACAATGACCCCGACAGAGAGTATAAGCAGACAGCTTCACAGACCTCCCAACATAAGACACAGCACCTGCCCCGTATGCCATCTCCCTTCCTGCCAGCCGTAGCCACACTGCCACAGCTAGAGCATCCCTGGCTGAGGCTTGCCACTGCGATGAAAGTGCACTGCCCCTCCCCTCCCTTCACTTGACCAACTTGTTGGTGAATGATGGGAAGTAACCTGTGCCCCTTCCTGTCCGGCACCTTAGCTGATACGGTGAATGGCTTATGAATACCATCACACTGCTAGACCAAATTCAGGAGGTAGACAGTGCATGCCCACTGTGCCCTCAGCAAACTCAACAAATCAGTGGCAATAAACAAAACAATAATATCTTACAGACAGCAGACAATATCAAAACATAAAAGAGCAGAACAAGATGGCTCCACCAAGTGGCCAAAATAAAGAATCAAATGACCATCTGGTAGAAGAAAAGCTAGATGAATGAGTTGATCTGAAGTTCAAAACACTAATATTTAGAATTCTCCAAGAGATTAGAGAGCAAGGAAAACAAAACCAATTAAAAAAAAAAAACAAACATGGAAAACACTATGGGTATTACTTGTGGATCCAAGTAAAATGATCCAATCTTTTCTCCATTTATCATGTTTTTTGGTCCATTTCTGAGTATTTTTGTTTTCTTTATGTTAAGGTGTGATTCATACTAAAGCCTGTAGTCTTCCATCTCTGTCCATAAATGCTTCAAGTTCTCTTCACTGCACCAAGCAAGGGTGTGTCATCTGGATAATACCAGTTGTTAATGCGTGTTTCCCCAATCTTAACGCCCATTCTTCTTCACTGAGTCACGCTTCTCAAATTATTTGGTCAGCATACAGATTGAATAGGTATGGTGAAAGGATACAACCCTGATGCACATCCTTCCAGACTTTAAGCCATGCAGTATCCCCTTGTACTATTCAAACAACTGCCTTTTGTTCTGTGTACAGGTTCCTCATATGCACAATTAAGAATTCTGGAATTCCCATTCTTCACCATGTTAACCATAATTTGTTGTGCTCCACATAGTCAAATGCCTTTGCATAGTCAATGAAACACTGGCAAACATCTTTCTGGTATTCTCTGCTGTTAGCCAGGATGCATCTGACATCAGCAATGATATCTCTAGTTCCATGTCCTCCTCTCAGTCTGGCTTGAATTTCTGGCAGTACCCTTTTAATATACTGCTGTAACCACTTTTGAATGATCTTCAGCAAAACTTTACTTACATGTGATATTAGTAATATTGTTCAATAACCACTTTTGAATGATCTTCAGCAAAACTTTACTTACATGTGATATTAGTAATATTGTTCAATATTTTCTACATTCACTTGTATCACCTTTCTTGGGAATAGGCATAAACATGAATCTCTTCTAGTCAATTAGTTAGATAGCTGTCTTCCAAGTTTCTTGGCATAGACAGGTGAGCACTTTTACCACTGTATCCATTCAGTGAAACATCTCAGTATTTTTCAATTCCTGGAGCCTTGTTTTTCACCAGTGCCCTTCAGTGCAGCTTGGACTTCTTCTTTCAGTACCGTTGGTTCCTGGTCATATACTACCTCCTGAAGTGGTTGAATGTCGACCAATTCTTTTTGCTATAGTGACTCTGTGTATTCCTTCCATCTGCTTTGGTACTTTGTGAATCGTTTAATATTTTCTCCCACAGGATCCCTCACTATCGCAATTCAAGGCTTGAATTTTTTCTTCAATTCTTGCAGCTTGAGAAAAGACAAATACGTTCTTCTCTTTTGGTTTTTTATCTCCAGGTCTTTGCGCTAGTCATTATGATACTTTGCTTTGTCTTCTAGAGATATCCTTTCAAATTTTCTGTTCAGTTTTTTGAGCTCATCATTTCTTCTTTTTGCTTTAGCTACTTGATATTCAAGAGCAAGCTTCAGAGTCTCTTCTGACATCCACTTTGGTCTTTCTTTCCTTCTTTTTAATGACCAGGGTGACTTGCTTTCTTAGTGTATAATGTTCTTGATGTCATTCTTGTCTAGTCTTCAGTCATTAGTGTTCAATGTGTCACCTCTATTCTTGAGATAGGGTCTAAATCCTGAAGGTTGCATTTTGGCTCTTGTGGACTTTTCTAACTTGCTCATATGCAAGTTTAAATTGAAACTGAAGAAAATTAGAACAAGTCCAAGACAGTCAAAGTAAGCGGTCCTAGTGCACAACATCAATTCAACACAAAGGATAACTGACAATTCACAAACACTAGAGGATAGACTAGATAGCAGGGATCTTATTAAAAACATTTTTAAAGAAGTGTTCAGCAAAAGAGTAAAAAGAGAACCTACAGATTGGGGAAAAAAATGGCTATGACATATTCAACAAAGGTCTAATCTCTAAAATCTGTAGAATACTGTAACACCTCAATAACAAAAACTCGAAGGATCCAATTAAAAATGAACAAAGGACATGAACAGACACTTCACCAAAGAAGACATTCAGGCAGCTAATAGACACATGATCATTAACTGTCTGAGAAATGTAAATCAAAACTACAATGAGATACCATCCAACCCCCAAGTCACTGACAAAAAAAAACAACAAATGTTAGAGAAACTCTCAGGAGACTGGAACTCTTTTGCATTGCTGGTAGGAATGCAAACTGGAGCAAGCTTTTTAAAAGCGATATGGTGCTTCTTTTAAAAGTTAGAAATGTTATATGATCCAGGAATCCCACTCCCAGGAATATGTCCTAGAAAAATCAGAGCTGTCACACAAATATACATATGCACACCCATGCTCATTGCAGCATTATTCACAATAGCAAGAAGATGGAAACAACCAAAGTACCCATCAATAAATGAATGGGTAAGCAAATTATGGCATATATATATATATAATGACATGCTTCGTAGAACAATAATGAATTTGCAAAATATCTCACAACATAGATGAATTTGGAGAGCAATTTGCTGAGTGAAATAAGTTTACCACAAAAGGACAAATTTGTATGCAAACACTATCATAAAAACCCAAGAAAATGTTTACACACAGAAAACAAAAACCATCTTTGATTGTCATGATGGTGAAGGGAAAATCACTAACTAGATAATAAACAAGCGTTAACTTTGGTGAAAGGAGTGACAACCCACAATACAGGGGAATCGGCACGACTTGGTCGAGGAAAGCCATAGAAACTTTTTAGACACATCCAAACATCTAGAGGCCCTGAACTACTGGGAGTGAGGGCTGAGGACTATGATCTCAGAGCACGTCTAGATCAATTGACATAACACAGTTTATAAAGATTATGTTCTCCGTCCCACTTTGGTGAGTAGCATCTGGGGTCTTAAAAGCTTGTGAACAGTCATCTAAGGTATCTTTTTGTCTTGTTACATTCAGAGCAAAAGAGAATTAATAAAATGGAAGATATAAGAAAAATAATTGTCCAAGGGACTGATAGAGGACGTGAATCACAGCCTCTACCAGCTTGAGCCCAGAAGAACTCAAAGGTGCCCAGTTACCACCACCAACTGCTGTGACAGGGATTTCCCTAAACAAAGGGGGAGAAGAATGAAGAACAAAATTCAAATTCAAAAAAAAAAAAAAGACGACTTACTGGTCTGATGGTAACTAGAGGAGCCTCAGAGACTGTGGACCCCAAAAGCCCTAACTCAGAACTGAAGCCAGTCCTGAAGTTCACCTTTCAGCCAAAGATTAGACAGGCGTATAGAACAAACAGTAACACACATGAGAAACATGCGTCTTAGTACCATCAGGTAAATGAGACCAAATGGACAACACCTGCCCCAAAACACAGACTAGAAGGCAAGAGGGGGGTGGAAACCTGGATCAATGGACCCAGGGAAACCAGTTTGTAAAAGGCAAAGACAGAGAGTGCTGATACATTACAGGGATGGCAACCAATGGCACGTAACAATTTGTGTTTATGTTTTTTAATGAGACCTGATTTGTGCTGTAAATTTTCACCTAAAACACAATAAAATTAGAACAATCCAACAGGAAAATGGGAAAATCATAGACAAATTCACAGATCAGCCAAACACCCAGTAAATCTTTGAAAGTATGTTCAAACAAATTAGTAGTTAAACCAAAAAACCAAACCGGTTGTTGTTGAGTCGATTTCAACTCATAACAACCCTATCAAGACATCGTAAAACTGACCCATAGAGTTTTCAGGGAGCACCCGGTGGACTCAGACTGCTGGCCTGGTTAGCAGCGGTAGCTCTTAACCACTATGCTACCAGGGTTATTATGTGTCATTTCACATCTATCAGACTGATGAAAATGTAGAAGTCTGGCTAAAACAAGATGTGGAGAACAAATAAGAGTATAAATTGGTATAAGTATTTGGGGTAATAAGTTGGCAATATCAGATAAAATTCAGGATGTGCGTGCTCTACAGTCCAGAAATTCTGCCTTTAAGTATATTTGCTAATGAATCTCTTCCATGTCTATGAAGTCATGTAAAAAGCTGTTAACTGTAGCATTATTTACAATAGTGAAAAATTTTAAACAATTCAAGTGACTACCAAAAAGAGAATGGATAATGCATGAATAGTATTTCATGGCTAGATTTCAAAAATCACATAATTTAAAAAATAATTATGTAATATTTCATTTAAAAATTTTATTAAACTATCCATGGCTCATTTATTTTTATGCAATGCTTGAAAGCTGAAGTCTTCTTTTTGTGACTGTTTTCATCCTTAAATGAATTTTCTTTACCACCTTACTATCTCCTCTTTTCAATGGCTAAGAAATAGTTTTCTTGCTGTTATAATAGGAAGAACAATACTTGTTTCTCAGCTTGTTACAAGATTGTATCTCCATTCACAAATTTGTCATGGTATATTAAAGCACAAATGAGGTAGCTATAATCAATTGTAGTAGAACTCTAAAATACAATTATACTGCCTCACAATTTGACTGGAAATGACAGATTGTAATTTGGGTTACAGCATATTACAATTAATGCAAAATTGCCAACAGCGAGCGCATTTAACCCGCTTTACATTTGTAATCTGTCAAGCATGAAATAAAGCGTATCAGGGAACACAAATCATTACAGAATAAAAGGTAGAGGTGCTGGAGGAAGAAATCACACTACATCCATTTCTGCTCAAGTCAACTTTTGTTTAATGCCTTTATTTTGGAATTTAAAAGGCAACTATTGTGGTAAACCATTTCATCAAATTTACCAAAAGAACCAGTTCAATTGAAGGGAAAAGATTCCAGTATCACCTCTGAAAATAGCTTTACTCTTCATAAAGAATTAAATTATAACATGTTCTTCTTTCCAGAGAGAGCTTTTCTGTTACTGAAATGTATTCTTCATAAAAACAATGTTAACAAAAACAAGGAGCCTGTGATCAAAAGCATATAAACTTTGATTAACCGTACTTATTGGGCAGCAGGTCAAATGTTGCTAAATTGTTAGCATACCTCAGGTAATGCAAGGAGCAAGTATTTATCTTGAGTCTCTAATGAACCAAGAATATTGGCAAGTTCCCTTAGGAATAATAATACAGCACTATGAAACTTACATTCTCTCTTTCCAACATACTAAGTCTCACTTTATGAATTTAAAATTGCATTCTAAGAACAATTTTTTTCCTCTGTATTGGATTGTGCCTGTTATAAAAGTTATCATTCTACATGCAATTATCCAGAATTGCCCAGTATGCAAGCTCAGAACAAGAATTAAGTTAGCCTCTTTGTGGTGAAAAATGAACAACAGGATACCATTTAACAAGAAGAATTAATCTACAGTGGTACCATAATCCCCTAATAGAATTCATGCTCCTCTTTCTAATGCACTCTCGGAAAGTAATTTAAGGGTTGAAAGAACTGGCTGATAATTAACCTTTTAAAAAGCTTCAAGGAAGAAGAATGTTTTTTGATTTTTTAGTTCCTATTAGTGTCCCATAAACTATCCATTAAGTACTTGATCTTGCTCATATGTCCTCTCAAGTGCCTTGATCCAATTAGGAGAAGTGGCTACAAAAAAACTGATAGTGGGTACTGTGTGTGGCCCAGTGTTACTGAGGACCTTAAGTGATTGTTGGGGACATTCTGCCTCTTGCAAGATTTATGGTTTTTTTTTTTTTTTGCAGCCTGCTCTACTTCCTCAGAGATTATCTATCCCATTGATTCTCAACGCTGGCTGCGTATTTGAGTTGTCTAAATCATTAAAAAAATAAAATTCCCCAGCCCTGACCAATATTTTTGGTATGAACAGCACCTAACACTGTACCTAATAACGGGCATCCATTAAATATGCTGGCTGAATTAAGATAACTGATGGTGTATTGTGCTTGAGATATTAGGTTGAACCATATGAAACTGTCATTAGCCTTGATTCTTCTGAAAACAACTACCTCATCTTACCGTCTATATCCCTTCCCAAGTCCAATGCCCCAGGTATGTTAATTTGCTTGCTAAAATTTGCCATTCCCATTTTTACCCTAGCATTTCTGCTTCACCCTCAATTCATGAACATCTTTCAAAATCCACTGTAAATCTTATTAAATGAATGATCTATTTTATAAGGGTCAGCATCCAACCTGTTCCTATGTGACAAAGGTTAAAGATGTCCCAAATGTTCAGCTTTTCCAAACTGCTGTACCACTCCACTGTCTCTGACATCAACCCCTCCCCTTACCCCCAGTACTCTCTCTCCCATCTTTGGGTTCAGTAATTTGCTGTAACATCTCACAGAACTGACTACCGTATCCTGGAAATGACTAATGTGGCTCTGGAAGCTGGCAAGTCCCAAAAGCAGGGGTCAAGTGTAGGCTTCTCCCAACTCATGTAGATTAGATGTAGGGGCTGATGAACTCAAACTGGCAGTTCAGACCACAGACTGCTGGCTCAGAAGCCTGCAAAAGCTGGTGAATCAGGTCAGATGATAGGCTGCTAATCCATGGAGCCACAGAGGCTGGTAAATCCCAGAATCAGCAGGTCAGATGGCAGACCTCAGGCTCAAGTCCCAGAAATTAGAGGTTAGACAGCCATGAACCAGATACAGGATCCAGATGCAGAGAGACAGAGTCCTGCCAGATCACCCATATATAAGTCTTAGATGCAAGCCATACTCCAGGGAAGGGTATAACTTGAGTAACGATGGGACTTCAGTTATGCCCTCCTTCAAGGTTATGATCCAAGATACACCCCACACAATTCTGCCTCATCATCTAGAGGTCGGATCCGTCACATGTAAAATACAGGACAGCCACCCAGTGTTGGGAATCATGGCCTACCCAAACTGATCCATAACCCCAACCCTCACGGGTTCCATATACCTTTTTCATAATTTCATCCAATCATTTTAAGTCACAAAGACCATGGTAGGAAGGGCTACATTAATTCATTGTGCCACACTTATCTGCTTGGTGTTCTTAAATGATTTGATTTACCTTTTAAATTTACTACTTTGTAAACTTTGTGTTCTTACTGTTTCTTTATAAAAACATTCCATTTTTTAGTGTATCTCTATACACCTAGAAACCCTGGTGGTGTAGTGGTTAAATGTTACAGCTGCTAACCAAAAGGTAGGCAGTTTGTATCGGCCAAGAGCTCCTTGGAAACTACGGGGCAGTTCTACTCTGTCTACAGGGTCTCTGTGAGTGGGAATCGATTTGATGGCAGTGTGTTTAGTTCTATACCCCTAAGTTTTCTTCTAACGTTTTTTGGGGGAGGGGTATGGAGAAGATTTTTTTCATGACTAGTTAATAGGTTTCCCAGACAGGCCCAAGGTTGCAGTCATAACTCACCTCCCCTCTGCAGAGGGACTTCTCATTTAAATGTGGTTGTTTCAATCTTGCCCAAGGAAGTCTTGTTTTATATCTAGCTGGGTGGGGCAGCACACTTGGGCAGTAAAGCAAAGAACAATTTCTTTTTAGTTCTCGTTAATTTTTTTTAAATGTGCTTTAGATGAAGATTCACAGAACAAATTAGCTTCTCTTTAAACAATACACAATGTTTTGTGACAATGGTTGCCAGCCTTCTTTTGAAATTTCAATATTTTTTTGAATAGGTAATATACTTGCATGATTCCTACTTCAAAAAACACAAAAAGGTATTCAGTGAGAAGTTTGCTTCCTATCTCCCATCTCTGACCCAATTTCTCACCTCAGAAGCAACCAATATTAGCAGTTTCTTATATATCCTTCTGGAGATATTCCAGGTTTATAGAAGCAAACAGGTACATATGATTATTATTCTTTTTCGACAACAAGATCTGGAACAAGACAGCTACGTTTACCTATCACAACTACATTCAACGTTGTACCAGAGGTTACAGACAGTGTCCTAAGAAAAAAAAAAAAACACAAAACTACATCTAAATTTGAAAGAAGGCAGTCACACTGTCTTTGTTCACTAACGACATAACCTTTAAGTATAAAAATCTATGTAATCTACAAAAAAGCCTGCTAGAACTCATAACTTAGTTTAGCAAAGTTGTAGCAAGTGGAAGTGGTGGTGGCATAGTGGTTAACTGCTATGTCTGCTAAACAAAGAGTCAGCAGTTCACATTTGCCAGGTTTTCCTTGGAAATGGTGGGCAGTCCTAATCTTTCCTATAGGGTTGGTATGTCCAGAATCGACTTGATGGCAATGGGTTTTCTTTGTTTTGTTTTTCTGTACTCGCAATAAACAATCTGAAACTGAAGTACAAAGTTAGCATTTACCATAACATCAAAAACATTAAATACTTAGAAATCTGACAAGGATATGTGAAATTCCTACACTAAAAACTACAAAATACTGCTGAAATTAAAGACCCCCTAAATAAATGGAGAATTATCCTGTCTTCATAGAAACTAGATGTCAGCTTTTCCCAAATTCACCCCAAAATTCAATGCAATCCCTATCAAAATTTTGTAGGAAAACTGGCAAGGTGATTCTAAAATTCAAATGGAAGCACAAAGAACCTAGAATAGCGAACAGCTATCTTGAAAAAGAACAAAGTTAGAGGACTAACACTGCCTGGTATTAAGATATATCACAAAACTATAATGATTAAGATAATGTGGCATTTGCATCAAAACAAATAATGGAATAATGTCCCGAAACAATATTCTTACAAAGACTTGTACACAAAATGCTCACAGCAGCTATATTTGTAATACTCCTAAACTGGAAACAATCCAAATGCCCATCAACATGGGAATAAAATAGACAAGTGGTATATCCTCTGTATATCCATACAGTGGGATATTACTTAACAAAAAGGAATGAATGACCACTATACACAACATAGCTGAATCTTAAAATAATTGCATGGAATAAAGCAGCCAGACTTAAAACTACACACAGTGTTAAGATGTCATTGATAAAAAATTCTAGAAATGTAAAATACCTAAAGAAAGTGGGATGGAAAGGAGTGATTACAAAGATACATGAGAAACTTCTGGAGGTAATAGTTATGTTCATTATCTTGACTGTGATATTAGTTTCATGAGGATACACATACAACAAAACTTGCCAAACTGTACACTTAAAATATGTGCAATTTATTGTTGCATCTATTATACTTCAGTAAATCTGTAAATTAAAAAATAAAAGCAGTATATATACTCTTCTGGCCCCCCGTTTTTTAACTTAATATCCCTTGTTGATGGTTTCTTTGAAATAGTTTTTTCATTTTTTTTTAAATAACTACCTGAGATTTTGCATTAGGATTGATTTTACTATTCCTCTACAGTTGGCATTTTATAAACAATGTGCATTAAAAAAAACGTTGCACATACTCCTTTCCTTTATATGCAATCATATCTACATATATACATAAGACATATTCCTAAATCAAAAGGAAATGCACTAACAACTTTGACTGCTACTGCCAAATTGTCCTCTAGGTAAGTCAGTTTTCAATGAAGGAAACAAACTATTCCAGGTATTGTAAACAGGAAGGCACTTAGCAGAGGGAATTTGTTGCTTACAAAGTCATTGAAACGGCTGAAGGAAAGTTAGCTATCTAAACTGAGCCTCTCAGAATAAATCCCACAGTGACACAAAACTATTGACTAGGGAACCATTAGGGCCATCATGGAGCTATGCTAGAAGCTTAAGATCTCTCATTCCTGTGAAACCAGAAAAGTCAGTCCCCTAGGCTGCAACCTAGGAATTAAAAAATCAGACTAAAAAGCTTCCATCATCACTGCAGTTTCCATATACCCAGAAAGCTGGAAGGGCATTTGATCACTGATACATGGAGCACGTTTCCCATGACCTTGCAACAGGCAAGAACTTCAAGATGGCCTATGCTTACTGCCAAAACCTAATTAGCACCTAGAATCCTAGCTGCATACAAAAAAATCTGAGCAATGCAGTATGTGCTTTCCAGCCTCTCCAACTAAGACAGTTGATTGGTGGTTGACTAGATAGATATACACAGCATGCTGTCCTTAGAGTTTGTACCACTTTATACTCCTGCAGGGGAGGGGGAACCTTCATCTAATGGGGTTAAAAAGCCGGATCTTAGTGTAATTTCACATTGTACGTAATAGTGAGGTTGAACTTTTTTTTCTTTTATCGTTGTTGTTTAAGTCATATCCTTTTCTGTGAAAACTCTTACAGTTTTGCTCATCTTTTCTTTTGGTTTATTGAACTTTCCCTTATCGCATTATAGCTCTTTATAACCTAAGCAATCCATGATATGATTTGCAAGTAGTTTTTCAAAATTTGTCACTGTTCTTTAGACTTTTCTTGTGGTAGTTTTTGCCATGAATAAATGTTTTTTTATATAGTGAAACCTGTTGTTTTTTTTACATTGTTTCTAGACTTCATATAAAATTTGAAAAAAGCTTTAACATTTTTAAATATCTTTAGATTTTTTGGATGAAGATATACACAGCTGATCATATCGTCATTCAAAATTTCTACATGGCAGTTCAATGACATTGGATCACAATTCCCTCTCTATAGTTTCATCACCATTGACTTAGACTCACTGCCCCATAAATTACTCATCTATGCTTTAGAGTTACTGTTTGTTGTCAGCTTAAGCTGATGTAGGTAAGTCTTCAAAAACATACAATGCTTAAGGCGAACATTCTTTACTAAGTCAGCTAAACTGTTGTGTAAAGATGACTTCTGGGGAATATTGGTTCAAGAGTCAAAACATTTTCCCACGACAATGGATTCAGGCACTCCTCCAGTGCTATAGGTCAAGCAAGTTCAGATTCTTTAAGACATTTAAAATTCTATGTTTTCCCCCTCTGGATTATCGTTGTGTGCCATCGAATCAATCCCAACTCACAACCACCACACAGGGCGGTAGAAGTGCCCCATCGGGCTCCCTAGGCTGCAATCCTGACAGAAGCAGACCGCTGTTATCTTTCTCCCAGAGCAGCTGGTAGGTCAAATGGCTGACATTTATTTAGGCCAGCAGCCGAGCACTTGAGCACTGTGCCACCAGGATTATGCAAATGAAAACCAAAACAAGATGTGATTACATACCTACCAGATAGGCTGGGCCCTGGTGGTGAAGTGGTTAAAAAGTTAAGGTGGCTGAACAAAAGGTGAGGGTTTTTTTTGTTTTTAAATTTTTTTATTATGGTTGACTGAAAATGTACAATCCCATATAAATTTGCATGCTCGCCTATGTGCGGCTCCCACTGCTCTCCCCACCCAGTGACAGCAAGGTGAGGGGTTTGAATCCACCAGTTGCTCCTTAGAAACCCCACAGGGTAGTTCTACTTTGTCCTACAGGGTCACCATGAGTGGGAATTGACTCAATAGCATGGTTTCTTTCTTTTTTTAACCAGATTGGCCTAAAATGACTCCAAGCACAGTTTGAAATCACTGACTTGAGTCATGCTAAGGCAGCTGCAGTTTTCCCCATGATTACTTTGATACCATCACTGCTAATGTCCACAGAGCCAACAGGGTAAATTACACCTTAGTATCCTAAAAGAATAATTTTTAACCTTGATGACCACCTAATAAGGCCTCAGGAAACCCCAGTGGTCCATGAACCACACTTGGAGAATTGCTGTCCTAAACCAGGAGACATGTAAGGAAACTTCCAAAGCAGCATGTTCTTGTCGTTAGGTGTCATCAAGTCAGTTTCCGACTCATGGTGACCCTGTATACAAAAGAACCAAACACTGCCCAGTTCTGTGCCATCCTCACTATGTTTTAGCCCATTGTGGCAATCACTGCATCAGTCCTTCCCGTTGAGGGTCTTCCTGCTTTTTGCTGGTCGTCTATCAAACATGACTTCCTTCTTCAGGGACTGGTCCCTGAAGATAACATGTTCAAAGTAAGTGGGACAGAGTCTGGTCATCCTTACTTCCAAGGAGCATTCTGGCTGCTCTTTCAAGACATTTGTTCTTTCTTCTGGCAGTCCACAGTATATCCAATATTCTTGGCTAATTCAAGGTATCGGTTCAGTTCAAGGTATCAATTCTTCTTCTGTATCTATCACTACATAAACCCACACTGGAGACAGCCAAGCCAAAAAGCCAAGTGCCGTCGAGTCAGATCCGACTCACCAAAACAACCAGTTCACAAAAACTGGTGTTCCCACACTGACAGGCATTAAATTCCTCCCATAATTCTCAAGTACTTTAATTGTTTCCATTTTTACATCTTTATAACTGGAACTTAAAGTATTACTTCGACTTCATTTTTCCTAAAAGTAACTACCAAGTATCCCAATACTTCTTAACGAATAAACCACATTTCCTCCCACTGAGGTGAAATGTCATCTTTACCCAGTACCAAACTCCCTTATCTGAGCCTATTTCTAGCTTTTCTAGTCTGATCTAGTAATCAGTCTGGTCATTTGCCAGTACTAGTTTTAAATACTGTAGTTTACTATATTAATATCTCATAAGGCTATTCTGGCCTCATGGCTTTTTCAGAATATTTACTAGTCTTTATTTTTCATTGGGACTTGGGAATCTGTTTTCTCCTTTTAAAATCATGGTATTTTTTTTTACTTAGACTGCATTCAATTTACAGAATAATTTACAAGGAATTTGCACTTGTACAACATTACATTTTGCTATCCAAGAATATGAGATGCCTTTCCATGAGCTTTACCCTTCTTTTCAGGAGACAGAGGAAGTTTTCATTTTGTGGGGTTTTTTCATATTTCTTGTTTATTCCCTGGGATCTGTTCTTGTATTATTCCACTGTACATTCTGTTGTTCACACAAATGGAGGCTTTAGATACCCATGACTAATTTTATACCCGGTAGCTTTATTAAAAAGACTTTGAGTTCTGCATTATCATCTATCTACAAATACTAATTTTATCTTCTCCTTGCCATTTTTAACGCTTCTAATTTCACTCACATCTGTTACAGAATTCTCTGCTAAATTTTTAAGTTCCTTGAAGACATAAATTACAGAAGTATATTTGCTATACCTTTAAGAGCACCAGAGAATGCTCTGCAAAGAATAGTTTATGACTAATGCCTGTTATCTAAATGAAAACACAAGGTGCCTGCTAAATTTTGATTCTGCCTCACACCATTTTTGTCAGGTTCCACACAACATTAAACCCAAACTGATTTTCTTCTAAAAACAGACTAATCAATTCTGACCCTTCACAGCATCTAAATTCCTTTTCCCCTCTTAATAAAATCCCTTAAGATGTCACGTATTTTACTTTGCAACAAAATAGGCCTTCAGTTCTTGTTGTTGTTCTTGTACTGACATACTGTATTGTAGACAAAAACTGAACATTTTAGTTTCCAGGTTTAAACATTCTTAGTGACATTCATATATTATCCATAGCAGTTTTCCTCAAGCTATTCACAATTTCATTTTAAAAAATTATACACACTAGACATAACATGGTGAAAACTGCCATTAAAGCTTAAAATAAAACAGAACCCAAACATGTTTACATCTGTGATATGGAAGATTAAATTCTATCAACTATACAATCAATCTCCTTATTTTATGGTTAGAAATCTCATGTTAATGTATTTCCAAACAATAAGATAGGAAGGTGACACTAGTCATGTGTGCATCTTAAAAAATACTTCACAAATGAAGTCCCACTTCATAAAGTGAATGTTTCTTTCCCAGGCCCTTTTCAAATACCACTGTAAAAATTCTAACTGCTAAATTAAACTTCTATAATATAAAAATGAGCAACAGGAGTATTGTGTGACACAGTAAAATACGTTGGAAATTAAACTGCCCTCAAAAGGGATAAATATTTGTAGATATTCGTCTCAGGCCAAGACACTGTCTCCCAGCCTAAAGTCTAAACCTCTTCTCAAAAAGATTCATGTTCTTTTCTACTTTGGTAACCAAATCTATCTTGCCCCAAACTACTATATATTGACTATGTGCATGCCACACTTCAAAAAACAGGGTATACATTTTCAGATGTATTAATGCTTTAAGATTACCATTAACTCATCAAAGGCAGATAACCAAGGTTTGGAGGTCTAACCACTGAATTCACAGTAACACCACGATGTGACGCAGAACTGCAATACTCAAAGTGAAATGAGATTACTGTTGAGTTATTTCCCATTTGGACAAATAGGTGAAGGTCCATTTTCCAAGATAACCTGTGGAAGTGAAAACCTAAGACTATGACCCAAAGTTATCTTATGCTTTGCCTTTTCCCCTGTTCCTGCCCTTTAATTTTCAATTGGGGTAACTAACCAGGCACTTTTTTGAAGTCTCCTTGTAGCATTTCTTTGAGTACATACTTTAAAATGACACATAAATTAAGACAGTAAGTGTAACAATTTGCTCTGAATATTCCATTTAAGTTCATTCAATTAATACATAATGGCATGTACAGTTTCTAGTTCAAACCAACCAGAAAACAAAAGTTAACAAAAATGAAACAGGAAAATTATCTTGAAAAACTTTGTATCCATTCTTAAAATCTCCAGCAAAAAGAATTTGGGGGGAGGGACAAGGGGGAACTAAGATTTCTTGCCTGATTTTCAAACCTCGGACACCTCTAGTTCTCTAGTTGTAACATACTTCACAGTGTACAGGCAACCCTCTCATCAATTTCAAACAGACAGCATAGATGGTAAGGAAATCCAGGGACAGTATTAGTAAAAATTGTGGCATATGAGAGATTTAGAATTCACACAAATGTCAGGAACCCAGAAACTGCTGTGTAATTTACTCATCATAGAAACAGACCTTCTCTTTTATTTTCAGTTGACACTAAATGACGCGTTAACCCTTAAGTGACTAAAGGTCATAGTACCAATCTTCCTTCTCTAATAAAACTAAGTTGACTTTGAGGCTGGCATTAAGTTACTAGGCTAGGCCCCTCTTCAAACTTACTAAATTAAAAGGACTTTGTTTTGTTAAATAGAAGTGTTTGGCCTAGGTCTCCTTTTTAATTTTAGCACCACTACAAACACCGGGATTCATGGACAATGTATTTTTGAATGGCTGTTTTTGGGTTCTTAGGTTTTAAAATTATCACAAATTTTGCTAATTTTTATTTCTCTAAATTTGACCACACCCCTAGGATATATTATCAATAGAAAAGGATAAATAAAAGTCACTTGCCAGATATACTGGATCTCTTGTTCGACACTACAGTCTTAAGCTTTAGCTCTTAGTTCTGTACTTAAGGAAATCCCTCAAAATATTTAACATATCCCTGTCAAACACTCCAAAGATGAGCAAGGCTTAAACAGTGATTACTTTGCAAATAATTCTGTATCCCATAAATAATCTTTATAACTTTTTATTAGAAGAAGCAGCAGCAGCACATTTTTAGTCCTAGCAGCACAGAGAACCAAATGTTGAAGAATAAAAACTGTCGAATGCCAGCCTCATCAAGGTAACATGATGAAGACAGAAACGGGGCGGGAGGACATCGGCTGCCAATTCCGATTCACAGTGATCCTACAGGACACATCAGAACTGCCCCTAAGTTTCCAGCTGGTGGATTCAAGCTGCTGACATTTTGGTTAGCAACCAAATTCTTAACCACCAAGCCAGGAGTAAGTATTCAATAAACTTCTCGCTCACAAAGCCTTCAAGAGGTCCCCATGATTAACTCACTGACTTTCAGAGACTACCTAACTATCCTTAACATATAAAGCTTTAAAATCCCCCACAGATTGTCTCCTCCTAACAATGCCTTATCTGACCATCTCTCAACAAAGTTCATTCAAATTTATGTCTTTCATAAATATATTTCTTATATCACTACTGTTTGCCTTAAAATCTACTGATGGGGAAGAAACATTTCTGTTAGTTCTTCAGTTAAAGGGCATTTTAGATTTTTGAAGAATTGTCACGTGAGCATTAAAGCTATATCCAGTCCTCACTTATTGACATGGTTAACTGCCAAAAACCAGGCCCTCACGTGAAAACTGGCATTATGCAAAAAATGGTGGATGATCACATCAGATCACAAATGGGGTGATTCAATCATTACACACATCCACATTACATCATTACATAACTGCCAAACCACTGAGAACCCAAGCTGACACACAACCTTAACTATCAGTGTTATTCTCTCCTCCTATCTCAGCACAAGAGTCAGTTTATAGATTTTTTACTATTGTCATAAATGCAAAATGTTGGATGACACTGTTGAATAGATATATTCACCTTTCGTGCTATTAAGAATGAAGATGAATAGAAGTTACTTTACCATTCTCCAAATTAAACTTTTGATTGGAAGAGGCAACGTCACAGCATTAGTCCTGACAGAGCAAAGCCAAATGCAGAGGAACAGGATCCATCAAAGGTCAACCTGATCAAGGCAACGTAAGAAGGGGCATGCAAGATGCATATTCTTGGCTCATGCACTGACTTTTTACAACAAATTTCATTTTATTTTCTCCTCCAAAACGGCCAATAGTAAACCTATATAACTTCATACTATAATATTAAAAATATCCTTTAAACACACTGGAAAGAAGATTAGGAAATTCAGATATTCATTAAGCTATCTTTTGGACCTGTATCTTCAATTCCAAGTAGGAAGGATCCATGTTCCCAAACTACAAAATGCATTTAGAAATATATGAACAAATTAAAAGAGTATTTGTTTAAAACTGGAAAACTGCATATTTTTAATTCTTTTCCTTATGTATAATAATCAAAAGTACAAAAATTTTGCTCAAAATTCATTGATTCCTTTGTGTTCTCAAAAAGGGGAAGGCCACCAAAGTCAGATATAATGTGTAGCATGAATTCTGGTCCACAATCTGTAATATATTACACGGTCAAAGATGAATAAAAATAACAGAACAGTAACATACTGGGCTTATGGTCTATTATGAAGTACTATGTGTATGTTCAATGAATCCCAGCATTTAATTATTAACATCAAAGTAATGGATTTTGTAATTCAAGTAAGAAGACTTAAGGATCTACTCAGTGACTATATTTTTAGATATTAATGTGAACCTTCTGCTGGACACTACTAATATACACCCTTCCGAGATCTCAGCATCTCAAGCAATCACATGTAATAAGACCTGGAAAAATCTACAGTGGCAAACAAGTCAAACTATAAATTTCAAGTTAAAGGCACAGATCAAATTACTTCTGGAGGTAATATAAGTGGTAACTAGAAGGGTAAACTGTATTGCCTGGAGATCATATAAGATCAAAGATCTGGATTCCTGGTTGCATTTATAATATAAAAATTGTAAATTATGTATTAAAAGATACAAATAGTATTACAATTTCATTCTTTTTTAACGTCCAAAATATTTGGCACAATGCATAGCCTGCCTTATTTAAAAGCTACTTGATAAAAGTACTGTATTTTTAAAAGTGTTTTTAAAAAGTTGTCAGGTTGTAAAGTCTTATATCTGAATTCTATACTACTCCTTGCTACTTTTCTTCCCTATTTCCCCAATTTTATTTTCTAAAAATCAAAAAATTAAATATCCCTCTTATTTTAATGCCAAATTAAAAGAACTCCACTTACAATATATGGCTAATATGAAATAAAACATTTCAATTTAGCTGTAACAGTCATGGCTTTAGCATGTTTTCAAGAGATGCCTCAGAATAAAATAAACTAAAACACTCACATTTCATAAGCATTAAGATTACAGCTTACTCAAAAATAGTTGTAATATATGTTTTTAAAATAATGTCCCTTTATAATCAAAAAGCAAAACAAGCAGAATACTCATCATCCTTACAGAAACAATGATTGTGTACTTTCAACATAATAATATTCAGGGATTTTTTTAATGACTAATTTTTAATTACCTTGGTTACACTTAATAGTTGAAAAAAATATTGGCTCTATCTACAATGACTTTTACCACAACACCTGGTAGCTTGTGTCTTCTTCCTAGCAGCACAGCTCTAAGTACAGGAACACAGAAGATATATATAAGATCGGTAAAGAAAATATCAGAAAAATTTCTTCAGCCTTAGTTTAAACCCAATGCCATCGAGCTATAGTTTATCAGTCTTTTTATTCTCCTTAATATATACAGTGCAGTTGACTGATCCTCTTACATTACCTTTCTGCTCTGTTCCCAGTTAAAGTCCTTTTGGTCATCAGGGCAATGACAGGTATACCATATTATCTACTGATGCTACTGAATTAGCCTACAAGTTTTAAAAAAATGCTTGAGGTTAAGATACACAGAAACCAAGGTAAAGTAAAAAATATATATGTGTGTGTGTACGTATGAACAGTGGTTGTATTTTACTTACAATGATTAAGAAACTCTGAAGCAGAGGTTCCTATTTGTACTCTGTATCATCAAAATAAGGTCAAAAATCAAGCATGCAGCTCACTAATTATCAAGCTTTTGACTTGGGGGGGCAAAGTTCAATTTCATCTCTAACTAGTTTTAGACATCATGTTTAATTCCAATGGAGAACTTATTTATCATCTACATCTACAGCAGAAGAATGGCAAAGCTTTCTTTACTCCCTCAAAAAGAGCCAGGGCTAGGGAGACAGCCAAAAACAGTTTCTTGTGTCTATAGTCATGATTCCCACTGCCTTCCCAACCCTCCAATCCCTCCCCATAAATACTAGCCTCACTGAGAACCAACAGGCTCGAGTACAGTCATGTACTACATAACTTCAAGCAAAATCCAACCACAAGTATGTTTGTTTATCATTTCCCCCTAATGGTTTAAAAGACCCTCAACTCCCAGAGTGAACGAACAGAGCAGCAGGGCTGCAGCGTGCATCCCAATCCCTGTAGCATCTCCCCACCTCCTAGCTTCACTCGCCCATCCAGCAGCTGTGTAGCCCTACACTCCCCGCACAGCAGGCATGAATGCCAGCTGGGCCCAGGGACTTACATGCTTCCAGCTCCAGGCTGCAGCACGTGATCAGACAGTGGCTGCATCAACAGGGCAGTGGCAGCTAACACTGCCACTACCAGCTGCACTCCTAGCACTAGCACCCACACAACCGTTCATCAGGGCCCCACCCCCATACTGCACCTGGAGGTGCAATGTGTGTAAAGCCCAGCCAGCAACTGTACAGCCAGCAAAGCCAGTCACTTTATCCAGTGAATACAGCTGGGGGGCAGGCAGCAGCAAGGACTGCAGGGCCTGGGCTGCTGCTGCTCCTGCTCCTTCGGGGTGAAACAATGGACAGGGGTGGGTGTATAACCCATAACGTGGGGATTATCTATATATAATGTGGTGCTTGAACAGTCCAAATCACATGAAGTGCTATTTCACAGAACACATTGTGGACCTTAAGCAATGCATGACTACCCAATCATTCCATAAAGGAAGACAACTGTAACTATCTCCTGACTCTTCACTCACCTTCCCCAAACATACAGAACAGAGAAGTCAAGTGTGCTGTTTGGCAAGTAAATTGAGGGCTCATAGAATACCTACTATTTTTAAGGCAAAATTCTAACATCATAGCATCTGGATGTCAATTCATTCAAATTTTAACCTATGTGAGAATGTTCAAGCTATTTAAAAAAATGATAGTACTTTTTCATTAACTTTAACTTCCTTATGGTCTCTTAATTGCTCATGCTAACAGCTTTATTGCATACTACTGCTTCTTATAAGAAGTAAATCCAGGGACCGTTCCACTTTATCATACACGTAACATTTACTAGTTTTTCCAAGCATGACAGAATGGAAAAATATATATATTAGAACAAGAACAATCTATGTTAATTTTCACAATCTGTGTTCTTTCTGTGAGTGGTGCCTGATTCTATTAAAATTAACAAATTTACGTTCAGTCCTATGGTTGGAAAAAAAAAAAAACAACACTAATGAGGGACTAATTTACAAAATATACAAGAATATGATTTTATAATAAATCTTTCCAGTGTTTGCTCTAACTGCATTACATGAAATGTTTCCCTTCACAGAAACACAGAAGATAGCTCTTACAAAACGAAACGAAACTTTCCGTGTTCACCTCTGGCAAGCAATGAACAAATACAACTTGCTCACAAAAGGACCTAAAAGTGCTGCCTCAGGAGCACACACTAGCACTAGCATGCTGTGTGAATGAGTCTTGGTGAGTGGCTGCTATGTGGAAACACTTCTTCTCTTCTCACACCAGTGAATCCATTTCATATAAAGGCTAAGAGAAAACTAAAGCCATTGCAGATAAGAAAGTCAGCACGCTCCACTCAAACACTTCTAAAGTAACCATTCTGAAGCAAAATTGGCAATGTTACCTCTTCCAAAAAAATAAAAAATACAAACCAAAAGGCGAATGCTACTGTCCAATCATGAGATGGACTTACAGAGGCAAAAATGTGTGACAAATGGTTCAAGTAGAGTGTGTGTGAAAATTTAAACACGCTCACTTTCAAGTTAAGACAAAAGTGAAGGGGAGTAATGACCTTTGTATCAGATAATCAAAAAGCTTAGGCATTATCACCAAATGTTAATTCACTTTACAGTCATCAATGAGACTAGTGTATATATTTTTGCACCTTGCGCTTGTAAAAGCAGATAAAATATTTAATATGTAATTTACAATGTATTTTACCAGCTCAGCATAAAGGACGTATATAGATTATATCAAAGTAGTAGACAGTTAGGGACCTGTGCAAACCCTGCAAAAATAGTACTTCAGGTATCTGCTAATTAAAAAAAAACAAAAACAGTTTGCTGTTCAGAAGTGATACAATTCAAACTACCACAAAATACAAAGGGCTGCAAAAATGTTTATCATTCCAACAACATATATAAGTTATTAAATAAAGATCTGATTTAAAAGAATATAAATGAAGCCTTTAAGTAGGTCTTTTCCACATGCATATTATTCCTCATTAAAGGAAAAAAATATGTAAAAAGGCCATTGGTAATTGCTTTGTTAACATTTGTAGAAAATGCCAATTCTCTGGTCACAAATTCCACTAAGTTTAGCACTTAAGGTCTCTGCAGTATTATAAACATAATTTAAAATACTGTTAATTTTATAACTCCATTGGTAAAATAATGTGACTTGGAATATGGCAGTCTTCATGTTGAGGGCAATGATCCACAGTTTTTGTGTGTATATGTGTTTGTGTGTGTGTGTTTTAATTTCTTATATGTGGACAGTTATCCAGAAGAACAGCACCCTCCGCCACCACTCTGGGCTTGAGGTTCATCATCAATAATCTGTACGCCTCGCCTCGCAGTTCCTGCTTGACCGGAGCCATTGCCTTTTGCTCTTTCATCCACTTGTGCCGTTTCTATCATCCCTAAGGGAAAAAGCAGAAATCATTAGGGTCACAATCTCTGAATTTTCTGTTTCTACAATTTCAGCAGAAAACTATGACTTTCAACCAATATAGAAACTAAACATAATCAAGGTTTTGTCTGGTTATTAAACAGACAAAAAGTCTTACCTAAAAGTCTTTTAAAAATTATACTATACAGCAAGTCTATTTGTCTGATGGTATGATATAGTGACATGAATATAGAAGAAATTTTTTTTGCTATGAACAAACAACAATGTACAAGTACTATTCTTTAAGATTTTCCAAAACTACTTAGAAACATGTCTAAGAAGTTCAAATCACTTCAGTAAAAGAAACATAACCCTTTCAAGCAAATGCTGTTTTGAAAGAATAAGCTTAAGAAGAGACAGCAAAAACAAAGCTGGAGGGATCTATTCCGATTTCAAAAATTAGCATAAAGCTACCTTAATGAAGACCTTGATATTGGTGAAGGCAGACACAGAGATCAATGGACAGAAAATAGGAGTCCAGTAACAAAGTCACGTATAGTTACTTGATTTTGACCTGTGTGCCAAGATTATGTAACGAGGAAAGGATGACTTTATAGTGCAATATGTAAAAAATAAACCTGAATCCATGCCTCATACCATATGCAAAAATTAACCTTAATGAAATACCTAAAGCATAAAATTTATAGAAGAAAACATAGGGAAAATTTGGGGACTTTGAGTTAGGCAAAGATTTCTCAGATAAAACACAAAAATCTAAATCATAAAAGAAAAATTGATAAAATGGACCTCACCAACAATTAAAATTTCTGCTCTTTGAGACACACTGTTCAGAAAAATCAAAGCACAAGACAAAGAATGACCAAAAAATGTGTAAAGTATCTATTGGATAAGGAACTGAAGGAGTCCTTAAAACAGAACTTGTACCTGGCATGTAATTTTTAAATACACATACGGGGAGTACTCAACTTTTTTTTTTTAAGTGAAGATGTAGGTCTCTAACAATTGTAAACCACCTGTCAAGAGTCATGCTACTTCAAATGTGGTCCACAGCTCTGCATCATGACCTGGGTGCTTACTAAAAATGCGAATCTCAGGCTCACACTGGACCTACTAAGTTCAAAACAAGCACTTTAAACAAGATCACAAGTGATATACATGCACACATTACCCCAAACCAAAAAACCAAACCCAATGCTGTCAAGTGAATTCCGACTCATAATGACCCTATAAGGCAGAGTAGAACGGCTCCATAAAATTTCCAAGGAGAGCCTCGCAGATTTGAACTGCTCACCTTTTGGTTAGCAGTTGTTAGCACTTACCCACTACGCCACCAGAGTTTCCATGCACACGTTAAGATACAACAAATCTCCAACAGTAGTTCCAAGAAATCAGGTGCATAAGAATCATATGGAGGCTTTGTTAAAACAGATTCTGGACACCATCCCTAGAAATTCTGATTCTGTAGAGGTTTGGTAAAGACCAAAGAATACGCACTTCCAACAAGCTGTCAAGTGCTGCTGCTGCTGGTGCTAGTCAGGAACCTCACTTTGAGAAGTACTGATCTACAAGAATTATGAATGACCTCAAGGGTTTCTGAAAACTCCCAAAATTTGCTTCAATGTTTTGGAACATGTACATTTTTCAAGAGGAAAAACTAGTGTTTCATAAATCCTCAAAAATGTCTCAAGTCCATAAACTCAACGATTACAATGTGACAAAGCCATCTTATTCCATTATTCCATATACTAAGGTTTTCTGAAATATGGTATGCATTGTATTGGCAATTTTAACAGGTGACATTCAGGTTGTTTGTAAAAAAAAAACTTTATTTTCCTTTCTCTCTTAAAAAGTTTTAATATGGAAAACTTCAAACACATAAAAGTAGAAATAACAGCATCATGAAAACCCACATGACTATTACCCAGTTTCACCTATATTGCTATTAGTTGCTGTCAGTCAGCTTCAACCCATGGCAACTTCACATGTGTAGAGTAGAATGGCCCCAAAGGGTTTTCAGGGCTGTGTCCTTTCGAAAGCAGATGGCTGGGCCTGTCTTCTAAGGCTCCTCGAGGTGGGTTTAAACCACCAACCTTCTGGCCACCAGTCAAGCACTAACTACCTGTACCACCTAGGGACACTATGGAAACCCTGGTGGCATGGTAGTTAAGTGCTACAGCTGCTAACCAAAAGGTCGGCAGTTCAAATCCACCAGAAGCTCACTGAAAACTCTGTGGGGCAGTTCTACTCCGTCCTACAGGGTTACTATGAGTCAGAATCAACTCCATGCCAGTAGGTCTGGTTTGGTTGGTTTAGGGGTTCTATAAAAAAGAAAAGCCAAACCCACTGCCATCAAGTCATTTTCAACACACAGCAACCCTACAGGGCAGAACAGAATTGTCCCATAGTGTTTCCAAACAGCAGCAGGAAGATCTGAACTGCTGAGCTTTTGGCCCAAATAATTCCATCATTTTTTTCAACCAAATCCCAGATACATATAATTGTATTGGTGAGTTAGTTTCATATGTTTCTAAAAAATTAAAAACTCTTTAAATAATCACAACACAATAATCAAATCTAAAAACAAAGTTTCTTAAAATCAACAAGTATTCATAATTCCTTGTTTTATCAATTTTTTTTTCCCTAGCATGTAAAATCAAGATCCAAATAAGGCACATTTAGTGCCACAGGTTGTTATATTTCTTAAATTTGTCTTTATATATCCCACTTCCATTTTTACTTTCAATAGTGGAGTATTTATTTTAATGAATTTAGTGAATACCACAATTAAATACTGCTTGAAGCACAGCTAAAGAGAAGGTATTTTAGCTTTCAAAACTGAATTAAAGAAAACATATTAAGTAAATAAATAGCACCAACAGATATGAAAAGTTTTCAATGAGGTTATCAGCAGAAGTTTGTACAATATCACTTAAGGAATACTACCAATATTTTAAAAACACATTAATCTAAATATACCTACTTTTACAGAGATCAAGAAAGAGTTCTTCTATCCCCTTATTCTGTTTAGCTGAAGTATGATAATGTTTTGCTCCCACAGATTCTGCATACCTACAAAAAAAAGTAACTGTAGTGACTATTTTTTCATGTTTTTGTATGCCTATTTAAATTTTTTATAGTAGCAATGCTTGTGGACTTAGCTGTTTAATGTTATTTCTGTCCAGTGAACCAAAGTTTACATAAAAGAGTGCAAACCTAACAAGATTTGAAATTTTTATAATTTGAAGTCCAAAATACTTTACAAATTTTGTGGAATACCACATAGTTGGTATTCTTTTACATTACTCTTGTATTTTTTTTCTTTTAGAAATCAAACAGGAATCTGTAGGATGTCATTAATATAGCACCAAAAGCCCAGAAATTACCAATGTAAATACGTTTCCTGAATCCAAGAGATCAGTCTACATTTAAAGGTTTGAGACTGCCTAAATGTTAAGCCAAGATGTACGAAGAGGAAGATCTCAATGTCTACCAGCGAGTGACGGGGACATAACTTACGATTCTGCTTCTTGAATAGAAACATGTCTCTCCTTTTCCAAGTCTATTTTATTACCTAATTTGGGGAGAGGAAAAAAAATTAATCTTTAATACTGATAAATTTTTAAACTGAAAAATGAAATTAAGCCAACTCACCATTTTGATCACTTATGAAAATAATTTATACCCATTCTGACTTCTAAATATCCTATAACCATAAAGTTAATGATATGTGGGTTGATTATGGCTGTCAAGATAAATGCCTTATTGTCGTTCAAATGGCTCAATTGTCTCTCTCCTGAAGGTGCATCCTCTGTCAGACAAAACTTTGCCAAACAGAGGAACACTATTCTCTGATTTAAGATGTACAATGAACTAAGACTTCATAGGAAACCTAGTGGATACATCTATGATTCTTAGCCAAGTGTAAACGGTAAAAAATAACAGCAAGAATTTGCTACAGTCCTCAATAAACTTAAAAATCTACTGTTGTTGAGCTGATCTTGACTCATCATGGTGAACCTATAACACAAAGAAGTGCCCCATAGTTTCCAAGGAGAGGCTAGTAGATTCAGCCACCAAACTTTTGGTAAGCAGCAGTGGTTCTTAACCACTGCACCACCAAGGGTCCAATCAACTTAGAGACAATCAATAACTAAACAAGGCTCTCTTAGAGATTACTAAAATATATTAAGTTAGCCTCTTAGTTCCCAAGAGTACCTTTTCCTGGCTTATATAAACTGGTTAACATGAGAATTAAAATGTATCTTTAAGCACTCCATCACCATAAGGGGAAAAACTGTTTAAAAGACACTGGAGAATTTAAGATGTATAGATCATGGGCATTCAAAATTACTGAAAATAACTTTAGTTCTCCCTAAACAACGGCACCAAACTGATGTTATTCTAAAAAGCCAGCACCATACTGAGGAAGATTTCAGATGCTGTAGTAATGTTTCTTTATCTTTATGCTGTTAGACAGATGTGTTTAGTTCATGAAATAAGTTTATAGATTTAAAAAAAGGCACATAAAAATGAAGAACTACAAAACAGATTTCTTACTGAACAGAAGAAAGAAGTTAAGCTGAGTTGGTTAAAAACAAAAACTGCTCAAGTTATTGGAAATAACATAGGAATGGGAAAAATATCCTAAAGAAGGGCACTTGAAGCAAATATTTTCATTTTTTCTATTCTCAATTCTAGGGGGATGAAAAGGAAACACTATAAATGAGGTCGTTTTTTTCCTTAGGACTTTAATGACTCTAGAAGACAATTTCAGACATAGGTATTTCCTAAACATTGAAGTAAGCAACCAAGCCTAGGAGTTCCATGTACTGAAGACCTCAAATGATTCTAATTGCTAGCAGCTGCAGGAACTATGTGAAACCCATGGCCTCAGGTTGCAAGAAGGAAAGCAGACGATATGTACTAAAAATCTACTAGTACCAAAAAATTCAATAATGAACTCTTCATACTTTGAAGAGGTATCTGTCTACCTCTGCAAGAAGTTCCATTATTAATTCTGAGGTCCTACACGCTTTTTTTTTTGGTCAATAACATTTTAACTTGCTAAATATCATAGCCACGTTTTTTGTTTTATGCTACAAAGAATGTAAAACGCACCACCTAGTGGCCAGTGGCTCAAGTAAAGAGAAGCGCAAGATTCTTAAGAGGTAAAACAGGACTGCCCCCAGATAGCAAAGAGGTTTTTGTTTAAATTTATTAAAACTTTTTTTTTTTAAGATCTCTTAGTATCTCTTGTTCTAAATTCCACTAGAGTCACCAATACCTCTAAAAACAATTAAGGACAGGGAAAGTAGGTGATCACCTTACTGCCTCAAAGGCACACTTAGGAGAAATTATTCAGATATTGCTCTATTATTTAATAATATTTTACACTATTATTTTAATAAGTTGTTAGGTTATTATTAAAAGTTAACTAGAACCATAACAACTATAATTTTAAGCTAATCTGTTAGTGAATGTCTTTCCAAAACTCAAAAATCTTTTTAGCTTTCCATTCAAAAATATTTGTGGAAGCAAAGAAGGTGCAATAAAAAGAGAAAACGAATTCCCAGTCCCATCCATAGAGATTCTGATTTAGAGTATGTGGGATGAGGCCTAGCAGACTTTTCTTTCTAAAGTTTCCTATCTTACCCTGATGATATGCCAAGTGTGGAAACAAGGGACTAGGTGGACTCTCAAGTTTCTTCCTACTCTGAATTCCACCAAAATTTCACATTACGCTTGCCAATACAAAAAAATAAACAGAACTTTTTTCTACTTCATACTAATCATTAGAAATATTAAACAAAATTAAATGAGTACTTGATTGTATTCGAGGTAAAAGCTAACAGTCTACATTCCTAAACTTTCCTACAATACGGACATAAAGAGTAAGAGACATAAATGAACAATTTATGAACTTATGTGACTCAGCTAATAGTTTATTAATGTTAATTTATGGCCTGGGTCAAGTAACAGGATGCTCCAACTTTCTCAAACGTGTATTACGCATTTCTCTTTCTCTCTTCTGAGCGATCGCCAGAAACTTAAATAATTAAATCTTCAGCCATTCACCTATTATGGTCACATTCTTCTCAGCAAGTTCAACATACCAAACAAAGCCCAGCAAAATTTACTAACGACAAGCTCAAATTCTGGCCCAAACTTCAGTGTGGTCTTCCACCCCACAAACATTCTCATCATTAAATCTAAAATGCAGCATCTAGAGTAAAAATCTGACCCCGTCCTCTACCTCCTTGGCCTTTTCACTCTGGATTTGTACCCTGATCTGTGACTGTTACATTTCCCAATCTAAGGCTGACAAAGACACAAGAAAGGTAAACTTGATTTTAAAGCTCTCAAGGCAAAAAACAGAATTTTTCCAAGCTGACTACACTTGTCTGTCATTTGCACAAATTTGTCTGTCCTCCGCTAAGACTACCCTACTTTCTTTCAAGCCGTGTTTTAGCAGCTATGTAAAAAGCGAGAAGAAAACAGAATGTGTTTACACCTAGTAAGGGTTAATAAAATAAGCACAGGAGCAGAGACTGATTCTACCTCAACTCTCATGTCTAAGAGCTCACTGATAATAGGCAAGTTGTTAAGTATTTTCAAGGGTCAGCTTAGATTCCTCAAAAAAGCCTTCATAGGTTTACAGGGATTACACAAGATAACGTGTATTAAGTAAATACTACAGCAGCCAGTATACTTTCACTACTCAATAATTACTATATAATAAAAATAAAGCCAAAGGAACCACAGAAGAATTCCAAAAGTTCACAAATCAATTCTATAGTTCCTTTATTTTTCCCATTAAGAATATTTCTCCACCCTAGCATCATGATCTAATTGTATCCTTGGAGTAAAATTCATCCTTAACTCAAAAATGTGTATAGTCAAATGTATAAAACAAGAATACTGGCTTAAGTCACTGGTTTTAATTTATTCTCAAGAAGTTCCTGTGCTGTTTATTTCTAAGCAAAATATTATGGTAAAAAAGTAAAGGTCTAACTGAAGCAGGACTAAAGGACCTAAAGTCTCATGCTTTTAGCTTCTTCCTTGCTCTCTAGGGCATCCCTTGAAGTATTGAGTCTGAATCCCCTGGAAGATAACATTCAAATCTTAAAGTACTCTAAATATTAAATATTAAATGCCACATTTTTGCCTTTCTCATGTAACATTAAAAGAAGAATTACTTATTTACTATTTCTTTAGGACAACACTAAGAAGACAAATAATATATATATAAAAGTGATAATGCTTACCAACTATACATAAACATATTTCATTTCCCAACATTTTCCGTAATTCTCTGACCCAGTTTTTTACCTGTGTATATAAAAAAGCAAATATTAAAGCAAATTCTGTTACAGCAACTACTATTACAACACCCCTATACCTAACATTGTCTGAAAAATTTCACAATTTTATTCAACAGCCATATATTTAGTTATTACAAGGAACAATTCACTATAGAATTATTAGCTCCTTGTATTGTAAAGTGCACACACAATGAGTGTATCTATAAATCTACATACTGATACACAAAAAAACACCTCTAATTGAGATTTTCATAGATCTTCCAGAAATCCAAGTAAAAGCTATTCACCAAAATAAACTCTTATCAATTCCAGCCTCTGTAGATACTTGGATAGACACACTTTGGACTTAGGGCTATATGGCTTAAAGCAGTCTTTTAAACTGTTATTTTCTCCTAGACCATAATTTGGTAAGTTGTATGTATAGTATTTTCTGTGTTACACACTTACAGAAAAAAAAAAAAAATGCATATAAAAAAAAAAAGTGGCAAAATGAATTCTCATCACTGAGCCTATAACAGGTTTCTCAATCACAACATCATTAACACTTGTGGCTCAGAAAATTTCTTTGTTGTGAAGACTGTCCTATATGCAATATACAGTGTTTAGCAACATCCCTGGCCTCTACCCACTAGATGCCAGTAGCACCTCTCCAGCAGTGACAAACCCAATTTTTTTCCAGATATTGTCAAATGTCCCCTAGCAGGCAAAATCAGCCCTTGGTCAAGAAACACTGATATCTGATTATGTCCAGTAACAAACTAATGCCCACTATAAAGCAAGCACTGCAGTGTAGGTAGAGGTGAGAGTAAACTGACTTGTGTAAATTAATCTTTTATATTCATAACTTTAAATCCTATAATAAAATTTCAGGATAAAGAACAAACGTGGACACTTTTCATTTTTTGTAACAGATTTTAATCTGTATGTCTTCAAATTACACAGAATTTACACATCTTCCTAAAAAAATTTACATGCAACAATACAACACTACATGATACCTGTAAGCATTTACTAGGCATCTCGTTCTATGGTTCCACACTCCTATGCTCTGCAAGAATGCAGAGGGAACTGTCTTCAGCAAACTCTAAGTCCTTATAAAAGCAAAGGTAATCAATATCACCACTTTTTAACAGCAATGAATCAAATTTCTACAGCAGCTCTATCTTTTGTTTCACTCACATTTATAAAGTTTTCAGTAAACCCTGTACGTATCACCTTAGTTGATGATACTGGTATAAATTATATATCCTCATTATCTAAAAAGAAATATGTCAAAATCCAATTATATTATTACTCTACTCTCTGCACATACAATATTACAATTTACTAATCTATGTTTTAAAAAATTTGTTATTCATCTCCAATTAGATACCATCTACTCACTACACTCATAAATTCTGAGGTGATTTAAAGATAGTCACAATTCCCTTCACACTTCTAAACTTTAGCTAGCCTGGTAACCTTCTCTGATCAAGAGAATGTGGCATAAGTGATCCTGTACAGTTCTAGACCTAAACCTAGAAGGCCTGGCAGCTTCTGCTTTCACACTCTTGGGGTCTAGTTGTCATGTACGAAACATGGGCTAGAATACAGAATAATGAGAGCAGATGCAGAAAGCATCCCTGGAGAATGAGATGACCTATGGATAAAAGACCACACGGAAGAGACCCAGCCCTTCTTAGATGATTCAGCCACAGCAAAGATTCCAGCTCACTACAGTTGCGTCCCATTGAAACCACATGGGACAGAGCCACAGCCCAGTCAGCCAACAGAATAATGAGAAATAATCAAGTGTTGTTTTAAGACACCAAGTTTGGGGGTGACTTACACAGTAATAAGTAACTTTTCTGCCTAAAAGGTTAACCCTTTAACCATTTCTTTTCATGCATAAAGTCAGGAAGGAATTACCAGCAGCATCCCCATATTAGTTTGAAAGAATCATTAGATCTACAAGCTACTGTTTACCTCTTCTACTCTTTTTACTAAGTTTTTGTACTCATCAGTAACAATCCAAAGGCTAACTTGTATATCTGCCCCATCATATTCAACTGGAAAAACAAAGTAGAAAGGCAATCAACTGCAACATGCACAACCCTGTAACTCAAGAAGAGAAAAGTTTCTGCCTTGGAAATTACCCTCTTGAATTACACATCCTGACTAACTCATTCAAAAGGGGGTTTTAGGAGGAAAGGTCAAGTAAGTAACTCATCCTGACTGTAAGGGGAATTCACAGATGAGCTTATTGGCAATTTCTTTTTGATCATGAACAACTTTATAAGACCTGTATCTGCAGTGTACATCAAAAGACAGGTAAACAAACACATGAACTTTAAGAAACAATACCTAGCCTGTTAACTTTAAAACTCTTATTATTGTCTTCAACATATTTAAGTAGCACAAAGAACCTGATGCAGTTCCTCCCTTTTCCTCTTCGCACTAAGGGAACCTGTGCAGCCACACTACATTTTCAGGTACCCAGTGGGTATGTAACAAAGGAATGTTTGTGATTTTTCTTTAAGAGAGAGAAAAAAGTCCCTATATTTTTCTGAAGCTTTATTTCTAAATATAATAATTTCACTTTCCTAATTTCAGATCAAGTAAGAAAGTATTAATAGGTCTAATATGAACTTACAAATATGAGTGGTCACCCTTTATGTATACACTATATAATACACTTTACCTTTAAAACCAAGACTAATCACATTAACAAAGACATGTTAAGGGAGACTTGAAAAAACTTATTATTGATCTTATGATTACATCATCTACCAATAAGTAAATAAAATACCTTCTGAAAGGAATCTTCATCTGTGATGTCATAAACTAAAATAGCTCCATTTGAATCTCTGTAGTAAATGGGACCCAATGCATGAAATCTCTCTTGACCTGCTGTATCCTAAATAAAGCAAAAGACACTCATTAGATCAGAAGAAAAAAAATGTATCTGGTATATTTCAACTATAGTGACCTTATGTCTAATGTGGAATTTGGACATGGAGTCACAGATAATCCCAAAATACTGTTACTGGAAACAAAACACGGTGCAAAAAAACTTTAAGAGCCAAATCATAGCCAATATTTAATGCTTTACTGTTATACAAATGTCATTTCTCCCCTCTTCCTCAGCAACCTCCCCTACCCCATTGAAAACTCAGTTCAGATGCCAGAGAAGCAGAATGGCAGCACTATAAACTAGTAGCCCTGCCTTAAATTTAGATTCCCTAAAGGGAGAGATAAAAAAACGTAAGCTCTTGGCCCACTCACTCATCTAGCTAAGTAAAAGCCCTCTGACATGATCCTTCCCAATGAAAAGTCATATCAATATTCAAATATTACATTCAAGCTGTAATTTTTAACCATATTTTGGAAAAACTGCTTTTTTTGACCTCCAATTCCCACCAAACAAATCAACCTTTTGGCTAACCTTCAGTTAGTAACAATAAATAAAGCCAAAAATTAAAATTGCTGTTCTCTGAGCCAATTAGTTATTAGAGTACCAAGAACTGGCAGAAATCTTCATTCATACAGTTGAAAAGATCAACTTACCCAAATGGCAAGGTTTACTCTTTTCCCACCAATATTTAACTTCTTTGTTAAAAAAGATGCCTAAGGAAAAAAGAAAGGTACATTAAACAATGTTTCATACAAGATCATGTTTATCTTGACAACTATATATGAGTCTTACCAATGTGAAACTTAAGCTACCTGGGATAAAAGGTGATCACTGAGTTGTTATCAATGATCAAACATTTTCATTCAAGCAAACTAACATTCTCATCCAAGAAAAAGACAAATTTATCAACTCAAATCATATGAAGAAAAAGATAATCAAGTACTTTTTATTAGTTTATCTATATATGCAGAATAAAATTTTTCTTTCAGCATTTAATTTGTTGCCACCTTACCTACTCACTGTAGAAAGAGTGATTTCCAAGATACAAAAGAAATGTTTACTGGTTGTTTACTTAGCCATATGAATACCAATATTATTCAAAATGTTTCTGCAATTATTAATAATTCAATTATTTAACACATAGTACTTAATAACTGTTAAAAATACTAACGTCGCAGATACAAAAGGCCATCGTTCTAGCCCTCAAAGAGCTTACAGTCTGCTGGAGAACTAAAATGTAAAACAAAGTTCAACTCCCAAATAATACATAGTAAAATGAAGAGTCTTGCCAAGTATACTGCAAGGAGAATGCTGAGAAAGGAAATGCAAAACCTGCTTGGATAAATCAAAGAAACCTTAGATAATCTCTGCTTTTATACTAGGTTCTTCCTGACAGACGGAAGAAGTCACCAAAGCCTGAAATACACGATCCAGCCCCCTCCATACCACAGGGAACTCCAAGTTGGAGTTCTCTTTGAGAATAAGGAAATGCGACCATAAAAATAACGAAAAGCTGAATCAAAAAGGTCCTACAATTCCAAGTTTAGAAGTATAAACATTAGCTTCTGGGTCTTAATAGACATGTCTCAAAACACTGAATACGTACACAAAAACAAACAAACAAACCAGGGTTGGGGGTTGGGGGACCAGGCTTTCAGGGGACATTCAGACTAATTGTCACACTCAAGCGTTGTTCCTTTTTCTCTAAAATACATGTTCTGCATACCAACTGAGTGAGTGGCAACCAAGGCCTGAAAAGCTAGCAAGCTGCCATCTAAGTATCATCAACTGATCCCAATCCATGTGGACCACAGGTAAATGGAGGACATCAAGGACAGGAGGAAAACACAAACCCACCAGATGGGAGGTGCCACACGAACCAGTCTGCTTCAGCACAGGGCCAGAAGAACTACATGGTGCCTGGCCACCACCAATGACTGCCCAGATGGGGTCCATAGTATAGAGACCCTGACATAGCTGGAGAAGGGCCAGCAGGCAGAACCAGAACTGTACCAAATGACCACGCTTGATGGTCTGTCAGTCTGCAGGGTACGACTATGGCCCCCAGAGTCTCTAACCCCAAACTGCATCCAGCACTGAAGCCAGCGCTCCACACAAAGACTGAACTGCACTATACAAAATACGGAGTGTGACTGGCAAACTTTGGACTTCAATATATACACGGAGCTATCCAAGAAGCTCATTACTGGAGACAAGAGGATAGGGTGAAGGGGGACAGTTAAGAGTAGAATAGCAGTGGAAGTTCCAGGTGTCATGCCAAACTGATTAAGACTGCAAATTTGTAAAAACCTACCCTGCTCATGGATAGGAAGACTTAACATTGTGAAAATGTCTATTTTACCCAAAGCAATTTATTTATATAATGCAATCCCAATACAAGTTCCAGCATCATTTTTTAATGAGATGGAGAAACAAATCACAAATTTTGTTTGGAAAGGGAAGAAGCCCAGGATAAGTAAGGTACTACTAAAGACGAAGAACACACTGGGAGGCCTCTCATTACCTGACCTTAGAACATACTACACTGCCACAGTGGTCAAAACAGCCTGGTACTGGTACAAGAACAGACAGATCGATCAATGGAACAGAATTGAGACCCCAGAGACGACACCATCTGCCTGTGAACAGTTGATATTCGACAAAGGCCCTAAGACATTAAACTGGGGTAAAAACAGTATCTTCAACAAATGGTGCTGGCAAACTTGGTTATCCATCTGCAATAAACTGAATCAAGATCCCTATCTTACACCTTATACAAAAACCAACTCCAACTGGATAAAAGACCTAAATATCAAACCTAAAACGCTAAAGCTCATACAAGAAAAGGTAGGAACAACAACGGAAGTTTTAATACACAATGAGAAGACTCCAAAATCTGTCAAACAAGCCTCAATCAACAGAAGAGAAAATAGATAAATGGGAACTATTAAGAATCAAACACTTTTGCTCATCCAAAGACTTTATTAATAGAATTAAAAGAACACCCACAGAATGGGAAAAAATATTTGGCAACTCTATGTCAGACCGACGCCTGATCTCCATATCTATAGGATGCTACAAAATATCAAGAAGAAGAAGATAAACCATCCAATTAAGCGATGGGCAAAGGAGATGGACAGACACTTCACTAAAGAGGAGATCCAGGCAACCAAAAAACACATGCGGACATGTTCACGATCTTTAGTTATTAAAGAAATTCAAATCAAGACAACAATGAGATACCATCTCACCTCAACAAGATTGGCCATGATCCAGAAAACACAAAACAACAAATGCTGGAGAGGCTGTGGAGAAAGTGGAACCCTCCTACACTGTTGGTGGGGTTGCAAAATGGTCCAGCCTCTTTGGAAGGCAATCTGGTGCTTCCTTAAAAAAATGGATATCGATATACCATTTGACCCAGTAATTCCACTACTTGGAATATATCCTACAGAATCAAGGCCTTTCACACCAATGGACACATGCACCAGAATGTTTATCACAGCACAGTCCACGATAGCAAAAAGATGGAATCAACCCAGATGCCCAACAATAGAAGAATGGATAGGTAAACTGTGGTACATATACTCAATCGAGCACTACGTAATGATAAAGAATAACGATGATTCCAGGAAACATCTCCTAACCTGGTTTCAACTGGAAGACATTATGTTGAGGGAAAGTAGTCAGCGACAAAAGGACAAATACTGTATGAGACCTCTACGATAAGATCTCAAAAACAGATTTGTGTATAGAAGAAAAGACTCTTTGACAGCTGCAAGGGAGGGGAGGAAGAGAGGGCGAGGGGGGGAGGGTTTAGTTTAGATAGTTACTAGCAATCTAGTTGGGAGAAAGCGGTGACAGCACACATTAGGAACAAGAACAACATTAAGTGGACTTCAGCATAACTTGAGTACTCCTTCCATCTTAATATTGCAAGGACAGAGTAGCTGGGGCAGGGGGCGGGGGACCAAGCTCTCAGGCGAATTCCAGGCCAATTGGCACAACTAGCGTTTTGCTAAGAGAGCTCTCTGCACCCCACATTGGTAAGTGGCGTCTGGGGTCTTAAAAGCTGCCAAGCTGCCATCCGAGGACACAGCAAATGGTCCCAACTCAGCAGGAACGGATGCTCACTGAGGGCCAAAACGGCATGTGGTAAAGACAACCGAGAAGACAGAGACCCACAAGAGTGGGTGCCTACATCGACTTGGGACCAGAAGAACCGGATGGTGCCCGGCCACCACCAGTGATAGCCACGATGGAGCTCACAGAGAGGAGCCTCACTGGCAACACAAGAATAAAAAGAGGTGCATCATGAGATCTCCACTAAAAGACTTCAATTGATGGTCCAGTGGTTTTGGGGTTACTCTTAGAGCATGGCCCCCTTCCCTGATGCTGCCCTCTCCCATAAATTATAACAAAGGTTCACTCTTTGGACAGGAATGGATTAGACTTGGCAAGGCAGAGTGACCATATATTGGAAGCACTTTATGGTTCTATACATCTATAGGATATCATCTTGCTGACCTCTGGCTGGAGGAAGGGGAGTGGATGGAGAGGAGGGGAAAGGAGACTGTTGGGAGGATGAGACAGGTATGGAGCAGAGAGGAATAGTGTGCTGTCACCAGACAGGGAGAGCAGTGGAAGCTGCATATAGGGGGGCATGTAAATTTACATGTGAATGTACATTTTCACTCAGTTATGTTAAATAAAAATAAAAAAATAAAAAAAAAGACTGCAAATTTGTACTTAAAGCACAATAAAAAAAATTTAAAGTACTGTGTTCAGGTATATTGGGCAAATTTTGCATATTGTTCTGTATTCCCTTTGTAGATTCACATGCACATTAATACATGGGAGCTGGCTAACTGCATCTCTCCCAGCATTTCCCAAACTCACTCAGCGACAGAGCCGTTTTTTCCTAGAGAAATACCTACTGCATCCTATGGAACAACTGTTAAGAAATAGTACTACTGACAACGGTGAACACTGAAAGGTTTTAAGCAGCATGGAAATGTAAGATTTGCATTTTAAGAGACAAGTCTTGGGATAGAAGTAGAGACAGGACTGGAAAAGACCAGTCCCGGGAGACAGAAGTTACTACAAAATTAGAAATACAAAATGGACTTGAACTAAGACCACGAAGAAAGAAAAGAGAGAATTAAGAGGAAATGTTTCTGAATTCACTGAACAGAGTTCAGAGACATGTAATAGCCACATCTCAGTGTAATATATTAACGGAAAAAGAAGCACTGGTGACGCAATGATTAAGCACTCAGTTACTAACTCAAAGGCTGGTGGTTCAAAGCCAGCCAGTAGCTCTATAGAAGTCAAGACCTGGTGACCTGCTTTTTAAAGATTACAGCCTAGAAGGGCCACATAAACTAAAGACTACCTCAGCATTAGACTGCAAGAACCAGATGGTGCCCAGCTACCACCCATGGCTGCCTTTACAGGAAACTAAACATAGTCCGTGATGTAGCAAGAGAAATGTGGGGTACTGACCTTGAACTCTAGTAAAAAGAACACACTTGATAGTCTGATAGATAGGGGGATCCCCAGAAGACATGGCCCCTGGACTCTGTTAGCCCAGAACTGAAACCATTCTTGAAACCAAATCCTCAGACAAAGACTGAACTGCCATGTAAGACACAAAATGATGCTGGTGAAAACAGTATGCTTCATGGCTTAGGTAGATGCAGGAGACTAACTGGTCAGCCCTGTCCAGAGGTGAGATGAGAAGGCATAAGGGGACAGGTGCTGGCTGAATGGAAAAGGAAATACATGGGGTAGAAAAAGAGTGTGCTGCCATAGTATGAAGAGGACAACTAGGGTCACATAATAGGGTCTAAGTTGTTGAATGAGAAACTGACTCAAATCGTAAACTTTCACTTAAAACACAATGAAAGAAATAAAGAATTAAACAACCAACAAGTGATACAGCCTATGAAAACTCTATGGGGATAGTTCTACTTTGTCACATTGATACACTATGAGTCCGTGGCTAATTGGCATACCCAAGCTCCACCTCTCTAAAGAAAATGTTCTGCATACCTCGTGGATGAGTGATGTCTGGGGTCTTAGCAGTAACATTAGCAGAAAATACAGAGAAGGATGACAGATTAAGAAGTTAGGATAGTTACTACTGAAGCAGCTGCTGTTGTTAGGTGCCGTCGAATCGGTTCCGACTCATAGTGACCCTGTGCACAACAGAATGAAAAACTGCCCAGTCTTGTGCCATGTCCACAATTACTTTTTATGCTTAAGCCCACTGTTGTGGCCACTGTGTCAATCCATCTTGTTGAGGGTCTTCCTTTTTTCAATGACCCTCCACTCTACCAAGCACAATGTCCTCCACCAGGGATAGACCCCTCTTCACAACATGTTCAAAGTATGTAAGATGCAGTCTTGCCGTCTTTGCCTCCAAGGAGCACTCCAATTGTACTTTTAGAACAGATTTGTTTTTCTGGCAGTCCATGGTACATTCAACACTCTTCTTCAACACCACAACTCAATGGCATCAATTTTTATGTCTGCTTTGTTCACTGTCCAGCTTTTGTACACCTATGATGGGCTGAAAATACCATGGCTTGGGTGAGGTGAACTTTAGTCTTCAAGGTGCCAGCTTTACTTTTCAATACTTCAAAAACATCCTTTGCAGCACATTTTCCCGGTGCAAAGCATCTTTTGATTTCCTGACTGCAGCTTCCATGGGTGTTGATTTTGGACCCAAGTAAAATGAAATCCTTGACAATGTCAATCCTTTCCCCACTTATGACATTGGTGCTTACTGGTCCAGTTATGAGGAACTTTGTTTTCTTGATGTTAACTTCATCAGTAAGTGTTTCAAATCGTCTTCACTTTCAGCAAGTAAGGTGGTTTCGTCTGCATAATGGAGGTTGTTAATGAGCCATCCTCCGATTCTGATGCCTCGTTCTTCTTCATATTATCCAGCTTCTTGGATTATTTGCTCAGCACACAGACTGACAAGGTACAGTGAAAGAATACAACCCTGACACACACCTTTCCTGACTTTAAACCATGCAGTGTCCTCTTGCTCTGTTTGCACAACTGCCTCTGGATCCATATACACATTCCTTAAGAGCAAATTAACTGTTTTGCATTCCCATTTTACTGTGCAGAAAGGCCTTTTTGCTCTCACCACACCAAAGAAAATTGGAACTAAGAAAAGGACCCTGGATTGGGTGATTAGCTATAGTCTACAGATGGCTAAAAATGACAGAGCTGAGATCAAATCCAAGTATATCTACCTTCAGGGCCCAAGATACACTACTCAAGATATTTCACTAAATGAAACAAAAACTACACAAGAAAAGGGTAAACCAAAATACCAAAAGAAACAAAGTGGTAAATAAGAAGACTAAATATATGTAATGACAATAAACACAAATGAAGGACTTCTCTCATTCACATTAACATGCACACTTCTGGATATGAACCCTGGGGAGGATAGACCCAGAACTGAATCTCAATTTTGCCACTTACTAGCAACATAATTTATTTTACCTCAACCATTCTCAGGGCTTCATCAACATCAATGCAGAAGAAACTCAAAATCTAAATCCTATCCAAATACTTGATAGACCAATTAAGATGTCTCTCTTCTTTCAGATATACTTAAAACTGATCTTCCCTCCAAAACTGACTCTCCATTCCAACTTTAGCACTTTGAGCATATTATCCAAGTCACTACAGTTTAGAATCTTAGAATTACTGAGTCTCTTCCTTCCTTGCCATTCCATATCTCCATTTTTCCTCTGGGACTCTACTACCAGCAGTCTCATATTATGTCATAACATAAAAACTTCCAGTCTCTCTTCACATTCTGCTTTGCTCTGCATGCAAGATTATCTTTACAGTCTCACTGATTTAAAAAAATAGAATAACTGTAACTCATAGATGAATTTCCCAATTAAGTTTTCATACTTAAACTATCATTTCACTGTCTTTTTGAACTACATCCCCAGAGGCCATTGCCCCAAGCCAAGTGCCGTCACTATTACAATAAACTTTTTGTAACAGAGTTTTGTGGGGATTTCTCAGAAGAAAGAAGTGCATTAGAGCTAGTAAAACTTATTTCCTTTCTACTATCCCCTCTGAGACCTCCCATGAGCTTAAAGGATACTGTTAAGTCTCTCCTAAGGAACCATGAACACACAAAACAGTTTTATGGAAAGATTACTCATCACAGAGTAGACTACCACAATAAATGTAAATAACCAAAGTGTCTATCAATAGGGATTAGTTAAAAAATGTACACATATGGCTCATCAAGACAGTGAAACACCACACAATTATTTCTATGACTACTGGAAACACTAGCTAACACTTATTACATGCTTCCTTTGTGCCAGGCACTGTGCTGAACACTTTTTTCAAAACCATTCATACCCTTCTCTTTTAGGGAGTAAAAGCTGGAGCACCCAAATGAAAAAAGCTTAAGATCTTTGTATTGACACAATTTAGCCACATCTATTTTCCTGAGATAGTTTCTACTGTTTTTCTACTTAGTCTCAAATTTTCATACTTGATTCATATTCCTTCTAACTCTGTCTGATCATAAAATTTCCTCTCTAACTAGCTCTATTCTTTCTCTCTGAACCCCACCTACCGAAGTCCAGCTCATTACTTCTTTTTCCTTCAATATTTAAGTTTTCTTATATTACCCATGGAAACTTCTGGTGGCACAGAAGTTAAGTGCTATGACTCCTGACCAAAAGGTCAGCAGTTCAAATCTACCAGGTGCTCCTTGGACACTCTATGGAGCAGTTCTATTCTGACCTACAGGGTCTCTATGAGTCAGAACTGACTCAACGGCACCTAACAAGAACAAAATACCCACACGGTCCTTACTGAATTTCTGTATCCTGAAGAACTTTACGGAGCTTAACCTTGTAATATATGCCACACATACTACCTTATATTGTAGGTTACCTTTTCATAGATAGAAATCTTCTGTTCAAGTAGATGTCATATTTTTACATATTTAACACCTTCACAATGTTTACAGTGAACCAGATCATGTTCTATAAGCTAACCATTGTAACACTCTATGAGACAAATATGTGTGTTAAGCCTACGGAAATATTCCTTCTGTAACATACATTACCTGATTTTATATATACCTTGTTTTCAAAATTTTATAAATATTATCCTAAAAAACAAACACCTTCTGCTTAAGATATATATTTGAGAACAGAATTGAAAGTTTTTACATAATATCAGGATAGCAACAAAGAGTCAAGTGGCTGAAATTTATCTTTACTTCCATCACCCCAATGAGGCATAGTGGAAGCCCCCCGGTGGTGTAGCAGTGAAGTGCTAAAGCTGCTAACCAGAAGGTCGGTAGTGTAAATAGGCCAGGCGCTCCCTGGAAGCTATGAGGCAGTTAGACTCTGTCTTACAGGGTTGCGATCAGCTGGCATCAACCTGACGGCAGTGCTTTTTGTTTTTGTATGAGGCATACTTAAATTGGCAAGACTTACTGAAGTATTATTTGTGTTTATATCACTTAGTTTTGCTCAGTAGTTGCATGACACTACGATGATGGGGGAGGGTAATTCTGGGTAATTTCAGAATCTAATGATTCAGTCACTTCAAAGAAAACCAATCATATGCATATACCAAAAACAATTTCCACACACTCCCAAGAGATTAAAAAAGCTCTGGCATTCCTGTGAAAAATGCCCAATCCACTCTCTGCACCCCACACTGGTGAGTGGCATCTGGGGTCTTAAAAGCTGCCAAGCTGCTATCCGAGGGCACAACAAATGGTCCCAACTCAGCAGGAACGGATGCTCACCGAGGACCAAAATGACATGGGGTAAAGACAACCCAGAAGATAGACAGACCCACATGAGTGGGTGCCTACATCGACTTGGGACTGGAAGAACCGGATGGTGCCCGGCCACCACCAGTGACAGCTGCAATGGAGCTCACAAAGTTGAGTCTCACTGGCAACACAAGAATAAAAAGGGGTACACCCTGAGATCTCCACTAAAAGACCTCAATTGATGGTCCAGTAGTTTTGGGGTTCCCTTGGGAGCATGGCCCCTGGCCCTAATGCTACCCTTGCCCATAAATCATAATGAAGGTCCACTCTTTGGACACGAATGGATTGGACTTGGTGATGCATACAGACCATATATTGGACATACTTTATGGTTCTATATGTCTAAAGGATATCATCCTGCTGACCTCTGGCTGGAGGAAGGAGAATGGGTGGAGAGGAGGGGAAAGGAGACTCTTGGGAGGATGAGACATAAATGGAGCAGAGAATAGTGTACTGTCACCGGACAGGGAGAGCAGTGGAAGCTGCATATGGGTGGGCATGTAAAATTATAAGGTAATGTACATTTTCACTCATATTAAATTAAAAAAAAACAAACAACAAAAAACGTCCAATCCAGTAAGGGGAGGGGAAGAGTGGTGTTAAACCCTATCAATGCACAGATTCTAGAAAAACTGGGAAAAAAAAAAACAATACCTATTCTGCGTCAAGCACTGCTCAGGCTGTATCACTTCATCTTTACAACAACTCAACGAAGTGGGTAATTAGCTTCATTTTACAGTAGGGAACCTGAGACTTAAATAGTGACTCATCCAAGGTCAGACAGAGCTCAGTGCAGAGAGTGGAAGCCTGTCTGACTCCACAGTGATTTACCCACTGCTGCGTTTTTCTAGAACACACACATATTGCTTAACCTAGAACTCCTCAACTTACACACTAAGAGGTCCTGGACACCAACTTACCTCCCAGCACATTCTCCAGATTAGCAAGGATCAAAGTAATTATATATTTTCCACCCTACTGATATAAACTCTGAGATACAGCACCATTACCTGTTCTATTCCCAATGATTTCATTTTCCAAACTTCGAGTGTTTAAAAAAAAACCCTCAGGCTATCTTTGTCATTTGTACCTGATGCTTACTTACCAAATGTCTTTTCTGAAATCATACTGTATCAGTTAAAAAAAAAAAAAAAGGAGGGAAATAATAGGAACAAATTATACATATATCTGCCAAATAAAAGTAGTCTTTAATCAACTTTTTTACTGTTAGCAGGGACACTTGCTGTGTCTGCCAACTGTTGCCAAAATACCTAAAACAGCATTATATAACTATAAGGAACTCGTTGAAAACATAGTACCTGAGTTGTGGACAACTCAAATAATTCTATCTTTATCTAATATCTACTAAGTTTAAAAAACTTTCATGAATAGGTAGGGATTTACTTATGTGTGTAAGTTAAATATTTTTGCTAGAGGCCACTAAAACTGTCTTAGCTTTAAGCTTAAATATTTAAACCATTTATTACAACTTCTAGTCTTAAAGATACAAGAGGATCCATGCACACAATTTATAAAATTAGTCCTCTGTAGTGAGGCAATAAAAACTAGCTATGAGAACACAAAGTTGGTCCCTGAGTACGTCTACATTTCTTAACCTTGAGTTCTAAAAATGTGCCTAATAATCAGTTTAGAATCAAGCAAAAACTTTCAAAAGGACAGCCAAAATCACTTCTATGGAGTACCTCTGGGTCCCTTAGCAGTGCAAACAGTTCACTTGGGTGCTAATGAAAAGGCTGAAAGCTTAAATCCACTCACAGATGCCTCAGAAGAAAGATCTAAATTTACTTTCAAAAAATCAGCCACTGAAAACCTCATGGAGCATGGTTCTACACTGACACACATGGAGTCTCCCTAAGTCGGAATTCACTTGACAGCACATGATTATGGTAATAGTAAGGAGGAGCTGAAAGCCCGAGCAGAAAATGGCAGTCAGGTACAAAATATGAAGATATTATGGATTCACAGCCACAATTCAGACAAATTCTTGTCTTACAGGAAAAAAAAAAAAAAAAAAACACCTTTTCTATGGAGGAGAAAGACTTTACATCTACTTTATAAAGATACTACAATGAATTGCCTGAATCCACACTGATGAACGCTTTGAGCACTACTTAGAAGGTATTTCAGATATTTAAAATATTAATCTTACAAACAAGGAAACCACGATTTTTCAGGTCAGAATCTATGATGCAAATTTTAAACCCAAATCCTCCAATTTGAATGCCAGGTTTTCCCCATGAAGATTTTAAAAAAGAAGGGAGCAGATTTGGCTTAAAAAAAAAAAAATGGTATACCATTATTATTTGCGTGACCTCAGAAATTTAAGGGTCAGGTTCCCCATCTGCCTAACTATCAGTATACTGCCTACTCATGCAATCTTAGAGCAATGCTTTACTAGTTAGTCAAAGGACAGACAGCTATCCTAGACTTTAGGAGCCAGATAGGTAAAATTCCACTAACAGAATTCTAAAACGGAAGACGGCTACAGGTTTTCTGGTTATGAACAATGTTAATTCTTATATAGTCCAAAGGGACAGAAGGCACTTAAATCTGACCACATAATCTCAACATGTGAGTCAATAAGGAAAAACAGGTAAAGGAAATGCAGTGATCATGCAGGAGCAATACAAAGAGGATACACAAAAGACAGGAGGTTGTTGGTGGTTGTGACCTAACTGGTACAAATCATTTAACAACAAAAGGAAGGCAGCTAACTGATGGCTAATATAAAGCAATGTTAGAATAAATTATGAATAACAAGAGGTATGAATAATAAGTAATGTTTGAAACGAAAAGATTAAAGGAGTCCAATACCCCTACTGAATTGCTGGCCTTCACTAAAAGCCTCCTGAAAGCAAGAGAAAGACCTTGCTGATCTTTATATTCCTCCTGTTAGCACAATGCTTGACAAATGCTTGAGCAATTTAACTGCTTAGATTCAGCAGTATTAACCTAATAAACATCAAAGAAAAGCAGCAATTCCCTCACTCCAATTATATTTCTTGTGTGTCAGGTTCACTAAAGTCTCAAATTGGAAGGAATATCAAAGATGGCTTGGGTTTTCTACCCGAGTTCAGGCTTCCTGGGCCAGGTAAAACATACCAAGTTTTCAGGAAGCTTACCTACCAGATAACTCCAAAACTATAATTAACCTAAGGGGAGCTCTGGGAAAAGAAACAATATTGAAACCACAAATCATGGCAAATGCCACCAATTTTTAAATGTAGCAATCTCTTTAAAACAATATACGTTCTCAAAATAATTCATTTGAAAAAGACGAGTGTGCTGTCACAGGGTGAGGTAAGCAGAGATGGCTGCAGAGAAGGGGGTGCTCAGGGTTTTATACAGAAAAGTGACTTGGATTGCAAATTTTCACTTAATCACAATAAAAAAAAATTTAAATTCATTTGAAATTAATCTCAGTATTTACCTTTTTTGACTGAGTTACCATGAAACAAATTAAGCACCAAATATTCAGTCAACAGCAAACACTGAACACTCATGTGTCCAGTTACTGTGTGAGGTACTCTGCATATTATGGTTCTCTATCCAATACACATAAAAGCTCTTTAAGAGAGGTTGCGGTTGTAATCAGGTACCACTGAGTTGCTTCCAACTTATAGCAACTCTATGCTATGCACACCAGACTGAGACACTGCCTGGTCCTGCTCCATCCTCAAAATTACTGTTAGGCTTGAACCTATTGCTGCAGTCACTGGGTCAACCCATCCCATTTAGGGTCTTCTTTCTTGCTGATCCTTTAATTCACCAAGTGTGATGCCTTCTAGGGACTGGCCCCACCTGATAACATATCCCAAGTATATGAGACCAAGTCTTGCCATCCTTGATTCTTAGGAGCATTCTGGTTGTACTTTCTCCAAGACAGATATGTTGCTTCTTCTGGCAGCCTATGTAATTCAAATCATTTTCAATTCTTCATTGATTTTCTGTATTCATTGGAGGTAGTTCTGTCTTACAGATAAGAATTCGACTTACTACATTAAAATAACCTGCCAAGATCATGATGTCTATGAAATGGAAGTCAGAATTCAAACCAAAGTCTAACTTCAAAGTCTTTCCTTTTTCCACATCATATGGCCTCTTTATAGAACCACTTGTCTGCTGCAAACATTTGATAAAAGATCTCATGATATCCCCTTTGGGCAAGGCTTGATGTGGCTAGGGTGAAAAAAGTCAGGACACTAGTAGTGCTGGAATAACAGCTTTCACTAAAAGATTGTATCTACCTGGTAAGTGATTCACAGCAGACAGTCTTAAATGTTGTCTGCATCGCTATTAACAATTGAATTCTCATACAAAGGGCAAGAGGAAGGGAGGGACTGTGGCCCATGCTTAGTCTGAAAAAGTCCCATCCTAAGATTCTATATTCCTCAAGATTAATGCACCTCTAGTCACGCACTGGAAATACAGGTGGCTAGTGGTTAAGTGCCAAGGCTGCTAATCCAAAGGTCAGCAGTTCAAATTCGACAAGTGCTCCTTGGAAATCCTATGGGGGCAGTTCTTTTCTGTCTTACAGGGTCACTATGAATCGGAATTGACTCGATGGCGGTGAGTTTAGAGTTTCTGAGTCATTCAACAGGCTGCTAACTGAAAGGTTTGTGGTTCAAAAGCACAAGCTGCTCCACAGAAGAAAAATATAGCATTCTGCTCTTGCAAAGATATTAAAGCTTTCGAAATCCTCTGGGTAAGTTCTACTGTCCTACAGGGTCACTATGAACGGGAACTGACTTCACAGCAGCAAGTCTGGCTTGGTCTCGTACCAGTGCACCATAGTGAGACTTGCTGCAGAATTCTGTACTTGGCCCTCTCCCCTTTCCTTTAATGTCTCTAGTAATAATCTGATGAGAACACTGAATTCACAACAAATTTTTAGATGGTAAAGTTAAAATGGGTAGTCAATCCAGGCAGTGAGGATCATGACTTACTTTTCTTTGCATGCCCAGAATGCAACCCAGTATCTGACTCAAAGGAGCTCAATCAATGTTCCCTGAATCACAATCAATATTTAAAAGGGCAGTAACAGCCATAATTGTTGGAGCAAGTTTAGTACGATCAAGGATCAAAAATATTAGGGATAAAAAATTTTTTTAAATAGTAAAAACTGTAAAATCACAGAACTTGAGGGATCTAATCATTTTTAAAAAATTGAGACTAAGATGCTTTAATTGACAGCAAGCCCAGTATTAATTCACGTGACAGCTGTCCCCAGAGCTCACAGAATCTTTTCTAACTTCATCATTAGAAAAGGATTCTCAATAGAGATGATAGTCTACACTTCCCCTGCTCCCTTCAAACCAAACAGGAAATCGTTGCAGTGCATCAGTGCAATGATCTCAGTGCATCAAACTTTAAGGAAAGAGAAACAACTAAATAGTGAGAGTCTGGAAGAGATGTATCAAAATGAAAAAGGATTTAAAATAACGTTGCAAAAGATTCAGCTAAAGGAACCAGAGGTGTATACCCAACAAAAGACAAGACTCAAGTGGATGTGATAGCTCTCTTCAACTATCAGAAGAGATGTCACGTGAAGAACAAGATTCAGAAGGCAGAATTAGTACTAGAAAGTATAGAGAAACATTCTGGCTTTACACGTGGAAAAATGCATATGAAATTAGACCTGTCTAAAAATGAAATGGGCCACCTCAAGACAGAATGTTTCCACTTTCTCTTACCAGTTTGGAAACTCTGGCAGCACAGTAGGTTAAGTGCTACACCTGCTAACCAAAAGGTTGGCAGTTCAAATCAGCCTGGCACTCCCTGGAAACTCTATGGGGCTCTTCTACTCTGACCTACAGGGTTGTTATGAGTTGGACCCAACTCGACAGCAGTAGGTTTTTGGTTTTGGTTATCAGTTCATCTTACTCCAAGATGTTCAAACAAAAGTAGACAGTCACTTAACTGGAATATTAAATAAAAGACTGAAGTACTGAAGCATGTTTTATACCAGGTTCCTGCCAGTGCTAAGATTCTCTGAAATATAAATGCTGAGAATATATTTCTCTTACAAAAATGGGTAGTTTTGTTGATGAGACTGTCACCTGATACATGATATACTTACAGATCTCCTCCTCCATTGGGAAACGAAAAACATACAAGGTTGACTTACTAGTCAAATTTCCCTGTGGGAAATAAAAAAGTTAGGAAAGATGGGATGAACTAATCTGTAAAAGAAAGAATTTACATGCAGTACTGTTTCTGTATATTGGTATGCTACAAAGTCCTCTATTCTGTAATATACACCAGACACTGTGATGAAAATTAGGACTACTTGCTTTTGATACTGGAGATCTACCATAACTTCACCCTCTCAGAGAGACTGTAGCAACTTCTCTTAGATGCTTAAAATCTTTTAGCATGTATTTAGCTTCCACGATGTTTTCGAAAGTTACTAGTGTAATTTTTATGTTGAAAGGCTAAATTTTGATTAGAAAAAAAATTTAACTGAATTACAATGGCTTTCTTTATTTTAAATCTGTAACACAAAGGAAAACTCTAAATGAGTTATCAGTATCCAGAGACTGTGATTATCCGCTCAAAATCTAAAGCCCTACCTGGGTTCAAAGCTGAGCTTGGATGACCACTTAAAGCACCATGACTTGGGGCTTTACCACCACCAGCAAATTATTCAATTTAAGTCTGTTTCCTCATCTGTAAAATGGTGCTGATATAACTATGCATCTCATAGGCTACTGAAAAAAGTACTTAGCACAATAAGAACTCATTAAATTTTAGCTACTGTTACTTCACCTAAATAACTATGTAAACATCCAAATGATCACAGGCATTTATCCTACAAATTTCCTTGACCCAAAACATAGGCTCTCACTAGTGACATTCAACAATGACCAAAACCCTCTGCCATGAAGCTGATTCCAATCCTTAGCGATCCCATAGGGTTTCTGTGGCTGTACATCTCTATGGAAGCTGACGGCCAAATCTTTCTCCCAAAGAGTCACAGGTAGTTTCAAACCACCATCCTTTTGTTACCAGTTTTAAACACTGCACTACCTAAAACCCACTGCCATCGAGTTGATTTCGACCCACAGCAACTCTACAAAGCAGAGTAAAACTGCCCCATAGAGTTTCCATAGCAGGCACAGTGGATTCTAGGCAACCTTTTGGTTAGCAAGATGTAGCTTAATTAAACACTACATCACCAGGGTTGTCACCAGGGTTGCCACCGCGTATCAGAACTCCTTGAATTTGTAAACATCCAAATGATAATAGGTATCTACCCTACAAATTTCCTTGGATCCAAAACACAAGGTTTTCATTGGTGACATTCAACAATGAGTATAAATGACTGAAATTTTATACATGCTCTCTTACAGTATTTAATTTAAAAAATGCAGTTTTCTCACATTTAGTTTTGAGATACTATGTTTTACACAGGAAGAGCAAAAACAGGAGTAAAAATAGAACATGGAATCAGAACCTGAGCATCTTTGTAAATTCTAGACTCAGGAGTTTAATAATAGCACGAAACATCAAATGTCACAATTAGGAGGCTGGGCATTCTATTAAGTAGTGTCCATGTTCTTGTACACTACAATGTCACAAAGATCTAATGTACTTTCAGAGTAGTAACAAAACAGACCAATAACTTAGACACGGCAGGGTGCAAGTGCTTTCATATGTATTTGTACTGACAGCTGTTCAATCAGGTAAGCACTAAGTTTATTATTATCCCCACTTTAACAAAGAAACTCAGGCATCGCGTGGTTAAGCAACTTACCCAAGGTCAAACAGCTAATTAAATGACGGAAGTGAAGTTTGAACCCACACAAACAACAAAAAAAACCAATCCACTGCCATTGAGTCAATTCCGATTCATAGAGACCCTCGAGAGTCAGGCTAAGTGTCCAAGAGACTCCACTGCCTCTGGCTAAAATTATCATGCTGGAATAATAGAATCTCTCTTCGAACACACGTGAACCGATGGGGTGGAGGATTATAACTCATATGCCTGACTTCACTCCCCATTAACATTCGCATTTCAACACTTTCCTAACTATAATGTAAGTATAAAAGAAAACCAGCCCTATGTTACAGATAAAGGAAATAAACAGCATCAGCAACTAAGCTTTATTTGGGGGACCAATTGTGCCAAGTATTTACATGACGTTTCCATGTGAGTCGGCCTACCTCGCAGAACATAGGTGACCCACGCCAGGCAGCAATGAAACTAACTGCGTAATCCACACCAGCAAGCGGTCATTTCAAAAACCCTCCTGAGATGACTGTTTTGCCAATCAGAACATTACTTGAAGACAGGACAAAATGGAACTTGCACAAACACTTAGTCATCAGTAAGCGCTTAAGTTACAAATCACCTAGTTTGCAAAATCCAACCCGCAGATAAATTCCTAATTCCAAAAGAGAGAAAGAAGGCTGACACTCAATGGCTGAAGGGTGAAGGCACCTAGGGGCCAAGCGGAAGCACATCAAAGGGGAAAAACCAGCCCACCGGTGGGAACTCCACGACCTGCGCAATCACCACAGGGGGCACTGGGGACTTTTCGGGGCCCCTGTACTCCCCTCCCAACAGCCTGTCCTCACACCTACAAGCCGCTCTGACCCTGCGGTCCTCAGGGCCAGTACAGGAAAGGCAATCCAAAGGCAGCGGTGACAGGCCTGAGATTCGCGAACGCAGCTCTAGTGGGCCAGGGCGGCACAGCCCTCGCAGCCCCGCGGCCGCCCAGGCGCCACGTCCGGCTCCCCGGGACCGCCTGCCGTCGCCTCCACCACGGCCCGCCCTCCTGGGGTCCGCACCTGCAGAGTGGTGATGTGCTTGTCGTTGAACTTGTTCTCGCAGTAGCGCAACACCAGCGACGTCTTCCCCACGCAGCCTTCCCCTAGCAGCACCACCTTGAACGAGTAGGCTCGACCAGCCGCCGCCCCGCCGCCGGCAGCAGCCATCCCGTCGCTTCCCGGCCGCCGGAGCCCTAGAACCGAGTTGCCCACAGCCTCGGCAGAACCCTCACAGAAGAGGCCGGCGCAGCCCACTGCGCGCTGGCCCTGCCAACTCCCGGCGCCGTCTCCGCTCCCTCCTCGGCGGGAGGCCTGGAAGAACCGAGGGCAAATCCGAGAATGAAGAGCCCTACTGCCCACGACAGGAGCCGAAGGAAAGGCGACAGCGTTCCTCCTCCGCCTCCCTCTAATGGCGTCTCCTTCCTCCTACGTCACACTTGGCGTCACGTGACCGCCGCGGCCCAGGGCGGCCCAGGGGACCCGGGTAGAAGACGCTGCTGGACGTGGGCGGGGCTTCGGGAGCTTCTTCCGAAGCGGAGTTCCGAGTGAGTCGAGCTCCTTCAGAGGGTCTTCTTCCTGCCGTACACCACCACCCTGCAGTGCTAGGGACCTTTGGGAGTAAGGAATCAGTCGTTTGAGGCAAGTCTAGGTGGAATGTTGAAATGCAAAACCACATCGTTCTTGCACTAGCAGTATTCACAAGGCTAAAAATCTCTCACACTAGGGGTCACTGTAAGCCATCTCTGCCAAAACCAATCAAACCCACTGCCGTCGAGTCAATTCCACCGGACAGCGACCCTATAAGACAGGGTAGAACTGCCCGCATAAGGTTTCCAAGGAGCGCCTGACAGATTTGAACCGGCGACCCTTGGGTTAGCAACTGTAAGTGCCCTTCAATCGCTTCTCTGTAAGATCCTAAATCATACTTATTGGACTTCTTTCAGTTTTCCAGACCGCCAGGTTTCCTACGTGTTTTCCAGGTCTCTTCTTAAATCCGAAAGGCTTTCTTTCCTCACCACCCAAACCCATCCCTTTTTTTCCTGCCCACCATTAATGTATTTCATAACACTGGTACTTTCCCTGACCATCCAGTCACATTCCATTCCCACTTGCCCTCCCCGCCCCCCACCCCCCAGGATATTTCAGTACCCTGGCACTTCCCCTGACCGCCTCGTCCCAGTCGCCCTCCCTCCTGTCCGCCCCCCTAACGTATTTCATAACACCAGTACTAGCTTTGAAACCCTAGTGGCTCAGTGGCTTAAGTGCTACGTCTGCTAGCCAAAAAAAGTCGGCAGTTCAAATCCGCCAGGAGTTCCTTGGAAACCCTGTGGGGCCAGACCAACTCGATGGCAGCGGATTTGGGGTAATTCTGGCTTTGTCAGCGCTTCCCATATTTCACTGAAATTATTTTCATTTGATTTACGTTTGTTAAGACTTCCTCACCCCTGAATTCCCAGTCCTCAGGCCAGATAACCTAATCAAACCAGTTGCCATCTACTTCTATCACAAGCAGTTACCATGTGGCACATTAAAAAAACAAAACAAAAAGCCGTTCTGGTCCTGTCGACTCCACTCCTAGCAACCCTATAGGACAGAGAAGAACTGTCCCACAGGGTTTCCAAAGAAAGCCGGTGAATTCTAACTGATGATCTTTTGGTCTTACCTACTGTGGTACTAAAGCTCCATAGCACATGATAGGCACTCTATAAGCGTTTGCGAATGAGTGGTAAATGATATGTCTTAAACCAGTATGCCTTAGTTCCTCGTTTTTAGTGCCTTCTGTAAAGCTTCTGTGTTTCCACATTGACTCCACCTCAATGAAATTGCCTTCACTGTTGCTTATTTTTACTCATCTGTCTCCCATTTCTTTTATGAAATCTACTCTTTCAAGAAATCACGTTGGTGTTTCTCACACTTTGCAACTAGAAATCTGATATTCTCTCTCATCGGTCTGCTTTTGCACCTCAGACTAGGCTTTAAAAGAACAAGAAAACAGCCTGTTCTTCCATTCACAAATATTTGAGTTTGCCCATCATATGGCAGGCACTATGCCGAAAACCTGGTCAAGCAGTGGTTAAGAGCTACAGCTGTTAACCAAAATATCAGCGGTTGAAACCCACCAGGTGCTCCTTGGAAATCCTATAACATAGTTCTACTCCATCCTATAGATTCACTGTGAGTCAGAATCAACTTGATAGCAGTGGTTCTGGGGTGCTGAATAATGTTTGGAAGTTTGAATCTACCCAGAGGCACCTCGGCGGAAAAACCTGATGACCTACTTCTGAAAAATCATCCATCGAATACTCCATGGAGTATTCGACAGACATAGGTACTCTGACAGACATAGGATCACCATGAGTCCAGGTCCACTGGATCATGACTGGTTTTGGAGTCCCCCAGTGGTACAAATGTTTAACGTGCTTAGCTGCTAACAGAAAGGTTGGAGGCTTGCGTCCACACACAGGTGCCTCAGAAGAAAGTTCTGCTAATCTACTTCTGAAAAATTAGCCATTAAAAACCTATGGAGTCGTGATCGCCAAAGAGTGTTAACAACCTAAATGTCCATCAACAGGTGAATGGATAAACAGTATTTGGTACACACACACACTGAAATACTCTTCAGCCAGTAGGTGAAATGAAGTCTTGATACATGCCACAACATAGATGGAGCTTAAATACATTATGCTGAATGAAATAAGTCAATCACAAGTGGACAAATATTGTATGATCTCACTTACATAAGAAGATAAGAAAAGACAAATATATAGAGAACAAAGCTTATTAGTGGTTTCCAGGGGCAGGAAGGAAGGAAAAAGGGGGAGGAGGGGCTCTTGCTCGTGGAGTACTGCGTTTTGGTTTATGGTAACAGAAATATAACTTTGATTAAGGGTAGGGTTGCATAGCTAATTATTGTAAATGCGGTCAATAAGTTGTACAGCTGTAAACAGTTAAATTGTCAAAAGTTGTATGATGCATATGTTTGTAACAATTACAAAAAACCCAAGTAGATCCCAAAGTTCATTATGTATAACCAAAAACCTCATGGAATTTGGTTCCTTAGTTTGGAAACTTAGTGTCATAGTTTCATGGGACATTCCAGTTAATAGACCTAATAGCATGTTTAGTGCTTCTTTTCTACCTCCTAGCTCAATGTGCAGTGCCTGGGGTCTTAAAAGCTTGCAAGTGACCACCCAAGTCACAATACTTGGTCTCTATTCACCTGGAGCAAGAGAAGAAAAAGGAGAGTCAGGAACAGGAGGGCGAAATAGACTGTGTGGTTAAATGCCTCCATGAAAAACCTGCCTTCTGTGCCGTGACACCAGAACTGGATGGTGCCCAGCTATCATTACATAACATTTTGATAAAAGATTCCACAGAAAAATTCTGATCAAAAGTGGCAAAAATGAACAACAGAATTTCAGTTTCTCATGGGACTCAACTTTCTGGGGCCATCAAGGCTGGATGAACCCCTGAAACTATTGCCTTGAGATGATCTTTAGCCCTTAAATCAAAAAATATCCCCTGATGTCTGATGTCTTCTAAAAACTAAACAATAGTATAGCTTAACAAGTAAAAATAGTCTGCCTTGAGCATTGTACTCTTAAGAACTGTCATTGTGGGATCAAATGGAAAATAGAAACTGAAAGAGTTAGATAGAAACCTTAGGAGGCAGTGAGTTTGTGTTAATGGGGAAGGAACAACGCAGAAAAGGAGGGCAAGAATGATTACACAACTCCAAGAATATAACCAATATCATTGTATTGTACATGTTGAAATTGTTGAATAGGTGTTCTGTTGTATATATTCTTAACAACAAAACAAATTATTTTTCAATGGCATAAAAACAACAGCTCTATTCTCATACATGTAGGTTTGCCATGAGTTGGAACCAAAGTGATAGAAACTGGTATTGAACAAGTCTTTGTTCTCAAGGAGCTTACATTTTAGCAGGGGAGACCCAAACCCAAACCAAACCCACTGCAGTCAGGTCGATTCCAACTCAAAGTGAGATCCTGTAGATCAGAGTAGAATTGCTCCCAAAAAGTTTCCAAGGAGCTTCTGGCAGATTTAAACTACAGATCTTTTGGTTAGCAAATGTAGCACTTAACCACTTACACCCCCAAGGTTTCCAGCTGGAGAAACACAGTTATACAGTGAATGCTTTCATCACCTCATGATAAAACAGTTTGGAGTATTTTGCATATTGGTACCTGTCATGGATTGAATTGTGTTCCCAAAAAAATCTGTCACAATTTGGCTGGGCCATAATTCCTTGTACTGTGAGATGTTTCTCCATGATGGAATTCCTGCCTTTATGATGTTAATGAGGGTGAATGGGTGCAGTTGTGTTGATAGAGCAGGATTCAGAGTGTAAATTTGTTTTGTGCCTTGAGGTGGTCTCTTGAGGTATAAAAGAAAGAAACTAGCAGAGACATTTGGGGACCTTCTACCACCAAAAAAGCAGTTCCAGGAGTTCAGCATGTCCTTTGGAAAGAACCAGGGTCCCTGTGCCTCAAAAACTTCCAATCCAGGGAAAGATGGACAACAGGGACCTTCCTCCACTGCCAGCAGAGAAAGCCTTCCCCTGGAGCTGACACACTGAATTTGGACTTTTAGCTTACTGAAATGTGACAAATAGAATTACTCTTTTTAAAGTCATCCACTTGTGGTATTTCTGTTAGAACAGCACTAGCTGACTAAAACAGGACCCAGATAGTTTAGAGTGCCAGAGAAGTCTTCCTGGAGAAAGTGACTGTGGGTAGAACACAGGAGGAAAGCTTTGCAAGCAGAGAAGACAGCGTGTCCAATGGCCTTGAAGTAGGGAGGAACATGTAAAATTGAGGAACTGAAAAAAGGCCTGTGTGACAAAAACACAAGAATGTAACTCCAGATGATACTGGTGAGGGATCCAGGGGGAAGCCTAAAAGAACCCTCAGGCAAATGAAAGGTTTTAATAAAGGGGATTCACATGATCAGGTCTGCATTTTCAAAAGATTATTCTGTAATTTGAAAAATGAATTAGAAAGGATAACAATACTTAGATTTACTTACAGTCACCCTGTTTTTGTAGAATATTCACCTGAATGTGGTATCTCTGGGTATATTATGCACATCTTTCCTCTGCATTCTTCCTCAGGGACTTTGCACAGTCATGAGCACTTCGGAATTAGAACAGACTTTGAGGGGGCCCCACCCCATTGTGCATTCTGAATTCTTCCTCACTTTAGAATGAAATCTGCCTCTTTCTAATGGCCTGCAATTAATGATTCCTGATCGAACCTGCTTGGCATGTATTTAATTCATATTTTCTGGGAGAGTTCTTTACACCTGTCAAACAAGCTATATGATCACCCTTTAAACTCTTCTTTTACAAGTCATCATAACTAATCCTTTCAGCTACTGTTCAAATAATGCAGATGCCAGGCCACTGAACAGACTAGCCTCTTTAGGACCTCTGTACAATACTTTATATTTATTCTTGAGAAAAACAAATTTTTAATTTTAAAAGAAAATAAATTTTTTATTGTACTTTAGATAAAAATTTAAAGACAAAGTAGCTTCTCATTGTTTTGTGACACTGGTTACTAATCCCATGACATGTCAGCACTCCCTTCTCAACCTTGGATTCCCTATTAGCAACTTTCATGTTCCTTCCTGCCTTTTAGTCCTTGCCCCTTTTAGTCTTGTTTTGTTTCATGTGCCTGTCCGATCTTCGACTGAAATGTGAACTTCAAGAATGGCTTCATTAGTCAGCTAGTGCTGCTCTAACAGAAATACCACATAGTGGGTGGCTTTATCAAAGACAAGTTCATTCTTACACCATCCAGTAGATTACAAGTCCACAATCAGAGAGATTGTAGCTCTCCTACATCATTGGGGGAATTGCAAAATGCTTTCCTCTTTGGAAAGCAATTTGGTGCTTCATTACAAAGCTAGAAATAGAAATAACATTTGATCAAGTAATCCCACTGCTCAGAATATATCCCACAGAAATAAAGGCAGTCACATGAACACAAACATGCATGTGAAATGTTTATTGCAGCACTGTCCACAACAGCAAAAAGAAGGAATCAACCTAGTTGCCCATCAACAGATTAATGAATAAATAAACTATGGTACATATATTCAATGGAACACTATGCAATGATAAAGAACAATGACAATTTTAGGAATCATCTCATAACCTGGTTTCAGTTGAAGACCTGTGCTGAGTGAAATCAGTCAGTAGCTGCTTTAGTCAGCTAGGCTGCTCTAACAGAAATACCACAGAGTGGATGGCTTTAACAAAGAAAGATTTATTCTTACACAGTCCGGTAGGTTGCAAGTCCATATTCAGGGTGTCCGCTCCAGGGAAAGACTTTCCCCTTGACGGCTCTGGAGGAAAGTCCGGTGTTGCATCAGTCATTGTCCAGGGAGTGTCCTAACGCAAGAACCTCTGGTCTGAACGACGCGCTCTGCTCCCAGTGCTGCTTGCTTGATGGTAGCGAGGTTCTCAAATTGTCCTTGTTTCTTTTTCCTTTTATTCCTTGCAAGCTAAAAGCATTAAGGGTGGGGCAAGCCAGACTCCAGGGAAACTTCCCCCATAGCAGGAATTCACAGCCCCACCCTAATCCTTTAACATACAGGTTAGCAAAACCACACAATGGAGGACATTTCCAAGATACTGGGAACCATATCCCAGCCACATGGCTGCACACATTTTTGGGGGGACACAATTCAAACCATGACAGTAGCAAAAGGACAATGTCATATGAGCCCCCGGCTATAAGGATTTAAAATAGACTTATGCACAAACAAAGACTCATTGATGGCTACAAGGGTAGGAAGTGAAGTTGAGAGTTAGCCATAGATAGTTGATAAAAATTTGGTTAGGTGAAAGCAGTGACAGCACACAGTAAAGAGTAGAACAACTTGACTGGACTTCACCATAAACTGAAACGTTTTCTAACTCAACCCAATATTTCAAAGCATAGAGTAGCAGAGACAGAGGTCTGGAGACCATGTATTCAGGGGACATCGAGGCCAATTGGCATAATTAGTATATCACTAAGAGAGTTGTCTGCACCCTGTATTGGTGAGTGGCATCTGGGGTCTCAAAATCTAGCAAACTGCCATCTGAGGAACACCAAATAGTCCCAACTCATCTGGAACAGATGATCACTGGGAACAACAAAGATACCAGGAAAAAAGAGCCCAGGAGATAGAAGTATCCATAGAAATGAGAGACAATATCAACGTGAGTCCAGAAGAACCAGTTGGTCCCCCCACTACCAAAGACAACCATGACTGGGGACACAATGTAGAGTTCCTGAGGCAACACAAGAAAAAGAGGTGTGCAGCCCAAGAACTCCACTGAAAGACCTGAAATGATGGTCTGACAGCCTGGAGGATCCCCTGGGAACATGGTTCCTAGACCTGTTTTGTCCCTGACTGGAAACCAGTATTGTGGTGAACTCTTCAGACAAGAATAGACTGGACTTGGGGACACAATGTGACCATATGGTGTGCGTACTTCATGGTTCTGTGCATTTATAGGAGGCTGTCTTACTGTTCTCCTTTCTAGATGGGAAGGAAGGGGAGACAGATGCTTGTTAAGAGCATGCTAGAAGTATAGACTGAAAAGGAAGAATGTGCTGTCACTGGGTGGGAAGAGCAGAGGGAGCTGCAGATAGGTGGGTGCCGAGGCCTGTCACCCACAAAGTCCTCTGTGAACAAAGTTACAAGCCTATGTGATGGCGGGCGGAGGCATCTCACCTGTGACATATTCCTGGCTGTACTCTCCTTGATAATATTTTGCAACCTAATCAAACCTTCCTCAAAAATACCCTCTTATCTCCTGGCACAAGGATCAAAGAAGAAGAGTTTTACAACCCCCTCGGCTTAATGAATTCCGACACAGCACACCCAGCCTGGGAATACTGAGGCTGGCCTGGCTCCGCTGCCTTCCCCCATCTGCACTTCCCCCTCCACATGTGAAATGCAAGATTGCAGAAAAGCCCTGGGAAGCTCCCCAGGGATGACACCACACACAACCTTTCCACTCCCTACATCAGGAAGACAGATAGGCTTCCAAGTTTATTATAATTTAGTATGGCAAATAGACAAATACTAAAGAAATACCCTTCTTAGAACAGCTTGAGAGAGGCTTAGAGTGGGGGACGGTGGGTGCTTACTTCCCCACAGGAAGAGATAAAAAAGAGCAAAGAAGGAACAAATAGAGACAGCTAGATTAACTTTTAAGATGAATCTACCCTTTCTTCCTGCACCTTTGACCTTGAGGCATGGATAGAACTGATTGAGCTAAAAGTATAGCTTTATTTTCACTGTTGATTATAATCACAATATATTTGTCTTGGGCCATTACCTAAAAGGCCCTAATGATTAACATGAAAAAAGACCACAATGTATCAGTTCTTTACTAGCTAACAGAGAGGACCCTAATAATTAACATGAAGAGAGACCATGAGGTATCAACTCCTTACTAACCAATAGCTTAAGTGGTCAAAGAGCAGTTACCTCATTGATTATAAAAAAAAAAAAAAAAAAGAAAGACAGGCCTTGACAGACTGCTAGTCTTCAGATTCCTGGTTGCCTCAGTCTCATTCTTTCGCTGACGCCGCCCCTCCCTCGTGATCCCAGACTCTGCGGAGGCTGGCTCCCGGCAGGTGGGCAAAACTGATTTAGATTGCATACTTCCACTTAATGGCAATTAAAAAAAAAAAAAAAATCTGCTCCAGTTGAATTGCTTTCCCTCTGTCAACTCTGGAGGAAAGTCCTTGTGTTGCATCAGTCTTTGGCACAGGAATCAGTCTTTGGCACAGGATGCCCTCCACTCCTGATGCTGCTTTCTTGATGGTGTGAGGTTCCCAATTTTCTGCTTGCTTCCCTTTCCTTTTGTCTCTTGTAAAATAAAAGAATAAAAGGTGGTACAAACCACACTCCAGGGAAACTCCCTTTACACTGGAGCAGGGAGATGACTTTAGGAAGGGATTTACAGTCTCACCCTAATCCTCTTTAACATACAACATAGGAAAATCACAAAATGGAGGACAATCATAGAATATTGGGAATTGTGGCCAGCCAAATGGCTCCACGTATTTTGGGGGGCAGGCACTGTTCAATGCATGACAATTACTGAGGTAAAAGGATGTCCACGGGTCATGCTTTCAGGGTTTCTCCAGTCTTTGTCATATCCATAAGACTAGTCTTGTTTGGTAACTTAGAATCTTGTTCTACATTGTTCTCCAATTCCACCCAGGACCCTCCACCGTGATCCCTGTCAGAGCAGTTGGCAGTAGTAGCCCTGCAACATCTGGTTACACTAGGGTCAGTGCGATGGAAGTATATCCTTTGGGAGGGTCTGGGTCCCTGCACCTCTGTCCTGTAGGCTCCATTAGTCCATTGAACTAATTAAAAGAAGATTTTTTATAATTAATTAAATTAATTTTATTATGACTGAGTGAAAATGTACATTCCTGTATAAATTTACATGCCCACCTATATGCAATTTCCACTGCTCTCCCTGCCCGGTGACAGCACACTATTCCTCTCTGCTCCATACATGTCTCATCCTCCCAACGTCTCCTTTCCCCTCCTCTTCACCCACTCTCCTTCCTCCAGCCAGAGGTCAGCAGGATGATATCCTATAGAAGCACAGAACCATAAAGTGCATCCAACATATGGTCACTCTGCATCGCCAAGTCCAATCCATTCATGTCTGAAGAGTGGACCTTCATTATGATTTATGAGCAAGGGCAGCATCAGGACCAGGGGCCATGCTCTCAGGGGAACCCCAAAACCGCTGGACCATCAATTGGGGTCTTTTAGTGCAGATCTCAACCCCTTTTTATTCTTGTGTTGCCAGTGAGACTCAACTTAGTGAGCTCCATCACTGCTATCAGTGGTGGTGGCCGGGCATCATCTGGTTCTTCCGATCCCAAGTCGATGTAGGCACCCACTCATGTGGGTCTCTCTATCTTCTGGGTTGTCTTTACCTCATGTCATTTTGGTCCTCGGTGAGCATCCGTTCCTGCTGAGTTGGGACCATCTACTGTGCCCTCGGATGGCAGGTTGGCAGCTTTTAAGACCCCAGACATCACTCACCAGTGTGGGGTGCAGAGAACCCTCTTAGCAAAATGCTAGTTGTGCCAACTGGCCTCGATTTCACCTAAGAGCATGGTCCCCTGCCCCCTGCCCCCTGCCCCAACTACTCTATCCTTGCAAAATTGGGTTAAGATGGAAGGAGTATTCAAGTTATGCTGAAGTCCACTTAATATTGTTCTTGTTTCTAATGTGTGCTATCACCGACTTCACCCAACCAGATTTCTAGCAACTATCTAAACCCTCCGCTCCTCACCCTCCCTCCCTCCCCTCCCTTGCAGCTGTCAGAGAGTCTTTTCTTCTATACATAAGTCTGTTTTTGAGATCTTATCGTAGGGTTCTCATACAACATTTGTCCTTCTGTCACTGACTACTTTCACTCAACATAATGTCTTTCAGTTGAAACCAGGTTAGGAGATGTTTCCTGGAATCATCATTATTCTTTATCATTCGTAGTGCTCCATTGAGTATATATACCATAGTTTACCTATCCATTCTTCTGTTGTTGGGCATCTGGGTTGATTCCTTCTTTTTGCTATTGTGGACTGTGCTGCGATAAACATTCTCATGCATGTGTCTGATGGTGTGAAAGGCCTTGATTCTGTAGGATATATTCCAAGTAGTGGAATTACTGGGTCAAATGGTATATTGATATCCATTTTTTTAAGGAAGTGCCAGATTGCTTTCCAAAGAGGCTGGACCATTTTGCAACCCCACCAACAGTGTAGAAGAGTTCCACTTTCTCCACAGCCTCTCCAGCATTTGTTGTTTTGTGTTTTTTGGATCATGGCCAACCTTGTTGGGGTGAGATGTTATCTCATTGTAGTCTTGATTTGAATTTCTAAAAGAAGATAATTTTTAAGGTAAAAAGAATTTTACAAGTTAATCTTAGACTGGTACTTAAGGAAAATATTGCAAATATTCTTACAACATGGTACATCAGTTTGGCATAGTCTTGAGCACAGAACAGGTAAGTCTAGATGTGACCTGTGGTAGGTTAATGATGATCCCCGGAGATATCAGGGCTTAATCTCTGGAACCTATTACCTTATTTAAAAACAGTCTTTGAAGCTGTGATTAAATGAAAGCTCTTAAAATGGGGAAATTATCCTGGCTTGGAGCCCTGGTGGCACAGAGGTTGAAGTGCTTGGTTGCTAACCAAAAGGTAAATGGTTCAAATTTAACAGGCCCTCCAGGGAAGAAAGATGTGGCAGTCTGCTTCCATAAAGATCACAGCTTTGGAAACCCTATGTGGTGGTAAATACAAGCATCTAACAAAGGTCCCTTAGGTTATTAAGCTGCTTTCCAATCCTCTGCCTCAACTGTTACCCTCAGACCTGATTAGAAGGTCTGCGTTCTTCTTTCACCAAGGAAGTAAAATTGATTAAAACCTCTGGGAGAGACTGTGAAATTTTGAGTAACTTACATTGTTTGGTAAGACATAATGAAACCTTAGGATGTAATGAAATCTTGTAACTCCTGACTACTGTTCTGTAACAAATATCAATCCCTTTGAATTCTGGCTATAAAAACCACTGGAAAGTCACCCAAATGGGACAGTTTTTTGGAGAAGCTATTTTTGCTGTCCCACTGATTTGCTGGCATTCTGCAAATTAAATGTTCCTTGAACCCTACACTGTCTCTGAATTTTTGGCTACAGTGATAGGTGAAACAAATTTGCTCTAGTTTGGCAGCAATGGGGGCAGTTCTGCTCTGTCCTATAGAGTCACCTGAGTCAGTGTGTTGATTTTTGTTTGATATCCTAGTGTCATGGATTGAACTGTATTCCCCCCAAATCTGTAGCAACTTGGCTGGAGACCGTGATTCCTGGTATTGTGTGATGTCCTTCCTTTTGTAAATCCTTCCTCTATAATAATGTTAATGAGGGGAGATGGGCTGTAGTTGAGTTGGTCAGGCAGGACTTACTGTGTGGGATTCTACTGTGGCTTGGGGCAGGCTTTTCAGACATAAAAGAGAAGAAGGCAAGCTGAGTTATGGGGACCTCATCCCACCAAAAAGCCGCCTTGGGAGTTGAGCATGTCCTTTGGAAAGGACCAGGGCCCCTGCACCTCAGAAACGTCCAGTCAGGAAGGTCTGAGGACCTTCCTCTAGTGCCAGCAGAGAAAGCCCTCTCCTGGAGCTGATAACTCTGCAGTTGGACTTTTAGCTTACAGGGCTGGGACAAAGAAAATTTCTCTTTTTAAAGCCATCCACTTTGTGGTATTTCTGTTAGAACAGTACCAGGTGACTAAAAAACAAAACTAAATCCACTGCCATCAAATTGAGTCTGACTCATAGCGACCCTATAGATCAAGTAGAATTGCCCCATAGAGTTTCCAAGGAGCACTCGGCAGATTTGAACCTCTGGCTTTTTGGTTAGCAGCCATGGCACTTAACTATTACACCACCAGGCTTCAGCCAGATGACTAAAACAACTGGATTATCAGGGGGGTTTTAAATGCAAACGTAAATATCCTTACAAGAGGGAAGCAAAGGAACATGCTACACACAGAAGTAGAAAAGGCAATGTGACCACAACGGAGGAGATTGGAGTGATGTAGCTACAAGCCAAGAAATGCCAACAGCTGCAGAAAGCTGGAAGAGGCAAGGAACATATTCTGTTCTAGAACTTTTGGAAGCAGTGTGGCACTACTGCCTTGATCTCAGCCCAGTGAAACTGATTTTGGACTTCTGACCTCCAAACTGGAAGAGAATAAATGTGTGTCATTTTAAACCATTCACTTTGTGATGATTTGTTACAGAAGTCACAGGAAACTAATACCAGAGCTTCAAGCAGGTTCATTCTGGTTTAAACCCCTGCTGAGAATTTGTATTTTCACCCCAGTTACACTGATCTGTGGTTTAACAAGATCCCCAGGTGATTCCATGTATCATAAATTTTGAAAACTAGTGCTGTACTAGTGGTTCTCAGAATTGGTCCCTAACCAGCAACATTAGCACCATCTGGAAGCTTGTTAAAATGCAAATTCTCAGCAGGGATTTGAGCCAGAACAAAGCAGTTCAAAACCCTGACTAATACTTAAGTACGTGGGGTGGAGGGGAGTGTTGATGAGGAGGGGTGAAGTCTGCTTTAGTTCAAGTATTGAAAGAAATTCAGGCTGATTCCACATGAACTGGAATTCCATTTCTTTCTTAGAATTGCTGTAAAAGGTGAGAACTCCTCAGTGAATAGACAGATTCCTGACTAATGAAGGTTGAGGCATGGTAGAATGAAAATTCCAATGCACGTAGCTACTTCCCACCAACCTCCTTCAAAATCCCTGTAAAAAAGTTTTTAAAAATCCAAACGTAATTATTGAAAAATCAAGTAATGCTTGTTTGTTTCCAAAAGCGGAGGGATTTTCAATGACTTTTTGTACTTCTTTGGTTCGTTAATTCATTGTCGAACAACTTCTTCAGCATCTGCTATATACAAGGCACTCTGCTACAAGTAGAGTCTTGGTGACATAGTGGTTAAGAGTGCAACTGCTAACGAAGAGGCCAGCAGTTCAAATCCACCAGCTGCACATTGGAAACCCTAGGGTGCAATTCTACTCCGTTCTTTCTGTAGGGTCATTATGGGTTGGAATTGAGTTGACAGCAATGGGTTTGGTTTTCAGTTTGGTGCTACAAATGCAATCCAGTTAGACTTCTGCCCTTCTGGAGCTTAAGGTCTAATGGGAGCCAGATGTAAGGTTACCACAAAGTGTGGGAAATGACACAATAAAACGTACACATAAAATTGTGGGGTTACAGAGGTGTAGGCCTAACTCAGTTTCCCCCAAGGAAGGGAATTCAAATGTACACACTGTTTTTCCCTTCTATAACTGACCGTTCTCTCCTTCATGACACATGTTTTTACCTTAGATTCCACACTATCGCAGTCTTATATTTTTTTCTACTTCATCTGAATTTTGATTTTGTTTGTTTGCTTTTCATAGCCCACATTAGCATTCACAGTCACTGCTTGACTAATAAATGTTAGTCAAGAAGACAGAGAGAAACTAAAAGAGTTAGACACTGGTGAGTGTTCTTGTGGCAAATTCTGAATGTTACTCAAACATTTCTACTTTTTTTTGCCCTGTCTTCCTCTACTACAAAGCTAAAAACAGAAATGCTTGATTCACAGCCTCAGAGTTTTGACAATCATCTTGCAAATATAAGGATAATCACATGCTAAGAATAGCAGAACAGAAAGAGAAAACTAGTCTTGTATAGACATTCTCTTCCTGGACTGCCTATCCCCAGGTTTCTTATTGGATAGGAATCCACTGTGGTAGGATTTTCTGTTATTTACAGCACAATATGTTCATAATGATGGCATCTCAGATAGTTTTGGGGGTCTAAGACAAATCAATGAACTTCAAGAAGGTAGCAAGCTTTGTGAAGTTCACCAAAAGCTATAGAGAAGGGATGACTACATGGAGTGTCTAGCTGGGAAGCCTGAAATAGGCTCATAGAATTTTCTCCATCCTAGTGCTACAGAGTCTTTAAATGTTTCTTACAAGCTGAAGAGGAGCATTGATGAAGATGAAGAAAGGTTTAGATTGGAAGTAGGATGACCAAGAATCCCAGCTTCCCTAAGACTTTTCTGATTTTAGAGCTAAAAGTCTTGTGTCCCAGGAGACACATCAATCCTGAGAAAATTGCTTGAAGATATTTATTACTGAGACAAGGAGGACACGCAGGTGTCTAAAGGCTCTGTTGGTGAGACAAGGAGGACAGCAACACATGAAAGTGGAGTGGGTGTGAGAATGTGGACAGGTGGTGGTTGCCAGCATGCATAAATGATGACAACTGAGACCCTGTTAGCCAGTATTTTAGCATTTCCCAGGCCCCTTCAAACATAGATACAACCTGGGCAAGATGTGGAGGAGAGTTTAAATTCACTGTGATTACCCAAGCTGAAATACAATTTCTATCACCCAGTAGAACAGAAACCCAAAAATCAGGTTCATTTAGAAAAATAAAGTTTCCATTATACCTGAATTTGTGGGCTAGGATTTTGTATTTTTTAGTAGAGTAAGTAAATGATCTGAATGTTGAAGGAGGAGTAGGAATCAGTCAAGCAGAGAGGTAGTTACTGAGATTTCAGGGCAGAGTACGCCGTGAGACAAGTACCAGGGATGAAGGGAGTTACCACTGTAGAACTGAAAGTCTGTGAGTCTGGAGTCGATATTGAAGGCGAGTAGAGACAGATAAATGTAAAGAGGTAAACAAGATCATATTGAACCCTGAAAGTCATGTTAAGATTTTTGGACTTTTTCAAGAGGACAATGAAAGAAGTCCTTTAGGATAATGGTATACATTGTGGTCTGCAGACAATCAGCTTCTACTGGAAGCTTGTTAGAAACACATAGATTTTTCAGCCTCCTCCACCCCATTGCATGTGAAATTTGAATATCTGAGGTGGGATCCAGGAATCGGTGTTTTAACAAGCCTTACTTGTGATTCTTAGTCATGCTGACATTTGTAATGTATTGCTCTAGGTAATAGAGTGAAAAAAAAAACTTAGGCACAATGTAAAAAATTCCTGGGTTATGGGAGTGAGAGAGGGAGAGAAGGATCTAAGATCAGTGCCATGTTTCTGGGTAGGCAACTAGGATATAATGGTGCCTTTCACCGAAATACAAATACGGGAGAAGAAATCTTCTGGGTTTGTTTTCTTGTGGGGGGGGGTGGGTAGAGGCGGGGAAGATGCTTTGGACATGCTGATTTTGAAACCCCTGAGGAATTCTCAAGTAGAAATGTCTAAAAGGCAGTTGGCTCTATGGGCCTAGATCTTAGAAGAGAGACCTGAGCCTGAGACAAGGATGAGTGAGTCATCAATGAAGGAAGTTGTCTCCACACGTTTCTCATCATTCATTTGGTGATTCTCAGCAAGGGGAGATTTTGCTCCTCAGAGGACATTTGGCAATGTCTGTTGATGTTTTGGGTTATTACAACTGGGGGTGGAAGGAATGCTACCAGCATCTAGTAAGTAAAGGTCAGGGATGCAGATAAGCATTCTACAGTGCACGGGACAGCATCCTACAGCAAAAATTATCCAGCCCCAGATGCCAATAATTGCCACTGATTTAGCCTAATAAAGTGTGTGTTTTCACAGCCTGATATAATTATGAATTCTCTGAGTGTATTGTTATACAGCAGAGTTTATAGCTGACCAAGTAATAAGAGAATAAGAAGCTCAAGAGCTTACAAAATGATTTCTAACTTTACCACTGTTACGTAATGTCTTTAAAGTAAGTATCTTCTCAGCTCCATTTCTTCATGTAGAGTCATTTGTGTCCCTAAGACATTTATCATCCTCCAGTGAACATTTGTTCCCTTTTACAGCTGTTACAGGGAATACAATTTTATTCTGATTAGATTTCTCCCTAAAGGCAAAAAAGGAGTTCACAAGTATCTTTGTAAACACTTACAGAAATTCTGGTGCATGTAGACATACTATTTCTGTATAAGTTTCCTACAAATATGAGAAGTTTGGTTTGAATATACTTTAATGTGCAATCACTTGAGAAGAATAAATTGAGTAGTGGGAGACAAAATGGACAAAAAAACATAAGTAGAATAAGAGCGATAAAAAAACTGAATAAAAACTAATCAAACTAACAGTATTCTAGCAGCTGGTATAGAAAACGGAGCTGAAATTTAGGGCTTGACAGCATGGCAGGAATTTTTTATATAGTCTGATATGCTCTCCTCTGGAGGCTAGAGCTGTGTCTTTCACATTTTTTTTTTTTTTTAATCTCCAAATCCTTGAACATAAATCTCAACTGTTGTGTGTTGCTGACAGAATTACCCCGTAGAATTCTTAGGCTGTCATCTTTATGACACCAGACTGCCAGGTCTTTCTTCCCATAGAGTGGCTAGTGGGTTGAACTACTGACCTTTCAGTTTGCAGCTGAGTGGCTAACCATTGTCTTACCTGGGCTTTCTTAAAGCTCAACTAGTATTTTTTCATTAAAAACAAATAAATCAATGAAGCTAAATTCTATGTATTGGAAATGAAGTTTCAGAAATGTTCTCAAGCGTTTAGGGCTTTGTTAAATAAGATACGTTTACTCAAAGTATTTTCCATCTCAAGAACAGATTTGATTGGTTGATCACTAATTACAAAAGACCAGACGAACTGTGGAATGACATCAAAGACATCATCCATGAAGAGTGCAAGAGGTCATTAAAAAGACAGGAAAGAAAGAAAAGACCAAATTGGATGTCCGAAGAGACATTGAAACTTGATTTTGAATATTGAGCAGCTAAAGCAAAATGAAGGCATGCCAAAGACCTAAACAGAAGTTTCAAAGAGTAGCTCAAGAAGACAAAAGTATTATAATCACATGTGCAAAGAGCTGGAAATGGAAAACCAAAACGGAAGAACACATTCTGCATTTCTCAAGCTGAAAGAACTAAAGAAAAAATTCAAGCCTCGATTTGCAGTAGTGAACGATTCTACACGGAAACTATTAAACAACTCAGGGAGCATCAAAACAAGATGCAAGGAACACACACAGTCATTATACCAGAAAGAACTGGTTGATGTTCAGCCATTTGAAGAGGTAGCATATGATCAGGAATCAGTGGTACTAAAGGTGGAAGTTGAAGCTGCATTGAAGGCATTGACAAAAAACAAGGCTCCAGGAATTGATGGAATATCTACTGAGATATTTCAACAAACACATGCACCACTGGAAGTGCTCTCTTGTTTATGCCAAGAAATTTGGAGGACAGCTACCTGGCCAACTGACTGGAAGAGGTCCATATTTATGCCCTTTCCAAAGAAAGGTGATCCAACTGATTGTGGGAATTACCAAACAATATCGTTGATATCACATGCAAGTGAAATTTTGCTCAAGTCCATTCAAAAGTGACTACAACGGTATATTGACAAGGAACTGCCAGAATTCAAGCTGGATTCAGAAGAGGACATGGGACCAGGGATATCATTGCTGATGTCAGTTGGATCTTGGCTGAAAGCAGAGAATACTAGAAAGATGTTTACTTGTGTTTCATTGACTGTGCAAAAGCATTTGACTGTGTGGATCATGCTAAATTATGGCTAATATTGCGGAGAATGGGAATTCCAAAACACCTAACTGTGCTCTTAAGGAATCTGTATATGGATCAAGAGGCAGTCGTGCGAACAGAACAAGGGGACACTGCATGGTTTAAACTCAGGAGAAGTGTGCATCGATGTTATATCCTTTCCCAGACCTTTTTAATCTGTATGCCAAGCAAATAGTCTGAAAAACTGAATTATATGAAGAAGAATGAGGCATCAGGACTGGAGGACAGCTCATTAACAACTTGCATTATGTGGATGACACCACCTTACTTGCTGGAAATGAAGATTTGAGACACGTACTGACAAAGCTTAAGGGCCACAGCCTTAGTATGGATAGCACCTCAGCATCAGGAAAACAAAAATCCTCACAACTGAACCAGTATTCGTAGCCCTAATTTAGCACAATCCACACAGTCGAATGCTTTTGCATAGTTAATGAAACACAAGTAAACATCTTTCTGGTATTGTTTGCTTTCAGCCAAGCAACATTGTCATACATGAAGAAAGGACTGACATTGTCAAGGATTTCATTTTATTTGGGTCCACAATCAATGCCCTTGGCAGCAGCAGTCAAGAAATCAAAAGACGCATTGTATTGGCAAAATCTGATGCAAAGGACTTCTTTAAGGCATTTAAAAGTAAGGATGTCACCTTGAAGACTAAAATGCACCTGACTCAAGCCTTGGTATTTTCAATTGCGTCATATGCATGTGAAAGCTGGACTATGAACAAAGAAGACAGAAGAACTGATGCCTTTGAATTGTGGTGTTGGAGAAGAATGTTGAATGTACCATGGATCACCGAAAGAACAAACAGATCTGTTCTGGAAGTAGAACCAGAGTGCTCTTGGGAAGCAAAGTTGGCAAGACTGTGTCTTACATACTTTGGACATGTTGCCAGGAAAGATCAGTTCCTGGAGAAGGGCATCATGCTTGGTCGAGTGCCAGGTCAGTGAAAAAGAGGAAGACGCCTGACAAGATGGATTGACAGACTGGCGGCAACAATGGTGCCACGGATTGAATTGTGTTCCCCCAAAAATATGGGTAACCATGTGCCTGGTCCATGATCCCCTGTATTCTGTGACTGTCCTCCATTTTGTGATTTCCCTATGCTGTATGTTAAAGGACTAGGGTGGGACTGTAAATCCCGTCATAAGATCACCTCCCTGCTCTACTGTCAAGGGAGTTTCCCTGGAGTATGGCTGGTACTACCCTTAATCCTTTCATCTTACAAGAGATAAAAGGAAAAGGAAGCCAGCAGAGAATTGGGAACCTCACACCATCAAGAAAGCAGCACCAGGGGAAGACTGTGTCCTTCAGACCTGAGGTTCCTGCGCCAAGATGCTACCCTGACAAAGACTGATGCAATACCGGACTTTCCTCCAGAGCCGACAAGGGGGAAAGACTTCCCCTGGAGCAAACATCCTGAATTTGGACTTGTAGCCTACTGGACTGTGTAAGAATAAACTTTTCTTTATTAAGGCCATCCACTCTGTCGTATTTCTGTTAGAGCAGCACTAGCTGACTGAAACAATGGGCTTAAACATAAAAACGATTGCAGACATGGCACAAGACAGGGCAGTGTTTCATTCTGTTATTCGTAGGGTTGCTATGAGCTGGAACCAACTCAATGGCTCCTGAGAATATTTTCCATCTTAAGCAACTGATAAGAGTGTTTAACAACAGAAATAATAGTAACTATCACCTAAGTGCACTTTCAATGAACTAACTCCATTTGTTCTGTATTTGCACAGTCATTCAACAACTTCCAGGTAGGATGTCTTTACTTACACAGAAATCATATTCTATATGACAGGCAACACAGAAACAGTTAAAATTACAATACTGTGTAGTGGTCTGAAGTCAACCAGGCTTTCACATCCCATTCACATTTCAGCTTGTGTCTGGTTACTGCTAATGTAACCACTCTCTCCAGTGTAGACCATATGCCCTGAGCTCTAAATTGGTTCTAATCTCATCTCATCTCCTCGTAATTCTATCAAGATTTCAGAAGTCATTTGTCTACAGGAAGCAACAGTTCAAATGCAAACAAAACTGAGCCTGTAATTGTATGCTGTGGCCACAAAGGGGCACCAGCAGCTAAGTGAAAATTATCAAGTTGGCTGGTGCACAGAAGGCTGTGTAACTCAGATACCCTTCATCTTTCAAAAGGATGAAAACACTGGGAAGGTTTTCTTCAGACTGATTAAGAAGACCAAAAATACTCTAAGAAACACAAGGGAAAAAGGAAGGGACAGTTCACAAGCTATTTAGCTCTAAGATGACAGATGAAAACTAAGTATCTCAAGAAACATTACACATTCTTGCTGAAGAAAGAATTTAAGCCAAATAGTCAGATTCTCAGAATTTGCTTATCAATTTTTACTAAAAATATACAATTTCAATTCTAGAAATGGGAGGACAGATAAAGAAAATTTTGCTTTATTGTATAATCTATATTTTACTTTTGTATTTGAAATAACCAAAGCCCAAGGCCTATGTGTTTGTGTCAGATGCAAGGATCTATTTGAAATGATTGGAAGTAGAATTGTATACCACCAAGGTTCCTAAATTATTAAAAATGTTCACTTAAGCACGACAACTGTCTGAGTCAGTCTGTAATATGCCCCACTTTTTAAAACTAGATGTCAATAGCTCTGTAACTGGTAATTCTACAGAGCTTTACCAATTTAAACTAGGTTATATTTTTTATTGTACTTTTACTTTTCCATCCTGAGAAATAAATTTGTGTAGAGGACAGAGATGCCTCTTAACACAGAAATTGCTTTGTCCTGTTGAAGTAAATTGGTTAATGATTCTTATGGGAGATTTGTGATATTGACATTAAAGAGTTTTTGAATAGTTGTGAGTGGACTAATAGGAAAATTTTAAGTATGGGCATATAATAAGGATTCAACACCATTCAATACCAACTGTATGAATGCTTTCTCCTACTGACTATTCATTTCTACTCGGCAAAGTTGTCATTTGAAATCTTACCACTCGTCTATACTACATTCTAATTACTTCATAGCATGTATCATTATTGAGTATTACAATTACCTATGTGCCATAACTAAAGCTACATAATATTTTATGCAGGTAGATTTCTGTCTGCCTTGCTTACCAATGTATCTCCACTGCCTAGAATAATATTTGGCATATGGTGAACACAAAATAAATGAACAAGGCTCCTATTTTTTTTTTCCTTTATAACTCCACTGCCATTGAGTCTCTTCTGACTCATAGGGACCTTATAGGACAGAGCAGAACTGCTCCATAGAGTTTCTAAGGGGAGCCTGATGGATTCAAACTGCTAACCTTTTAGTTAGCATACTTAACCAGTATGCCACCAGGGGTTCCTTTATAGAAACCTCTAATTCCTTCAACCTCCCATTTTCTTCCTCCAAGTCCACCTATCAGCCATCTCTTGGTCTCTCCATCCCTTCTACTTCTAGCTTTCTCATACCCCAACACTCTTCCACCACCGTGTCTAAACTTCACCTTGAGCAAAATGCCATCACTAGCAACTTTGATTCTCTTGTGCCCTCATATTTCCGTTGCATGACCATGGAGTTCTCATGGTGTGGTAGCGAAGAGTTTGGTTGCTAACCAAAAAAGGTCAGCAGTTTGAATCCACTAGCTGCTTCTTGGAAATCCTATGGGACAATTCTCTTCTATCCTATAGTATCTCTGGGTTGGTATACACTCCATAGTAATTTTTGTTGTTGTTATTTTTATTTAACCACAGAACACCAAATTTCAAGTTAGCTCCTGGGGGGAAAAAATCCCTGAGCCACCTAGATTTTGTACATAAATACAAACTCGTAGCCATCAGCCTCATTCTCAGGATTATCTGGCAGCTCCTTTCCTTTTCTGGCTTCAGCTTCCTCTCCCACCCCACCCCCCTTACCACTGTTTTAAGCCTCCTCAGTCTACTTCTGGTCCTAATTAGATTTGTTCATGTTGTTTATTATCATTGTTAGGTGCCAATGAGTTATTTCTGAACACAGCACTGCCCAGTCCTGCACCATCCTCACAATCACTGTGCTTCAGCCCATTGTTGCAGCTGCTGTATCAGTCCATTGTGTTGAGGGTCTTCATCTTTTCTGCTGACCCTTTTCTTTACTAAGCCATGATGTCCTTCTCCAGGGACTGATCCGTCTTGATAACATGTCCAAAAATTGTTCATAGCATAGACTTACTACCCTCTTAATCTCTGTGAATCTATAGTGATAGCCCCTCTTTTATTTCTGATATTAGTTACTTATATCCTCCCTCTTATTCTCTTGGTCAGTGTGGCTAGAGATTTATCACTATTATTTTTTTTTTTAAAGAACCATGTTTGGACTGATTTCTTCAATTATCTTTCTGTTTTCAGTTTCATAGGTTTTTGCTCATTATTCTTTCCTGCTTTCTACTTGCTTTGGGTTTAATTTGCAGTTTGTTCTCTAGCGTCTTAAGGTAGCAGCTTAGATTACTGATTTGAAATTGTTTTTCTTTTCTATTATAAGTATTTAATGCGATATATTTCCATCTAAGCACTGCTTTAACTACATCCAAATTTAAAAAAACAAAATCTCATATGGTGTGTTTACATTTTTACTATGTTAAAAATATATATTTAAAATTTCTCTTCAGGCTTCCTCCTTGATCCATGGGTTAGTACTGTAGGCAGATAACGGGTCCCTGTTTAGTTATCTAGTGCTGCTGTACCAGAAATACCAAAAATGGATGGCTTTAAAAACAATTTTATTTGTCACAGTCCAGTAGGTTAAAAGTCCAGATTCAGGGTGTCAGCTCCAGGGGAAGGTTGTCTCTGCTGGCACTTGAAGAAGGTCCTTGTCATCAATCTTCACCTGGATTAGGAGCTTCAGAGGTGTAGGAACCCCAGTCCTTTCCAAAGGATGTGCTCAGCTCCCAACTCTGCTTTCTTTCTGACGGCATGAGGTCCCCAAAATTCTCTGCTAGCTCCTATCTTTTATATCTCAAGAGACTGGCTCAAGACACAAAACAAACCTACACACTGAATCTTGCTCCACCAACACTGTTATAGAAAATGCAGAGGCAAACAACACCCAGGAAGAGGCAAGAAGCTGTTTATTGTGCCGGTGGGCCAACAGGACACTCACAGGTTCCAGCAATTGGCCCTGAGTGGGGTTTCTGGAGGGCAGATATAGTGCAGTTTGAGGATGTCATAGTTGAGACAAATGGGGTGAGCAGGCGGGGTTCTGGGGGGGTGCATCCTGCTGGGCGTGAGGCTTTGAAGGGGCAAGGGGAGTGTTAGGCAGGTGCCAGGCTTATCAAAGGAGAGTGTCCTGTCAGATCCTGTCAGGCGGGGAGTTCTGGCTGAAAAGGGGGAAAGGGGAGTATCGTATCCTGTCAGGTGGGGAGTTTGGGCGGAGAACGGTAAAGGGGAGTATCCTGTCAGGCGCCGGTGGGGGCAGCAAGGAGGGGGAGGAAAATTTTTCAGTCTCAGTTATCCATATTAACACAACATCACCCATCCACCCTTATAAACATCAGGCAGGAATTCCAACATGGAGGAACATCACACAATATCAAGAATTATGGTCCAGCCCAACTGCTGCAGATTTTTAGAGAATGTGGTTCAATACATGACAGTCCCCAAAGGCCCATCTTAATTTCCAGAACCTTTGAAAATGTTAGGTTATATAACAAAGAAGGATGAAACTTGCAGATGAGATTAAGGCAACTAATCAGTTGATCTTAAAATAGTGAGATGGTCCTGGATTATCCAATGTGATCAATGTAACTACGAAGGTCCTTAAAGTAGAATTGAGAGTCAGAGTAATTCTATTTGCCATTGCTGCCTTTAAAGATGTAGGAAGGGGATCATGAGCCAAGAAATGTGGGTCATGTCTAGAAGCTAGAAAAATCCACTGTTGTTGAGTCAATTCTAACCCATAGCAACCCTATAGGACAGAGTAAAACTGCCTAATAGAGTTTCCAAGGAGCACTGGTAGATTTGAACTGCTAACATCTTGGTTAGCTGTAGCAATTAACTATTACTTCACCAGGGTTTCCACTAAAAAGTAGGTCAACAAGTATGTTCTCACTCAGCTTCCAAATCTCCTACCTAATAATAGTGGTAATAGCTACAACTGTTAAGTATTGTTTTGTGCTAGGTTTATGTTTATATAGACTAATTTAATCCTAGTAATAGTGCTGTAAGGTAGCTACTATTAGTATCATCCCCAATTTACAGATAAGAAAAACTGATAACTAATGTGCAGAAAAGTTAAGTAACTTGACCAAGGTCACTCTACAAAAGTATAAAGCCAGATTCCAGATGCAAGCAGTATGGCTCCAGATATTAATCTTCATACTATGTTGCCTTTGTACCTTCAAAGGAATCTTCCAACTCTAATTTCCATATCAAGAATGATAAGCGTTCATGTATTGTCTCTACTTTTTCACCCCTCAGACTGCTGCCATCTGCCTTCCATAGCAATATTCTAAAATAATTTGCAATAATCTACATTTTGCCAAATCCAGTAGACATATCTCATTTCTCTGTCTGTATTTTTCTGCTGCATTTGAATTTACTAACTACTCCCCTCTAGGTTGGATTAAGTGTCTCTTCTCTGTGCTGCCTTAATGCCCTATACATGTTCTTATTTTTTTCAGATACATAATGTGTCATAATTAAATGTTTTAGAATCTGTCTGCTCACTATCTCATAAGCTCCCTTTAAAAAGAGACCATTCTTATTTATCTTTGTATACTTAGTGTCTACCATGGTACCTGGTACATTGTAGGCCTTAAAAAATGTATTTTGTTAGATCAATTAATTATTGAAGGCCATTTACTGATAATAGGTGTTTTATTTATCTAGTGCTGCTCTAACAGAATTACCACAAGTAGATGGCTTTAAAACGAGAAATTTTGTTTGTCACAGTTCAGTAAGTTAAAAGTCCAAATTCAGGGTATCAGCTCCAGGAGAAGGCTTTCTCTGCTGGCACTGGAGAAAGGTCCTTGTCATCAATCTTCTCCTGAACTGGAGCTTCTGAGGCACCGTAACCCTGGTCCTTTCCAATCTTGCTCTATCAACACAACGGCACGCATCCACCCTCACTAACATCATAGAGGCAGGAATTCCAACATGGATGAACATCACACAATACAAGAATTATGGCCCAGCCAGATTGCTACAGATTTTTTAGGGAACACAACTGAATCCATGACAATAGCTGTATGGAACAAGAATAATAACATCTTATATTGACCCCTTGGAGTGTACCTATCAAAAAAACCTTGATCACAACCCTTCCTGCTTTCTGGTCAAAGTAGTTAAGACAAGGATATTGAAAGCATGAGCCAAAAAATCTCAAGCAGCTCATGCACACATTCACTAGTACATGTCCCAACAGTGACCCTTTGACATAAAAGAGGTTATTACAGTACCCACTAGCGAGTAGCCACTTGCAGTTGCTGATGTCTGTAGCAGCAGACCTAAACAGCAACATATTATCACCACTCCCATTGGACAATCAACCTAAACCCTGATTAATATATGATGCACCCCTCTGGATCAGAGCCAGTATGACCCACGGGGAGGGGGCATCCATAGAAAAACCTAGCTGACCTACCAGAGCGAGGTTAACGGCCTGTCTGGCTGGCTGCCACTGTTCATAAGTTTCCCTTTTGATGAATATACTCATGTCTCTTGCATTGTCACCTGGTCAGTTTTTCAGTCTCTCAGCAACCACATACTGAGAAGCATTTGCATTGTTGGGAATAGATCCTAACAATCCAAACAATAGATATATTATTTGTTTTCACCTTTACAAAAGTAAACAAAAAGTCTCTCAAAGGCCCAGATTTTTATGGCCATGTTATTTAGTATGTTTGAATATGAAGTTGATGAGGCTTGGCTAAAATTCAACAACTGTTTTCTTCCTCAGTAGGACACCATAACATGTTCTGATGGGGGATAGTGTTGCGGGGGGAGGAAATGAATAAAACTTGGCTTATTTATGGCCTTATACTAATATAATAGCATCTTTACTGAATCAGTCCTTTCCATTTTCTTCATTCTTAGGAGCAAATAAACTTTATTCAACCATTTTCAGATATTGACTCTCTAAATCCAAGCATATCAATGGCTACCACTATGAACCAGTTTGATAATTAAGAAAAGATTAAACTTCTATGTATGAATAAGTACCTGCTGCAGGACTCTCTCCTTCATCCATTATAAACAACTGGAAAACTGGGGTAAAAAATGAAACAGCTGGAAAACAGGCATCACAGGACGGGATCTCTGACTAAAGGGAAACAGACCAGATGAACATTATGATTATTCAGACTGCTGCCTGGAGAAAACTTCCCAACCACAGTATAGGAAGGAGGAATCCATACAAAGCCCAGATGTCCTACTGAGAATTGTACCTTCAGGAATGTCAAGGCAGCTAAAATTTGTAAGGCAGCAAGTAAGATGGAAAAGAGCTAGAAAAAGATCTCCAGAAATGTATGTGAGGGTCCCTACATAGAATCTTTGAAACTAAATTTCACTTTGTGTGTGTGGGGGTAAAACTCCATGCAGCTAGGAAAAGAACAACAATGGCTAAGGAACGAAGTTACAGAGGAGCTGTGATCCATAAAATTCCAAGAGCCCACACAAGGCTGGGAAACATTCTAGTGTCCATCAGACAGAGTGCAGAGAAGTTTATTGAGTATATAGCTCATTCAGTAGAGATCTCGGAAGGGTCACATCTTCGTGGTGGATCTGAACTGGTCCTCTAGTAAAGGCTACTTTCGACACAGCTTAAAATGCTTAAAAATCAAATCTCAGAGAGATGAATTGATTAAAAGTAAGTTTATCTGCCAGATATAAAGTCCAACATTCTTTAAAGGAATACTAGCAAAACCTTTAAAGATACATTTAAAAAAAAGAATTGTGGAAACAGATTAGACTTCAGAAAATATGGAAGTTGTCAAGGATTTCATTTTACTTACATCCACAATCAATGCCCATGAAAGCAACAGTCAAGAAATGAAATGATGCACTGTACTGGGCAAATCTACTGGACAAGTGTTAAAAAGCAAAGACACTGCTTTGAGGACTAAGGTATTCCTAATCCAAGCCAGAGTATTTTGAATCACCTCATTATGCATGCTGGACAATGAATGAAGAAGACCAAAGAATTGATACCTTTAAATTACCAATTCACAAAGGCATCACCTCCACTTCCACAAGCCCCAGGCAGTGACACTAGGATAGAGGGCCCTAGCAGGCACCACTATAGATTCAATGAACTATAGGCAAGAATGACTCCTTTTGTTTTGATAATTGAACTCTTAACTGATAATAATAAAGGAAATGGCAGGGAGGACTGGGAAGTAACTTGTGTCTAACCATTCTTCTGGCCAGATGACCATCTAGCATCACCTTGGTTCCTTGATGGCTGGTGATGGCTTGGGAGGTTGTAACACAGATGACCTCCACCCAGTTGGCTTCCATCCAGAGGATCCCCCACAGATCTCAACTGCCCACATTGTTCCTTTCATTAACATGTGGTTTCCCTTCCACCTTGCCTGACAAAAGTGGAGCCAGATTTTCATATAGAGAACGTTCCCTGCTCTCTGTGTCTAGCACACAGTAATAAACTTCTTTTTGATCACTCACCCTGATACCTCAGAGACTGGCTTTTGAGGGCAGGTAATGAGAATCTGAAGTTATGTCTGGTGATACCTATGTATCTTGTTTTTATTTTCATTATGGCTCAGATCTGGTTTTGAGAGGACCTAGGGTCCCTGGAAACCCTAGTGGTGTAGTGGTTAAGTGCTACATCTGCTAACCAGAAGGTTGGTAGTTCAAATCTGTGAAATGATCCTTGGAAACTCTATGGGACACTTCTATTCTGTTTATAGGTTGCCATTGTAATGGAAAATTTTCACAGGCTTAACTGTTTCATTGTTTCAGAGAACAACCCCCCCAACTCCATGGTTTCTTAGGAATGTCACAGGCCCCCCCTCCCTTAGATGCCCCTGTCGATAACCAATTGTTTAACTACTTGCTGACCAACGTGTTAAACTGTAACTGACTTACTGGGCACCTAGAAGTGTTTACTCAACTAAATAGGTTTCTGGCACTCCTAGAAGTGTTTACCCAACTAAATAGGTTTCTGGAAAATCCTGTTTGTAGTTTTAGCCCTTAAATATCCAACCCCTTCCCTGACCCGGGGCCCAGCCTCTCTACTCCTGCGTGAGTCAGAAGCTGAGCCCCAGCGTGCTGGTCCTTTCAATAAAGCCTCTTGCCGTTTGCATCAAGCTGCGAACTTTGTGACTGATTGGGGTTTGCGTCGTTGCCTGTGACTTGAGGAGGGGTCTCCCCTCTCGGGAACCTCTCACCATGAGTTGGAATCCATTTGATGGCAGTTGGTTTGGTTTTGTTTTTTTTAAAGTCCGTTAGAGTGCAAATGGTTAACATGCTAACAGTTAAAGTACTAACTGAGGAGACAGTTTGAATTCACCCAGAGGTGCCTTTAAAGAAAGGCCTGGTGATCTATTTGTGAATAATCAGCCAGCTGAGACCAGGGGAAAATTGATGACAAACCACTGAAAACACTATGGAGCATGTACTCTAGCACATCTGGAGTTACCAAGAGTCAGGATCGACTTGATGACAATTGCTTTTTACCCTTTGTGCTAGCAATGTAAAAAACAGGTAGTTTTCACTACAGTTCTGCCTCAATGAATAAAGGTCTTTTAACAAAGTCAGGTGGAAATGTGGACTCTGGAGCCAGCCTGGGTCTGTTGAAACCTGGGCTCCATAGTTGGCTAGTGATGTCATCTTGGGGTAATACTCAAACTCAATGCCTCAAACCCTTTATCTATACAATTGGGAAAAAGATAAGAGAACCCTTGTGGCTTTGTTGTGAGAATTAGATGAATTTACATTTGGGAAGCACTAACAGTTCCTGACAAGCAGAAATGGCCATTTAAAAAAAAAAAAACTTCTGAAAATGAATGCATATGTGGTGGGTTAAAAAATGGTAAAATCTCAACCGTAGCCACACATTTGAATCACCAAAAAGCTTGTAGAACTTCTCATGCCCAGGTCATAGTCCTGATAAGTTAGCTCAGAATCTCTGGGAGGGAAGACCAAGATAGTAGGCTTTTACAAAACACCCTGAGTGAATCACTTTGCAGCCAAGACTGGGAACCACTGCTTTAATCTCTGTGCTAAAAACAAGTCAGTGTTTTCCTGTTGACATGCCCTTTGCAAAAACCCATTGTATTTCAGCCAATCCTGATTCATAGCAACCCTATACGATAGAACCACTGCATAGTTTTTCCAAGGTTATAATCTTTATAGATGCAGATTGCCATGTTTTAGTTCCACAGAGCTGCTAGTTGGTTTGAACCACTGATATTTTGATTGGTTTACATCATGGATTGCACTGTGTACTCCAAAAATGTATGTATGGATTTGACTTGGCTATGAGTTCCAATATGCTGCAGTTCCTCCCATGTGTTGTAAATTCTGCCTCTGTGATGTTGATAAGGGAAAATGCACAACAGTTGCGTTGGTGAGGCAGGACTCAAGTTACCAGCTTGTGGGATATAAGGGAGAGAAATTAGCAGAGCAGCCCGGGAACTTCATATTACTCTGAAGGTAGCACCAAGAGTAAAGCACATCCTTTGGACCTGAGGTTCCTTTGCTGAGATGCTCTGATTGAATTTGGACTCAATCTACCAGACTGTGATAATTCCTCTTATTGAGTGGACTTGTAATTCATAGATGGATTTGTGGCTTACCAGATTGTGACAAAAGTTTCTCCTCATGAAACCATCCACTTGTGGTATTTTCTGTTGGAGCTGTACCAGGTGACTAAAACAATTTACATACCTGAATCCTAAATCTCTTTGCAATTTTGAAAAGCAGACATTACTCTTCATAGGTACCAAAATGAGGCTCATTATCATGCAGCTCGTAACAGTAATGTAACATGCATATTAAAAACCACACTGACATAATTTGAAAACCTGTGTTCTTTCACCTACCCTCCCGATACCTTAAACAAAGTCAATGAGAAATATGCGACTCTTGGAGCCACTGAATTTCTTGTGGTGGCTTAATATTTTAATAATTTTATGGGAAGTATGAAAGAGGACCCTGTCCCTGAAATTCAGGGAGGTCATCTTATCCAATGATCAGACCTTGCCATTAACTGAAAGCAGCCTTAATATGGATAACTGAGACTGAAAAATTTTCCTCCCCCTCCTTGCTACCCCTGCCAGTGTCTGACAGGATACAATACCCCCTTTCCCCTTCTCAGCCCGCCCCCCCCCCGTCTGACAGGATATTTCCCATTGATAAACCTCACTCCCGCCTAGCAGGATGTGCCCCCCCCAGAACCCCGCCCGCTCACCCCATTTGTCTCAACCATGACATCCTCAAACTGCACTATATCTACCCTCCCAAAACCCCACTCGGGGCCAATTGTTGGAACCTGCGAAGGTCCCGTTGGTCCGCCAGCACAATAAACAGCTTCTTGCCTCCCCCTGGGTGTCTTTCACTTCCTTATTTTTCTGTAACAGTTTTTGGTTCCCTGACCAGGAAGCGAATGGACTGACCCCTTGCTGTCACCTGCCTCTTGGGACCTCGGCCATGGGCCGGGGTGGACAGGCTAGGAAGGACAGGCACCACTCGTTTTCCAGTTAACAAGGTCCCTCCACCTCTCCGCCTCGTACCCACTGGAGAGGTTTCCAAAGACACAGGACCCTCAAAGGATCAGGTAACAGGCATCAGAAGACTTCAGTCCAGGTAAGGCCCCGGGGCCGCCTCAGCCCAGTCAGGACCGCCCTCTACAGGGCGAAGGGGAGCTTGATCACTTCCCGGCCTCTGTGCCCCAGTTCAGGATTCCCCCTCAGGGTGGAAGTCTCAGTCTGTGTGAGTGGTCTATTTTGTGTTGTGTGATTGTATCTGTGCCTCCAAGTTCGCACGGAGGCTGAGTGGGCCCTCTCCTGCGGTTCCGTGTGGACTCATAAGGCATAACGGTGTGAGCCAAGCCTCCTCCGCCCCGGGGTTTATACGGGGACACCTTATCCAAGAGCCCACCTAAGTCCCCGCGAGGGGAATGGCCAGAAGGGCATCTGAGTGGTCCTCGGGACAAGTCGTTCGTCTCACTTGTGGCACCCTTAACATGGGTGGGACACACAGCAAACCTACAGTCTTAGACTGCATGTTGAAAAATTTTGATAAGGACTTCAAGAGAGAATTATTTATAGTTGTTAAAGAGGAAAGATTATGTACCATAGGGAGTCTAAAGAAAGAGAGGACTCTTTATAGTTAACACCCCTGTAAATGTCTTTTCTTATTGAAATCTAATCTGTTATTCCCTGACTGGTATGGGAGATTCTCTTCCCGAGTCTTTTTTTCTTTTCTTCCTAAATAGCTGCGGCTCCTTTGAGAACTAGGGACGACTCTAACCCAGAGTCAAAACCTAAAGAGCCTGTTAATTACTCAGGGACGACTTAGAGTCAAAACCTGAAAAGCCTGTTGAGCCAGTCTCCGCTGTGCGGAGAATTTAAAAGAACAGGCTACTCATTTTTTTTTTCCTGCTCACGGCCGCCAGCAGCAGTTGCGCCGCTGCAGCTGCATGGAGAATTTAAAGGAACAGGCTACCTAGTCTATTTCTGCTCTCAGTCTCGTGGGTTCTCGTGGTGTCCTCCATCAGGTGTCTCTCCACGAGGATACCTCTTCTCTCTGCTGTTCGGTATTAAGGGATGATTCTAACTCAGAGTCAAAACCTGAAGCTGTTTGAGAACCTCTTCTTTTCAAGTTTCTTAAAGAAATCAGACAAGTGACTATTTCCCCTTATGCCCTATCAAAAAGAAGTCAGGCAAATAGCATTTGTTACAGAACCTAAGGGCAATCAATGCAACAATGGAAGCGCAGGAGCCTCATAACCTGAGCTCCCTCCTCTACAGTGTTATTCCAATGAACCATGCTGTTACTAAATTGATTTACAAAAGTGCTTCTTTACACTTCACTTTAACCTGCCGTCAGAAAATTTCAAATGGCCTTTCTAGCGATACCAGTGGAAGGCCCTCCCCCAGGAGATGAAAAACAGTCCCACTCTTTGTCAGAAGTTTGTAGATGCTGCGATAGAGAATGTTCGAAAACAATTTCACTCTGTTTATCTCATTCATTATATGGATGACATTTTGTTAGCTTACCCTAATTGTTCTTTTTTACAGGAGTGCTTAATAACACTCACCTCTGCCCTGAGAGCTAGAGGCTTGGTAATTGCTCCAGATAAAATTTAAACTCAGCCTCAGTATCCTACTTAAGCTGCATATTAAATGACACCACAGTGGCTCGTGTTCCCTTTGTTTTAAGAACCACCCACTTAAAAGCTTTAAGTGACTTTCAAAAACTGCTTGGTGAGATCAACTGGCTGCAGCCCTTAGAACTGAAATTAACTCCCGCAAGGCTGGTCTGAGTGCAGCGTGGAGCTTACAACTAATTAATCACAACCAGTTACAGATCTCTTTGTTCCTTCTCCTTTAATCTCCAAGAAAATAGCCTTCAGACTAGAGAACAGAAACTACATTTTACATATTCACAACGTGCTTTCTTGCTCCTTGTTTCTGTGAGAGTATAAGTTAGACAGACTAGTTTCATTACCTGAGAAATTTTCTCTTAGGTTTTAAACTTAGCCTAATGTAAACAACCTGACTAGAGTTTCCTGTGACTATTTTATGACAAAGGCAAAGATTGGCAAGAAAAGACAAAAAAATAAAACTGTGGAGAGTTCTAAAAAAATGAGGATGTTAGAAAAGAGACAGGCCTAAAAAGATTAGAAGACCAAGCAAAACTAGAAAACAAAATCAGAACTTATGAGTCTTTGTTCTCCTGATCTCCGTGATTGATCACCCCCTGAGCAGCCAGGACTTTAAACAGTCCGGCCCCCACTCACAGTTTATGATTTGACTTTGAGACAAGAACTCAAGAGGGGAATGTTGAAATGAGACATAAATTACAAATGTAACCATGATTTTAAACTGTACTTTCTAAAGAATGGTATACATGCCACAGGGAAGTGTAAAATGGGCGGTCAACACCCAGGCCTGGTAAAGACAACCTGACCCAGATAGCTAAGTAAGAAAGTCCTTAAACTGGTTTTAGAAAATACAGTTTTCAGAGGTCCTGATCTTGCAGTCCACAGAGACTAAATTTGTCTCAAAGACTCTTGCCTGGCTAAGATGAGTATATATATCATAAAAGACAAATGATTCCTAAAACTCAGTGTCTTTGGTAAAATGGACTCCTGGAGTACTTACATCTGCTTTCATTGTCTTGTAGAATAGTTGTTAATTATTTGGCCTTGATAGCCACTCTCTCAGTGACAGGAAGGCCAAGAGCCCGGAAAGCCTCTCTGTCTTACAGTGGATTCTAAAAGGCCATGCCTTGCACCACCAAAACGCCACAGTCCTCACCTCCAATTTCAGTTAACTAGAAAACAAGCTCGTTCTCTTGTAAGAAGTTGCAGTATTTGTCCCACTCAGCAGTCCTCCTTACCAATGGGATTAACCCACGGGACTTAAAGGTTGGACAATTATGTTACTCACATACCTTCTTTTGGAAAACTCTGTTATGTCCATGCATGCATTAACATTTATTCTCATTTAATTATGCCCTCAGCCCCCACGGGAAAAGCTTGCAAGGATGTAATTCGACACCTCTTTTACTGTTACACAAATTGTCAGATTTCCTCACATCTTAAAACAGACAATGCTCCGGCTTATACTTGTAAAAGCTTTCAGGAATTTTACAACACTTTTAAAATTATAAACACAGCTTACCATATCATTTAATAAAATATACCCTCTTGTTATCAATCACTTGCTATTATTACCCAAGTCATAGAGGCAGAAATTGTGTTTTCACAGGATGCTGACTCCCCTATCTGAATTCTTGAGGGGTTAATTCTACTTGCAGATGAAACCTAACACCACTCCCTCTGAGAAATCTCCCCAGCAACAATGAAGTCACCACCGAAAAGTTGTGTGATTGGTGCCCACCAACTCCTCCATCTCTTCCTCCTTATTAACCCTTTTCAGATACTACGGCTCCTCTCTCCCAAGAATCTAGTTAGCTCATTACCATATGATCGCTGACAAGCTCGCCGTACCCAATCCTCGCAGTGTACAGTGGGTATTACAACATCACCAACTTAAATGACACAAGGGACTATATTGCCAATGGCTGAGATGGGGAGAACTCTGGACTTGGACATAAACTAACCCAATCCCTCCTGAATAAAACAGTCACCACTTGTGTGACAGGGACCAACGTAATACTTAAAGGGAATTCCAGTGAGAAAAATATGAACATCACTTGGAAAAAGGTGACTGTCACACAGGGCAATGAAACCCGCCACAATGAAACTCGTTTTAACATAATATGGTTTAACTGTAATCTTACTAATTGTGTGGGCCCCCTTGGGGAAGGGAAACTTATGATTGTTCTACATCAGCTTCCCTTTGTGGTACTGCCTATAAACTCGTCGGGACCCTGGTATCAGGACAGAGGGCTACAAGTGATAGAAAGACTACAAGAGCTGATCAGGCCTAAGCAGGCTGTAGGATTAGTTATCATGGGAATAACTGCACTTGTATCTGCTATAATCGCAACCACTACGGCTGCCGTGGCCATTACTCAGAATGTATAGACTGCTCAATTTACAGATAATGTGGTTCATAATATGTCACAATTTATGAGCACTCAGGAAATGACTGATCCAAAAGTAGAACAAAAGTTATAGCTACTGTTTAAAACTGTAGAAGTAATAGGAAGTCTAGTCTAAACTTTGAAACACCAAGCCAAGCTGGCTTGTCATGCTAAATTTACCTGGATTTGTGTAACTAACAAAACTTACAATATAAACACAGATCCATGGGAGAGTTAAACAACATCTAGAAGGTATGTGGGAACACACTAATGAAACTCTAAACCTAGCATAGTTACATTCAGAAATTCTGGCACTAAGTCATGCCCATTTACCCTTTAATGCTGCTGCAACAGCTGAAAATTTTCTGAATAACCTTAAAAACATGTTTTCTGGGCCTCTTGACCAAATCTGGCACTTATTGATCCCCATGATCACAATCAGGGGAGTTGTCCTCTTGATAATACTCTGCACACCTTGTCTGCTTAAGCTAGTTTGCAGAAGTCTGCAACAGCTATTAACAGAGGTGCACCATCTTAAACTGCAGACTCGGCAAAAGCCCTCCACCTTCACCTTCTAACCCTCTGCAGTAGTCAATGACGGGTAAGACATTTAGCTGAACTATCTCAACCTAAGATAGGACCCAATCATAAAGAGATTGGACTCCTAGAATCAGTAAGTGCGACCTAAGCCAGGCACGCAGAGGAGACAGCTGAGAGCCAGCTGGTTTTACAATAAGAAAAAGAAAAAGGAGGAGATGTGAAGATCCGACCCTGGGGCTTTACAATCCCCTTGACTTATGAAATTATATTGAGAAAATCTGACCAGGAACTTCTAGGGAAAAGAGCTTGGAGGAATGGATTTCAATACAACATGCCTGAAAGTACTGAGGCCTGCCCATCCTCGCTGTCTTCCCCCTAACTGCGTCTCCTCCTCCCTTTTTCCACAGACACAGGTTTACAAAGAAGCCCCTGAAAGACTTCCCAAGGACAATTCTCCACACAGCCATTAAAACTATACAAGTGTCCCACTCCCTACAGCAGAAAAACAGTTAAACTTATAATTGATATGACAAATGAATTATCACTAAACAAACATCTTTCTTAGAGCAGCTGGGCTGGATTAGGGGATGGCAGACACTTACTCTCTGCTCAGGAAGAGATAAATAAGAACTTAAAGAAACAAATAGAGACAGACAAATTGTGTGGCTTTGAAGAATCTACCTCTTTTCAAATAAAACCATTAATTGTGTTCACAGACACTTACCACCATAAATACCTCTCTCAGACCATTATCCAGAAAGCTTTGACAATTAACTAGAAAAAGAAGACCACGAGGGGTAAGTTTTTTGCTAGCCAATAATGATGGGTCGGTTCCTTGTTAACCAATAGTTTATATAATGAAGAAAATAGGGTGAATCAACTTTACCAACCACTTCTCATATAAACCTATCTCCCCAAAGCCGACTTTGAAGAGTTGTGATACCCACCCTTATCAAAGGGGGATATCAAAGGGGGGAATAATATGGGTAACTGAGACTGAAAATTTTTCCTCCTCCTCCTTGCTACCCCCGCCACCACCTGACAGGATACAATACTCCCTTTCCCTTCTCAGCCTGCCCCCCCGTCTGACAGGATATTTCCCTTTGATAAGCCTCACTCCCGCCTAGCAGGATGCATCCCCCCTCAGAACCCCGCTCACTCACCCCATTTGTCTCAACCATGACATCCTCAAACTGCACTATATCTACCCTCCTGAAACCCCACTCGGGGCCAATTGTTGGAAACTGTGAAGGTCCCGTTGGCCTGCTGGTGCAATAAACAGCTTCTTGCCTCCTCCTGGGTGTCTTTCGCTTCCTTATTTTCTATAACAGCCTGATATGCATGTCCCACAAGTATGACCAAAAACAGCCTGGTATGCTGTACCTGGTATAACCATAAAACCATAAATAACTGTTGTATCCAATAACCCTTCATTTCTTCATCAGAACTTTATAAAACCTATCTCCACCAGCTGTTGGGTGGGCTGAGCTACAGCTGGCTCAGAGCCGACTCTCTTTCTCTTCAAATAAACCTCACTGGACCCTCATACTGGTGTGTCTCTGCCTCTGTCTCAGGCCACACTCTCCCCAACAGTATGAACTTGGAGGAAAGAATTAAGACTGAAACCAAGCTGACTATCATGAATGTCACAGGAGAAGTGACACAAGACACCAATATATTGTGTTTTCTTTCCCACTCGCCAGAGGAATAACAGATGTCTCATGCTGGTGTTGTTTCATTTATTTACACTTGAGAATGAGGGTTTTCCAGACTTGATTATTTCAGTGAAAACTGTGAGAGTCAGAACTTGACAGGTCTGCCTTCTTTGCTTTTCTAGGTCTCACAAGGTTTCTGCTGTTGACCAGATACAATCTTACCACTATTTTATTGTCCTCTATGAGTGGAAATGTTTTGGATGTATTGTCAGGAGGGATGAACCCCTGGAGAAAAACTGATACTTGGTTAAGTATAGGGCAAGCAGAAAAAAGGAAGACCCTGTATGAGATGGATCAATACACTGGCTGCAACCATAGGCTCAAACATAGCACCAATTGTGAGGATGTGTCAGGGCCAAGCAGTGTTTCCTTCTGGGATACAAAGTGTATGAGTCAGAACTGACTCAGTGGCACTTAACGAAAGCAACTGTTACTGGACAAAACTCCAGATTCTCGTTACCTGCCCCCAAAAGTCAATCTCTGAGACAGATATTTTGGGTGAGTGATCAAAATTTCATTAACCATGTTCTGCCAGCAAGAACATGAGGGACAGACATATTTGAATCTCCAGGGCTGTCTGAATTTGGCAGGCTTAACCCAAGGTTTACATATGGAAAAAACTGGGAGCACGCAGAGGTCTGCAGCGTGTAGAGGTCTCCCATGCACAGAGGTCTCCAGAGAACAATGGAGGCAGTTGGAGAGGGGCGCTCTGTCCTGAGAGTAGGTTGGTGGAATCTGCATATCAAAGGTCAGGATCTGGACACTCTCAGCAGTCTCTTGGAGAAGTGATACCTCAGTGGCTCCAATCCTGTCTACATTTCTTTGACATACCTAAAGACATTGTAAAGAGCTGCAAAGACTTTTATCTCAGTGGTTCCTGTCAGTTAACGGGTGACTTCCTCAGCCCAGCCCAGAGGTGAGGTGAGGAACAGCAGGAATCTTTAAGACAAGAAAAAAAGTTTAATCCTGGCAAGCTTCTCCCCCTTTTCACAAGATTAGTGGGAAATATTTGAGTTTTCCTTCTCTGATAGGCTTCTGCTTGCACAGTTTCTGGCTTTTGCAGGTGTTATTTTATAAGAATCACTTGGAGTGTTTGTTAAGAATATAGATTCCACAGTTCTACCCCAAACTTACTGAATTATATTTTCAGGGGAATAGTCTGGAACAGAGTATTTTTAACAATCACTCTTGATACTTGTTTAATTGGGCAAGTGTAGGAAATACTAATTGTTATGAATGGAATTGTGTCCGTACAACACATGTGTTATAAATCCTAACCTCTGTGGCTATGCTTATAATCCCACTTGGGAGTGGGTTGTCTTTTTTGTATTAATACTACAGGAATAGTGCTGGGTTGTCTTTTAGATATAAAAGACATTAAACAAGCAAGTAGGAGAAGCAGAAACAGGAAGATAGAGATGCCAGGCCATATGAATAACTGCCCAGGGACAGACGCTCTGAAGAGACAAGGATACTCCTCTAGGAGGCAGAAAGCATTTTCCCAAGGCAGCACCCTGAATTCCAGCTTCTAGCCTTCTAAACTGTGAGAAAATAAATTTCCATTTGTTAAAGCCACTTATTTGAAACAGGCTGAAAGTAAGGGCACCAGCTCCAGGGAAAGTTTTTCTCCATTAGCTCTGGCAGAAGGTCCTTGTCAATATTCCCCTGAACTGGAAGTTTCTGAGGCACAGGGACCCCAAGCAGTGCTCTGCTCCTGGCACTGCTTCTTTCCTGATGGTATGAAGTTCCCAAATCTCTGCTTGCTTCCCTTTCCTTTATGTCCTAAAAGATTGCCTTAAGGCACACTACAATTTTACAGATTGAGTCTTGTCTCTCTAACACAACCACTGCCCATTCTCCCTTATTAACATCATAGATGTAGGATTTAAAACATACAGGAACACCACAAAGTACTGGAATCTTGGCCTAGACAAATAACTACACATATTTTTGGAGGACACAACTGAATCTACGACAACTTTTCACATTTATCTATTCAGTTGATATCAACAATACGGTGGAATAGAAAGTACTTGCATTAATCTCATTTTCTATTCAGGGAAACAAACAGGAATTATTTCTTGCCCTAAGAATATGCTGCTTGTATTAAGATCATTTACAAATGGATCTCAGTATAGCTTCATTTTACGTAACTGTCCACCACCCTAATCTCTAGACACAGTGAATTTTTTCTCCCAAACATGGGATAGTTAAAATTTGTGTCACCTTGGCCGGGCCATTATTCTGACTTTCATGGTGAGATTTGATATAATGTGATCACCCCTATGAAGGGCTTTGCTGAGAGTAGCCAATCAGTTAAAAAGGAATTTCTTGGACATGTGGTCTGCACCAAATTTAAATGGACATTCTGTCAAGGTTCAGGGGCATTCACTTGCTCTGAATCCCACTGCTGACTCCTGTTCATCTGACCTCCTGTTCTTCGAACTTGAGCTTATACTTGTAGTCTTGCCTGCCCATCCTAGTGTTTGTTGATCATGGCACCCTATGAGCAATAACCCTGGTCTCTGACTGGCTGAGCTCACCAGCCACTGCAGCTACATGAATCTGGAGAAGCCTACAAACTGACCTATGGACTTTGCAGTCTGTACAACTGCACGTACCATTTCCTTGATATAAATCTCTCTCTCTCTCTGATACACACACACACACACACACACACACACACTTTACTGGCTTTGCTACTCTGGAGAACCTAGCCTAAGACATGCCCATTTGCAACTCAGTTTTTTAGATGTCCTGTTCCTATCCCCAAGTGGAATCCCAATAACTTTGACTTTGCAAAGTTTTATGTATTTTTTAATATACAACCTAAAGTTCTCTGCCAGGACATCCTAGGTCGCCCAATGACTTGGTTACAGACTTTTTATTGTACTTTATTGTACCCTTGCTATACACATGACAACATCTGTCAATAGTGACAATCCACAAATGAGTAAGACAGTGTTTTAGTTTTCTACTGCTGCCATAACAATATATCACAAAGTGAGTGGCTTTATAGAACGGAAATTTATTGTCTCACAGTTCTGGAGGCTAGAAGTACAAATCAGGGTACCAGTCATGTTGATTCCTTCTTAGGGCTCTGTGTTAGTCACCTCGTGCTGCTATAACAGAAATGCAACAAGTGGATGACTTTAAAAAAAGAAACTTCATTTTGTCGCAGTCCAGTAGGCTAAAAGTAGAAATTCAGGGTGTCATCTTCAGAGGATTGCTTTCTCTGTTGGTCCTTGTCACCAATCTTCCCCTGGACTGGGAGTTTCTGATGTGCAGGGCCCCCAAGTCCTTTCCAAAGCAGTTCCTGGCACTGCCTCTTGGTGGTATGAGATCCCCAGCTCTGTGCTTCCTCCTGTTTTATTTATACCACAAAAGATTGTCTCAAGGCACAGTACAATCTTATCCATTGTGTCCTGTCCCACCTATACAACTGCTCCCCATCTTCCCTTATCAACATCATGGAGGCAGGGTTTACAGCATGGAGGGACTTCACGCAATACCAGAAATCATGACCTAGCCAAGCTGCTGACACACATTGGGTAGGACACAACTCAATCCATGACAGACTCTAAGAGAAGAACTGTTCCATGCCTCTTTCCTAACTCTTGGTGGCTCCCTGCAATCCCTATTGCCAAACAAGGTCACATTTACAAGTACAGTGGTTTGGATTTAACATGCCTTTTTGGAGGTGGGGGGACACAATTCAATCCCTAACGGATGTAAGTGACCCTTCTTGTCTAGTTTTAATGGAGATGTTGGTATGACAGACATCAGGAGACTGAGAGTAAAACATACATTTCTTCATGGAGAGGTCACAAAAGGAATAGTGCAGAGAACCTGTTGTACAACTCCTGAACTTCTCAATCAGATCTGAGTCATAAGAAGAATCCAGAGAAAAGAATCTTTGGTGAGTAATGAAGAGTTTCTTTAGAAGGAATGGCAGCTGGGACATGAGTCCCCTTTCCTATTGCTACCCTTCGGGAGCTGTAGGAAAATGCCACCTTCCAATCCCAAGCCTATGAGCTGGCCTCAACTGGACCAGTGGAGAGTGTTTTCTTTAGTGGGGAGATAGAAATGACTGGTGTGTCACTCACACTTGAGAAAGTTAAAACAGATTATATACCCAGCGGGCTGACTCCTTCCTGCCCAGGGATCCTAAAGAGCATAAACAGGATTGCTACCTGTTTGATGGTGAAGCCAGAAAAGCACTGATGTACTGAGATAGGCTAATAATACCAGGATTTTTCCTAAGGAGATTATATAGGCCACCAGAGGGAGTTCTATCATAAATTGTTTTGAATTCTGTCCAGTAGGGCTGCTTGAGGGCTGAGATTTAGCAGAAACAAGCAAAATACCTAGGACCTCAGGCAGCAAGCAGAGTGGTAGATTGTACAGTACTGGTCTCAACACATCACACTTTTTTGCCACCTTGCCTTTTGCTACCCTTCATGTGAAGAGGTGGATATGAATCTGTGCTGGTTTTGTGACCTTTTTAAAAAAATAATTACAACAGAAGTGACATTGTGAGGCTTCTGAGGCTAGGTCTTTTGATAACTTGCAGCTTCTGCTTTTGCTTTCTTGGAACACTTATGAAACCTGGTCTAGCCTACTAGGGAATGACAGGCTTCAACGAGGACTAGTAGCCTTGTTGAGCAAACACCCAAGGGAATGAGCATAGCTGATACCACATGAAACAGAATTCCCCAGCTGAGTCCTATATCCACATTGCCAACCACATAATGTCAGTGAATACTTTTTTTTTTTTTTTGCTTTAAGTCATTAATTTTGGGGTGAATTGTATTACCATATTCTGGTCGCTGGGTGGAGCAAATTCTCTGTGCTCAGCTACTAACCTGACAGTTGACAACTGGAATCCAGCAGTGGTACCACAGGAGAAAGATCTGCCATAAAGATTACAGTCAAGAAAACAGTAGGAGCAGTTCTACTCTGTAACACATGAGGCTGACATGAATCACAATTGACTAGACAACTCAGAATTTTTAAAAAAAATAAAACTGGTACTGCTGCTGGAAACTCCAACGTCTGCTTGTCATGACTATGTTGGGGCCAAGAGAGGAGAAGGAAAGGCAGCTTTATTGGCTGGCCAAGCAAGGAGATAGTTAGGGCTAAGTACTTCCAAGACTGTTGCTATGTAGCTTGTTGAGGCTGGATAGGCAAGACCAGCTGTAAACTAGAAAGTGGCACATGCTGGTACAGAGCATTCCAGAGTGAGTAGCATTTTCTAGGGCCTGAATGCAATTCCTTGTGTAGGAGAAAGCAAGCAATTTTTATCCATGTCAACTGTCACAGATTGAATTGTGCCCCCCCCCCAAAATGCGTGTATCAATTTGGCTGGTCCATAATTCCTAGTATTGTGTGATTGTCCACCATTTTGTCGTCTGATGTGATTTCCCTATGTTTTGAGGATCCTGCCTCTGTAATGTTAACAAGGTGGGATGGATAGCAGTTGTACTGATGAGACAGGACTCAATCTGCAGGGTCTGATTGTGTCTTCAGCCAGTTTCTTTCGGGATATAAAAGAGAAGTGAGCAGAGAGACAGAGGGATCTCGTACCACAAGAAGGCAGTCTGGGAGTGGAGTGTATTCTTTGGACCCAAGGTTCCTGGGCAAACAAGCTCCTAGTCCAAGTGAAGATTGTTAAGGACCTCCCTCCAGAGCCAACAGAGAAAGCCTTCCCCTGGAACTGATGCCCTGAATTAGAATTTTTAGCCTACTTTAAGGAAATAAATTTCTGTTTTTAACAGCCATGCACCTGTGGCATTTCATGGCATCGTGGTTAAGAGCTATGGCTGCTAACTTGAGGTTGGCTGTTTAGATCCACCAAAGCTCCTTGGGAACTGTGGGACAGTTCTACTTGGTCCTATGGGGCCAGTATGAGTCGGGATAGACTCAGTAGCAATGGGTTTGGTTTTTGTTCAGCTCTCTAGCCAAGGATGGAGAATTTACCATACATAAGGCAGTTAATGGACTAAAGATCTTCTGGAGTACCAAAATAGAGGGCAGGATCTGATCCTGTCAGTCCTAGGTAACTGGTGGCTGTTCCCTTTCAAGGAAATTCTGTGGAGAAAAAACAACTTTCAGGAAACAGACTAGGAGAAGAGATGTCCTGAGAAGACAACTATTTTACAAAATGATTCTAGCCTTGTCTCGGACTAGAGATACATCTGCTAATATAAGAGGAACTGCTCACAAACAGCCCATAAAAGCACCCCGCAAGCTCACACCAGTTTTAATAACCTCTCAGACCCACCCAAGAATACAAGCTTTATACTTGCCACATTGAGTGCTACCCAAAGAGGGTCCTGCTTGGTGTGGCTTCTTGCCAATAAAGACACACCTAGAGCTGAGGAAAGAGGAAGAGCATTTATTACAAGTGTGCAGGCAAACAGCAAGGAGCTGTACTCCTAAATCAAGCTTCCAAAAGATGGGAGGCAGAATCTTTTATACCATCTCTCATAAAGAAATACATTATGAACTACATAGGTTATCATGGCACACAGCACAGTAAGACAAATTGCATTATTTTCTTTTGGCCTGTAGGCTAGTAAGCCGGGTTTGACTGGTTAAGGATAATGAACTGGAGGGGATAAATTTCATTTGCCCTGAGCAACTGCTAGCTGAGCCATGGCCAGTGCTTTCACTTAAGCTTGTCTGATAATGGCTAAGCGTCTCATGACTTCCTTGGCTATCAAGAGGACTAAACCAAAAAACTGTCTCCGTAAACTTGATTCCAACTCACAGCAATCTACAACACAGACTAGAAGTGCCCCATAGAGTTTCCAAGGAGCATCTGGTGGATTTGAACAGCCTGCCTTTCGGTTAGCAGCCATAGTGCTAAACTACTAACACCACCAGGGTTTCCAAAGAGGGCTAAATTTACCTTTATACATCTCGCTTTATCCTGTCCCTGTCTCTACTCCCACTTCTATGTCAACACCAGCAAAATTTTAAGTAGTCAACAGTCTCAATTCAGCATTTAGAATATCCAGTTCTGGGTAAAAAAAAAAAAAAAATTCAAATTTCCTTAGCCTTCTTCCTTCCCTCAGCTTGGAATTGGAAGCCTGAACACAGTCCCCCTGCACTGGTTTCTAAAAGCAACCACAAAATGCAAAGACTTGTGGAGTTTTTATCTAGTGGTATGAGAAGTATAAGACAATGGGAGGGAAAAAATGCATTTACTCTTTCCTTCTTTTAATACATTCATAGTTTTAAAAAAACACTAATGTTTTGTTTACCTTTTAAAAAATAATCAATGCATATAAATGTTTAGCTCAACAAATTTTCACAGTTGGGGAAGGCCGGACCAATATGGCAGAGTAGTCATACATTTCCTGTGACCACTCTAACAACTAAGACCCAAAGGAACAAATGAATTATTATATGACATTCTAGGAGCTCTGAACATCAAAGGGAAAGTTGAAAAACTGGATTGCATAGTGAGGAATGAAAAATACGTCCAGAAATACCCAGGATGGGCCAGACGTGACCTGCCAGGAGTCCACTGCAGCCCATGTGGCGAGTACAGCAGGGGCATTCAGCAGCCTCTTCCTCAGTGGGAGAGACAAAACAGTATAGAGTCCACTTGCACCTCCAGAACCAGTGAAAGATGGTAGTTGATCACCAAAAGCTAAGTGGCTTCCATCTAGCCTACCATGTGCGGGTCTAAAAATTTACTTTGGGACAAACTTTTCTCCCTTCACTCAGTGCTTCCCTTTCTTTTGTCTGCACTGCACCTGGCTCTGGAGTCTGACATAATTACCTGGGCTTGAAGTGGTACTTCTTAAGCCCACCCTGAGCTATTCTTCTAGACTTGAAGAGGGAAACATTTAACAAATAAGAGGAAGAAGGAAAAAAATCTGCTGACTCCCCTGAGCCAGAAATGCAGGGCAAAAACAGTTCCCTCATCTAGTATCTTTGGGATCTGTAACAAGAGGACAAACTTTCTTCAAAGACACTCAGGCAAATCTGTCAGCCCACTGCCTTTTTCAGAGAAGCCAGATACCTGTGCCTACACCAATCACCGCTGTCCATCTAGGACTGGAGTGGAGAGTGTGCACCACACACTCGGTGACTGACTACCTGGACAACTGAACTGAATCCATATAAGAAGAGTGAATTTATTCCTAGGTTTACATGCCTAGTAACAGCTCTAACTACCTGGTGACAGGACATTAGAGCTTCAAAGTTGCCAACAGCCAAACTAGTATACACAACCAGCCTATTTGGACATTTCAAAACAAAACAAGATGCTAGAACACAGTAAGCAAACAAAATAAATAAATATAGCTTACTGATGGCTTGGAGACAACAGTCAATATCAAATCACCTAAAGGAGCAGAATGTGATGGCTTTAGAAAGCTCCCATAACAAAAAACCAAGAAATTTGCCAGAGAAAGAGAACATGCTGGAATTATTAGAGTTAGAATACAAAAGATTAACACTTAGAACTCTCCAAGAGATCAGGAAGGAGATGAAGCAAAATACAGGAAAGCATAATAACAGATTGAACAGGCTGTAAGAAAGCATCGAGACAGGCAGTAGAAATTCTGAAAATTAATAATAAAATTATGGAATTAGACAACTCAATAGAAAGTCAAAGGAGCAGAATTGAGGCAATGGAAGGCTGAATTAGATTGATGGTAAAACATGTGACACCAACATATGTGAGAAAAATCAGATAGAAGAATTGAAAAAATTAAGAAACACTAGTAATTATGTGGGACTCTATGAACAATAATAATCTACTAGTGACTGGAGTAACAGATCAAGGGGAGATAACAGAAAATACAGAGAGAATTGTCGAAGATTGGTTGACAGACTACTTCCCTGATAACATGAAAGATAAGAAAATAGCTATCCAAGATGGCCATTGGACTGCACAGAAGGTAGATCCTGAAAGAAAGAACAAGTCATATTACAGTCAAATTTGCCAAAACTAAAGATAAGGAGACAATTCTGAAAGTGGCTAGGGATAAACAAAAAATAATCTACAAAGGAGAGTCAATAAAACTGAGCTTGGACTACTCAGCACAAACCGGGTGGGAAAGAAGGCAATGGGATGACATATACAAAGCCTTGAAAGGAAAAAGAAAACTCCACCCAAGAATGGGGTATTCAGGAAAACTATTTCTTAAATTTGATGGCAAAATTAGGACATTTCCAGATAAATAAATTTTCAAAGTTGAACACTCTGAAGCAGCACTCAGAGTAAGAAACATTTTCAGCATCTCAGAAACTTCCCTTATGAACTTCACTTTATTACTTTCTACCCCAAGGTAACCATTACAGTTAACTTCTAATAGCAGAGATTAGTAGTACAAATTTTTGTTCTTTATGTAAATGAAATCACACAGTATGTACTCTTTTGTCTAACTTCTTTTGCTCAACTTTGTTTCTGAACTTTATTCATACTGAGTGTAGGCATAGATTGTTCATTGTTAGACATTACTTCCCTTGTATGAATATTTATTTAGCAGTATTTATTCTACGGCTATGATCCGACTCGACAGCACTTGGCTGGCAATAGACATTTGGGTAGTTTATAGTTTGGGACCTGTTTTAGTCATCTGTGGTGGTCAGGATTATGTCAACTTGGCTACTACCTATTTGGCTGCTGTATTAAGTGGCAGCACGGGGTTTGTGGTGGCTCCCTGCCCCTCGGCTCTCATCTCGTGACCTTGGACTATGGCTGCTGATCGCTCATGTGGTCAGGAGCTCCTGCTCTCTTCTTCCAGCGTCTGGTTCCGGGACTGGAGCTAGCAGCTGTTGGACTCATCAGTCCTTACAGTCGGCACTTGAGAGTCCTGCTCTCTGACCTGCCGACCCTGCACTCGCCAGCCTCTGCCCAGTCCTGCTCCCTGACCTGCCGATCCTGGGTTCGCCAGCCTCTGTCGCTTCGTCTCACCACCAGCTTGGGATCCACTGACCTACAGAACCAGTGATCTGCAACTCTGGTCTCTGACTTGCTGACCTTGGGTTCCTCAGCTTCCGTGGACACGTGAGGCTTGTGCCAGAGCTTGGGACATTCAGCTTCTGTGATTACATGAGCTGTTTCCTGTATTTGTATCTATCTATCTGTCTATATATATATATTATAAATCTTTCCTTGTACCTACACGTTACTGATTTGCTTCCCTAGAAAACCCAGCCTAAGACATCATCTAAAAACCAAAATATAACCTGTTGCTGTTAAGTCATTTGTGACTCATCACAACCCAACAGGACAGAGTGGAACTGCCCCCTAGGGTTTCCAAGGAATGACTGGTCATTCAAGCTGCCAACCTTCTGGTTCACAGATGAATGCCAACAGCACCAGGTATTCCTGGGCATTCTCCCATCCAAGTACTAACCAGGTCTGGCCCTGCTTAGCTTTCAAGATCAGAGCGGATTGGGTGCATTCAGTGCTATAGTGGGCATAGACTCTGAGTCACCTAGTGCTGCTATTAACAGAAATATCACAAGTGGGTTGCTTTAACAAATCAAAATTTATTTTCATACAGTTTAGGAGGTGGTTGTTATTGTTGCTAGGTATTTTCAAATTGTTCCCACTCATAGTGACCCTATGTACAACAGAATGAAGCATTGCCCAGTCCTGTGCCATCTTCATAATCACTGTTATGCTTGAGCCCATTTCACAGCCACAATGTCAGTCCATATCATTGAGGGTCAGCTTTTTTTTAGCTGACCCGCTACTTTACCAAGCAGTGATGTCCTTCTCCAGGATCTGGTTCCTCCTGACAGCATATGCAAAGCATGTGAGATGAAGTCTTGCCATCCTTGATTCTAAGGAGCATTCTGGCTGTACTTCTTTCAAGACAAACTTGTTTGTTCTGCCGGCAGTCCATGGTATATTCAACATTCTTTGCCAATACCATATTTCAAAGGCATCAGTTCTTCTTCTATAATCCTTACTAATTGTCAGCTTTAAAGAGCACACGAGGAGGTCGAAGATACATACCATGGCTTGGGTCAGGAGCACCTTGTTCCTTCAAGAGACATCTTTGCTTTATAATACTTGAGTCTTTAGGAGATTTGCTCAATACAACACATGGTTTGATTTTTTGTCTTCTGTACCACTTCCATGGTGTTCACTGTGGATCCAAGTAGAATGAATGACTTGACAACTTCAATCTTTTCTCCATTTATCTCCATTGGTCCAGGTGTGAGGATTTTGGCTTTCTTTATGTAAAGATGTAATTCATACTGAAGGCTGTGGTCTTTGATCTTCATCAATAAATGTTTCTTCTTCACTTTCAGCAAGGAAGTTTGTGTCATCTGCATAACACAGGTTGTTAATAAGGCTTCCTCCAATCCATATACTCATTATTCTTCGTATAGTCCACCTTATCAGATAATTTGCTCAGTACACAGATTATGAATACGCATGGTGAAAGGATTCAACCCTGATGCACACCTTTCCTGATTTTAAACCACACAGTACCCCCTTAGTCAGTTCAAATTACAGTGGCTTAGTTTAAGTACAGATTCTGATGAGTACAATTAAGTGTTCTGGAAGTCCCATGGAGGTTACAAGTCTGAATTTAGGGCACTGGCTTTAGGGGAAGCCTTTGTTGGTTCTGGGGAGAACCCCTGTCTCTTTCAGCTTCTGTTCCCCATTCCGTGGTGATCTTCCTGTGCTGTCACATCTATCTTTATCCCTCTCTCGCTTGCTTTTCTGTGCCTATTCTGCTCACTTTGTATCTGAAAAGTGATGGGTTTAAGAGGCATCCTACACCTATATGGCATTGTTAGCATAATAAAGTAAACCTTGCTCCCAAATGGGATTACATCCACAAATATAGGGGTTAGGATTTACAGCACAAATTTGGGGGGTACATAGTTCAACCCATATGCAGGGCCATCATGAAAAGAGCTTCTGTGAACATATATACCTAGGCATGAAATTAATGAGTCAAAGTAGGTACAGGTTTAACTTTAGTAATATTGCTAAACAGTTTTACAAAGTGGTTGTACAGTTTTATATTCCCTTTAGCCTACAAAAGTTCTAGCTGCACTACATCTTCTCTAACACTTAGTATTTTCTGCCTTCATGTGAGCCATTCTGGGAACTGAGGTATCCAGTGTGGTTTTAATTTACATTTCCCTGCTAACTAAATGAGATAAGCATTTTTTCAAGTGTTATTGGCCATTCGAATACCCCCTTTTATGAAGTGACTTTTTAAGTATTTTTCCCATTGAGTTGACTGTCTTTTTATTTTTCTTTTGGAAGCATTTGTCTCATATTCTGAATATGAACTCTTTATCAAATATATATAACTACTCCAACTATCTTTTACAGCTCTGCGAGTTGTTTTGTTTTTTTCTTAAATTTATTGTTTAACCTTTCACATTTAGATCTGTAATCCATCTAGAATTTTCTATTAGCATCAGTAAGGGTTCAAATACACTTTTTTTCCATATGGACATCAAATGATCCAGCACCATTTTTTGAAAAGCCCATTGAGTCCCCTCGGCACTATACTGTGATAAATCAGGTGACTACTTTGTTTTCCTCTCTCCTCTTGGCAAAAATAATTAACTATGTTATTTAATTACAAAAATAAGAATACTCACTATAGAAGATACAAAAAGTTGCAAAAATATAAATTCTCATTGTAGATTAAAATAAAATGGTTAAGAAAATGTTAAAACTCTAACAATGTGACCTATGAGCCAGCCAACCAACCACTTTTGTGTCTATGGAAGCCCTGGTGGCATAGTGGGTTATGTGCTGTGTCTGCTAACTGAAAGGGCAGCAGTTCAAATCCAACAGGTGCTCCTTGGAAACTCTATGGGGTAGTTCTAGTCTGACGTATAGGGTCGCTATGAGTTGGACTGAACCAACTCAGTGAGTTTGGTTTTTGTTTTTTTTGTGTGTTTATATGCATCATAATGCTTTTCTATGGCTGTGTACTTACGCCTTTTAAACCAAAATGTGACCATACTGTCAATTCTAGTTTTTGAACTCCTTTTCACTTAGTATATAGTGAATATCTTTGATATCCACAAGTATGCATCTAAAACACTGCTCATAAAAATCATTCCATTTTCCCAAGATTTGTTTAACATTTACTGGCTCTCTTATGGTCTTTTGTCTTTTTAAAAGATGTGCAACTTTTGGTTCACAGATTTTGAATGTCAAAGTTCTTAAATCTATTGGTAATCACTTTAGAAAAAACAAAAACTTGAGTCAGAGAGCAACTAATGTGGCTGTTGATTACCAAGAGCTCACCTTTCCTGTTAGTACAGGTATCTGTTGGTATTTCATCCTCTTGAAAATCTCACCATGCTTGCTGAACAGGCAACACTGTCAAACACAATAATTCTCCAGACTCTACTATTTTTTTTTTTATCTTTAGTTAACCTAGTTAGTCTATCATCCTGGTTTTGAGCTCAGCTTCCTTACTGGTACCAAAATGAATACCGTTGCTATCTCAGAAGGTTGAGGTCAAGATTAAACAAGTTGATACATGCAGCTTAAAACAGTTCCTCACATACAGTAAACTACTACTGTTATTGTTGTGTGTTACACTGTTGCATGCTGTTGAGTCTGCCCCATGTTATAGTGACCTCATGCACAACAGAACGAAACACTGGCCAGTTCAACTACCCATGAGGTTTTCATTGGCCAGTATTTTCTCAAGTAGATCAGCAGGTCCTTCTTCACAGTCTGTCTTTGGAAGCTCTGCAGAAATCTGTCCACCATCTGGCCCTACTGATATTCGGAATACCAGTGGCATTCTCTGTAGTATCACTGTGACAAACATGCTGCCACAGTGCAAGAAACTAACAGACAAGTGGTGTGTTACTCTTATTATTCCAAGATGCTTTCTCTCTGGAAGACTACACAGACTATGTAGTCTGTGTCCACTTCTTATGCATCAAAATAGTGAGTCACCATTCGCCATATTTTTTTAAGGAATCCATGATACCTGGTGCTGGTGGAGGTGCAGGAGACTAGCACTCTCACAGGTGGTGGTTTTAGAAACTGTTAAAAATCTTCCCAAAGAGCAATAAGGCAATGCTCATCAACAGCCTTGACACATTAATTCCACAAAGTAGTTAAAGACATGCATGCAAATAATCATGACTGTGCTGTTTATTTTAATATATTGAGGGGAAAAACTAAAAGGTCCCTGTGATGGTTAAGATTGTGTGTCAACTTTGCTAAGCCACAACTCTCAGTGCTTTGGCAGTTGTACAACGTTAGGGCCACTGTCATGTTGGAATGTGCTGTGAAACTAGCAGGGCCAGGGCCTGTGGTGGCTCACAACCTTCATCTCTCTGCCTCCTGCCACCTACTTCCTGTGTGTCCACTTTGCCAAGGTTTTGGCTTGTGGATCCGGCAGCCACCATGCTCTTGTCTTCTGATGTCTGGTTCTTGGGACTTAAGCTAGCAGATCTTAGGATTTATCAGTCTTCACTGCCTTAAAGTCCTGTTTCCCGACCTGCCAATTCTGGGTTCACCAGCCCCTGCAGACAAGTGAGTCAGCAGAAACCTTGCAGTCTCACCTGCCATCTTGGGATTTGTCAACCTTTACAGTTTATGAACAGCAATGTTGCTCTCTAACCTGCTTACCTTCAGTTTGCCAACTTCTGTGGCTGCATGAGGCTTGAATTCCAATCTAGGACTTGGGATGTTTCAGAATCTACAATTGTGTCAACTGCTTCTTCTATATAAATCTTTTTCTGTATATATTTATATATTTTACTGATTTTGCTTCTCTAGGGAACCTAATCTAAGACAATTTGGTACTGAGAGAGTTGGGTGCTGCTCTAACAGATAACTAAAATGTGAAAGCAGTTTTGAAACAGTAAATGGATGACAGACTCAGAAGGAACAGAGAACTGATAAAACCAGAAAAGGCTCAGATGGTGAGAAACAGGAGCCAAGGACTAGCAGCAGCAGCAAACTGGAATACAGAACCAGGAGATCAGCACCAGATAGTGCTGGAGCTGACCTGTGGAGCAATATCTGAGTGCTTGGGTACAGGACAGTTCTTGGTGGAGTGGGGTGCCTCTGGACACTTAGTAGTGGAGCTAGGCTTGCTGACCCACAGAGTAAGCTGACTGCCTGTGTGCAGGAGGCTTCCCACCAGAGTGGGGTACCTCACAGCACTTATTAGTTGAGCTACAGAGCTTTGGTACACGTACTCCCCAGGACAGATGGGGGCATGAGGCCCTGGCCAACAGGCTATAGGAACAGAAGAGTCCAGGAGCACAAAAAGCCAAACTGCCTCAGTTTCAAAAGGTATGGACATGGCTTACAGCTTCCAAACGGTGGAGGTCTGGCCTCTGGTGTTTCTAAGGGTGGATTCCCACTCAGTTCGGCTTAGAAAATGGTGTGTCTAAAGCCAAAAAAGCAGAGTTGCTATCCCTGTGGACCTGGACGGTGGAACCCAGGACCTAAGGACCTCCACTCGATCTGGAAAAGTGCAGATAAAACCTAGAGTATGGAACCATTGTGTAAGTTGTTTTAGCAAGCAAAGGCTTATTTTGAAAGCCTTGAGGGCTAATGTGTTTGCTAACTATGTCTTCTTTCCCTGCAGTTTCTCTCATTGGTAATGGAAATGTATAACTTGTGCCTGCCTGTTATGCCACTGCAGTTTGGAAGCAGATAATTGGTATTCTTGATTTCACAGATGTAGAGACATTTTTGTATTTTGAACTTGGAGTAGATAAAAGACTTTTGCTGTGATACGATAGGGTAAACCAAACCAAGTAAATATATTTCATATGTTGCAAGGATATTATTGGGGGGGGGGGCAAAGGGTGGAATGTCATGGATTACACTGTTTCCTCTAAAAAATGTGTGTAGCAATTTGTCTAGGCCATGATTCCTGGTATTGTGTGACTGCCCCCCATTTTGTGATGTTCCTATGCTGTCAATCTCAATCTCTGCTTGTGGTTAAGGCACTGGATTATGTTAGAGGATTAGAGTGGAACTGGAATATCCTTCCTAAGGTCACCTCCCTGTTCCAATGTAAAGGGAGTTTTCCCCTGGAGGGTGGCTTGCACCACTTTTTATCCTACAAGAAACAAAAGGGAAACAAGCAGAGAGTGAGGACCTCATGCCATAACGCAAGCAGCACTGAGAGCAGAGTGTATCCTTTGCACCTAAATTTCCTGTGCTAGTAAGATGCTCTCAGACCAAAGAAAGACTGATGAAACACAAGGACTTTCCTCCAGAGCCAAGAGACAGTGCATTTCCCTGGAGTTGGCACTCTGAATTCAAACTTCCAGCCTACAGGACTGTGTAAGAATAAACGTCTCTTTGTTACAGTCATCTGCCTGTAGTATTTCTGTTACAGCAGCAACAGATGACTGACACACCCCAAAATACAGAATTACCATACAGTGATAACTATGCCCATCCATTGGAAATGTTTTCAAGCAATTTTTAAGGGCAAAAGGAGATGCTTACACCATGTTAAGTGATGAGAACAAGACGTAAAACTGTAAACACAGTGACATACCGATTATATATAAAAAATGATGTAAAAGACAGGGAAAACACTACACTAAAGGTATTAACTGTGTTTGCCTCTGGTCGCTGGGTGGTAGGGTAATGAATATTTTATCCCTTCTACAACATTTTTTGACTTTCTAAATTTTATGTATTGAATATATTACTTTAAAAATCAGGTGGAAGACATTAAGCTGCATAAAATAAGTCATTAACAAAAGGGCAAATATTGTATGGTTTAACTCTTTAAAAAAGTCAGGAATAGGTACACCCAAAGCTGACAGGTGTCTGTGAGTTTGTTGTACTGTAGGGGCTTGCACGTAGCTGTGATGCTGGAAGCAATGCCACTGGTATTCAAAGCGGGCAGGTTCCCGGCAAGCTTACTAAGACAGAGGAAGAAGGACCCAGAAGTCTACTTCTGAAAATAACTAGCCAGTGAAAACCATACGACTAGCAGCAGAACATTTTCAGGTATAGTACACCAGAAGATGAACCACTCATGTTGGAAGGCACTCACAATACGATGGGGGATAAACTGCTTCCTCACAGTAGGGTTAACCTTAATCACGTGTACAGAGTCCTTTGCTGATGCAGCATGATTCATAATAAGAAGAAACAGCTGCAAACATCCATTAATAATTGGAATGTAGAATGTACACAGTACGAATCTAGGAAAACTAGAAGTTATAAAAAATGAAATGCAACGCATAAACATGGCTATCAGGCATTAGAGAACTGAAATGGACTGGCATTGGCCATTCTGAACTGGACAATCATATGGTCTACTATGCCAGGAATGAAAATTTGAAGACGAATGGTGTTGTATTCATTGTCAAAAAGAACATTTCAAGATTTACCTTGAAGTAAAATGCTGTCAGTAATAGGATAATATTCGTACACCTACGAAGAGGACCAGTTAATATGACTGTTTTAGTCAGCTAGGCTGCTCTAACAGAAATATCACAGAGTGGATGGCTTTAACAAAGAAAGATTTATTCTTACACAGTCCAGTAGGTTACAAGTCCATATTCAGGGTGTCCGCTCCAGGGAAAGACTTTCCCCTTGTCGGCTCTGGAGGAAAGTCCGGTATTGCATCAGTCTTTGTCCAGGGAGCGTCCTCACGCAAGAACCTCTGGTCTGAAGGACGCGCTCTGCTCCCAGTGCTGCTTGCTTGATGGTAGCGAGGTTCTCAAATTGTCCTTGTTTCTTTTTCCTTTTATTCCTTACAAGCTAAAAGCATTAAGGGTGGGGCAAGCCATACTCCAGAGAAACTCCCCCCACAGCAGGAATTCGCAGCCCCACTCTAATCCTTTAATATACAGGTTAGCAAAACCACACAATGGAGGACAGTCCCAAGATACTGGGAACCATATCCCAGCCACGTGGCTGCACACATTTTTGGGGGGACACAATTCAAACCATGACAATGACTATTATTGAAATTTACACACCAACCTCTAAGGCCAAAGATGACGATTTTTACTAACTTCTGCAATCTGAAATAGATTGAACACCCAATCAGGATTCACTGATAATTACAGGTAATTGGAATGTCAAAGTTGGCAATAAGGAGAAAGGATCAATGGTTGGAAAATACGACCTTGGTGACAGAAATGATGCTAGAGATCGCATGATGGTTAATCACTAGACTATTAGCTAAAAGGCTGGAAGTTTGATTCCACCCAGAGATACTTCAGAAGACAGTCCTGGTGATCTTCTTCTGGAAACCCTACAGAGTAGTTCTACTCTAATGTACATAGGGTTTCTGTCAGTCAGAAATGACTCCATGGCAACTACCAACAACAACAGTGCTAATAAGGAAGATTAGAGACAGAAGGAAGACAATTTAAAACAATGATGGAGTGATGAAGGGGGTAATTACATAGATTATGTTTTTATTTGTAAAAGAATATCTGACTGTAGCCTTTTAAGAAAAATAACTTCTGTGTATTTTTAATAAGGATTTTATTGACATATAATTCACGTACTATAAACTGAAACTATTTAAAGAAAACAACAAGATCTTACCAAGTAACACTTTACTATTTTTATATATTTATATATATAATATATCCGTCTAATCTTTCTTTCTAGATTTTTCTTAGATGTAAGTACCCGACTTTAAGCAGCAAGAAGACAATACCAGTTACAATAAGATTTCATTGATTAAAAACAGTGTTAACTACATTCCCAATACATGTATTATGTAAAAATATACCACATGTATAGTGGTAGTTATCTCAGGGAGGGTTAAGGAAGGCCAGAGCTGTTGAGAGAGTAGTGGTAATGAAGACATTTTAGCTTTATCTCTATTATTCTAATTTTTAAAAAATAATAGCTTTTGTATAACTTAAGGATTTAAAAATCAAAAAAAAGAAAGAAAAAAAGAGAGAAACCCAAACATTAAAAACAGTCACTGCATTTATAAGAATAAACTTCAAACGAGGTGACTATAACAAATGGAAGACAATTAACATGTTCTGTCTTGGCAGAGAAAATAATTTCAGGAGTTTTGCCCTACCAATGTGAACTCATCCCCACTCCTACAGTCTGATTCGTTAGTTTCAAAATCACTAATATTGCTACATATCATTGAGAAATATTGGAATCATCACAGTCCTAAGAAATCCAAGCAGCTGAACCAGTTTTTTATTTCCCTCCAGAAGCACGGTTCTGATGATCAGTGTTCAGCAGCTCTTAGAGAAAACACTGATTAAAATCAGGTTAATTAACACACACAGACTGAACACCTGTGTGTTTCAGTAATGTTTCAGACCACTCGGGGTTATAGCAACAGATATTCCATAGAGAGATTAAACAATTAAGCTGAATAACTGTGTTTTTATTTTTAAAGTATACACAATTTACCTTGGATTAGGGGGCATCTTTAGGATGCTAGTGCAGTTCCTTCTCAGTGTGATGGCATCAGGAACGACAGATAAACTCAGGCGTGGCCAGGCCCTAGTACACTCGTTGTGCAGAAGAGGCAGCAGCTGCTCATAATGCACGCAAGGCACGCAGCAAAGTTTCTAACACTTCACCTCATGATTTTTCTCTCTACTAGGCCTATGTCGAACTGGAGTAGAGCTGGCATTTCTGCATATTGAGCAGCCAGTGGCATACTGGTTAATCAAAATGTCAGCAGTTCAAATCCACTTGGCATTTCTTGGAAACTCTATGAGGCGGATACACACTGACCTGGAGGGTCACTGTGAGTGGGAAGGAACAGCAGTGGCTTTGGCTAGCAGCTAGAAAAGCAGCAATCATCCAAGAAACAAAAAACACTACAGAATGACTTGCTTGGTATCAATTTCTTAATCTCCTGGTGGCCCCGTCTGATGTATCCTCAACATGCCACTCTTTGGATCTTCAGGTCTCCATCAGGAGCTTCCTTTTGCTATACACACCTTGCTCTCTACTATGTAACAGCCTAAGAAATTCTGTATCTTTACTCTCCCTAAATAGGCAGTACATACCACTTTATTATACTGTTGTTACATAGAGATTTCTGTATAAGCAGTGTATTTTGAACAAAGTGCTTATTAAGCAATAAATAAAAGGCTGGATTAAATACCCAAGCATAAAAAATGTTAAAAATTGAAAGAAAATAAATAAATAAATAAAAAGGAAAGAGCCAGAATTCCTTATCTATGATTCTGTTATCCACAAAGCTCTGAAAACATAGTTTCTTCACATGTTTGGCAGCAAATTTATCTGGGGGAAAAACCTGTCCTGACTTGATCTGAGGCTCTTGGAGTCTTTAATTATCAGAGTTAGTAGAGTTATTTATACATTCACCATAGAAATATTAGTATGCTTGAAAATGGGGTGCTTCCCCATACCTTTTTGGGAGTTCTAAGTAGGATATTTTATATGTACCCTGCTACTTTGCTAAAATCTGAAAAATTTGATTCCAAATCATAACTGGTCCTAGGTTTTCAAATAAAGAATTATCAAGCAGTATTCCCCAAATTGTTAATGACATGTGATTTCACTAACCCAAAGATAGTCCCAATAAATAATATTTTTGTTCCATAAAATGTTCTAAGCTTAAATTCCAAAGGCGGAGGGAAAAAAAAGTATTAGAAATGCAGAAATAGACAGGCTGCACAAAAAAGTGCCACAGAAATAACCTGGTGCGTGCCATAACCATAAGGCATTGCATAATTCCCGTGAGTTACTGAATTCACAGGTGGTGCAAGCAGTTAAGGTACTTGGCCACAACATGTGTATTAACAAAAACAGAGGCTTGAGTCTACCCAGAGGCACTATGAACGAAAGGCCTGGTGGTCTACTTCTAAAACATTAGCCACTGAAAATGCTGTGGAGCATAGTTCTATGCAGACACATAGGAGTCACCAACAGGAACTGACTTGATGGTAACTAGTTTCTGGTTGGTTTACTAAATCCATAAAGGCAGCATATGGCACTGATCTCTACCTAAAAATGACAAGTGCCACTCTTTTAAAGCTTCTTTTAGGCATAACGCCCGAAGATATCCAGGGGTTCTCAGTTAAAGATTGGACTCTCCCAGAAAGCTTTCTAGACCTAGCATGGGTCTTGGCTTCAGATAGTCTGATTTAGTTAGTCTAGAGGGGTCTCAGCAACAGTGTTTTAAAAAATGCTCTAGGTTACAAGTGGCCATCCATGGTAAAACAGTTGGCCTCTATGCACAGCAGCAACAGGAAGAAGGAGAGTCAGGAAGAGAAGGATACGAATGTGTGGCTAATTGCCTCCATGGACAACTGGCTCTTTGGCCGTAAGGTCAGAAGAATTAGATAACACTGAGTTATCATTACTGAACATTTTGATTAAAGATTCCATAGAAGAATCCTGATCAAAAGGGGGAAAACAACCAACAGAACTTAAAATTCTCATGGATGCCAGACTTTCTGGAGCCACAGTGGCTGTATGAACATTTAAAAACTATTGCTCTGAGATAATCTTTAAATATTTAACCAAAAACACCCCCTGCAGTCATCTTAAAACCAGAAAAATAGTTTAGCTTAATTAGTGAAAAAGGTCTACCTTAAATATTATGCATTTTTAAGAACTACACATACACGGGAATATATCAATAGCAGCAATTTGAAAGTTCAGGGAGGAACCTTGGCCAGTGAGTTTATATTGAGAGAGGAACAACTCAGAAAAGGAAGGAGAGAATGTCTGCACGACTCAAAGAAGGCAATCAATGTCCCTAAATTGTACATGTAGAAACTGTTGGTGTACGTCTGCTGTGTATATTTTCAACAACAATAAAATAAAATTTAAAAAGGAAAAAAAATAAAAAGAACTCATGTGACAGCCACAACAGAACTAATAAGAATGCTGACACATTGTGGAAAATGTAATCAGTATCACTGAACAATCTGTGGAGAAACTGTTAAATGGGAACCTAATTTGCTATATAAATTCTCACCAAAAACACAATAAAATATTAAAACAATGACTTTCTTGATGATTCTAACATCCAGTCAGAACTTTAAAAAGTCCCAATGTGCAGAAAGCATCTCCAGACAAGCTGATCAGAATCTTTAGGGATAAGCCCAGACAAAAGTTTTTTTTTTGTTTAAAGATGTCCCAGTGATTCTAAAGTGCAGCAACATTTGAAAACCACTAGTTGAGACCCAGTGAATGGCTTGGCTTACGGATTACAATGTCAACTGTCTTTTTCCTTAATGAACTCAGGCTTATATCATCACTGCAGTGGGCTCTGGATCACTGATAAAGAACTCTAAGCTTTGTCAGTTCTGATGGTATAAAAGAGGCAGGGATAGAAAGGTACAGAAATCACATGAGAAACATTCTAAAATAATTTTAATAAAATAATTTGTACCAAGTCAAAACTCCTTTCACACAATAACGCATAGTGTAGAAGAACATTAAAAAGTAGAATTCACTTTAGTTGAGGCTGCAGTGTAAAGGACAGCACAACCTAGAAGTACAGAGCATCTTCCAACAACTTCTAATATAGCCAGCAAAGAAACAATACTTTTCCAGTGACTGTAATTGTTTAGGTCAAAACCAAACCTGATTCTTGTACATATGTCCAAGGATATTAGAAAATACATTTCAAAATATTAAATTTGACCCAGCTCCTGTTCAGAGAACAATGGAAACATATAATGAGGTACACATTTTTTAGATACGAATCTCTTTTGCTTTTATTTAAAAGTATTGTTTTCACACATTCTAATAGTCATCTGTAAAAGACACTTTCTTTTTTTTAATCACTAACCCTGAGGCAAGAAGAAAAATGTAGAGAGGACAACACAGCTCACTAGCAATGAAATTCACAACTGTGCATGGGAAACTAATGGGAGAAGTCCAAGATACTAAATTTATTTAAGCTTCCACCCACATCAGCTCAGTCACTTAAGACAGAAACAATACCTGGGTAACTGGCACACTGGTATTTCTCTGCCACAGCTGAGAACTATTTTAAAATTTCATCACTTTTAAACTTTACACTGGTTTAAACAAACAAAGCAAAATTTTTATCTTCTAGGTAGGAAAGAGGAAACCCTGGTGGTGTAGTGATGAAGAGCTATGTCTGCTAACCAAAAGGTCAGTAGTTCAAATCTGCCACGTACTCCTTGGAAACGCTACAGGGCAGTTCTACTCTGTCTGATAGAGTTACTATGAGGGCAATGGGTTTGGTTTTTGGTTTAAAAACCACCCCAAAAGCCCATTGCCATCAAGCTGATTCTGATGCATAGTGACCTATACGACAGAGTAGAACTGAGCCAGAGTTTATAAGGAGTGCTTGGTGGATCTGAATTGCTGACCTTTTGGTTAGCGGTTGTAGCACTTAACAACTATGCCACCAGGCTTTTTTGGTTTAGGTAGGAAAGAAGTCCTGGTGGCACAAACAATTAAGCACTTGGCTGCTAACTAAAGCTTCAGGGTTGGAACCCACCTAGTGGCCTCATAGGATGAAGACCTGATGATCTGATTCTGCAAACATCATAGGCAAGGGGCAGTTTTACTTTTGCCACACAGGGTTGCTGAGTTGAAACCATCTGGACAGCGCCCAACTCCAATTCCATTCCATTAGGTAGGAACTTCTGTTTTCATGAGTGTACAGTGTAGCTGCACTGCTAAGAAGCTCCATCCACCAGAAGAAAAATACCTTAAAGTTCTATGCACTCTTCTCTTTCACCAGAAAAGTATTAGTGGTTAAAAGGGAGTTGATGAGAGCACAAAACGTGGAATCCCATATAATGGAATATGAGAGAAGCTGCTATTTCTGCTTATACCACTAAGATTGCTATTAATAAGATGGACCTTGGAACTCAAAATTTAGCTGAACTTACCACAGTTTCAACTTGTGGAAATACTATAAGATTCATTCCCTGGGCCAGAATACACAAGCAGCAGTTGGAAGCAGCAGAGCAATAAGGACAGAAGAAAACAGATTCACAGCATTGTTATCAAGAATGGGCTTTCCTGCTATGTGCTTTGCCTGAGTCGTGGGACTGCTGACCACCATGCCTGTGCTTTGATCCAAACCTGGAATGAGAAAGAAGCAAGCGAGGTGAAAAATCCAAACAACTTGATTAAAAAAAAAAAGAGCAATAGTTTTTCTCCTTCAAAGGAGTCAATCCATTAGATTCTCAGCCATTTTTGAAATGGTTTTTAGTAGATAATTTCTGTGATGAGAGATAAGGAACCTATGGTTACAAACGACCTCTTTGAATAAACGAGTTTCACCACATATCCAATTGTTATCTCAAGACCTTTTAAGTTTCTTCAGCAATAGAAGGAACATTATGAAAAGCAGAGATGGCCTGCCCAGGGCCAACCTGTGTGGCCCCAGAGAGGTGGGGTTCACGTCTGTGGCCTTAGCACTGGATAGGCAGGGCCAGCATGGAGCTGGCACAAAGGAGATGCCTAAAGAGTTACTGAGTGAATTCATCTCCCTAACTGCCAACAATTTTTCCACTTACTCAATATGATCTGGAACTTCCTCAGTTAGAGAGCTACTGAACTTCAACGTGAGTTAAAAACAGACTGCTTCCTCCTTGGCAGCTGAGGCTTAATGAAACTGAGAGAACAAATCTTCAGAGTGGTGTGCAGGGAAAGGACGAGTAAACCATCTTTGGGCATGAACAGCACAGGGACAACCACTCTGGGAACCTTTCTCCAGGCTCGCACTGTCTTCATGGTGCCAATCAAAGGAGAAGACGTGGTTGATTAGAATGTAGAGGAACTCACACCTAACAGAATATGTCGGTACAATTACAGAATGGGACAGCCTCAGAAGCTAAACACAAAAAACTAGGGGGAAAACTTACTTACCCTTATCTTGGGTGGGGATCAAAGCTTAGTGGGGAGGAGGACAAGCAGGCTGACACAGTCAAAAAATAGATTATGTATGTGTTAGTCATACCAGAACAATAATTACCTGTCTGGATTGAATTATGTTGCCCTCAGAATATATCAACTTGTCTGGACCATGATTCCCAGTATTGTGTGGTTGTCTTCTATTTTGTGACTGAGATTTCAGGGTAAAGGGTGTTTCTCTAGGGTGTAGCCTGCACCACCTTTTATCTCTCAAGAAATAAAAAGGAAAGCGAAGAGAGGAGAGGCGAAGACCTCGTACTACCAAGGGAGCAGGGCCAGCAGCAGAGTGTGTCCTTTGAATCCAGGGTCTCTGTGTGCAGAAGCTCCTAGTCCAGGGAAAGGTTGATGAGAATGCTGACAGGAAAAGCCTTCCTCTGGAGCTGAGGGCCTGGATTTGGACTTTCAGCCTACTTCACTGTGAAGAAATAAACTTCGCTTTGTTAAAGCTATCCACTTGTGGTATTTCTGTCACAGCAGAACTAGATGACTAACACTTTTTTTTTTGAACATACTTAGAAAATGTGTGGAAGGAGGTGCATTAAAATACCTGATCCCAAATGTCCTGCTTTCCCAAGATTAGGTGAAGTTCCATAAGCAAAAGTATCTCTTTCTTACACTACTGTATCCTCTCCACATAGCTTCTAATCACTGCTCAGCACGGCTAATTATCTTTCAATCAATGTAAAGCAAAAGAATAAAAAAATCAAATTGTCCAAGAAATTTTATCTATCATTCTTGACTGCCTAACTCCCTGTCTTTGGGGTTTGCTTCGATTCTTGCCACCCCCATCATATTTCTTTAATACATCAATGAGCTGCAATAGTAAGGTAACGTTCTTACCGGAGAACTGCATTGTAGCTCCTAAACAAGAGTCCAGAATTGATCCCAGTAATCCAGCCAAACCCCCGAATGCAATAATGGGCCACTGGGGAGCAGAAATGTCTAAATCATTTACAAAAGCCAGCTGTGTGAGGAAGTAGGCAATGCCCACAAAGGTGCCACCAAGGAGACTGGCAGCCAGGCCCACTAATGTAACCCCTCCATTGGTCCCTGAAGAAGAAACATGCACAAAATCATCTGATTAACAATCAGCAAAAATATAAAGCCAAAGAAAACAAACATTTTTGGTATTTATCTAACCACGACTAATTTAAAATAAGAGTTCTTTCATACAATCCAAAGACCATGGCCTGACATTCTAAGCACTGATGGGGCACAGTGCAGTACAGCCAGAAGGCCTGGGTTCTGATCTCAGTTCTGCTGTTCCTAAGCTTTGTAACTATAGCGAAGTTGCCTACTTCTCTGTGCCTTGGTTTCTTTGTCTGTGTGATGGAAATAATAAATGAAGCAACTCATATGACTATTGTGAGTACCAATTTTAACTGATATAAAGCAGTCAGAACAGGGCTTTTTTTGCACAGGGTAGGGGCTCAAAGTCTGCTAGGTTAAGAGGATGGTGATGGTACAGTCATTGGAGGAAGAGTAAAAGTAGAGGAACAGATGATGACAATAATCACGTGGAACCAAGACAGTATGCACTCGGCCTGCAATGGGCTCTCCAGGAAGATCTTCCCTTGTCTTCCCTATTAGTGTGTGCATGGCTCAGTCTCTAAGTTCTTGTATTGTTTATCCAGGACTTGCTAACATTTCTTGCAAATATTATTTATTGTGATTCATTTTATAGTCTTTAGGATTTTCCAGTGAAGGAGACAGACCAACTAAAATTCTTAAAGGCTCTTAAATAAGAACCACAAGAAGTCCAGAAATTTTTTGTTTCTGTGTTTTTAAGGAACTTAAGTCAGGACTCACCAACTGGAACTTTCTCCCAGGTTGTTATCAGCCTTGGTGGGCTTTTACTTAGAACGGTGCCAACTTCTGAGGCCCACGTGTCTCCAGCAGAACAGGCCAGTGCAGCCAAGAGAGACAGACACATCCAAGAAGCAGTGTACTGTTTGGAAAAGTCGATTGGGATTTCCCCAGGGCCGTTTTCTATCATGTATAGCAGGGCCAGCTCTGTGGGAACGGCTCCATTACAGAACACCTGAAGCCAATTCCTCTGCCCACCTGGAAACAACCAAGCAGACAGAAAGCACAAGAGATGCCTTCTTCTCAGAAAGAAAATAATGCAGTTATAGGAACTTATGCTTTAAAATATAAGAAAAAGGAATTTAAAAAAAAGGATTAACAATGGTTTGGCACCTTTGTTCACACACACTTCTTACCAATAAATCAAAAATAGCAATAGGCTTTGATGTTTCTAAATTTCTGCTATTACTTGTTACACAGTGAAATAATAAACTACATTAGGCTACTGCCTAAAGTAATTCTCATGTAAAACTTACCCATTTCCATAGTCTAAACACTGTCTAACACTCTCATATTAAGATGAAACAAAGCTTACTATAGGAAGTAATGTCAAACAATTCATTTTACCTTCTTTATATTCTGAATCTAGACGCTTCTTTGCTTCTCCCTTCCATTTAGTGAGTTTCGAAGAAGAAAGGAAAAACATCAGCAAAGACGCAAAAAAGCTGAAATTTGCAATGGTTAGGATAAATCCAACCACTAGACCTGAAAGAAACATACACATATATGTATATATATGTACACATATATATATACACATATACACACACACAGAATCAGTCTTAGCACATACATGAATGCTGTGAAAGAAGAAGGAATACCTTTCAGTTCTTTTTACCACTATAACCTCAAATGTACATTTCCAATAACTTTACATTGTTACCAACATTTTACCAAGTGGTAAACTGAATTATCATTTTGATTGAGACATGTATTTTTACCATCTTTGTTCTTCATTTAAGTGAACTATGCTATATGAATGTAAGATATTATTTTAGATAAGCCTTTAATAACCAATTACATAACAGTATCATAGCACTGATCTTATTTAATTAAATGGTATTATGTATGTGTAATGTTTGGATAGATCACAAATTTGAAGAATTTCTAAATTAACTGTGGTCTCTCTGGGGAGGTGAGATTATAGAATATGTCAATTTTTTTTTAACCTTTTTCCCCCAGTGTGGGGACAGCATGGAAGGTTGTGTTGCTCAGGCCTTCGAACTCTGTACAGCCTTTGAGGTGGGACTAATCCAGCTGATTCAGCAATAGCTACATAACTTGTTTATGACCTGGAGACCCTGTATCTGGCAGTTAGCCACTTTTGTGTAAAAGGGTATATAAGGTTACTGTGCCACAAAGTGTGGCTTGCTGGCCAAACGTTATACCTGCTTCCCACCATTGCACCAATAAACCTGCTATGACTACCCCTCATTACTGAGTCTGCCCAAATCAGGGACCTGCATTCCTGGCCTTGAGTACCTGAATTCAGACAAGTGACAACATAGGCAGGATTTGGTACAGACCAGTATAGCAATGGAGGAGGCGCTAGAGGACTGGCTACCTACCCCTAGTATGTAGTTTCCCAGTGCCAACAGACCCAGCAGCTTGGTCCCTGCTCCAGGACTGGCCAGATATGGATGGGACACCAGCTAGAGTTGAGAAAGCCTTGTATGCTTTGGGGAAAACTTTGGAGAAAAAAGCAGTCTGTGCTGGTGCCAGGACAGTGGGCTCGATCTTTCTTACAGCCTTGAAGGCGGTCACAGAAATGGAGCTAGAGGTGGAAACTGTGGTCTGAACACTGCAAGCTGATGTGCAGAGCCCACAGGAACAGCTGTGGCAGAAGCAGGAGCAAGCAGCTGTGTTGGAAACTTGGTCTTCTCACCCAGTCTCTCCCATACCTCCCAGGAGAAAGCAGCACCCCACCCCATCATTGTAGACTCGTCAGATGAGGGGAAAAGATCCCCAAGGAGGAGGAGGTTGCACACCCACCCTTTGGTAACCAAGGTCAAAACCCAGTGCCCATGAGGGGGTGATGCCCTAACAGAGATTGTGAACTACTCGGTCATCAGGACATACACCTAGTGACAGCTGATGGGTTTAGCTTGCAGGTCTTGCCAAAAGGAGGGCAAGATGCTGACTGCCTGGATGCTGTGGTGGACGGGGCGCAGGTTGGGCTGTGCAAGCTGCGGCATTGTTGGGGGCCAGAAACAGGTGATCCTGGTAGGGGGGTGAGGCCCTGAGCCCCACCAAGTTGGCAGGGTGGCAGCCCATGTTTCCAGATGCAGCTGCAGCCATTAGCTGCAACTTGTAGTAGATAAATCCTGCAGGTTCAGAGATTCCTGCAGTGGAGTGAAGTGGTGGGCTGTCCTAACAGCTGAGCCTTGGCACTGTTACACTGGACAGGGCCATGCACCCTCAAAGTGGCGCAGAGAAGCCAGCCCCGCCATCATCAAGCCCCCAGGCCCGCCTCCTCCCTTTGAAAACTGTTTCTGCAGCAGAAACTTTGGACGCCACCAAGCTGTGGGGGTCGAAACAGCAGGAGCCCAAGGCGGGCTGAGACTGCGGGCTGAGAGGGGCTCAACAGTGGAGAGAAGCCCGAAGCGGCTGGAACTAGAGACAGCCAGAGCTGGGGTGAGCAGAGCCTGAAGCCAGAGCCTGTGGAGGCAGTGAGCTGACAAGTGGGCACCTGGCCCTGAGCCCAGGCACAGGATGGCTGCTGCCATCTGCTCAACAAAAGCATGAGAGGCGGGCCCTACAGGTGTATGACAGGGGACAGAGGCACCCTAAGCAAGTTGGAGCCCCTTAAAGTAACCCCATCCCAAATGTGGGCTGTCTCACTCTACAACTTTCACCACTCTCAGCCGCAGTCTAAATTGCCCCGCTTTCGTGTGTACCACCTGACCTTGCAGGACATCTATACCCGGAATGTATTCTGGTACTTGGGAAGCACACACTTGATAAACTCTAAGGGAGACGAATAGCCAGTGTTTTTCATGGCTAGCAAGGCTGCATAACCAGCAGCTAGCTGTTTCTCCATCAGTGTATAGCACTGCTCAATGCCTTTCCACAACTGGGACCAAAACCCAGTAGGCACTTTATCTGTCCCTTGCAGGGTCCCTGAGAACAGCTCATGTTTCCCATAAGTCAAGGAGCCCTCAGCTCCAGTGTCTACCAATGCCTGCAGTACACGTTGCCCATTTGAGGAGAACCAATGAATGGTTAATTCCAGATAGGGCTTCTGGCCCCTGTTGGCCCCCCCTCACTCCCCGTGTAGGGACTTTGGCCTGGATTCTAGGCAAACAACCAGATGGCTGAGCCACCAAGGTCACTGGAATCCTCTAAGTAGTCGTGGAGCTGCATGGCTCGTGCCTCTCCTGGCTTTGTTGGGATCCTCCCTTTGCTCCCCCTTTCTTAAACTTAGGATGGCATGATGCTGTTCAGGCTTCAGTTACTGCCACAGCCTCAGCAACACTCTACGAGGTTTCCTGTCTGCCTTTTCTTGGCTGACACCTGCTCAGGTATTCCAACTCTGTACAAGCCTTCCAGCCAGCACTAATTCAACTAATTCAGAAACAGTTATGTAATTTGTTTATGACCTTGAGACCCTGAATCCAGCAGCTAGCCACTTTTGTGTAAGACAGTATGTAAGGTCACTGCCACAAGGCACAGCTTGTTGGCCAAATGTACCTGTTTCCTGCCATTGCACCAATAAATCTGCTATGATTACCCCTGCCAGGCCTCTCTCATTACTGAGTCTGCCTGAATCATGAAGCTGCATTTCTGACCTTGAGTACTTGCCTTTAGACACCCAGTCTGGGACTTTTTCTTGTTTCCAGCTTCATAAAGGTTATTTAAAAGAGGCTAAGATTTCTATGCTTCTCAAAGAACTTTCATAAGTTCTTTTGTTGAGCATCATAAATTATGAGGGGGATATGATAATTCTCAGCTAGGTATTACTGTATAAAATCTATGTGATTTTATTTCACATTCTTTGATATGCAGCTAAAAATGGACTGTGCTCTGTGAATGTGATTTTAGATTTTGTCTCTAGGTGTTGTTAGGACAAACAAAGAAGAGAAAGGGATGTCCTTCATTTTCCAATGAGTGATGAATTTCAAGAAAGGACTATAAAACCTACAGTTCAATCAGGAAAACCAGGGCTTCAAGCCAGCTGAAACTTGTTCAGTCATGGCCAACAAAGCAAAATCAAAACAACCCCAATTTTTTGTATTTGGTGAAATGGAACGATACGCAGAAAGCAAAAAATCATAGGTTCGAGATCCTAGGAGACTTGGAAGAGCTATTGTGAGGCACTTCAGGCGCCTAACATGGCACAGGATTATCATCAGGGCTGTGGCCAGTATTTAAAGAGCAGGAAACTGTTTCCAACTCTGCAAGTCAAGAGATGTGGTTGTTATGCAATGCTGTGCAATGTACATGCTGCCCTTGTTTTCTAAGAGACTGAAGTTTCTAGCAGGGCTTCAGTCTATAATCTTTCCTATTCTGCTTCACCCATAGTTTAAAATTTTGGTTCTGTCAAGACTTGGCAGGACAAACCTGGCTTGAGGCCTTCAGGAAAACAGAGAAAAGGAAAGTTTAAATTTCATGAGATAGAGCCAAGCTAAGTGCTGTTGAGTTGGATCCGACTCATGAGATAGAAGAGGGAAAAAAAGCAAAGATGTTCTCTTGGTATCAGAGCAATAAGCAACAAGGCAATTAAAATCAACTACTCAGCTGACACGCCTGAGACTTACAGAATGTACTGTGATTTAAAAAGCTATAAATGTAAAGCTTCTCTCTGTATCATTCTTATGCAAAAAATATGCTAGAACAGGCTTTTTTAATCAGCAGATAATTCTTAAAGGCCTTTTATTACAAAATTTTATAATATTCTTGTTAGCAGAATTTAGTGGTAGAGGTAGCAAACTATCTCATCCCTGTCAGAATGGTTAGTTAATGCTACAAAAGTATGTTACCATCAAAACACAACGCATGAAAATAGCCATTTAAAAACCATGATACAAAACAAGAGAGATAAGGATTTGACTACTGTTATGGCTTCAACAGTGTGTAAATTTGGTGGCATTGTGGTTAAATACTATGCCCGCTAACTAAAAGGTTGGCAGTTCAAATCCACCGAGCACTCCCTGGAATCTCAATGAAGCAGTTCTACTCTGTCCTGTAGTGTCCCTATGAGTCAGGATCAATTGGATGGCAGTGGTGGGTAGTTTATGTCTATGGTTATAATCTCATTTGGGAATAGGATCTCTTTGTTATGTTAATATGAGGATTAGTGCAGGGTATGTCTTGAGTCAATCTCTTGAGATATAAAAGAGATTCAACAAACAAGTGGAGAACCAGAGGTGGCGGGGAACAGGTGCTGTGCCCCATGAAGATCACCAAAGAGCCAAGAAACAAGGAATCCTCCCCCAGAGATGAAAGAGAAAGAAGAAATTTCCCTTGAGTCAACACCCTGAATCCAGATCTCTACCCTCCTAAACTGCGACGTAATAAGTGTGTTAAAGCCATTCACTTGGGGTATATCTGCTGTAGCAGCATTAGATAAGACAACTCCTGAGAACACACAGACGTCAATTAAAGCGGCCCCAGGAGGTCAGACCTGGATGTTGACTGTCGTAAGAACACCTTTAGGCCTAATCAGTTGTACGATGCTCAGTTTCAAGAAATAGGTGTGCCTAGAGACGGCAGTAGTCTGAATAGCAGCTATAAAATAGGTATTTCAAAAAGTCAAACTGTCATCGTATCTTCAGAATGGTCCAAGGTAACCTGACCAGTCAATTCTAACATAGTTGTCCCTTGAGATCCAAGAGGGGATTGGTTTCAGGACTCCCTGTGGATATCAAAATCTGAGAATGCTTGAGTGTCTTATATAAAACCATGTAGTATTTGCATGTAGTCTATGCACATCTTCCCATATACTGTAAATCATCTCTAGATTACTTATAATACCTAATGCAATGTAAACTGTATCTAAATAGTTGTTTCATCATCATGGAAGATGTGCTCTGGAAGGTAGCCCTTCCCGTCTGTGCGTTTCTTGAGCTCTTCTGGGACCGCTACTGTTGCATCCCTTGAATTTGCTGAGGCTGTAGCTCTCCCCGTAGCTACTCCACCATCCTGTAGTAGCCTTAACTCCTCGCACTCTTCCACTCCCTCATATTTAGCCTCTGTGGGACTGCTTTGACTACCCCACTGCTTTTTGGGAGCCATTTTCTTCATAGAAACAAAGGTTGTACACAACACAAGTAGGGAATGAATAATACACAAGGGAAACCATGCTCTAACAATGAGTGCTAGAGAGAAACTGAGGATTTATCAAACGGCCGGAGGCGACAGCAGGTGATGCCTACACATCACTTTAATCACATGGATTGAGCATAGTGCTTGGTGTGTAGCAAATTCAAGTTTTGCTTTTTGGAACTTACTTCTTTTTCCCTGAATATATCTGATTCTGGTCTACTTGAATTCACAGATGTGGAACCTGCAGATACAGAGGAGTAACTGTATTTGGTTTATTTATTAGGTATTAGGTATTTATTTATACTTAATAAATGAACCAAATACAGTTTTAATACTTCTGGCCATTAAATTTATCTAGCTAACTTTTCTCATTGTCACTCTACGTTCACCAAGATAACTTAAAAAAAAATTCAAATTTTTATTTCAAAATAATTTCAAACTTACAGAAAAGTCACAATAATAAAAATAAAAGCAAGAACACTGGTATAACTTTCACCCAGATTTACCTATTATTAATATTTTATTCCACTTTATAATTTGTGTGCATGCTTACTATCACATATAAAAATATACATGTATTTGTGTGTATACATACCTACACATATGTATCACTACCCTCTCCCCTACTTTTTAAAGAATATTTATTACTAGCATGAACTCATGAATTTTGTCTGATACATTATTGTGCTTAATTATTGGTACTCAAATTGTTCCTGTACTCCTTTTTTGAGGGGGAAGCATTTCCTTTCCATTTCTGGCTTAAGATGTACCAACTTATCCTGCACCTACTCTGCTTGAGCTAAGGAAGCACTAGTTCACCTTAGTGGGGAATACTAGAGACCAAGACCTAAGCTTCTGGTGTGCTCATGGCTACTGAGGTTTCTTTGCTTCTTGGCCCTTTCAGTAACTACAGCAACTAAATAAACAAGCATGTACACACATGCATGAATATACATGTGCATATTATATATTTTAGAAATCCTGAAATCATACCAATAACTCCAATTCCAACCTAGCCCTAGAGAGTTCTCTCTTGTCTTGCTCCATTCCATACTCACGTCTTTTCTTCCTCAGTGAGAATCCTAGCTCTCAACAATGACAAAGGCACTGAATTCTGTATACATCTAGAATTGCTTCAGAACTGTTTCACCTACACCACAACAGAAAACAACTCTACTGAAAACACGTCAGGTTTTGTTTACAAACGTTTCCCCTCCCTCAACCCAAGACTGAGGGCATATAGTCAAATTCTGAGTTTGTAAGTTATACTTTTTCTTTTGTGACCTTCAAAAAGATGTATACGATATACCTCGCTTATATATTACACATCTGAAACACAACTGGGTTCATTCGAGTTTTAAATTTTTACTGAGTTAATTTTATTTCTTAAACATACAGAACATTAACATGCATTCAAAAGTCAATGTTACACAAAAAGTTGTCCTCAGAGAAATGTCACTTCCATGTCCTTTTTGTCTCTACTGCTATGCCTTTCTCTCCCTCAAATCTTTGTAGGTAACAAGCCACAGTGTGTCTTGGTTTATCATTTCTGTGTTTCTTATAAAGATAAGCAGACATCCATGTGTTTTCTTATTTTCCCCTCTTTCTTACTCTACTTTTCTTTTGAACTTTACAGCTATCTGTTGGAAATAATTTTATAGCCCTTCTTTCAGGGACAGAACAGTTTGCCAATAACCACTCACTTTACTGACGTCCAAGAGATTAACATTTTGCTTTGGATTGGTTCCTCATGAGTTTGGTTAAGTCTAAACTTGAGAGTATATCTAGTGTGGGAGTCTGGCAAAACTCAAACTTCTGAACTTGCAGAATTGAGGACCTATCTTCTAGAATGTGACAACCACAGTCAGATACCATTAGCATGTGTAGCTCTATCTGCACTGCCTGCTGGATCCCTAGCTTTTCTATTTTATTTTTAACTAATCCAAAATCAAACCTATTTGTCCTTGAATTGATTCTAACTTATAGTAATCCTACAGGACAGAGTAGAAGAGCCCAATGAGGTTTCCAAGGGTATAAATCTTCACAGAAGCAGACTGCCACATCCTTTGATTGCAGAACAGCTGGTGAGTTTGAACCACTCATCTCTTGATTAGCAGCTGAGACCTTTAACCACTGCACCACCAGCGCTCTGCTTTATTTCTAACTACAAACTGTTAAATACAACAGGTTCCTGTTTCTTTAACAACCCTCTCCATTGCTCAGCACCACAATTATTCAAACGGAGTTCTCGATTAATCCCTCCAAAGATGCTCAATTACTAACATTTAACTAGTTTTGTATATTTTAACTGAGAGTACAAATTAGGTAGAGAGTATAGATTAGGTAATGTAGTAGTTGCTACTGTTAGTTGTTGTCAAGTTGACTCAATTCATCATGACCTTAAATATTATCAGAACAAATGTCTTCTAGGCATTAATGATTAAATGCCTAGGATGGAATGCTTTGACCTATTTACTTGCATTATTGACTGTTTTTCAGACTTTGTTCTCACCAAAACAACCTTCTAATTATAATCTGACTTCTCAAGTAGCGTGACTACAAGAATAGGACATGCCTGAACAGTGATGTTTTTATTCCAGTCTGACTGATAGTTCTATAATTTATCAGACTGACAAAGTGGCATTCTGGCTCACACATCAGTCTCTCATGAAAAGCAAGCAGTTTCATCGACTGATCAACTCTAGGTCTTTAACAGTGTTGAGTTTTCTCCTCAGTCGGACTGAACACCAAACCTGAACCCTGGAGAACAGGGGTAAGGCCACCGACGTGACACCACACAGAGCACAACTGGCTGCTCTTTCTGGGCAACACCTCCTCTTACGGTGCTTTTCCATCACACTTACTGCATTTCCTTCTGGAATTAATGCCACAACTGTCTTATTTATCATCCATCTCCTCAGACCATTAACGTGAACTCTTTGACAGGTTAAGTCACCTGCATAATGAGCCTTCCTTCAAGCCTGACACCCCGTTCTTCTTCATACAGTCCTGTTTGTTGGATTAATTTGCCAAGCATACAGACTGAATAACTATGGCAAAAGGACACACACCTTTCTGAAACACACCTTTCTTGACTTTAAACTACGTAGTGTCTCCTTGTTTTGTTCTAATGCTGGTACCTTGATCTATGTACAGGTTCCTCAACAGCACAGTTAGGTATTCTGGAATTTTCATTCTTTACAATGTTATCTACATGATTTATATATAAAAAAACTGACAGTCAGTGGACTCCATCTAGCAGATGCCTGATACATATATCCCTATTGCTGGAATGATGCACCAGGTTATCAAAGCCTGATGCTATTAAACATCTCAAGTCAATGTATTGACTAGATCTATTATTCAAACTCATCTTTCCTGATCTTTTTACCCATCATGTTATTTTGCCTCCATACAGGCCTACTCTATTTTTTAAAATTCTTTTAAGAGAAACATCTGCTGTATATGAATGCAAAGGGGGGCAGAGTATTTTTACAGTGCACTGGGGGCTAATGCTTAGCAGCATTTTCAAGGATGGGAAGGTGGCTTCAGGATGTTCTAGTTCTAAATAATCCTCATTGTGTAATGATCCCAACCTATAGGAAATTTTGGGGGGAATCTTCATGTCTTTATTCCTGTAATACTGGCAGGATACGAAAGCCTTGATGTCAAATTAGATCACATCACTCCCCTAGTTTAAGGCAGGGGGACCATAAGTAATTTGGGACAAAATTCTTACTGCAAGTTTCACCTGGCCCCTACCTATTTCTTTAATTTTATCTCTCAATATTTTTCCTTTTCTTACTACAGTAAAATTTTGAAAAGCCAGAACATTTATAAGGTGAAAACTTGCCGGAGACGGAAAACTCAAATATCTTCCATTAATAGAGAGTGACAGAAAAGTGGAAAGCCTGTATCTTCTCAAAGGCAGAACACTTTTGAGACCTTGAAGAACATGGCAGTCCCTTCAGATTTCAGCTGTTACAGGACTCACTGTATTTTCTAATCAAATATGCTTTAATCTCAACTCTGAACAAGCCAGGGTTTCATATGCCATGGTTTCTGCATGCTTTTTCTCCTGTTAACTCGGAACATGCTTCTTTCTTATCTTCTCATTCCTGGCTTCCTCAGGTCTCAGCTCACAACTACCTCTTTAGAGGGAAGGGTCAAGCCCTCTATGAAAGACTAGACGGCACCCCACCCCTAACTATTTAACTCTTAATGTTTCCATAAATTCAGTCAATACCTGAACAGTGTGACACATCTTATTAGTTATCTGCCCTACAGAAAGGGCGTTCTGGGAGACCTGAGGCCTTGTCCTTTCTGTTCACAGCTACAGCCCCAGTTTATAGAAATAGAACAGTGGCACTTTGTAAAAGCTCAATAAATATTTGCTAAAAGTCTAAGCAAACCGTCCCCAACTCAGTTCTGAAAAATTAGTCTAGAACACTCCATTTGGGCTGTCTAGCCTGAAGTTTTCATTAGCAGATCAGTTACTTCAGCTGAAGGAGCACATGGTCAAGGTCCTCCAAAGTCTACGCTGTTAACTTACCTGAAATCACTTACAAAGCAAAATTTGTAAGTATATGCTAAAAATGCAAGTGTGTTTTGTAATTCTGATAGAACAGTAATGCTGAGTGACGCATACCTTTATCATTTAAAATACAAAACATAAATTGAGGTTTTACACACCCTCAGTTATGAAAACATGCATTTAAGTAAGCACACATTTATTTTACACAGCTATTTTAAACATACCTCCTAAGGCCCCACTGTGATCTAGACTTTTCTTCTTAAAGCCATTAGAGACGATCAAAACAGGAACAACAACAGAGAACAGCCAGCGCCATGGAGAAACAGGCCGTAAATTACCTGAAAAATTACAAAGGAACAACACAAACTCTAAGAAGACTACACACTTAGTCTTGGCACTAAGCTTCAATAACTGCACTCTGGATTAAAATACTGTCATAAGTTCATTAAGAAACTGTGACAAAGTCACCAAAGTAAAATGTTCTCATTGAGACCTGTACATTTTCAAAGGGCCCATTTTACTAGGGAATAGCCGTATGGGACCTGACCAAATTTTGAGAACCATTTACAGCTATGTGGCATAATAGGTATCTCATACATGTTTGGGAATTTGAAACAAACCTCCAGGGCCACTGTTTTGTTTTTTTTTAAAGGAAGCACACATTACGTTTCTAAAACTACACAAAACAGACTCCCTTCTTAATGGGATCTAATTCTTTCTCTTTCTGCCTTTCAAAGAGATTAAAAAAAAAAAGGGTAACACTGTCACAGGTTGCACAACTGACTGAATGATTAGCAATCAACTTATTCCAACGGTTACATCCAGGTGTTCAGCTATCATACATGTTGATCCAAACAACTTTAAGCAATAATTATAGATTTCATATAAAAATCTACAGTCTTGGCCTGTTTTTAAATGGGCAGTTCTGGCCCACGTGGCAGAGGCTGCCTCCTTTAGATAGGCCATGGCTTTCCTGTTCAAAGTTTCCACTACTCTGGCAAAGACACTTAGGCTGAATGGTTTCTTTAAGGAAAAATATGAACTACTGCTTGTGTATACATTTCTATCAGAAATAGAAAAATTAAAGACAAATAGGGCCAGATGTTCTACTAATATGGGAGAATTCTACCTCTGGGGTAAAAACTTTTCCTATGTGTTTCATATGCAAAAACCGGGACAGCGTCATCATTTCCATATGTACCTGGCCCAAGGGAGACACCTGAGTTTATAAATCCTAGTTTATTCTATTTCATAAGAATCTTCTCCTTGAATCATTATGAATGAACAGTCTTGAGGGCTTCCATACTCTGGAGAACACTCATCTGATTATTTACATGTTTCTCGGCATATGGACTTAAATCTCAAATAGCCACGATTCATAACATTGCTAAGATTTCACTTTCTTATCCTCCTTTTCATTTCTTCCTTTGCTGCAAACTATTATGCTGTTTTTAAAGGGCTACCAAGGAAGACCAAAGAAGAACTGATGTCTCTGAATTGTGGTGTTGGCAAAGAACACTGAATATACCATAGACTGTCAAAAGAAGAAACAAATCTGTCTTAGCAGTACAGCCAGAATGCTCCTTGGAAACATGGGGCAAACTTTGTCTTACACACTTTGGACATGTTATCAGGAGGGATCAGACCCTGGAGAAGGGCATCATGCTTGGTAGATGGTTGGTCATCAAAAGAGAGGTAGACCCTCCATGAGATGAACTGACATAGTGGCTGCAACGATGGGCTCAAACATAACAATGACTAGGAGGGAGACACAAGACCCCACAGTGTTTTGTTTTAGTGTACACAGGGTCATTACCAGTCAAACTGACTCAACAGCATTAGCACCTAAAAACAATGATGGCCATGTTTATGTTCTAAAGCTGCTTTACAACCATGAGGAACCGAGCCCAGAGTACCTTGTATTTACGCCAACCAGCTTCAGGTTTTGAAACGAACCTGTCTTTTCGAAATGACCAAATGGCAGAGGAAGTCTCCAAATCTTCAAATATAAACATCATTCTACCTTTTATTTTTATTGTTATTTTGAGAGAGCAAAGGAAACTGATTACACTGCTAATAACCTTTCTCAAATGAAAAGAGCCACTCTAATTGCTTTAAAAAAGCTACATTTCACCTCATTTATCTTTACACCACGATACATGTAATAATTACACAATATGTAAAGACATACTCTGAAGTAGGTATAACTAGTATAACTGCAACAAACAATAACTAGTATAACTGCAACAAACATTTATCAAAGGCTTTAAAACCTTCAAAGCATGGTATATTTTCATGTTAGCAAATTAAATTCAAGCCGTGAACTAAATTCAGGCTGTAAAGTTACATAAAAACAACCATTCAGGGGATATGGGCTTTAGATTTCACAGGGCAATCAATAATTTTAACTTCGACCAGTTAGACTATAGAAAAACTTAGAAAATTCATACTCACCATAATAGGTACTTGCAGTCATAGACATAATCCAGAAAACTAAAGAAATGCAAACGATCAGACTCAATATTACTATATTTATTATCATCTTTATATATCCTTTGCATATATTGTCGTCAAGATCTGTCATGGAAAACAAGGATATGATCACCTGGGAGAGAAAAATACAGCTTTTCTGAGAAGAGTCATTGATTAAGTTGCCAGGAAAACACTGGTTTGCAGGCAACAGCAAGCGACAACATCTTCATCGACAAAAAAACTAAAAAATAAAAAAGAAGAAAGACTATATAACGAAACTATTTCCGGAAACCGCTGCTGATAGGAAAGCTTAAACAGGTACAGGCCAGGTTATTGCTTTACTGGAAATGCACGAGAGCGAAAGGCTCAACTCTTGAGCGGCTAGTCAGTGCACACCTGAACTCCGAGGCCAGGACCGTAAAAGGCACGGCGCAGGCAGCCAATCCGCGGGTCCAGACGCACTGGGCGCTAGCCTGCCGACTCGCGCTCTCCCACTTGGACGAAGGTCGGGGGTGGCCCACAGCCGCGAAGAGTGAGACTGCAGAGCCCAAAGCCCGCAGGGTGTAAGTGGCCAGATCGGCTCGGCAGAAAGCGGCCTCTTCCGCACAGCCGCCCGTCCCGCCCCAGGGTCCAAGTACAGCCAGCTAGGGGCGGGACCGCCAGAGCTCACCCTAAGGCGCACTTCGGTCCCCAGCGCCTAGCCTGCCCGTCTGCGCGCATGCGCAGCCGTCGGCCACTCCGCGACCGAGGATGTCGCCGTGCTCACGTGAGCGCCGGAATGGCGGCTTCGGGGGCCAGGGGGTGGCTCCGCGGGCCGGCCCTGGGCACTGGCACGGGTGACGCGGCCGAGGCGTGGTGAGATTCCGGGCTTGGTGGTTATGGGATGCTTCTCACGATACAGACATCTGAAACCCTTGGGTTCTTGCGTTTGGAGCCATGCCCAAAAGCTTAAAACTGAAACTTAACCACCAGGATAGTAAGTAAAGAAATGCAAGTGGACTTAGACCCAGTGAGTCCATTGCAGGCATGTTATTGGAATGTCTTTAATGTGTGAAGAATTCATGCCATATAATAGTACATTTTGAGGCGAAGCAAGGGGGGTATACTGTGTCGTGGAAACCCTGACGGAGTAGTGAATAAGAGCTAGGCTGCTAACCAAAAGGCCACAGTTGGAACTGACCAGGCGCTCCTTGGAAACTCTGGGGCAAGTTCTGCTCTTTCCTATAGGATCACTGTAAGGAAGAATCCACTCGTCGGTAATATGTTTGGGGTTTTGTTTTATTGTGTTGTAGAAACTGATTTTTTTTTTTTTAATTTATAAAACGCATTCATTTAAAACAACATTGGTAAGTATCTACAATGGGTCAAACTCTGCTGGGTACTGGAAATTTACAAATAAAACCATATATAATTGCTGTTATTGAACTCTCAAGTAATTATTGTCATGACACTATTTAGAGGAAACACCTGTTGCCACAACTAGTATTGAAAGTATATGCATTCATCCAATTCATTTAGAAAGAAGAACCTCTTGGTGGCGTTAAGAATCCAAGACTTGTAGTTGATGTCACACCTTACTTTAAGTTAGCTTTTGTTTACCTAGATTACAGTAATTGATAATTACGTTACATTTTCTGAAATTTTTCAATTGACTGCTCACAATGAAAATACAATACCCAAATTTGTAGACATAGACATTTGTACACATGATTACTTTTTAAAAGCTCACATTATTTTAATTTCAAAATGCACAAAGATGAACTGGTTTTTCCTTTGATAAGGGACTTGAAGTGGCTAACAAAGAACTGTATCTATGAAGTAGGAATAAACAGTAATTGCTGTCTTTTACTAGTTGTTTTCAGGTTCTCCTGAGTCAGTTCCAACTCATAGCAACCCTTATGTACAACAGAGTAAAACACTGCCTGGTCAGTCATTGACATGCTTGATTCTATCTTTGCAGTCACTGTGTCAGTTCATATCATTGAGTGTCTTCCTGGCTTTCAATGACCCTTTATTTTGCTAAGTATGATGTCCTTCTCCAAGGACTGGTCCTTCTTGAGAACATACTCAAAGTGTTTGAGGCAAAGTCTTGCCATCTTCACTTCTAAGGAGCATTCTGGCTATACTTTTATCAAGATAGATTTGTTCATTCTTCTGGCAGTCCCTGGCATATTCAGCATTGATTGCCAGCATCATAATTGAAAGGCACTGATTCTTCTTTGTTCTTCCTTATCCATTGCCCAGCTTTCGCATGAGGCAATTGAAAATACCGTGGCTTTGGGCAGGCAAAACTAAGTCCTCAAAGTGACATCTTCACTTTTCAACACTTTAAAGTGGTCTTTTGCAGCAGATTTGCCCAATGAAATCCATCTGATTTTTTTTCATAATTCAAATTTTATTATTACTATTATTTTATTTAATGTGACTGAGTGAAAATGTACATTCACGTATAAATTTACATGCCCACCTATATACAGCTTACACTGCTCTCCCTGCCCGGTGACAGCACGCTATTCCTCTCTACTCCATACATGTCTCATCCTCCCAACAGTCTCCTTTCCCCTCCTCTCCACCCACTCTCCTTCCTCCAGCCAGAGGTCAGCAGGATGATATCCTATAGATGCATAGAACCTTAAAGTGTATCCAGTATATGGTCATTCTGCATTGCCAAGTTCAATCCATTCGTGTCCGAAGAGTGGACCTTCGTTATGATTTATGGGCAAGGGCAGCATCAGGGCCAGGGGCCATGCTCCCAGGGGAACCCCGAAACTGCTGGACCATCAATTGAGCATCTGATTTCTTGACTGCTGCTTCTACGGGCAATCATTTTGGATCCAAGTAAAATGAAATCCTTGACAACTTTTCATCATTTATCATGCTGTTGCTTATTGGTCCAGTTGTGAGGATTTTTGTTTTTTTTGTGTTGAGGTATAATCCATACTAAAGATTGTAGTCTTGGATCTTCATCAGTAAGTGCTTCTTCCAATTCTGATGCAGAATTCTTCATATAGTCCAATTTACCAGATTATTTGCTCAGCAGACTGACTGAATATGTAAGGTGAAATGATACAATCCTGATACATGCCATTGCTGATTTTAAACTACAGTGTCTCCTTGTTTTGTTCAAATTTAATATGTGTATAGGTTCTGCATGAACACAATGAAGTGTTCTAGAATTACCATTTTTTACAATGTTCATAATTTGTTATGATTCAGAGTTGAATGCCTTTTTATAGTCAGTAAAACACATGTAAATATTTATCTGGTATTCTCTACTCTCAGCCAAGACTCTTCCGATATCAGCAATGATACCAGTCATCTGTTATTTGATCATATTGTAGGCACTTGCATGTTGCTGCAATGCTGGAAGTTATACCACTAGTGTTTGAAGTACTAGCAGACTCATCAACGGTGACAAGGTTTCTGTGGAGCTCCCAGACTAAGACACACTAGGAATAAGGACCCTGATGATCTACTGCTAATTGGCCAGTGAAAACCTTATGAATAGCAGCTTATTATTGAGTACTTATTAATAAAAGCTAACGTTTTTATGGTTCCAACAGTTCCTTGGATTTTATTCTCTCAGGTTGACATTGTCTGATATTGATTATTCTGTGAAATACTTATGTCCGACATACAACCAAGCTGTGAATGCTAGGCCATTTACTAACACCACCAAGGTTTAGCTGTGTCAGACTAGGGAGAGTTCAGTAATTTCTAGCCTAATCATAAGAGCAATAGACTAAAAGCTCCTTGTTCCATTTAATAGCCGTTAAATTTCACAATTTGGTTGTTTTTAGCAAATCTGTTAGGAAATCCTGGTGGCATAATAGTTAAGTGTTAACAGCGTCTAACCAAAAAGTTGGCAGTTCTAATCTACCAGGTGCTCCTTGGAAAATCTGTGGGGCATTTCTGCTCTGTCCTATAGGGTCGCTGTAAGTCGGAATCAACTCAACAACAGTGGAACTGGCTTTTTGGTTTTAGAAAACCTTTAAGCTTTTGGTGTAGTGAGGTTGTGCTAATCTCCTTTCTACTGCATGCTGTCACTCCCTTCACCTAACCCAGTTCCTGCCTGTTATGTAATCTATGAATACCCACTTCTGTCCCTCTCCACCCTTGTAGCCATCAAAGATTATTTTCTTCTGTGTTTAAACCTTAAGTCCTTCTAATAGTGGTCTCATAGAATATTTGTCCTTTTGTAACTCAGTAATTTCAGTCAGCATCATGTCTTCCAGAGAATTCAATGTTATGTGCTATTTCCTAAGATCATCATTGTTCTTTAACATTGCACAGTATTCCATTGAGTGAATATACCATAGTTTGCTTACCCATTCATCTATTGATGGGCACCTACATTGATTCTATCTTTTTGCTGTTATGGACAGTGCTGCAGTAAACATTGGTGTGAATGTATCTATTTGTGTGACTCTCCTTATTTCTCTAGGATATATTCCAAGAAGTGGGTTTACTGGATCATATGGTATTTTTTATTTCTAGCTTTTTAAGAAAGTGCCAAATACATTTCCAACTGTTGTACATTCCCATACATTTGAACTGTTTTACATTCCCACTAGCAATGCAGAAGAGTTCAAGTCTCTCTACAACTTCTCCAACATTTATTATTTTGTGTGTTTTTTTGGATTAGTGGTAGCCTTGTCGGGGTCAGATAATATCTCATTGTAGTTTTGATTTGGATTTCTCTAATAGCTAATTATAGCATTTCCTTGTGTATCTGTTAGCCACCTGGATGTCTTCTTCAGTGAAATGCCAGTTCATATCCTTTGCCCATTGTTTAATTGGGTTGTTTGTCTTTTCCTTGTTTAGGCTTTTCAGTACTTTGTAAATTTAGATTATAGAGATTAGACACTGATCAGATTTCTGGTAGTCAAAAATTCTTTCCCAGTCTGTAGGTAGTCTTCTTAATCTTTTGGTGAAGTCTTTGGATGAGCGTAACTGTTTGATATTTAGCATTCCCAGTTATTTATTTTCTCTTCTGGTGCTTGTGCATTGTTAGTAGTATTTTGTAGTCTGTTTATGCCATGTATTAGACCTTCAACCAAAAGGTCAGAAATTCAAATCCCCCAGGTGCTCCTTGGAAACTCTATGGGGCAGTTCTACTCTGTCTTACAGGGTTGTTATGAGTCATCACCAACTCGACGGCAGTGGGTTTGAGTTTTTTTAAATTAGGCCTCCCACGATCTTTCTTGTTTTAGATTTTATATTTAGGTCTTTGATCCATTTTGAGTTAGTTTTTGTGCATGGTGTGAGACATGGGTCTTGCTTCACTGTTTTATAGATGGATATCCACTTATGTCAGCACCATTTGTTAAACAGACTCCCTTTTCCTAAGTTTATGGATTTTGGACCTTTGTCAAATATCAGCTGTTCATAGGTGAATGAGATAATATCTGGATTCTCAATTTTGTTCCTTTGACCTATGTATCTGTTTTTGTAACAGCACCAGGCCGTTTTGACTACAGTAGTAGTGTAATAGGTTTTAAAGTCAGGTAGTGTGAGGCCTCCCACTTTCTTCTTCTTCTTCTTCAGTAATTCTTTACTTATCTGAGGCTTCTCTTTCCATATGAAGTTGGTGCTTTGTTTATCTCATTAAAAAATGCCATCACAATTTGTATTGAGATAGCATTGTATCTATAGATCACCTTGGGAAGAATAGACATGTTCATGATGTTAAGTCTTCCTATCTGTGAACAAGACATTTATGTAGGTCTCTCTTGTTATTTTGCAGTACAGTCTCATAATTTTCTTTGTATAGTTTTTTTTTACATCTCTGGTTAGATTTATTCCCAAGTATTTTATTTCCTTGGGGCCTACTGTAAATGGTATTGCTTTGGCGATTTCCTCCTTGATGGTCTCTTTTTTGGTGTAAAGGAATCTGGTTTATGTATGTTTAGCTTGTATTCTGATCCTTTGCTGAACTCTTCTATTACTTCCAGTAGTTTTGTGTGTGTGTGTGTGTGTGTGTGTGTGTGTGTGTGTGTGTGTGTGTGTGTGTATTCTTCAGGGTTTTCTGTGTATAAGATCATATCATCTCCAAGCAGATACTTTTACTTCTTCCTTACCTATCTGCATGTCCTATATTTCTTTATCTTGTCTGACTGCTCTGGCTAACATCTCCAGGACAATGTTGAATAAGTGGTGACAGTGGGTATCCTTGTCTGGTTCCTGTTATCAAGGGGAATTCTTTCAGACTGTCTCTATTTAGAATGATGTTAGCCGTTGGCTTTGCTTAGATGCCGTTTAAGATGTTGAGGAATTTCCCTTTTCCTATTTGCTGAGAGTTTTTAACATGAAGGGGTGTTGGAATTTGTCAAATGCTTTTTCTACATTATTGTTAAAATCAAGTGGTTCTTGTCTTTTGTTTTATGTGGTTGATTACATGGTTTTTCTAATGCTGAACCATCCCTGCACACTTGGTATGAATCCCTCTTGGTTGTTGTGAATTATGTTTTTTTTTTTTTAATTTTTTATTTAATATAACTGAGTGAAAATGTACATTCCCATATAAATTTACATGCCCACCTATATGCAGCTTACACTGCTCTCCCTGCCTGGTGACAGCACACTATTCCTCTCTGCTCCATACATGTCTCATTCTCCCAACAGTCTCTTCTTTCCCTCCTCTTCACCCACTCTCCTTCCTCCAGCCAGAGGTCAGCAGGATGACATCCTATAGATGTATAGAAACATAAAGTGCATCCAACATATGGTCACTCTGCATTGCCAAGTCCAATACATTCCTGTCCGAAGCGTGGACCTTCGTTATGATTTATGGTCAAGGGCAGCATCAGGGCGAGGGGCCATGCTCCCAGGGGAAACCCGAAACCACTGGACCATCAATTGAGGTCTTTTAGTGGGGATCATCAATTATGTTTTTGATATGCTGTTGAATTCTATTGCCTATAATTTTGTTGAGGATTTTTGCACCTAAGTTTATGAGCAATATTGGATATAATTTTCCTTTTTTGTGCTGTCTTACCTGGTTTTGGTATCATGGCTATGCCGGCTTTACAGAATGAATTTGGGAGTATTCCATCATTTTCTATGCTCTGGTATACCTTTAGTGATTGTCTTAGGCTGGGTTTTCTAGGGAAGCAAAACCAGTAACACGTGTAGGTATTAGGAAAGATTTATAATATATATATATAGACAGATAGATAGATACAAATATAGGAAACAGCTCACGTAATCACAGAAGCTGAATGTCCCAAGCTCTGGCACAAGCCTCACGTGTCCACGGAAGCTGAGGAACCCAAGGTCAGCAAGTCAGAGACCAGAGTTGCAGATCACCGGTTGTGTGGGTCAGTGGATCCCAAGCTGGCGGCGAGACGATGCAACAGAGGCTGGAGGTCGGTGGGTCCCAAGCTGGTGGCGAGGCGAAGTGACAGAGGCTGGAGAACCCAAGATCGGCAGGTCAGGGAGCAGGACTGAGCAGAGGCTGGCGAGCGCAGGATTGGCAGGTCAGGGAGCAGGACTCTCACGTGCCGACTGTAAGGACTGATGAGCCCAACAGCCGCTAGCTCAAGTCCCAGAACCAGACGCTGGAACAAGAGAGCAGCAGCTCCTGGTCACGTGAGCGATCAGCAGCTGTAGTCCAGGGTCACGAGATGAGAGCCGAGGGGCAGGGAGCCACCACAAACCCCGCCCTGCCACTTAATACAGCAGCCAAATAGGTAGTAGCCAAGTTGACATAATCCTGACCACCACAGTCCACCCCTTGTCAACTTGGCATCTGCACACATCTCACCTTACCATGCACAGTCTCTGAAGGGGTACAGTTACAAAGTCATACTTATGTCAACATGATATAACTAACACATGTACAACTGAAAATGCATTAACCCATTTACATCTTATGTTTCATAAGTAAACAAAATATCCAATACACACATACAAAGCAGGAATACTCATAGCAATTACAGTCCTCGTTTCTGCAACTGGTCACGTGGCCGTAACTGATATTTAGAACTACCTTCTTCTACAACCCATTCTGTATTCCCTTTGCCCTCAGCAAGTACCTCAGCTGGTTGTGGTTCCTTGCCTGGTGAGGTGACCCAAACCTTCATTCCTGAAGGGTCTGGGCTATTATCACTCATTTTGGAGTTGGGTTGCTGTAGTTTTCCATTGACCTTAATCACAGGACATGGTAGTACTAGGAGGCGTCCTAAGGGATCTCCTGCATTCCAAACATACTCTTCTTTACTTCCGTTATGTAATGTCAATCCAATTTCATCTTCATAGTCAGGATCAATCACACTGGCCAGTATTGTAACTCCCTTCTTTGTCTGTTGATCCAGAGGTACAAGGAGCCCAAAATGGCCTGGTGGCAATTTTAGCTTCCAGTTCAGTGGAATCGTTGATGTGTCTCCAGGCGGCAGCATTCCTCCCTTCGGAACTAAGACATTTAGTCCTGCAGAACATAAAGTCATGGGGACAGGAAGCAAAAATCTTGCAAGTGGGTCACTAGGGGTAACAGTGAGTGGTGCCACTCCCGTTTCCACCCCTTGATTCCTGGACCCATGAATCCTGGCAATAGGAGAAACAGCACCGTATATTGGACGCTGGTTTAGAGCATACACAGCCTCCTGGAGAACATTTCCCCAACCCTGCAAGGTACTGCCACCTAGCTGGCAGCGTAATTGTGTCTTCAGGAGACCATTCCATCGTTCTATCAAGCCAGCTGCTTCAGGATGATGGGGAACATGGTAAGACCAGTGAATTCCGCGAGCATGGGCCCACTGCCGCACTTCATTTGCTGTGAAGTGAGTCCCTTGATCAGAGGCAATGCTGTGTGGGATTCCATGACGGTGGATGAGGCATTCTGTAAGTCCACGGATGGTAGTTTTGGCAGGGTATCAGAATTCTTCCTCAAAGGGACCTGGCCTCCCCTTCATTCAAGGGGCTGTGGGTCCTTAAACTCGCTCAAGTCTGGGAATTGATTGAGGGACCGAGACTCTCTCTTCTGGCGATTTGAGTTAGACTGCTGTTCACCTGACCGAGAGTTCATCCTTTCATACATATCACGTAAATACTTAGTAGGCTGATCATCTATTGCACTGCTAGGGACACCATGACTAAGGAGCCAGTTCCACATGTCCGCACGAGTCAGATTATCACGATTACTATTTTGCCTCTGCTGTCCATTACTGTAAACACGCCCACCTCGTCTTTGTCGACTGAGTGCAGCCACTTGACTCTTACCACCACGGGATCCAGTTAGCCCCATTGTAGTTAGGTGTCTTAATTCAGCTAGGGCAGCTCCCACTGTCATGTCTGATTTACATAAAATGGCAATCACAGCAGTCTTCAAGGATCCCGGAGCTCCCTTCACAAATTTGTTTCTCACGGTTGTGGTGAAAGTTGTGTCCTCTGGACATGCTATGTGTGGATTTGAAGGCCTAACTGAATAAATCCACTCTAGCATGCCAATTTCCCTAAGTCTTTGGATACCCTCTTCTACAGTACCCCAAGACAAGTCTGGCAATTCAACTTGATTTAATGTAGGCCACCGCATCAGCCATGCTTCAGCAATCCAGTCAAACAAACTGTTAGGGTGATGTAACTGTTTCCAACAGTTTAGTAGAATTCTCCAGTGAAGTCTTCAAGGCCAGGGCTTTCTTATAGTTGGCTGTTTTAAAATTACCATTTCAATCTTTTTTTTTTTTTTGTGATGGGTTTATTAATTGTTCTACTTCTGTTTATGCTAGTATTGGTAGGTGATGTGTTTTTGGAAATTTGTCCATGGCGTCTAGGTTTTCAAATTTTAGAGTACAATTTTTCAAAGTATTGTTACAGTTCTTTTCATTTCAGTTGGGCCTATTGTAATATTTCTTATTTGAGTTGTTTGCTTCCTCTCCTGTTTTTGTCAGTTTGGGCAATGGTTTATCGATTTTGTTGATCTTTTCAACAAAACAACTTTTAGTCTTGGTAACTCATTCATTTTTCTATTCTCTAATTTTTTTTTACTTTTGCTTTAATTTATATTTCCTTTCTTTTGGTATCTGAGGGTTCTTTGGCTGTTGTTTTTCCACTTGAGTTGTAGGGTTAATTCTTTGATTTAGGCCCTTCTTGTTGGATTTGCGCATTTTATGAAATAAACTGACCTGTGAACACTGGTTTTGCTGTGTCTCAGGTTCTGCAGGATGTGTTTTCATTTTCATTTGATTCTGTGAATTTTTTTATTCCATACTTGATTTCTCCTGTAACTCAGTTGTGTTTGAACAAGATGCTGTTCAGTTCCCATGTGTTTGATTTTTTGTTTTGCTTCTTTTTTCTGTGACTGATTCCTACTTTTATGGCTTTATCATCTGAAAAGATACTTTGTAGTATTTCAGTATTTTGCATTTTGTTAAGGATTGCTTTTTTGGCCTAAAATGTGGTCAATTCTGGAAAATGTCCCCTGTGCATTGGAAAAGAAAGTATACTTGGCTGCTGTTGGGTGTTCTGTACATGTCTGTGAGATCAAGTTTGTTGATGTGGTATTTAGATCTTCTGTCCTTATTGAGCTTTTTTCTAGTTGTTCTGTCCTTCACTGAAAGTGATGTGTTGAAGTCTCCTACTATTATTGTGGAGCTATTTCTGTTTTTAGTGCAGTTAGTGTTTATTCTATGTATTTTGGAGCTCTGTCATGTGGGAGTGTAGGTATTTAATATGATCGTGTCCTCCAGGAATAAGATCACTTGATCATTATACAATGTCCTTCCTTATGCAATGTGGTGGATTTTACTTTCAAGTCTTTATCAGAGATTAATATTGTCACTCCTGATCTTTCCTGAATGTTGTTAGCTTGGTATATCTGTTTTCCATCCTTTGAGTTGTAATTTGTGCCTTTGAGTCTAAAGTGTATCTCCTCTAGGGAGCATGTAGATGGGTCATTTTTTTTTTTTTTTTAAATCCAATCTGCCATTCTTGGTCTGTACTGGTGCATTTAGCCCATTTACATTCAGCATGATTACTGATAGGTACGAGCTTAGTGTTGTCGTTTTGATTTGTGTGTTGTAGATGATTTCTTCACTTTAATTTTCTGTGCTGAGTCTTTTTTCACTATGTGTTTTTATGTTTTTCAGTGTTGGTGGTTTTGTGTTTGCTGAGACTTCACATTTTTCCTGTTTATTATCTTGATGTACAGGATTGATAGTTTCCTTGGTGGTTACCTTAATATTTACCTCAGTTTTTCTAAATTTAAACCAATCTTTAATTTCTTTGTATCACCTTGACTTCTGCTCCACATAAATGATCTATATTTTGAGTCCCTCTGTTATAATATTTACATACTAACATCTCTGTTTCCTCATTTTCAGTGTTTGCTATGATTTATTTTTGTGATTCTCCTATTTGGGTTGATATCTAGTTGCTTTGTTCTGTGTTCTGGTCTTGGGTTATTAAACTCGCATTAATGATTTTCTAACCAAAGGATTCCCAAGTATTTCTTGTAATTTGGTTTTTTGGTTTTTGCAAATTCCCTAGATTTTTATTTATCAGGAAATGTCGTAATTTCACCATCATATGTGAGAGGCAGTTTTGCCAGATATTTAATTCTTGGCTGGCAATTATTTTCCTTCAAGGTTTAGTGTATGTCATCCCATTGCTTTCTTCCTGCATAGTTTCTACTAACAGTCTGACCTTAATCTTATTGATTCTCCTTTGTAGGTTATTTTTCATTTATCCCTAGCCACTTTTAAAAGTGTCTCCTTATCTTTGGTTTTGGCAAGTTTGATTATAATATGCTTTGGTGTCGTTTGGGAGCTACATTGTGTGGTTCAATGAGTGTCTTTTCATCTTTCATTATATTAGGGAAGTTTTCTGTCAGCATTATTTTTGACAATTCTAAGTTTTCTGTTATTCCCCGTTTTGTTGCTTTAGTAACTTGTAGATTATCTTCATAGAGAGTTTCACATTTCTTTTATCTGATTTTTCCTCAAATATGTTGATGTTATGTGTTTTATCTTCAGTCACACTTATTTGGCCTTACACTGCGGCAATTCTGCTTTGGTTTTCTATTGTCTAATTCTGTAATTTTTTTTAGCTTTCTGAATTTCTAATTCCTGCTTCTGTGTCTTCTTGCAGCCTGTTCAATCTGTCATTATGCTCTCTTTTATTGTGCCTCATCTCCTCCCTCATCTCTTGAAGAGTTCTAAGTATTAATCTTTTGTGTCCTACCCCTGTTACTTCTAGGAAATTCTCTTTCTCTGGAAAATGTGTTTTGGGAGCTTTCTAAAGAAATCAGTCTGCTTCTTTAAGTGGTTTAACATGGACTGTTGTTTCTGAGTCATCAGTAAATCGTATTTATTTTTGCCTACTGTGTTCTGACTTCTAATTTTGAAATATGTGATAGTTTGGTTACCATTGTATTTGAAGCTGTAATGTTCTTTCACCAGGTGATTAGGGCTGTTACTAGACATAGGAGCCCAAGAGTCTGTTTACTTTTCTTAATATGGATTCTTCTCAGGGGTCCAGGTAGTCAGTCACCAAGTGTATGGTACAGGCTCTTCTTGCCTACTGTCTGCGATGGGATGAGCAGAGGTGACTGGTATAGGCATAGGTGTCTGGTGGCCTATAAAGGCAGGGGCCTAACAGCCATCCCTGTGTGTCTATGAGGATGGTGTATCCCTTGAATCTAGGTGAAGGAACAGTTTCTGCTCTGATTTTCTGGCTTATCAGAATCAGCAGAATTCCTCCCCTTCCCTGATATTGTTAAGTTGTTCCCCCTCTGAGTCTCGGAGAACGGCTCAGGACAGGCTTAAGGAGTTCTACTTCTGGCTCAGTTAATGGTATTAGACTTTAGCACTTGGGGCAGTACTGAGACAGGAGGGGGGACAGCTGGGAGAAGGGACACAGACCCATCTAAAAGGAAAGATCTAGATCCACATGTGGTAGGTTACATACAAAGACTTATCTTTCACCAATATGGTGCTGTCCCTCAATGGTTATGGAGGCCTGAGTAGACTCTCCAGACCACTACTCCTGCTCACAAGGATGCCCACTAACCCCCACACTCAGCTCACCATGTGGTGGTTGTGGGTGTTTCCCAGCAGGTCAGATCTGTGGATTCCTGTGTCTTTCTGGTGCTCCTTTCACTTCTCCATTGCTCAGTCCAATATCTCAACTTTCTTTTTGATGTTCAGGGGTCCCAGTATGTCACATGTACTGGATTCATTTGTTCCTTTGAGTCTTTGTTTTTAGAGGTTACAGAAGTGTCTGTCTACTCTGCCTTCTTGGCCCTGCTTCAAGTGTTTTTTTAATAGAAAACTTAAAATTTTTCTGCAATAGACATTTGGCACTAATTATCAATCACCTCATGTCAAAAAGCATTTGTTTTTCAGAAAAATATCTGTACATTCTATGTACAATTGCTTTAAATCTAACCCGATTAAGTGTCATGTTTTTAAAAATCTATTAATGGATGAAATCATTCATTCAGGAACATTTCATTGCCAGTATATACTATCAGAGGACTCAAAAAACAACACAGACTGTTCTGAAGGAACAGTCATTCTATGACTTTATCCAAGTTATGTATAAAGCACGACTCAAGGGAGTTCCACAAAAGTCTTTTAGGGGATTGATTTAGGGGAAGGACTTCCCCAGAAGTGTTGACGTACATCTTTGGAAATAAAAGGCATTATAATAATAATCTTGGAAAAAAGTTTTTAATATCAACATACTCAGAATGTTTTTTTTTTTTGTGAGCACAATATACAATTGTTTAATATACATTACAAAAGTATTAACTTTAGAAAGTTTCCAACTGTCTAAATATAAAAAAAAATACCCACATTCTGGCAGAAAGATGAATCATTTTGTTTATTACATCAAAATTAAAATTTACCCGTATTCTAACATTGAGAAATGAAAGAAAACATTGTAAATTCCATCAAGAAAAATCAACAGTTACCTCACAGAGTATCTTTGCTACACATATGTGCATATACATGTATATATACACATATATATGCAGAGTTTTTTGGGGACACATTTGTCCTGTTTTAATAATATGATTCATATGTCAGAGGGTTATAATGTGGAGGACACACAATGGGATTCAGAGACAGAAGACCTGGGTTCATACTAGAACTTTCTAGATTACATTTCTGTCGCATATGCCAATTAGGACACAGAAAATGTCAGACTGAATAAATTATATTACCAAAGATTTCTTTATCTGTAAATCAGAGATAATACTATCTACCACATGGAATGTCCACAAGGACTGCAGAATGAGTAATTAAGACTCTAAATGAGTAAGATTATTTTAAAAAATCTATGTTAATTAGGTTTTGTCATTTTGTACAAAATATTAGTGATTGTGGGCATGGCAAAAGACTGGGCAGTGTTTCATTCTGTTGTGCAAAGGGTTGCTGTAAGTGGGAACCAATTCAGTGGCATCTAACAAAAACAGTTTGTACAAATTATCATATTCCTAATGAACTCTGGTACTTAGATTTCATGTAGTTAATTCACAGTTACATTTTCCTTTTAGCATCAATGCCATTAATAAAAAATTGTTCACTGTCTATGGAGTAAAAATGTTTGCAACTCATTAAAAATTAACACTGCCATTTACATCAACACCAGTGTCCTTCACCTACTTTGGTTAAGTCACTGCAAGAAGAAATTTGTTTTCTTTCAAAAGAAAAGCACAGATTATGAGTCTAGAATTGAATTCTCATTAAATTTCAATTCAACAGGATTTAGCAAATCGCCTTGCACTTATTTCTTTTACAGCATTTATCATATTATAAATAATATTTCTCTTAGGGTATCAAGCAAATTCAGGCAGAAAATTTCGTTATACTCATCTTTATATCAAGTTCCTAGCCTATGGCTGGCTTTCTGAAGAGGCTGGTTTTTCTAAGTGCCTAGTATACAACAGAGATAAGACTGAGTGAATATAAGATCTGTGTTGTGTCCATCTGAGGACAAAGAGCGATCACAATTTTATTAGTTCTATGGTATAGGACCAAAGTTATAAAAAAATCTAACAACAAACTGAAAACAAAATTTTAAAAGATTCCTTTTATGTTTACTCTACAAATCAAACCAGTTTTTAAGGTACACATGCTAATAAAATTATTTGATACACGGAGGAGGATATGGAGCATGTTACTGGGATAGTAAAATGAAAAGGAGATGGAGAAAACAAAGGAAAATCTACTTTAAAATTACCATGTGGTAGTTCAGTCAATGGTGTCAAGTAATTATGAATGAAGACTAAGTAACTCTGTCACAAACTTTATAATCTCAATTTTAAAATATATTAAGAAACCCTGGTGGCATAGTAGTTAAGTGCTATGGCTGCTAACCAGAAGGTGGGCAGTTCAAATCTGCCAGTCGCTCCTTGGAAACTATGGGCAGTTCTACTGTTTACAGGGTTGCTATGAGTCAGAATTGACTCGAAGGCAGTGGGTTTGGTTTTGGGTTTTATGTGAAGATATCATGATATTATTGTAGATAAAGCCAAGCTGTAGTAACTGAATTGTCTTTTGAGGGAGTTAGCCACAGGAAAGTTTGTATTTGAAAAATGTAGCTGATGTTCAAATGATTATTTGCCCAACTTATTTTGAGGTATAAATAGATAAATGGTTGCTGATGATTATATATTGGTGAAGAGATACCTGAATACACATTCTAACAAAACATATAATGACTATTCCAAGGAACTACATCCGTTTCTAAAGATAAGGAGACTAACCAGGTTTACCACACACACAAAAGGATTTTCATATATATTTCTTCTAAGTGCTTGATGAGAACCAAAATAAACTTTTCCTACCTTTGCATTTGTGAAACCTAGTTGCTTGGAAGGCATTCCTTACCAAAAGAAAGGGTGCTAATAGTATAAAAAGATTGGTGCTAGGGTCCAAGCAAATGTCATTTAAATAAGTAGAAAAAGTGGTGGATATTTGTATACACATAATTATAGGTGCTGCTTATACATTAATATTGATAACAGAGCACACAGGGCCACTATCAGGGCAACTTCTTTGACATAACCAAACACCTTGAGGGATGAAGTTCCTAGGCTTGAAGGTGAACCACAGATTCGGGTCATGCACATCAATGCCACATCACAGTTCATAAAGTTCTACATCTTACTTTGATGAGTAGCATCTGGGGTCTGAAAAGCCTGCAAGGGACCATCTAAATCTACTGGTGTCTTACCATCTGAAGCAAAGGAGAATGAAGAAAACCAAAGACTTGAGAGAACAATTAGTCCAAGAAACTAATCAACTAGCCAGCCAGCCAGCCAAGTGCTGTCGAGTCGGATCAACTAATCAACTATATGAACTAATCAACTGTATGAACCAAAGCATACATAAGCCTAGTACCAGAAGAACTAGATGGTGCCCAGGTTCCACTACCAACCACTCTGAATGGGACCACAATCAAAGACAGAGGACACAGATGAGAAAAACTGTAGAGCAAAAAAAATCAAATTTCCAAAAAAAGATAAGACTTACTCATCTCACAGACTAGATGAACCCCCAAGACTATGGCCCTGAGATACCCTTCTGAACTGGAACTAAAGCTATTTGTGAGACCATCTTTCAGTCAAGCCCAGACAGGCCCATAAAATAAACAATCATACCCAAGAGGAATGTGCTCCTCACAGAACAATCAAAAAGGTAGTATGTGCCCAAAAGCAAAGATAAGAAGGCAGGAAGGAACAGAAAATAAGGATAAAAAGAAGTGGAGAATCTAAGACGGAAACAGGGAGAGTGCTGACATATTGTGGGGAATAAAACTAATGTTATAGAACAACTAATGTTATGGTACAATCTATAGAAGGGCAAACTAATTTGCTTTATAAACTTTTTCCTAAAGCATAATTTTTTTGAAAAAAAATAGGAAAAAAGCAAACAGCCAAAAAAGAAAGAAAACAATTTTAACAGACATTATCTTATAGGAAAACTTCACAGCAATTCATGATTGGATATATGCTATTTTCATGCAGTTGTGTCAGAAATTTGATTTAGGATTAAATACTTGATTATACAGTATTCAAGCAGAGCTGTTGGAAGTAAAGGATTCTAATTAAACATTTGGTGAAATAAGGCAAACCTTTTAATTGTTCAAGTGGCAACTGTAAGAATAGTTCTGATACTTGTATTTTGTAAAATTACAGCATTTGCATAGCTTTATCACACACACATAATGTTATTTTTAGAGAACTACATTTCACTTCCCTTTATGTATGATGGTGTTACTCTGACTCTCAATAAAAAATGGATATAAAGAGCAATCTGATGCATGAGAAAGGCTAATCGATTTTAAGTTATAAATTGTTACGTTACTTTTCTGTGATTAAATTCTACTGTGGGTCTATGAAAAAAGCCTACTATGTTGATATGCTATTTCTGAGGTACATTTTAAAAAGTATGTGAGAGGCAAAAAAAGTTATGGTGTCAACACACACAGGGCAAAAAGGGGATATAACATGCAACTTTATAGCATGTTTGCTTATTAATGTACCAACTTTGAAACTGGAAATTTAACACTATTGTGAGAGAAAAGACCAGTATAGTATATTAATTAAGGTAAAAGAGGGATTTGAAATTTGCATTCTTATAAAATTTTATTTTTTAGAAGGTGAATATAATCAGCTACCAGTTTTCACTAATCTGAGGTACTTGAGGTCTTCTCTAGTTTGGATAATATGAAGGTACTGCACATTCAAAAACATCATTTTCAAAACATTTTACAGTCTAACTGAAAATCATATATTATTAGGGAGGTCAAGATAAGCTCACTTTTACTGGTAAAAAGACACAAAAGGTTTAAATAAAAAGAACTGTCTTGTCCTCAGGTTTCTTCTATAAATTCACCAAATCACAGTGCCAGTAGTAATTAATACAAAACCCAGCAGTTTCCTAAGGTCCAATTTAATGTTGGTTAAGTCCTACTTACCATTTTATTTAGATTATGATATCCCACCTTTGGTACAGGAAAAAATTTTTTCCTAATAAAAACTAACATGTTACTTATCAGACTGTTTTTTATTTTTTAAAAAGCAGTTTAAAAAGAGCAAAGCACAAAAACACCTTGCCAATGTACAATTTTCTAACAACATTTTTAAGTAAGTAATTCTCACATTAAGGCACTTGCATTCATTTTAAACAGCTTCATAAAAAGTTTTCCACTATTTTTTGTAATCAAGTCTTCATAAGTTATATAGTAATAACGTTATTTCAAGAAAAATCTTCCTGAACACCCAATTTTGCCGTAATTGTCTTAAATATGTTTACCTTTGAATGGAACGAAGGGTGGTGATAAAATTCTGTGTGAGCTAATTTCAACGGAAAGTACTCTTGGTCTGTTTTAGGTTTAAAGAATTGATAATGTTTTGTCTTGCTGATCTTGTTCAAGAATCTTGAAATTTTCCAAAGGAAGCCTGCTTAAGGCAGTTGGTAAAAGGTGTTCTGATGTGCCCTTAGGTATTATGTGATTTGCTTCTAAATTCTTCATCAAGCATGTAGCTTTGATCCATCTTCGAGTTGCTCTGCGTTCTTTTTGTAGACAAGTTTTCATTTTCCTTTTTAAGCTTGCTATTTCTGTTTCCAGTTTAATTATCCTCTTTTTTGCCTCCATAGGGTTCCTAAAGGCATAACTGTGTTCAAGAAGTACTTGCTGACTAGTCATGTTTGATTTAGATGGTCCTGCTGGAGTACAACTGTTGTTTTTTTCCAAAAGATTCCTTGACTTGAGTTTCTGAATCAAATAAAATTAGAAAGTTAAATGTAAATCATGGAATATCAGAAGTCTGTTAAATTTTGTCCAACTCTGGATAAGAGAATGTTTAAACTTCTCTTTTAATAACCAATTTTAAAACACCAACAGTTCCTCTCATGTAATCATGGATTAAATTTCTCAAATACATGGCTGGGTGAATGAACCCCAGCTGTCTATGTCCTTTTGTTTTTTTGCTCCCAAACATTCAAACACTAGTCTGGGAATGGACAATAGACTTCCCATGTCTCTTTCAAATTACTGAGTATGAATCTTCGGAGACTTCTGAAATCCTCTGTAATTTTCTTACTCAGGTTAGTTAAGAATGTGTTTCATATTTTATTTGTAATACTGAGTTAAGGGTCTGTTTTTCAGGTGAATGTTATTCTTTCAATTTGATTAGTGTATAGACCCAGGATCCTACTTGACAACAAACTGAATGATCCATTTGACATATGTTTAAATATCAAACTTCTAAAAAGATTTACCTATTAACTTGTTCCAAGTTAGACAGGATTTTAAGTCTGGCTAGGAAGTTTCTGGCAACTCAAACATTTGGAGACCCCTCTTTTCCTTGTCTCTTTCACTCAATTATCAAGTCCTATTAACTCTACCTCCTAAATGTCTCTAGCATGAATCCTTTCCTCTCTATCATTCTTAACGCCATTGCCCACATCAGGCCTGTATCATCTCTGGTCTGAATATTAAAAAATTTCTTTGCTTCTAGTTTTGATCTCTTTGCTTCTAGTTTTGATCACCAATTCATCTTGTGCCAGCAGAACATTTTTTCTAACATATTTGACATTGCTGTATTGGCTAAATTCCTCTTTTTCTTCCCATTATCTCCAGGGAAAAAAGGAACAAATCTCCAGATGGCATACTGTACCATTAGGATCTGGTCCAATTCTGTCCTTAGCTATCTTGATTTATACTCCAAGCAACATTAACCCACTCACAGTTCCCAGAATATATCATATCCTTATAACATGTGTCTTCCATTCAACATTTGTTGGAATACATGTTATAAGTTCCCAGAGATACAGATATGAAGAAATAAGACAAATATGGTTTCTTTACTCATGAAACTTGAAGCTGCTGTTGTTTTCCTTGGGCATTTTTTTCATGACTTCTTATGAAACGGTAAGTTCCTTTACGGCAGAGACTTTATATCCCAGCATCTAGCTCAGGTTCTGGCATAATGGGAAGTTTTTTAAGTATCTGTCCAACGAATAATAAAAATGGCAAAAACAAGATACATTTCAAACTCAATAAATATTGAGTGCACATATGCTATGTACTGTATGAAGTGCTGAGACTTCAGAAGTGAACAAGAGAAAATTCCCACTCTCCTGGAAACCCTGATGGCGTAGTGGTTAAGAGTTCTGCTATTAATCAAAAGGTTGGCAGTTCAAATCCACCAGGTGCTCCTTGGAAACCATGTGGGGCCGTTCTACTCTGTCCTATGTGGTTACTGAGTCAGAATCGACTTCATGGCAATGACTTTGTGTTTGGTGATAATTAGTTCACCACAATCTCCTGTCTATTAATTTATATACATTTATAAATGTAACTATCTGAAATAACTCAGGAAAAGCAATGGTTGTTCCTCTCTTCAAGGAAAACAATGTCTGTCTTCCTTTTCAAAGCTAAACCCTCTATTTCTCTTATTCACTTTACCCTTTCTCACCATTTGGATACCCTGTCTTTTTCAGCTAGCTTTTTCCTCCCTCATCAGATCTTCCCTAATTATATAAAACATTGCTTTCATCTGTTCACCCTGTACCTTAATTCTCTCCCTCCTTTTAAATTATCATTTGCTATCATTTTGATTATTTTCCACTAACTCTTCAACCTACTGGGTTTTGTTCTCATCATGCTACTGCATTTGTTCAAGTCATTTAAATTCCTCTAAATTCCAAGCTGTAAGTCTTCAAGCCCAGACTAAGTTATCTGTACTCTATGAAGCCTTCTTCCCTCAGAACTTACATATTTTGGCATAACTCTAGGTGTGGTGCCCTTAAAGTACTTACCATGCCATTTGTGTATTATTTTAAAATCAGAACAGCAGGATGTTGGAGGTTTCATTACTCATATGTTTTCTCAGTTATACTAGTGGTTCAATTACTGACGACTGGTAGTAATGGAAAATTCCAATATAATAATTGAGATTGGAGAAAGAATATTGGAATCTGGAGAATACAGCTTTAATTCTATAGAGCCTGTATCTTTATTGTATAAGAGGGAGGTTTGCAACTATCTTCAAGCATATGACCACAGATATATATTCTGAATTGTCCTACTACATTAAAAAAAAGCAGCAGGCATTCAAAATGGTAAAAATAGGATACAAATAACATTACTTACCATAGACTTTATATGGGTACAAAAATCAAAAATGGTTGGAACAGCATCCATTTTAAGTCGTCGAGTTTGTCCTGTTAGGTCAAAACAGGAGGCTTCAAAATGTTTTGAACAAAGGAAAGTATGTTTTCCTGGCACAAAATTTTTGCGCCTAACCAGGCGAACCCATTCTTTTCTTCTTTTAGGATCCAAAGGGAACCTTAAAATTAAACAAAAAGGCAACTCAAATTCCAACTATGACTTTTCTGGTTGCACCTAAATATCACATAAATAATCTAAGTCAATGGTTTTATACTCCCAATATCCAGATAGTGAAACAGACAGAAACTAATTCATGCTAATTTTTATAAGTTATATAAAAAAAATTAGTAAAAAGCACCAATGGTTCTGTTTTCAGGATTTTGAGACATTTCTTTCCAACTGAGATCTTAACATGTCCAGTAAAAAGAAGACTAATCTGATCCTGAGCAAGTTTATTACTATAAGCAAGTGTCATGAATTAAATCATGTGCCCCCCAAGTATCTGTCACCTTGGGTAGGCCATGATTTCCATTTTGTCCACCATTTTATCATTTTGTGATTTCCCTATGTGTTGTAAATCCTACCTTTATGATGTTTAATGATGCAGGATTAGAGGCTATTATGTTAATGACTCAATCTGCAACTAATAAAGTAGTGCCAAGAGTGGAGTGCATCCTTTGGAACTACGGTTCTTGTGCTAAGAAGCTTCTAGACCAGTGAAGGACTAATGACAAGGACTTCTCCTAAGGCTAACACACTGAAAGACTCTCCTGGAGCTGGCACTCTGAGTTTATACTGCAAGCATCTTAGATTACAACAGAATAAATTTCTCTTTGTGGTATTTGTTATAGCAGCACTAGATAATAAATACCTCCCCCCACAAAATTCCACTGTTGTCAATTCTGACTCATAACTAAGATAAGAGGAGAGTTAATTCATAATGCTTTGATCTGCTGGTGGTGTACAATCATCAGAATAAATCTGCTATCTAAAGATTTAATTTTTTTCAAGGAAAACCTAGACAGATGCTGGTACTCCTTCATCTGAGTTCCTTCATTTATAGCACTTTTACACTGTTTGAGATCTTTTCCATTTTAATAAATTTCCTGTGAAACACAAGTAGATTCTAAGTTTCTTGAGGACAGGGATCACAACTTTTCACCTACTGAACACTTATTAGCATACTGCCTTGCGAACAGTAAAGCTTCAACAAAAATGTGCTAGGTGAATAAGTGTACAGAATACGTAATATAATTCACTGCATTACTTCCATGTAGTTAAGCTATATATATTCTTAAGCAATTCTTAAGCCATATAGTGTAACGGGAAAGTTATTACAAGGCAAAAATGCTGCTGATGCCTGGCAGGAGTACTTTTGCTTTCATGTTTATTTCAAATACGAACTATACTGGTATGCACCCAGTTTATACCTGGTAAGGAAAAGAAACATGTAAGGGACTGTCTCTAGAAATTCTAGTGGTAACTGTTAACTGATTTAGAAACATAAGATTCAATGCTCATATGTAATAAATTTGAGTTCAACTCCAGAGTAGGGATTTTTTTATACTGATTTATTCTTGGGTCTAGCATAGTACCTGTTAAGCACTAATCAATCAATGACTGAACTAATTACATGAAGTTAGTTTTGCACTAATAATCTTCATCTCTGCTGAAACAGAAGAATAAGGAAAATCAATTTTGAATTTGGTATGTCTTTACACAGCAATAACCTTAATCATGCTTTCTATGTTTTGTTTGGATTTTTCTCTGCCAGCTCACTGGGGTAAAGGGGACAGAGTCCTCATTTGTAGTATTTGCTCAGTTCCCATAATACAAATACTACTACCACAGGAAATTTCAAGCCATCAACATGACATCACTGGTTTTGGAGTTGTCAAAGATGTGCAGCAGCACGTTATTATATAATTTTTCTGCCATACAGGTGGTGTCTGGGTAGTAGAATGCTTAAACTCTCAGATACTAACCAAAAGGTCATCAGTTTGAATCTACCAGCCATTCCTTAGAAACCCTACAGGGCAGTTCTGCTCTGTCCTATAAGATCACTATGAGCTGGGAATGACTCAATAGCAATGAATTTGGTTTGTGTTTTCTAGATAAACTAGACTTCAAAGGGATAAGTAACTTGCCTAAAGTCACCACTGATTATAGATGGAGCTAGGATTTGGGCCTTTGTTTGTACGACTCCTGAGCTAATACTCTCAAACACTGTTCTGTTGCATCCAACTATTTGATTTTCTAACTTCCCCACTACAATGTAAACTTAATAGGTATCCTGTCTGTTTTATTACTATGTCTTTAGTGTTTAGATTAAGTATTTGTGACAGACAAAGCTCTGGGTGACTGCAAATTTGATACTTTTCTACAATTTTGTCACAATGAGAAGTTTAAGGAAACCAACTGGTTAGTTATACTTTGTCTAGATAAAGGGGTAAAAGAGATGAGCTCAAAGCTTCAAAGTCACAGCTCAGGCACTGCTCACAACACCTGAAAGTTGCCACTCATGTTACCTGAAAGATACCTATTTCAGTCAGCCAGTGCTGCACTAACAGAAATATCACGAAGTGGACGGCTTTAACAAGAAAAGTTTATTCTTACACAGCACAATAAGCTACAAGTCCACATTCAGGGCGTCCACTCCAGGGAGAAGGCTTTCTGTCAGCTCTGGAGGAAAGCCCTTGTGTTGTATCTGTCTTTGTTCAGGGAGCATCTTGGTGCAGGAACCTCAGGTCTGAAGGATGTGATCTTCTCCTGGTGTTGCTTTCTTGATGGTGTGAGGTTCTCAATTCTCTGCTTACTTCTTTTTCCTTTTATCTCTTGTAGGATGAAAAGATAAAGGGTGGTATAAACCATACTCCACGGTAACTCCCTTTACAGTGGAGTAGGGAGATGATTTTATGAAGGAATTTACAGTCCTACCCTAATCCTACTTAACACATATCACAAGAAAATCACCAAATGGAGGCCAAACATAAAATACTGGGAATCATGGCCCAGCCAAAAGGCCACACACATTTCTGGGGGATGCAGTTCAATTCATGACAATATCCTTATTTCCTAGGATGACAGAGCTGACATTGCTGAAAATCAAACCCAAGTTTTATTATAAGACCTGCTGAACTACAGTACTAATTGAACTTTCAACCTCAAAAGGTATCTGAAATTGTGAGTACTTACTGAATGGGAAGAATGAGATCCTGAAATGTGGGATGGGGACATACAGAAAAATTTAATCAGAAAGCCGAGGAACCTGAAACTTGAATTTTGTTCAATCATTGCTGCCAACAGAACCAGGCCTCTTACTCCCATCTGAAGATACTACTCCATCGTCCGCTAAGACACCCTCCCCAGTAAAGCCATTCTCTTCCACCTCCATCTAATAAGATTAACCCAAGTGTGTCTGAAAGGTCTTTGACACATTGCCTGGGGTGGCACCTGATATTTATCACCCCAGACATTTCTGAATGTCCCTCGGGCCCACATCCATCACCCAGTTTTGCTTTTATACCTGTAATTAGACTTAAGGCCCAGCAAGCCCCAAGAGGTGACGTACAAAGTGTGACTTACTAGGAGGTATGCTACACGTCGAAAGAACTGTTTGATTTTTCTAATATACACAAACAGACACCTAGGGAATATACATGTGAATGGCTATTAGGGGTGTGGGATAATAGTGTAAGGAACAGAAAGTTGGATCAGTCTGGGTTTACTGATAATGGGCCAACCAAGCACAGGTTCTTTACTCAGTGTTTCAGCTTGAGAGGCTGGAAAAGGATCCAATAAATTTAGTTTACTAGGATGGTATCTTAGTTATACAGTGTTCCTTTAAAAGAAATAGCACAAGTATTTGGCTTCAACAAATTAAGTTTATTTTCTATAGTCTAGTCAGCTAAAAGTCCAAATTCAAGAGGAAGTTTTTCAGTCCATTCTAGGAGGTCCAGGGGCTTCAGAACACAAGAACCCTAGTTCCAGTTGATGTACTCTGTTCCTGGCACCACTTTATTAGTGGCATGAGGTCCCCCCGTCTTTCTGCTCACTTCTCTCCTTCATATCGCGAAAGAGACTGTCTTACAACAAAATTTGAGTCTCCAGTCAGCAACAGAACTGCCTCTAATCCTGCTTCATTAACATCACAGAGGCAGCATTTACAACAACAGGAAAATTACATCAGATGACAAAATGGTGGACAATCACACAACACTGGGAATTGTGGAGGAGTCAGGATGACACAGATTTTGGGAGGAGAAAGAATTCAATCTGTAACAGTTGGTTTACTGAAGCCTGGATTATACAGCGACCTACATTAAACCAAGTTGAAATGCCAAGCCTACTGTAGAAGGTGGCCAAAGGCTTAGGGAAATTGACATGTTAGGGTGGATTTATCAGGCTGGACCCACAGACCCCAACCATGGCATGCCCTGAAGAGAAACCTTTAACCAAAATGGTGAGGAACAAATTCGTAGGTGGAGCCCCAGCATCCTTGAAGACTGCTGTGATTGCTATTTTAAGTGAGATCTGACAGAGAGAACTGCTCTAACTGAATTAAGACACTTAACTACAATGAGGAAACCCTGGTGGCATAATGGTTAAGTGCTGTCTGCTAACCTTAGCAGTTCAAATCTGCCAGGTGCTCCTTGGAAACTCTAAGGGACAGTTCCACTTCGTGCTATAGGGTCACGGTAAGTCAGAATCGATTCAACAGCAGGTAAGTTTTTTGGTTCAACTACGATGAAACTGATTGGAACCTGGGGCGGTAAGAGCCTAGACATAACACTTAATTGCCACAGACAAGGTGGGTGTACCAAGTCAAAGCATTATTCCAAGTCCGCCTCATCAGGGCTTGTGCTGTTGGCCAGTCAGTCATGGTGTCCCTGGCAGGGAAAATCTACTAAATATCTGCGTGATCTGTACAAGTACAAAGAACTCCAGGTCAAGTGAATGAATCTCCAGAATAGAGTTCAAGGCCCATTAATGAATTCCCAGACTTAAATCACTTTTCAGACCAGCCTCTTGGCCTAACAAGTCCTAATTGCTCCAGGGACTTATGTACAAAGTAGTACTGGTGGCAGGGATCCAGGCTATGCACGGGCTCAGCAACACAGGCCTTCCACTCACCAAGGCTGACTTGACTACAGTCATTTTGAGCGCCCTGTCTGCAAGCAGCAGAGACCAATACCAAGTCCCAATATGGCACCATTTCTAGGGGTGATCAGCAGCCAGCAACATGGTAACAGGTTGACTACACCGGACTACTTCCATCATGAAAAGGGCAGTGTTTGTTCTTGCTGCGATAAGCACTTACTCTGGATATGGATTTGTATTCCCTGCATGCAATGCTTCTGCCAAAACTAACATCCATGGACTTACATAATGGCTTATCCAACCCCATGGAATCCCACACAGCATTGTGTTGGGTACAGGAACTCACTTCACAGCAAACAAAGTGCTGTTAATGGGCCCGAGCTGACGGAGCCCTGGTGGTAAAGTGGTTAAGAGCTTGGCCACTAAACTAAAGCTCAGCAGTTTGTATCCAACAGCTGTTCCCTGGGAACCCTGTGGGGCAGTTTTACTCTGTCCTATAGGGTCATGGAAACCCTGATGGCATGGTGGTTAACTGCTACAGTTGCTAACCAAAAAGGTGGGCAGTTCAAATCCACCAGGCACTTCTTGGAAATTATATGGGGTTACTTCTAGCGTCCTATAGGGTCGCTATGAGTTGGAATCAACTCAATGACAGTAAGTGTGGCTTTTTTGGATAAGGTCACTGAGAGTCAGAATTTGCTTCATCCCAACAGGTTTCAATGTTTCCTATCATTCGGAAGCAGCTGGCTTGACAGAATGACGGAGAAGTTTTCTAAAGATACAACTATGGTACCAGCTAGGTGTCAGTACCTTGCAGAGCCAATGCTCTCCAGGAGGCTGTATATGCTCTAACCCAGTGTCTAATCTATGGTGCTGCTTCTCTCACAGCAAGGATTTGTGGGTCCAGGAATCAAGGGGTAGAAATGGGAGTGGCATCACTCACTAGTACTGCTAAAGACCCACTTGCAAAATGTAGTTTCCTGACCCTGCAACCCTACATCCTTCAGGTTGAGGTTTTATTTCCAAAAAGAGGAATGCTCCCACCAGGAAACACAACACTGATTTTATCAAGCTGGAATTTAAGAATGCTACCCAGCCACTTTGGGCTCTCAATGGATTAAGAGGCAAAGACGGGAGTTACAGTATTGGCTGGTGTGACTGCTCCTGGTCATCAATAAATCATACTGAATTACATAATAGAGTCAAAGAAGAGTGTGTCTGGAATACAGGAGATCCCTAAGTACTACCAAGACCTGTGATGAAGGTCAATGGAAAACTACAGCAATTGAATTCCGATACGACTACTAATGAATCAGACCCTTCAGGGGTGACCGTTTGGGTCACTCCACCAGGGAAAGAACTACAACCAGTTGATGAGCTTGAGGGCAAAAGGAATATGGAGTGGGTCAATACCAGCTATGACCACGACTGGTTGCAGAAATGAGGACTGTAATTGTTTCGAGTATTTCTTCCTTTCTCTGTTATACATTTATGCATGTGAAGGGCAAATATCTTCTTTCCTTCCTTATTCCATCACTTATTACAAAATACAAGATATAAACCAGGCCAGTGTTTTCAGTTGTACATGTTAGTTTTATCACATTAAGGCCAAAATGACTTTATAACTGTCCTTATTTGTTATGTATCAACTTGGCCAGGCCATGACTCTCAGTGATTTGACAGATGTATGTAATCATCCTCCATTTGGTGATCTGGTATGACCAGAAAATCAGCTGATAAGGCGAGTTTCCTTGGTGTGGCTTGCATCCAATATAGATGGACGTTCTGGCAAAACCTGCCCTCGCCTGCTCAGCCAGCTGCTTGACTTTGTTTGTCATTTCGTGTTTGTCAGCCTCTGTAACTACATGAGTCAAGAAAAGCCTCTTGCCTGCTGCCTGACATGCAGATTTGAGGATGGCCCAGCTGCCATATCCCTGTGAGCCAGCACCCTTCTCCAGGACCTGCTGACTTTGGGTTCTTCAGCTCCTGCAATCACTTAAATTGAGATAAGCCTGATGCCTGACCCAGAATTTGGAACTTGCCAGCCTACACAACTACATGAAACACTTAGAAATAAATCCTCCTTTATATATATGCTTCACTGGTTTTGTTTCTTTAATTCAGCTGAAGACCTCTTGTAATCAAGTTCTGGTTGTGCAAACAACTAAAAACACTGTTAGTTTAGTTGACTTACTAAGGATTTCCTTATGAAAGAAGCAGTGGGTAAATTAACATTCCTTTCTTATCAAATTCATCTTCTGATGATGCCTGAGTAGCACAGTAACACCTTATTTCAGCACGCGGTAGACAGAGGTATTTTAATATGCAAATCTAATCTTGTCATTCTTTTTAAACTTTCTATGGCTTCTCAAGCACTGTCAGGAAAAAAGAGAGTATCTTTAAAGTGGCATGCCAAGTACCAAATTTATGTTGTCCTCTGGTCTCATTTTCTGCTTTACATCCTTTGAGAAGTGTTCTTTCACTTTCCAAGGCTTAGTTAGGTCTTCCTTGAATGTATCGCCTGTGGCATTTAATTGTTTATGACTTTTTCCTCCCATTTTACTGTAAACTCCAGGAGAACCAGCACTTTCTGGATCTCTAGCATACCGATAGTTAGGCAATTAGAAACTCAGTACATACTTGATGAATGAACGAACAAAGCACTGTATCTGCATGAAATAGTTTCAAAACAAATATCACACGCTTTTTTTGTTTTTTACCATAAACTTTCAATGAAGGGATACATTTAGTAACGAGATAGAGAAAAGATCAAAAGTTTCTACATTTAAAAATCATATGTGTTATGAAGTATATAAAGCCACAAGTCTTTTAACGGTTTTTTTTTTTTTTTTTTTCCCTTCAGGACTATGACAGGCACTTGAAGAGAAGATAAACATTTATGGAATGACCGTTACATTCCAGGCAATGTCTAAGTGCTTTCCATAGTTCGTTTCTATAGTTCTCATTGAAAAAACTACAGAATTTTGATTGCTCTTGCAGTAGGGAAAAGAAAACTCATGTTCTTTTCATTACACTGGTGCAGTAAGAAAAGAAAGCTGATAGCTTGCACTTCCATTAACATTAATTCCCTATCTCCAATGAGGACTCAATTCCTCCAAGAGTTACTGAGTGTGACTACTGTAAATTTAAATGCTTCCTATGCCAATGCTTCCAGTGGGAGATTTACTAATTTTAATGGAACAGAGTAGAATTCCACTGCTGACCTGAACAAAAGATTTCTCTCTGATGGCATCACTTGTGTCAGGGCCATCCAAATACAAGAGTACAAGAGTAGAAAATTAGTTCTGTCACTTTTTCTCTAAGAGGTAACCACCACGCAGTATTTGGATTTCTTTTAGAAAGTGGGGAAACCTTCCCCGAAGGGAGAGAAAAATTTTACAGATTTGCAAAGTACACAAAAGGCAAACATGATGCTTCCCTGCTACTAGCTGGGTAGAGAAGTTATCATTAAAAAGGGGGATCCTTCAGTTCCATTAACACAAGCGATAGCCAGAATAGGAGCTCTCGTCTCAGTCACCCCCCTTCCCCGCCCTGGTTACCTGTGGAAGCTGACGTTAACGTGCTTGTTGTAGGTAGCAGCGCAGCCCGCCGCGGCGCAATTGGTCGGCATTTCCCTTTCCGCCTCATTCAGCGTTGACTTAAGCCTGTTCTGAGGCGATCGCAGCTGTGTTTCCTGACGTCAAAGGCTGGGCTACTGAGGCACAATAAGGATCCACAGAGTTGAGTAGTGAGAACACGGTGGGAGAAACGGTCTATTTGGGGTGCAGGAAAGCCCAACCTTCCCTTTCTCTTTATTAAGATGGCGGGCTTGAGCTAGCAGAGTCGACCATCCTGGAACTCCTGTCGCCTTCGTATTCCTTCACCAACATGGCAGCTACAACCCGCCCCCTTCTGCAGTAGGCAAAAAGGGATTGCGACTATGGTGTTTCTTCTGCAGCAGTCCTCGGAGCGGTTAAAGGAGGTACTTCCCCTCCGATTACTTCGAAGCTCCCTCAAGAACTAACTAACAACAGGCCCGCCCACTCTGGCAAGCGCCCATCGGTGCCTTTCCTGAGCTAGCGTAGCTGTCAGCAGAAGGGAAAAGCCGAACTCGAAGAGAGACGGCAGACAGACTACAAGTCCCATTGAGCATAGCGTAGTTCTAGTTCGTATCGCGTTAACTGGGAGCCTTGTTTCCTGTGTGGTGAAGGAAGTGACGTCCCGGGCATAGCCAATTCCAGCCCCTTTCCCGTCAGGCGGAAGAGGCCAGATAGCAGAGAAGCCAGGGGGCGCTAGGGAAGGGATCTGGGTTGCGACGGTCCGGCGAGAAAGAGCTGGGGTGCGGGGAAGTTGGGGCGCAGAGCCCGCTAGGTGTCCGAGTACGGTAAGGCGGCACATACCGGGTCCGTTAGGAAATACGGCAGACGAGGGAGGCACTTGTCGGGCGGATCCCCGGACGAAGGGCTAAGGTTGAGTGGCAGTCACTGCTTCTTGGATGGCGACCGCAGATACTCCGGCCCCGGCCTCCAGCGGCCTCTCGCCCAAGGAAGAAGGGGAGTTAGAAGATGGGGAGATTAGCGACGACGATAACAACAGCCAGATCCGGAGCCGCAGCAGCAGCAGCAGCAGTGGCGGTGGGCTGTTACCGTATCCTCGGCGAAGGCCTCTTCACCCGACCCGAGGCGGTGGATCCGGCGGAGGCGGTGGCTCCTCCTCATCGTCGTCGTCTTCTCAACAGCAGCTGAGGAATTTCTCACGCTCGCGGCACGCGTCGGAGCGGGGCCACCTCAGGGGACACAGCTACAGACCCAAAGAGCCGTTCCGGTCTCACCCGCCCTCCGTGCGGATACCTTCCAGCTCCCTGTCCGAAAGCAGTCCCCGACCGTCCTTCTGGGAGCGGAGCCACATCGCCCTGGACCGTTTCCGCTTTAGAAGCAGGCCTTACCGGGGTGGGAGTCGCTGGAGTCGGGGACGAGGAGGGGGTGAGCGAGGAGGCAAGCCTGGGGGCCGACCTCCCCTGGGAGGAGGAGCGGGATCCGGATTCAGCAGTAGTCAGAGCTGGCGAGAGTCTTCTCCACCTCGGAAGAGTTGTATCCTTAACGTGGCGGTCGGCTCTGGGTGTGTCACTTCCTAAAGTTCCCGTCAGCGTCATTACCAAGCCTGTGAAATGAGTGTAACTTTTCTGAAAAACCGCTTATTTGTCGGTGTGTCGATACACAGTGCGTTTTTGTTGGTTAATTTCCGTGTGCCGCACCGTAGTTGTTTCTTAAGATTGCCATTTTGGGTAGATGGCTTGTTTAACGTTTGGGTATTATGGGTTGGGGGGGTCAAACTAGTGGAATTGAAGATAGTCTAAAATCAGGTTTATAGTAGTGTATTGCACAAGCCACGGTTTCGTTAGCGTTGGTTTTTACTGATACAGGAGTTTTGAGTTTTACGTGAAATTGACTTAGAGTCTTGGAGGTAAAAAACAGTTTTGGGAGTACTTGATTACATCACTTCTGACAGTTAAAAGTCAGAAGTTTTAGAAGGCGTAAACCCACCTTATGTGTTACTCCATTTTTACCTTTTTTGCTTTAGTTTTCACCATTATTGCCTTTTAAAGTGGTTTAAAAAAAAAAAAAAAGACTTGGTGCTTTAACCAGCAGGATTGAGACCTGAATGGTATGTATCTTTTGGGAAGTTTTACCTCTTTGATGTTTTTTTTCCTGTGTTCATTTTCTAGGTATTTTGTAACTTACATGTCAACCAGAGAGAAAGATAAACGTAGCAGTATTTTTGTTTTAATATATTACAAACCATGTTGTGTGTATGGAGGGCAAAGAAATTGAGAGACAGAAGTATCTTATTTTTACTCCCTCTTCCCTCATGCTTAGACAACTTTGACATTACAAAGTTTACTCAGTATTTATCTGAGGAAGAAGTCATTTGAAGATTTGCTATTTTATGATGAGTTTGGAGAACCGTGTCTTGAGTTACTCTGTGAGGACTGCAGCAAAGTAGTTTACTAAGCACAGTCATCTCTGGGTATGATTTCTGTGGTGTAATTTTAAAAAATGTATTATAGGTGAAATATGTATGTAATGACGTTTGTAAGACACTCAGAGTCATTTTTATGGAGTGCTTAAGGTCAAAATGGTCCTTCCCAGATGGCATAGTGTAAAGCAGGCAAGAAACAGTAGTTTCTGTTTCTAGTGCTTTGAAAAAAACTACTTCGGCAACCAGAAGTTGGGATAGATGTGTTCCAGAGAAAATTATGTAGATATTTATCTTTTGTAAAAGACAAAGGATTTTTGTTTGTTTGTTTTTACAAGATTGGAAAACCTTTGCCCACGGTATTTTTTTTTTTTTTTAAATCTATGGCTTTATCAATTCTGAATCTGAATACAGAATGGCTGTCCACGCTTGTGGGTCTCTTTTTTTTTTTTTGGTACAGAAATTTGTAGTTTGGGGAGACAGTAAATATAGCTCTGTAAAAAGTTGAAACTGAGGTGTGTAAGAATATTGTGGGAGTTTATAATTTTTAAACTTATTTTCTGTATTAAATAAGAGGATGATGAGTGGGCTTGCTTACCTCCTACCTGTGTCTTTTCTGTATGTAGTTTACCTTCATTAACAACTTAGGCCGTTGTCATAATTTTACTAATTGTAAAGCTTTTATGTTTTTATTAACTGAATAGCCATGCAATGTGAAAAAAAACAGAAGATACCCAGTCTCCTTGCATGACTTTGGACTATTTAACTTTGTTAGATTTCAGTCATAATTTTTAAAATTTGGGATAACAGATACGAATGTGAGGCGAATTAGGTGAACTAAGCTTATTGGGAATATTTTGAAATTTTAAATGGGTCATGTTTGTTTTTTAGGAACATACTGATTTGTAACTTGTCAGAAATAAGCTGTCTTGCCGTTTTTCTTTTTGCAGATGCTGTGCTTTGAAAAGGATGCTTGTTTTGATTGCCTGCGTTGTTTTTGTGGTGAAGTATAACTAATCCGTCCGAGAGGTGGTCTTCTAAGAATTTGAGAAGGAAAACGTAGTTTGTGGCCTCTTTTGTATGTCACAAGCAAACAGAAGTTTTGATACAAAGCTTTATTACTTCAGATTCCATTGATACCAAGATTATATTTGTGTGATCATGATAATGACATTTTTATTTACAAGTATTGCATTAAAAAAGCAGTGAGTTATTCTGTAACTTGCATCCATAATCTAGAAGGGAAGTGGAAATAAATCACAAAATAGCACATTACTCTTTAAAAATTATGATCACACAGTAGAAATATGAATTAGACTAAGTAAAACCGTGATATTAAAGGGATTTTGAAATAATAAAGCTCTACATTACCAATTTTGTTTGTGCACTTTATAATCCATAATCTAGAAGTGAAGTAAGAAGTCTTGGTGCAGTGGGTGAGTGCTTGGCTGCTAAAATGGCGGCTGTTTGAACCCACCAGCCACTCCATAAGACAGAGATAGTGGCATTCTGCTTCTGTAAAGATGACAGTTTTGGAAATCCTATGGGGCATTTCTCTTCTGTCTTACAGGACCTCTGCGAGTGACCCCGGTGGAGTAGTGGTTAAGTGCTATAGCTGCTAACCAATAGGTTGGCAGTTCAGATCCACCGGCCACTGCTTGGAAAGTCTGTGGGGTAGTTCTGCTCTGTCCTGTAGGGTTGCTGTGATTTGTAATTGATTCAGTCACAGTGAGTTTGATTTAGGTAAGTTTGATTGAGTAACCAAGGTGAAAGTTTTTCTTTTTTTCATAACTTTTCTCTCTGTAGCAATTAAGATACGCTAAATAAAACTATGAAGAAACAGAATAAGCTAGATTCCATTGCTGTTCTTATTTTCATTCTTACTGTAGTTTTCTTAATGATAGGTTCTTGTTAGTCTACTATAGTGAATGTATCCCTGGATGACTGCTGTTTCAAACTTTCAGACCTATGTGAGCAAACATAATTAGGCTATTGTCTCTCACCAGTGCAGAGTCATTCCAGTTTCAGCTGTGATTGAAAAGGTGGAATTGCAGTTTTAGTTTTTAAACTAGGTTTCAATTAGAAATTAGAGCTTGACCAGTGTGATAGTAAACTTTTAAAGTGCTGATTTTATCATAACTATCCTCTGGTGCCATAGTGGTTGCATGTTGTGGCTGCTGACCAAAAGCTTGGCAGTTCGAATCCACCAGGCACTCTGTGGGAACTCAGTGGGACAGTTCCTCTCTGTCCTGTAGGATCACTATAAGTCAAAATTGACAACAATGTTTTTTTTAATCCTATGTAGACAGGCTAGGAAATTATTCCATTTGGCAAACATTGAAAAAGTGTGGTTGTGTAAGATCGTTATAGGATTTTTAAATGAGTAAGACAATGTTCATACCTAGAAGGAAGTTAGATACTTAATAGCTCAGTTGAGTTTCTTTGTTTTCCTGGCCTTTATTTTTTATATTTTTAAATTTTTTGTGTTTTCTGTTGTATTGTCTTTTCCATTTGCTGATGTTTGTGAAGTTTTTAGTTGTAGTTGTGTATTTTATTTACGTTGCTGACCACTGTCTATAGACCCTACCCTTATAGGACTCTGTTGAAAAGTTAGATGTAAATACATATAATTACAGAATGTTGTGTACCAAGAGTATATAAAGGATGGGACAAGTAATTATCTGGCATCAGAAAGGAGGTGACATTTGAATTAGAAGTTGGAAAACCAAGAAACCTAGGCATAAAGCTATGCGTAAATTGTAATGAGTATGGAAAAGGTAAGATTGTAAAGATAAATGCTAGTCATGTCATGAAGGTATTGTATGCCATGCTGAGGATTTAGACCTATTAATGAGATTTAAACAGGGGAAGTAATCTGATCAGATTTGTATTCTTGAAAGGTTACTCTGGTAGCAGTAGGGAGGGTGGTTTGAGAGAAGTAGAAAACCCCAAATCTCTAAACTTTACCCCTATAGTAGATACGACTATGGGAGTACAGTACAATAGTTAAAATGAAAAGAGAAAAAAGCCAGGGATAGCTCACTGGAGAACATTATTCCAGGAGCTAGAGAAAAAGGAGCCAAGAGCCATAAAAGTTACAGGCTGTAAGTACTTAGCAGTGTCAAATACTGCACAGGGTCAGGTAAAACAGATTTGAGAAAACGAGTAGACAATCGTGGCCAGTACACTTTCTGTGGGTTAATTAATGGGACAGAAGCCAGACTCCATTTGGTTAAAAAGTAAAAAGGTACTGAGAAACAAGTATTCTTTCCAACATAGCTGGTAAGAAATCAGAACTGAAGGTTGACTGAGAACCGTTTTGAAGCAGTACTGCTGAGATGACTACATTTCAGTTGTAACACTTAACTTAGTTTCTCAGATACTTGGTAGTGATATTCATTCATTCATTCATTTGTGATTGAATGAAATTATACAATCCGAATTAAATTTGCATGCCTGCATATCCGCAGCCACTTCTCTCCTTGCCCGGTGACAGCACTTTCCTTTTTTGCATTCTGTACATGTCATATCCTGTAACAATCTCCTGTCCCCTCCGCTCCATCATCTCTTCTTGCTAATAAGAGGCCAGTAAGTAGGACAGCATCCTGTAGTTTCGTAGAACTATAAAGTAGACATACACCATGTGGTCACATTGTGTACCCGAGTCCAGTCCATTCCTGTCCAAAGAGTTGACCTCAGTAATGTTTTCTGCTCAGGGGGGCAGCATGAGGTTTAGGGGCCATGGTCCCAGGGGAACCCAGGCCTTTGGACCAACAGTTGCAGTCTTTTAGTGGAGTTCTTGAGGTGCACCCATCTTTTTGTCATGTTGCCACTGAGACTCGACATTGTGTGCCCCGTCACGGCTATCTTTGGTGGTGGCCTGGAGCCATCTAATTCTTCTGCTCACATGTTGATACAGTAACCCATTCACATGGGTCCTCTGTCTTCTGGGCTCTTTTTCTCTCATGTCTTTGTTGTGCTTGGTGATGATCTATTGTGGCTGAGTTGAGACCATTTGGTGTAGCTCAAATAGCAGCTTGCTAGGTTTTAAGACCCCAGATGCCACTCAGTAATATGGGGTGCAGAAGATTCTCTTAGCAATAGGCTAGTTATGCCAGTTGGCCTCAGTGTTCCTGAGAGCATGGTCCCCAGCCCCCTGCCACTGCCACTCTATCCTTGCAATATTGGGTTAAAAGATTAGAAGACTTTTCAGTTTATATTGAAGTCCAGTTAAGTTGATCTTCTTTCTACTGTGTTTACCCAACCAAATTTCTGTCAACTGATCTATGACCAGCCCTCTCCTTCCTTCCCTTCCCTGGCAGCTGTCAGAGTCTTTTCTTCGGTACGTGAGTCTGTTTTTAAGTCCTTACAGTAGGGGTCTCATGCAGTATTTGTCCTTGTGATGCTGACTGATTTTACTCAGCATAATGTCTTCTATTTGAAACCAGGTTATGAGATGCTTCCTAAAATCAGCATTGTTCTTTATCATTGTATAGTGTACCATTGAGTATATGTACCATAGTTTGTTTATCCATTCATCTGTTGTTGAGCCTCTGGGTGGATTCCATCTTTTAGCAGTTGTGGACTGTGCTGCAGTAAACATTTCATATGCGTACATCTGTTCATGTGACTACCCTTGACTCTGTAGGGTATATCCCGAGCGTTAGGATTACCGGATCAAATGGTTTATCTATTTTCAGCTTTTTAAGGAAGCACCAGATTGCTTTCCAAAGAGGTTGTACTATTTTGCAGTCCCACCAGTAGTGTAGCAGAGTTCCAATTTCTCAACAGCCTTTCCAGTATTGGCGGTTTTTTGTGTTGTTTGGATCAGGGTCAACCTTGTTGGGGTGAAATGGTATCTCATTGTAGTTTTAATTTGGCTTCATTTAATAGCTAATGATCATGAGCATTTCCTCATTTGTCTTTTGACTGCCTGGATGTCCTCTTCAGTTAAGTATGTGTCCATCTCCTTTGCCAGTTGCTTAATTGAGTTATCTTTTTCTTGTTAGTATTTTGCAGTATCTTGTAGATTATGGAAATCAGGTGTAAGTCTGACATGTAAAGTTGCCAAATATTTTTTCCTGTTCTGTAGGTGGTCTTTTAATTCTTTTGATAAAGTCTTTGGATGAGCAAAAGTGTTTGATTCTTAGTAGTTCCCATGTATTTATTTTCTGTTGATCGTGCTTTGTCAGATTTTGAAGTCTGTCTAAGCTGTGTACTAAAACTTCCACTGTTGACCATATTTTTTCTTGCATGATCTTTGTCATATTTATCTTCATCATTATCTTTTATCATTTTGACATTTAAGTCCTTGATCCAGTTTGAGTTAGTTTTTGTGTACGGTGTGAAATATGGGTCTTGTTTCAATTTTTTTGCAGATGGATATCCAATTTTGCCAGCACCATTTGTTAAAGAGACTATTTTCACCTCAGTTTACAGTCTTAGGCCATTTGTCAAGTATCAGCTGTTCATAGGAGGTTGATGGCGTTTCTTGGATCTCAACTCTGTTCCATTGGTCTGTATGTCTCTTTTTGTACCAATACCAGGCTGTATTGACTACTGCGGCAGTATAACAGGTTCTAAGTTCAGGTAGTGTGAGGCCTCCCACTGCATTCCCCTTCTTCAGTAGTGCTTTTGAGTCTCATTTTGAAGGAGCTTTGGTTGTACAGTAGTTGAAGCATTCAGCTGCTAAGCAGATGGTCAGCTGTCTGAACCCACTAGCTTTTGCACAGCAGAAAGATGTGGCAATCTGTTTTATAAAGATTACAGCCTTGAAAACCTAATGGGGCAGTTGTACTCTGTCCTACAGGGTCACTTTAAGTTGGAGTCAACTTGATGGCAGTGGGCTTTCCTCTCATTTTTGAATTGATCTTCAGGGAAATTGAAAATTCTTTGTTGACTGCTTGTCTTATGACTTAGTTTACAAGAACAATGTTGTAGGAGCCTGTGAGATACATTGTAGTCAATTCAAAATGATGGGTAAATGATACATTGTGTTAAAACCAAATAAGGTATGTACCCTTGTTCATTTGAGGCTGCAGAAATGAAGTGGAATGGTTCTCATATACGTGAATTGTTATGGATAAAAATTAGTTCAGAACTAAGTAGACATTTCAGAGAAAGGAAGAAATTTTATTCCATGCATTACTATGTTAAAGAATTTCGAAAATACATTTTAAATGTGATTTAAAGTTTCTATGTTTTGCAATATACATTTAAGTATTTTAGTTTTGCATTGTATACTTAATGCATGTATACTTAAGCTTCTTATGAATTGCTTTTAAGAAAAGTTTTGTTATTTATAAATTATACTAATAATTTTCAGCATTCATTTTGTATTTATTTTTTTGAGACGTAAGAAGAAACCAGTTAAAAAGAAGAAAAATTTCCTCCTGGTTATTTGAAATCTAAATTATCCGCATGTGACAAACTGTTTAGTTTCTCCCCTCTTCCTTCAGAAAAGAGTCTTTGACAACCACCAGGTCTGCAGAAGAAAGAATGCTATAATGTAACCAGATAGACTGCCTGTGGATACTACTGGTAATTACTGAGACTTGATTTTGTAAGTGGACAATTTATATGGATACTTGTTAAAATTGAAATATGGGCACATAATCACAGTGGGCATTAACACATATATTAAATGGAATTTAGTAATTAAAATATGTCAGTTCATCTTTCTTGAAAAACGTTAACGGAAAGGGAAAACAATTCATCTATGACATATTTTTGTTCAGTTTAATAATGGAAAATTTTGGGAAACTGGTTTCCTTAATATGCTCTTCAGCCAAAAGTTTTGGAAGATCTCCATCAAGAAAACAGAGTTATTCATCAAAAAGTGACAACTGTGGGGAAGAAACTTTTGAAGATTTACTTTTGAAGTATAAGCAAATACAGTTGGAACTTGAGTGCATCAATAAGGATGAAAAGTTAGCTTTGAGTAGCAAAGAAGAGACTGTACAGGAAGACTCTAAAACTTTGAACTTTGAGGACCAAACAAGCACTGATAATGTCAGTATTACAAAGGACTCAAGTAAAGAAGTAGCTCCTGAGGAGAAAATACAGGTCAAAACTTTTCAGGCATTTGAATTGAAACCACTCAGGCAAAAATTGACTTTACCAGGAGATAAGAACCGGTTGAAAAAGGTTAAAGATGGAACAAAACCACTTTCCCTGAAATCAGACACTGCTGAATCTATTCAAGGTAATGGAATTAAGTATGTTAAGTATGTTAATTAGTAACAAGATTCTTCTGTCTGTAACAGGATAATTAGTTGTCTTGGTAATACACTTCTTTAAAATTACTCTGACAATTTACCTGTAAATGCTTTTGCATTTTCTTGGTAGACATTGTATTGTATAATGACAAGTTTTCTTGCTTTTCAATCCTTATTTTATTTCTCTTCTCGCTTTATATACTGGTCAGGACTTACAGTAGAAACTTGGACAGAAATGATAAATTTGCTGTTAAATGTGTTCTCTGATAAGTTTTTTTGTAGCTTCCTTTTATTAGGAGATGGAAGTTTTTTTTTTGTTGTTGTTGTCCTATTCCTAGTTTGACATTTCACATAAATGGATGTTCAAGTTTGTTAAATATTTTTTTCATCATTGAGATCAGCATCTGATTTTTTTTCCTTTAATTGTTTATAGTAATTGATTTTTGTCGTGTTAAACCACTCTTGTATACAGGTATACAGGTACAGTTTATAATATGTATATCATAAATTTGTATGTTATATATCATAAATTTAGGCTTAGTTTTGTTTCTTTTCCTCTTTTTGATTAAGATTTATATACAAAAAAAATTCTCCCTTTTTGGTATTGACAAATGTAGATAGTTGTGTAACCATCAGCAGCTTCACCACAATTAAGATAGGGAATAGTTCCATCACTTCCCAGCAGTTCTTGCAGACCCTTTGTAGAAAGCCTCTCCCTTAGTAATCAGCCCACCTAGCAACCACTATTTGTTTTCTGCCCCAGTAGTTTTGACTTTTCCAGAATGTTGTGTAAGTGAAGTCATCCAACATCACACCTTTTGATTACAACTATGTCCCTTAACTGAACCAGTTGCTGTCAAGTTGATTCTGATGCACAGCGACCTCACGTACACCCAAACAGGACTGTGTTCCATAGGGCTTTCCTTGGCTGATTTTTGAAAGTAAATTGCCAGGCCTTCCTTTCAAGGCACATCTGGATGGATTTGAACCTCCAGACTTTTGATTAGCAGCTAAGTACTTAACCCATTTCCATTATCTAGATACTCTGTCTATCATTTTTTTTCTATTCCTGTTGTTGTATGTGGAGTAGAGTTCCATTGTAAGAAGCCCTAGTGATGCAGTAGTTAAGCTGTTGACTTCTAACTGAAAGTTTGCTGGTTCAAACCCACCCAGGAGGTCCATGGGAGAAAGACCTGTTGATCTAATTCTGCAAAGATGACAGCCTAGAAAACCCTATGGGACAGTTGTGACATGGGGTCACTGTGAGTCCAAAATTTACTTAACAGCACCCAACAACAACAACAGTACAGTTAGTCCCCAACTTATGGTGGAGTTCCATTCCAACAACTCTGTTATAAGTCACCTTTCATATAAGTAGAATACCTTTTTTTTGTGGTTCTCATTATTGTCTTTTATCCTCAGCCTCTTTATAAACTCAGTCTTTGTCAGTGTCCTAACAGTGAAGTGGAAACCCTGGTGGCATAGTGGTTAAGTGCTATGTCTGCCAACCAAGAGGTCGGGCGGTTTGAATCTGCCACTCTCTCCTTGAAAACTCTGTGGGGCAGTTCTCTGACCTATAGTGTCACTGTGAGTCTGAGTCGACAGCAGTTTTTGAGTTTTAACAATAAAGTCAGAGTTGTAATGGCTGCTTAGTGCATGTGCCACCTAGTTGTCATATTTCTTTAGAAGTTGAGCATTACCCAACTTTCTATCCATTACAACTCCGTACATGCACACATTCAGACTTCATTCTAGACTGGACCATAGCATGCTATGCAACAGTGTTTTGATGTATAAGTTGTAACACTGAACATCTGTGAGTGGACATCTGAGAAAAACATCAGCAAATCACATGCTCCAGCAGTGTATGTAGTACATATTACTGATGATAAGATGTAGGCGCCCCCCCCCCAACATGATCCTTAAGGTTTAGTGCAGTTCATTTTTACATTGTAGGTCAAGGACTGTCTATTCCATTGAGGAGTCTCTAGGTGGTGCAAGTGGTAACTGGAGGGTTAGTGGCTTAGGTCCACCCATAAGTGCCGTGGAAGAAAGACATGATGATCTACTTCTGGAAAATCAGCCATTTGTGTATGGAACACACTTCTACTGTGATATAGCTGGTTTCCCCAAAAGTTGGACTTGGTGGTACTGGTTTTTCAGAATTCCAGTGTATGACTGCCCAGCAGTTTGTTTATCCATTTCTCAGTTGAGGGATGTTGTGTTTTTCCAATTTTTGGCAATGTTCAATGAAGATGTGCCAATACTTTGTTTAGAATTTCTCGATCCGTGGCCTGCTATCTTTGTACTTTTTTGTCAATTTTAGCATAAGTTTATGATACTCATAGAATGAAAAAGAACTTTCGTTTTTATTCTCTGTACTAGTTTTAAAGTTGGAGTCATTCCTATGGTCAGTGAAAAATCTTGCTGGTACAGTATTTGGTCCTAGATAGAGGAACCCTGGGTTCAAATTGCTAACTATTCATGGTTTTAATATCTAGTTAGGCAGCGTAGGTGAACTGTATTTTTCTAGTAATGTGTTTACTTCCTATAAGTTGTAAAAGTATTTAGAAAGTTATTCCTAAGAGCCTCTTACCTTTTTGTTGTCTTATAGAATTTATAGTTTTTTTTAACTGCTTATGCACTTCCGTCAGAAATAAGTTCATAGATTTTGAAACTTAATTGTTTTCAGCTCATCTTCTATTAAGAACACTTAAGGCTAAGAAATTAATACTTCAGCTGCATCTCAAATTATGTCACATAATTTTTTTTCGTTCAGGTTTACATACTCTTATTTCTGTTTTTTTGTTTGATATGGTAGATCTGTCAGTTGCTGAGGGAACTTTGTTAAAATCTGCCACTGTGATGGCGAACTTGTATTTTCCAGTTTTTGTTTTAAATACTTTGAGGCTGAGAAATTGACTCATTATTAAGCAATCACCTTTGTTATCTGTAATAATGATTTTGCCAAAAGGGCCACTTTATGTCACTAGCAGTATAATTTGTGTCATTAGCAGCATTATTTATGCCTCATAGATTGGTTTTCATCATTTCAAAATGTCTTTACATATTCTTATGCCTCAAATGTCACATGCATATAATATAAAGTTGTTTCATTTTTAACCCAGTTTGTCAGTCTTTGTTTTTTTAAGTGAATATATAGTCCATTTTTTTAATGATAACTGACACTTGGATTTCTTTCCCTTTTATTGGTTGCCTCTTCTAATGTTTCTTACCAGTTTTTTATTAGTTTTGAAGTTACATGGAAATTTTCTGATTTCATCTTGGGTGATTTAGGATTGTAACATTGATTCTGACTTTTCTCCACTTCGGAAGTTTATTGTGTGTGTTTGTGTGTGTGTGTGCGTGCGCGCGCTGAAAATGTTAATTTTTAGTGAGAACGGATATTGTTAAGCCCAATTTCATTAATCTAAAATAGTATTTTTTTTGTGAAAATAATTCACTGTAAAATTTGTTCTTGTTTAACCATTTGTAGACATAATGATCAGTGACATTGGTTATGTTTTTCATTTTGGCATTCTTGATACTTCTGTTACAGTTTTTTTTCCAGTTGACAGAAACTTGCTGCCCCTCAATCTTCTTGTGTATGTTTTAGAATAGCTGTTGTTCATTTGGTCTTATATAGGTAATTTTTAAAAAGAACACATGTGATACTCAAGGGTAACAGTCATTACTTAATGATTATTAAACTGTTAGTTTAAAGGTCATGTCAGGGTTAGTTTCTATTCAAGACTTCAAGAACAGGACAGTAGCCTTGGGGACTCCTCTAGCTTCAGTACCTTCATTAAGTCTGGATTCTTTAAGAACCTTAAGTTCCATTCAACATTTTTGTTCCTTTCTGCTAGGATCCATCTGTCATGGCCCTCCTGATCAGGGTGTTCACTAGTGGTGAATGACCATCATCTGGTTCTTCTGGTTTGTTTTTGGTCTCAAGGTAGACGTTACGTGGTTCTGTGAACCACTGCCTTGAGACCAGAAGAACCTAACCATTCTTGAGTTTCTGTCTTTTTTTTTTTCCCCACAGACAGATAAAGACTAGTAGCTGTTGTCTCTTTAAGACTTTTTATTATAAATGTATTTGAGCTTTCCGTCTGAAAGTTTAAACACGCCCTCCTTTCTGTCCTGTGTTCTCCCTCAATGCCTGTCAACCAATTTTCTTTTCAACTAGACTTCTGGAAAGGCTAGTCTGTACCGGCTGTCTTTACCTCTCCCCTTCATTCCCCAGTACAGTCTATAATTTTCTGCCTCTACCACAATTACTGAAATTATTCATGATAGGGTTACTTATAACCTCATTACGCAGCTAAGTGGATATTTGTCATTCATCTGTTTATTAAACAAAAAGTAATCAAGCACTTTATTCTTGCCTGTTGAAGCTACATTAATGAATAAAATAGTTAATCATTTAGATGTTTATATCTGGGTTTTCTTAAAGCTTTCTATTTGTTATTAATTTTCTTTTGTATATACTTGGTGTTCTTTGTGTTGTTATATACCATGATTTTTAAGTACCATCTATATGCTGTTAACTCTATCCTCAGCTCAGTTTCATATTTTTTAAACACTACATAACTTTGCAAGGCCAGGTAAAATGTAGGAAATTTGGAATCAGAATTGAAATAATTTTATTGTAATCTCCATTACAGTGGAGAACAGTGCCAGACTACATGCTTATCAATTAACTAGTCTGTGCTTAAATTTATTGTGTGAAATTTATGGCTTGTGCTTGTTTTTAAGGTAGAGTTGTGTTCATAAGGTACCTTCCAGGTTAATTCGTATCTTAAGAGAGATACTGCCACCTTTTACAGACAAAAGAGATACAGTCAACTAATAGGCTTCTTGTGACCTATTTATAGGTTTTTGATGTAGGAGAAATGTTTAATGTTTCTGTATTTATTAGTGGAAGATTGCCTGTCACAATTTTTCCCCTATTTTTGTCAAATAGATACTGCAATTCTGTTGTTCTTTTTTGAGGTACAGTCATTTTTGCTGTAACATGATATATACATTCCTAAAAAATCACCACCTTATGCAGAATTGCACGATAAAAACCACAAGGCTTGTGGAGAAAATGAGGATAGAGGTGCAATACTCAGAAACTTTGTCACTGATGCATTAAGAATAAAATAGAAAACTAAAAGCAAAAAAAATAGTGCAGTTTTATACATGTTATTTAAAGAAAAAATCTGAAATAATAAATGTGGCCCTTTAACTTTAAAAAACCTGAAGTGCACTTGTAGAAGTGGAAGGGTTGCAGTTTATAAGTTACTATGTGTGCAATAGTAGAAGGAGGGTTATCTGAAATCAGTAAGTTGGAGCACCAGATGTGAATTCACGGGTATAGATGACAATGTAGGTGGCAGGTAGATGTTGGAAGTATGTGTGGGCTTAGCTGGGTGCATCTTTGTGCATTTTCGTAGTGTTTCTCAAGGATGTGACAGCACATAAGCAAACACAAAGTTTATGCTGTGCTCAGATTGTTTCCTAATGTATGAGTCACATTGCAGCAGATACACCTTTTTGAAACAAGCATCAGAGCAAAACTAACCAACCTTCGAATTTGGTGGTTGGCTTCTATTTTTCTTAAAAAGTGCTTGTCACGTGTTTTAACTGTAAAAATAGTATCTCAGTACTGTTCTAATGCACTGTGTAACTTGTAGAATACTAGATTCAGCTAATATACAGATGTAAGGTTTTGTAAACTACTTTGGTCAGATCTGACTCGATGGCACTTGCCTTGTCTGTCAGAAATAAGGGCCCAAGACCTGAGTTCTAGAAAAATGTGGTCGTGTGTGTGGATGGACTCAATTTTTTTTTTTGGATACAGGTAGTCCCCAGATTATGAACAAGTTTTATTTGTAAGTCTGTCTTTCAGTTGAATGTGTATATAAATTGGAGCACTTAGGTATGACTTGTATCTGGCATCAGTTGGTCCAATATTTGTCTTAGTGTAGATGTATATTCTAATGTATGTATAATAGTATATGTAATACAGCTTTCTGTACATAAAAAGCATTAAGGAAACACTTCCAGATACACTGAAGCATCTTTAACATAATGTTTTATTTATCTAGTACAGCTGTGACAAATATCACAATTGGATGACTTTCACAAACAGATTTAGTCTTTCACAGTTTAGGAGGATAGAAGTCTAAATTCAGGATGTTACCTCCATGGGAAGCCTTTCTTATTTTGTCATCTCTGGTGGAAGGTCCTTTTCATCAATCTTCCCTGGGTCTAGGAATCACTTGGTGCAGGGACCTCTGTGCAAAGTATGTACTCTACTCTTGGCTCTGCTTTCTTGGAGTTGGAGCTGTCTCTCTTCTCTGCTGGCTTCTCTGTTTTATGTATCAAAAGAGATTGATTCAAGATACACCCTAATCCTGTAGATCTGTCTTACTAACATAACTGCCTTTAATCCTGCCTCATTAATGTAAAACCTGCCACCTCCCAGTGAATTCTGACTCATATGACCTCTGTGAAGCAGACTGACATATCTTTGTTCCAAAGAACCTCTGGTGGTTTTGAACCACAGACCTTTTGGTTGGCAAGTCTATAACTTCTCTGCCACCAGGGCTCCTTCTTTAACATTATAGAGGTTAGGATTTATGAAAGATAGGATAATTAGATCATTAAATGGAGAACAACCACAGAATACTGGGAATCCTGGCCTAGCTAGCTTGACACACATTTTGGGGAGATAAAGTTCAGTCTATATCTGTTACTGTCAAATCCATTCCGACTCATAGGGACTCTATAGGACAGACTAGATTTGTCCTGTAGAGTTTCCGAGGATCAGCTGATGTATTTGAATTTGCTGACCTTTTCATTAGCAGCCAGACTCTTTACTGCTGCATCACTAAGATCCCTATACATAATACCGCAGTAATAATGGTATTTTTTTGGTGCACATTACAAAGTAGTGCCTGTTTGTTGTTATGAACCATTGCATGTACCTAAAAATTTTAATGTGATAGGGTGTTCAGGTTTGTTTTTTTTCCTCCAGTAGCTACACATTGTCATTAGATATTGGTAACCTGGGGATATACCTATGCTTAAAACTACTTCTGCTAACCTTTTCTAGTTAAACAGCTTCTGCTAAGCTTTTGTAGATAAACAGAGGACCATAAATGTAACATAATAGCTATATGTAAAATTCATTTCAGTTTAAGAGATGGAGTTAATTGTCATGTGGATTATCTAGTAATGAAGTGTTGCTTCTTGTGTGTCCATTCCATAAATTCTGTTATCTTTTGAAACAAATATTTTTAGTTTAGAGATCACTTTATCAAAGTGTGGTTTATTATTTAATATTTTGCATAATAGTTTGCAGAAATGAGGCTGGTATGAGGTCAGGTGTGGGTCAGATTTTTGTTCCGTGTCACAGCATTCTTCCCTTTTGGTTGAGAGATTGAGAAAATGAAACCATTTTAATAAGGCTCTTTAAAATAATTATTACTAAATAATACGTGACATTTTATTTAAGATTGATTATGGCTACCTTTTAGAGTATTCAAAAGATGCTATTTTATTTTAAAGGATTAGAAGATAAAGAACAAAATTTAACAAGAAGAATTAGTACTTCAGATATTCTGTCTGAAAAGGTAAGAAAAGATACTGTTTTGTAGAACTGGATATCTGTAACACTGATTCTTGTACTTAATTATTCTTTTGAAAGGGAAATTCTCTCGTACTTTGTACTCATCTTTTCATCATTGCCATAAGCCTTAAAGATACAATCTAGGGATGTCTTTCAGTCTTTTTCCACTGAGTTTTGAAGATATTTAATGGAAGTTTTATGTATATCCATAGGTGATCTTTTTGACTGTTTTGTAAGTTTTTGTTTTGATCCAGAGAATTTTTTTTTTCCTTCCTCATTTTTTGTCTATTAGCCTGCATGTTAAAGCTTTGGTGGTAAGATAGACCTTGACCTGTTGTCTAGTTCTAGCTCTTCCTCTTAATAGCTGAGTGACTTATGTCACCTGTTTAGTCTTTGCCTGTTTTTTTCTGTTCTCTGGGTTGCTTTGAGGCTTCTGTAGGATAAAGTACAGAAGAATCAAGAATTGTCTATACCTGACATGTGATAGGAATGTAATAACTCAAGCCTTCTCTTTATAGAATTAGAAAGAATTTCTTCTATTGAAATTTCAGTTTGTTTTTAGGAGTAAATGGAAGTATTTTGAAGAGTCTAAAAGTTTTAGGAAAACGATGAATTTGGAAGTGATAATTCAGTAATATACAGTGATGCATGTGTATTTATGTAGATTTGTAAAATGTATGTGTATGTGTTTGTGTGTGTCTTTTATTATCCTCACAGCAACCCTGTGAAGTAAATTGACATTCATATTTTAGGGTAAGATTCATTTAGGTAGATTAAGTGTCTTGCTTAAAGTTACATGGGAATTAAGTGTCAGAGCAAGGACTCAATGAGGTTCTGTGATGGCTGGTTCAGGGTCCTTCTTTCTGTTAAAGTAGTTACTTCGAGTAGCATATAGTTGTGGGCAGAAGCAATGGTTTCTTGCTTTCACCCCAAAAATAGTTGTAAAAAGTATTCAAAGACTTCAATGTCTTAATGGAACAATGGTGAGACCTGTTGTTAAACTGTAGATTAGGACTGACCGAGACTTTCCTGTGATAATACAAATGTTTTGTGTCTATGGTCTCCAGTAATGGTAGCCAATAGCCACATATGAGTATTAAGCATTTGAATGTCACTAGTGTGACTGAATCTGAAGCCACATGTAACTCATTGCTACCGTATTTGACAGCACAGTTCTAGAACTTCAGTACTAAGCCAAGGGTATGATATATTTAAATGACTTAGAGTACAAAAGGAATCTTGATCATTTTTAAACTCATTCTTTAGCTTTATTTCTCAACAGTGGAAGCAATAGTTGTATCTTGGTTTTTGTAAAATGAAGTTCTAAAGTATACATTGGTAGTTCAGTGATGAATTTACAGTAGCTCACATTAAGGGAAAAGCAATATGTAGGATAAATACTCTTGCTTAAGAATAGAAATAATTGAATTTTAGGGAAAAATGTAGTCATTATTCAGTTATGAGAAAAAGTTACCAAGTAATTGGGTCATAACCTTTTGGAGTCTTAATTCTTTTCACTCTTACCCTCACACTTCTAACACACATAAACGTGTGCATGCACACACACACATACACACACACGCGCACACAGAAGTCTTAATTCTTTTGACTCTCTCCCTCATACTTCTGAACACACATACCCGTGTGTGCACGTGCGCACACACACACAGGTAAAACACAACATGTACGATTTTGCATGTCAAGGGTGGAGAGTCTGAGGAATCCTCCCTCTTTCTCCCCATAATGTGTAAACTTCAATTAGTTTACAGGTAGCTTGGCATTTTTAGTATATATTTAAGGGAAAATTGAAGAATGGAGTACTTTTAAAAATTATCTCAAAAAAGGTAGAGTGGAAAATTAAGAACTCCAGTCATTTTGAAAGTAGTGCGCAAACATCTGCTTTTACTGTGCCCTCCATTTTAGCTTCTTTAGAGAAAAGTCATAGATGTTTAAAATGTCTAAAATAATTCAGATGACCACTTGTAGCTCTAGAACATATAATGGTCAAATGTATGCAAATCTCTACACACTATTTTTTTTTCCAGTAATTTAAAGAATTATATAAATATAGATATGGAAAGCCTGGTGGTATAGTGGTTAGCTGCTATGTCTGCTAACCAGGTTGGCAGTTCATATCTGCCAGGTGTTCCTTGAAAACTCGATCAGAAAGTTCTGCTCTGACCTGTGAGGTCACTGTAAGTTGGAATTGACTCAATGGCAGTGGGTCTCTTTTTCATATGTACGTGTGTGTGTGTGTGTATGTATGTAAAGAACTTTATAAATTTCAGTCTTAACATTCAAGGTAACCTGTTCTCTGTATTTACTTGTGAAACTAGCAAAGCATATGATATGGAATCTAGACATTTTACTAAAGGGAATAGGTTTGTGTGTTTGTGAATACCATCCCCTTATCTGTGTTGCTGTAGTTTTCAGTTGTAATTATCCCTGTGGCATATAATAATTGCCAGCTGGTATCCTTATAGGGTGGCTGTGAGTTGGAATTGACAGTATCAGGTTTGGTTTTTGGGGGTTTGGTGTCATAAACTCACATCAAAGGATGTGACATGAATCTTGCAGATAGGGAACTAAATATAGTAGGTAACTACTCAATCCTACTTGTAACCCTCCTATAGACCAACATTGCCAATTCATAGGATTGACAATAATTTTCGCTGTAGGATAGGAATGGTGAGATATAAGTAGAATATCTCTTTAAGGCAGTCCAACCCTTCCACTTTATTCTTCCTTCCTTACACCTCTTAGCTTCTTTTGATTTTATCTTTCTTTGCACCCATCAGATTTTTACTCTTTTTAGTTTGAAAAGGCCAGTTAAATGGTAATCTCTCTTTTCTGCATAATTCCATTCTGTCAGTTGTAAGCTCTTCTTACTCTCAGCCCTATATACTTACATATATATATATATATACATGCATCATTCACAGGTTGAACTTCTGTTTGTGTTAAAGGGACTGAATTAGAATTTAGGCTATGAAAAGTTTCCTTATTTTATCTATATTTGTCTTAAATATTTGCCTTAAAACAAACTTTAAATTCTGATCTGTAAGATTTGTGACTTGGGTTTAAGGTCAAGTAATGGAATTTAAAGTATAACTTTTTTTTTTAAAGAAACTTGGGGAAGATGAAGAGGAACTATCTGAGTTACAGCTTCGTCTTTTGGCTCTTCAGTCAGCTAGTAAAAAATGGCAACAAAAAGAACAGCAGGTGATGAAAGAAAGCAAAGAAAAGTTGACAAAGATGAAAACTGTACAGCAAAAAGTTAAAACCAGTACAAAAACACACTCAGCAAAAAAAGTCAGCACCACAGGTGATCATTTCTGTTCAGTTGTTTTCATTGGTTTCATATATCAGTGTGTTTGTTTCTAGATTTTAATTTTTGAATTTGGGGAATTACAGGGTCGGGAAATGGTGGGTAATCCTGTAGAAACAATGTAGAATAACTGTGTATGATTTATGATAATGAAAGTAATTTTTAAAGCTCTTGTTTGCCTGTATCTCCTGGAGAGTTCTAACATTGTAGTATACTAGTGTTTCTGTATTTTTCATTTAAAGCTAAACAGGCCTTGCGGAAGCAGCAAACAAAGGCATGGAAGAAACTACAGCAACAGAAAGAACAGGAAAGACAGAAAGAAGAAGATCAGAGGAAACAAGCTGAAGAAGAAGAGAGACGGAAACGAGAAGAAGAAATTAGAAAAATTCGAGATCTCTCAAATCAGGAAGAACAGTATAATCGATTCATGAAATTGGTCGGTGGAAAGAGGCGATCAAGAAGTAAAGTAAGGGATGCAAAACAATTTTATCCAAAGCAGCAGCATACGTTAAAAAATAAAATGATGTTTCTTTGTAGATTCAGCCATTGAGAAAAACTGTAAATATCTATGATGTTATTGTTATTAGATGGCACTCAGTTCAACTCACAGTGATCAAATGTGACAGAGCAGAGGTGCCCCAGGGTTTTCTACACCGTGATCTTTATGGGAGGAGATTACAGGTCTGTCTTCTATGGAGCTGGTGGGTAGGTTCAAACTGCCAACCTTTCCAGTTACCAGACAAGCACCTTTTGCACCAGCATGCCTTCTTATGTTTGATAGAGCTTATTAGGTAGGTTATTGCTGGGAATGAGTGTTTTGCAGTTAACAGATATTAGCAGTAGAAGAAATGAAAGGAAGACTAAAATTGTGGTTAATGAAAATTTTTTAGATCTTTTATCGTCTTCTATTTAAAAGTAAGTAGGACTTTACTACATTGCAGTGAGGATTTAATTTCAGAAAAGACTGTTCCCTCTGTATAGGAGTTTCATTAGGTTTTCATTGCTTAGTAATGTAGAATCAGCAATGTAAGTGCCAGGTTAATTGGTCTGGACTGTTTTAAAGAATGTTGTTAAGTCATCATATAGTAATAGTATATGTGTCATATATTACTGGTAGTCATGTACTAGTAGTAGTAGTGTTTGCAGGTACTTTATATTATCAAGTACTTGTTGAGCAAAATTTATTATATGGAAATCATTGCTAAACTGTGGTGGTGTAGTGGTTAGGTGCTAAGACTGCTAACCAAAAGGTCGGCAGTTCAAATCTACCAGGTACTCCTTGGAGACTATGGAGCGGTACTACAGTGTCATATAAGGTCACAATGAGTCGGAATTGAGTCAACGGAAGTGGGTATTTTTGGTTTTTAAGGGCTGAGTAAGTTCTTTTCTTATGGATGGTGTTTTCAGAATTTAGAGCTTTAAGAATAGAATATTAAAGAGTGAAAGTAAATTTCTTTAATTGGAGAGAGTCAGAAGTTTGATTTAGATAGGCAAGGAATATTACAAATACTCATACATACAACTTTTAAGAATTAGTTTGGTAAACTTTAGAGATAATTACTGCATTATTTGTATGTTACTCTTCATCTGGATAGTTTTCACTAAGTTGTAGTTTGTTATAAAACAACACATATATCAAAGCATATTGACTCAGTTTCTAGTATTTAGCTATCATTAAGTTGCTAATAATTAAAATTGAGGTTATTGGTTCTTTTTAAAATATTCTAAATATACTACTGATGAAATAAAACTTAGATTCTTGTAGTTTCTTAATACAGAGGTCATCAAATGTTCAAGAGATAATGTCGCTTCATAGAAGAGTAGCTGATGACTTAGCAGCTCAGTTAATTGTCGAGATAATCACTTGTCTAGATACTATTTGCTAGGTTCCATTCATCTGTCTGATAATTCAGTTATAAAATGTCAACCACAGTATATTTGTCATGTAAGTTAAATATCCCAAATGAAATGTGACAGGCAAATCTAACTAGACTACTATTATCTTTGATGCTGTTAGCTAGAAGGTATCTGGCAACTTGTTTTCTGTTTTGTACCTGAGGAAGAGCCTAAGACAATGTGCTTTGAAACTAAAGAAAAAACCTTGTTGTGTACTTAGTCTTCAGATCCTGACCTGAGACGATCCTTAGATAAGCAACCTACTGATAGTGGAGGGGGCATTTATCAGTATGATAACTATGAAGAAGTTGCGATGGATACAGATAGTGAAACCAATTCTCCAGGTAAGACCCAAAATGGGAAATATTTGTGTATTCATAATTATTAAATAGATAATGGTCATTTAGCTACCTGAAGCTTGTAAAATACCTGTAATAAAAGTGAAATATGGTACTAGATTGTACAGATGTAGACATTTGGCTCTGTAAATGCTTACGGAACAGACCTCAAATATGTAGTGTTAACCTTTTATTTAGTGTTTTCTTTTTAGACAGCCTTAAAAAAAGTTTAAACTTAAACTGATGTGAAAAGTGAAGATTGTGAGAGAGATGAGAACACAGCTCTTAAAAAAAATTCAGAAAACTTGGTTTATATTCAAAATCCTTTGGGCTTTAGTTAAAAAAAAACAGGAGATCTTTGTTGCTCTTAGTCTTCCTATTTCTTTCCAGTGATGATAAATTGTAGTGAATTGGAGATGGAAAGTGATACCAGTGGCGTCTCAGAAAAGGCTGATTAGAACTGATCGGGGCTGTACCTAAATTGGGTTGTGCATCCCAGGATCTGCCTCTTTTATTTGCAAGTGGGAGGCTTGCTTTTGTTAGTGATCAGGAATAACTGGCTATGAGAGACTTTTTCAGTCATTAATTAAAACACAGAAGACTTAAGAATGCAGTTAGCTTTGAAATAGATCAGTTGTAACTATTTCAGAGATACTGAAATGTGAAAAAAAAACTGCGTCTTATTGGTGAGCTACAGTAGGGTATACTTTTCCTTCTTGTTTCTTACATTACTTACATAGTTTCTTTCATCACTTTCTTTGCTCCACATGAAGGGAGGAATAGATTTTCATATCACTCATGTCCTTCTGTTGGTCTACTCTGGCAGAAGCCTGGGGAATTGTTTTTTATTTTGTTATATTTTTCTTTAAAAAGTGTGTTTGTAACCATTCCTGAAGCCAATCTTTAGACAAAGATTGGACTAGACTATAAGACAAAAAAATGATACTGGCAAAGAGAGTGTGTCTTGGCTTTAGTGTATACAGAAGGCTAACTGGGCAGCTCTTGTCCAGAGGGGAGATGAGAGGGTGGAGGGAACAGGAGTTGGCTGAGTGGATAATGAGAAGTACAGGATGGAAAGTACAGGGTGGAAAGGAGGAGTGTGCTGTCGTAGGATGCGGAAAGCAGCTACAGTCACATACCAGTGCGTGTGAAGGTGGTTTTGTATGATAAATTGACTTGGATTTGAATTGTTACTTAAAGTACAATAAAATATTAAAAAAACAATATTTGTAGCCATTTCTGTTCTATCCTTGCTGTCATCCTTAAATGAAAAGTAGAACAAAGCAGAGAGTTTCGAGGGACTAATTGCTAGCTTAAGTGGATAACTTTTTGATTATATAGGGTAGTTTAAAGAAACAGAGATGGTCTGATGAGATGTTAAAGATTTTATTAGAGTTTGATAAAATCTGAAGTGCAACCTGCATAGGTAATAGTTATTCAGACATAACAAGGATTTAATGTTTCCTCTTTAAAAACTTCTCTTTTTTTTTTAAAACAGTTCCTTCACCGGTGCAGCCACCATTTTTTTCTGAATGTTCATTAGGGTATTTTTCTTCAGGATCATCTGTTTTGCCTCCACCACCTCAGGTTTCTGTAAGTGTGAATTGATGTGATTTCTAAGAAAATTCTTGTGTTATCTTTTGTCTTTTCCAATTTATTGCCTGTCTTTTTTACTTTGTTTTTAAAACAAAAAACTAGCATGTAATCATGAATGATTAGCTTTAAAAGTCATAATTGTTAACCCAAACTAAAAGCTATTAAATCTATAGGTACTTGGTTATTTCTGGTAGGCTGTCCATTTGGTGGTTTTTTCATAGCCAGTCTCAAGGCTATTTTCTTTAATATCTGGCATGTGTCTTGTTTTTTTTGCTTCTCATCTAGTTGTGCCTGTTGTTAGGTGCCATTTATCAGCTAGTAGTTTCTCAAAGAATTTAATCCAGAGAAGAATAGAATTATGTATTATTTTGGAAATTAAGGATGCTTTGAAATGTAGGATGCTCCTGAAAATTAACTTTAGATAAATATACAGTTGTTTTTAACGTAAAAAGTCTAGCACAAGAAAAGTGTTGCCTGTGGAAGTAAATTCTTCTTCCCTGTTTTCTTTTAGACAAACTACCTACCCTCCACTTTAAAAAAGCTAGAGTGGAAGTAACTAGCAGTACGGGAGAATCACAGGGTAAAAATTGCCAAGTTATTTCTAGGTTTGAGATGTGTGGTGTTTTTTTAGGAAGCTTATGGTGAGCATAATCTTTGAGCAGAGAGACCAGAGAGAAATGGAGATGTTTCTATCAGGAAATGGAGAATGAGAACACTAAATGATAAGAGAAATACTGAAGAATTGGAAGCAAAATATATCTGGAATCAGATTCCTGTAAAATTAGTTTCCTTTATAATTTTAAAAGTCCTATCAGAAGAATTTAAAAGACTAGTGATGCTTCTTTTTTACACTTTGTTGTTAATTTTCAGTAGATCTGCATGTTTACAGGTACCTTTCTAGAGGGAAGGACCATTTATAATTTGGTTTCTGTATCTTCTAGAAAGCTAAATGGAGTTAAGAATAGGAACAAAAAGATTTTATAATTCCCTTGAAGTTTATGAACTAAAAAACCCTATCACAAGAATTTAAAAGACTAGTGATGCTTCTTTTTTACACTTTGTTGTTAATTTTCAGTAGATCTGCATGTTTACAGGTACCTTTCTAGAGGGAAGGACCGTTTATAATTTGGTTTCTGTATCTTGTAGAATGCTACATGGACTTAAGAATAGGAACAAAAAGATTTTATAATTCCCTTGAAGTTTATGAACTAAAATTTTCAAGTATTTTTTTTTAAATGGCAATGTAGTATCTTTTTTATGGTTGAAGATTGAATTCTTAATTCATTTTGAGATTTTCAGTATACGTCTGCTTACAGTTAAACCTAAATTTTAACCTTTATTCTAGAGATAAGCATTTGGAATTCATAAAAACTGCGTTGTAATTATTATTTCTTTTTTAAACAACTAGTCTGTGCCACCTTTGACCCAGCCTTATGTGGAAGGCTTGTGTGTTTCCCTTGAACCTCTACCTCTTCCACCTCCTCTACCACCTCTTCCCCCGGAGGATCCAGAACAGCCTCCAAAACCACCTTTTGCAGATGAGGAAGAGGAGGAAGAAATGCTGCTTCGAGAAGAGCTACTTAAATCTCTAGCAAATAAAAGAGCTTTTAAGCCAGAGGTAATTTAGGTTATTGGGCCTAATTTGGTGGTTCCCTGGGGGTTAGTTTTAGGGTAGTCCAGTTTTTAACTGTTTCCTTGGGATTCATTGGGCTTTTCAGCAAAGAAAGGATAAATCTAATGCTGTTTTGTTCAAGATTTAAAAAAAATTACAATAATTTCTTTTTACTTAAAAATGTTTTCTGATTTTTTTCTTACTTAGGAAACATCTAGTAATAGTGACCCACCTTCACCTCCAGTTCTGAACAATTCACAGCCTGTGCCAAGAAGCAATTTATCAATAGTCAGTATTAATACAGTATCTCAGCCACGGATACAGAATCCGAAGTTTCACAGAGGACCTCGTCTTCCACGGACTGTGATTTCGGTAAAAACAAAAATACTTCATGCTACTTTTATTTGACTAGCTTGTGAGAAATTTGTATGAAGTTTTGCTGTTTTGTTCCTTCCTCTACCATTATATGTATGTGTGTGTATGTTCATATATAATTATAAATATATTTATTCTGTATAATTTTTTATTAATGATAAAAGCAGCCAGCGTCTGTATTTGGAAACTATTAGAGTTTGGTGATATTTATTTTTTTTCTTTTTTCTTTAACATGACTGAGTGAAAATGTACATTCCCGTATAAATTTACATGCTCACCTGTATGCAGCTTCCACTGCTCTCCCTGTCCGGTGACAGCACACTATTCCTCTGTGCTCCATACATGTCTCATCCTCCCAACAGCCTCCTTCCCGCTCCTCTCCACCCACTCTCCTTCCTCCAGCCAGAGGTCAGTAGGATGATATCCTATAGATGTATAGAACCATAAAGTGCAACCAGTATATGGTCACTCTGCATTGCCAAGTCCAATCCATTCCTGTCCAAAGAGTGGACCTTTTATAATTTATGGGTAAGGACAGCATCAGGGCCGGGGGCCATGCTCTCAGGGGAACCCCGAAACCGCTGGACCATCAATTGAGGTCTTTTAGTGGAGATCTCAGGATGCACCTTTTTTTATTCTTGTGTTGCCGGTGATACTCAACCTAGTGAGCTTCATCGTGGCTATCGCTGGTGGTGGCCGGGCACCATCCAATTCTTCCGGTCCCAAGTCGATGAAGGTACCCACTCTTGCAGGTCTCTCTGTCTTCTAGATTGTCTTTACCGCATGTCATTTTGGTCCTCAGTGAGCATCCGTTCCTGCTGAGTTGGGCCCATTTGCTGTGTCCTTCGATGGCAGCTTGGCAGCTTGTAAGACCCCAGACGCCACTCACCAGTGTGGGGTGCAGAGAGCTCTCTTAGCAAAACGCTAGTTGTGCCAGTTGGCCTTGATTTCGCCTAAGAGCATGGTCCTCTGCCCCCTGCCTCAGCTACTCTATCCTTGCAGTATTGGGTTAAGATGGAAGGAGTACGCAAGTTATGCTGAAGTCTGCTTAATATTGTTCTTGTTTCTAATGTGTGCTATCACCGCTTTCTCCCAGTCAGATTTCTAGCAACTATCTAAACTAAACCTTCCCCCCCCACCCTACCTCCCTCCCCTCCCTTGCAGCTGTCAGAGAGTCTTTTCTTCTATACACAAGTCTGTTTTTGAGATCTTACCGTAGAGGTCTCATACACTATTTGTCCTTTTGTCGCTGACTACTTTCACTCAACATAATGTCTTCCAGTTGAAACCAGGTTAGGAGATGTTCCCTGGAATCATCTTTATTCTTTATCATTGTGTAGTGCTCCACTGAGTATATGTACCATAGTTTACCTATCCATTCTTCTGTTGTTGGGCATCTGGGTTGATTGCATCTTTTTGCTATTGTGGAGTGTGCTGCGATAAACATTCTCATGCATGTGTCCGTTGGTGTGAAAGGCCTTGATTCTGTAGGATATATTCCAAGTAGTGGAATTACTGGGTCAAATGGTATATCGATATCTATTTTTTTAAGGAAGTGCCAGATTGCTTTCCAAAGAGGCTGGACCATTTTGCAACCCCACCAACAATGTAGGAGGGTTCCACTTTCTCTACAGCCTCTCCAGCACTTGTTGTTTTGTGTTTGTTGGATCATGGCCAATCTTGTTGGGGTGAGATGGTATCTCATTGTTGTCTTGATGTGAATTTCTTTAATAACTAAAGATCGTGAACATGTCCGCATGTGTTTTTTGGCTGCCTGGATCTCCTCTTTAGTGAAGTGTCTGTCCATCTCCTTTGCCCATCGCTTAATTGGATGGTTTATCTTCTTCTTACTGCTATTTTGTAGTATCTTATAGATTATGGAGATCAGGTGTCGGTCTGACATAGAGTTGCCAAATATTTTTTCCCATTCTGTGGGTGTTCTTCTAATTCTGTTAATAAAGTCTTTGGATGAGCAAAAGTGTTTGATTCTTAGTAGTTTCCATTTATCCACTTTCTCTTCTGTTGATTGTGGTTTCTTTGACAGATTTTGGAGTCTGTCCTCATTGTGTATTAAAACTTCCATTGTTGTTCCTACCTTTTCTTGTATGAGCTTTATCGTTTTAGGTTTGATATTTAGCTCTTTTATCCAGTTGGAGTTGGTTTTTGTGTAAGGTGTAAGATATGGATCTTGATTCAATTTATTGCAGATGGATAACCAGTTTTGCCAGCACCATTTGTTGAAGAGACTGTTTTTACCCCAGTTTAATGTCTTAGGGCCTTTGTCGAATATCAGCTGTTCATAGGCAAATGGTGTCATCTCTGGTGTCTCAGTTCTGTTCGATTGATCCATCTGTCTGTTCTTGTACCAATCCCAGGCTGTTTTGACCACTGTGGCAGTGTAGTATGTTCTAAGGTTGGGTAATGAGAGACCTCCCAGTGTGTTTTTCTTCTTTAGTAGTACCTTACTTATCTGGGGCTTCTTCCCTTTCCAAACCAAATTTGTGATTTGTTTCTCCATTTCATTAAAAAATGATGCTGGAACTTGTATTGGGATTGTGTTATATAATTAAATTGCTTTGGGTAAAATAGACATTTTCACAATGTTAAGTCTTCCTATCCATGAGCAGGGTAGGTTTTTCCATTTATCTAAGTCTCTCTTAGTTTCTTGTAGTAAGGGCTTGTAGTTCTCTTTGTAAACGTCTGTTGTTTCTTGGGATAGGTTAATTCCTAGGTACCTTATCTTCTTAGGGGCTATCGTAAATGGTATTGATTTGATAATTTCTTCCTTAACAGTCTCTTTGTTGGTATAAAGGAATCCTACTGATTTACTTATGTATATCTTGTATCCTGAGACTTTGATGAACTCTTCTGTCAGTTTTAGTAGCTTACTTATAGATTCCTTGGGGTTCTCTGCATATACAGTCATATCATGTGGAAACAGGGAGATTTTAACTTCCTCTTTGCTGATGCAGATGCCCTTTATTTCTTGGTCTTGTCTAATTGCTCTGGCTAGAACTTCTAGCACAGTGTTGAATAGGGGAGGTGAGAGTGGGCATCCTTGTCTAGTTCCTGATTGCAGGGGAGTCTTTCAGTCTCTCTCCATTCGGGATGATGTGGGCAATTGGCTTCGTATAAATGGCCCTTATTGTGTTGAGGAATTTGCCATCTATGCCCATTTTGCTAAGAGTTTTTAGCATGAATGGACGTTGGACTTTATCAAATGCCTTTTCTGCATCAATAGACAAAATCAGGTGATCCTTGTCTTTTGTGTTATTTATGTGGTTAATCACATTAATTGTTTTTCTGATGTTGAACCAGCCTTGCATCCGTGGTATGAATCCCACTTGGTCATGATGGATTATTTTCTTGTTATGTTGTTTTATTCTATTGGCAAGAATTTTGTTAAAGATTTTTGCATCTAGATTCATGAGTGATATCGGTCTGTAGTTCTTTTTCTTTGTTGGGTCTTTCCCTGACTTAGGTATCAGGGTTATGTTGGCTTCATAGAATGAGTTTGGGAGTACTCCATCCCTTTCTATACTGTGAAATAGTCTCAGTAGTATTGGAGATAACTCTTCTCTAAATGCTTGGTAGAATTCTGCAGTGAAGCCATCTGGGTCCGGACTTTTTTGTGTTGGCAGTGTTTTGATGACATTTTCAAGCTCTTCCTTTGTGATGGGTTTATTAAGTTGTTCTGCTTCCCGTTGTGATAATTTGGGCAGGTGGTATGAGTCAAAGAATTGGTCCATTTCCCCTAGGTTTTCAAATTTGTCACAGAATACTATTTCATAGTATTCTGTTATTATATTTTTGATTCCTGTTGCATCTGTGGTGACAACTCCCCTCTCATTTCTAATTTGGGCTATTTGTTTCCTTTCCTGCTTTTCTTTGGTAAGTTTAGCCAGTGGTTTATCAATTTTGTTGATCTTTTCAAAAAACCAGCTTTTGGTCTTTTCAATTTTTTCAGTTGTTTTTCTGTTCTCTAATTCATTTAGCTCTGCCCTAATCTTTATGATCTTGTTTCTTCCGGTGCCCGAGGGGTTCCTCTGTTGTTCTCTTTCTACTTGTTGAAGCTGTAGAGTTAATTCCTTGATTTGGTTTCTTTCTTCCTTCCAAATGTGTGCATTTATGGAGATAAACAGACCTCTGAGCACTGCTTTGGCTGTATCCCATAGGTTCTGGTAGGAAGTATTTTCGTTCTCATTGGAAGCCATGAATTTCTTTATTTCATCCTTGATTTCCTCTATAACCCATGTTTTTTTGAGCAAGATGTTGTTTAGTTTCCAAGAGTTCCACTTTCTATCTCTGTTTTTTCTGCTATTGTTTTCAACTTTGATGGCTTTATGATCTGAGAAGATGCTTTGCAGTAATTCAACGGTATGGATTTTGTTGAGCATTGCATCATGGCCTATCACATGGTCAATTCTGGAGAATGTTCCATGTGCACTGGAGAAGGTGTAGTTGTGTGCCGATGGGTGGAAAGTTCTGTATATATCAGTGAGGTTTAGTTGGTTAATTGTGTCAATGAGGTCTTCTGTATCTTTACTGAGCTTTTTTCTAGATGATCTGTCTAGTAATGAGAGCGGAGTGTTAAAGTCTTCCACTACTATTGTGGGGTCACCTAACTCTCTTTTGAGCATAGTCAATGTTTCTTTGACGTATTTAGGTTCTCTGATATTAGGTGCATAAATATTTAATATAGTTAAGTCTTGCTTGTGTACTGAACCTTTCAGCAATAAATAGTGTCCATCTTTGTCCACGATGGTGGATTTGACATTAAAATTGATTTTGTCTGAAATTAGAATTGCCACCCCTGCTCTTCTGTGTTCATTGTTAGCTTGATATATATTCTTCCATCCTTTAATTTTCAGTTTGTTCCTATCTTTAGGTCTCAAGTGAGTTTCTTGTAGACAACATATGGATGGGTCATGTCTTTTGATCCAAGATGACACTCGATGTCTCTTTACTGGAGCATTCAGTCCATTCACATTCAATGTAATTATTCATAGGTATGTGTTCACTGTTGCCATTGTGATATGTTTATTTTTATGTTGATGTTTTCTCTGTTGTTCTGATTAGTCTGTTCTGGAACATTCTTTTTTGTGAGTTGATTTTTCACCTTTTTCAGAGCTGGTTTTGTAGCTGTTGAGACTCGTGTGTTAGATTTCTTGAAATGGTATGATACATCTTTGTTGTGCTTTACAGCTGCCCCTATGATCCCCCTTAATAAACTATATATAACCCAATTTTAATTACTACCAGTCTTGTCATCTTCCTCTCCATCTGGAAGGACTGTAACAACTGTAGTACATCCCTCTTTTTATTATGATGACACCATAGTTTTCATGATGATCACTGGGTTGTTTCTTTCCGTATCAAAGCTGTGATTGACTTTGGAGCCTTCCCTAAAAGAGTAGAGTATTGAGTAGTGTGTCGTTCTAAAATATAAAGTTAGTGGTTTCGTTCTTCTAAGCCAGAGCCAAGAACTTCTTTCAGTATTGCTTGTAGTTTGGGTTTGGTTTTTACAAAGTCTCTGAGTTTCTGTTTATCTGGGAATGTCTTAATTTTATTTTTGTATTTGAGAGATAGTTTTGCAGGATATATAATTCTTGGTTGGAAGTTCTTCTCCTTCAAGGCTTTGAATGTGTCATGCCACTGTCTCCGTGCCAGCATGGTTTCTGCTCAGAAATCTGACGAGACCCTACAGGATTCCCCTCTGAATGTTAGCTTTGCTTTGAGTCTTGCTGCCTTTAAGAGTTGCTGCTTTTGTTTTGTTTTGTTAAGCTTGATTATAATATGTCTTGGAGTCTTTGTTTTGAGATCTATATTGGGTGGCGTCCGATATGCATCTGAGATGTCTATGTTCTCTTCCTTCATTATTTCTGGGAAATTTTCTTTCAGCAGCTCAGCAACGATACTGTGTGTTCTCAGATGTCTCACCCTGTTCAGGGACTCCAATTAATCGAAGGTTGTTCCTCTTAATAGAGTCTCACATGCTTCTTAATGTTTCTTCATTTTTCTTGTTTCTTTTTTCTGATTTCTGCTCATAGACGCTGGCATCAGTAGCTCTGTCTTCCAAGTCAGAAATTCTTTTTTCTATTTGTTCCATTCTGTTTTCCTGGCTTTTCATGGAAGTTTCTATGTCTTTGATTTTGTTCTTGATCTGTTGGATTTCAGAGTACTGATGTTCTATCAGATCGAACAGTTTGCTTAATTTTTCATTTTGTTCTGCTGCATTTTGTATAAGGTCTAGAAGGGCTTTGTATATACTCATTTTGTATTCACTTCCTGATGCTGTTATAAAAGTTTCTTTATCTGGAAAACTCCTTGGTTGCTTTGTTTGGGAGCCTTCTGAAGCCATGAGTGATTTTTTGTATGCCACAATTCTCTGTTGCTTTTTGGGTCCCATGTGAGTATGTAAAGGCTGGAAGAAGTACTGTGAGGATGGATTGCAAATGTTTCTCTAGGCTGTCTTAAAATGTAAAGCAAAAGGTATCTGAGCACTTCACAAGTGAGTTAGGTTTTCAGGTGTACGGGTCCCTCTTCTCAACTGACAAAGTAAGCACCACTATATCTGACTCCAGGTGATAACAGACTGGTTCAGAATACAGCAATGCTACTGCCCTGTTGGCCTCTGCTGACAGGGCCTAGCCGTAGCCAACACTGCGTCGAGTACTGCTGTTGTGATAGAAAAGCCCTCTCCTGTAGGCAGGCTCTGGCTTCTAAGCCAAGAATTAGGTCCAGCTGTGGCCACTGTATCCAAGATGGCGTCCTCCACACAGGCAGCAGACAGAGGGGCTAAAAGTGCCGAGAGGTAGAGATTCCTCTGCTTCTGTTGCAGGGCCTGCAATGTAGATGGCACTGGGAAAATTACTGCTTTTCTGTCAGAGAAGTGCTGTCCTGTTTGCAGGCGCTGGCTCCCAGGCTAAGAATTGGGTCCCGCTGAAATCTCGGTACCAACATGGCGTCCTGCACACTGACTGCGGAATTCCGTTCAAACCCTGGTGATGCAGATATAAAATGAAAGGCTTAAAGTGGCTAGATTAACAGAGTCCTAAGCCTGGCTCTCAGAATATGGGAATTTCACCTGCCTATCCCCCCAGCAGTGCGTTTGAGTGTAGCTGCTAGGCAAGATCCAGCTCCACCCGCAGGCCAAGACAGAGAAAAAAAAAATCAAAGTAATGCGTTTAGGTTCTGTCTGTGAGAGCCAGGGCTAGCCAGGAGCGGGAGTCAGCAAGTGGTATGAAGTCCCAATTAACAGCTCTGTGCTGTGTCCTGGGGCTGATTAGGTGATCAGAAGGCTCCGTTTGATTATCAGTTCAGGGATATAAGGAGGCGTGGGCTTAGTCCGCCAGCTTGACTCCACCCCCCGGTGATAATGGTTTAGGGAAACATTGTTCACATCAGAATGGTATATATACTTTTCTACTTTGTCAGTATTTTTTATTTATAGAATTTGTCCATTCAGATTTGTTTCTGGAGTCATTTTTAGCAAATTGTATATTTTTGCTTTCTCCGTTTTTTGTTTTTACTTTGCTGATATTTTTCTAATCAATGAATATAGTTCATTGGAAAGACATTTATGATATGAGTGTTTAGGAGATTGAAATGACAGTTTCTACCTTGTTTTCCAATGGCTAGTAATGTAATAAATAGTGCAAAGGCAAATTGAAATCTTGACTGCATTAAGAAGGTTATCTCTGCCTACTTACTTTTCATATGTAACCACAAAAACAAAAACATTTTGTTAATAATTATATAGACTTGTTTTGTAATGTTTTTGTTTTGGTGTAAACGTATTAGTTAATTTTGAGATGGTATGATTATACAAAGTCAGAGAAAGCTTAATGAGGAAGATGATTATAGTGTCTTGAAAGACTGAAGGATATTTTGTGCTTTTGGTGTGTATCTACTGTTGTTGGAGTAAGACAGAATTAATTATTTAATATAACCAGAAGGAACCATAGACTATCTACTTGGACATTATTATTTTTACAAGTTGTAGTTTAAAGAGGTTAAGTAATTTACCCAGGCCATTCTGTTAGTTGTAATAGAGCAGAGAAAAGAAAGGAGATACTTTTTGGTCCTTGAAAATAACAAATGGATTGTCTTTGCAGCTTCCAAAACATAAATCAGTTGTAGTAACACTAAATGATTCAGATGATAGTGAATCGGATGGAGAGGCTTCCAAGTCAACAAATAGTGTTTTTGGTGGATTGGAGTCCATGATCAAAGAAGCTAGACGGACTGCTGAGGTAAGTGCAGTAGGGAAAGGTGAAAGGACAGTTACCAGTTCAGTCTTTCAACTTCATTTTTTCTGAAAATTGGGCCTTACACATAGACATTTTAATACATGAATTGAAATATTTTAAGTATTTGTAGTGTTAGAATTACGAGTCAGAATTGACTCGACGACAGTGGGTTTGCTTTTTTAAGTTGATGTGTAAGTTTAGATAAATTTAACTACTAAATATTTCCATGCTGCATTTGCGGTTGCCTGCCTTTTTCACAATATAAAGTGGGGTGGATAATTGTCCTCTGTGTTAAGGAAATTCAGTGTTGTTTTGCAATTATGTTACTAGAAGGCAATTTTTATTTAAGTGTATTATCTAACTGCAACTTGTATTCCTGTTCCCATTGCAATAGTTGTTAACTGTAATTTACTCCAGTATTTTTAAACTATAGGTCCTAAACTGTTTTTGTGGATTGTGCAGTTTGGTGGCTATCAATCAATCAATATTTATTTTTTTTAAAATAGAAAAACAAAATAATGATGAATACAAATATTTAGTTCAAGGTAGTCCCCAGTTTATAATGGGGTGCCATTCCTATGACTCTATTGTAAGTTGGTTCTGACAGAAATCAGATACCTTCTCTTTTTTTTAAGTTTTCATTATTACTGTTTTTTGTTAGCAGCGTCTTCATGAATCTTTGTCTTTTGGGGTTGGAAACATGGATAAACTTTCAAATGTAGTTTAACATTGTGTGTAGTATATGTTATTAATGGTAAGATGTACCCCCCAAAACAGTTGGAAGGGTTGTTTGAAAGAACTTGGATATGTTGCCAGACAGGGACTACCTGTATTTAGAAGTAATACATTCTTTACTGAGTTGTGGTGTGAAATATAAATCTATGTAGTGTTATTGAAAGTTATTGATATGGTAGACTTATATTTTCTAGCAAGCTTCAAAACCAAAAGTACCTCCAAAATCTGAAAAAGAAAATGATCCTATGCGAACACCTGAAGCTTTGCCTGAAGAAAAGAAAATTGAATATAGATTGTTAAAAGAAGAGATTGCCAAGTAAGTTGCATTTTATACAATTAGCTTTAGAAGTATGTTGTATTCTAAAGCCTCCTTTAGTGTGTATCAATTTAGAGGTCTTGGGAAGTGAGTGATGCACTTAGAAGTGTGAGTAAGTATTGGAAATAATTTTTACCTAGCCTGGTGAATAAGATGCCTGATCATAATATGGATGAAGAATGAATGTTTTTGTAACTCATCCAGGAGGGGGAGCCAGATGATCATTTATAATCTTGAATGCAGTGAGCTATAAACAGCTTAGAAAAAGGTTAAAAGCACTCAAAGAGAAGAGTTACAGTATCAGTTTTGAGTGCTAGCTTGAATCATGCATAGTGGTCGTCATTATTTTTATTATTAATTAGTAAGATCCATGTATTTCTGTTATTTTATGAAATAGATTTTTATAAAGAAAAGTTGGTTTTGCTTGGGTCATGTAATACATCTTTTTTGATCATTTTAGTCGTGAGAAACAGCGCTTGATTAAATCAGATCACCTGAAGACAAGTTCATCCCCAGCAAATTCTGATGTGGAAATTGATGGGATTGGCAGAATAGCAATGGTTACAAAACAGGTTACAGATGCAGAAGCAAAACTTAAAAAACATAGGTGAGCCTCACTATCTGAGTAAATACTTTTATGTGTCTGATCCTACGTTAGTAGGATAGAGTTTTGTAATGCAAGTCATTGTTAAATATGCTGTATTACAAATTCTTCAACTTGCTAGAACTATTGAAGTCTTTCTTTTTAATTATCACGTATATAAAGTAGTAGAATTTTATAGTAAAATACTAAGAAAAAATTGTATCTTTAAAAGAGAGATGTCCCTTAGAGATTTATGCATGGTTTATCTGTTAGGACATTTGTAAGACTCCTCTTTTGAAATTTGCTTTGAAATTTCTGGCATTTTTGTTTAATACCTTCATTGTTAGAAGTGTACTTAAGTGTTAGAAATAGTTTTTACCTAGCCTGGGAGTAAAATGCCTGGTTATATTACAGTGTTACCAGCAAAGTGTGAGTATCATGATCATACACTTCTTACGTGTTTTCTTAAAATGTTGTTCAAAAGGGGTTTCAAGATGTTGAGAGGTGCAGCTACATTTTGAGAATACAGAGTGAACGGACTCAAGGTTCACTTAAATGAACAAACTGAATTCATTGGAATGCATTAGTATATATTTGATTAAAATAATTACATGAGATTATGAGTGTATGTTTTTCCCATCCAAACAGCCTGAAATCATTAAGTGATTAAGAGTATAATGGTTTTAGCCAGTACCAACAATTCTGAGCCTGAAAAATAGTCAGTTTGTAGGCTGACATTTATTAATGGGAAAGTTTTGTGCAAAGACTTCCTGTTCTCTTTTGTTTACCGATCCATTCCTCAACTTCAGGCTGTGCTAGTAAAAAATAATTAGAGTAATGGATTAACTCTTAATGTTAAACAGTCACTAAAAATAGCCACTTTTAATATTTTTTAAAACAAGCTTCAGGTTCATCCATCCATAGTGAAATATTAAGGAAAAGGGATATGTTTGTAACATCAATTTTAACTTTATAGCTTCCTGGTACTCTTTTTATTTCTCTTCTTTAAATCATGAAAAGGAATATAATTTGGAGTGTTCTATAAAATATCGTAACAGAAAACCCCCAAACAAATACATTGCTGTTGAGTCGATTCCGGCTGAAAGTTACCCTATCGGTCAGAGTAGAACTGCCCCATAGTTTCCAAGGAGCACCTAGCAGATTTGAACTCCCAACCTTTTGGTTAGCAGACACAGTACTTAATCACTGTGCATCCAGGGTTTCCTGAAGTATCATTGGCATCTCAATGAAATCTGATTGTAGGATTTATATTAAATATATAAAAATTTATTCTGTTTTCAATTATAAAAAAATTAATTTTTAAATGTTCGGAACAAAATAAAATACATTTTAAAAGAGTTTATAGATGTCTTCAGACTTGAGTGATGTTTGTCTTTACCTGTCTGCTAGTATTTCATTACATCTAAGGTATTCCATCATTTTAAGCACTCAGAAAGAAAGCATACTGTCAGTTGAATTGTAATGTATTTTTTGTGTGTGTATGAGTAAGTGAAAGTGTACAATCCAAATCAATTTTGCATGCCTCCCTATCTGCAGCTTCTTCTCTCCTTGTCCGGTGACAGCACACCCCTTCTTTTCATTCTATACTTCTAGTATCCTCTTAACAAGCTCCTGTCCCCTCCTGTCCACCCTCTTCTCTTCCATCTAGAAAGAGACAGATAGGACAGCCTCCTATAAATGCACAGAACTGTAAAGTATGCACACCATATGGTCACACTGTATCCCCGAGTCCAGTCATTTTTGTCCCAAGAGTTGAGTGTTTTCTGGTCAGGGACAGCAGCAGGTGTAGGGGCTGTGCTCCCAGCCTATCTTCCAGGCTATCAGATCATCTAGTCTTTTAGCAGAGTTTTTGAGCTGCACTCCTCTTTTTCTCATTTTGCCACAGGGACTCTACATTGTGTGCACCATCGCAGCTCTTTGGTGGTGGTTAGGCACATTCTGGTTCTTCTGGTCAAATGTTGATGCAGTGTGGCATGTCATTCTTAAAGGCATGTCCTGATTATAGAGAACTGAAAAATATACTTCATAGATGGAATATGATAGTGACTATAAATCATTAAAATAATCAGTAAGAAAGTATATATTTAAAAGAGATTGAAATAAGTCCTTCAGTTTTCGTTGCTTTAACAACTTTTATAACAGATGAAAAGTTTTAAAATTAATTCTGCAGTTGTCTTTATACTTCTATCCTTTATCGCATATTCTCTGCTTTTATGATTCATTCTGGGTATCAGCAGTTCTGACTGTTGAAGTATGGTATCTCTATGGGAAAGATGCTTCATTTAAAAAATTGTAAAGTGCATATAAAAGTTGCTGTTGTAATGAGTTTTAAGTATACCATTATGTAGCATTAATTATATTGACAGTATTAGACAACTGTTGTCTCATTTACGTCCAAAATTTTTTCATTATCTCAAACAAAAGCTTTGTATCTCTTAAGCAGTATCCCTTAAACATAACCCTGGTAACCATTAGTCTGCTTCCTGTATCTGTGAATTTCTCCTAGCTGTTTAACATAAATGGAATCATGCAACATTTGTCCTTTTTTCTGCCTTCTTTCATTTAAGATAATGGTTTGTTGGTTAATCCATGTTGTTGCATATTTAGAATTTCATTCCTTTTTATGTTGATAAATACTCAATTGTATATATATGCTGTATTTTTTAATTCATTCGTCTGTTGTTGGACACTTGGGTTATTTCTGCCTTTTGGCTTTTGTGAATAATGCTTCGGTTGTATAAGTATCTGTTTGAGTCTTTGCTTTCAGTTCTTTTAGCTGTGTGCGTAGAAGTGCTAGATAGTAGTTTTGTGTTCAACTTTTGAGGAGATTTTCTTTTGTTTAACCATAATATTCAGTAGTTTGAAAGTCGAATATCTAAGTCATACCCATGTGTTTGCCCTTCTCCTTTTTAACTTCTTAGCTCCAAACATCTACACATCTGTATGATTGTTTAATAATCAGTCTTCTTTTCTTTCCTTATTTGATTTGCTTTGGATAGAATGAGTTAGAGATTTGTAAGTTATTAAATGTACTTGATTATAAGGTTGGAAACCTTGGTGGCATAGTGGTTGAGTTCTACAGCTGCTAAACTAGAGGTCTGCAGTTCAAATCCACCAGGTGCTCCTTGGAAACCTAAGGGGCAGTTCCGATCTGTTTTGTAGGGTTGCTATGAGTTGGAATTGACTTGATGGCACTGCATTAGATTAGGTTAGATTATAAAATCAGATTCAGCCAAAACTGAACTTTTTTGTGTGTGTGTAAGACATACGCATAAGAAAACACTTGCCTTTTCAGTAGTCTTCACATGTGCAATTCAGTGATGTTAATTAGTGCATTGTACATTTATTATGAGCTATTCAATTATAGCTCATGTTATTCAGGCTTAAATGATTTTTGTTAAAGGTTGTACCCATAGTTGCTGTCATAAAAAGTAAACTGTGTCCATTTGAATACATGTGTCATTAATCAAACATAAGAGTACCTATCTTGTTAAATTCCTGCCTGTATCTCATAGATATGTTGGTTTTCAAATGGGCTACTGACTGTATTTTTTTTCTTAATTTGATGGTGTTACTTACTAACAAAAAGAATTTTGTTTTTTCTCAATTAGGATTCTGTTGATGAAAGATGAATCAGTTTTAAAAAATTTAGTGCAGCAGGAAGCTAAAAAGAAAGAATCTGTTCGAAATGCTGAAACAAAGATTACAAAGCTTACTGAACAGCTTCAAGCAACTGAAAAAATTCTTAGTGTGAACAGAATGTTTTTGAAGAAACTTCAGGAACAAGTAATACTTTATTTTAGTTAAAATATTGTAGTTTCTTATTTACCTCACATTTGAGTCCAGTTTTATATAAAAGAAAATCATAAATCAAAACCTTCAAGATCTGTGTAATATGTGTATTGTTTTTCATTGAGGCATATATTGGAATATTTTTATTTTTAGTTGAATATTCTGTAAAGGTTTATATATTTTCTTGTGTAAGGTTTTCATTTACATTTTCAGAATTACCACTGTGTTTTCAGATTCACAGAGTTCAACAACGTGTTACAATTAAGAAGGCTTTAACTCTGAAGTATGGAGAAGAGCTTGCTCGTGCAAAGGCAGTGGCTAGTAAGGAAATAGGAAAACGTAAGCTGGAACAAGATCGCCTTGGAGTAAGTTGCTTGTACAGCTATTTCATTTTTATAAAACAAATTTTGATAATACTTTTGAAGGTGAGATATATATAAAATAACTCAATTTTTCTTGCAAATTCAAATAGAAAATCAAAGCTTGTTTTTAAAAGACATCCATAGTAAGTTTTTTAAAAACTTGTTTTGGCTTGTTTTTTGGGGGAGGAGGGCAGATCATAATTAACTGGCAAAACTTTTGTTAACTCTTTTATTCTCTATTGATTCAGTTTTCTAATGTTGGAGTTTTATTATAGAGATGGCACAGATGGCAGAAATCATTTATAAAGTCACTTTGGTACAGATTACTTGTGTTATTTTCCTCCTCCAGCCAAACAAAATGATGAGATTGGACAATTCTCCAATTTCAAGCCCAAGAAAGCATTCAGCAGAACTAATTGCTATGGAAAAAAGACGATTACAAAAGCTAGAATATGAGTATGCCCTGAAAATTCAGAAATTGAAAGAAGCTCGTGCTCTTAAAGCAAAAGAACAGCAAAATGCAGCTGCAGTTGTGGAAGAGGACTCTGAATTTTCTTTACCTCAGCCTTCACTTCATGATCTCACTCAAGATAAATTAACTCTGGACACTGAGGAAAATGATGTTGATGATGAAATTTCATCTGGTACAAACAGAGAACGAAGAAGATCCTTCTTAGAATCCAATTCTTTTACTAAACCTAACCTTAAACACACTGACACACCTAACAAAGAATGTATAAACAAACCTACTAAAAATACTTTAGAAAAACCAGAACTTTTTCTAGGGTTAAAAATTGGGGAATTGCAAAAATTGTATTCGAAAGCGGACAGCTTAAAACAACTAATTTTAAAAACTACCGCAGGCACTACAGAAAAGATTTTCCGTGGTCAGGTAAATGAACATTTCATATAGTCTTTACAGAATCTAGAATTCACCTTAGTCTTACTGCCCTATAAAATTACTGTTTTGTTTTGCAGGAAATTTCTGTGGATGTGGATTTTGTCACAGCACAAAGTAAAACAACAGAAGTGAAGCCATGTCCTTTTAAACCATACCATAGTCCTCTTCTAGTTTTTAAATCCTACAGGTATAAAAGAAAGATTCATTAAGCTTGAATTTCAGGATTGCTCTTGGTTCTTAATGATATAGCCTTAAGATAGTTGATGAAAATGAAAAAGAAAGTTGAATCATGGTCACTGAAAAATAGACCTGTTTTTAGGGAAAATAAAAATTACAAGTCTTACCACTTGAGGACTCGTGGTGGCACAGCTGTTAAAGTGCCCAGCTGCTAACTGAAAGGTCAGTGGTTCTAAGTTAATAGCCGCTCCATGGGAGAAAGATGTGGCAGTCAGCTTCCATAAACATTTCCAGCCTCAGAAACCCTCGGGGGCAGTTAAACTCTGTCCTTTGGGGTCATTATGAGTCATAATCTGCTCAACTGCAACAGGTTTGGATTTTGCGGGGGTGGGGGGCTGTTGTTTGGCTTGAATTGTGTCAGGAAATGAGGTTTTACGCACACTTGGGTTTATCAGTTGTTACTGGATATTCGTGTTTCTGGGTACTGGTGGAAGGTGTTTCCGTGATTTTAGGAAAAATAACTGGAATCTTGGGAGCATTTTTTGTAAATTTTACTGTTAGTGGGGTTAAGGAGTGCATTAGCTATTCTTCTTAAAATTTGGACCTTCTCAAATGATTGACTGTGTAGGAGATGGTATTAATTTCCAGAAGTTCTGAGGCTGCATAGTGGGCCTGATTTAGTCATACAATTGTAAAGCACCTACCAGGTAGTACATACGTTTTCCGTAGTTTCTCGTATTGCTGATAACGTGTGTTGTTGAGTTAGGCACATTCTATATGTAACAGAGTGAAGCACTGCCTGATCCTGGACCATCCTCCCAGTCATTACGGTGCTTTAGCCCATTATTGCAGTGCCGCTGAGTCAGTCCATCTTGTCGAGTCAGTCCATCTTGTCGAGTCAGTCCCTTCTTTTTCAGTGACTCTCTACTTTACCAAGCAGTATGTTCTTCTCCAGGGACTAGCCATGTACAGTGTACATGAACTGACGTCTCATCTTCCTAGATTTTAAGGAGCATTCTGGTTGTACTCCCATGATAGATTTCTTCGTTCTTCTGGCAACTCATAGTGCGTTCAGTATTCTTCACTAGAACCCTAATTCAAAGGTGTCAGTTCTTTAGTCTCTTATAGGCTTGTTTAAATTTTCTTCAGCTTCATCTGAACTTGTATTTTAATAGTTGACTGTTTCAGTGCCTGGCCCTATTCTGACTGGTGATGTTTAACTTCATATCTTTACACAGGTGTAGTCAGTTTGATTCTTATGTATTCCAGCTTGCAAGCTGCTGCTTATGTTGTTGAAAAAATGATGTACCCACAAATAGATCATTGGTCTCCCAAAATTCTGTCAGGCAGCCTGGTGTCATTTCTGTTGACAAGGCTGTGTTTTCTATCTACTGATACTGATTTGTTGTTTCCAGTTTTTGCATTCCAATCACAAGTAATTTATCAATACTTCTTGATTTTGTGTTTGATTAATTTAAGATTATAGAAGTTAGTAAAAATCTTTAATTTCTTCAGCTTTGACATTAGTGATTGGTGTGTAAATTTGAAGAATGAATCTATTAATCAGTCTTACAAGCATATGGATACTACCCTACTATCCTACCGTCGACAATGTTGTCTTTCAGTATAGATCTTGAATTTTTTTTTTTTGAAATCTTTCTGACAATGAATGTGTGATATCATTCCTTTTCCATTTGTCGTTCTCAGCGTAGTGTACCATATGGTTGTCTGATTCAGAATGGCCAGTACCAGTCAGTTTCAGCTCAGTAATGCCTGGAAAATCTGTCTTCAACTTTCCATTTCATTTTTGACAATATAGGATTCTCTTAGATTCATAATTAGTACATTCTGTGTTGTGATTGTTACTGGATTTAACAGCTATTCTCATTTTGAGTCATGCCACATCAGCAAGTGAAGCTCTTGAAAGCATCTGCATCATGAGGTTGACACTAGTTTGAGGAGGCATCTCTTAGTTGTATTTTGAGTGCCTGCCAACCCGAGGGAGCTCATCTCCCAGCAGTGTTTTAGACAGTGTTCTGTCAGTGCTGTTCATAAAGCTTTCACTGGCCGGTGGTTTTAGAAGTAGATTGCCAGGTCCTTATCCCTAGCTTATTTTAGCCTAGAAACTCTGGTGATCCTGCTTGTATTTGAAATACTGGTGACGTACCTTCAAGCATCAAAACAATGCACAAACTACCGCAGTAGGTCAAAAACTGAAAGACGAGTGTTGGGGTAAGGTGTACAAGAATTAAAAAAGAAAAAACATTCTGTATTTTAAAACTAGTGTTCTTCTACTACATGTCAACATACTGTGTATTACCAAGAATTATATAGTATTTTGTTACATGGCAGAAAAATACTACTTTTGAAATAGAGATTATTTTTTTATTTTTTGTTTTTTGGTTATTTGTGTTGCATTTCAAGTATTTTATAATCTGAGTGTTTTAAATATCTTGTTCATACCATTGGAAACCCTGGTGGCATAATGGCTAAGAGTTCAACTGCTAACCAAAAAGTTGACAGTTCGAATCCATCAGGCAGTCCCTGGAAACCCTACAGGACAGTGCTGTTTTGTCCTGTAGGATGACAATGAATTTGGTCTCTTGTCCCTAGTATTTGATATTCTGGCTCTTTTCTTAGAGTTGCTTTTGGTATTAAGTGTAAAGATCGTAACTGAGAAGGAATAATTAAAATGTTCTTGGTTATCTGAAATGGGTTCATGGAATGTAATATGCTTGTCCATTTCTGTTCTTCTTAGATTTAGTCCTTATTACCGAACCAAGGAAAAACTTCCCTTGAGCTCAGTATCATACAGTAATATGATTGAACCAGATCAGTGTTTCTGCCGCTTTGATTTAACAGGAACATGTAATGATGATGATTGTCAATGGTGAGTAGTTTATGTGAGCACTTTATAATTTAAAAGATAGTCTTGATTGGTTACCTTTGACCTGTGAGTGATTTGATTATCTTTTTGCATTGTTATTTTAGGCAGCATACACAAGACTATACGCTTAGCCGAAAGCAGCTATTCCAGGACATTCTGTCATATAATCTGTCTTTAATTGGTTGTTCAGAATCAAGCACTGATGAAGAAATTGCTGCTGCAGCAGGTTTTTAAAGACCTCTTATTCTTTCCCTTATGAAAAATTTGAATTTAGGCAACATAAGAATTTTATGTTGAGTTGTGTGTATCTTTAAATACCTATTATAATCCATTGCACATTATTGTGATGATTCTTTTCAGTAGCCCATGGCACATTATTGAGATTCTTTCTGTTCAGTATAGTTGCTGCTGACCTTATGTTGGTATTGAAATTTAAATAAAATTTAAAGTTTTCTTCTTCAGTCGTACTAGCCTATTTTAAGAGCTCAATAGCTACATGTGGCTAGTGTTTACCAATAGAACAGCCCAGATATATTTCCATCTTTGCAGAAAGTTATTTGGACAAAACTTATTTGGATCGGTTTATTTAGAGGAAAATATTAACGTCTACAGAAATGAAAGCATAGGTTAGTATCTGACATTGTGGGCAAATATTTTTAAGCTGTTTTCTAGATTGATGCCAAATATTAAACCTTAAACTGCAAATCATTTGGAAGTAAGGGGATTGGTGTTTACTAAACCACAGAATGATTGAATGTGAAATCACTGAATTTACTTATCATTCCTAATTTGGGACTTTAACTTGTTTAGTTTTTTTCAGAAAATGCACGTTGTCAGCCCAAATTGGGTGCATCATGGTGGTAGGGTTTCTTATAGCAGTTAAGATGATGTAGACCTTAACACTCTGGAGGGCTGTGGGAATTGTTTATTAATACTGCATACTTTTCTTTGTTCTTAAACTATTCTTGACTTTATACTCTTTAATTAGCCTAGCCTCTGTAGTCTGTCTTTTATATTTTTATGAAGATGACATTGCTCCTTTTTCAGAAAAATATATTGAGAAACTTTTCGGAGTAAATAAAGATCGAATGTCAATGGACCAGATGGCAGTTCTCCTTGTTAGCAATGTCAATGAGAGTAGAGGTCACAGTAAGTATATACACATACCACTCTCCAAGAAGAAACTTGTAGTTTCTTTATGACAGCCAACTTTGGGGGCATTATGTTCTAAGTATAATATATATATTCTAACTGATAGAGTAATGGTAGCTCTTTTTAAGAGGTGTTTGAGTAGCCTTCAAAACTATAAAATGCTAATTTTATCAACTGGCATATTTTGTCTACTTTAGCACCACCATTTACAACTTACAAAGATAAAAGGAAGTGGAAGCCAAAGTTTTGGAGAAAACCTATTTCAGAGAATAGCTTCAGTAGTGATGAGGAACAGTCTACTGGACCAATTAAGTATGGTAAGATGGTTTGTACTTTTTAAGGTGCAGAATTTTGAAATTGTGGAGTTCCATCCTTGACTAACCCTTTGCTAATCTTTGGTGTACTTTTTAGCCTAGTTTTCATATTGATGTCCTTGATGTTTTAGGCAATGTCGTTTTTATTGTATAGGACTGCCCATTACATTGCAGGGTGCTTTGTTTTTGTCGCCCTGCCAGTAACCACAAGGCTTATTCTCAGTAAATGTGATATTGCCCAAGTTTTCTCAAGTATACCTGAGTGGGGAGAAGGGAGCAGTACTGCTTCGTTTGAGAACCACTGTCTGGCATGTGTGTTCTTTGAAGGCAGGTGGCTCTGTTTCATTTCTTTAGTGAGTCTGTGTTTCCTGGCTATAGTAGAATCACAGACTGAACGAATGAGCAAGATTAAGTCTGAATGAATACTTGATTGTTGAGCACATCTCACATTCCTGTCTCAAGTTTACACAGTTTACTTACTTACTATATATGGGTTAGCAAATACCCAAGAGATGAATAGTCCCTTGTGCTTATTTACATTAGTGGAGTACTTTCTTTCTTGCATAAATTTACTGGAATAAATCAGTAAAACTTAGGGCTTCAAAAATTGTAACTTGCCATGATGATATTGAAGTGGTGGAGACAATAAATTACATGCATGGTCCCTTTAAAGCTGTAACCTGTATTAACACATTAATGGGATCTTTAGGTTTTGATATAATTTTAAAGATGAGGCTATTTATTATTTCCTGGGTCTGTGGATTAGAGGAAGTACGATGATAATGGTATTTTTCTTTATAGCCTTCCAGCCAGAGAACCGAATAAGTGTTCCTGCATTAGATACGGTTGTCACTCCAGATGATGTCAGATACTTTACAAATGAGACTGATGACATCGCTAATTTAGAAGCAAGTGTACTTGAAAATCCTTCCCATGTACAACTTTGGCTGAAGCTTGCATACAAGTACTTGAATCAAAATGAGGGGTAGGTCAGCTTCTAATCTTTGTGTGAACTGTTGCACATTTATTTTTTTTTTTTTACGTTTGAGGTTTGTTTCACCTGTGGTAGTCAGGTTTCCTTCCTAGTAACAAAGGAGGCTTTGTAGGTTTTTTTTTTCTTTTTTTGACAGAGCTAAAAGCACTTTATTGTTTGAAAGCTATTAGAAGAACTGTTAGATTAGATCTTGAGTTGTGTGCATGGTACAGTGTATGAATAATAAATATACTAAAGTTTTTAACTTGGGTAGGACTTCTTTAAAGCTAGAAGTAGTTAAAACATTAGACTCTGGAGAATATAAGAATTTTTTTTAAAAGTCAAGTAGTTACAGTCTTTTAATATAATTATGATAAAAGTGGAACAGGTTAAACTTCATGTTACTTTCTAACTGGAATTTTAAAACTTGTATAGTATCATGAAACTCTGGTGTGTTGACTTTTTTTGTATGTTATATGTATCCAGATTAGATAAATAATAATTTGTTTCACGGCCTGTAGATCTTGTTGTACAGTAGTTGCATTTTCTAACTCTTAAATCAATGATGCTACTTTTTGATAGCAGAGATAAGCCAGGAGTAATATTTTTATTATCATAATTTTAATGTTATACTTGGTTTGTATTTATAAAGGCCACAGTGATCTATCTGTCTTAAATTTTAGTATAAATGCTTTTTTAATAAAGCAGATCTGAAGATTGCAGTATGGCACATATACCTGAGTAAGGTGCCTATTTAACTTTCCTTATATATCATTCCATGTTAATGGGATAAGTTACAGTGTTTTCTTTCCTGACTCATTTACTGAGCGAAGGCCAAAAGAACTGAACTTTATTTTATGAATAGGATCATGAGAGAATTATCTTCTCCAAGTGATAGCAAGTACTAGCTTGAAAAGAACTATTATATTGAAAGCTTTTGATATTTTGTGCTGGCAGTAGCTGGCCTTGAGAAAGAGTTGTTTAACTTCTCCTGGACCAGTGTAAATCATAAAAGGTATTGCTGAATATGACATAAGGCATATTTGAAGTCGATAATCTGGTGTGTTTTATAACACTGTGGTTTTATCTGAGGTAAATTCTCACTCAACATTTACTTAAAAAAAATGATTGGGTCTGTGGGAAATCAAGACTAATTTTTGGACAGATGTAATTTAAAATTCTAATTTGTAACCTTTCATCATATGAGAGCCTAGTTTATTGAGAAGTTCTAATTGAAGATGAAATAAAATTAAGCCAGTGTATTAACCTTATTTAAAAGTACTTTTCACAAAATGTTCTTGCCTTTAAACATGTAGGCTATGTTCAGAATCCTTGGATTCTGCTTTAAATGTCCTGGCCCGAGCACTGGAAAACAACAAAGACAATCCAGAAATTTGGTGCCATTACCTCAGATTGTTCTCAAAAAGAGGAACTAAGGAGGAGGTCCAAGAAATGTGTGAAACAGCTGTTGAATATGCTCCTGATTATCGAAGTTTTTGGACTGTGAGTAGAAAAGATAATGCAGTCTTGTATGTATTTATTATTCTTTGGGTCGTCTTTAATGTAGAAATGTAGCTTAGTAATGAAATCGTATGTTCTCATGTCTCTTGACCTATCTGTCTTCTACTTTCAGTTTCTGTTAGCTTTAAAGCCATTTCTTCTGGGTCAGATTTAAGCAAGAGAAACAAAAATTGTTTTTCATGAAGAGGCTTTTTGTTGTTGTTTACGGCTGAAGAAAAAAATGCAAAATTACTTTGTATTTGTATTTTGCACTTACCTAAAACAATTTTAGTTTGGGCAAAATTAAGTATTATCTTTTGCAACTCAAACTAAAGCTGTTGCTGTCAAGTCGATTCTGACTCATAGCAGCCCTGTGGGAGAGAGAAATGTTGTCCCATAAAGTTCCCAGGGAGCTCTGAGTGACTTTGAACTGCACACCTTTGGTTAGCAGCTGTAGCTCTTAATTGCTTCATTACTAGGGTTTCCATTTTTTGCAGAGTACCTAAAATATTTTTTTTTTTTAACGTCTTATGCTTTGGTAAAATTTTTATGAATGCCAGTAAATATTCTGGCCTTGTTACTGTTTGTCCTCATTGCTTATAAAAAGGATCTTGATCTATAATTCATATTAATACTAAACTTTGCCAAGATGCAAAGAATGTGGTGAAAGGGGTAGGTGTTTTCTTCTTTTTATAAGAGAATGAGATGTTTCCTACTCACACTAAAAATTATAATTGATTCACTTACAAAATAAAGCTAATATTCCTTAATATGTGAATTTTTACAGTGTAAACACAGGAACCGTTAGATTCAGATACATTTTTAGATAAATCTGCTCCTCTCAGATTTATCATTTGACTTGCTCATGGACACTCAGAACCAAATAGCTTTTGATAAATGAATGAATGTGTCTCTCATTCTTTGAACTTTGTAATGATTAGATTTGGACAGTGAAAGTTTTTTTTTTTGATGTGGAATCTTGTGTTCAGAATGCCTGTTTACTAAAGCTAATGCTGTTGATGGCAAGTAGATTATACAAGGCATGGATAATTACAAGATCTGTTGCTCCGTACAATTGTTAGATCTTTAAAGGAGCTCAATATCTTGATTAATCCTTACTATTTCCATGTGCTTTTCTAACATAAATGTTGTTCTTGTGCTTATACATGGTCATACCTAAGCGATGCAAATTATTTAAGTAATCATAAACAGGAGCTTCTGAGGATGCATTGTGGTGTTGCAACCAATTGCCTATTTAGGGAGAGAAAATAGAGGTTGTCCTGTATTTTTTTGTTTAGTTACCCTTTTTATAGAAAAGATTCTTACTGAAATGGGGAAAATCTGTAGTTACAACTTAGTCTTATAAAGAGGACTAATGTTCTTAAATCTTTTTGGACAGTTTCTGCATCTAGAAAGTACCTTCGAAGAAAAGGATTATGTATGTGAGAGGCTGATGGAATTTCTAATGGGAGCAGCCAAAGAGGAAACATCAGATATTTTGTCCTTTCAGCTTTTAGAGGCTCTTTTGTTCAGAGTTCAGCTGAACATATTTACTGGAAGATGCCAAAATGCACTTGCAATTTTACAGGTAAATACTTAGTATATCAGTTAAAGTTATCTTGTAAGGAAGTTTAAATCACAAGTAGAATTATTTAATGGTAGGAGCACAGGCTGTGGATTTGCATCCTTGCCTTGCCACTTGCTAGTAAGTTGTGTGATATTGGGGAAGTTCATGACTTTTCCTCATCTGCTTAGTCAGGATGATATATTTTTTAGAGTTTTTGTAAGGTTTAAATGAAAATAGTGTCCATCACATACTGTCCACATAAACGTCAAGATCTAAACCATCAGGAAAAAATTAGTACACAGTGAAAATCTTTTATATGTTTTTTTGTTTGTTTATTTTACTGTTCTGTCTTCTTATCTCATTAAATTTTGAGTATCAGGATACTTAAAATATGCAAATAAATTAATCTTTTTTCATTAATTATGTTATAAAACTTTTGTAAAAATTGTTTTCCACTAAAAAATAAAAAAACAATTACCAACTAATATTTAAGAAACACTCCAAAGAAATATAACATTTATTCTTCCTTGGCTTTATAGTTGATCTTGTTTTGAATAGGGGTCATTATTTTTAAAAACACTTTCAGATTATTTTTTTATTTTACCTAGAATGCTTTGAAATCCGCTAATGATAGAATAGTAGCTGAATACCTTAAAACAAGTGATCGATGTTTGGCATGGCTAGCCTACATACATCTTATCGAATTCAACATTCTTCCTCCAAAATTGTATGATCCATCTAATGCCAATCCTTCAAGAATTGTTAACACAGAACCATTTGTAATGCCGTGGCATGCAGTTCAAGATGTAAAGACTAATCCTGACATGTTGTTAGCAGTTTTTGAAGGTATGTATAAATGGTTATAAATGATTTAGAACATCAGCTTAACCATTATTATGATTCTTCGTAATTAAGTGGAATAAATTTATATCTATATTGCAGCTGGTAGTTTTGTAAACTTGCTACATAAATGCTTAAAAGATTAAGGATTGAATCATCTAAGGTGAGCATTGGCTGTGAAAACCAAGCACTGTACTATACTGTATAATTAATCTTTAAGAGTTATGTAGCCTAGTAACAAGAGAGAATCTATACACTGAATATAAGTATTAAACATGCAAGGCCGTATAATTGTGTATTAGTAGTCAAAATTGTATGCTATAAATGAGAATAGCATCTTTGATTTAGAGAATTGTATTGTGTAGGACATAAACTCAAAAGAGAGAGTTGTAGATTGGCATTATGACAGAAGAATTGGGCTTTGAAGCGTGGCTGTGGTATAATGTGGTTGTTGTGTGCCGTAGAGTTGATTCCAACTTGCAGTGACCCTATAGGACAGAGTCGAACTGCCTCATATGGTTTCCTAGACTAACATCTTGATAAGAACAGTTTGCCAGGTATTTTTCTCTTGAGGAATAGCTAATGAATTTCAGCCTACCGCCTTTTGATTAACAGTCACATGTTTACCCATTGAACCATCAGGGCTCCTTTATCACATTGTGGGAATCCTCAAAGATGGGAACTCTTATCTTCTTTATCTCTTTATTTCTCAAGGCTCTGTTGTGATGTGTGACAGTGTACTTTAGTAAACGCTTGTTGAATGAACTATTGTTTAAAAAAGGAAAAGAAGACATTTGCTGTTAAGAGAGCTAAGTAAACAAAAAAACAACAAGTGGATAGGAATTTGTGTGATGGGTTTGGAAAGGGCTTGGGAGAAGGTGGAGTCCTTATCAAGGTGAGAATTCAGTGCTGAAGAATATAAGAATTAAGCTTAGTAAGTGGAATGGTTCTAGATTCTCAAGAACTTTGGAAGTAGTATAGACCTGATGACGGTAGGGATTCTTTAGGACAGAAAGAATGTGCTGAAGAGAAATGATACTAGAGGTAGGAAAACTAACAACCATAAGTAATCAAGACGTAAGAAAGTTAAAAGAGTGTATTTGTTAGAAACATCTGAAGTTTTCACAAAAAATTTTGGAGACAGATGAAATCTCAGAATAGGACAAGGAATAGTGAAAGATGACTTTATAGAGTTTTGAGTCTAGGAAAAGGAAAATGTCGTTTGTAGAAAACTGGCAAGTTGAGAAGGAGACTGATTTTCATAGTCCCTGTTGTATACCTTTGAGTGTGTTCTGATTCAGGGTGAGTAGAACTGCCCCATGGAGGTTTCCTAGACTGAAATCTTTATGGAGGCAGACCACCAGATTCTCCTGAGGAACAGCAAGTGGGTTCAGACCACGGACTTTTTGGTTAGTAACTGAGTGCTTGAGCATTGTGCCACTAGCACTCCTTTGATTTTCATAGTTGGACGGGTATTTGTGAATGGTAGTTGGTCATCCAGATGGAAATGCTTGTTGGCAGAAGGAAACAGGTGGACCTTAAGTGAAAATTTAAGGATAGAGAAATGAATTTGAGAGTTAATAATGTAGAAGTTGTTGTGTTACAGAGTGCTTTACAGTTTTTAATGTGCTTTCAGAGTAAATTACTGTAGTTGGAGCCATGAGATATTTTCTCCTAGGAAATGAAGTTTTAAGAGATTAGCAACAAGGAGCAAAAGGGAGAAAGAAGAGTCGCTGAAGGACATGAAAAGGAAATAAAAACACTCTCTTAGTAATAGGGGCAAGAAGAAAATTCTTTCAAAAGGGAGGGGGATGTTGTCAAATACTAATCAAATAAAATAAGGATAAAGATAAGCTTTTTGGTTTGTTTAGCTATGAATCCTTAGTGAACCTCAAGAGTACAGTTTCAGAATGATGAGGTTCACTTAAATGGACTCCTCATCTCTGGAAAGTTATTCCTCAATTGGGCAAAGAAGAAAATAGAGTCATGCAAAATAAAACAGTGTACTTATCCCATAAAAAGTAGCAGATCAAGTAAATTACTTTTTACAAGGGGAAAGTGTGTTTTGAAGGAGCAAGGAAAAAATCTGTTTTAGGGGGAGACATTTAAATGTTTATAATGCAGGAGAACAAGGTCTCCTTTGAAGGGGTCAAGGAAGGACAGAAGGATACAGTACATTCTTTTTTTGTAGTAGTGGTGGTGATGTGTGCCATTAAGTCAGTTCTGACTCAGTGACACAGTAAGATAGGCTAGAACTGACCCATAGGGTTTCCCAGCAGCAGCTAGTAGATTCAAGCTGCCGACTTTTTGGTTAGCAGCTTGAGCTCTTAACTGTTTTCCCAGCTGGTTATGATATATAAAGTTGCCACCAATAGTGAATTATTGTTGCCGTGAAAGATACAGGGTTAGATGTCTGCTAACCTGTGATCACAACCTCTTTGTCAGTGAATCAGTATATAACTACTTTAGGTATGTTTGTGTTTAAAGATAAAGTAATATAGTTTTGTAAACATTGAACTCAACAGCCAACAGCACTGTAACTTGCCTGACTGAAGTTTACCTGATGCGTCTGTTTTTGCTGTAAGGCACATCACAGCCTTGCATGTAGGAACACTAGACAGCCCTTCACCACCACACTTGGGGGCCATTTTATTTTATTTTATTTTTTTATTATGACTGAGTGAAAATGTACATTCCCATATAAATTTGCATGCCCACCTATATGCAGCTTCCACTGCTCTCCCTGCCTGGTGACAGGACACTATTCCTCTCTGCTCCATACATGTCTCATCCTCCCAACAGTCTCCTTTCCCCTCCTCTCCACCCACTCCAGTTCCTCCAGCCAGAGGTCTGCAGAATGATACTCTATAGATGCATAGAACCGTAAAGTGCATCCAGTATATGGCCACTCTGCATTGCCGAGTCCAATCCATTTCTGTTCTAAGAGTGGACCTTCATTATGATTTATGGACAAGGGCAGCATCAGGGCCAGGAGCCTTGTTCCCAGAGCAACCCTGAAGATGCTGGACCATCAATTGTGGTCTTTTAGTGATCGGGGGCCTTTTTAAACAACAGAAACACCAACATAAATACAAACATGGGAGTTGAAATGAAGCAGAGGCTGTGATGTCTGACCATGTTTGGGACCACACATATCTGGTGACTCAGATTTTCACTGCTTTCTCCTATCCATGATGACCGCAAGAATGCTATAGGTACTGGTTTTGAGGTACACATAAATTTTTAATGACTAGTTGAATTCACAAATACAGTAACAGCAAACAAGGAAGATTGATTATATTCATTCTTTTAATTTTTTAAGATACATTTTAAGGAATTTAGGATAAAGGCAGAAGGCGTCTATTTAAATGAAAACATTGTTAGATGCAAAAGCTCATATTGGATGGTTTTTATTAACCAGGAAGGGAGGGTAAAGGATTTAATTTTAGGATTTGATGTATCTGTCATAATTCCTTTTGGTTAAAACAAAGAGTTGCCATCATGCTGATTCCAGCTGATGGTGATCCCACGTGTTTCGAGTAAAACTGCTCCACGGGGTTTTGAAGTCTGTGACCTGTTGAAAGCAGATCACCAGGTAGTAAGTTCATACTGGCAATTTTTAAGTTAGTAGTCAAGACAGAAGTATTTTTGGTGTTCAGTACAGATGGGTAAGATGATGGTCAAGCTCATCTTTTCCCATTGATCTCTTAGAGTTTAAATAACAGTAAGAGTACTCATATTATGTTTGATTAGTGTTGTTTGTAATGTCTTGGATAGATGCGGTGAAAGCTTGTACAGAGGAGAGCCTTACTGCTGAAGAAAGAATAGAGGTCTGTCTTCCACTTTATACAAACATGATTGTTCTGCACCAGCTTCTAGAGAGGTAAAACTTAACTGACCAGCAGTTAAACCTGTATTTAAAACTGATCATTTTATGTGACAAGATTTTTTTTCTTGTTAAGGTATGAAGCTGCAGTGCAACTTTGTAAGTGCTTATTGGAATCATGTCCTACAAACTGTCAGCTGTTGGAAACCCTTGTTGCTTTATACTTGCAAACAAACCAGCAGGACAAAGCCAGGGCAGTGTGGCTTACTGCATTTGAAAAGAATCCTCAGAATGCAGAAATTTTTTATCATATGTGCAAATTGTTCATGTTGCAGGTAACCAAAAAAAAAAAAAAAAAGACGCATAGTTTTTAAGTACATTATTTTGTTTTATGTTTTCATATTCATCCTAGAAGACATTTCAGTCTCTCCTGGAATCTCTTCCTTTGCAAAATGTGTCAGATAGCTCTTTATCTCTTTGCTTGAATTACCTTGAGCATAGTTCTACCTTGCACTTAGGTTGCTCTGTGATTTTGTTTGTAGCTACTGTGTATGCTAGACTAATAACTCTGTCTTACTAACATTTCAAGCTCCTACATTTACCTAGCACTGTGCAAAACTTGTAATAGCAGCTTAGTAGATAATTGTTGGATGAAATTAAGACAGTGGTGGAATTGTTAAGCTGTTTCATGGTTAATTGAATATAACTCAGTGACTAGGATATAAAAGTTAACTGAATGTGTCTCAAACTTGCAGTCTTCGCACCCCTCCCCAAAGACTTAATATAATCAGTAATTTGTCAGGGGTGGGGGAGGGAGTGTGGGATGTTTTTTTCCTTGCAGGATTTTAAGTAAACCTTGTAAGCCTGATGTGTATTCCCTTCTTCTTTAAATAGAATCGAGGTGATAGTCTTCTTCCATTTTTGCGGAAATTTATCGCAGCCTTCTTCAAACCTGGGTTTGAGAAATACAGTAACTTGGATCTGTTTCAGTAAGTTTGTAGAACTCTTGATTTTTTTAGAGGGTAGAGAACAGTACCGTTCATTGGAAGGATTACAGCTATTTTGTGGATCATACTTGAAACACTCCTTACAGGATGATTATGAGGGCAGTAGAATTTAAAGAAATGGAGGCAAGATGTAAGCTAATTTGCGTTATTTGGATTAAAGACACTGTATGTATGTGAGGGATTATACTAACAATATTACTCATTTACTGTTGTTGATGCTGATTTCAGCCCTTAGTCCTGTACCAAGTAGTTTCCCTGAGATGACCCCAGCGATTTTCAGGGAGTGATTTATTTCATGGGTGATCCAAAGTAAACAGTGTGCTTGCTTCGTTTTTAATTCTGAAGGAACGACTTTGGCCCTTGCAGTGGTGTTGAGCTAGAAGTGTGAAGACTTCCTCAACTCTCAGCTTCTTAGTAGCTTATGTAGAGTTCTGTATTTGCTGTTTTCATTTTCTTTGATGAGAGTTCTTGTTCTGCTAAGAGGCCGTAACAGATTGTGAAGCATGATGGGGTGTGGGTAGTAGCTTTCAAAATTATCTTCCCCTTCACCTCCTTATCTCTCTGCAGGGAGCTAGCAAACTGTTTCTTAAGGATGAGACAGGAAGCATTCTGGTCTTACATTCAGGTTCTGGGGTCCCTGTCCCTAGTACTCAACTCTCCGGTTGTTAGAAAGACAGTAGCTACAGTCAGTATGTAAATGGACAGGCATGACTGTGTTCCTGATATAACTTTGTTTATAAAAATAGGCAGTTTGCTGACTTTCTGAAGTAAAACAACAACAAAAGGAAAAATATCTTACCATGATACGCTCTTATGTTTGGAAGAACTGAGAGAAGGAAGACCTAAGCTGAATAGCTCCTAAAAAATTTCTTATGTAAAATACTGATCGTAAGACAAAATCTTAGGTTAATGTTTGCACATTTGTTGCTTGCAAAATATTTTTCTAGGATTCCCCTTTTCACCAGTATAGCAGTCTTACACCAAAACAGTTATTTTAAATTAACTGACTTTCTGTTAAGTTTATGGTCCACCGTGTTCATTTCAGACTTAATTTTCATCCGCCCTCTTAGGTAGCCAGTTTACTGACACAATAATTGTAGTACATTTCATGCTGTTACATGTAGATTAGTATCTCAAGATTATTTATAAAAGAATAATCTTAAATGCAGATCCCTTGTTTACATTTTATTGCGTTACTCCTCATACTCAGGCACAGGACCAATCCAAGGCTGAACCATACTCATTACATACTTGCTGGTTCTGGTCTTCCCTTGGGCATGGAGGTAATTAGTTTAGCTTAAAAGAAGCTATTTCCATTTTCTACCTTGGTAACTAATCAGAGATCTTCTTGATGCCAAGTTAATTAAGCAAAATAAATAACAGTGTCAATAAAAATTTTAAACTGGGCTACCTCCATATAATCTTTCCATTGTTTACTAAGTTGTCCTGTTTTATTAAATTCTTTTGTGAGAATAGTCATAATTCATTAAGAGGAGAAAAAAGTACCCAGTACATATTTTATTTGGGTAGTACTGAAGATCTTGTTTACACAAAGAGTGTGAGTAGCTGTTAATGTAGAAAGTTTTTTTTGTACCAAATATTAGGAGAAAGACAAGTGAGACAGTTTTTGGCATTCTTGTGCTTATTGTATATCAATAAAATTTTTTAAATTTAGTGTTAAGTTTGCTAATAGGAGAAATCAGAGTGTTCTTAATAGATTCAAATTACTGGTTTTTTGTGTTTGCTTTGTTTCTTCAGTAGAAATTGTACCACAAGTACACTCAGAGCTGTAATGTGTACCTTGTGTTGAATTCGGTCAGCTCCTTTCTGTATGACATTTATTATGAAGACAGCAGTCAGAGCTTGAATAATCAAAAAAGTCTACTTGGAGATTTCATTCACTTTACTGAAGTTAACCTAGGAATTAAAAGAATCTTACATAGATTAGAAGTCATCTTCTCTGAATCACTTCAATTTTCAGTTGAGGCAACTAAAATCCTTAGAAGTTAAGTGATTAACTCATGGTCGTATAGCTAATTATGGCAAAGTCAGGATTACAGCCTGACTTCTAGATAGCCCATCTTCTTCCCTTTCTTGTGTTTTTCCTCCATACAACCTCTCTAATTCATTAAAATTTATTCTCTTGAAATCGTTTTTAAATCCAAGGTAAGCTGTTATACTAGATTATCATTTTTGAGATCAGTCTGTTACCTTTAAAAACATCGTTCCTCGAGATGGTGGTAAGTATTATACATGCATGCACATGGGGGAAGCTGAATTAGTCAAAGTCAAAAAATCTATTTCTTTATTAATTGACTTCTTAGAGCCTTTATTCTCCTAAAATGTGTTATTGAATTTGAAGAAGGGGCTGTAATTCAGTATTTCTTAACTGTATTTAATTATGACCTCTTCTTAAAAGTATGCACGGGCCATTATGGTGTAGGCTACATTTTGATGATCTCTAAAATTAAGCCTGTAGTGGTATGTATGTATGCCGATATGTGTGGGAGATTGTTTTCAGGTAACAAGTGTTGTAAATCTTCATTTTTTAGGAAAGTACAACTGTATGGGAAAGTTTTAGATACTTTGGTGTTCACATATGTTGTTTTCTATTTCTAATTAGGTTTAATTAGATGACTATGATAATTTAATTTGGGAGATGGAGTAAATTCATTTTAGGAAAGGAGTTATTCATGTAGGTATAAAATAACATTTTGGGTAAAAACGTGTTTATAGATGTGACCATAGGAGTATGGTATACAGATGAACATAATCGTTTAGTGCTTTTTGAAACACTTAGGGAAATTTGAATTGAAACTGAGTGATTTTCTTAACCACTCATAATCCATTTGCACAGGCATGAGTTCAAACAATTACTTGTTTTGTTTCAGGTATCTCTTAAATATCCCAGGACCACTTGACATTCCAGCCCGTTTATGTAAAGGGAATTTTAATGATGAAATATTTAACCACCAAATCCCTTACTTGTGGCTGATTTACTGGTGAGACATTATCTTCTGTGAAAGATGTTGCATACCCAGCTTGTTTATTATTACTGATTTATGCTGTGTTCATATTAACATCATGAATTGAAAGAATGCACAAACACTGGAGAAAGATCATAAAGGAAGATTTAATTGTGCCAGTATCTGTGATGTTTAAAATATACTTTGGCATTCCTTCACCTAATAGAATCAAACTGTGAGTGGCTTATTAACATTTGCCCTCATTTTTTAAACAGCCTTTGTCATCCTCTTCAATCAAGTATTAAAGAAACAGTGGAGGCTTATGAGGCAGCCTTAGGGGTGGCCATGAAATCTGATATAGTACAGAAGATTTGGATGGAGTAAGTTTAGTTCTTCCTAATAAGAATGGGATTTTGAAATCAGAAAATATGGTGGGAAAGGGGATGATGAGTTTTCTTGGTTGAGAGAATACTGTCTTATTCTAAATTACCATAATATTTTTCTTTTGGCAGTTATCTTGTCTTTGCCAATAACAGAGCTGCTGGATCCAGGAACAAAGTCCAGGAATTCAAATTTTTTACCGATTTAGTGAATAGATGTTTGGTTACAGTTCCTGCCCGATACCCCATTCCTTTTAGTAGTGCCGATTATTGGTCTAACTATGAATTTCATAATAGGGTAAGAACTTACAATTTTCTTCTTATTATTATTTTGTATGAAGCTAGGGAGTTCAGTAACAGTAAACTTCCTATTTTATATCAAGAAAGCTTTTCCTAGAACCACTTCCGTAGCATTTATTACTCTTGGCCATGTTTCTTGTTTAGCTCTTCAAAATTTAGGAACAGAGCTCTAGTTTTATGGCAAATTCTTGCTCTTTAAGGCTCGAATTAGGATAAAACATGCATATGATTATGTTTTATTTAAGCAGATATTTTCTTCTGAAGTGAAGGAAGTTAGAAATCGTTACGAAGTATATGATGGTATATATATTGGAGTAATTGCCATTGATTTTGACTATTTCTACTTAACATAGAAGTATACTTGAGTAGTTGGACATTTTACTGAATGAAAAAATTTGGATTTCAAAATAAATGAGAAATGACTTGTATAGTGTAGTAGCTATTCTTGTCAGTATTTTTGTCAAGCCATTATAGGTTTACACAGAGCATAAAATGCTAAAATCAAATACAATTTAGAATTTCAAAAGTAGAATCTGACCAGTAACATGTTTATAGGGTTATTTTCTAGGTAACTGGGTTAAGATGTGTGTCTTTATTTTCAGAAATCTCGTTAAATCACTCATTCAGTGAAATATGAAATTTTTTGTGTGCGTGTGCGCACGCAAGCACACGTACATGCACACATGTTTTGTGTTTTTGGTGATGCAGTTTTGTTGCTAAGTAACATAATCAGTTATTATGCTTTGTACTTCTATGCCGTTCTGTATCCCAGGATCTCACCACTTTATAGACATTAAGTCATTTACATATGGGCATTCTGTGAACAAGATAGGGCAAGTATTACTAGCCTTGTGGCTTGCCCACATATGTAGGAAGTGAAGGTAGACTTAGGAATGAAATCTCAGACTCCTGGCTTCTTGTCAGTGTTTTTCTGTCCATGGCTGTGGTTACTGGATGTATTTCCTAATTCATATTTAGAAAGTCACTGATACTATTAATGACAGGAACTCTATCACAGACAGCATCATGTGTTACTAGAATTTATACATTCATATCTTAAAGACTGATTGTCTCATTTAAAGCACAGAGGTAATTGGGCTTCACATTTTTGGTTGCGTTCATTTTTCCCCCTTCAACTTTTACAGGTTATTTTCTTTTATTTGAGCTGTGTTCCAAAGGCTCAACATTCCAAAACCTTGGAACGGTTTTGCTCAGTCATGCCAGCTAATTCTGGACTTGCACTAAGGTAAGGAAAAATAAAATTTTTTAGTCTTCTGTTTAGCAGTATAAACTGTTCATTTAAAATTATTCTTGAAATCTTGGTAAGAACAGTCTTTTCTTCCACTGTTTCCTCAGTGGTACATACACTGTGCTTTCATCATTGTTGTGTAATACTTAGCTACGAAAGCAACAAAAATCTGTAAAAATCAGATCATAAAACTGTGCAGGTTTATAGGGGGCAAATAATTCAAATAGGTTTACCTGTGTTTGTTGAGTATACGTCAGCTGTCCTTAGCATGTGTGTTATAGTGTGTTTTATGTGGAAAGGGAATATTGCTTAAGAGGTGTTTAAAGTGTTGCAGAGAGCATAGCCAGTTACATATGTCTTATTACTGTGACCTGTTTTACATAAATCAGTAAACCAAAAACACAAACCAAAAAAGCCAAGCCTGTTTCCACTGAGTTAGTTCTGACAGAGAGCGACCCTATAGGACAGAATGGAACTTTCACATATGGTTTCCAGGGAGTATCTGAGAGATGATTTAAACTGCTGACCATGTAGATCAGTAGCTCTGAATTGTTAGCACACTTCAGAATCTTCTGGGTTGCTTTTTAAAAGTGAAGATTCCTACATTTCAGGCTTCAATACATTTGAGAAACATGCATCCAGTTGTTTTGTACATTTGGTTAGAATGAGGTGCTGAGAGTTTGTTGTTTCTCTCCCGTGGTAGAATATAAACCCATTTAACCCTCAAAAATTGTTCTTTTTAATTTAGAAAGTTACCCTAAAAGTCTGAAGTGCATTACACTGTCAACTGCACACTAATGCTTTGGCTGCCACCTTTATAGTCATTCCTACTGCCTCAGTTGTGTCTTATGAGTATACGTTTGTCTTACGAATTATAAGGTGCCTAAACTATTTACTAGATACTCCTTTTCCTTTTAAAATATTTACATTCCACTTAGAAATATGTGGGAAAAATCCCATGTGATACTGAAAAAACTGAGAGACCTAAAACTGTGATGAAAATAACCATAGTGTTTCTATAATAAATATTTGAGTAAGTACACTAATCTACAGAAGCTAATAAATATGAGCATTTGTGTTATAAAACATCATCTTTGATAAAACATGTGACATCAAACATATATTTTGACTAGCTTTTATTGTCAGCATTTTGGAACATAAAGCAAGTTGCTTCTGACTCATAGTGACTCTATAAGACACAGTAGAACTGCCTCAGAGGATTTCCAAGGAGCATTGCTGACCATTTTGTGAGCAGCTGTAGCTCTTAACTACTATGCCGCCAGGGCTTTCATTATAGAATATAGGGAGTTAAATTGTTGGTTTTATTGGTAAAATCTCCCATGTTTGTAGTTTGATACTTTCTTATTTCCTTGTGGTCATCCTTTGTCCTTTTTCCTACTGGAATAGAGAGCTTAATGATTAGTTACAGTTTCTTAAATTTAGTTCAAGAAATATTCAAAATTAAGCATATTCTGTTTAATAAAGAAAAATACTAGGGAAATGGCATTACTGTATCAAGTTGTTATTTTAGAAAATGAGGGAAATGTTTGGAGAGAAGGCTTTACTGTCCTTTAGGAATATGTGGGCTTTAGTTGCAGATGAGCATAGGTCGTTATTGGACTTTCTGCTTAAGTCTGACGTATTCCTATCCTCAGGGTTATTAATTGTAAGAGGCCTTCTACAAATGCTTGCCGTATATAGCCTGGATGGAGTTTAACTATCCAAGAGTTAATACTTCAGCAAACGTTTGGGATTCCCTACACTTGCAATGCTTTGTTCATTTTCCTGAATGTACTTTACAGGCTACTTCAACATGAATGGGAAGAAAGCAATGTTCAGATTCTGAAACTTCAAGCCAAGATGTTTACATATAATATCCCAACATGCCTGGCCACCTGGAAAATGTAATGCAGCAATCATGTACATGTTTTTATAGCTATTGCTTTTATTAATAAGGTTTGCTCCAGACAGGTAAATCTGAAATGACATCTCTTTTTTTCCCACTTGAGCAGATCTCTAATTTAGATTTGGTTTTGGCCCTTGCCAGAGTTTTATAACAAAAGTGAGTGAGTGCTTATTAACAGTTGTCTCTGAAACTAGAAATGATAGACTTTAGTTTCCTTGTAGGAGAATAATTTGATAGAACCACTGTTATCAAACAAATGTATCTAATGTCTATGTTTTAAGACTGTGTCTTTTAAAATGGGGGGTTACCGCCTCCATAGTCAGATTTCTTTTTTTAAAGATGTCAGTGCCAAATTTTTTTTAAAAAAAAAACGTTGTATTAATTTCCCATGGAACACTTCATATACAGACTGTTCTGTAACATTGGTTCCTATCCCCACAATGCAAATACTTTTCACTAGTAGTTTTGAGTATCTGTTTTCATGCCTTTGGTCTGTCTTGATTCCTGTAAAGCTGATAAAAATTGTTGAATTTTTCTCTTCACTGTAGGTCACCCTCCTTGGAAGTTTAGCCTGTTACTGTCAGGAAGTTTTGTACTCAGGTTCCCACAGTCAGGGTTCTGCCAATGATGGTGTCTAATTGTTTCCAAAGATATGTAAATTTTCTTTTCCTTTTTTTATATTCCTTTTTATCTTAGAGCCATTGCTGCTGAGATTGTTCTAAAGGGACAAAGAGAGGTAAGCCATTGCTGAATATCAGATGTGTCATATTTGAAGCTGTTCTGCCCCTTTTGTGACTTTTCGGTGTAAAAAGATGAAAGCATAAAAGTTACTCCTCACTTCTAAGAACTGTAACTACTTGAGACCTCTAAAACCCAATGTAATCATTTTGTCTTGAATGTTAGTGTGAAAGACTGTTCTCTAAACAGGATTACGAAGGTGTTTTTCATCATGTTTTCTGATGGAAGTGTGTATGTATCTATCTTATAGGTCCACCGTTTATATCAGAGAGCCTTACAGAAGTTACCTCTTTGTGCATCACTGTGGAAAGATGTAATGCTTTTTATCTTTTATTTCATCTTGAAGTTTTCCTATAAATTTTCTGCATGTGCCATATCCATTGATGTGGTGATGCTCAGACTATAGCTAAATCTTACTTATATGCTTCCCTGTCTTTTACAGCAACTCTTGTTTGAAGCATCAGAAGGAGGTAAAACTGATAACCTGAGAAAACTAGTTTCCAAGTGCCAAGAGATTGGAGTCAGCCTAAATGAGCTCTTAAATTTAAACAGTAACAAAACAGAAAGCAAGAATCACTGAACACTGGGTGCAGTCAGTTCTAAGTCCTTAAAATAATTGCCAAAGTTATTTGAATGATCCTTCAAGATTAGGCTGATCCCTTGCTAAGGTCTGTGTAACGCAGACAAGCATTATTGATCATATCAAGTCCCCTACAATATTCTGTCCTCAAAACCGGAAGCAATGAACATAACACTCTTCGGTTGGATAAATGAACTTCCTGTGTGGCCTGCTTCAAGGCCCAGCCAGATTCTCATAACATCATGTACGTAAGTATAGTTCCTCAAAGTGACTGACATTTATTTTCATTTTGTTTTTGTTTTTATTTTTTATTTTTTGCCCTTTATGTTGTACTATTCCTGATTCACTTGACACTCTCTGATGCCTGAGAGATTCTTGCTTGGGGTTTAATTTCTAGGGCTGTGTTTACAGGAAAAAGCAGGCAGTCCCTTTTGATTCTTCTTTTTTAAATCTTTTGAGATTCTTTATTTCAGGATTTAAAACTTAAGCAGTCCATCTTAAGGAAAGTGTAACTGCCATGGCCACAAGTCTGCTAGTTGCACTTGAATTGCTCTATCAGGGTTGTTTACTGCCCTTTCTACGTTCTGGACTCCTTGCTGAGACTGTTTAACTTGAAGATAAAAGAAACTATTGCAAATGCCAGTGCATCAGAACCTAAGAGTGGTCAAATATTATGTGCAATTTTTTGTAAAGAAATTTTAATTTATAATAAAGTTTAACAGTTTAAAGAACAGTTAATATTTGAACTGCTTTGTATTGAAATACTACTTTGTAGTATTAAAATTGTTTATATACAAAATATTTTGAATATAACTTTTTAAAAAATGTTGCCGTCTTTATTCACTTTTCACACTGGTTGAAAAAGGTTGAAGTAGAAAGTATGGTTAGTCACCATAACTATCAGTATTTTCTTACCCTGAACTTTTACTTCAGTGACTTTCTATTATTATTTTGGTAAGAATATACGTAACAGAACATTTACCAACTCAACAGTTTTTGTATGTGTTATTGAGTGACATGATTAGATTTTTCATATTCTGCAACCATTATCACTATTTTTTTAATTATGACTGAGTTGAAAGTGTACATTTCCATATAAATTTACATGCCCACCTATATGCAGTTTCCACTATCACTATTCTTTTCTAAAATAACCTCCGCCACTCAGTGACTTTTTAATTCCTGAGAAGATAGGTCCTCTTCTGTTTTGAGGGCAGTGAACAATTAGGTTTGCGTTACCGTTAGGTTTGTGATTCTCAAAACTACAGTCTCTAGAAGGTGCTTAGTCACATGCTGTTGTATGAACATACCACCAGACATAAAGGAGCCCTTGCTTTTTGTTTGTTTTGTTTTCTCATCAGTCAGTATTGGGTTGTTTACACATACACATACGGCCACAAATCTCGTGTTAAACAGCCACAGCCAGTCTATTGTTGAATGCAGAGAAGCAGCCGGTGGAATGGTAGGCAAAATGGTCCATCTTTATTAGAGTACTTTGCATTGGTATATGCGGGGGTTCCACTTAGTCCCTACAGCTCTGGGGTACACCATGCAGGCTGTATAGGATAGTAATCTAGGGGTCACCATTCAAACGTGCTGCTGTCCTAGCAGGTATGGAACCCAGCAGATGTGGACTAGCTGTTTCCTTTTTGATAAGTTGTCACATTGCTGTTTAAAATCATGGTAGTATCTTAAAAAAGTTACATGTTTTGAAGATTCCCTCTTGAGTCACCTTCCTCTGTATTTAAAACTCATTTTAATATCCACATAAAAATGATAAACACTGCTTAAGAGCCATTTGTATGCTCCTGACATCCTTCCATATTCAGTTTTGTTTTTAATGAAGTGGTTTTCAACAGGTAATAGTTACAATATTAAACAAAATTTGGGGGCAAAATTATTATGGTTATCACCATGACATGAATATAATTTTACCAATTACTTAAGTTTTTCTTTAGGTAGAGTACTGTGGTGGGAAAAACCTAGTCCTAGAGAACTGTGATTTCCTCCCATTACCACTCCCACTACCCTCAGGCTGCAGGCAAGCAGACACAACAAAGGAGGCTTTTTAGGCTGTGGAGTTTTTAATCTCTGATAAAGGAAATGGAGTGGCAGATTGCAGTGTATTTTTATGTTTTTTTCTTCATTTTGGAGAACATAACCTAATACTTCTATTTGCCTTTTAACGGAAAGTGGACCTTGTAACATTGTTGTCACTGAATTATCTAAGGCGGTTTGCCTTCAATTAAAGGGCATATAAACCTACATCATAAAGCAAGCAGGAATCTCCAGGTGCAACATCTAAGAGCTAAAAGCACTAAGCAGACAAGCAAAACAGGTGATTAAGACAGACAACAAATATAGAGGGACTTTATTGAAGATTGTAGTTCAAATATTTATTTTGTTCATGGTTGTTGAAAAAGTAGGAACATGTGGTTAGAATGTTCAAAGCAGAGGCAATATTCTTGGTTAAAGCTGTCAGGTGTTCACAGATAAGTCATAATTTCCTTAAGTCACCTTTTATACCTCTGTCTTAGCATTATTGTGAGAGAGAGACCCGTTAAAAAAAGTCCATTGCCATCGAGTAAATCCCGACTTACAGTGACCCTGTAGGAGGACAGAGTAGAAGCGGTTAAACTCCTAACCAGTGCCACCAGGGCTCTGAGGGAAGGGCAGGGAAATACAGTTTTGGTGACTGCTCAGGTTTTTTAGAGTATGCCTGCAAATCATTGCCCCTCAATGTAACTTAACGGTAATTATTATTGAAGTAACTGAGAACAGCTGAGGTTCTGGAAAAGGTAGGCTTCTAACATTTCTGATCTTGTTTCTTTTGTGTTCTTCCCGATTAGGTCTGTATCTTTCCAAGCTGTGTTGCTTCTTAATGTAGTTGGTAGAGCTAAGCTGAGAAAGTTTTTTGCTTCCTTAGGGTTCTGTTCCATATGTCACCAAAACCCCCCTCTGTTTTCTGTAGGTGTTCTTCAGTTGTACATGGCATGTATGGGGTCGGGGCAGTGAACAGCCACCGCCTTACCCTCCACTACCATTCACATAACCATTCTTGGTAATAGGTGTGCGGAGCTTTTACTGCTTGAGAGACAACTGCCATAAATGTGAAAAGACTTTTCTTTTTTTCTGTCGTTTTTGGGATAGAGAATGAAAAGTGTATCTTTTACAGATAGTAAAACATATAGGATTTCTCTCAACTTGCCACTTAGTGATCCTCACAAGAGGGATCCCCCAACAGTTTCAGAAGAGAACCAGCCAGAGCTGGAGATCAAGAAAGTGCCTAGATGGAAGCAAATTCATTGACTAAGTCTGAAAATTACTGTCACTGTGACTAGAAATTAATGGCAGTGGGGCTTACTACAAGCTTTACTTTTTTAAAGCTGCTTACTGCGTTGTTGAATCCCTGGTGGCACAGTGATTTAGAGCTACCGCTGGTAACCAAAAGATTGGTTTGAATCCACCCATCTTGTAAATCCTTTGGGGCAATTCTCTGGCCTGTAGGATCACTCACTATGCGTCAGAATTGACTTGATGGTAGTGAGTTTTGTATTCTCAACATTTGCAAAGCTCTACTAGCAGAGTACTGTATCACTCACAGTAAAGTTTACAAATTATATTCTGTTACTCTCTCTCAGAGTCATGGTTGTTAGTATTATTTCTGGTGACCAGCCAGCAGTGACCCAAAAGTCTTTAGTGCTTTAAACTCCTTTTTTTAAATCATGTATTTTAGCCAAAGCACCAGAAACATTTGTCATTTACATGTGTCTTAGTTCTCTAGTGCTATGACAGATACCACAAGTGGATGGCTTTAACAAAGAGAAAAGTATTCTCTCATAGTTTAGGAGGGTGGAAGTCCAAATTCAGGGTGCCAGCTTCAGGGTAAGGCTTTTTCTGTCTTGGCTCTGAGAGAAGACGGTTCTTGTCATGAGTCTTCTCATGGACATGTTCCACAAAGGACATGCTCTGCTACTGACACTACTGGTGGTTTGAGAGCTCCATGTCTCTTTTATATCTTAAAAGAGACTAAGGCATAACCTGATCTTGTAATGAGTCCTGGCTCAGTAACCTAACTGACACTAATCCCAGCTCATTAAGATCATAGAGGTAGGATTTACACCACTTAGGAAAAGCACACAATATTAGGAGTCATGGCCTAGCCAAGTTGACACATTTGAAGGGGATACATTTCACTCTATGACAGCATGGAAATAGGTAACGACAGAAATATAGTAGTGTAGCTGGGGAGCAAGATGATTTGCACAAACTTAGATACATACTTCTGGTTTCATCAAGAAAGCCGAAGTTCAGACTATCTGAGGCCAATGCAAGCTGGTCTTAAGTAATGCAGCTTTGTGGTGAGCACTTGTGGGTCTGAATTTTTTTCTCTTGTTTGGAGACAATACTTAAGCTGCATAAAAGACTGAAGAGAGGATGTTAAAATATGTGATCCCATTATGTCACACATAACCAGAGAGTAACAGTTTAATTCAAAATTTGAAGGCCATCCAAAATGTAAACATAAACAGCCATCTTCTTTGAATTGAATAAAAATCTTAAATTTAAACATGAAATGCATTTGCACAGTCATTCTTAAAGAGTATGTACTACATTTGCCCTGCATTTGGTAACTTGAAGACTGATCAACTACCCACATCAAAGGTGGATTTGTAATACTGTATAGTCATTCAGGAAAATCAAATTTTGAAAATGCTTTTGCCTAGTGTCTTAGTCATCTACTGCTGCTCTAACAGAAGGTGGCCTTAACAAAGAGAAGTTGATTCTCAGTCCCATAAGCTGTTAATTTAGAATTCAGGGCTCCAGTCCTGGGGAAGGGATTCCCTCTGTGGCTCTGAAGAAAGGCCCGTGTGCTGTGTCAGTCTTTCTTGGGGAACATCTCAGTGCTGGAATTTCAGGCCAGCAGGATGGGCTCTGCCCCGGGTGCTGCCATACTGATGGTATGAAGTCCTCAACTCCCTGCCTGCGTCACCTTCCTTTCATCTTGTGGGTTAAAAGGTAGTTCAAGGCTCATGCCAGGGTATCTCCATTAGTAAGGGCTTTAAGGTCCCACCGTAATCCTCTTGGGTTAAAATAAAAGGTGATTCAAGGCACACTCCAGGGAATCTCCCTTAGTAAGGGTGTTACAGACCCACACTAATCCTCTTGAACATAACCACTCTTGCCCTGTTAACTACAGGCAGTGATTAGGATTTACAACATAGGAAAATTACAAAATAGACAATCACAATGCTGGAAGTCACGGCCTATCTGAATTTCTGCATACATTTCTTTGGGGGCAACACAGGTCAATCCATGACACCTAGTGAAATAAGCCTGATGAAAGAGAAGGATAGCTAGTATCCCAAGGTAACTGCACCAATTAGAAAAGTGATAGGACTTAAGACTTGTTTGCATCACGAGGTATACGTGTATATAAGCAGCATCTACTCCCAAGGCCAAAAGAAACACTCAGCTTGGCAAATTGTGCAGTCGAATGCATGACTGGATAGATTCAGCAGTTTATGCTGGTTGAAATGGAGCCCCAAAGAAATAGTTTCAGAAAAGAGTGTGAACCAATGTGAATTATGAAAAAAGCACGTTTAAGAGACTTGGGCATTAAATTTAGTTCCATCGCTGTCTAGCTGTGTAATGACAGGCCATTTCATTGCTGCTTGTCTCTATATGTCTACATCTATGAAATATGGAAATACATGCACATAGCTCAGGTGTTCAGGGATCATACTGCATTATAGAAAATATCTTTTTAAAAGGCAAGTATTTTATGATGGATTTGGGATCATTTTCCAAAATTTTGAGGATAAAGAGATAACACAAAATAACAATCATAATTCTCTATTGATACTCATATCCTAACAATGCTCAAGTATGTGTTACTGTTTCATTTCTAAATGTAGTAACAGCAACCTACTGTCCAGATTCATTGTCTCATTCCTCATCCCCAGAATAACAGGTTTTAGTAGTTCTTGTCATAAGAAAACATGTTAACTAAATTCAACCAAACACTTATGAACTTGTGCCTGAAGAATACTACATCATCAATTAGCTCATTTAACACTGAGGACAGAAAATAAAGTAAATTCTTACAGCTACAGAATTCAATGACAACTAGTAACGTTATATTGAAGCTGAGACGTATGGAAAGTTGGGCTATAAGATAGCGGCATGTTTACAAATGTGTGGAGTGTAGGGATGGAAAGAAGCTTCAGAAGAAAAAGTATAGCAACAGTGCTTAAATCCTCTGGGTTCACTTTGGATTCGAATGCTGGCTATATGATTTTGGAGAAAGTACTTAAGTCTTCTAAGCCAACATTTCTTGTTTTGTAAAATGTAATCTCAATTGTGAGGGTAGATAAGATCATAACAGTTCCTGGAACATTGTACATACTTAGCCCATTGTGGCAGATGTGAGATAGTAGCATTTGAGGGAAGAAAGCTTGGACATGTGAGTTACAGTAGTTGTCTTAGTTGTCTAGTGCTACTATAACAAAGATACCACAAATGGATGGCTGTAACAACAAGAAATTGTCTCACAGTCCAGTAGGCTAGAAGTCCAAATTCAGGGTGGTGGCTCCAGGGAAAGACAATCTGTTGGCTTTGGAGAAAGGTACTTGTGATGCATCAGTTTTCGCTTGGTGTAGGAGCATCTCAGTGCAGGAACGTCAGGTCCTAAGGATGAGTTTGGCTCTCAGCTCTGCATTCTTGGTGGTATGAGGTTCCCATGTCTTCTCTTATTTTTCACAAGAGATTGGCTCAAGACACTATCCATTCTTTTAGAACTTGTCAGTAATAATTGCCTGCAATCCATCTCACTCAATCTTACTGATGGAATTTACAACACAGGAAAATTCCATCTGACAAAGTGGTGGACTATCATGATACTGGGAATCATGGCCCTGTCAAATTGATACACTCGTTTTTGGTGTAATGTAATTCAGTCCACTGACAGCAGTGCTTTGGTATAACAAGGAAATGTGATGGTAGTGTCTAATTATGTGATAAAAAAAATACATATTTCAGAGGAAGGTTGAACAGGACAAAGTGGTGTAATACAGATTTAGTTTGGAGTTTTTTTTTTGGTAAAATAAAGCTGTAAAGTTTTGAAACACAATGGTGTTGAATGGGGATGGCACTCAGAGATGTAGAGTGTGGCTCCTTCAGTTGGAGATCTCTCAGTGTGGGGGTTGTGCTGGAGAGATACAATGACCCAAGCCTTGATTACTGTGTATTGTCGTGGATCTGCAGTTTCAGGAACACCTGGAAGCTTGCTGTAGATGCAGAATCTCCGGCCCTACCCTGAACCTACTGAATCAGGATCTATAATAAGATCTCTAGGGGACTTTATGCACATTGAAATCGTAGAAGCACTGGTGTAGGATAGAGAGAACTAAATACACATGCATAGATTTTCATTATTTAAAATGTTCCAAATCACTGGCACATCTATTTAAATGTCTGGAATACAGAAAGACCACACTAACAACTTGCTTATATCCTCATCAGTTCATCTGTCTGCATCTGGTGGTTGTTGGGTGCTGTGGAGGATGTTTGACTCTCAGTGGCCCCATGTGTCTTAGTTGTCTAGTGCTGCTATATCACGAATACCACAAGTTAACAGACAAACTTGTTTCTCACAGTTTAGGATGTTAGAAGTGTGAATTCAGGCTGCTAGCACTAGAGAGGACTCTCTGCTCTGGGAGATCTTTGCAGCTCTTGAGCTTCTTCCTAGGGCTCTGTGGCGATCTTTATGTGGCATGACATCTATCTTCCTCCATCTCTGCTTTTATATCTCAAAAGAGATTAGTTTAAGACACCTTACACTAATACTGCTGCACTGTTGGTGCACTGGCTGAGTTTGGCTGCTAATCAATTAATTGGCACTTTGAACCCATCACCCAGTCCTTGGAAACCCTATGGGGTAGTCCTACTCTGTCCTGTAAGATCTGTATGAGTCAGAATCAACTCAGTGGCAATACACAGCAGCTCCCTGAGCCAGTATGCCAAAGACTGCTGGCCCTGCAGACACAGGTATTCGTTCACACAATATCCAAGTCACATAATGTCCATTCTCACACAGTATATTGGGACATTAAGCAATGCATACCTACATAACCACAGGTATAAGCAAACCCAAACAAAACTCATTGCTGTCAAGTCGATTGTGATGCATAGTGACCATACAGGACAGAGTAGAACTGCCCCACAGGGCTTCCAAGGGGCACCTGATAGATTTGAACTGCCGATTTTTTCTTTTAATTGTTCTTTAAGTGAAAATTTACAACTCAAGTGGTCAAGCAAAAACTTACAGGTACATTGTCATGTGACCGTCTTTGCTCTTCCCACTATATGACAGCATACTGCTTTTTGCCCTATGGCCATCCAACCAGCTCCTGTCCCCTACTGCCTTCATCATCTCACCACCAGGCAGGAGTGGCCCATTTTAGTCTCACGTGTCCACTTGAGCCAAGTGTCTTACAGTCCAGTCTAATCTTTGAAGAGTTGGCTTCAAGAGTGGTTCTGAACTACTGACCTTTGGCTTAACAGCCATAGCTCTTAACCACTGTACAACCAGGGTTTCCAACCACAGGTATAGGAGTTAGGCTTTACAACACATTTTTAAGGGTGCAGTTCAATCTGTAATGTTCCACCAATTGACCCTACAACATTTAATACCTTTCTCACATCCAAAACACACTCATCTCCTTACCTCAAAAACTTAAATCCATTCCAAGTCCAAAATCTCATCTGAATTAGCTACAGCAAGTACGGGTGAGAATTGAAGTGAATTCTATTCTGGGACAATACTCCTCATCATCTATAAACTTGTGAAATACAGAATACAAGTTGTCCGCTTTCCGAAGTACAATGGTGTAACAGGCACAAGGTAGACATTTCTGTTGCAAATGGAAGAGATTTGAGGGAAAAGAAGGAAGGACGAGTACCAAACAAGTCCGTAACCAAGCAGAAAAAATTACATTAACTTTCAAGGCTTGAAAATAATCTGTTCTCTGGGGCCATCTGGGAAATGGCTTCAGTCTCCAGATCTGGGTTTTGACCATGCTGTCTGGGAGGCAGCCCCTTAGCCCTGGACTTCAGCCACACCTCCCAGATGCATTGAAACAGCCACTTGGCTCACTCAGCTTTCATCAGCCCCATTCTCCTAGTTCATGCAAGTGCTAATCCTATTCCCTGAGCCCCAATGGGTGCCATTCTCCTGCCACTTGAGCATGGCACTCCGTCACCCCACTCTATCACCCCACTCCCTCAGCTTTAGGTGGTAGCCCCATTGTTTTGGCCCACACTCCGGACCAGAGCTGGCAGAGATCTGGTCCAATGAAAGCAGGAGGCCATGAGTCGCCGCTCTGAAGCTCTGGCAGTCTTGCTTTCCTTTCTCCCTTCAGCAGTTCTTTTGATCTCCAAACTGCTCCAGGGATGGTCCTTATCTTTTCTTGGAGGTCAACAGATATTTGGAAACAAGTAGCTCTATTGGTCTCCTTTTGGCCTGTAGTATTCTAGTAGGCAGCCAGCTTTATTTTGTACTGCTGCTGTCCTCTCATGTCTGTTAGTTTGTCATACGTGTGTTTTAGACTGATTTCTCTAGAGAAGCAAAACCAGTAAGTATAGACATATATATTTATATAGACCACCGCCCCCCAAACCCACACTCACTGCCATTGAGTTGATTCCGACTCATAGTGACGCTATGGAACAGAGTAGAAGTGCCCCATAAAGTTTCCAAGGAGTGCCTGGTAGATTCAAACTACCAACCTTTTGGTTAGCAACCATAGCTCTTAACGACTATGTCACTAGGGTTTCCACATATGCACGTGCACACAGGCACATACACAGAGAGAGTGAGACAGAGAGAGAGAGAGGGAGAGGGAAGGAGAAGGAAAGAGGGAGAATTAGAGAAATGGATCCTGTGGTTTTTAGAGGCTGGGGCACACCTCGAGTCCATGAGACAAGAAGAGAAGTCCATGGGACAAGAAGAGCAGCAGAGGCTGGTAAGCCAAAGACCTGCAGGTTGGAGAGCAGGGTTGTAGCAAGATGTGAAGATTGATAAATCTCAAGATTGGAAGGTAAGCTGCTTACTCAAGTCCCAAGTCTAGAGGTGAGAGAAACAGGAGCCTGATGTAGGATCTAGAACACGCAAAAGCCTTGGCACAGCAACTCAGAAGAAAGCAGGCAGAGAAAGGCAAGAGATGAAGGCTGAGGGGGTATAGAACCACCACAGGCCCCACTCTAGTGGTGCCGTTCAGCATATTCCATCGTGGATGTGATCATGGATCCAATTTGGACAGCAGAGTGATTACAACATTATACAACTGCCAAAACACTGAGAATCATGGCCCCGCCAAGCTGACACACAGTTTTAACCATTGCAAGGGGCTTGAGTGTTGCTGTGATGCTAGAACCTATGCCACTGGTATTCAAATATCTGTGGGGTCACCCGTGGCTGTTAGGCTTCAGCTCAGCTTCCAGAATAATACCAGCGAGAAAGACCTGGCAGTGTACCTCTGAAAAAACTAGCCACTATCAGAACACTGTGTGATAGTGTTGGAAGATGAGCTCTTCAGGTTGAAAGGCACTCAAAAGATGACTGGGGAAGAGCTGCCTCCTCAGAGTAGACCTTAATGACATGGATGGAGTCAAGCTTTCAAGAACTTGATTTTTCTGATGACACACTCAAAATGAGAAAAAAGAGCTGCAAGTCTCCATTAATAAGGTGAATGTGGAATGTATGAAGTATGAATCTAGGAAAATAGGAAGGTGTCAAAAATGAAATAGAATACATAAAAGTTGATATCCTAGATATTAGTGAACTGAAATGGGCTGGTGTTGAGCATTTTGAGTCAGATAATCATATGGGCTACTACTCTGGGAATGACAAATCGAAGAGAAATCCATTGCATTCATTGTCATAAAGAATATCACAAGATCTGAAAGATTATGCTGTCAGTGATAGGATAATATCCATTCAACTGCAAGGAAGACCTGTTAATACTAATGTTACTCAAATTTATGCACAAACTACTAAGGGCAAAGACAAAAAATTAATTTTTTTTTCCTAGCAACCTCTGCAGTCTAAAATTGATTGAACATTCAATCAAGACTCATTGATAATTACTAATGATTGGAATGAGAAAACTGGAAACAAAGAAGGGTTGATAGTTGGAAAATATAGCCACACAGAAACAATATAGCAGATTGCATGATAGAATTTTGCAAGACCAATGACTTCTTCACTGCAAATACCTTTTTTCACCAACATAAATGGCAACTACAAACATGGACTTTCCTGGATGGAATACATAGGAATCAAACTGACTGCATCTGTGGAAAGAAACAGCACAAAGTTCAGTATCACCAGTCAGAATAAGACTAGGGTCGCCATGAGTCGGATCCGACTCGACGGCACTTGGCTTGGCTTGGCAGGGGCCAGCTGTAGAATAGAACATCAATAATTCGTATACAAGCTCAAGTGAAGAAAATTAGAGCAACTCCATGAAAGCCAAAGCATGACCTTGAGTAGTATATCCACCTGGATTTAGAGACCTTCTCAAGAGTAGATTTGACACATTGAACACTAACAGCTGAAGACCAGACAAGCTGTGGAATGACATCAGGCGAATCACACCTGAAGAAAGCATTTAATCATTAAAAGGACAAGAAAATGGTAAAGACCAAAATGGATGTCAGAAGGGACCCTGAAACTTGCTCTTGAATGTCTAATACCTAAAGTGAAGGGAAGAAATAATTAAAAGAGATGAACAGAAAATTACAAAGGGCAGCTCAAAAAGACAAAGTAAAATATTAAAATGAAATGTACGAAGACCTGGACATAGAAAACCAAAAGTGAAGAACATGCTTGGCATTTCTTAAGCTGAAAGAACTGAAGAAAAAATTCAAGTCTCAAGTTTCAGTAATGAAGGACAAAATACTGAGTGATGCAGGAAGCATCAGAAAACAATGGAAAGAGTACGTAGAGTCGTTATACCAAAAATAATTGGAGGTAGCGTATGATCAAGAACCAAGAGTAGTGAAGGAAAAAGTCCAAGATGCACTGAAAACAATGGCAAAAAAAGGATGCCAGGAATCAACAGAATACCTACTGAGGTGTTTCAACAAATGGATGTAGTGCTAGAAGTGCTCTCTTACCTATGCCAAGAAATTTGGAAGACAGCTACTTGGTCAACCAGCTGGAAGGGATCCATGCTTATGTCTATTCCCATGAAAAGTGATCCAGCCAAATGCAGGAATTATTGAACAGTATCATTACTATCACAGGCAAGTACAATTTTGCTGAAGATCATTCAAAAATGGATACAGCAGTGTGTCAACAGGGAATTGCCAGAAATTCAAGCCAGATTCAGAAGAGGATAGGGAACCACAGACATCACTACTGATGTTAGGTGGATCCTGGCTGAAAGTAGAGAATCCAGAAAGATGCTTACCTGTGTTTTATTGATGCAGAGGCTATGTCTCACATACTTTAGACATCCAGAAGAATCAATTCCTGGAGAAGGACATCATGCTCGGTAAAGTAGAAGATCAGTGCAAAAGAGAACGACTGTCAATGAAATGGATCGACACAGTGGCTACAATGGACTTCAATGTAACAATTGTGAGGATGGCTCAGAACTGGGCAGTCCTTCATTCTGTCGTATTTAGGGTCATTATGAGTTGGAAGTGACTCCATGCACCTAAAACAACAACCGTGACATAAGAGAGTAGAAATGCCCCAGAGCTTTCTAGTGTGTATCTTTATGGGAACGGATAGCCCGGTCTTTTCCCTGTGGGGCTGCTGGGTGTGTTCAAACCATCACCCGTCAGTTAGCCGTGGAGTACTTAACCATTATGTCACCAGAGCTCCCTCTGCTGAAGCTGCCGTCTTAATCAGCTCTGAGCATCCCTCACTCTGTGCAGTCTCTTTGTAACCTATCACCAGTCTACATTCCATTGCGTAGAAACTGTCAAAACTGCAAAAGCCAACTGTGTTGAAGAGCTATTTCTGTCCATTTCCACTGATTTTTTTTGCTAGCGTGAATACCTCTGGTCATATATGAAAAATATTTGAATTTCCCTCTGCATTACAAAGATACTAAGAGTAAAAATATATCAGAGATTCCAGTGGGGGAAAACTGACTACACAATCTTGTTCAAATCATTGTTAGAAAGCAATGTATTGAGATTCTCATTTTTCCACTGGGAAACAGAACTACATTAAAAGAAACAGTGACATTTGGTCAACTTTAGATGAAAGATCCCACCATATCTCAAAAGGCCAATTTTGTTCCTGTTCAGCCAAAGCCTTGGGTAAAAATCAAAGTTTTTCTTCGTTTTCCTTTCTTATTTGTGGAGTTTTTCTTTATTGTTGTTTCCAATAAGCCTCTCTGTGGTTAGTAACTTTGTCCAAAATGTCCAGTGAGATTATTATGATTATTTTTTACTATGGAATGGAAATTTCAAATTTGAGGATTTAATCCAAAAAGCATCTGATATGTATGAACAGCAGCTCCTTTTAATGAAAGATAAACTTTTCCTATATGAAATACATCTCTGTAGTTTATTTTACTCTTTGTTAATATTTGGGGAATTAGAAAGGGAACTTTGCCTATAAATACACTAACATCTTGAGTGAAATAATAGCACAGTTAGCATTCAAAGAATTTTTTTCTCAGTTGACTTCCAATTTGCATTTATAGTTGTATTTGAATGTGACGTTTGTTCTCTCAAATCATGGAGTGAAGATTTAAGGTGAGAAGAGCAAAGGCTTTCAGGTTTCCTGAACTGTGCAACTCAATTATTTTCACTTCCCGTTTAATGCTTAAACTAGCACTGTCTTTCATACTGTCTTTATATACCAGACTAATCTCCTAAATTGCTAGTATGTTTCTGTCAGAGTAAGGACACTGGTGGGTAAAATGAGTCAGTAGATAATATCTTTTAACCCAATATACCTAAAAATCATTTCTGCTTTTCTTCTTCAAATTTTTAAATTGGTTTTACTTTTTTCTAACTCTAGAGTAACTGCTCACCTACTCTGTCAAATCTCATTCTGGATCCCAGTCACTAGTGCTAATTTCATGCCAATAGATCTAAGAAAAAATGGTTTTGAAGTGTTCTAGGTGGTGTCTCCATGGAGTTTCACTGATACTCATCTCCTGCTCATTTTCTCCTATGGCCTACCCTGCCACCCTACTCCCACTTCCCTGTCCCGGCAGAATTAATGGTTACATCATGCCCTGACACTTTGTATGCAGCTCAGTGCAAATTTTACAAATATGTATTATAGTTACAGTATCTTCTTCTGTCCTCACATTCTGAGTTTTGAAGGCAGACAACAATGTGTCTTCAATTTATGTGATTTAGCAGAGGCTATAGTAGGCACAAGCCATGCTAAGTTGAATGAAACATGGTTCTTTTCCCATAGTGCTGGGCACTGACAAAAACTAACATCGAGTGTTAACTACCTGTCCAGCACTGTTCCAAAAATGTTTTATAGACATTGACTTCTTTAGTCCTTGTTTCATGGTGTGGATATTTTATTACAAGAGGGTCTACAATTACATCGACAAACTTAATTTGTCTAAATGCTACAGACTTCATTGCTGAATTAGCACTACAGTCACCTTTGAAGTACTCACGCAGGGAAGCTGTGCTCCGATGCCAACACCTAGTCCGCTCTTCAAAGTAATTTTGGAACTCTTTCTGGAATGGCCACTGTGCAGTGGCAAGTTTGCAAACTTAATTGTTTAGCTGTCTATCAGGGAGTTTTTAGGCAGTAAACAAATAACTGTATTGGAACACCCTCTCTACTCACCTGATCTGGTCCCTGACTACTTTTTTCTTTACCTGGAGATAAAGGAAATATTGAAAGGAAGACATTTTGACGACATTCAGGACATCAAGGATAATATGACGACAGCTCTGATGGCCAATCCAGAAAAGGAGTTCCCAAAATTACTTTGAAGGGTGGGCTAGGTACTGGCATTGGTGCGTAGTTTCCCAAGGGGAGTACTTCGAAGGTGACTGTAGTGATATTCAGCAATGAAGCATGCAGCTCTTTTTCTAAGATGAGTTTGAGAACTTGTCAGTTCTCATTTATGCTTGATTTTACTCTTTTGATCTCTACAGTTAATTGGAAAGTAAACTTTGTTAACAAACACGGAACCAGGTGGTTGCTTTATTTACTCTATTTTAGATGAGTAGTTTAAAGAATGGAGAAGTGAAGGGTATGCAAAGTCAAGTGTCCCATAGTGGTTAAATGCTATGGCAGCTAACCGAAAGATGAGCAGTTCAAATCCACCAGGTGTTCTTTTGAAACTCCGTAGGGCAGTTGTCCTTCAGAGTCACTATGAGTCAGAATCAACTCAATGGCAGTGGTTTGTTTTTTTTTCTCAGAGCTGGGATTTGAACCCAAGGCTTCTGGCTTTGAATTTGAATGCTGTGTCACTATGTTACATTGCCCTCAAACTTACCATTCAGTGAATGTTTACTGAATAATTGAATTAATCTAAATTTGTGTTACATGACTTCTCTGTAGACAAATAAAATGATGTAGATACTCACTGAGTTCTGTAAGTGTCCTTCCTAGTCATTGCTGTAGCCAACATTTTTACTCATATATATATGTAAATTCTCCTGTCTGCCTCCTCTACTCCCCTTTTCTCTAGGCCCAGAATAACTACCTTTCTTTTCCTTTTGTTTCCTCTTCTCACTTGCCGCAGCAGTGATCACTCAGTTTACTCCTTAAGACCTAACTCCTGTGGGCAGTATAGTGCAGCGCTTCTCCAAGTTGACCTTGTATCAGAATCACCTGGAGGGCTCATTAAAACAGATGGTTGGACTCCACCCTCAGAATTTCTCATTTAGTAAGTGCCGAGTGGGGCCCAAGGATGTGAATTTCTAGCAAGTTCCTTGGAATCACACTTTGGAAATCACAATACAGCAGTTCAAACAAAAGTCTCTGAGACCTGGCTTCACTATTTATTCGGTGCATCATCTTAGGCACGTCGTCTAACTTCTGTGCCACTGCTTCGTCATCTGTACGACAGGGTTGAAATGAGACATATGTCATAGGCCTGTGTTCCCACTAAATGAGGTAATGTAGATATGGTAGTGATTAACACAGCACCTGCCTTGGTCACATTCTCAGTGAAGATTAACTGTTGCCATGGGTTGCTATGAGTCAGAATCAACTCAATTGCAATGGCTTTATTTTTGTGTTTTTTTAATTGTCATGTGTAATGGTTAAGTGAAAAGCTGCTAATCAGAAAGCTGGTAGCTCAAATTCACCAGCTGCTCCTTGGAAACCCAACAGAGCAGTTCTACTAGGTCCTTTAGTGTTGTCATGGGTTGGAACTGACTCAGTGACAGCAGATTTGATTCTTTGTTTTTTCATTGTCGCGGGTAAGGAGTCCCCGTGGTGCAGTGCTTCAAGAGTTTGCTGAAGGGTCAGTGGTTTGCACTCACTAACCTCCCTGTGGTAGAAAGGTGTGGCAGTCTGCTCCTGTAAAGATTATATCCTTGAAAATCCTATGGGACTGTTCCACATGATCCTATAGGGTCTCTAGGAGTCGAAGTAAACTCAGCGGCACAACTAAAACAACTGTTGTGGTTTAGTTTTTCTGGGTGAGGCCCCACTTAAAATATATTTAGTAACAAAAGGAAATAATTATTAGCAGTGAAGTTAGCCTGTGCTCCTTGTAACATCCTCTTCGGTGGAGAAAGCTCCACTAATGTCAGCGTACTGGCCTCTCACCCTTCTCACTGACTTTTCTCAAGGCAGAAGAAGTAACCACTTTTTTGTTGTTACTGTTAAGTTCGGGAGAGGAATCTGGTCTACATGGACAAAAACCCTTCTCTCTTTTTCAAATTTTTAGCCAGACTGTCCCCAGGTACCATGAATTCTGCTGCTCCAAGGAGCAACCCTAAAAGGAGTAATGCTCAGAGGCACCCTGTTACTAAAGGAAAAGAATGTGATTAACTCTGGAAGTCCCATTTGCCTGGCTATTTCAGCCACATTCTGTAATACTAAGTTGAGTATTAGAAAATGAGACAGTGCACTATTTATCTGCCTTATTATGCTTTTCTTATTTCTTGTATTTTTATGGAACTCAGGCTGAGAAAAAGGATGCTATTTACTGGAACCTTCCAAACCCATTATGAGGCTTGAAGCTATGTGGTGTCTTAAGCTTGGCAGACGACTGCAGCTTTTTAGAGGGGGTTATAGAGATTGCTGCATGTTTTTATACAGACTGCATTGATCCTAATTAAGTCTGGGACATTCGAAAACTGAGAAAAGGCAGAGTCTTTTGGACTACATGGCATTATAGAACCTTGTAGGGGCCATATTTTCCTGCCACCCCCAGTCCCCAGTGGTCCCAAGAAGATGTGACAAGAAGCTATGGTTGCCGTAGAAGAGCAGATTTGCAAAGGTGGGAACAGGACTGTCCCATACAGAGCTGATATTCTCCCCTGAGAGCACAGTTACATTTCTGGTTGATCACAATGAAGAGGTGAAAGCTACTGGCCTAAACTAAAGAAACAAAACACTGGTGAAGGCTCTTCCCTCCCTTCACTTCCTTCCTAGTGATGGGAGCTCTGTCAGCAAAACACTCCACGGCGCAGCCCTCTGCTCGCAGACTTCTCCCTGAGGGTGGGTAAGGATTTATTGTACCAGAATTTAGAAGAGCTTAGACTTTTCTTCTGCCCACAAGAAAGTCACCTTGGTTTGTTCTCATTTTACAGAAACATACTCCAGTGTGGGGAGGTCTCTAGTGGTCTAATGTTCCCTGTGGCTTGATGGGCAAGACTCTAATTCTCAGGTTAAATACTAGGAAGCCTACTTACCTGCAGATAAAGACCCTGTTTTCCACTGTAAGCATTAGCAGTAATAAAGATGATGTCTGATCTCCATCTGCCTCACATTTGGTCTTGTTTTGTTTCTAATAGATTCAGAACAAAGTTAGGGGAAATATTCTGTTTGTTGGGCCATCTCAAACTCTAGACAATAGTTAAACATTTATTGAGCACTTATGATATACTATTTTGAATATTAATAAATACTTAGGTTAAGCTATGAGGTAGGTATTATTTTTATCCACATTTTATAGATGAGGAAATTGCCATTTACATGAGTTAAATAATGTGCCCCAAGTCACCCAGCTGGTAAAAATGGTGTCACTAGCATTTAAGCCTTTCTAGCCCTAGAGCACTAGTATTTATATTTACCACTCTCTTTGTCCAAATTTCCTGTTTGGGGATAGAAAGGGAGATCATTTTGTTTTGTTTTTAAACAATGACTTAGAGTTTTGGGTCAAAAATTCCATCTGTATGTACTGTTTGGAGCCCTAGTAACACAGTGGTTAAGAGCTAGGCTGCTGACCAAAAGGTAGGCAGTTTGAATCCACCAGCTTCTCTTTAGAAATGCCAGTTTTTGTTTTGGATATTGACTAAACATGAGGCCTGACAATTAAATCTGTGAACTAAATTGTTCTAAGTACTACACCTCGTTGATGAATATCACCATGGTCACCTTCAAAGTATTCTCCTTGGGAAGCTAAGCACTGATGTAAGGGCCTAGTCCATCCTTCAAAGCAATTTGGAAACTCTTTCTGGAATGGCCATTGTGCAAGGTGGCACGTGGCAAATTCATGAACTTCACTGTATAGTTATCTATGAGGGAATTTTTAGCAAGTAAACACAAATATATAGGAACACCTTCTGTACTCACCTGATCTTGCTCCCACAATGACCTTTTTCCTTACTTGAAGTTAAAGGTAGTATTGAAAGGGAGACATTTTGATGACGTTCAGGACATCAAGGGTAATATGACGACAGCTCTGATGGCCATTCCAGAGAAAGAGTTCCAAAGTTGCTTTGAAGGGTGGACTAGGCACTGGCTTTGGTGCATAGCTTCCTAACAGGAATACTTCAAAGATGACTGCGGTGATATTCAGCAATGAGGTATGTAGCACCTTTTCTAGGATGAGTTCACAAAATTAATTGGCAGTCTTTGTATAACTAATATAATGCACAAAATGAGGAACCATAGGAAATGGGGGAAAAACACTAACTTGTGAAGGTGTCAATGGTTCACTGCAGTATTTTTCTCTCTTGTCAACAGAACTTGGGTTGGGGGAGGAAGCACAGAAAGACTCTACCACACACTTAAAAAAGACAATATAGCTGTATTTAAACACATTCTGACAGCTAGGCATGGGCATTGTAGTGTTGAGGGGGCTCATTTGTGAAGGACAGTAATGACAGAACCCCTCAAGATAGCACAAGTTCAAGGTGGTTGATTTAAAGGTATAATAAGCAACTTCCCGGACATCTAAGAACAGGACAAAAAGCACAACCAGACCATCAGATGGATTTTCCAGGAAAGCCATCTTTTATGGGATTGCTTAGCCTTTTCTAGTCTTTTTGCTATGACGCCATTTTTTTTTTCTCTGCAGAATAGATTTTTTTGCTTCCAAAAACTTAAACTTAGACGTAATTTTGGCTTCTCGTGGTGTCAACATGAGCCAAAATTCTATTTGATCCTTCAGATCAAGTATTCTTCCCATCATAATTTCTTTTAGCTTCCTAATTTCAAATTCTTGGGAAAGAGAATGTGATTAGTCTGGCCTGGGTCAAGTCCATAGGGAATTTTATCTGGGATGGGGCCGGTAAAAAATTACAAATACAGAGACATGGATGATTGCACTAGTATCTGCCAAGCTGTCTCCCTTAGCAAGGAAAATACAATCTAATCATGTTTACAAATACAAGCTAATCAGTCATCTTACTACTCCCAGACTTTTCCAAAAAATCCTTGTCCATGGTTCTCTGCAGAGGGTAATGTCTCTGGCTTATTCCTTACGCCTAGGTAATCATGACTCTGATCTCCCCTACTACCACCTAAATGACTCAGGAGTCACATGACCCAGAGGCAGCTTGAACTGCAGTCCCTGAGCTGGCCCAGTCATCAAAACTTTGCCCCACAGGAACAACGACCAACCTTCTATAGAAGAAGTGAAAGACTCAGAGCAAGGCAGTTAGTGGTAGGTACAATACCTAACATTTCAAAATCTATCCTGAGTTACATTGCTGTCAGTGCTACGATAATATCTATACACCTACAAGGAATACAAGTTAAAAATGACTACTATTCAAGTTTATGCACCAACTACTCAGGCCAGAGGTGAAGAGATCAAGATTTGTATCATCTTGTGCATGCTGAAACTGATAAAACATGCAATCAAGATACATTGGTGATTGGACCTCATAAGTTAGAAACAAAGAAGGAGGGTCAGTAGCCAGAAAAGAAATGACACCAGAGATTGCGTGATAGAATTTTACAAAATCAGTGACTTCTTCATTGTAAGCACTTGTTGTCAACAACATAAACGGAGGCTATACCAGTGGATCTTGCTAGATGCAATGTACAGGAAACAAATCAACTATTTTTGAGCAAAAGGATGATGGAAAAGCTCAATATCATTAGTCAGAAAAGCCTGGGGTAGACAATTCAACAGACCATCAATTGCTTATATGCAATTTCAAGCTGAAGCTGATGAAAATTAAAACAAGCAAATTTGAGCCAAAGTATGACCTTGAGTATGTCCCACCTGAATTTAGAGACCATCTCAAGAATCTATCTGATTCACTGAATGCTAGTGACTGAAGGCCAGACGAGTTATGGAATGACATCAAGGAGATCAGAAACAAAGAAAGCAAGAGGCCATTAAAAAGACAAGAAAAGACCACAAATGGATGTGTCACAAAAGACTGAAACTTGTTCTTGAATGTTGAGTAGCTAAAGCAAATGGAAGAGATGACAAGACAAAGAAAGACAAAGAAAAGTATTATAGTGACATATGTAAAGACCTGGTGTTAGCAAGCCAAAGGGGAAGAACACACAACATTTCCAAGCTGAAACTGCTAAAGAAAAAAAATCCAAGCTTTGAGTTGAAATACTGAAGGATTCTATGGGCAAAATACTGAGCCATGCAGGAAGCATCAAAGGAGATATAGGGAATACACAGAATCACTGTAACAAAAAGAATTAGTTATTGTTCAATCATCAGGGTTCTCCGAAGACACCGGTGAAAACAAGGCTCCAGGAACTGGCAACAATGCCGACAGAGATGTTTCAGTACCGAGATGCAGTGCTTCACGTGCTTCCTGGTGTGTGCCAAGAAATTTGGAAGAGACTTCTTGGCCAACGGACTTGGAAGATCCATGTTTATGCCTGTTTCCAAGAAAAGTGATCCAACCAAATGTTGGAAACTATCAAACAGTATCATTAATATCACACACAAGTACACCTTTGCTGAAGATCATTTAAGAGCAGCTGCAGCAGTATATTGACAGAAAACTACCAGAAATTCAAACCAGATTCAGAAGAGAACATGGAAGAAGCCTATCATTGCTGATGTCAGATGGATCCTGGCTGAAAGCATAAAATACCAGAAAGATGTTTACCTGTGTGGATCATAACAAATTAGGCAAAATGTTGTGAAGAATGGGAATTCCAGAACACTTAATTGTAGCAATGAGGAGCCTGTGCATAGACCAAGAGGCAGTTGTTGGAACAGAACAAAGAAATACTTTGTAGCATAACGTCAGGGAAAATATGTGTCATGATGTATCCTTTCACCATACTTATTCAGTGTATACGCTGAGTAGATAATCCAAGAAACTGGACTGTGTGAAGAATAGGTCATTAGGTTTGGAGGAAGGCTCGTTAACAACCACTTTATGCAGATGACACTTCACTTGCTGAAAGTGAAGGGCCTTGAAGCACTTGCTGATGAAGATCAAAAACTGTATGGATTACACTCCAAAACAAAGCACACAAAAATACTCACAAATGGATCAATAAGCAACATTATGATAAATGGAGAAAAGACTGAAATTGTCAAGGGTTTCATTTTACTTGGATCCATAAGCAGTGCCATGGTAGCAGCAATGGAGAAATCAAGGGATGTATTGCACTTGGCAAAACTTCAGCAAGAGACCTCTTTAAACTGTTGGAAAGCAAAAATGTCACTTTGAGGACTAAGGTGCACCCGACCCAAGCCAGGATATTTTCAATTGCCTCATATTCATTTGAAAGCTGGACAGTAAATAAAGGAAGCCTGAAGAAGAACTGATGTCTTTGAATTCTGGTGTCAGTGAAGAATATTGAATATACCATGAACTCCAGAAGAACAAATACATCTGTCTTGGAAGAAGTACAACCAGAATGCTCCTTAGAAGCAAGGGTGGCAAGACATCATCTTACATATTTTGGACATTTTATTAGAAGGGACCAGTTGCTGGAGAAAGACTTGGTAACGCAGAGTCAGTGAAAACCAGGAAGCCCCTCAGGCAGAGGATTGACACAGTGGCTTCAGTGATGGGCTTAAACATAACAGTGATCATGTGGATGAGGCAAGAGCAGGCAATGTTTCACTCTGTTGTACCCAGGGTCATGAAGAGTGGGAACAAACTCAGTAGCACCCAAGAACAACAGCAGTAGGTCCTAAGGGAAAACTTGGATGTGCCAATCTGCTATTTTGCTAAAAAGTATGACTTGGGGAAAATTCATAGAACAGACAGTCAACTGGCAGCAACAGAGGTAGTCGAAGCAAAACAAAGAGAAACTGAGTCAGGAGCAAAAGAGAAAGAAGGAAACCAAAGTCTGAGAAGAAAGTAGCCTAGAGCGCTGATAGCCTACATCAGCCATAGCCTCTTCTACCCTGACACCAGAACTAGGCGGTGCCCATCTACACTTGATAGAAGGGGAGAAAAATGTGCAAAAGAACTCAGCATCTTAAAAAGTCAACACTTACTGGGCCAGTTGAGATTGGAGGACTCTCCGAGACTATTGCCCTGAAGTGCTCTTTAAACCTTGAACCTAAACTACCCCTGTGGTCACCTTTTAGAAAATAACATTCTGTTATTACACATGAGTACAGTTGTTGTCACGTGCAGTCAACTCAGCAATCCTAGTACAACAGAACCAACACTGCCCGGTCCTCTGCCATCTTCACAGTCTCTGCTATGCTCGAGTCCACTGTCAACTGGAGGGGCTCATCTTCCAACACTGTATCAGACAATGTTCTGCTGCTGTTCGTAAGATTTTCACTGGCTAATTCTTTTCCGAAGCAGACCATCAGGTCCTTCTTCCTAGTCTATCTTTGTCTGAAGGCTCAGCTAAAATCTGTCTGACATGGGTGACCCTGCTGGTACTTGAACACCAGTGGCGTAGCTTCCAGGAATCAGAGCAACATGCAAGTCCCTCTAGCACAACACCCTGAGAGGCACTGGAGGACCCATGAGTGCTACCTTACAAAATAGCTGTATAAGTCCAAGGGGTCAACAATTACCCTAAGGTAAAGATGAGAAGATAAGGGAGCAGGGAAACTAGAGGACTGGAAATGCCACAAGCAGAAAGAAAGCTAACCGATTGTGAAAAATGTAAGTGATGCCACTGAACAATAGGTGTAGAAATTATTAAACAGGAACTTAATTTTCTAGGTAAGCTTTCACAGGAAAGATGATAAAATATTATAAAACAAGACAAGCTGGGTCACTGTAACAGTGTGAGGGTCACAGACTTAAGGGGGAGCTATAACGCTCATCCCTGTGGTTGAGTTGATGTCTTCTAGTTCTCCAACACTACATTACCACCTCACCAGGTCCAGTTTTATTGTTTTTCTTATTGTCACTTGTGTTCTTCCAATAACTCTCCACTCTCCTTACTTACTTACAATTGAAAGAATGTTACTAATGGTTATTGTATGTCTCCCTAGTTTTCAGTGTTTACAGCCTAAGATGGAAAATGGGTAGAAAAAAGCTGAACAAAAAGTGGAGTGAGAGAGAAAGAGTTTCAACAGAAAAAGGGAAAATCTGATGTGTGGGGTGTCATCACTGCCAGTTTGAGACTTGGCAGGGAGACTCTCTGGCTTACTTGACCTTTGCCTGTCTGTTTCACTACCTGGAGAGAAGACAGCAGCAGAAGGGCAGACTTTAGAGTGTTACATTGTTTCATCAGTAGTTTGGGAAAGGATCAGAGATAGTCAAGATATGGAGAAATTTAGGAACTTAACTATTTCACAGCAGGTTTTTAAAAAGGTATTTTGAAATCCCAAATATTGGTCCTTCACCATCACTGAGCGACTGATTGAATGCCCCCCAATTCTTGACACAAAACACTGTTCTCTAATCTTCGGGATGTCGTTAAAAGTCTCACTGCCTTCCTCAGGAATCTTCTGAACCTCACAAACTCCTTCCAAGAAGATGAACACAAGAATTTATCTAAAACTTTGGGAACTAGGAAGCTGATGTATTTGTATACAGTAACAATAATAATCTTTCTTTGGATTCAAGACCCTGGAAGAGTGAATCTTATTTAGGTCGAACCCAATTCTGTCTCCTTGAATTTTTCTTCAGTTGGTTCTAGTTCTCATCTTACTCTGTGGCTGCCTTTCAAGTGCTGTTCAGTAAAATCTGTTAATCCTAGGTCCCTGTCTTTAATTTTAAGGAGTCTTTTAACCCTGACTCTCAGTTTCTTCATCTGCCAAATGGCAAATCCTGCTTTGCTTATCTCTTTGGGAAGAGATAACAGATAGTAACCATTTATAAAATATTCACTGTGTTCCAGAGACTGTGCTGAGAACTTTCAACACACCGAAATAGTAATACACCCAACCCTATGAGGCTGATGTTATTATGCTGAGGAGAAAGTTGAGGCTGAGAAGAATTAAAGACCCTGCCCAAAGGTCACATGGCTAGTATTAGAACAAGGGTTTGAACCTAAGTTTGTGTGGCAGCAAATTCCAAGTCTGAACCATTGTATTCTCCAGCTGGTACTTAAGGACGTATGCAGTAGATTTCAATTATTTATATATTCAGATGTTTTGATTTAGACAACTTTTCTTCAGGTGAAGCACTCTTGATTTTTTCAATCATTCTTTCATGTAATGTATTTCTCTGTTCAACGCCTTTAGGGTCATTGTCTACATGGATGAGCTTGTTTTCAACTTCCCTCTTTAGAATTCACTAACTAGCAGAGAAAGATGTGTCCTAAGAAGGCTAGAGGTGGAAAACTGTATTTCACAGTGCCTCTCCAGCTCCCAATATTTGCTATCAGTTTCTTTCTAATTCAGACAAGCTAAAGCTTGTTCCCGTTCTACCCCACAGGTTTCAGGAGTCAGACTTGCTAGAACTTGTGCCTGAGATGAATAATGCTTGTAGAACTGGAGCTTAAGAACTTTAGAAATGTTATATGAAGGACACTGAAATGGGCATGCTCACAGCGCCCCTCAGCCCTTCACTTGCAAGGAAAGCCAGCACAACCTAAATGTATTTTAGGACCTCTGGGGCCTGACAGGTTGCATAGTGGTTAAGTGCCACAGCTGCTAACATAAAAGTCGGCAGTTTGAATCTTCCAGGCACTCCTTGGAAACTCTATGGGTCGGTTCTACTGTGTCCTAGGAGTTGTAATTGACAGCAGTGGTTTCGAGGCCTGACAGAGAAGACTGTAGTGTTTAGAGGCCTGGAGGGCGGTGGTCTCCTTTATCTGCAAAGTTGAATTGTAAAATAACACTTCCAGCTGCTGAGGAGCTTGAATGGAGCTAGTATGACCCCTGGGAACCCTATCTATTCACGTAGGACTTATTCTCATGCTGGCTAACAGGCCCCTGAGCTGAATGTAATGATAAGATTAACAAAAGCAGCAAGACATTATTATTTTTACAGGTGTTAGTTTTTTTTCTAGTTCTAAATGAAGGCTACTGCTAATTTTATTTCATTTTACTACCCTGTTTTTAAATTTTGGGCCCAACTAAATGAAAAGATGGTGTCTATGTCATAGGAAAATGATCTTCTCTTTCTCAGTAATAATTGTGAGAAATAATTACGGGTAATAATAGCCACTCAATGTAGTTTTTGAAGCTCTGCTGCTTAGTGCTTAAGACCAAAAGGTCAGCGGTTTGGATTGACCAGCCACTCCTTGGAAACCCTATGTGGCAATTCCACTCTGTCCTATAGATTTGCTATGAGTTGAAATTTGACTCCACAGCAATGGGTTCTTTAGAAATACAGTTTTAAATTAAAATGTCATTCAGAACAGTTTGTTGTAGGCCACAGACATGACTGAGGGAACGGAAGAGTGAGAAACTAAAAATGATGAGTTTTGGTGAAGTAACTGGTTGAACTCTAGCGAAAGCGTGGTTCCCACAAGGTCTCTTTCAGAGGTGCCATCCCAAAGACTTTTCCTAAATTCTGCATCTAAAAATACCAGATCTAAAGTACAGCTAAAGTGTACTAGTCACTCATCATCACACAATTCAGCTTCATTTCCTTTATTCATGTTTCTATCAAATATCTCCCTTTTTATGTTTGCTTTGTTGTCTATCTCCTTTCCACTGGAATGCAAATTCTTGACCCTGTTTCATTAACCCCAACACCTAGAATATTGTACATAGCTGTTGTTGTTAGGTGTCACTGAGTCTATTTCAACTTATAGCAATGCCACATGGCAGAGCAAAATAGTCCCATAGGGTTTTCTAGGCTGTGATCTTTACAGGAGCAGAGCCACAGATCTTTCTCCTACAGAGCTGCAGGGTGGGTTTGAAGCACCAATCTTCTGGTTCCTAGGCAAGTATTTAACTGTTGCACTATCAGGATTTCTTCTGCACTTGGCAGGCACACAATATTTGTTGAACAACCAAACGAGTAAACGTATGTTTGAAAATAGAATTGTTAACCACTTTAGCCTAGCCCACTGGTTTATGTTCTTCTGGTTTCTTTGTTTTTCTATTGCTTAGACTGTCAGCCTTCATTGTACTTTTTCTCTGTCTCACCAGAGATTTATCTGTGGATGCAAGTTCAATTCTTTCTGACTATACCAGACTGTATTATAGTTGAGGACATTCATAGACACTAGCTATGAGGTGAATTATAACTAGTGTTTTGCTAATAAAGTCAGAAAGCTCACGGATTTGATTTTAAAGAAACAAATTAGAGTGAACTTAGCTGTTTCTAAAAAACCAGTGTGTCACTGACTTGCATTTTACTGAGTGAAAAAGAAAGGGGTGTGTTGGCAGGACATGCTTCTAATTTTTGCTACCTCAAAGTGAGTATGTTGAGGAAAAATATGACTGAGATCCATTACTGTAGAATTACTTGTTTGCTCCCCGGGCTAGGAGAACTGACATTGTGGTACAGCTTTTGTGTTGGCAGAAAGCAAGCCCAGTACTGACTCCACAGCAGGATTCCATGGGTCCCTGCAACAAGGTTTAGGTTGAAGCTTGTGGTTCAGGTCTGATGGAAGGGTGGAAAACTCAGTGCCACGAACCCTGCTGGTGCTCTGTAAACATGAGTTGGTCTTATCAGTAATGCTGGGCCTCCTACCAGTACTTGCGGGGTTCATTTTGCAACCCATATAGTGAGAGCAAGAATCTCTGCTGAAGCTGGTTGGGTGTGGCTCAGTCACAAAACTTGGGCTTATAACATGAGCCCAGGTTTCTAGAAAAATCAACGTACACCTTTGTGCCCTGAGAATCATCATGTTCTCACGTTTTGGCTTTGGCATAGTCATGAAATGTGTTTCATTTAAAGGAGAAATTTATAGAAGACTTGTTCACATAGAATAATTTTGATTTGTTATTTATAAATCCCTTTTTAATAGTAGATTTTTTTTTTTTTTTTTACATTGCAAAAGAACTTTATGATTAATGTAAGTTCTGGCTACAGTATCCAAACTATTACTACCCATTGTTATCGAGGCAATTTCCAACTCATAGTGAGCCTATAGTATAGAGTGGAACTGCCCCATAGTTTCTAAGGAGCACCTGATGGACACCAACTGACAACCTTTGGGTTGGTAGCCAGAGGAATTGATCACTGTGCCACGAGACTTTCTAAACTGTCACCAGGGACAACAAGCTTAAACAACGTTATAACAAAATGGCTTACCAGTGATAGCTAAAAACAATTCAGGAGTTGGTAGAGATGATTTGTTCTTGTGAAAAGACTTATTTCACAAATAATCCAAAATACCTACAGTATTGAAGGGCAATTACATAGCAAATGTATCTACATGCCCCAAATTAAGGACATTTAGGTTACTATCATGGGTTCAAAAATAGGCTTGAGAACATTTTGAGAGTTACACATTTTATTACAAATTTATTTTATTTCATATCCAATAAAAAAGCAAGTTTTGAATCTATTTACAAGTACTATACATTTACATATATTATATACAGTTAATGAATTTAAAGAAACTGGACAGAGAAATCCAATATATAAGGAAGAATATGCCACTGTATGTGGTTTTCTGTCATGGTCCTTAGTGTTATGGAATCTTTACTGCAGTAATAAATACAGTTCTATATTTACAAATCTTATAAAACATCTCATAAATGTATTTCATTTCAATTCCAAGTTAAAACATCTGGTGAAAATAAACATGCTTATATAAAAATAAATCTACCTAACAGGCTTTTGGTTCAGATGGACTGAAGCTAATGTAGAATAATAGAAGCTACAAAATAATTCTTCAACTCTTAATATTTAATAATTTTGCCTTTTGAAATACCTAACATATGTATTAAATATGGAATAAGCAGAGAAGTAATGTTTCTGACATCAAGTGGGTTGATCCAGAGAGAATACAGCTAAATAAACAGGATAATACGTTACTGAGTCGCTGCTGAGTCCAAAGTGGTGTCCTACATCATTGCTAGTGCTACTAGAAACATGCATGTAAGAAGTCAGCTCAGTAACTTCATACTGTTTCTGCATCTGATCACTAGCTTAAGATGCACATGAGTTTGAATCAAAACCTCCTGCAAAAAATGTGCACTCAACACAAACAAACAAAAATCTCAGGTTGCTTACCATTTTTTCCCTAGGCATGTCCATTGCCGGCAATGGACTTTTTCTCTGAGCTCTGGGCACCAAGGAGTTAAAATGAATTGGACAAGGCAAAACTCACCTGTGCATGATTGCTTCTATGATAATTGAAGAATTTAAGTTTATTTTCCTTTCAAAATATTCATGAGCAGGTTTATTCTATTAAGAGTGGAGTCATCTAGTACTGAGAAAGAAAACTACCTTTAAGGATGAGCTGAACGTGAATGAGTCAATAACGCCTTATATTAGCCATCCAGGGCACTGGTAACCTGAAAGGATCCTGTCACAGGAAAGGTAAGAACAAAAAACCCAAACCCACATCGAGTCAATCCAAATTCACAGTACCCTATAGAACGGAGTAGAACTGCCCCATAAGGTTTCCAAGGCTGTAAATCTTTATGGAAGCAGACTGCCACATCTTTCTCCCGGGCTCAGCTGGTGGGTTCAAACCAGACCTTTTGGTTAGCAACCGAGACTTACCCATTGTGCCGCCAGTGCTCACTAAGGAAGAGCAAGCCAAGCTGAGTGCCATCGAGTCGGATCCGACTCACGGCAAAGCAGGGCCAAAACCACTCCACCTGGTCATTAAAATGAGATCCTCTAGGCCACAACCTTTCCTTAGTAATGTAAGCCATCAAAAACCCTTATTTTCCAATTATCTGAAGGAGTTTGGGGAGTTTAAATACACACATTTTGCGAAGAAGTGCTTTTTTTCTTTTTTTTCCAAATCACTAGATTGATGAGTTTAAAGAAAATTCATTTAAAATCATGGGAATCTTTTTGGCAGAACATTTCAATCTGCTTTTTTGATCTGGGCTCACCTAAGTAGTGTGAATGATCTGTATCTTAACCAAGCGAGTTGTTTGAGCAGCATTTTGATTTGTTTTTCACTCTCAAGTATTCATGTTTTCAGCTTTTTCATGCTGAGACACTTTATTATTAAGTTTAAACCCAGTTCTTCCTAGCTACTGCTCCTGATGTACTTCATCTCACATTTTTGGGGTTTTCAACTTCTAGAAACTTTTCCTCTCTCATCCTAATTAGAGACATGGGACAAACGCCACAGATGAAAGATGACAGCTTTCAGTCATTGGATAAGCTGACGAAGACGAGGAGCCGGAAGGCAGGTCATAGGCTATGCTGGCGCTGGTGAAGGTTACCAAGGCTTGGGTTGAATCACAGGACTGCTTCTCAGCATCATCAGAGTTAACAGACATGAGGCTTGAGTGTTTCGATCTTGTCCAAGAGTGGGTTTGTTTTCCCAGGCTCGCCAGATCTTCCTTAAAATGTGGATTGAAGAGGATGTAGAGAAGGGGATTGAGACAAGCAGGAAGAGGGACAACCACCAGAAGGATAAACTTAATTACTTCAGGACTGATAAATGTGAGATTCAGTAAAGAGGAGAAGGACAAGAAGGCCACAGGGCAGTAAAGGATACAGTTGGTGAAGAGCAAGAGGGCAATGTGCTTCACCATCGAACAGTCCCAAATATTCTCCAGCTCTCCCTTTTCCAAACTGCAGTAGAGCTTTGTGTAGGCAACCGTCATCACAAGGAAGCAAAGGGAGTTGAGCAAGACCAGAGCGACCGTGTAGCCGGTGGTGCTGGGCTCCCCAGAGGGCAGGGGCAGGCAGAGCGGGGAGGCGCTGTACTCACTGCCGCCCAGCAGGGGCACGGAGGCCACAGTCAGGGCCAGCAGGACACAGAGCAGAATGATTCCTTTCAGACTGGAGGAGGTTTTTGTTTCAAATTTTACAGAACACTTCACTGAGAAGCCACGTTCCAGAGCTGCCAGAGTAAGCAGGAAAACAGACGACTCTGAAGCAAAGATGGACAGAAAACCAAGGAGCTGGCAACCGACTCCCTTTTCCCACCATGCACCATACTGTGCGAAGACGCCCAAAGTGAACGCATCCACACCAGCCAACACTGCGCTGGAGACCCCCGTGAGCATGTTCACCGCTGCTATCAAGCCAACCAGCAGCTTTACTGAGGAAATATACAGAGGGAATCTGAACACGGTCGACGTCACCAAGGCATTGCAAGCAAGTGCCAAAATCGCTATGGTCCACACTCCGATGCGGATCAGCCAGCTACCAAACAGGTATTCACAGGGTTTGAAGGGACCTGAAGGGTGAAGGAAGAAAAAGACTATCAAATCAGAGTTTATAATGTTTTCCAAATCACTTCTTTCTGTTTCTTATTTGGACATCAGGAGGTAAAGGGCCAGCGGTGGCCACTATGCTCACAGACACTTTGCCTTTCTCAAACTGCTGGTGTTTCCAGGTGGCACATTCTGCAAAACTGATGGGGGTACATACACCAGGGGGTCATGTTCCTAACGTTATACAGGGGCTGCCAGTTAAGTTCACAAGCTCATTCTAGAAAAAGTGCTCCATACCTCACTGCTGAGCATCACTAAGGTCACCTTCCAAGTACTCGCCTTGGGAAGCTATGCACAATGCCAGTGCCTAGTCTACCTTTCAAAGCAATTTTGGAACAGTTTTTCTGGAGTGGCCATCAGAGTTGTCATCATATTACCCTTGATGTCCTGAATGTTGTCAAAATGTCTTCCTTTCAATATTTCCTTCATTTTTGGGGAAAGAAAATAGCCACTGGGGGCCACATCAGGTGAGTATGGAGGGTATTCCAATATAACTATTTGTTTACTGGCTAAAAACTCCCTCACAGACAACTGTGCTATTAAGTTTGGGAACTTGCCACTGTGCCACTGTGTGCAATGTCTGTTCCTGAAAGAGTTCTAAATTGTTTTGAAGGGTGGACTGGGTGCTGGCATTGGTGCATAGCTTTGCAGGGGGAGTGCTTTGAAGGTGACCATAGTGATATCCAGCAATAAGGTATGGAGCACTCAGAACAATTAAGTTCATAGACTTAATTGTCAGGCCTTCTACACAGAGAAAGAGAAATAGGGGATGCAAATTGCTTGACTGAGGTCCCCATAATACAGTGTGGGGGCCAAGTAAAAATCCAGATCTCCTGAACTTCCCATTATACTTTTTAGAATGTGTCAAAAAAGTTCCATAGGCAGAGAAACAAAACTCCAGGGAAATGCTCCATAATATTAGAAAAGTATGGGTAGTTTGGAGGGGCATTTCATGAAAATCTCATCTTAGTTGTAGACATTTGATATTTGAGAAGAAGGAACAAACTAATTGTTGAAAATAAATATCAACTCTTTTCAAACCAAAAAAATAAAAACACCCATGCCTGTTGCCAAAGAGTCAGTTCCAGCTCACAGTGACCCCAGGAGTTCTAGAGTAGAACTGTTCTATAAGGTTTTCTTGGTTGTAATTTTTACAGAGGCAGATTGCCAAGCCTTTCTTCATAGTGTTGCTGGGTAGGTTTGAACCACGAACTTTTACATTAATTGTTAAGTGTCCTAGAGTCGGTTCTGACTCATAGCTATCCTACGTACAACCAAAAGAAACACTGCACAGTCCTGTGCCATCCTCAACAATTGCTGCATCTTTGAATCTATCATTATAGCCACTGTGTCAATCTGTCTTGTTGAGGGTCTGCTTCTTTTTTGCTGACCCTCTAGTTCACCAAGCATTATGTCCTCCAGCAACTGGTCCTTCCTGATAACGTGTCCAAAGTATGTGAGATTTTCTTGCCATCCTCACTTCCAAGGAGCACTCTGGCTGCCCTTCTTCCAAGACTGACTTGCGCATGATATATTCAATATTTTTTGCTAACACTGTAATTCAAAGTTATCAATTCTTTTTCAGTCTTCCTATTCATTGTTCAACTTTCCCATGCATATGAGGCAGTTGAAAAATATCGTGATTTGAGTCAGATGTACCTCAGACCACAAAATGATACCTTTGCTTTTGAGCACTTCAAAAAGATCTTTTGCCCAAGTGCCCTATGTCATTTGATTTTCTGACTGCTGCTTCTACGGTCTTGATTGTGCATCCAAGTAAAAAATCCTTGACAACTTCAATCTTTTCTCCCTTTATCACGATGTTGCTTATTGGTCCAGTGTCAGGATTTTTGCTTCTTGATGTTGAGGTGTAATCCATACTGAAGCCTGTGGTATTTGATCTTCGTTGGTAAGTGCTTCAAGTCCTCTTCATTTTCACCAACCCGAGGTGTGTCATTTGCATAACTCAGGTTCTTAATGAGTCTTTCTGCAATCTTTGTCATTGTTAGTAGATGATATGCAAACTGTGTATGTCATCCATGGACCGTCAGTCCTTTCAGTTGACCCATCTTGCTATTAGGAATGGGATAAACAAATTCAGTATCTTTAAAAAAAGATTGTGGTAAATATGTATGTAACAAAACATTTGCCAATTCAACAACCTTCACATACAAAGTTAGGTGACATTAATGACATTTATTATGTTCAATCTCAATGTCTTTAAAATCTGTACAAACTATTATTTGTTTTCACTAAATGAATATTTATATGCCAGCCAGAATATCTACATAGAAGACTTAAGTTACTTCCCAAGAACCAGTGATTATACAAAGTAAGACCATCACATATTATTTCAGGCTATATTGCAAATGACTTCATAAATATTGCATATATTTCTAAATAAACCAAATCAAATCCATTGCAGTTGAGTTGATTCTGACTCACAGAAACCCTACAGGAAAGAGCAGAATTGCCCTGCTGGGTTCCAACTGCCAACCTGCTGGTTAGGAGCTGAGCTCTCAAACACTATGACACTAGGGCTCCATGCTTGATTCTTTGGTTGCCATCAACCCAAATAAAAAATCTCTCATAAAAATTCTCTATGAGTGGAGAAGATTTTGAGGGAATAAACGTTTCTCTGTTACAGGTGCCCATGGGGTAGACAGTGATGATCCCCAAAGGTGGTCTAGACTTCGCTTTCTCAAGCATCACTGTAGTGTTCCCGATGGCGCTGGAAGTCATGGTGGGTACTGCAGCCATGGCAATTTGATGTCTTTCTTACCTGGGGAAGGTGAGCACTGCGCCGAATGAAGTGCTTTCAGGTCCTCTTCAAAGTCAAAGAGAAAGTCTTCAAGTTCACGCTCATCTGCAGGAATGATAAGTTCTGGAATGATTAGTTCTGTCTTACTTTTCTAAAAGACTAAATATTTGAGAGGAGAGGCCCGGATGGCCTCTGAGACATGAACTGTCACATAGGGAAGAGAAGGCCAGACATCCTACTTTTCCCTGAGCTCTCGGTTTCTTGAAAGTCTATTATGAAGTTGCCTTTGGATGTTTTATCACGTGACATTGTCTTCCAGAAGGACTGGGGGTGAGGGAGCTTAACCCAAGGCTCTGGGTTATCATCACTTCTAAGCTCTCTCATTCTGTTCTTGCTGCTCAGAGCTCACAGTGACCTTAAATGGAAATGACTTAAAGAGAGGCCAAAGGCTTCTCCATATAGTGAAGTAAATGCTGTATTCAATTTTCTGGCATTTTGATAATGAAATATTCTGGGGCGTGCTCTCTGAGCACAAGATGGAAAATCAAGTAAAGTGTAAGTTTCAGTCTTCCCTGGGAAATTCTGCATAACACAGGATAAATCAAGTACCTGCTTGGAGTTTGGGTTAGCAATCCATGATAGAGAAGTCTAATGATCTAACATACCTTCCCAAAGATTCTGATTTAATTGCTTTGATGTGGGGCTTGAGCATCAGTACTGTGTAAATACTTCCATGTGGTTCTAATATGTGGCCTGACGTTGAGGATCGTGGCTCTTAAATCTAAGGTCTGTGATGTTTCCTGATGTTCATTGTGTTTTTCTGAGGGAGGCCAAGAACAGTGTCTGGCATATAGCAGGCTCTCAAACTGTTTTTGAGTTTTCCTTTGTAGTGAACAAATGTCATAGAAGTGGTAGATGAAACAGGAAGTATAAAAATTAAAGCAAGAACAAGAGTAAAACACTTGCTGTAGCCTAAAAGAAAAAAAGACACAGGCCAAAATGGCAGCTCCTTAAACTGATAGGTGTGTAAGAGAAAACATTACCTGGTCTGTAGACAAACTGAATCATATTTGCTTGGGAATCAGCAAATCGTTACAGCCCAAAGGATGAAAAGCAAGTCTGTTTAGATCTTGTGGGAACTTGTAAAGTTGGCAGGTAAGGGAGGGGGTTCTGCCAGAGCACCTCCTCATTACTACAGGTGTGGTTTGAGGTGCATTGCTGTCTACTTAAGTAACGTCTTAGTTCAAGGAAAACCAGGTCCCTTGTAGACGTTGTCTCATTTTGCCTTCCTGACAGATGCCCCTCTAGGGGGTGAGGGGGAGAATGAGTCTGCATTAGCTGGATAAGAATTTGGATTCTTTTTTTTTAAATTTTTTATTTAATATAACTGAGTGAAAATGTACATTCCTGTATAAATTTACATACCCACCTATGTGCAGCTTCCACTGCTCTCCCTGCCCGGTGACAGCACACTATTCCTCTCTGCTCCATACATGTCTCGTTCTCCCAACAGTCTCTTTTTTCCTTCCTCTCCACCCACTCTCCTTCCTCCAGCCAGAGGTCAGCAGGATGATATCCTACAGATGCATAGAACCATAAAGTGCATCCAATATATGGTCACTGCATCGCCAAGTCCAATCCATTCCTGTCCGAAGCATGGACCTTCGTTATGATTTATGGTCAAGGGCAGCATCAGGGCGAGGGGCCATGCTCTCAGGGGAAACCACTGGACCATCAACTGAGGTCTTTTAGTAGGGATCTCAGGGTGCACCCCTTTTTATTCTTGTGTTGCCAGTGAGACTCAACTTAGTGAGCTCCATCGCGGCTATCACTGGTGGTGGCCGGGCACCATCCGGTTCTTCTGGTCCCAAGTCAATGTAGGCACCCACTGATGTGGGTCTCTTTGTCTTCTGGGTTGTCTTTCCCTCATGTCATTTTGGTCCTCGGTGAGCATCCATTCCTGCTGAGTTGGGACCATTTGCTGTGCCCTCGGATGGCAGCCTGGCAGCTTTTAAGACCCCAGACGCCACTCACCAACATGCGGTACAGAGAGCCCTCTTAGCAAAACTCTAGTTGTGCCAATTGGCCTCGCTTTCACCTAAGAGCATGGTCCCCCGCCCCCTGCCCCAGCTACTCTAGCCTTGCAATATTGGGTTAAGATGGAAGGAGTACTCATGTTATGTTTAAGTCCACTTAATATTGTTCTTGTTTCTAATGTGTGCTATCACCGATTTCACCCAACCAGATACCTAGCAACTATCTAATCTAAACCCTCCCCATCTCCCCTCCCTTGCAGCTGTCAAAGAGTCTTTTCTTCTATACACAAGTCTGTTTTTGAGATCTTATCGTAGAGGTCTCATACAATATTTGTCCTTCTGTCGCTGACTACTTTCACTCAACATAATGTCTTCCAGTTGAAACCAGGTCATGAGATGTTTCCTGAAGTCATCGTTGTTCTTTATCATTGCATAGTGCTCCATTGAGTATATATACCATAGTTTACCTATCCATTCTTCTGTTGTTGGGCATCTGGGTTGATTCCTTCTTTTTGCTACCGTGGACTGTGCTGCGATAAACATTCTGGTGCATGTGTCTGTTGGTGTGAAAGGCCTTGATTCTGTAGGATATATTCCAAGTAGTGGAATTACTGGGTCAAATGGTATATCGATGTCCATTTTTTTAAGGAAGTGCCAGATTGCTTTCTAAAGAGGCTGGACCATTTTGCAACCCCACCAACAGTGTAGGAGGGCTCCACTTTCTCCACAGCCTCTCCAGCATTTGTTGTTTTGTGTTTTTTGGATCATGGCCAACCTTGTTGGGGTGAGATGGTATCTCATTGTCGTCTTGATTTGAATTTAAGAATTTGGATTCTTAAGCCCCTTTGTCGAAACATGGACACATCTAAAATGCCTATGTCCTCCACTCTCCCAGGCCATACAAATGGGTTTTATCTTCTGTCAAAGAAGGTTCAGAAACATGTTTAGAAATGTCATCTATTGGGATGGGGCTCTTTTCTGGAAATACTGATGGCAGTATTAGTAATGGCCTCTGAGGACCATAGTGCTCACGGGAGTCAAAATCTAAATCTGTGTATTAAGAACTCGGGAAAGTTTTAGAAAGAATTGTGAGGGAGCTTTCACCTTCTCTACGGTTCTTTAAAAAAGTATGGTTAATTCTCAGCTTGCTGGGGTGGTTACACAGGACCTTGTCTAGAGTTCAGATGATCTGTTTGATGACTTTTCAAGATATCTCCAGTCACAATTCCATTACTGTGACACTGGGTGTCTTACCTTGAACATGAAATAGTCCAGCATCTTTCTTATGAAGGTCATCGACAGTGCTGTTGTCACCTTTATTCCATTGATTAGACATCTTATAGACATTCTCACATACTCCAAATGCGCAGCACTGGTAAGCATAAGGCAGTTCTATAACCCTTTACATAAACAAAAACAAAATAAAAAAAATACACTTGAGGAAATGGATCATTCAACACAGAGTTCATCTTCTTTCATCCAGCAATTCTATCTTTGGATTTTAGCCTAAATAAATAACCAAACATAAGCTAGGTGCCTAAAGATGTTCATTACTGTGATATTTGTAATAACAATGGAGGTATTAAAAATACTTGTTATGAAATGTTGATGGGTATAATGTATTATTTTCTGTTTTTGTGTGTATTTGAGAACATCCATATTAAAAAGGTTAAGAAATGATTGCTAGGAAAATTGTAGCAACATAGAAAGTGCTTATGATATAACTTCAAGTATATACACGCTGTACACACTGTGTGATTCTAATAAAAATACACTGGAAACAAAGTCTGGAAAGAAATAGCATAAAAAATTGTTCTGGGAGAATTTTCAGACATTTTTTTCTCTTTTCTACTTTCCAAAATCTCTTTTAAGGTTATATTATCTTTATGGTTTTGCCTATGGAAGCAGCAGTCAAGAAATTAAAGGACATATTGCACTGGGAAAATCTGCTGCAAAGGACCTGTTTCAAGTTGTTAAAAGCAAAGGTATCACTTTGAAAAGTAAGGTGTGCTTGATTCCAAGCATGGTGTCTTCAACCACCTCGTATGTTTGTGAAAGCCGGACAATGAGTAAAGATCATGGAATTGATGCCACTAAATTATGGTGGTGAAGAATATTGACTACACTGTGGCTTGCCAGAGGAACCAACCAATCCACATGAGAATAAGCACAGCCAGAATGCTGCTTATAAGCCAGAATTGTGAGACGTCGTCTCACATATTTTGAATATGTTATCAGGAGGGACCAGTTGGTGCAGAAGGACATCATGCTTGGTAAAGTGGAGGGTCACTGGAAAAAGAGGATGATCCTTAAGGAGTCAGATGGACACAGTGGCTGCCACAGTGGACCCAAGCCTAACAGCTGTGAGGATGCTAGAGAACTGGGCAGTATTTTGTTCTGTTGTATGTAGATAGGGTTGCTAGGGTTCAAAAGTGACTTGATGACACCAGCAGCAACATGATTTTTTTTTAAACAATTTTTCAAGGGACTTCTTTATTGATAAGCATAACAGATTTTAAAGAGCATTACTTCCTGTAACAATATGAATTTAGTACATCTTATTAGAACATACACACATGCTAGATGAATTAGAAATTGTAAACAGGAGTACAATAATATTATAATGTTATTTGATTACATGCTCTAGTTTGTATTCTATGGATCAATGGTTTTCAAACTCTTTTCCATGAACTCTGTGATTCTGGGAAGCATCTTTGAGAAAGAAAGGAAATGTGGTCAGGAAGACACATTCTGTCACTTCAGGGCTTGTCCTAACAATGCCCCAGGGGTGGAGGACTTGAAGACATGAAATGTGATTGAAAAAGTTCCATGACCTCATAAATTTAGAAAACCACCCTAACACATCTATTATTTCACATGACCACAAATGTATCTTATTAGTTTTAATGACAAACTCACTTGAGTTCTGGAAAGTTTTCAGATGATATCAAGCTCTGTAAGGCATGATTTCCTGTTAATTTTAAGTGAGTTAAACCATGTAACCCAGTTACAGGAAAAGATGACAGGCAATTGGCCGATAGGTCCCTGCAAAACATCAAACGACAAGTGGCTTTTAGTTTGTGTTAGCATAAAACATTTATGTTAAAAAAAGCAACCTAAAGATGATTCAACTGCTCAATAAAAACTTCTAAGCAGGGTCCTTACTCTTAATGGTAAAAGTGGGCATTTTGGTTTCAGCCCCTGATAAATTTTCTGTTAACAATCAGCACTGTGGGGTTGGAGGATGCTGTCACTGGATCCAAATTGTAATTTTTATATTCTACTTCATTTTGCTGGTTGGGGACATCTAAAGTCAGGTGGAAGTAGCTAATTATATTTAATTTGAAAAGATAGGAGTAAAGAGAAAAGAGGCAGAACATTTATTCCCTTCTTTTTTTTTTAACTTCATCTGACCAATCCCTTTTTTTTCTGCATTAGATGAGGGAGATGGAGAGAAAGGACGAAGAGATAGGAAGAGGAAAGCAAAAATAAAAAGGAAGAGGATGGTTTTCTATCAGTTAAGATGGTAGAGAATAAAATGCAAGACCTCCAGAACTGAGCTGCCATCTCACTCATCTGCTCTGCCTGATTACTCAGCAGAACTGGAAACGCTCACCGTGCTGGTCAGAACCAGCTCTTACCGAGAACAGTGACCTACGTCTGGGTTCCTGTGGCCGTGGAGGGCCAGAGGAGCTCCTCCTTGGCTCTCAAGGGAGCTTCACTGGGGCCTACAGAAGGTCCAGAAATCTGTGCATTTGCAGGCTTTTTCAGCCAAACCAATGTTTTAATTAATTAGAGGCTCCCCAGTTATTAAAAGTCATGCCACAAACAAGTAATAAAGTACTCACAGTTTTATTAGAGATGGCAAAGTAGAAAATGCATTGGAATGAATAATGGCAATTTTGTTCCAAGCTAAATTTCTATTAAAAACAAACAAAAAAGGCAAATGAGAGGGTTACTTATAAAGAGAAAAACAGATTAAGTGTTATCACTTGCATTCATTTTTTTGCCAAAATGTAATTTCTATTCAGAACAGGAGTAATTAACTCATCAAATAAATCACTCTTCAGACAAAGATATTGATGGCATAAAATAACTAAGGAGAAAACTTGAAAAGCAATTAAGGGGTAAAAATCACTTTTCAGGTGGCTGTTTCAGCTTTTTTTTCTTGCAAAAGGTTGACTTTTAACATGGTTATAAAATTTTATTACCACATTTCTAAGATAAGTAGGGGGTAGCAGAGTGGGAAAAGGCTGGAAATTCTGAAGCTCTACTTCTGACACGCAAGTTAAGTTTTAAATCATAAAATGTCCCTGGATGGCCAATGAAACTCATCAAGAATTTGTGTGTATTATGCAGAGATGTCAGTCCTTGAGATGAACACAAGATGCTTTGAGGACACTTCCCAGTAAAGAAGACCAACACATAAATTCTTAATGAATAAAGAGGGACTAATGTGGTAGAAACAAAATCACTTGATAGCAAAGAAAAACTATAGTTTATGAGGAAGGAAAATTCACTCACCCTTCTCCCTGCAAACATAATGAAATACAGATAATTTTGCAGGAATAAAAACTTACTTAGCAAAAAATAAGAACTTCAACATTTTAATAAAGAAACTATGAATTTATTATTTGTATTTTGAAAATGCCTAGCAGACAGGTGGGGCAAATGGTTAATGTGCTTTGCTGCGAACCAAAAGGTCAAGGCTCCAATCCCACCCAGAGGTGATGTGGAAGAAAAGCCTGGCAATTTGCTTCCAAAAAATATCAACCACTGAAAACCTGTGAAGCACAGTCCTACTCTGACACACGTGGGGTCACCATGAGTCAGTATTAACTGGAAAGCAACTGTCTTAATACACAGACATTTGAGTAAATTCCAAGTGATCACAGTCAAATTTTCTCAAGTGCAGATTAATGGTTTCTGATACTGGGACACTGAGTTATCTTGGGTACACGGCATTCAGGTAACGGTCACATTCTCATTGGAAAGGTCCCTAAAAGAAAACAAACTGGAAGCCTTTTCATTTCGCCTCTTTCACTGATCCCAGAAAGGAAGGACATTCCAGCTAACAAGGGGAGAAAAAGGTGTGGAAGGGGCTGGAAAGCTAGAAATGGGGATGGAGATTTGGGTAACAGAGTGAGGGAACTGCTTTTCAGCTACTCATCAAATATGCATCCGCTGAAATGAGCAAGTAATATTGGCAGCCAAAAACTCTTCTGGTGGCTTCAAGTAAAACACGGGTGCCCTGGCGAGCTTCACAGAGCAGACTATTTGGTATGTAGGCCAAATCCTGACATAGGGCTTTATAGCAATTTGACTGGGTTTTAAGTAAATACATGAGAATTTATATATTCAAAGGTCTGTAATTCCTTTCTAATTTATGAACCCATGGGCTGAAATCCTCTCAGCAGCCGGCCTCATTCCCAGGGGCCGATCTGCTGGCTGCATTGGCTGCTTTCAACCAGATTCCCAGTGGAAGCCCCTTGATGGCAGGTCGGGGCACTTGTGGTCTGTCCCTGCCTTTCCGAAACCTTGGCTCTAGCAGCAGCTGTCTTTGCCTCTGTGCCTCAGGTCTCCCTGGGTTCCCCAAATGCCATTTCCTCCCTGGGTCTCCTCAGCCTCAAACTTGGTGAGGTTGCTGGTTTCTGCACACTCATCCCTTGCTTGCTCCCTACCAACCCCACTGTGTCCCTTCATTTCAACTATCGGGGTGACTTACATTTCCTGTGAGGACCCTCACTGATATACCCTAAGAAATGATATACTTACTCTGATAATAATAATAACAGTGGTGCATACTTACTATAGAAACCTTGGTGGCATATTGGTCAGGAGCTACCGCTGCCAACCAGAATGTTGGCTGTGCACATCTGCCAGGGGCTCCTTTGAAACTCTATAGGGCAGTCCTACTCTGTCCTATAGGGCCACTATGCTTTGGCATCGGCTCGAACAGCACTGCGTTTTTTGTTTGGGTTATAGTTACTATGTGCCAAGCACACTTAAGAGTTTTTTGCATGTATTATCTCAAAGCTGTCCATGCAACTCTAAACCCACTGCTATCAAGTCTACTCAGACTTACCGTGACCCTGAAGGATAGAGTCGAACTGCCTGAGTAGGGTTTTCAGACTAGAAATCTTTACTGAAGCAGACTGTCATGTCTTTCTCCCTTGGAGAGGCTGGCAGGTTGGAGGCAACAACTTTTTGATTGGTAGTTAAGTGCTTAACTGCACCATCAGGGCTGCAAGAGGTAGGCGTTATCATTGGCTCCATTTTAAAGCAGATAAAGCCTAGACGCTGTATGTTAAGTACCTTGCTCGAAGTCTCCCAGTAACCTCAGGTGCTGAGATTCAAACCTAGGCTGACTGATTTCAGAGTCCTTGACCTTGTGCTCGGAACATGTTTGGGATTTTTAAGTAATTAATAAGAGAGACCCTGAGGATTGAAAAGGTAGGTGGGGCGTGGTCTACCTATTAACAGTGCTGACAGGTTCAACAGCAAAGCATTTTAAGAGCATATCAGATGCTTCCACTTTTGGCTATTGTGACCACAGCTTCTATGAACAATGGGAGAAGTATTTGTGTTTCAGTTTTCAGTTCTTTCGGATATATAACTAGGAGTGAAATTGCTTTTTAAGCATTTTGAGAAATATGCTGGAAAACTCTGCTTAACAAGAAAAGCAATGCAGGGAGTAAGAACAATATGATCATCCCACGTTGGTATATAAAATGATCCTGCCAATTCTAGATGGAGACAGAACACATTGCAAAGGTGATTCAAGAGCTTGGCCTCTTACCTCTCTAATAAAGTTTCCTATTTGCTAAATGGTAGAAAGCATAACTGCAAGTTTAGTGCTGTTGCACCAGGTGCTGTAGAGTAGGTTGTGATGTAGAATGACCCTGTGGACAGTGGAGTGACAGTGCCCAGTCCTGTGCCGTCTGCACAGCTGTTGCTTTGTCAGCCTACTGTTGCCGCCACCACGGACAAAATCTATCTCACTGAGACTCTCCCTCTTTTTCATTAATCTCCTATTTTACCAACCATGATGTTCTCTAGTGACTTGTTCCTCCAGATAACATGTGCAAAAGACTTCTTTAAAGTGTTAAAAAGCAAAGATGTCACTTTGAGGACTAGAGTGTGCCTGACCCAAACTGTGCTATTTTCAATCTATATGCATGTGAAAGCTGTGCAACAAATAGGGAAGACCAAAGAAGAATCTACACTTCTGAGTTAGGGTATTGGTGAAGAATGTTGGATATGCCATGGACTGCCAGAAGAATGAACAGATCTGTCCTGGAAAAAGTAGAATGCTCCTTAAAAGCAAGGATGTAGGACTTTGTCTCACATGGTGTACACATGTTATCATGACTAAGGGGAATGTTTTAAGACTCTCTCCCTTTAGGATGATGTTATGGCAGTTGACCTAGATGTGCCCCGAAACCACAGTCCCCAGTGGTACTCTTCTATTGGAAATGTTGGGTTATATTTAGTACACCTCTTAGTGTTTGGTGTGGTCCAGCTGTGCTGACCTCCCTTCTACTCCATGCTGTCATTCCCTCTGCCTAACCCAATTCCTATCTACTACTCAGTGAATACACCTTTCCCTCCCTCTTTACCATTGGAACCATCAAAGACTGTTTTCTTCTGTGTTTAAACTTTCCTTGAGTCCTCATAATGGTGTCTTATTCAATGTTTGTCCTTTTGCAACTACTTTCACTCAGCATAATGTCTTCCAGATGATTCTACATAATGAGATGTTCCCTGAGACCACTCTTGTTCTTTATCATTGCATAGTATTCCATTGTATGACTATACCATAGTTTGTTTATCCATTTATCTGTGGATGGGCACCTAGGTTGATTCCATCTTCATGCTGTTGTGGATAGTGCCGCACCAAACACTGATGTACATATATCTATTTATGTGACAGCCCTTATTTCTCTAGTGTATATTACAAAAAGTGGGGCTGCTGGATCATATGGTATTTCTATTTATAGTTTTCAAAATAACGGGCCAAATCAATTTCTGAAATGGTTGCACTATTTTACATTCCCATCAGCAGTGGAGAAGTGTTCTGGTTTGTCCACGGCCTCTCCAATATTTATTATTTTGTGTTTTTAATGCCAGCCTTGTAGGAGTGAGGTGGTATCTCCTTGTAATTTTGTCTTCAGTTTTTCCAGTGGCTAATGATGATGACTATTTCCTCATATATCTGCTAGCAACCTGGATGTTTTCCACGGTGAAGTGTTCTTTCATATCCTTTGCCCATTTGTTGACTGGGTTATTGGTCTTTTTCTTGTTGAAGTTTTACAGTACCTGATAGATTATGGACATCAGATGCTGATAGGATTTGCAGTAGTCCAGAATTTCTTCCTAGTCTGTAGGACGTCTTTTTACTCTTTTGGCAAAGTCTTTGGATGAGCATGAGTGTTTGATTTTTAGGAGTTCCCAGTTATCTATTTTCTCTCCTGGTGTTTGTACTTTGTTAGTAATGTTTTGTAGTCTGTTTATTATGTGTATTAGGGCTCCCAGTGTTGTTGCTATATTTTTTCCATGAGCTTTATCATTCCAGATTTTATATTTAGGTCTTTGTTCCATTTTGAGTTAGTTTTTGTGCATGGTGTGAGATATGGGCCATGTTTCATTTTTTTTTGCAAGTAGATGTCCAGTTATGCCAATCCTACTTGTTAAAGAGGCTGTCTTTTCTCCAGCTTACAGACTTTGGGCCTTTGTCAAATATCAGCTACTCATAGGCAAATGATATATCTGGACTCTCACTTCTGTTTCATTGGCCTATGTATCTGTTTTTACACCAGTACCAGGCTGTTTTGACTACTGTGGCAGTGTAACAGATTCTAAAGTCACTTAGTGTGAGGCCTCCAACTTTGTTCTTCTTCAGTAATGCTTTACTTATCTGTGGCTTCATTCCTTTCCATATGAAGCTGGTGATTTGTTTCTTCATCTCATTAAAAAATGTCACTGGAATTTGTATTGGGATTACACTGTATCTATAGATCACTCTGGATAGAACAGACAGTTTTACGATGTTGAGTCTTCCTATCCATGAACCAGGTAGGTCTCTGCATTTATGTGGGTCTCTTTTGGTTTCTTGCATAAAGTCTTATAGTTTTCTTTGTATAGGTTTTTATGTCTTTGGTTAAATTTATTTGTAAGTATTTTACTTTCTTGGGGGCTATAGTAAATGGTATTGCTTCAGTGATTTCTTCTTTGATGGTCTCTTTGTAGATGTAAGGGAATCCAACTGATTCATGCATTTCCCGTATAGCCTGATACTTCGTTGAACTCTTCTGTCAGTTCGAGTAATTCTTTTTGTGGCTCCCCTAAAGTTTTCTGTGTATAAGATGCTATCATCCACAAATAGAGATATTTTTACTTCTTCCTTACCAATTTAGAGGCCTTTGATTTCTTTTTCTTGCCTGATTGCTCTGGCCAGAATGTCCAGCACAATGTTGAATAAAAGTGGTGACAATGAGCATCCTTGTCTGGTTCCCATTCTCAAAGGAGACACTTTCAGACTGTCTCTATTTATGATGATGTTGTCTGCTGGCTTTGTGTAAATGCCCATTATTATGCCGAGGAATTTCCTTTCTGTTCCATTGTTGCTGAGTTTTTTTCTTTTTAAAATTTTTAAAAACATGAATGGGTGTTAGACTTTGTCAAATGCCTCTTCTGCATCAATTGATAAAATCAAGTGTTCTTGTCTTTTATTTATGTGGCTGATGACACTGATTATTTTCCTAATGTAGAACCACCCCTGCATCCCCATCCCTGGCATAAATCCAACCTGGTGAATTATTTGTTTTGATATGTTGTTGGATTCTATTGGCTAATATTTAACTGAGGATTTTTGCATCTATGTTCATGAGAGATATTTGTATTTTTCCCTCTTTTTTTGTGCCATCTCTACCTGGTTTTGGTATTAGGGTTATGCTGGCTCCACAGAATGAATTTAGGAGTATTCCAACCTTTTCTTTGCTCTGAAATACCTTTAGTAATAGTACTGTTAGCTCTTTTCTAAATATTTGGTAGAATTCTGCAGTGAAGCTGTTAGGGCTGTGGCTTCTGGGGGCTGGGAGTTTTTTAATTACCTTTTTAATCTCTTCTTTTGTGTTGGTCTACTTCTGTTTGTGTCAGTTTAGGTAGGTAGTATGTTTCTAGGAATTTGCCAATTTCCCCTAGGTTTTCAAATTTATTACAGTTTTTCACAGAATTCTGTTATGGTTCTTTTAACCTCGTCTGAGTCTAATATGATATCACCCATCTCACTTCTTCTTTCAGTTATTGGCTTCCTCTCCTGTTTTTCTTTTATCAGTTTGACCAAAGGTTTACCTTGAAACACTCTTTTCAACAATAAATGTGATGTTCCTTTAAATCTGTCATCCCCAGAATAACAGCACAGATGATTGTCTGATTCAAAGTGGCCACTACCAGTCCATGTCAGCTCAACTAGTTCCTAGGATATGTATCTTCAAGTGCTCCATTTCATTTTTGAAAACATCCAGTATTCCTAGAGTCATACTTTATACATTCCATGTTCCCATTATGAATAGACTTTTGCATGTATTATTTCTCATTTTGAGTTATGCAACATCAGCAGATGAATATCCTGAAAGCTTGATTGCACGTACATCATTAAGGTCAACTCAGCTGTGAGGAGGTCACTCTTTCCCAGTTGTATTTTATGTCTTCCAGCCTGAGGGGCTCATTTTCTGGCACTGCCTCAGTGTCCAGTTGCTGTTCATAAGGTTTCACTGGCTAGCTTTTTTTTTTTTTCATAGAGGTTGATTACGAGGTCCTTCTTCATAGCCTATCTTACATTAAAAGTGCCACTGAAACCTATCTACCATGAGTGAACCCTGTGGTGTTTGAAAAATAGTACTGGCTTAGCTTCAAACATTATAGCAACCTGCACACCACTTCAGTATTGCAAACTGATAGACAAATGGTGGAGATGCACTACTTTGAAATTTTTCCTGGAAATTATCAAGAGTAAAATACTTGCCTTCTGTAACAAATACACACATGAAAATTCCAACAACAAGAGCATTCAGCGAAAAGAAAATGCTAGTGGAAGGCCCAAAAGACATAGAAAGTGCTGAGCATTGGCGAAGGTGCTGGAGGTGGTACTCACAGAGCTCTGAGGCTAAACAATTGCTGGAAAGTGTCAACTTTAATTTCACAGATTTCATTATGTCGGAGGTCACTGAAATGAGAAAGTTCCAAAAATTCATTTCAAAGTTATTGGTTTCAAGAATTACAGTTTTCAGAAAACTTTTAAAGATGGACTCTCTACCCTTAATCAGGTGTGACTAGGAACTGTGACCACTTCTAAAATTTTTGTTTTCTTTTAAAAAGAACATTACAATTTATACAGTAAGTATTGCTTCTCTTTAAAGCAATTTTGTCAGTTGGGAGGATATAAAACCATATCCAAACATGTCACCATCATTCAAAACACTTTGAGGACTCCTTCCCTAGCTCTGCCTCTAAGCCTTTCTATTCTCACAGGGTCTCTAGGAGTATCAATTTGTCTTTTGCTTAATGGCCCAAAGGCACTCAGAGAAAATCAAGCGTGAAAGAATAGATGATTAATATTGCTTTGATCAAAATCCAAGAAGGACTATAATGCAAGGAGGTTGATACTTTGCAGGAGAACCAATTTTAGGAGAGGGATTCCAAAATGTCTTGTGCATTATAGCATCTTAAAGACAAAGATGGCGCCTCCTCTAAGGATGACTATTATGAAACAAACATAGTAACAAACTAAAGTGCCTCCCCCCATATTAAAAAATAAATCACTAATTGGATAAGTTCAGTTGTTTACCTAAAGGAAGAAGAATTCCCAAACCCACATAAACATGATTGAGTATTAAGCCAGTTGGTGGTGAGGGGCGAAGGGAGCAAATACATAATAAATACTTTACTTCTATAATACTGGAATGCATGATAAAATATTATCTACATTTCCCAATTTTACAGCCACCCTACATAGTCACAACTTGTGTGTATAAGAAGGGAAAGCATGAAACGTCTCCCCAGTGAACCACAAGAAACCAACGGCACTTGTAAGATGTGAGTTCTGGCTCTTGATCTTACTAGGTGACTTAGAGAGCCTATACACTTACATTTTCTGAAGTTTTTGGCAGTCTGAAAAGCTAGGTAAATCTTCTAGCCGGTTGTAAGACAGATCTCTGAAAAACAGGAGGGGCAACCAGGGAAAATCTGTTATGTATTAATCATAAGGAAACATGCTTTGCTTCTTTTCCCTTTGAGATGACAGACTGCCCAAAGGCAGGCTCTAAATGTTTCCTCAGCAGTGACAGGGAGCAGGTAGTCACAGGCATTATTGGATTAAGCAGTAGATGCACATGTTTACTGAAATGTAACTATTAGACTTCTTTAATTGACTTAAATAATTTACTTAATGAATTTATTTACATATGTTAGTGATGATCTTCAGTGTTCTAGCTATTATCTTACTGAAACTAGTACAAATTCAATAAAATAATGGTGCCTCTGTCTCTGAGGGCTGCCACATCTCTAAGGCTAAGAGAAATCATCTTTTCTAATCAACTAAAAAGAACCCAATGACAACTCAAAACATAGCACAAACTTTGAAATCAATCACAGCAAGGGGGAAAAAAAATCTAAGAAAGGCTTCAGCCAAAACTCAACAAATTACAGAATAACAAAAACATCTGGACATATTTATAGTATAATATGACTAATCTAAAACAAGCCATGGTAATTTGCAGAAAGCTTAAAAAAAAAGCTGGTAGATAAAGTAAGACAGATATATATATATATATATGTAAGTTTTGTCTTATGTTTCAAAAGTTATCAACTAATCAGCTAACACATTTTCATGCCTGATTCTAATTCTTAAAACCAGATCACCATGATGCAACTGAAAAATTCACATTGTTTTCTAAGAGACTTTTAAATGGTTATATTCTTGTAATTGGTCTCTTTATCCTATACTTACTGAATACACAGAATTTATATAGGAATAGACTTTATTCGCTACATATAAATGGTTCAAATAAAGCTGTTCGCACACATAAACTGGTAGTTTATACTAGAGGGTTTAAAGACCAAAAGTAAAACAAAATAACAAAATTATACTTGCATGGAGACATACATGTACTGTTGAAAAGTAGCATATAACAAAACGGACATTATCAAAGTTGGTAATAATTTGGCTCACTCATCTCAACAGGCTACAAAGGGACAAATTATTCTATGTATACCTCTTAACAGAGATCACATAAAACCTTCTAGTAAAGACAGTGCGCTGTCTTCTACCTGAAGATTACACTGAACCATTGCCTTCCAGGTGATTCTGACTCATAGTGACCCCACAGGACAGGCTAGAACTTCCCCATAGGGTTTCCAAGGCCGTGAATCTTTACAGGAGTAGACTGCCACATCTTTCTCCTGCAAAGTAGTTTGTAGATTCAAACCACTGACCTTTCGGTTGGCAACTAAGCACTGAACCAGAGCTCCTCATCCTAGCTAACACTCATCAAGTAATTCCTATGTAAAGGCACCGTGTTTACAGCTTCACTTAGATTATCTCATTTGATCCTTCTGGTCACACTGTGAGGGAATCACTAGGATTATCCCCACTGTCGTGACTAAGATCACCAGCTAGTTAAGTGGCAAAAGCCATACACAGCCTGTGTTGTGGATCAACTAATTCCACAGGGAAGAAGCAATATGGGTGCAAAACTACTTATGTATAGTGACAATCTGTTCATGCCACAAGTACTCAGAGGATGAACAAGCCAAAGCAGGGGGCTTCTCAGACCCACACGTCCAGGAGAACATTAAGCAGACTGCAGCAGAAGTCAGGAGCCTGGGTTCCAGTCTCAACTTCAATTAATTCTACTTAGCGGATACACTGGCTAAAGCATGGGTGTCTTTCTCAGTTCTCTACAAAACTGAGGGTATTAATACCTGCTTTGTGGATCTTGTAGGGTTGTTGTAATGGCCAAATGAAGTGCTTCAAAAAATGGCAAAATACTGCCACCAATGTATTGTGTTATGTCAGAGCTTCAAGTTCTAACTTGAGAAAAGAATAACTTGAGGAAAGAATAATGAGGGGAAGAAAAGGAGAAAGACAAATGACAAGCATTAACATTGACTGAGAGGAGCCCCGGGTGGGTGCTGTTCCAAGTGTCTGACATGTAGTCACTCATTTAGTCCTCACGATAATCCTTCAAGGGAAGTGGCCATGTCTCTATTCTATAGATGCAGAAACTGAAGCCCAGAAGGAATAAATAACTTGTTCAAGATATTGTACCATTATATGGTAGAACTAGAGTTTGAATACAGAAGATAAGCTCCAGAACCTTTGCTGTGGACTACTTCGCTAGTCTGTCTCCACTTAGACAGTTCTAGACCCAGGTGGTTTACTGTTCACTGTGTGATTGATGGATAAAAACACTGTTTAAATCCTGATTCTTCACTTACTAGTTTAGTATGTATAATCCTGGTCATGCTACTGAGTCAGTTTCCTCAAGACACAGGGATACTGCTATCTGTTCTAGGTGTGCTGGGCAGTCCAAGGGGGCCCTCAAGATTTCCATCACCCGGTATACACACGTGTCTTATTCAGTGACATTGCCCGTACTCGGACTCTACCACTTTCTGACAGTATAACTTTGATGTTTTTAACTTTCCTAATCCTCATGAGTACCTCTACTTCATGGGGTATCGTGTGGTGGAGAAGAGGAGACTTGTTCTACATGTCCCCTCCAGTCAGACAGGAATGACTGACTCCAAAGCTATCAGGCAGCGATGCCAAGGCTATCCGTGAGGTGATACTTCCTGTACCCTCACCTCACTGAGCTCCTGGACTCTGAAATGATCTGGAGGGCTAGCGATGAAGGCAGAATGACCATGGTCAACAGTCCCATTCTTCCATGCAATATCTGTAGCGTTGCTATTAGCTAGTGCCTATAGTAGAAGCATAGGCATTCAAATGCCACCGACCTCTACTGTATGAGAGCAGAGTCATGCTAAGATACTTTTTATTGCTGCTGTTAGCTGCCACTGAGGCTGCCCCAATTACTGGCAACCCCATATACAAGAGAATGAAACAGTCCTGCACCATCCTCATGCCGGATGCACATTGGACTGTTGTGACCCCTGGAGTTTTCATTGGCTGATTTTTGTAAGTAGATCGCCAGGTCTTCCTTCCTGGTCTATTTTAGTCTGGAACCTGTTCAGCATCGTAGCAACTCACAAGCCTGTACTGACAGATGGATTGTGGCTGTGCATGATATGAATATGGCCGGGAATTGGCCCTGGCTGTCCCATATGGAAGGTGAAAATTCCACCACTGAACTACCATTGCCCTTTATGGAAACACACTGTTGTCATTGTAGGTGCTGCTGAGTCACATACAACTCATAGTGACGTTATGTATAACAGAATGAAGCACTGCCCATTCCTGTGCCACGCCCACAATCATTCTTATGCTTAAGCCCCTCATTGTAGGCTCTGTGTCAATCCATCTTGTTGAGGGTCTTCATCTTTTTCGTTGACCCTCCACTCTACCAAGCATGACGACCTTGTCCAGGGACCAATCCCTCCTGGCAAGACACTAGAGGGTGCTAAGTGGAAAGTCAGTGCAAGGCTCGTCTGATCCCCATGAACTACATTTTAGAAAACACAGGAAAGGCACAGAAAAAAGCCGAAAGCAATAAGAATAACATACATATAGAAGCTGTTTAACCATTAAATGAAACCATAGAGCCCAGCACCCACAATTATACTGGAAGAATATTTGGCCCTCTTTATCAAAGTTTGTATGGGCTCGATAACTTAATCTTTCATTTTGGCATCCATATTGGTTGTTGACACAGTATGTTATTTTGTTCTGTTATGCAAAGTCTTTAGAGGGGGAAATGAAGTGATTTTGGCTTGCTCTTGTCCATTTTATGAAAGGAGACGTGCCAATTAAAACACTAATGGGAGATTGTTTGGGACTTGGAAACAAAGAGCTTCCATCCTAGGTTACCATGATCATGTCAGACAGCTACTTCCCTGGCCCCAAGGGGAAAAGGAGGCCTGACCTCCTGGAGACCTGTAAGGAAAGAATTTTCTGTCTTTCTAGACATCACCAAAATAAAGCCTGCCATTTCCCTCCTCAGTGGAAGTTGCTTGTTTACACAACATTATTGCCTCACTGATACACACAGCACTTGGAGATTAGGTAACTGATCACAGACAGTCTGGGGAAGAGATGAGATCTGTGCTCCAGTTAAAGTTCTGTGAAAACACAAAACAGACATGAGTTTTTAAAATTCAGGTATCACATAGTGACATATTTTGATTCACTGACATTAAGACTAGGCAGGCTCTAAGGGTAGCATAGATTCTGGGCAAAGTCAAGAGGAAACTCGAGCACTTACAAACTTTCCAGGTTGGCAGTTCCTGTTAGATCAGGAAATTCAGTTATCTGCGAGGCACCATTTAAAGTCCTAGAAGAAAAAGTGCATAAGAACTACTGGGAAAAGATTCTAGACAGCAGAAAGTTTCACTGCATTTTCAAAGTATTTCAGCCTATACTATTCATTTGGTTTTCACAATAACACTGCAGGGAGAAATTGATCTGTAAGAGAAAAAGACACTTACAGTGTTCTCAGTTCAGGTAAATGTTGAAAAGCTGAACTTCCAACAAGCTGGATGGGGTTGTCGTAGAAATGTCTGCGGGAAGAATAAAAATCAAACTACCAAACTCTTACTGTAAAACTTGAGTGGTAAAGGAATACCTGTTCAAAATTTCAGCATATACAGCAAATGTGTTTATGTAATTTTCATTATACTGTTATATTTGACTGTATGGATAATAAAAAATTATGGATAATATTTCAAAGAATGGGAATTCCAAAAGACTTCATTGTGCTCATGAGGAACTTGTACATAGACCATGAGGCAGTCTTTCAAACAGAACAATAGTTGCTGTGAGGTTTAAAATCAGCAAAGGCATGCATTAGTGTTGTATCCTTTCACTAGACTTATTCAATCTGTATGAGGACCAGATCCGAGAAGCTGGACTGTAGGAAGGACTTCCAGGCACCAAGATTGCAGGAAGACAAATCAGCAGTCTGCCATACGCAGATGATACAACCTTGCTTGAAGAAAGCAAAGAAGACTTGAAATACCAATGAAGATTAAAGATGATAGCCTTCATTCAATATGGATTGTACTTCAACATCAAGAAAACAAAAATCCTGACAATTGAATCAATAAGCAACATTATGATAAATAGTGAAAAGACTGAAGTTGTTAAGGATTTCATTTTACTTGAATATACAACCAATGCCTAATGAAGTAGCAGTCAAGAAATCAAATGAGGTATTGCACTGCGCAAATTTGCTGCAAAAGACCTCATTGAAGTGTTAAAAAGCAAAGATGTCACCTTGAGAACTAAGGTGCACCTGACCCAAGCCATGGTGTTTTCAGTTGCCTTATATGCATGTGAAAGCTGGACACTATTCTGAGTAAGGAAAACCAAAGAACAATTGATGCCTTTGAATTATGGCATTGGTGAAGAATATTGAATATACCACGGACTGCCGAAAGAACAAAGAAATCTGCCTTGGAAGAAGTACAGCCAGAATGTTCCTTAGAAGTAAGGATGGCAACACTTCATTGCATATACTTTAGACATGTTATTGGAAGTGACCAGTCCCTGGAGAAGGACATCACACTGGTAAAGTAGAGGGTCAGTGAAAACCAGGAAGATTCCCAGTGAGATGGACTGACACAGTGTCTGCAGCAACGGGCTCAAGCATAACAGCGATTATGAGGGAGATGCAGGACCAGGCGGTGCTTTGTTCTGTTGTACGCAGGGTCGCCATGAGTTAGCACCAGCATGACGGTACCTAACACCACATATTGCACAATACTCTTGACTACATGGTCTCAGGAACATCTCAAAAGTGTTTTGATTTGCATTCTGAGACTTTTGTAAAAAAGGAAATCGATACTCGATAATGTTGACGATTTCTGACAGCAAGGCAGATAGGAATGACAGTAAAGAAAAAAGCAGGAGAACTAACTAGAGTTATACTTAATGACCTTCCTCTGCCTCCAACAACTGTGGACTGGCAAGAAGTTAGTTCAAAGTGCTGGCAATCATATAACTAGTTAAAGAAAGGTAAAGCTCGATGTGAAGATTACACATACTGGGTCAAATTATATCACAGCATACCTAAGGGACTCTCCAAATCATGTGACAGGAGAACAGCTATTTGAGGATTCTGTTAACATAACAATTTTTCTTGCTTTAATTATTGCTCTAAAGAGTTGGACAGTATTAGAAGTTAAAACTGTTTTTCTTTTACCGATGTTTTCAATGTAATGGTGTTTGAACTGCCTGGTCAACAGAATCCCACATGTAGTTTTAAATGAAATGGACTTATATTTGAATTAAATTCAACAAATATTTTTTGGTGTCTACTGTGTTCAAAGTATAAAAGTTGATATTCCAGGCATTTAAACACTGACGCATTCAGGAAGTTCTCCTTGAGTGTCTTACCAGGTGGTGGCATCATGCTAGATGCTGGGCATGTGAAGGTGAATGATAAAATGGCCCTGCCTTAAAAAGACTTGGAATCAGTTGTGATAAAACAAATAAATATGATAGCATATTATTTATATGGTATAATTAAGTGACACAACAACTTTATAGGTAGAGTAAATACCATTTTTCTCATTTTTAGAGGAAGAAACTGAGGCTCAGGTACATTAACCTCGGCAAGTTCGTTAGTTCCCAGAGCCTGGATTTTCTAATTTGTTAAACTGAGATAATAGTATTTATTTGTGGGGTTTGTGTAAAAGTTAAGAGAGTTAATGAATGTGTAACATCTGGCACAATGCCTAGGATACAGTTGTCACCCAAGAAACCTAAGTCTTCCTTCTATCTTCCAATGTTCTTTTCTTTTCCCTTGGGTTTTAACAAGTGCTAAGAGGGAAAACTGAAACTAGACTATAGGCCTCATGATTAAAAAATGGGACTTTCTTCATACTATTATGCAGTCCCTTATCTATACTGTCTGCTTTCATATATATAATTGTGTTCATATGCAAGTAAATATGTACGTACACTGGCCAGATATTAATACCCCTTTGTGTACATCAGGGAGAAGTATCATAAATATAAACAAGGAGCTATGGGCTTTCTGTTATGGAGCTCTCTCCTGTTTTAGGGGGAGATCAATAGAGATTTCATGGAAATGGCTTTTGAAATGGGTCCTTGAGACAGAATTTCAACAAGCATAGTGAGGGAACGAATGAGTTAGGAGCAGTGGAAAAAAGGAAAGAGCTGTGTTCCATGAATATAGCTTGGTTTGTAGCATAGAGGAGAATCGCTGGTGGTACAAATGAATAAGTGCTCAACTACTAGGTGACAGATTAGTAGTCTGCACCCACTCATTGGTAGCTTGGAAGACAGGTCCAGCAATCTGCTTCTGAAGGTCACAGCCTTGAAAACCCTAGAGAGCAGTAGTACCCTCTACACGTGGGGCCACAGGGGGTTCACCATGAATCAGAATCTGCTCGAGGGCAACTAACAACATCACCACCAAAAACAAACACAAAAACAACCAAATCTATTGCTATCAAGTAGATTCCAACTCATAGCAACCCTGGAGGAGAAAGAAGAACTGTCCAGAGATTTCAAGGAGCTCCAGGTGGATTTGAACTGCTGACCTTTTGATCAGCAGCTATAACACTTAACCACTGTACCACAACATCATAGCAGGGGGTTTCCCAACAACACCATAGAAGAGGGTAATTTAGGAGAGCTTTGGGGAATGGGGAGGGTAGGCTGGCTTGGGCAATATGTTGGAGGTCTGTGACTATCAAGGAAGAAGTAGCCATTAAATGAAAACAGACAACCTTGAATCAGTCACTGCTTCACAGCAGGGGTGTGACCAGATGGATGTGTTGCTTCTAAGCTGATGCCTCTGCCATGGCAGGGAGCCCAACCAGCCTAATGACCTCAACTGGTACAAGTCTGTAAGTAGTGGTGGCAGTGGGAATGAAAGAGGGAAGGGAAAAGGGATAGGGCAGGGAATAAGCCATTGCCGCAGAGGTGATTCCAACTTATAGTGACCCTATAGCACAGAGTAGGACTGCTCTATAGAGTTTCCAAGGAGTGTCTGGTGGATTCCAACTTCTGACCTTTTGGTTAACAGCCGTAACACCTACCCACAACATCATTAGTGTTTCCGGATGGAGATAACAGATGTAGACATGTAATCAGTGGGCCATGGGAAGTACTCACAGAAACAGTCAGAAGGGATGGGGGTAGGGGCGGCAGTGAAAAGATACAGAAACAGACATGGGAGCAGGGAGAGGAGAGCTTCAGGGAGAAAGTGGTCAACACCACCAAATGCTGAATAAAACCAAAAACCCGTTGTTGTTGAGTGGATTTCTACTCCTAGTGACCTACAGGACACTGCACAACTGCCCCCATTGGATTCCTACAGAAGTGGCTGCTGGATTTGAACTACTGACTTTTAGTTAGCAGCAGAGCTGTTAATCACTGTGCCAACAGGGCTCCAAATGCTGGATAGAAAAACCCCCAAACTAAACCCACTGCCATCAAGTCAACTGTAACTGGTAGTGACTCTATACCAGATCTGACAATTAAGTCCATGAACTTAATTGTTCTAAGTGTTACATACCTCACTGTTGAATATCACTATGGTTACCTTTGAAATACTCCCCTTGGGAAGCTATTCACTGATGCCAGCATCTGTTCACTCTTCAAAGCAATTTTGGAACTCTTTCTGGAATGGCCATTGTACATGGTGGCATGGTGGCAAGCTCATGAACTTAACTGTAGAGTTGTCTGTGAGAAAGTTTTTGGCCTGTAAACAAATAACTGTATTGGAACACCCTCCCTACTCACCTGATCTGGCCCCCAATGACTTTTTTCTTTATCTGAAGATAAAGGAAATATTGAAAGGAAGACAGTTTGATGACATTCAGGACATCAAGGGTAATACAAGGACAACTCTGAGGGCCATTCTAGAAAAAGAGTTCCCCAATAACTTTGATGGGTAACTAGGTGCTGGCATCAGTGCATAGCTTTCCAAGGGAAGTACTTCGTAGGTGACCATAGTGATATTTAGGAACGAGGTACGTAGCACTTTTTCTAGGATGAGTTTGCAAACTTATTTGTTGGACCTCGTAGGACAGAATAGAACTGCTCCATTGAGTTTCCAAGGTGCATCTGAGGAATTTAAACCGCTGACCTTTTGGTTAGTACACATAACATTTAACCACTACACAGAATCTCTCATAAATATTGAGACTGTTAGCCCTCTCCATAAGAACGCTGGTGGCTCAGTAATTAAAGCAATTGACTGCTGATGGGAAGGTTCAGGTTCAAAACCATGATCAGCTCCAAGAAAGGAAGACGTGGCAGTGTACTTCATAGAGATTTACATGCAGCCTTGGAATCTCTGTGGGGGTCTCTATGACTAGACCGTAGTGGGTTGTTAGAGTCCTCCTCTGGGAAGAGTGATTAAAAACCAGTCCAGCCACTGCAAGGAGAAAAGAGCAAAAGCAGTCCAATTTACCAACCTCTTAATATTGTAAATACTGTCTAATGATGACCCCTGTTTATTGGTCAACAGACTTCAAAACCCTAAGTTTGCCAACAAACTCCTAAACATTTCACAAATGATGTATGGTTCTGTTTTTAGTCAACAGTGCTAATTAAGATTCCAGCTCATTTGTGACAGATGCCACATGATTTCAGAAGGCCTCTTAAACAAATTGGCACAGGACAAACATCGGCCAAGAAGTGCTCCTAGAAGTCATACTCAGCAGTTGTCCTTATTCTCCTCCATATCTGAGACTCTCACCCATGACCCCAGGCTAGTGCCATGCTCCAAAGCTGCTTTTGACAGGTGTTTCTGATAAATTCATCAGAGCCAGCTGAATGTTTATATATTTTCATTATCCTGCATCTACAGATGGAGCTCTGGTTGTGTGGTGGTTAAGAGCATGGCTGCTGTCACTGACTGAATTGTGTCCCTCCGAAAATGTGTGCAGCAATGTGGCAGGGCCATGACAACCAGTATTGTGTGGTGTTTCTACATGCTGTAAATCCTGCCTCTGTGATATTAATGCAGGAGGATAGGCAGCAGTGGTGTTGGCAGGGCAGGACTCAACATGTAAGACTGTACTGTGCTTTGAGGCAATCTCTCGGGATACAAAGGAAAGGGAAGAAGAGAGTTGGGGACCTCATACCACCAAGAAGTGAAGTTGGGAGCAGAGCACATCCTTTGGAAAGGATCCAGGGTCCCTGTACCTCAGAAGCTCCCAGCCCAGGGGAAGAATGATGACAAGAACCTTCCTCCACAGCCAACAGAGAAAGACTTCCCCTGGAGCTGATGACCTCAGTTTGGACTTGTATCCTAGCGGGCTGTGACAGAATAAAATTCCTATTTTTAAAGCCATCTGCTAGTGGTATCTTTGCTATAGCAGCACTAGATGACTAAGATAGCTGCTAACCAAAATGTTAGCAGTTTGAATCCACTAGGCACTCCTTGGAAATCCTATGGGAAAGTCCTACTCTGTTCTATAGGGTTGCTATATGTTAGAATCAACTTCATGCCACTGGGTTTTATATCCACATACAACCAAATTTATGCCTATGCTAAATGTGAAACACAGAATTAACTATACTTTTGAGCCGTCAACAGTTTTATGCTTTTGTTGTCACATAAATCTTAAATCCTCACATAGACCTTTCCAGAACATATACAACCTTCCAGGATCATATCCTGCTTTATATAAATGTGACTCAGTGCTCGGGCTTGATAATTAATAGGTATGGAGACTAAGTATAAGACAGACTTCTGCCCCCTCTTCCTAATTTGGACAGGAGTCTACCACATAAAGAACCCTTGTTTGTATACAATAATTTTCATTTCTAGTATACATGGGTTCAAGTTTGGACTGTATAAACTTTATTCCTATTTTAAAGGAGTAAACAGAATCCAGCACCAAACAAAGTAAAATTCATTATGTCTGCAATGTTACTAGACATGCAAAAAGCAGAAAAAATACATCCCATAAGGTATAGAAAAATAAAGAAACAGATGTAGAAATGACACAGATGATAGAGTTAATAGACAAGGATAGAATTAATAGACATTCTCTAAAAATCAATTTTCTTCCATAGAGAGTGGAGATACCAAAATTTCACAGGACTCTGAAGTGAGACAAGGCCTGTAAAGATACGTGGTGTAGCACCCTACGCGTTGTCATTACTGTTTTCTTGCCCGTGAGTGAATTCTGACTCATGGTGACACCAGGTATCTGGAGCAGAACTGCTCCATCCTTTCAGAAGCAGATCACCAGGGCTTTTTCCAGGGTCCCTCTGGATAGGTTCAAGCCACCAACCTTTTGACTGAATCGTCAAGTGCTTAACTGTTTATGCCACCCTGTTCTGCATCTATATGTATATGAAACAAACTCATCGCCACAGTCAGTTTTGACTCCTAGCAATCCTCTAGGACACAGTAGAAGAGCCCTATACTGCTTCCAAAGCTCTCATCTTTAAGAAAGCAGACTGTCATATCTTTCTCTTGCAGAGCACCTGGTAGTTCAAACCATCACCCTTCTGCTCAGCAGTCAAGCACCCACTCACTGTGCCACTAGGGCTTCTTGTCCGTCATATGAAATCAAACTCATTGTCTTCATACAGTAAATCCTAAAAAGAAATCTTTTCTATTTTTTCCAGTGTTAAGCAAAACCTGACACAACACTTTTCATAAGCACTTTTCTGTACAGTTTCTTACACTGACCAACAGACATGATTTGGGCAAATATTGAATTTGTTATATAAGCTAAATTTCAGGGTTCAAAAATCAAGAAGTGTTAAGGTCACTTACATTGTAATAAGAGAAGGGTTGCCTACAAATGCTTTCTCAGGTATCGACTTGATATTGTTGCTATGAAATCCTCTAAAAAGAGAGAAAAAACAATTTATAGAAAATAACCTGTAGGGTAAAAGTATTTAATAGTGTTCCTCTCTGTGGTGATAATCAGTTCCTTCAGTAGGCAGAGGACAAGGTTAAATTCTATGCTGCATCTTGAAACGTATGGGGCCCTAATTATGAACAAATACTCTGAAAATAATTGTACTTTATGGAAATTGACAACTTCATGTTCAAAACAGAAAAACCAACTGCTAACATCTGTTAAAAAATATATGAAGCCAATAATATCAACTGATTTGAAGTTTATTTAATACGTGATTTATGAATCAGACAACATTTCTGACTAGAGAGTAAAAGTGTTCCAAAGATGACAGAATGCCAAGCCAAGTAAGGTTATTATGTTTCATCTTATCAATATTGCCATGGAAACAGGCCAAAACAATGCTTTCATAATGATGACCTACCCTAAAATACAGCTTCCAGTCTGATGGTGGGGTTTCTGGAAACCGACTGCACTTAAATAATTCTTCAAAAGAACACAATGCCTAGGGTCAACTACCTGTATCCTTGTACCCATGGAGTTGATTCCAACCTAGAGTGGCCCTAAGGACAGAGCAGAACTGCCCCATAGGGTTTCCAGTGTGCAGATGGTGGATTCAAACGGCCAGCCTTTAACTCAGCAGCCACACCACTTAACCACTATGCCACTACGACTCCCAAGGCCAACTAGTCTTCACTAATTAGCCAGACTCTTGGTATAGTGGTTAAGAGCTTGGTTGCCAGTTCGAATCTACCAGTTGCTCCTTCGAAATCTTATGGGGCAGTTCCACTCTGTCCTATAGAGTAGCTGTGGGTAGGAATGGACCTGACAGATGCAGGTTTGGCTCCTTTGGGTTGTTGTTTGACTTAAAGACTACTTTTAGGAGACCACTATGCTTGAGTCTCAAGGTTCAAAAATCTGTATTCCATGGAAATTAAAAACTGTTTCACATATCCAGGAGAGCACCACCGCATAAGAGCCTAAAGGCACGGTGGCCGCCTTTGCGGAGGGGATTATGGTTAGCTCCTACTGACTTGACTGGAGCTCGGAGAAGAGAAAATTGATTTCACCTGTGGCAAAGCAGCAATTTAAAGAATCTGCTTACGAGAACAAAACTTGCTCACTCTGAGCAGCGGCTTCGAAGGAAGAGACGCTGGCTCAGTAAGTCTGTAATGGCACATTGATTCTCATGTGTTGGTGCCAACGCTGCCTCAGAGACAGAGGGGCAGAGTCAGTGGTCTCTGGGTCCTCTGTGGGCTGTGGTTGTGTGTGACAGTCTCTGGGCTCTCTGAACACATGAGATGGCGATTTCTCAGCCAGGCCACAGCAGGAGCTCCTGAAGGCAGAACTGCCTGAAAGCTTTCTTATAAACAGTCTCTGCTGTCTGCCTCCTTTGGCTGCGTCTTATAGCTCCCTTCCAGGAGAATAAGCCTCTATGTTTATTTTGCTTTCCAAGTGTTAGAACATTCTTCACATAGGTTGTTCATATTTTTAGGGACAAAAAAATTGCTGAAAAATAAACTAAATTTTATATGAATCTAAATTTGATATGAAAGACATGCATCTTAATGACTGAAGCTAGCTTTTTAAATAAAATTGGTATTTTTATTTACTTCATAAGATCTATGAAGAATTTAGAGAATTATGAAATAAGGTATGTGAAAGCATCCAGCACTCTACATACAATTTTATTCATCCATTGCTGGATTTATATTACCTAGGAAGGTTTGTGCTTAGAAATCTTCAGCAAATAACTGAATTCCATTATAGTTCCACTATAATTCTATCAAATATACAAATGTTGGGCACATATGGTTTAGGAAAGGAGATAAAACACTCGTATATCACAGAAAACCTACTATAAATCAAAAAGGATTATCAGAGGTTTGCTGGTGATAGGTGTCAAACTACATTCCAGATGCAATTAGCCATTGTTTATACAAATGTATTACATTTTCTAGCAAGTAATATTCTGTCCAACAATCACAGATATTTTAGAATAAACTCCCAGAGAATAATATTCCCCCACCAGCAAGCTTGTTCTTATGATACTTACAATTCTTTAAGGTTGGAGAGAGTCTTGATTGCAGTGGGAAATTCATCAAGGTTATTGTAATTTAAATCTCTGAAAAGAAGTAAATAGCATTTTCAGTTTTCCATTTAAAAATTCATACACACTGTATTTACTAGAAAAGTTAACATGCTCTTTGAATAGACCCAAGTCACTGATGAAATCTCTCCTGCCTTTTCTTTAGGAAACCCTGGTGACATAGTGGTAAAGTGCCACAGCTGTTAACCGAAGGTTGGTGATTAGAATCCACCAGGTGCTCCTTGGAAACTATGGGGCAGTTCTACTCTGTCCTATAGGGTCACTATGAGTTGCAATCAACTTGATGGCTGTGGTTTTGATTTTTCTTTATGGAGAGCGATTTTCTTGGCTTGCTCAGCACTATCATTTTTTAAGCATCTGCATTAAAATGGTCATTAGACAAATCACGAGAAACTTCAGAATCAAAGTTCAATGGCACTGGTGCTTTTAAAGACATGGGATGTGTAGTGGTATTACCTTTCAGCTAGGAATGCCATTTGACCAGGTGTTAACTCCTTGTTGATGTAGCTCTTCAGCTGTACCTGGCTGGCTAAACTGTCAGCTTGTACCTACACTCCTCCACGCTTCTGAATGACACCCTTACTAGTCAGTTCCTCCCTCATTCTCCAACTGTCCCTGTGGCTTCTCAGTCTCTAACCTGGTAGGACATCTTGGATGGCTGCTTTGTCACTGATACCTATGTGTTGCCTGTATCTCTCCCACTCTGAGGTCCAGGATGCCAGTCTGCTTTTGGAGAAGCTTGAGGGATACAGGGTACCCCCAATTTTGTCAGGGTCACAAATAATCATTCGGATTAAAAACATGATGTTTTCCTTGGTCTCTGAGGCAAAACTCTCTATTATCCTTCACATAAAGAGGTGGAGTGACCAGGCAAATGATCTCAAATCATTCATTTCTCTGTTGTGATCCAAATGGCTTTTCAATTCCATTAACTCACAAGTGCTTTATAGACTTACTCCACATTATATCTACATCTTGTATGAAAAGGTAATTGCCTCCTAGTCTCTGGGAATGGCAGATCTCCCAGATGACTCAGGAAAACCTTTTGGTCAGGCAATCAGACGTGGTCAAATCTTCCTCTGTGGAGAAGAATCACTATTTAATTTTAAGAGTGAGATAATTTGACTGAGTTAAACATGAATCAAGAATCCTACTTGTCTGGCACAAACCATCCCTAAGCTATACTGCAGGCAGGAAACTGATGTCTTTTGTGGACATAAATTTTCTTCCTGTTTGTAAATCTCTCCAGATGCTCTGTTTTGATTAAACAAGGATTGGGCCCTTATAAATTACTTGGATTTCCAGTGGGGGAAGGCAGAGGTCGGGAATAACCAATTCACTGATTCTCTGTAGCCCTGGGCAAAGCAGGGGAAGGGAGTCAAGAAAACACACAAGTTTGTCCTGGGATGTTTTGTTCTATGATATTTATATGCAATCCTGGGTCATCACCCAAACATGAGGGGCATTAGGGAGGTGGAGGAAAGAAAGACCGTGGAAATATCCATCAAAGTTATCTTGTTTTTTGCTCTTATAGTGAAAAGTACCGAAAGGTAACTTCCATTGCTAAGATCCTCAGCTCAGCCCAGCGTAGATAAGGATGAAGTTCTCATTTTTCCCAGCAGCTAGCGGGAACTGGGAAACCCTGGTGGTGTGTATTGGTTAAGTGCCACTCAAAGGGTCAGCAGTTCAAATCCCCCAGGGGCTCCTTGGAAACTCCTATATGGTCACTGTGAATCAGAATCAACTTGATGGCAGTGGGTTTGGTTTGGTTTTGGGTAATGGGAACTGCTCGCCTAGGCCATTAAGTTCACATCAAGGTCCTTACTGGACAAGTGTATCTTTGACACCCAGGAGACATTACGTCCCTTGAGTAACACTGGGCTATCAGTATTCATCAGCCACAGCAAGGCCACCACCAAGAGGAGGCCCTAAGGGCCTGGTGATCTATAAACATGAACTCTGTATACAAATTCCACTGGACTCTAAAGCAGTAGGAGAGGCGGTCTTTGGCTATCTTCTTCTACAGGCCTCATGAGAGGCAGCACTGCAGACTGGGTGGCTCCGGGGGGTTTATTGTACTTGAATATTAAAAACACAGGGGTGGGGGAAGGTGGGCCCCTCTGGTGCCACCAGTAGCATATTTTCCCGGTACATTCAGGACCCTCCCTGCCTCTGACCCCTACCCCATCATCCCTTTTCACTCAAAAGTGCAATGAAGAGCAGCTCTTCCCCTGAGAAAAGGCTGAGACCTAGAGGTGGCTGACCAGAACCTTTCTCACTCTGTCTCTGGGAGACATGCAAGACTACGGTCAGCTGACTCGACTCTACTTCTATTACAGGTGCCGACTCAGAACTCAATTTTTGACCTATTCTTTGGAGGTAGTGTATGAGGGTAGGATTTCCGAGTCAGACCAGAGAAGAAAGCAAATTCCAGTTACGTAACTCACTAGGTATGTGAGGTTGCTAAAATAATGTAACCTTACTAGAACCCAGAATAAAATGGAAGAGTAACAGCTCTTATAGAGTGTTTGCAAGGTTTAACTGAGACCATGTATGCCGAATACTCAATGTAGTATATGATGGTAGATGTGCTCAGTGAATGGTAGCTCCTAGGACTTTTTAGATCCTTCAGTAGTCTTAACAAGAACCTTCACTGTTTCCTAGTGAAACAGCCTGTTTATCTGAGATTAGAGACTCAGGCATTTGCGTAGTCTGCATCCTGTCATTCATCGGGGAGAACCAGACTCATGAATCGTGAGCCTGAGTGACAACACAGACCTGATCCCTGACAACAAACACACATCCCTAAGCAAACAGTCACTGCTCTGGAGAGAACATCTCATTTAACTTACAAAGATTCTAACTAAATTTATCAGTCTCCTTAGACTGAAATAACGTCTCTGCTTTATTGTTTAGCTCTGTGGTATGTATGCGTGTGGAAGGTAAAGTCACTGCTAATAGCTGTTTGAAGCACAGACAATTAACCAAACCAAACAGCAAGTTTGGTTTTAGGACTATTTTGATTCTTTCAGAATATTCATGAAAACGCTAAAAAAGGGGAAACAAATAAAAGGTCAACTCACAAAGTCTCTAGGCTGTGGAGCCCATCAAAGCATTTCTTTCCCAGGGAGTGGATTCTATTATTATGGAGATGCCTGCAGAGGGACATTAAGGACACAGTTAGGAAGGCACACTATACATGGCAGACTTGGGCATGACCTTTCAAATTGGTTAAATCCAAAGATACTTATTTTGAAGAGTGCACTAATTATAGAGACATACATACATATATATACATATGTATATACAAAAATGCTTTGTTCAGCACTTCAGAAAACGGCTACATGCCCCATTCACATTCACCACAAATGATTCTATACTATAGGATTTCATTGGTAGACACAGCTGTACTTTTTAGGTTTGAGATATCAAGCACTGTATAATGATATGAGAAACAGGATTAATATGAATAAGTTTACTGTTCTTTTAGCATGGTTGTTCAGTATATGGTTTGGCATGGGTTACTCAGCATGACTCTGGGATGCAGGACTCTAAGCAGAAATACTGATCACGTTTGACAGACAGAGGCTCAGGAAAGTGAGTGCAATTCTATATTAAAGCTAAAGGGTTATAATATGGCTGTGATTTCAGAGTGGAGCCACAGGTCAACAGTAAATAACAATTTCATCCGTGGGCAGTGGTGAACAGATTTTTTGGCTGCCACGAGGATTGCGACTTGACGGCACTTGGCTGGCTAAGAAGATTATACATCGTCACACAGTACTAATGCGTACAATCATCGTCTTTGCTCAACTGGTAAATCAGATGAGGGCCAGTGAGAACAGCTAGGTGTGTTGCTGAGGACTGGACCAGCTCCTCAAGGGAGAATGGGCTCAAGGAGGACAAGGTATGAAAGAATAGCTGGACCTCGGAGAACCCATTCCCTCAGTGGAGGAAAAAATTCAAGTCCACATCCAGCTTCTGGTGGCCGACACCACCATTTCTGTACATGAAGTTCAGTACAGAAATTTATTAATATCATCAAAAATTTCTTATCCTTTTTTAACTTTTCAGATAGTACCTGAGTTTCATATGGGATACATTTGACTTTTATTGGGGCTCTCCTATGAGTAAAACATCAAACAAACCAACAAAAACAGGGAATTGAAGAGCTGTTGCCCAGACCTCAAAGGCACACATGCTATTATTCACAGGAGACCGGACCATGAGTGCACTGATTGAAGGCCCTGGTGGTTTAGCAGGTGAACATGGAGCAGAAGAGGAGGGACTCTGGGTAGAGAAAGCCTTCCTGAAAGTTCCTAAACAATCTGATCTGACAGCCTTTCAAGTACTTGCTGTTTTCTGTATCCACATTGATTGGCTACCATGCTATAGACAGGTAGCTTGTTGCTACAGTCTTTAAGAAGACTGATTATTTTTCAGACAGTTTCCTGAGGATCGCTTTGATTTACTAAAATAAAAAAATCTAGTTATAGCAGAAAAAAACAGTATGAGTTCATAGCTCACTGTCAAAGGTTAATTTTTTCTTTTCCTGGTGGTTATTCAAAAAGCACTTATTCATTTATAAGAAGGGCATATTTCAATTTTACCTGAATTACGAATGGTCAGAAATAATGAATTTTTCTTAACTTCTGTAACTGTAATAATTATACAGTATAGCAATGACTTGCATGATAGACAGTAGACTTCCTTAAGGAAGAAGTCATATGTTATCTTTGTATGCCCAGCAGCAGCAGGTACTCTGTAAATACCATTTAATTCACTTACACAATTAGATCATTTATAAAGCCTTCTTTTTTAGGAAGGGGTTCAGGAAATTTTTCTTCCTTTAAAATGTCTGCATTTCAGGTTTGAAGGGTGGGCATTTTAAGGTTAAGGTTATAGTGAATTTAGAAACTGTTAAAAAAGAGACAGAAATCAATAGACTTACAGAACTACCAAACTGGAGAGGTTTCCAAAGGCATAGTCTGGTATGTGGTGTATTTTGTTCAGGGCCAAGGTCATGGCCTGCAAAGCTGATAAACTTCTGAAAGCCTGGACAGGGATTTCAGTCAAAGAATTGTCATCTAGCCACAGGTGCCTCAGGGAGTGCAGGCCACTGAAACAGCTGGGAGGCACGTAGCTGATGTGGTTGGCATCCAGACGCCTGTAGGAGAAAGAGAGCACAGGTAGAGAAGACTAAGAAAGAGCACAAAGCCCAGGCAGAAGATCTGTCCTGCAGGAAACTCTCATTTAATAGGCAATTAACTAAGTGAAACAGGACTTGGAGCCCTGAGAGTCCTTGGACATGTGTAGCATTTTCCTGGTGTGGCAGGCTCTCTTCGTCTGGCTCTCCTCACTCATGGCGGAAGCATACTTAGGTCTTCCTGGCTCCAAAATTCCACAGTGCTAATTCTCTTTCAAAGAACCCAGGCAACACAATGGTTAAGTGCTTGACTGCTAACAGAAATGTTGGTGGTTTGAACCCACCCGGCGATTCATGGGAGGAAAATGTTGCAGTCAGCCTTCATAAAGACTACAGCCTTAGGAACCACGCGGACAGTTTTGTTCTGTCCTGTCCGGTCACTATGAGTTAGAATCATCTTGAGGACGCATAACCACAACACTATTGATTCTTTGCCCGTGGGTAACTTGCTTTCATGAGTGCAAGTGGCCTCCCGCGAGGTATAATGTTTCAGTGCAGTCACTGTTCTTGATTGTTAACCAAAACGTTGGGGCTAGAATCCACCTAGAGGTGATGCTTCAGAAGAAAGACCTGGCAATCTGTGTCAGAAAGATCAGCTATTGAAAACCTTACGGAGCACCGTTGTAGACTGATAACATGGAGTTGCCATGAGTTGGAGTCACGTCGATTGCAACTGGTTTGTTTTGTTTTTTAGCTTTGGTTTCATTCTCAAAGAGAGAAGAGGAAGCCTCTCTCTCTTTTACTCGGTACAGTGCTGAGTTGAGTATCATTTTAAAAGCCTAAAACTGCTGGCTTTCTGGCCCATTCTAATCATTTTGCATCAGGCAGATGGAGATGTTTGTTTTTCTGGCATTTTAAGTGAATAATAAAATGAAGAGCTTCCTCAGCTTTTGCTTCCTTTTCCACACACTATTTTTTTTTTTAGAATGGGGAAACACATTTAAAAATAGGCTTGGTTGATGAGCTGTTGCAGCTTCAGGGCCAGCAGAGGGAGTGTGGTACTTTTCATTTGCCCCAATCCAACATAAACAGTCACTGGAATTTAGATGCCTTATCTTCTCATATTCAAGCAACAAACCTGCCCAAGTCTAGGCTCTTTGTAAGGGGGAAGGACAATACAGCCACCGTTGTTCACGTTGGCTTCCAATGGCCCTCCCTTCCTTTTCCTATCTGTTCTTAAGGCTCACACATTTGTTTGCATTTTCAAAGTGAAGATTGAAAAAAAAAAAAAAAAAAAGACCTGCATTTTAAGCAGTCCACATACTAGGAGGGATTAGAAAATCACAAGTAGGTTTTGAAAAATGTTTTCAGAAGCACTGAAGCCAAAACAATTGCAGGAAGCATGCCTGGATCATGAAATACAATGGAAAAACCAAATTTAAATAATCGAGAGAAAATTTTCTGTGGTAGGGAGTTGATCTTCTCTGGAAAGCAGCTTCCTCACTGTTGGTCCCATATGTGTCATTACCCTCATCTTCCACCTCCTGCTTCCACTGACTGAATGGGAACAAGCGATGCCTAAAGGGCCCTGGGACAAGTTTTGATAATAGCTGAGATAAGGTGAGTGGGAGCAAATGATGAGTTTGGTGTCCTAGCCCACCCCCAATTAAATTTCCAGTAGAACAACTAGCATTGCAGGTAGCAGAAATATCTCTTCCAACTATCTAAAGGTTCTGTCAACAAGTGGAGCTGGTCATGTTTACCAAAACTCAGCACTGTCTCTGCCCTCCTTCCCTGGCAGCGACGTGCTCGGCTCCTGTTCAAGCTATGTCTGATTTCGTCTGGGGAGGAGAAGGTAATTGTTATTGTTTGACTAGACATGAAGCACGTATGTAAACTCTCCTTAACCGTGACACTGATGAAAGAAAGGAGGCTTTATTTCAATAATATAAGCTTCCTCATTTTAGTTGACATATTGTGTGGTTGTTACCATTCGACTGTGCATTGAAATTCTACATGGCTGTACAAAGGCCTGACAATGACTAACCTTAAAATCTAGTGTACATCTTTGGGATACATTTACAGAACATGCATCAAGTTGTCAGCTTGTCTCCTTAGATACTTTAAATTTCTGCTGTATCTTGAAGTAACCCAGGTATCGATTCCCAATATTATTAAGTTCATTTCTCTGGATAGACCTTCTTTTAACAAATTAAGAAAAAAAGAAGCGTTCTGGCCTACACACTAGCACACCAGTTGCTATCTGATATGCAGTGAGTGAGGCCGGGCCGTTCTTAGAGGTCTAACATTCAAAACACTAATAGTCACAGACATAACACTCAAGAGCACAATCCTTCCTTTATCTGTCCTGAGTGCAGCATTTAAACATCTCTCTGCCTTGGCAGTGTCTTCATATAAAGAGCTTGTGATAAGTCACAGTCCTTCCAAACAGTGTTTCAGGGCCCGTACCTGAGTGAGCTGAGTGGCCCGAAGCTACCTCGGAGAGGGGCGTATTGTTCGCACTCAAAGGCATTACCTGGTTCAACGCTAACAGAAGAGTCCAAGGCTAAGCTGGAGTATGGAATTAATTATCCAGTCCTTCACACAGGTGCTCCTTACAGAACAAGGTTAAGCCTTTGGACAAAGCAGCTGGCAGGGCACAAGCAGGGCCTATTCGGTGAGTAAACAAATCATGTCATATTATCTCAGTCTGGCCTTTTCAGGCAGTTGGACACTGTATTCATATACTGGAATATGCAATATTTAAGCAGTGAGGTGTAAGAAAAATATTGCTACACAGTACAAGAAAACTCAAATTCTTAAAATGTGGCTCTACCCTGTGTTATCATGACCAACAGAAATAACCACATTACATAGCTCTGGTTTTTAAGTGTTTCTTTATTATCGTTTCTATTTTATGCCACTCATGGAGGGTGTGAGGGTTTGTGTATGCGAACAGCTTTGTATCTGTGAGTTAGTGCAGAGATTTGGGATGGGAAATCCTGGACCTTAGCTTTCACATCTGTAAAATGGTGATAACACTTCTCCATTTTAAAGGATTGGTTTATGACTAAAGGAAATAATACGACGGTGCTTTATAAGGTATAAAGCTTGATTTTGAATAACCATTATTTGAAGCTGACTAACAATTTGTGTTTTTGTATTTTGGCCTTTGAAACCATGATTTGGAGGGAACAAAAAGAGGTAATTTCAGTTTTGCCTTAGTCAACTGTTGGTTAAAAGAGTGCTAGATTGACAGTGAATTTCAGTTCTGAGAAATACAGGTCACTCTTTCATCCCTCCTAACAGAAATTATCAAGGGGCATCTGCATTAGACTTAATAAAAGTTGCTGTTATTATTCAGCATTCACTGTGGTGGTTAGACACAAAGGGAAAGTAACTTTGTTCTTGGTACCTGACTGAATATAACCTCTTGATTCTAAAGGCAGTGAAAGTCTGTGATGTGTGATAGATGAGCATATTCTCAGGAAGAGTTCCTAGCATCGATTTTGGCACTTAGGCATCTGTCAGAAACATAACTGAGACAACACAGAACCTGCATGCAGTTAGAACTATTAAAACAAAGCACTAACAAGAGAGGTGGTCCCACCTCCTTTCACACAGGTAACACTTTCTTAATTATGATCTAGAAATGCAACCTGAAAAGTCATCACTATATGAGAAATGGCACCTATTTTATGCTACCTTTGGGTAATCTGTCACTTATCATTTTTAGCAAAGTGATAAATAAAGCTGTATTCTATCTAAATATGCAAAACTTTAATTAAAAATTTATCATCTATCATCTAAAACCTTGTATAAAATGGGCAGTCAGTAGACTAGAAAGTGCACTGAATTAGGAGAAGACACAGGTTTTACGTGAAGACTCTGCTACATATTAATTCTGAGATTTGAGGCATATCAACGTATCTCTGTGAGGGTCAATCCGTCACGTCTGTGAAGCAAAGTCACAGCGTGTCACCAAGTTGCTGCAGGAATTAAATGACAAAATGTAAAAGTGTTTTTGGTAAACACTCTACAAGTGACAGGCTTTATTATTTGAGGAATTCTTCACATTTAGGAAGTGATTCCCATCTTTTCTTTTTTTAAGTTTCTTTTATTTTTCCTGAAGTTTCTTCACCATTTGTAATTTCCCCTGTCTCTGTGGAAGATTGCCCTTTTCTTGGCATACCTGCCGACAGAACTGCTGGTTCTCCACCCACTGTTCCCCCCTTCAGGCGTGCGCGCAGTAGCGAGAGTGCGTGTTCTGACTAGCGTTAGAGAAGGGCTTTCAACCTGGAGACCGCAAGATGCGGAAACCTCCCGTGTGAGGCCAACCTCAGCGTCCAAAAGGCTAACAAGAATGAAAAAGAGGTGACGTCATCTGCTGTGAGAAGAGAATGTTCGTGAGTCCCTGCCACATTATTTAGATGGCTGCAACTGATAAGAAACGGTTTTGTCATGACTTTGGGAAGATGCTGAAATCACTTCTCTGAAGGAAGGACTTGAGGTTCAAGGATTCCACCCCTGCACTCATGCTGCGTGTCTCTTACGAACCTTAGGTCTCCCTGCCTCACCACTGGGACCTACTAGTTAGGTCCTGAGTGGCTTCAGCGACTTTGAATATCCAAGCATTTACAGAATGGGTCACATTCTTCCCAGAATGTTTGGCGGCCTAGTGGTTAAGTGTTGTAGCTGCTGACCAAAAAGTCAGCAGTTCAAATCCTCTAGGCGCTCTTTGGAAGCTGTATGGAACAGTTTTATTCTGTTCTATAGGGTCACTCCGAGTCAGAATCAACTCAGTGGTAGTGTTTTTTTTGTTTGTTTGGGTTTTGCTATGGAAAATGTCTTCCCTCACCCATACAATCTTTGAGCTATGATAAAAATGTTTCTCCTGGTTGTGGGTGGAGTACTGTCTCCTGGCAGGTCATTCAAGTAACAGATGGACCTGAGAACAATCTGACAGCAGTACAGAGGAGGCCTGATGGGAAAGTAAGTAACTGAGGCAGTTGCAGGAATCAGGGTTGGAAGAGTGTATCAGTGATTTTAAAAAAGTGCATCTCACGGAAAGTGGTGACTCTTCACATGTGGCCAGAGAGGGAGGCAAAGAAGGTATGGTGACTCAGTGTTCTGGCCTGCGTGACTGGGCAGACGGACATCATGCAAGCACAGGGACGAATGTTACCCAATATTAGACGCAAAATAAAAAACCAGAACTGCATGTTCACTCTGACTGGAGTTCTGTAATAGCAGTGCTTTCCATTTGCCAGAGAGCTAGAAGTTAAGAGGTAAAAAAGTAAACTTTCCAGTTCAGGTACTGGCAAAAAAAAACAAACAAGCAAACAAAAAAACTTCCTTCTTTTATTACTCTTTAAAGATTTTCCAAAATGTTTTCATGAATAAAGAGTTAATGTGGATTTTTTTTTTTTTTTTGGTAATGAAATATTTTTGCCCACATTTCCCTAAGGAATTTTCCATTTCTAATGGCATTATTGTAGGGATTGCAGGACCTATGAGCTCACTCTTCTATTGTTGTTCTAGAAAATGGCCCTTTATATATCTTGTATATGATACCTTGCCAATGTATCATACAAACTTGTATCTTTGTTTGAGAATGTCTTTGATGAGCCATTAACTACAAAGAAGAAAGCGTCAGTCAAAAGATAAGCCATTGATCTTGGCTAATTCCATATCTGAGATGATTGTAATGTCAATTATTAACAAGAATGGCTCAAAGGGAAAAAAAAAGCCCAAAGTGTGAAGAATGTTGCAGCTGCAGGCATAATAGTTTATGGCAATTCTTTCAACAAACAGCATTGTGCAGCTGGATGTTTTCATGACTAACATTGTGATTTTATATTTGGATGAATATTCTTCCTTCTTAAGTTTTAAGGAAATGGCTAACTCTCTTATACACATGTTAGTCCATTTTGTGAGACCATTTTCAACAATTCATGAATAAAGGAAAGACTATAGATGGTTAGTTCACTTACAAAATTTTAAGAAACAAAAGCATAATAAATTATTATTTTGTTTTGCTATGAAACAAAAGTCTTCTAACTCTAAGCCTGTATAAAATGAACACATTTCAGCAAGTTATCTAAATTCTTTGTTAGGTGAAATTTTACTGTTTTTATATTGTATTACTCTAGAATAGTATATTGGAATGGAATTTGTTACAAGATCACTATAATACTACCAAGATTGATTGATACACAATTCTTATAGACTGAATTCATATTGACTTATATAAATTCTTCACCGTAATGTCAGAGTGGATTTTCACTTTTTAAAAAATCTTTGTAGAGTGATCATAATGTGGGGTTTCATGTTTTAATGAAATTTCCCACATAAATTCATGTACAAACAGTGAATACTTCTTTACTTTGGAGAGATACGAAGTCCACAGGTTCACTGATGTGCAGTAACTTACAGACTATTCAAGTCGGTTTGACTAGCTGCCAGCTGAAAAGTGTTAAAAGGAACCACACTTTTAGAGGTGTCCCTCTGGCCCCATTGGGGAGCACAAGACTTCAATAAGTAAGAGATTTTAAAGTCAACTTACTAATACAAAGTGGCTCAATTTCTCAGAGGTCAGCTACTGTGAACTTTCTACCAGGGAGATAATCTACAAAGAAGCATGAAGGTTAGCTTTAGTTTCAATTTCTCCACAGAAAACAAAGGTTTTTTTTTTTTTTTTTAAAGTAGGGGCATTATCGGTCTTCCAGGTACCACTGAGGTTTGAAATTTGGGGGTTATTTTTGAATCTTCTCTTGCCTGCCAGCCTATCACTCACCGGCTTCGCTCGTGTTATCTGCATCTCCCGAGGCTCTCCATTTCCACTGTCTGATTACTGCTCTTATCTCTTCACACCTGCATCACTGCAACAGCCTCTTAGCTGGGCCTTCTGCCTTTGATCTCTTATCTCTTCAATTAATCCTGTTGGCTGCTGCCAGATTGATCTCCCTAAAACTGTGCTTGATGTCATGCTGCTGTTGCCACCTTCGATTCTTCCACATTACCATTCCTTGCAAACCCAGCCTTCCCATTCTGATATTCAAGGCCCTTCATCTACCTTATCTAGCCAAACTTTTCTCTTATTTCTCTGTCCCACTCCAGTCTTTTTTCCGGCTCTTTCCCACAGTGCCTCTTGACCTTGTGTTTAGGAGTCCCCCAGCCCCTGCCTATCCAATCTCATCGTCCCTCTAAGACATAATGTCACAGTTCTGCCCCGAGTCCTACTCCTAAGATGGGGCATCCTGAGTTAAGACAATCGGAAGGCTAGTTCTGGCAGACAGTCCACATTACACAACAACAACAGCAACAACAACAAACATGCAGGAACCACTGGAGTCCAGTGCAGATGTGGGCAAGGGCCAGGATACAGAGATGTGAATTTGGAGCCAGGGAGAAGGGGGAAGGTCAGTTACAGTTAAACTACGAGAGAGTGGCTGGTCCTGAGCAGTCGTCTAGAACAGCAGTTGGAGTTTGAGGCTTCTATTCAGTTCTACGAGGATTTCTTGAGGGCTTTCCATGTACTACATACTGTACCTGTGCTGAAGATACAGCAACAAACCAGATACACCAACAAACACACCTACTCAAATAACACGGAAATAACACGCCTACTCAAATAAACCAGTTGAATGAAATGTCATGTGATGAGAAACACATGGTAGGGGAACCTAATTTAGATTTGAATTTTCTATGAGATCTAGATCTATATTTCAACCTGTGTGACATCTGTACATTAACCAAAGCAAAGTAGCTGCCATCAGGTCAATTCTGACTCATAGTGACCCTATACATAAATATTTGTTCCTAGATGTTCCACAAACACAAACGCTGAAAACAGACTCGTGAGATCTCACGCTCATCCTCTCCAGATGTAGTCCTCTACCAGTACTATTTCTCTTGCTCACTCTCTTTTTGGACAGTTCTTAGGTGCCATCGACTTGATTCCAACTCACAGTGACCCTATATCCTGCAGAACGAAGCACTACCACGTCCTTATAATTGGTGGCATTTTTAGCCCATTGCTGCACCTGTCATGTCAGCTCTTTCTACTGATTCTTTACCCAGGCATGATGTCTTTCTCCAGGGACTGATCCCTCTGTATAACATGCCCAAAGTACACAAGACAGAGTTTCATCATCCTGACTTCTAAGCAGCATCATTCTGGTGGTACTTCTTACGAACTACCATGGAGAATCTGGGGGAACTTACCAGCATTCTGAAGGACTCAGGGGTTGAGTCTGTCGCCCTGGAGCTCATATCACAGTGAGATGTCTGAGCAGGCTAGGCTCCAGGCGGGAATTATGCATGTTTCTTGGGTTTTAAAATACAAGTTTTGTACTCTGAAGATGACTATTAGCTAATTGGAGAATACTAAAAACCAAGAAATGAAAAGTTGCCACAGAATGAGTTATGACCCACGATCACTCCACATGTTGCCGAGTGGAGCTGCGCTTCATAGGGTTTTCATGACTGGAACTTTTGCAAGCAGACTGCTAGGTCTGTCTTCTGAACCTCCTCTGGGTGGGTTTGTAGTCTCAAACTTTCCATTAGTAGAAAGCTTAAATGGTTTGTACAACCCAAAACTCACTGCCATTGCATCAATTCTGACTCATAACAACCCTATAGGACAGAGGAGAACTATCTCATAGAGTTTGCAAGGAGCACATGGTGGATTTGAACTGTCAGCCTTTCAGTCTGCAGCCTGAGCACTTAACCATTAGGCCATTAGGATTTCCTTGCAACAGCCTGGGACTCTTAAATTGGAGAAGACAGATAATAAAGACATGTCTAATTCTCCTTTCATTTCCTATTTACCAATGAATCATCTTTGTGATTGTGCATATCCTACAATTAACTTTGCCATGAGTTGGAACCAACTTGAGGGCAACTAACACTAACAAGTGCAGACTTGGAATGAAAACCAGCATGTTTTAAGTAACACCTTGGTTCACTGGAGAAACATGAATATGTAATTGACTTTCATCACCTTGAAACTTCACTTATGACAGTGAGGTGCTTGAACTTAATCAGTAACTATCAACAGGGAAGCAACAGTTTTTCAGAGATCCATTTCTTAAGCATTATACAAAGGTGTGAGGGTACGGGAGAGGTTAAGTTCTGAGTTTCCACCAAATCACTGCAATCTGATCTTAGTCCTAGAATGATCATAATGCTAAAAGTTTCCTGGTGTAATACAACTCACTGTGAATTCTGATTACATTTCCTATTTCCTTCCAAGAAAGCAGGGAGGAAATTAAGTTATATTTGATTACGTTACAGAACATCCAATTGGTGTCTGGGCAGTCATTACCATGCCAGAAGCCAAGTGCACATGCTGTGCAGGGTCAGACTCTGGCTGCTGGGCTCTGGCACATGGGCCTGCCTTCTTATTCTTTAGCCCAACAATCTGTGGGCATCAGGAGAGAGTTAAAAGAACACAAATGTACCTGTGTTTGCACTACAAACAAAACAAAATACCTTTTGTTTGTGCAGAGTAAGTGGACAATTACATCCCTTGAAATGTAAGTACGATTTGTTTCTTTCTATTATAGCAATGTTACTAATTTCAATACATCAACTTTCTTAAACTTGATGCAGTGAAGCCAAGCCTATGTGGGTGGAGCCAATGTACAAATTATCTCCTTCAGCAGTTTTCAACCGTGTTGGGTTTGTAGACCACTTTGTTAGTGTAATAAAAACCAAGCTCCTTGCTGCTAAGTTGATTCTAACTCTTAGCGCCCCTGTCGGGTGGAGGAGAACTGCCTTGTAGGGGTTGCAAGTTGCTGCTGGTGGGTTCAAACTGCTGGACTTTGGGTTAGCAGCCTGAGCTCTTAATCACTGTACCACAATGGCCCCATTAGTGTAATAGAGCATTAAAAAAGTATTAATTTCTCAAATGTAATACACATTCAAATCATTTGAGAATTTTGTTAAAATGGAGATTCTGGTCAAATCAGTCTGAAGTGAGGCCCCCAAACCTACATGTCTCAAGTAGTTCTGCTGCTGTTGGAGCAGTGAGCACACTTTGAGGACTAGGGTAATACAGCACGTGGCGTCTTGACTGTTTCTGCCCCAGCTTGTCAGGAAAGTTTACTGATAGCTTTGAGCTCTTCTCAGACACAAGCCTGTGTCACGCTTTTACTTCCTACTTTAAATACATTATAAATTAGAATGCAAAGGACAGATTTTGTTATCATGTCAGGTATGAAAAGAGTTCAGGAAGTGGGTTTGTAGGTCATCTTCAGGAATGCTGCAGGATACCTGTTATTCCTAATTTTCACCATGAGAAACCTTTAACTATATAATTAAACTAGCTAGATCACCATGAGTCGGATCCGACTCCACGACACTTGGCTTGGCTTTGGCAGAAACCCCTGATCCCGTTCTCAGAGATTCTAATTTTAACTTAGTGGTACAGCCCAGAAACCTTGGTGGTGTAGCGGTTAAGAGCTATGGCTGTTAACTGAAATGTCAGCTCTTCAAAACATCAGCCAGGCACTCCTTGGAAATCCTACAAGGCAATACTACTTTGCCCTATAGGTTTGCTATGAGTCAGAATATATTCAACTGCTACCAGTTTATGGGGTACAGCCTAGGCTTTGGCAATAACTAGATGATTCTCACATGCATCCAAGGTTGCAAAGGCCTTCTTGGAAGACAGAAGGCCAGATAAGTAAAAGGAGGATGCACATAGAACCCCTGCAGAGTGTGTGGGATCTTAGAGAGTGAGTGTGTAATACAAGGAAAGTGATAAAGATTGAGTTCAAGTGAGTGAAAGCCAAGGAACCATGCCAACGAAGGACTGAGAGTTCACGCAAGTCCAAGAGGAGCTGGGTCACTTAATGAATGGCGGTCTCCTGGGTGTTGTCAGTGTGGGTACCACAGCCTCACCCTCCTCACTACTCTTACTGACCTAGAAGTAGCACAATGGCTTGACAGTGAAGGGAGAATGAATAAGGAGTGAAGAGAAGACGAATCACGAGCACATGTTGTAACCATTTAACCCAAAACTTGTAAATTTTTTTTTTTCTTTGCACTGCTTAGAAGGAAGCAGGGGAAATCATTAAACATCTTCAATCTGTGACATCAGTACATTTTAAAGGGGTTCACTATACCCCAAAACTTGGCTGTGTACCTCAGGGTAGAAGGCTGATCTGATACAGGGTCTGTGTGGAGGCCTGCACAAGCCTGCATTTATCATGCTTTTTTGTCAAGTCTGACTTCATGGATCAAAGCAGCAAAAAGAAGGTGAGAAAAAAATAGTACAGCAGCACACACTGCCAAGGCTCAACACCTCTCATGGGCCGTACAAAGGGGCCCCTGACAAACAGCTCTTAACCAGACCGGCCAGGATAACCCAGCGTGCACCGGAGATGAGTCTCTACCACGATGCCTCACTTTGAATGGGGTGTCACACTAGAAAGTTGATTCTTGGCCTTGTCATGGGGAACATGTATTTATAAGGGTTCAAAACAATAGTTTTTGTGAACCAGAAACCAAAGGCAAGAGACACCTGGTGAGCAGTAAATATCTGGACCATAAGAAACTAAATCTGAACACCTTTATCAGAAAGGCACCACCCAGTTTGAGGGAACAAAAGATTGCTGGTTTTGCTTTTCACAAAGAGTTCACTGCTGTTTGTGTTCAGTTTGTGATCTTCTTTCAGCTGATAGCGGCTTTTGGTTACAAACGCTTATCCTTCTATCTTGGGCCTGCCTCACAGCTGTTTAAGGCTCCATATCGACCAGCTCCATTATCTCTGTCTCAATGCAGCCACTGGATCCCCGTGTTCTCACACAGATGCCCCAACTTCAGGTTGTTTTGCTTCTTTGGGTGCTTCTTCTTCCTTCAGGAAAAGGCTTGTGCAACAAAGGAGGAGCAGTGCTGTCATGCCATGAAGAAGTTCCTGAAAATGTAACAGACCTATGCCATGCCACAAAGGGCCCTTGTGGCCTGTTTATCGATAGGCCGCTGAAAGCCTAGGAAGTCACTTTGTTTGGCTAGAGTAAAAAGCTTAAGATGATCTTAAGCACAGATTTTCTTTCATTAAAAAAAAAGATCAAAGGAGGAAAGTATAATCTCTAAATCTCATGTTCCTCCTTTTCTCGTACCACCTTAGTAAAAGGCATTCGGCAAACTATATGTAATTATTAACCAACGGATTCTTTACAGTGGTTTCCAGCTAGAGTTTGTAATACTCATGTTTTGATGCCGTTATCTGCCTGTCATTCAATAAAACCAGAAACCAGCATTTTGTTTGACAGATGAGGACCTCCAGAATGTGTAAAATTAGAGCATATATTATGCATGTGTATTTCAGAAATCATGCAGTCTATTGTAAACATTTATAATGGGTTCTGCTGAGCTGTAGACTCACTGACAGTAATTGTGGCATAGTCTTGCCAAGTAAGCACTGTGAATGCTTACAACTCATGTTTCAAAACATCTAGCTGGTAAGAATGTTCTTTTTGTGAGTGAGAAGTAGTTTTTATTTGGTGGTGGTAAATCAAAGCAGGGAAAGGTTGGGTGGAAACTTATGAAAAGGTTGTGCATTCAGCGTAATCAAAGAAAACCTGAACCTATTGCTGTTGAGTCATTTCTGACTTATGGTGACCCTACACCACAGAGGAGAATCACAGATTTCCATGGAGCAGTTGGTGCACTTGAACTTCTGGCTAACAGTTGAGCTGTTAGCCACTGTGCTACCAGGGCTCCATAAATGCAGGGTAGGGAGCGTCAATACCACTTGCGGATATGTTTGTGTGTCTGTCTGTGGTATGTGTATCTGTGTGTTGTGGCATTTTTGTGTGTAATGTGTGTGTCTGTAGGTGGTACTATGTGATGTGATGTATGTAGTATCATGTTTCTGTGTTTAGTGTGTCATGCTTGTGTGGTTTGCTTGTGTGTGGTGTGTGTGTGTCTGTGTGTGGTATCTGATTTAGGCATGTGTGTGCGTGTGGGGGGGTATTGTTGGTGATCGTGTTTGCACATGCATGCCTGTGTGTGGTGATTTGGAAGCTCTTGGTTTGTAGACCTGGGCAAAGAGGCTTTAAGACATACCAACAGATTTCAGCTTGGTGATTTCAGAATCCCTGATGTAGACACAGAACTTAAAATATTAAGTTCTTATTTAGCAAAATTGGATGACAACAATGTTCAGATAATCTCAAAACAGAATAATCTGAAGATACTAAAATATGTAGTAGATTGTGACATTCATTTTTTTCTAGGTAAAATCTAAGCATTAGTCTTAGGTTAAATTCAGGAACTGCAGAGGGAATATTGAGGAGGAATGTAGGACCAGATTCTTAAAGCAGATGTTTTGTGCTGAGATACCAGCACATGTGATAAGAGAATTTTGACTGTGGGCATTGTAATGAAATCTCTACCCTGAAACCCCAAATTCCGACAGTGAAGACTTGTTGCTCTAATGGAAACACACATTCAAAACTTGTTTGTGAATCCCAACTGAAGAAAAGGGTCAATGGAACATTTAATTGGTCATTCCCAAACTGATGTTAAATACATTTTGTAATTTCGACTATACTTACAGGGACTGAAGGCTTCGCAAATTCTGCAGTGCTTCTGTGGGTACTTGCCTTAGCTGATTATTCTGCAGCATACTGCATATTAAAACAGACAAGGAAAAGTGTTAAAATTAAGAATTAACAATAACTGATCATCATGGCACCAGGTACTATTACAGGTGTTAGGGACATAGTAGGGAACTAGACAAAGCCTAGGCACTTGGGAAACAACCAGATAATTAAAAAATAAAACATGCAACATATGACAAGCAGTAAGTACAATGGATTGAAAATTAAAAGAGGCAATGGGATAGATGGTAACAGAGGTGAGATTTTTATTTTACAGGTGTTGAGGAAAGGCTTCTCTGAGGAGGTGATATTTTAATAGAGAGAGACCGGAATGGAATCAGGGAGCAAGGTATATGAATAGCTAGGAAGAGTTACTGAGGAAGAGGGAAGAGCAAGTGCGAAGGCCCTGAAACCAGAGCTTGCTTAACTTGTTAAAGAAGCAAGAAAGGGTCTCTTGTAGTTGAGATGCAATGAGTGAGGTCAAGAGATTGGGAAAGAGAACCAGAGGCCATTTCACGGAGGATCTTGCTGGTCATAATAAAGACGTTGGGTTTGAAGTATGATGATAAACCTTGGTTAGAGGGTTTAAGCGGGGGATGGTATAATCTGACCTGTATTTTTAAAAGATCACTTTGATGGCTATACAGATTAGATGAATGCAAACAAGGATAACAGTGTGAGGATCTTAAAGATATTCACCTTCCTCATGTACTCCACACTTTGACATGTTAAATTCATTTTGCAAAGCATTTGTTTTTGTTATAGGTTGAACAGTTTTTTCAAAACATGAGGACTACAGAATGGAAACACCTGGCGACAGTGAAATTGAAGTATATCACTTGCTAGTGGGGAAATAGCATGGAAAAAAGTTCCCTTTAGATTCCTTACATTGTGCTACCTTAGTCATAAATGTTTATAACACAGTAATTTTGAAGCACATTCCCCCCAGTATTTCAGGATTCATGCCAGCCTGAGGGAAAAAGCTATGTCAGAGAAGCAGACATTTTTAGGAAATATTTGTACTTACTAGTTCACAAACCTATATTTGGACCCCAGAAACAATTTGCGTGGTTCTCTCACTTCCAGAATCAAGGTTTTCTTTTCATTAGGTGACTGACTGGGTTTTGACCCCAGGTTTGTATAACTCCAAAGGTCGATGTGGTCTCCACTGCACCCCCCAGCACCCTCTTTGGGAACAGTTGCTGAATGTGCAAACTCACAACCTGTATGGCTTACAGTCTGGTTCAGTCCATGATGTACAGTATCGCTAAGGGCAGGGGTTTTCCAAACAGACTGTTTTTTCCTACACTAGCTGTATGAACTCAGAGAAATCACCTAATCTCTCCACGCTTCAGCAGCCTGTAATAATATAAATCCCATGAGCCTCATCGTGATGAATCAATGAATGAAAGCATTTAGAACAATACCTGTTACATGGGAAGCACTCAATCAAGATAGACTGCTATTACATGAATTAATAAAACCCTTCTCAAAATGGGATTTTAATTCATGACTTGGAGACAAAGAAATAATCTACATTGGTGGTTTTCACACTTTAGGGCTTCTCAAAATCCATTGGAGGGCTTGTGAAAACACAGGTTTCTGGGTTCCACCCCCCAAATTTCTGCTTCAGTGGATCTGGAGAGCTGGCCAGGGAATTCACATTTATTTCAAGCTCTGGGGTGCTGTCAGTGTTCTTGGGAAGGGCACCACCCTACGCAGTGTGGAGAACTTGAGGGGCATTGGCTTGAAGACAAAGCCTGAGTTTTGAGTCTTGGTGAATTTGAATTGTACAAACCATGTAAGCTCTCTGATTCCTCCCTCCTTTTTAAAAAATCTATATAATAGAAATATCATCTGAATAAAAAAGTGCTTGAGAATTAAAATATAAAAGTATCTGTGATACTGTCACATACAAAAATCTGAGGATTGAGGTTGCAAGGATTGCGTTTTACTTGGAACCACAATTAACACCCATAGAAACAGCAGCCCGGAAATTAAAAGACACATTGCACTGGGAAAATCTGCTGCAAAGGGCCTCTTTAAAGTGTTTAAAAGTCAAGATGGTATGTTGAAGACTAAAGTGCACTTGACCCAAGCTGTGGTATTTTCATTTGCATCATATGCATAAGAAAGCTGAACAATGAATAAGGAAGATGGAAGAATTGATGCGTCTGAACTGTGATGCTGGAGAAGAATACTGAATGTACCACAGACCGCCAAAAGAACAAACAGATCTGCTCTGGAAGAAGTACAACCAGAGTGCTCCTTGGAAGCAAAGATGGCGAGACTGCATCTTATGTATTTTGGACATGTTGTCAGAAAGGCTCAAACCTTGGAGAAGGACATCATGCTTGGCAGAACTGAAGATCAGTGAAGAAGAGGAACACCCTTGACGAGATGGAATGACAGAGTGGCTACAACATGGGCTTAAGCGTAAATACGATTGTGGGCATGGTGCAAGACTGGGCAGTGTTTTGTTTTGTTGTGCATATAGTTGCTGTGAGTTGGAACCAACTCAACAGCCTCTAACAACAACAACATATAAATAAGAGCTATTATCATGAAATATATTTAGAGATAATAAAATTTGTTTCCTATGACTGTAATTTTGCTTTCTAATCAACATAATTTTGCTATTTGTATTAAAAAATATTACTCAAGTGATCAACTTCATTATGCAAAACTTGGATCTCACTGAAATTTCATAAATAAAGAATCTCGACATGGTTTCTTATGAAAAGAGCCAAGTCTTAGGGAGATGTCACCCTTCACTTTCCAGTTGAGAAATTGAGAGATTCAGTATTTTGCATTACATATCTGAATATTGAACATTTACATTTTTAAGCTACCTTATACCTTTCCAAGCTGGTTCACAAAAATATTTTCTAAGTCACTAATTCATTGTGTGATACATTTAAATGATATTAAGATATAGATAATCATCTTAATGGATGTCTAAACATTGTAGTTCCTTATGTTACTGGTAGATTGTCTATTGAATTGTTCTTCTACTCTTTGCTAACCAAATGATAAAACTCTTAACATACGATCTTTCTAAAGTATCTGGAAAATTTTAGGGAGAATAAGAGGCATTTAGGTAAGTGTCCCTTCATTGAATGATTGCAAACTTTCTCAGTTGATTCATATATCTGGTTTCAGAAAAAGGAACTTCTTGAAAGAGCTTTAATAATGGTAACTTTTAAAGCTACCCTTGAACTACATCCTAGCAAGTTTATTTTCAACCATTTCTACTCTACTGGTAAAGTACCAAAAATATAATAATAATAAAAATCACTTAATTTTAGTATTGCTCTCTCCCTAGATAAAGAACATGTGTTTAATTACTTTCAATGCCAAAACCAGAGCAAATTATCTCCATTATATCCTTATAAGTCTCCAGTGAGTCAATTAGCAAATTCTGTTTCTGTTCAAAATATTCCATTGGGAGATAAAACAATTAAAGAGTTTACAGCACCATGGAGTGCAATTAAAGCAGAACATATTCACAATATGACTGTTGACTTGTTTTTGCAAATACCTCCTTACTGAATGTACTGTATAAAAGTGGAATGTACCATGAACTGTGACAATCTGTTTCTGTAAAGATTGCAGCCTTAGAAACCCTATGGGGCTATTCTCGTCTGACCTACAGGGTTGCTGTGAGTTGGAATTGATTCTATGGTACACAACAACAACACCATAAGCTGAATATGAGTGTAGGCACTTATAACTGCATTTTTATCATTCATGTAGGGCCAAGAAAGAAAATGAAACATTTTCTCTAGAGACAAAAAATGACTTTATATTTTCTTAGTTTCTCTCCCCATGGAGTTTAAAAATATATATTATTTCAGATAGCCTCTCCATGTTACTTTAACTATGTAATTTTTTTGGTATCTTTTTGTTTAAACAGAACTTACTGACATGCTGACATATGATTCTTAGTTATTCTCTCTGCCTAATTGTCCCATGTTAGAACATCAAGTACCTACCAAGACTCTGTCCTGTGACTAGTTAGGGGTGGAAGAATTCTGGCTACATGTACTTTTCCTATGTTTAGTTCTCTCCATCACTTCTGTGTGGTTTTAGTTTTGGTGGTGGGTATTAGGAGGATGAGACACTCTTTGAATGGCCTACATAGGAAAATGAACCCTTGTTGAGGATAGCATGGTTCAGAATTACATTGGATTGGGTCTTTCACAATCCAGACCAAAAATTTACTTATTTATTAAGGTCAATCTTTACAAGGATAATTTTAACTATTGGTGACGTTGCAGTAACAGGATTCAGATATAAAACAGCTCTAGTCAAGGAAGGCTAGTGCTACTTTCGTTCTTGATCTTAATGGACCTGATTCCCACTATGTTTCTCTTCTTCTATCATATGCCTTCCTTACCCTCCTTCTGCAGATCAGGGCTCCACTGAATATTACTTTTATATTATTTTTCTTGTTATGTTACAAAATATAATCAGTTATTTCTTTCTCTCAACCACTTTTGCACTATAAAACATTTATGAGAATTTCCATGAGAATAGGAACAAGTTTGTCTTGTTGAACATTGAACCTTTAGTGCTGTGATTCTTAACTCTATTGAATTGAATACTCCCTTTTAGCAACAAACATTTTGTGATGTCTTTCATGTTACACTTAAAAATGAAATTAGTAGAAATGTAACCTATCTGCACACATCATTTCAAAGAAGAAAATCAGTAAAATATAATGCCTTAACTTATAAAGGAGAAGTTAAAAAAGTAACTTCTAGTTAAATGAGTATCACTATATACACAATGCTCAGGCTTGACTATCCAAGAGATGTTTATATGAATGAGTCAGCTGCTTGCCTCTGCTTATAATGACTAAGGTTGGTTGTGAGAGAGATAACATGATGAGAAGCCATTCCACACGCGAATAGGGAAATGTATGTGGATAAACCAAACCAAAGCCATTACCCGTCAAGTTGATTCTGACTCATAGTGACCCTGTGGGACAGAGGTGAACCGCCCCCATAGAGTCTCCGAGGAAGACCAGTGCATTTGAACTGCCCACTTTCTGTTTAGCAGCTGTAGCTCTTAACTACTATGGCAACTGGGTTTCCTATACGTGGATACTAGAATAAAATGTGATTAAAATGTGAGATAATAAACCATACTTATTGTACATTATAAAGGAAGGAGATAACTTCTATCAAAATAAAGATAACATGCCAAGGCAAATTACAGACACTGTAGCAGGGAAAATGATGAAGTGTGACATTCTCACAAATGAGCATGGATAGTGTCATAAATTACATTCCTTATAAGAGCGGTGCCAATAAATTCCCCGTGCTTTGACATAGGACAAGGTAGTGTTGCAGTATGAGTGAGACCATTTCTGCCATCTCAAAAATTTTACCACATGCTGAGGACTACATTTGTTGTCTAGTGCTGGAAATTCCTGGAGAAATACGCTGCCATGGGCAACAGAGAATTGAGGTTAGGTTAGGAAAAGAAACGGTCAATGCACTGCCCCATAAAAGTCGGGCGGTAGACTTTGCTGGATCCCTCGATTACTAGAAAAATGTTGATGATCTGAACCCACTTAGAGGCTCCTCAGAAGACAGGCCTGGAAATCTGCTTCCTAAGGGTGACAGCCTCAAAAGCCTTACAGAGTATTTTTACTCTGCACGCATGGGCTCACCATGAGCTGGAATCAACTCAGTGTCAGCCACCACTGCCAAAAGACTTTGCTGGATAGCCTAAGACTGAAAAAACATCAGGCCATCCATAAATAGATAAGTCATGTGATTGTTACAACACAGATTTCCTATGATTACGCTTAAAAAAATTCAAAAAGGCTATAAAAAGCAAAATATTTAAAAACCCACTTTCATTAGTGAAATTTATTGAGATCCTGTGCTTCACGTTTCCATGCCATTTAATGACAGCTATTTAAAAAAAGAAGTTTCAGATTTCCACAGTTAGTTTTAATGTGTTTTGTGGCTTTTAAGTCATTTCTTTTTATGCACTAACATGCAGTTAGAAATTTTGCTATGTCTGGAGTAGAAAGATGAACAAATTGAATTAACTATATAATCATTTTGAGAGAATATATTTATTCCATTTAATTTTCATGTCCAAATTATTGGATATATGAAGAATTTCTTTCCTTTTTTTAATTGTGATTGGGTGAAAGTGTACAATCCAATTTAAGTGTGCATGCCCGCCAATCTGCAGCTCCCTCTGCTCTCCTTGCCCAGTGACAGCACACTCTTCCTTTCCATTCTATACATGTTATAACCTCTTAATCTCTTGTCTCCTCCTCTCCACCCTTTCCACTCCCCTCTAGTAAGAAGCCAGTAGGACGGCATCCCATAGATACATAGAACCATAAAGTGCACACACAATATGGTCACTCTGTGTCCCTAAGTCCAATCTTTTCCTGTCCAAAGAGTTGGCCTTAGTAATGATTTATGAATAGGGGCAGCATCAGGTCTAGCAGCCATGCTCCCAAGGGAACCTCCAGGCCTTCGGACCATCAGTCGTGGTCTTTTAGTGGTGTTCTTAGGATGCACCTCTTTTTTTCCCCATGTTGCCACTGGGACTCAACCTTGTGAGACCCATCACGGCTGTCATTTGTGGTGGCCGGGCACCATCTGGTTCTTCTGGTCACATGTTGATATAGTCACTCATTCACTTGTATCTTTCTGTCTTCTAGGTTTGAAGAATTTCCTGTAAAATTTTTCAGCATTGGTGATGGTTGCAGGACATAATTACTGTAATTGGTATTGCTGAATTATACATGTAAAAATATTGAATTGGCAAGTGTAGTTTTTTTATAACAATAAAAAATGGGTGCAATGGTAAAAGAAAAACTCTTTGACTACTATAATGTATTAAAGTATTATTGGAGTCATGGTGGTGCAGTGGTTGACAGCTCAGTTGTCAACCAATGAAGCTACCAGATGCTCCTTGGAAACCCTATGGAGGTAGTTCTACTTTGTTCTACAGGGTTCCTATGGGCCAGAATTGACTTGATCGCAATGGCTTTGATTTGGTCGTTTTTTACAGTATTATTGATTCTATCTGTATTGCTGCTGTTGTTGTTAGGTGCTGTGAAGTCGGTTCTGACTCATAGTGACCCTATAGGTCAGAGTAGGGTTTCCAAGGGGCTGCTTCATAGGGTTTCCAAGGAGTGCCTGGTGGATTAGAACTGCTGACCTCTTGGTTAGTAGCCATAGCACTTTACCACTATACCACCATTTCCGTATTAGTATTACGTATTTAAAAAGTATCGATTTGTATTTGGTGCAGTGGGACAGTTGAGAGTCAAGTAAGATGCTAGAGGTTCTTCTCTATGCAGAACTTTATAGCACACTGCAGGAGAGTTTACGACATGCCAATCCTTGTGACAAGCAAAGGGAGGGGACAAATTTGTTGACACTAAGTTGATTCTTACTCCTAGTGGCCTCAGAGGACATAGTAGAATTTCCACACAGGATTTCCAAGGAGTGGCTGCCGGATTTGAACTATAGACCTTTTGTTTACCAGCTAATCTCCTAGCCGCTGCATCCCCAGGGCTCAGTTGATCAAAGATACCACACACATTTCCATAACATTCAGTAGCAGGCAGAACCACTGTGGTTGAGAACGAATGCTGCAGTACCAAAGTACTTCCAAAATATTTGAAAATGAAGTTCATTTGATGAGTGTTAGTCTTTAAGCTGCAAAATAAAGGGTAGAGTGAACGCAAATTGTGGCATGGTCTTGTTCCTCCTGGAACCAGCATTTGCTGATGGTGATTTGGCTTAAGTTGCAAAATATGAGCATAGCAGTCCTTCACGTAGGCCCCTTCCTTGGCTTCTTAGCGTGCCTAAAGTGTGGTGGTGTTCATATTTCTTGATATGGCACATGTGGTTCCTGTAGTTAGGGCCCTTCCTCCTCCGCCACCCTCTTGCTCAGACCCTCTCCGTCTCTTCTTGGACATCCTAGTGACAACTGCAGTTGCTGGTTCATTGCAGGTATTTCCTGCCTCGCTGTCATCTCCTTGGTCTGCAGCATTCTTGGCCACCTTATTTGACTAGCTAATTCCTAGTTGTCCTTCAAGATGGGTCATCTCTTTAGGAAAAGACAGCTCCTAGGAAACTGATTGTGAACTATTAGACTGGACTTAAATGCACCCAACCTCTATAGCTCCGCAGTGCCCTGCAAACATCTTCTACAAGAATCAAAGGTGATCTGTTCATCTGTCAATCTATCAGTAGATTATAAGTTCTTCAGGTATATGGGCTATATTTATTAACATTTGTATTTTCAGCAGGACTGCGTTTAGTGCCTCCTTGAGTATCACACACACCACGCTTTTACTGAAGCCCAGTCTATGCAAGATAACAGAAAACTCCTTGATTAGTTAGGACTGGGTAACAGAGAGGGCCTGAATACCATTTTTACTTCACTGGTGGAAAAAGATATTTAAATAAATTTGAGAGATAATTTGTGATTTTTACGTTTGAATCATTCTAATCCAACACTCTCTGAAATAATCAAACAAAGTGTACCACAGGAAGCAGGAAAGATGTGCAGAAGTATTCAGGGTAATGGGAAAAAAGAGAACAAAAATGCTATCTGTAGGTAGAAGCCCATATCAGACACAAATGTACAAATTTTTGTGTTTTGTTCTGTTACATAGAGGGGTGCCACGAGTCAGAGTGGACTCCATAGTACCTGGCAACAATAACAGGAAGAACATTCAAACACTATTTGAGTTGGGCAACATGACAACTTAAAAATGTTTGTCTAACAGCAAAATTAATCAAAAAGAAAAAAGAACAACCCTAACCCAATCACATCATAAGCAGGCCTAACAACTGGTTCTGTTATTAAACATAACTTTTAATAAAATATTAAATTTTGTAAAACTGACTTCTTAGAACCACATATTCCTCAGGTTACTAAAATGTAGTTTACATTAACCAGAAGTATATAAAATGCTTTTTTTTAGAGTCAGTGGTTTTTATGTTAAGGAAAGGAAATCAAATCAGGTCATTTTCTACGAGATAAACATTCTCAGTGTGACTTTCAGCTTGCATCATCTATTTTCCATACTTAAGCACTGTTTTCCTCTACAAGTAAATACTGGGAAAAGTTAAGCAACAGATACCAGAAGAAAGAAGTAGTCAGTGAGTTTTCTGATAAACAAATTAGCAAGATAGACATTAAATACTATGAAAGTCTATTTTTACAATCCTCAATGAATTAAAAAGCAGCTACTTAGAGTATATGCTGTGCACTTTCCGACTCGACGGCACTTGGCTGGCTTTTCCACATGTATTCCCAGGTGTGAATGGAGTGGGCATTTTTTAATTGATTCTTATTCAGTGCATCATAAGGGAACATACTTCAGTAATGATTGGAAGCTATGATCTCATTATGTTAGCATCGTAGTAATTTATTCACCTGGTAGTCAAAATGATTCAAGGCACTCTTCTCAACTTGAAAACACAAAAGGAAGGAGAAATACTCTTTTAAAAGTTTGAATTCATAAGTTGGCTATTTAAAGACAAAGACTTTTAGATATTAAAGTTAGAGATTTTTTTTTTTTCCACACACAAACTCAAAATATAATATGGTTCTATGGTACTAGTGGAGGTAGACTTAAGTTTAGATGAACTATGAATCTCATGGACCAAAACAGTTTGTGAGAAGGACTGAGTCCTTACCAGTTCATTAGCATCCACTTGATACTAAAATCAGAAATATATCAAATAACATCTGGTTTACTTACAGAACTTTAAGACTGTAAAGACCAGCAAATGCTCCCTTGGGAATGTATGTCAAAGAGTTTCCAGCAAGACGTCTGTGGGGTTAGAGAGGGAGGAGAGAGAGTGAGCACAGCTCTCTTCATGTGGAATTCATTTAGTTGTTAAAAAATGCAATACAATTATGCTCAAGCCACAAATGCCAGAAGTAACTATAAAGTATTTGTTTTGCTATAAATATTTTGCAAAAAAATTCTACAAATATCTGATCAAAATGTTGGTAGACGTGCCTAGGAAGAAATAGAGTAAATTATCTTTCTATAAATCATTTAATAATAATAGTTGTATATAGATATATATATATATAACTATCCTTTAAAATAAAACACTTTAAACAAAACCTGGAAACATATAGAAATCTTTAAGAAATGTAACACCAAAATATGACCGTAATGTGATTTCCACAATTTATAAGCACAAATTTAGACAATCAAACAAAAGAGTATTTCTGTTGCAATTATACTGCAAAACACCCAACTTTTTTTTTTAAACTAAACTTGGAAAATAAGAATGGTATCACAATTAATCTTTTAAACATAGCCAGGAAAGGGTAGAGTAGCTTAATTAATTTAACATGTTTTCATTGAACAATGCCTTAAGAAATTAAGAATGGTATTTAAAGAGTTGAATATTGGAACCATTAACATAGGCTGTTTACTGAGAAGGTTTGGTATCATTAGTTGGTGAATTTAAGTGCTCACTCTATAATAGTTTTCTAAGGGCAAAACGGTCAAGGTGAGAACATATACAAAATAAAAAAGACCAACAAGATGTGGTACTGTAACAGCTGGTTTGCTTTTGTTGGCAGACATATCAGAGCTATAACCTGACAAAAAGAAAACCCAAGAACAATAGAGTGATTCAGAAGAGCACAGTATGCTGAGTTGTGTCACGGATTGGATTGTGTTCCCTGCAAAACGTGTATAGCAATTTGGCTAAGCCATGATTGTTGGTGTTTTGTGATGTTCCTATATGTTGTAAACACTGCCGGTGTGAAGTTAACAAGGGAGGATGGGCTGCAGTTGTGTTGGTGGGACAGGACTCATTACATAAGACTGTCTTGTGCCTGGAGGTAATCTCTTAGGATATAACGGAAACGGAAACTAGCAGAGAGATTTGGGGACCTTATACCACCAAGAAGCAGTGTCAGGAGCACAGCGTATCTTTTGGAAAGGACCTGGGGTCCCTGTGCCTCAGAAGCTCCTAGTCCAGGGGAAGACTGAGGACAAAGGCCTTCCTCCAGAGCCGATAGAGAAAGCCCTGACAGAGAAAAGCCAACAGAGAAAGTTCCTATGGAGCTGACATCTTAAATTTAGAGTTGGAGCCTACTGGATTGTGACAAAACAAATTTCTCTTTGTTAAGCCATCCACTTGTGGTATTTCTATTACGGCAGCACTAGATGACTAAGATAAGCTGATCATATCTTAGAATGGAGGTCATTTCTTGATGGAGGTGGGTGTTTAAGTAGTAGGCCTATTGGAAGGCCTAATGGACTCAAATTTTTGTTTTGATATTATCTCTAAACCCCATTGCTGTCAAGTCAATTCCAACTCCTAGCAACCCTATAGGACAGAGGAGAACTGACCCATAGGGTTTCCAAGGATCTGCTGGTGGATTCAAATCACTGACTTTTGGGTTAGCAGCCAAGGTCTTATTTACTACACCACCAGGGCACAAGGGTCTAGTAGAGCACTGGTTCTAAAAGTTTATTATATATCAGAATCACCTGAGGATCTTGCTAAAATGTAGATTCTGGTTCAGTGTATCAGGGGAGGAAATGCAACTGGAACAAACTGGTTTGAAGCCTGAATTCGTTCAGTTAAGCCCTGACAGGACTGCAACACGGCATACAAAATACAACTTTAAATCTATGTCCCATTGCTAGACTAGACCACTGGTAACACGTCACAAATGCATCTTTTAAAATAGATACCACAATTAGCTCAAGAATAGAATTTGTGTGTGTGTATTGTTGTTTGTGGTTAGCTGCTATCTAACCGGCCCTGACTTACGGCCACCCCACGCACAATGGAACAAAATCATCCCCAGGCTGTTAGAAGTAGATCACCACGTCTTTCTTTGTAGTCCATTGTAGTCTGAAAACTTTGCTGAAACTTGTTGAGCATCACAGTAACACACAAGGCACGACTGCCAGACAAATGGTGGCTATACACGAGGTTCATTGGCCGGGTATCAAACCTGGGTCTCCTGCATGGAAGAACGCTACCACTATACCACCACCGCCCCCGTGTATGTGTATTAAAAGCATTATTTGCTCAAACCAAATGAAAGTTAATTAAAATATACCACAACTTCTGTAATTCTGCCTTTTTTTAAAAAAAATCTTAAAATATGACAAGATAAGACTTGAATCACTCCAGAAGGCTCTGCTTGTCTTGGGTCTGCCACTAACTTGCTGCCTGCCACTAAGAAAGTTACTTGACGTGTCTGAGCTTCTTCTTCTCACTTATTACATGATATAGTTAATATCAGATGGTTTCTCAGATCCCTTCCAGCTCCAGAGCTCCATACTTTTCCTCCACTGTCTTGTGGTTATGTGTATTTGCGTGTGTTTTCCTTCTCTTAACAGATATAATTTTTGTAGAGAGTGGGAGAAACTCTTGTACTGTACTCCTGCCTTCCTCATGGAGTCTAAAGCAGTGTTTTCAAACTATAAATAAATTTAGTGGCTCTGAATAGAATTAAGGTGGGAGGGGAAGGGAAAGAACAGGAAAATAGCAAAATGCATTGGCTGCAGAATTGTTTTTATTAACCTTTTGTTTCCTAATATATCTGTGCAGGAAAAACATAATACATTTCTTCCTGTACATGGTAAGGAAAGTCTGAAAACCATTAGCCTAACACTTAGTAGGTATTCAATATATAAAGGTTAGTAACAAGCATTCCAGCTTAATACTTGACTTGATGTTTTAAAGATATTTTTCTTCTTTATTTTCTGCAAAGTTCTCTTTAGATTGTCACACTGGCCTTCTCTCTGGTCCCTCCTTAAATTCAGTTTCCCCCTGTTCTCACTCATTTTTCAGTCACTGCCTCTAATAATTACCTGATTTGCAATTTATGTTGCAGCTACACCAGACCATGATGTCTCTTTTAAACATGTCCTCCACTTTCTGACTTCTGGCCTTCGCTTTGTTCAAAAGTGCTCTCCTTCTACTCTCTCCTTTCTTGTCCCTCAAAGTCATTTCATTTTTAAGTCATCCGAGTTGACGGGCAATGCCTCTACTTAAGACCCCTTTAATAGCACTTTGTGTTTCTCTGATGGATTTTACAGTTTACTTTGTGTTTTATTGTAAAGGGTTATTATGAGTTGAAACTGAACGAATGGCAGTGGGTTTTGTGTTATAGAATGTACCTGTTCTATTGCACATAAAAGATTAGAGACACCTTTAACCTGGGGATTCTGTTTGTATACACATTTAGGACTTCTCATAGTGTCTGAAATGTAGTAGCTTGCCTCAGTGAACAACAAAAAGCTAATCCAGTTGTTGTCGAGTTGATTCTGACTCATGGTGACCCCAAGTGTCAGAGCAGAAGTGTGCTCCATAGGTTTTCAGTGGCTGAATTGCTAGTAGGGCATCATCGTTCTTGAGGTGCCTCTGGGTGGAGTTGAACTGCCAACCTTTTGGTTGTCCCAACACTCCTCAATTAATCATTTCAGTAAAAGCTACTGATCTCTCCCTCAGTATCCATTCTTCCCTTCATCTCTGGTAAAGTCTGCCTAAGCAAATTTAAGTCATGTTATTCTAACAACTGTTTGCTCTTCCATGGAAGAAAAAAAATACATATTTTATACTATGCCTCAAGAAACTGCTACTTAAAAAAAAACCTATCCATTCTCCAATAAGTTAAGAATAACAATTGGTCAAATACATGCCCAAACCATCATTTCTTAAACTGTATTCATGAGCTGGGCATTTCATTTTGATCATTAGGTAAGATTTTAAAAAATCATCTTTCAAGAAAGGCTAGGATCACTAGAATAAATAAAGGAAATCTTCAGATCAACAGAGCAATCCTTTGTTAGACACAAGACCCTATGGTTTCTTTAACTGTACTCTAATGAAATTTTTAATTCCTTTGTAAAATCCTCCTTAATTATCACAGTCCACAGTCAGCTCCACTACAAACCACCACCTAAGAAGTTTACTTAAAATCTGGTGGTGTAGTGGTTAAGTGCTATGGCTGCTAATCAAAGGTCAGCAGTTCAAACCCACCAGGTGCTCCTTGGAAACTATATGAGGCAGTTCTAGTCTGCCTTAAAGGGTCACTATGAGTGGAAATCGATGTGAAAGCAATTTTTTTAAGGTCAGGAATTTTATTGCTTGCACAGAACAAGGAACTCAGCCAATATTTGCTGATCAATCATTTGATCTTGTGTCCAAAAACTGCTGGCCACAGTGCTCCAGTTGCTTCAGAGCTGGCATAATTATTCCAGCATGGCAGGCTAGTCCTTATACAACCAGATCAGAAACAGTTTTTAGAGTATTCTTTTTTCATTACACATCAAATTTGCATCAAACGCAAATTCAACAGAATTTCTTTCAGCACTTTCCATGTGCCATGGATGATGCTCCTCGATGTACGAATAACAGCTACCAATTTTTGAAAACTATGCATAAATGCTAGGCACATTGTTAAGCACTGCATATACATTGTGTTTTTAAGTCTTGTGATAACCATATTTATAAAGCGACATTAGTTTCTCCTTTTACAGATGGGAAAATAGGCCTAAGAGACTTTATTTGCAATGTTTATATAGAAAAACTTAATATAAGAGAATTTGGATTCAAGCATAGCATTTTGGCTCTGAAACTTGGATTTTTAACCATTCCCTTGGTTGAAAGGAGCTTGGTCTGGAGCTTAGGTTGGTTAGGAGCAACTAAGCTAAAAGAGGAAAAAGAGAAGAACACCAACACACTGCATTGCTTGAAGGATTCGCCATAAGAAGACTGTTATTCAGATTCCTCCCGTTGCCTTCCAGATTCAGTGCAATCTTACTATTCTCACTGGCCCTGAATGGGTCTTTCTTTTCTCATTGCTCGTCCCCTCTTCAGTTCTCTTCTTCCAAATATCTATTTGCATCAAGTTTCTGTCCTTATATCTTTCGTTTTCTTTCCATCTAGTGGACCTGATAGTGCAGTGGTTACATGCTAGTTTGGCAGTTTGAATCTATCAGCCACTCCCTGGACATCCTGTGGGGCAGTTCTACTGCGTTTTAAAAGGTAGTTACGAGTTGGAACTGATTTAATGGTAAGGGTTGCATGTATGTTTGTCATTGTTAGGTGCCATCAAATCAGTTCTGACTCACAGTGATCCTATGGGACAGAGCAGAACTGCCCAATAGGGTTTCCAAGGACCAGCTAGTGGATTTGCCAGCCCTTTGGTCAGCAGCTGGGCTCTTGACCACTACAACACCAGGGCTCCCTAAATACGTATGTGTGCGTGTACACATAGTGCTACTCAAACTCTAGTGTGCAGTGTCGATTGTCTTAGGAGCCATGAATAATTCAGATTCCTAGGTCCCAATCCTAAATATGTATGTGTGTGGGTGTGTGTACACATAGTGCTACTCAAACTCTAGTGTGCAATGCCCATTGTCTTAGGAGCCATGAATAATTCAGATTCCTAGGTCTCAATCCAGACCTAGAGAATAAAAATTTCTTGGGGTAGAGTTTGGGAATCTGCATTTTTAATAAATAGCCTTGGTAAATATGATGTAACTGGAGAACTACAATGGGAAACAGAATATCTACCCTCTCTCAAGACACTCATTCACTCTAGCATCTGTAATCATTACTTCTTTGTAAACAACACCTCCACTGTTACCCCTGCCACAGAACCATGCTCCAGGCGACTGATATTCCCGCTGCTATTGGCACTTCCACTTGGATGGCCTGCTGGCATCTTACACTTAATATACTAAGAAGTAAACAACCTCTTGTCTCCAAAATCAGCTGTATCCGTTGAATTCCCCAATTACCTCACCAAGCTCCTAGTACCTGGCCTTGTACCTCTGCTCAGAGTCATCTGTCACCTTCAGATCTTTTCTTTAGTGCTGATTTTCCATCGACTGATGAGTCCCTGACTGCCTGCCTCTGCAGTAATGCACCCACATGGCCTAGTGGGCCTCAACACACCGGAGAGCTTTAAAAACAAAATGATGTCTGGGTCCCAAATGAGATGAGACCTATAAAATCAGAATCTCTGGAGGAAAGCCCTGGCCATCGGTATTTTTAAAAAGTGCACCTGGTGATTTTAAGGCACATTCAGGGACCCTAAGTACTGAAATGGTTCTCTCAGTTTACTATATATAAAAGATCACTTGGAGACCTTCATGGTCTCTATCCCCAGAGACAATGACTTATTACTTGTTGGGAGAATTAAGAGAGGTGGTTAGTTAATGGATTTTAACAGTTATCCAGATGAGACAATACAAATCTGAACTGGGAGGTGATGAAATAAAGCAGATGAACGGGAAAGACAACATGAAATTATGAACTTTAAGACTTTGAAACTGGCTAGACATAGGCGGTGAGGAAGAAAGAACAGCAGCCACAGAAGGAGTGTCAGACCTAGTGGTCATAAGCTTGGATACCAAGAAGGCAGTGACAAGCAAGAATGGTAAAAAAGCTTGGATGTGTGGATGTGTGTGTTGGGGTTGAGGAGGCATGGATGAATTTGGTCCTGCACAGGCTGTTGTTTTCAAGTGCTGGCTGGGAGTAGCCAGAGGTGTCGTGGTATCACATAGGTAGGTGATGATTCTCAAAGTGTGGTCCCTGGACCAGAAGCAGCAAACTTTCCAGGGACTTGTTAGAAATGCAAATTCTTGGCATTTTTTCTTCTTCTTTAATCAAGTCGCCATGAGTCAGATCTGACTTGACAGCATTTGGCTGGCTTGGCTTAATCAAGTCTGCTGAAGAAACTCTAGGAGTGAGGCCAGCAACGTGTGGTTTAAAAAGCATTCCAGGTGACTGATGCTGCTAAAGTTGGAGACCCACTGGCCTAGAGGAACCTATCCACTGCCATCGAGTCTGTTGTAACTCATAGTGACCCTATAGGACAAAGTAGAATTGCTCCACAGGATTTCTCTGAGTCTTTATGAAAGTAGACTGCTGCATCTTTTTCCTGCTGGTGGCTTCCAACCGCTAAATTGGCTGTTAGCTGAACTCTTAATCACTGAGCCTCCAGAGTTCCTTGAACTACAGTAACCAAATGAATAAAAATTCAAACCTACTACTGTGGCATTGATTCCAACTCACAGTGACCCTATAGGACAGAGCAGGACTGCCCCATAGGGTTTCCAAGGCTATAAATCATTACAGAAGTAGGTTACCATGTCTTTCTCCCACAGACTGGCTGGTGGGTTCTAACCACCCATCTCTCGGTTAGCAGATGTGTCCTTTATCCACGATGCCACCAGCGCTTCCTGGAGTAGAGTACCAAAAAAACCCAAACCCATTGCCATCAAGTTGCTTCAGACTCACAGCGACCTCCATTGCATGCCAAGCCAAGGGCCGTCGAGTCGGATCCGACTCATGGCAGTTCTTAAATTCTAATGTGCATCAGCATCATCAGGAGTATTTGTTAAAGGACAGTTTTCCTGGACCCAATCCTCAGAGTTTCTGATTAAGTAGGCCAGTGTGGGGCACATGAATTTGCATTTCTAATTGGCTCACAAGTGTTGTCAGTTTTGCTGGTACAGGGCCATGCTTTCAGAACCACTGGCCTAATAGTTAAAGAAAAAGTGCTTGGTGGCTAATCAAAAGGCTGGCAGTTTGAACCCACCAACCGCTCCAGGAAAGAAAGGTCTGGTGGTTTGCTTCAGCAAAGATTTATACCTGTGGAAACACTACGGGGTGGTACTATGGTGCCCTATAGGGTTGCTATTTGTTGGAATCCATTTGCTAGCAGTGAATTTTTTTTTTTTTTTAAATAGCACCACTGCTACAGGAAGCCCTGGTAGCACAAGGGTTAAGTGCTTGGCTATTAATCAACTGAAGGGTTGGTGGTTCGAGCCCACCCAGTGGCTCGAGCCCACCTAGTGGCTCTACAGGAGAAAGACCTGAGTAATCTGCATCTGTAAAGGTCACAACCTAGACAGTTCTACTAAGGGGACAGTTCAACTGTCATACAAGATTGCCATGAGTCAGAATTGACTTGACAGCAGCAAACAACAGCAAGTTTTGAGTTTCCTGCCCAGACACCCACAGTAGGCTCTTTAACATCTGCTTTTTTAACATCCCATCCTTCTTTGAAATCTATTTTGTACACAGCAATCAGAGAAATCTTTTAAAGTCCTATCACCTCATTAGCTGGATAATCCTAATTCTTATTCCTGGAGATGCAACCTGTTTGGAGAGAAAGTTCCTCCTGTTACGTTAATGAGGCCATACCAGTGTAGGTTATGTCCTAAACACAATCACTTCTGAGTGCTACAAAGAGCAGCATTACTAAAAAAGCCAAACCCACTGCCACTGAGTCCTTTCTGACTCACAGAAACCCTGTAGGCAAAGTAGAATTGCCCCATAGAGTTTCCAAGGAGTGCCTGGCAGATTTGAGCTGCTGGCCTTCTGGTTAGCAGCTGTAGCACTTGACCACTACATGCTTAACCACTATACCACCATGGTTTCTAAAGAGCAATATAAGTACTGGCACCCCATTGCTGTTAGGTCAGTTCTGACTCATAGCAACTCTATAGGTCAGAGCAGAACCGCCCCACAGAGTTTCCAGGGAGTGCCTGGTGGACTCGGACTGCCGACCTTTTGGCTAGCAGAGATAGCACTTAACCACTGTGCTGCCAGGGTTCCAGATACTGATGTAGGTGCCCACATGCTGAGAAAGACAGACATTACGTGCGGATTCTCCAGATCTGAGGAAAGCGGGAAAGGAACCGATATAAGGAAGACCTTGATTTGGACTTTTCACTTCCTGAACTGTGAGAAGATTAATTTCTATTGTTTAATAAGTCATCTGTTGGTGGTGCTTCTGTTATAGCAGCGCTTGGTAACCTAAGACTCTCCTTATCACAGCCTTGCTGTTCATCTCCATCTCCCTCTAAGCTCTTCATTGCTCTTAGGTATTGAGTGAAATCTGGGAAATGGAGCTGGAGGTTGAGGAGGTTGAGGAGGAAGGAACGCTAAGGAAGAAAATGGGGAGGAGGTAGAGAAGTAGGGAGAGAATTGTCAGTAAAAAAGAGTTTCAAAGACAGGACTGATAACCAAGTGCTGAATCCATGGGGGCAGGAGGCTGAACATGAAGATCACACATGGGCACAAACGTGTCCGCATTTTACTAAGACCACCCATGTCTGAGTTAACACTTTACCAAAGTCCTTTCATCGTCATCTCATTTGATCCTCAGAGAAATTTCCAAAGACAGGCAGGGTAGCTTTCACCATTTTTTAGCAATAGGGTGAGAAAGTAGAAATCACAGTATAGGTTGTGCTTTCAGGAAGTTTCATGGTAACTCTCAGCACAAATTTCATCTGCAATAATAGATATCTACTATTTATATAGAGATTCTTCAAGGCCAACCATAATATGAGCAAACAGTTCCAGGGAACAATAGTAACTTAAAAACAGACCTCCCCAGAGCAGCTCGTGTTTCCTTCCTAAACTGAGTATTTGGTTCCAATAGCAGTAGAATCTGGGAAGATTTTAAAATGCTATTCTGAAGTAAAGGCCCTTGACTCAGACTGTGCAAAATGGTAATATTTCATTCCTCTCCCTTCCCTGCCCCTAGTTTAATCAAGTTACTAGTTTAGATTTAATATAACTTACAGACGTCAGCAAGAGTCACCGTCTGCCATTAGCTCCTAACATCCAAACCACACTCTTTAATGGACCAAATGTAGGATCTCTGATCTGTTCACATAGAAGGCTTTCACATGAAGTCCCTAGGCGACGTGAATAAATTGAACAGAAAGGACACCAGATACTAGTGGAGAGAAACAGATGATTTCTCAGGATGGTAAAACTTGGAAAAACACTGTATGGGACAGTTGCTCGTAGCCCTTAAAGCTCAGAGTTCAAAACAGCTTTTCCTTAACAAGTCTCACATCCTTGAGGTTTCTGCGAAATCTAGATCATGTCACAGGAAATAAGGCAGTATCTTCTTGAAAGTGTTTACATTTCACTAATGCACCTCAGCGTGTGTATCATAGGTTATTTCATTATCATTTCATTTGATCCTCAGAAACATCTCCAGAGACAGGCAGGGCAGCTTCCACCTTTATCCCTTGAGGCCCAGTGAACTTAAATGGATTATTATCTGGAAATCTGAGGCTGCTAGTTCTGGACACTGGGCTTTTCTGCTACACAGCACGGCCTCATCACTCTCAGATCAGTTGTTTTTTCTCCAAATAAAAAAAGGAAGTCTTTCTTGTTGTGCTATCGTATTGCCACAAGTAGGATGTTTGGTCTGTGCATGACTGGTAAAGTCGTGGAAGTCATTTAAAAATATAATAAATAAAATGACTAAAGAACAAGGTCTGAATGTGCCAAAACTTGTGGCCTAGATGGTTAAGTGCACCACAATGCCAGCGAGGAGAAAAGCCCGTTCATACCAAACCCATTGCTGTGAAGTTGATGCTTTTCTCACAGTGCCTCTATAGAACAGAGTAGAACTGCCCCATCAGGTTCCCAAGAGTGCCTGGTAGATGCAAGCCACCAGCCTTTGAGTTAGCCACCATAGCTCTTAACTACTACACCACCAGGCTTCCAGTAGGGAGAAAGGGAGATGATTAACTGTGACAGCATTTCTTCCTCTTAGTACTTGCACCAGATAGTTTCACTATCTGGGGTTAGAATACATTTTTTTTTTTTAAACATTAAATCAGTGAATAACTCTGGATTTTTGTGGATTCTAGAACCATTTTGACCTATGTGGACCTTTTGCTGTCCACACTATTTATAACCTGATGAAACAACTTAAACTAGGAAAATGATAAATTAGATAACTACAACTAAGAGGAACTTGGTTTTATTAATAGCGATTTTCCAAAATTGAATTTTGCTGTGGGATTTCATTGGCACCGCACTGGCAGTGTCAGGAGTAGCTTCCTATTTGATGCATAGAGAAAAAAAAAGCACGAAGAAGAGTTAAATGAACTGAATAAAAGATTTTAAGCTTTCAGAACCGTGTCTTAGATGTCACAAAAGAGACATACACAATGACAGATACCTAGACATCAATAATTCACTATACAGATGTTCATTCGTTGGTTGAAATAAAATAAGACATAAAATTGGTGCTCAAGTATGTATATTAATATGTGGAAGTATTAACTGCAATTTGATACCTATTGGTGAAATTCTACACCTGAATTCTGGTGATACTTTCTTCACAAACTTTGTCAACAAATTAATAACCTGAATATCCAGTCTATCTGCCTGTTGGATAGATAGATCTTCCCTCATTCTCTTTCTTTCATTCCCTGCACACACACAGACATAATAGGAGCCCTGATGGTGCAATGATTAAGCGCTCAGCTACTGACTGAAAGGCTGGCAGCTTGAGCCCACCCAGTGACTGTAAGGGAAAGAGACTTGGTGATCTGCTCTCATAAGGTTTCCACTCTGTGGGTGGTAATCTGGACATGGGTCAGTCCTGCTCTGTCACATGGGGTCACTGTGATCGAAATAGACTTGATGACACCTAACAATGAAACAAAACACACACACACACGCACACACACACACACACACAAACCCCTATCATTACTTAATTCAGTTTAAACAATGTTGTAAAAGTTTCAGATCTGTGCAAAACCATCCATTAGCACAATTGGGGTGAAAAAAAACCACATATGAACTAAGCATAATTCCTAACCTTCTTTCTACTTTTATAGAATGGCTTCAAAAGTAGGTTTGAATCTTATTTTTGACCTGCATTTGAATCTTAGCTCTGGCAATTACCAACTCTACTATCTTGCACAAGTTTTGTATTTTCATTGTATCTCAGTTTTCTTATTTGTGAACCAGGAATAGTAATAGTATCTACCTTTATGGAGTTGTCAAGAGGATTCAGTAAGCCAATGTGTATAGAGGAGGGTAGGATATTATTGTTTTTGTTATTAAGGCAGACTATTCTTTTGAAGATTTTATACCCTAGAAGAGAATATAGTCTTAATTGCAGGTAATTCTAACAAAAAGCAATCAGTGATAGAATAAAAGCATAATCAAAATGCTTGGCTAAAGGGGTATTCACAAACAAACCCCCCTAAATTTAGCTTTGGGAACAAAGGAGCAAACCCAACAGAGTTGATTATTTTTCCAGACCCTATACATACTATCCCTTTTTGCCATTAAATGAATAATGATGTCTTCAAAGCATCAGTTAAATGCAAGATAGAATTATATATGGGAAAGCAGTCTTGCTTTTAAATTCAGCAAGTTGGCCAGTTCAGCAAAGTAGATTCCAGAAAAGAATGAGAAAACAAAATGAATAGCCTTTAAAGTTCCCTCTACTTTTGAAATTCTGTAACTCCATTGTCAAAATACCTTAATGGGATATCCAGAGAGATAAAAAAAAAGGTGTTTCAGAAAAATAGCATTTTTTTTTTTTTTTAATGATAGACTTTCCCTTCCCTGATTTTTATCAATTATCTTTTGAGAAAATGGCCTTGGAATAGAATCAATATTCACCTTAATGAAAGCAGAGCTATTTCTCAGTAAGCTGGGTCACCAAAGGAGGAACTCTATTAAACAAAGGCCTTGGGGAAAGTGAATAATTTTATTGATTCAGTTTGTGGCCTAAAGGTGAGGTGTGGGTTAGAGGAGAGGAAGAGTGTTTTGCCACAGGATAGTATACAAATGAAAAAGAAAAGGTAGGAAATGTCTACATTAGAAATACAGTGGTAAATGTGACTAAGTATTGTATATTAGGAGTCCTGGTGGTGCAGTGGTTAAGACCTACAGCAGCTAACTAAAAGGTCGAAAGTTCAAATCCACCAACTTATCTTTGGAAATCCTACAGTGCAGTTCTACTCTGTCTTATGAGTTTGCGATGGGTTGGAATCGACTCAATGGCAACACATTTTTAAAATTATGTATTAATTGTTGTGGGGGAGAGAGTATGAGAAGGATGTAAATAAGAAAAAACAAAACAAAACTCTTGATTTTTAACAGTCACTAAAAACAATTTTTCAAAACCTTGGCTAATGTCAATTCCATTATTCTTTTTCTAAAGCAGTTAGTATGTGTAAGAAGCTCCTCTGCTGTGTTTTGCTTTCTTATTCCTTCGCCCAATCCTTTCACTACGTACGAGTTGTGACTCCGGCAGACACGGTTGCAGCCCTTGTGAAGGTTCAATTCTAGCCACGAGGAGAGGCAAAGAGAAGAGAGAAGGGAGAAAAGAAGAATATGGACCACCCAGGAAAATCTTGCTGGCACAGTGGTTAAGCGTTGTGGCTGCTCACCTAAAAGGCTGGCAGTTGGAGTCCAATGGGCGCTCCTTGGAAACTCTATAGGGCAGTTCTACTCTGCCCTATACTGTGCTATGAGTTCGAATCAACTCTACAGCAGTAGGTTTGGTGTTGGTTTTTATTTATTTTCAGTTTGGGCCACCGGGGTGGAAATCCATCCCTTGAGAGATAAAAAGTTTACTGTACAGTCTCGATATCTTAACATTTCCTACCATACTTCTCAAAAACAATCTGGGTATATTCAACTAATTCCAGTAGTGAAACAACAGTATTTCTTAAAAATATAATGCCATCAGAAATCAGTAAAGATACAATTCTTGTTTTTCATGGCCATGGAGTTGATTCTGACTCATAGTTACCCCATGTATGCAGAATAGAACTGCCCCAAAGGGTTTTTAAGCCCGTGGCTTTTCGGAAGCACACCATCAGGCCTGTCTTCTGAGGTGGCTCTGGGTGGGCCTTAACCCCCAACCTTCCAGCTGGTAGTTGAGCATTTAACTATTTATGCCCCTCAGGGACTCCAGATAGAACTCAAGGGTCTAAAACTCTAATGTTCTCTAGAAATTTGAGAATACTATCTCTTGAAAAAAAAGAAGAGCAATATAACACAGTTAGGCTAGGATGGAACCCTCTTTCCACTTCCCATGGTGGACCATGTGGTATACATCAACCATTTCAATTACTCCCCAAATAGGACCCTGACTTGAGGATTTATTTATAAAAGAAGTATTTCCAAAAGAGATCCTTTAATCAGCAGTCAGAGGATTTCTTCAGCTGAGGGTGCCAAATTTTCTTCACAAGGACCGTGATGGAGCAACCCCTTCTTAGTCGCCATCACACAAAAGGGTAAGCGGATCCAGTGCATTTTTAAGTGCAGTTTGGGGGGTTAGACAGCTCTTTTTAATCTTCTGGAGAGTGATTAGTGGGCCTAATCAAGTTTCCTCTGTGTCATTAACTAATTTTAGTTTCCTCTTTTTTTTATTATTTAATTTTTTACAGTGAGTTTGGGAGAGCCTGACTTGGATTTCTCTGTGGATTTTCAAGATTTCCTGATCAAGCATGGAGGGAGGAGGAGTTTAAAAGCAGGAAAATAGTAATGAAAAGTGATAAGGACAAGAAGTTTTTGTGCTAGGAAATGTAGGCTCAATTTTCCTTGACACAAGCCGTACCCAAGCAACAGTTTTTGGTTTTGATTACAGTGTTATATGCTATTTTAATAAACATGAACCAGTATTCAAACTTTTAATATCCTGCTGCATTACCTATTTCCAAAGAGCTATCCAGCTCTGTTAAACAGTCTTTGTTTTAAAATTTTAATTTGTTTGGCTCAGTCTCACCTTAGAAAGCTGTAGCCTCGTGGTAAACTCTTTTAGAAGTTGATTTCCAGAATCCTGAGCACTTTTTCTTTTCTTTTCCCCCACTAAGTGTTTCCTCATGTGCCAGTGCCGTTGGTGCTGACAGCTCTCCTGTCTTGTTTTATCTGGTTCTCACAGTAAGTACGAGACAAACCCAAGAATGTGTCCCGCGTTGACGAGACCCATCAAGACGGCAACGATACTTACAACTCCTCTAGGAAGCGGAGACTGTGCAGGGGGTTCGGGGGCAGCCGACTGATGTTGTTCATGCTGAGGTCTCTGGAGGGGAAAACAGACAGCGTGTCAGGAGTGGGTACGGCCACTGCAAGGAGATCCAGCTGTTCAGTTCACACATTTCCAAGCAGTACAGTCAGATGGACTCATTCCCTTGCTTGACAAATGAATTGTTATTTTGCATCTTAAATATGTTCCTTTCCTCCCACCTCCTGTCCTAACATCATGGCTCTCCATCAAAAATGGACTCTCCGAAAAGCTTCTATGGAACCCAGAATGATTTAGGTGATTCATGTACACAGTCGTATTTCTTCGTGTTTAAAATTATATGAGTAGGACAGCAAGGGAAACAGACATAATTCAACTGCAGCCATAACTCAACTCTGTCTGGCATTAAATTTTGTGACAAAAAAAGAAATGTCTTCACCGTGTAACTCTGGTAGCCCTGTTTCTTGGGGACCTTAAGTACCTTGTAAAAACAAATGTTTTGATTCAAAAAAATTTAAAAAGACAAAACAAGACCAAAAAAAAAAAAAAAAAGTCTTTTTCCCTCCTTCTAACATGTTCCTTTTGCAGGTTCTCAGATTGCATTAAATAAGTGAAATGAACCATAAAACAAGGGAGTAATGCGAGCCCCCTCTGCAGCACACTTCCTGCTGGGCCTGCACAGTAGTTCCTGGCACAGGAAACAACAAGCCACTTTGGGCAGAACTCAATCAATTTTTGTTTTAAGTGAAACTTTGTGTCATTTGGCTTTTCTATTTCTTTACTGTCTTTCACATAATCCAACAGCCTCACTGGTGTATGCCATTTGTATCTCACTTTCTCAGGCCAAAAGACTCACTGATGAATAGATTCTAATCAGGACCAACTCAGACTTTTGTACAGTCAGCGAAAGGGTGACCTAAAAAACGAGTTATGTCTGAAACCCAAAAACTCAGAACAAATGCCACTGTAATCCCAGACTAGGTCTAAGACCAAACCAAATCCATTGCTGCCAGTGGATTCCAACTCATGGTGACTTCATGTGTTACATAGCACAACAGCTCCAAAGGGAGTTTTGGCTGTAGTCTTTCAGGAAACACATTGTCAGACTTTTCTTCCTTGGTGCCACCGAGTGGGTTCAAACCACCAACCTTTAGGTTAGGAGTCAACTGCAAACCATTTGTGACCCCAAGGTCACAAATTTATGTCGAGGCAAATGTTAGTAGTCTGAAACTCTATGACTAGCCAGTTCCATTTGGAAGGTAATGATCTGAATCGTTCTTATTACTGAACTGATTTCAGTATGGCAGTTTGTGTTCTTTAACAAATATTTGCTTTTAATCAGTGATTCTAAAAAATTAATGGTTTATTTATTTTCAGTCTTTAAAACACCCCAACATGTGCAAAGACCATATAATATTGTGTCACATGGTTTTGGGCTTGGTTATAAAACCAGATTTACTGTTAGTTTTAGGACCTGTTAGTGATAATGGGGCCCTGTTGGCACAGTGGTTAAGAGCTATGGCTGCTAACCAAAACGTCAGCAGTTCAAATTCATCAGTTGTTTCTTGGAAACCATGAGGGGCAGTTCTAGTCTGTACTACAGGGTCCCGAAGAGTCAGAATCAACTCAGTGGTAATGGTGTTGGGTTATTAGTGAATACTAACAAAACTGACTAAACTGCTATATTCTCAAGCTAAAATTAAACAATGCCCAATATATAGACTAAATAAAAATTATATTATCCATATTTTTTTAAAATTTGAATTTTCTGGCATCACCTGGGAAAAACAAACAAACAGCTGCTGTCAAGTCTGTTCTGACACATAATGACCCGAGGTATTGCGGAGTAGAACTGGGCTCTATAGGGTGTTCATGCCTGTAGCGTTTTGGAAGCAAACTGCCAGGTCTTTCTTACAAGGCACCTTTGAGTGAGTTCAAACTGTCAGCCTTTCAGCCAGTAGCCAAGTGCCCGTCTGTGTCACCCAAGGACTTCTCCCAGTGATTATATAAACTCTGCAAAGATCTGCTGTTTCTCAGGGGTATTCGCTTATTTCTAATGGATACCCCACTCATGTCCTAAAAGGATTGAAGGGTTTCCTTTTGAGCATGGCCAAAGCCAAGTGCTGTCAAGTCGGATGGGACTCATGGCAACCCTAGGGGCATAGACATCAAGACAGCTGATATGGATGGCACTGACCTTCCTGATATTTTTGATATGTAAGCCAATTTGAGACGAACATTGATCTTTATGTACCCAAACAGGGACATTTAGATATTAAAGAGATTTATAAGCATTCCACGTTTTATTAATGTTCATCACTCTATTTCAGGTAACTGGAAGTGAAGCTTATACAAGCATTCTTTCTCAGGGTTCCCACTGGGCCATTGTTTTTGTTGTGGAGGAGCCTAGAGCAGCAAAAATGCAGCTGTTATTAGATGACAGTATCTTAGGTGGGAATCCTGGCTTCCCCAACCGCTGTTTGCACGACATTGGGAAAACCGATCAATTAACTCCCTTTCAATTAACTCCTTTTCCAACAAGGATGTCTTTCTGTGAGTAGTTTGAAATTCTATGACTAGCCAATTCCATTCACAAGGACTTGCCTTTTCCTTCTTAAAATGCAGAGTGTCTCCCTTTCCTAACAGGGATGAGTAATTTCTTGATGTTGTTTGATGTTTTATATTGTGATTTCTCTTAGAAGATGGGCTTCTTTACTTGCTGTAACTTTTACTGACAGTTTACTAACACAGGCTACTTTCATTTAAAGAGTTTCTAATGATACAGGACCTATAGCAGAAAATACAAAGAATCTAAAATGAAACAGAATTTTAAAACATAAATTCAAAGTGGGCTTTAATACTTCCTAATGTCTTCCAGGAGCCCGGCAGCTCAGTGGTAAAGAGCTTGGCTGCTAATCAAAGGGCCAGTAGTTTGGTTCTGCAAGCCACTTCTTGGAAACCCGATGGGGCAGCTCTACTCTGTCCTGTATAGTGAGTTGCTAGGAATTCGAACTGAATCAAAGGCAGTGGGTTCTTTTTTAATGTCTTCCAAGGTGAAAACTAAGGTAAAAGTTAAATCTGACTTATTTTTCCTCTCTGTGTTCAGCTTCGCACTGATGTTCAACTGTAACAGTGCTCCCCAAATTATGCGATAGAAGACTAACTTTTAAAAATTTCTGACTTGTTATGGATTTACACAGTTACAAAATGGAGTAAAAAGTAATTATTAAAATAGTGAAGCAAAAATACAAATTTATATAAAACGTACGTATCGATATTTTATTTTTTGATTCGACAAAAATTATAAAATTACTATGAAAGCTTCTAAATTTTTACTCTCAAATTCTTCTCTGCTGTGGATTGGTAAAACAACGAGGGTTGTGTGCGTTAGGGCCTCAGGCCCCTCTGATTAGTAATGCTCTTTCTTGTCTTTATGTCAAAAAGGAAGAAGCTGAAACTACTTTTAGCCTGCTGAATTCTAAGTTAAAAATAAAAGAATAAGAGAATATTCTGCTGCAAGAGATGATTTGCATTCATACAGCAAGAATGCTCACTTATAGATGAGGAAAGTGAGGCTCAGACAGGCCTTCAAGCTATACTGTAGCATTTGGTAGGAAAGTCCCAGGGCTAGAACCTAGGTCTCTCTTAGCCTTAGGTTTTTTTCTTTTCTTTCTTGAATGTCATCACTGTTTACAAACAATGGATAGTTTGACCCTGAAATTATTAAAAAAATTTTTGTTAAATTTTCTTTTAGTATTTGGACTTTGTCCACTGGAATGTGAACATCTTAGCAGCAAATGAGTGACCTTAAAATAATTTTCAAGACCACATTGTTTACTTTTTAAACTATTGTTTCATTTTTAAGTTTTCTTATCCCTTGTCCCCTATTTTGTCCATGATTCAATTTCTAAAATCAGGGAAAACATGTAATGCCGTTATTTAATTTTCCATCTTTTGCAAAGATGTTGGAATTAATTTTGAAGAACTCATTCCAAAACCCAAATTCATTGCAGTCAAGTTGATTCTGACTCATAGCAACCCTATCTGTGAGTAGAACAGTTTCCAAGGAGTGGCTACTGGGTTCACACTACCTGTCTTTTAGTTAGCAGCCAAGCTCTTAACCACTGAGACATCAGGGCTCCGAAGAACTGGTTACTATACAATAATTTTGCATAAGAAAAGGATAGTTCAGGATGCCCTTTGTCACCACTGTTAGTCAACACTGTGCTGGAGGTTCTAACCAGAACAATCAGGTTAGAAAAAGAAACAAAGGGCATTGAAATTGGCAAAGAAGTCAAAGTATCTCTATTTACAAAAGAAAACTCTAAATAAGCCACAAGAAAACTTCTGGGAATAATGCAAAGTATCAGCATACAAGACAAATATACAAACATCAGTTGGATTCCGCTATACCAACAAAGAGAACATCAAAGAGGAAATAGCCAGAGCAATAGCATTTGCAATAGCCCCAAGGAGATAAAATACTTAGGAATAAATCTAACCAGAAATATAAAAGACCTATACAAAGAAAACTACAAGACACTACTGTAAGAAACCCAAAGAGACCTACATAAGTGGAGAAAACTACCCTGGCATGGATAGGAAGACTCAACACTGTGAAAATGTCTGTTCTGCTCAAAGGGATCTATAGATACAATGTACTCTTGATCCAAATTTCAATGGCATTTTTTAATGAGACAGAGAAACAAATCACCAGCTTCATATGGAAAGGGAAGAAGCCATGGGTAAGGAAAGCATTACTGAAGAAGAACAAAGTGAGAAGCCTTATATACTACCTGACTTTAGAATCTATTACACTGCCATGGTACTCCAAGTAACCTGGTATAAGTACAACAGACACACAAATCAATGGAATAGAATTGAGAATCCAGACATCAAATCATTCACCTATGAACAACTGATATCTGATAAAGGCCCAAAGTTTGTAAATTGAGGAAAAGACAGTCTCTTTAACAAACGGTATTGTTGTAACTGGATACACATCTGCCAAAAAAATGCAACAAGACCTGTATGTCTCACCATGGACCAAAACCAACTCAAAATGGATCAAAGACCTAAATTCCAAATCTAAAATGATAAAGACCATGGAACGAAAAATAGGGACAATGCTGGGAGCCCTAATACATGGCATGAACCGAATAAAACATTGTCAACAAGGCATAAACAACTAAAGAAAAAATAGATAACTGGGAACTTCTGAAAATCAAACCCTTATGCTCATCCAAAGACTTCACCATAAGTGTAAAAAGATAAACTACAGACTGTGAAAAAAAATTTGGCTATGACCAAACTGATAAGTGTCAAATTTCTGAAATCTACAAGATAATGTAAAAGCTCAACAATGAAAAGATGAATAACCCAATTAAAAAATGGGCAAAAGAAACACTTCAGACAAAGAATGGACTGAACTTAGGGACACAGAGTGATGCATGTGGTGTGTGTACTTTATGGTTTAATATATATATGAGTCTGTCCCACTTGTTTCCTTTTAGAGGGCAGAGGAGGGAACAAGAGTTGGTTGAGTGGATACTGGAAGTCAAGACTGAAAAATAAGAGTGTGCTGTCACAGGGTGAGGAGAGCAGGTAGTCTTGAACAGAGGTGGAGTTTTATATGCAAATTGATTTAGATTATATGCCATGAGTCGGATCTGATTCGACGGCACTTGGCTATACACTTTTACTTAATCACAACAAAAAAAATAAAGAAAACTGGGTGAAGGATATGAGCAGATACTTGACCAAAGAAGACATTCAGGAGGCTAACAGATACACTCACACCATTAGAGAAATGCAAATCAAAACAACAATAAGATAGCATCTTACCCCCAAAAGACTGGCATTAATCCAAAAAACACAAAATAATAAATGCTGGAGAGGCTTCAGAGAGACTGCAACACTTACACACCGCGGGAATGGCAAATAATACAACCACTTTGGAAATTGATTTGTTGCTGTCTTAAATAGCTAGAAATAGAAATACTATATGATTTAGAAATCCCACATTTGGAATACATACTAGAGAAATAAAAGCCGCCACACAAATAGATACATGCACATCAATGTTCATCACAGCACTGCCCATAATAGCAAAGTGATGGAATCAACCTAGGTACCCAACAATGGATGAATGGATAAACAAACTATGGTATATTTGCACAAAGGAATATTATGCAGTGATAAAGAATGACAATGAATTTGGGAAACATCTCACAACATGGAGGAAACTGGAAGGTGTTCTGTGAAATTAGTCAGTCACAAAAGGACAAATATTGCAGGATACTTCTATTACAAAAACTCAAGAAAAGGTTTAAACACAGAATAAAACAGTTTTTGATGGTTACAACAGTGAGGAGGGAGGAAAGTGGCTATTTACTAATTTGATAATAGACAAGAATTATTTTAGGTGAAAGGAGGGTCAACACACAGTTGAGGAGAAGTCAGCAGAACTGGAGTAAACCAAAAGCTAGGAAGTTACCCAAATACAACCAAACACTTTGAGGGACAAAGAGCATGGGACAGAGAGCGTGGGACAGAGAGGGTGGGACAGAGGGTGCGGCAGAGAGGGTGGGGCAGAGAGGGTGGGACAGAGAGGGTGGGACAGAGGTCTGGAGACGGTGGTTTCAGGGAACATCTAGGTAAACTGGTATAACAAAAGTTATTAAGAAAATGTTCTGCATTCCACTTCAGTGAATGGGGTCTGGGTCTTAAAATCTAGCAACCAGCCATCTAAGAAGCATCAATTGGTCTCATCCCACCTCCAACAAAAGAAATGGAAGAACATTGAAGACATAAGTAATACATGAGCCCAAGAGACAGACAGGGTGACATAAACCATAGACTACATTAACATAAGACCAGAAAAACTGTATAGGGTCTGGCTACCATCAATAATTGCCTTTACGTGGAACTCAACAAAGAGTCCTTGATGGAGTGGGAGAAATGTGGAATGCAAAACTCAAACTCCAGTACAAAGACCAGACTTGATGGTCTAATAGACTGGACTTTGTTAGCTCAGAACTGAAACCATTCCAGAAACTTACTCCTCAGACAAATACTGAACTCATATATAACATATAAAATGATACAGGTTAAGTGTGTGCTTCTTGACTTAAGTAGATACATGGGACTAACTGGGAAACTCATCTCCAGAGCTAAGCTGAGAAGACAGATGGGGACAGGAGCTGGTTGAACAGACAAGGGAAATTTGGGGGAAAGGGGAGTGTGCCGTCGTAGTGTAGGGAGAGCACCTAGGCTCACAAAAAAAAAGTGCATGTAAGTTTTGTGTGAGAAACTGACTCAGACTGTAAACTTAAAACACAATAAAAAATTAAAAGAAATAGAAATAGAGAGTTCAGGTGTGACAAAACAGTCAAATAGGTTATACCATTATGCCCTCTGATCCTGATCTTGTCTATGCTGTGTTAGTGATCACAACTAGAAATCTAGAAAGACACAAAACTTGTTGCCATTGGGTTGACTGCAACGCATAGCAACTGAATAGCACAGAGTAGAATCGCCTCACAGAGTTTCCAAGGAGCAGCTGGTGGATCTCAACTGCTGACCTTTTGATTAGCAGGGACAACGCTTAGTTACTGTGTTGCAAATTTCTATGGGAGCCATTAGCTACACAGTGAAATCACCCTAAGATCTTTAAAAATGTACAGATACCTGGGACCCATCCCTAGCATTTCTGAGTCAATTTGTCCAGTCTAGGCACTGGGATTTTTAAAAGCTTCTTAGACAATGTTCAGCCAAGGTTGGGGTCCACTGCACAGGAGTAACTCTAAATTTCTAATCCAGCTCTCTGAGTTCTACGATTCACTCAAAACTGAGGAGGCTTAAGAGTCATAGAGAACCTGGGTGATGCAAGTGGTTAAATGCACTCAGCTGCTAAATGAAAGGCTGCAGATTCAAATCCTCCCGGAGCACTGCAGAAGTTCTGATGATATACTTCCAAAAATTCAGCCATTGAAAACCCTGGAGAGGACAGTTCTACTTTGACACACACGGGGTCTCCATGAGTTGGCATTGTTTGACCGCAACTGAATTGGTAAGATGCTTCAGGGAATTGTTTCCTATGAATAAAGGATTACATTCAAGCAGAAAATACCTTCCTCTTGAAAAGATTTTTGTTGCTTGAAGCCCTATTTTTCCTTCATTTGATAAATATCAGCAGAATATTAACTGTGGGTAGGTCTTTAGGAGAGCAGTGGATAATCAATCTGAATCTCAATTTTCTGTTTTCTACGATCTCTTTAGTCTTTAAAAGAAGTCTCTCTGCTGTCAAGTCAATTCGCACTGATAGCAATCCCATAGACAGAGCAGAACTGCCCCATAGAGTTTCCAAGGAGTGCCTGCTGGATCTGAACCTTCTGGGTAGCAGCTATAACACTTACCCACTATGCCAGCAGGGTTTCCCATACTTGGTTACCTCTATTAGAGAGCTTGTTTCTGGCTCTAGCCTCTCTCTTCCTTCTTCTTGGCTGCCACCGTGGGCCAGGTGCTAACTGCTCTGCTCTTCATGCTCACTGTGTCTCCTCCTGCTAGGTCATCATTTAGACCACAGCCAGAGTCCATCTGATCATGTCACTTTTCTTAGAACCACTGATAGCCAATAAGAGAAGCACGTCCTCAGTCTAACAACTCAGAGAAAGGCTCCCTCTCTGGTGGAGGGGCTGAGTTACAGAAAGGTTCCCTTTGCTCACGCTGATGCAAGGTGAATGACTGACTTGACAAGCAGAGACTGGCCCAGGAGTTCATCCCCCACCAAGGAGCCGTGTGTAGAGCCAGAACCACCTCGTTCTGACTACCCTGTCAGAACTCCTGCTTACTCCAGGCCCGTCGGAGGAAATGACACCCAAACTAAACGTACCCAGGCTCTTCACCGCCTGCTCTTACGTGCGCGTCTATCTTGATCTGATGCTGCCTTGTTCTTTGTGTTACGTGCTTCAGTTACACTGAAATCTTTGGGGTTTCCTTTTCCTGTCTGTCTTTACAGCTTGATTCTCTTTTCCTGGAATGCACCATTGTTGTTAGATGTCACTGAGTCAGCTGCAACTCACAATTCAAATATATAAATTCTTGTGTCTTTTTTCGTTGTCCGGCTTTCAGAGATATATGAGGCAATCAAAGGATTGTGGTTTGGGTCAGATGCACTTGAACCATCAGAAATCTAGATCAATTAACCTCTGTGTTTCTGATACAGCCTCCTGGCTTTTTAGCTTGTCTGTTCTCTCTTTCAGTCTCCAGTCCTGTAATACTGCTGTTGTCTCTCTAGGGATGAACCTTGTCTTAGCCCAGAAATGCAGCTTAGATCACATGGTGATCCCCTGGATCACTGTTTCATCTGCACTCTTAATGTTTTAGACCCTGAACTTTTTCTTTTACCCTCTTGGAAAAAATCGCAGATTCCCAAAGAAAAGAAAACACCGTCATTTATCTTTGTTACTGAGTTCTACCAGCAAAGAAGAGCTTGCAAATGTACAGGCGAGTAACCACAAAATTCTGGTCTTTGTGGGTTCCCAACATCGCTGCATAGTCCTTTATTCGTTATTGTCCCGCTTCCCCTCCTATTCTAACAGAACTGTTTCCAACCTCTGCTACTTGCCTTAAACCTGTTAATCAACAACCACTCACAGCATTCTCATGGGATACCTTCTCTCTTACTATATGGAAACAGCTGGAATTCTTAGGGCCACTAAATGTGCCACAGGTCAAATTCTTCTCTTTGTTTCTTACTTCCAGTACTCCTATTTTTCTCATTGATCTAACTTGTTCATGGGTTCTATCCCTCTAGTGCCCTAGAGTTCATTACTCCACGAACAATTTCTTCTCTTCCCTATATTTTTGGTCCCTTCTCTCCTCTCATTGTATAAACATCAAAACAAAACAAAAACCTCTTTTGATCCCGTGTCCTGCTTTGGCTGCTACCCGTCTTTCTCGTTTTCTTTATGGTTGTTTTTAGTCTCCATTTTCTCACTTCCCGTTCATTCTCCCACCCACTGCACACAGGCTTCCAGACCTACTACTCCAATGGAACTGCTTGTGCTAAAGGAAGAATGACCTCAATATTGTTAAATCTGAGAGCTTGACTTACTGGATCTCTCTATTGCATTCTGTTTCTGGAAATTCTATAGATAATCTGTTGGTTACCAAATCATCACTTTTTGAGGATTCTTTTCATATTTTCTCAATTTTTATACGTTATAAACCCCTTTGTTGAGTTTTATTCTTCTGCCTACCCCTTATAAGTGTTTGTGTTTTCTGGAGTTCCTCCCTTTAACTTCTGCTCTTCAATATCTATCCTTTCTTTGAGAATGTTACCTGTTCTCATAGTTTTAAGTAGCAGTTACATGCTCATGACTCCCTAAATCCAGATTCCTAGTCCTAATCTCTCCCTTAAATTTTTGAATCATATATTCAGGCTCCTTCAGGACGTGTTCATTTTCTAGCTAATGCCACCACCACATTCCTGCCAATGAAACCCAAAGCTTGGGTACCATGCAAGTCGCCTTTTTTTTTTTCTTCCCTGTTTTCCTGTCTTTACTAACTATTCCCTGCTGGAAGTACTGATTGTCTTTTACCATCTTGAAAATACCTCCTAACTTTTGGGGCACCAGCTACTGGTCCTGTCTCATTAGATTCACCTTTGAAATGGCACCTAGAGAAATGTAGCCCAAAATGAAGAAGCAGCCAAATTACCAGAACAACAAAACCAAACCCAGTGCTGTCTGTCGAGTTGATTCTGACACAAGAGTATCCTTTAAGACAGACCAGAACTGCCCGATAGAGTTTCCAAGGCTATAATGTTCACAGCAGTAGACGGTTACATTTTCATCTTAATGAGTGGCAGAGATTTAACTGCTGACGTTCAGGTAGGTATGCAGTGAGGTGCTTAATCACCGTGCTACTAGGACTTCTTAATCAAACCACTACCTTAATTAAAATCCTTAAGTGACCCTCCATCACCTTTCAAATAAAACTCACTTCTTAGCATTGCACAAAAGCTCCTTAGTGTAGCACACAGTGTTCACAACCCTATTATTCTATTCCTGCATAGTTATTCTAATTTGTCCTTAAGACTTTCATCAGGTGTCATTTCAGAAGTCTTCTCTGAACACTCAGGTTAGTGTAAGCCCTTATTATCTGTCCCCCTGTATCACTCTATACATTTAATGACGTTACACTGAATATGTTTGTATTCAACCGCCTGTGATACAGCTGGAAGGTCCTCAAGGTCAAGGACCTTTTTTTTTGTCCCCCACCATGATGCTTGTAGTTCGTAGCGGAGTCTTGACACACAGAACATATTCAGCAAATGTTGTATGGAACCCGTGCAGCCTTTACTGCGTGCAGCCTTTCTTTGACTCAGCACATGATCCTGCCTAATCTAGTTAACAAAATCATGGTGCTCGTCAAATGGACACACTGCTCCTAAAAGTACGATGTATGCGATCCTTCTGGAATAAAATAATCGGTAAAGTCCTTTTAATGTTGTTATCACTTTCTACCATTGTTTTCTTTTCACAGTTAGGGCTCTAGTTTCCCTCTTTACTTCACCCTATTTGCTTTCTGTTCTAGGGGTTCCTCAAAGGTTCTTGTCCTTCGAGGGTTCCTTCTATTCCCACCTCTAAGTACCCCTCTGCTTATTCTTCCTCTTCATTCTCTTCCTCCTCCTTCTTTGTTTTCCTTTTTCCTCCTCTTCCTTCTGCTAAAATACTTTTCTTATCATTTCTGTGGATTTATTATGGTAGGGGCAATAGTGGTAGGTACTTAGTCCACATCTTAAAACTCAGACATACTGTCTCTATTGGAGACTTGGTACTATGAATCAGTGAACAAGGACTGCTGTCACAGGGACACAATGGTTAAGCATTTGACTACTAACGGAAAGGATTATGGTTTAAACCCATCAGCCACTCCACAGGCGAAAGATGTGGCAGTCGGCTTCCAAACAGATTTACAGCCTTGCGAGTGGTATGGGTTGCTTTGATTTGAAATTTGACTTGACTGCAATGGGTCAAGTCAATTAATCAAATTAATAAAACAACACCAACAAGAAAACAGCTCTTTCTTTCATCTTTGTCACAACTATTTGCCAGCTTTGCCAGAAAAATATTTTCTTCTTTAGTAGCATGGTGCATTCTTATTGCTTTTAAGTACAATCACTTTAAATTTGTCTTGGGAGTTTTCCTAGCATTTAGCTGAGAAAAATTTTGCAAGATCACGTGTCAAGTGAGAATTATCCAACAGGGAAGAGAGGCACGGTGCTTACATTGCTTATGAGATCACCTGTAGTGAACGGTGCAGTGCCGTGTAAGCAAACGCGAGTAAGCCCACGCTTGTGTGGCTTTCTAAGTCATCCACTCCTGTCAGGGACTGTAAATTTGAAAAAGGCTTTGATTCTGTAGGAAAGTGCTGTGGAGTTTGGAGACAGACAGGTGCCAGCCATACCTAGAAGGGTAATCTTTGAAGCAGTAAAGAAAAAAATGTCGAACTGTTCACTACCGATGATCCCGTAAACCAGGTAAGCACTGTGCTTCCCGTGTCTATTAGACAGTTGTCACCTGTTCATTGTTAACCATAGACCCTGGCTGAAACCATTGTTTAATTGATTACTTTTCAAATACGTTTCTAGTAATAAACTTTCGTGTGAACTTTGAAAGGAAAGGTGCAAGCTTGAGCAACTTTTTATGATATTATGAATAAGGTTATTTCTAAGTACTTTTCTCATGTTACTGCTCTTCACTCCAGAACAATTTATTGTTTTAAAATTCTTTTTCTCAAAGTATAACACACATGGAAAAAGGCAGACACGTGAGTGTCCAGCCCAGTGAATTTTCAAACTGTGAACGTATCTTCATAATGAGTACAAACAAAAGCATTGACCATTGGCATCACCTCAGACGCCCCTTGCATTTCCTTCCACTCACTCCCCTCCCTCAGAACAGTCTTCTAACTACTAACATTTTATATCAGTTTGCCTTGTTTTTGATCTTTATATAAGTGTGATCATACAGTGCATTTTTGGTCTGTTTCTGGTTTCTTTCACTCATGTTTATGAGATTTATCTATGTTGTTGCACATAGCAGTCTCTCTCAGAGCAATATAGTATTTAATTTGTTATTATAATACACTATTGAACTATTGATGGATGTTTAGGTTGTTTTTAGTTTGTGGCTATTATTAGTTTCATTGCCACAAATATTCTTGAACATATGTTTTGTTAAACATAGACATCTGAAAACCCATTGCTGTTGAGTCGATTTTGACTCACAGTGACTCTTTAGGACATAGTAGAACTGTCTGTCCTATGGGGTTTCCAAGGTGCAGCTAGTGGATTCAAAATGTTGTAAACATATGTTCAACTTTAACCCCAAACAAACAAACCCATTGCTGTCAAGCAGATTCTGAGTCAGCTCTAATAGACTACCAAATAGTTTTCTATAGTTGTTGTACCAATTCATACTCTCACCAATAATGTCTGCAAATTCCAGATGTTTCACACTCTGACTAAAGTAGATGTTATATCATTTTTAATTTTCATGATTTTGGTGGGTAGAAAATGGTATCTCCTTGTGGTTTTAATTTGTGTTTAGCACTTGGCTTTTCTCATGTTAATAGAGTTGAGTGTGTTTTCACATAAATTTTGGCCATCAGTATATATATATATATTGTGAAGTGCCAGCAGAACAAATTATCTTATTTGATGACTTTCAAATTAAAAAGTAAAAACTGCTTGTAACGTCTGAAACTATACATGGATATGTAAAGAAAAGGCTAATGATCTCTTCATCCCTCTTCTAAACTTACTCATAAGAATTCAAATATATTTTTTTCAATAATTCATAGCATAAAAGTAGGAGTGTGTGTTCTGGAGACGTTCTGCCTCAGTTTGACTCCAGTTTTGTTATTTCTTAGCTGAATAACCTTGAAAAAGTTATTTAACATCTCTGTGCCTCATTTTTCCTATCTGTAAGATGGAGGTAATAATAGTATGTACCTCATAGAACTCTTGTGAAAAGTCATTAAGCTCGTAGTATATGTAAAGTACCTAAAACAGTACTTGGCACAATACAAATACATTATTACTATACTATACACTTTTACTAATGTTTTTGCAAATCACAACATTTTTCAGGTATAGACGTATCAAGAATAGAAGAATGTAAACTTATCAATGTGTGTAATCATTTTGAAAAATCTTTAAAAAATTATCAGATAGTTTTTAAAAAGATTCAAAGGCTTATGTTCTACTGGTCTCTTATTAATATCATTTTTTTTAATGTGCACATGGAAAATACAAAGACAAGTAAAATCTCAGCTGAAAATTTGTACATTATCATTCTAATCTCAAGGCAATAATAATGAAAATTAAAAAATAAAAGATGTATTTAACTTAAGTCAGAACTGGCTTAGAAATCATGACATGACCAGACATTCATTTACCTTATTTTTATTATGTCAATAGTACGAGAAGAGATAGATGTATATATTTAGTGATTACTTATCTAGAAACAATCTCACATGCTCAAAAAACAACCCAAAATAGAAAATAAGTAAGCAAGGAACAAAGTAAACCAAACCAGCAAAGAAAACCACAGCAAAAGAAATCCTTTTAAACAGCCAGAATCAGAAGTCCATCAAGTTCTGAGATAAATATGCTTGTACTTTCCTCGGAGGAAAAGACTCCAGTTAGAATGGAACTATTCTTTATTTGGGCAGGTCTAACAAACTTGGTTGTTGTTGTTTTCTCAAAAAATCCATCACAGCAAATTATTAGTGGACAGCTGACTCAACAACTCTGGCAATGAGGTGGGAAAGCACATATAAGAACTACAATGGTTATAAAGAATACAGGCCTTGGATAACTTAGTGTGATAGTTCTAGAAATGATAAAAGCTCTCAAAGGCAACCATTCCCCCCTTCCTCTGATAAGCTAGTGATTCATAAACTCTAACGGATTATATAATCGTCTAATCCGACTTGATGGTACTTGGCTGGCTTGGCAATGTTTAGGTATCCAAGAATAGCCTAAGGTTTTATTTCTTTAACTTTCTCTCTTTATTCTTTTTTTTTTTTTTTTTTTTTAATAATCTTAGTGGACAATTTTTCTACCCACATGGAGTCAAGATTGTGAATAATCTCAAGCTTTGAACTTTTGCCTGAGCTACAGATATTTATTTCCAGTATCTTCCCATACCTCTCCATCTGGTTGACTGACCAGCTACCTAAATTTCAACATACTTCAAATTCAACTCAAAATTTTTTCTCTATTTTCTATGCTAGGTTTTCCCCGTGTGTTTCTCTCATCTTAATTAACGACTTCACTATTCTTTTAGCCAACCAAGCTAGAATTTTCAGGTTTAGTTTTACATCATCTTGTCATATACCTTTAGCCTCATATAAATGGTTGTCAGCCTTATTATTTACTTTTGTGAGATATTTCTGGAATAATAATAACTAACATTTACTTGTGCCGAGCACTTCACATACATATCTCTAATCGCTCTTGAGGAAGCAACTCGTCTCACAGATGAAGAAACAGAGGCATACAAGGTTTACATGTCTTGCCCAGAGCAATACAAGAAGTAATCAGCACAGCCCGGGTTTGAATTCTGCCCACCTAATTCCAAAGCTTATAGGAGAGGAAATGCTCCTCTGCACTCTTCTGAACCTGTTCACACTTCTGTGGCATCTCTGGTTGCAATTACTCTTAACCATTCACTTTGGAGCAACTTCTTGTGAGTATTCAGACCACCTCTCTGGGCCATCTTCTACTCTGTTTCTACTTCCCATTTGGAATTGCCTTTGTGACCTTCTAGCTTCATGATTCATTTTCTGCTGTTCCAGATAATTGGAACACCAGTCAGCATCCTCGGTTTCCCTCTTGTCTGGGAGAAGAGTTAAAGTAATTGTCAGCCAGCCAAAGCCAGTGGCCTGTTAAGACAGGTAATCCCTGACTTATGATGCATTTGAGTTATGATATGCACTTGTGATCATCTTTTTTATTTTTTATACATCTCCGACTCGACGGCACATGGCTCCCAGTAGCAACACATGCTCTATATAATATTGCAGTGCATAATTTGCTGATGTTATTATTCTCAGATATTCACCTCCACATGTCCAAAGACAAAGTTTGGATTTGTAAAGATACTGACACTGAAAGGCAATACTAATGAAAATCGAAAAATAAAAGACTCATTTAACTCAAGTCAGAACTGGCTTATAAATGAGGAGGTGTAGCAGAACCCTCTTGTAAGCTGCAGACTACCTGTAGTATTCTCTGCTTTCATTCTCTCTCTCCTTACTGTTCCATCTGGAGTGGACTATTTCCCCTGAAGGATAAAGGAACTAATATTTTACATTCTGCTTCGTTTTTTTCTTATAACAATAACTACATTTGTCTGTCTAGAGTTTTACGGTTTATTGAGAACTTTTATAAGCACAAAGTCCTCTAAATTTATCTTGGAGATGCAGTACTGCCAGAATCTAATTTATGTTATATTCCCAAGAAGCTGCTTTGAAACCTAGTTAAAAAAAAAAAAAGTTGTGTCAGTGTGTAGTATTTGAATGCAGATATCTAGAGTTCTAAGACTGTGCTGTAATTCACAATACTAATATTTACTTGAGTAACATATTTTTGTTTTCCTTAGCTTGGCTTTATCCTTAAAAAAATGGCTTTGTATTTGGGGCATTGTTTCACAAGTTGAGCACTGCTGACGTTTGGGGCTGATGAGTTTTGTTGCAGAAAGGCTGTCCCATGCATTGTGAGGGATTTGTAATATCCTTGACCTCTACTAGCTAGAAGCCAGTAACACCCTCCACATTGGGATAATGAAGAACTTCTCCAGACACTGACAAAATTAATGTCCCCTGGAGTCAAAATCTCCCCTGCCTGACAGCCACTGTATTAGCATTCATGAATTACATATAGGAAAAGATTAATTTACAGAAAAAATAAGTTTCATATACGTTTTTTTATTTAAAAGACGGACTTTAGAAGATGCTTCCCTTTACACTCCTCTCTTACACCACAGATCCCTGTTAATAAACAATTTAATTATTGGACAATGAAAATCCAAAAATGAAAAGAAGACAAAAAGGTTACAAAAATACCAAACTAAAAGAACCAAACCCACTGCTATCGAGTCGATTCTGACTCATGGAGACCCTAGTGGCCTAGTGATAAGTGCTATGTATGCTAACGACAAGGGTGGCAGTTTGAATCTGCCAGGTGCTCCTTGGAAACACTATGGGGCAGTTCTACTGTGCCCAATAGTGTCACTATGAATCAGGATCAACTCAAAGGCACTTTTTTTTTTAAAAAATAAGGACACAGTGCCAATATACTCCAGGGAGCAACTAGGAGGCTGTGACATTGAGAAACTGAGAAATAATTCTGGGTCTGTGGCTAACCTGAATTATTCTGGAATATTAATTAGATAACAAAGACCCTGAAGGCAACATTCTCATGAATGGAAGTAGATCCATTTAGTTTCACTCACCAGAAAGGCCCACTGTTCGCCCCACCTTGCGCAATAAGGAGCAGAAGTATTTCGCAGTTAACGTGGCGGTGGCTCTAGGATCATTGCACACCCACAGGGTGAGACCTTGTTCTCTCACTCACAGTTCACCTAACACCCTGAAGCACATGCAAGAGACTTGAGCTTTAGTATTAAAAAAAAAAAAAATCAGATCCTACCTCAATAGGGGTTCAAAAAGCCTTTGCTGGCTGCCTAGTATTTGCAGAATGAAGCCCTAAATGTTATCTAGCTACGATATAAGGAAAGGAAAACACGTTACAGATTTGGAAAAGAGATCAGGGTCTAAACTACTGGTTCGGTGAGCATTAAAGAAGAGAATGCAGGTGGACGCCCCGCGGTGCAGCGTCTGGCCCTAGAAAGGGGCCTGCGGGCTGTTGGCTGTCGTCTCAGGAGTCCTAACCCACTGTATTAGGTTTCCCACTCTATGTCTTTCAAAGGGGCAGTGAAATGCAGATGACGACCTTGCTTGCTGAGAGGGAGGAGGACTCAAAGTACTTACTGACATAGATCAAAGACCAGAGCCTTCAGCAGGGATTACACCTCAACATGAAGTAAACAAAAATCCTCACAACTGGACTAATAAGCAACATCATGGTGAGCAGAGAGTAGACTGAAGTTGTCAAGGATTTCATTTTACTTGGATCCACAATCAATATCCCTGGAAGCAGCAGTCAAGAAATCAAAGGATGCATTGCGTTGGGCAAATCTGCTGCAAAAGACTTCCTTAAAGTGTTGAAAAGCAAAGATGTCACCTCAAACACTAAGGTGTGCCTGACCCAAGCCACAATGTTTTCAACTGCCTTGTATGCATACTAAAACTGGACACTGATTAAGAAAGAAGGAAGAATTGATGCCTTCGAATTGTGGTATTGGGAAAGAATACTGACTATACCATGGACTGCTAAAAGAATGAACAAAACTTCTGGGAAGAAGTATAGCCAGAATGTTCCTTAGAAGGGAGGCTGGTGAGATTTCACCTCACATACTTTGACTATGTTATCAAGAGGGACCCAGTCACTGGTGAAGAATAACACGTGTGGTAAAGTAGACGGTCAACAAAAAAGAGGAAAAGCCTCAATGAGATGGATTGACACAATAGCTACAACAATGAGCTCAAGGCTAACAATGATCATGAGGATGGTGAAGGACCCGGCAGTGTTTCCTTCTGTTGTACACAGGGTCACTAGTGGTGGCAGCAACTCTGCGACACTTAATAACAGCAGTGATGGCTAAGTGTATAACTCTCCCCTGTCCTACGGGAGACCTTCCACGTGTGTCCCAGCCAATGTGCCTCGTGTGCAGTTACTACGTGTCTGTCATTGGTGAACTGGGTGTTGCTACGATATTGAACCAACTTGATGACACCCAACAACAAGAAGAACAAGATTGGTGCTGGACAGGTTTCAGCAGAACTTCCAGACTCAGATGAACTAGGAAGAAAGGCTTCTTGATCGGTTCCTGAAATCTGGTTAAGGAAAGTACTGTGGGCCCCCAGGATTTGATCGTGTTGTCCATGGGTTCACCACGACTGGGGGGACCAACTCGATGGCACCCAATAACAACAAAGCCTTTGTAACAGTCTGCATTCCAGTCTAACCAGACTACTACTCTTTATTCTTCCAGTGTGTCCTGCGGTTTTGCCCTTCAGATTGACAGAAGAAATACATTTCCAGTAAACGTTTTCTTCAAGGGAAGGAATCTGGAAGAGCTTTGTCCTGTGGTTTCCTGCCTCCTTTACTTCTGCTGAAGTTGTGGGGACAGAAACTGCATGTCAAGTGCCTGGCACCAGGCCTGGCTCAGAGGGAGTCCTCATCCTCTCCTCCCAGTCACATCTGCCGGTCTCAATCCAACTCAGTCCTCATCTCCAAATGCTTTTCCACTTCCTGCTTCCGCTCCTGCCCCCTCCATAGATGCTCCACACGGCAGCCAAACTTAGCTTTTAGAACAGAATTAGATAATTACCCAGCACTGCCTAAACCCTTTCAAGGGATTCCTGTTTGCCCTTAGATTAATCCAGCGGCCGTCGCAGCCTGGTCCCTGCCTGTCCCTGCCTGACTCTCCGTCTTCAGGCTGAGTTCCGTGCACCTTGCCGTTCCTCCCGCACACCACGCCCTTTCCTTCCTCGGGACCTTTGCTCAGCGCCTGCCTGCTCCCACACACCACTCTGCCCTCTAGCCTCCCTCCCAATAGCGGGCTCCTCTTCGTTTTTAAATTCTGCTTTTTCAGATAGATCCTCTTGGCCTTCCAGTGTAGGTCCTCTCCCACCTTTTTTTGCTGTTCCTCTTCCTGCTCTCTCTCCATTCTTTTCACTTAGAGTAGTTTGTGGTCACATTTTTATTTATTTGACTGTGTCCCTTCCTGGAATGCACAAAGGTGGGATGTACTAAATCACCAGTTTGTAGCACGGTGTCTGGCACATGCTTTGTCAGATAAGTTGTCTTTCAGTCGATTGCAGCTCATGATGACCCTATAGGCATCAGAGAACGGTGCTTCAAGGAGTTTTCATTGGGTGATGTTTTTGGAAGTAGACTGCTAGGTTTTTCTTTCAAAGCACCTCTGGGTGGACCTGAACTGCTTACCTTTTTGTCAGTGGCTGAGCACCCTGACTGCTTACATATGCCACCAAGGGACTTCTACTGGCCCTGAATAAATACCCTTGTTGGGATACCTACTAGCTGAAAGAATGAATGATGCATTCTCTGGCATTGTTCTCTTTCTTTCTTATTACTAGGAGGATTATTTTTTCATAAGTATCTTTTTGTGAGCCTAGGAGGAGCAGGTTACTGAATACTATGTGTACCCTCTGCTTTGTTTACATAGCTGGCTAAAATGTACTTTCATAAAAATATAACTGTACTATAAATGCTAATGTATTTACCAAAACAATTTTTAGAAAAAATAAAAGGAACCCAATAAAGCTCACTAATTTTCTAGTTAGTTTCTAGTTGAATATGGAATATGTAGAAATATTATAAAGTTTTACAATCAAATAGATAGGGCACGGATTATGCTCCCTGTTTTGCTACAGAAAAGCATGTGAGCCTCCCAAGGCATGTAAAGTTCTCCCTAAATTGAAATTTTCCTCCCATAAAATGAAAGGATCTTTACTGTTCTCTTACCTTAGTGATATGAGGAATGTATGATATTTATAAAGCATATTCGGATACCCTTCGAAGTATCCGCCACATACTTAATGAGCTCTTGTTATTTTTTGCAATATTTTCAAATATTTAAAATTGAAAACACAGTAGTAAAAACAGACATGTAATTCTTTGAAAAAAGAAAATGCTATGAATAGGCCCTGAATTAAATTCAACTACTCAAGAGTTTAATTCGAATATTCCTTTTCTTAAGATTAAAGTAATATAGTGAACACTGGCTAGAAAGATGAGAGACAACGACTTTCTCCATGTCACAGCGATACTTTTCAGTCATACTATGTGAATGATTTTCTAGCTTCCTGTTTGCCTTCATTTCAGTCTGAGACTAACTGAGCAATTCTGAAGAGATGCTTCGGTTTAATGAAGGTAACTTTTTTCCATTCAATTTAACTAAGATTCCAGTAGAGGGAGCAGAGTTGACCATCAAAGAAGGAAGATTTTAAAAACTCAGACCCTCAACAGTGAGAAGACCAAATGCTGAATTAATGTGAGAAATATGTAATGCTTTATTTTAGCTACCAATAGCGTGAAATATTTATTCGTCTTCTCAAGTACTGCTGTGATAAATACAGTTTCCGGCTGTTCCTTAAAATCTGTGATGGTGCATTCGTTTACATGCTTAGGAGTGTCTCAAGAGCCGGGAAGTCACTGATGCAGTTCTAAAAACATCCAAAGGAGTAATCATTTGTTTTTACTGCCTAATAAATTACAAAGTTGAAGAAAATGTAAAATAAGTATAACATTAAGAGTCTTTTAGAGACCAAAAATCTCAATGCCGGCTATGTCAAATATATACTTACCAAGAGAAGATGGAAGTGAGAAGAAAAAAAGGAATTTCAAAAAGGAGAAACCCGTGCCGGTGTCCCTAACAATGACTCGTGTGAAAGGAATTGAGTCGTGTGTGGGAACTCCACAAGTGCACATTGATGATTAATCTAAAAGGGCAACGGAGGCAAAAGGTTGTGTCAACCGTGAGACGGTGAGTTTATAAATCTTGATACAAATTAAACAGTAAGAAGCGGAGGGCTGACACCCAGGGAACTTAGCATTAATCACCACATCGCCAGCGCCCGCTCCCCTACAGCTGCGGCGCGCTCATCTGGTGTGGCTGTAGGCGGCAGCCCTGCTTCCTAGGTCCCTGGCAGTGAGGTGTCTTGAAAGGAAGCCATTACTAAAAAGAAAAATCCCCTTAATGTTATACTTATTCTACATTTTCTTCAACTTCATAATTTATTAGGCAGTAAAAACAAATGATTACTCCTTTGGTTGTTTTTAAAACTGCAGTGGCAGAAATGATCTGCGACAAAATAAGGATTTTATCCACCAGTACAACGATCCACATTCTTCCTCTATCTTAAACCTGTTTTCAGTGAGTATGAAACTTTTATTTCATTTTTATTTTACATCTTAGATAAAATTTTTGGTTGAATTACGGCGACTATATATGCACATTTATACATGTATACACACACACACCAATTACTCTATTCTGTATTTATATATTATTCTATATATTCTGTGTTCATTCTATTATGCATTATTCTTATATATTTGAAGAGCTATAAGCCTTATAATGAAAAAAACAAAAGCAAAATAAAATCAAAGCCACAGGGCTCCTGCCCTGGCCATTCAACTTCCTGATTCCAATTTCTCAGAGGCAAGCGTTTTTGTCTTACTTTTTTCTACTCATATTTTCTTCCGTGTTTCAAAATAGCCTTCATACACTGCTATTCTTTAATTTTACATTTTAGATCACACATTACTGCCAATCAATATGTTACACATCAGATAATCAGTCAGTGTCGTATTTTCACGGTGGCAGCCTACTTCCTCCAGTCAGTACTGCACAGAGAAGGGCCCGAGACATTGCTTCACCATTAGTCTAGGAATTGTCTCCTTTTCTCTTGCATTCTGTTGTTGGGCACTGCCATGAACTGAACTGTGTTCTCCCAAGAATCTGTGTAGCAGTTTAGCTGGGCCGTGAGTCCTGGTATATTGGGTGATGTTCCTCCCTCACCCTCTCTGACGTTAATGAGGGCAGCTGGGCCGCAGTCCTGTTGGCGGGGCAGGGTGCAGTAGGGTTGTCCTGTGCCTTGAGCAGTCTCTTGAGAAATAAAGGAAAGAAGCAAGCAGAGAGATCTGCGGACCTCAGACCAAGGAAAGAGGGCAGAGCTGAGAACTAAGCACATCCTTTGGAAAGGCCTGGGGTTCGTGCACCTCAGTTGCTGCTAGTCCAGGGGAAGACTGAGCTAGCAGGACAAAGCCTTCTCCTGGAGCTAACACCCTGAACTGGGACTTTTAGCTTACTGGACTAGGACAAATAAAATTTCTCTTTTTAAAGCCATTCACTCATGGTTATTTCCTTTAAATTAGCACTAGCTGACTCATAGATTCTCCACGTGACAGAGTAAAACTGCCCCATATGGCTCTCTAGGCTATAATCTTGACAGGAGCAGATGGCCAGACTTTACTTTTGCAGAGCCACTGAGTGGGTCTCAAACAGCCAATGTTTCAGTTAGCAGTCAAATGTTTAACTTTTGCACCAGGAGGGCTCCTTGTAGTTGCTGTTGTTGTCAGGTGCCATAGAACTGGTTCCAGTGCTAGGCATGGTCATGTGCCATCCTCACAACCATTGTATGTTTCAGCCCATTGTTGCAGCAACTATGTCAGGCTATCTTGTTGGAGATCTTCCTCTTCTTCCACCAAGCATGATGTCCTTCACCAGTGACTGGTCCCTCCTGATAACATACCCAAAGTATGTGAGACTAAGTCACAGTCTTTACTTCTAAGGAGCATTCTAGCTATACTTCTTCCAAGACAGATTGATTCATTCTTCCGGTAGCTTATGGTATAGTCAATATTTATCACCAACCCTATAATTCAAATGCATCATTTCTTCTTCGGTCTTCCTTATTTATTGCCCAGCTTTTGCATACATATGGCTTGAGTCAGCTACAGTTTAGTCCTCAAGGTGACATCTTTGTCTTTTCACACTTGAAAGAGGTCCTTGGTAATAGAATTGGCCCCATGCTGCTTCCACCAGTGAGTACATATCCTTCATGTTTGGGAATATATCCCACATTATTTATTTGATAATTTTCTTTTCACTGTATTTTTGTTTACTCTGTTTTCTTTATGAGAACTCAGACTGGTAGCAGTGAATCACTGGATTTTTTTGACTGCTGCTTCCATGGTCATTGATTGTGGATCCAGGTAAAATGAAATCTTTGACAACTTCAATCTTTGTTTCTCGTAATTTTGCTCATTGGTTCTGTTGTGAGGATTTTGGTTTTCCTGACATTGAGGTATAATCCCTAGTAAGGACTATAGTCTTTGATCTTCATCATTAAGTGCTTTAAGTCTTTATTTTCAGCAAGCAAGTCTCCTTGGATACCATATTTTCTTGATCCTGTGTCTTCCTCTTTCTTAGTTTGCTACTCTATTTGCAGCAGCCTCTCAACAAAGAGAAGCCAAGAGGAAATATTTTTAAAGTCTACTTTAGCAGTTAATAGTTTCTCTATCATTATTTCTAGCTCCTTGGTATGCTGTGGAAACCCTGGTGGCATAGTGGGTTAAATGCTGTGACTGCTAACCAAAAGTTCAGCAGTTCGAATCCACTAAGCGCTCCTTGGAAACGCTATGAAGCAGTTTTACTCTGCCCTATAGGGTTGCTATGAGTTGGAATTGACCCTGTGGCAGTGGGTTTGGTTTGATTTGTTGTAGTGATGACTGCAGCAATTCTAATTCTTGGTCAGTTGTATGTTATTTGTTTTTAACCAAGGGGGCAGTGTTTGAAATTTTACAATTAATAGAAGGTCTTGATTCATTCACTGTGTTGGCATTTACTGGGCTGCTTTTACCAGTGAGTACATATCCTTCATGTTTGGGAATATATCCCACATTATTTAGTTGATAATTCTCTTTTCACTGTATTTTGTTTACTTTGTTTTCTTTATGAGAACCCAAAATGGTAGCACATTAGATCTCCTGAACATATTCATTTCTGTACCATTTTCCATTTTTGTTGTTCCACTTTTTGTGAGATGTCTTCCAGCTTTTTACTCAGTTTTTAAATATCACTTAAAAGTTTTTTTAGTAGTGCTTTAGGTAAAAGTGTACAGAGAAAATTAGTTTCCCACCCAGTAGTTTGTACATAAAGCACTGCATGACATTGGCTGTGTTCCCCACAGTTTTTCAGCACTCTTCTCATTTCTGCCATAGGTACCCCATTTCCGTTTGTCTGGATTTTCGACCCCTTCTTACCTTTTCATCTTGTGGGAAATGTTGCCCTTTTGATCTCACATCGTTGATTGTTCTAAGGGGCACATTCCTCTCAGATGTTATTTTTTACATTATAAGGTCTGTCTACTGTTTGGCTGAAAGATGGTCACTAAGAATTGCTTTAGTTTCAGGTCAGATGAGTGTCTTAGGACCATAGTCTTGCAGGTTTCTCTAGACCATCAGATCTGTAAATCTGGTCTTTGTGAGTTTGATTTTCGTTGTTGTTGTTCTGCATTCTTCTGCCACTCTATCTGGGACTCTCTGTTGTCATCTCAGTCAGGGCAGTCGTCATCTAGTTCTTCTGGTCTTGGGGTTGTGTGGGCTGTGGCCCATTAGTTGTTTCAACAAATTATTCCCTTGAGTCTTTGGTTTTCTTCCCTCCTCTTTGCTCCAGACAGGAAAAGAGCAATAATTGTATCTTAGATGACCACTTACAGACTTTTAAGACCCAGATGCTCCTCACCGAAGTAGGATACAGAACATTGTCTTTATGAATTGTGTTGTGTCAATTGATGTACATGTCCCCTGAGTCAATTTTTGAATATCTTTGATCACATTTAAAATTCTTAGGAGTTCTCTGAATTACTTTTCATTTCTTTTTAATATCTCCTTTTTATTTTCATGGATGAAAATATCTTATACTTCTATATCTTAGAAGATATTAATATTAGTTATTTTTTGGCAGATGGTTTCTTTTTCTTTCTGTTCTTTTCATTGTCTGTGCTTCCTTTGAGTTCTTTTTTCCTGTGTCATTGGTCCCATCTTTAATACTAGGGATTTCCTCAAATGTGTACAGTTTTTGACTCTCTCGTTTATATTTCAAACTGATGTCCTAAACTGCTAGTTGGAAGCTCTGTGTGCATGAGTATCAGTTGATGAGATTCACTCTAGTGAACATGTAGAAAAAAGAATTTTAATCAGAGATTTCCCCAAGCACCGTTATCTGTAGTCTCTTCCTAGAGATAATTTCTCCTATCTCTTAGAAGCCTGGCTACTAGCCTTTTGGGAACTGAAGTCATCTAGTGCTGCTATAATAGAAACACTACATGTGAGGGCTTTAGCCCAGTTTAGGAGGCGACAAGTCCAAATTCGGGGCATCAGTTCCAGGGGAAGCCTTTCTCCCCGGACTGGGAGCTTCTGAGGCATAGGGATGCCAGGTCCTTTCCAAAGGATGTGCTCTGCTCCTGACCCTACTTTCTTAGTGGTATGAAGTCCCCCAATCTCTCTGCTAGCTTCTTTCTTTTATATCTCAAGAGATTGCCTCAAGGCACAATACAGTCGTATATAATAAGTCCTGCTCCACTAACACAACTGTAGCCCACCTTCTCTTATTAACATTATAGAGGCAGAGTTCACAACACATAGGAACATCACGCAACACGGGGAACGCAGGGTAGTCAAATTGCTACATACATTGTCATGTGCATATTTGAGGGAACAATTCAATCCATGAGAGTACCGCCTACCACCCTATAGTAGAAGGAGACTGGGATCTCGCTATTCAGTAGAAGGCTTTCATTAATTTCCTTGTTTTTGGTATAATTTTTCCCCATTGAATTCAGCTGTGCCTAGTATCCAGCATCCAGAGTCTCTTGGGTCACTCTCCTCAGATTGTAAATCTCCAGCATTCTGCCAGGGTGGAAGGGGCTGGGGAGACTAACTGCCTGGATGTATGAGCTAAGAGACTTATTGTTAACACTTTTAACGTATTTTCCTATTTATCTTATAATGCTGTAACCTTCAGAAGTACTTTTTCTATTCCTAAGCCCCTCCCCCAAATAAAGGAGAGCAGATCTAGGGCTCTATTAAAAGACCAGGCTTGACAGTCCTACATCCTGGAGGGCCCGCTGAGAACATGGCCCACGGACTTGCTGCTAGCCCAGAGCCGAAACCAGTACTGAAGCCAACTTCTCAGACAAAGAATGCACTCAACTACGGGATATAGAGTGATGCAGGTGGTGTGTGCGCTTCTTGGCTTAATATATACATGAGGCTTCCCGGTGGGTTCCTCTTTAGAGGGCAGAGGGGAGGGTGGAGAGGAGACAAGTGTTGGTCAAGTGGCTACTGGAAGTGCAGGGTGAAAAAGAGGAACGTGCTGTCACAGGGTGAGGAGAGTAGTAGAGTTGCATAGAGGTATGTGTTCAGGGTTTTATGTAGCAAATCAGATGGGGATTGTAAGCTTGCATTAATCACAACAAAAATAAAATAAGAAAAATATAAATAGCAAAGTACTTTTTTCTATAATGTTATGGCAGGATTGACCGTCTTTTTGACTTACCCTTTGTCCTTTTCTCTGCTAAGCTGTGTAATTTCAAAAATTGGTTAAATCTATTCTGTCTCTCCTGTTCTCTTTGTCTTTGTAGGTTTATGACTTTAAATTACTTTTCTGTCACCTGAGATAAATGTTTTTAATCTGCTGTATTTTTACTGGGACTTTTATTAAGTTGAAGCTACATACAAATTATTCAAATATCTACTTCTTCTAGGTGTAATGTTTTATTTTTCCAATTTATATGAGTCTGATTAAAAATAGCCACAATACCTCACTTCCATGGCTTTGCCTCTGTTCATGCTTAAGAACTTTATTCTCCAACAAATTTCCTTCCTAAGTCATTCTGGAAGCCCTACCCTTGGCTGAGATGATTCATATGCATGCCAATGACTTATTCTTTTGATCATAGTATACTGTCTGCTATTTACCCTTTCTCCTGCTCTGACTTGCTGCGGTAATGTGTCAAGATACCATCAACCACCCAACAAGCCTACTGTGCCCCATCTGGTAAACACAGGCATCCTTTACTTGACATCATAAAGTATCCAGGGTTCTATTGGTACCATCGTCACCAATGGTACCACCATTGTCAATGTCACTACTTTTGACCGAAACTTCTGCAGTTTGGAACAGGTCCTTTCAGATATCCATTTAGTGTTCTCAGTCATCAATCTAAAAAGACATTTTTCACTAATACATAAATCAGAGAGTAAAGACAGCTTAGGCACAACATGACTCCAATTATAAGTCTGTTTGACTCCAAAAGACATGTCTTTAATTACTGTCTGTCCAGAAAACTGTCAGCACATTTTCCATTAGACAGGGAGGCCTTCTGAAAGGAGATGGGGTTACTGTAATTTTTTTCTTAATGTCGAAAAGAGAATAGTACATGCAGTGTGATGGATTGTTTTTGTGTGCCTTTTTCGCCATGGTTTGTAAAACTCCCACTTAAGTGATTGGGCAGAACTGTGCAAGTCAGGTAATTGTGGTCCACTACAGAGGTTGGTCAGTTTTGCCATCCCATTAGGTCTTAAAAGAGAGTCAGTTGCAGAGCAGTGCGAGGATCCCCTCACTGTCATGGAAAAAGAGCCAAGAGGGAAATGTGTCCTTTAGACCCAGGATCCCTGCACTGAGAAGCTCCTGAAACCAGGAGATCAAGAGAGAGAGCTGCGACACTACAGTTGGTGAGAACTAGTGGCAGAGCAATGGGGAGAAGAGGGAATGGCAGGAGACAACACAGTGGGCTTCCCAGCCTATGAAGTGGGAACGCTGAGTACTTGTAGTCAGCAGGCTTGCTGGTGGAGTGGGGTGCCTCTGGGACTTGGTGGGGCCAGGCACGCCGACCCACAGACTTAGAGCTGAGGGAGTTTGAGCTGACACTTACCGGCAGAGCAGGGTTCCTTGGGCACTTACCAGCAGAGCTAGAAGAGCTTTGTAACACTTGTCGGAGAAGGACAGGGGTCAAGTGGTCAAAAGAGCTTTGTAACACTTGCCTGAATAGAGCAGAGTGGAGGGGTCAGCGAAGGGTCTGCCTATGGGCATAGCTGGGAAGAGAATGTCCTGATGCAAGAACGTATCCTGAGTGTTCCTCATCCTGAATTGTAACCCATTACTTTTCCAGTAAGTCTTGTAATTACAAGTACTGTCTGTGAGTCCTGAGTGGCAACTGCAGTGAATTATCAAACTCAGCAGACAAGTAGAGAGTGCTGTGGGAAGGACAGTTATGTCAGAATTGGCAAAGAAGGAGGAAAGAGGAGACAAATCTGACCTCTGTCTCATAGCAATCAGCCTTAGGCTGTTGATCTTAATTTTCTTTCCGCTTGGGAAGTTGGAGGAGGTCAGATATCATCCCACACTATTTTTATGGTGAATTAAGGTGAGTGTCTAAAGCAAGTAGTTTAGAATTCTAACGGCTAAGTTTGGGTAAGCTTTTCTGCTTACCTATGTCTGGCAAGTTGGACCGTGTCTTATCTTTCCCTCATTAAAATGTGAATCACTTCTGACCTTCCGGTCAGAGGGCAGTCTTCTTCAAAAAGGGACCCAATGTTTCAACAGTGGTTATACTAGTGGTTTTTCTACACTATTAAAGTCACCAAGTTAACTCTCATGGTCTGTTTATTTGAGCAGTAACATAGCTGAAGTAGAGGAGCCTGGTGGTGCGATGGTTAAGAAACACAGCTGCTAACCAAGAAAGTCGACACTTCGAATCTGCGAGCCACCTTTGGAAACCACATGGGGTTCTGCTTTGACCTATAAAGTCTCTATGGGTCAGAATCGACTCCACTACAACAGACAACAGATTAGGCTAAATCTCATGGTCTATTTTAGGGAATCCACTGTCCAAAATGGAGGAAATGAAATTTCAGTGAGTTAGAAGTGAGATAAAAGTGGTAAAATTTTCCTAGTTCTATCTGTTCTATGCAATTCAAAGCCAATCACTCCATAAAATTTCTCCCAAATCTCAGCTGGGAATTCATCTCTTCTATCAAACTCACAAAGAACATTTACCTATATTAAAAAGTTAATCATGATCTTCCTAATAAAGTTCCAAGGGCACCAACATTTATGCTGAGACTTGAGGAGATGTTCTAGCAAAGACAAAGAGAGGGATGAAAGAAAGAAGAGCATTTTGGTTGGAGGACAGCATGCACAAACGCACCAAGGCATAAGTGGGCACATCTGAGTGGTAGTCCTCGTGTTCAACAAAACCCATTCTGAGATGCAACATCAGAATCAGATCAAGCTAACCTCCTGCCATGTTAAGGGACTCAGACTATGGTAGGGGTTCTGGGAGCCACTGCAGGATTTTAAGCAGGAAGATGACATCATCTTTGCATTTAGTAAATCTCTTGGCTGGTGGTTCTTTTTGTTCTCTTTTTGTTTTCTAAATACATTCTTGTAAGCAGTCAATTGCCACATTATTTACAGTTTTAAACACATCTAAAGGAAACTTACAAGCTCTAATTGATTTTTCCACATACTGTCATGTTGAAAACAAACAAACAGAAAACAAAGCCACTGCTGTCAACTCAGTGCTGATTCATAGCAAACCTATAGGACAGAATAGAACTGCTTCATAGAATTTCCCAGGAGTGACTGGTGGATTCAAACCGCCTACCTCTTGGTTAGCAGCTGTAGCTCTTTTTTTTTTTTTTTTAATTATGACTGAATGAAAATGTACATTCCCGTATAAATTTGCATGCTCACCTATATGCAGCTTCCACTGCTCTCCCTGCATGGTGACAGCACACTCTTTCTCTCTGTTCCATACATGTCACATCCTCCCAACAGTCTCCTATCTCCTCCTCTCCACCCACTCTCCTTCCTCCAGTGTGGAGTCAGCAGCTATAGCTCTTAACTGCTGTGCCACCACAGTTTCCTTTTATTTTTTAATAGAGCCTTTTAAAAAAGCAGGGATGTTTCAGTTTTGGAGCCTGTGTAACATATTTTACTGTTTTCCCACTTTTTTAATAGTGAGCATTGATCTTTATCATTTCTGTGCATATATCATATTAATTCTGAATTAGCATGAATTAGACTCACTAACAAGCTTAAATTAGAGCAATTCTTCACACATTCTTTTTTTATTTTTTGTGGTCGAGTAATCTTCCTAGACGCACACACATGTATTTACGAAATTTACATGTCTGCTAGCCTCGTACTGGTTGTAAGAATCTTCTTGAACCCTACTTACAACTCCAATTAGTCATAGGTCAAAACATTAATGTGGACAGATTAAAGCAGAAGCTCTCATACTTTATTTCCTAACATCATCTGTCTTTGCTTTGAAAATTACACCAACGGAATCTTCTGCATCTGTACACCCCCAAGGCAATTTAATCTTCCTTGGCCAACAGTAAAGCTTGAAAGTAATTCTATGCTATGATGTATCTTCCCTCCAAGTTCAAGCATTAAATAATTCACTTTTATCAGCCTTACTCTTGTAGATGGTCAGCTGCCACATTATTTATAGTTTTGAACTCATCTGAAAGAAAACTTACAAGCTTTAATTGATTTTTCCACATAAGTCATGTGAAACAGAACGTAGGCAAGGAATTAATCCAGAGTAAATTAACATATGCTGCTTGGGAATATTTTTACTAGTGCTAGTACATGAAAAGATTTTGCAAGTAAACCACAATTTGTAAACATTAAACACGAAAATGAACAATTCTGCCCCATTAACTTGGTTTATTTTAGAATGATACATTCCATAGATAAGAGTTTCCCACCTAAATTGGAACTTGACATTTTAAATATCAAAACACTTCTCAGCATTAAGAATTTCATGAAGAAGTCTTCAAAGAATGTATCATATATTACACTACCTTAAAAAAAGTTTACATTAATTTTCCTGGTCATTCATGATCAACATATAGACATCCGTACCTTCTCTAAACCATGGTTTGAAAGTACTGAGTGAGCTCTGTAGGATTCCTTGTGGACCAAATAGTGGTACATAATTTCATATTATTTTTTGAGTCTCATTTGGGAAGTCTTTCTCATCTGCTATTGATGATCATTTAAAAGTGAAAGACTTTTTGGTATTAGCCTTTATATAATTACAATTTATACTCAAAGTGTATTCAGAAGCCAAATAATCAAGCTTATCAGGATGACACATAAAAGAAATTGAGTAGAATGTGAAAGAAAGCCAAGTGCTCCTTTTTTTTTTCAGAGGCTTTGGTGTCTGGGATTTGTACAGTCATATTTGAAACTCAGAGTCCTATTTCCTTTCTTGGCTCTGTTTTAAGTTACTGAAAGTTGCTAGAAGATTGACCTCTGGGAAAGTGAAGCATTTCTTATCTGCTCATGTGATTGTAAACTGACTTTGCCTTTTTAGGTTGCAGATGAAAACAAATTATCAGTTTTGGATCTGAAGAGATAGACAATTCATTCATCACTTCTGTTTCATACATAGCAAGTTAAACATCAGTAATCCAAATAAACATATTCTAAAAATTAAAGGATGGCTCAAGTTTTTCCAACTCATAGCAACCCACAGCTTGAGCCTATTGTTGCAGCCACTGTGTCAATCCATTTTGTTGACTTTCTACTTTACAGAACATGATGTCCTTCTCCAGGGACTGGTGCCTCTTCATTAACATGTCCAAGGTAGATCAGATGAGGTTTCACCATTCTTGCTTCTGAGGAGCATTCTGGCTGTACTTCTTCCAAGACAAATTTGTTCATTTCTTTTGGCAGTCAGTATTCTTCAGCAACGCCATAATTCAAAGGCATCAGTTTCTCGTTGGTCTTCCTCATTCGTTGTTCAGCTGTCACATGCATATGAGATGACTTCTCCCGTGGCTTGGGTCAGGTGTAATTTAGGCCTCAAAGTGACATCTTTGTCTTTTTACATTTTAAAGAGATCTTCTGCAACAGATCTGCCCAATGCAATACACTGATTGTGAATCCAAGTAAAATGAAGTATTTAAAAATTTCAATATTGTCTCAGTTTATCATGATGTTGTTTACTGGTCCACCTGTGAACATTTTTGTTTTCTTTATGTTGAAGTATATACATACTGAAGGCTGTAGACTTTAAGTCCTCTTGAAGGTTGTCAGTGAGTCTTCCTCTAATCCTGATGCCCTGTTCTTCTTTAATACAGTCCACCTTCTTGGATATTTGCTCAGCTTGCAGATTTAGTAAGTATGGTGAAGGGATACAACCCTTATACATGCCTTTCCTGATTTTAACCCATACGGTATACCCTTGTTCTCTCCAAATGACTGCCTTTTGGTCTATGTACAGGTTTTGAAAGAGCACAGTGAAGTGTTCTAGAATTCTCATTCTACTCAAAGTTATCCATAACTTGTTACAGTCCACATAATTAAAACACCTTTGCACAGTCAGTAAAACACAGGTAAGCACCTTTCTGGTATTCTCTGCTTTCAGCCAAGATTAACACGACAACAGTAATGATATCTCTTGTTCCATATCCTCTTCTGAATCCAGCTTTAATTTCTCATAGTTCTCTGTCAATCTACTGCTACAACCATTTTTGAAGTACTGTTGGCAAAATTTTACTTGAGTGTGACATTAATGACATTGTTTGATAATTTCTGTATCCTGTTGGATCACCTTTCTTGGGAATGGGCAGTCTACACATGATGTAATACGGATCTCTTCCAATCAGTGGCCAGGTAACTGTCTTCCTTTTTTTTTTTTTTACATAGATGAGTGAATAATTAAAAATACTTACAAATTTATTTGTTGAAACATCTCAATGATTGTTTCACCAATTCCTGGAGGCTTGTTTTTTGACAATGTTTTCAGTGCAGGTTGCACTTCTTCCCTCACCATCATTAATCCTTAATCATATGCTATCTTTTGTATTGGGTGAATGTCTATCAATTCTTTTTGGTACAAGGTATATTATTACTGATGTTGGGTTAATCTGTGCATTTCTTCTATCTCCTTTTGATACTTCCTATGTCATTCATTATTTTGCTCATAGAATCCTTCAATATTGCAACTCAAGGTTGAATTTTGTCTTCAGTTCTTTCAACTTGAGAATTGCTGAATGTGTTCTTCCCTTTTAGTTTTCTAACTCTAGGCCTTTGTACATTTCATTATAATATTTCACTTTGTATTTTCAGAATCTTGTGTTTAGCTATTTTACTTCATCATTTCTTCCATCCTTGTTCAAGAGTCTCTCTTGACACCTGTTTTTTTTCTTTCCTTTCCTGTCTTTTTAATGACGTTTTGTTTTCTTTGGAAACCCTGGTGGTGTAGCTGTTAAGTGCTATGGCTGCTTACCAAAAAGTCAGCAGTTTGAATTACCCACCAGGTGCTCCTTGGAAACTCTATGGGGTAGATCTACTCTTTCCTATAGGGTTACTATGAATCAGAATCAACTCAAAGACAATGGTTTTTTTCTTTCTTCAAGTATGAAGTCCTTGATATCACTCCACAACTTATGAATCAAGTCTATTCTTGAGATGGTCTTCAAGTTCAGGTGGAATATACTCAAAGTCATATTTTGGCTCTGTTGGACTTGTTTTAACTTTCTACAGCTTCAACCTGAACTTGTATATGTGCAATTGATGGTTTGTTCTGCATTCCATCACTGTTCTTATTCTAACTGAAGATATGGAGCTTCTCCACTGTCTCTTTCCATAGACATAGTTGATTTGATTCCCGTATATTCCATTTGCTGAGGTAATTTTTTATAGTTACTATTTATTGTGTTGAAAAAACAAGTGTTGCCAATGAAATAGGTTGTTAATCTTGCAAAATTCAATTCTGTGATCTCCAGTGTCATTTCTGTCACCAAGGCTAAATTTTCTAACTACTGATCTTTCTTTGTGTCCAAATTTTACATTCCAGTCACCAGGACTTATCAAGATATCTTGCTTGCATGTTTGATCAATTACAGACTGCAGAAGTTTGTAAAAGCCTTCAGTTTATCTTTGGTGTAAGTGGATGGTGTGTAAATTTGGGTAATATGGATATTATCTCATTACTGACAGCATTGTACTTCAGGATGGATTTTGAAATATTTCTTTGATAAGGAATGCAATTTCATTTCTCTTCAAATTGTCACTCCTAGCATAGTAGACCATATGATTGTTCATTCGAATTAGCCAATACCAGTTCATTTCAGCTCACTAATGGCTAGGATACTGATCTTTATGTATTCCATTTATTTTTTATGATTTCCAGTTTTTCTAGATTCATATTTCATAATTCCATGTTCTGATTATGAATGGACATTTACAGTAGTTTTTTTCTCATTTTGAGTTAAGCCCCATCAGTAAATAAAAGTCCTGAAACTTATATTCTGTCTATGTCATTAACATTAAGTCTACCTTGTTGAAGAAGAAGCTCTTTCCAACTGTACTTAGAGTGCCTTCCAACCCGAGGGGCTCCTCTTCTGGCACTGTGTCAGACAATGTTACTCTTCTATTCATAAGGTTTTCACTGGCCAGTTTTTTCAGAATCAGACAGCCACATCCTTCTTCCTAGTCTGTCTTAGTCTGGAAGCTCAGCTGAAACCAGTCGACTGTGAGTGGCCCTGTTGGTATTTAAAATACCAGTGCTATAGCTTTTAGCACAGCAGCAACATGCAGGCCACCACAGTACAACAAATTAACAGCCAAGGGATAGTGACTGAAGTTATTCACCTCGAATTTGTGCTTATTTATTAACTAGACCAAATTTACCATTAAATTTGAAAAATTTAAATGCATTAAACAAGAACAGTAGATATTAATAAAAACCTTATTCACTTTTCAGTTTGTTTCTGGAAACTCAGTTTTTTCCTTAATGCATTTAAGTTCAGTTATTTAACCATTCAATAAGTTAATAATGAACATTAAAAATGCATAAATGTTAATTTACAAATGTATTATGTAATTTCCCACAAAATCATAATTCACAAATTTGTTCATCCTTTACTCAACCAATAGTTATTGACAATCTTCTATGCCAGGCCTATGAAACAACTTGAGAATACAAAATCCAGTAAACCACGGATATTGTTAAAATCTTTCCCAGTAGATTGCAATCTCATTGAAGGCAGGGATACAATGAGAATTAAATACTAAAATGTTATTTTGCACATACATGAATTATTTCTAACATAGCATATACTAGATATGTATGTGTGTATAAATACATATGTGAAAATTCATTCAATAATCTTGAGGACAGTGAATTTAATCTGAAGCCATAAGATTTGCTCCCGGATATTTCAAGTAGTTTCTGTTATCCACTTAGGATTAGTTTTGCATTATCCTTTTTGATCATGGGATGTATTTCATACAATCAACTCTTGCTGTGGTATGCATATGCCATATGTAATGTATTTTGCTACTGACAAGAATGATTGAAATCAGATGTTTTAATCTCTCATTTAGCCAGTATTCTTAATATTGTTATAATGATGGTGCTGAGAGACAAAGATTACGCCTCTGTGATAGCAACTGTGATAGCAACAAAGTTTTTGAGATAAACGTTTTGTCTATTTTCCATTTCAAAAGAATAGTTCTTATTATGAAGTCTCAGACAAGACACGAGGGCCTGTTCTGGCATGTTGCTGGAGCAGCAATGTTTAAATAAAGGAAGCATTGTGGAGTCCATTATGCCCATTTAGACAGTTCTCTCTGGAGGTGATTGACGGTAATGTTAGGTAGGTATATGTGGGCACCCTTGTACACAGAAAGATACAGTGTACTGGAAAGGCACTGACCTTGGGATCAGCTGGCTTCCATTTTACTACTAAAAAAAGACTAAGAAACTTAAGAAAGTTACCCTCTCTGGGCATCAGTTTCTTTGTAAAGTGGGGATAATAATATTTATCTTATGGGGTTGTTTTGAGAATTAAATGGTACTGTAGTATATATACATATGTATTCGTGCCTTATGCTGCAAACTGTACAAAGTATACACAGCATGACTTAATCAAGAATATTATATATGCTACAAACATACCACTATTTTTAAAGAACTAAGACACAGTTAATACTACAAATTTATTAAAACATGTCATCTTTTTTTCTTCATGACTGAAAAGATACTACAAAAATCTTTTAACCATAGCGATACGAGGGTCATCCATGTTGTATCATGTATCAGTTCTTCATTTCTTTTTATTGCCAAATAGTATAACTACAGACACACTATATTGTATTTATCCACTCGGTGGTTGGTGGACATTTGAGTCATTTCCACTTTTGGAGAGCCCCCTCACTATTAAGGTAGGCTACATTATTTATAAACCATTTACTGGACTATTAGTAAATCAACGCCCATGAAAGCAGCAGTCAAGAAATCAAAAGATGCATTGCATTGGGAAAATCTGCTGCAAAGGACCTCTTCAAAGTATTCAAAAGTAAGGATGTCACCTTGAAGACTAAAATGCGCCAGACCCAAGCCGTGGTATTTTCAGCTGCATCATATGCATGCAAAAGCTGGACCATGAACAAAGATGACAGAAGAAGAAGTGAAGTCTTCGAATTGTGGTGTTGGAGAAGAATGTAGAATGTACCATGGACTGCCAAAAGAACAAACAGAACTGTTCTGGAAGAAGTACATCTAGAGTGCTCCTTGGAAACAAAAATGGCAAGACTGTGTCTTACATATTTTGGATATGTTGTCAAGAAAGATCAGTCCTTGGAAGACATCATGCTTGGTAGGGTGGAGGGTCAGTGAAAAAGAGGAAGACCCTCAACAAGATGGATTGACACACTGGCTGCTACAATGGGCTTAGGCATAAAAACGATTGTGGACATGGTGCAAGGCTAGGCAGAGTCTCGTTCTTTTGTTCATAGGGTCACTACTAGTCAGAACTGACTCAAGGGCACCTAACAACATTAGTAAAGCTTTGATTATTAAATATTTGATTGTCTACCTTCTAGGTAAAAGAAATTTGTTACTTCGTCAAACACTTAGTGAACAATACTGTATAAAGAGCAGACAGAAAATTGCCGTCCTCGTGAATTTTATAGAATAGGAGGAGAGATGAACTGTGAAGCAGTTATGGAAGCAATAAGCACTCTAGAAGAGTTGTGGCTAAGGTGCTGTTGGATCTCAGTGGAGCAGATCCTAATTTAGCCATGAAGAGCATGGGTATCATGGGTGAAGGAACGGGAAGAAAGGCTTCCTCAAGGAGATGCCCTCACGTTGACTCTTGAAGAATGAATAGGAATTATCTCATGGGGAAGATCAAGGAAGATAACCTAGGCAGCAGGGACAACACACGCTTTGCAAGGGAGCCTAGTGTGTACTGGATACTACACATGCTTTCTTAAAAGGAGTACACGAGGTAATGAAGAGAGCCTGGCAACAGGGTGGAGTGGAAGAAACTGAAAGGTTGGCACTTCAAATCCCCTCAGAGGTACCTCAGACAAAAAGGTTTGTAATCTATTTATGAAAAATCAGTCCCTGAAAACTTGTGGAGCACAGTTCTACTTTGACACAAATGGGGTTGCCAGAGGTTTGAACCACCTCCATGGCAATTGGTTGGTTAGTTGGTAAGACTACAGAGAGATTTCTAGGCCATGTAAAGCATTTCGAATTTATCTCATAGCTTGGTGTTTTCCAAAGTTCACTCAATTGTCTATTTTATCATAAGAGGCTATAGCTGAATGACTACTTAATAAAGATGTATGATGTATATTAATTAACTCAAACTACCTAGGTAAACCCATTAAAAATGGAAAACTGCCATTACTACCTGGAAGAAGAAAATCATGGGTTAAAAACAAACAACGTATATACAGTGAAAACCAAACAATGTTGTTAAATTAAAGCTAGACTCCGTTACCAACCAAGTAAAATGGAGTCTGCTCTCTCTCTAACAGAAAGGAGTGAGTGAGTGTAAGAGAGATGCTGAAGGCAAACTAGCAATTGCTGAGACTTTCTCACTGAGGAAAACAGAAGGGTTGAAAGAGACCTGGAAAGGGAGTAACTTTCTTACTATGTATTGAGGTGTTTTAATTCCATGACTGAGTACCACCTAATATCATTCTGGATATTGCTGGGGGTATGGGAGTCACTGAGAGATTTTAACAGAAGCATGTCTGGTAGTAGGCTCATATTTACAGAAGGATTACCATCTGTGTATGTCCTGCTGAATGAATTGGAGGGCAGCAGGCCCTCCTTTTCTCACCTAGATTACTGGAGACAGTTCCAGTAATCCAGGTAGCAAAGAAGAGCAGAGGCCATGTCTGCTGATACGTCTGCTGTGTGATGGCACTTTCATTACGAGGGAGACTGTATCAGGTTCAAGCTTTTGAAAGACAGAGGAGGAACATGACTACTAATAAGGCTTTCTAGCTATTGTGGGGAAGGATTTGAGTCAAAGAAATCTTTCCTTCCTTCATGACACCGGGCCTTTAACTGTTAGCAAGGTAGTGGAGGAGAGCATTTCTTCCTGCCCTGGACTGAGTTTCCCCTGTTTAGGGGAGGTGTGGCTGACATCAGTGAGCTGAGAAAATGCTCTAAGCCTGCATGAGTTTATCCCTTCAGCTTCCACTTCACTGGATTTTCTCAGTTTCTCTGCTTTGACCTCATCCCCATCTCCTGCATCTCTTGGCTTCTTTGTGTCAGGGTTCTTTTTTGTCGGATCACTGTCAGTGGCCCAGAGAAACTGGCCAACAAGGCCAGAGCATGCTATTCTTGAAGCGCTGTGATTCGCGCTGGTGCCTGGGGCAGCTGCAAGGCCACTAGGAGCTGACAGGTCGCGCCCGGCACAAGTGACCCATCTAACATCCCTCAGAGGATGAGTCAAGAAGATGAGAAGAGTCATCTTGTTCTATGACATCACCTCAAGATTCTACTGAAGCAAGTGTGACAAGGAGATGACAACATGTGAAGTAGGAACAATCCACACTGTGGCTCAGTAAGAGTTTAAAATTTGATTCAGATTTTCAAACTATGGAAAAATACTTTAAATATACCTTTGGAAAGTGTTACTCTTTAGGCTGAATAAATTTTACCTGGGTTAAAATCCAATTGAAAAGTGTATAGAAGAATGACTATGGAAGGAAAATGGTGCCTTATACTCCTTAAAATCTGATTTATAAGAAATCGGTGACTAGAGAATTCTAGAAATCTAAAATAATGTTTCTATTTCCACAAAAACAAACAAACACTTCATGAGGCATCAATTCCTTATTTAAACAATGTTACATGAAGCTTTTGATTTTGGGGGACTCTTTACAGCTCCTGCATTAGTGAAAGGTACTCTCCATATGCACACTTCTCAGGCAAGAGTTCTGTTTAATTCTCAATGACAAAAGTGTATCAGCACCTTTTGAACATATATTAGAGGAGGCCTTAACTATTCTCTTTTCCTGAGCCACACACATTTTTAGAATTTAGCAAAGATGTGAAAAAAAAAAAGGCAGAAAAAGAGAATAACAGTTGTATGTCTACATGCCTAAAAACCAGAGGCTGCAACAGACATCCTCCAAATTGTCTTCTATAGTGGGAGGATTTCCTTTAAATCCTTTTCAAAAGCATATGGTTGGCTTTGAAAGCTTAAATGGCACTTGTCAACCATCAGTAAACTTTTAAAATTGTTTCTGCAAATAGGCCAACTTAGAGTTTTCAGCTTTTTCTGCTAATCTTTGGGTAGGACCACTGGAGACTTTTTCAGAGCCTAGATAATGCTTTGTTTAAAAGGCTCATTCAAGAGAGAAGGCTTTAGCATTCACCTTGGGTACATAGCCGTTTCTCTAGGGTATTCATAGGTTGTTATTTCAACTCTGCAACTCTGCCCCAAACAAGACATTTTTGCCCCAAAGCTTTGAGCAGAGACGTTAAGTAAATTACTGAAACTTTGCCCTTCTATTTGTCAAGCTTGATATTTTTTATCAAGTATAATCAGTTCAGATAAGAGCCTTAGACTGACAGCTTTACAAGTGTTTCTCTTTAAACAGGCAATATTTTATTTTATTTTTCCAAGTGTACCAGTAATCTTGCACAAACGACACGTGTCTGCTTGCCCTGGGTGCTGTCTTGCAGACCAGACCAGTTATATCATTACAGCCTAGATTCTGGCAATCAAAAAAAGAAGAAGAAGAAAGAAACTTAGGTAGATGAAAGCTATCTTATCAAAAATTTCATCCAGTTACTATTCTTAACTTTTACAAGGTTTAGTGAAAATTAGTCCACCTATCACACATGGGTATTGATTCATAACGTTCCTTGGTGTATACAATATTTTTAAAAACATTTATCTCAATTTTACAGAAATGTTGTGAGGCTCAGCTAATAAAAGTGTAAATAAGGCTCTGGGAAATCTTTGGATGTGATGGTGCTATACGAGTTCAAACAATACAATACTTTTTGAATTTTCATGGGATTAAAGTACACCCCGTCTAGGGCCACCTTGAGTCAGACCCGACTCCGCTGCAATGGGTTTTGGGGTTTAAAGAACACCCATTTAAGGATTACACCAGAGTGCTCTCTAGAACTTAGAATATACCCTTGGAAATGACATGAATAGAGCTACTGGTAATGTAGAATTTATGCTAACTAAAATGCCCACGTAGTTTTCATGCAAACTGACCAATTAGCATTGATCTTTCTGGTCTTTCAATCCCATTGAAAATGCCAACTTTGATCTCTACCATCATTCCAAGATATTTTTTAGTGTTATTAGTAAGTTTACAAGTAGATAACAGTCTCCTTAGCAAATACCACTATTAACTCACAAAGCAAAACCCAAACCTTCTATTACTCCAAGAATGATCTCAATAATTAGAGAGACAGTTGAAATGACAACTAAGCCATTCTGGATGCAGGTACTAAAACTGACAGCATAAGGGTCTTTGAGATATTCTGCATGAAACATTTTACTTAATCCAATCTATTGCTGGTTACTTTCCCAACACTGAAAAATAATATGCTCTTAAAAACATATAGACTCTTAAAAAAATTTGACAGTGTATGAAGAATGCCCAACATCTTTAATACTGAGCCATTTAGGATTGAATAAGCCCTCATTCTTCAGGCCAAATTCACCCCCCAAATACTTCCACACCAGTATAATCTTGAAAAGCTCTCTCCCAAATGTCTGATTACCTTCACATCTTTTAAACTAAGTCTTTCCTAACCGAAACGTTAGCCTTCTGAGCGAGTGAAGACGGTCATTACAGCTGGTATTCAGGCAAGGTTCGCAGTCAGACATTCTTCCCGGAGTCCTGGTGAAAGTGTAGGCTTTGCAATCTTGACAGACCTCTTTTCAAGTCTCCTCTCTACACTACGTATTAGATTTGTGACCCTGGAAAATTCCTTAGCGACTCTGATTTCTTTTACAAAACAGAAGCAATAAACCTCACTGATTTGATGTCAGGAATAAATAAGCCAACATATGAAAAGTCTGGCACATCACAACTGGTGGCTATTTTTGTTAAAAAACAAACAAAAGTCTGGCCCACATTGTTTCCTTTTTGTGTTTCTAATCCTGTAAGCATTCAGACCCACCTCAAATAACCACCTTGGTAACTCTTATTATCATGCGAGATTCACTGCAACTTTAAAATCAGTTGCATTCTCCTTATTTCCAGGGAGGTCATATGACCAATTTCACTAAATAAATAGCTCCCCAAAGAGCTGTATTTATGTTCCCGTCTCCTCAGTTTGCTTCAGTCTGGAAAACTGGAAAATGACAACCAGACCCCAGATACTAAAGAATGCCTTTCAGTTTTCAAAATCTTTATGATTTGCCAGATCTGTCTTAGATTCTGCTCCTGAAAGGCCAGGGAAGACAGAGGAAATTATGAATCACAAATAAAATCTATTTTTGTTTTGGGGGGTGGGCAAGGAACCCAGCTGCAAAACAGTATGATCATGAAGAACCATAGACACAGAAAATTGTGTAAGATTTTTCTTTTTCTCCCAAAACAAATGAGAGATTTTACATTCAGTCTGTTTCATTTACTTTCCCCTTTTCTGTTGTTTTCCTATTCAATTTAGAAGTGTCGTTGCAAAATGAGATTTATCTGCATAATACCTTCAATTCCACACCACAGTATGCCATCAAACAAGAAATCTGAATTACTGTAAGTTTACAAAGAGCATCTAACATTTTTTGGGGGGGAGGAACTAATTTTTCTTTTTAAAGACCAAAAAACTGCTTAAAGTGCAATAAAGAAATTTCAAGCCCTTTCAAGGTTGATGATACAGAAGTAACATAATTTCATAATCCTCCTTGCTCCTTCAATCCTCCTCTTGATTCATAAAGAAGGATTACACCAGTATATTCTATCCTTATTAAAAAAATACAAATAAAAAACTCTTCTATTCAATGGATGAATAATCCTCATAGTAGTCTGTCTAGATGCTGTAATTCATGACTTTCTACTTCTACATAAAGGAACAGGAATCACTCAAGTCTGCTAGCTGGTGGCAGGCTGCCAGTCTTCCCAGGTGCAGTGCTGGATAAAAAAATTATCTCATTCTATTGAGTTCTAACAGTGTGCTAGACATTGTGCAATGGAAAGGAGCACGCAACAGGTGCAACTGCTGCCTTTTAAGAGTTGAGAGTTGAAGACTAACAAAACATCTCTGCTTCTGTTGTTTCAATGAATTATTTTTACATAGATTTTTCTAAGTGGTTAGGAAGTGGCTATTTGATAACTTCTGTGCTATGGATTACCAGGGATAATTTGTTTTTTTTTTTTCATTTCCAGTTAATTAGTTTATGTTACTGAAAAGAGAGTTCTGAAGTAAGTTTCTAATAGAGGAATCAAGACTCATGCTTTCACCAGGTGTTAAATGGCAGGAAGCTTACAGATAGACCATGAGAATATACATGTAGGGAGAGAAAGTTTATGTGACTGATTGAGAGATAGAGTTGAGTCAGCACAGCAGTATTCTAAAGCTGTTCTATAATTCCCTAAGGGAATCCTGGGAGAACAAATTTTGTTTAAAAGATGGGGAAGTAATCCGAGGGACATAAACATTTTTGGTACAGTAGAAATGCACAAACATATACATATGATAAAGACAGGACAGGAGCTGGCTAGAAAGCTAAAGCAGTCTATGAAACAGAATAGAAAAAAGAAAAATAGAGACGCTTAAAGTCTGCAATAGTGCTCAGGATCTTTCTGAGGGTGGGCCATTTCCAGATTAGCATGGCCTCATTGTAGTAAGTCAATTCTGATTATTTTCCTAATGAACACAGCAGCCTTGTCTGTCCCGTCCCTCTTCCAGGCTAAATGTTTTTTGGCCATTTGTAAAGGGTATTACAGTGTGTCTAGTGTGCTATCCAGAAGCCTTTTTCAATACCGAATATCCCGTTCTTGAAGTGTTGGGAATGGGGTTTGAGAGCTCAGAGTTCCAGTCAGGTTACTTGTTAGCAATTGAAGAGAGTCTTCTTGTCCAAGATAACATTCTTTGGTGCATGAGGGCACAACGTTTACCCAATAACCAGATAGTGAGTGGAGGCGTTATGAAGGCCCTGTCTTCTTGCCCCAGCAGGGGAACACTGGAAGGGCCATCCCAATGGAAGAGATCTCTGAGGCACTGGCTGAGGAGTGTTGCAACTTCCTCTCATTTGAACTCCTCCCTCTGCCTCCTTCACTGCCCCTGCCCCTCCTAGGTTTGATTCCCAGTAAACTTTCTGTACTGAAATCTTCGTCTCCCAGCCAGCTTTCCAGGAAATCTTTGCTCTCTAGCCTATGCCCCTGTTCTCTGAACACAAAAATCTCATACCAAAATCTAACGTTCAAAAACATTTTAAATTAAATATTACTAGTAAATCAATAGAATTATGATATTGAAAGCACTTGTTCAAACAACATTCATATCCTTTCACCCTCTAGCCTTACAATCATTTTAATATGGATTTGAGGCTACTATTTTCTGTCTTCTCTAGGACTCTAGTTGTAGCTTATGTGATAAAACCCTGGTTTCCTTAACTCAGGTCATTTTTATGTCTTTTGTAATCCATCTTCTCAGTCAGTCTGGGGCCCGTCTCTCCTCTGTTAACATTAAGATCTCTGAACAGTCATCATTTTCCTAAAACACTACGTGTACTACATGGTACATATTTCTGAATATGTCAGATTCTCCCAGCTAGATTGTAAGCTTTGGTGGCTCCACACTGTCCTAGTCATTTTAGTCACTTAGTCATCACACAGAGTTCAAAGATTTATTCTGTGCCTACTACGGTTTCTGGTTCTGCGATAAATATGCAGGAGTACATAGATCTCCCTTGCCTCCTTTCTTCTTCTTTTATATCACTCTATAAATATTTACTTTGCACTTATACAGCAGGCATTGGGCCCAAGGGTTTAAAGGGTGCACAAGATAGGCACAGTTCCTCTATTTCTGGAGTCTTACATGGAGACTCTGTCACAAAAACAGACATGAAACTGAGCATAATACAAATAATTACAATTGCTAATTGTCTTGAAGGAAAATAAATGGTATTTGATATGAAAAATTAATTAAATATTTTAGACTAGCATTTAAGTATACCACATAATATTTCTGCAAAGCCTTCTATAACTCTTTGGCCAAAAAATTGACAAATCAAAGCTCTATCCATTAACTACCCAAAGATCACATTTCATTCTTGCTTATGCTAAATAAATAAAAGTCCTCTGAATACTTTTGATTTAAAAGCAAAACAGGATCAAGAGTTTTCAAATTGTCACTTGACATATATACCCACTGCCATCGACACACACGCACACACACACACTGAATGGGTATTACATATGAGTATATATAATAGCAAAACAAAGTGGCACATTGACTAAGTGCTTGGTAACTAACCAAAAGGTTAACAGTTTAAACCCACCAGCAGCATCAAGAGAGAAAGATATGGCAGTCTGCTGCCTTAAAGATCACAGCCTTGAAACCTATTCTGTCCTCCAGGGTCACTGTGAGTTGAAATCAACTCTGTGGCAGTGGGTATTGTTAAATGACCAAACAAAATAATGTCTACCAGTACCATAATAATTCAAACACATTTTTAATAAAACACGGATATAGTTGAAAACTTTTTAAGGTGAAATTATGCTCATTTTATCCGACTCGATGGCACTTGGCTTGGCTTTATACTCATTTGTTGATATCACACTAACTAGTCCATGACACCATTCATATTACTTAGAATTCAAGCTCTTTATAGCCCATTGGCCTTCATGTACAGTTTGAGCTATATTGGCTTAAGTTCACCCAGAAGAGTGGCTGACATAGAATATAAGTCAAGTTCTATGGGATGTTTCAGTGTAGTGTCTTGAAATGTTGGATAAAGATTTGAGACCTTGACCAGTGTTAAGGCACCATGGACTTTTAATTAAGAAGTGGCACTGTCAAAGCTGATAAGAGCAGGACGAGATGACCAAAGTGCAAAAATTACACCAGTGGGGCTTTAGAGACAGGAAAATCAGTGAGGAGAAAATTGCAGATTTTCGACAAATGACAAAATTTGTTGAAAGGAAGATGTGCCACCAAAGAGGAGAGCTGTCATCCACAGGGTAGGACAAATACTCTCGGCTAGGGAGCAGGAGATGCCATTTGAGAAAAGCCGGAAGGAAGGACTTTTACAAATGCAGAAGCGTCGGCGGCCTGTCTAGCTAGAAAGAATGGTGAGAACAGAGGCACAGAGGGAGGAAAGCAAAGAGGCTGCTAGTGACTGCATATAGATGGGCATGTAAATTTATACGGGAATGTACATTTTCTCTCAGTCATGTTAAATTAAAAAAAAAAAAAAGAGGCTGCTAGTGAAATGTGCTCCAGTTCACTATGCCTGATAAAAATAGGAAACTTGAAGAGAAAACGTGGAAAATAGGGCTCAGAAGGTAAAATTACAGCATTTTAGAACTCAAAGTAGCTTTAGGTTAGCCTAGCACATAATCTAATTTTTCAGCCTGCTAATGAAGACACTAGAGATTATAGAGACCAAGAGATATTAAGTGACAGCCAGCTGGGGGCCACGCTGACACCTGAGCACCATCTCCAGATTCTCAGTCCTGCACGATCTGTGTTCCTGTTGGAATGCAGCTGTGTGTGACTTCAGCTGCTGCGGAGGCCTTGCTTGCGTGGCTATGGATTTAGAGCTTTTCAGCCCCTGGGTGATGCTGTTGATATTTTGAGCAGGGAAGTGACACGATCATCCTTGAGTTTAGAAAGATTAAATTGACAGTGGTGCATGTGTGGGAAGAAAAGGAGGTGAGGAGAGCAATTAGGAGGCTGACCTTGGGTGTGTGTCAGACAACGTGCCAGGAGACACAGATGATAGGCTTATTAACCCCATTTTACAGATAAGGAAACCTGAGCTCTAGACCGTAGCTAAAGCTTGTGTCTTTTGATGCTGGAACTTTGGAGCACTTACCTAATTTAGGGTAAGAGACAGGAAGAGTCAAGAGCCCAGTGCTGTGAAGTAGCCCAAGAAGACAGATGGGTGAAAAAAGACCGTCTGGATTTGGCAATAGGACATCACTGGAGGTTTTTCAAGAGAGTGATTTTAGTTGAGTAGCTGGGGTGGCTGGCTGATATCACCAGGGACAAAGCAATGAGTGGGTGGCAATGAAATGGTGGCAGTGAGCATAGCCTACTCTGTCAAGAATTTTGGCAGTGAGAGGAAGAAGAAGGAATAGAAAATAGTTGGAAGAAGTCACAGAGAAGAGGGAAGGCATTTAGTTTTTTAACGTGAAGAATCCCTCATTTCACCCATGGAAAACTTAAATACCAATCTTTTAGATTCCAACTTCTAGAAGAGAATTAATTATTGTTGTCTTGTTCTTCTCCAAAGCACCCTGTATAGCACACTTTCAAGAAAAAATTGTTGCATGAATAAGCCATGAGTGTTAAGAGGTCAAGGGAAATGAAATGACAAATCCAAGATGGGGAAAGTTAGCCTCTGAAAAGAGGTAGGATATGTCACTTCTGAGATATGAGGGGAGGGGAAAGGAAACTCAGAGGTCATTAGAAGAAAAGCCTAACTGTGGATTTCAGCTGCAGTGTTTATGGGTGGAAAAGATGCAAAAGCTCATGTTACGGCCCTCAAGTGGAAGGTGGTCTGGTGGTAAGAAGGAATTCTTAGCCTGACCATCTAATTCAGGAAAACTGTATGCGATTCTCACATCTTCTTTTCATGTCATTATTAGGACAGCAGATAAATAACTATAATTATGTTTCAGAAAGGCTACGTAAGAATGAATAAGAATCAGTTTCTAGGGAAGATGGTCAGACACCTGTTCAGCAGAGGAGATGCCGAGCCAAAGGCCTTCAGACGTGAGCGGGGCTGAGATTCAAGATGCAGCAGAGCTCAGAGTGCCGTTCAAAAGCCACTCATTCATTAACTTATTTGTGAAGAACGGAGAAAATTAACCATATTAAAATTGGAAATGGAAGTGGAACTTAAGGTAGAAGGGAAGAGAAGCTAGTACATAAGGGAAGAAGAAGACTTAGAGGAAAGGAGCTGGTCAGGGAGAAGTGCCCCTCCCCCGTCTGACTCCACCTCTACTTTTCCTCTAACCCAACCAGACCCAAACCAGGGCCATCGAGTCGATTCCAACTCATAGCGACCCTAAAGGTCAGAGTAGAACTGCTCTAAAGAATTCAGAGGAGCACCTGGTGGATATGAATTGCTAACCTTTTGGTTGGGAGACATAGCGCTTAACTACTCTGCCACCAGGCTTTCCTCTAGCCTATGGAAGTAAAATGCCTGTGTACCGAACATGGCTGGTGGCATTAACTCACAATCTGACCATTCCTTGCTGTACATGAAGTTCAACCTACAAGACAACATTAGCACTGAATCCTCCCATTTAGCAGATGCTTCGGTCTCTGGACACTTTATCAAGGAGAACCCATCATTGGAGAAGGACATGGTGCTTGGGAAAGAAGAATGTCAGCAGAAAAGAGGATGTTCAATGAGATAGATCAATGGTTATAACAATAGGTTCAAACGTGCCAAGGACACAGAGGATGGCACACAACCAGACAATGTTTTGTTCTGTTCTGGGTGAAGTCGCTGTGAGTTGAAACCAACTTGATGGCAAAGAACAATGATAGCAAAGGTAGACCAGAAAGGGCAAATGATTTCAGTGTTGCAATGAACTAATGGTAAGGCAGAATTAAAGCCGTGATCCTCAGAGGCCTGCTCTACTGCAGGGTGCCCTGTCGCGTGAAGGAAACCTTGAATAAGGACCCAAGACTTTATTTGGCAGGCAGCTGTTACAACTAGAACTGTGCTTTAGCAAGTTTAGCCAGCTTCTCTCCACAGCAAACTCTCAGCCTTTTCCCATGTGTTCCTGTGACCACTTGGAAGCATTTGTATTTTTCTCTTCAGAGCTCTCATTTCCAGTCACCGCTGCCTCATGTTCAGCAAATCTGAAAATTGTCTTCCACATACTCTCACACTCTTGCGTGTCTGCCAATGTGATTCTAGCCTTCTGAGGGCACACTCCATCCGTGTGGTGAAATTTTACCCATTCTTTACGAGCCAGGGCAAACACAGTCGTCTCTGTGAAGTATTTTCAACTCTGAGGGAAGCGAATGATTTCCTTCTCTATGTTTCTACAGGGCTTTATACTTAACCTTTAATAATAATATCACTAATCTAACTTTGGAAACCCTGGTGAAGTAGTGGTTAAGTGCTATGGCTGCTAACCAAAAGGTCAGCAGTTCAAATCCACCAGATACTTTTTGGAAACTCTACAGGGCATTTCTGCTCTGTCCTATAGGGTTGGTCTTAGTTGGAATTGACTTGATGACAATGGCTTTGATTTAGGCTTAATCTTACTACCTTCCAGGCACTCTTCTAGGTGGTTTACAAATAAATGCCCTCATAAACAACTATGAGGCACATCCTATTTCACAGAGGAAGAAGCTGAAGCCACAGAGACATTAAATAATTTTTCCAAGCTAGTAAGAAGCAGTGCCAGGATTTCAACACAGGATGTTTCATCCCAGAGGGAAGCTCTTCACCATTATAATCCACTGTTTCTACTTACTTGTCTGTGATCCTCAATGAAATTTTTCAACTCTGGAGAGTGGAGGATGTTCCTCAACTCATCTTCATGCCTGGCACCTGCCTGAAGGTTGTAGGTAAGTTGGTATAAAAAAAAACAAATGAAACCTACGACTGTCGAGTTGATTCCGACTCATAGCCACCCTAGAGGACAGAATATAATTGCTCCATCTGGATTCCAGGGAGTGCCTGGCCGATTTGAACTGCTGACCTTTTGGATAGCAGACATAGCACTTAACCACTATGCCACCAGGGTTTCCAGTTGGGATAATAGGTGCTAAGTAAATGGTAGACAAATGAACAAATGAATAAAGGTGCACTGTTCTGTCTGACCAACTCTCCCTTGTGAGCAAAAACTGGGAGAGTCTGCCATGAATGAGAGGACAGAGAATCTTGTCTTCTACTTTTTAGCAGGGAGGAGGGCTCAGTGAGTGCCTGACTTTCAAGTCTTAGCTTGCCCATCTAATTCAAAGAAACTGTATACAATTATTACCTCTTCTTTTCATGTCATTATTAGGAGTGCAGACAAATGAGTTTATAATTACGTTTCAGAAAGGCTGCAAATAAATGAAGTGCACCCAGTAAGACTATAAGTTAGCAAAGCAGAAGGTTACATTTGTGATGTCAGAACATAAATGCAGAGCCTCTCTACCACGCAGATGTCTGCTAGGTCAGACTTCAGAGAAGTGTCTTGCCCTTGAGGCATAACTGTTATAAGACCTCTGCTCCTTGGTATCACCTCAGTATCTTTCAGCTGCAGAAAGCATAGAGCAAAGGAGAATCCAGCCAGTTTCCAGACTGAAATGGAAAAGTCTGTCTAGAATATTCTTTCTATCTCCTTTTACTCGTCAACTCCAACTCATCCTTCAGATTTCAGACTAAACGTCACTTCTTAAGGGAGGTCTTCCCTGGCCATCAAGACCTGTAGATCCTCTTCTAGTGAATTCTCATTCTTCATCAGAACAATTTCACAATATTAATAATTTAAATTTAAATAAGTATTTGCTTAATTCTGTCTCCTCTATGAAGGGGAGTTGTATTCATCTTGGGCACTATTATAGCCTCAGGAACTAGTTAAGTTAAGCAATCAACAAAAATTAATTGTGTGAATGAATGAATGAATATGCAGGAACCTCAAGTTGACTGTATTAAAGATATATTCCATGGAGTCGGATCCAACTCAACGGCACTTGGCTTGGCTTGACTATGGATTGAATTCTTATTCCTAATAGTCATCTTTTCTAGATTATGTGAAAGCTGGCAAAAAAAGTGCAAATGAATTTATTTGCATTTTTAAATACTGCTATTACTAGCAACTTTTAAAACAATGAAAGAGTTTAAATGCTTGTTGGCTACTACTTTCCAAAAAGAGATAAAGTAAATCAAATCATTTTCAATAATTTAAAAACAAGGTAAAACAGTAATCTTAAAATCATTTTTTCCTAGTTTCCTTTGGAATTATTGTGTAATAATAGTTTTTGTATAATCTTGAAACTTGGTGAGCTCCAACTTCACAGAGATGCCTTTCAAAGATGCCCATATTTTCTAAGTCACATTGAATCTGACATGAAACGCGGCATCTAAGAACCCTAGCAAAAGAGATTAGTAGCCAAAAAAGTAATTAACTATACAGTAGGGTTACAGATACTGGATCTAGTACGATTTAGAAAAGGAAGTAATGCAAGGGTCATATCAACAAGAAAAAAGGTAACACAAAATAATGTTTTTTTTTTTTTTTAAGAAACATAATCTTATACTTCAGAATATCTCCTTAGCATCTAATAACTGAATGTGTTTATTTGGGTGTTTAGAAAAAGCCAGAGAGAAACAAGCAGTATTATGGAAGTTGGTAACTGGTACAAAAAAGGTAAACCACGCTGTGAAATCTAAGGTGATCGGACTGCTGATTAACTTTTCAGTTTGATCTCAGACCTGGCTCTGGTAGACTGTAGAGTCCCATGCTGTCTGGGTCTGTGTGTCTCACAGGACGAGTGGCTGACTTCGAGTTCCGATAAACACATCTAAATACCCCAATAGCTTAAATGTAAAAGGCTGAACTTCAGGAAAACCAACAATGTTTTAGGACTAGGTATTGACTGTACCTTTTCACACAGAAGTAACAGAGCAGGAATACAGTACATGGACATCAATGATAGTAAGTCATCCTCTGATCATTTCAGTTAGTTACATTTGCAAAGCACACAGTACTAGTTTAGTTACCTAGCATTGCACATCCCTCAGTTTGCAAGGGTCATGCAGCCAGCGTGCTGTCTTTAGTCAGAGTTCCTCTTCTGCATCAGTATCCTATTTTGAACTAACAATGCTTTCAGATGAGCTGAAAAGATGCGTGCAGCTCCCGCCATCACACTCTCTGATCTCTTTTACTTTCGCTCTTTTGAAATAACATGAAAGCTTTTGCATGCTCGTTACTTTTATCCAGCCCATAGAAAAATTAGTTTATCTTCCTGATCAAAGCAAATTAGGCAGATCATGGCTGATTAGAACGCAACAGTAAAGTCTCCACACTTTCTCTTCCATCCCCTTTCTCTCCGAAATAGGGCCTGTGTCAGATACGTAGGCATTTCCCACGGCCGGGCCAGACTCTGTTTCCAACAGGGACTGCAGCCCGGACAATGGTTCTTACACAGACACTAAAGTTCTTTAGTTCGGTCATTGTGTTCGAAAAGAACTAGTAACCCCTTAGCTAGCATTTGATGAAACTTCTAGATTTACATATTTCCTTAATTGCGTTTTTGAATGCGCAGGAGATTTATCTGACTGGAGTTAAATGCCTCCTTTATTTCCCTACCCAAGGCAAAAACTCAGCTCCACGCTCTTAAAAAAAACAGTGAGGTGGAGGTGTAGGGAATCTTATTTACGTCAGAACAGAACAAATTTTAGGGTTTTCAGTAAAGTGGGACGAAGGAGTTACAATTATCAATGACAAGAAAGATACACCTTGACCTTTGAAAGTGGCAATGTCCATTTCTAAATTTGGACTTGCTCAGCTCTCTCCAAAGGGTTATTTTGAATTTAATAATGAATGTTACTCCTTGCTGCTGCTGCATTCCCCAATTCAGTGGCTACAAGGCTCCAAAGTGATCTTATTGTGCGAAATAATTCTTGCTAAAACTTCTATGTGGCTACAAGACCTTGCAAGTTCAGTTTTATTTTCTCCATTTATTTACTATAAATTAACAGTAAATCTTGCATTTAGCTCCATTTAAACCTCACTTTGCAGCTGCCCATTTGAAAAATAAAATGGTTGCCTTCTTTCCCTTCAGTGGGCACGACACAAAACATCCATTGAGTTTTCCCTTGATTGCAGCTGCCAACGCTCAGTCGACTTTTAACAAACCAACCAAGCGGAATCACAATGCAGCTGCGACATTTTATGGTATTTCTGTTGGTTCTCTTTGGAGACTGAAGGTGTTAATTAGGAATCAAAGAACACAGCCCTGCCAGCTTTCTTTCACAAACCATACCCTGGTCACTGCAGTTTTCAGAAGAAAAATAAATCTAATAAAGGGATAAAAATGTTGTTTGTCACACCAGTAAAGTGTACTTAAGACCCTTTGATGAAAAGCTTTTTATGTATTCTTGTCAGATGGGCTGGAAATATTGTAGTTTTTCTTTTCTTCCTTTTACTTCTCTGGGCTTCTCTGAATTCTGAATTTAGTTTAAGACTATCTGAAAGAAAAGTGTATCAACATAGTCATGTGTAGGATTCTATAGATGATAACTGATCTCATAGAGTAGGATAATTTTCTTCTTAGAAAATTATTCATACTCAACATTCCATCATGTTATACAGCCTCATGTAAAATCAAGCCTTATATTAGCAAGTTCTCATGTTTAGATTTTATATATGAATCTGTCAGTACTCTACTTTGTGTAATAACTTATCACATAAATCAGTGTTTTAGAGGATTTTTTTACATACACAGAATTGACTATTTTCATGAGCTAATGTAACTGTAAAAACCATCTATATGGTTATACACCACACATACACATACAATTTTAATTTATCAATGAAATATTTTGCTATTTTTGTACACTGTCTTTTTCTTTTTGCATCTTGAGTATCATGCTTTCGAAGGTAACAGCGTGAAGTCATTACTTTTAATCTTCAGTCAAAGTTAAAAGCTTAAAGTAAGTTTATGAAGTTAGCACTCCTGGGAATTAGTCAAGCCTGCTAGCTTTCTCAGCACGAGGTTTTGCTGCTAGATGCACAGATCTTGCCAAAATCCATTAATCCTGCTGGAGAGAGGCAGAAAGAAGGTCGTCTTGTTGATTTAATGTTAATGAAATGAATGGGCTCCTGAGGCTACCTACAGAGCCTTGTAAACTCTAAAACAAATAAAGTTATTTTAACTAATGCTCGCTGAAGGACAGTAAACAAAGCTCCCAGATTTACTGCACAAAATAGGTGTGGCGATAGGTGGGTTGAAACCTCCCATTTTCTACCATCCCACTACCCCTGCCCTGCAGCAATACCCACAAACGTCAAGGATCAAGGAGCCATCAGGCCGGGGGAGCCATCAAGCTGGGAGAGCCCCCGCAGCCCATGTTCATCGCTTTCATTTTACAGATGTGAAAACTGAGGCAGAGAGGATACACATCTTGCTAGAGATTCTCTAGCTGATTAATGGGATAGCTAGCTCTAGATTAGTATTCTTTAGACTCCGCTGTATCTTGAAATTGCCTCGGGAAATTAAAAATTCTGATCCCTACCTACTTCCCCAAGAGAGTCTGATTTCGTTGGTTTGGAGTGCATTTTGGGCTTCAGCATGTTAAGTTTAGCTCTAGACTAGAAGGCTAGCAGTTAATGTGCAGACTAGATTGAGAATCAGGGATCTAGACTCCTAATCCACGTGCGTTGTTAGCTGCCAGCAAGGGACGACTCCATTCACAATCCAACTAAATGCTGCCTGATCCTGCACCGTCCGGTGATCAGCCGCTCTTGGGACCTCAGTAACCCACAGGGCTTTTGTGAGCTGATTTTCTGACTTTCCCCTGGCCTTCCTTCTCTGTCGGTCTTAGCATCATAGCATCACCTAAGCTTCCGCTGACGGACGAATGGTGGCTACACACTCCGGACACTGTCGGGAAATCGAACCTAGGTTTTCCATGTAGAGGGTGGTGATAATTCTACCACCGAGCCACCGCAGCCCCATCTTCAGCTGAATCTTGACTTCACACTTTTACTGCACCATAAACCCCCCCTCCCACCCCAAACCTCATCACTGTCTAGTTGATTCCAACGGGCAGCAACCCCGTAGGACAGGTAGAACTGCACCACAGGATTTCAAAGAAGGGCCTGGTGGATTCCAACTGCCAGACTTGTAGTTAGCAGCCGTAGCCGTTAACCACTACGGCGCCAGGACTTCCTGCTGCATCGTGTTGTTGGGTGCTGCTGAGCGGACTCATAGCAAACCTATGGGTCTGAACAGAACTGGGCCACCGAGTTTCCAAGGAGCACCTGGTGGATTTCAACTTCTGACCTCTTGGTTAGCAGATGTAGCATTTTACCACTACACCGCCGGGGTTTCCTGCTGCATCACAGTGTCCAGCTATTTCACAGCTCTTAGCAATGTGCCCATTGCTTTCTCATCCTATAGAATAAATATATTTTGAAGTTGTTTCCAAAAACAAGCTTTGTTTTTCATTTTTTCCACACGTGAATGCAGAGACATGCCTGTAGATATGTGTGTAGATTTGGGGGTGAGGATGTGGGGGCATTTCTTGCAGCACTGAATGATATAAATTGGAAATGCCAGGATCACAACAGAGACAACGGCCGAGATCTGTAGCACGTTGGTAGCCTGTCTTCTGGCCTCACTCTTCTCTCTGTCCTGCAGTTCACCTCATACCTTGACGTCCCTTATGGCCCTTTTTACTTCTTTTCTAGTGTGCCACAATCTCTTCCCGGCTGTCACTTTTCTGTTATCTCCTTTCCACCTAGAGAATTTCCTCTGTCTCAGCAAAGACCCTTCTTGCTCTTCAAACTGTTTAAATTTGCTGCCTTCTGTTCTCCCTTGTTGTTATTCAAACCTCTTAATAAAGCTAGACTAAAGAGCCCACTTCTCACTGATTAATACATAATAGCTGTCTGCTAGAAAATTCTTTCAGTTTTGAAGAGTTATGAAATAAATCAGCAACCTGGTTTACTAATTGAGGCAGCACTTGAGAATTCCAGAACCATCTTCTCATATGTAGTAAGATGTAAAACTATTCCCAAATAGGGGAAAATTTCCTTGTTCTGTGTCAGAGCTGCTCCCTTGATTTCACTGGTTATGGGCAAACAGCTCACCTCTTCTGCCTCCAGGAATACAGAACCTACAGAGCTGATGACACGGGCCTCATTCAGCAAGGTTAAAAGACTGTCTGGTCCTAGAGCTGCCCTCCAGCTCTCTCTCCGCTGGGATCACTTGGCCTAATTCCAGAGGTCTCCAACTGAAATACAAGCCAAAGTGGTACTGTGGTCCCCTATTTAATTCTGAATTCACTTCCCTCCATATATTATTCCTCAGGGAATAATTTTAGTCAGATTGTCATCACTGATTGCAAAGATGCTTTCTGCAATTACATTGAATCAACTGTTTCTGTATCAAAGGCAATTACTGAAGTTCCTCATAAAAGTAAAATATCTTGGATGTATTTTCAGGTAGACCTTATCTTCTTCCTTAAATCAGATTTTGTTCTTCTAATAGAACATTTTTTCCATTGTTGTTAGGTGCTGTTGAGTCAGTTTGGACTCCTAGTGACCCCTGTACAACAGAATGAAACACTGCCTGGTCCTGCACCAGCCTTACGCTCGTCGCTCTGAACCCAGTTTTGCAGCCACTGTGGCAGTCTATCTCTTTGAGGGTCTTCTTCTTTTTCACCACCCTATACTTTATCAAGCATAATGTCCTTCTGCAGGGACAGGACCATCCTAATAATGTGTCCAAAGTAGGTGAGATGAAGTCTTACCATCCTCAAGTCTAAGGAGTATTCTGGCTATACTACTTCCAAGACAGATTCGTTTGGGCTTTTGGCTGTCCATGATACATTCAGCATTCTTGACCAGCACCATGATTCAAAGGCATCAGTTCTTCTTTGGTCTTTCTTATTTACTGCCCATCTGTTGCATGCATTTGAGGTGACTGAGGATACCATGGCTTGGGCCAGGTGCACTTTAGTCGTGAAGGTGATGTCTTTGCTTTGTAATGCCTTTTAAAGAGGTCTTTTTCAGCAGCCCTATGTAATACATCGTTTGATTTCTTGATTAGTGCTTTCATAAGTATTGACTGTGGATTCAAGTAAAATGAAATCCTTGATAACATCAATATCTGTCCTTGTTTATCATGAATTACTCCATTGTTTGTATGTATATATATAAAATGGAACATATTTTCCTTGTGTTGAAAACTTGATTTTTCCTAATGGCATCTTTAGATCTGAGAGAATGGATTTTCTGTCTCTTCTCCACCCTCCCAGATAGCACCCATTGCTGTTCCAAAGTAATTGCTGAGACTGAAGCTTCTAAGAGCCCAGGAAGTTATCAAGCTGAATCTTTTCCACATAATCAGGAAAAATTGTGGTGGAGTGTGGGATGGAAAAAGAAAGAAAACAATTCAAGCCCAGGACTGTAAGTTGTGGGCCATTCATTAAATCATGTCTGAAGGGTAGACTGCTAACACTCGGCCACCATCCTGTTCTTGTGACAAAGCATTCACTGAGCCATTAGCCTCCCTCAAGATTTATACAGTGTCTGCACAATGCTACACGCCCACGTGAATATGTGAAATTCATTCAAAACACAGAATCTTTTGTCTATCTGATACCAAGAATGAGAGATGGAAATTAGAATATTTTTAGTCATAACAGATGTCAGGTGATGTACTACTCATTTGAAGCTGCCCCTTCTTACCTATTCCATTTGACACTGTTTAGTGAAAATTATGCTTATATTTGTAAAGACTGGGGGCAATTCATTTAGCTATTTAATGGAAGCATGATGTATTTGAAGGAGCATGACTTTAGTGCAATAATAGCTGTAAAAATTATGACTAAAAATAATGTTGTTGTTGTTAGGTGTGACTGAGTTGGTTCTGACTCATAGCGACCCAATAGGTCAGAGTAGAACGGCCCCATAGAGTTTCTAAGGAGCACCTGTTGGACTTGAACAGCTAATCTCTTGGTTAGCTGCTGTAACACTTCACCAGTATGCCACCAGGGTAGCATTCAACATTAATTGCTATGTAAAGTGTTTTACATACATTATCTTATCAAACTTTACAACTACCTAATGCCAAAGAAGCTACTGCCGTGGAGTTGATTCAGACTCATAGCAAGCCCTAGAGGTCCGAGTAGAACTGCTGCACAGAGTTTCCAAGGAGTGCCTGGAAGATTTGAACTGCCAACCATTTGATTAGTAGACACTGCACCTAACCATTATGCAACTAGGAGGTAGATGTCATTTTACAGATGAGAAAAATCGAGGTACATAGTAACCTGCCAAGGTCACCCAGGATACAGCTTTTGTGATCTTTGTCAAGATATATTCTCATTTCTACAATATGGCTAGTGATAAATATTTTAGTGATTTTTCATGAAGGTCAAGTAAGAAACGAAGTACAAGGGCTAAGAGTGCTTTTCGAGGTTTTTTTTCCTCTTTGTCTTTGGGAGCTCAAAAACAATGTTGCCTCCCAAGTTGAGAGGAAGTACTCTCTGTCACCTGTTCTTATCAGATTATACCAGAGAGTGCCTCGGCTAGATGCATTCTTAGTGGGCAGAAAAACGGCATCTTATATCTTAGGTGTGGACAAAGCATGAGGTTTTATTTTTTTTTTTTAATTTCATCTTAATTTTGTTAACACATTTTATTTTTTAGATTAATTTACATTTACAGAAAAAGGGTATAGAAAGAAGAGTGCCCATATACTCTCTTGCCTCCTACACACTGCTTGTCTGGTTATTAGCATCCAGCATTCCTGTAGTACATTTGTTTTAGCTGATGAAGCAATACTGATGCATTATTACTAACAGAAGTCTATAGTTTACCTTAGGGTTTAAAGTGCAAGTCTTACATAGAGTTTAGGGAACACAGAGTGCATCCTCAAGAGAAAGAGTGGTGTCAACTCTCCTTGAAGCTGCTCAGCTACAGGCGGGCATGGGTTCAGGGATTCTGTGTTCTTATCTAAATCATAGGAAGATTCTTTCCTTTTTTGGGCAAAGAAGACTATCACTGACAGGGTATATAGTACAGGAGTCAGAAAGATGGTGCTGGACTGGATGACTTTATTCTGCCACATGTAAGGTCACAGTGAGTCAGGGCTGACTCCACTGCAACTAACAACAGTAACCGTATAGCAATCGAAATTAGGCAAGTCGATCAAGTATGGTGGTAATGCGTGGTCAGCACTGTCACAGAGGGAGCACGGCGTGATGTGGGAGCATCAGAGAAAGGACCCTAAAGGAGACGGGTCAGAGAAGGCTCCCCAGAGGAGGTGAAGTTTGAGCTGAGTCTGGAAGGACTCAGGAGTATGGTGAGATAGAAGAAAAGCATTCCAAGCTGAGAACAACACACGTGAGCACCTGGGGACATGGAATAAGGAAATGGTTGGATGTAGTTGGACATGCTGGACAGAAGACAGCACGGGAGCAAGGGAGGGAGGAGGCACAGAGGTTGCAGGTGGGAGATGTGGCAAGAGAAGCTGGCTGTGTGGGCAAAATTGATGACTTAAATTTCACAGTGAAAGCTATAAGAAATCATCGAAGGGTTGAATAAAAGAGTGGTTGAGAGAGAGACAGAGAGGGAGAGTTTGTGTATGTGTGGTGAAGGGGTGAGAGTAAGGAAAGGAAATAGCTCCACAAACCAAAGACAGGAATCTGCTATAGCTGTCCAGGCAAAAAGCTGAGGAGCACCTTAACAAAGGCAATTTAAGTGGTAGAGGAGAGGGGAAACAGATCCAGGACCCATTAAAACCAAAACTAAACAAACAAAAAACCTAGGACATGTGAAGGAGACCTAAATTTTGGTTAGGACTGGAAGCAACTCATTGGCAACTAACAAGAACAGTAAGAAAATTTGTTTCCAATAAGGTTACACACAAAATATGAAATTATGGTAAACATGTTTGAAACTATGACCAAAATATTGGGATATTCACTATTCTCAAACTAAATCTGGTTGTAACTGTGCTCCTTAGGTGCTACAGAGACAGTTTATACATCTCCACAGTGGATTAAAGAGAAAGATGATAGGTTACAATCTAGGCACATAATTAGACGTAAACATATATAACATGTAAACAATAGGATATTTGACATCATCTAGAAACATAACTGGGGATTTTCTACTGCACCTGGCATTGTGGCTACAAAGTGAAAAAAAGGAGCTCCAGATCAAGGTTTCAGGAGACTTGGGTTCCAAGTCCATCTTTTCTAGTCACATGATTTTGGGAATATCATTTACCTCTTATGAGCATTTGTGAAATGAAACTGTTGGATTAGGTAACTTCCAAGGTCCTTGCCATTCCAAATTCAGTGGGCAGACATAAGAGTTCTGACAATTAAGTTCACAAACTTGCCACTGTACAATTATGCTGGCAACACTGTACAAATAGCACAGTAAGAGTTCATAACCTTGGTGTATCAGTGTCTCACAGCTGGGTTCGTGCTCACACATGCAAGTGTCTGGCTGTGTGGCATTCATTATTGCTGTTCTGTGTTTTTGTGTGACATCATGAGAATGTCAGAGCTTAGAGCAATGAACAAACATTAAATTTCTTGTTAAACTTGGCAAGACCGCAAGTGAAATCAGGGACACGTTAGTCCAAGTTTATAGGGATAACGCCATGAAGAAAACAGCAGCGTACAAATAGATTAAACTTTTTTCTGAGGGGAGAGAAAGCATCATTGATGAAGAGAGGTCAGGGTGACCAGTAACAAGCAGAACTGACAAAAACACTGCAAAAATTCCTTGAATTGTTTATCAAAATCATTGGCTAACTGTGAGAAGCATAGCAGACCAAGTAACCAGTAATAGAGAAACAGGAAAATCTGAACTGAAAATCCTAGGCTTGAGAAAGGTGTGCGCAAAAATGGTCCCGAAGGAGCTCACTGACGAACAAAAGCAAAGGCGAGTCGAAGTTTGCCAAGACTTTTTGGAGAGACAAGACTATGTTTTGGGCCATGTTATCACTGGTGATGGAAGTTCCGTCAGTCCAAATCAAAAGTCAAAATGATGTTGCTAACCTTTTTTTTTTGATACTAGAGAGATTGTTCATTATAATTTTGTGTCAACTGGACAAAGAAGTTTCCTATTGTTTTTTTTACTATTATTATTAACCAAGTTTACTATTTGGAAGTGTTGGAAAGGCTGCATGAAAACGTTAGATGAAAATGACCTGAAGTTTTCACCAACAACTCACAGTTCTTGCATCACAACAATGCACCAGCTCACCAGTCACTGTTTGTAAGGGAGTTTTTAGCCAGTAAACAAATACCTGCATTGGAACACCCTCTCTACTTGACCTGATCTGGCCTACAGTGACTTTTTTCTTTACCTGAAGATAAAGGAAATATTGAAAGGAAGGCATTTTGATGACATTCAGGACATCAGAAAAAGAGTTCTAAAATCGCTTTGAAGGGTGGACTAGGTGCTGGCATCGGTGCATGGTTCCCAAGGGAAGTACGTCAAAGGTGACCATAGTGATATTCAGCAAGGAGGTATGCAGCACTTTTTCTAGGAAGAGTTCACAAACTTTATTGTCAGACCTCATAGCCTTTGACTCATCCAGCAAATACCGCTGTAACACATCTACCTGATTTTAATTTGTTTTTTTTTGAGCAACTAGGTTAAGGTAGTAGCAATCATGATTAAATTTCAGTCTTACACTGTGTAATGTGACCCTAGGTATACAAGTTAATCATTCTGGTAATTTGTGGATTTAAAATTATCCTTTTAGTTCTTTATAAGAGAACTTACTCTAAATTTAGCTGTGAGTTATTAGTTCAAGCTTAAATTTGTCTGTATCGTAATTAACATAAATCTATCCAAATCAGCCCTTCCTGTCTGATAAACAATTTGTTCTGAGAAGTTTCTACAGCTAAGGCAAACAGGGCTTCATATCACTGTGCAACAGGCATTGGGAACTGGACCACGTTCACCTAAAATCTCAAGACTGACCCTAGGGAAGCAGATATTTTGCTGCAAGGTCAGTAGCTATAAGGTGGAAGATAGATAGGGGCTGTCAGTTAATTATGTTGCCAAAGCCTTTAAGATCTCCAGATGGGGTATGTTTTCACTCTGGGAGAATCTGGTTTAACTAGGATTTTCTTCTGCTACCTGAGCTTGAAGACGCCATGAAAAAAAATTGAACTTCCTTCTGTTCTCTGTTGCACTGCATCTCAGAGAACAACAGCTGCTGGGGAAAGGTAGCTGAGAGTGAGTTAAAGTCTCCACCACAGAGACAGTACAGAAGCTTCAAGTTTAAATCAGAGACCCCCAACTTTGCGCCCCTAGAGTTGACACATTAATCCCAAGGACTCTTCTTTCTGAATTTTCCTTCATTTTGTAGTTTGGGGAGGAAGCCCTAACAGAATACATGTCTGGGGCTAAGGAAGATGCCTTTTTCTAGGCCTCTCTGATATTACCTAGAAGTAAGGGATGGAGAGTGGTAAAGAGAGACACAGCAGAAATGTACCACTAGGGAAAACCAGTTGCCCTGAGTGGAGTCCAACTGACGGTGCTACCGTGTCTATCAGAGTAGAATTGTGCTCCATAGGGTTTTCAGTGGCAGAGTTTTGGGAAGCAGACTGCAGGCCTTTCCACCAAAGCAACCGTGGGTAGACTCGAACCACTAGCCTTTTGACTCTCAGCCTAGTGCATTAACCACTTGCAACATCCAGGGCCTGCAACCAGGGTTGTCTATCAAAGGCTCCAACAGCTCAAATGCTCTCAATTCTGCCTGCACTGATTCTCTGGTAGCAGCTTTCCTCAATTAGCCTTCCATCTCCTTGACCATTCCTTTCATAGAGGCTGGAAACCCTGGTGGCCTGGTGGTTAAGTGCTACAGCTACTAACCAAAAGGTCGGCAGTTCAAATCTACCAGGCGCTCCTTGGAAACTACATGGGGCCGTTCTACCCTATAGGATCGCTATTGACTCGACGGCACCGGCGCCCCACAGAGCTTACTTTATTGGGCAAGGACCTCCAGTGACACAAATGGTTAAGTGCTCAACTGCTAACAGAAAGGTTGTGGTTCGAATGCACCTAGCAATGACCCAAGAGAAACACCTGGTGATCTGCTTCTGTAAGCATTACAGTCAAGAAATTCCTACTGAGCAGTGCTACTCTGTTGAATGGGGTCATTACGAGTGGAAACCAACTTGAGGGCACCAACCAACAACAACTCTCTTAAGCAATTAATACCATCATGATTACAGAATAGGCCTATTGCCAAATACAAGCATGTTTGCTAAGAATCCCTTCAGGACAGAGCATACAAACAGAAAATAAACAGCAAGAATTCTTGCTTCAGTCTTCACTAGATGACTCCAAATTCATTCTGTAGAGTCATCTGACATTGTGAAATAGACATAGCCAAGCCAAGTGCCGTCGAGAGTATCAATAAATATACTAAATAAATGGTTAAGGAATGCAACTCTTACCACAGAAATTTTTATTTGGCATTCATAACCAAAATAATCCTCACTGTATGTCTAAATACAAATCGAAAGACTATTCCTGTGCTGATATATTTAAACACCCACTGATTATGTAACAGATTTTCTTCAAGGAAGTACCTCACAAGAAAATTTATAACCTAAGAACTTCAAGCACCATGTGGTGTTTTGCACACAGAACCAATAAACTCATTAAAACAACATTGGGTAAACCCAAACACAACACAATGAAAGTTACGCTAGAGCCCACATCAACTAGCTGACTTTAAAATAATATCTTTGTTATGTACTAAGATTAAAAATTCAGCAAATTCTTTATATTTTTTCCACTTGAGATCATGTGTGGTTTTCTACTTTTCCTGAGTTTGTGACCTTTTCCATCAAAGAAAGGTTATTTTTGCAAATGGGCATCTTTTGTAGAGGTCCCTGCTCTACTCAAGAAAAAAGAAGTGCAAAAATATTTACCAACTATTTTAAAGTGAAGCAAGCAAACAAATAAAGTCTTAGGCTCTCTTCTTAACGCAGATTTTCCAAAGGAAAACATGCATTTAAGGTTAGCTATTACTCTGTGCATATGTGTGTGTGTGTGTGTCTGCGCGTGCGAGAGAGAGAGAGAGAGAGAGAGAGAGAGAGAGAGAGAGAGAGAGAGAGAGAGAGAGAGAGAAGGGATGGAAGAAGGAAATAAAGGAATTTGGCTGCAAAATTGAGAAACAGTTGAAACACTTGCCTTCCAGTTGTGAAAGATGAGCAACACTGGGGGAAAGCCTGGGCTAACAAGGGGCCACTTGAAGAAAGCTTAATCTCTGCTGGCAGGCTGAGGAGGAAGGTCAGCTCAGTGCACGTGTTCTCAGCTGGAGCTGGGCTCCCTCTGCCAGGATGATTGTCTTCTGCATTTCAGTTTCTAAACTAAACTAAAGGTGCCTTCACACAGCCAGCTTCTCCGTCTCTCCTCCTGAAGGCGTTGACTCTGTCCTGCCCTGCCCTGCCCCTGTACCGGTCACTTCCTCTGAGTGAGTGGCACAGGGTGAATGGTTTCCTCTTTGCGTGTTTGTGTGTATTAGTATGTTCATGAGATGGCTTTCTTCCTCCTTGGCTACTACAAGCCTTGTTAGAAGAGAAAGCAGAACTTCTGAAATCAAGAACACTAAAATGAGTATTGAAAAACTATGGGAATATAAAACATGAGATGCTTGGAAGTTAGAGATTACTCAAGAGTTTAAAAATAGTGTTATGCTAATGGAAAACTAAAATGTGAGAGTGCTCCTGTAACAAATATTACACTGTATTGTGAGGTAGGCTAAGATTTCTAAACATCAGTTCTCACTTGAGAGGGCCTTTTTATACTGATTATAATTTGTAATTAATTGGTCACTTAGTTGGCTTTTCATGCTGACTTCGTAATGCAATAAAATGATTAACATGTTAACAGCTTTACAGCAGCAAATGAATTTAGAGAAAGAATTAAATATTTCAGGAAAGGTTCTTCTATGTCTGAAAGAGAGTTTTTTCCTCTGATTTATCCAGATAGGGCCAGGATTTCTCATCTACCCTGAAGTCTGCATCACTGGCCTGATTGTTAAACCAGACATGTTTTCTATATACACTGAGAAATGTAATACAACTTAGAGATATTTCTCCATCCTGAGTTGAATGAATTACATTAGGACAGTTTTTTTGACACCAATTCATCTTACTGTATCTGTTTTAAAGATAAATAAAACTCGAGTAAAATTGGTCTTTTAAGAAAGTTTGTGTCTCTCTAAACTGAAAAAGAATTCATAAGAATATGGCTACTTTGCACATAGACCTGGTCGTAGGAAAAAAAAAAGCTTTATTTTGGCCTAGTAAGGTTGATCACTTTTTATAATACTCTGGAAGCTACCACAATTTACCTTTCCTTGCAAACAGGAACAACTAATTCTATAGTAGTAAGAAAATGGGTATATTAAATGGTATCTACAAACTAAGGACTTGGCGCATTTACTGACGAGGATCTAAGACCTCACAGCCTTCAGTATGGATTACACCGCAACGTAAAGAAAACAAAAATGCTCACAACAGGACCAACAGGCAACATTTATAATAAATGGAGAACATGTTGAAATTGCCAAGGATTTTCTTTTACTTGGAGCCACACCCAAAGCCCACAGCAGCAGCAGTCAACAAATCCAATTGCCTAGTGCACTGGCAAATCTACTGCAAAAGACCTCTTTAAAGTGTTAAAAAAACAAAGATGTAACTTTAAGGACCAAAGTGCACCTGACCCAAGCCATCACGTTTTCAGTCACGTTAGATGCATGGAAAAGCTGGATGATGAGTGAGGAAGAATGGACAAGAATTGATGCCTTTAAATTACAGTGCTGACGAAGAACACGGAACACATCTCGATGAGTGAGGATGGTGCGACTCTGTTTTCCATACTCTGTACCTGTTATCAGGAGAGACCAGTCCCTGGAGAAGTACGTCATGCTTGGTAAAGTGGAGCATCAGGGAAAAAGAGGAAGACCTTCAGTGAGATGGATTCACACAGTGGCTATAACAGTGGGCTCAGATACAGCCATGATTTTGAGGGCAGTGCAGGACTGGGCAGTGTTTCATTCTGCTGTACACAGGGTCACAGTGAGTCACAACGGACTCCCTTGATGGCACCTAACAACAACAATAGCACTTGCCAAGTAACATTTCTTCCCATAAGAAACCTTTAAACTTAAAATATTGCCCTTAAACTGTATAACATAATGTCTTTTTGAGAATTAAAAACTTTATCTCATGCTAGAATTCCCTGAAGCGTTATTTCTGGTATTAGAGCTTCATAAATTACACTCCTGAAAAGAAAAATGTACCCAAATATTTCAGCACCAATTCCAATTCCAGTTCCAATGAAGCATAACTATAAATTAGAAGGCCAGTTTTCTTGGGTTGCTAGTTAACTGACCCTGCTAGCTAACATCAAAGAGGACCACAGTATTTTTAGCAATGTAAGTATCTTTAGAGTAAGCTTGGAGGTCCCCAAGTTAGGGTTGATAGTAGCACCTGCATGAGAAGATTGTTGTGGGTTATATGACTGACTGAAGTATTTAGTTAGCATTGTGCCCGGTGCACGACAAGCATAATAGAAATGTCAGCTGTTATTATTTTTATTGTTGTTATTAAAACAATAATTTGGATATGCAAATTCTGGTGCCTTTGTTGAAATGAGCAACTAATTGTATCATTTAAGCAGAACACAATTCAATAGTATTTCAAATGGGACTGGGTCTTAATTGTGGGATACCAGTAGAATTGTTCTGTTACTTGCAGAGTTATAGTTCTCTTGTTTCTCTGATTCCTTATAGTTAATGATTTCAGTGCTGGCTCAGGCGATTTTGTTTAATTCATCATTACAAACACTTACTTAAAAAATGTCAGCACTGGTGTGGGCACTTGGCATATAAACTACAACATTTCCTATCCTGGAAGAATGCACAGCCTAGTGAGGAGGGTAACTCATGAAGCAACGGCAGCCCATCCTTACAACCTGGAGTTCTATTCCACCTAACATTACTGAAGATGGTTTAATGGTTTAATGGGTTGGTTCCTTTGCAAACTCTCAAATTTCAGCTTCTCCAATTTCAGACTTAAACACTGAGAACAGGAGTAATATATGAAGATATTATAAAAGTTGGATCCGACTTGATGGCATTTGGCTTGGCTGGCCTGCTTATGAAGAACTTTTAAACAGTTGCCTTATAATGCTAACATCCTGTGAGCAGTCTTTTAGTATTACCAATAGACGATGTCATTTCATTTCCTGAGATCACAAGATTAATGTTTGTCTATCTACCAGTTTCAAGTAAGGCATTCCCATTGGGCTCAACCTAACCTAAGACAATTAACTGGAAGAAGTGGGAGAAAATGTCACAGAGTTCAACCACAGGCCTGCTTCCTACCAGGCAAGCTATAGAGAAAAAATTAATTCTACATAGGAGAACTGTCATAAAGTCTCACCAGATGGCCTATGAAATATTTCCTCTTCTCAGAGGTAGTGAGTTCCGTCGGTGAAACTGAACATCCAGTTAGCTGACTTCTTTAATGGCTGAATAAAATGTGGATACAGCTAACAGGCCTGGGAATAAAAGAGTTGAGCACACTGGAACTCACGGGCAAGTTCAATAACTAAATTCCTACTAAGATCTTCAAAGAAAGGCACGTTGTTGTTGTTCGGTGCTGTCTAGTCAGTTCTAACAGAACAAAACACTGCCCAGTCCTGTGCCATCCTAGCCTTGAGTCCATGTTGCAGTCACTGTGTCAGTCCACCTTGTTGAGGGTCTACCCCTTTTACAGCGACCCTCTGCTTTAACAAGTATGTGTCCTTCTCTAGGGACTGGTCCCTCCTGATACCATGTCCAAAGCACATGAGACATAGTCTCACCATCTTTGCTTCTAAGGAGTGTTCTTGTACCTCTTTCAGGACAGATTTATTTGTTCATTTGGCAGACAGGAATAGGGCCAGATAATCAGCTAGTTTTGTTTGGTATGCAATATATCAATTGTGACTTTCATGGCAGCCTGACTCATTACTACAGAATGAGCCTCTTTAATTGAAAACAAAGAGGAATGAATCTCATAGGGAGGAACTTTCTTTCCCATGAAGAGTTCAGTGTAGCCCAAGTACCTATTCCAAGAAAGTTAACAAAGGAATGTGCTATTTAGCATTATTCTAAATTTAGAAAAATAACTGAACAAAACCAATTTACTCCACAAAATTGCTCAATGCAGTATTTACTATTATTGCTTTTCATTTCTACTGATCAGATATGAACTGGATTAACTGGAAATATCCTTAAATTTATACCTAAAGTAAGAAAAGTATTATTTGACATAAGAAATATTAAAAAGATGTTTTATTAAAGTAAGTATAAATGAAGTATTAGTTATAAAATCTGACTATTCTGTAATTTCTTAAATTTTATGACCAAGTTATTGGATTGTTTACCCAAATATTATTTCTTGATTGTGATGTTTTGCAAATTGAAAACAATCAAATATTTCAAATACATAATTTATCTCTGCAAAGTCATAGACCTGTTCTTGATTAGTTCTTACTAGCATCAGTTCTACTAATTATGAGCAACATTAATTTCTGTTTTGCAAAGTTATAAATGGAAAAGTACTCAAACTACCTTAAAAAAAGAAAAAAAACAACAAAAATCTTCTTGCCAGTTCCCTTCAGTTCATACAACTTAAGTTTGCTTGAGAATAAGATGTCTGTATCTCCAAGTTGTCTTATATTTCTGAACTTTAAATGCACTGGAATATGTGTGGTTTCAGTATTAACATATTATTATATTTAACTACAAAACTTATTTCCTGATTCCAGTCTTCTAACTCAGTTGTGTTTGCTACCCCTGGTTGCTTCATCAGAACTCCTTTACTTTATTTATTTATTAATCATTCAATTTTTTTTTTTTTATTATGACTGAGTGAAAAAGAAATCCTTTACTTTAAAGAAACTATGAGGGAAAGAAAAACTGGTTGAAGAAGACCATATTCATTGTATGTAAAAATCCATTCTCATCACAAAGCTATGCCAGCATGTGTTAAATACAGTCAGTTAAATATATTTGTGTGAAGTGTCTATTTTCGTATGTATTCTAAATTTATGTCCAAAATTGTTTGAATCGGAACTTTCTACTTTAGAAATTTTATTGAAAAAAATATTCAGGGTAATTTAGTCAACTAGTTTCAGTAACTGTCCCCATAACAAAAACACCACTGGAAAAATAAATGGAATCTTAGAGAAAAAGAAAGTATTTCATTAAAATCTAGAACAGTCATTGCAACACTATATTTTAAACAAATTTAAAAGTGGGTTGTAAAGAAAATTGCATAAATTTGGAACTGATTTAAATTTTCAGACCATTCTAACAGTTAAGGCTTTTGTAACCATTCTCAATATTGAATCGTTTCCTTTTACTTAAAATGCTTATTGGGAAGTAGAGATATATCAAATGATATCCAGAAAAGATTGTAAAAATGTCCTATAATCTTGAACTTGCATCTTAAATGCTTAAAACATGTATATGATTCCAGGGCCTTACTTAATTTAACTAAACGAGGTTTTTGATTAGTTCTTATTAGCAACAATTCTACTAATTATGAGCAATACTAATTTTTGTTTTGCAAAGTTATAAATGGAAAAGTACTCAAATTGTGTTGAAAAAGAAAAGAAAGAAAGAAACACAAAAGTCTTTCTCCCAGTTCTCTTCGGTTCGTACAACTTAAGTTTGTTTGAGAATAAGATGTTTATGTCTGCAAGACGTAACAGTGAGGAAAAACTCAGTTTTCATTCTAAAATAAAAATAGTTGTTCTAGATCAATAAAGAAAATATGTTTACTATTTAGCATGGTCTTTGGGGTTTTCTACCTCGATGACACACTAACAACATGAAAGACACATCAAAATTACTTTTAAGCCCCTGTTAAACATGTCCATGTTTCAAAATAGCTTACCTATAATAAGAATAGATACTGGAGCTACATTATTTCTCAAAGGCCACCACTGATAAATAGAAATATATCAAACACCAATTATTGTTGGCCTTTATATCTCAAACTTGCTTTGCTGCACAGAAACCTTGGTGGCATAGTGGTTAAGTGCTAAGGCTGCAACCCAGAAGGTCAGCAGTTCAAATTTGCCAGGTGCCTCTTGGAAACGCTATGGGACAGTTCTACTCTGACTCTAGGAGTCGGATCCGATGGCAGTGGGTTTCGTTTGGTTTGTTTTGAGTGGTTTGCTACTGATTTTCTACTCAGTGAATTTTGTTAGCCCTTGTTAGTAAAACCTGAGTCTATAACCACTGAAGATGGAGAGGGAGAGAGAGACACAGAGACAGAGAAAGACAGAGACAGACACAGGCACAGAGAAAGAGAGACAGAGAGAGAGAGACAGTGACAGAGAAAAACACACATAAACACACACAGAGTGAGAATTTCTCCAGTGTTTTTGCCACCCATGTTCAATGGTCCAATTATAGATCTACTGCAGACCAGTTAATGTTTGTACTGGCTTGAGATTTAGCTTTTCTGGAGAAGAAAGATTACAAAACTTGCACATAAAGGACTCTTGCCTTCTATGAAGTGAATGAGGAACCTTTCTTTACCTACAAGTCTGACTAGCCAGCTATCCGATAATAGGAAATAGATCTGCCAAATATGTACAGCTGAAACTTGGCACCACCAATCTATTTGCATAAAGCGAAAACTTGTTATATTATAGGGGTCGCAATATTAGGAGATAACATTTTGACTTAAATAAGTGGTGATAACCTACCACAAATAACAAAAGATAGAAGTCCTGGCCCTTTACCCCCATCAGTCTGCATACTTGAACTTTCACATCAAAGGTTACCACCGAGAACTTGTGGACTGTAAACTGGTGTTCCATTTTAAAAGCGAAGGGAAGTTATTTATTAAAATAAAAGGAGCAACAAAGCACAGGCTTACTTACTGTGAGTAAACCCAATGTCTCTTTTGACTGCACAATGAAGGCAGAAAGGGGTAGATAATACTAGGTGTAACCAAAAGAGGGCATCATTGACCCTTAAAGGCTGTTCTTGTGACTACAAAAAAAAAAAAAAAAAAGACAACAAAACCAAAAACACACCGCCTTAATCAACAAAAGAAGGGCATCCCATGACCCCTGGAATTTTATACTCTTCAAAGAGACCAGGTTTTGAAAGCACATGCTGGTTATTTTCCTCAAGACTGCCTTCCACACTCAGCACTCCTGTTCTCTGAAACATCAACCATTAACCATTAGAAGCAAGCTTTTAGGTATCTGTTTTGTCTTTTTTCACAGACACCCTGGGTTTAATATTCTATAGGGCACTGGGTGATTTCCCCTTAGACCAGGGTCAGGCTGTCATCAGGCAATATAAGAAATACATGACAATTAACTTCTTAATGGTATCTTACTTCTGAGGGGTTATCTGTCATGGTAGATAGAAGAAACAGGGAAGTGTGGTGGTTTAAAATGTCCTAAGCACAAGGACACAGTTAAATGCCTTTGAGGTATGTGGGACAAAGTGTAAAGCAACATTTTATGCCAACTTTTACTAAAAGCAAAACAAAGCAAAAAACTAAATTCGGTGCTGTCAAGTCAATTCCGACTCATAGTGACCTTTCTTTTTGAAATAGCAGGGAAGAAAAGCATTCTGACATTATTCATAGATGTGTTTACTGTATTCACAAACCTGTTTCATAACTAAAGTGGATGATTTAAATAGTAGGTAAATGGGGGACACAGACTCCCTTACACATATCCCAATGTCTTCAGGGTGGTAGGAAGGAATACTTGAGGTTTTGAATTGTCTATACTTGAATTTCTGAGTTATCTCAGAAATTCACTGTTTGGAATACATCAGTCTTGAAACACCGATGTGAGCAGTTCAGTCAGAAGAGTTGGAATGTCTGTTTCCACTTTTTAGGAGGGGCAGCTGTTCAGAAGGAGGAGGAAATGGAAATTCTGTGAGAGTGATTATTTCAGAGAGCAGATTTCTATTCTTGTAACAATACCACTTCCACAGGCAATGCGGGAAACCTGATGGAGAAAACTGATCATTGTAAAACCCTCTGAAGGTAAAGAAAAATAGTTAAAATATTTTTTTACTATAATGCAAGGGAATAGTGCCTCTCTTTAAAGTCAATTTAGAGTAAGTTAAAAAAGTTCTTTATTGTTGGGTGTGTTTTTTTTGCCCCCTGCCTCTAGAAAAAGAATCGCTACCTAGTGCAAAACGTTGCGAAAGACTCTTCCTGTTTCTTCCCCTCAGAAAACAGCTCAGTAGAGGAAAGGATGAACGAATTCATAAACATCCCAGCTTGTTCCTGCCAAGGTACATCAGAGAAGCCGAAACTGGGATCGCATCAGCTTGAGGTGGGCTAACTGCAGTGCCTCCAATTAATACGTAAACGTGTCACCTTGTGGTCGAGCACCAGTTTCCCACGGTGTCACAGACCCCCATCTCTCATCCCGAATGAAATGAGCCCCAGATTCCCCGAGGAGGGAGGGAAGTCATTTTAGTCCCTGAGAATTCGGCTCCTCCTGTGCCGCCTCATCTGCTCAACCACCTGTTACCCTCTGGGCCTGAGTTTACAGAAACCAAATTAGGAAAGAGCCGCCTGCCTCCTCTCTGCTGCTGGGATTTTGGAAGTTGAGGTGGAGGTAAGCAGAGAAGGAGGAGGGGGGTGTCACCAAGGAAGGACAGAGGTCTTCTGCTCGCTCCTTGGATGTCGGCACTGCTCTTTAGCCGCGCCGCCCCCTTCTACCACTTCCCTTTTCCTCCCCGAGAGACGTTGGTTAAAGATTATCCCGCGGTCGCGGGCACTTCAAAGGGCGGCTCGGGCAGCCAAAGGTAGAGACAACGTTCGGGCAGCTCTGCTCAGGGGACTGTGGTTGCCACATTTAATCACTTCTTTAAAAGAAAGAAAGGGAGGAAGGGAGGAAAGACAGAAGGGTGGGAAGGCAGGAATGAAGGAAGGGAGGGAGAAAGGAAAGAAAAAAGGGAAGAAGGGAAGGAGGGAGGAGGAAGGAAAGAAGGACAGAAAGGAAGGAAGGAGAGAGGAAGGAGGCGAGGAAGGAAGGCAGGAAGAAAAGACGAAAGGGAGGAAGGACGGAAGGAAAGAAGAAAGGAAGGGAGGAGGAAGGAAGGAAAGAAACAAAAAAGGAAAAAGGTTACATCACTCAGAGGTGGAAAGGACTCGGAGTTAAAACCTTTTTGTGCTGGGCAAGTTGGGATTCTCCTTTGGGAAAATTCTGACAGTACATCTCTTGGATCACTGCCAGATGCCCAGGGGAGGTTGAGGCTAGGACCAGCAGGACACCCAAACGTTGAGTTCCAAGTTCCAGGGCCACGAATGCCCACTCCGCAGTGAAGGGCAGTGCAACGCAGTGCAGAGCAGTGCAGAGCAGCGCGGTGAGGTGTATGCACCCAAATATCTACTACAAGTAGGAATTTACCACGCAACGTGCCTAGCACTGGGTAGGGAAGTCGCTGTTCACCAGCGCTTTGCGGGGATTGGGAGGAATTGCCCTTGATGCCTTCTCTCTGCAATGCTCAAAAAGTGCAAATGTGCACCCCTCAGAGACACTTGCATTTCCCAGAGGCTAGCACGGGTCTGTCCAAGACTCCCCTTTCAACCTCGCCCGCCCTCTGCAGAGCAGCAGGGCGCCGAGGAATCCCTGCCTTGTCTTGGGCCAGCTTCCCCTTCCCTTCTCAGCCTTCCTTCGGGAGTGGGGTGGGAGCGCACTTACAGATAGGAGGTGAAGACGCTGAGGTTGGAGGGCAGCTCGGAGAGCCCCAGGTCGGAGCAGTCCACCCTGAGCAGCATCCTGCCGTCGGGCTCGCACTGACAGTGCGCCGGGCACCCCCGCGGTGGTCCGCCTGGCTTTTGAGAGCCACCCCCGGACACCAGCTGCAGCAAGATGGGCAAGGACAGCAGCATGCAAAGCCAGGAGGTGTCCATGGTGCCCAGGCAGGGGCGCGCGAGACGGACGCAGGCGAAGGGCAGAGCGCGGGCTGCTGCAGACCTTGGCGCGCCGGGCGCCTTTAGGTAGGCTTTTGCAGCTCAGCGGGCGCCTGCGGCGCTGGGCGCTGCGTTCTTGCCCCCTTGGTGGGGGCGCAGAGGAGAAGGGCCGAAAGCCCCTGCGGTGCACTCCGCAGCGGCGCGGCCTGAGGACCAGCCCTCCCTGCAGCCGCAGCAGTGGCGTTGCGCTTTGCTGCTGCAGGCGGCCTGTGCTGTCTGGAGCAGCATCTCCTCTAGCACGCTTGTTTTTTAAAGCGCTCCAGCCCAAATTGCGCGCCCAGTGACGTCAGCGCAGCCTGGCTTCCCAGGCACCCCCACCTCGGCCCCTCTTTCCCTCCTCCCGTCCCCTCCCTCCTTTCCCAGTGTCCGGGGCAGTCGGGCTGCAGAGCTGCAGGCAGAGCGAGGTGCTGGCCAGTCCTAGGGCTGCGCCTCCGTGAGTTGATTCCAGCGCTCAGCGCCGCTCCTGGCAGAGGGATCTCGTCCTCTTCTGTGTCCTGGTGACCCAGACCTAGCAGCCGGAAGGGAAATGCTGCTCGGAGACACAGACGTGCAGGAACTGAAGGGTGCAGCATGCTTCCTCCGAGCCTGCTTCAACTAATGGAAACGCGGTGTGCTTACAAAAAAAAAAAAAGCCAAGAAACCAAAATCTAGTCCAGAAAAATAGTTACATTATCAGGGTAAGGAGGCAGGCGTCCTCCGGCAAACGATGGGTGGCCTTTTTGATCCTCACCGCATGCCGCATTGTCTGGCTAGCTTTTGCCCTGAAATCAAAGTGCTGGGCTAATTGCTAAATAAATACAGCTCAGGAGGAAGCTCTCCTGTGCGGCCTTCTTAACTCATCCGGGGTGGGGAAGTCAAGATGACTAATTCTTTTAAAAAAAAATATTTTGGGATCCTATAAAAATCACCTTTAATAGAGAAGCGCTGCACGGTTAGCAGTTTACTTTTGTACTGGGGCTTTTGGGGCTTAAGTGTCCCTCCCAGAGCTCTCAGAAACAGGCGCACTCCCTCCCCGGTGTGAGGCAGTAGGCTCCGAGGACCGCTGAGGAGCACGAGAGGAAAATGCCTGTTGTTTGGTGCCCCGGAGTCAGTGCGGATTCAGAGCAGACCCAGGTGCAACAGAAGGAAATACTGCTGGCTACCGCGCCATCCTTAAAATAGTTGGCATGTTTGACCTTACTGTTGCAGTCACTGGTCAATCCATCTCATCACGGGTCTTCTTCTTTTTCAGTCTTTCCAAGCTTGGGTCCTTCTTCACGGACTGGTCCCTTCTGCCAACATATGCAAAGTACATGAAATGAAGTATCACCATCCTCCGGTCTAAGGAGCAGTCTAGCTGTACTTCTTCCAGGGCAGACTTGTTCGTTCTTCCGGTAGTCCACGATATATATTCAGTTTGCTTCACCAACACCAAAATTCGAAGTCATCAGTTCTTTGGGTTCCCTTATTCACTGTCCAGCATTAACATACATGTGAGGCTATTGAAGACACCACGGCTTGGGCCTTATCTCCAAGTGATATCTTTGCTTTTTTTCCCCCAACACTTTAAAAGGGTTTCTTGTAGCACATTTGTCCAATGCAGTGTGTTGTTTGATTTCTTGATTCTTTCTTCCATGAGCTTCGATTGTGGATCCAAGTAAAATAAAATCGTTGACAATCTGAGTGTTTTCTCTGTTTATCATGATGCTGCATACTGGCCCAGTTGTGAGGATTTTTGTTTTCTATCTGTTGAGGTGTAATCCACACTTCAGGCAGTGATCTTTGATCCTCCTCCGTAAGTGCTTCAGGTCTTCACTTCAGGTCAGCAAGGTTGTGTCTTTAGCACATCACAGGTTGTTAATGAATTGTCCTCCCATCCTAATGCCAGCTTCTTTCTCATGTAGTCCAGCTACTCAGGTTATTTGCTCAACAGAACAAAACATACAATGGAACAAAAAGTTGCCTGGTTTTGTTGCTACCCCTATTGTGACAGCTGTGTATTCTGAATTCTTTCTTATCTAGTTGAGTTCACCTTCCAGCATTATAAGGCAGTATTGTGTTACGATCCACAGAGCTTTCACTGGCTAGTTTTCAGAAGTAGATTGCCAGGCCTTTCTTCCTTGTCTGTGTTAGTCTACAAGTGCCACTGAGGCCAGTCTACTGTGGGTGTCCCTGCTGGTATTTGAAATACAGCTGAGGTAGCTTCCAACAGACAACTGACAGCTTATTGAGAAAGAAATTAATTTTTTTTAAAAGGAAGTGGAGTCTTTTTGGACAACAGTGAATCCAACTGGAGCAGAGAAAGATTTATTTTTATTTTTATTTTTTACTGTGAAAAGTAGAGAAATTTTTTTCTCGGTTCTGTGAATAACCAGGAGTGCATACTGGTGAGATGTCGGAGAAAACCAGCAAGCATCATCCTTACACATGATGGTAAGGTTAGTAGGCTGAAGTTTCATTCATGTACTATTTTGTCTGGGTGAGATGTTTTTAATTATGATTGTGAAAGGTTTCTCAGTGTTAATGAGTTGCTGCGTATGGAAGTACCTCATGCCAGGATGGAAAACATACTCTACTTGTTAAACTCTGAGATTGAAGTTTCTAAAACTGATTGTGGTAAAGTGCAGTCTAGTACGTGCTTATTTCAGGGCTTGCTAAGCGGATGTTTTCCTAATTCTTTAATCTTTGATAAAAGTCCACAACTAAAAACATTCATGTACACCACAAGAATTACTAACAAGCTTAGTTGAATCATGCCAGGATAATTTTAGTTAACAGGTAAGTCAATATTTCTTTTACAAGTATAGTGAAATAGTGTTTACACAACTGGTGGGCTATTATGGACTTATTTAACTTGTTTGAAAGCTTATAGAACTCATTATTTGCCCTGCTCGTTTTACATTCTTGATATAATCAGGCTTATGCTGAATTTCTTACTTCCTTTACCAACAAAGTCTAATTAATGGAGAAGGGAGGAGAAGGGCTTAAGAATAAAGATCTATTTTCTTTCAGAATTATTTATTTTGTGAGAAAGCATTAGTTCAGCTAATTCATTACTTTGAAATAGCCTATTATGTAAAATCAGTCGGATCTGTCTTTGATTTTATCCAACATAAAGATGACTTTTAAACATATACACATGTTCACAATGTGCTGAAAGAAAAGACAATAGTATATGCTATTATCCATTCCTTAGCTCTTTCTAACTCCCTTGGCTACTTTGGGAGAAGTCCTAGTTGCACAGAGGTTAAACACTGGGCTACTGACTGTGAGGTCAGCAGTTTGAACCCATCAGCTGCTCCATAGGATAAAGATGTGGCTGTCTGCTTCTTTAAAGATTTACAGCTTCGGAAATCCTGTGGGACAAGCTTTCTCTGTCTTAGAGGGTTGTTGTGAGTTGACATCATCTCGATGGTGATGGGTTTGGTCTTCTGTTTCTTTTTGTCTAATTTCATGTATGGTTCTAAACACAGCTTTGCTGATCTGCAGCCATTTTGCTGAGGACATGTGTCCAATAAAAGCCGAAGTGTAAACCAGCAGTAGGCTTTCTTTTAAAACTAAGAGTGAAATCGATGAGGAAAAGCATAATAAAACACTTAAATTATCATCCTGCTTATTCACATACTTTACTTAAGAGACAAACTCTTCTATTCACCTAAGATGTTTGATGTTTCTCTGGTCTCTCTAGAACTGCACTGGTAGGGTTTCTCACCATCTCCCATGTCTGTGTGCTAATGCTTAAAGAGGCTCCAGGAGAGTTTGGGCCAAGCTCAGAACACTGAAGGGCTAATAAATTCCACTTGACAGAGCTGCCTCTTACATGGCCTGTTGCTAGAATACAGACAGGCTTACCACCGCTCACCTGAAACTGCAAAATCCTAAGGGCTTGAAAAACAGAAAGGTCGTTTGCAACATATTTGGTGGCAAAAATCAAAACTGAACTTCTGTATGCTGTTTATAGTCTATTTTTTCTATTTTGTGTTATAGTTTGCTGTGGAAATACTGATGTGTTTGACTGTATGATGTTTCCTAGTAGGGCTTTACGTAACAGATGGAGTAACATTCTGTCTTAGAGGGTTGTTGTGAGTTGACATCATCTCGATGGTGATGGGTTTGGTCTTCTGTTTCTTTTTGTCTAATTTCATGTATGGTTCTAAAAACAGCTTTGCCGGTCTGCAGCCATTTTGCTGAGGACATGTGTCCAATAAAAACTGAAGTGTAAACCAGCAGTAGGCTTTCTTTTAAAACTAAGAGTGAAATCGACGAGGAAAAGCGTAATAAAACACTTTTAAAATACTCCAGAATTCTGCTTTCTGCAACATCTATGACCCTGAGGTTTTCAGTGGATTATGGACCTGTAAGCATCAGCAAACCCAGGGAACCCCGTCTCATGAATGATTTTCAAAAGTGTGCTGCTTTCTTACGGCTGCCATAACAAATGACCACACACTGGTGGCTTAAAACAAAATAACGTATTATCTCACAGTTTTGGAAGCTAGAAGCATACCATCAGGGTGTTGGCAGGGCCGTGCCCTCTCTGAAGGCTGTAGGGGAGAACATTTTTTTTTTTTTTTGCCTATTTCAGATTCTTGTGACTTTAGATGTTGCTTGGCTTGTGGCAACATGCTTCTACCTACCTCTGTCTTCACATGGTCTCCGTCTGTGTATCTTTCTGTGTTCGTTGTTCTTATAGGGATGTCCATCATTGGATTTAATGCCCACACTAACTCCAGAATGATTTCATTGCAAGATCCTTAACTAGTTACATCTGTAAAAGCCTATTTCCAAAGAAGATCACATTGTGAGGTTCTGACAGGTGTGAAATTTGGGGGGACACTATTCAGCTTACTATGAGAAGAAAAATAAGAAAAAGCATCAGTAATAGGAATATTAGAACTTGTTTGAGGAGGAAATGGAAGTGTGAGAAGAGCAAAACCCAGAGAGAGAAGTGAAGAAGTGGAAGCCAGATAACATAAGGGAAGGACCTGCCGTGCTCTCACTCTGGGTTCGTGTTGGTGAAATGGCTCGTAGAAAAGTTTCTCTCTTTTATAGGTTATGAGCATATTCCTGAAAAACAAAATAAAACAGAGATGTTAAGCAGAAATCGTTTGAAAAAAAGAAAGGAGAAGGAAGTATAGAACTCACCTAGAAGAATGAATTTATGGCAATAATTCCATAGGCATGATTTATAAAGTAAAATAAACAAATACAGAGAAGGCTATTTCCAGAAATGCATTATGTTGATAAGTCTGGTCTATTTTTAAGTGAGTATGTATAGTAGCATTTCACTGCAATTAGAATCCTATAAAGGAGGACAAAATATATTGCACAAACATTGTGGCTCAAGTGAGTGAGTCATAGTAAAACATCGTCCAGATTACTGCAATTAAAGTTTACAGAAACCTTTTGTTGGGTGTTGCTAGGTTTGTGTATTAATGAATGAGCCTGTTTGTTTTCATTTTTCTCTAACAAGGAATACAATGTTGATTTTAAGTTTCCATAAGTGTTCTTCTTTAGCCTAGGTTTTAGACTGACAGTTGACAGAAAAGAGTATAATTAAAGTTTCAAAAAAATACACAAAATACATTTTCTAAGAGCTGATTACTTTCATTTCCTTACTGATCTTCACTCTACTTTGTGTGCCTCCTGTCTGTTTTTCCCATTGCCATTTCTCCTTGACTTTCCTCTAGGATTGCTGGGAATTGGTGGGATGGCACAAGAGTCACTGACTTAGTCACCTGGTGGAAGTGTGGTATGAGACAGCAGGACAAGAATAACCCTTAGATCTTCCCAAGGCAGGCAGGTTCAAGTCTTTGCAAGGGTGGCGTGATGTTGCAGCACAAACACAAATCCTGGATTTTCACAGGTCGGGGTCTGACTCTCTGCTCTGTCTTTCTCAAGCTGTGGGATTTAGGGAAACTTCATCACGTGTGCGTAGGCCGAGGTGCTTCATCCCCAGGGTGAGGCTAATTGTCTTAAGTTTCTGAACTTAAGTAGAATGAGAACTAGTGTGTTTCAGGGCTTGGCATGTAGAAGGCACTTCTTTACGCCATTAGGAAATTCTCATTCTTTCTCTAAAAGTGTTTCTTCTTAAGGAAATGTATTCAACTCCACAGAGGTAGAAGGACTGAAACAGGCGACTGAATCTTTTACTTTCTTTCTTGTTAATGATGTGGCTACTTTGGGCATTTACCATGATTTCACATGAAAGTAGGTTGTGCCACAGAATTTTGGGGTTACATTGGTAAGGAACATTTGCTAGGGAAATAGTCTCCTAAGTTATTTTCAATAAGCTTTGATTTCCAGTTTCAGCAAAGCCTCAAATTCCAGTTTGAACGACAATGTATTATTCCAAAAACATCTGTTGCTTATCCAATAGATGCCAGGCACTGGGAATGTGGAGATAAATAGGTAGTCACCTATTTTCAAGTAAGTTGCTATTCCATTGGGAAGATAGACATAGAAAAAAGACAGTTAAAATGCAATGTAGTAACAGGGATTGAAAACATGGGTTGTTGAGGTTAAAAACAAACAAAATGGAGCAACTAACTGCTTCATTGCATAGCTTCATAGAAAAGATGGGATTTGGCACAAGTGCTTGAAAAATCTGTAGGAGTCTGTTAAGTGAAGAGGAGTGGAAGTGTATTCTTGAGAGCTGGATGGAGACAAAATGTCGTGTAATCTTTCAAAAACAATTACGTGGCTCTAGTTTACAGGGAGAAGTCCCTAGGTTAAAAATGGTTAACATGCCTAGCTGCTAATCAAAAGGTGAAAGGTTTGAGTCCGCCTAGAGGTTACCTAAGGGAGAGTACTGGTTATCTACTTCCATAGACTCGGTTTCACTCTGACACACGTAAGATTGCCATGAATCAGGATCAAATCAAAGGCAACTGGTTTTATTTAGGGTAAACGTGTAAGACTTGGGAGACTGGTATAAGGTGGATCTGGAAAGATCCATTAAGGTAGATAGATTATGAAAAGAATGTCCTATGCCATGTTTTTAAATCTGGATTGGATCCTGGGTGCAACTGAAAGGTGGGGTATCTTTAAGCAGGGATGTGACATAATCATACTTTACCTTTAGGAAAGAAGACTCTAGTGTCAGCATAAGGAACTGCCAGAAAAGTCAGAGAAGAGCAGTAGGAGCAGGAATCAAGGACTGCAAGCATCAAATTGAGTGAGAGGCTAGGGATGCTGGAACCAACATGTGGCAGCAGTCCGGGTGAGGAAGAGGCAGGTGTTAGATTCCTGAGATGTTTCAGTGTCTGCAGTGCCTACAGGGCACAGAGAAGCTGTAATATTACTGTTGCCTCTAACCTGGGAGACTGGGCGGATGGTGAGTATTTACTGCACAAAGATTGTCATTTTTTGATAGCTTGTTTGTGCTAGGCGCTATGGCACTGTTTCCCCCTATTTATTCCTTTTAACTACAGTGTGGGTAAATATAATTATCCTATTTTTTACAAATAAGCAGTGAGGAGGAATTAAATAGCTTTCTAGAGCCACTGTGGATAGTAGCAAGGTTGACATTGTATCTGTGTTCTACTTGATTCCAAAACCAGGCTTTTAAGCTCTGAAAGGGCAGTGGACATTAAAAGAAGGTAACACATTTAGCTTTGGACATGTTCTGTTTGCAGTTGAGAATAGTTTGGAAAATCATCAAGGGTGCTGACTCTGGCACGTGCTTTGCAGCTTCAGATCTTCCTTGATGTGAATTCTTTCACTTGAGCCAGGCTTAAATTGCTGACTACAGACAGAGCACTGGCCTCTGTGTTAGTGGGGTCTGCTCCCAATTCAGACAGAAATGCGTGACTTTAAAAGCCTGAGACTCAGGAGTTGTTCTAATATTCTAACCAGTTACAATGCAAATATCTTTGGAAAGTGGGTTTCTAAGGCTCTTTACTCGACTTGAACCTTTTAAAGTGACAATGTAGATGAAATCTGATGCCATTTTGAAAGCAGAAATATACATCCCTTACTGTTTTATCTGACAGTACTGGTTTATATTTCATCAGTAAATTGCTTTTTTCTTAATCCCTTAGTATCATCAGGCCCTAATACAGCTCCTAAAGGTGTTCTATAAGTGTTTCTTTGATGAATAAGTTGTAAGAAGATAAGCTCTTTGTAGAAAAACTACAAAATATACAATGGAGCACAAAATAAGAATCAATCCCACTACTTGATGATAATTGCTGTTAATATTTTATCTGTTTTGAGTCTTTTGGAAAACCTGGTAGTGTAGTGGTTAAGTGCTACGTCTGCTAACCAAAATGGCAGTTGAGGTACTCCCTGGAAGCTCTATAGAGCAGTTCTACTCTGCCCTATAGGGTCATTACGAGTTGGAATTGACTTGACGGCAGTGGGTTTCATTTTTGGTTTTGAGTCTTTTGGCATGCATGTAAACCAGTAAACAATAGCCATTGAGTTGATTCTGACTCACGCTGATCCCAAATGAGTCAGAGCTGTGTACTGTAGGGTTTTCCATGGCTGCTTTTTTTTTTTTTTAGATTGTCAGGACTTTCTTCTGCGGTACCCACAGGTGGACTTGACTTACTAATCTTTTGGTTAGTAAGTGAGGGCTTAACCATTTGTGCTGCTCAGAAACTCTACTACATATATGGTTTTACCTAATTGTGATAATTTCTCAATTGTAATAGAGAAAACATTTTTTTTTTTTTTTAAATCATTGAACATCCTTGTAAACTCCAGTTTCTATATCTTTTTGGTAGCTTAGTTTCTCCATCCTCTATGCGAGGAAACTGAGGCTCGGAATGCTGCATATGGGAGGATTAGGAGAGCTGGAGGGGCTGTTAAGTAGGTGGACACAGGAGGGAGCACCTCCTGCTGATGAAAATCAGGGAAGGCTTTATGAAGCAGGTTGCATTGGAGATGGGTTTCAATGCATAAGCAGCAATTTGACTCTGGAGAAAGACATTTAAGAGTTGCGACAGTATGAACAAAGGGATGATGGTAGAAAAAGTTTCTTTGGGAAATTGTTAACTCAGTTCAGTTGATTCGGGTGTATAAAATGAATGATAAGACTATAAAATTAAAGGTCTGTAGAAGATTTGATTGCCATTGCTTATAGATGAATGACTAGAAGAGGAAACTGATTGGACCTGTACCTTAGGACAGTTACTCTGGCAGCAGAGTGTGACGCTAATAGGACAAGAGAGTGACAGACCACACTGACTTAGCACACGCTTATTATGTGTTGGGAATGCCATTGAAAAAATATAACAGATAAAGTTTCCGAGCTGGCTGGTTGGAAGAAAGTTGGGGCTATTAAAAAATGAGTAGTTTTGGGAAAGAAGAGTTTGGATTTGGGTGTGTGGAGTTGGAGTGGCCCAGGACACAGTTGGTTATGCAAGTTGGTGATTCCAAGAGAAGCTAATGATAAATGTTCTTGCATTTGAGGATTCCAGTTGAAAAGGTGGTCATGGTTGATACTGGGGTCGAGAGGTGACGGATGTAGGTGTGGGAATTGGTGAAACTGTGAAGAGAGTTTTAGGTAAATATCTATCATTTATTGAATATTAAACCTTGGTTTCAGAGTGGTTAAGTGCTACATTCACTAATCAAAAGGTTGGCAGTTGAAATCTCCCAGGCACTCCTTGAAAACTCAGTGGGGAACTTCTGCTCTGACCTATAGGGTCACTGTGAATCAGAATCAACTCAATAGCAGTTGGTTAGGGTATTTGGGGGTTCATGTGTTATGTACTATTGAAAGCAATTGACAGGTATGTCCCATTTAGCCTTTTGAACAACCTCATGAGGTAGATGCTCTTAATATCCTCAGTTTCTAGCTGTCCCCTGTTTCTTAAACGAGGAAACTGAAGCCTAAAATAACACAACTAAAAGTTGTTAGATTTTAGATTTGATCTCAAGAAGGCTGACCTTGAACCTATGTTGTTAACCTCTTCTCTACATGCTTGTGAGGCAGAAGAGAGAGAAGACAAACTAGAGAAATAGCAACATGTAGGGGAGAGATCCAGATGAGGAGTTAGCAGTGGTTGGAGATCCAGAAGAGGACACCGAATAGAAGCCTAGACAGGCTGCTGCCAGGAGGATGGCTAATGCTATAAGTATTCTGCATCTGTTCAAAGACACATCATTGTTGGTAGAAAGCAGGTATCAGTGGAACACTGGGGCTACATTTGCAGGCACAGACAAGTCTGAAACAAGATTTTGTTCAGTTACTTAGAGAGAATATACGGGGGAAATATGGTTATTAAGCAACTACTAACTGGCTGATTGATAATACCCTGTGTCTGCATTTTAATACTCTTGATGATGGCTTTCTGCTCAGTTTTCCAACATCAAGACCTAATTATAATCAACAAAACTCTCATATTTAGAATCAAAACTTAATAATTTCAAACAGGTGGAAGAGTAATTCATTTACTGGAGAGAAGAGTCTGATACATGCTTCTTTATTTTATTTTTATTTAACATGACTGAGTGAAAATGTACATTCACATATAAATTTACATGCCCACCTATATGCAGCTTCCACTGCTCTCCCTGCCCAGTGACAGCACACTATTCCTCTCTGCTCCATACATGTCTCATCCTCCCAGCAGTCTCCTTTCTCCTCCTCTCCATCCACTCCCCTTCCTCCAGCCAGAGGTCAGCAGGATGATATCCTATAGATGTATAGAACCATAAAGTACACCCAATATATGGTCACTCTGCATCGCCAAGTCCAATCCATTCCTGTCCAAAGAGTGGCCCTTCGTTATGATTTATGGGCAAGGGCAACTGAGGACCAAAATGACACATGCTTTTTGTTGGAAATAAATCCATTTAAAAATTTAGAGTTGAGTGTGGGGAAAGGTGTTTGTCGTTAATCTTCTCTGAACCTAGGAGCTGTTGTCACACAGTGTGAGGATAGGTGGTTGTATCAAGAATCTGAACTTCCTTCGATATTTATCAAGTAAAAGCTCTTAAGAGCAAGATCACTGTTTTCTACAGGGTGTTATGAAAACCTCTTGGATGACTCTTCCACTGCGAAGTTGCTGTGAACATTCGGTTGTGAACCAACGTTCACCAGCTTCTAGTGTTGGTTTATAGCACTGGTTTGTCTGTATATGAAATGTCAGGAGAGGTTGTGTTTTTCCATGAAATCTGAAATATTTGCCAATGTGCTTTTTATCTCATTTCCAGATACTTTTCAACTTGTACATTAAGAACCTGTGTTCCTAGCCCAGGGCAGAACAAGTGGCACGAAGCTGGCGAGAAGATTTTTTCCAGAGGAACAGGTGTGTTAGTCATATAGAAAGAAAAGGTATATCACAGGTTTTTTTGTGTGTGTGTGTAATAGAGAAATATCTAGAAAACAAGACTGTTTTGAAAAGTAAAAAATGTATAACTTAGTTTATTCTGAGGAGTAATTGGACAACACATAAATATAATATCTAACATTAGTGGTCTTTCCTTAGAAATCATTGAGGGAGGCAACATTTTGTCCATGAATAGCTATTAAAATGTTAAAATTTTGTGTATTGCACATACTTTGGGTAAGACCAGGAAAATAATTTAAAAAACAGTGTTTAGTGGAAGAATATTAAAAACAGAAGTTCCATAGATGGTCGATTTAAAATACTAAAGGAAGATCTGTGTGTTCAGCCTAATAACACTACTTAATTGGTATCTCTAGTAGGTAGAACTGAAGTTCTTATGACAGTTGGCTGACCAGGGCTCTAGGATAAACTTTGAGAAGATTTAGAATTCCTGAAAGTGCTAGAGAATAGTAAAACAAACAAAAAACTGTGGCTAATAAAAAGGATGGCTAGGAAATTTCACATGTTCTGTAGTTTTTCACTTATTAGCTATTTCTTCCAGGTCACAGATTCTGGAATGAAAGAAAAGGCTATATTGAAAATCTTTATGAAGGGAAGGAAGCTGTTCGTGTGGTTCCTAATTTAAATTCTAACATATAACCCAAACCAAACCCAGTGCTGTTGAGTCAGTTTTGACTCATAGTGACCCTATAGGACAGAGTAGAACTACCCTATAGAGTTTCCAAGGAGCTCCTGGTAGATTTGAACTGCCTTTTGGTTAGCAGCCATAGCACTTAACCACTATGCCACTAGGGTTTCCACTATATATTGACAGTAATTCCAAAGAAGTGACATTTTGTAAAATACGAATAATGTTGTCATCTGCAAAGGAAAGCAAGAACGGACATCCTGGGAAGAAAAAGAGAAGTAGATTAGTAAGGGTTAAATTCTAGCTGGACTCATAAACCAAACTTAATAAAGCACTATGAAAGGAATGTGCTTACCTAGTGTGAATAGCAAGTCCCTGGGTAGTGTGAATGGTTAACTTGCTGGACCACAAATCTGAAGACTGGAGGTGGGAGTCCACCCAGAGGTGACCTGAGAAGCAAGACTTATGCTTCTACTACTGGAAAACAAAAAACAAAACAAAAAAATAGCCATTGAAAATCCTATGGAACATAGTTCTACTGTGACATATATGGAGATTTTATGAATTGAGTTGACTTGATGGCAACTGGCTGGTGTGTCCCATATGGACACACACAGAGAGAATTGTATGTTAAGGAATGATCAGATGTTATGTAATACATTCTTTAAATAAGCGAGTTTAAGAAGTTTAAAATCGATCTACTTAAGTGTCAGAAGACTTAAGGCTTTCATTATAGTTGGGAAATTAATTAACAGCTTGGAATGTACTCCACAGCAATAGGTAGGCTTGGCATCTTTGGCCTAGGAAATCTATTTTCTTTTTTTTTTTAAATTGTTTTCCCTTACTCAAGCATTAACTATTGAGGGCCTGCTATGGCAGGACTGTGTTCTAGGTTCTGGAGACAGAGCAAGAAAACAAAATAGACAACAAGCCCTGTCCTTTGCATTTCAGAGAGAAGTTACAATCTAGAAGAGCAGACAGCTGATCGATTGTTGTTGGGTGCCTTTGAACCAGTGTCTACTTACAGAGACCCCATGTGACACAGTCCCATAAGGTTTTCTTGACTGTGATCTTTATGGATAGATAGTTAAAATACGCGGAATGTCGGGTGGCTATGTGCTAAAAATGAAGCAGGATGGGGAGAGAGGGAGCGTGAGGCAGGGAGTGTGAACTGCAATTTTAAGTGGACTGGCCTGGAAAGAGTTCATTGAGAAGGTGACATTTAAGTTAAGACCCAAAGGAAGGTATCTTTGGGGAAGAGCTTTCTGGCAGAAGAGACAGCAAGGACAATCACCCCTGAGCAGGCAGGAGCTGCCCTCGTAGCTCTGAAGAGCAGCGAGTGGGGAAGGTGGAGAGATGTTTTCCCACAATGACTGCAAGGACTTTGGATTTTAGCGAGTGAGGTGGGCAGTCAACAGAGGGTTCTGAGAAGAGGAATGATGGGTTCAATGTACACTGAGAGGATGACTGGGTGTTATCTGGGATGGGTAAATTATACAAGGGGTAAAGGCCCTGGGAGGAGGCTATTGTGATTAGGTGAGAGTGGACAGCTGGGGCCAAGGTGGTGGCCGTGGAAGTCACCACAGTGTCTGGAGGAGCGCCTGGATTCTGGGTATATTCTGAAAACGGAGCCGACAGTACTTGCTGATGGTCAGATGAGGAGTGTGCAACAGGGAGGGAGGGGTCAAGAAGACTTTGAGGCTTTTGTGCTGAGTAACTGGAGGGCTACATTTGCCACTGACTGAGATGGAGAAGACTGTAGGAAGAAAAGGTCTGGGAGGAAGGAAGGAAGTCTGGAATTGCGTATGTTCCTTTTGAGGGTGTGTGTGTCTAAATGAATACACGGACTATATGGTTAAATGTATGTGTCAGGTGTTCTGAGGGGAACTTTAGCTTGGAAATTTAAATTTGATAAATACCAGAATATACGTGCCCTAAAAGCCACAAGACTTTTTGAGGTAATAAAGATATTGAGTGTGGATAGCAAAAGCAAGAGGTTCAAGGGCACAGTCCTAAACCCTCTGAAGTTTATCCTGCGGAAGATCAAGTCTAGAAGTTTGGGGCACTGAAGAATTGTCGTGTGTCCTAGAGTCTGTACAGACACATGGCAACTGTATGTGAACGAGTGAAACTTCCCAGTTAGGTTTTCTGGGTCTGACAGAAGCAGATTGCTAGGTCTTTCTTCTGAATTGCTGCTGCATCTGCACTACCAGGGTTCCTATCTTCAGTGTTGCCGCTGAAGATTAGGAAGGATTGGCCAGTGAGGAAGAGGGAAAATGGCATCTTGGATGAGACAAGAAATAATATTTTAAGTAGGAAGGCATGATCAACAGTAGAATGAGCTCTGAATAAATTAAGATGAGGAGGGGGAAATGTCTACTAGATTAACATCACATAGGTTGTTAACAGAAACCCCTGTGGTATAGTGATCAAGAGTTACAACTGCTAACCAAACGGCTGACAGTTCGATTCCACTAGGCATTCCCTGAAAACCCTATGCGGCAGTTCCACCCTGTTACTGGGAGCTGGAATCAACTTCACCGTGGGTTTGTTGTTATTAGTTATTAATAACCTTAACAAAAGAATTTTTGATAGAGTGATGGAAATAAAGGTTATTTGAAATGGATTCATCTGATCAGTTTGGAAAATGTCTGAGATAAATAAAACATCCTTTATGAAAGACCTAAAGCATACTTTCAGACACAGAGGTAACAGTAACATCCCCAAACAAACCCAAAGCCACTGCTATCAGTTAAGTCAGACTCATAGTGACCCTGCAGGACAGAAGAGAACTGACCCAGAGGGTTTCTAAGGCTGTAAATCCTTATGGAAGCAAACTGCCAAGTCTCTGTCCTGCAGAGCAGTTTGTGACTTGTAACTGCCAGCCTTTGCTTTAGCAGCCCAGTGCTGAATCACTGTGCCATCAGGGCTCCTATAACAACAACAAATGACCTTTATTCAGCGCCTGCTTGTCCCAAGTCCGTTATCTGCATGATTGTGTTTGAGTCTTCACGATAAATCTATGAATTAGGTACTGTTAACCCCAGTAGCGAACTGATTAAGAGCTATGGCTGCTAACCAAAAGGCTGGCAGTATGAATCCATCAGGCACTCCTTGGAAACTTTACGGGACAGTTCTACTCTGTCTGATAGGGTCACTACTCTGTCTTATAGGGTCACTATGAGTTGAAATCAACTTTACTGGCAATGGTTTGGTTTTCTATTTTTATTTTTTAGTTATCCTCTTTTTCTTAGCAAGGAAGATGAAGCTTGTAGAGATTAGGAGACTTGACTAAAACACTAACAAGTGAGTGGTGAGCTGCAGTATTGAAAGTATTTTCTGGACAGTTCGCACCCCTCCAGCCCCCCCCCAGGCACATCAACTGCTCTTGAGAAGTAATAGTCTCATTGTTTAGAAACTAAGAGGATATTTTGCCATTTTATCTTTCATGTGTCTATATTTTCCCAATATTTAACACTTGTGCAATACAAAAAAGCTATAACCAGTTCCTTGAATAGCTGTTTGCATTATTATTATTTTTTTAATGCAGAGAGTTAGTCAAACTGTTTTAATTCATTGAATTCAGAATAACATGTTCAGTCAACTTAAAATGTTATTAAAGTGGAAGAAGGAGGGGCAGGATTAGCAACAGGAAATAGACAACTGCCATGAATAATTGCCTACTTTGCCCTGAGAGGAACCCTTGGTGGCATAGTGGTTAAATGCTACATCTGCTAAACAAGAGGGCAGCAGTTCAAATTCACTAGGCATTCCTTGGAAACTCTATGGGGGCAGTTCTACTCTGTCCTGTAGAGTGGCTATGAGTCAGAATCCACTAGACAGCAGTGGGTTTGGATTTGCCATGAGACCAGAAGAACTGGATGGTACCCGGTTACCATTACTGAATATTTTGATCAAAGATTCTCTAGAAGAATTCTGATCAAAATGATTAGATTGGAAGATGCAGAAGAGAATTTCAGATTCTCACAGACTCCAGGTAATCCTTAAACTTTCAGTCAAAATGATACCCTGAGATCTTCTTAAAACCAAACAATAGTTTAGATTAATGAGTAAAGAAATGTCTGCCTTGTGCGTTTATGCTCTTTTGAGAAGTATCTATATGGGATCAAAGTGACAATAGCAACTTGAAAGATTAGATAAGAACCTTAGGGCACAGTGCATTTATGTTAATGGAGGAAGAATAAGTCAAAAAAGGAGGATGACAGTAGCTTCACTACTTGAAGAATATAACCAATGCCACTGAACAGTGCACGTAGAAACTGTTGAATTGGTGTATAATTTGCTGTGTATGTTCTCAACAACAGCAAAATAAACAATAATTAATAAAAATGTTACCTAACAAAGTGTAATTTTCCAGAATGGTTTTTTTTTTTTAATAGGAGTTTATTTTGAAAAACTTGATTAAATTTTGGGAAATGCATTCTAAAAATAACAATACTACAATACTCAGTATTAGCCATTGAACATTGAACATACTGACTTCATTTTCTCGGCTCTCTCCGAGGTGGCCGTTATCACCATCCGCATTGTACACGTGGGGAACTGGAGGTTTGAGGGGTTGAGCAAATGGCTCAAAGTCACACAGCTTGTAAGTGATGGAGGATGGCTTGACCCCCCGTCCTCTGAAATCGCATTCCATGCTGTTTCCACTACAACATGCATGTAAATTTGCTTAATTCCAAAGCTCAGCTTGAAATATTATATCTTTACTCATCTGTGTAAAATTGATTACCCTCATCTGATGCACCGTTGTAACTCTGACAGCTGGTATAGCAGCAGGGTCCCACAATTTAAAAAACCGTGTATACATTTTTTAATTAGACATGTTTTCTCTGGGAAGAATATAAGTGGGCTGATTTGTATTTTCTTTATTATGATTGGCTCCACATAACCCCAGAGAGGGAAAAGCAGCATCATCCTTTGCTAGTTACCTTTTTCATCATTGCTGAACTTTTCTGAGGGAGTAGCTTGCATGGGTGCTGTTAGAGAACTGAGGTGAACGCAGATCGTACCAGGAATTCTGGAGCCTTCCATGAAGTGGGCTAGGGAATTGGTTACTGTTTTTCTAGGAGGAATCCTACAACCTCCCATTACCCCTGAACCTCACATTCCTTCACAACAAAATTGCTTGCTCCCTTAAACCAGTACGCCCTTTCCTTTTCTACTTTTGAGCCACTGTAACCAGGTTTCCACTCATGGCCAGCACGGTCTTTTAAGAGTACAACTGTGGTCATCCACTTCTGTGCTTAAATCCTTTAGCAACATTTAAAATAAAATAAAGCACGAATAACAAGGCCCCCAGGGCCTTCTGTGACCTGGCCTCACTCCACTCTAGCCTCAGCCCACTGCATTCTTCCAATGCTCAGCCCTTAGGCCTTCTTGCAGGTCCAATACATTTTTTCCCTAAGTCAAGACTCTTATAATGACAGTTCGTTTGCCTAGAACATTTTCTTCTCTATTCTTATGTAAGTGCTGCTTCCTCAGAGGCCTTCCCTGACCACCCTGTCTAATCCTTATTCTCTCATTAGCATTTCTCTAATTCCAGTCTCAATTCTAGTTGTGGTCCAGTTGATTCTGACTCAGGGTGACCCTAAATGTGTCAGGGTGAAACTGCTCCACAGGGTTTTCAGCAGCTGATTGTCCTGAAGTAGGCCGCCAGGTCTTTCTCTAATTATTCCACCTGGGAAGTGCTTACTACAATTTGGGAATATCTTTTATTTGTATATGTGTTTAATATCATCTTTTCCCCACCAGAATATAGGCTGTATGATGACAGTTCTTGTACCTATTTTTTAACCACTGGTCTGCAGATAATAGATGCTCAATAAATTTTTTTGAACAAATGAGTGCCCTTTCATAAGCATTCTTCTCAACCTAGAATACAGCAACAGTAAGAGTCAGCATTTATAGAGCACTTAAGATATACTAAGCACTGTCATGACATTGTATATTGGTTGATCTTGCCTCTTATTTCATATATATAACATATAAAGATAAGGACATTTTCTAGAATCTGGTATTGTCTCTTTTTTCTGCCACTGGGCTTCATTACCTGCATGTAATAGGGAAAGAGCAAAGGATTGGATCAAATGTCACATTGTATCTACATATTCTTGTATGATGGCGGTCCCTAAATGGTATTAATAGCTAAGACGTGGAGCCTACCAAAAGGCTAGGAGTTCAAGTCCACCGAAAGCCTCCTCAGAAGAAAGGACTGATGATCTGCTTCTGAAAACCAGCCTGTGAAAACCCCACGGAGCACAGCCGTGCTTTCAAACACAAGGCGTCACCATGAGTTGAAAGTGACTGTGGCAACTTTTTTTTCTTTTTTAATTCTTAAGTTACAGAGAACATCATCCAATCAAGAAGCTATGATGTGTTAGTCAATCAGTGTGAGTTTGTTCCAAAGAACTGAATTTCTACACCTACTTTTCAATTCTTTGGGTAGAGATACATGAGGGGAAGAGTGAATTATCCTTTATTTTCTCTGATTTTTGAAAATACTCTTTTTCTGCCTCTGCAGGTTGCGTGTTTTGGGAACAGAGAGAAATTGATTAAAGCCATCATTTTAGCTCCCCCTGCTGGTGGAGCTAACACAACATAGCAATAAAGGGGAATTCTGGAACACTTAATTGTGCTGGTGAGAAACCTGTACTTAGACCAACAGTCAGCCAACGGTTCTAACAGAATAAGCAGACACCACATGGCTTAAAATCGGGGAAGATGTGTCAGGGGTGTGTCTTTTCACCATATTTATTCATTGTGTTGACTGAGGAAATAATCTGAGAAGCCGGACTACTCTAAGATGTGACATTGAGACTGGAAGATTTAATAACCTGTGATATGTAGATGACACAAATTTACTTGCTGAAAGTGAAAAAGACTTGAAGCATTTGCTGATGAAGATGAGAGACTATAACTGTCAGTATGGATTATACCTCAACGGGAGGAAAACAAAAATCCTCCACAACTGGATCATTAAGCAACATCGTGATAAATGGAGAAAATATTGAAGTTGTTAAAGATTTCATTTTATTTGGATCCAATCAATGCCCATGGAAGCACAGTCCAGAAATCAAACAGCATATTGCTTTGGGGAAATCTGCTGTAGATGACGTTTTCAAAGTGTTAAGGAGAAAAGATGTCATTTAGAAGACTAAGGTGCACTAAATCCAAGCCATGCTATTTTCCATCATCTTCTATGGGTGCAAAAACTGGACAGTGAATAAGCAAGACTGATGAAGAATTGATGTTATTAAATTATGGTGTTGGTGAAGACTGTTGGATAGCCCATAGACGTCCAGAAGAATGAACATAGCTGCTTTGCAGTCAGAACGCTCCTTAGAAGTGAGGATGGTGAGATGTGGTCTCCCCTGCTTTGGACAAGTTCTCAGGAGGGACTGACCAATCCCGGGAGCAGGACATTATGCTTGGTAAAGTAGAAAGCCAGTGAACAAGAGGAAGATCCTCAGTGAGATGGATGGACGGGAGCTGCAGCAATGGGCTCAAGTACAGAACGATTGTGAGGACTACACGGGACCAGGAAATGTTTTGTTCTGTTGTACATAATGTTATCATGAGTTGGAACCAGTTCAGCAGCACATGACGACAGAAGTTGGTAGTGAGTGATCTTTTGGCCAGCAGTGGATGAAGAGAGTGCAAAAAGTCCTGAGTGACTAAATGTGTCTAACTTGCTGCTACACTTGCTGTGTCTTAAAAGCAAGAAGCACACATGCTCTTTTTAAAAAAAATTCTAACAGCCTTGCTCGTATATAGTTTACATGCTATAAAGTTTACATGCTTAAAGTGTACAGTTTAATGATTTTTAGTGTATTCAGAGTTATTTTAGAATATTTCCATCATCTCAGAATGAAAATTGGTGTCCATTGTCACTCCTCTTTTCCCATCCTGTCTACCCTCTCCCTGTAGCTTCTGCCAACCACTTATATTCTTTTTGTGTCTATAAATTTATCTATTCTGGATGTTTCATGTAAATGGGATCCTATAATATGCGATCTTGTGTTTCCCTTAGCAGGTATCAGCACTGCATTCCTTTTTATTGCAGGATAATATTCCATTTGATGGTTCTATCACATCTGGTTCATCTGTTTTTCAGCTGGTGGATATTTGGGTTGTTTCTACCTTGCAGTTATTATGAATAATGCTGCTATGAACACTAATATGCAAGTTTTTATGTGGGTACATGTATTCATTTCATTTGGGTACATACTCAGGAGTATAATTTCTGCATAATATCTGTGTTCAACATTTGGAAGAACTGGCAACTTTTTTCCAAAATGAGTGTATTATTTTACATTTTATGCATATATTCTTTTAGATATAAAAAACAATGTCTAGTGAAAGTGTAATTAATAAATGTTCTTTACTGATTATTCTCCTTATCTACTTACATACTTTTATATCACCTTGTTTGTTTTTTGTCTCTTTATCTGTCTCTTCTTCTCCATAACCAGTGTGAGCTGTTAGTTTTCTCCTTTGTAAAGGATGGGTGGTAAGATGATGTTCAAGCTCCCACACAGTTCAAAAATGTTAGCTAAGAATGGAAAGCCCCAGTAGCATTATCTTGATAATAGCATTGCTGTAAGATTGTCTGGAGAAGAATATCACAGTGGGTTAGAGTGCTGGTTCTTGAAGCAGGCTATCCGGCTGTACGTTCTTGGTCTACCAGTTTCCCACTGTACAACTTTGGACATGGACTTAATTTTCTAAGTTTTGTGTGGAAATGATGATGGAAATAATATAATGAGATTGCTATAGAAGCAAAATGAGACAAAGTTCTTGCACAGTGCCTTGTGTATACACAGGGAAATCTCTGTAACTGCTGGTTATTGAGTCCACAGCATTCCTTCTCAGCTCTCTCAGCCTGGCAGTGGAAACACAGACAGTTTGGTAAGTGTAGAGATACCTCCTGCGGAAGGGTGTAGGTGCTTCATCAATATGGGCACTCCTTTAGAAAGCAGGAAGGAGAAAGGAATATACCACCAAAACAGCTACTATGATATCTAAGTATGCGGAATATTATATTTTCAGAGGTAAAGTGTCTCAGTCTTGGCAAACATTTTATGGTATTAAAAGGATAAAAAATAGATTGGAGTAAGGATTCTGAACTTCTTTTTAATTTAGCTCCTCTAAACGTTATTTTAGGATATTAACTTTATTTAAAATGTTATAAAATCAATGGGTCCTTTCTATATAAAATGCTGACATGCATATGCACTCAAAGATCACATAAGCTTTTATGCTTCTAGTGCTGCTTTAACAGAAATAACACAAGTGGATGGCTTTAAAAAGAGAAATTTCATTTTGTCACAGTAAAGTAGCCTAGAAATCCAAAGTCGGGGTGTCAGCTCCTGGGGGAGGCTTTCTTTGCTGGATCTGGTCCTTGTTGTCCATCTTTCTCTGGACCAGAAACTTCTGAGGTGCAAGGACCCCAGTCGTCCCAAAGGACACATTCAGCCTCCATGTTAAGAGGTCTCCAAATCTCTCTGCTAGCTTCTTTTATATCTCAAGAGACTGCTCCAAGGCACAAAACAATCTTACATATCGATTTCTGCCTCACCAACACAACCACGTCTATCTACCCTCATTAACATGACAGAGGCAGGATTTACAACATGGAGGAAACTCACATAATACCCTGCTCAGCCAAATTTCTACACAAATCAATTCATGACTGTAGCATATGGGTGCACCGAAGTCCATATAAGCCTGTAGATGCTGTGTTAAAAACAAGTGCATTAGACATGTGGAATGATTTATTTATATAATCTTCTTTAGGCATTCTGAAATTTTAATTTTCTTTTAAAATTTTACTTCCATTTAGCTCAGAAAACGTTGAAAAACGTGTGCTCTTTCAAAGTGTGGTAAAAAAACTATACGTGTATCATTAAAGTAGACAACTCATTAGCCTTTTTGTCAGTTTTTTCCCACACTTTAGAAAAAAGCATTGTTGTTTTTAGGTACTGTTGAGTTGGTTTCAACTCACATTGACCCAACATACAACAGAATGAAGCACTGCTAGATTCTGCACCATCCTCACAATCGTTGTTATGCTTGACTTCATCACTGTAGCCACTATGCCCGCCTATCTCATTGAGAATCTGCCCCTTTTTTTGGTGACCATCTACTTTACAAATAATGATGCCCTTCTCCAGAAATGCTGTCTTCCTGATAACATGAGGTAAGATGAAATTCACCTATAATCTCTTCCAAAGAGCGTTATTCTGGCTGTACTTCTTTCGGGATAGATTTGTTTATTCTTCTGTATATTCAGTATTCTGCACTAGTGCTATGATTCAAGGCATCAGTTCTTCTTCAGTCTTCCTTATTCATTGTTCGACTTCACATGCATATAAAGCTATTGAAAATACGATGGTTTGAGTCAGCGCATCTTAGTCCTCCAAGTGACATCTTTGGTTTCTAACACTTTAAAGGTATCTTTTGCAGCAAATTTCTCCAATGCATTACGTCCTCTGATTTCTTCACTGTGGCTTCCAAGGTCATTGACTGTGGATTCACGTAAAATGAAATTCTTAACAACTTCAATATTTTCTCTGTTTATCACTGTTGGTCCAGTTGTGAGGGTTTTGTTTTCTTTATGTTGAAGTGTAATCTATACTAAAGGTTGTGGTATTTGGTCTTCTAGTGCTTCAATTCCTGTTCCTCTTTAGGAAGCAAGATTGTGCCATCTGCGTATCAGAAGTTGTCAATGAGGCTTTCACCACATTCTTTTTCATATAGTCTATTTTCCTGGGTTACTCACCTAGCACACAGATTAAGTATGGTGAGAGGATACAACCCTGACACATACCATTCCTGATTTTCAACCAGGCAGAATTACCTTGTTTTGTTTGAATGACTGCCTCTTGGATTATGTACAGGTTCTTCACAAGCACAATGAAGTATTCTGGAATTCCCATGATATGCAATATTATCCATAATTTGTTGTAACCCACACAGTTGAACACTTCTGCATAGACAACAAAACACAGGCAGACATCTTCCTGGTACTCTGCTTTCAGCCAGGATCCATTGACATCAACAGTGATATCCCTGGTTCCACGTCCTCTTCTGAATCTGCAGATGGATCCTGGCTGAAAGCAGAGAATACTAGAAAGATAAAGAAAACGTATCAAGATTTACCCTCTGTTCCATTCTCCACCTAGACTACCATTCCATACCAACTTTTAAGTTTTCTGTTTTCTTTCTACCTCCCCAAATTCTCAGCCATGAGGGCATGATACAGAGTCCTTAGGAGCCCTCAGTGAATTCACTGTTTCGAGCCTTTTCCAGAGATGTGGCCAAGTTTTAGCTCTCCACTATTTCACACCCTAAATCTAAAATGAAACTCAGAATTCTAACTCATTAAGCCTGGTCCTCAATGTGGGAGCTGATTGAAAAAGTGGTACAGCTATTTATAAATTGGAACTTTTTATGGCTAAATATGTTAAATTTACTCTTGAGAAATTGAAAAGTTCTAAACTCAATCTCCTACCGTGAATAAGATGATAACCAAAGCTTTTATTTTATTTTATTTTGTTCATGAGAGCTCTTTGGACCTGTAATGTAGAGGCATTTCAAAGTTTGGATCACCCTTGAAAAGGAGTTGTCAGGTATGTTAAATTGTGCACTTAGTTTTCAGTGTGGAGGAATCAATTCCAGATTCAATGAACCAACTCGTTTCTTCAGAGCTCTAAAGTGTATTGGCAATTAAGACTTTGTACTTGCTGTGCACTGCTCATTCTTTCCCCTAGAAAGCTTTGTTTCTCTGTGAAACCTGAATTCCTTCTATTGATCTGCGCTCACAAACCCCTGTTAATTTAAACAGGACTCCCAGAGGTGGAACAGCAGCAAAATCAAGAGACTCAATTTACTGAGCTTGGGTTACAGGAAACATATTTAATAGCAGACAGTTCCTGTTTTCATTGTTTTCCATCTAAATTCCTACAAAATCAGATTGTCTTTAAATAGATGTTGTTACCATCAGGACAAGGTTTAGTTTCACCTCCCTAAAGAAATAAAGGTTTTTGTGAAACTCACTCTAGCCTGGCCTCACATACAATAGACTCAAGTCAAACTGAAAGGATCAAGAGAGATAGATGTTAAAACAGTGGTAGAATAACAGCATCAAAGATGTGAAACACATACTGTTTTCAGGCCCTTTAATGTAGTCCTTGATTACCAAGGAATAATGACCGGCAAATGCAGGTGAAAAGGGATGTCTGTTAAGAGCAATCCTGTTTCGTCTGTTTGGAAGCATAATACAGATTGGTCTTAAAGGTTTCAGGGAGAAAAAAGAAAAGGAAGTATTTTGAAAAACTATCACCTAGGATTGATCTCATTGTTTGGAAAGGTCCTGGGTTTGGCAAGACTCCTGGAGATTTGCCGTGAAAGAGAACTCTGACCAAATAGTAATAATGATAATAATAATAGTGGTGGCTAACATTTATTGAGCACACAGTGTGTGTCACAGATCCTATGCCAAGCATTACATATATTATATTTACTATATTATATTGTATGTAATCTCATTAAATATATCACTTCATAATGTTCATGAAGTGTGTATTATCACCTTCTTTTTCTTCCCTTCCTTGGGTGGTTGCATAGTGTGACAGATAATGGCTGGAGAAGGGCTTGAGTTCTTCCACAACTAATTAACTACTGCAGTCCTTGAGTGGCTCCAATGGTTAAGTGTTTGTTTATCAACCAAAAGGCTGGCAGTTCAAGTCAACCCAGAGGTACCTTGGAAGAAACTTCTGGTGATTTACTTTCCAAACACTGTAGTCATTGAAAACCCTGTGGAGCATATTTTCACTCTGACACACATGAGACGGCCATGTGTTGACAGCAACTGGTTTGGTTTGGTTCTTAAGCAACCATGAGACTTTAGGTAAGTTAGTCTTTGAGTCTTGGTTACTTAATCTGCAAAACGGCTTAATAGGACTCACCTCATTGAGTTTTATGAGGATTAAATAATAGAAGACAGTAGTAAAGAAAAAACACCCTCCAATCTGAATACAGTGAAATCAATTCTGTGTAGACGCAGGGTGCTCTGGAATTGGATGGAAGGAGACCTCTCTACTTTTCTAGGAATTTGAGGGTGCAGGGCTCCCTGGAAAAGCTGCCTTCCAAGGAGCCACTGAGGTATGATTGGGAGTAAATAAGGAGAAAGTGACAGTGGTGGGGAGGGGTGTGCCACACGGAAGGGGTAGCTTGTTCTTTGGAAACTGGATGCTGCTGGGTGCTGTGGAGGGAGCAGGGGAGCCACCGCAGAACTTCAAGGAGGAGGGTAACGTAATGAGATCTGCTTTTGGTGATGTTCACAATCTTGGAGACTAAAGATACTGCCCATGGAGAGAGACCCTGTCGTGACCCAGTGTTGGAGAGAAACCTTGACTTCTTAGGTTTGGGGACTGTCATTAAGAGAGTTAGCAGCTATATGACTCCTGCTGCTCAGCTTACTGTTATAGCCTCGTGGTACTCTGAATTACTGAGATAAGGGAGTTAGGGATGAGAGGAACATCTTTTCCCACAAGCATTGCTGGGCACCTGACAGCTTTCCTCTGGAGTCCTCTTATTGTTTGTTTGTAGATTATATAATTAATATGTTAGATACAACTAACACTAAATCTCACCTTTACTTGCACTCAGTTACAGAGAGTTGATGAGTATTTAGGGAAAGAAAATTATATTCTAATGTTAGTCTGTGTAAAAAATTAGTAAAATATGTTTGTGGACCTCCTAACCTCTCTTCTGTCTTGAAGCTGGATGCTTCTTACCTGAAAGAACACACAGTGAAATTCAATCGCATAAGTGATTTTTTTTTTGAGGAGTTGTCTGTTTCTGATCACTTTAAGTAGATAATTGACTCTATTTTAGCATCATGACCTTATATTCCCAAAAGAATCCAAGAAAAGTGTTTGTTTAAAAAAATAAAATTTAGATATGTTTCTAGGACATATTTTATTAAGCAATTGACAATTACTATTTTGTAACATTTTATCAAAATGTGAACATGTACATAGTTACAAGATTAAAGTTAGAAATGATTGAAAGCAAAAAGTCACGTCAGACAAAAATATTCTTCCTTTAGAGTTTTGGTGAAGTAAGTACTTCACATGTTGAAATTCAGGCAGATGCTTATGTAGAACTTGATGTATTCTAGACTTCGGGTAAAATCAGAAAGATAGTGACTTGTGCACAAATAATCTATGCAGAGTATGCAAAGGGTAAGTAAATATAATCTAAAGAGACATTAAATGTCAGAGGACTGTAACAAACTTTTACTGGAAAAAAATTAGAATTTCTCAAAAAAGAAAAACACGTATAATGGAACTCAAATACATTTGCTTTGAGTTGTTCCTAAGTGGCTTAGCACTCTTGGAGCATTTTATGTTTTACTAACACTGTTAAATCCCATCTGGTGTTTGTAAAGTCTTTTACTATCCCCTGCTGGGACAGGCAGACGTTGGTTTGCATGACTGCATGTTCCCAAAATATTTTTTAGAAGTATCTAGTGGATTTATACCAACTGTAGCAGGATGATACAAGATTACTTTTCCGTTATGTTGGAGATAAATGTCATTAGGTCACGTAGGATCCATTGGTTTGACACTGTGTGATATTCGGGGAAGAATGTGAATGATTAGTGGTTTTCAAAAGTTGTTTGGAATTCAACATCCTGTGTAGCTATTACTTGGAAGATATTTATAGGTTCTGAGTCAGCGATATGTAATTTGTTCTCCTTGAAATTTATACTAGAATGTGTGGGATGTGGCCTTGAACCTTAGTCTTTCCAATAAATTCCCTGGATATATTATTATTGCCAATAAACCGTTTATTTTGACTCCTTGAGTGATTTTTATTTTAGCATGACAGCTCAAGATCTCTGGAAGTTAATGAGATCTTTGTATAGTGAAAAAGTAGTTTAAATCAATAAGCATTTATTAAACAACATCTATGTGCAACATACTCTGATAGGCATTGAAAAAAAAATGGAAAAGTATCAGATATCATTCCTAACTAATAATATAGATGGCAAGTTAGATAAAAAATAGGTTAAGCAAATTTCTAAAACTGAGATGTAAAAAAACATGCTATAAAGCATTGATAAATGAATGATTAGATCTGACTGGGATCGAACAAATGCCAAGGTGGAAGCAATATTTAAAACAGATCTTGGAGGGTAAGTATAATTTTAATTTAAATGAAGTTGAAGATACAGTTCAGTGTATAATCCATTCCTGTTGAGTTGACTCTGACTCATAGAGACCCTATAGGACAGAGTAGAACTGGCCCATAAAGTTCCCAAGGAGAGCCTGCTGATCTTTTGGTTAGCAACCTTAGCTCTTAGCCACTACACCAGGGCTTCTGTTAACGAATGGTTGTATGCAATACAGTTTAAGAGTTAAACTTATGATAATTTTTAATTTTATGATGTTTATTATGTACATGTATTACGCTTTGCATGAAGATTTACACATAGAATTAAACAATTAATACACATATTGTTTTGTGACATTCCCACCAGCTGCTCAACATGTGAATACTCTCCCTCGTCAACTTCGAATTTCGTGTCCCTGGCTTTCCTGTTCCTTACTGCCTTCTCCTTCTTGCTCGTGGGTTGGTTGTCCATTAAGTTTGGTTTTTGTTTTATGGGCCTGTCTAATCTTTGGCTGAGGGGTGAACCTCAGGAATGACTTCAGATCTGAGTTAAAAGAGTGTCTGGGAACCATACTCTGGGGGTTTCTTCAGTTTCTGTCAAGCTAGTGAGTCTGGTATTTTCTTTGTGAGTTACAATTTTATTCTACATTTTTCTTAGGTTCTGTTTGGGAATCTTCTGTTGTGATCCCTGTCAGAGCAGCTGGTGGCGGTAGCTGGAAGTGACAGTGTTAGACTCAGCGTGGTGGAGACAGTGGTTGTCATGGTCCTTGAGTCCTTTGCAGTAACCTTTTCCTTTTTGTCTTTGGTTGTCTTCATTTCCCTTGTTTCAGATGGCATAGGACCAGTGGTGTATTTTAGACGGCTGCTCACAAGCTTTTAAGATCCCAGATGCTATCCTCCAGAGTAGAATGTAGAACATTTTCTTTATAAACTAAGTTGTGCTAGTTAAGCTAGATGTCTCCCAAGACTGTGATTGTCAGCCCACAGCCCAGTATTTCAGTCCCTTAGAGAGTTTGGGTGTGTCTGTGAAGCTTCCGTGATCTTGCCTTGGTTAAGTTGTACTGACTTCTCCAGTATCGTATACTGTCTTACTGTTCACCAAAGTTACCATTCATCTATTTTTATTCAGTGTTTTTCCCTCCCCATCACTTTCCTCCCTAGTAGCAATCAAAGATTGTTTCCTTCTGGATGTAAATCTTTTCATGAGTTTTTATAATAGTGGACTTGTGTAGTATTCGATCTTTTGTGGTTGAGTTCTTTCTTTCAGCATACTGCCCTTGAGATTCACCCACCTTGTAAGATACTTCCCAGCTTTGCTGTTGCTCTTTATGGTTGTGTCTTATTCATTACGTGTGCTCCCACAGTTCGTTTACCCTCTCATCTGTTCATGGGTACCTGGGCTGTTTCCATCTTTTTACTATCATGAATAATGTTGCAGTGAACATGAGTGTGTGTGTGACTATTCATGTGACAGCTCTAAAATTTATTGTGTTTCATTTGGAAGACAGAATTCAGTAGAAAGAATTTGTGGATGAATTCCTGAATTTTATTCTTGGTTCTGGAACTAACAGTGTAAACTTAGATAATTTCCAGCTTACATTTTTTGAGTACTTGTGATGCCTGGGAGTCAATTGGTGATACGAGTGGTTAGTTTGCTCAGCTGCTTACTGAAAGATTGGCAGTTGTAATTTACCCAGAACCTCCTCGGAATGAAGTCCTGGGGATTTACTTCCCCAAAATCAACCATTGGAAGCCCTGTGGAGCACATTGTACTCTCCCACATGAGGCTGGAGTTGGCTCGATTGTGTTGGTGGTGGTATAATGTCTCAGGCACTGTTACAGGTGCTGGAGTTACAATGGTAATTATGAGAGGCAGTGTTTCTGGTATTATGGAGCATTCATTCTAGTGGGAGGAAATGGAAAGATGGAAACAAAAATATTGACAAAAGAAAATATTAGAAAGTAATTAGTACTGTGATAAAATAAAACTAGGTAGGGTGATTTAAGGATGGAGCTGCTCTAGGTTTTGGTTTGGAAAGATCCAGCTTAGGTGGTGACACTTGGCTGAGACCTGAATGACAAAGAATATTCTATGTGAGCTTCTGCAAGTGACAACTCCACAGCAATGATCCTAAAGCAGAAACCAGCTTAGAGGTGTTCCAGGAACAGAAATTACATCCTTATGTTCGGAGACAGGAGAGAGAAGAGCATGCAGTTAGAGTTCTTGGCAGGTCACTCAGGGTCTTGTATACAGGGTAAGATAATTTTGATTATAAGTGTGGTAGGGAACCACTGAAGTGTTTAAGAAAGTGAATAACATGATTCAGTTCATGTTTTAAAAAGCTCACTCTGGCTGTTGGTCTGAAGAACAGAGTAGACAAGTATGGAAACAAGAATACTGACAGGGTTTTTGCTGTAGGTCCAGGAAAGAAATAATAGTTACTTGAACTGGCAGGGAGCAGCAGAGGTAAAGACATAATAATCAAGGGTCACTGAATGAGCAACGGTGACATTTACTGAGATCGGGAAGACTGGGAGACACAGAAGGCTGAGATAGCAAGACTCTGGATGTCCCCAAGCCGGTCTTCCGAGTTATAAAATGAGCGTGATAATACCTATCTTACAGGATTGTTACTGCTAAAATAGTGACATCAAATGAAGTAACCTGTGTAAATTACATGGCACCACAAAACTTGGAAATTTTCAGGTACATTTTCGACATCAAATACTAGCTTTAAATAAACAGTTCCGGAAAAGCTGGAGTGGAAATAAATCGCACTCCAGACTTAAAAGTGTGCTTTTTTAAAAATTCTTTTTTTGGTATGCTTTATATAGAATCGATTTCTGCGTGCATACGTGTGTGTGTGTGAGTGTGTGCGCGTGCGCATGCGCCTTGTGTTGGATGTACTTTCATCCAGGATATGTTCTGCTGGGGCAATGACTCCTGAAAAGAAATGTAGGAGGATCCATTAGTGTGGCTTGTGAGTCCTACACTCTGGAGCCCTGGGTGTAGAATGTGAGTTGTTTTCTCTATACCAAAATCAAACCTATTGCCATAAAGTCAGTTCTAACTCACAGCGATCCTCTAAGATAGACAACTGCTCCATAGCGTTTCTAGGAAACGGCCGGTAGATTTGAACTGACAATCTTTTGGTTAGCAGCTGAACTGTTAATCACTGCACCATTCATTGTCATCAGAAGGCATACTTGTGATGGTTGAATTGGACCATGCTATGATGTCCACAGGCCTTAATGAAAACGTAGAATGTAGTGGGACCCTCATGTCACTCTATTAGATGGCTCTGAAGTTTGGACCTGTGATAGAACAATTTCTTCAGCATCTGCCATGTGCTATATTTAACAGCAGATGGCAAGACAAGCTGATCATCCTTTATCCTGGAGGGTTACCCATCCTTGTACATCAAAGCTTCCCTTAATAACATCATTTGCTTTTACCTAGGACATCTAAGCCAGCCCCGTAAGGTGATCTCAAGGGTATTGGCTACAGGCTGTGAGGGATAAAACAATTTTATAAAGGCTTGCTGAAGAGTTTCTGGCAGGCTATCATGGTAGGGGGTAGCTAAGAGGCAGTTTATACCAGTAGATCAGTTTAACATTCAGCAGTTGAGCTATAATATATTACAGTACTTGAAGTGATGAAATACCTAAGTACAGTTAGTGATGCATGAGTTACATTTTCTCAGACTGGAAAACCCTGGCCATTGCACAGAAATTATGATGCAGGACATGGAGAGATGAATTCATTTAATATTTAATGAATATGTATTCTCTTTCTTTGAATACCATTCAATGAACATTTTATTTTTTCATTGAACAAAACAAAGTTCCCACCATCAGAGAGTTTATGTCTGGTACAGCAGACAAAAGGTTAGTAAATAAATATGTGAAATAATGTAACGATAAATGCTTTGAAAAAAATAAAGACAAAAAGGATATAGAGTGTCAGGTTTACTATTTTAGATAAAACAGGGATGATTTCTCTGACAGGTGACATTTGAGCAGAGATCTGAGTGAAAGGAAGAAGTCACTCATGTGAATACTCAAGGGAAAGAGCAGCTATTCCGGAGGAAACTGTATAGGCAAAAGGCCTCGCTGGGAGCGTGCTTGGCATTTCCAATTAGTACTAAAGAGATCAGCATAGTGCTGAATGAACAAGAAGCTAGAGCTGGAAAGAATACCAAGCCTCATATTATAAAGGGTAAGATGTTTAGATGTAATTTTAAAATTATAAAAAGCGGTTGGGGAGTTTGAAAGTGGAAAGGACACAATCTAGCATGTTTGGGGCTGTAGGGGACAAGAGTGAAAGCAGAGTGACAAGTATGGGTCAGAGTAGCAGCTGTGGAGTAGATGAGAAGATATTGGTTTTGGGGTGTATTTTGAGTGTGAATCCAAAAAGATTTGCTCATGTTTGGGTATCGGATGCGAAAGAAAACTAAGGGGACTCCAGCCCATCTTGGGTATTGTATTTGTTTTGTCAAAGGGAAATTGACACTAAGCCAAAACTCATGGCCACTGAGTGGATTCCTAGCGATCGTTTAGGACAGAGTAGAAGTGCTCCATAGAGCTTCCAAGGAGTGTGAGGTGGATGTGAACTGCCAACATTTTGGTTACCAACCTTAGTACTTAACCTCTACACCACTGGAGATTTGTATACATCAGGTTTATTGGAGACTATCTCAGTCACAACACCTGTAAAGGCCAAGGGAAAGCTGGACTGGGCAGGAGGAGCAGTTGAACTATCATGCGTTTGTAATACATACATCACTGTATCCCACAAGACACTCTGAAATTGGAATGGCACTTCAGAAATGTCCTGAATTGCAGTGGGTGCTGAGGCTTTGTATCCTTCCTCAGGCAGGCGTTGAATGCAGCAGCCGAAGGGGAGAGGCTTGACTTAGGGAAAGGCAGTTCTCTTGGCCCATTATCTAGTCCCTGAGGGCTGTGAGTTGTCAGAAGACAACACCCTTGGCGGCTGCAGCAATTTTGAAGCGTGGCCCTGGGTGGCACACTATAGGAGCCATCTAGCCTTTTTGTGCCAGCTGTATCTGATATTTCACCGTTTTCCTCGGATAGCCCTTTTGTTTATTGCCTCTGTACCCTTCCTCAGTCCTTCAATTTAATAGTTAGAGGTTTCGTGTTTGTGTTTTGTGTGCCTGGCTAAGCAGCATTAACTAAAGGTATTCAATATTTTACATACATGATCTCATTTAATCTACCCTGCTCATGGATAGGAAGACTCAACATTGTGAAAATGTCAATTTTACCCAAAGCAATCTACTTGTGTAATGCAATCCCAATACAAATTCCAGTGACATTTTTTAATAAGATGGAGAAAAAAATCATCAACTTTATTTGGAAAGGGAAGAAGCCTAGGATAAGTAAAGCACTACTGAAGAAGGAGACACTGAGAGGCCTCTCACTACTTGACTTTAGAACTTGTTACACTGCCACAGTAGTCAAAACAGCCTGGTATAGGTACAAAAAGAGATAGATAGACCAATGGAGCAGAGTTGAGATTCCAAAGACACAACCATCTTCCTGTGAACAGTTGATATTTGACAAAGGCCCCAAGATTTTAAACTGGGGTAAGAATGGTTTCTTTAACAAATGGTGCTATCAAAATTGGATATCCATCTGGAAAAAATTGAAACAAGACCCACATCTCACATCTCTACAAAAACCAACTCAAATTGGAAAAAAGACCTAAATATAAAATCTAAAACATAAGGCTTATCCAAGAAAAAATAGGATCAACAATGGAAGTTTTAATACACAATGTAGACAGATTTCAAAATCTGACAAGCAAACCACAATCAACAGAAGAGAAATAGATAAGTGGGAACTACTAAGAATCAAACACTTTTGCTCATCCAGAGACTTCATCAAAAGAATTAAAAAACCACCTACAGAATGGGAAAAAGTATTTGGTAACTACATGCCAGACAAACATCTGATCTCCATAATCTAAAAAAGTATTACAAAATATCAACAAGAAAAGGATAAATAATCCATTGAAGTGATGGGCGAAGGCAAGAGGCAGACATTTCTCTAAAGAGGATATCCAGGCAGCTGAAAGACACATGCAGAATTGCTCACAATCATTAACTATTAAAGAAATCCAGATCAAAACTACAATGAGACACCACCTCACCCCAACAAGGTTGGTCATTATCCAAAAAAACAAAACAACAAATGCTGGAGAGGCTGTGGAGAAATTGGAACTCTCCTACACTGCTGGTGGGATTGCAGAATGGTACAACCTCTTTGGAAAACAATCTGGCACTTCCTTAAAAAGCTGGAAACAGACATACCATTTGATCCTGTAATTCCACTGCTTGAAATTTATCCTTCAGAAACAAAGGTTGTCACACGAACAGACACATGTATGAAAATGTTTGTTGCAGCACAGTCCACAGTTAGAATCAACCTCGATGCCCATCAACAGGTGAATGGATAAGCAAACTATGGTACATATACTCAATGGAACACTATACTATGATAAAAAACAATGACAATTTTAGAAAACATTGCATAACATGGTCTTTGGAAAAGATTATGCTGAGAGAAATCAATCATTGTCAAAAGGACAAATTTTGTATAAGACCTCTGTTATAAGGACTTAACAAGAGAATTATCCACAGAAGAAAATGACTGTGTTGGCTACATTGGTGGGTGGGGAGCTGAGGGTTTATTATAGATGAGATAATTGATAAATGTTAGAAATTTTATTCTTTTACTGTAATTAATAAAAAATAAAATTAAAAAAGAGATCGACTTCTTTCTGTTGAAAATTTTAGCACAGTTTTATATTTACAGTGCTTGAAGTTAACAATGATTATGAAATTAATAACTGGGACATTTTGTGATGATGTTGCTGTTGTTAGTCATTGTCGGGTTGTTGCCTGACTCATGGCGACCCCTGCACAGTGGAGTGAATTGCTGCCTGATCTTGCATCATCCAAGAAAAGTTGCAGATTGGACTGTTGTAGTCCACAGGGGTTTCAATGACTGATTTTCACAAATTGATCTCTAGACTTTTCTTCCTAACCCAACTGAAAGCGCTACCGAAACCTGTTCAGCATTGTAGTCACGTGCAAACCTCCATTGACATGCAGCTCATTAGCAGGGACTGAATCTGGAAGGAAGTCTGGTGATACAGTGGTTAAAGCACTTAGCTGTGAGCCAAAATTTTGGAGAATCTCACCTACCAGCTACTCCAAGGCAGAGAGCTATAATAGTCTGATTCTGTGAAGATTGCAGCCTTGGAAAGACAGTGGAACTATTCTACTCTGTCCATAGGGTTTCTGTGAGTCAGAATCAGCTAAATGGCAATGGCTTTGGTTTCCCACATGGAAACACCACTGCCCCAATTTGTAAAGATATACCAGTGTAGATTTAAAAATATTTATATTTCTAATTTATGAAGTCTGTAGAAACCTGTAGGAATATGTATAAATATTAGCCTAGTGCACTTGTGAGGATGATTTCAGGGCTAGAGTGCAGCCGGCAAACAAATGTGGCAGGACATCTTATTTGTGTAAAAATATGGTACTGCCTTCTCTTTTTAGCAACTTTGAAATTCAACTCGGCTTTTCCCTCCATGAGGATCATTTCCTTCAAGGTGGTTTTTTTATAGCAGACATGTGGCCTTGTATGAGCTCTCTATCACAGACACCTCACTTATGTAGATGTTTGGTAGGTAAGTTGGCTCCTCTCGGTGTGTTGGTACAAGGTCAGGTAACACAGTGTTTCTCAGAGTGTGGGGCAGGCATCCATGAAGGGATAGGGAATGGTTCTTTGGTCTGTTAGACATGGGTATAGGCTTTAAAGAATGTTAAATAGTAAATTATTCCTTTTCAATTTTCTTTCAAGTTGATTAATTCAACAGAAAAAAATTACCTCGGTGCAACTTACATGTACAACATCTTTGATGTGTAATTTTTACAGAGCAGTGAGTGGGTCTCACACTTGCATACTTGGTAGGCCACGATGTTTACCTTGCTTTAAGAATGATTTTTTTTTTTCTCTTTTGTTTTTCATTCTATTTATGTTATGGGAAATTTCTACTTATGAAAAAGAAAATTTTTTATTTTACTTTATTTATTTTAAAGATAGAAGAGTTGATCTTAAAGAAACAACTTGCTAGGAAGAAAGGCCTGGTGATCTACTTGCAAAAATCAGCCAGTGAAAAAAAGTTTATAGGTTACAATGTCCCATCATATTGTGCACGGAGTTTCCGTGAGTTTGGGGCCAGCTTGATGGCAGCTAACAACAACAATAATACAGATTATATACAAATAGTTAAGCACTATGAAATTCTTATTTGAGAGATCAAAGTTTAAAATATATTGGTTTAATTTTTAAAAGCATAAGCTTTGGATTTGAAGTCTATCTCTGCCATTTAATCTTTGACTTGGGTGGGTTTATAATCCTCTCTAAGGCTCAGTCTCTTCAACTCTAAAATGAGACAATAATGGTACCTATCTCGCTGGTTATTGTGTGAATTAGATGGTTTTAATATTAAGTCCTGAGCATATTGTAAGAATTCAATAAATGTTACTTTACTTCAAGTACTACTATTACTATTATCACCATTACTTCTACCTATATTTTTGGCTAAATCACATAAAATATTGAACAGCAACTAAAAATTATAAACAATAGAAATCTAACTTCATCACCATAACTTATTTTAATGAGCATTATAAAGTCTTTTACTTCCTTTTGAAATGACTTTTAATATTTTTTATGTCACTTATTCTTAGTAGATTTTATTTCTTACGGGCTAAATTTTCTGAAGTGTATTTCTTTAAGTTTTGGTTCCACTTTGCTGTATCCTTCAAAGATTTTCTACATCTTTTAGGTAAATGTGATGTATAGTGAAGTATGCTGCACCTTTTAGAGTCAAATAATTATAAATTGCATGAAGCAGAAAATGCAGTGATTTTCTGCTCTGTTTACAGAGTTGTACTGCTGAAATCCACCCACACAAAAGAAATATGCCTATTATTTCATGTAATAAACTGGATTTTCATTGTATAATGCTTAACTATATAGCATAACTGATTGTCAAGTGGGGTAACTTAAATGCCATAAATACATGTACGTACATGTACATGTATGGTACCAGCTTGATATTTAGTGCTGAACTGGGGAGAAGAGACATTTCTACAAGCAATGCAAGACCAAGTTTCTTCCCCCAGTGAGCTTAGAGAAAGGAAGAAGCCTCTGCACAGTTTCTGTGTCATGGTAGCTAAAGACAATGTTTTAAGTTCGTTCATATTGTCATCACTTGCTGAGTGTCTGCTATGTGCCAGTTGGTGTTTTGGCTCTGAGGGAGCTTTAATTCTTGTGGTATAAGAGAGATAATAAACAAAATACATAAAATGTAGTACGGCAGGTGATAGGCACTGTAAAAGACAAGGAAAAAAAATAAAACTAGAGAGTCAAGAATGCTAGGTGCTGGTAGACCATGTCTAGTTCTAAAGAAGATGACAAGGGAATGCCTTACTTCTTGTTAGTCTCTGTTGAGTTGGCTTCTACTCATGGCCACCTAATATATTACAGAACAAATCATTGTTGATAATCTCCATGGTACATGAGCCCATTGTGTCAATCCATCTTTTTGAGGGTTTCCCTCATTTTCACAGACCCTGTGCTTTATCAAGCATATTGTCTTTTTCTGTTGATTGGTGATGATCTAGATGACAGGTTCAAAGTAGGACAAGTCTTGCCAGCCTCTCTTCTTAGGAACATTTGTGTTCTGTTTCTGCTAAGACTGATTTTTCTATTCTTCATGGAGTCCGTGATGTATATTCAGTACTTTTTGTCTTATGTAGCAGGTGACATTTGAGCAAAGATCTGAAAGGGGTTGGAGAAGAAAGACATGGCAGTATCTGGAAGGAAATATTTTACACAGAGGAACTATGAAGGTTAGAGCTCTGAGATGAAAAGATACCTAATGCACATGACTAAGGTGCAGTAAGTAGTAAGGGAAAGAGAAGAATACAGGAGTCATCATGAGGATACTGGGGATAGAGTGAGATGCAGATTGTACAGATCTTGAAAACGGTGAGTTTTAAAAGAGAAATGATGCAATCTGGTTTATGTTTGAATAGGACCACTCTGGCTGCTAGGGAAACCCTGGTGGTGTAGTGATTAAGTGCTAAGGCTATTAACCCAAAAGCTGACTGTTCAAATCCACGAGTTACTCCATGGAAAAGCTGACAGTTCAAATCCACGAGTTGCTCCATGGAAACCCCTTGGGGGCAGTTCTATTCTGTCCTGTAGATTTGCTGTGAGTCAGAACTGACTTGACTTAAAACAGTGTGTGGGCTGCCAGATTAAAAGTAAACTCTCAGGGGGTGTAGTATTTTCCTATTGCAACTGTGACAAGTTGCTATGAAATTAGTGACTTAAAACAATACAAATTTTCATAGTTTTGTAGTTTCGTAGGTTAGAAGTCTTACCAGTCTGAAATCAAGAACAGCAGGGCTGTACTCCTTCTGGCCCTAGCAGAGAATTCCTTTCCTGTCCCTTCCAGCTTCCCTAGGCTGCTTGCATCCTCTGGCTCCTTCCTTCATCTTCAAAACTCTCTCTCTTCTTCTCTGTGGAACTGAACTTAGAAAGTAAGAGAAAGAGAAGAATCAAAGAAGACTCCAAGGTTCTTGACCTGAAAGACTGGAAGTTGCTATCAACTGAGATGGGAAAGACTATGGGAGGAAGAGGTTAGGGGCTGGTTTAGAATCAGGGATCTAATTTGGACACATAAAGCTGGAAGTGTACGTTAGATATCCAGATGGAAATTTTGTGTAGGCAGCTGGACACATAAATTTGGAGTTTAGGAGAGTTGTCAAAGCTAGGATACAAAACTGGGTATCATTAGCATTTTGATGATATTTAAGCAATCAGTGTGTATACAGAAATAAAGAAATCTGAAAGTGGAGCCCTCCAATTAACACCCCACTTCCAGGTACATCCCAGTTAAGTGTCAGGAGGTCAAGAGATGCGGAAGAAATGACAACGGAAACTGAAACCAAACCCAAATCCAAACCCAAACCCATTGCCACTGAGTTGATTCTGACCCTATAGGACGGAGTAGAACTGCCTCCTAGAGTTTCCAAGGAGCACCAGCTGGATTTGAACTGATGACCTTTTGGTTAGCAGTCACAACACCTAGCCACTGCATTACCAAGAATTCCTAGCAAGGAGGAAATGGTGAAGAAGAAGAAAAACTGGTAGAATATGCTATCCTAGAAGTCATCTTGAAGTTTTATGTCTCATTAAGACAACTGTATGTAATTTAACACAGACACCATTTTTATGATTCTTAAAAAATTTGTGAGCAGTCATATTGATATTTTATAGGAATACAGTAGTGAACTGGTGGCCTTTACAAAAGTGGTCAGTGAATTTGATCACTGATAATTCTGAAAAGACCAAGGGTCTGTTAATATTCCTCCATGATGACTGCTTGTTTTGGACTTGAGTTTGATGCTCCGGGTTTTGCTAGTTCCTGAAACTGAGTCTCTCTCATAAGAAAATTGGCTGTGGTAAGCTTCACAGGAAACAGATTATGGAACTAAAGACCCAAGAAAAATATTTCAAATCCACATGACATTAACTAGAGATTTTTAAAAAGTCTTGTAATTCCACATGATTTTACAGGCCAGGTGTTTAGATCTCTCTTGATTTTTAGAAAAAGTAGGAAGTTTCTCTTTAAAAATCACCCCCAAAATTAGGCTTCAGTTGGAATAAACTCCAAAGATGCATTTGGATAAGCCAGAGTTATGTTAATTTCCACCCAAATATCCACTAACAATTGGCCAAGTGACACCATTTAGCCACCATTTTCAAGTCAACTCCAACTCACAGAGACCGTATAGGTCAGAGTAGAACTGCTCTGTAAAGTTTCCAAGGAATGCCTGGGTGATTTGAACTACCAACCTTTTGGTTAGTAGCCTTAGCACTTAACCACTGTGCTGTCAGGGGCATCCAGTGACATCCTAGTTATTCTAAATTTCTTCTGAGTATCAATTATCAATTTTGTTCATGTCCTGAATTTGTTTGCTGTCTTTGGTTTTGTAACTAGGCTGCTACCATGACATTTCTTTTTGACATGATTGTAAGTGACCTATAACCACAGAACTTTATATTATTTTCAATATGTTTGTGGAGCTTCTGATACTAATAATGAGAATTCCATGTGTGCTAGCATGATAGTATAAAACTTGAAATATCATGCAAGTGGGAAATAATACACCATGTCATGCTCTCCATTTTAAATATTTTTCAGATTTCCTGGAGCTGTTTAAGTCGAATTTTCTGTGTGACTCCACAGCCTTCAGAGAGGAAATTCTACAGAGAATGACCATCAGCAGATTGACTGATGACTTGTTAATGATGGCAGTGAAATCTCTTCTGATGGAAGATTTGTCAGCAGCTTTTTATATGGCTGACCATACTGTACTGTGGTCTTAGTTACAGTTCCTGGTTGGGTTGGTTGGCAAATGCTTATTCTTTTAAACTGGTTTTTGGAGGTAGGTGAAAGAGGCCATTAAGTTCCTTGGAAGAGCTCTTCCTTCCGTTTTAAAGTATGTTTGGAAACCTTCTTTTATTTACTGGCCAAATATAAATATATGAGCAGTTAGCTAATCACATCGCATTTATATGACTGACCACCCTTTCTTGGTGTGTGGCATGTATTTCCTAAAAATAGCTCTAGAGGTGTTTTCTTTTCTGCAAATGTTGAATATGAAGTAAGAAATTAAAAAAAGTTATGTTTTTCCATTCTAAAGACATAGGAACACTAAATGCTCCAGAAAAACACCTACTGTGAATGCTGATTAAATTAACTGGTATTATTACACTGTAGGTCTTGTACTTTTATAGGACTAAAATAACTCAGAGTACAGAATTAGTGAGTATTTACCTGGAGACTTGGGGAACTGAGTTGAGCTGGCCTAGAAATCTAATGGTTATTAATCAATTTTTTGCAAGTTTATTTATTAATAAATTTCTCAGTTCACTTCTTTTGTAATTGACGCCTATCATTTACAGGAGGGAAACTCTGGTGGTGTAGTGGTGAGTGCTATGGCTCCCAACCAACAGATCTGCAGTTCGAATCCACCAGATGCTCCTTGGAAACTCTATGTGGCAGTTCTATTCTGTCCTATGGAGTTGCTATGAGTTGGAATCAACTTGACATCAGTGAGTTTGGTTTATTTATAGTAGAGTGTGTTACAAAACATGAAGAGTCGTATATAACATAATGCATATTCTATTAATGTTCAGGCATTACTGTATCAAACTTCTGTTTGCGTCAAACCTTTAAAACAATTTTGACTAATTTAATACAATCAATCGAAGGTGCTACTGACATATTCTTTCCTTTTCTAGATTTTTCTTACAGTTTTTACTTAAGAGAAGAATATACACAAACTGTAGTCCACTGGTTTCTTCTTTATTTAGTCTTGAGTTTGAACCTTACATTTGACATTTACAATAAACAGAGATAATATTGAAGATACTTGGTGTGGAGCTTGTGGTCACCGACCAGTCTATCCATAAGCTTTTCTTCTGAACACTTGTCAGCAGTTTAGTTGTTGGGACATAGAACAGAGGTGACAAGGAAGAGAGGCTGAAGAATACAGGGACAGTGATACTTTGAGCATTTGGGCAGTGAGTATCAGTTTGCATGGAAGTGTTTCAACATTTTAACACCTTGTAAGAATGTGTGATTATATATTGACTGAACATGAGCCTTGTGAATTTAATTTCACTTCAATGGTGAAATGAGAATGTATGCCCTGACTCAAGTAAAATATGACTCAAGTGAAATATTTGTAAAATAATAACAACAGTAATAGCTTTATTACTTACTTTCCAGATGTCAGGCATTGTGGTGGGTGCTTGTAGTCACTAGAATATATAATTCTCACATGTTGTTGTTGCATGCTATCAAGTTGATTCTGACTTGTCAAAACTCTGTGTTACAGGATAGCGCTAGTTCATAGGGTTTTCTAGGCTGTAATCTTCACAAAGAGCAGATTCCGGGATCTTTCTCCTGCAGAGCCACTGGAGGCCCCGAACTGCCAACTTTGGGTTAGTCATTGTGCCCTTAACCATTTTGCTACCAGGGTTCCCAAACCTCAGGAAACAAGTATGATTATTATATTATCATTACATACTGATATTACATTATTATTACATTATCATTATAACTCTATGAAGTTAACATGTATGTAATTTACATTTTATAGGAGAAAGTGAGCTAAGAGAGATTAACATCACAGGTTTTGTAGAGTTAGGATTAAAATTTGGTCTGCCCTGAAAATATGAATATAAAAAATTAATATCTAATCATAAAAACATGTTACATTAATTACAATATTACCCCTTCTCTTGTGCAGGGATACATAATTTGTGTATAATTTAATCCATAAATTATGTTAGTACTTTTTCAGATGACTACTCATGTTACTGCACTTTATTGCCCTGGGCCAAATTTGGCAAAGGGAAATGAGAAAACCTGGGAGGTAAAAGGCTAAATAAAACTATTTTAAGCTAGGAAAATGTGTTCAGACATTTAGTTTAGTTTAGAGTTTAGCATTATACTGGCAAGAAATTCTGTCTCTCAAAGTAAAGTTTCAATCTCTTGATTAATAAACATAATGCAGACATTGTATTGCCTAACCGGAACCTGGTAAAAATATTCAAACATAATTGTTAGTGGAGAAAACTTAGAAGCAGGTCAGTAACAAACAAGGATAACTTCTCTGACCTCTTTTGTTCAATGAAGGACTGGATGCCCTGGCCAATGAAATATGGAAATGTAGAAGAAATAAAGAATAAGACTACACAGGAAGACAAAAACTGTCAGTATGTGCCAGCCAAGCCAAGTGCCGTCGTATCCAAAACTTCTGAAAGAATCAACATGAGTTATTAAATATAAGAAGAGCTCGGTATAGTTGCCGAAGACAAATTAGTAAGTGAAAACTGACAGTATCTTTTTTCACCAATAGCCTATTACTGTAGTGTCCTTCTCTTCACCTAAAATAATTCTTATCTATCTTTAGTGAATACCACTTTTCTCCATCCCTACCCTCATAACCATCAAAGGCTGTTTTCTTCCATGTTTACACCTTTTCTTGAGTCCTTATAATAGTGGTTTCATATAATATTTGTTATTTTATGACTAATTTCACTCAGGATAATGCCTTCTAGATTCTTTCATGTTATGAGATGTTTCCCAAATTCATCATTGTGCTTTATTATTGTGTAGTATTCCATTGTGTGGATATACCACCGTTTATCTATTCATCTGTTGGTGGGACTCCATCTTTCTGTTAATGTGAACAGTGCTGTGATGAACGTTTGTGCTCATGTACCTATTGATGAAGCAGCTTTTATTTCTCTAGGGTATATTCCAATAAGTGGGATTGCTAAATTGTGTGGTATTTCTATTTCTAGGTTTTTAAGAAAGTGCCAAATTTGAAATCGAGGCCAATTGGCACAACTAGCGTTTTGCTAAGAGGGCTCTCTGCACCCCACATTGGTGAATGGCGTCTGGGGTCTTAAAAGCTGTCAAGCTGCCATCCGAGGGCACAGCAAATGGTCCCAACTCAGCAGGAATGGATGCTCACCGAGGGCCAAAATGACATGTGGTAAAGACAACCTGGAAGACAGAGAGACTCGCAAGAGTGGGTGCCTTCATCAACTTGGGACCAGAAGAACCGGGTGGTGCCCGGCCACCACCAGTGATAGCCACGATGGAGCTCACTAGGTTGAGTCTCACTGGCAACACAAGAATAAAAAGGGGTGCATCCTGAGATCTCCACTAAAAGACCTCAATTGATTGTCCAGCGGTTTCAGGGTTCCCCTGAGAGCATGGCCCCCGGCCCTGATGCTGCCCTTACCCATAAGTTATAACAAAGGTCCATTCTTTGGACAGGAATGGATTGGACTTGGCAATGCAGAGTGACCATATATTGGTTGCACTTTATGGTTCTATACATCCATAGGATATCATCCTGCTGACCTCTGGCTGGAGGAAGGAGAGTGGGTGGAGAGGAGCGGAAAGGAGGCTGTTGGGAGGATGAGACATGTATGGAGCAGAGAGGAATAGTGTGCTGTCATCGGACAGGGAGAGCAGTGGAAGCTGCATATGGGTGGGCATGTAAATTTATACGGGAATGTACATTTTCACTCAGTCATGTTAAAGAAAAAAGAAAAAAAGAAAAAAAAAGTGCCAAATTGATTTCCAAAGTGGTTGTGCAATTTGGTATTCACACCAGCAGTGTAGAAGTGTTCCAGGCTCTCCACAGAGTCTCCAAAATTTGTTATTTTTGGATTAATGCCAGCCTTATTGTGATGAGATGGTATCTCATTGTAGTTTTGATTTACATTTCTTTAGTGGCTAATGGCTGTAAGCATTTCCTCCTGTATCAGTCAGCCACCTGAGTATCTTCTTTGGTGAAGTGTCCATTTATATTTATTGCCCGTTTTTTAAATTGGGTTATTTGTCTTTTTGTTGTTGAGGTTTTGCAGATGTAGAGATTAGACAGATGGGATTGAATTTGTCATATCCATTTTTTTTTTTTTTTTTTGCCAGTTTATAGGTTGTCTTTTTATTCTTTTGTAAAGTTTTTGGATGAGCATAAGTGTTCAATTTTTAAGAGTTCCCAATTCTCTATTGTCTTTCCTAGTGCTTGTGCATTGTTAGTGTCATGGGTTGAATTTTGTCCCCCCAAAAATGTCTATGTTGATTTGACTTGGTTTGGAGTTCCAGTATGGTACCGTTCCTCCCATGTGTTGTCAATCCTGCCTCTGTGATACTGATGATGTAGGATGGTTTGCAGTTGTGTTAGTGAGGCAGGACCTAAGCTACAAGCTTGTGGAATATCAGGGAGAGAAGTGAGCTAAGGATGTTGGGAACCTCATACCACGAAGAGAGAAGCACTGAGAGCAGAGCACGTCCTTTGGACCCGAGGTTCCTGTGCTGAGATGCTCTCACTGGATTTGGACTCAACCTACCAGACTGTGATAAATTCTCTTACTGAATGGACTTACAACTTGTTAATGGATTTGCAGCTTACCGGACTGTGACAATAAAGCTTCTCTTTATGAAACCTTCCACTTGTGGACTTTTCTGTTAGAGCAATACCAGGTGACTAAGACAGCTAGTAATATTTTGTAGTCTGTTTATGCCATGTATTAGGGCTCTTAGTATTGTCCTTTCTTTCCCCTGCTGTGATCTTTATTGTTTCAGATTTTATATTTAGGTCTTTGATCCGCTTTGAGTTGATTTTTATGCATGACATTTGATATAGGTCTTGTTTCACTTTCTGCAGAGGGATATCTAGTTATGCCCATACCATTCAATTAAAGAGACTGTCTTTTCACAATCAACAGACTTTGGGCCTTTGTCAAGTATCAGTTTCTCATAGGTGTATGATTTTATGTCTGCACTCTCAATTCTGTTCCGTTGGTCTGTGTATCTACCTGTTGTCATATCAGTACCAGGCTGTTTTGATTACCATGGCAATGTAATAGGTTCTAAATGTCAAGTAGTGAGAAACCTCCCACTTTGTTTTTCCTCAGTAATGCTTTACTTATCTAGGGCCTCTTCTATTTCCATATGAAGTTGGTGATTTGTTTCTGAATTCATTAAAAAATGCCTTTGGAATTTGGATCAGGATTGCATTGTAACTATAGATAGCTTTTGATAGGACAGACATTTTTCACAGTGTTGACTCTTCCAGCCATGAGCAAGGTAAATTTCTCCACTTCGTAGGTCTCTTTGGTTTCTTGCAGTAGTGTCTTGTAGTTTTCTTTGTAGAGGTCTTTAAGTCTCTGGTTATATTTATCCCTAAGTATTTTATCTGTGGGGGTTTTTGTAAATGGTATTGACTCAGTGGTTTTCTGTTTGACATTCTCATTGTTGGCATAGAGAAATCCAACTGATTTTTGTCTGTTTATCTTATATGCTGATATGTGCTGAACTCTTCAATTAGTTCCAGGTTATTTTTTATTTTTTATTTTGTGAATTTCCTAGGGTTTTCTGTGTATAAGACCATATCATCTGCAAACAGGGATACGTTTAGTCCTTCCTTACCAATTTCTAGCTTTGATTTGGGACCCTGTCTTCTTTTTGGATGTGTTCATTTACAGAAGTAAATTGGCCTCTGAGTACTGCTTTTGCTGTCTCCCAAAGGTTCTGGTAGGATGTGTTTTTGTTCTTATTTGATTCTGTGCGTCTGTTTATTCTGTCCTTGATTTCACTTATAACCTAGTAGTTTTTGAGCAAGGTATTGTTCAGTTTCCATGTGTCTGATTTTTTTCTCTTGTTTTTTCTGTTGCTGATTTCTACTTTTATGACTTTATGGTCTGAAAGGATGCTTTGCAGTATTTCAATTCTTTGAACTTTGTTAAGGCTTGCTTTATGGCATAGTATGTGGTCTATTCTGGAGAATGTTCCAGGTGAGTTAGAAAAGACAATATATTTGGCTGCTGTGGGTGGAGTGTTCTATATATGTTTGTGAGGTCAAGTTGTTTGATTGTGGAATTTAGCTCTTCTGTGTCTTTACTGAGCTTATTTTTGGAATGAAAGCAATGTACTGAAATCTCCTACTGTGTTAGTCATCTAGCACTGCTCTAACAGAAACACCACTGGTGGATGGCTTTAACAAGGTATATTCTCTCACAGTCCAGTAGGCTAGAAGACTAAATTCAAGATGCCAGATCAAGGGGGTAATGCACTCTTGAGGCTCTGGAGGAAGGTCCTTGTGTTGCATCAGTCTTCATTTGGCCTCAGAGCATCTAGGGGCAGGAACCATAGTTCCAAGGACTCATTCTGTTTTCAGTGCTGCTTTCTTGATGGTATGAGTTCCCTAACTCTTTCCTTGCCTCCCTTTCCTTTCAACTCTTATAGAGTAAAAACATAAAAGGTGATGCAAGCCACACTCAAGGGAAACTCTCTTTACATTGAAGCAGGGAGGTGACTAATCCAATCTATTAACCAAAGGCAGAGATTAGCATTTACAGCATAGGAAAATCACAGAATGGAGGGTGGTCACATAATACTGGGAATTACGGCCCAGTCAAATTGCTACACAGTTTTTGGGGGACACAATTGAATCCATGACGGCTACTGTTATTGTGGAGCTGTATATTTGTCTTTTCAAGGCTGTTAGAGTTTGTTTTATGTATTTAGTAGCCCTGTCATTGGGTTTGTGAAAATTTCATGCAGTTACATCCTCCTGGTATTGACCTTTTAGTTGTTATGTAGTGTCCTTCCTTATCCATTATGGTAGATTTTACTTTAAAGTCTATTTTACCAGCAATTAATATTGCTACTTTTACTCTTTTTGAATCTTGTTTGCTTGATATATTTTTCTCATCCTTTGAGTGTTAGTTTGTGTCTTTAAAGTCTAAGGTGTGTCTCTTGTAGGGAGCATGTAGACTTATGTTTTTTTTTTTTACCCATTCTGCCACTCTGTCCATTTACTGGTACATTTAATCCATTTATATTCAGTGTAATTATAGATAGGTATGAGTTTAGAGCTGTCCTTTTGATGTTTTTTTTTTTGTGCATTGTTGAGTTTCTTTGTTCCACTTAATTTTCTGCACTGAATTGTTTTTCTTTATGTGTTTTCTTTTCATCTTTTTCATTGTTGTTGATTTTGTATTCACTAAGACTTCATGCTTTTCTTTTGATGTGTAGGATTGTTAGTTTCCTTTGTGGTTACCTGAATGTGTATCCCTGTTTTTCTAAATTTAAACCAGTCTTTTATTTCTTTGTATCACCTTGACTTCATCTCCGTGTGAAAGATCTGTGAATACATTTTTTTTTCAGTCCCACTTTTTTTGTTGTAATGTGATCTTTTACATAATGACATCTGTATGTCTCTATTTTCAGTACTTTAGATTCAATTTATTTTTTGTGATTTCACTGTCTGGGTTGCTATCTGGAGCTATGTCCTGTGTTCTAGTCTTGAGTTGTTGTCTGATGTTATCAGTTTTCTAACTGGAGGACCCCATTTAGCATTTCTTGTTATTTTGGGTTGGATTTTGCGAATATTTGAAACTCCTGTTTATCTGGAAATCTCCTAATTTTGCCATCATGCTTGTGAGACATTTTTTCTGGGTATATAAATCTTGTCAGGCAATTTTTCTCCATGAAAGCTTTGTATATGCCATCCCTTTATCTTCTTGCCTGTGTAATTTCTGCTGAGAAGTCCAAGCTTAGTTTTATTGACTCTCCTTTGTTGATTATTTCTAATTTATCCCTAGCCACCTTTAAAATCCTCTCCTTACCTTTAGTTTGGAAACCCTGGTGTCACAGAGGTTAAATGCCATGGCTACTAACTGAAAAGTCAGCAGCTAAAAATCTACCAGGCATTCCTTGGAAGCTCTATTGGGCAGCTCTACTCTGTCTCACAGGGTTGCTATAAGTTGGAATTGACTCACTGAAGCTGGGTTTGGTTTTTGGTTTAGATCTTTAGTTTTGGCAAATTTGATTATAATATAGCTTGGTGTCTTTCTTATGTGATCTACCTTATGTGGAACTCAGTGAGTATCTTGGATAGATAGCTTCTCATTGTTCATATCAGGGACATTTTCTGTCACCAAGTCTTCCACATTTTTTTTTCTGTCATCTGTTATTCCCCTATTCTTGTACTCCAGCCACTCATACATTATTCCTTTTGACACAGTGTCGTGTAATTCTTAGTATTTCTTCATTTGTAAAAATACTTCTGATTTTTCCTCAAGTATGTTTGTATCAAGTGCTTTATCTTCAGTCTCACTAATTTTGACTGCCATTGCCTCAGTTCTGCTCCTTTGAGTGGCCACCGAGTTGTCTAAGTCTGAAACATTGTTTTTGATTTTCTGAATTTCTGATTTCTGTCTGCCTATGGTTTCTTGAAGCCTGTTGATTTGTCATCATACTTTACTGCATTTTGCCTGATCTCCTTCCTGATCTCTTGAAGAGTTAAAAATATTAATCTTTTATATTCAATCTCCAGTAATTCCAAGAAGTTCTCTTCGTCTGGAAATTTTCTTGATTGTTTCTTTTGGGAACTTTCTGAAGCCTTCATAGTCTACTTGTTTATGTAGTTTGGTATTGACTGTTGTCTCCTTGTCTCCAAATCATCAGTAAGTTATTGTATTTATTTATTTATTTTATGTTTGCTTACTAGGTTCTAGCTTCTTGTTTTGAAATGCCCAAAAAGGCTGGTCATGTGAGCTAATTTGATTGTTGATGCATTTGAAGTTTTAATGTCCTGTCACCATGTGATTAGAGCTATTATTAGCCATGTGAGCTCAGGAATCCTTTTATTTTTGTTGTATGTATTCAGCTTAGATATCCAGGTAAATGGTCACCAAGTATCTGGTGCCGGCTCTTGCCTACAGTTCTAGGTGGACAGTGGTGATTGATGTAGGTACAGGTATTTGGCTATACATGTTAAGAGAAGCAGGAAAAAGAAGAAAAAAAGAGAGAGAGAGAGAGAGAGAAGCAGGATGCTGAAAGACATCCCTGAATGTCTGTGAGGAAAGTGTGCCCCTGTTCCTTAAAGAACTTAGGTGGATAGGTTTTGCAGCTACACTATGGATGCCCACTGTTTTATGCCAGTGTGAAAGGCATTCAAAGGAATGGTTTCTGTGCTGAGTTCCTAGTCTAGGGGAGCTGGTAGATTATTTTCTTCCCCTTGTTTGTTAATTTGTTCTCTTTCCAAGGTTGAGAGAATGGCTCAGGATGCAAAAAGAGTCCTACTTTGTGCCCAGGTGATACATCAGTCTCAGAGCTGGCTGGGCACGGTGCTGATCAGGGAAGAGGGAAGACGTGTAAAAGGGAGAGAGGTTCATCCTGAAGCGAAGGTTTAGGTCCTCAAGCAGTGGGTTAGATGCAAGCTACTTAACTTTTGATGATGAAACGCTGTTTTTTACTGATTCTGGAGGCATGAATGGGCTCTCTACCACTTGATCTCTCCAGCTGGGAAGATGCTTTCTGAATGTATGTCACTTGCTGCAGCTTGATCTGCCTGTGGGGTGCCAATTCCCACTGGGTCAGATCTGGGCAGTTCTGGGTACTTCTGGACCTACTTTCCCTTCCCTGTTGCTCAGTCCAATTTGTCCACTTTTCCTTTGATGTTTAGGGTTCCTAGAATGTCATATATAATTGATTCATTTCTTTTTTCTGTGGGAGGAGGGTTGTTGTAAGAGGGATCAAAGCAAGTGTCTGATTATTCTACTATCTTAGTGTCACCTATGAAACTATACAATAATAATGGTTGAGCGACTATCTCCTAGTAGTGTGGCATGTTATGAGGTTCACAGTGGAGGTATCCATGATTAGATTTTGTTCTTTGGGAGCAAAGAAGGGACAAGTTGATAATATTGTACATTGCAGCAACGCTTTAGCCACATTCTATTTAGATCTTTCCTATATAATAGACGGACGTGCTAAAATGAAACTATGGGTTTCATAACAAATGTACAAGAAATCTGTTTGGCAGATTCGACTTTTGAAAAAGGCTCGTGAACACAATGGCAGTATATGTGGGGAGGTGTATGAGCATGATTTCTGAATGTTCTGAGAAGTGAAAACATGCCCTGACATTTCAAATGTTATACCATAATTAACATCTTTCAGACAAAAGGCAATGAATCTAATTGGGCAGCTAACTCACTCTTGCTCTATTCTTAATTCTACCCAGAAGTATAGGAGGGCTATGCAATAGGATAACCTAGGGAGAGATTACAATAAGGCCAACTTCAAATATACTTCTAGCTTAAAGAAGCCTTTATTAGACCGGTATTTTGGTTTTGTTTTATCATTGTAGTCAAAAAGCATATTGTTAGGAAATAGAAAGAAGTATCTGAAAAGTCAGTGATACAATCATAATGAAATTTCTGCCACTGGTTTAGTACTTGGCAATTTACAAAATGCATTGAGAATATTAGCACTGAAGGTAGGTTTTATTACCTTTATTTAATTTGCAGATGAGAATATTGAAGCTCTGAGATATTAATGCCTTCTATAGAACATGTAACTAGCAAACATTAGAACTAAGCTTTCGTTCCAAAGCCCAGCGGGTGCATTTCCTCGGGTTTATCTTCAGTATGATGACTACTCACAATAAGTAATTATTCTGGACAGCCCTACTGTGAAGTGGGCGCTGTTTTCATTTTCCATGAAGGTTCTCCAAGAATATGAGGCTTTTTCAAAATACTATTTAAAGCTTCAATTTGTGGCTTGTGGTTGTTAGTTCAAGGCAACATATCCACCTAAAATGAAACCTCTCTGCTCTTGAGTTTGCTCAACTTTCTAAAACCTATAAATTTAAACTCTGGAAGATTATACTTTGAGGCATTGTTGAATGAATAAAATACATCACGTTCATGTTGGCCTCTAGAGGTCACAAATGCAACAGAATCTTATTTCTTTCCCTTCTTCAAGAGTGTTTTAGACAGCCCACAAACCACGATGGCTTTGATGGATGTGTGTGGTCACCGTAATTCCTATGATTCTAATGATTGCAATACAAGGATAAGTTTGCTTACAAATATGTCCAGAATTTTGCTTTTTAACTAGCATTTGCTGAGTACGCACAGTCTTGGAGAACAGGAAAAAGCAATAGAAAGATGTTTTTGGAATCTCTGCAAACCTTTTTTTTTTTAAATGCAGAAGGAAGTTCTGGAATTATTTACTGTTACTTTTAGATTCTAGTAAACCAATGTGCCAATGACAAATAAAACCCCCTTGTTTTATAGATACAGGCAATAAAATGATCTTTGAAAACTACCTAAAGTTTATGTATTTCTGTGTAAATGTAAATGGGAAAAATACTACTTTTTTATCTGTATGAAATAGTTCAATCTTATAGTTTAAATTAGTTCAAATGTTATGAAAACAGTTTAAAAAGCAATAAATTTGTCAGTCAGTAATGCTGTACATTTTTAATATTTGAATTTTATGGTGTCTTCTTAATAAAAAGCTGTACCATTTCTGGGGTTTTTGTAACCCACCAGGCATCATGTCGTGCTCCCTTTAAACATATTATTCCATTTATTTCTTACAGCTCTATGCAGACCTTTCATTAAGTTTTAAAATTGGTGTTTTTATTTGCTTTTTTATTTTTAGTAGTGTTTCATTTTCCTAGAATATATTTTAATCTGGAGACAATAAGCACAGCTATTTCACATTTTAAATAACTATTTTAATGCTAGAGGATATTTTGATAGAAATTATCTGCCCATCAAGTATAAGAATATACATTTACTTTGAGAGACAGTGAAAAGAATAAAAAATAAAAAAGAATTCCAGATCATCATAGACTGTTATAAAACATATGATTTTGTATTTTTGCTATATCTTCATTTTTTATGATTTTATGCTTCCTAGACCTTACTCTGGAAACCCTAGTGGCATATTGGTTAAGAGCTATGTCTTCTAATGAAAGGTTGGCAGTTCAAATCACCAAGTTCTCCTTGGTAACTCTGTGGGGCATTTCTCTTGTGTCCTATAGGGTTGGCATGAGCTGGAATCAATTTGACAGCAGTGGCTTTGGTTTGGTGTTTTAGACATTACAGGAGTCCTTTGGTGGCACAAATGATTGAGTGCTTGGCTGCCAGCTGAAATCAGGTGGCTGGTGGTTCAGACTTACTCAGAGGCACCGCACAAGAAAGGGCTTGGTGATCTGCTTCCAGAAGCTCACAGCCTCAATGACTCTGTAGAGTAGTTCTACTCGGACACACACGAAGTCAGCATAAGTTGGAATGGACTCGTTGGCAACTGGTTAGGGGATTTTTTAGGAATTACTTCATAAAGGACTCCTAGATACGTTGTGTGCTGTAAATTAAATAACACATGATAAATATTTAGCAGTAATGCCAACCAGGTAACAATGTGGACAATTATTAGTCTTACGCTGACCTTTTTAAAGAAGCAAAGTGTAGCCTCTATGAATTATACGGATGCTACTGGGAGACCTTCTAAGTTTGATTCTTCACAGCATAGAAAGGGCACGGACTTTGGAGTTAAACAGAGCTAGAATTAAATTCTGACTCCATTACCTTGGTTGGGCAAGTTATTTAACCTCTTTGAGTCAGCTTTCTCCATGGGAGAGGTGATAATTACATATTCTTAGTGTGAGATTGTCAGCGTCATGACTGGTTGGTCTTCACTCGTCCTTCTCTTTACCTTTCCCTGACAGGCAATCATTAACTCTTTAGTACCACAGGAAAGAAGGAAGGAAACAGCTGTGAGGTGGACACTTCCATACACTCCATTATCTTTTCCACTTCTTCCCCAGCAGATGAGTTTGTTAACTCTCAGCAGGCACTAGTTTTTAATTAGATGACTGTAAAAGGAAGGTAATAATTGACTCCTGGTAGTCATCTGGATTGCTTGGTGTAAGTTTTCTAGGTCTGCTCTAACAAAACAGCACAAATTGGGTGGTTTATAAGAACAGAAGTTTTTTTGTCTCGTTGTTCTAGAGGCTAGGAGTCCAAACTCAGGGTGTTGACATGGCTCTAGGGGAAAATTCTTTCTTCTTTTTTCTATCTTCTGGTAGCATCAAGTGTTTATCGGCATTCCTTAGCTTGCAGGCGCATCTTCACACAGCCATCCTCCCCTTTTGTCTATTTGTCCTCTTTCATAAAAACAGTGTTCAGACTGGAATAGGACCCACCCTAGTCTGGGTTGAGGTCCTGTTAACTGATAACATCTTCAAAGAGTCTGTTTTCAAACAATGTTTTGTTCACAGGTACAGGCCTACCTTGTTTTTCTTGAGCTTTGCGGATGATGTGTGTGTGTGTGTGTGTGTGTGTGAGTGAGTGGGGTTTTTTTTTGTTTTTTTTTTTGACGAATTGAAGATTTGTGGAAATCCTTTGTCAACAAGTCTATTGGTGCCATTTTTCCAATAACATGTGCTTGTTTTGTGTCTCTCTGTCACATTTTGGTAATTCTTGCAACATTTTAAGCATTTTCATTATTACTCTACCTATTACAGTGATTGGTCAGTGATCTTTGATGTTACTATTGTAACTGTTTTGGGGTGTCATGAACCACTCCCATATAGGGTGGTGACATTAATTAATGTTGTATGGCTTCTGGCTGCTCTGCTGACTGGCCAATCTCTCATTTCCTATTCCCTGAGACATGACAGAAATGTAATGAGGCCAATTAATAACCCTACAATGACCTCTAAGTGTTCAAGTGAAAGGAAGAGTCACATATCTTTCACTTTAAATCAAAAGTTAGAAATGATTAAGCTTAGTGAGAAAGGCTTATTGAAAGCCAAGACAGACTGGAAGCTTGGCCTCTTGTGCCAAACAGTGAGCCAAGCTGTGAATGCAAAGGAAAAGTTCTTGAAGGAAAATGTAAGCGCTACTCCAACAAACACACAATGATAAGAAAGCAAAACAGCCTCATTGCTGATACGGAGAAAGTTTCAGTGGTCTGGATAGAAGATCAAACCAGCCACAACATTCCCTTATGCCAAAGCCTAATTCAGAGCAAGGCACTAACTCTCTCCAATTTTTTGAAGGCAGAGAGGTGTGAACACTGTAGAAGAATGATTTGAAACTAGCAGAGATTACTTAATGAGGTTTAAGGAAAAAAAATTCTCCGTAACATAAAAGTGCAAGGTGAAGCAGCCAGTGGTGCTGTAGAAAATGTAACAAGTTATCCAGAAGATCTAGCTAATTTAGTTGACAAGGGTGACTACACTAAACGACAGCTTTTCAGTGTACGTGAAAGAGCCTTGTATTGGAAAAACATGCCATCTAGGACTTACACAGTTACCAAGAAGTCAATGCCTGGGTTCTAATCTTTAAAGGATAGGCTGACTCTCTTGTTATGTGCTAATTCAGCTAGTGACTTTAAATTGAAGCCAATGCTCATTTATTATTCCCAAAATCCTATAGCTTTTAAGAAGTGCGCTAAATGTGCTCTGACTGTGCTCTACAAAAGTAACAACAAAGTGTGGATGATAGCACATCTGTTTACAACATGGTTTACTGAATAGTGTAAGTCCTCTGTTGAGACCTATTGCTCAGAAAAAAAGATTCCTGTCAAAATATTACTCCTCCTTGACAATGCAACTGGTCACTCAAGAGTTCTGAGGAGGTACAAAGAGATTAATATTTTTTCATGCCTACTAATTATTAGCCATTCTGTAGCCCATGGATCAAGGAGTAATTGTGACTTTCAAGTCTCATTATTTAAGACATGTGCTTCATGAGGCTATAGCTGCCATAGATAGTGATTCCTCCAATAGAGCTGGTCAAAGTAAATTGAAAATCTTCTGGAAAAGATTCACCATTCTCCATAACATTAAGGACTGTTCATGATTCATGGAAGGAGGCCAAAATATCAACATTAACAAAAGTTTGGAAAAAGTTGATTCCAACCCTCATGGATGAATTGGAGGGGTTTAAGACTTCAGTGAAGGAAGTAGCTGCAAATGCGGTGGAAACAGGAAGAGTACTAGAATTAGAAATAGAGCCTGAGGATGCGACTGAATTGCTGCAATCTCATGATAAAGCTGGTGAGTTGTTTCTTACAGATGACCAAAGAAAGTGATTTCTTGATGTGGAATCTACTCCTAGTATAGATGCTGTGAACATTGTTGAAATGACATCATGACAACAAAGAATTTAGAATATTACATACCTTAGTTGATAAAGCAGAAACCGGGTTTGAAAGGCTGACTTCCAGTTTGGAATAAGTTCTACTGTGGGTAAAATTCTGTTAAACAGTATTACACGCTACAATGAACTCTTTTGTGAAAGGAAAAGTCAATCATTGTGGCAAATTTCGGTGTTGTCTTGTTTTAAGAAATTGCCATAGACACTCTCATCTTCAGCAGCCACCACCCTGATCAGTCAGCAGCCATCAACGTTAAGGTAAGACCCACCATCAGCACAGAGGTTATGACTCTGTGAAGCCTCAGGTAATGGTTAGCATTTTACAGTAACAGAGTATGTTTTAATTAGGGTATGTGCATTTTTGACATTATTACAATAATGCTATTGTGCAATTAATAGGCTACAATATAGTGTAAACATAAGTTTTATATACACTGAGAACCCCCCAGAATGGTATGACTTGCTTTATTACAGCACTTATTTTATTGGGGTAGTTTGTAACCAAACCGACAATCTCTGAGATATGCATGTACAAAAACCAAAAAAAACCCAACCTATGCCCTTGTGTCAATTCCAGCTCACAGTGACCCTATAGGACAGAGTAGAATTGACTCATAGGGTTTTCAAGGCTTTAATCTTTATAGAAGCAGACTGCCCCATCTTTCTCCTGAGGAGTGGCTGGTGAGTTTGCAGTGCTGACTTTTCAGTTGGCAGGTAAGTGTTTAACCACTGTGCCATAAGGGTTTCTTTCATCGGTACTGTTATTGTTTTAAGGTGCAGTTGAGTTGGTTCTAACTCATAGTGACTATCTCAGCCTTGGTTTGCTAGAGAAGCAATATCAGTAAAGTTTATTAAAGAAAAAAAAAAGACTTGAAAGTCACAACTACTCCTCGATCCATGGCTTGTGCGGCTGTAGAGGCTGTAATGTCCCAAGTCTATTGGTCAGTATAGAGGCTTCTCCTGATTCCAGTACCTGCAGGAGCTGGAGAACCCAAGATTGGCAGGTTGGGGAGCAGGGATCTTGCTCATAGGCTGTGAAGATAGACACAGCCCAAGATCAGAAGGTAAGTCTGCAGGTAAGTTGCTAGCTCAAGTACCAAGAACCAGAAATGAGATGAAGAGTAGCCAGTTGCAGGATCAAGAGTGAGCAAAAGCCATGGAGCCCTGCCACAATGTTTGCCCACAACTGATGCAAGCTGCACACCCAAGGAAATGCTCCTTCAACCGATTTGCTTTTCATAGCAGATGCTTTCACGGAGGCAGTTATGTATGAAGTCTTAACACAGAAGTGACCACAATATCATGTGACTGCCAAACCACTGAGAATCATGGCCAAGCTAAGACACATAACATGAACCATTGCAGTGACCAGTGTGCAACAGAATGAAACATTGCCCCATCATGTGCTATCCTCACAATCATTCTTAAGCTTGAGCCCATAGTGGCAGCCACTGGGACTGTAACAAGGAGGATCTTCCTCTTTTTTGCTGACCCTCTACCGAGCGTGATGTCCTTCTCCGGAGACTGATCCTTGTTATTAACTTACCCAAAGTATATGAGATACATAGTCTTACTGCCTTGTTTGTAAGGAGCATTCTGGTTGTATTTCTTCCGAGACAGATTTGTTTGTTTTTTGTTAGTGGTATGTATACTCAATATTCTTTACCAACACAATTCAAAGGTGTCAGTTCCTCATCAGTCTTCCTTGTTTGTCTTCCAGCTGTTGCATACATATGAGGTGACTGAAAACATCATGGCTTGGGTCAGGCACATATTAGTCTTCAAGGTGACATCTTTATTTTTCAACACTTTAAAGAGGTTTTTTGGAGCAGATTCACCCAGTGCAATACAGCCTTTGATTTCTTGACATCTGCTTTCAAAGAGATTGACTGTGGGTCCAAGTAAATTGAAATCCTTGACAATGTCAATATTTTCTCCATTTACCATGGTGATGCTTATTGGAACAGTTGTGAAATTTATGTTTTCTTTATGTTGAGGTGGAATATATCCTGAAGGCTTCAGTTTTTGATCTTCATCGGTAAGTAGTTCAAATCCTTTTCACTTTAAGCAAGGAAGATTGTGTCATCTCCATATTGTGGATTATTAATAAGTCTTCTTCCAAATCTGATGGTATATTCTTCTTCATACAGTCCAGCTTCTCAGGTTATTTGCTCAGCATACAGATTGAATAAGTATGGTAGAAAGACCCAATGTGGACATACACTTTTGCTGATTTTAAACCACATATGTTCCCCTTAGTCTATTCCCAGTCTATATGCAGGTTCCTCATGAGTGCACTTAAGGGTTCAGAAATTCCAATTTGTCACAGCATTATTCACAATTCCTTATAATCCACACAGTTAAATGCATTATCACAGCCCATATAACACAGGTAAACATCTTTCTGATAGTCTATGCTTTTGGCCAGGATTCATCTATCATAAGCAATGTTATCCCTCATTCCATGTCCACTTCTGAATCTGGCTTGAATTTCTGGGCACTCCCACGGACATACTGCTATAATCATTTTTTGATTATTTTCAGTGAAGTTTTACTTGCATGTAATATTAATGATAAAAGCCAAACTCACTGCTATTGAGTTGATTCCGACTCACAGTGACACTATAGGACAGAGTAGAACTGCTCCATAGAGTTTCCAAGGAGCACCTGGTGGATCTGAATTGCTGACCATTCAGTTAGCAAGTGTAGCACTTAACAACTACACCACCAGCGTTTCCAATACTAATGATATTGTTCTATAAATTCTGCCTTCTGTTGGATCACCTTTCCTTGGAATGGGCACAAATACAGATCTCTGCCAGTTGGCTGGCCAGGTAGCTGTCTTCCAGATTTCTTAGCATTGACTAGTGAGTACCTCTTGCACCGCATTCGTTTGTTGAAACATCTCAGTTGGTAATCTATCAATTCTCGGAGGTTTGTTTTTCCACAATGCCTTCAGTTCAGCTTGGAGTTCTTCCTTCAGTACCATTGGTTCTGGATCATATGCTAGCTTCTGAAATAGTTGAATGCTGACCAATTCATTTTGGTACTGTTATTCTATGTATCTTTCCATCTTCTTTTCATGCTGTTTGAGTCATTTATTTGTTGGTGCGTAGAATCCTTCAGTATTACAAGTCAAGGTTTGAATTAGTTTCTTCAGTTATTCCAGCTTGAGACATGCCAAGAGTTTTCTTCCTTTTTGGTTTTCTAACTCTAGGTCTTTGCATATTTCATTAAAATACTTTGTCTTCTCTAACCACCTTTGAAAATCTTCTGTTCAGATCTTTTACTTTATTTGTTCCATTCCCTTTAGCTGCTCTATATTCGAAAGCAAGTTTTGGAGTCTCTTTTGATACCCATTTTGGTCTTTTCTTTCTTTCCTGTCTTTTAACGATGTCTTGCTTTCTTCATGTATTACATCCTTGATGTCATTCCATAATTTTTCTGGTTGTTGGTCAATGTGTCAAATCTATTATTGAGACGGTCTTTAAATTCAAATGGGATATGCTTAAGGTTGTACTTTTGCTCTTGTGGACTTGTTTTAATTTTTTTCAGCTTCAGTTTGAACTTGCATATGAACAATTGATGGTCCATTCCACAGCTGGCCTCTGACTTTGTTCTAATTGATGATACTGAATTTCTCCATTTTTTTTTTCCACAGAAGCAGTTAATCTGATTCCCGAGGTCCACATGTATGGTTGCTGTTTGTGTTGCTGCAGATACATATTTGCAGTGAAGAAGTCATTGGTTTTGCAAAATTCTGTCATGTGATGTCCTGCATCATTTCTATCACTGAGGCTGTTTTCCAACTACCAATCCTTCTTTGTTTCCAACTTTTGCAGTCCAATAACCAGTAATTATCAATGCATCTTGAGTGTACTCCTGCCTGCAGGAATTGGTAAAAGTCTTCAATTTCCTCATATTTGGCCTAAGTGTTTGGCACGCAAATTTGAATAGTTGTTACATTAACTGGTCTCCCTTAGATGCATATGAATATTATCTGATCACTGGCAGCACTGTATTTCGGCATAGATCTTGAAATTTCTTTTTGACGCTGAATGATTCTGTTTCTCTTCAATTGTTCGTTACCAGCATAGTATACCATACGATTGCCCCATTCAGAGTGGCCAGTACTAGCCTGTTTGAGCTCACTTATCCCTATGATACTGATATTTACTCATTTCATAGTTAGTCTGTCAGTTTGTTATTGTATGACGGCTCGTGTGTTGCTGCGATAGTAGAAGCTATTCCATCATTCTTTCAAACACTAGCTTGTTCACCGATGGTGGACAGGTTTCAGTGGAGCTTCTAGACAAAAACAGACTAGGAAGAAGGACTGGCTAGTCGACTCTGAAAGAAATTGGCCATTGAAATCCTTATGACTAGCAGTAGAACCCTGTTTCATAAGTGCTGGAAAATGAATCCCTTAGGTTGGAAAGCAATCAAAATATGACTGGGGAAGAGCTGTCTCCTCAATGCAGAGTCAACTTCAATCACATGGTTGGACTAAAGCTTTTGGGACCTTCATCAGCTGGTGTGGCACGACTCGAAATGAGAAGGAAGAGCTGTGAACATTTGTTGTAATCTGAACCTGAATATTAACCTTAGTTATTTTAAATTCCAGTCTGATACTTTCAAAATCTCTTTCTTATTTGAGTCTAGTAGGATTGCTTTGTCTCTTCAGGCTGTGTTTTTTGCCTTTTAGCATGCCTTATAAGTTTTTGCTAAAAGCTGACATGATACAATATGTAAAAGGAGCTAAGGTAGATTTTCCTGACTAGGAGGAAGTCTTTGTTTACTGTTTGCTTTGTGCTATCAAAGGATAAAATTTCCTCTAGTGTCCTAATTTTGTCTTACCATTATCTTGGGCTTCCCTAAATACTTCTTCTTAAATAGGATCGGAGGCTCGCTTTTTTTAAAAGCTGTAATCGTCTTTTGTTTTGTATCAGCTTCCTGATGTGTTCAAAATGTGTGGGTGAAGGACAGTATTGTGTATCCTAGTGGTTTGATTTCAGTCTTTTCATGAGCCTGTGTCCCTGGGCTGTAACTTTGGCAGCATTCCCCTTCCCCCACCTCTATCTTAGCTTGGACAGGAAGGCTATCTGACTCCTCCAACTAATTGCAACCCTCTAGTACAGAATAGAACTGCCTCTTACGGTTTTCAAGGAGCACCTGGTGGATTTGATCGGCCGACCTCTTGGTTAGCAGCTGTAGCTCTTAAAGTCTATGTCCAGAGTTTCCCCATGATGGTTAGGCTTTGGTAAAACTCACTTCCGTCAGGCTTTGGTAGAATCGTTTCCCGTTAGAGTAGTTCACGTTAAGGAGAACAGACAGCTGTGGGTGTATTTGAAAATGTTTTCTGTCCTCCTCCTGCTGCAGACACCAGGAGATTGTTCTCTGGTTTTTCAGTGAGAACCTGGTAGGGCTCCTGGTGGTGAAACTTAAAAGTGTGGCTCGGCCGGCACTGGTTTCCCCTGAAGTTTTTAATTCGCAAGCTAGTTCACACTGAGCCTCAAGCTGTTTGTCAATTCCTGTTTTTCTACCAGAACTGGCTCTAGCCGAAGGCTCTTTCTCCTGGATTTCTGCTCCTGTGCTCTGCTTCTGGTAAGCTGTCATTCTCGGTTTCTGCCTACTGCTCTCTCCAGTTTTCAGGGCAGCAATTTTCCCTGTGTTCTTAATTCTCTGATGGATCTGAGAGTTGTTGATTTTTCAGTTGTTCAGCTTTTTAATTGTTATGAGAGTGAGAGTGATGACTTCTGAGGTCTTTCCATCTCCAGGCCATCTACTTGTTTTTAAATAAAAGTTTTTGTTCATCTTCCCAGTGCCTGGCACATACACTCAGTAAATATTTGTTGCTGTTTTTCTTCATTTCAACCATTAGAATTTATCTGTCTGAATTTCACGAGTTTGGTGGAATTTCACATGGTTGCAGTGAATTCCATCTCAGACTTTGTATTTTCACATGCTGATGTATACTAGCAGTACAAGAGATACTTAAACTGACACATGATTTTTCTTTACATCAGAACTAGAAACAGTCACTGTGTTTTGTGGCTTTATGAAAAGTACACATCTGTGTGTGAACATCAGCCTCTGTTTTCAAAGACTAGAGCAGCTACAAAATGAAAGAGCATCTGTGGTTGGTAAGCAGATGATGGGCTTACGGCAGGAGTAAATAGGATTTGGTGGCTGGCACCTAATTTTTGGTGAAGATCAAAAGGATGAAAAAAAATATACATCCCTTGCTAGGAAAAGAAGTCCAGGGCCTTTCTGGTTGTCATTAAAACTTTCACCAAATGTAGCAGTCTTGCTGGGAAAAAGTCCTCTAGTGCTAGAATTCCCAAATCTGAGATGCTACCAGGGCCACCTGGAGAATACCCCAAATAAAACCAACAGATTTCTCAGCCAGAAACTATTACGGGGTCTAGACATTGGCATTGTTTGAAATATAACCACTCGCTCCAACCAAACTCACTGCTGTTGAGTACCTCTAATTGCTAGGCATATCTGGGCTGTAGCGTAGGATAAAGTAGGTATAACTTATATTTCAAGATTGTGTTAATGTTTCTATTTCTGAAACCTCTATATAAAATTTTTTGAAGCAAAGACCTTATAGTAAAAATTTTAAGAAGGATGCTTTAGGAAAACAAATGGAGATTGGGTCTATGTACATGTATATGTATTTATTATGATTCAGTGAAGATGTACAATCCCGTATAAATTTACACGACTGCCTATGTGCAGCTGCCCCTGCTCTCCTTGTGCGGTGACAGCACACACTCCTCCTCTCTGTTCTATACATGTCATAACCCCCTAACAATCTCTTATCCCTTCCTCTCCACTCTTTCCCCCACTTCCAGTAAGAGGTCAGCAGGATGACATCCTGTAGATGCATGAAACTGTGAAGTGCACACACGATGTGGTCACTCTGTGTCTCCAAGTGCAATCCATTCCTGTCCGAAGAGTTGACCTCCATTATGATTTACGGACAGGGGCAGCATCAGGGCCAGTGGCCATGCTCCCAGGGGAATCTTGAGGGCCTGGATCATCAATTGAGGTCTTTTAGTGCAGATCTCAGGATGCACCCCTTTTTATTCTCGTGTTGCAAGTGAGACTCAACTTTGTGAGCCCTATCATGGCTATCTCTGGTTGTGGCCAGGCACCATCCAGTTCTTCCGATCACATGTCCATGTAGTCACCCACTCATGTGGTTCTCTCTGTCTTCTGGATTCTCTTTCCCCCATGTCATTTTGGTCATTGGTGATCATCCATTCCTGCTGAGCTGGAACTATTTGGTGTACCTCAGATGGCAGTTTGGCAGCTTTTAAGACCCCAGATGCCACTCGCCAATGTGGGGTGCAGAAGACCCTCTTAGCAAAACGCTAGTTATGCCAACTGGCCTTGATTTTCCCTGAGAGCATGGTCGAGATTGGGTATATTTTTACAAGTTAATATTGAAATTTTATGTTTGAGAAATCATATATGCTTCTGTTTATGACAAATCTTTAAATTGATTTTTTTTTTTAACAAAGAGAAGACAATTTGATTTTAGTGGCTATAATTCTAATTTCCTTCATTTTACCATCTAGGTATATTGCTTATGAAGCAGGATATTGTGAATATGCTTTCTAAAAAGTATTACATTTAACTTTTTTATAAGGCTCACTTATAAAAAAAGGTCATATTGTTTATTTTGTATTGAAAGTTAAAAACTCTCTTTATAGCCAGTAAGCCGTCAGCTGTGACAGTTGACTACTAAAAGTGAGAATTCTTGAAAGGGAAAAGAAGATATTGGGTCTGAAAACAGTTCTGAAAACACAGGAATTTCTCTGGGGATTGAGAGTCAAATTGTGCCAAAATATTGCTTGACTCTTTAAAAAAAAGTAAAATCAGCTGCCTATTTTACCTCTAAAACCACAGTGAGCTATCAAGAATCAGCCAGACGACAGCCTACCTGCCTTGATGGAACTGAAAAATTGGAATAACATGTGAACAAGAACACGTGAAAAACAAATAGTGCTTCAGTAGCCCTGTCTATGTGGAACACTTTATAAAGGCACACATATCTGCATGGTTACAGCCTACATGTGTTTAATACATATTTAAATAGTATTTTGAATCAAGAATAAACTCTCAAAAGGTAATCCAGAAATAAAAGACAGTGAGTTTCAGTATGATGTAAAACTGAATTTCAAATGTTCAGCCAGTGCTTCTCTGTAGACAAGTTACTGTGTATTACACTGACAGGTGTGAAACACTATGCATTTGCCATTCATGGCTGATCTAGAACAGTTGTCAACTTCTTTCAAATTTACTTTTATTCATTTAGAAATCACATCTGAACACTGACTTGTCTACCGGGTGTTAGGAATATAAGACCACATGGTTTCCTGCCCTCATTAAGCTTTTACAGTAGGTCAGTAGTCAATATGGTATGGCCCACTGGTCAGATCTGCCCCATCACCTGTTTTTCTTTTAAGTCTTTGATTGAGACATTTATATACATTTATATACATATTGTCAATGACTGCTTTCAAGGTACAATAGCAGTGTTGAGTAATTGTGACATGTACTATATGTGACTTTCAAAACCTAAGACACTACCTTGTCTAGCTTAAGATGTTTGCCAACTGCTGGACTGGATTCTTTCTCAAGCATTAAATCTAGGATGGAGAAAGTAAGGGACAAAACAAGAAGCCCTGCAATGAAAAACAATTTTTTTTGATTGCACAGGAAGTAAGTTACCTTGAGTATTTGTATTAGTTATAAAACTGTGTTAGTTGATGAGTTCAAGGCTATGTAATTGAGACCTGTCTGGAACAGTTAGTTTGTAATGATTACAATCTAGGCTATGATCATCACAGACTTAACCATCAACACCAGTATACTTTGCTGAAAATTCGTGGGTTGGTTGTAAGAAACAAGTTGGTTGAAAACATGTGACATATTTAATGCTAAATTTTCAATATGGCAGAACAAATAAAACATCCTTTTCTGACACTGGGCTTGTAGTGTCTTTTATAGGGCAAACTGAGATAGAAATGTTTCGGAAGAGTAATTGCAAACAAGAAAATCTGTAACCAAAATGGCGGCAGCTCTAAAATAGTTTTTCTACTCAATAGGAGTGGTGGTTGATGTCACAGGAAAATCGCTGTACCCTTGCAAGGTATTTTAACTGAGAAACTCATGGTTCTCATCTTGTAAGACAGGATTCACAGAGGCAGATGCACTGTGCCAGCTCTGTATCTCCCGACAGCTATGGTTTAGGAGTTTCCATTATTGCCCCTGTTAACTAATCTTGCTTCTAATTTTGGGCTGTGGGGTAGAGCAGACCGCTAGGGAAGATGTAGGACTTGACGTGCTTTACTTCTCTATATAAGATGATGAATCTCTTAGCACCTTTATGTTGCCACCAATGTGCAGGTGTGGTAAGCAGCTAGCTTTCCATTGCAATTCTCCGTTCTTGACTAGTAGAGATTCTTACAGCTCTTGAAAATTGACATTAAAAATGTTTCTGTACTGTATGTCACAAATAGATGTTAAGCCTACTGTATCTATAAAGTACATGACAACTGATTATAAAATGTCTTGGAGAAAGGACCTCAAAGGCAGGGCTTTTTGTAGGGAAAGTAAGAAAAGGAGTAACTATTTTCATTGAATCATGAAATGATGTAAGATCTCATTCTTTTCAGTCAGATCAGGTTTGCTTGTTCACAATTTGTTATACAATATCACAATTGGGAGAACATACAAATTTGTGATTCTCAGTAAATAAGGGTAACTAATTCAAGCAAATGACTTCACTTGATCCAGGAAAAAAGCAAGTCAATGCTCTGCTAAGTAAAAAAGCCTAGAGAGAAAAATAACATCCCAGTAGAGTCAATATATTTAGAATGATGAAGCTTAGTGGCTAGGTAAACTATCTGGTTTCAGGACTTTGGCCTTCAGTTTGGGCATTGTGAGCTGACTACCTTGCCACTCTAAGTCAGTTTTGTGCCATTGCTTGGCTTTAAGAGGTTCTTTTTGAATTCCTTCTTAACAAAACCAAAGATTCAAATTGGCTAAATGTGTAACTTTCCCTATTTTCTTCTTCTATTTAGAAAAGAAACTAGGATTTGGAGAAACTATTTCTGTAATGAAATCAGCTTTACATAATAGATAGTTGTGAAGTACAAATGTAGCCTGAGATAAATAAAGCAAAAAGTGTCCCCCCACCTTCTCTTCTTTTAAGCTTATTCTTATCGGTGGTTCCTTGGAGTTATTGTGTCCTTTAGCACTGTCCACTGTGGTTGAATAGACAGCTTAAACAAACAAACAAACAAACAAACAAACTGTTGTAATGGAGCTGATTTGACTCGTGATCTCATGTGTGCGAGAGTAGAATCGTGCTCCCTGGGGTGTTCAGTGACTGCTTTTGCAAAAGTAGATTGCCAGGTCTTTCTTCCAGGGTGCCTCTGGGTAGACTTGATCCTCCAACCTGTCAACTGAAGCCAAGAGTGTTAGCCTTTAGCACCACACACAGACTCCAGACGACTGAGGTGGCTCTGATTTTCCACCTTGCTAGGATCAGGGAAAGGGCACTTTCTGTGAAACTGTTTTTTTTCCTTTATAAATAGGAATTGTTACAGTACCCTGGTGGTGTACTGGGTTAAGTGCTATGTCTGTTAACTAAAAGGTCAGCAGTTCAATTCCCTCAGGTGCTTCTTGGGGAAACTCTATGGGGCAGTTCTACTCTTACCTATAGGGTAGCTATGAGTTGGACCCAACGTAACAGCAGTGGGTTGGGTTTTGGTATGTTTCCTAGGAGAATTAAATAACAAAATGCACATAATACTCTTAGCAGCGTGTTTGGCATATAAAACAAACAAAAAAGCTGTTTCCATGGAGTCAATTCTGACTCATAGTGGCCCTATAGCACAGAGTTCAACTGTTCCACAGGGTTTCCAAGAAGTGGCTGGTAAATTTGAACTACCAACATTTTGGCTAGCAGCTGAATTCCTAAAGACTGTGCTACCAGGGTATAGACCCCATTGCTTTTGAGTCAATTCCAACTCAAAACAAACAAACAAAAAAACACTGCCATCAATTCAGTTCCAACTCACAGCAACCCTGTAGATAGATCAGAGTAGTACTGCCCCATAGAGTTTCCAAGGAATGCTTGACTAATTTGAATTGTTGACCTTTTGGTTAGCAGACATAACACTTAATCACTCCCTGTGTTGTAATGTCAATTCTGACACCTAGGGACCCTGTAGGACAAACTAGAATTGCACCTATAGTTTCCAAGGAAGTGCCTGGTGGATATGAACTGCCAACCATTCGGTTCACAGCTGGAGCTCTTAACCACTGTATGACCAGGGCTTCCTACCAAGATATAGTGTTAAATAAATGTTAATTATTATTGTAATTCAAAGTTAAGATAAGATGTGGCAACAATTTCTGTATGCAGTGATTGCAAGTAGAGAGGATGTGCCGCTGCCTGAAATCAAAGTTTATGGGTTTAAATCTTAATGTAGAAATCTAAATGTTTAATGCAGTGCACTCCAGCCTTTTTGTCCAAGGGTGGATAACTTCTATTCCTCTGAAGCTTCACATTCCCTGGGAATGGCAGGATGGTTTGTTAAGAGTACATGGCTGAGCAGAGAGGAAGTGGAGAGCCCTTATTTTTCTGGGAAAAGAAGGATGTGGCTTGGATGTTTTAACTGTCATGTCCGCTATGTTGAGGGTCTAGTAAAAAGATGTAACGATAAAGACGTAGAGAAGCTGGGAATTGCTACTGGAGTGCATTTGTGTACATTGAGTGCATTGAGTCAGGTAAAGACAGCTCAATATAGACTGGGAACAGAACTTTGAACTGGTTTGTTATGGTTTGAAACCCTGCTGAAAATTTGCATTTCCACCCCAGATGTACTGAATCAGAACCCACATTTTAATACTATCCACAAGTGATTCTTATGTATAATAAATTTCAGGAACAACTGCTCTACCAGTGATTTGCACGATTGGTGTCTGACTGGCAATATTAGCATTGCTTGCGAACTTGTTAGAAATGCAAATATTCACTTACCGTAATCTGGTTTGATGACAATGGAGTGGTGATATACATGATGCCACCAAGGAGCTTCTTTAGAAGAGCAAAAGGACATATGGGCGAGGATGCTGGAAACGTCCACTGAGCTCTGTACTGTATGTAGGTTATCTCATGTGATCTTCCCAACAATCATAGCCAAGGCCAAGTGCCGTCGAATCCGACTCATGGGAGACAGCTATTATCAAGTATCTCCAGGTGGTGCACACAGTTAAGCACTTGGCTACTAACCAAGAAGTTGTAAGTCTATGTTCACCCAGAAGCACCTCAGTAGAAAGGTCTGGCAATCTTTTTTCCAAAAGATCACAGCCATTGTCAACCCTGTGGAGTGCAGGTCTACCTTGAAACACATAGGGTGGCTGTGAGTTGGAAATGACTGGACAGTAACTTTTTAAAAATTATTGCTCCACTTCACAGGTGATTAAACTGAGACTAAGAGAGATTAAACAATTCTTCTAAGACCATGTAACAAGAAAGTGGCTGGGTTAGGGTTAAAAGTCATTTCTCAGACTCTCAAGTACACGCTATTTTATTTTTTTAGTTACAAAAGACTGTGTTTCCTTAATGTAGGGTATTCAGAAAAAAATGAAGTGGGGAGAAAATTCAGGTGTTAAATACCTGGAATTATGGGACCGAGTGACAGCTTTGAAGAAAAACCCTAAAGCCCATGGCATAAGAAACCAAAAGTGGAGACGGAGTGGCATTCTCCAAATTTGTGACTGGTGATTGAGAAATCAGTCAGAGCCTCTCTGCCTTCTTCCTCCTGCATCTGACATGCTGCTTGCTTCAGGTGAATGTGGCTGACAGAGAGCATATGTAGTGGGAAAAGCCCAGCCTTCAGTGTGAATGAACTTGGACTGGAATCTCCGCTTTACAATTACTTGCTCTGTGACATTAAGCCAACCACTCAACCTCTCTTAATCTGTCAAATGTGGATAATCTCCCTTGTAGTTGAAACAAAAAACCATGCAAAAGAAGCCAGCACAATTATAACGTTATTTGCAGTCCTGGAAAACTTCTCTGTAAATGTTCTAGCTCTGCTCTCTGCATTTCCAGCCCCATCTTGGGTATTGTCTTTTGTTTTGTCAAGGGGAAATTGACACTAAAACCAACACTTATGGCCACTGAGTGGATTCCTAGCGATCGTTTAGGACAGAGTAGAAGTGCTCCATAGAGTTTCCAAGGAGTGTGAGGTGGATGCGAACTGCCAACATTTTGGTTAGCAGCCTTAGTACTTAACCTCTACACCACTGGAGATTTGTATACATCAGGTTTATTGGAGACTATCTCAGTCACAACACCTGTAAAGGCCGGGGGAAAGCTGGACTGGGCAGGAGGAGCAGCTGAACTATCATGCGTTTGTAATACATACATCACTGTATCCCACAAGACACTCTGAAACTGGAATGGCACTTCAGAAATGTCCTGAATTGCAGTGGGGCCGAGGCTTTGTATCCTTCCTCAGGCAGGCGTTGAATGCAGCAGCCTAAGGGAAGAGGCTTGGCTTTGGGAGAGGCAGTTCTCTTGGCCCATTATCTAGTCCCTGAGGGCTGTGAGTTGTCAGAAGACAACACCCTTGGGGGCTGCAGCAATTTTGAAGCGTGGCCCTGGGTGGCACACTATAGGAGCCATCTAGTCTTTTTGTGCCAGCTGTATCTGATATTTCACCATTTTCCTCGGATAGCCCTTTTGTTTATTGCCTCTGGGTCCTTCCTCAGTCCTTCAATTTAAAGGCTAGAGGTTTCACATTTGTGTTTCGTGTGCCTGGCTAAACAGTATTAACTAAAGGTATTTTACATGTATATGTAAATGTACATGTAAATACATGTACATGTATTTACATACATAATCTCATTTAATCTTCAAAACAATCCTAAGAAGAGGAAACAGGAGAGCCAGGGTCAGGTTTTGAACGGACAGCGGTTTGTTACAAAAAGCCTGCTACAACATTGCTGTGTCTTTTCCACTGTAAGTTTATTTTCCAATATTACTGTTTCTAGTACTCCTTCAGTAGTCTCTTTAATGCATGCCTTAGCTTTTGGAAAATACGTTTATTTTATTTAAAAACACATGTACTATCCCTTTTAACTGTGTTTGCTTTGTAGGGAGTCCCTGGCTGCTGTAACGGTTAGTGTATTCAGCTGCTACCAGAAATCAGAGGTTTGAGTTCACCCAGAGGTGCCTTAGAAAAAAAGCCTGGTGATTTATTGTGAAAAAATTAGTGATTAGAAACTCTGTGGATCACAGTTCTGACACTCACCGGATCACCATGAATCAGGATCGGCTTGACGGCAACTGCTTTGATTTTTTTTTTTAGGTTTTTGTTATATAACTTAAAATCCAGCATTCATCGTGGATCGATACAGAGTAAAATGAAACCCAAATAATTTTATCAGGTACATAGAGAGCTCACTAACTTAATTTTGAAATTCTTCATCAAAGATATTTATAGTAATGAAAACATATCTTTAGAAAAGGAACAGTTTCTTGGGATCCCATGTAGTGAGTCACCAACTTCTGTTCTCCTTTAACTTTTAGTGATGACTTGGGCGGCACCTCTTGAAATCAATAACACAATAAAATTAGCTCAATTGACTTCAGTCAGTTGCAAAGTTTTTTTTTCTTCCTTTTAAATGAGAGTAGTAAAGTGATGTCAAGTTATTAACAAGTAAAAGCCAATTTTCTCTCCTTGATTTTTGTCCCTATGAATTTCCACAATATCCTACCCCCAAACAGGTCATACTTGTTTCTTTTGAAAAGAAATGCCAAAAAGGAAAGAAATCTTTCTTAGTCGTCTTCTTTCCTTACATCTTACAGAGCTGGTGACAATTCAATGAATTTTAAACTAATTTCAAGTTCTTTCCTTATTTCTTCTGAAATCAATAAGGGTATCTTGAAAAACTTTTGCGTGTCAGCACCCTCAGATTCTCTCTCAAATACATTGCTATGAACAAAGCTTTCTACCAGTGTTTTTTTTCCCCCTCTCTGGTAAAAGGTAATGTAATTTTTTAATATTTTTTGGTCAGTGAATTACCCAGTCCCAGAACCTATTGGTTTTCTATGTCCATTTATGAAATCAACAAATTCTTATTATATATATATGCCTCTACAGAATTTTGAAAAGATCTTGTTGCTCCTTTGCCTTCGTGGAAGGAACTATTTTCTATTTGGTGGATTTCCTTTGAAAGAGTGGATTTAAGAAACGAAATTCACCTCAAAAGTCGAGATCATGATGTTTGACAAAGAAACGTGGCCAAGTTCTAGGCAGATTCCACATCAGTCCAATTGGCAAAGTGAAGACTGGCCCTTCAGTTTCTGATAAAACGCTTAATTTGCCTTTTGGGTTAGTTCAGTTTTGGTCCTCATGCTTAGAACTAGACTCCGGGACTAGCCTCCCAGTCTGTACGAATTACTCCTTTAGGTTTGGTTTCTATGGCCTCCCAGTGTTACTGCCATTTTACTTCTGTGTGGCTTTCTCGGTTCCCTTTATACCAGCTCCTCTACCATTTTATTTAAAAGCAATAGCATTTTTTTCCCAGTAATTTACTGGTTAAGCATTTTCCATCAGTGTCTCAAAAAAGAGAAAGTGTTTTTGAGTTTTGACCACCCTGATTAGTAGAAACATTAAAGAACAAAAGGATTTAATGTTTGTATGTTTTAAAGATCAAGTAATTAAAAAAATGCCCTTTGTTCTTAGTTTTATGTGTAGGAAAATGCTGAGGTTAATTCACTGACCATGTGGGATAATTTGACTCTCAATCAGTAAATTTAAAAGATCTTTCATAACATAAAAAAGATCTAGCCCTGCCAAGGACAAATGACTGGCACTGAAACTCCTTTGTTAGCATAAGTCATTGATATGTAAAACAAAAGAAAATTCTTTGGCAGAAAACAGAGGAATGTCCAGATGGTTTCTATCTGTTTTCTCATTGATTGTATAATTAAAATCCCCTTTAATCATCAGAAGAATTGAGATAGACTGCTTGTAATAGAACAGCACTGGGTTTTAAAGGAATACTTCTTCTGTGGTAGGTTTACTAGTAATGAAATACTGGCAGCAACTACTTGGTGAATTTGCCGATGGAGAAAAGATATCTAGAAGCTCACTTGGGAAAGTAGCTACTTATAGCATTGTGCTGCTTGTACCAAATAAGATCAAACAGTAACCCAGTAAAATATGAGTTAGCAGTGGGCAACAGATTTAAACGTGCTGCCTTCATCCACCTTCCAAGCAGGAGCCAGACCATTGATGAATTAAGACGTGAACTAGTCCATTTGTGAGGTTAGTTGTTAAAGGAAAATACCAATAAAACAGTAAACTACTATCTATGCCATCTATGGAATATCTGTGAGACAGTGGGAATAGAACTAATTTACCCAGTGAATCCTGGCCTAATTAATCTTGCTAAAGTATTTATATTCTGATATGCCTGTTGGCTATGTGTTCTTTCTACAGTCCCTTTACTGATCTTGAGATTGTTGTTAGGTGACCTTGAGTCACCTAACAGTTCTGCCTCACAGCAACTCTGTGTACAACAGAATGGACCACTGCCTTGTCCTGCTCCATGCCCACAATAGTTATTATGCTCGAGCCCATTGTTTCAGCCACTGTGTCAGCCTATCTTGTTGAGGGTCTTCCTGTTTTTCATTGACTTTCTACTTTACAAAGCATAACATCTTTCTCCAGGGACTGATCCCTCCTGACAACTTGTCTGAAGTATGTAAGACATAGTCTTACCATCCTTGCTTCTAATGAGCACTCTAATGGTACTTCTTCTGAGACAAACTGGTTCATTCTTTTGGGAGTCTATAGTATATTCATTATTCTTTTCAATACCACAATACAAAAGTCTCAGCTCTTCTTCTGTCTTCTTTATTCATCGTCCAGCTTTTGCATGCATATGATATGATGGAAGATACCATTGCTTGGTGCAGGTTCACCTTAGTCTTCAAGGTAATAGCTTTTCAGATCTTGAGGATTATATCTTATTATATAGTACATGTATATATTTGATTTTAGTGAATGGATAACATTGTCTTTTTAGGTTGAATAAATACTTAGAAACTTAAGGTAACCTTTGTGATATTTTCTATAGCTATGTCTCATTGCTTTATAAATGGTGTCAGTAATGGTTTTCAAGTAGAAAACAAATTAATAAACAAGACATGCAGAGATAACAAGGCACACTAAAGAGCTACACCATGCTGTTTCTCTGTAGCTAAGACCTGAAAAAGTAAAACAGATATAAATGTCAATCCTAAGCATCAAATGAAGGGATAAAAAACTAGATTAAACACTGAGTGGAAGAATCAACTGATGGAGAAGAGAGCTATGGAGTAGAGGTCTCCTGCCACCTAACATGGCACAGTGTTGCCATCTTGGAAAACAGCTAGTAACAGTCCAGGGCAGGGAGCATGAGAAGGCAACTTACAGAGCTTCCAACAGGAAACAGAGCACCTGGTAACCAGAAAAAAGATATTTTTCAATCCCTCACCTTTCCGGTGAGGAACAGTAAGAAACTATCCTGGCAGCCATCACCACACCAGGGTCCATAATGTGAAACACTTGGTCTGCCTTGCCCTTCTTGCTGTATTTTTTTTTTCTTTACCCTTCTATTCTTCCTTTTCTTTCTCCCTCCCAACTAGCCCTGTACACAACTTATCTTCTTCCAGAAAGCCCCTCCCACACTGTTGTGACTAGGGAGCTACCAGCCAACTGCTGCCCTGGTTCTGCCCTGCCACACCAGCTACTGTCTCCAACCATGCCATTATTTTTGTTTGTTTGCTTTCCTTTGTCCCCTTTATCCCTGCCACCTAGTCACATATACCACCTCATCCTCCAGTCTCACCAAACTCACATCATGCCCGAATGGCTATAGATCCACCAGTCTGCTGTTACCCTGGGTCCATCCAGCCCCTACCTGTTGGCTTCTGCCACATTGTTATTATTTTTTTTAAAAAATCTTCTCTTAATCCTTCTGATTCAACCCTGTATATCATCCTCCCTACATTCCCACTGGTCCCCTGGTCCTCTCTGCCTCACTTGCTGGCCCCCCCTCTGCCACCATTGTTGTCTCTTTATCCTCTCATAGGCCATTCTCCCACCCACCTAGTCCCATATGCCACCACCTGAGAACAGCTCACAAAAAACACAAATACACACACAAAGGGAAAACAATAAGACTAAGCTTGGATTATCCAGCAGCAAACACACAGGCAAGGAGGCAAGGAGAATGACACATATAAAACCTTGGAAGAAAAAGAAGGAAAAAAAAGAAAAGGAAAAAAAAAAAAAAAAAAAAAAACCGAAACAACTATCAACCAAGAATATATTCTATAAAACTCTGTCCCAAATGTGATGGTGAAATCAAGACATTTCCAGATAAACAAATTAAAGGAATTCATAAAAGAAAAAAAACAAATCAAACTTAGACAAAATATGAAAAGCAGTCTGTAATGAGTTGAATTGCATCCCTTAAAAATGTGTGTTATCTTGGCTTGGCTATGATTCCCAGTATTCTGTGGCTGCCCACCATTTTGTGATCTGGTGTAATTATCCCATGTATTGTAAATTCTAATCTTTATGATGTTAATAAAGTAGATTAGAGGCGGTTATGTTAATGAGGCAAAATACAAGCTATAGATGTCTGACAATTAAGTCTGCAAACTTAATTGTCCTAAGTGTTTGTACCTCCTTGCTGAATATGACTGTGGTCACCTTCAAAGTACTCTCCTTGGGAAGCTGCACACCAATGCCAGTGCCTAGTCCACCCTTCGAAGCAATTTTGGAGCTCTTTCTGGGATGGTCGTTGTGTATGACTGCATGGTGGCAAGTTTGCAAACTAAACTGTATTGTTGTTTGTGTGAAACTTTTAGCCAGTAAACAAGTGACTGTGTTGGAATACCCTCTCTACTCACTTGATCTGGCCTGATGACTTTTTTCTTTACTTGAAGATAAAAGACACACTGAAAGGAAGACATTTGATGACATTCAGGTCATCAAGGGTAATACGATGACAGCTCTGAAAGCCATTCCAAAAAAAAGAATTCCAAAATTGTTTTGAATGGTGGATTAGTTGCTAGTGTTGGTGCCTAGCTTACCAAAGGGAGTGCTTTGAAGGTGACCACAGTGATACTCAGCAATAAGGTATGTAGCACTTTTTCTAGGAGGAGATTGCAAACTTAATTGGCAGTCCTTGTAGAATTAGGTTTATACTGAATTAATCTCTTTTGAGATATGAAAGAGAGAAGTAGACAGAGAGGAGAGGGACCTCCTACGAACAAGAGAGAAGAGCTGTGAGCACAGTATATCCTTTAGACCCAAGTTCCCTGCATTGACCAACTCCTGGACCCAGGAGAAGGCTGATAACAAGAACCTGCCCCAGAGCCAACAGAGAGAGAAAGTTTTCTCTTGGAGCTGTTACCCTGAATTCAGACTTCTGTTCTCCTAGACTGTGAGAGAATAATTATATTTGTTAAAGCCATTTACTACTGATAATTCTGTTACAGCAGCACCAGGTAACTAAGACAGACTCCTTTGGTTAGAGAACCAACAACATCAGACAACAACCTGAGTCTGCATGTAGGACAGTATTATCTAAAACCAACCTACACAAAGAACTCTATAATAAAACAAAGCTAAAAGACTTAAAACAATGAAACAGAGAGGTACGTCTGTCAATGACGACCATAGCAAATCAACAAAAGAGGGGAACAAAAGGTGTAGGTATGGAACTTTCAAATGGAAGAGAAGTCAAAGTGATGTCAAGTCATAAAAGACTGGTTGAAATATAGGAAAGTAAGGATAAATTTCAACAAAACCACAAAGTCAACAAACCTACTCATAAAAATAAAAAAATAACATAAAAACTCAGTAAACACAAAATGTATAATAATGAGATAGAAGAAAGGAAAATCCATAAGCAAAAGGAATTTAACACAGCACAGAAAATGTTCATGCCACAAAAAACAAACAAAAATAAAAGCACAATAGTATGACAGCAATAAACTCATATCTATTGATAATCACACTCAATGGAATTGGCATAACTATACTCCTAAAGACACAAAGAGTGCCCAAATGGATTTTAAAAAATCAACCATTAATACACTGTCCATCAGAAACCCAATATATACACAAAGACATATTTAAAAAAATCAAAGGATATAAAAATATACGTTAAACAAATAATAACCAAAAAAGGAAAGGAGTGTCAATACTAATCACGAATAAAATAGACTTTCAGGCAAAAGCACTATAAAAGGCAAGCAAGGACATTATATAATAATTAAAAGGACAATCCAACAGGTAGAGCAAAAAAAAAAAAAAAACACCAAACTCGGTGGTGTTGAGTTGATTCTGACTCATAGTGATTCTATGTCCAGAGTAGAACTGCCCCATAGAGTTTCCAGTGAGCACCTGTGGATTTGAACTCCTGACCTTTTGGTTAGCAGCTATAGCACTTAACCACTATATCACCTGCGTTTCCACCAAGAAGACATAATCCTAATAAATGTAACACAATGACAAGGCCCCCAAATACTCTTAACAGCACTGAATAGAGAAATACAAAATTCTACAATAGTAACATGCCACTCTAGGTAAAGGACAGAACATCTAAAATGAAAGTCAGCAAAGACACAGATGATCTAAAGGCCACAGCCAACAAACTTGACCTCATAGACACATATATAACATTTCATCCAAGAGCAGCAAAGTGTGCATTCTTTTAGAATGCATATAGAATATTCTCCAGAACAGATCATATTTTAGGCCACAAAAACCTGTCAATAAAATCTAAAACACTGAAATAGTAGAAAATTTTCTTTCAGATCATACTGTCTTAAAAGTAGAAATCAATAAAGAGTAAGGAAAAATATGAAATACAAGAAAACTGAACAAACCTTGCTGAAAACAACAACAGAAGAAATCAAACAGGGAATAATAATAATAATATGTCCCGATCCGCGGGGCGAATCAATGGAGGGACGAGAGGGAACCTGTGAAAATGAAAGTGGGGCAAGAGACGCGAAGAAATGGAGCAAGACAAAATTCTGATCAAGCCTCGAGGTTTTATTGTAGCAGAGTAATATATATAGAAGTTGGGGAGGGGAAGGGCTTAGGACCGGAAGATAGCTGGTATGAGACAGTTGGCATTCTATGATTGGGCAGACAGTATGCCTGTACAATTGACGTTAGGCAGTGACGCTGGGCAGTGACGCTGGGCAGTGACGCCGGGTAATCTTCGCGCACGCGCGTTTTCAGGGGCTTTCCAGACTTCCTGTTTTTTGGGGCCTGAAGTTTTTTCATGGCCCCCGACATATTCTCCCTTTTTGTTTTGTTTTGGGAGGTGGGCTTTAACCGGGAGAGGGAGTAGTGACCTGGCTCCTCCTGTTATAGTATTTGGCTCTTGGTATCTTTTGGGGAGGAGAGGCAGAGCCGTTTTAATGTTTTTAGGATAGATACCAACCTCTATGCAAGCCAGGTATGCTCCAGGGAAACGTAGAGGAGTTAATGATAACTTTCCCTTGCAATGCTTTGCTTCGCACTCCTCCCGATACCCATACCTCTCTTCCCAAGTTGGCAAGGAGGTAAGCATGCCTCTACTTCTCATGCTGTCCCCTTGGGGAAGAAGTCGGAGTACCCATTTTTAGCGGCATATTCATCGTCAACTGCCAGGCGGTGGTAATGGACTTGGATAGGTTTAGCCAATGCTGAATCTATTTGTTGTTTGATAAAGCTTGTAAGCCTTTTAAAAGCCCAAGGGCCAAAAGACAGAATTAACATTAAACCGAGAAGGGGGCCGAGGATGGGGAAGAGATAGGGAAGGAATCCGTTCAGTCCAGTCCAAAATGGATTTTCTTGTAGTTTTCTTCGTCTGTTTTGTAGATCTTCCTGTAAATCTTTTATCTTGTTTCGGACAATCCCAGATTTATTGGCATAGAAGCAGCAGTGTTCCTGTAAAACTAAACAGATACTGCCTTTTTCTGCAGTAAGAAGGTCTAAGCCCCTTTGATTTTGTAAGGCTACCTCAGCTAAGGAGTCAATTTGATCTTGTAAATCATTGATAGTACAGGAGAGGGTTTGGACATCGTCTATTAATTGATGGGATAACTTACTGTATTTGTCTATGGCGATGCCCAGGCCAGCAGAGCCGGTGGCTGTAGGCCCGGCAACTCCCAGGCCCACAAAAAGGGGTATGAATTGGAGGGCTCGTTTTGATCGTCCGGCTATGTAATCAAAACTGGGGACAGGGACAGGGGTGTCCCCTGATATGATAGAAATATCTGGGAGGAGGTTAGCCTGAACACAGAGTCCTGTCCAGTTTCTGGGTAAGGCTGTATAGGCTAAGTTATTTCCACATATAAAAACCTGTCCAGGGGCTGGACAGAGGGGCTCTGTATGGTTGGTGGTATTGGTACAATTATTAAATGTTATAAATCCGACATCTAGATCAAAAAGCTGTTATTTTGGAATGACCCTTGGTAGCAATGGGAAGAATTAAAGCCAACAGGCTCTGTTTGAAAAGGTGGGCTGAGGCTACAGTTACGGGATGAAAGTGTAGAGGAGTTGTTGAAAAAGAGACACAGCATTGGAAGATGGTTTGATGTAAGGAACTGTCTCTAACACTGGGACTGAGAGAGCTATGTAAGCACTGTCGGTGTAAAGATTGAAGAGGACATCGTGTAGTATTGTGAAAACCTGTAAGATAGCGAAAAGTTCCACAAGCTGGGCTGACTTAAAGGGAGATTGGGCACTGTAAGGCTGTGAATTTATGACCCAAGCCGCGATGCCAGAGGAGGATCCATCTGAGAAGACCAGAGAGGCTTCTTTCAAAGGACTTAAAGAGGTTATTTTGGGGAAGGTAAAAGGATGTAGCCGCACGAACTGAAGGAGTTTATGGGACGGATAGTGGTTATCAACTGTACCTAGAAACGTGGATAGGGTTATTATCCAATCATCATCATTTTGGGAAAGCCAGTCTATTTGTTCCTTGGTGTAAGGAAGGATAAGTTGGTCAGGGTCCCTGCCGAAATGTTGGCGGCTCTTTTCTCGGCCCAGTCTTATAAGTTTGGCCACTAGGGAGGGATAGGTGAGGAGAACTTTAGTTGGGGTGGAGGATAGATGTATCCACAAGGGGGGGCCATTCTGCCACAAAACCCCCGTGGGTGTATGTTGTGTGGCACAGACAGTAAGGGCAAAGGGCTGCTCATAAGTTATGAAGGTAACCTGTTGTTGTTGTATGGCCTTTTCAACAATGTGAAGGGCCCTTTTTGCCTCAGGGTTAAGGTGACGGGGAGAGAGGGGGCTGGCATCTCCATGAAGAGTATCAAACAATGGTTTTAATTCCCCTGTTGTAAGTTTGAGGTACGGTCGGAGCCAATTAATATCTCCCAGGAACTTTTGAAAATCATTAAGTGTGTGTAGATGAGAGGTTTTTAGGTTAAGTTTTTGAGTGGTGATTTGATTATTATTTAATTCAAAACCTAGGTAATAATAAGGGTTGGTAAGCTGTATTTTGTTTGGGGCAATTTGAAGTCCAAGGGAAGTTAGTTGGCAAGTTAGGTCCTGACTGCACTTAAGTACCTCTAAGCTGGAGGCCCCGCCAGTAAAATATCATCCATGTAATGAATGATATAAATGGAAGACCACCGACGCCTAAGAGGGTCTACAGCCTGAGCAACAAATTTTTGGCACAGAGTGGGACTATTGGCCATGCCCTGAGGGAGAACTTTCCACTGATAGCACTGCATTGGTCCTTTAAAATTAATAACTGGGAGGCTAAACGCAAAGCGTTCTCTATTAAGTGGGTGAAGAGGGATGGTAAAGAAGCAATCTTTGAGATCAATAATGATTTTAAAATAGTTAGCTGGAATGGCAACGGGGGAGGGGAGTCCAGGTTGGAGAGTCCCCATTGTAAACATGGTTTTATTAATTTCTCTGAGGTCCTGAAGGAGTCTCCATGACCCATTTTTCTTTTTGATCACAAATATAGGAGTATTCCAGGGAGAGGTGGTTGGTTCTAAATGTCCAGCAGCCAGCTGTTCCTGCACTAACGCTGTGGCAGCTGCGAGTTTTTGTTCAGTCAAGGGCCATTGATCTACCCACACTGGAGACTCAGATTTCCACTTAATCTTATCAGCGTGGGGTGCAGGGGAGTCAATGACTGCTAAGGAAAATTTTCACTTCCCAAGCCTGAATGATTATTTTTAGGCGTTACAGGGAGAGGCTGTTTTATACCTTGATTATTTTTTCCCAGTCCTTGTCCCGGTAGGAAACCTAGGTTAAGCATCTGTTGGGTAATTATCTCATTTGAGCTACACATGATGACCCCCAGCTTGGATAAGACATCACGACCCCATAGATTAACAGGTAAACCCGGAACAATGTAAGGTTGAATCTGTCCTGAGTTACCCTCAGAGTCCTTCCAAGTAAGAATTTTTGAGCTTTGTTTAGTGTTGACAGACTGGCCAATGCCTTCAAGATGAGTTATTGAGGGCCTCACAGGGCCAGTTGGAAGACCAATATTTAGCTGAAATTACTGTGGCATCTGCCCCTGTATCCACTATCCCTTCAAAGGCCTTACCATCTAATTGGAGGGTGAGTCTTGGCCTATCAGGGGTTACTGGTTGCACCCAATTGGTGTCGGAAGACCCAAAGGCAGAATTCAACCTAATGGACTGTATGTGTTTGGTGGGTGTGGAATCTAAGGGAAGTAACATAAGTTGTGCTATTCTCTTTCCTTTTGGAACAGACAGGGGCCCCAATGGAGCCGAGGCCAAAAGAGTAATTTGTCCTGTGTAGTCATTATCAATGACCCCAGGGATGACATGAAGGCCGGCCAATGAGGAACTGCCACGCCCTAAGATCAAACCAAACATTCCCGGGGGCAGTGGCCCATAAACCCCTGTAGGGATGAGTTGAACACCCTGATCGGGCACTAATATTGTATCGGTGGCGGAACATAGGTCCAATCCTGCACTTCCAGGGGTGGCACGGCAGAGGGAGCTGATACTTGTTTTTGTGTCTGTTTCTGGGGGGCGAACCTGACTGCCCCTAGGTTCTGTCCCAAGGGTGGGGCCAGGGGCTGGCCCTGCTGGGAGTTTCCCTGTTTTGGGGGGAGAGGTTGACCATTGATGTCAGTTTTAGAAAAACAATCTGCAGCCCAATGTTTGCCCTTCTTACATCGGGGGCGCATTGAAGTAGGAGGTCCCTGATTCTGTTTACCTGTGGGACACTTGCGTATATAATGTCCGGGCCGTTTGCAATTGAAGCAAGTTTTTTGTTGTTTATCACGGTCAAGACCTTTGAGAGCGGCCCCTATAGCTATACCAATGGCATGAGAAGCTCCTATTCCTGAACAAAGTTTAACATAATCAGAAAGGCTACCACTGCGGTGGGGTCTTAGAGTCTCTTGACAAGAAGGATTAGCATTTTCAAAGGCAAGATGTTTAATGAAGGCACTATCGGTTTCTCCTTCCCCCACCAAACGCTCAGCGGCGTCAGTTAGGCGGCTGACAAAGTCACTGTAGGACTCATCAGGGCCTTGACGGATTTTAGCTAAGGAGGTGGTGGCTGAACCCTTTGGGGGAAGACGCCTCCAGGCCTTGAGGCCGGCATTTTGTATTTGTGCTAATAAACCAGGGGGAAAATTTGCCTGTTTCTCATTAGTATCATAGGGAGTTCACCCCAAGAGTTTATCTCTTGTCCAAGAGCAGGACGTCCTGCTTTCACTATTACGCTGGGCGGTCTCGCGGCAGTTTTCTGCAAAATCGGTGCGCCAGAGTACGAAATCACCCCCGGATAAGGTGGCTCGTGCCAAGAAATGCCAATCATTAGGGGTTAGACACCGCTCACTTAGGCTTTCCAGTATGGCCAGGCTGTAGGGGGCAGTAGGGCCATAGTTATTAACAGCTGCCTTTAAGTCTTTTAAATGTTTGAGGTTTAGGCGGTGGTATTTTTGTCCGTCTGAACTACTCTCTTCCGGGGCGGGGTTTTCTTCGTCAGAAGCCTCTGCCCCCGAGCCTGGGCCTTCACCAGGCTCGCTACTTACTTCCTCTTCTTCAGTATCATGTTGAGGCCTTTGACTGCGGGTTACGGGAAATGTGAAAAGGGGGCCTTTGGGACTTGAGCCCTGGGGGGTTTTCTTTGAAACCTGGCTGAGCGTTGTGGAGCAAGCTCCGCCTCAAGGGCTCGGATTTCTTTGATAAGCTTTAAGTGTTCACGTTTCTGAGTCAGCAGTTCTCTTAAGGAGGAAACTTCTTGAGTGAGGGAGATTTTAGCCTGCCGAATGGGGTCTGAAACCATGATTGTGCTGTGCTCTGGGTTAAGGGGTAAGGTGAGGGGAGCTGAGGAACCCTGGAGATATGGAGGAAGTTGTAGAGTTTCATTAGGGGGACCGCGGAAGGCAGGGGCGGTGAAAGCCCAACAGTCGCCGCTGCCCTGATATTGTGCAGCCTGACTTTCTAATATTTCCCGGTCTTCGGGGGACAACTGGCCCGCATCGGAATTGTCCCTAAAGGGTTTTAAAGATGGGTAAATCAGGCTAGGCGGGTCAGGATTTGTTTGGGGGATTTCTTTTATATCAACTGTCTGAGGCTACTCTGAAATATTTATAGAAACCGATGGGCAAGCGGAGGGGGGGGCGAGAGCTATTTCGAAGGACCGTCTTCCCAATGTGAGCAAGTTTTTGAACATCTGGGTCTTTAAGGGAGCTTTGTAACACATCATTAATCAATTTCCAATATGAAAAGGCAGTTACAGGGACCTTCTCAGGTCCAAAAGTTCTATAATAATCATTTAAGCAATCCCCAACCCTCTTCCAACACTTAAGAGTCTATTGTTTCCTGTTGGGGAAGCTAAGGGCAGACATCAGACAAGAAATTAAAGAAATGCACTAAATCTTTTTTTTTTAACCGTAATTCTTTACAACTTGAAGGAATCCCTGATTCCTATCTCTTTGTTAGCCTTAATTCTTTGCATCTTGAAGGAATGTTTGATTCCTGTGAGAAAGAGCTCATGTGAACTCAATTCTTGCCCCATGCTTTTTACCCACTTACCTCTAACAGATCAGTCTCACAGGGCGGCTAGTTCAGCGGTGATCAGGAACGAGTCTTCTCACGGGTCAATACTGCGCGGTAACTCAGGATGAGCCAAACTCACACCTCGTGGAGGCTCAAGGGGTGCCTGGCCAGGGCTTTTCAAGCGGGTCTTTTCAGCAGCTCCGTACCCCGGGCCCCCATGCTGGGCACCAGTTTTGCCCCGACCCGCGGGGCGAATCAACGGAGGGACGAGGGGGAACCTGTGAAAATGAAAGTGGGGCAAGAGATGCGAAGAAATGGAGGCAAGACAAAATTCTGATCAAGCCTTGAGGTTTTATTGTAGCAGAGTAATATATATAGAAGTTGGGGAGGGGAAGGGCTTAGGACCGGAAGATAGCTGGTATGAGACAGTTGGTGTTCTATGATTGGGCAGACAGTATGCCTGTACAGTTGACGTTAGGCAGTGACGCCGGGTAATCTTCGCGCACGCGCGTTTTCAGGGGCTTTCCAGACTTCCTGTTTTTTGGGGCCTGAAGTTTTTTCATGGCCCCCGACAATAATAAATTTCCTAGAGTCAAATGAAAATGAAAGCATATTATATGAAATCCTTTGGGACAGAGCAAAAGCAACAGACCCATAATATGAGAAGAAATTAAAAAGGTAATAATAATAAAAAATCCCAACAACAACAACAAAGAACCTGGTCTGGACTCCTTCAATAGTGAATTTAACCAAACATACAGAGAAGAACTCACATGAGCACTACTCAGACTATTCCATAGCATGGAAAAGGAAGGAATGGTCTCAGTTCCATTCTATGAAACCAGCATAACCCTAATACCAAAGCCAGACAAAGACACAACAGAAAAGAAAGTTGTAGGCCAATATTTCTCATGAATGTAGATGCAAAAATTCTCAACAAATTTCTAGCCAATAGAATTCAGCATCATTTCAAAAAAAATAATACATCACCACCAAGCAGAATTCATACCAGGTTTGCAAGGATGGTTTAGCACTAGAAAAGAAATCAACGTATTCCAGCACATAAATGGAACAAAAGGGGAGGGAAAAACACATGATTATTTCAGTCAGTGCAGAAAAAACATTTGATAAAGTCAATTACCATTCTTGATAAAAACTCTCAATGAAAGAGAAATTGCTCCATGTAAAAAAGCGCGTCTATACAAAACCAAGAGATAACGCCACTCTCAGTGGAGAGGGCTGAAAGCACTCCTGAGAACAAGAACACGACAAGGATTCCCTTTGTTACCCACTCCTATTTAACATTGTGTTGGAAAGTTCTAGCTAGAGTAGGAAGTTAGTGATATTTTGTAGTCTGTTTGTGCTATGTATTAAGGGCTCCTAATGTTGTCCCTATTTTTTCCTTCCATTATTTTTATTTTAGATTTAGGTTTTTGATTCACTTTGAGTTAGTGTTTGCACATGGTGTTGGCTTCTTGAAACAGACTCGTAATTCTCTTTGCTTAGGTCCTTTACATCTTTGGTTAGATTTATTCCTAAATATTTTATCTTCTTAGGGGCTGTTGTAAACGGTGTTGTTTTGGTGATCTTTGACAGTCTGACTTGTATATATGTTTACCTTATATCCTGACACTTTGCTGAACTCTTCTATTAATTTCAGTAGTAGTTTTGAGAATTCTTTAGAGTTTTCTGTGTATAACATCATATCATCTGTAAATAGAGTTATTTTTCTTCTTTACTAATTTGGAGGCCCTTTATTTCTTGATCTTGCCAGATAGCTCTGGCAAGATCCTCCAGCATGTTGTTGAATGAATGTGGTGACAGTGGGCATCCTTGTGTGGTTCCCAGTCACAAGGGGAATGCTTTCAGACTCTCTTCATTTAGGATTATGTTGGCTGTTGGCTTTGTGTAGATGCACCTCATTACGTTGAGGAATTTCCTTTCTATTCTTATTTTGCTGACAGTATTTTTTCTTATTTAATATGACTGAGTGAAAATATACATTCCTGTATAAATTTACATGCCAACCTATATGCAGCTTCCACTGCTCTCCCTGCCCAGTGACAGCACACTATTCCTCTCTGCTCTATACATGTCTCCTCCTCCCAATAGTCTCCTTTCCCCTCCTCTCTACCCACTCTCTTTCCTCCAGCCAGAGGTCAGCAGGATGATATCCTGTAGATGCATAGAACCACAAAGTGCATCCAATATATGGTCACTCTGTATTGCCAAGTCCGATCCATTCTTGTCTGAAGAGTGGATCTTCGTTATGATTTATGGGCAAGGGCAGCATCAGGGACAGGGGCCATGCTCCCAGGTGAACCCCAAAACCGCTGGACCATCAATTGAGGTCTTTTAGTGGAGATCTCAGAATGCACCCCTTTTTGTTCTTGTGTTGCCAGTGAGACTCAACTTAGTGAGCTCCATTGTGGCTACCACTGGTGGTGGCCAGGCCCCATCTGGTTCTTCTGGTCCTAAGTCTATGTAGGCACCCACTCATGTGGGTCTCTCTATCTTCTGGGTTGTCTTTACCCCATGTCACTTTGGTCCTTGGTGAGCATCTGTTCCTGCTGAGTTGAGACAATTTGCTGTGTCCTCGGATGGCAGCTTGGCAGCTTTTAAGACCCCAGACGCCACTCACCAATGTGGGATGCAGAGATCCCTCTTAGCAAAATGCTAGTTGTGCCAGTTGGCCTTGATTTCACCTAAGCGCATGGTCCCTTGTCCCCTACCCCAGCTACTCTGTCCTTGCAATATTGGGTTAAGATGGAAGGAGTATTCAAGTTAGGCTGAAGTCCACATAATATTGTTCTTGTTTCTAATGTATGCTATTAGCGATTTCACCCAACCAGATTTCTAGCAACTATCTAATCTAAACAATCTCCCCTCGCCCTCCCTCCCTCCCTTCCCTTGCAGCTGTCAAAGAGTCTTTTCTTCTATACGTAAGTCTGTTTTTGAGATCTTATCATAGAGGTCTCATACAATATTTGTCCTATTGTCGCTGACTACTTTCACTCAACATAATGTCTTCCAGTTGAAACCAGGTTATGAGATGTTTCCTGGAATCATCATTATTCTTTATCATTGAGTAGTACTCCATTGAATATATATACCACAGTTTACCTATCCATTCTTCTGTTGTTGGGCATCTGGGTTGATTCCATCTTTTTGCTATCGTGGACTGTGCTGCGATAAACATTCTTGTGCATGTGTCTGTTGGTGTGAAAGGCCTTGATTCTGTAGGATATATTCCAAGTAGTGGAACTATTGGGTCAAATGGTATACCTATATCCATTTTTTTTAAGGAAGTGCCAGATTGCTTTCTGAAGAGACTGGACCATTTTGTAACCCCACCAACAGTGTAGGAGAGTTCCACTTTCTCCACAGCCTCTCCAGCATTTGTTGTTTTGTGTGTTTTGGATCATGGCCAACCTTGTTGGGGTGAGATGGTATGTCATTGTTGTCTTGATCTGCATTTCTTCAATAACTAAAGATTGTGAACATGTCCGCGTGTGCTTTTTGGCTGCCTGGATATCCTCTTTAGAGAAATGTCTGTCCATCTCTTTTGCCCATTGCTTAACTGGATGATTTATTTTCTTCTTATTGATATTTTGTAGTATCTTATAGATTATGGAGGTCAGATGTTGGTCTGACATAGAGTTGCCAAATATTTTTCCCATTTTGTAGGTGTTCTTTTAATTCTATTAATAAAGTTTTTTGATGAGCAAAACTGTTTGATTCTTAATAGTTCCCATTTACCTATTTTCTCCTCTGTTGATTGTGGTTTGTTTGACAGATTTTGGAATCTGTCTATATTGTGTGTTAAAACTTCCATTGCTGTTCCTACCTTTTCTTGGTTGAGCTTTATCGTTTTAGATTTGATGTTTAGCTCTTTTATCCAGATGGAGTTGGTTTTTGTATAACATGTAAGATGTGGATCTTGTTTCAGTTTCTTGCAGATGGATATCCAATTTTGCCAGCACCATTTGTTGAAGATACTGTTTTTATCCCAGTTTAGTGTTTTAGGGCCTTTGTCGGATATCAACTGTTCATAGGCAGATGGTGTCATCTCTGGGGTCTCAATTCTGTTCCATTGATTGATCTGTCTGTTCTTATACCAGTACCAGGCTGTTTTGACCACTGTGGCAGTGTAGTATGTTCTAAGGTCGGGTAATGGGAGGCCTCCCAGTGTGTTCTTCTTCTTTAGTGTACCTTACTTATCTGGGGCTTCTTCCCTTTCCAAACAAAATTGGTCGTTTGTTTCTCCATCTCATTAAAAAACAACACTGGAATTTGTATTGGGATTGCATTATATAAGTAGATTGCTTTGGGTACAATAGACATTTTCACAATGTTAAATCTTCCTATCCATGAGCAGGGTAGGTTTTTCCATTTCTCTAAGTCTCTCTTAGTTTCTTGTAGTAAGGGTTTGTAGTTCTCTTTGTAAAGGTCTGTTATTTCTCTGGTTAGATTAATTCCTAGGTGCTTTATCTTCTTAGGGGCTATAGTAAATGGTATTGATTTGATGATTTCTTCATTAACAGTCTCACTGTTGGTATACAGGAATCCTACTGATTTACTTATGTTTATCTTGTATCCTGAGACTTTGCCTAACTCTTCTATCAGTTTGAGTAGTTTCCTTATAGATTCTTTGAGATTCTCTGCATATACAATCATATCGTCTGCAAACAGGGAGATTTTGACTTCTTTGCCGATGCAGATGCCCTTTATTCCAACGTCTTGTCTAATTTCTCTGGCTAAAACTTCTAGTACAATGTTGAATAGGAGAGGTGAGAGTGGGCATCCTTGTCTAGTTCCTGTTCTCAAGGGAAAGTCTTTCAGTTTCTCTCCATTCAGGATGACGTAGGCAACTGGCTCTGTATAAATGACCCTTATTGCGTTGAAGAATTTTCCGTCTGTGCCTGTTTTGCTAAGACTTTTTAGCATGAATGGTTGTTGGACTTTATCAAATGCCTTTTCTGCATCAATGGACAAAATCAGGTGATTCTTCTCTTTGGGTTATTTATATGCTTAATCACATTAATTGTTTTTCTGATGTTGAACCAGCCTTGCATCCCTGGTATGACTCCAACTTGGATTGCTGACAGTTTTTAATTTGAATGGATTGGACTTTGTCAAATGCCTTTTCTGCATGAGTCAATAAAATCAAGCAGTCCTTATTTTCTGTTTTATGTAGTTGATTACATTAATTGTTTGTCTAATGTTGAACCATCTCTGCATCCCTGGTATCAATCCCCCTTTATCATGGTGAATTATATATATTTTTATATGTTGTTGAATTCTATAGACTAAGATTTTACTGAGGATTTTTGTATCTAAACTCGAGAGATACTGGTCTGTAATTTTTCTTTTTTGTGCTGTCTTTACCTGGTTTTGGTATCAGGGTTATGCTGATCTCATAGAATGAGTTTAGGAGTATTCTGTACTTCTCTATGCTCTGAAATACCTTTAGTAATGGTAGTGTTAAGTGTTCTTTAAATTTTGTTAAAGTGCTCCAGTGAAGCTGTCATTGTCAGGGCTTTTTTGGTTGGGAGTTTTAAAATTACCTTTTCAGTCTGTTCTTAGGTGGTGGGTTTATTTAGTTGTTCTACTTCTGTTTGTGTTGGTTTTGATAGGTAGTGTCTTCTAGAAATTTGTCCATTTCCTCTAGGTTTTCTAGCATAAGCTAGAAATACAGTAGCATTTTTCATATTATTCTGTTATGATTCTTTTATTTCAGTATCACCCATCTCTGAGTTATTTGTTTCCTTTTGTCAGATTGGCCAGTAGTTTATTGATTTTGTTGATGCTTTCAGTAACCCAGCTTACAGTCTTATTAACTCTTTCAATCATTTTTTATTATCTAGTCCATTTAGCTCTGCTCTAATTTTTATTATTTGCTTTCTTTTGGTGTCCCAGGGGTTCTTTCACTGCTCTCTTTCTACTTTTTGGAGTTGTAGGGTTAGTTCTTTGATTTGGGCTCCTTCTTTTTTGGATGTGTGCATTAATTGAGATAAACTGACCTCTGAGCTCTTCTTTAGCTGTGTCCTATAGGTTCTGGTAGGATATGTTTTCATTCTCATTTGATTCTGTCTATTTCTTGTTCCATCTTTGATTTTTCCTATAACTTATTTGCTTTTGAAACAGGTGTTCAGTTTCCATGTGTTTGATTTTTTCCTTTTTGATTTCTATTTTTATGGCTTTATGTTCTGAAGAGATGCTTTGTAATATTTTATTACTTTGAATTTTGTTAGGGATTGCTTTGTGGACTACTGCATGGACAGTTCTGGAGAATGTTCCATACGAGTGGAAAAAGAATGTATACTTGATTGCTGTTGAGTGTAGTGTTTTGCGTCTGTTTATGAGATCAAGTTGGTTGATTGTAACATTTAAATTTTATTTTTTTTAATTTTAATTTTTATTTAACATAACTGTGAAAATGTACATTCACATATAAATTTACATGCCCACCTATATGCAGCTTCCACTGCTCTCCCTGTCCGGTGACTGCACACTATTCCTCTCTGCTCCATACATGTCTCATCCTCCCAACAGCCTCCTTTCCCCTCCTCTCCATCCACTCCCCTTCCTCCAGCCAGAGGTCAGCAAGATGATATCCTATAGATGTATAGAACCATAAAGTGCTTCCAATATATAGTCACTCTGCATTGCCAAGTCCAGTCCATTCCTGTCCAAAGAGTGGACCTTTGTTATAATTTATGGGAAAGGGCAGCATCAGGGCCAGGGAGCCGTGCTCTCAGAGGAACCCCAAAACCACTGGACCATCACTTGAGGTCTTTTAGTGGAGATCTCATGATGCACCTCTTTTTATTCTTGTGTTGCCAGTGAGACTCCTCTCTGTGAGCTCCATCATGGCTATCGCTGGTGGTGGCCAGGCACCATACGGTTCTTCTGATCCCAAGTCGATGTAGGTACCCACTCTTGTGGGTCTCTTTGTCTTCTCAGTTGTCTTTACCGCATGTCATTTTGGTCCTTGGTGAGCATCTGTTCTTGTTGAGTTGGGACCATTTGCTGTGTCCTTGGATGGCAGCTTAGCAGCTTTTAAGACCCCAGACACCACTCACCAGTGTGCGGTGCAGAGAGCTCGCTTAGCAAAATGCTAGTTGTGCCAATTGGCCTGGAATTCGCCTAAGAGCATGGTCCCCCCCCACCCCAGCTACTCTATCCTTGCAGTATTGAGTTAAGATGGAAGGACTACTCAAGTTATGCTGAAGTCCACTTAATGTTGTTCTTGTTTCTAATGTGTGCTATCACCGCTTTCTCCCAACTAGATTTCTAGTAACTATCTAAACTAAACCCTCCCCACTTACCCTCCCTCCCTCCCCTCCCTTACAGCTGTCAAAGAGTCTTGTCTTCTGTACACAAGTCTGTTTTTGAGATCTTATCATAGATTGTCTCATACAGTATTTGTCCTTTTGTCGCCGACTATTTTAACTCAACATAATGTCTTCCAGTTGAAACCAGATTATGAGATGTTTCCTGGAATCATCGTTATTCTTTATCATTGCATAGTGCTCCATGGAGTATATGTACTATAGTTTACCTATCCATTCTTCTATTGTTGGGCATCTGGGTTGAACATTTAAATTTTCTGTGTTTTTATTGAGATTTTTTCTAGATTTTGTTACTTACTGAAAGATGTATGTTGAAATTTCCCACTATTATTGTGGAGTTCTCTATTTCTATTTTCAATGCAATTAGTGTTTGTTTTACATATTTTGGAGCCCTGTCATTGAGTGTGTAGATATTTAATATGGTTATGTCCTTCTGGAGGAGTATTGATCCTTTAATCATTATACACTGTCCTTCCTTATCCAATGTGGTGAATTTTACTTTAAAATCTATTTTATTAGAGATTGTTATTGCCACATCTGTTAGCTTGAAATAAATTTTTCCATCCTTTGAGTTTTAGTTTGTTTGTACTTTGAGACTAAGTTCTGTCTCTTGTAGACAATATGCAGACGGGTTATGTTTTTTGATCCAGTCTGCCACTGTCTCTCTCCTTATTAGTGCATTTAATTCTCTTATATTCAGCATGATTATTGACAGTTATGATGTTACTGCTGTCACTTTGATGTCTTTTTTGTGCATTGTAGACAATTCCTTTGTTCCATTTAATTTTCTGTACTGAGTCTTTTTCTGTATGTGTTTCCTTTACATCTATTCAGTATTGGTGGCTTTGTATTTGCTTAGATTTCATTATTTTCTTGTATTTTACTTTGATAGAAAGATTGATGGTTCCTTTGTGGTTATCATAATACTCCTATTATTCTAAGTTTATACCAGTCCTTAATTTCTTTATATTGTCTTGACTTTCTGTCCACGGGAAATATCTATGACTACATTTTTTTAAATCTCTCTTTTTTCTTATAATGTTTATATAATATCTTTGTTCCCCTGTTCAATATATGTTTGTGATTCTCCCATTTAGGTTGATATCCATTTGCTCTGTTCTGTGTCCTAGTCTTGGGTTGTTACCTGTTGTTATTGTTTTTCTAACCAAAGGACCACCTTTAGTTTATCTTGTGATTTTGGTTTGGCCACGTCAAGTTCCCTAATTATCTGTTTATCTGGAAGTGTTCTAATTTCTCCATCATATCTGAGGGTCAATTTTGCTGGATATGGAATTCCTGGTGGGTTATATTTCTTATAGATTTTGTGTATGTCTTTCCATTACCTTCTTGCCTGTCTGGTTTCTGCTGAGTAGTCTGAGTTTAGTTTTATCGATTCTCCTTTGGAGGTTATTTTTCTTTTGCCCCTAGCCACTTAAAAAAAAAATCTCATGTTTAGTTTTGGCAAATCTGTTTATAATATACCTTCGAGTTTCATGAGCATCTTGGATAGGTATCTTCTCGTATTTCATATCAAGAAACTTTTCTGTCAGCAAACATTTGACAATTCTTTCTGTATTTCCTGTTATCTCCTTTTCTTCTGGTACTCCAATCACTCAAAAATTATTCCTGTTGACAGAGTCCCTCATAATTCTTAGTGCTTCTTGATTTTTTAAATTCTTTTATCTGATTTTTCCTCAAATATGTTAATGTCACTGCTTTATCTCTGGTCTCACTAACTGAGCCTTATATTGCCTCATATCTGCTCTTTTGGCTTTCTATCTAGTTGTCTAATTCTGTAATTTTATTATTAATTTTCTGAATTTGTAATTATTTCCATTATGTATTTCTTGTGGCCTGTTCAATTTGTCATTATGCTCTGCTGCATTTTGCTTCATCTCCTTCCTGATCTCTTAAAGAGCTCTAAATATTATTCTTTTGGATTTTACCTTTGATAATTCCTGGAAGTTCTCTTCCTCTGGAAAATCTGAATCTTCATTTTGGGAGCTTTCTAAATCCATTGTGTTCTGCCTCTTTAAGTAATTTCATATAGACTGTTGTCTCTGAGCCATCAGTAAGTTGTTGAATTCTTTTATTTTATGTTCGCTTACTGTGTTTTCTTATTTTGAAATGTCAAAATAGGCTGGTGATGTGTGCTGGTTTGGTTATTTGTGCCTTTGAAGTTAATGTCCTATCACCAGGTGGTTAGATATGCCAACCCTAGTTCATTTACTTTTCTTGTATGGGTTCAGTTCAGGGGTCCAGCTAGTCAGTCAGAGGTGTGTGGTGCTGGCTCTCCCTTACTGTACTAAATGGGCAGGGGTGATTATTATAGGCACAGGTATCTGGCTGCAGCTGCTAAGAAAAGCAAAGTGGTAACAGCTGTCTCTGATTATCTGTGAGGATGGTGTGTCCCCTTAGGTCTGAAATCTAGGTGAAGGAAAAGCTTCTGGCTCAGGGGAGTCAGAAGATTTCTTTTTCTACCCTTTCCCCTTGTTTATTAAATTTTTCTTTCTCTCCCTCTTGGAGAATGGCTCAGGATGGGCTTAAGGAGTCCTACTTTTGGCACAGTTAATGGTTTCAAATTCTAGATCTGGGCACAGTGCATGGAAGGAAGGGTGAAGCACTGGAAGAAGGAAGAAAGACATATCCTGATGGAATAGTTTAGACCCTCACATTCACCTGGTAGGGTACATCCAAAGATTTAGTTTTTGTTGGTTTCATGCTCTTCCTGACTGGTTCCAAAGGTATGAGTGGATATTTCATTCAGTTTCTCATGCTGAGGAGTATGTCCTCCAACCATCATACTCAACTCACCACTAGTCACAGTCATTTCCTGGTGAGTCAGGTCTGGTAAATCCTGCTCTTCCATTCTCGCTGTTAAGTCTGATTTCTTAACTTCTCTTTGACGTTCTGAGCTCCTAGGATGTTGTATGTAATAGATTCATTTCTTCTTTTTGGTCTTTGTTGTTAGAAGGCCCAGCAGAACTGTCTGACTCCTCTGCTATCTTGGCTCTGCTTCACATAGCGTTATTGGAAAAAAATAAAGAACAAAGTAGGGGGCTTGTACTTCCTAATCTGAGAATCTACTATATAGCCACAATAGTAAAAATGGAAATAAGTAAATTAGAAAAAAGAAAAACAATAGAAAGAATTAACAAAATCAGAAGTTTGGTCTTTGGTAAATAGCCAAATCAAGAAATGAAATTGGTAACATAACTGACCCATCAGAAATAAAGAGGAAACAGACATAGAAAATTTAAACAGATCCATCACAAAAGAAGAGACTGAAGATGTCATTAAAAATTACCAAATATAATGAAGCAAAGCACAGCAGAGTAGAGCAGAGCAGAGCACAGCAAAGCAAAGCAAAACAAAACAAATCCAGGACCAAAAGGCTACACTGGAGAATTCTACCAAACATTCAGAAAACTGTTAATGTTGTTAGGATACCATCAGATTGGTTCTGACTCATAGAGACCCTATACACAACAAAATGAAATACTGCTCCATCCTGTGCTGGCCTCACAACCGTTGCTATGCTTAAGCCTGTTGTAGTTACTATGTTAATCCATCTCACTGAGGGTCTTTCTCTTTTTTGCTGGTCATCTACTCTTTGCCAAGCATGATGTCCCTCTCCAGGGACTGATCCCTTCTGACAGCATATCCAAAGTATGTGAGATGTAGTCTCTCCATCCTTGCTTCTAAGGAACATTCTGTTCTTACTTCTTACAAGACAGATTCATTCATTTTTCTGGCAGTCCATGGTATATTCAAGATTCTTTGCCAACACCACAATTCAGAAAAGTCATTTCTTCTTTGGTTTAATTTATTTGTCATCTAAGCTTTTGCATACACATGAAGCAACTGAAAACACTATGACTTGGGTCAGGTGCACCTTAGTCCTTAAAGCAACATCTTTGCTTTTTAATATTTTAAAGAGGACATTGGTAGCAGATTTGCCCAGTGCAAAGTATCTTTTGATTCCTTGACTGCTTCTTCCAAGGATGTTGATTATGAATCCAAGTAAAATGAAATCCTCAATAACTTCAGTCTTTTCTGCATTTATGTTACTTATTGGCTCAGTGTTGATAATTTTTGTTATATTGATGTTAAGGTATAATCTATACCGAAGGCTAATGTTAGGGTCCACGATTTTCAAGATGTGACACTGTTACTTTAAAGGTTAAATTTTATTAAAAAAATATGCCCAATAGGAAAAATACTGGTGCACCAGGGATGCACTCCAAGCTACACAGAGCAGGGGGCGACGATGGGTTTCCTCAGCGCCCAGTATTTAAGTAGTGAGATTGCAAAGCAGGGAGGGTGAACTGACCTTTACATTGATTGGTTAACTCCTATTAGTTGTAAAATGTGGTCAAGGTCTAGGGGTCACTTGCAGGCTGTCACTTGCAAGGTTGCCCCCAGGCTTGTCTTGTGACAGTGTTTCGTAAGACAAAGGTAAGATTATTCTATGGTATTTTCTGCTATTAGGTTGTTTCCTGTGGCTTTCTTTAATACCTCGAATTTTTACTGCACCCTTCCTCATTTCAACACTATGGTCTTTGATCTTCATCAATAAGTATTTCAAGTCCTCTCAACTTTCAGCAAGCAAGGTTTCATCATCTGCATATTACAGGTTATTAATGAGTCTTCCTCTGATCCTGATGTCTCATTCTTCTTCACATGGTTCAGCTTCTCAGATTATTTGCTCCATATACAGATTAAATAGCTAGAATGAAAGGATATAACCCTGAATCATGTCTTTCCTGACTCTAAACTGTGCAGTATCCTCTTGTTTTTTGAATGACTATCTCTTGATTCATATACAGGTTCCTTGTGAGTACAATTCAGTGTTCTTGAATTCCCATTCTTTGCAATGTTGCCCATAATTTGTTATAATTCATGTGACTGAATGCCTTTGCATAGTCAGTAAAACATAGGGAAACATCTTCCTGGTAGTCTCTGCTTTTAGCCAGAATCTATGTAACATCAGCTATGATATCCTTCCTTCCATGTGTTCTTCTAAATCCATCTTGCAATTCTGAGAGTTCCCTGTTGGTATATTGCTGCAGTTACTCTTGAACTATTTTCGGCAGAATTTTCAGTCTCCAGGAAAGAAAAAAAAAGGGAAAAGACATGCTACTGAATGCCTATGAAGCCAGCATAATACTGATACTGAAACCTGGGAAAGACGTTTCAAGAAAGGAAACTACAGACAAATATTCCTTATTCATGTACACACAAAAATTTTCAGCAAAATACTAGCCAAGAGTCTATAGAAATATATATATGAATATATATATATTAGACTTTGTTCAAGTATGAGTCATACTGGGATTATGTGAGTGGTTCAGCCTCACAAAATCAATCAGTGTAGTCCACCACATAAATAAAACAAAGGAAGGGAACCATATAATCATATCAGCTGGTGCATAAAATACATTAAAATAATAAAATTCAACACAATTTCCTGATAATCACTTTCAGTGAAATAAGAATAGAAGGGAAATTCCTTAATGTAATAAAGGGAAAATATGAAAAACCAACAGCCAACATCATAGTCTACTGAGAAAGGCTGAGAATCTTCTCTCAGGACAAGGGTACTCACATTCATCATTCTTATTCAGTATTTTACTGGAAGTGCTGATCAGAGCAATAAAACAAGAGAGATAAGTAGAAAGTATCCAAACTGGAAAGAAGTAATTCTTGGAAGAAGTAAAGTCAGAGTGCTTCCTAGAAGCAAGGATGGTGAGAGTTTATCTAACATAATTTGGACATGTTATCAAGAGAAGGGAATGATGACTGATAAAGTAGAAGGTCAGTAAAAAAGAAGAGGACTCTCAACAGATATCTGACACGATGGCTGTAACAGTGGGCTCAACTATGGCAGCAATGCTGAAGACAGTGCAGGATTAGGAAATGTTCCTTTCTGCTGTGCAGGGCACTGCTATGAGTTGGAACCAACTTGAAGGAACTAACAAGAATATAACAAAACTAACAAAAACAAATCTGAAAATGAAATCAAGAAAACAGTACCATTTACAATAGCCCTCAAATCAATAACATACCTAGGGATTAACCTAAGTAGGGATATAAGCAGACTTACGTACAATAAGTGTTGTAAAACACTCCTGCAAAAGATTAGGAGACCTACAAAAATGGAAACAACCAAATAGCCTATCAACAAATGAATGGATAAGCAAACTGTGGAACATATGCATGATGGAATACTTGGGAACCGTAAGGAGCTGTGATGAGTTCATGAAACATATCATAGCACAGATGGACCTGAAGAGCATAATCCTAAGTGGAATAAGTCAAGCATATAAAGACAAATATTGAATGATCCTTCTTTTATAAGATGGCAAGCACAGAGAAATATACAGATACACATAGTCATTGGTGGTTATGAGGGAGGACAGAGTGGAGTAGTTAAACGAACTTTAGAACTTAGAGACGTGTTACTGCTGGTGACGAGAAATGTGACTCTGAGTATGGATGTAGCGGGCATACCACAGCAAAGATGAGTGTTTGAGCACAAATTGAAAGGGGTAGATACAATTAAAGATAATGCTGACAAATTGTGATAAATGTAACTAAAGTCAGTAAACAGTTTATATGGAAATTTGCGAATAAAATTCATTGGGTGATAAACAATTTTACAACAGTGATAAAACTAAAAGCGTGTGTTTGGTTACATGTTATATATATAACTAGGCTTAAATATGTACAGGAAGGCTTATATGAATAATTAGACATATGTACATACATGTTAATGGGTTCTGCATATGTTTTCAAGTATGAAATAAAGCACATAGGAGGTATAGTTATGGATACTTCTTAGATACCACCAAACATGTTACAGGATGGGTCTGCTGGATTTGAGGGCTTAGGATAATAGTCTTATGGTGCAACTTGGTCAGTTGGTATAATGTAGTTCATAAAGACAACGTTCTACATCTTAGATGTTCAAACATCTCATTTAGGAATGAAATGTCGTCCTCAGATTTAAGGTGATGATGACACAAAGCATAAGAATGTAGGATCCCTTCCCTACCAGTTCTAGAAAAAGGCTTTTTGGGTGAAGTGATGGTGGACCAGTCTTGTCAAAGGAACAGTGCCGTTGTTAGGTCGAGGGAGAAGAAGCAAGAAAGGACTTGAAGACGGTTTAGTTTTCTATGAGTTCTGCAAGCTTGTGTGGCTCCTGCTGGGCAATGACTCATAGCCATGGAAAGGAAAGTAGGACAAGAAGGATAAGCCCTACTCTTTTGCTCATTAAATAAATTTACTTACTATAAATCATGGCAGAGTCCTGCTGGCTTACCAGTAAAGAGTTCACTGCTGACTAAAAGCTCAGCAATTCAAATCTAACAGCCGATCCTTGAAAACCTTATAGGTCAGTTCTAGTCTGTCCTATGGGGTCACTGTAAGTCAGAACCAACTCAGTGGCACCTGACAACAACAGTAACATAAAGTGTGGCAGTCTAAGGACTTCATTCAGGTTATCTCACGGAACCCTTACAACAGTGTGTAGAAAGGGTTGCCATCATCATCCCCATTCCAAACCAAGATCTGTTTTTGTGTGCGTTTTGTACATTGGCTTGCTTACTGTTATTATATATTTTTTTTAGTCAATTGATTACTTTGAGTCCTGTGGTGACCATGCAACATGATCTATTATTTAGATGATTGTCCTATTTTCTAATAATCTAAATAAGGCAATTGTTATTACTGCATTTCTATATTTCTAAAGTTCTAAGTTGCACATCCTCCCTTGTCCCCATATATTTTTAATTGTTGTTGAAAATATAGGAAGCAAAACATTTGCCATTTTAACAACATCTGAATGTACAATTCAATAACATTGATTACATTCCTTAAGTTGTGCAATCACTTTCTTCTGAATTGGTCCTCTCCATTAACATAAACTCATTGTTGTTGGGCATCTGAATTTGGACTTGTAGCCTATCAGACTGTGTAAGAATAAACTTTCCTTTGTTAAAGCCGTCTGCTCTGTGGTATTTCTGTTAGAGCAGCGCTAGCTGATTAAAACAGAGTACAGGTCAGGGTACGTCTTGCAGCTGATGATGTGTCTAGTTTATGTGGCAGCATTAGTACGTTTTCTTAATGGTCCATAAAACAATAGCACAGCTTTATGAAATGATGGTATTTTAGATGTAATAAAAGACGATGTCTCCATTTTAGAGGCAACTTGTAGAGGCTAAAGAATTTCTTTGTGTTACCCAGCTAGAGAATGGTTTTGACAGATGATGGCAAGTTATTCACAAAACCAGTTTTCCTTTCATCTTGGGTGCAGTTGATCTTTGCATTTCTATCTCCCTTGCCATTAGGTTTGCCTGTGAGACACAGCTTTGGACAGTGGAATGTAAATGGATAACTAGACCATAAAAGCCACCTGTTTTTCTCCACCTTTCTTTACTCCTAGTTGTGTAGTGGTTAAGGTCAGCAGTTCAAATCTACCCAGCGCTCCCCAGAAACTCTACAGAGCAGTTCTACTCTGTCTTATCGGGTCACTATGAATCAGAGTTGACTTGATGGCTGTGGTCTTTTTGTTTTTTGTTTTTTCCTTCAGTTAGCCAGCTGTATACTAATGTCTAGGGCAACCCTGGAAGCCACATGTTGAAGATAGCTGAATTTTATCCCAATTTGACTTATGAATGACTGTGTGGAACAGAGTTATTCCCCTTCTCTGCTTCTTACAGTCTACAACTGACTCTGCTTGAGTAAGAGAGAAACCTCTATTGTATTGAGCCACTGAAAATTAGATATTAGTTTGTTGCAAATAGATGCTATCACCTTAACTAATACACTACTAAATCTGGGATGTAAACTTAGTTATTAAGGCTCCAGAATTCTGTTGTCTTAACTACAGCTTCTGAAATTTAACAGATATTATTATACAGTACAAAGTTTTCTATGGCCACGGAAATTTTGGTAAAACTCAGTTGAGCAAATTTCTTGGATAAACTATTTGAAACTATGCCAGTATACACTGTGAATCTTTAAAACATATAGTATGCTGTATTCACACAACTCTATGAAACTTGTTGGAGTCTCTGGGTAGTGTAAATGGTTAGGAATGTGTGTCAACTTGACTGTGCCATGATCTCAGTGGCTTGACAGTTATGAAGTGGTTTGGCAGTCAAATATGATCCCTTCCATGATGAGATTTGATATAATGTGGTCATCTCTATGATGAGATTTGTCATGAGTGGCCAGTCACTTAAAAGGCAGTTTCCTTAGTGATATATCCTGCATGGAATAGAAGTGGACTGTCTGGGAAGGCTGGTGGGCTTTTTCTCGTTCTAGATTTTACAGTTGGCTCCTGTTTGACCTCCAACTCTTGGGACTTGAATTTACCTGCCATCTCGTATGCTAATTTGGGATTCATGGGTCTTTGAAGTCTATGAGCAAGAGCCCTGATGTCTGACCTGTCAGTCTTGGGTCGACCAGTCCCTGTGGCTATGCCAATTAGGAAAACCTCTAGTCTAACCCATGAACTGAAGAAGTTCTAGCCTCTACAAATTCTTGGGTCATTTCTCTGTGTATATTTTTATGCTACTCTAAATTTTCTATCCATTCAAAGAACTTAATCACTATGTAACTTTTTTCTGAGTTATTAAGTAATAAGTTTTATTAAAACTCTTTGATGACACAGTCTGAGTTATTATTGTTTTTTTCCTTCACCATGTTTCTAGCTTCCTGGAAGAGTACCCAGTGCATGGGAGGCACTCAGTAATTGTATGCTGTTCTTGTTTAAGGGATTGTGTGATGTGTGAATCACATTGTGTGAATGAATGCTGAATTAGATGCCAAAAGCTTCTGTAGTATGGGATCTGTAAGTCTTGATTTCTTCATTTATAAGAATAACAATTTCACTCCATTTATTTTAAAATACTTTGTGATGAGCAAATGATATAATGTATATATGAGTGTTTTATAAACCTATAATATAAGGCATTTATTCCCCTACTAGAATAACAGTGTTCAGTAGACTGCATTTTGATGCAGATTTATGTTACATACAGATGATAAAACAGCATCCCCAGTTTCTTTATCTCTGGACGCAAGAGAAGTTGAAACTCAATTAACCTTGTACACTTACCCTTGTTTAGCTCACAGAACTGGTCTGTTTTCTAGGTATGCCAGGTTAACCAATCCAAAGGAAACAAAACCCGCTGCTGTAGAGGTAATTCCTAAGCAACTCCATAGGATGGAGTAAAAATGCCTCACAGGATTTACGAGACTAAGTCTTCACAGAAGCCGATTGCCACATCATTCTTCTGTGAAGCAGTTGATGGGTTCTAATCACAGCAGCTGAATACTTTAACCACTTTGTCACTAGGGCTCCTCATATGACCGGAACTGTTTGGTTGTTAGGTGCCTTTAAGTCTGTTCCATCTCAGAGTGACACTATGTACAATAGAATGAAACACTGCTTAATTCTGCACCTGTTAGGTTAAAGCCCATTGTTGCAATCATTGTGTCAATCCATCTCTGCAAAGGTTTCCTCCTTTTTTCACTGACCATCTATTTTAGCTAGCATGATGTCCTTCTCCAGTGATTGGTGTCTCTTGATAACACAGCTGAAGTATGTGTGATGAAATCTTGCCTTCATGCTTCTAAGGATCATTCAGGCTGTACCTCTTCTAAGAGATTTTTCATTCTTCTGAAAGTCCTTGGTATATTCAGTATTCTTCATCAATACCATGATTCAAAGGCATCCATTGTATTTGAGTCTTCATTATTCACTGTCCAGCGTTTGAGATGACTGAAGACACCATGGCTTTGGTAGGTGTGTGTTAATCCTCAAAGTGACATCTCTGCTTCTTAATACTTTAAAGAGGTCTTTTACAGCAGATTTGACCAATTCAATGCATTGTTTAATTTCTTGCCTGCTGACTGCATGGACATTGATTATGAATCCAAGTAAAATGAAATCCTTGACAACTTTAACTATTTTCTTTGTTTATCATGATGTTGCTTATTGGTCCATTTTTGAGGATTTTTGTTTCCTTGATGTTGAGATGTAATCCATAGTGAAAGCTGTAGTCTTTGATCTTCATCAGAAAGTGCTTCAAGTCCTTTTTGCTTCCAGAAAGCAACGTTGTGTCATCTGCATACCTCAGGTCATTAATCAATCTTCCTCCAGACCTGACACCATGTTCTTCCTCATATAGTTCAGCTTCTCAAATTATTTGCTAAGCATACATATTGAATAAGTTATGGTGAAAGCTTATAACTCTGATGTACATCTCTGCTGATTTTAAACCATGTAATATCCTTTTGTTGTTATTTGATGGTGGATGTGATACCATTCCTTTTCAATTTGTCATTCCCAGCATAGTAGACCATATGATCATCTGATTCAAAAGGGCCAATGCCTACCCATTTTGGCTCACTAATGTCTAGAATATTGATCTTTTGGGGTACCATTTTATTTTTTGAACTTTTATTTGGTATTGTGATTGAGTGAAAGTATACAATATGAGTTAAATTTGCATGCCTATCTGCAGCTCCTTCTGTTCTTCTTGCCCAGTGACAGCACATTCCTCCTTTCCGTTCTATACATGTCACATCCTCTTTTTTTTCAGTTTTTTTTAATTATGATTGAATGAAAATGTACATTCCCATATAAATTTGCATGCTGACCTATATGCAGCTTCTACTGCTCTCCCTGCACGGTGACAGCACACTCCTCCTCCCTGTTCCACACATTTCTTATCTTCCCAACAGTCTCCTATCTGTTCTTCTCCACCCATTCCCCTTCCTCCAGTATGAGGTCAACAGGACAACCTCCTATAGATGCCTAGAACCATAAAGTGCCAACACAATATGGTCACTCTGCATCACCAAGTCCAAATCCATTGCTGTCTGAAAAGTTGACCTTCATTATGATTTATGGACAGGGGCAGCATCAAGGCCAGGGGCTATGCTCCCAAGGGAACCCTGAAGTCCGTGGACCATCAATTGTGGTCTTTTAGTGGAGATCTCAAGGTGCACTTCTCTTTATACTTGTGTTGCCAGTGAGACTCAACTTTGTGAGCTCCATCGTGGCTACCACTGGTGGTGGCCAGGCATGATCTGGTTCTTCCAGTCACAGGTCAATGCAGACACCACTCACGTGGGTCTCTCTGTCTTCTGGATTCTCTTTCCCCCATGTCGTTATGGACCTTAGTGGTCATCCGTTCCTGCTAGGTTAGGACCATATGCTGTACCCTGAGATGGTAGCGTGGCAGCTTTTAAGACCGCAGATGCCACTCGCCAATGTGGGGTGCAGAGAGTTCTCATTAGCAAAATGCTAGTTGTGTCAGTTGGCCTCGATTTCCCCAGAGAGCACAGCCCCTACCCCTCTGCCCCAGGTACTCTTTCCTTGCAATATTGGGTTAAAACAGGAGGAGTACAGAAGTTGTGTTGAAGTCCCTGTAATACTTGTATTGGGATTGCATTATATAAGTAGATTGCTTTGGGTAAAACAGACATTTTTACAATTTTAAGTCTTCCTATCCATGAGTAGGGTAGGTTTCTCCATTTATGTAAATCTCTCTTAGTTTCTTGTAGTAAGGGTTTGTATTTCTCTTTGTAAATGTCTGTTATTTCTCTGATTAGATTTATTCCTAGGTACTTTATCTTCTTAGGGGCTATAGTAAATGGTATTGACTTGGTGATTTCTTCCTTAATAATCTCTTTGTTGGTGTAAAGGAATCCTACTGATTTACTTCTGTTTATCTTGTATCCTGAGACTTTGCCGAACTCTTCTATGAGGTTGAGGAGTTTCCTTACAGATTCATTGGGATTCTCTTCATATACAATCATATCATCTGCAAATAGGGGGATTTTTAGTTCTTCTTTGCCGATGTAGATGTCCTTTATTTCTTGGTCTTGTCTAATTGCTCTGGCTACAACTTCCAGTAAAGTGTTGAATAGGAGAGGTGAGAGCGGGCATCCTTGTCTAGTTCCTGTTTTAAAGGGAAACTTTCAGTCTCTCTCCATTCAGGATGTTATAGGCAGTTGGCTTTGTATAAATGGCCCTTATTGCACTGAGTAATTTGCCATCTATTCCTATTTTGCTGAGAGTTTTTAGCATGAAGCAGTGTTGGACTTTATCAAATGCCTTTTCTGCATCAGTAGACAAGATCAGGTGATTCTTGTCTTTTGTGTTATTTATGTGGTTGATCACATCAATTGTTTTTCTGATGTGGAACCAGCCTTGCATCCTTGTTATGAATCCAGCTTGGTCATGATGGATTATTTTTTGATGTGTTGTTGTAGTCTACTGGCAAGAACTTTGTTGAAGATTTTTGCATCTAGACTCATGAGTGATATCCGTCTGTAATTCTCCTTTTTGGTTGGGTCTTTCCCTGGTTTTGGTATCAGGGTTATGCTGGCTTTATAGAATGAATTTGGGAGTATTCCATCTCAGTAGTATTGGAGATAATTCTTCTCTAAAAGCTTGGTGGAATTCTGTGGTGAAGCCATCTGGGCCTGGGCTTTTTTTGTTTGGCAGTTTTTTGATGACTTTTTCAGTCTCTTCCTTTGTGATAGGTTTATTAAGTTGTTCTCCTTCACCTTGTGATAATTGGTTTGGTTTTTACAAAGTCTCTGAGTTTCTGTTTATCTGCACATGTCTTAATTTCATTTTTATATTTCAAAGATAGTTTTGCAGGATACATAATTCTTGGTTGGAAGTTCTTTTCCTTCAAGGCTTTGAATGTGTCATGCCATTGTCTCTGTGCCAGCACCGTTTCTGCTGAGAAATCTGATGAAAGCCTGCAGGGTTTCCCTCTGAATGTTAGCTTTGCTTTGAGTCTTGCTGCCTTTAACCGTTTCTGCTTATGTTTTATTTTGTTGAGCTTGATTATAATATGTCTTGGAGTCTTTCTATTGAGGTCTATATTGAGTGGTGTTCGATATGCATCTTAGATATCTATATTCTCTTCTTTCATGATTTCTGGGAAGTTTTCTGTCAGCAGCTCAGCAACAACACTCTCTATGTTCTCAGGTGTCTTGCCCTGTTCAGGAGCTCCAGTTAATTGTAGATTGTTCTTCTTAGTAGAGTCCCACATGCTTCTTCATTTTTCTTGTTTCTTTTTTCTGATTTATCCTCATAGATGCTGGAGTCAGTGACTCTGTCTTCCAAATCAAAAATTCTCTTTTCCATTGTTCCATTCTGTTTTCTTGGCTTTGAAGTTTCTGTGTCTTTGATTTTGTTCTTGATCTGTTGGATTTCAGAGTACTGATATTCCATCAGATTGAACAGCTTGCTTAATTTTTTGTTTTGCTCTGCTGCATTTTGTATAAGGTCTAGGAGCGATCTCTATATAATCCTTTTGTATTCACCTTCTGATAGTTTCAGAAAAGCTTCTTTGGGATGTTTTGAGGTGGTTTCTTTTGGGGGCCTTCTGATGCCATGGGTGACTTCTGGATTACTATCTTCTCCAATGTTTGTTGCTTTTGGGGGCTTCATGTGGGTCAATAGAGGCTGTGAAGATGGACCACAGTTATTTCTCTAGGCAGTCTTAAAATGAGAAGTAAAAAGTACTTGACAACTTCCAAAGTCAGTCAGTCAGGTTTTCAGGTGTATACATCCCTCTACCCAGCTGGCAAAGTAAGTACCTCTATATTGAACACCAGATTTTATAAATTAGCTCAAAATACAGAAAGGCTACTGGCCCACTGCCCTTTGCTGTGAGGCCCAAGCTGTAGGCAATACCATGTAGAATTCTGCTTTTTTGTTGGAAAAGCAGTCTCTTCTGGGTAGGTACTGCCTCGCAGCCCAAGAATTAGGTCCACCTGAGGCTTCCATATGGATGACCTCCTTCCCAGCAAAACAAGATGGCGTCCCCCACAAGCTTGCCAGCTGGCTGGGACAAGGCTCCTGGCGGAAAGAGAGGCCAAGAGTGCCAAAATGCCCAGAGTCCACAGCCTCCGCTGCCGGGCCCCAGCCCCAGGTGACACTGTGCAAAACACCACCTCCCTGCTAGAAAATCACTCTCCCCCTGTCAGGAGCCACCTCCCAGCCTAAGAACCAAGTCTGGTCGAGTCCTCTGCCTGGGCTTCTCCATTTCCTGATAGACCAGAGGAGCCGAGGTGTATAGAGTCCAAAGCCAGGCTGTCAGAACCTGGCAGTTATGCTTGTTGGTCCTACCAGTAGTGAGTCCGAGATCAGCCGCTAGTCAAGTACCAGTTCTGCCTGCTAGCCAAGACAGCGGAAAAAAAATTGAAATGGTGAGTTACCTTCGGTCTGTGCAAGCCTGTGCTCGCTGAGAGTGGGGTCAGTGAAAGAGAGAAGGTTTTGCGTTCATTGGTGTGAAGTCCCAATTAACAGGTCTATGCTGCAACTCAGGGCTTACTAGATGTCCAGAAGGCTCCATTTAATTATCATTTCAGGTCTTGGTTTCCTGAGGGATTTAGGGAGATGTACGTTTAGTCCGCGGTCTTTACTCTGCCCCCATCACATCCTCTTAACAATCTCTTGTCCCCTCCTCTCCACTCTCTTCTCTGCCCTCTAGTAATAGGCCAGTAGGACATCCTGTAGATGCATAGAATCCATTTAATGTTTGATGACTTCTAATTTTCCTAGATTCATAGTTTATATGTTCCATGTTCTGGTTACTCAGGGACCTTAGCAGTTATTTCTTCTCATTTTGGGTTGTACCGTGTTAGCAAATGAAAGCTCTGATAGCTTTACTCTATCCACATCATTAAAGCTAACTCCACTTTGAGGAAGTAACTCTTCTCTCTCTTTTGAGTGACTTCTAACTTAAGGGGCTCGTCTTATTGGAGTTTATCAGACAGTTTTCCACTGCTATTCATGAGGTTTTCGTAGGCAAACTTCTTCCCCTCCCCACCCCCCCTAATTTGACCACCACGGCCTTCACCACGGCCTTCTTCCTAGTCTTAGTCTGTTGAAACTTGTCCATCATGGATGACCCTGCTGGTATTTTAAATACCAGTAGCATAGCTTCCAGCATCCTAGCAATACACAAGCCCCCAGAGTATGACAAAGTAACAGACATGTAGTCTTATAAAGATAGCCACATGGAAATCCATTCAGCAAGTATTTGAAAGAAAGATAAAAAGTATCCCAGATGTACCAGAAAAAGTTAGTTTAAAAATCACATAATGAATAACCCTCTAGACTAATTATTTGGGGAAAACAGAATTCAAATTTGGAAGTCCTTTCTCTCTCTTTCTGAATTTTGCCATGTCTGTTTGCCTTAGAATGAGCAGCAGCAACACATTAATAATCAAAAACAGATTAATTTTTGAGTAACTGTCCTTTGTATCAACCCCTGATTTCCCTTTGGTTCTATATAAGAAAGAGCTCATTAGTTTTATTGGCATAAGCTCCTCACTTTGAAATGTACTTGGATAAAATGAGTCCTGGGGTACTCAGTATTCTCCTCATTAATGTACTACGTATATTGGTTGTGTTGTCAAGTTTCTTTGGACTGTTTTTAAGTGTTAGTGGTGAAATTATCTCAGACTACTTTCTTTTGAACATCTATCTTGTGTTACTGCTGGTTCAGATGTTTTTATTTCCAAATGAGAGAGCCACATATTTGGGGAATTTCTAGGCAGCAATCTATGGTCCTGCAGCAAGGGAAGCAATAAAGCGCTTATATTTTGGTAACGTAATAAGTGGTCAAGGGACTGACTTATTCCCTTTTCCAGGAAACAATTCCAGAAACAAAATGTTTTCTCCTGAGTTTAAATGAAAAGCAGATACAACAAAGACTTTAAACTGAGAAATAATAGATTCACTGGCATCAGGTACTGAAGGAATTGCACATTATTTAGACCTCTCAAAAAACTGGCTATGTTAGTTAGCTGGGGGTCCAAAAATTCTCTGGAAATTATTGTCTATGTTAACCATAAAACTACTAAACAGTTTATTATTGTCAAATTCACTTAAAATGGATAACCTTGATCTCTAAAGGGAATTACTTGTGGTAAGAACATATTTTTGAAGTCCATTGTTAATCACTTCAATAAATCAACATGATACAGGAGAATCTGATATTCTTAGATAAAGTCCTATGCTTTTATTACTCTTTCTGTATTATTAAAGCTAGTGATCCCTATATTAAAGAATCTTGGTCTTACATTGTCTCATCTTAAAGTCTAGTTTATGAATACAGATGGAAAGAATGTTACTGTGGAAATGTATTTGTTTTTCTTACTCTGCAACTTTACCTTAAACTCCTATCAACCTAAATTAGTTCTGTCATCCAATCACAAATTAGCCTACATATTTACCAGGAGAAGGATGCAGTCACAAATATTTCATTAGCCTAGATTTCTGATGGAGCATTATACAAATGATTGTCCAGATTGTATGATTCTGTAATAGCGGTGTTAGCTGTAGATGAACACCATCTTAATTTGCCTGGGACCAAGGGATTTCCTGGGACATAGGAATTTCAGGGCTAAAACTGGAACAGTTCTGTGCAAAAAAGGATGGCTGTTCATTGTACTGTATTGGTAAGAGACATTAGACATTAGATAAAAATATGTAACCTAACAAAACATCAATATAAAAAATGTATCCTTGGCAGTTCTTTATTTTTTAGGGGTTTTCATTAGACTTGAACTCATTGTTAAAAATATTACTTATTTAGCAATGATGTTTACAAAGAGATAATTGATTACATACTTACCTATTTAGCCTGGCAAGTAGATTCTACCATTTTCAAAATATTAAATTTTTTGGACTTGACCTATATTTTTTCTTAGTTTTAATTCAATAAGACATTAGGCCAAGAACTTAATAAATGCTTTATTTCTAATTAGCTACTTTCTAATTTGACATATTTACTTTTAGAAGTCATTAGCGTATTTCTACTTCCCCGTGAATTTTAGCTGAGTATTTAAAATGTTCCCCACATAACTGTTTTTGCTGAGAATCAGACAATCAGGTTTCACATGTCTGAAAAATAAATCTCGTGTCAACACTCCTTACTCTTTTTTATTTTTCTGGAACTCTGGTTTGTAGAGCAGGCCTGATGTGTGTTGGCTGTCTCTTACCAATGATTCTCCCTTTTGTGATGTACTGCAACTTGATGCTCCAGAGGGCTCGGACTATTCCAAATATTTGGTATTGCAAAATGCTTTAATAAGATATTGAGGATGGAGCAAATAGTACCTACCATATTTCTAGATAATTTGAGCTCGGAGGACCAATGTTTACAAAAAGAGCCTCCTTCCTTAATCTTTGCTCTGGAGGGCTTTCTTTCATAATTGGAAACAATCAGTTTTGTTCTGGATGGGTAAGAGAAGTCATAATATTAACTGTAAGAAAGTCACAGAAACAAATTAATTCATTCTGCTTATAGCTAATTGTTGCACTGTATAGACGTACCTAACTGGCCCATTTTCTCCTCCTAGTGTAATGTGGGATGGGAAATATGTTGAGTGGCTGTTTCATTTCTGAAGGAAGTAAGAGGAAGTAGGAAGACTGTCTTGTCCCCCTGCTCTAGGCACGTACAGCAATAGATATTCCAATATATGTCAGGAGATAGCAATAGATGGCCGTATTAAATAATAGGATTTGTCGTATCTGGTTTTTCCTTTTCTTGTGCAGTGTTTGTGCTGTTTTGCCGTACTGTACATTATTAAGCTCTAAAATGCCGTCTGTGGTCTTCTGCTCCTCTTCTTTCTTTATCCATGAGGTGACCCTGATGTAAAAGGGACACAAGAGTTGAACTACATATCACATCCAGGTTTGGTGAAATCCTGTTTCCAAGAGCCATTACCCTTTCTTTTGTGTGAGATATACATATGTAAATATGTACATAATTTTTTCTCCAGTGGTAAAAGATACATTTTAATTGTATCATTATATCACAAATAGCTTTATATGACAGTAATTTACATCTACAGACCTGTCTCCAGCTCTGGTACTCCTTGAGTCTGAGAAATGATAGAGAGAAAAAGAGAGAGAGAGAGAGAAAGAGGGAGAATGAGAGTGAGAGGCATTTCCAGGAAGAGGGTAAAGCTGGGAACTAGCTGTAGCACTGTTGCCGGCTTCCTTTCCCTGCTTACATAAGTTAAGTTGTCTGTCCCGGACCCATGCCTGACTGCTGCACAAGAAATGTTATTTGGTTTTTAGCTTTTAAAGAGTAAACTTAAGTTTTTGTCTTTCTCTTTAGCACGGTCATGGAAAAACAAGAGGATGTGAATTTTAATCCCTAATGGCCATCTTTGACATTTCACTTCCAGGACATTTAAAAAGAATATTAAAGTGTTAATAATCTTCCCTAAAGTCCTAAGCAATGCACTGCATTGTCTACACCCTAAGAAATGCAAATCACATGTTGTCTTTCGTCACAAATGGAACATCGTCTGTATTTCTCTCTGTGTGTAGTGATTGCTCCTTAGCCACATATGCTAAATTATTCATTCCCACCTGTCAACTGTTTTTTGAATGGAAGCATTGAGGAAGTCTGAAGTGGTCAATGGTTAGCAGTTTAGCAGTTCCCCAGACAATTATGAATATACAATGTGTGTAGCTAAGAACCCATGACCAAGTGCACTGTACTGGAAAATACCAGGTGTTGAGGCTATGGAAAAGTAGGCTGAGAGTCTGAAAAGGCAATAAATAAACCTTACTTCTCTTTCTGGTGGCATCTTTTTTCCCCCCAGTTTTCACTAGACTTTAATATTGGAGCAGGCTTATCATTCAGTTTTTGTGATACCCAAAGAGAAGATTTTGAGTTTTCTCCTACTTTATTCAGATAAATGAATTGGTTATGAGAGACCTCTACATGAACCCCTGTGTAGGATAAAGAGTTTAACTTTACACAAAGAATTTAGTCTTTGTTCTGGGCTCCTAAGGGACAGCCTCTAAAACCTTGGAAATTTCCCAGTGGTTGAAGTGTCTCTGATGAAGACTCCAGACCACACCTAATCTGACAGGTTATGCTAATAAGGTGACTCTTGGGAGGCAGCAGGAGTAAGGGGGGTGGGATGAGGGGCACCTGCTGGGCCGGAAGGACCCTTCCTCATGATATCAGACATCATTAGGGGCCAGGGTATGGTGGCTGGGTTATATAAAAGTTCTAGGCATTGAAGCTCCATGGGCTTTGTGTTGGCTAACAGACATTGATGAATCAGGGAGGGTATCAAACCTGAATCAAACCCACTGCCATCGAGTTGATTCTAACTCATAGCAATCCTATAGGACAGAGTAGAACTGTTCCATAAGGTTTCCAAGGAGCACCTGGCTCCTGGTTAGCAGGTGTAGCACTTAACTGCTATGCTGTCAGGGTTTCCATATGAGGGAGAGTAGCACATCTCTTTTGGGGATGTGGAAGCTTTGGGATGGGAATCCTCCCAGATCTCATCCTATGCATCTCTTTGCATCCTTTTTGCTATAACAAAACTGTGGTTGTATCACACTTTTCTGAGTTCCATGAATCATTTATAGCAAATTATTGAGCCCAAGAGAGTAGTGTGAGTCAGCAAGTCAGAAGTGAGAGAGCATGCCACCCTTCCCAGCTTACAGATGGTATCCTGAAGGGGTACAGAGAATCCCCAAATTTGTAGCCAGTAGGTGAGAGGCGAGGGTGTTGTGAGGATCTCTGAAGTTATTAATAGCACCTTTTCCTCTTTATCTTGGGAAGACTTGGCAGTCAGGAGGACTGTACCCTTTGACTTGTGAGATCTGACCTAGACCTTGGTGGTTAGGGTCAGAGGAAGAAGTACTACATTTGCAATTAGTGAGACAGGGATGTGAAGGGCTAGCATAACGACACCTTGGAGTATTTTAGAGTGATAAGCGACCTATTTTGTCACCCACATGTGGGGATGAGTTGCTTACATTATCCTTAAAGTTGTCTTAAGGAAAATCCAGTTTACACCCAATTCAGAGACATATGCAGACAAGACACAGGTGACCACTACATGACCTTCTAATGGGAGCACCAGAGCACTACTATTAGGACCAGAAATAGAGCCAAGGGAGCAATAAACTGCACAGGTGCAATACACCTTAATAAGCCCTGCTGAGAGTCTCTGTGGAAGCCACCTTGAAGTGTGTGCTTATGCATCTTATTTCCATAACCCTACTGCTTCCTGGAATTCTCCACCACCAAAATGAATAAAACATGAGGTACCTCCTTCCCCCCAAATCATTTATAAGCCCTGACAGAATCTTTTGTTCAGAGAGGTGGATGTTAGCTTTGCTTAGGCCCTCCCCGTTTCTGCTAATAAGCCTCTTTAATAAAAGCTTACTAGTGAGGAAAGATTCCTCTGTGCCTTCCTGTTTGCTCATTATTGATCGGTGAAGGGCTAGAACCTCACACAGGCCTGGGGTGTCTGAGTCACCCAGTAACATCAGGAACAGAATGCATTAGGATTGGGACTGAATTTCTTCCTTCAGATGGCAAACGATTTGATCAATACATTTGATGTCAGAGAAGTGGGATTTGATTTCCTGTTTTTCTGAATTTGTACTGGAGAAAAATCTGAGGAATCTACATCTAATATCCTTGTGAAAGGAGAGCTAGCGAAGAGGAAAACTGAAAGGAGCAGTATACACAGCATTCTTAAAGATTAAATATGTTCTGAGCTCTTCTGATTTTCTCAAGTTGTCCTTGAGTCTACAAAAGAACTCCTGCTGTTTTTCGAAGGTGTCAAGATCCCATGCTAAGCCTCAGGGTCTTTATTCTTTTTCTTCCTGTCCTGAATGCTTCTTGAAATCTCGGTCTGCCTCTTTCTCTTTGTTTTTCCAGTCTCAGCAATAATGTGTCTCCGCCTCAGAGAGACTTTGCCTTGTAGTCCACGCTATCTGAGTTAGTGTTTTCATTTGAGTCTAAGGTTGAATTGAAAGTTGCACATATAGATTTATTCATTCATTTGTTTTTGTCTCTACCACTAAAATGTAAGCTTCATACAGGATGAGAATTTGTCTGGCTTACGACTGCACCCCTAGCCTTGTGCAGAGCGAGTATTTGACAAATTCTTGTTGATTACTGGATTTAGAGAAAAGTCCAAAATGTTACATAGCATTAATGCTATTAAAAACAAACAAAAACTAAACCTGTTTTCATCAAGTCAGTTCTGACTCATAGTGACCCTATAGGACAGAATAGAACTGCCCCATAGGGTTCCCAAGGAACATTCGATAGATTTGAACTATTGACCTTTTTTGGTTAGCATGCAAATGATTAACCAGTGTACCACCAGGTTCCCTCTTGTACTGTAAAGAGGAGGTATTATTTTTCAAGTCAGAAGCATAAAGAGTCTACTTCTGACTATTACATATGGTAAGATCAAGTAAGAAATTGAAAATTGCTTATAATAGATACCCAGTGGTAATTGTATGTGAACAAAGGCCTGGATGGGGAGAAATTAATCTCTTCCCATACTCCTAAGGTCTAAATCAGAAGCAGATTCTGAATTTAATACTTCCTATACAGTTAGTCAACAAAATCATTATGGCCACATGAACATGTGTTTACTGAACAGCGAAACCATACCTCTCCTCTGAGGACGCCTACAGACAGCAAGTGAGAAGCAAGTGGTACTTGCAGATGAAAATGAGTGCAAGAAGCTATATGGGTCCATCATGGCTCTGAGCCTCTTCTCAGATGTTCGTCTCCCAAGAGCGTATGATACTGATCGTTTGCTTTGTCCTGAAGCTACTGCTTCTTGCCTTCTGTTAAAATACTGTCTGAAATTTGTCTACTTCCCTGTTTCCCTTACCAGCTCCTCTTCTTTGGTCTTAAAAGTTGGTGTTTGTTACAGTTTTGCCTTCTGTTCTCGTCTCACTTAGATTCCACCCCGAACATCCTCGTGATGATGATGACTCCATGACATCCGCTTTGACCCCAGACTTCACTTCCAACTCCCACACCTTAATTCACAACTAGACCCAATGCCACAGAGTCCACAGCAGTCACTAGAGGGCTTAGTAGAGATTTTCCTTCTTATATCTAAGAAAACAATAAATCTCCCATGTCATTTCTCCTGCTGCTTTCTTCATTTTAGTTTCAAGCTATTTAAGGCACTATCTTCTGATCTTCCACATGTGACTGTCTTTTTGTATTCCCCTTGTTACCTTTTTCTCAGTCATTGCTAGGTTCAGAGTTTCCTCATTTCTACCTTTGATGTCGTCAATCTATTCCCCTTGTGCAAAATCCTCATTTTTTGCTCTAGAAGAAATTTCTATTTTTTTATGAAATTTCTATTTTTTATGAAATTTCTATTTTTTTAGGTCTCCTGAAATCTGTCTCTGAAACATCCTTCAAGCTTCACTTGTTTTTGTAGCCTCTATGCCTGACAAAGCCCGTTCTAAGGCATTTCTATTTTGAGGGGGTGGCTCTTCCTGAGCTGTCTTTTGAGTGCCTTCCAACTCAGGGAGCTCATTTTCTGGTGTTCTATCTGACAGTGTTCTTCCACATCTCCTAAGGTTTTCATTGGTTAATTCTTTTCAGAAGTAGACTACTGGGTCCTTCTTCCCAGTCTCTCTTAGTCTGGAAGCGCAGCTGAAACCTGTCCACCATGGTGACCCTGCTGGTGTCTGACTATAGGAGGCATAGCTTTCAGCATCACAGCAACATACAAGCCCTCACAGTACATCAAACTGACAAACAAGTGGGGGAAACACTTACTGAAGAAGATCAAAGACCACAGCCTTCGGTACGGGTTTTACTTCAACATCAAGAAAATAAAAATCCTCACAACTGGGCTAGTAAGCAACATCATGATAAATGGAGAAGGACTTGAGGTCGTCAAGGATTTCATTTGACTTGGTTCCACAATCAAAGCTCATGGAAACAGAGTCAAGGAAAAAGATGCATTGCATTTGGGAAAATCTGTTGCAGAGGACCTCTTTAAAGTCTTGAAAAGTAGAAATGTCACCTTGACGATTAGCGTACACCTGATGCAAGTCGTGGTATTTTTGCCCACATCATAAGCAAGAGAAAGCCGGACAATAAAGAACAAAGACAGAAGAAGACCTGATGCCTTTGACTGGTGGTGTTTGAGAAGAATATTGAATGTACTATGTGCTGCCGAAAGAACAAACAGATGTGTTCTGAAAGAAGTACATTCCGAGTGCTTCTTGAAAGCAAAGATAGCGTGACTGGGTCTCATATACTTTGGAAATGTGAAGATGGATCAATTCCTGAAAAAGGACATGATGCTTGGTGAATTAGAGGGTCAGCGAAAAGAAGGAAGACCCTCACTGCCCTCGACAACGTGGACCGACGCAGTGGCTGCACTGACGGGCATGGCGAGGACTGGGTGGGGCACTGTTCTGCCGTGCGTAGGGTCGTTATGAGTCAGAACCGACTCAACAGCACCTAACAACAACAACAAATGTGCCAAAGAACAGAGAGAAGTGTAGCGTGTCAGTAGCAGCCTGTAAGCCTTAGATGTGACTTCATACCCAGAGACTGCTCTGTTGCCCAGAATGAAAAAACATTTTCAAGAGAATTGCTGGCATCACTTTCAAGAGTACTTGGTGCATTGCAATATTACGAGGCTTTGTGTGAAGGGCACTGGAGTGGTAGCTGGTGAATACATAAGCCTTTTGCCTCTGGAAGTCTGAGTTCATAACTTAGCCTTGTTTTGGCCACAAGAAGAAAAATGTACTTTGTTCATCCTCATCCCTACTTAGCCTCATTAGAAAACTACCACGCCACTTGGCTCGCGTCGCTCCAGCTGGCAGTGTCTGTTGAAGAGGAGGCCAAGGTTTGAGTAAACACGGCCTGGCTGAGGTGCGCTGGCTCTGCCGGGTGGAATGCTGCCCACCACCTGCCCGGGCCTGAGCTTTTGTCAAGCCAAGCGCTATTAATCCTTTCCTGTTATGAGCACTAAATGCGTGTCAGACTTTTGTGTTTTAGGTTAAAACTAATTCAGGAGGTATTTGGTGCTCTAAATTTGGAATCTGTGAAGGTTTCAAGTATGAGAGCAGCTAATAAGTACAACTGTGGAGTCGAAGAGGGCCCCATTTGTGAAAATACTTTGTTTTCATTGCTCCAGGGAATTCATGGTCTCCCAGGCATTAGGGTACTGCTGTTATCTTTTTGCAAGTTTGAAGTGAGGTATCAGTGTACAAAAGTTTTCTACCTGTGACTTTAAAAAAGAATGGGAAAGGTGAAAGGCTCTTGAAAACTGCTTTAAGGAGAAAGAAAAGGAGGTATCAGTTCTGTAAAAACCAAACCCAAACCTAGTGCCATCACGTCAACTCTGACTTATAGCAACCCTATAGGACAAAGTAGAACTGCTCCATGAGTTTCCAAGGAGTGGTAGATTTGAACTGCCAGCCTTTTAGTTAGTAGACATAGCACTTAACCACTAAACCCCCAGAGTTTATAAACCCGCAGCCATTGGATTATGAGTCATAGCAACCTTTTAAGCTGAGTAGAACTGCCCCACAGAGTTATAGGACTGAAAAATACTAAGTTCTGCTCTTTCTGTACTGTAAATCCTAGAGAAGTTTTCAATCTAACAGCCATATGAATCTAGTGAGGTTTTAGATTTGAAGCAGAGTTCCCCTTTGAGCTTTTCTGCCACTCTACACTATAGTCACTGCTCAGTCCTAAGCAGGTCCTCCCTTCTTGTTTATTTCTTTCACAGGCACCATCAGACACATCATCCTATAAGGTCTTTTTATTTTTTTTCCTTCCTCTGCCAAACATGGATGCTGCTCTTGAACACAAACACATTGTCTGTCATGGATTGAATTGTCTCTCCTAAAAGTGTATATAGCAGTTTGGCTAAGCCATGATTCCAGTGTTGAATGATTTTCCTATGTGTTACAAATTCTGTCTCTATGATGTTGATGAAGGAGTGGTTGTGTTAGTGAGGCAGGGCTCAGTCTACAGGGTTGTATTGTGCCTTGAGGCAATCTCTTGGGATATAAAGGAAAGAGAGTGTGGGTTGCATCCTTTGGATCTGGGGTCCCTGCACCTCAGGAATTCCCAGTCCAGGAGAAGACTGATGACAAAGATCTTTCTCCAGAGCCAACAGAAAAAGGCTTCACCTGGAGTAGATGCCCTGAGTCTGGATTTTGAGCCTACATTTCTGTGAGAAAATAGCTTTCTGTTTGCTAAAGGCATCTATTTGTGATATGTCTGTTACTGCAAATCTAAGCAGAATTCCTGTCCCCTGCCACAAATAGCTTGTCTTTGAAACAGGAGTGAGATGAGAAGCAAGACGTTCATTGTGCATAGGTAGACAAGGAGACAGAAGTTCTTCCAAAATCTGCCTCTGTCAAGTGGAGACGGGAGTAGGGGATAAAGTGTTGATTCCTAAGAATGTGTATCTTCTTTAGGTGGTCACAATGGTCATGTCCGATGTGTGTTGATATTTAAATTGTTGCTTTAGGCCTGAAGGTGGTCTGGCTACCAGATAATCTCCTGGAAGATTTCTTTGTTTTTCTTTTATGGTCTTTAGATTATTATAGCTTGTTTATCCACAGTTCTAAAGGGAGCAGAGATTGGTTCTTATCTTGAGAGAAACTGAGGATGACAACGGACTCATGCTTGGAGACAGAATTAGGAAATGGAACGGTGCAGGTCATGCTCAAGATGCAGCTATCGCAGCAGCAAGAGATGGCTAAGACTCTGTTTCTTTCAGTTTGCGTAGGATTCTAAAATTAGTGTCAAAACTCTAAAATTCTGTTAAGAATTTAAAAAATCATTTTTAAATTTTGAAAAAATTTCAGAAAAAAAAGCTGTTTTCAGTTTTTTAAATATAATATGATCTGACTATCTGTCATCAGGATCCCTGGTGGTGCAGTGGTTAAGAGCTATGGGAAGCGAGGGCCATTTCGGCAGTTTGAATCTATCAGTTGCTCTTTGGAAACCCTGTGAGACAGCTCTGCTCTGTCTTACAGGGTTGCTGTGAGTTGGCAATGACAACTTTGATTTTGATCTCTTGGCAGTCAGTTTCTTAAAAGTGCGACATAAATGACTTGTCATGTACTAGGCTACTGTTCTACTTCTGCCAGTCTGGGGAGAGAGAGAAGAAATATTTTAAAAGCAGAGATTATCTGAGGACGGGGAGGGGGAGATGAACATTTAGAGACTATAAAATCTCTGAGGTTACTTATGTAATCCGCTATATGCAAAGAAGTGGAGACATGGCATGTTTCTACTACCAAAAAACCTATTGCTGTTGAGTTGAACTTCCCTCAGAAGATTTCCAGAAACAGACTACCACATCTTTCTCTGTAGCTGGTTGGACTAAATTGCCTACCTTTAAGTTAGCAGTTGAACACTTGACCACCTTGCTACCAGGCCCTCTTGTATTCCTAGTAGAAAATATTTTAGTAATTTGCTTTTTAAAAATTTATTTATGTTATTTATTTATTCTGATAAAATTCACATAACACACAGTGTTTTAATTATTTTAAAGGTGTGATTCAGTGGTGCTTAACAGGTTCACAGTACTGTTTCATCACTGCAGAATGCAACCTTGTACCCTGTTGGCATAGTGGTTAAGAGCTACCGGTACTAACAAAAAGGTCAGCGGTTCAGTTCCACCAGATACTCCTTATAAACTTTATGGGGCAGTTCTACTCTCTCCTATAGAGTTTCTATGAGTTGGAATCAACTCAAAGGCAGTGAGTTTGGTTTGTTTTATTAAGCAGCCACTCCCCATCTCATCTACCCCTGTTTCTAGGCAAAAGTTCTTATAGTGAAGCTTTGCCTCTGAGTGATATTTTCAGTTTCTTACAGCAGGGTAGAGAGAATGGATACAAAAGGAGCAAAGTTTAGCTCAAGTCTCCCTTCTCTCATGGAACTTTTTGTCATCAGAGATTGCCCCACTTTTTCAAAATTCATAATGTTAACAATGAATTATTCAAAAAATACTGAATGACCACCATCTATTTGCCAGTTGCTGATCTAAATAGCTGGGATATACCATACTCATACCACTGCCACTGAGTTGATTCCAACTCATAGCGACCCTATCAGACAGAGTAGAACTGCTCCATAGAGTTTCCAAGGAGCACCTGGAAGATCTGAAGTGCCAACCTTTTAGTTAGCAGCCGCAGCACTTACCAATTATGCCACCAGGGTTTCTACTGAGGATATATAAAATAGTGATGATCTCAGCTTACAAGGAGCTTACAGCCTATAGTTTCACCATATAAATAACTTTTGAAACCAGTTACTTAGAGTTAGGATGAACTTCATAGGTTAAGGACAGAATTCTCTACAAGACTGTCTTTTCTTCAGACATCAAATGCAAGCTTGGGAGTCCCCTGGTCACTCTCACTTTTGATCAGCAAGATACAAATTTATGGGTTTCCACTACTTACCTGAGGTTTGATAATTCACTAAAGTGACTCTTAGAACTCAGAAAAGTACTATATTTATGGTTACAGTTTTGTTATAGCAAAAGAATATAAATCAGAACCCAGACAAAGGGACAATGCATAGTATGGGGTCTGGGAGAGGCTCCAAAAGGAGACTTTCAATATCCTCTCCTCAGGGAATCAGGACCCTCCCAATACATCAGTGTGTGGCAATATGCAGAATATTGTCAATCAGGGAAGCTCATGATCCAATAAATCACTGGCTAAATGATTGAACTCAAATCTCTAGCCACCCTTCCTTCTCTAGAAATTGGGTTGATATCATGTAGCTCAGAGTTTCAGCCCTCTTGTTTTTGGTGTTGCCAACCTCCATCCCAAGTCACCTTGTTATCATAAACTATCAGGTGTTGTGCCAACATGAATAAAGAAGGTATTCTATTTACTCAGAAGAATATGAAGGCTTCAGGGCTGCTTCAGAGGGACCGGAGACAAAAGCCAACCAAATTCTTTCTTTATTTTCTCATTTGAAAATATGTATTGGATGCACTTTATGGTTCTATGCATCTATAGTGTATCATCCTGCTGACCTCTGGCTGGGGGAAGGAGAGTGGGTGGGCAGGAGGGGAGAGGAGGCTGTTGGGAGGATGAGACATGTATGGAGCAGAGAGGAATAGTGTGCTGTCACCGGGAAGGGAGAGCAGTGGAAGCTGCATATAGATGGGCATGTAAACCTATATGGGAATGTACATTTTCACTCAGTCATATTAAATAAAAAAAAAAACAAACTTATGTACATATTGTTTTATGACATTAGTTGTAACCTTCACAATGTGACAGTGTTCTCTACCTTTTCACTCTGGGTTTCCTGTGTTTGTTCCTAGTATACATCTTATGTAGAAGCCTAGAAGCTAATTTCTTAGCTTCTAAGTAGAGTGTAGCCTCCTAGAGTTTTATGAGTGCAGTTAGAAGAGATAAGACTACTGGGTCAGAAAGGAAGGACAATTTGTTATTCATAGCAGTAGCAAATGCCAGAGAGTCAGCATTTTTATTCAGATTTTCTGAGCTCCACTTTCCACAGGGTTATGCAAATAAGGCCAGATGACACATCCAAATGCAGTGGTGTGTTACAGATGAGGAACTCTGAGTTTAGAAACCTGCATCTATTAAAAACTGCATGTCTGCATGTTGTTTTGAAGACAGATATTTTCCTTTTGTATCATAGCTTCAGTATTCCTCTCCCCCCCAAAAATGTGTGTATCAATTTCATTGGGCCATGGTTCCCAAAGTTGTGTGGCTGTCCTCCATTTTGTGATTGTAATTCTATGTTAAAGAGGATTATGGTGGGACTGAAACATCCTTACTAAGATCCATCCCTGATCCAGTGTAAAGGGAGTTTCCCTGCGTGTCATCTATATCACCTTTTATCTTACAAGAGATGAAAGGGAAGCAAGCAGACACTGAGTGTGTACTACCCAGAAAGCTGTGCTAGGAGCAGGGTTTGTCCTCTGGATCTGGGGTTCCTTCATAGAGAAGCTACTAATCCAGAGCAACGTTGAAGAGAAGGCTGCCTGAGGGACAAAGACTTCCACTAAAGCTGATACCCTGAATTTGGACTTTGGTAATATAGTGGTTAAGTGCTACAGCTGGTAACCAAAAGGTTATCAGTTCAAATTCTCCAAGAGCTGCTTGGAAACTCCATAAGGCAGATCATTATGAGTCAGAATGGACTTGATGACAATGGTGTTTTTTGTTTTTTGTTTTCTTTTTTCCCTACTGTGAGGAAATAAAGTTCTCTTTATTAAAGCCATCCACTCATGATATTTCTGTTGCAGCAGAACTAGATGACTAAGGCACCTTATTACACTGGAAATAATTATATCTGCTCTTTTTTTCAGAGGGAGATTCCATCTTCCAAGACGGTTTCTTATATAAGCATCCTAAAAAGGGTAGTCTAAAAGACAGATGATCACTGCTTCCCTGGCAAGATATACAGAAATTTGAATAAACCATGGAAAATTGTAATTCCAGGATATAAAGCAATGGCCTGAGTTTTCAGAGTAGGGACAACTCTTCTTACAGGTATGGGCAGTAATTTTGTTCATACTACCTTATGGGTTTTGCATAAGGGACTTACTTATTTTTGAGTGGGACAGAGAAGGAGCATGTCTAAACCACGGAAATCTCCAGTGTGAAGATTCTGTTGGTAGCTCTCAGAAAATGTCAGTCCTATCATAGCGTGAAACATTAGCTCTGCCTCTGATGGCCTGAAGTGTTGGGTGCAGGTGTCAGCCAGGCATTGACCTGTGAGAGGCTTGAGTGGCTTGGACGAGAGATGAGAGACAGCCATGGAATAGTTTCATTACAAAAAAAGAAACTGTTTTTGAAGCAAATTAGCCTAAATAAGCATCTCGTGTTGGCCAGGATTTACTTTATTTAAGCCTTATATACAAGAATTTAGAAATAACCATATGAATTTTTTTGAGGTTAGTAAAAACAAAATGTGCTTCTAAGCCGTCTGCCAAGTTTCAACCTTCATTAATTTTTATGGTTAGGCTTTAAATTCTTCAAAAAACAAATTTATAATAGAAATGCTGATGTAGACACAGATTGAGCTATAAAAACATGCAGTGGAGCTGAGATAGACATCACAGAAGTTTGCAGGAAGAATTTGATGAAGGTGACATAACAATAAATTTGAAACACTAGTAAAGTGAAGTGGTGAGAAGGATGTATAAAATGAATTAACATGTTTTTTAATCAGAAATGTAAGAACATATAAAACATGTTGTTGTTATTAGGTGCCATTGAGTTGGTTCTGACTCACAGAGACCCTATAAACAACAAAATGAAACACCACCTGGTCTTGTGCCATGTCCACACTTGTTTTTATGCTTAAGCCCATCATTGCAGGCACTGGGTCAATCCATCTCGTAGAGGGTCCTCCTCTTTCTTGCTGAACCTCCACTCTGTTGAGCATGATATCTTTCTCTAGGGACTGATCTTTCCTGACAACAAAATATGTAAGATGTGTGTAGGCTTGCCATCTATGCTTCCAAAGAGCACTGTGGTTGTACTTCTTCTGGAACAGATCTGTTTTGTTCTTTTGGTGGTCCATGGTACATTTAACATTCTTTTCCAACCCCACAATTCAAAGGCATCAATTCTTCTTCTATCTTCTTTGCTTATTGGCAAGCTTTTGCACACATATGATGCAACTGAAAATACTATGGTTTAGTTTGGGCGCACTTGAGTCTTCAAGGTGACATCTTTACTTTTCAATACTTTAAAGAGATCTTTTGGAGTACATTTTCCCAGTGTAATGTGTCTTTTGATTTCTTGACTGCTGCTTCCGTGGACATTGGTTGTGGACCCAAGTAAAATGAAATCCTTGATAGCCTCAATCCTTTCTCCATTTATGATGATGTTGCTTACTGGTCCAGTTGTGAAGATTTTTGTTTTCTTGGTGTTGAGGTGTAATTCACACTGAACGCTGTGGCCCTTGATCTTCATCACTAAGTGTTTCAAATCTTTTTCACTTTCAGCAAGTAAAGTGATGTCATCTGTGCAACACAGATTGTTAATGAGCTGTCCTCCAATCCTGATGCCTTGTTCTTTGTGTAATCCAGTTTATTGGATTATTTGCTCAGCATACAGATTGAAAAGGTATGGTAAAAGGATACACACCTGCAACACACTTTTTCTAACTTTAAACCATACAGTGTCCCCTTGCTCTGTTCACATGACTGCCTCTTGATCCATATACAGATTCTTTAAGAACACAATTAAATGTTCTGAAATTCCCATTTTAAGCAATATTAGCCATAGTTTGTTATGATCCACACAGTCAAATGTTTTTCCATAGTCAATAAAACACAGGTAAACATCTTTCTGGGATTCTGTGCTTTCAGCCAAGATCCGTTTAATATCAGCAATGATATGCCTGGTTCCGTGGCCTCTTCTGCATCCAACTTGAATTTCTGGCTGTTCCTTGTCAATATACTGCTGCATTTGCTTTTGTATGATCTTGAGCAAAATTTTACTTGTGCGTGATATTAATGATACTATTTAGTAATTTCCACATTCAGGTGGAACACTTTTCTTTGGAATGGGCATAAATAAGGGTCTCTTCCAATCATTTGGCCAGGTAGCTGTCCTCCAAATTTCTTGGCATAGATGAGTGAGTACTTCCAGCATAACATCTGATTGTTGAAATATCTCAATTGATATTTCATCACTTCCTGAAGTCTTGTTTTTTGCCAGTGCCTTCAGCCTAGCTTTGACTTCCTCCTTCAGTACCATCGGTTCCTGATCACATGCTACCTCTTCAACTGGCTGAACATCGACCAGTTCTTTCTGGTGTAATGACTCTGTGTATTTATATAATACATATTTCCAAAATACTTAGTGTGTATCTGACTGGAGTAACTGACCTGATGCAAATTGTCCCAAGTACATCTATCTATTAATTGCATTTGAACTCTGGGCTCACTCTCTGGGTTCTTTTTTCATTAACAGTGTTAATAAAAATAATAGGTAAATACCTTATTTTCTAGGTTGCCCAAAGGAGAAGCTACTGTACATTTGATTATTTTATTCCACTTTCTCTACTTTCTCTGTGTCAAAGTTTGCCAAATGAATTTTGAAACAGGATATTTGTATTATATTTTTTAAAAGTTTATGAGTGATTTTGCATACCATATTTTTATGCAAATAACACAGGTCTTTTACATTCATTTGCCAACCATGACGTACTCTCCTTGAGGGATCTTTTTAGGCATGCTAGGCTAATTACTTTACAACAACATGTTAAAAAAATTAGTGTAGCATTGCTTGTGAAATACCTCTCAGAGAGGTGGTGAAGCTGGCAAACAAACATAGAAAAGTATGCACTATTTGCATAAAAATATGGTATATTATTTTGCTTGATCTCATTTTGTCCTAACAATTATACTTTTCTTAGAGGAGGTGATTCCTTTTGAAAGATGATGTCTTAATCATCAAGCGCTGCTCTAACAGAGGTACCGCAAGTAGATGGCTTTAAAAAGAGAAAGTTTAATTTGTCACAGTCCGGTAGATTAAAATTCCAAATTCAAGGTGTCAGTTCCAGTGAAAGGCTTTCTCTTCTGGTTCTGGAGGAAGGTTCTTGTTGTCAACTGTCCCTGACCTGGAAACTTCTGAGCTGTGGAGACCCCAGTCCTTTCCAAAAGACATGCTCAGCTCTCAGCACCAAATGTCTTTGCTATCTTCTTTCCTTCATATCTTGAGAGGCTGACTTAAGGCACAAAACATTCTTACACATTGAGTCCTGCCGCACCGACACAGCTGCCACCTATCCTCCCTCATTAACACCGTAGCGGCAGAGTTTACAACATAATAGAATATCATACAGTACCCGGAATCATGGCCCAGCCAAACAGCAGCACATATTTTTTGTGGAACACAATTCGGTCCACGACAGACGGGGAAACTTAGACTGGTAGAACTTTAATGATTGCCCACAGTCTTAGAGCCTTGTGTAAGTACAGAACAGTGGGTTGTCAAAAAATATTCTGATGAAGTTTCTTCCAAAACAACATTGTTGTGTAAGCTGCTGATTTCCTTGGTGAGATGGTAACTTTAGTTTTGTTTGCTCTGACAGTAGGGTGGAGGCCCTGGTGGTGTAGTGGTTAAAAACTGGCAGTTCAAATCCACCAGGTGCTCCTTGGAAACTCTGTGAGGCAGTTCAACTTTTACTGAGAGGGTTGCTATCAGAAATGACTGGATGACAACAGATTGCAGTAAGATGTCTCCATTCAAAAAAAAGTCCATAAACAAACAACTTGCACATACAAACCACAGAAATGTTTTCTATGATCCAGTTTTGTAAAAGGAAAAATTTAGTCCAGTGCTGCCTTTTATTCAAAAAGGAAAGACGAGAGAATTAAAAGAGAAAAGGATGCCAGGCAGTGCATGGAAATCTTTTCCGTCCTTAATTTCTTGCTTATGTAAAGCTCAAAGTAGGGACAAAGCAGTCACTGGAAGATTTGAAATTCATGTGATGACTTCCCATTTTAAGGACTTGTGTTTCCTATGTTGCTGACAAATTTGGGGAAAAAAAATGACAACACATAGTTTTAAGAAAGTAAATCTTTTTAATGCAGAAAATAAATGTTAACTACTCAGGAGACATTACACACATTTTTGAAAAAAGAAATTCTAGCCCCTACAACTTTAAATTGTTTTCATCCCCAGTTTAAAAAACAAGAAAGTTTAAGGGCTAGTTTAGCAGTCACAAGAACAACCACTGATATTTTAATATGATGAAAGCTTTCCTATCAAAATGGACATTGAATTTAGCGGTAACTTAGCACACAGAGTTAGAAAACTGTGTCTGTGCTAATACAAGAAACCCTGTCTGCTAACCGGAAGGTCCACAGTACAAATCTACCAGGCGCTCCTTGGAAACTCTGTGAGGCAGTTATACTCTGTCTTATAAGGTCACTATGAGTCAACATTGACTCAACAGCAGTAGTTTTATGCTAATATAATCATGAATTTTAAAATTTGTATTCAAGTAAATTTGAAGTCAAAAGGGGTATAACTCTTCTCATACACAGAGAATTTAGACATAAACCATAAAATCATATGAGACCATGACGATATATTCAGCCTATTCTGATAGTGATGTTGAGGGATGTCAGCCAATTTCATTATTATCTGAAGTGGATGTGGTATACCTTTAGAGGAAAACTCTCTTCCCTCATGACACCTCCTTCCACACTCAAGTAGAAAAACATGCAAAGGATATATGCCTTCTCTTGAAGTCTTGTTCCCGGGAAAGGTAGAGATAAACAGTGCAAGGGCCATGATCACAACAAGATGGTTCCTGCCTGTACAGGACTCTGGGAGAGAACCTGACACCTCACTGAGCTAGTAATCTGGGCCAAGAAAAAATGCACCGACACCTGACTTCACAGTAACATCAACTGAAACACATTAACTAGTACAAAAAGCCCATTTGTCACAGATTAGACACGTTTTTCCCCGGTTCTCCTGTGTGTATCTTTGCAGATAGGTGTATTGTTCTCTCTACTCATGAAATGATGTATAAATCTACACTTCACACTGCCCTCCGCGGACGTCTGTTTGGGTGACTGGACTCTATCTGTCACAAGAATCTTGGTGTAACTTCTCTAATAAAGCCTTGTCTGGTGGTCAACCTGGCTTGTTTGCCTCTTGCTTTCTTATATCTGTTCCCCTTGGAGCCCCTCCTGCCTCTGGTTTGGTGGGAAGCAACAGACAGAAATTGAATAAGGCTTGTAGTCTAACATTACCATCAGGTGGCTTCCAACTCTTAGCTACTATATAGGACTGAGTAGAACTACTCTGTAGAGTTTCCAAGACTGTAACCTTTAAGGAAGCAGAGTGTCACATCTTTCTCGTATGGAGAGACTTGTGGGTTCCAGCTGCTGACTTCTTTGTTAGCAGCTGAGTGCCTAATCACTGTGATACCAGGGTACCTATTGATAAGGCTTATGAAAAACCCCAAACAAACCCACTGCCATTGACTCATATCTGATTCATAGTGACCCTATAGGGCAGAGTAGAACTGCTTCATAAAGTTTCCAAGGAGCACCTGGTGGATTCGAACTGCAGACCTTTTGGTTAGCAGCCATGACACTTCACTGCTATGCCACCAGGATTTCCAGTAATGCTTATAGGCTGTACCAAAGTTAAAAACTTTTATGGCTATTTGTGTGCCTCCCTACCCTTAAGTACATACTCTAGCAGAAAACCCAGGGCTTCAAATTTCATCAATGTATTTATTGCTTTGGGTTTTAAATTACTTTGTGTCTTTGAGAAGCTCTCTGTGTATGATAATGCCCAGTATAAGGGCTTGACACACAGTGAGTGACCAATAAGCATTTCGAATGAAACCTTTATTACTTTATTATGTGATTAGTTGACAGCCAAGTGAGGTTAAGTTAGCTTTCCAGTCTATGCAGGGGGAATGAGCAGAGGCCAAGAGTTAGGATATGGAGCTATAAGAGAGCACAGAGAATAATCTTTGTCTAGTTAATCAATTTGTTGAAACTTTACCTTTCTTATAGATAATCCATCAAAATTTCTCATTCTTCTACTCTTCCTCTTCTTCATTCTTTTTCTTTTCAAATCGTCTTCCTCCATTCTTTGTCTTTTTCATTTGTATAGTCTCAGAAAGAATTAAAGCGTGTACTAGGAGTCAGTATTATTAGAATTATAAATATTATGAAAAGGAATAATTTATGCAGGTGTGAAATCAGCATCATTTCCATCTACTATGTATTCATTCAATGCTTTTACTCCTTTTTATGTCCATATTCACTGATTTTCAGAATACTTGGATACATTAAACAAATCTGAAAATATTTTGCATTTTAATACATAAATTCACAAAGGTGAAGTAAGCTTGCTTTCTCATCTTAGTTTTTTAAATTCCAATCTTGTTGTCAGGCACCGTGAAAATGGTTCTGACTCTTAGTGACTCTGGACAACAGAAGAGTTTGTTGCTCAGTCTTGTGCCACGCCCACAATTGTTTTATGCTTAAGCCCATTGTTGCAGCCACTGTCTCTCGGTCTCCATGAGGATCTTCCTCTTTTTCACTCACCCTCTATCTTACCAAGCATGATATTTTTCTCCTGAAACTGATCCCTTCTGACAATGTATCCAAAGTATGTAAGATTCAGTCTCACCATCTTTGCTTTGAAGAAGCACTCTGATTGTTCTTCTAGAACAGCTCTGTCGGTTCTTTTGGCAGTCCGTGGTACATTCAGCATTCTTCTCCAGCAACAAAATTCGAAGTTGTCGAATCTTCTGTCTTTGTTATTCATTGTCCAGTTTTAACACGCATATGATGCAATTGAAAAATACCATGGGTTGGGTCAAGAGCACTTCAGTCTTCAAGGTGACATCTTTACTTTTCAGTACTTTAAAGAGGTCCTTTGCAGCAGATTCTCTGAATGCAATGCATCTGATCGTTTCTTGACTGCTGCTTCCCTGGGCATTGTTTGTGGAGTCAAGTAAAATGACATCCTTGACAATGTCAGTCTTTTCTCCATTTATCAAGATGTTGCTTACTGGTCCAGTTGTGAGGATTTTTGTCTCCTTGATGTGGTGGTTCAATCCATACTGAAGGCTATGGTCTTTGATCTTAATCACTAAATATTTCAAATCTCTTTCACAACCTTGCTTGTTGAGTTTTTTTGTTTATTTTTATGGTGGATGTACGAGGGCTGACAGTTAAGTTTGCAAGTTCATCCTAGAAAATGTGCTACATACCTCACTGCTGAATATCACTGTGGTCACCTTTGAAGTACTCTTCTTGGAAAGCTATGAACCAATGTTAGCACCTTGTCCACCCTTCAAAGCAATCTGGGAACTCTTTTTCTGGAATGGCCATCAGAGCCATCGTCATATTACCCTTGATGTCCTGAATGTCATCAAAATGTCTTCCTTTCAATAATTCCTTTATCTTTGGGTAAAGAAAAAAGTCATGGGGGGCAGATCATGTGAGTAGAAAGTGTATTCCAGTACAGTTATTTGTTTACTGGCTAAAAACTCCCTCACAGACAACTATACAACTAAGTTCATGAACTAGCCATGACACCACCTTGCCACCATGTGCAATATCCATTCCAGAAAGAATTTCCAAATTGTTGTGAAGGGTAGTCGCTGACAGTGGTGCATAGCTTACCAAGGGACATACTTTGAAGGTGACCATAGTGATACTCTACAACGAGGTATGCAGCACTTAGAACAATTAAGTTTGTGAACTGAATTGTCAGACCTCATACACACACACACGCACACGCACATGCACACACACACACACATATACACATACATACAAACAAAGCTTTTGCTGTTTCAACGTGTTTTCCATGTACAATTCAGTGCCATTAATTGCATTCATTACATTGTGCATTAACCCCCATTCTTTTTAGGTTTTTCTGTCACCTTTAACAAGCTTAGAGCACCCTGAACAATGACCCCCCCTAACCTCACTCCTGTTGATCTTATGCAAGGTTTCTTCTAGGCAGACTGGAGTTCGGGGACTAATGAACTTTGAGGAGATCAGTTGGCATCACATGTAGCAGCATGATTACTCAGGTGAGACTATTGTGAATTGATTGGGATTCACAGGTACTGGCTGACTTTCAAACAGTAGGACTGTTATTGACTGGTTGGATAGCAGAAGCATGTTATTTGAGGCATTGTTATTAAGTGACTAAATGGTTTTAGAAATGATTCTGATGGCTTTCTATCACAACTAAAGAGCAATCACTCTTTTTTACCAAGATCATGAGAACATTTTTATTCTTACTTCTACATTTTTGTCTTTATCCAGCATTAACTTGAGAGAAATTGCCCAGAATTTGTTTCTTCTCATGAAGATGAGGTTCATCTTTGATCAGCATGATTTCATCTTGATTTTGTTTTTGAATAATTTGTTGAATCACCTCTTCAGGCGGTGACTTCACAGATGAATTCAAGATAGTGACCTATAGATATTCAGCAACTGTGACAAAAATGAGTATAAGCAGAAGTGTTTTAAGAAGTTACTGTGGAACGATCCAAGATTTCTCAAGCCTCATCAAGAAAATATCAGTTTTGTGAGTTTATTTTGGGACTCCTAGCTGCCTTTTTTTTCCCTCCCAGCTTAGATATAGATTGTTTCACCTCATCAGTAGTGTTAATTTGGTTATACAGCATGGATTAGGAACAGTGGTGTAGCACAAGTCCCCACCCTACTGACCAAAAAATAAAATGCAAGGGTGTCTATTAGGTTATGAATTAAACTGGTTTGTTGTACTCTCATTACCTGGGTAGTTTTTGTTACTATGTCAGTCAAGTTGAGGCTTTTTTTTTTTTTTAAGAAATTTCCCTATTTGTCTAAGTCTTCTGAATGAGGTTATTATCCTTCAGAGTTATTACTTATTGCCAAAAAGGATCCATTGTAAAAAATATTTAGCTTCATTGGTAAGTAGATAGTGAACTCCCTGGAAAGTCTGATTTAAGAACAAATAGGAAAAAAAAAAAAAGGAAGAAAAGAAAATACAGGTAATCTTCAATTTACAACATATTTGAGTTAAAGTTTCTTAATGATCATCCTTTTTTTAAAAAAAAATCTTATTTTTTAAAAAAATCTAATATGTACTACATACAATATTCTAGCACTTATTTTGCTGATGTTATCATTCTCTCATCACTTGTAAATGTTCAGTTTTATGATTAGCTGTTCTAAATGCTGCTATGTAGTAGGTTAAGGCCGAATCTAGAATGAAGTTGATGTTGCGGTCAGGAGTCCTAATATATAGGAAGCTGGGTAACGATCATTTCCGAGGATATATGGCAAGTGAACTGCCCGTGTGCCCAACAGCTGTTAGAACTGTAACTTCATGGTTATAACACAGGCGCTCACTTCACTGCAGACCAGGCCCACAGCATGCTTTTATTCAATATTTTAGTACCGTATGACAAATCAGCTGTCAATTTGAAGCTGAGCTGTTGAAGATTCTCTAACTGTACTGTCTACACTGTTTATAGCCCCAACAATGTGTCTAGCAAAGAAAGTCGTGCCAGTCCTGTGCCACCTTTACAATCCTTGTTATGCTTGTGCCTGTCGTTGGAACCACTTCATCAACCCATCTCATTGAGGGTCTTTCCCTTTTTTGCTGATCTTCTGCTTTCTCAGGCGTGATACCCTTCTCTAGGGACTGACGCCTCCTGACAGCATGTCCAAAATACGTGAGACATAGTCTTGCTATCCTTGCTTCTAAGGTACACACTGGTTGTCCTTTTTCCAAGGCAGATTTTTTGTTCTTTTGGCAGTCTGTGGTACATTCAGTATTCTTTATCAACACGACAATTCAAAGCCATCAGTTCTTCCCAGGTCTTCCTTATTCACTGTTACCTTTCACATGCATATGAGGTGATTAAAAGCATCACTGGCTCCTGGCAGGTGCACCTTAGTCTTCAAGGACACATCTTCGTTTTTCAACACTTTAAAAAAGTCTTTTGCAACAGATTTGCCCAGCGCAGCATGTCTCTTGATTTCTTGGCTGCTGCTTCCATGGGTATTTATAATGAATCTAAGTAAAATGAAATCGTTGACAACTTTAATCTTTTCTCCATTTTTCCTAATGTTGCTTATTGGTCTATTAATGAGAATTTTTGTTCCCTTTATCTAGAGATATAATCCTTGCTGAAGGCTGTGGTCTTTGATCTTCATCAGAAAATGCTTTATTTAAGTCCCATATAATACACGTAGTGTTTTATCACACACTGATAAGAAAAAATTAAACCATCTAATAGAAAAAAGATAACAAATTCAAATGGTCAATAAATATTTAAAAATGTGTTTTATCTCAATAGCATTCAAAGAAATGCATATGAAAGTAATAACCAAATATTGTTTTTGCCCATAATATTGGGAAAGATCAAAGACTTTGAGCCTATAAATTCTCACATGTATCTAGAGTGAGCCATTTAATTCTTTAGGAAAGCTGTTTGACAGCAATTTCTTTTGGAACTATGTCCTAGAAGAATTTTCATACCAAGACATTAAAAAAAAAAATAAAAGGATATGGTTTGTAATGCAAAACATAGGAAAGAACTGCCCAGAATTTCAGACAATGAATGAAAGTATTTCACATATCTACTTTGTACAATGTTATATAAACCAAAAAAACAAACCTAGTGCAGTGGAGTCTATTCCAACTCATAGTGATCCTGTATGTCTCAGTAGAACTGCCCCATAGAGTTACCAAGGAGTGCTTGGTGGATTCGAACTGCTAACCTTTTGGTTAGCAGATGTAGCACTTAAGCACCATGCCACCTGGGTTTACAGCAATGTTCGGTAGTTATCAAAAAAGAAAAATGATATGTATATTTATGCATATATGTATTAACTCACATGTAGATCTCAGCTATGATTTAAATGAATTGAAAATAGGTTGCAAAAAGAAAAGGCCTGATTTTGTGAAAAATCAAGCAAGTAAAAATCAAAATATGGGTCCCTATGTATCAGTATATATCTTGATGTATGTAACGGATAGATAGGGAAAGAGTTAACATTGATAATTCCTCAGGATGAGATTGGTTGGACATTAGAAGAGGTTATTAGTTTTTTTTTTCTTTTTCTTTTTCAACTTTTCTGTTGTTAAACTTATCCATCAGTTTGTCTATCAGCTTGTCACAGTGTGGTAGCCTGCTTGGTGGCTTGTGTGTTGCTGTGATGTTGGAGTCTAGGCCTCCAATATTTCAAATACTGACAAGCATACACATGGTAGATGGATTTCAGCAGAGATTTCAAACTAATACAGACCGGGAAGAATGGCTTCTGGAAAAACCGGCTAGCATAAACTTTGTAGATAAGCAGCAGAACTTTGATATAGTGCCAGAAGATGAGACCATCAGGTAGGAAAGCACTCAAAATGTGACTGGGGTAAGCTGTCTCCTTAAGGTATGGTTGACCTTAGTGACACAGCTTTTAGGATCTTCGTTTGTTGTATCACAAGACTCAAAATAAGAAGAAATATCCTCAACCATCCATTAATAATTGTGCAAGGTCTGGCAATTAAGTTAGTGAATGCATCCGAGGAACAGAGCTACTTTCCTCATTGCTGAATGTCACTACAGTCCCCTTTGAAGCGCTGCCCTTAGGAAGCTGTACACTGATGCAGCACCTAGTCCACCCCTCAAAGCAGTTTTGGAACTCTCTCTGGAATGGCCGTTGTACACGGTGGCACAGTGGCAAGTCTGCAAACTTAAATTGTGTAGTTGTCTGTGAGGCAGTTTTTAACCAGTAAACAAATAACTGTAGTGGAACAACCTACGTATTCATCTGATATGGCAGCCAATGCCTTTTTTCTTTACCCGAAGACAAAGGAAAAATTAAAAGGAAGACATTTAGATGACATTCAGGACATCAAGAATAACATGACAACAGCTGTGATAGCCATTCCAGAAAAAAAAAGTTCCCAAATGGCTTTGAAGGGTATAATAGATGCTGGCATCAGTGCATAGCTTCCCAAGGGGAGTACCATAGTGCTATCCAGCAATAAGGTATGTAGCACTTAGAACAAATAAGTTCACAGACTTAATTGTCAGATCTCATAGTACCAGAAGTTGAGACTCCTCAAAGCATGGTTACCCTTGATGACAAAGATGGAGTAAGGTTTTCAGGATATGCACTTGTTGGTGCAGCATGACTCAAGAAGAAACAAGCTCAAACATCAACAATAATCAGGATGTAGAATGCACAAAGTATTAATCAAGGAAAATTAGAAGTTGTCAAAAATGAAAAGGACTTAAAAAAGACCATTATCCTAGGCATTAGCAAAACAAACAAACAAACCATAAACATGAAGTCAATTCTGACTCATAAGGACCATACAGAAGAGAGGAGTACTGCCCCACAGAGTTTCTAAGGAGGTGCTGAGCTTTGGGTTAGCGGTCAAAATCTTAACCATTAAGCCACCAGGGATTCCATCCAAAGCAGTAGTGAGCTGAGATGGTTTGGTTTTGGGCATTTTGAAATAGACAGTCATATGGTCTACTATGCAGGAAATAATAAATTAAAGAGGAATGGAGTCACATTCATTGTTAAAAAGATCGTTTCAGCATCTATCCTGAAGTGCAATACTATGGTGATAGGATAGCCAGGCAAGTGCTGTTGAGTTGGGATATGCGTATATCTATAAGAAAGACCAGTTAATACCACTATTGGTTAAATTTACCCGCCAACTCCTAATGCCAAAGATGAAGAAGTTGAAGATTTTTATCAGCTTCTACAGTCTGAAATTGATCAAACATTCAATTAAGTTGCATTGATGATTACTTCAGATAGGAATGTGAAAGTGGGAACAAAGCAGAAGATCAGTATTTGATTTTGACCATAGAAACAACGTGGGAGATCATCTGATAAAATTTTGCAAGTCCAAAGATTTATTTATTGCAAATACCTTTCTTCAACAAGTTAAATAATGACTATTTCTGTGGCCCTTGCTAGATGAGGTACGCAAGAACCAAACTGATTGCATTTGTAGAAAAAGACAATGGAGAAGCTCAATATCATCAGTTAGAACAAGGCTAATGGATGTCTCAAGAACAGACTGACAATTTCTCATATAAAAGTTCAAGTTGAAGCTGAAGAAAAGGTAAAAAAGTTCTTGAGAGTCAAAGTACAACCTTGAATCCATTTCACCTGAATTTAGAGACGATTTGAAGAACAAATTTGATGCACTGAATACTAGTGACCAAAGATGAGACAAGATGTGGAATGTCATCGAGGATCTTGTTTTAGTTGGTCAGTGCTAGCATAACGGTAATACCACAAATGGGTGACTTTAAGAAGAGAAATTTTATTCTGTCATAGTTAAATAGGCTACAATTCCAAATTCAGTGCATCAGCTCCAGGGAAAGGCATTCTTTGTTGACTTTCAAGGAAAGTTTTGTCATCAGTCTTCCACTGGACTAGGAGCTTCTAGGGCACAGGAACCTTGAGATCTTTTCAAAGGATGTGCTCTGTTCTCTGTTTCTGGCACTGTTTCCTGGTGGTAGGTTCCCAACTCTCTTCTTGCTCCCTTTTTCGTTATATCCCAAGGGATTGCCTCAAGGTACAATACAATCTTACACATTGAGTCCTTCCCCGCCAACACAACTACCATCCTTCTTCCCTCATTTAACACCACAGAGGCAGGCTTTACAGCCTATAGGAACATCATACAATATCGGGAATCATGGCCTGGCCAAATAGCTACACATATTTTTTCCCAGTACCATCAAGTACCATCAAGTACCCAAGTAGACAAGAGCAGACAAGTACCATAAGAACTGATGGCACTTAGGCGGAAGTCCAGGCTTCAATGAAGACACTGATTAAAAAAAAAAAAAAAAAAATTTCCAGGAATTGACCGAATGCCAGTTGAAAGATTTCAACAAGGAGGTCATTACTTACTGACCCCAAGATATTTGGAAGATAGTTACCTGGCCAATTGACTGGAAAAGATCCAATTTGTACCTATTCCAATGAAAGCTTATCCAATGGGTTGTGGAAAATATCTAAGTGTCATTAATATCATACACAAGTAAAATTTTGCTTAAGGTCATTCAAAAATGGTTGCAGCAATACACTGACAGGGAGCTGCCAGAAATTCCAGCCAGATTCAGAAGAGCACATGGAAGAGGGATATCGTTGCTGATGTCACATGGGTCTCAGCTGAAAGTGGAGAATACCAGAAAAATACGTGTTTTGTTGACTAGGCAGAGGCATCAGACTATGTGGATCATGACACATTGTGGATAACATCTGGAAGAATGAGAATTTCAGAAAACTTAATGTGCTTGTGAACGACCTGTACATAGACCAAGATACAATCAGTCAAACAGAACCAGAAGAAACTGCATGGTTTAAAATCAGAAAATATGTGCATCAGGGCTGTATCCTTTCACCATACTTCTTCATTTTGTATGCTGAGTGAATAATCCGAGAAAGTGGACTACGTGAAGAAGAACAGGATGTCAAATTTGGAGAAAGAGTCGTTAATCTGCATTATGGAGATGACACAACTTTGTCTGATGAAAAAGAAGAGGACTTGTAACACTTAGTGATCAAGATCAAAGACTACAGACTTCATATTGATTACACCTTAACCTAAAGAACACAAAACCTCTCACTATTGGACCAATTAGCACTAATATGATAAGCTTAGAAAATACAGAAACTGCCTAATATTTTATTTTATTTGGAGATACAGTCAAAGTCCATGGATGCAGCAGTCAAGATATTCAAGTACTTATTATACTGGGTAACTGTTGCAAAAGATCTCTTTAAAGCATTGAAAAACAAGGATGTCACTTTAAGGACTAAAGTGACCTGAACTGTAGCATTTTCAATTGCCTCATGCATGCAAACGCTGGACAGTAGACAAGAAAGATTGAAGAATTGATGTCTTTCAGTTATAGTGTTGGTGAAGAGTATGGAACATGCCATGTATTGGCAGAAGAAACAGCAAGTTTGTCTTGGAAGAAGTACAGCCAGAATGCTGCTTAGGAGCAAGGATGATGAGATTTAATCTTACATACTGTGGGTATATTATCAGGAGGAACCAGTCACTGGAGAAGGACATTGTATTTGGTAGAAGGTTAGCAGAAAAAAAAGAAAGACCCTCAATGAGTTAGAGTGACACTGTGACTGCAACATTGGGCTCAAAGACAGCAATGATTATACGGTAAAGCAGAAAGGGCTGACTGGGCAGTGTTTCATTCTGTTGTCCGTGGAGTTGGTATGAGTTAGAATCCACCCAGGCTACCCAACAACAACATTTTTGAACTTGTTATAATGTACACACTGAAAGTAAAATACAACAGAAGAATGTAACCATCCAAGCCAAACAGTTGTCCTCTGACTGATTCCAACTCAAAGTGACTCCACATGTTTTAGGAAAGAGCTGCTCCACAGGGTTTCCTTTGTGCAATCTTTATGGAAGCAGGCCACTAGGAGTTTTTCTCTGTGGTACTGCTGGGTGGCCCAAACGATTCACTTTTAGGTAACAGTCAGATACAAACTGACTGTGTCACTAAGGACCTCCCTAATGTCATGTAAGCAGTATTAAGTTTGAGTTTCTTGTATCTGGTATCTATGTACTTGTGGTCAACTTGAACTGTAATAATTAAAACAAAAACAAAAAACAAGCAAGGAACAGACAATAACCAAGAAGCAGGGATTCTGTTTTTAACCCAAGAGCCAACCTTGATATTTCTGGATCCCTACCATGAGATAAAGAAGCCTAGAAACCCTGGTGGCATAGTGGTTAAGTGCTATGACTGCTAATCAAAATGCTAACCAAAAGCTTGGCAGTTCAATTCTGCCAGGTGCTCCTTGGAAACCATATGTCCTACAGGGTCACTATGAGTCATAATTGACTCAAAAGCAGTGATGGATAGTACAAGTGGTTTGCACCTGGCTCTAACTCAAAGACTGAGGGTTCATATGTGCCCACTGGAACCACAGAAGAAAGGCCTGGAATTCTGCTTCTACAAAGATTGCAGCCAAGAAAACCCTATGGAACAGCTTTACTTTGTGACATACACACTGCAGTGAGCTGGCGGCTGACTCGACAGGAGTTCACAACAATAACACCACTACTAGAAAAGATGTTCCAGAGTGACACAAATAGTTAATGTGCTAGGCTGCTCAACAAAAGGTTGGGGGTTCAAATCCACCCAAAGTTATGTTAGAAGAAAGGCCTGGTGATGTATTTCCAAAAAAAAAAATCAGCCATTGAAAACGCTATGAAGCAAGGTTCTCCTGTGACTCACATGGAATTGCCATGAGTTGGCATTGACTGAATGGCAACTAGTGCCGTTAGATAACGGGGTGAGACACAATCAGTCTTGGTTCTTGGGTCAAAAACACAACCCTTGGTCAATGGATTGATGTTTTTCTCTCAACTCACACTGAGGCTGGCTGCCCGTATACGGATATGGCTTTAAAGTATTCTCTGACTTGTCAGAACCTGTCCAAAAATTTTTTTACAAAAAGTTAGCAGTAAAGAACCATGACTCAGAAGGTGACTGAGCATTGCCAAAGTTCCTGGGTGAGTCAGCGGTGAAGCTAAGATGGGCCCCACAATCGTTTTAAACACCCGCTTCTCTCTAGTCCCTCCTACATTTAAGGTACTAAGATTAGCCCTGTAAAGTTATGCCTTTTCCTCCAGAAAACCATGAATAATGCTTTCAAAAAAATTCAAATGAACACACATGATAAGACTGCATTTGTTTGATTTAAAGAATGCCTAACATTTTGCCTCGTTATTTATAGTTTGGTTTTCACTGTGCTTTCTATAGCCAATGTGTAAACTGTCTAGATTAGCAGAGATTTAAATCTTACTGATATCCTGTTCCTGTTTTTTCCTGCATTGGCATTTTACAGAAGACAGAGTCAGAGATAACAGAAATGAAGTATAAATAACAATGTGGATGCTTATCTGAGCTTTGTAAGCAGACATAGTTAATTGGTTTAGATTCTGTGCATGAGTTTAAAATGAACACCACCACCAACAACAGCAAAATATGAAGTCTGGGCTCTGTGAAGAAGACCCTGATGTGTGCTTGGGGACCCTTATATTCACAGAATAACTGTTGATTTAAAATCTCTCTCTCTATCTCTCTATATGTCTACGTCTATGTGTGTATATATATATATATATATGGAGAAAAGTTTACATCTAAGGGAATAGATCTGTTAACAAAATACATTTTCTTAATCATGTCTGCAATACAGACTCTCATGACTATACCATGATGTAAGCACATTGGGTGAGCCATGGGTTGAAAACTCAAATAAAGTTACCATTTGTATGTATTTTGAGTTTGGTTCTATGATTAGAAAAATTGGGAGCTTTGAAGAAATGGCTTTTGATCCAGTCTTACTGGGAATAATTGGGAATGGCTTTGCTTGGTTTGTATAGCCCGTGAGCTAAGAATGTTTTTTGTATTTTTAAATGGTTGAGAAAATTAAAAGAATTTTCCTGATCTATAAAAATTACATGAAATTCGAATGTCAGTGTTTATAAACAAAACCATATTTGTGTACAACCAAACTCGTTCATTTACATATTTTCTATGGCTGTTTTCTTGTTACAGTGGCAGAGTAAATGTGACAGAGACTGCCCAACTAAGCCTAAAACATTTTCTGTCTGGCTCCTTAACAGGAAAAAAATTGCTGACCCCTAGACTAGATGTCCCTGAGTTTATTTGCTATGAGAAATGTGTGTATGTTATGTCTCATCTACCCATCAATCAATTAAGCCAGTCATTCCTTCTGCTTATTCAGTCAATAAAAACTTTGGTGAGAACTGATACTGTTACCAGCAGTGTCTAAGAGGAGACCACTCTCTAGGACACTAGAAGCATCCTAGAGAAAATTATATTGAAAGATCTCACTTCATTAAGACATAAAGAAATGTCTTATTGAGTAAGGAAGTAAACTAATTAAGATGGAAAACAAAACTCATGGTGACCCCATGTGTTCATAGTACAACTGCTCCATCAGGTTTTCAATGGCTGTGATCTTTCAGAAGTAGACCACCAGGCTTTTCTTGCGAGACACCTCTGGGTGGATTTAAACTGCCAACCTTTCAGTTTGCAGCCGTTCACACCACCCACAGACTTTAGTTCTTCGCTTTCTTTCCTGTGAAATATGCTGTCACGAGGTTTGGTATAATGCGTATAGATGGGAAAAGACTGTCTGCTCTTTACACTAGCATCCTGAACTTCCCTTTCCTTGCCCAGATGGTTCCATGAGTCCCCTACTCGCTTGAAATGAGAACTGTAACGCTGTAGTCATGACAGTTTTTGGAGCTCAGATTAATGACCACGATCACTGAGCACTTCCCATGTGACAAGTACCCTGCTGGGGACTTCACCTGAAATGAAATAATTTTAATCCTTACAATTCTGCTAGAAGGTTATCATCCTCTTCTTTATAAATGAAAGGACTAAATCTTAGGAAGGCTAGTAAGTGGCTAAAGCAGGACCTCAGCCATAAACATACCCAATTCCAAAGATGATTCTTACTATGCCAGTTTAGTAGGGCAACCTAATTGTTTAGGTTCAGATCTCCCACTCAAAATGCTGCCTTTGGGTTATTCCTGAGATGTTGATTGTTAGCCAAGTGTCTTAGGCTGTGGCTACATGACAGCAAATAAGTATTTGTCAGGAATTATGCTTGTTTCCATGTTTGTGGGTTGGCGGTGCCTTTATACAAGAACTAATTCCACTTTCCATTCCACTTTTGTTCCCACCTTTGTTTTGGAAACATTCGTGTTGCTTAGAATGAAGAGAGTTTTCCAGGCCATCAGTGACCCTAGATTACAGTAGGTAGTTTGTAGTAGTGACAGGAGGCTGCAAAGAAATAGGGGTTCAGATCGCAACCCTGCCACTTTCTTGATGCAGGACCTTTTAAATATCACTTTTCTCCCTGAGCCTCATTTCCTCATCTGTAAAATCATTCATGGCAGAACATGAAACAGGTATTTGTATATTCCTTATTTGCTTAAGGCCATCTTCAGAATCAGTTTTCATCTTATCCTATCAATTCATCTCTTTGGCTGAGAGGCTTATAGAATGACAGTGTTGGCAGTAGCATTGTGATATATGTAATCTTGGAGGTCATGTAGGCTGAGGTTAGTTTCCAGTCCCCCTGCTTACTGGCTGAGGAACCTAAGGCAAGCTGATTCCTTTCCTTGAATTTCAATTTTCTTATATGTAGAAGAGTACAAGAAAACAAATCAAACTTGTTGCTGTCAAGTTGAATCTGACTCACAGAAACTCTAAAGGACAGAGTAGGACTGTTTGTAGGGTTTCCAAGAGCAACTGATGGATTTCAACTGCTCACTGTTTGATTAATAGACTGAGCTCTTTGCCACTGCACCACTAATACCACAGTAATCATAAAATAATAATTATGACATTGAGTGCTTATTATATGCCAGACTACTGGCCTAAGCACTGTGTACAAACAGACTGACTTAATCCTCATAATAAGCCTAGGTGTAGTTACTAATTTTAACCCTGTTTTACAGGTTAAGAAATTGAGAAAGAGAAAAATCTAATAAGTGGAGAAGCCAGGGTTTGAACCTTGGCTGTCTAGTTCTTGAGCCTGGTTTCTTAATAATTATACCATACCTCTCAGAGAACTTACTGATGTTTAGTTAAGAAAAAACAATGTTGTAACATGGGGTAGGATTTCAATAAACGTTGGTTAATTTCCTCTAGAGGAGTGTGCATGTGTGTGTGTGTGTGTGTGTTTATTGTTAGTGTTATTCACATTTAAATCATGGGAGGTGGGGAAAGACTTGATAGAAATTCTTCAGACTCTAGTCTGAATTGAATGAATCCTATCAGGATGTTACTTTTTTTAAAACAAGCTTCTGGCTGATTTTTGGTGTATTAACACTTGAGAGTCTACACGGTTTTGGTAACAGTGCACAGGTCCCTCTGTGGCATGGCAGACAAATCACTTTCAGGACTCTTGAAAATCTGATGAAGGAGCACTTCCTTTCTCCTTGGACATCCTATCCCATTTTTTAAAAATCTTGAAATTTGAAATTGAGTGGAAAAGAAGTTTTTCTACTTACTTTCTCTCCATGTGACCCTCTCAGTTTCTTGAGTCACGCAGACTGTCGGTGTGGGAAGGCAGTGGGAAAGCTACTGAGGCTGTATATGGAACCCAGAGATTCAGTGTCTTCACTAGCCTGACCCTGGAAAACAGTCTTCAGGGTCTCTAGCAACTGAAGGAGGCGCTCCCAGGAAATGTGTGCTCCAGCACGCTAGCAGGGAGCTCATGAACGGGTGAACCACAGACAGTTGTGGGGGGGGCATGCGGGTGATAGCATCAGGGAGATGCAATGGTAGAACGGGGTGATGGTCACAGGGACAAGAGTCCGTAAAGGCTGAGCAGCACACCAATAATTTCACTTGACACTGAGATAGTAGAGTTACTAGAGTTTTCTAATCTTTCCCTTACTAGGGACAGAATGTATGTCTCCAAACAGTGCATCTTAAAAAATTTTAGTGAGTGAATATAAGTTGTAGTTTTATAGCCCTAGTAGTAGAGATTGCAAGCTGGGAACAGGACACATTTTGTCTCATCTGTTCATCAGAATATTCTAGGAAAGTCTTTCCTGCTCCAGCCCCAAACATCCCAAGTTTTTTCAACTAGGAGCATAGAACCTATACCTGGAGTTATTTTTTCCCATTCTGGGCAGGCATCCTAGTATCTCCATACATTCTGGTTTGTTAGTATCCCTCTTAAAATGTGGTACCCACAGCCGAACACCTGACTGTGTTAAATGCAGCAGGCCTTCTCCTCTCTTGCTCCATATGTTGTACCAGAATTGATGGCCACTTCAAACCTTCTCCCAACAGACAGGCTGTCTCTGGCAAGCAGCTCATGTCTGCTAAGGTGGCCTGAGATCACATGAGCCTTTCCAGGATGCAGACTATACACTTGGTGCATATTTAAATTTTTGTAAGTGAAATCCCTGAAGTTCTTTGTCACATAAAGTACTATTAAACTAATATGAATTTGGCTTCTACTTGTCTGATTGAAGATTTTGCATTTGTCTCTAATAAATTTCAGCTTGTTGGTTTTGGCCTAATATTCAAGCCTGTGGAAATACTTTCAAATTCTGTTTCTGTCATCCAGTGTATTTTTCTATCTGTTCCAACTTATGCCATTAAAAAATATTAATAAATCTCCTATACTTGATCCAAGTCACCAATTTTAAAAAAAGGTAACAGTAATAGGCTTGTTGCACTTCCCTGGGATCATCTGGCAAGATGATATTGCATTTGTCAATATTCTGTCAGACACCTATTGTGTGCCAGATTGCAGGTTATGTCCTGGGGATAAAAATATGAGCATAGCAGATTCCCTGCTCTTGAAAGAGTTAAGCCTAATGAACAATACTGACAAATACAAACCATAGTAGGACAATACAATCAGGAGTTTGACAAAATAATCATATTATGTTGTTAGGAGGCATCAGGTTGACTCTGACTCATAACAACCTTATATGTAAGAGAACAAAAAATTGGCAAACAAGAATAATCATAACATGATGAAAATCTGTTTGGGGTCAAGTAGAACCACATAGTTTAGAAACACTTGCTCGTGTAGTTCCAATCTTATGAACTCTTTTTATCGCTCTTATGCAATACTTTACAAAAATTACCACCACTATGAATGGTGTAGGAAGGATACAAACAGATGACAGAAATACAGAGTCACTGTACCGAAAAGAATTAGTCAAGGTTCATCCATTTCAGGAGGTAACATGTGATCAAGAACTGGCAGTGCTGAAGGGAAAGATGCAAGCTGTACTGAAGGCATTACGAAAAACAAGGCTCCAGGAATGGATGGAATAGCAGTTGAGATGTTTGAACAAAGGTATGCAGCAGTGGAAGAGCTCACTCATCTATACCAAGAAATTTGGAAGATGGCTACTCAGCCAGTAGACTGGCAGAGATCCATATTTGTGCAAAGAAAGATGACCTAACAGAATGCCAAAAGTGTTGAAAACTATCACCATTATCACACACAAATCAAATTTTGCTGAAGATCAGTTGGGTACAGCAGTACATGGATAAGAAAATGCGAGAAATTCAAGGTGGATTCAGTAGACAATGTGGAGTGAAGGGTGTCATTACTGATGTCACATGGGTCCTGACTGAAAGCAGAGAATACCAGGAAGACATTTAACTAGGTTTTATTGACTGTGAAAAGCATCCAGCTGTGTGATCACAAGAAATCATGGATAACACTGCTAAGAGTGGGAATTCCAGAACACCTAACTGTGCTCATGAGGAACTTGCACACGGACCAAGATTCAGTCAGTCAAACAGAGCAAGGGGACACGGCATGGTTTAAAAATCAGGAAAGGTGTGCATCACCATTGTATCCTCTCTCCATAAATTTTCAGTCTGTATGATGAGCAAATAATCTGGAAAACTAGGCTCTATGTAGGAGAATAGGACAGCAGGATTGGAGGAAGACTCATTCACAACCTGCATTATATGGATTACACAACTTTGTGGACAGTGAAGAAGCAGTTGCAGATGAAGATCAAAGACTGCAGCCTTCAGTATGGGTGACATCTCAACTTAAAAGTAAAATTCTCCTAACTGGGCCAATAGGCAATATGATAAATGGTGAAAATGCTGACGTTGTTAAAGATTTCATTTTACTTCAATCTGCAGTGAACACCCATGAGAACTGCAGTCAAGAAGTCAAACAACAAACATTGTGTTGGGCAAATCTGTCATGAAAGATTCTTTAAAGTGTTAAAAAACAAAGACATTATTTTGAGGCCTAAGGTGCACCTGACAGAAGTCACCTCATTTTCATTCATATGTAAATGAAGGTTGGACAATGAATAAGGAAGACTGAAGAAGAACTGAAGTGTTTGAATTATGGTGTTGGTGAAAAACACTTAATATGCCATGGACTGCCAGAAGAACAAACAACTCTATTTCAGAAGAAGAATAGCTGGAGTGCTCCTTGGAAGTTAGTACGGAAAGACTTCATCTCACGTACTTTAGACCTGTTATCAGGAGGTTCAGGTCCCTGGAAAAGGACATCATGCTTTGTAAGGCAGAGGGTCAGTGGAGAAGAGAAAGGTGTTGGATGAGATGGATTGACACACTGCCTGCAATGATGGGCTCAAATGTAGCAACAGTTGTGAGGATGGTGCAGAGCTGGACAGTGTTTCTTTGTTGTTTATGGGGTTACTATGAGTAGGAACCAACTGGATGACACCTAACAACAACATACATTTTTCAGCCACTTAAGTTGGAGGCCCAGCTATACTGTGGTACTGTTAACTGTGTGCTCGTGTTGTCTGGAGGCTCACACTGGCTAGCTCAGAACAATCACTCACTACCTTCCTCCGAAGAATATTTTTGACCCTATTTCTTTTATATAAGTTGTCTAAGCTTCCTTACTCCCAGCTGTGCCCCGTACCCCTGACTAAGGAGACTTCACCCAGTCACAGATGGCAATGATTATATTTGTTTCCATTTCAAATTACAGTTGTGTTTGTGTACATGTTTTTCAAATGCTAGCGGCTCTAGGGTCCACCCTACTGTGGTGTTTAGCCTAAATTGAGCTACAAGACCAAGAGTAGTTCTGATCGAGTCTCCCACAGAGCAAGATAGTTGGAGGAGCAGTTGGCCTGCTGCTCCCCACCCAATCATCCAGGCTAAAAACCTGGCTTCAAGGTTCCCTGGAAAATATTAGTTATTTTTATATATGCAAGTCAGCTCTTAGTTTAGGTTTTTTGTTTGTTTTTTTTTCTCTGCCATAAAATAAGGCTAGAGAGATTTGGAGAACCACCCAGATAAAAACTGGACAAATTCAGCATATGCATTTTGTACTGTTTTGAGACATTCCAATGTGTTAAAAAGAAGTCTAGGTTTCTTCATGGGATTGAGTGCTGGTATTAGAAGGCGGGATCAATTAGCTATGATTTCATCGCATCCAGAGCACCTTAAAAAAAGTCTTATTTCTTGTTTTCGGGAACTGCCTTTGTGTTTATGCAAAATTTCTCAGGTTTTCATTTCTGTTGCTATCCATGAGGGCAGTGTGGATTAAAGATTTGCCTCTGGAGTGAGGGGGACCTGGTTTAGCATTCCATCCTTTTGCTGGTTGTATGGCGTGGAGTGGGTCATAACCTCTCTATGCCCCCATTGTTTTGACTAAAAAAATTGTGACAATAAACTACTTGTTCGCTTCTAGACTATTGGGAGAATGAAAAATATATATGTGAAGAATACTTAGTATAGCATACTATAAACTGCTCAGTCCACATTCTCTGTTTTGTCCTTGATGATGCCTTGAAGATCTGCCTGTTGGGTGATGATGTGGACAAAAAGAAAAGAAGAGTCACTAGATTCCACTGTGCAGTGCTAAAGTGCTACGATATTTTCAACCACGTTTTGGGATGTTGTTCTCAGAACCCTCTGACATTTTGGTGGGGTGAAGGCTGCACTACGTACTGTAGAGTATTTAACAGCACTCCTGGTGTTTATCTACTAAATGTCAATAGTGCCTCCCATGTCTTAGTTGTGACAACCAAAAATCTCTTCTGACATTGCCATTCGGTCGTATACCACCCTTCTAGGCAAAGAATCATCATAAGTCACTTTCTTCATCCCTAGGGTCAACGTTAGGTCCCCTTGCCTTTCCCAATAGCCGTAAAATCGAGTTTAAAGGAGTTTCCCCTCGGTGGGCTGGATCCTTGAAATATCTAAGTAGATGTATTCATTAGAAATCAGTTTAATACTTTCATGGCACTGACAATGTACCCGTCTGTGATAGCTGTGACACTCCAGTGGGTTCTCTGGTATAATTTTGGAGTGGGGAAATGGTGTACTACGTTTGCTTGTTATTCTGCTTGCTAATTTTGATCCAGTACTGCATTTTGCAGGAGCAAAGAAGGAATTTTCATCAACAATAAATGCCATTTTCAAGAAGCATTCTAACAGCTCATTCAAGATACTGAACTAGAGAAAACAAATGGCAGAAAAAAGAATTATTCACATAAAATAAATATGCTAATTGGCAAGAGTGGTTCAAAAGGACCTCTCTGCTCTCCAGACTCTGAACTTGGCTCATTTTTAACCTGGCAGTGCAGTATAACAATGGATGCTTCCAGCATCTTGATGACACTTGGCTGGATTGTAAGACAAACTGTGTGTGGATTTGTGAGCTGTAAGACTTCCCTCCCACCATTCCCTGGAGATGGTGCTGCTGTTGCTGATACCAAATGGTCTGTCACATTTCCTTATTTTGGTTAATGAGAGCAAATTAAAGAGAAAGAGCAATTTAACTGGAGTTGGAAAAATATTTAGTAAATTCAGTCTATTATTTTATTTTGCAGAATGGCTTGTGTGGAACAACAACAAAAAAGCTCCCCATTTTGGGACAAGGCAGTTACTTTTTTGTCTGGAACAGACATTGGAGATTAGCAAAGAAATCATTAACAGTGAACCCTCTTCCCAGATGAGTGCTAAAGGCAAGTAGCACCACGAAGCCCACAATTCTTTTAAATCAATTATTTTTTTTCCTCATCTCAACCTGAGTTAGCTGTGCCAATTAATTTAATGAGTCAACCCTGTACCATTTTTCCAAGTCCTGTGATGCTTTGATGAAAGGGCCTTATGAGAATAAAACATAAGTTGCTGGTTTGACCTTGGAGGACCAATTATGTAGCTTCAGTTGGCACTAATTGTCATGGCCACTTAAGTGTCCAGGCATTTGTAACCATAACCTTACATTTAAAAATGCTACTACTTTCTCTGGCAGCCATCCTAATCTAATTAGGAACCAACGCAGGCTTATACATTTCTTATAAACGCACGAGTCGACCATAAGGATCTGACAAAGGCTGGGGCATGATTTGAGCTTGACTGAGGGGCTTGGCTGAGGGGTTTATCTTTCTTCCTTCCTATAATGCACTCGCAGATCTGGATTATATTCAACAGAGCTGCTTTTCCTTTCATTTCCCACTTTGGGCATTTTAAACTGATTTACCCTCTTGCCCTCGTTCTCTTGCTTTTACTCCTGTCTCAAGCAGTCTGTCTCCTTCCTAGCCCCTTGTTTTGCACTTACTTTCTTTGACTGTTGCCACTTCATCATTTAAACATTTACAGTAAGACAAGACTGGCAGCCTCTAGAACCGTCGGAAGAAAGTTTAATGATGACATCAGAGGCAAGCCTTATTTTTCCAGTGAATTGTGTAAGTTTGAGGTTTAAATCTTCTTTAGAGAAGAAGTCTGCTTCATTTCTGCTATCATTCTAGCTGTTGGGGGCTGTTGAGATGAATAAACAGGTTCAGACACCAGTTTGAATGTAAGCTGTGTACTTACAAGTGGTCGTGCCCGCGTAGTTCTGCCACGGAGATGAGTTATATGGTTAACTACATATTTTACTTCTAATGTTAGCAACTGTCCGCTGTGTGCCAGGTTCTATGCTAAGTACTTGACATATCCCACATTTCATCATCACAGCAAACATAGGGAGATGGAAATTAGTTTCCTTAAAGTTGATATAATGCTGAGTCTCAAGGCAGTTAAGTAGATTTCATGAAGTCACATAATCACACAGCTAGAAAGTATGATTACCAAACCTATGCTATCAACCACCGTATTTGACTATCTTCCCAGTAATTTGAATATAATTCTTGTAATCCTCTAAAAATGTATGAAAATTTATTGAATAAAATAGAGGTGACAAATACTATTTGTGATAACTGTTTACATTGACTAAGAAAAATCTTATTTAATATTGGTAATTTGCCCAGTATCACACAGGTAGCAAATGGAAGAAGCAGGATTCAAACATAGTCAACCTGACCTCAGAGTTTGAACAATTATTGTCACATTTTGCCACTCCACTGAAACCGATCATCACTGACCTCCACGTTGCCAAGTCCAACAGACACTCACTCCACTTGTCTTCATACTCCTTCACTTTTTCAAACCCCTTGCTTGCATTCAACCCAAGGATCTACTATCTTTGTCCAATCATTCCTAGATTACCTCTCCTCACGGCTATTACAACAAAACAAAACAAATCCCAAACTCATTGCCATTGAGTAGATTCTGACTAATAGCAACTCTAGAGGACGGCATAGAACTGTCCCATGGTTTCCAGTGAATACCTGGTGGATTGTAACCGCTGACCTTTTGGTTAGCAGTCATTGCCCTTAACCACAATGCCACTAGGATTTCCTTGGCTGTTATAGATCCTTAATAAAAGGTGAAGAGTAGAAAATAGAACGTGTGATTTCCAAAAGTATTTAAGAATAAAAATGTCGTGTAAAATATCAAGTCAGAATTGATGGGGGTAAAAAGCCCTGAATGAAAGATTAAGCAGTCTGTAAGAAGTCTTTCAGACTCAAGAATTCAAGATAGACTTGAGAATTACCTTGAGAATTCAAGGTAAGAAGTAGGATAATAAATTGTATTATCTCTGACTCTAGGAGGATATGCAAATAAAATTAGCATATATTTATTCTGTTTGTAAGGTCCACTTGTGACACAACAGTTAAATGCTTGACTCCCAGCCAAAAGGTTGGCAATTTGAACTCACTTAGAGGTGCCATAGAGGAAAAGCCTGACATACACTACCACAAAGATTACAACTAAGAAAACCTTATGTGACAGTTCTATTATGCCACATGGGGTCTCTATGAGTTGGAATTGGCTCTATGGCACCCCGCAACAGCAACATCTTATTTAAACCACTAAATTATATTTGTCGTGCGATTGGGTGGAGGTTAGAGGAAAGAATATAATCCACTTACCAACCGAATAATTTAATTGGTAATCAAAGAATGACTAATCTCTCAGTTCCATTCTTGCCCTTCTCTATACTCCACTCCACTTGAAAGACTGAAAGCTTGCAAATTATTTCTCCCAGGCCTCCTTGCCAGTTGCTTTCCTGGTAGGTTCTGGCAGCAGGAGACCTTGGCAGGTGTGTTTGGGAGGTGGGGAGAGAGCAGAGCAATTTTTTCCCTCCTGACTCCTGGAAGTGACTTAGGTAGCAGAAGTCACTGACTTAGACGGGTCATAGATTCTTGCTCAGATGATTCCAGCAGCAGAGGCGAGGGTGTCTGCACAGGCGTTGGCTCTTGTGACTTTGGTACAAGTACCTGCTCCAGGTTTGAAGCACAGTGAGGGGGTGGCAGCTGCAGAGGCTTCAGCAGTAGCATTGGTAGTAGCGGTGCTCAGTGTCCCAGAGGGTCAGCATGGCGGACCCTGGGGAATGTTATTTCTTCTTTCATTTACCTGTTCTAGGATAGAAGTGACTCCCAGAGATTACTAATCTTTGATTGAACCTATTTTCTCCTCTGGAAAATGTAGCTCTTCCAAGAGCTTTGTGACTAGTTTTCTGTAATAAATTCCTGTTGTTTGAAATGACCAGAGTGGATTCTGCTATCCTGACTGTGCACTGATGTTATTTTATGAGAGTTCTTCTCTAGTGCCTAAACTAGTACCCATTTTCTTTAGAATGATGACACTTAGATAGTCATGATGTTTGTCTCAGTTTTGTGGAAATATGGTGACTGACAAGCAGGTGCAGATGACTGTAAAACTAAAGTGAAAAGAATCTCCTCACACTGTTTCTTTATGAATACTGGCATGCTTACTGCTATTCTGGGACTGAATCTCTAGCAACTGGTAAAATCTTTGATACAACAACAGTAACAAATATTCTGACCTTACTTTCCTCCTCGTGATTTCCTGTTGGGGCTCAGCCATTGACAGAACCAACCAGCCAGGGTGAGGTAACCAACCAGCCAGGGTGAGGTAACCAACCAGCCAGGGTAAGGTAACCAACCAGCCAGGGTGAGGTAACCAACCAGCCAGGGTGAGGTAACCAACCAGCCAGGGTGAGGTAACCAACCAGCCAGGGTGAGGTAACCAACCAGCCAGGGTGAGGTAACCAACCAGCCAGGGTGAGGTAACTAACCAGCCAGAGTAGGTAACCAACCAGCCAGAGTAGGTAACCAACTGGTGTATGGCAGGCTTGTGGCTGTAATCACTGCTTGTCTGCATCCCAAGATACAGATTAGGTGCAGAAGTAAGAGAGTAGAAAGGAAGATGTCCAGCACATGCATCATATACATCTGTAGCTTTCTTGTACCATTTGCCTGTCAATTTGCTAGGCTGGGGAGGCTTGTGTATTGCTGTGATCCTGAACGCTGAGACTGCAACAATGGCTCAGGCTTAGAAATGACTGTGAAGACGGTGGGGGACTGCGCAGGGCTTCGCTCGGTTGTACGTAGGTCGCTACAAGCTGGCCTCCACTCCAGCCTAACGACGAGGCTGATACATTTAGCTCTATTTTGTTTTCATTCATGTTTGTTGCTCAGTAGTAGTCTGTGACTTCATACCTACTTATTCTTTCCATCTTAAGTATCTTATAATTTAAAAATTCCCGGCTTTTATTGTAAACATTCTTTTCCTTATACTAGTTTCCTTATCAAGTTGAATATTTCAGCAGTGGAGATGAGCACATTCCAATTATTTTCTTCCTTTAATTACCCCAGAGCAGAGGCCACCTAAGGTAAATTTTATCCGCTACTATCCTTCTCTTCACTTACAGCCTCAAATGCATTAAATTTTGCAGAAGACTTGAAAAGAAGCTTGGTACACGGTAAGTGCTCTAGAAAGACCCTGTGAAAGAACCCAAGCGATGAGGTTAGGAGCACACACTGTGAAGCCAGATGGTCTAGGTTTGAATCTAGCTCTGCTGCTTACTACCTGGGTGACTCAGAGCAAGGTTCTCAGACTTCCTGTACCTCCCTTTTCTTATTTGTGAAGTGATGGGGGTAATAATTTTCCTACTTCATGAAGTTTTTTTGAGGATTAAATGAGTAAATGAGTATATATAAAGAACTTAGAAGAGTACCCAGATAGTGGTAAAAAAAAAAAAAATCCAAAACCCCCAAAGGAAAACCAACAAAAAATTTGAGCCAAGTTGACTCAGACTTACGGCTACCCCATGTGTCTCAGAGTAAAACTGTGCTTCGTAGGGTTTTCAATAGCTGAATTTTTGGAAATGGATCACCAGGTCTTTCTTCGAAGGCACCTCTGGGAGGGCTGAAACTTCCAACACTTTGGTTAGTAGCCAAGTCTGTTAACCATTTACAACACCCAAGTACTGCCCAGCTTATCATTAAATTGTCATTATTATTGCTTCAAGTTTTTTTGTAGTTTTGGCTCTTGGTTGTGTCCTCTCAGCATTCTGCTGTGTCTGTAATCTGGAGGCTCATGTACATCAACTATCCATTGAGTATCTGAGTCAAAAAGAATGATCAGAACCTAGTGGGGAAGTCAGATAAAGGTCTAAGGTGAAAAATGTGATCACAGGATGTACAGTGTAGTTTACAAGAGCGGTGGGCAACAAGGTATTGTCTACATAATGCTTCCTTCATGTTGCACCCTGAAATACCATGTTGCAAGGCTGAGCACACCTTGGGGTCTTCCGGGGATAGCTCAAATGGCACTATTTCCTGCGTTGGCTAGAACATCTGCTCCCTCACATGCGTTAGGGCATAGAGACTTTCAAATTTGTGCTGTTTTTCTTTTCACACCAGTGATCTGTTTTGTTGAAAATGTCACTGGGAGCTGAACTGGTGACATGACTTGAATTTTTAGAGATTTGTTCCTCCCCTGCCCTCCCTTTCCCTTCCCTTACTTTCCCTTTCTTGCCCTTCCCTGCCCTTTCCATGCTTCTTAGTCTTGTAACTTATGTTTCCGTTAGCTGTTCCTGCTGGGAGGAAAAAAGCCATATTGTGAGCATTGTTTGACAGGAAAGCCAGTCTTTCTTACCTCACAGCCTTTTTTATTTAATGGAGGAGTCTAGAATGGTTTCACATCTCATGTATAATTAGAATGGCTGCCTCTGCATCTGGGCATCTCTCCTCCTGGGTCCATTGTGGAATGAGCCTTTTGGTCCAATGAGCACTGTTGATCTGCTGCCACCCTCACTACCTGATTGTTGTTAGCCCTCTGGAACTCTGTTCCCTTCCATCCAGGTACAGATACAGTGATAGGACACATTTTTGGGAGAAAAAAGTTCAGTCCATGACACCTATGTAATACTTTTTGTCTTTACAATGTTGCATATTTACAGACTGTTCTTTTGTGTGACAACTACTTATTGAGATGAGTGCTGACTGCTGCCAGGCATTGTTCTAGGAACTAGGGATGGAATGATAAACAAGACAAGGAAGCTTCTTGAGCTCCTGGAGCTTGTTACTAGTAGTTTTAAATTTTGATTAGATTGCATATTAGAGAACTTGGGAATCCAGTCATTTTATACTCAGAAAAGATGGATCTTCTCGGTAAAAATGCATGTATTATGAAAACAAACTATCCATTGAAGACATGAGGCAAAAAGAAAAATTAGAATCTAGTAGACAAGTCAGATGTGGTTGTAATTAAAACATAATATGAAAAATGCTATAACAGAATATGAACAATGTACAATTTAGAAGAGAAGTAGGTAGCAGTAACATTTCATACGGCAGTTAGAGTTGACCCAGGCTAATAAAATGGTTTCAGATAAACAGCACAAGGCTGGACCAAACCAGAGACTTCCAGGACTGAGAATCAAGGAAACACCCATAAGGTGGTTATGGAATATTTATATTATATCAGAAGCCACAGGAGGAGTCTTAAATATCAGGTTTCGTAGGACTTTCCTTTGAGGGGTCAGAGATGAAGGCAGGTCATCCAAAGATCATAGTGCCCAGGAGACATGAGTTATTTCTAGAATAACAAAATTGCCAGAAGCCCTGGTTCATAGCTTGAGAAGCTGTGCTACCTGCCTGAGCTTTGCATCATTGCAATACAGAAAGAACAAATGGTTAAAATAATTTAAACTGTTTCTAAAATTAAGCAATATAAATAATAGAAATCTCCTGTAATTCAAAGTTTTTAATGTGAAAATTATTCAATAATTGCTAAGATTTTGAGGACTAATATATGGTTCCTTCTGTAATGCTCACTTAAGAAAAGATTTTAGTCAAGTTGAATGAGAGTCACAATAGGACAGAAAATAAAATCTCTAGCTCCACAATATACTAGATTTAATTGTAGCAGAAATACAGGTTTTCATGTGTGAAGATGAAACTACTGAACTACAATTAGGAATGAGTATCTTTCCAGCCTTCCCCTAACCACCTCACCCTACCGAGAGGTGAGATAATCGATTGAATGTTCTTCCTGCTGTCACGTGATTATTCAATAGCTACAGTGTTGGCTACCAAAATCCAGAGAATTTGCAAGGTGCTAGGAATACAAAGAGTCTAAGATGTAGTATATGGTGCCAACCTTCATAAAAACTCGTAATCTTGAAAGAGATAAGATGGGAGAGACAAGATAAGACAGGATGGAATTGCCAATAGGTAATACTAGATGGGATGGAATCAAGGTACAGTACAAACTAGCCCTTGGAGCAGATACTGGTTACTGTACCCATATACCAACCCAGAACCTTGATAACAGAAGAATGTCTATGAAACTGAGGCCAGACATCACTCCAAACTGGAATCAAGGCAATTTGCTGAAAACCACTTGCCAAAAAGTCAATTGTCTGTCAAAATTGCTGAACTGTGGAAAAATTTTCAAAGTTTTTCTTTCCCTGTAGCCTTTTCACCTGAGCCATTTTATTAAGGATTTATAGACCCAGTTTAGTTGGACGTTAATGCAGTGCATGTTTTGCCATTCAGTTGCCCAATAGTTCACAAATGTTTAGTACTTTATTTGTGAGTGGGTGGCATTTTCTTAAACCCACTTGGCAGCCTATTTTAGAAGGCATGTTTCCTACTCTTGAATCAACCCCTGCCCCTAAAAGGTTGCAACCAAGTTTCCTGTAGCCTTAGTATAGTGATCCGGAATTTTCTTCCAGATGGTCTTTCGGTGAGTTTCTATGTGGTGAAATGGCTTTAAATAGATGGATTTTCAACAAATGAACCCGTAGCAGTCTAAATTAACCAAAACCAAAGCCCAAAATAAACCTACTGCTGTCAAGCCAATTCTGACTCATAGTGACCCCATAAGACAGAGTAGAACTGCCCCATAGAGTTTCCAAGGAATGCCCGCTGAATTTGAACTGCCAGCCTTCTGGTTAGCAGCTGTAGCACTTAATCACTATGCCGCCAGGATTTCCTACATTAACTGGAGCACTCCAAACTGCCTGTTAGCGTTCTACGTCTTTAATTGCATTCTTCATATCTCCAAACTATAGAACGGGAAGGCACTTAGTTTTTTACTGATAACTTTTATTTCTTTCTCAATATAGATGATAAGTAATATTAGAAATAATCCTTAATGTATTTTTCAAAGCTCACACTTTAATTTGTTCAAAAAAGAGATTCCTGGGTTTAGTATAGTCTAAATAAACGTTGAATTGGTACACAAGCTTAGATTCCAGTCCTCGGTCGCTTTAGGAAAACCCTAAACACAGATTTTTATCTCTGTAAAATAGAAATATCAGCCTGTACTTTCCTCATAACATAGTAAAGAACTTTGAGTTGATGAAGTAATTACTGTGATTTTTGAGAAAGAAAAGGGATTAACAGAGCTTCACTAATACTAGTCATCAATTTAATATGCTTTACTTTAATTTTTATCTACTCCCTATACTAAAGATGTAGGAAACCGTGGTGGCATAGTGGGTTAAGGGCTATCTCTGCTAAGCAAAATGTCAACAGTTCAAATCTGCCAGGCGCTTCTTGGAAACTCTATGAGGCAATTCTACTTTGACTTCTAGGGTCACTGTGAGTCGGACCCAACTTGACGGCAGTGGGTTTACACTAAAGACTGTGCTATCTACTGTGGAGAATAAAAAAGATGACCAAGGCAGAGTTCTGTCTACCAGGTAGCAATTATTTTAGTCAATGAGTTAAATAAATACCTAAAATTTTAGGGCAGAGTAAAATAAATATAGAAAGATGAAAGAAATAAAACACACTGCCTGTTTTAAGCAGACAAATGAACACTGGAGGTGTGTCTAGGAAACTGGAGAGGTTTGAGAGAACTGAAGATGGGAAAGGCATGGTGAAAGGGACAGCTTAAGTGAGGACGTGTAGATGGGAACCGATAGCATCCATTCAGGGCCCAGTAGGCTGAGAAAACAAAAAATGCGAAATGATCACAGAGATACACTTGGGGTCATAAAATGGTGTTACATTTCAGCTGCATTTGATTAGTAATAATGAGACACTAAAGATTTGAAAGCAGAGATATGAGATAGAACATTAAGAATCTACTTAATCTGGCAGTGGTTTGTGGGATAATTTGCAGAGGTGGGGCTCAAGACTAACAGTACAACCCAGAATCTTGATTGTTTGAAGTATTAACAAGCAGAAATCAGATAGCAAACAGAATCTGGAAGCACTTTCCAGATGCTAATCAGAAGTCATAGACAAGTGTCAGAATAGGTAAAGTGTAAACTCTTCAGCATACCATATGAAGGCTAATTTGTCTCTTGCCATTTTCTTAGCTTCGTGTTTAATCATTTCCTCAAGCTCTGCTCTATAGCTACATGGGAACACACATGTTATTTCAGCCGCTCCATGCACATCTCGGTTCTTCTCTCATCTTTGGCCTCTATTTGGAGCACTCCGCTCTCCTTCTCTTGGGCCAAGTTCATTTCTACTGGCGTACCTCCTCCTCCCACTCTTTCTTTCCTCCATGTTCTCTTTATGTTAACTTAAAGTACCTCTTTTATAGTTCCATACCCTCTTTTAGGTTTTATATGTTATGCTGTAACCACCTATTTTCTTGCTTTCCTTTCTCTCCAGTCTAAGAACTATTAGGAACAGGGACCATCTGACTGAGCTTTGTCCACCCAGAAACTAACACAGGGACTGACGTTCAGTAGGTGTTCAGTGAGTGGTTAGTAAACGGATAGACGACGTGACAATACCACGTGCATTTATTTGGTAATAGTTACATTTCTACCACATGTATAGGTAGAAAGCAGATGCAAAAGAAGAACTAGCCCCTTAGCTGATGAACCTAAGTGATCTTATATATCCATCTGTACACACACAGATCTATCAAGTGAACAAAGTGTGTTCCCTGTCGTAGACGTAAATGCTAGAGGACTTCCAAATAGAGTCAGGGGTGGATGCTCAGGGCAGCATTAGTTTGGGGAGAACTCACATCCACAGAAACAATCTGGGATGGGAAATTAATGCAAGTAAAGGAAAGAATAATACTGACAACGGGCAAAAGGAACTACTGAAAGTTTATCTGCCATTGGATATAAGAGTTTATTTTCTTTCAAGCCCTTCCTTATATCTTCTGGAATCTAAGTCAAGAAAAGGAAACCCAAAATGAGGAAGGGAAAAGCTGTCTCAAGCCATGAAACATAGACATCACAGAATTGTTTTAGCAACATTTTATTGTCATAAAAATGATTCAATTAGCATGGGCTGTCTGGGGATTATGTTAAGGGAATTTTGATTATTAAACAACTAAGAATTACTTCAAGAGACATATTTTTAGTCATTCCTTGCTAAGGATGAAAGAGAATGATGTCAGCTCTAAGAGTAAAGTAACGGGTGATACATTTTGGAAGAAATAACTGGAAAAAAATAACAAGAACTTCTGGCTTGATCACAATAAGCAGGCCAAGATTTTATTAAAGGGGGGAAAAATTGATATTACAGAAATGAAAGAACAGTGTTTGCTGGGTAAAGAGGCACTGCGATATTTTAAGCTGGCTGAATAAAATAGAGTATGGCAATAGAAATGTGAATAAGAAGCATGGAAAAGGGGCCTGGAAAAAAAAAACAAAACAGATGTAGAAAATTCTTTTCTGGGAGCAAATAAAAGTTAATGCTGATAATGACACCACTAAGAACTTGTCTCATAAGTGAATTTTGGAATACTGAAGAATTGGTTGGATTGTATTCACATAGCTTGTGCATATACACTATTGGGAAAACTATATTTAACACAGGGCTAAAATTTTTAATTTTGAAGCTCCATCTAAAATTTTAACATATTTGAACACAAAACACAGGAGAGCATGGAAAACTCAAGAGTAACATAATTAATTTTGCATTATTTTGCAGAAGCATCTCAAACAGAAAAATAAAATATATTAATTAAAAAGAGAATAACTGTTGAGAGGAACTGAAGAAAATAAGATGTAGAGAAAAATTTTCAAGTATGATTTATCACCCTGACTCTTATTATACATGCCCTAATCTGCTAGAGGAAACCGTGGTGGCTTTGTGATTACAAGCTGTGGCTGCTAACCAAACAGCTAGCAGTTTGCATCTATTGGGCACTCCTTAGAAACCCTATAGGAGTAGATCTGTTCTACCCTATAAGGCTGCTATGAGTTGAAATCTATTTGAGAGCAGTGTTTTTTGTTTGTTTGATTTAATCTGCTAGAAGGTACTATCTTCCTAAAGATGTTTTTGCTTTTATGTGCAGCTATTAGAAAGATCCAAAAGACATTGCAATAACTCATTTCTGTTGGCAGCATTGTGTTGGGACATGAATTCGAAGAACTTTGTGCTTGGAGCTGTGCTATATGTAGCAAGGGCAAGATTCCATGAATGCAAGATAAGGTACAAAAAAAAGAGAGACATAACTAATAAAAAGGGACACCTGAACTACATTCAGAAGGTGACAATGGAAATTGAAGTCAGTCTTTGAGGAAACAGGTTGGCTGAGGCCTGAGTTGTGAAAGACTTTGGAAAAACAGGCAGCTGAGACAAAGTTATGGAAAGAATCTTATCTGGTACCTTGGGATGTATGGGTCCAGCAGGTGGTAGAAAGTTTAAGTATCCACTTTGTATTTTGATTTTTCTGCTTTTAAAGGTAGAAACACTTTTTGGTGGGGCAGAGGGGATAAACTAGCACAAAATAGCTAATAGCAATAGGCAGATTTTCTACCTTTTCTCTCTAGCTTTTGGCATAATTTTATGTCATGTGGACAGAAGGACCTCTATATAATACACAAGTAAAAATATGTTTGTTATGCTCAAACTCATGTATACATTATATCTGTATTTACAGCTAAAGTACACCAGGTACTTGCTTTGTGCAAGCATCCTGGTAAATGCTCTTTGTATATGAGGTCTGAAATTAAGTTCACAACTTAATTGTTCTAAGTGCTATATAACTCATTGCTGAATATCACTGCAGTTCCCTTTGAAGTACTTCCCTTGGGAAGTTATGCAATAATGCCAGGGCCTAGTCCATCCTTTAAAGAGATTTTGGAACTCTTTCTGAAATGGCCATTGGTGGCAATTTTGGGAACTTAACTGTACAGTTGCCTATGAGGGAATTTTCATCCAGTAAACAGACAACTGTATTAGAACACCCTCCCTACTCATTTGATCTGACCCCCAGTGACTTTTTTCTTTACCTGAGGATAAAGGAAATACTGAAAGGAAGACATTTTGTTGACATTTAGGACATCAATGGTAATATGATGACAGCTCTCCAGAAAAAGAGTTCCAAAATTGATTTGAAGGGTGGACTAGCCCTGGCTTCTCAAAGGGAGTACTTCGAAAGTGACTGTAGTGATAATCAGCAATGAGGCATGTAGCCCTTTTTCTAGAATGAATTTGCAAACTCAATTGTCAGTTCTCAAACAAATTGATTTAATTTTTATCTTCATAGCAATTCTGAGAGGATTGTCCTATATAGCCTTCTTCATTTCACAGAGGACAATGCAGTCAGAGAAAGAAGTAACTTGTCCAGGTTACTCAGATAGTAAGTGCTCGAGCCAAGGCTTAGACCTAGACAGTTTCATTCTAGAACTTATGTTCTAGAGCTTGTATTAAAGTTATATCATCTTTGCATTCTGAAATAACAACCTTTGATGTGGCGAATACTCTAAGAAATTTTTTCTTGAGATCACACAGATGTTGCTCTATGAGGCACCCAGGAGGCAAAGATTTGCTTTTGTTCCTGAACCTTTGTTTATGTTGGATCAACAGTGGGTCTGCACAGGACAATCAAAAACTACTCTGAATAAGACAAACTTGACTGGATAATTGGAACCAAATAAAACTAAACAAAAGCAGGCCTGTACTACTAGCTGGCCTAAAAGAATACGTGTTATATGATTCCATTTATACCTAAGTCTACAACAAGGCAATGTCATTTATAGTAAGAGAATCGGAACAGTATTTGCTCTAAAGGGTGGGGTTACTTAGATAGGGGCATGAGGTAACTTTCTGGGGGCAAAGGAGATGCTGTCTGTCTTACGAGGTAATGGTTACATAACTGTGTACATTTTTCAGAGTTAATCTAAAAAAGCATAATGTGTGTGCCTTTTATTATATATCAATGATTGCTGTTAGTTGCTGTTGAATTGATTGTGACTCATGGCAACCCTGAATGTACAGAATAGAGCTACTACACAGGGTTTTCAAGGTTATGACTTTCAGAAGCAGACTGTTAGGTCTGTCTTCTAAGGTGTCTCTGGGTGGGTTCTAACTGCCAAGCTTTCTGATAGGCTAGTAGTTGAACACTTAACCATTTGTAGCACCCATGGACTCATTTGTAAATTATGCAAATTTACAATGCAAAATGTACAAATATGCAATAAAAATCTACATAATTTTTAAAAATAAATTATTGCATAATTATAAAGGCATAGTTGTTGAAATTTCATGTAATGTTTGTACCCAAGATTTCCTCATAAATTATGGGTGTTTTTATTAAGTAGGAAGCATCTTGGGCCTGGATACCCTGTAGCACTCTGCATCTTACTTCTTGCTTTGTGTCATAAGATCACTTAATTTAAGAACACTCCTCCAGGGTTCTGGTTTGTGTTGTTTCTGGGGTAAATTTGCTAGAAGAAGTTTAGTGGGATGAACCTTAGCTGGTCTCAGAATACAACGGTGCTCACTGTCTCTCTCTTCTCTATTGTCCCTTCTAGAAACCCCCTCTGTTAGCTACCACCACTGCTGGTTTAGGTGGCATAACCTAGACCCTCAACTCTTTTCTCAGTGCTTTAAATGGTCTAAACCCTGGTCACCACGCCTTCCTCAGGCTCTGGCTGCTATACTAGGCCATTTACCTAACTACTGAAAGGCCTTTTCAGGAGACATGCCTATTGGTTCTACCTGCCCCTCAGAGCCAGTTACTCTTGCAAGGATTGCGACTCCTTTCCATGCCTACTGGTCTGATCACAAGTTGCCCAAAGTTTCCAGATAGTAGCCATAACTTAGAGTTATTGGAAGTTTTGTTGTGTCCCATGGTGGAAGAATATCCGCCTGTGGGCGCTAAGCCCTCTAGGTCAGATCTGTAAATGAAAAGATACTAAATATGTTAAGTTTCACAGACCACACAAGTGTTCTGTCACTTCGAGTTCTCCTCCTCATTCTTCTCCTCTTCCTTCTTTTGCAACCCTTTAAAAATGTTTAAAAAAAGAGGAAAAAAACTGTTGACTCACAGGCCATGTAAAACAGGTCATAGGCCAGATTTTGGTGGGTTGTAGTTTGCTGACCCCTGCTCCAGATCCTTTGACTCCAGACTGTAGGATCAGGAAGCACAAATTCCCTAGGTGCTTAGCTTAGAAGTGATGATAAACAGAACCACTCTATTTCATCTGGTGGAGATTGGGGTACACAGTATCATGCACTAGTTGTTGGTTTATGGTGGATACTGCCTCCTGGAGGGTGATGCTCTGCTCCAGGGTTTGTCTCCAAGCTCTTGCCTCTCCTACATCTTCAAAAAATCATTCGATACATTTTTCAAGCCAGTAGCTTCTGATACACGATAAGGTCAGAGCATCCCATGAGTATGTGGCTACTGACTAATTTCTTTGTCTTTCAAATGGGTCCTTTTGTGCTCTGAAGGGTCCCAAGACATTCTCTTAGGATCTCAAACATTCTGTAAGCACTTCTATAATAGTAGGCCCTATAATTAAAGCCCTGCAGGTAAGAAACATATACCAGTGTGTGTCAGTTCTAGTCAAAATAAACGATTCCTTTTACCAGGGTTAAAAAAGGTCAGCATGTTACCAAGTTTGGTTGGTCTCTTTGAGAGTTGGTGCCATATAAGGTTACGAATCAGTGCCTATTGCTGGCAGGTTTGGATATTTGGCAGAAGCAATATCTTTATCAGCCGTGTTAAGTAGAAACCCATGACATTGGGCTCGTGCCTCCTACCCTACCGTCATGGCTATCCTGTTCACATGCCGACACTAGGGTGGTTAAGGACAAAGGCTGCTGACATCCACTGGCCGATTCCTTTTGTCTACCTCTTTATTTAGTATTCCTTTGACATCTATGGTCTGTAATAAGTGGGTGATACGCAACACAGAATACTTGATGTTCACTCTTACAGATCATATCCATGCCTCTTTCCTAACACCTCTTTGTCTTCAACCTCTCTACTCTTTATGCCACATATTTGCTTGTCTCAAGTGCTTTCTCTTTCCGTACAAAGTGAATGACCATGCACCACCTGAAGCTCTGTCTACGGGGAGGATTTCCTTGACTGGTATCTTTCAGAGCCGCCCTGAGTGGGGCTGTCTGCTTTTGGCTTAAGCTCACACATTGAGATCATCAGTTTGTGAGCCAAACTCAGTCATTCGGATCCTCCATCAGATGGTCATAACAGACTTCGTATGCAAGCCCTTTGGCATAGTGGTCAAGTGGTATGATTGCTAACCAAAAGATCCGCAGTTCATATCTTCCTGGCACTCCTTAGAAACTCTATGGGGCAGTTCCACTCTATCTTATAGGGTCGCTATAAGCTGACATTGACTTGACAGAACTGGGTTTTCTGCAGCTACAGTGTGACATGAGGGAGAGGTGCCTGGTACAGCAACGGACGAGATGGAGATCTAGGGCAGCTTCTGTGAAGCTTCTCTGGTGCCCTGCTTCCACCCAATCCCTGAAGTAGCACTTTCAATGCATCATGGAATGCTGCTGGGTCCAGTTAGTCTTATGACTTGGTAGATCTGACAGAGCTCACTGATGATTGATACAAGTCCCATACAGTTTCTCACATCTTTCATTTGGGAAAAGAATCCCTGAGTCATTTGTCCTTCTGAAGTTGGGTCTCAGTGATTGACTTCTGAATACAACTTCTAAGTGACACGTAAAACTTAATGATCTCACACTATGCTACCCAATCTGTGTTTTGTAAGCTACTTTTGGTCCACAAACTTTTCTACTGTTTGTACTTAAAAATGGAACTAGTACCAGAATGTAGGCCAAGTATTTCATGAAGCACATTGTTTAATTCAACTGAATTTTTTCTTTTCTTTCTTTCTTTCTTTCTTCTTTTTTTTTTGGTGGTATGATGTTCTTGATGAAGGAGGTGGTATGTTAATTTACATTCTGGTGCAAGTTCTTTATATCGTTTCAGGATCAGTAGCAAACAGTTTACATACTGGTACCTGTAGTAGCACTGATAAAAAATATTCCTAAGAGTGTATTTTTGAGATGGATAGTGCTGAAAGATAAGCAAAATGTCTTTGTTAAATTGTTGGCTCTATTTTGAAATTTAAACCGCTGATTATTAACTGGGGCTTGATAATCCCTTAGCTACATCAATAGCCTACTGTTAGAAGCATGATAGTGAAAAAGTTATTACACGTTACTTGGTTTCACAGGCTTTTGTAAGTACAGTAGGCTTGGTATTTTGTTTACTTCAGAGCAAAATAAAAACCTTTTAGAGTGTGCTTCTTTGTACATAAATTGTTTGACATGAAACTCTTCAACATACCACAGAGCAACCATTTTACATGTAGAATGTACTCCAGTTTAAGAGAAGTAATTGAGTTACAATGACCAGTGTAGATACTAGGTACTCAAAATGTTAGCTGTTGTACAAAATATGTTAGCTGTTATTTATTCTAAGGTTTGTTTATCATTATTCAATGTCCTCCCTGTCACTGCAGATCTCAGTGTTTATCAGAAGATATTTAGCATGGGCAATAAATAGAGGATAAGGAAACTTTTTAAGACAGTCTTTTTAGAGCTAAAATGACTTTGTTATGTCTCAAGCTGGACCACTTCAGTTATGTCTTTATCTGTAGAAATTCGTGGAATAAATACAGTAGGGACTGGCTGACTTAAATCTCATAACCTTTAAGCTACCTAGTGAGAGGCTAGGGAAAAAAATCTCTTATTAAATATCATGTTATTCTTGGGAAGAGCTATATTTTGAATGTATACACGACTATATTTTGAATGCATATATGACTTTCTTGACCATGTAACTTCAACTGGCATTAATTACATTAGAAAGTCTGTTGTGGAAACCTTTCCTCTTTGCCAAATTATGGAATCACACAATTCTCCTTATGCTTTTAGTCTAAGGATGACAGCTAGGATGTGGCAAAGATCATGATTTCTTAGCAAGAGAGTTTATTTCCTTGGCCTACCTTTTGAGGAAATGTACAGTTTTGAACGAGTTATGTGACATTTTAAGCAGAATCTGATTAAATTGTCTGCAAATCAGTGGAGGAAGCTATATAGAGAGGGGAGCAAAAGCTGGAGTTTCCATTTTTTAATAGAAATGGTCGGCAACAACTTCTTGTTATTGTTGTTAGGTGCCATTAAGTTGGTTCTGACCCACAGAAACCCTACATACAATAGAATGAAACCCTACCTGTTCCTGCACCATGCCTACAATCCTTTTATGCTTAAACCCATCATTGCAAAGTCACTGTGTCAATCCATTTTGTTGAGTGTTTTCCTCTTTTTTGCTGACCCTCTAATTTACCAATCATGATGTCCTTGTCCAGGGATTGATTCCTCCTGACAACGTGTCCAAAGTCTATAAGACACAGTCTTGCCAACTTTGTTTTCAAGGAGCACTCTGGTTGTACTTCTTCCAGAACAGACCTGTTTGTTCTTTTGGCGGTCCATGGTACATTCAACATTCTTCTCCAACACCACCATTCGAAGGTATCAATTGTTCTTCTCTCTTCCTTATTTATTTTCCAGTTTCCCCGTGCTTATCATGCAATTGTAAATATCATGGCTTGTGTCAGGTATACTATAGTCTTCAAGGTGACATCTTTACTTTTCAACACTTTAAAGAGGTCTTTTGTAGCAGATTTTCCAAATGCGAAGAGTCTTTTGATGTCTTGACTGTTGCTTCCATGGGTTTGACTGTGGAACCAAGTAAAATAAAATCCTTGACAACCTCAGTCCTTTCTCCACTTGTCATAATGTTGCCTATTTGCCTACCTGTGAGGATTTTTTTTTTGATGTTGCGGTTCATTCCATATTGAAGGCTATGGTCTTTGGTCTTTGTCAGTAAATGTTTCAAATTCTCTTCACTTCCAGCAAGCAAGCTTGTGTTATCTGCATAACACAGGTTGCTAGTAAGTCTTTCTCCAATCCTGATGCCTCATTCTTCTTTGTAGAGTTCAGCTGCTTGGGCTATTTCCTCAGCATACAGATTGAAAAAATATGGTGAAAGGGTACAGTGCTTACACGTATGTTTCCTTACTTTAAACCATGTCGCCAAATCCCATGGCAGTCAAATCAGGTCTGACTCATGGTGACCCTAGTGGTCAGTATCCACTTATTCTGTTCACACAACTGCTGCTTGGTCCATAAACATATTCTTCATGAGCACAAGTTTTTCTGATGTCAGATGGATCTTGGCTGAAAGCAGAGAATACCAGAAGATGTTTACCCGTGTTTCACCGACTACACAAAGGCGTTCAACTGTGATAACTAGGCTCAATCATATTAGTACCTTAACATCCTGTGAGGTTATAAAGGGAAGTAAGTAAAGACCAAATAGTCTTAGCAGTGACTGAACCAGGAAAGAGAGTCCAGTTGAAAGAGTGGGAGAGGGTACAAACTGAGTTAATCATTGTCGGTGGGAATCAGAATGGCCCAGATCTTTTTTCTGTTTTTGGGTTTGTCCTTAGAGCATGAGCTGATGTTTCTCTTATATTGTCTATATTCTCATTCTTATTCCAAGGAGTTAATGCATATGGATTTCGTTTTATATAGAGAAAAAAAAATGTGTCACTTTTCTATGTCTCAATTACCTTACAGGCATATCTAATATTAAAAATATTTAACAACTGGTAAGGCATGGACACCTACCAGTCAACAAGAACACATAACAAATCAGAATGAGAGTGGGTTACAAATACAGTGGCATGTAATTTGTTGCCCAAGGCAGGACACTTTTGAGAATGAAAAGGGGGAACTATTAAAAATTATTCCAGAACAAAAAGCACAGACTGGGTCTATCCCAAGCAAACTGTGATGCAAGGTCACTTGAGACATGAGTAAACAATTAGACTAGTGTGTATTAGATGATTAAATTTAAAAGTTTAGCATAACTTCTTTTTTTTTATATCTATAGCTTTCTTTATGTCTATCAAACACATTGTAACAGTATTTGATGTATGTCTGTAAAACTGATTTCTGAATCATATTCCTGAGAATACAACACTACTGAGGGGCAGACCATAGACAGACCTACATTAATTGTGATGACAAGATCTAGACTATGTTACATTCCTGGCAGGCAGATATAGAAATAGAAAGCAATTATAAATATATCAGAAGATAAATAATAGATGTGAAAAAAAATGAGTAGAGTATTCTAGACATCATTTCTTAAGTGTTATGATGCCTAAGCTTTATCACCCTTGTTATTAGGTGCTATTCAGTCAGTTCTAACTCATCGCAACCTTATGTACAAAACTAGAAAACACTGCCCACGGTGCACCATCTTCATGATCATTGTGCTTGAGCCCGTTGTTGCGTTCACTGCGTCGGTCCATCTCATTCAGCAGTATTCCTCTTTTTCCCTGACACTTCTAATTTACCAAGCATGATATCCATTTCCAGGGGCTGGTCCTTCCCTATAACATGTCTAAAGAATGTGACACAAGACTTTCCATCTTTGTTTCTAAGGCACATACTTGCTGCGCTTCTCCCAAGGTAGATTTCTCTCTCTCTCTCTCTCTCTCTTTTTTTTGGCAGTCAATGGTATAGCCAATATTCTTTGTCAACCAAAAGCATTGATTCTTCTTTGATCTTCCCTACTTTTTGTCCAGTTTTCAGATACATACGAGATGACTGAAAACACCATGGGTTGAGCTGGGCATACCTTAGTCTTGAAAATGACATCTTTGCTTTTTAATATCTTAAAGAGGTCTTTTGCAGTAGATTTGTCCAAAGCAATATATTGTTTGATTTCTTGACTGCTGCTTCCATGTGTGTTGATTGCAGATCCAAGTAAACTGAAATCCTTAATAACTTTGAATATTTCCTTCATTTATCAGAAGGTTGCTTTTTGGTCCAGTTGTGTGAATTTTTGTTTTCTTTATATGGAGTTGTAACCCATACCGAAGGCGGTAAGCAGCCTTTCGTCATCCTCGCCCTCTTCACTTTCACCACGTAAGATTGTTTCTTCTCATGCTGTAGGTTAACGAGTGTTTGTCTAACCCTGATGCCCCATTCTTCTTCATACTATCAAGCGTCTCTGATTATTTTCTCAGCATAGAGATCAAATAAGTGGTAAAAAAATCCAACCTGAATGTTAAACTATGTAGTATCTCCTTGTTCTGTGGAAATGACTGCTTCTTGATTTATGTATATGGAAATTGAAGTGTAGAGAGATCCAGTGGTATGTCTACAATCACACAGCTGTATGTGATGTGGTTGGAACTGCTAGATATTACTCTTATGTGATAGCACTTCCCAATGCCTAATGCCTGCTGTTGAAGAGAAGAATTAACCACTGTCACCCTTGATTTGAATGTTCTTCTCATTCATAGAACCAAATATTAACCACAAAAATTTCTGACCAAATGTAGCCAGTGGTTTTTTTCCACCTAAAATTGCTAATCTCTTCTTTCCTGTTTGAAGCTAGGCTAGCTTAATATAAATTTTAAAAGCTATCTTGGTTACAGGTGAGTGGGGGGGGCAGAGGCCACCTTGCTGTTGCATATCAGTTGATCTTAGTACAAGGAGGAAGGCAAGGTTTAATCAATCATGTTAAGATTAGGGAATGATTTATCTATTCCCCCTTCTCTTTATAAGACTCAGTATTACCAGCCTACTTCAAGCCGTTTGTTTTTTACTGCAGTCAAAATGGTTTCCCTGTATGCATAGAGAATAACTGCTCAGAATAACTTTGTTTCAGTTTCATTGAGTTTTGATTATTTTTTTTAACACTGCGTTATTGCTGAGACTTTGCTATCCTGCTTAGCATCTTGTCTCTGAGCAGGGAGACAAACAAAAAAAATCTAACAGTTATAACTCCATATAAAATTTGTTGTGACACATGTACAGTAGAGATAACGAAATCGTACTAAATCTCCTGGAGAAAAGTGCTGGATCAACATAACTTTTAAGAATGGTTAGGAAATAACAAATGCTTTAAGAAGAAAAATCACACTCCAGGCACAAAATGATCTGAATGCACAGAATCACCCAGTGTATAATCCTGCATGATGTGTTTGGAGAATTGTAAGTATGTGAGGAGAGCTGAGAGTGAAGTGATGGTCTTTGTGCTGATCTTACTAAGGTGATAGCATCCTATATTCCTGAGGGAATCATTTCAAAGGACTTCCAGTATTTTATGTCAATATATATGCATTTTGGAAAGTTCTTTCTGGCAGCTATGTGGAGCACAGATTGATGAGAGGCCGGAGTGATGGCAGAGAAATAAGCTGGGAATTACAGAAATGTGGATGAGAAGACCTTACGTTGTAAAAGTATCTGCCACTCCCTCTTACTTTCAAAACACTGAGAGGTGAGGAGTGAAAGGAGTGAAAAATAAGAATAAGAATGGCACACCAGGGAACAAGGCCATTAAGTGAGGGAGAGGCAGCTTGGAAGCTTCACTGCTCTTTTCCTTTCACTTGTTTTCCTTATCCAGCTGTCTTCCCCTGCAATTGCTCTCAGTATTTTTTTTCCTTTGTCTACTTCATTCTTCTTCACATAGTTGATAAGTGGGATTATCTCAGTTTAGCTGCATTCTTAAATAGTAAGATAAGAAAGATCAAACCAGAAAAGTCTTCATTCACTGAGCTGAGCTCAGGACATGTTGATGTCTATTTGTTTTTTTTTTCCACTCCCTTTTACTTTTTAGCTTTAACAATGATATAATTGTTTACTTGGAATCATGCTTATAATCGAGGAAGGTGGTTAGTTAAAGCAAGGGAAATAAAGACCAAATTCATTTGGTGAATGTTTAGTGAATAATTTTTTATTTAAATCAGTTAATCAATAACTGTTTCAGCACTAGGTATATGAAGTATTCCCAATGGGTAATGCTAAAGCCATTTTTGCCTTTTATTGTATTTCTTGAATAATGTTTCTTTTTGTCTTTTCGTTAAGCAAACTTTCTTCTGACCCTTACCACTTCAAGTTTTATTTTCCTAGCACCTTTCTGCCTTTGCTTTCTGTTTAATGTAAGCAAAGTTGATACCTGTACAGTAGCTAGACTGTTCTTTTTCGCACAGAAATGCAAAGCTTTATTTTTAAAAAGACAATAAAGTTTTATCAGAAATGTAGTGAAAATAGAGTATTTTACAATTTATTTTAAAAGTTAAAGGATGTATGGGAAAAAATCATCTGATAAAGTATACTATAGTTTAATGCATCTTTTTGTTGGGAGGTGCTAAAAAATTATGCTTAACTTTGCTATCAGAGGAATAAACTCTACAGAACCAGATTTTTAGAGCTAGAGGATCTTAGAAAATGCTTTTCAATTTTGATCCCTTTTGTAAGTAGAAAAGCTGAAAGAAAAAAATAATTATAAAAGAGTAAATTATTCTCTCAGCTACACTAGCAACAGTTAAACTTTTATGTTAATATTCTATTTTATATACTGAATATTATGTATGATTTATTATTTATATATACTGTATATGCAAACCTTATAACCAAGGTACTGACATAATTGAAATGGATGGTGTCAGGGCCAAATTAAAACCCCATATGGGTCAAATTGTGGTGTTACTCAGAGTCTTTGTTCCTGCCCTTGTAACAGGACAATTCAGCCTCTTTGTAAAAATTAAATTACTTGCAATACAGAGAGAGTATGATCAGAACTTTTGTCTTGCAGAAAGAATAGTTTAGTAAAAAGCCAAGTAAAAGATGTTTATTAAAATGGCTTACACAGCTTGTGTCAGAGAAGATACTTTGAGAGATAGGAGGTTAGGAAATCGGGTTGATAATATTAAAATGAGAATAGAGCCTACAGTTGTCTTACAACCATGTTACCAAGGTGAAGTGAACATCAGTTAACCAAGTCTTCATCAAACTTCATTTTTACACACTGAGATCTTCTGCTCCATTTCTGCTGAACCTTTGTAGATTTGTAACTATGATAAAGGCATAGCCTGTTACCTTAAAACAAGAGAAGAGGCAGACGGCAGTTATGCCACAGGATTGACTCAATTCATTCCAAAGAGAATGCTTTTTTCAACAAATCTCAGGATATAACAAACAGACTTACTAATGAGTTAAGAAGAATGTCTTGGTCAAACGTATTCCGGGAGAAGAGAGTCTAATGTTAGCCTGGAGACTAATTTTAAGTCAGTTTGTGATTTGACAGCCTCTCGTAGGTTTTTCTTTCTTCTCTTCTGTTCCCAATGTTGCTTGTGAACTTATGTCCCCTGTTTATTTCACTCGATAAAAACCTTCCTACTCTTCCTGCAGTTTGGAATACATTGCAACATTCCTGCCTAGAGGCTTGCTTATGTGTATCCCATTTTGAGAAATATTTTTATTTTTCAGTAACACTCTGTATTTTAATGTCTACCAAAGTATAAGTATGGTAGTTCACCACAGCATTTCTTGGCACCCAACATGTGGTCCAAGGGTGATTTTACCTCTGTAGTATTTGGGGTGCTGAAAAGTTGGAGTATCATCTCTGACACCAGTATAGACTCCTTGAGCCTATCCATTTTCATGAAATGCCAGGAATTTCAGCAGGTAAATACCTCTCAAGGTCCCAGCCTCTGCTTTCTTGACATAAGAAGCTCCTCAATTTTATTGAAGAATTTGCTTTTCTCTTTCCTTTCTGTCTTTTGAAGTGGCATGTGTGTTCCTTTGGTTTTCTATTCCATACTGTCACTGTATTTACAAGCACCTAAGTATTCCTTTGTTAGGGATATTAGCTGGTTCTGAGAAACTGAAAACTGACCTTTTGTTTAAAAATCTTCTAAAGCTAACCTTATGCTGTTTGGGGGAATATGGGAAATGCGGAACCTAAGAGTGAATACTGAGCCTCCTCCAGGGACTTCACTCATTATATGCATAAGCATTTTGCTTCTTCAACGTGTTTATTTTCATCTGCCTGGCATGAATTAACTAAAGGCAGTTTGGATGAGTGGCCACTTTATGAAACCTTTGATCTTTCTAAATTAATTTTCCTGCACAGTAAATTAGAACAAAAGGGATCTTGTATTAAAGTTTCAGTGGGACATTTTCTGAGTGGCATTTTGAGACCTGGAAACACTAGTGGTGTAGTAGTTAAGTGTTATGGCTGCTAACCAGAAGGTCAATTGTTCAAGTTCACTAGGTGCTCCTTGAAAATTCTATGGGGCCATTCTACTCCATCCTATAAGGTCTCTATGGGTTGGAATTGACTCATTGGTAGCGGGTTTGGTTCGTTTTTATTTTGAATGTCATCAACACAATAAAATAAACTTTCTACTGGATCCTGTTTCTAAATTGACTGAATAGAATAAAGAATTGCAAAATACAGTTTCTGTGTTAACTGGACAAAATAAAGAATTAAAAAGTCCAAACTCTTGAATGTTTACACACCCTAATGCAGTTCCTTTTCTTCCTCAGCTCCTAGCTTCTTCTGTGTACCTTCTGCTGCCTTTCTACCCTTCTAGAACCCCCTGTCTGAACTTTTGTCCCTTGAAGAATCTGCAAAAGATTAAAGCCAGAAATTCTAAAGTCACAGTGTCCAAAGCCCGTTTCTGAAATTCCTTTTAAGATTCCTCCTGCAGAATCTGGTGTGAGTACTAGAGAGAATCCAAAGAACACTGTTATTTATTTTTGTCCCTTGGACCAGATCAGAAGTAAATAGCATTGTTAAAGATTTCCCAAATTTAAACAAAAATCACAAATTTGCTAAAGAATTAAAAAAAAATCCTTATAAACTCTTATCAGCTCAGGTTACCTAATTTATATCAATTAGTCCATAAGCTAGTTGGTCTTGGGGAAGCCAAGGATGTGCTGAATGGAAGGATACCCAAGATAACTTAACCTTAGGTATAGGAAAAACACCTGAAACTCTTCTTGCAGATGCCTGAATTTGGGACACAGTTACATGAGGTGGTCCTTAGGCCTTTTCTCCAATAGCTGATTGGATGAAAGTCCATTCTTGTGTGCAAGGTAGAGATAAAAGTACTCATGATTCTCAATCTTGATTATTCCAGAAGTTTTTGAAACATTTGGTTTTAGATTCATTTACATAAAGAAACCTCAGGAGCTTTTTAAATACACTGTTTATATCTGACCTTAAGCCTAAATGTCAGCTTTAGTTAAAAGACATCATTTAGATTGGAGAGCTGCTCCAACTCTAGAATTGACTTAGCTCCTGAGCTTGCCCAAACTTTAGAAACAAAGCAGACTGCCCAGACTAACAAATTAAGTAAACTAAAGGCCCTTCAACTTCAGTAACTACAAAAGCCCACTCAGAAAAGGAATTTTAAATCCTCTAATGTATCTGAAACTGTTCTCTGCCACTACCATAAAAATCCTGGCCACTGGAAAAATGAATGCTTTTAAAGAAGAAACAGAAAGTATCTACCCTAACCACTCTTCCAGCCTGTGATTCAGAATGAAGGGGTTTTGGTGACACAACGGGAACTTTTCCTAAAACCCTAAGGAGAAGAAACTGTGTACATTAATGATGAACCCTGCCAATTTTTAATTGATACAGGAGTTATGCTGTCTGCAATTAATCCCATGTATTTACAAAAGCCCCTGTCACCAAATACAAAAACCTCTAAAATCACGCGAGTTACTAATAAACAACAAACAGTGGTTCATTTCCAACCCATGCAAATATCTCTTTGTTTTTAGCAAGTATTCACTCTTTTTCTCCAAATCCTGATACACTGTTAATTTAATGAGATATTTTATTAAAAGAAATTGCCACTTACAATTTAACAAAAGGGAGGAAATGCTGTTAAGCTTCCTGAAAACCTAAGTTCTAGAAACCACAAACTTAGACATGGAAGAGGCTATTTGTCATATGCAAGTCCTTTGTATGTCTCTTCAAAATTCTATTCTACTGGATTTTCTTCCCTGTGATATAATCTATCAAGTTCCTGAAACTTTGCGGGCCATTACTTCTACAGATACTGACCAAGTTTGATCTGCTGAATCTATTAAAATGTGAACAGACGTACCTAAGCCTTTGCCTAAGATTGCTCTGTAGACACTGAAATAAGAAGCAAAAGAAGACATAACTCTTATTATTCAGGATTTTCTTTCTAAAGGGTTAACTGTTCTCCATGCTAGTCTTTGCAACTCCTAATTTTCCACTGAAGAATGTCATGGTGGAGATTAGAGATTTGTTCAAGACTTAATGTAATTAACCATCTTTTTATTCCTTGATTTCCAATTGTGTCTGATTCACATTTGCTCTTTCCACTGTTTCCCCAATGTGATATGCTTTACTGTAATATATTTTTGTAGTGCATCTTTTCAGTATTCTTGTTGAACCTGAAAGCCAGTGTTTGTTTGCCTTATTTGGGACATTTAACAATATACCTACTGTATTTTGCCACAAGGATTCAGTGAGGTACCACATATTTTTCTCATGTATTGCATGTAGATTTGCAACCTTTGCAATTGCCAAATAAATCTACTTTTTCTGCAATATAGTGACAATTGTGTGCTCTGCCTCTTGACAAGCTTGCATTGAAGACACTGTATATAGCTTTGTTAAAGCATTTTGCTATTTGTAGACATAAAGTGTCAAAAGAGAAATTACAATTAGCTCAGCCTTTTGTTAAATGCTTAAGTCATTTAGTCTCTACAAAATGAATTTCTATTGACCCAAGAAAAAATAGTTATTGCAAATCTTCTCCATGAAACAAATTAAAACAAAACAAAAAAACAATTAGGAGGGTATTTAAGACTCTGGTTGTTGTTAGGCCTGAATTCCTAACTGTTCTCTCATGGCTCAGCCTTTATATAAATATTTAAAAACATCTGAGCCAAATCCATTCTATCTTACCCCCCCAAAATCAAGGGGTAGTAAGTAACTTGAAAAAGACTTTGACTAAGATGCTCACTCTGGGTTTTCCTAACACTCATTTAAACTTTTTCCTTTTTGTATGTGAAGTTTCTAGCAATGCATTAGATGTTCTCATATAGAAACATGGGAGACCAAGTAGCTTTGTAAGTTATTACAACTTACAGCTAGACCTGTGGCGAGAGGTTACCCCTTTGTGTTAGGGATGTAGCTACTGGAGCAAAATTAGTAGAAAACATGGCAAATACAATTTTGGAAAACTTTTTATAGGTATGCACTCCATGCTGTATCTGCTTTGCTTAATTCCTCTTTAACCCAACATTTATCTGCCACAGACTCACTTCCTATGAAGTTCTTCTGGTAGCCTCCAATATTAAAACACATATGCTGGCTACTTTAAATCATTTCTTCCTGCAGGCAATAAGCATGATTGTCTTTTTCATGATTGTTTGGAGTTAACTGAGTACCTTCACCACAGTGACTTAAAAAAAAAAAAACAACCTCATTTGAATTAACTCAGTGGCTATGGGTTTCCAAACCTTGATAATAATATTATTTACAGATGACTCCTATTTGAAATCAACTTCTAACTCTCATTTACAGGCTAGTTGTGCTGCTACATCTACCAAAGTCCTTGAAAGCCATTCTCTTCCTGGAAGCCTCTTCAACCCAACAAACTGAACTTATTGCCCCCTACCAGAACATATAAACTTGCTGAAGAGAAAATCGTGAATGTTTTCACTAATTCTCATTATTATTTTGGAATTATGCATAAGTTTGAGACATTATAAAAACAAAGAGACTTTTTAACTTCTTACAGTAACTCTTATTACAAATGGGGCTTTAGCAGTAGAGCTATTAGCTGTCTTTCTGGTCTCTTCAAAAATTGTTGTAATTAAAATACAGTCTCAGCAATGGAGTACTTTAAACTGAAGAAGTTAGAAGAAATAGTCTTATTAATGTAGCTGCTAGAAAGGCTACTTCCCAAATCATTGTTGTCTCTGTAGCAGCAAAAGAATGTGTAGAGGGATGTCTAGAAGAACCTTTAGGGAGTTGTTTCTGTGAAGAACATTTGCACCATCAAAGAGAAACTTTTGAAACATTGACAGCTGGCTCAGTTAAACAAAACTGAAACATAGAAGAGGTAAGGCTATTACCATTACCCTGACACTAAGCTATGATTTGGACTGACTATTCAAATCACTCTTTCTAAACTTTTACATGTCTCTGTGATGTGAATTTGTCATAAAAATAGTATCTAGGGAGAGATAAACTGATTGAGCTTTTAAAGAAATACTAGTAGGAAGATTTCCTGAGGCAGCTGAGCATGTAGCTGTCTACCGCTCTGTCAGCTCTTGTTCTAATCCTGGAAATATCTTAAAACTTAATTTGGACAATTCTACTTCTGGGTCGATGGTTAAATGACAAGTATATTTTATCCAGTTCCCATCTTTGCATGGTATAAATATATTTTGGTAATAATTTATAAATTTTTACGTTAGGTAGAGGCTTTTTCTGCTGGTATGTCACTGTTCATTTTGTAGCAAAAGCAACAACAAAAACCCTCCTCAAAAACATAGCACCTACTTAGGGAACGCCAAAAGTTATTTTCAGCAGTCAGGGAGCACATTTTACTGGACAGGTAATTCAAAAATTGTGTCCAGTCTTTCCCATATTCCAGAAATCACATTGCCCTTACCAACCTTAGTCCTCTAGGCTTATAAAAAGAACAAACAGTGTAATAAAAATCCAACTTACTAAACTCTCTCAGTCCTTAGGTTTGTCTTGGACTAATGTTCTTCCTTTAGTCCTTCTTAAGAAGCATTTCTTTCAGATCTCATAATAAATGTACTCCTTTCAAAATAGTTGTTGGAAGACCTGCGATCCTTCCTTACTTTGCTTCTACCAACTTTAACTTGGTACAGACTGAATTATTAAAATATTGTCAATCTATCGTTCACTACCCAAAGAAATGTTATTCACAAATTAAAGAGACATTTGAAGAACAAAAACCTGTTTCTCCTTCCTTAGTCAGTATATTACATTAATTGAAATAAAATCCCCCCCAAGACTGCTGTATTTATTGAAAAAGACACCAACTAAAAGATTCTTTAAAATCTCACTGTAAAGGGGTCATATCTAGTCCTTTCAATAGCCCTTGTGCAGCTAAGCTACAAGGAATTAACCCTTGAATTCATTTATCATAGTTGAAGAGAACTAAAACTCCTTTTTGGATCTGTTAGAGAGCGAGAGTTTTAAAACTCACACTAAAGCAGTGCCTCAGAAACTGAAGGCATAAACATTTTCTAAGGCAATCAACTGACTCCAGAATTATGGGACAACATTACATGTTATCTGCTGAAATCTTTGAACTTTGTTTCTTATACTAGTATTTTAATAATTTTGACTATTTCTGCTCACTTGTGAAATTATTTTTCTATAGTCTTATACCTATCATACACTGACTGCTATTGAGTTGCCTCCAACTCATAGCTACTCTGAAACCTTAGTAATTGTTAAATAGCTTTAACCCTAACCTCCCAATTAAACCTTTTTATTCCTTATACCCGCAATTAAAATTATTACATTTTTCTTAATACTTCTAACCTTTTTTAAACAGCTTTGTTTTGCCAGCTAGGTTTATCTCTTGGTGAATTACTAGAAAATGAAAAAGGGGTGTCTTATTAATTTCTCTGTACTGTATTACTTTAATGTTTCCTCTGCTGTGAGGTTTTTAGTAAGTTTTTTATAGCTGTCACTGAGTCTTGAAATAAAAAAAATACTTTTTATTAAATTAACTCAATCAGTAAGTATGTACATTCCCATGTAAGTTTACATGGCCATGTATATGCAGCTTCCACTGCTCTCCCTGCCCAGTGACAGCACACTGTTCCTCTCTGCTCCATACATGTCTCATCCTCCCAGCAGTCTCCTTTCTCCTCCTCTCCATCCACTCCCCTTACTCCAGCCAGAGGTCAGCAGGATGATATCCTATAGATGCATAGAACCTTAAAGTGCATCCAATATATGGTCACTCTGCATTGCCAAGTCCAATCCATTTGTGTCTGCAGAGTGGACCTTCGTTACGAGTTATGGGCAAGGGCAGCATCGGGGCAGGGGCCATGCTTTCAGGGGAACCCCTAAGCTGCTGGACCATCAACTGCGATCTTTTAGTGGAGATCTCAAGGTGCACCCCTTTTTATTCTTGTGTTGCCAGTGAGACTCAACTTTGTGAGCTCCATCTCATCTATCACCGGTGGTGGCCGGGCACCATCCGGTTCTTTACTACTAGTTTTTTAAAACACCTTCTGAATGGGCTATTGGTGTCAAATTCAGGCAACCACCCACTAATCCATCAGCTCCCCACTTCAGCATTACCCATGCTTGGTCATGTTTTATTCCTTCTGTACCTTGTGACCTTTATAGTAATAGTGCTGAATACTATTTTGCAGTTGTTGTAAGATGCTGTTAACTTTGTTATGCCTCATGGTGACCCTACATACAATAGAACAAAACACTATCCAGTCCTGAACCATCCTCATGATCACTGTTATTTCTGTGCCCATTATTGCAGCCACTGAGTCAGTCTATCTCGCTGAGAGTCACTCTCTTTTTTACTGACCCTCTGCTTTCCCAAGCAAGATACATTTCTCTAGCGATTGATCCTTCCTGACAGCGTGCCTAAAGTACATGAGAAGTCTTACCATCCTTGCTTCTAAGGAGTGTTCTGGGTGTACTTCTTCCAAGATAGATTTTCCAGTAGTGGATATATATAACTATCTTAAAAACGATCAAAATCTCCCAATTTGTGACTGACTCCAGGATCCTCTAGAATTTGGAGAGTTATCCATTTGTGATAATTAATTAATTATGACTTAAAAGAGCCAATCAGCTTATTGTATTTCCTAATATTCAAACCAAGGTGAACATATTATGTACTGTATCCAGATACATTTTTTAATGGAGAGAAACAGCTTACTTCAGATAAAAGACAGATGATTCATTTTGTACTTGGGCCTTACCAAGTTTAAATGATTAGAATCTATTAAGTCAATGAAGCTTAGGAACTCAGAGTTCTCATGGGTGTCCATTCGTATTACAATTTGCTACAGTATATTGACTTAAAATTATTATCCATTCAGAAAAGAAAATGTGTCCTCTCAAATGATGCTGTTGTTGACTGTGGTATTGAATGAGGTAACTCATTCATCACAGCTTATGTTTCCTTTTACAGTATATTTGAACTAGAGAGATCTATTTACAGTCTATCTTCTACTATGGCTCAAATTGCTAGCAGTGTTGCTGATAGAATGACATCGCAACAAGAAAATGTTAGAATCTTTTGCAAAACTTATTTTAAGTAACCAAATTGACTTAAATTTTCTTCTAACACAGCAAAGAGAAGTTTGTGCTATCATCAATACTTCTTGCTGTTCATGGATAAAAACTTCTAGAGAAGTAAAATAAGACATCACTAACATGTCAAAAGACTTTCATTTTTTGATCTTTTTAACTGATTGCACTAAAGCACTGGATCCATGACACAGTCTTTTCTTCTAGTCTGTCACCTTTTTCTTTTCGTTGTGACTATCATTATCAACTTGTTAAGTATATTACATGCTGTATTTCTTGTTGCTGTAGGCAATCCTAGAGACACCTAGCCATGTGACAAATTATGTACCTGGAAAAACGGAAAATATGTCATAGTTCTAAAATAGGATGCATTTATGGAGTGCCCAGTTATTTCTCTAATGTGATTTTATTTGCAACACTCACCCCAATCAAACAAACTTACCCCAAAGATGAGGCCCAGAGCTATGGCAATAAAATCAAATGGAGCCTGGCTACTAGAGTATATAATGTCCAGGGTCTTAAAGGCTGCCTAAAATGAGCAGCCGGCTGAAAACAGCAGCATCTAGAAGCTTAGAAGCTCATACAGAGCAGCTGTCTCAGTCATCTAGTGCTGCTATAACAGGAACACCTTAAGTAGGTGGTTTAACAAAGAGCAATTTATTCTCTCACAGTCCAGTAGGCTAGAATTCCATGTTCAGGGTGCCCACTACAGGGAAGACTTTCTCCATTGGTTCTGGAGGAATGTCCTTGTCTGCAGTCTTCCCTTGGTCTGAAAGCATCTCAGTGTAGGAATCTCAGGTCCAAAGGACAAGTTGAGCTCCAAACACTGTTTTTTTTGGTGATACAAGGTCCCCATGCCTCTCTGCTTGCTTCTCTTTTTGTATCTCAAAGAAATAGGCTTATGACACTATCTAATCTTGTATATCTCATCAGTGTAACTGCTGCTGATCCACCTTATACCATAGTGATAGAATTTATAACACATAGGGAAACCTCATAAAATAACAAAATGATAGACAATCATACAATATTGGGAATCAAGACCTAGCCAAGACAGATATTTTGAGGGAACACAATTCAACCATCCCAGAGATATCAAGTTGTTGCTGAAGATGAGTGTTTCCTTTGCATGTGATTTATGGCCCCTATGGGTGGCTTGGAAACCCTTGCGGCATAGTGGTTAAGTGCTACATCTGCTAACCAAAACGTCAGCAATTAGAATCTGACAGGTGCTCCTTGGAAACTCTATGGGACAGTTCCACTCTGTCCTACGGGGTCACTGTGAGTATGTAACTCGATGGCAGTGGGTTTGGTTGCAGTTTTTATGGGTGGCTGGGTCAAATGGAGGAGACGTATATGTGAACCTTAAAACGGTGCTAGCATAACCAAAATGGATTACTGGAGGCCAAATTAAAACTCCATATTAGATCAAACTGTAGTCTGGCCCAACGTCTTTGTTCCAGCTCTTCTGACAACATTATTTAATTTTTTTTTTTTTTTGGTAAAATATTAACTACTTGTAAGAAAGGGAAGGTGAGAGTCAGTATTTTGGGCTTACGTGAAGAATTGGTTATTAAAAGATATTTGTTAAAAATGTTTGCACAACTTGCCTCAGAGAAGATAATTTGATTAACAGGTTAGGAAATGGAACTGATAATGTCAAATAAAGATAAGAATGGGGCTTACAATTGTCTTATAACCATTTAACCAAAATAAGGTAAACATCAGTCAACCAAGTCTTAGTCAAACTTCATTTTTACTCACTGAGATCTTCTATGCCATTCCTACTGACACTTTGTAGATATGTAAATAGGACAAAGACATGAGCTTGTTACCTTGAAATAAGAGAGAGGCTGATTGTAGCTGTGTCAGAGTTGACTCAATTTATCCCTGACGGAATACTATCTTGAACAAATCTCAGGACATAACAAATAGACTTGCTGATAATGCTCAGATGATAGTCTGACACTTCACTGCATCAGTATGTAACTGGCCAAGGTTTGTTGTTGTCTCAAGTGTAATTTTAAATGATTCATAACAACAATCCCCCCCCATTAGGACACATTTATGCATCTATAATAAGTTTATGTTAATGTTTTTAGAAATGGTCGTGTAACAGTTAAGTAGGGCTAGACAGGATATTGAGGGAAAGTTAAAAGAAGGAAGAAGAATTGTGACTGAGATAAACAGAAGAGGGAAAAGGAATAAAGAAGGAAGGGGAATGGGAGTACTGTTAAAAGTAACCAGGAAATACAACAGCTTCACTTGTACATTTGTGTCTTTAGTTTTCTAAGAGTGAAGTGGGAACTTTTCCATGTGGTTCAATTTATTCTATTAATAAAATATGATGATCCAAGACATTAGAAAGAGGGAATGGAAAAATATCATATTTTCCTAGCCAAACTAAACTTACCTATTAATTCTTTTTTTTTTTTTTTTGAGGCTGGCCCCCTACAGCCATTATTATTTTTGCCAACTGCTTGCGTCACAGAAACCACTGAAAACTTAGATAAAAAAATATTTTGAGTTAAAATAAATTTGAAAATGAAATCTTTTTTTTGACTCAGTATGTAGGCATAAGAAACTTCTTTTTCCAACTTTTGTTCTAGCTGTACACTCAGGAAAATGTTCACTAGACCATATGTATATATATATATGTGTGTGTGTATATATATATACATGTACATATGTATGTATGAGTCGGATCCGACTCGACGGCACTTGACTGGTATATATGTACTATCTCTTAATATTTTATATACAAACATGTTTATTAATTATGTATTATAATTTATCTTGTGTTTTATATAGTATATTTATGTATAATATATAACTACATATAGTTATACATATTTGTTTATAAAATATTAAAAAATATGTTGGAAAGTGGTTAAGGAAAAAATTACTGAATATGTATGTATTATATATGTAATAGATCTCTAAAAGTGTTAGAAACATTGATTAAAGCAAAAATTCTAGGGGAAAAAAGCAGAAAATAAACATACTGCTTCACCTAATTTTTGTCTCAGAAGAACTCACCCTAAGGCAGAAATAATGTATGAGATGTTTTTCCATGGCTGACTTTATACTTTGAGATGCTTCTGGAAGAAGCTTATAAAGAATAGAGTGTTCACAAAACAGCTTATGCAAGTAACATGTAACTAATCCATGAACAATTTAGTTCCACTCAGGCATTTAGAAGGTAAATGTTATCCATTTCTATAAATTAAAGTCTTCAGCCAAAAGTATTTTAACCATGTAACTGTAGTCTACAGGAAAAAAAAAAAAAACCACATAAAAGTGGAAAACGTGTTTTGCAGTGAATCTGTCACAGATATGATGTGAATGTCCAATAAATGGGCCATGTTGGAGAAGGACAGAATGGCTACTGAGTGGTTGCCGGTGATATCCTTCAGTGCTTCACAGCCTTGTGTGCTACTGATCAGGCAGCCAAGGCTCTTACTCTCAATTACAGAGGATGGTGGGAATGGGACATAACACACATTTGATCTGCTGTCAGATATTTCATTTCAAAGCCGAACACAAAATGTAGCATAGAATTAGATTACTTTTAAAGAAATATTTTATTTACTGATTTTGAACTTCACAGTGGCTTTTTACAGTGGTGTGGTGGAGGGAGTGGCATTCCTGGATGGTACAAATTGTTAATGTCCTAGGCTGCCCAGAGGTGCCTCAAAAGAAAGGTCTAGATACAGTGTCTTGAAAGAAAGGTCTAGTGACCCACTTTCAGAAAATCAGCTCTTGAAAATCCTGCGGAGCAGTTTTACACTGATACACATGGAGTCTCTGTGAGTCAGAATCAACTCAGTGGCAACTCATTAGTGGAAGGATTACTGAATTACAAAACAGGAAACCGCGCTAAGTCTGGTTAACGGTGCGACCACAGGCTGGTCACTCCAGAATTCATGCCCTCTGTTACTGCTCCAGGGCAAGGCTTTCCGGCTCTGGAGGAAAGTCCGGTATTGTATCAGTCTTTGTTCAGGGAGCATCTTGGTGCAGGAACCTCAGGTCTGAAGGACGTGCTCTTCTCCTGGTGCAGCTTTCTTGATGGTTCAAGGTTACCAATTCTCAGCCTGCTTCCCTTTCCTTTTATCTCTTGCAAGATGAAAGGATTAAGGGTGGAGCAAGCCATACTCCAGGAAAACTCCCTTTACAGTGGAGCAGGGAGGTGATCCTATGAAGGGATTTATAGTCTCACCCTAATCTTTTAACATACAGCGTAGGAAAACCACAGAATGGAGGACAGTCACAAGATACTGGGAATCATGGCCCAGCCATGTGGCTACACCTGTTTTTGGGGGGACACAATTCAATCCACCGAACATGACAAAAGTTTTAACTTCCATTTTGCTTAAGCCAGTGTTAACTTGAGTCTCTGATACATATGTAAAACTGCATCTGGATCCAACAAACTTCTTAAGTGTTTATCAAGCTCCAAGATTCTTTAATTGTTTTATACTTACGTTTAATATTGAATTTGAGTACTCACATGCTTGAGTAATTTTGTCTCAAAAAAAAGAAAGAAATCATTACTTTAAACTTTTTGAATTACTTCCCTAAATGCTTCTTTATTGAGTGGAACTTAAATTTATTTTCATCATGCACATGTTATATTTTAATGAAATCATTATACAAAAATGCCAATGACCTAATGTATATTGAATAGGGAGTGCATGTTCTGTTTCCTTCTAAATGATCAAGTGTCACGGACACCCAATGCAGTTTCATTTCATCCAGAGAATGAATTTATCCCAAGGGAGTGGAGTCAAATGTGCAAAAGAAATGATGTGAGTTTGTTCTGTTTAGCTATGTATATGGTCTAAGTAGAAAAAGATAAAGTTACAAAGCCACCCAAGAGAGGTCTGTGAGGTAGGCTGTTTCAGGCTCAATTTAAAATCTGGCGAAGATGGTCCTTAAAACTTGGACTGCTGTAACTGTTGTTATAAATAGAGGATTTCATTTTCCTAAGTCTGAGAAAATAGCAACTTTCTATGGCAATGTATTTTATTAAAAAAATAATATACCTGAATGAATAATGAGTACATGTAGCTGTCTTAACAAAACTCGTAGTTAAGGGAAAAAAGAAGAAGAAAAAGAAAAGCCAACGTTGGACCCTATTCAAAGGATGCCTGGGAAAGGTTTTTCACAAATTTATCAGTCTGCCCTTCCAAGAGTAAGCTTATATAGTGTTTGCAAGATCCTGGGAAGTCTTCGACTTTTAAAGTCTGGAACAAATACTAGCCACTGCTAAAGATTTAGAGCTAGTTCTGATGCTACTCATGTACTGGGACACGTGTCTAATCTACAGAAAGTAGAATTTGTTTCTTTGTTAAAAGCTCGTCAAGAGAATGTATTTGAAATGATAAAAGGAACTCAAAACAGTAAACTACTCCTAGAGCATAAACAGATTCTTTTAGATGAATACACCACTGTGGAGAAAGTTATAACTATTTTGCACTAATGATTTTGTTTTCAAATGTCCAAATTTGCTCACTACAAAATTCGGCTTAATGAAGTACAGTGGATTGTTCTTATAATAGTTAGAAACCAAAACCAAGCCCACTGCCATTGAGTCAATTCTGACGCACAGACTACACAGTAGAACTGCCCTGTGGGTTTTCCAAGGAATACCTGGTGGATTTGAACTGCCAACCTCTTGGTTAGCAAACATAGTACTTAACCACTATGCCACCAGGGTTTCCCGCGATAGTTAGGCAGTGTAAAAAAAGAAGAAGAAGAAGACAAAGGTATGAATTATCTCAAAACACATGTTTACATGTATAGAATTAGATAGAGAAACCATTTTTTCACATGGATCAGATCAGAGCACTTAGAACCAGAAGTTATTCTAAAGGCATTAAACATCATCTTTGTGCCCAGTGACTAAAAGGACATGGTAGGGTATTTTTCTTTGAAGCTCAGAACTGAACATGAACTCTCAAGTTTTATTGAAGAAAACCTTGACATTGTCCTTTATTTTTCTGGGTAAGAAAAGAAAATAATTGATGAGAACCTAATACTCCCAGGAAGGTTTATGACTAGACAGTTCATTCCAAAGTAAACATATTTAGCTACCACTGTAGGGGAACTTTCTCAAAAACAAACTGAAATGACAACAACTCTTAGGGTAAGACTCCATAAGAAGCTTACTCCTATGAGTTGGAGAGCAAATATATCCCTGTTATCCATCATGTGTCTGTCAGTTTGTTGTGCTGTGGTGTTTGCAAGTTGCTGTGATATTGAAAGCTTTGCCATTGATATTTCACTGATGGGTCACCCTTGGTGGACAGGTTTCAGCTGAGCATCCAGACTGAAACAGACTAGGAAAAGGGATCTAGCAGTCAACTTCTGAAAAAATTGGCAAGTGAAAATGTTACGAAACGTGCAGGACATTGTCTGATGTAGTACTGGAAAGGGGAGCCCCTCAGATTGGAAAACACTCAAAATACAGCTGGAGAAGAGCTGTTTCCTCAAAGCAGAGTTGACCTTAATGATATGAATGGAATCACGCTATTGTACTGTAATTTGCTTATGTGGCACAATGAAAATGAGAAAAGCCAGTGTAAACATCCATTAGTTATCAGAAGGTGGAATGCATGAAATATGAATCCAGAAAAACAAGAAGTTGTCAGAAATGAAATGGAATGCATAAACATCAATATCCTACACATTAGTGAGCTGGAATGCACTGACACTGGCTGTTCTGAATGAGAAAGTCATGTAGTCTACTATGCTGGAAGTGACAAATTGAAGAGGTATGGCATTGCACCCATCATTGAAAAGAACATTTTGACATGTATCCTGAGGAGTCAGATCCGACTCGGCGGCACTTGCCTGGCATCCTAAGGTGCAACACTTCAGTGATAGAATAATATCCATATATCTACAAGGAAGACCAGTTAATATGACCATTACTCAAATTTACACACCAAACACTGCAGTCAAAAATGAGAAAACTGAAGATTTTTATCAACCTCTGCAGTCTAAAACTGACCAAACATGCAACTAAGATGCTTTGATAATTACTGGATTGGAATACAGAAGTTGGAAACAAAAAAGAAATATTGGTTATTGAAAAATATAATCTTTGTGATACAAATAATACTGGAGATCAAATTATAGAATATAGCAAGACCAACAGCTTATTCATTGCAAATATCTTATTTTGTGGACATAAATAGAGGCATATATGTGGATGTCACCAGTTGGAATACACAGAAATCAAATTCATTGCATCTGTGGAAAGAGGCTATGAAAAGTTCAATATCATTAGTCAGAACAAGTCCAGGGCTAACTGTGGAACGGATTATCAATTGCTGATACGCAAGTTCAAGTTGAATTAAGTAAAAATTTGAACAAGTCCAGGAGAGCTAACATATGACCTTGAGTATATCCCACCTGAATTTAGAGACTATCTGAAGAACAGATTTGTCCAATTGTACCCTAATGACTGAAGATCAGATGAGTTGTGAGAACACACCGAGGACAAAATATGTGATGCAGGCAACAAGTCATTGAATAGACAGGAGATGAAGAAAAAAGAATAAAACCTGTGCTGGAAAAGGCTCTGAAATTTGCTCTTGAACTTAGATAAACTAAACTGAATGAAGAAATGATACAGTAAAAAGCTGAAGAGAAGATTTCAAAGGATAGCTTGAGAAGACAAAAAATATATATATATATAATGAAATGTACAAGACGAGGAGTTGAAAAACTAAAAGGAAGAGTATGCTTGGCATTTTTAAAGATAAAAGAACTAAAGAAAAAATTCAAGCTCTGAGTTGCAGTTTTGAGGAATTCTGTGGTCATGCTATTGAATGACACAGAAGGCATCAGAAGCAGATGGGAGGAACGTAGAGTTACCGGTCAACATTCAGTCATTTCAGAAGGTAGCATATGATCAAGAACTAATAGTACTAAAGGAAGAAATCCAAGTGGCACTGAAGGCACTGATGAAAAACAAGGTCCTGAAATTGATGGAACACCAACTGAGAAGTTTCAATAAACAGATGCAGCGCTGGAAATGCTCACTTATACCAAGATATTTGAAAGACAGCTACTTGGGCAACCAGCTGAGAATGGTCCGTATTTGTGCCCATTCAAAAGAAAGATGATCCAACAGAATGCAGGTATTATTGAACAATGTCACGAATATCACACACAAGTACAATTTTCTGGAGATGATTCAAAAGTGGCTGTAGCAAGACGTTGGCAGGGAACTGCCAGAAATTGAAGCTGCATACAGAGGGAGACGTGGAACAAGGGGTATTTCTGATGTCAGATGGATTTTGTCTGAAAACAGAGAATACCAGAAAGATACTTACTTGTGTTTTATTGGCTATGCAAAAACTTTCAATTGTGTGGATCGTAATAATTTACGGATAACTTTGCAAAGAATGGGAATTCCAGAGTATTTAATGGTGCTCATGAGGAACCTGTACATAGGCCAAGAGGCAGTTCCAACTGAGCCAGTGGATAATACATGGTTTAAAGTTAAGAAAGGTGTATGTTAAGACTGTAGCCTTTCACCATTCTTATTCAGTTTGCATGCTCAAAAATTTGAGAAGCTTGGTCATATCAAGAAGAATGTGGCATCAAGACTAGTGGAAGGCTCATTAATAACCTGTGATATGGAAATGACACTGCTGAAAGTGAAGGGAATTTGAAACAATTACTGTTCAAGGTTAAAGACATCAATACAGGTTATACTTCAATATGAAGAAAATAAAACTCCTCACAACTGGATCAATAAGCAGTATCATGATAAATGGAGAAAAGATTTACTGTTGATCTACACTCAATACCCATGGAAGCAGCAGTTGGTAAATCAAAGGATGCATTGTTTTGGGCAAATCTGTTGCAAAGGATCTCTTTAAAATATTACAAAGAAAAATTTCACTTTAAGGACTAAGGTATACCTGAGCCATAATATTTTCAGTTGCCTCATAAGCATGTGAAAGATGGACAATTAATAAGGAAGGCTGAAGAAAAACAGATGCCTTTGAATTACGGTGTTGGCAAAGAATATTGAACATTTTGTGGACTGCCAGAAAAGTACGCAAGTCTGTTTTGGAAGAAATACAGCCAGAGTGCTTCTTGGAAGCAAGGATGACCACTTCATCTCACGCATTTTGGACATGTCCTCAGGAGAAAGCAGTCCTTGGATAAGGACATCGTGCTGGGTAAAACAGAGCAAAAGTGAAAAAGAGGTATATTCTCAACAAGATGAACTGGACAGTGGCTGTAACTATTGGCTCAAGCGCAACAAAAACCATGAGAATGGTGTAAGACCGGGCAGAGTTTCCTTCTGTTGTACATAAGGTTACCATGGATTGGAATCAACTTGAGGGCACCCAACAATGACTACAACCTCCAACTTCTCTACCATTTTTGACACTAAGTGCCCCTCTCTCGCACAGCACTCTTGCTCTATTAGATCTGGTAATTCATTGTTACGGTCACAGACAACTCACAGAAACACCATAACAGTAGCAACTTCGATAACAGAGAAGGACACAGGAAAGGACATAAATGGGAAAATACATAGGACAAGGTCTGCTAGGGGTCCGTGGATCCTTGTGTCAGGGGGATCTGATTACACTCCCAGAACTAGATGTTTACTCTTGTCAATCAGGAAATCTTTCAGTCAGGAGTCATTCTGTGATGTCACACAGGGAAGTCTCCTTTCTGCTTCTTTCAACTGACCTCTTGATCATGGCTAAGGTGGGCCTCTACCCTTTGCGGCTACCATCTGGTCTGCTTATTCTCTGCCCCTTCCAGCACCGTCACGGCCACTGCGGGTTTACTTGTCTGGGATGTTCTCAGCATAGGAACCTCTGTCCAAAGCGTGTACTCCTCCCTTGTGTCTCCTTGGTCATGAAACTCCATGTTGACCCTCTCTGTTCGGGGGTTTTCAACAGTTAGTAGATGAGTCCCCAAGCCAATTCAGGTAAAGGTCAATTATTAGGTGTGGCTTCTTAGCCAGTCAGGATAAAGGTCAGTCACCAGGCGAAACTTTCCAACCAGTCCCTGTAAAGGTTGGTTACTAGGCAGATGTTCCAGCCAATCTGGGCAGGAGCTTCCCAACCAATTTCGATGAAGGACAGCAAAAAGTGGTCCCTAGCCAGTTCAGGTGTAGGTAAAGGTCAGCCAGGTGAGGTCTCAGAAACTAGGTCAATGCTTTTTGGTAAGGTGATTTCATACTATGCAACTATGAAATGTTGTTTTTTAAAATGTTTAGAAGTGAAGTGAAAGCCTTTGATTTTTGGTGTTTATGTGTTGTTTAGGCTTAACACCCTGAAATGTCTATTATATTTATTATATATGCTGATATAAAAAGAAAGCCATTTTGCCCTGAAGCGGTTATGATTTGAGTTCTGGTCTTAGTGACATCTTTAAATTTGATAAGTCCTTTAGCTTTTCCATGCCTCAGTTTCCGCACCAAAACAATGGAAACATGCTTTCCTAGCTATTGTCTATGGATGTTATTATGAGAAAACCACATTTATCTCACTCACTATTCGGCATTGGTGGAATATGGTAAATAGCTCTTAAAGTTTTAAAAACAAGAATACTACCACATAACTGGATGGCTAGTTTGAGCAACTACTGAAATAAGAGGCATTATGATAAAATAAGATGTTCTATTCTAAATACAGTTATTTATCACTGTAGTAGTCATGAACACAAATGTCTCAGAGCTTCTATTGTGGGAGTTGACTCAACTGATGCGTAATTAGCTGCTGTACTCACTCTGAATCCACCACTATGTCCATTGGGAAGCCATACTTAACACGGGCTACTCTACGTCTGTGACAAGAATGGGAGAAATACTAAGGCATGACTGTTCCTGAGGGAAGAAGGACATCCCTGGGAGGAGACTTTGGCTTAAGGATTCACCAGCAACCCTGCTGAATTTTCTCAGCATTGCACAGCAGTAGTTTAACATCCCAACTTTCAGTTCTTCCCTCTCTCCTTCCCAGGGATCAGACTGTATCATTGTCTGACAGCTCTTCCAGTCTTTTCTGGCTCCTTTCCCGTTTCCCCTGACAGGCGTTTTCACCTCACAGATGTTACCGCCACTGAGTCTCTTGCATGACCAATCCCATCTTGATAGCTGCTTCTATACCATCTCTTTCTGAAGAATATCTCTTTGAGACTGCATTGTGAGGTTTTTATCCTATGGTTTACAGTTTAGTAGCTGAGTTTCGCACCAATCTGTAGTATCCATTTATTTGGGGATAAATAATAACTTATTTTATACCACATAATAACATGAACATTTCCAAATATTTTTTTCCCTATAAGATACAGGAATGATTTATAAGAAACACATTTGATTCTTTTTATGATGTTGACAATTTCAAAAGAACTTGAAGAACTGTCCTCTGAAGAATAATAACAATAACATGGAAATGTTGCATGCATGGCATGGTTTTGAGTCATTATAACTCTTTCTCTCATTCCTCCCCAAACCACTATTAAAAAAGAAGAAAAAAAAGCTGATGAAAATTATTTTACTCCCTTATAACAAAGATAAAATGATTAGATCAGCTCACATAAACAAATCTGTCTTGAAATAAGTATGTCCTTAGAAGCAAGAATAGTGAGACTATATCTCATATATTTGGATGTATTATTAGGAGGGATTCAACCCTGGAGAAGCACAGCATGCTTGGTAAAGTAGAGGATCAATGAAAAAGAGCACAGCCTTCAACTAGGTGGCTGATACAGTGTCTGCAACAATTGTGAGGATGGTGCAGGACTGGGCAGTAGTTTGTTCTGTTGTGCATAGGGTCAGTAAGGGTTGGTACTGATTTGATGGCTCCTGACAGTGACAAATTATGAACAAAGCAAAGTGGAAACTTAAGGATAATTCAGCACAACATTTTGTGATAAAATAATCTTTAAGCTTTTTGTTTTTATTGTTTATGTATTATCTTTATAAAAGCTGTGTAGTTAGCTAGTGGATACGTTATATCTTAAGTGGTCTATTCTGTTAAATATTTAGGTTTTTCTCTGATAACAATGGTAAAGCTTTGGATATCTCATGTTTAGAATTATTTGTTTATGATGAACTTGTAAGAGCATAAGGGTTAAGATTATTTTTATAACTTAACCAATTTTTTTTCCCAAAATATTTGGATCAATTTATACTTTCCACTAAAATTTTAAGAGGTTGTTTCTTTCACCATAAGTTTGCTAGCTGCTAACATTGCCTCCTATTAGAAAGCAGACTGAAAATCTCCAAATTATTTCATATGGGAAAGGCAGTATCTCAATTAAATGATGAAGTATGGATAAATAGTTGCCTATATATTTATTATGGAGATCTATTTCCATTTTTGTGAACTATATTGTTTTCTGTACTATTTTTGTTGTTTTCTTTATTTGTAAGTATATTTGGCAATAGAGGAATTACTCCTGATTTGTTGTATTGGCTGTAAATACTTTCCCCAATTGTTCATGCATTCTTTTTTGCTTTTTTACTTTATTTTTTTAATCTTATTCATTTAACTTAACAAGCATCTATTAGCCCAAGCCAAGTGCCGTCGAGTCAGATCCGACTCAGGGATCTATTAAGTATTTGCACTTTGTCAGACTCAGTGTTGGGAGCTGAAGGTGCAGTTTGAAAATAACAGACACAATCCTTGGTTTCTTGGAGCTTTTCCAATATATCAAGAGAAGTAGAAAACTGAACAAGTAATTATCAAAAAACTTGTGATGTATATTAGGTTAGGAAACTAGGCAGAGGAAGCTGTTGTGTTAGAGCTGTCTGGAGTCCCTGAGTGAAGCAGAAGGTTAAGTAGTCGGCTACTAGCCCAAACATTGACTGCTGAAGCCCACCTAGAGGCATTTGGAAAGTGAGGCCTGCCAATCTGCTTTCAAATAGTCACGACCTTGAAGACTCTATGGAGCAGTTCTAGGCTGCATACGTGGGATCATCATGAGGTGGAGGTCAACTAAACACAACAACCAAGCTGTGTTAGGGAGTTTACCTTTTATCAGAAGGAATATGGGAGATTATTTAACGATTGCTTGGCAGAGGACAACACGCTGAAAGTTTATCGCAGACAGATCAGTCTTTCTGCTGATGGAGAATGATCTAGGGGAACGAGACGAGAAACAGCTCGAGTGGCAGGGGTAATCAAGGGGAGAGCCAGTGATGACCTCGACACCACTGTGTCAGTGGATGCATTCCAGAAAATTCAGGGTATGGACTCCACAGGTCCCGGAGATGGGATGCGGAAAGCAAGATTCCTAGGTTTCTGTGTTTGAGTAACTACAATGGTGGTACCATTTTCTGAACGAAATAACAAAGAAGCAGAAACAAGTGGGGAGATTTTTAAAATCGCTTTCTGCATATAACAACATTCATGGTGATTTATTATTATGCAAAATTACTTAATTCCTTGTCATCTTTATTTTGTATAAATAAATTTGAAATTCATTTGATTTTAGTTAAAAGGAGACTTGTGGTTTGCTTTTAAGGGAGTTTCCAGTTATTCTGAATAATAAAAAATAAATTAACCATTGGAATTCCCCAGACGGATGAGAGAAAATTGGGTCAAATCATGCAATTCTAACAATCCTGGAAGTGAAGTTCAAGATTTACCTGATAATAAAGACAAAGACATTTTGAGAGAACAGACAATTACTTATTACCTCCAAGAAATATCCAGAAAAATGATTGAGAGATAACATAAATGTTACCAGTTTGAAGGTCTTTGCTGTCTTTTACACGTAGCGCCTCCACCTAGGTAAATGAGTTTATGATTTATTCTTGTATGTCTTTAGGATCAGGACAAAGGGAATGCACTGAGATGGCAGGCATCATCTTTCTTCAAATTGTTTTTTAGAAAAGGGAAAGTAAATGCATGAAGCAAAAAAGCTAGGTAATCCTCAAAAGTGTGGCTAACAAAATAAGATATAAAAGACTTTGGCAAAAGGTCCTGCAACACAAATATTTTATTATATTTATGTGTTGTGTCTTTTGGGCTCACCTACAGGCACTTAAAAATTTGTTTGCTAAATTGCAGTTGGGAACATTTATTGTATTTTATAACTTTCTTAATGGATCATTTGGAAACTAAATAAATTTGTATTGGGAGTATCAGGTTCTCAGGTACACTAGGATGTTGAACATATGTATGCTTCTGAAACTGGCTAAGAAAACTGAAAACACCAAGTTAAAATATCTGTGTCTATTTTTTATATCTATGTCTATATCATGAATCAGTCTTACATACAATCATGTCATCTTGTAGCAAATGGCTGTGGTTTAATTTTATGTCCTGCAAACCTCCACATCAAATGATAATCTAAAATTATTTGAATTTAATATTCAGCCTGTGCTTTCCTGAAAGCAAACAAATGGCTTTGAAAAGGACATGAAACAAACCAATCAATGTGGGTGAATGGCAGAATCTTTACTGCCTAACTAGATCCTACAATGAAACATTTCTCAAAAAAGCTTATTTTTTCTTTCCCATCAAAGTTAGAGGAGACTCACTTACAAAGTATTTCTTTTCCTTCATGTACACAGCCCAAACAGCCAACTGGCTAAAGCAGTTATGTTACCCGCACACCCTGTTTGAAGGCTGTGAATATAGAAGTCATGTCTTTAGGAAAGCAGATGCAGAGCTCTATTTGTCACTCAGATTTCATGCTAAAAAAAAAGCTAATTTTCTGAACTCTAAGGTTTTTTGAACTAAAACTCCTAGTTTGCTTTCTGTTTAACTTGAAACACAGTATGAGTTAGCCTTTCCAAGTAGATGTTTTTCAGTCAAACTCAACTGACAGGAAATTGTCAATAAGCCATGGGCATGACATTCTCTTGGTGCAGTTGGATCTTACAACATGTTGAGAGTAAGCTTCTACTTTTTAGATGAACAAAGTTTTATCCTGGTAATAAGGCAATTGCAAATCGTGACACTTCTTGAGCCAAGTGCTTTGTTCAAGACAATTTGGGGACAGGGCAGAAACTTGTCTCATGTAGAATTGGCTTCTGTTGAAATAATTTTCAGTTTTGTAATGCAACTGATTTTAATTTTTCTTGGAATTTTGCAACTTTATATTACAAGGCTTAAATTGAAAAGACACACTATTCTGATGACCTTTTGGGAAGCGATGGAAAACTCCTGATAGATCTCAGTCTCACCAACTCTGCAATTAGAAGTTTATTATTAAAATCTGGCAGCTTTGAAATTCCTAAATTTAAGTAAGTGCTTCCCAACAATTATCTTTACAACCCCCACATTCTACAAACTGTAAATACTGTAGAAAGGAAAGTTTTCGCACTTAAAGTAGTGTAGACATGGAATGGATATGTTGCTAAGAAATACAAGCTTGAGATGACTGAACACTTAAAAAGCTTACCAACCAAAGTAAGGTAAGACAATTTTTTTTTTTTTAAATGAATACTAACCAGAATTCTGGTTCCAGGAGGAATTGCCATTGAGGTATGTGAAGAAGATCATTTTTTCCCCTATTTCTGGATTAACAAAACAAAAATTTTAAATACATGAAATTTAATTTTGACATGGTCCTGCTTTTCTTTCTATAGTTCTCTTCTGTCACCCAGCCTCAGTCCTTACCATCAGTCACTGTCATGTTGGCCAGACAGCATGTGTACCAGAGCAGAACCATGCTCTGCAGGATTTTCAGTGGTTGATTTTCGGGAAGTAGATTGCTTGTCCTTTCTTTCAAGATACTTCTGAGTGTATTTGTCATGGATTAAATTGTGTCCCCCCAAAATATCTGTCAACTTATCTAGGTCATGATCCCCACTATTGTATGAGTGCCCACTGTTTTATTATCTGATGTGATTTCCCTATGTGTTGTAAATATTATCACTATGATGTAGTAGAAGAACAAGGCATCAAGATTGGAGGACTACTCATTAACAACTTGCATTATGCAGATGACACCACCTTACTTGCTGTAAGTGAAAAAGATTTGAAACATATATTGATGAAGATCAAGGACCATAGACTTCAGTATGGATTATACCTCAACACTAAGAAAACAAAAATCTTCACAACTGGACCAATAAGCAGCATCATCATAATGGAGAAAGGATTAAAGTTGTCAAGCATTTCATTTTACTTGGATCCACAATCAATACCCATGGAAGAAGCTGTCAAGAAATCAAAAGATCCATCGCACTGGAAAAATCTGCTGCAAAGGATCTCTTTATAAAATATTGAGAAGTAAAAAATCTCACCTTGAAGACTGAAGTGTACCTGACCCAAGCCATGATATTTCAGTCACATCATATGCATGCAAAAGCTGGACAATGAACAAAGAAGACAGAAGAATTATGCTTTGAATTGTGATGTTGGAGAAGAATGTTGAATGTACCACACACTGTCAAAAGGACAAACAGATCTGTTATGGAAGAAGTCTGATCAAAGTGCTCCTTGGAAGCAAAGATGGCAAGACTGCAACTTACATACTTTGGACATGTTGTCAGGAAGGATCAATCCCTGGAAAAGGACATCATGCTTGGCAGAGCGAAAAGTCAGTGAAAAAGAGGAAGACCCTCGACGAGATGGATTGACACAGTGGCCACAACAATGAGCTTAAGCAAGAAAACAATTGTGGACTTGGTGCAAGACTGGTTAGTGTTTCGTTCTGTTGGTCACAGGGTCACTATGAGTCAGAACCAATTAGACAGCACCTAACAACAACACTAACAAAAGCATGATGTACTATGATGGATTAGTGGCAGTTATACTGATGAGATCTATAAGATTAGATGGTGTCTTAAGCCAATTTCTTTAGAGATTTCAGAAGAGAGAAGCAAGCGGAGACACAGGGGTCCTCATACCACCAAGAAAACAGAGCATGTCCTATGGGCCTGAGACTCCTGAGCTGAGATGCACTTAGAACGGGGAAAGACTGATGACAAGGACCTTCTTCCAGAGCTGACAGAGAAAGGAAGCCTTTTTCTGGAGCTGGCACCCTAAATTTAGACTTTTAGCCTACTGGACTGTAACAGAATAAAATTCTCTTTGTTAAAGCCATCCACTTGTGGCATTTCTGTGACAGCAGCACTAGATGACTAGGGCAGCAAGTACTCAGACCTCTGCTATGTAGTCCAGTGTGTTGATGCTTTGTACCACCCTGGGTCTTCATACTAAAGTGTAGTTGGCAAATTGTCCCATAATCTTCAAAATGATATTTACATTTGAAAAGAAAGATGGTTTTCTGACCTGACTAAATCTATGACAAAGGTAATCCTGATGAGGAAAACAATTTTTTTTTTGTCAAGAGTAACACATGTGTAGTACCATTTAAAACAGGTTTGACCAGCTGTCAGGAATCTTCACTTGCTGATGTGGCACAATTCAAAATGAGAAGAAACAGTTACAGAGCATCCATTAATAATAAATGTGGAATGTACGACGTATGAATCCAAAAAATTTGAAACCATAAAAATGAAATGGAACACATAAACATCAGTATGCTAGACATTAGTTAGCTGAAGTGGACTGGTATTGGCTGTTTGAATCAGCCAGTCATAGAGTCTGCTATTGCTGGGAATGATAGCTTGAAGAGGAATGGTGTTGCATTCATTGTCTAAAGAGCATTTTAAGATCTATCCTGAAGTATGATACTGTTAGTGATAGGACATTATCCATATGCCTACAAGGAAATTTACTCACCAATCACTAAGGCCGAAGATGAAGAAACTGAAAATTTTTACCAAGTTTTTCAGTCTGCAGTTGACAGAACATGAACTCAGGGTGCGTTGATAATTACTGATGATTGGAATGAGAAAGTTGTAAACAAAGAAGGACTGACAATTGTAAAATATGGCCTTGGTGATATAAATGACCCTGGAATTCCAGGATGAAATTTTGTGAGACAAATGACCTCTTTATTGTGATTATGCACATGGGCCTCAATGGATGGAATATACAGAAATCAAATCATCTTCATCTGTGGAAAAAGATGGTAGATAAGCTAAAATATCATCAGTTGGAGCAAAGCCAGGACAGATTGCAGAACGTATCGTCAATTTCTCATATGCAAGTTCATTTGAAGCGCTGAAGAAAATCAGACCAAGTCTTTGAGAGCCAAAGCATGATTTGGAATATATCCCACCTGAATTTGGAGACCAGCTCAAGAACTGATTTGTTGCTTTGAACAGTAATTACCAAAGACCAGAGGAGTTGTAGAACGTCATAATGATGAAAGCAAGGGGTCAAAAAAAAAAAAAAAAAAAACCAGAAGAGGAAAAAAAGATCAAAATGGATGCCAGATGAGATTCTCAAACTTGCTCTTGACTATCTAATATCTAAAGCAAACAGAAGAAATGATATAGTAAAAGCCTGAACAGAAGATTTGGAAGGGTGGCTTAAGAATGCAAAATAAATAAATAAACTATTATAAAGTTAATGACGCATGCAGAGACAGGAAGTTAGAAACTGAAGGGTAAGAAGACACTCAACATTTCTCCAGTTGAAAGAACTAAATAAAAAATACAAACTCGAGTTGCAATATGGAAGGCTTCTCTGTGAATCACACTGAAAGATGCAGTAGTCATCAAAGGATTATGGTACCAAGAATATGAAGACCATTCAACAGTGCCTGTGGCAGTGCATTGACAAGAAACTGCTGTCAGAACTTTAAGCTGGATTCAAAAGAGGATATGGAACAAGCAATATCATTGTGGAAGTCAGAAGAATCATGGGTGAAAGCAAGAATAGAAGATGCTTACCTGTGTTTTGTTGGCTGTGTAGACTTTTGACTGTTTGAATCATAACATTGTGAATAAAGAGAATTCAGAACACCTGTGTTCATGAGGAGCCTGTATGTGATCAAGAGGCAGTCTTTGAACAGAATAATGGGATACTGTATGGCTTAAAGTTATGAAGTGTATGTGTTAGGGTTGTATCACTTCACTACATTTATTCTGTCTGTATGCCAAGAAAACAGTTGGAGAAACTGTACTATAGGAGGAAGAACAGGGCATCAGGACTGATAAAGACCAATTAGTGACCTGTGATATGGAGGCGACACAAACTTACTTGGGGAAAATGAAAAGGATTTGAAGTACTACCAATGAACATAAAAGACTGTCACCTTTGATGTGGATTACACTTCAACATGAAGAAGACAAAAATACTCACAACCGGACCAATAAGCAACATCATAATAAATGGAGAAAATATTGAATTTGTCAAGGATTTCGTTTTACTCGAATCCACAGTCAACATCCTTGACAGCAGCAGTGAAGAAATAAAAAGATTCACTGAACTGGGTAAATCTTCTGCAAGAGATCTCTTTAAAGAGTTCAAAAGCAGAGGTGTCTCCTTGAAGAATAAGATCTTCTGATTCCAAGCCACAATGTCTTCAAATAGTTCACAAAATGCATGTGAGAGTTGAATAATGAATAAGGAAGACTGAAAAATAACTGAAGGCTTAGAACTGTGATGTTGACCAAGAATATTGAATGGACTGCCAAAAAAAAAAAAAAAAGGTAAGAAATCATTCTGAGAAGTATGGCTAGCATACTCCTTAAAAATGAGGATGGCAAGCCTTCATCTAACATGCTTTGGACATGTTATTGGGAGGGTCCGGTCCTGGAGAAGGAAATCATGCTTAGTCAGAGGGTCAGTGAAAACGAGGAACACTGCTGACAAGATGGACTGACACAGTGACTGTAACAGTGGGCTCAAGCATAGTAACAATCACGAGCCTGGTGGAGGACCAGCAGTATTTCTTTCTTTGTACATAACGTCACTATGAGTCAGAAGGAAGACAGTGGCGCCTAATGTCAACAGCAACAGCAGTATAAATGGCATTGCTGTCCTGTTTTCCTTTTTGTGGTTCTCTTTATTGGTGTAGAAGAATCCAGCTGGTTTTTGTATCTTTATTTTGTATCCTGATTCTAGTAGTTTCTTGTAGAGTCCTTTGGGTTCTCTATGTGTAGTATCATAGCATGCATAAATGTTATGTTATTGTTAGGTGCGATCAAGTCAGTTCTGACTTATAGTGACCCCATACATAACAGAACAAAACATTGCTTGGTCCTGCACCATGCTTAAGCTCATTGTTGCAGCCACTGTGTCAACCATCTTGTTGGGGGACTTGCTCTTTTTCGCTGACTCTCTGCCTTACTAAGCATGATGTCCTTCTCCAGGGATTGATTCCTCCTGACTACATGTCCAAAGTATGTAAGATGTAGTCTCTCCATCCTTGCTTCTAAGGTGCACCCTAGTTGTACTTCTTCCAGGACAGACACATCTGTTTGTTCTTTTCACAGTCCGTGTTATATTGAATATTCTTCTCCAGTACTGCAATTCAAAGGCTTCAGTTCTTCTGTCTTCCTTATTCATTGTTCAGCTTTTACATGCATTATCATGTGACTGAAAACACCATTAACTTGGGCCAGGTGCACTTTAGTCTTCAAGATGACATCATTAATTTCAAGACTTTAAAGAGATCTTTTGCAGCAGATTTTCCCAATGCAAGGAATCTTTTGAGTTCTTGACTGCATGGGCATTGATTATGGAACTAAATAAAGTAAAATCCTTGACAACTTCAACCCTTTCTCCATTTATGATGATGTTGCTTTCTGATTCAGTTGTGAGGATTTTTGTTTTCTTGATGTTGAGGTGCAATCTATACTTGAAGGCTGTGGTCTTTAATCTTCAGCAGTAAGTGTTTCAAATCTTTTTCACTTTCAGCAAGCAAGGTTGTTGTCATCTTCATAACACAGATTACTAATAGATCTTCTGCAATCCTGATGCTTCATTCCTCTTTATAAACTTCAGCTTCTCAGATTATTTGCTTGACATACAGATTGAATATATATGGTGAAGGGATACAACTATGATGCACACCTTTCCTTACTGCAGTGTCCCCTTTTCTGTTCAGACAATTGCTTCTTGATCTATGTACAGATTCCTCATGAGCATGGTTAAGTGTTCTGGAATTCCCATTTTCTGAAACGTCCATGATTTGTTATGGCCCACACAATTGAATGCCTTGCATAAGTCAATAAAACATAGGTAAGCAACTTTCTGGTATTCTCTGCTTTCAGTCAAGATCCACCTGACATCAGCAATGAACTCTTTGGTCCCACTTCTGAATCAGGCTTGAATTTATGGCAATTTCCTGACAATACAGTGTTGTAATTGCTTTTGAAGATCTTTAGCAGAATTTTACTTGTATGTGATATTAATGATACTGTTCAATAATTTCCACATTCAATTCAGTTGAATCACCTCTTGGGAATAGGCATAAACATAGATCTCTTTCAGTTGGTTGGCCATGTACTGTCTTCCAAATTTCCTGGCATAAATGAGTGAGCTCTTCCAGCACTGGTGTCTGTTTGTTGAAATATCTCAATTGCTATTTCATCAATTCCTGAAGCCCTGTTTTTTTTTTTTTTTTGCCAGTGAATTCAATGTGGCTTTGCCTTCTTCCTTCAGTACCATCACCTCCTGATCATATGCTACCTCTTGAAATGATTGGATCAATGCTTTCTGGTGTAACATCTCTCTCTATACCTTCCTTACATCTTCTTTGATGCTTCCTGAGTTAATATTTTCCCTCTAATATCCTTTGCTACTGCTACTCAAAGCTTGTGCTCTTTCTTTAGTTCTTTCAGCTCGAGAAATGCAGAACCTGTTCTTTCCTTTTACTTTTCTACCTCCAGGTCTTTGTATGTGTCATTCTAGTACTTCACTTTGTCTTTTTGAGCCACTTTTAAATCTTCCGCTCAGTTTTTTCACTTCATCATTGTTTCCTTTTGCTTTAGCTGGTCAACATTTGAAAACAAGTTTAAGAGTCTCTTCTGACATCTGATTTGGTCTTTTTTTCTATCTCTTTAATGATGTCTTGCTCTCTTCATGTGTAATGTGTTTGATGTCATTCCACTACTCATCTGGTCTTCAGTCATTAGTGGCATATACTCAAGGTCATACTTCAGCTCTTGTAGACTAGTCCTAATTTTCTTTGATTTCAATTTGGAGTTGTATATGAACAATTGATCTGTACCACAGTCAGCATCTGGTCTTATTGTGACTGATGACATTAAACTTTTCCATCACCTCCTTGCACAGATGTAGCTGATTTGCTTTCTGTATATTCCATCTGGTGAGGTCCAAATGTACAGTCACCATGTGTACTGGTGAAAAAAGGTATTTGCAATGAGGAAGTCATTAGTCTTGTAAAATTCTATCCTGTGATCCCTGGCACCTTTTCTATCACTGGTGCTATCTTTTCCAACTACTCATCCTTCTTTGTTTTCCACTTTTGGTAATTATCAATGCATCTTCATTACATGGTCAATCAATTTTGGCCTGTAGGAGCTGGTTAAAATTTTCAGTTTTTTCAACTTTTGGCCTTAGTGGTTAGTGTATAAATTTGGATAATGGTTGTATTTACTGGCCATCCTTATAGGCATAGGGATATTATCATTGCCAGCAATGTACTTCAGAAAAGATCATAAAATATTCTTTTTCATGATGAATGCAACACCATACCTCTTCAGGTTGTTATTCCTGGTGTAGTATACCATATGACCGTCCAATTCAAAATGGCCAATGCTAGTCCACAAATAGAGATAATTTTACTTCTTCCTTGTCAAGTGGACTCCTTTCATTTATTTTTCTTGCCTTATTGCTCTAGCTTGGAATTCTAGCACAGCATTACATAGAAATGATGATAAAGGATATTCTTATCCTGTTCCTTTTCTCAGGGACAAGGTTTTCAGCCTGTCTCCATTAGGAATGATGTTGGCTGTTGGTTTTGTATCCTGTTGCTGTTGAGTTGATTCTGACTCCTAGTGACCCTATAGGGCAGAGTAAACTGCATAGGGGTTTCCAAAGAGCAGCTGATGGATTTGAACTGCCAGACTTTTGGTTAAGAATCACAGGTCTTAATCTCTGCACCACCAGGCTACCTTGTTATGTTGAGAAATTTCCTCTATGCCTATTTTGGTGAGAGTTTTTTGTATCAGGAATAAGTTTAGACTTTATAAAATTCCTTTTTTGCATTGATTGCTACACTCGTCAGATGCTTTCCTCCTGTTTTATTTGTACAATGTGTTCTACTGATTGATTTTCTAATGTTGAAACATCTTTGAATACCTGGTACGAATCCCACTTGGTCATGTTGTATTACTTTTTTAGTATGATGCAAAGTTCTATTGGCTAGAATTTTATTGAGAAGTTTTGTATCTATATCCATGAGAGATATTGATCTGTAATTTTCTTTTTCTTTTTTGGTAATGTCTTTGCCTGGTTTGGATATCAGGACTTATGTGGGCTTTATAGAATGAATTTAGAAGTATTCCTTCCTTTTTTATATTCTGAAAAATAGTACAAACTCTTCTCTGAATGTTTGGCAGACTTTCGTCAGTGAAGCCATTGGAGCCAGGGCGTTTTTGTTGTTGTTGTTGAATCTTTTTTTTGAAGTGATGTTTTCAATCTCTTTTTATGGATCTGTGATGATTTTCAACTTCAATATGTATTAGTTAAGGTAGGTAGTATATTCATAGAAATTTGTCGACTTCTAAGTTTTCAAATTTGTTGTAGTATGGTGTTTCATAAACTCTGTTATAATCCTTTCAAGTTTGGTGGGGTCTGTTGTAATGTCTCTCATTTCATGTCTTATTTGGGTTATTTGATTCCTCTTCTATTTTTCTTTTGTCATTTTAGTCAGTGGTTTGCTGATTTTGTCAACCCTTTCAGAGAACCAGCTTTTGGTTTTGTTGAATCTTTCTATTGTTTCCTATTCTCTCTAATTTATTTCTTCTCTGAACTTTATTACTTCCTTTCTTCTGGTAGCTATGGACTTCTTTTGCTGTTCTCTTTTTATTTGTTGAAGTTGTAAAGCTAAAGTTTTCATTTTTTCTTTTTTTTCTCTTTTTAACTATTTTTCTATTATAAATTGACCTCTGGGCATTGCCTTTACTGTGTCCAGCATGTTTTGGTATCATGTGTTTTTATTCCTATTTGATTCGAGAAATTTTTAAATTTAATCTATTATTCAGTAGTTTTTAAGAAGAGTGTTATTCAATTTGCATGCAGCAATTTTTATTCCTTGCTCTTCCTGTTATTAATTTCTCCTTTTATGGTATTGTGATCAGAGAAGATGGTTTGTATTATCTCTGTGTTTTGGACTTTATTGAGGGTTGCTTTGTGGTCTAAGATGTGGTCTATCTGGAAGATGTTCCATGTGTGTTGGAATAGAATGTGCACTTTGCTGCTGTTGGGTGGAGTGTTTTATACGTGTCTATGAGGTCAAGTTGGTTAATGGTGGCCTTTAGATTTACTGTATCTTTGCTCAGTTTCCTCCCAAATATTCTGTCCTATATTGAGAGTGGTGTGTTGATGCCTCCTTCTATTATTGTAGAACTATCAGTTTCTCTTTTCAGTGCTGTTAGAGTTTATTTTATGTATTTTGGAGTCCTGTTATTGGGCATGTAGCTATTTATTATGATTATGTCCTCACAGTATGTTATATATAAGATACTATATTATACATAATATACTATATTATACATAATATACTATATTATTATGTATTAATATTAATATAATAATAATATTAATATACTATATATAATAAGAATATTAATAATAATATTAATATACTATATTATGTATAATATAGTATCTTATATATAATAATATATAATATTTCCTCTTTTATGGTGGGTCTTATTCTAAATTCTAATTTATCTTAGATTAATATTGCTACTCCTGATCTTTTCTGGTTGTTGTTCACTTGATACATTTTTTTCTTAACCTTTGATTTTTAACATATTTTATATCTTTGTGTCTAAGGTATGTTTTTTTAGACAGCATATTGATGGTTCATGCTTTTTTATTCATTTCTTTTTGTCTTTTATGAGTGCATTTAAATCATTTCTATTTACTGTGATTATCAATAGGTGTGAGTTTGTTGTTTTTTTTGTAGTGCTTTTTTGTGTTGTTAATGTCTTCTTACTCTCCTGTGTTGAGTTCCTTTTGTTTGTGGATTTTCTATTTCTTTCATTTTTGTATATTTTGGGTTTACTGAAACTATATTTTTCTTCTTTATTTTGATGAATATGTTTGTTAACTTTCTTTGTAGTTATCTTGAAATTTACCCCCATCTTCCTTAGTTTGAACCTGTATTTTATTAGTTGATGTTACCTTGACTCCCTTTCCATTTGAAAGTTCTATACTGATATCATTTGTTCCCTCTTTTATTGTTCTGGCATTGTTGTTATTTATAGATTGATAGCTTTCATTCAGAAACCCTTCTGGTGTGGTGGTTAAGTGCCACATCTAGTAATCAAAAGATTGGCAGTGTGAATCTGCCAGCTGCTCCACGGAAACTCTATGGAACAGTTCTACTTTGTCCTGTAGTGTTGTTGTGAGTCAGTATCAATTCAACAGCAGTGGGTTTGGTTTGAGTTAGCTTTCATACCCTTTAAGAAATGTATAACATTGGGTTGGTTTTTACATATTCCCTTAGTTTCTGTTCATCTGGAAATGTCCTTTTTTTTTTTTTTTTCAGTTGTACCTGTGTGAGAGTTTGCAGGATATGTTACACTTGGTTGGCTGTTTTTTCTTTCAAGGTTTATGTCATCTCAATACATTCTCACCAAGTAAGCAGAGTTTAGTCTTATTTTTTCCTCTTTGTATGTGAATTTTTTGTTTTTCTTGAGCTGCTCTTGGTAATCTTTGTCTTTCGTTTTAACAAGTGTGATTATTAGTAATTTTCTTTTGAAGCCTACCCTGTATGGGGTTCATGGAGCTTCTTGGATAGTTTGCTTTTCATTTTTCTTCATGTTAGGGAAGCTTTCTGGCAGCAAGCCTTCAGTGATACTCACTGTTTTCCATTTTCTCCTCTTTTCTGCAACTCTGATCACATGCAGAGTTTTTCTTTTGATTGTATCTCACATAGTTTTTTTGGTTTCTTCATTACTTACTTTAATTTTTTTCTTCAAAGTGCTATTTAGGGATTTGTCTTAAATTCCAGGGATTGTGTTTTCCAGTGCTTCAAATTTGCTCCTGAAATTGCCTATGGCACGTTCTGTTTCTGAAATGTTCACATTTTAGATTTCTAATTGCTGATTTTTGTTTGATTTCTAGTTGTTTTATGTATTGTGACATATTTTCCTGAATTCTTCCTGTATTTTCCATGATTTTGTCTATTTTTTCCTCTTCATTTTCCCTGTTTGTCAGAAAACACTGAATGTTAGAGTTTGGAATTCCCTATTAGGTAGTTCCAGTGTTTTTTTTTTCTTTCTACCAGAAATTAATCTGTTTGTTTTTTTTAGAAGCCAACCTGTCTTTTTTTTTTTTTTTTTTTTTTATGTATGTTTTTATATTGTCTGCTGTTTCCAGGACATTTTGGAATTATAGTCTTTGTTTCTTGATGGCAGGTTTGTTTGTTTCATCCTGCTTTTTTGTGGTATTTAGTGATATCTGGACAGGTGGGCTGGACACGGTTTGTTGCTTACCCCCTGTGGTCATGATACTTCTCACCACCTTGTCCCGATAACGAGGGCCAGTCACTCAGTTATGGTACATCAGGAGGGTTCCACCCAAGATGGGGGGCAGGGATGGGTAGTTTGCAGTATGATCTGGGGCTGGTGGCACAGTGATGGGAGACAGTGAGTCCAATAGACCTTGTAAGTGCCACTCAAGAGGTGTGGCACTCAGCACATGTGGATTGCTTTACTTCCGAATGTGTGTAAGTATGGATCTCTTTCAGTCAGTTGGCCATATGACTGTCTTCTAAATTTCTTGGAATTAACCAGTGAGCTTTTCTAGCATTACAGTCATTTGTTGAAACACCTCATTTCGTATTTCATCCATCCCTGAAACCTTGTTTTTAGCCAGTGTCTCCAGTGCAGCTTGTGCCTCTTCTTTCAGTACCCTTGGTCCTTGGTCAATTTACATGGATCTGAAACCAATAAACATGGAAGTAGTAGTCAGGAATCCTAATGGTCACTGCACTGGGCAAATCTATTGCAAACGATCTGTTGAAGTGTTAAAAAGGACTAAGATGCTACTGACTCAAGCCATGGTGTTTTTAGATGCCTCATATGCATGTGAAAGCTGGGCCATGAAAAGGGAAAAATGAAGAAGAATCAATGCATTTGAATTAGAGTAATCAAGAAGAATGTTGACTATACCATGGACTTCCAAAAGAATGAACAGATCTGTAGTGGAAGAAATACATCCAGCATGCTGCTTGGAAGCAAGAATGGTGAGATTCCATTTTACATACTTTGACATGTTATCTGAAAGGACCCAGTCCCTGGAGAAGGACATAATGCTTAAAGAGTTAATGAAAAAGAGGAAGACTTTCAATGAGGTTAAGTGACATGGTGGCTCCAACAATGGGTTTGAACATAACAATGATTTTGAGGATGGCGCAGGACACGGCAATGTTTAGTTCTGTAGGATGTGAGGTTATTATGAATCAGAACTGACTTGATGACACTTAACAACAACAAGGCAGTGTAGGGTTTTGGAGGGATGGTCTTTTGTATGTATGAGTAGATTATATTTTAGCTATTTGTAACTATGAATACTGTCTAATTATAACCCTTTACAAGACAAAGCCCTAGAGATTTTTATTTTTATTTTTTTTAACCTGTTGTTGTTAAGTACTGTTTCATTAATTCTGACTAATAGTGATCCCATGTATGACAGAATGAAACTCTGCATAGTCTTTTACCAGCCTGAGAGTCATTGCTTTCATAACTGTTGCTGTGTTTGAGCCTATTGATGAAGCCATTCTGTCCTTCTATCTCCTTTAGAGTTTTCCTCTTTTTTGCTGATTTTCTGCTTTACTAAGCAGGTGTCCTTCTGTACAGACTGAGACTGTTAAAAAAAAAAAATGTTCATTTACATAGATAGTTTAACTACAACAACATGCTTATAAAATAAGTACTATACATCTAAATGGAGTTAAGGTATAAAAGCTGGCTGTTTGAAATTGCATAAATGATTCTTCCATGTACTGCATGATAAGCCTTCATGTTTCAATTGAGAGAAAAGACTATAATTCTCTATTCCCTCTTCCCCTTTTACCCTGTCTTTTGAAAATTGAATCACATATTTAATTATCTTTTGGTTACTTTGAATGCCCAAATACAATGCCATGTCATGTTTTAAGATCCTCAGCTCAGTAAATATTGCCTTAAGAACAAAGAGTTAGTTTAACAGAACTGGAACTTACTGACCGTAAGATTAACTTCATTGTAGAAAAATTCTCTTTGTGCATGGTAACGCGGTACATTGTGTATGTAAGCTAGGCTGGAAGGAGAAAGACTGGAAATCAAGACACGTGATGGGTGGTTACAAAAGAACAGACCAGATACCTGATTCCACTCTATAAAGCATCCAAAATATGTAGCTTTTTCTCAGCTTGGAGAAAGGAATTTTACATGCAGTAGTAACCTGAGCTCTTGATAGCAGTAACAGGAGAATCATAAAGGTTCAACTTAATTTTAAAAGTATTTGAGGTGTTTAAGATTGCTTACAAATTTTGTCTTAAAACATATAAATACCTTTTAAAATAAACTAGAATGATGCATGTTAAAAAAAAATTTGTTGCCATCAAGTTGATTCTGACTCGTATTGACCCTGTAGGGCAGAGTAGAATTTTCCCAAGAGATTTCCAAGGAGCAGCTGGTGGATCTGAACTGTTGACTTTTCAGTTAATGGCTGTAAGTTTTAACCACTATGCTGTGTAGAGTTCCCTATAGACTAGGCTTATTCCTATGTAATATAGTAAGCTGAATGTCTTCCCTAAATAATATTCTGGATTCTTCAGTGTCTAAAATTCATTATTAAAGATTTATAGTTTGGGGCTAAATTTTTTCCCTGGTTTTTCTTTCAAAGTCTAAATATTACCTCAAACTTAAGTGGAGTTTGTGCTAACCTGTGCGAACAACCAATCTTTGAGACAAGGGTTAGATGAGAAGGAAGACTTTTTTTGTATACAAATACCCAAGGAGACAGAGAGGATAGTTTCCTCCAAAGTCTGTCTCCTCAAAATGAAGACTAGCTGGAGATTTTATAGAAGAAAAACCAAAACCAAATCAATTGCTTTTGAGTCTATTCTGACTCATAGTGACTCAACAGGACACAGTAGAACTTCCCCATAGAGTTTCCAAGGAGTGCCTAGAAAATTCAAACTGCTGACCTTTTGGTTAGCAGCCACAGTACTTAATCAATATGCCACCAGGGGTTAAGGGATAAGGTTTTATGAGTTCTAGGAATTTGAATGTTAATCTTCTTTAGGTGATCACAATGGTCATGTTCCAAATATGTTGATATCTTAATTGCTGTTTAGGGCCCTCAGGTGATCTGGTCATCATATAAATTTCTGGCAGATTCCTTTGTTTTTCTTTTACTGTTTTTAGACTGTTATGACTTGTTTTCCCACAGTTCTAAATTAAGAAATAAATGGTATAGGTTATGTTCAAGATGCAGCTGCTTATTTTACTCTGCTTGTTCCATAAATGGAAACCCTGGTGGCGTAGTATTTAAGTGCTACAGCTGTAAGTGGTTCAAATCTGTCAGGCACTCCTTGGAAACTGTGGGGAAGTTCTATTTTGTTCTGCAGTGTTGCTATGCATCAGAATTGATTTGATGGCAGTGTTTTTTTGGGGGGAGGGGTGTTCCATTGCTGCAGAACCAAAGCAAATTCATTTTGCCTGTCACTGTAGCCAGAATTCAGAGACAGGGAAAAAGGTTCAGACATGCTTTATTAACAGATAAGCCAGCAAACCTGGGAGGCAGTGAGAATAGCTTCTCCAAAATATTTTCTCACTTGGGTTATAATTTCAGTGGCTTTTATAGCCAGATTACAAAGGTATTTGCATCTGGAAGATATCAAACCTTGTTGCAGGATAGAACAGGGAGTCACAAGATTCATCATTACCTCCCTAAAGGTTGATTTACTACTCTGGAGACAGGTAAAGGAATTTAAGTCTGTTGATCCAGCTGGGACACGGAATGGAATTTAGTTTAGCAGTCTAGATGAACTTGGTCAAATCACAGCTACTAACACCATAAATGCTTGTAAAAGGGAAAATTTATGAAGGCTCATGGCTTAATGATCACATCTGAATTCATTCATTCATTGCATCATAAAAATTATTATTGAATGTCTAGATCTGTCAGGTACTGTACTGGCACTGAAGATGCAAAAGTGAACAAGCTAAGGTTCATGTCTTCAAGGGGCTAATTCGTATCGTATCAGCTTTCCTTGCACACTGGCTGTGGTCTCTACTTTTCTCAATTTCATCCATGGTACTGGCTTTTTTGCAGGCAATGGAATTTTTTTGACAGCACTCCCCGAGATTAATCATACTATTCCCTTCTTATGAGTCCACAGCACTGAAGTCAAAAGTCACACAGTGTAACAGTCAATTATTCTTTAATTACTAAACATGTGATAAAGTTGCTCCCAGCTACATTATAAAATGTTTAAGGGCAGGAATCACTTCTAGCCTCTTTAAGATATTTCAGATCAGAAGTTATTCAAATGTAGACTGCACAACAAGCACTTCAGATGAGTCTGATTTTGCTAAAGTTAGAGAACCACTGCTCTAGACTTTTGTGCCTCAAAGTTTAGCATGATTACAAATCACCTGAAGGTTAGATAAAAATGCAGATTCTAGTTTTGTTAGTCTGAAGATTCTGCATTTTTATCAAATTCATAAATAAAGATGACAATGATGCTTTTGAAAATAGTCTGGTGATCAAATAAGTAAAGCTCATGAGTCCCAAGCACAAAGTTAGGGCCATGTGGAGATGTTCTATAAATATTTAGTGATTTCCATCAAGAACATCGTATTGTGAATTAGCTTATACAACTGATTGAATAAGTGTGTCTACAGTTGAGTCCTTTAGTGGTGTGAGTAGTTAAGCATTCTGCTGATAGCCAAAAGGTTGAGGATTTTCACCTGCCTAGAAGCACCACAGGCTTGGAGATTTGTTTCTGAAAAGTCACACCATGGAAATCATATAGAGCAGTTTTTATCTGCACACATGAGGTGGCCCCAACTTCATAGCCACAACAGTGCACAGCTGGAAGCAAATGATATGCAGAAGAATAGATGACAGAGGGCAAAGGAATTAAATTTACATATGTAGCAAAAAGGCTGCCTGAGCCCCCAAAAGACACACTCTTGTTTTCTAGTTTCTCTTAGCTCTCATTTCTGAATGTGACTGTAAATGCAAGCAAATAAATCGTATCTGTGGAAGAAAAATCCCCTAGACACAATCACTTATTTGGCACGTTGTATTGCTATGTTGTTGTTGGGAATTGTAAAGTTTATTAAAATTTATGCTGACCCTACGTGCAACAGAACAAAACACTGCCTGGTCCTATGTCATCCTCTCAGTCATTACTATGTTTGAACCCATTGTTGCAACCAGTCATGGTGTCAGTCTACCTCTGTGAATGGCTTCTTCTTTTTAGATGATGCTCTGCTTCTCCTGAGATGGATCCCTGCCTGTCACATGTCCCAAGTACATGAGATGAAGTCTTGCCATCCTGGCTTCTAAGGAGTATTCTACCTGTTCTTCCAAGACAGATTTGTTCGTTCTTCTGGTAGTCCCTCGTACATTCAACATTCTTCATGAACATCATAATTCAAAGACATCAATTCCTCTTCATTCTTGCTTGTCCAGCATTCACATGTATACAAAACAACTGGAAATACTACAGCTTGAGTCAGGCACATTTTAGTCGCTAAAGTGACATTTTTACTTTTTAACACTATAAAGAGATATTTTGCAGTAATAGATTTGTCCAGTGCAACGCATTACTTGGTTTCCTGACAGGTGTTTACTGTGGATCCAAGTAAAATGAAATCCGTAACAACTTCAATCTTTTCCGTGTTTCTCATGATGTTGCTTATTGGTCCAGTTGTGAAGATTTCTCTCTTCTTTATGTTAAGGTATAATTCATTGTGAATTCTGTATCTTTGACCTTCATCATTAAATGCTTCAATTCTTTTCACTTTCAGCAAGCAAAGTTGTATTGTCTGCATATCACAGGTTGTTGATGAATCTTCTATTCCTGATGCCACATTCTTCTTCACATAGTCCATGTTCTCAGAATACCTACTCAGCCTACAGATCGAATAAACTGGTGTAAAAGGATACAACCCTGACTTACACCTTTCCTGATTTTAAACCATACATTATCCTCTTGTGTTAGAACAACTGACTATTGGTCTATGTACAAATTCCTCATAAGCACAAGTAAGTGTTCTGGAATTTCCAGTTTTTACAATGTTAAGATTTACATAGGTAAACTTCTCTGCATAGTCAATAAAGTGTAGGTAAACATCTTTCTGGTATTCTCTGCTTTCAGGCAAGATCCATCTCATATCAGCAATGACAGCTTTTGTTCTATGTCCTCTTCTGAATTCAGCTTAAATTTCTGACAGTTCCATGTTATTGTACTGGGGCAACTATTGCTGAATTATCTTCAGCATAATTTTTCTTGCATGTGATATTGATGATATAGTTTAATAATTTCCACATTCTGTCAGGTCACTTTTCTTTGGAATTGGCACACATATGGATGTCTTCCAACGAGTTGGCAAGATAGTTGTCTTCCAAATTTTTTGGCAGAAATGAGTGAGTATTTCCAGCATTGCATCCACTTGTTGAAGCACTTTAATTGGTATTATGTCAGCTTCTGGAGACTCGTTTTTAAATGATGCTTTCAGTACAGCTTGGACTTCTTTCAGTACTCTTAGTTCTTGATCACGTGATATTTCCTGTGTCATTCAGTATTTTGCCCATAAAGATTTCAGTATTGCAACTTGAGGCTTGATTTTTTTCTTCAGTTTTTTCTGCTTGAGAAATGTTGAGTGTGTTTTTTCCTTTTGGTTTTCTGACTTCGGTCTTTACACACTTCATTATTATATTTTATTTTGTATTCTTGAGCCACTCTTGAAATCTCTTGTTCAGCTCTTTTCATTTTTTCCTTTTGCTTTATCTACTCTAGAGGAAGGTACAGAATCTCTTCTGACATTCTTTTTTCTTTACTGTCTTTTAACTACCTTTTGTTTTCATATATGTCCTTGATGGCTTCCTACAACTTACTTGGTCTTTGGTTATTAGTATTCAGTGTGTGAAATCTATTATTGAGATGGTCTCCACATTTAGACAGGATATACTCAAGACTGTATTGGGGCTATTATAGACTTGTGTCAATTTTTCAGCTTCAACATGAACTTCTAACAAGTGATAGTCTGTTCTGCAGTCACTCTGGCCTCATTTTTACTGATGACATTCAGCTTCCCAAAGTCTCTTTCCATAGATTGATTTGATTTGACTCCCGTTCATCTCATCTGGCAATGTCCATGTGTATAGTTACTGTTTATGTTGTTTGAAAAGATATTTGAAAAGAATCAGTCGTTGGTTTTGCAAAATCCTGTTATACAATCTCAGATGTTGTTTCTGTCACCAGGGCCATACTTTCCAACAACTGATCCTTCTTCTATATTTACAAGTTCTGAAATTCCAATCACTCTGCTATTATCAATGCATTTTAATTGTGTTTGATCAACTTCAGACTTCAGATTTCAGACATTGTAAAAATCTTCAAGGTGTCTGAATTATTGTGCGATTATTAATTTTACACCCTATAACATGTAGGAGATGCATTATTAGTCGGTGTGCAAATTTAAAAAACAGCTATGCTAACCCTTCTTTCATGTAGACATGTGGATATTATCCTATCTTTGACAGTACTGTGTTTCAGGATAGACCTTGAAATGTTCTTTTTGACTCTGAATGTGATGTTTTGCTTCTTCATTTATCATTCCTGGCATATCTGATTCAATATGACAAATACCAGTCCATTTCATTTTGGACAGCTTCCAGTTTTCATAGATTCATACTTTGTACGTTGCACATTTTGATTTCTAATGCATGTTTGTAGCTGTTTCTTCTCATTTGGAGAAGTAAACAAGGGTCCCAAAAGCTTTACTCCATCCAAGTCATTAAAATTAACTCTGCCTTGTGGAGGCCACTCTTCCTTAGTCATATTTTTGGGTCCTTTCAAACCTGAGGGGTTCAGCTTCTGGCATTGTGTCGACAGTGGCCTTATGTATTACGATGTGTCAACTTAAATGGGCTGTGCTTCTTAGTGTTTTGGCCATTATATAATGTTGTCATCACTTTCTTATTGAGATTTGTCATGTCAGTCTCCCACTAGGTCCAGTGAATCCTCAAATCCAACCTGTAGTGAATTCCCAGTTCGAGAATGCGTGTTGGAATAGATATACTCAGAAGCTGGCAGAATCCACATGTTAGATCTCTGACAAATGGAATAAAGGTTACTATGGTAGGAAAAGTCAAGTGGAAGCCATAGGAATTGACTCTATTTAGGAATGTAGTAAACCAAAAGCAATGACACATTCTTGGAGGAATTGCAGAAACTACTGCGACTTGAAGGATGCAGGGTTGGAGGGAGTCACCATATCCCAATTCAACTTGCTTGTTTGGCTTGTGCGAAAACCAGGTGGATTTTGGAGAATGGCAGTGGATTATCAAAAACTTATTCAAGTGTTGATTCCAGTTGTAGCTGCTGTTCCAGATGTAATCTCATTACTTGAGCAAATTAATGCATCTTCTACATGTTACAGGGTGTAAGATTAATCCCACAGTAATTCAAATACCTTCTACCTCAGTAAGTTCGGTGGTGTGGATCATGTGGAGATATTCCTTCTAAAGTGAAGGAAAAGTTACAGAATCTTGTTCCTCCCACAACTGAAAAGAAAGCACAATGCCTGGTGGGTGTGTTAGGATTCGGAGACAGCGTGTTCCTTATCTGAGTATGCTACTCTGGCCTGTTTATCAAGTGACTCAAAAGCTGCTAGTTTTCAGTTGGGCGTAGAACAAGAGGAGGCTCTGTAACAGATTCAGGATGCCATGCAAACTACTCTGCCAATTAGGCCATATAATGTAGCTGATCCAGTGGTTCTTGAAATGTCAGTGGCAGAGATGCTGTTTAGATCTTTGGCAGTCTTCTGTCGGCGTATCACAGAGCAGACCCTTAGGATTCTGGAGCAATGCTCTTCCATCTGCTGCAGAGGACGAGAAATAGTTTTGGGCCTTGTTAGTCGGCTTTAATAGAGACTTCAACACTTAACCAATGGACACCAAGTCACCATGTGGCTTATGCTGCCCATCGTGAACTGTATGTTGTCTGCCCCACAGAGTCATAAAGTTGGATGTGCACAGTAGCACTCCATCATTGAGTGGAAATGGTATATATGAGATCAGGCCACAGCAGGACCTGAGGCACAAGTAAGTTGCATAGAGAGGGGATCCAAATGCCTGTGGTCTCCACTTCTGTCACATTACTTTCCATCTCCCAGTTTGTACCTATGGCTTCATGTGGAGTTTCTTATTATGAGTTAACTGAGGAAGAGAAATCTCCTTGTTGGCTTACAGATGGTTCTGAGCAATATGTGGATATCATTCAAAAGTGGACAGCTTCAGCACTATAGCACCGTTTCTAGGACCTCCCTGAAGGACAGTCACGATAGGAAATTTTCCTAATGGGCAGAACTTAAAGCATTGTACCTGGTTGTTCACTTTACTTGGGGTGGGGTGGGGGGGACAGAAACAACAAAAACCAGGGCCAAGTGTATAATTAAACTGATTTCCAGGCTGTGCTCAGTGGTTTGCCTGAATGGTCAGTGTCATGGGTTGAATTGTGTCCCCCTAAAAATATGTGCAGCCATGTGGCTGGGACATGATTCCCAATATCTTGGGACTGTCCTCCATTGTGTGGATTTGCTAAACTGTATGCTAAAAGAGTTGCAAATTCCTGCATAGGATTACTTCCTTGCTTTGCAGTAGGGGGAGTTTCCCTGGAGTGTGGCATGCCTCACCCTTAATGCTTTCAGCTTGCAAGGGATAAAAGGAAACATAAACAAAGAGAATTGGGAGCCTCGTTACCATCAAGAGAGCAGCACCGGGAGAAGAGCGAGTCCTTGAGACCTGAGCGCGTCCTTGAGACCGGAGGTTCCTGCACCGGGACGCTCCCTGGACAAAGACTGATGCAATACTGGACTTTCCTCCAGAGCGGACAAGGGGAAAGCCTTCCCTGGAGCGGTCACCTTGAATACGGACTTGCAACCTACTGGACTGTGTAAGAATAAACCTTCCTTTGTTAAAGCCATTCACTTTGTGGTATTTCTGTTAGAGTGGCACTAGCTGACTAAAAGAGTCAGGGACTTGGAAAGAACACAGCTGGAAAACTGGAGACAAGAACTTATGGGAAAGAGGTATGTGGATAGACCTCTTTGAATGGGCCAAAGAAGTGAAGATGTTTGTATTCCATGTGAATGCTCACCAAAAGGTGACTTCAGCAGAGGACGATTTTAACAATCAAATGGATAGGAAGATACGTTCTGTGGAAACCATCATCTTTCCCCAGCTACTCCTGTCATTGCTCAGTGGGCTCATGAACAAAGCAGGCATGGTGGCAGAGATGGAGGTTACGCATGGTTCTAGTAACAAGCACTTTCATCTACCAAGGCTGACTTTGCTACAGTCACTACTGAGTGCCCAATCTTCCAGCAACAGAGATGAGCAGTGAGTACCCAACATGGTACCATCAGTGTGCTCAGCTGGAAAACTCATGGCGAGTTAATAACGTTGAACCTCTTCCACCATAGTCTATCAGCATTATGTTCCTACTGCAATAGACACTTACTCTCGATATGGATTTGCCTTCCTTGCACGCAGTGCTTCCACTAACACTACTATCCACAGAATGCCTTAGCCACCTTTATAGTATCCCACATACCACTGCCTTGGATCAAGGGGCTCACTTCACAGCAAATAAAGTGCAGAAGTGGGCCCATGCTCAAGGAATGCATTGGTCTTATCATGCTCCCCATCATCCTGAAGCAGCTGGTTTGATAAAATGATAGAATGACCTCCTAAAGATAGAATTGCATGCTAGCTAGGTGACAATTCCTTGCAGGGTTGGGTTAGTGTTCTCGAGGAGGCTGTATATGCTGTAAACTGGCATCTGATATATGGTGTTGTATCTCCCATAGCTAGTGTTCTTAGAAATCAAAGTGTGAAAATGGGACTCAATATTAACCCTCATTTGCAAGATTTTGTTTTCTGTTGCTGAGACCTTACGTTCTGTAAGTCTAGAGGTCTTAGTTCCAAACAGCAGAATGCTCCTTGCTGGAGACAGATACCTGACCCATTGAACTGGAAGCTAAGAATGCTACCTGACCACTTGGGTTTCCTTATGCTTCTGGATCAACAGGCCAAGAAATGAGTACCATATTGGCAGGCATGGCTGCTCCTGCTTACCAAGAGGAAATACAACTGATATTACATACTGGAGGTAAAGAAAAGTATACCTTGAGTATAGGTGATCCCTTGAGATGTCTCTCAGTTCTATCACACATTGTGATTAAAGTCATTAAAAAAAACTATAGCAACTCAATTCTAATATGACTACTAACGGCCCAGACCCTTCAGAAATGAAGATTTGGGTCACTTTACCAGGCAAAGAGCCACAACCAGCTAACGTGCTTGCTGAGGACAAAGACACTACAGACTGGGAGGGCAAAGAAAGTCATTCCAAATATCAGTTAGGGCCACTTTACCAGTTGCAGAAACAAGAAATGTAGTTGCCATGAGTATTATGCTTTGCATGTATTTATGTATGTGACACATATTTTTGTTTTCTTCATTTATAAAGTGTAAGATGTAAAGAGAGCTATTGCATTTTCAGTTTTATGTATGTTTGTTGTTCATGTTAGGCCCAAGCATGACTTTATAATTGTCTTTATTTAGAGATTATGCTTGGTTTAAAGAGATATGTACGGGTGCCAGATTGACAAGGGATGGGCTATGATTATTAAGGTTGGGTGTCAATTTTGCTGGGCCATGATTCTTAGTGTTTGGGCAGGCGTGTAATGTGATGACTTCTTTGTTGACATTTGATACGTGATCATCTTCAAGATGGGATCTGCTATGAGTTGGTATTAGTTGGGGCAGGGCCTGTGGCAGCTTATCACCCCACTCCCTCCATTGCCTTTGTATCTCTACCTTCTGCTGCCTGTTGCCAGGGCCTTTACTTATTCTGGATCTTGCAGCTGGTTCCTATTAGTATGACTTCTAGCTCTTGGGACTTGAGCTAGTTAGTACCTTACCTGTGGTCTTGCCTGCTGAACTTGGAATTTGTTGATCTTCACAGCCTGTGAGCAGCAGTACTGCTCTCTGGTCTACTGATCTTGGGTTGGCCAGCTCCTGTGGCTATGTGAGCCAGGAGAAGCTTATTTCCAGGACCCACGGACTTGCAGCCGTATGAGACATTTCCTTTATATAAATCTCTCTATACGTGCGAAAACACTGGTAGTGTTGTGGTTAAGTGCTATGACTGCAAACCAAAAGACTGGCAGTTTGAATCTACCAGGTGCTCATCTACCAGGAACTCTTTGGAAACTCCATGTGGTAGTTCTCCTCTGTCCTATAGGGCTGCTATGAGTTAGAATTGACTAGATGGCAATGGGTTTGGTTGTTTATATATGTATATTTATATTCTTTACTGATTTTGCTTCTCTAGAGAATCCAGTCTAAGAGCCATCCATAATGTCTTCACTGGAAACTCAACTGAAACATGTCCATCATGGTGACTCTACTAATATTTCAAACACCAGTGGCATAGCTTCCAGCATCACAGTAATACACAAGCTACCACAGTGCAACAAACTGATAGACAAGTGTTTGTTACTTGTCATATGTTTTAAATTGACTTTTCTCAAGCAGACACTTTTTTTTTTTTTGGTACAGAAAAAACTCATCTTTGTGTAATTTTGAAGCATAGCTCTAAAGATGGTTGAGTTTCTACAGTATTCTTGAACAAATTTAAAAATGCTCTTCTAAATACTGCCTTTAGTGGAATGTAGTAGTTGAAAGGCAAATAGAAGAGTAGAAAATGTATATTCTGAAAGAACCAATTGGTGCCAAGAAGTGCATGACTAGTCAAAAGTTTATTCAGGGATATATGACTGCAATGATGTCCATATGTGTCTTGGCCCTGATGAGTTTTGTATTGAACCATGGCAATATAATTTCTGTTTCTCTGCTATTTGGAACTACAGCTCATTTTCTTAACACAAAACACTGTCACATCTGGTACATGGTACACTCACCAAGCACTCAAAAACAATTAAAGGAATGGGTTGGATGAAGTTAATCTTTTTACACTCCATGCACATTGAAAAAACAAGTTAAAATAAACCTCAAACAAGACTTAAATTTAATAGTTTTATTTTTCATGAGACTCTTAAATTGAGACAAGTAACACCAACAGCATGTTACTCTAAATCTGTCTCAGACTTAGAATAAGCAGTTTCTAAAGTGATCCGCTTTTGAAAAGATCTATAAATATTAAGACTCACTTTAAAACTAAGGCAGAAACAATGCTTTTATTAGAATTAAAACAAAATATATCACTGTGTTTTAGGTGAAAGTTTGCAGAGTAGTTTTCCATTTAACAAAATGAACAAAAAGTGTTCCATGACACTGGTTGCAATCCCCACACCGTTTCAACACTCTCGTCATTCCACCCTGGGTTCCCCAGTTCCTTTTGTGTGTGTGTGTTTTTTTCTTCTAGCCATTCCTGTCTTCTCATCTTTACTTGTGGGCAAATACTGCCCTTTTGGTCTTATACAGGTTTTTGTTTGTTGTTGTTCTACGAAGCCTGTTCTTTTCAGATGTTACTGTTTATTTAATAGGCTTGTCTATTTCTTGACTGGGTGGTAGTTTCTGGGAATGGCTACAGTTACAATTCAGAAAGGATTCTTAGAACCATATTCTTGGGGTTCGTCCAGTCCCTATAGGGTCAATAAGACAGGTCTTTTTTTTTTATTTATGAATCTGAGTTTTTGTTCTCCATTTTTCTTTCACTCTATCTGAAGCCCTCTACTCTGGTATGGTCAGAGCAGTCATTAGTAGTAACCAAGAACTACTTGATTCTAGTCTTGGGGGTCATGTAGACTATGGTACTTGAGGTCCATAGTCCTGTGGACTGTTTGTTCCTTTGAGTCTTTGGTTTTCTTCACTCTCTCTCACTTGGAACAGGAAGAGACTACTAGTTATCTTTCAGGTGGCCACCAGCAAGCTGTTAAGACCTCAGATGCAATTTACCAAGTGGGTTGTAAACCCAAACCCATTGTTGTTAAGTGGATTATGACTCATCGTGATCCTGTAGGACAGAGTAGACTATCCTACAGGATTTCCAAGGAGTGGCTGGTAGATTTGAATTGCTGACCTTTGGTTAGCAGCTGAGCTTTTAACTACTGTGTGACTAGGACTCCAAAATAGATGTAGAATCTTGTATTTATGCACTATGTTATGCCAGTTGATGTAGATGTCCCCAGTATTAGGCTAGGATTTTACATCACTAAGGAGAGAAAAGGACAAATGTAACATGAGTTCTATTCAGTGGCTCAAACTGATGGAAGCCTCTCCAATAATTTTACCTCCAACTGTGGTGGAACTTGTTCACAAGGGTAGGAATGAACATTCAATTCAGGAACCAGCTGTATAATTCAAAGCAAAAATAAGTGGACACGTTATACCTAGGTTGAACCAGAGCAGAATTCTTTCCAGGATTTTAAATCATCTGGAAAATATTTTTAATATTACCCCCTCCTCTCTTTTGGATCCTATCTTTTCACTTACTTCTATCCAAAATGAATGGAAAAAAAAAAAAAACCTAAATGTCACAAGAAAGCAAGAAAGTTATATTCAGCTGAGGTTTATGTAAGCAGAACCAATGGTTTTTCCTACTTAACTTCGATTCCAATGTCACATATTTAAGGGCTGGTTTTCTGTGGGTGCCAGCATTCCCCTAAACCAAAATAAGTGAACATCCAAGTACTGTGAATTCTCTTTCTCAAAATTATGCTTCATTATCTTAGGATCTTGACAGAATAAAAGAGCACAACCAAATTGCATTTTCAAAAAGTTAACATTTGTGTATGGATATGCAGTAATATGGGAGAATTCATTCACTTGACATCTATTCTTTCCCATTTGAATCCCATTCTACAGAATTTCTAACTGCTCAGAAATTTCTTCTCTAAAAAGAGAAGCTCATCAAAAGAAAGTCCTCTCCTGATCTTCCAAACTCCGTCATCCGTAGTCTAGTATAGTACAGTGTTGTCTGTGTAGTTTGATGAGGTTTAGTCAAGGAAATCACTTTGAATGAAGCTACTGAAAGCCTCTATGATATCAAGTTTTATTGCTATTACATGTGGGAGGTGCCAAAGAATTTGAGACTTGAGAATTTTTAGCTATGGCTTTTGTGCTGTTCCACCTATCCTCATAGACAGCTATTCCTCTTCCACTGTTCTTGCACATGACCTTAACTCCTAATTCTTTATGTTCACCCCTCTCAGTTTAATATTCAGTCTGCCCAAACAAGAATAATCTATTTCTTGTCATTCCCCAAACTAAGTGGACTTTAGCAGGCCCCTCTCCTGCTAAAGCCAAGCTGAACTTTGGCCAACCCATTCCTGTTAAAGCCGTGACAAACTTTCTATTCTCCTTCGAGTTAACATGCTCTTTTGGAGTCTTCTTATGCTCAGTATTCTCAAATAAAGGTTTGTGCTAATGGCCCTCTGGTCAATTTTATTTTACAATTTTACTGGTAAGAGTTGGACAAGACTGGATCCTTTGGAGGTCAGCCTGGGCTGTTTTTTCCTCATTATTGTCCTTGGTATACACCTCTTAGTTTAACTTATTCCATGAACTGGAGTTCTTATGTGAGGTTCAGGTGGTGTCATAGTGCTAAGCAGATTTTGTTAGTTTGTTCATACCATCTTGTGATACAATGGATTCCTTTGCTGTGACTTTTCTTGCCATGGTCTTCTAACTACCACCCAAGTGACTGAGTGGAATTGTGTACATAATTGGGACCCACCAGGGGGATTGGTCAATTTTTGCATCCTGCTGGGCTTGAAATGAGCCATCTTAGAGACAGGACAGAGACAGAGCTAGGATTGGAGAGTATCCTTTGGACCTGGAATTGCTGCACTGAGAAAGGGAGACAGAGGTGTGATCCAGGAGATGATGAGAATGGGTAGTAGAGCGATGGCAGCAGGAGAGACCACCAGGAGGAGATGCAACGGGATTTTAGGCTCACAGAGCAAGGAAGCTCAGTGCCTTTGGGTCAAGACTTACTGGTGGAGTAGCATGGCTCTGGGCAGTTAGTGATAGAGCTAAAAGAGCTTTGTAACACTCGCCTGAGCAGAGCAAAAGTAGAGGGTCCAAAGAGAGGCATATCTGTGAGAGCAACCGGAAGAGGCTTTCCTGAATCTGAACCATAATCTGTTTTTTTCCTAACAAACACCATAATTGTATTGTCTGTGAGTTCTATGTAGCCATTATTGAACCCAGCAGAGAAGCTGAGATTATTGTGAGCAGGGCGACGGGTGTCAGAATTGGCAATGGCAGACAGAGGAGGCACGTGTTACCTCTACCTCATAAGAATCAGCTTCGAGCTGTTGATCTTGATTTTCCCTTGCCTGTGAAGCTAGAGGAAGTCAGACACCACTGCCATGCGCATTTTACGAATCTGAAGAGAAGTTTAATTATGGAAACATTACTAAATACCAGAAGCTCTGGCAGGACTTTAATGAGGACAACTTAGAATTTTAATGACCATTCTGGGAGAAATTAGAAAATTCATGTTGAACCTTACAATCAAAAGATGAAAAATTTCTGTATAGTCAATGGTCAACAAATTTTTAATTGGTATGGAAAGACTACTTTTAGATGACAAACAAAACAAAAATAAACAAACCCAAACTCGAAAGACAGCAGAATTCCAAATTAATTTCTCTTAAGGACTCCTTTTTTTTCGACTTGCTGTTGAGTCTCTCCCAACCCACAGTGACTTCGTGTACAACAGAGCAAAATACTGTCTGGTCCTGGACCATCTGCACAGTTGTAACTAGGCCTGAAGCCATTGTTTCAGCCATTATGTCAGTCCAACTCATAGAGGATCTTCTGCCTTTCCACTGACCTGTACTTCAGCAAACACGATGTCCTTCTCCAGAGACTGATTCCGTTTGATAACATGTCCAAAGTACATGAGATGAAGTCTGGCCATCTTCACTTCTAAGGAAAGTTCTGGCTGTACTTCTTCCAAGACTGATTTGTTTCTTCTTCTGGCAGTCAGTGGTGTGTATTCAATCTTTTTTGCCAACACTGTAATTCAAAGAGATCAATTCTTCTTCAGACTTCCTTATTCATTATCCAGCTTTTGCTTGCATATGAGGTGATTGAAAATACCATCTTGAGTCAGGAACATCTTATTCTTCAAAGTGACATTTTTGCTTTTTAACACTTGAAAGAGGTCTTTTGCACAAATTTGCCCAATGCAATATGTCATTTGATTTCTTGACTGCTGATTTGGATCCAAGTAAAATAAAATCCTTGACAATTCAATCTTTTCTCAGTTCATCATGATGCTGCTTGTTGGCCCAGTTGCAAGGATTTTTGTTTTCTCATACTCAAGGATGTGGTCTTTGACCTTCATCAGTAAGTGCTTCAAGTCCTCTTCAGTTTTAGTAAGCAAGTTCATCTGCCTATCACAGATATTTAGCGAAGTTTCCTGAATCCTGATGCTGCATTCTTCATCATACACCCCGGCTTCTCGAATACTTTGCTCAGAGTGCAGATGAAACAAGTATGAGGAAAGACCACAACCCCAGTGTGTTCCTCTACTGATTTTAAACCACGCAGTATCCTTTTGTTGTATTTGAACAACTGTCTGCTGGTCTGTGTAAGATTCTGTACGAGCAGAATTAAGTGTTCTGGAATTCTCATTCTTTGTATGTTATCCATGATTTGTTAAGATCCACGTTACCAAATACCTTTGCATAGTCAATAAAACACAGATAAATATCTTTCTGGTATTTTATGCTTTCAGCCAAGATTCATCTGACAACCGCTATAGTACTCCTTGTTCCAAAGCCATCTGGCTTGAATTTCTGGCAGTCCATGTCAATGTACTGCTGCAACTATTTTTGAATTATCTTCAGCACAATTTGGAAACCCTGGTGTAGTAGCTAAGTACTATAGCTGCTAACCAAAAGGTTGGCAGTTCAAATCCGCCTGGTGCTCTTCAGAAACGCTATGGGGCAGTTCTACAGTGTCTGTAGGGTCACTATGAATTGGAATTGACTTGCTGCCTGTGGCAGCAATTTCATCATATTCAATTTCACTTGAATATGATGTTAATGATATTGATCAATAATTTCAGCATTCTGTTGGGTCACTTTTCTTTGAAATGAGCACACACATGAGTCTCTCCCAAAGCTTTGCTAGATAACTGTCTTCCAAATTTCTTGGTATAAATGAGCACGCATTTCCAGTATTGCATCCTTTTGTTTAAACATTACAGTCAGTATTATGTAAATTCATGGGGCCCTGTTTTTTTCACCAGTGCCTTCATGGCAGCTTGAGCTTTTCCTTCAGTATCCTCAGTTCTTGATCATATACTACCTCCTGAAATTATTGAACATGAAACAAAGTTCTTTTTGGTACAGTGACTCTGTATATTCCTTCTGTTTCCTTTTGAGGATCACTGTGCCTTTCAATTTTTTACCCATAAAAATATTTCAATATTGTAACTTGAGGCTTGAACTTACAGCTACAGAAATGCCAAGCACGTCCTTCTCTTTTAGCTTTTAAACTCCAGGTCTTTGCAAATTTATCATGATACTTTACTTAGTGTGTGTGAGCCACACTTTAAAATTTTCTCTTCAGCAATTTTATTTCATCTTTTCTTCAGTTTGCTTTAGCTAAACAGCAAATTTCAGAGTATTTTCTGACAACTATTTTGGTACTTTTTGTTTCCTTTTCTGTTGGCAGTAGGTTTGGATCTTTTTATCGACCTTTTGCCTTGTTCATATGTGATGTCCTTGCTTTATTATAACTTCTCTGGTCTTCAGTCATTAGTGTTCAGTGGATCAAATCTATTCTGGAGAGGGTCTCCAAATGCAGGTGTATGCTCAGAGTTGTACTTGGGCTTTTGTGGACTTGTTTTAATTTTTCAGCTTCAACTTGAACTTGCATATGAGCAATCTATGGTCTATTTTATAATCAGCACCCCTTAGGGAAGCCAAGCCAGCCAAGTGCCATCGAGTTGGATCCAACTCATGGTGACCCTAGGGGCCAGGTAGAACTGACCCCCAGAGTACTCAGGGAGCGCCTGGTGGATTTGAACTAATAAAAATGTGAAAGATGTAAAATAAAAGTTTATACTCACCTCTTCTTCTTCCAACCTATCTCTGGACTGGCTTTCTCTCCGGCCCCTGTATCTCAAATTTCTCCTCCTGCCCTGCTCTTTGTATTCTTTTTCGTGTTCTCTCAATCCTTCTTACCTCTCCTACACTGCCCCGTCTTAAATAGAGGCTGTTTGCTGGAAATTATCACTTTGTAATTTCTTACAGCTTTAAGTTTTGATCTAGATCAGATTTCTATAACGTAGTTAAATACTTGCCAATTAAAGGAAAAAGCAATGTTTACGGAAGCATTTAAGCATTGTCTTGGGAATATATCACTGAACACCTGATCTCTATCAATTAATTCACTTCCTGTGGGATCCAGAGATGTTAGAACTTGGTTTGAAAGAGCAGGACAGATTGATTACTAAAATGACACTGGGGGTAGAAAAAAAAAGGGAGAAAATTTTACTGAGTAGACAAAAAAGTCATAAAAATAGGAAAAGATAGCAACTATTTCAGAGGCTTTTCCTGTCAAAATTGGTCATTCGAACAAATATCCAGTAAAGAGTGAATACATGAACTCATTCTTGATTTCAGAGACCACATAACTACCACCCCAGGAACAGTCTGCTCTCAGTCTGGGTGATGACACCACAACTACACCCAACCAAATTCTTTGTTGATGATTTTAAATCTGAGGTGATATATTTAGTTGGAAGACAGAAGATCATGTTTTAGTTTCCTAGGGAGTTTCTGGGTGGTACAAAAGGTGACTGTGCTAAGCTGTTGACAGAAATGTTGGAGGCTGTAGTCCACTTAAGAGAAGCCTCAAAAGAAAAGATTAGCCAAGCCAAAGGACTAGAGATCACTTAAAAAAAATAAAGCCATTGAAAACGCCATGGGGCACACTTCTACGTAATGCACATGGGGTCACCGTGGGCTGGAATCAAACTGACAGCAACTGTACTGGGTTAGTTTCCTAGAACTGCCATCATAAGATACATTTACCACGAAGTAGGTGACTTTCAAAAACAGAAATTTATTTTTCTCATAATTCTGGAGAGTAGAAATCCAAATCAGAGTACCAGTCATGCAAATTACTCTGAAGACTTTGAGGGACAAACTGTTCCATGCCTCTCGCTCATTTCCTGGTGGCTGCCAGCAATCCTTGGCAGTCCTTTGCTGATAGACACGTTCTTATATGCTGTCTTTCCTTTGTTTGTGACTACATATCTGTGTGTCTTCTTTCTTTCTTTATGACACATTGATCATACAGGATTAGAACATATCGTACCCTGGTTATGATGTCATTAATTTATCTGATAATATCTGTAAAGAAAAACCTTATTTCCCCTCCAAAAAACCAAAACCAAATGCATTGCCATTGAGTCAGGTCTGACTCCCTAGTGACACTAGAGGTCAGAGTAGAACTGCCCCACAGGGTTTCCAAGGAGCACCTGGTGAATTTGAACTGCAGAACTTCAGTTAGCATATGTAACACTTAACCCACTGTGCCAAGTGAGGTCATGTTCATAGGTACAGGGGTTAGGATTTTGACATATCATTTTGGTGAATAGAATTTAATCCATTGGATTCAGCCCTCTGACTCTTAAAAAATTAATGTCCCTTCAATGTGCAAAATCTGTTCATCTGATCTCAGGATCACCTATTCCCACATGCATTCTAAGTCCACAGTCTTGTCTCCTTAATCATGCAAAGCAGGCATAAGACGATACTCTACATATAGTCCGTTTCTCTCTAACTGTGAACCTGTGAAATCCGGGACACAAGTTACCTGTTTCCATAATCTAATGGTAGTACCAGCATAGGGTAGACATTCCCTTTTCCAAAAGTACACAACTGGAGGAAAGAAGGGTCACAGTATCACATAAATCTGAAACATAGCAGGGAAAATTTACTTAGAGCTCAAGGTTTGAAAATAATCCTCCGATCTCCAGACACATCTGGATGCAGGCCCCACCCTCCAAATTCTAGATGGAGGACCCTCATTCCTCGGCATGAGTGTGCTTTCCAGGCTTGCCAAATGTTGGCTTGGAGTAGTGGTCCTGGTTTTCCAGCCCATTAGCACACTGACCTCACCTCCTTGGTACTATTCTCCTTCTCCACAAGGTTGTTAGAAGCTGTAACTCCACAGCTTTCGGTGGTGAACCTGATTTCCAGCCCCACCAGTGTGATAGCCTTCTGCCCTGGAAATGGGTAGAAGCCCCTCCCTTTGAAACCTATTTTGTGATCCATCATCTGAACCTGTGGAGGTGGCAGCCAAGTTCCACGTACCCATGCCAGTAGGCTTTCTGGGCTCTGATATGCTCCTTGGATCATCCTTTTTTCTTGGAGGGAAGCAGATGTTTATAGCCAGATAGTTTCATTGTCCTATTCCCTGCATGTAGAATCCCAGGAATCAGTCAGACGTGCTTTTTTCATTCTGTATCTGTTCCCTTCAGTCTAAACTGAGAGCACTTTTTGCTGAGATGGTTAACTGGATACATAAGTCACACATTTAATTTCTTTAGCAAATGATTGGTTAGCCACACCCTTGATGTCCTTTCTGGAGCATTCTTTCTTAAAGTGTACAACAAAATTTTCCAAATATTTGAGTTTTAGTTTCTTGTTTCTTAAGAGTTTATGCTTCAATTGATCTCTTTCCTACTACTCTTTACCATAAGTAGCAAGGAGAAAACAGGCTGCCTCTTGAAGATTTTGCTTAGAAATCTTCTCAGTCAAATATCCAGGTTTATCACATACAAGTTCTATTTCCTCAAAACATTTGAACATAATTCAGTGAAATTGTTCAACATTTTATAACAAGGATACCTTCCCTCAGTGTCCAATAACATATTCCTCATTTCCTTTTAAGGCCTTACCTGAAGGACATTGAAATTCGCATTTCTGGAAACCTTCTGATCATGAAAATAGAAGTGTTCTCCACAGTTCTCATTTCTTTTTAAGTGTCACCAGAAATACCTTAAAAATCCATAATTATACCAACAGTTTCTTCAAGGCAATCTAAGCTTTTACTCTCAAGTGCCTTAAAATTTGTCCAGACTCTAATTGTTAGCCAATTCCAAGGTTTGTTCCACATTTTTAAGCATTTGTTACAACAGTACCTGACTTCTTGCTACCAAACTCTCTGTCATTTTGCTGGGGTTGTCATTAAAAACAAACAAACAAAAAACAAAAACAAAAAGAACTGGAAGACTTTAAAGAACAGAAACGTATTTTCTAACTATTCTGGAGACTAGAAGCCCAAATCAGGGTGTCAATTTTGTTAATTTCATCTGAGAGCTTTGAAAAAGGAACTTTTCCATTTCTCTCTGCTAGTAGCTCATGGTTGATGACAATCCCTGACATTCTTTTGGTTGTAGACAGATCTTCACATTTTGTTTTCCCCCAGTATGTGACTGTTTCTATGTCTGTCTTTTCATAAGGCCACTCAGAAGGGATTGGAAACCCTGGTGGTGTAGTGGGGAAGTGCTATAGTTGCTAATCGAGAGATCAGCAGTTCAAATCCACCACGCACTCCTCGGAAACTCTATGGGACGATACTACTCTGATCTTTAGGGTTTCTATGAATCGGAACTGACTCGATGGCACCAAACAATAACAACAACAACAGAAAGATTAGGACTCACCCTACCACAGGATATATTTGTTAACTAGGAATGTATCCCTTTCACTTTACCACATGACAAAAGCCTACCTTACTTGCTCACGTGCAGTGAAATCAGCCTCAAAGTTAATTGAGGCTTCTGCAAATTTAGTTTTAGGATCTTCACATAACCTCATGGTCCCTCATGGTATTTAGTTCTTCCTCTTGACTGAAAACATCCAGGGTTCTTCAGTCTCTATACTGATCTCTTGTGAAATCCTTCCCTTTCCATCAACACATATTTTTGTCCATCACTGTAGCTACTAACACCTCACTGTCCTTTTTCATATCCTAGAGATAAACAGAACTTCATGATTGTTGTATGTTTTTTCTTTCTTTTTTATTGTGATTGAATGAGAATGTACGTTTTTATACAGATTTGTATGCCTACTTACGTGTAGCTCCCATTGATCTTCCTGCCAACTGACAGCACACTCTTCCTCTCCACTCCATACATGTATTACCCTCCCAACAATCTCTTGTCCCCTTCTCTTCACCCATTCCACTGCCTCCAGTAAGAGGTCAGCGGGACGACATCCTATGGATGCATAGAACTGTAAAGTGCACACATGATATGGTCACTTGGTGTTGCCAAGTCCAATCCATTCCTGTCCAAAGAGAAGACCTCCATTATGATTTATTGCTCCCAGGGGATCTCCAAGGCCCCTGGATCATCAATTGCAGTCTTTTAGTGACGATCTCAGGGTGCACCCCTTTTTATTCTCGTGTTGCCAGTGAGACTCAACTTTGAGAACTCCATGATGGCTATCACTGGTGGTGGCTGGACACCGGGGAACCATCCAGTTCTTCCAGCCACAAGTCAATGTAGTCACCCACTCACATGGGTTTCTGTCTTCTGGTTCTCTTTCTTCCATGTCGATTTGGTCCTTGGTGACCATCTATTCCTGCTGAGTTGGGATTTGCTGTACCCTCAGATGGCAGCTTGGCATGTTTTAAGAGCCCAGATGCCACTCACCAATGTGGGGTGAAGAAGGCTCTCTTAGCAAAATTTTAGTTGTGCCAGTTAACCTTGATTTCCCCTGAGAGCATGGTCCTTAGTCCCCTGCCCTGGGTATTCTATATTTGCAATATTAGATTAAGATGGGAGGAGTAATCATGTCATGTTGAAGTCCGGTTACTATTGATCTTCTTTCTAATGTATGCTGTCATGGATTTCACCCAACCAAATTTCTATCAACTATCTAATCTAAACCCTCTCCCCCTTACCCTCCCTCCCTTCTCACCCTTGCAGCCATCAAGAGTCTTTTCTTCTGTCAATGAGTCTGATTTTAAGCTCTTAAAGTAGGGATCTCATACAATATTTATTCTTTTGTTGCTGATTACTTTCACTTAGCATAATGTCCTCCAATTGAAACCAGGTTATGTTTCCTAAAATCATTGTTATTTATCATTGCATAGCATTCCATTGAGTATATATACCATAGTTTACCTATCCATTCCTCTGTTGTTGGGCATCTGGGTTGATTCCATTTTTTTGATATTGTGTACTGTGCTGCAATAAACATTCATATGCATGTATCAGTTGGTGTGAATGGCCTTGATTCTGTAGGATATATTCTGAGCAGTGGAATTGCTGGGTCAAGTGGTATATCTATATCTAGCTTTTTAAGCAAGTGCTAGATTGCTTTCCCAAGAGGCTGTACCATTTTGCAATCCCACCAGCAGTGTAGGAGAGTTCCAATTTCTCCACAGCCTCTCCAACATTTATTGTTTTGTGTTTTTTTGATCCTGGTCAACCTTGTTGGGGTGAGATGGTATCTCACTGTAGTTTTGATTTGAATTTCTTTAATAGCTCATTATCGCAAGCATGTCTGCATGTGTTTTTCAGCTGTCTGGATCTCATCTTTAGAGAAGTGTCTGTTCATCTCCTTTGCCCATTGCTTAATTGGATGATTTATCTTCTTATTGATATTTTGTAGTACCTTATAGATTATGGAAATCAGGCATTGGTCTGACATATAGTTGCCAAGTTGTATGTATTTTAAGTGATTGTTCTACCTTTCCCTGATCTTCTGGATTTCAGAGAGCCCAGACATAGAGCTCCTTTTGGATAGGGCCTATTTGAGAAGAAAACAAAAAGTTTATCAAGCTGGATTTATAGTCAAAAGCCATTCAAACTTCCCTAAATATTATCCTTTCCCAGAGTCCAAATCTGTATGTGTTGAAATTGTAGCGTTTACTAAGGCTTGTCAGGTACAGATGAGAGCAGCAATTTATACAGGTTGCTAACATGTTTTGAGAGTGGCTTATGATTTTCACATGCTTTGGAAGCAGCATGATTCCTTAATTGCATCTGGTATTGCAATTAAACACGGCAGTTACTTAAAAGTCCTAGTAGATGCCTTTCTTCTTCCAAAGGAACTGGCTATAATTAAGATTGAGCCTCACACCAAAAAGCAGACTCCAGAAAGAAAGGGTAATGCTTTAGCAGATTTTACTATACCAATTGAGCTGTTTTAATACCTCCAGGCTGTGCAACAAATTCAGGAGTCAAGGCCAAAAGTAACTCCTGACTATTTACATTAGGTCTTGAGTTCTCTACAGTGTCAAACACTTGATTCAGAAACAATAATTGGAAAAGATGAAATTGTTCTTTCTTCCCCTATAGCTGTCATGGCACTAAGATGTCTCTTGGTTTAACTCAAGATGCTGAAATGTAACCTCTTAAGAACATTGCAAGTTATGAAACACCTTGAAAAAGTTTCACTCATCATCTTCTTCAACAGGCTGTGTGCATCTCCTTACTACTGTGTCTCTGTTTTGTGGTCGACTAGAAGCTTTTCATTTCTCTAAAGCAACTGCTTTTATAGAAGCAAAGAAACTTAGACTTTGTGCTTCATACTTGACCTATTGTCTAGTTACAGAGGTACCAACCAAAACTTGCAAAACTATTAGAGGTAATGCACAATATAAGGCAAATCAGCACAATATAATTGAGGAAAAAGAAGAGACCAAAAGGCATGCAAAAGTAAAAGGTTAACAGTGGTAAATACGTGCACAATCCTGCAACAGTAGTAATAAAAAAAATAATGTAGATGTCTACCTAAGCTAACCAGGGATGGAAGGGCACAAGGAAATATGCCACAAGAGTGTACATACACCTCTGTGGACCGAGATACTGAGCTTGATGCTAAGGACCATAATTTCTGGGAATATCAATGCCAATTCACATGTCACAATTCATATAGGCAATTCTCTACATCCTACTTTAGTGAGTAGCAACTGAGGTCTTAAAAGGTCATAAGCAATCCTCTAAAATATAACAGTTGGTTTCTTCCTATCCAGAGCAAAGGAAAGTTGAAAAAAAAAAACCCACAAGGATTTAAGGAAACAATTTATCCAGAGGACTAATAGACCAAGAAAACCATTGCCCATCTTTCCTCATTAACATCATACAGGCAGGATTTACATCACATAGGAGGATTACACCATGTGTGGGATCGCGGGTGGGGGAAAATCATGGCCTAGCCAAGTTGCTACACACATATTTGGGGGATACAATTCAATCTATGATAACAATAAAATATTGCACTCTAATCTCATTGGAAGAATCACATAACCTATTTGTAAGTGCAAATGCTACATTAAAATGTCGGGTAATCAACACTTGGATTTCTATCTCCCAGAGACAAGGATGCAGCCAAGACTACAAACAAATAAATAAGCAAACAAACAAACTCACTGCCATCTAGTTGATTACAACTCATCAGAGACAGAGTAGCACTGCCCCACAGGGTTTCCAAGGAGTGCCTGGTGGATTTGAACTGCTGATTTTTGGTTATCACCCATAGCACTTAACCACTACACCACCAGGGTTTTTGAGCCAAGATTTAGCTCTTCTTTTCATCTAAATGGGAATGGGGCAAAAATCCTAGAGAAGTAACCTATAGAAGTATATCCTCGTAGAGATGTGAAAGTTTCTCAGGAGGATAAATGATAAGGGATGTATATATTTTTAATATCAGATAGTCTCTTTCTGGATCTGAATTCCAAAGGCCCTAAGCAGTTAGGAGAGCAGAGAGGATTTGTGGTATAGACAAAATGGTAAGTGTGTCAGGCATTAACAGTTGCTTACAGAAAACCTATGTCCTCTTCTTCATTTTGAAGAGAACAAAAATTCTGTTTGGGGGGACAGTATTCTCAGCAAAGGATACTTGCAGGACACATTCTTTTGAAGGCTAAGGTGGTTGTGATACAATCTGACCAACTAGATAATGTGGTACATTTCTGGGTAAGCTTTTTATCTTTCTGATATAGTGCCTTTTCCTTACTATTTTTTCATTTTCCTTCTTTTTTGCCTATTACACAGACTCACAGACGTGATGCTTCGGGAGGTATCAGCTATCTTGTAGCATGAGACCACTACCATAAGGATGAAATCTGAAATGCCAACCATGGTGTTGTTGAAACATATAAAGAGGCTAGGTTCTGCGTTGGACCATCAAGGTAGTTACGTGAGCCAAATAAGTCTTTTTTGTGTTTAAGCCATTTAAAATAATACTCACGTATTATTTTCCTAACAAATGAGATGTGAGGGGGATAGAGGAGAAAGAGAGAGGGATGTATAGAGATAGGCATAATAAAGCTTCTTGCTCACCGCTTCTAGCTTCCTGCCTCTCTCCTCTCCCTTCCCCAATTACCCAGTTGAGGGAGAAGAGAGAAGAGAAGTGATAAAAGCATACATATTGGTAAGCCTATAATGGCTATTTTCTATGTGACCCTCTGGATCTGCTTATCACCCCTAATACTACCTATTGCCCCAGGAACCTGCCCTGTACAGACTGCACCAACAGTTCGCTCACCCACCAACTTTCCATTGCATTTGGCCAATGGAAAACACTTGCAAGAGACCCAGAGAGCAGAAGAACAGCAGAGTCAAGGAATTTAATCCTCTCCCGTCCCAGATTTGTTCCTAAACTGAAGGCCAGCAAAGCCTCTCTCATGGTTCTCCTACACAGGTTACTGTCTAGCTTCTGTGGTCACTTCCCTCTCCCATTCATTAAGGCTGGTGTGTAGGATAAGACGTGTTCCTGACCTGTTCTAAGCTCTGCCCGTACCTTTGTAAAGAATACCTTGGTTAGATGTCCTTAAATTACCCAATTCAAGAGTGCCATTTGATTTCTGCCAGTGTCCTGACTGATCAGTTTCTGGAGAGAGAAGCCCTGAGCCCTGCTTCAAGGAATTCCATGTAAGCAGCAAGCATAGAGCTATGGACAGCCTCGGTGAACTTGAGCAGCTCAGTTATGTGATGTAAATGGTAGAGTGAGAGGGACCAAGAGAACAGGAAAGAGATGCATAATGTGCCGATTAAGAACATGAACTCTGGAGTCGGAGAGCTTGCATTGGAACACCAGCTTCATTACTTTTCAGCTATAAGCAGATGACTTTACTTTTATGCCTCATTTTCCTCATTTAAAGTATAATAATAATAGCACCTGCTTCTTAAAACTGCATTCAGAATGAAGCTTGTAAAACACAACTGTTCCTGTGACTTTATAATTAATCAATAAATATAAGTATTGTAATCGATATTGCTAAAGATCAAGGCTCATATGAGATGCTACTTGATTTGGGTGGTTTCTTTGTGAACAAATGAATCAAAGACGAGTGCTCTGTGCCTGAATCATCTTGGCACTCAAACCGTTGCTCTACCACTCTCATATAGAACAAACTCCAGGTAAAAGAAGGAAAACTTTGAACTAACTGAATTTATTCTACTCTTTATGATGGAAATGCAGTAAAAAAAAGGAAGAAAATAAGAAAAAAATGGAATAACAGAAAATAAATCTCTATTTCTTTCACCTCTGAATTATAGATTAAGACTCATACCTGCTGTACCAGATTACCCAATTATTTAGCCACTCACCATACAGCGCACCAGCTTGCCTCCCAATTAGGCAAGCACAGCAAGGGCCACAAAAACCGAAATCCCTGGTGATGGCTGGAGTTTGAGAAGTTAAATTCTGAAGTGTGCTCTTGTACTTCTGTAGCGTCTTCTTGACCTCCAGATTGATGACTACTGCCGGCTCACTCCTACACGCTTACCAGGCTCTTCCTGTTAGCACACCAATTCCCTCTTTCTTGGCTGCCAACACTGTCTCCTTGTCTTCCTTAAGGTCTCATTTTTGTCTTCAGCAACCTGGTCAACTGAAGCATTAAGTACTCTGACACATGTATGACCCACAATGACGGCTCCCTTCTGGCTGTGGCAGAGTGCCAGGAGGCTCCAAATCTTTCTGGATAATCAACAAGAATCACTTAGAGGAACTTTACAAAATTTTGAATGCTGGAAGGCTGTCCAGACCTATGAACTGAGAATTTTCTTAAGAAGCGGGGGACAGGTATGAGAAAAGGAGGGCTAGGAACCTATATGTTTATAAGATATTCCCCAGCTGATTCTAGTGATGTGTTGAGTATAATACATATTGAATAGATTAATTTTTTCATGCTGGGTTATTTTAATCCCTAGTATATCTTGATCCAGGGACATTCTACTCCAGAGTTTCACTATTTGCTCCTTGCTCTGCCATCAGTATAGACAGCTAGTAGATAATATACAGGTTGATTGGAAATAATGCTGAAAAATTAGGTCAATACAGAGAAATTCCAGACTATAGAATACCATGAATTAGCTTAGGGGAGATGATTATGGTTTTCTCATTAATTAGTTAAAAGAAAAATAAATTCAAATTATCAGTCCTTTAGGCAACCACACTAACTATTATTAGTAAGAATAATAATACAAAAGAAAATGACTAGTTAAAATTGCATATGGTAAAATCTGTTAGAGATGAAAATCTGACTGAAGAATTATGTCTCAGTGTTCACACTGAAATATGTAAAAACTGCATAGGGAAAAAATGAGGCTTGGAAGAAGGAATCAACACTAAATAAAACTGCCAACAGCTAAACTGGCACATGCTAACATTTATTATTACTAAAAAGTTGAAAGAAGAATCCATTTTTTGATTCAGTTAAGACATGAAAAATTTGACCTGAGACAATTGGATGTAGTACAAATAATGGCCATAAAAGAAAACCTGCAATTGCAAAAAGCTATAATCAGTAAAATTTTGAAAAATCACATTGAATATAATTGTCATTTAAATTCACACGAAGATAATTGATTCCAGTGAAAGTAATTTAAATAAATTAAAAACCAAAATGGAAAAAAAAGTCTCAATGTCTTTGAACTCAAATTTTATTATGGAATTAAAATAGCTTAAACAAGAGTTCCTAGGGGTCGAAATAGTTAATACACTCACTGCTAACTAAAAGGTTGGTTCAAGTCAACCCACTTGTGCCTTGGAAGAAAGACTTGGCTGTCTACTTCTGAAACATCAGCCACTGAAGTTCTGACATACATGGGGTCACTGTGAGTCAGAACTGATTTGATGGCAATTGGTTAGGTTTGGTTTTAACAGAAGGTATTCAAAATTATTCTCTTAATGAATATCTATCCATGAAGTATCATTCTGATGTAAAACTTTTCAGCTTCTACACATAAGTGTCAAAAGATTCTCAGGTCATTTTTAAATGAAATATCCAGAATAGACAAATGCATAGAAACCCAAGTTCATCAGCGGTTACCGGAAGCAGTGGAAGCAGGGGGAATACAGGGCAAGTACCATGTTTTTATGCAAATAATGCATACCTTCTGTATGTTACTGTAAAAAAGACTCAGCAGAGCACACGTATGAAAATGCCTGGCATAGGGGGTGGGTGTGGTGGTCAAACAAATATAGAAGATGTGGATGATTTGCATAAAATACCACATTGCTTAAGGGGTGTAGTTTTTGTCAGAGAAAAAATTTGGAAATGGGTAATGATGGGCTGTTCTGTAACATGATGAACGTAATTAGTGACAGTGAATTGTACACATAAAACTGGGTGAAATATTTTGTGACATATATCTTATCACTATGAAAATTAAATAAGTACGATTCTCAGTTCAGAATAACCACAGGGTCAAAGTGACTGAATCAGAACTTCCTGAACCCAGTCACACATTGTAGATCGTCAAGAAAGCCATGATCACAAAACGTCTGGAATACGCAGTAAACCCCAGGACACTTTCATGGAACGTCATGTTTCTGGTGTCTACAGAACCCAGACAATAGATTTGGACAGTGTATACCTGAGAGAAAGAATACAGAAGTCAAACTTCATCTGTTTATTTTTTTTCGACCAAATCTATCTCTCTTCTTGGGGGGAACTATCTTTTGTACTGGGGGACTGAATAGTAATTCTAAGTCTTTTTCTTTTAAATATACTTTTTTACTATGACTGAGTAAGAATATACAATCCCGTATAAATTTGCATACCCACCAATGAGCATCTCTCACTCCTCTCTCTGCTCGGTGACAGCACACTCCCCTTCTCCGTTCTGTACGTACCATATCCTGCTAACAATCTCCTATGCTCTCCTCTTCACCGTCTCTTCCGCATTCAGTAAGTCAGCTGTATGACATCCTATAGACGCATAGAACCATAAAGTGCACACATGATATGGTTGCTGTGTGTCACTAAGTCCAATCCATTTCTGCCTGAAGAGTGACCTGTGTTATGATTTATGGACAGGGGCAGAATCAGGGGGAGGGGCTATGCTCCCAGGGAAACCCCGAAGACCCTGGACCATCAATTGTGATCTTTTAGTGGAGATCTCAGAGTGCACCCCTTTTTATTTTCATGTTGCTTGTGAGACTCAACTTTGTGAGCCCCATCATGGCTATTATTGGTGGTGGCCAGGCACCATCTGGTTCTTCCAGTCACATGTTGATGTAGCCACCTGCTCATGTGGGTCTTTTTGTCTTCTGTGTTCTCATGCCCCATGTTGTTTTGGTCCTTGGAGATCATCCATTCCTGCTGAGTTGGGACCATTTGGTGTACCCCACATGGTAGCTTAGTGGGTTTTAAGACCCCAGACGCCGCTCATCAGTGTGGGGTGCAGAAGAGTCCTTTAGTGAAACAGTAGTTGTGCCAGTTGGCCTCAATTTCCCTTGAGACAATGGTGCCCAGCCTGCAGCCTCAGCTACTCTGTCCTTGCAATATTGGGTTAAGATGGGAGGAGTAATCATGTTATGTTGAAGTCCAGTTAAAACTGATCTTCTTTCTAAAGTGTGCTGTCACTGATTTCACCCAACCAAATTTCTATCAATTATCTAATCTATATCTCACCCTCTTCCTCCTTCCCTCCCCACCCCTGTAGCTGTTAAAGAGTCTTTTCTTCTATGCATGAGTCTGTTTTTATGTTCTTACCATAGGGGGTCTCGTACAATGTTTGTCTTTTGTCGCTCACTACTTTCACTCAACATAATGTCCTCCAATTGAAATCAGGTTATGTTTCCTAAAATCATCGTTTTTTTTTTTTTTTTAAATCATTGCATAGTGTTCCATTTAGTGTACATACCATAGTTTACCTATCCATCCCTCTGTTGTTGGGCATCTGGGTTGATTCCATGTTTTTGCTGTGAGGACTGTGTTGCGATAACATTCGCGTGCGTGTATCAGTTGGTGTGAATGACCTTGATTCTGCAGGATATATCCCAAGCAGTGGAATTACTGGGTCAAATGGTACATCTATTTCTACCTTTTTAAGGTAGTGCCACATTGCTTTCCAAAAAGGTTGCACCATTTTGCAATCCCACCAACAGTGTAGGAGAGTTCCAATTTCTCCACAGCCTCTCTAGCATTTGTTGTTTTGTTGTTTTTTGGGTCCTGGACAACCTTGTTGGGGTGAGATGGTATTTCATTGTAGTTTTGATTTGAATTTCTTTAATAGCTTGTTATCGTGAGCTTGTCTGCATGTGTTTTTTGGCTGCCTGGATTTCCTGTTTAAAGAAGTGTCTGTCCATCTCCTTTGCCCATCGCTTAGCTGGATGATTTATCTTTTTCTTATTGACACTTTGTTGCACCTTATAGATTATGGAGATCAGGTGTCAGTCTGACATATAGTTGCCAAATATTTTTTCCCATTCTTTAGGTGGGCTTTTAATTCTGTTGATGAAGACTTTAGATGAGCAAAAGTGTTTTATTCTTAGTAGTTCCCATTTGTCTATTTTCTCTTCTGTTGATTGTGGTTTGTCAGATTTTGAAGTCTGTCTACTTTGTGTATTAAAATTTCCATTGTTGATCTTAGCATTTCTTGAATGAGCTTTATCATTTTAGATTTGATATTTAGGTCTTTTATCTAGTCTGAGTTGATTTTTGTATAAGGCGTGAGATATGTGTCTTGTTTCAATTTAGTGTGGATGGATATCCAATTTTGGCAGCACCATATGTTGAAGAGGTTTCTTTTATCCCAGTTTAATCTCTTAGGGCCTTTGTTGAATATCACCTGTTCGTAGGAGGGTGGTGTCATCTCTGGGGTCTCAATTCTGTTCCATTGGTTTATCTGTCTCTTTTTGTACCAGTCCAAGGCTGTTTTGACCACTGTGGGAGTGTAATAGGTTCTAAAGTCGAGTAGTGAAAGGCCTCCCAGTGTGTTCTTCTTCTTTAGAAGTGTTTTGTTTATCCAGAGCTTCTTCCCTTTCCAAACAAACATGGTAATTTGTTTCTCCATCTCATAAAAAATGTCGCTGGAATTTGTACTGGGATTGCATTATATAAGTAGATTGCTTTGGGTAAAACAGACATTTTCACAATGTTAAGTCTTCCTATTCATGAGCAGGGTAGATTTCTCCATTTATGTAAGTCTCTCTCAGTTTCTTGTAGTAAGGTCTTGTAGTTCTCTTTGTATATATCTGCTATTCCTCCAGTTAGATTTATTCCTAGGTATTTTATCTTCTTGTGGGCTATAGTAAATGGAATTGATTTAGTGAGTTCTTACTTAATAATCTCATTGTGAGTATAAAGGAATACTACTTTTACTTACATTTATCTTGTATCCTGACACTTTGCTGAACTCTTCTATAAATTTGAGTAGTTTACTTATGGATTCTTTAGGGTTCTCTGTGTATACAATCGTATCATCTGCACACAGAGAGATTTTGACTTCCTCTTTGCCGATGCAAATGCCCTTTATTTCTTGGTCTTGTGTAGTTGCTCTGGCTAGAACTTCTAGTACAGTGTTGAATAGGAGAGGTGAGAGTGGGCATCTGTCATGGTTTGAATTGTGTCCCCCCAAAAATGTGTGCAGCCACGTGGCTGGGATATGGTTCCCAGTATCCTGGGACTGTCCTCCATTGTGTGGTTTTGCTAACCTGTATGTTAAAGGATTAGGGTGGGGCTGTGAATTCCTGCTATGGGGGAAGTTTCCCTGGTGTATGGCTTGCCCCACCCTTAATGCTTTTAGCTTGCAAGGAATAAAAGGAAAAAGAACCAAGGACAATTTGAGAACCTCGCTACCATCAAGCAAGCAGCACCGGGAGCAGAGAGCGTCCTTCAGACCAGAGGTTCTTGCATTAGGACACTCCCTGGACAATGACTGATGCAATACCGGACTTTCCTCCAGAGCCGACAAAGGGAAAGTCTTTCCCTGGAGCAGACACCCTGAATATGGACTTGCAACCTACTGGACTGTGTAAGAATAAATCTTTCTTTGTTAAAGCCATCCACTCTGTGGTATTTCTGTTAGAGCAGTCCTAGCTGACTAAAACAGCATCCTTGTCTAGTTCCCATTCTCAAGGGGAACTGTTTCAGTCTTTCTCCATTCAGGATGATGTAGGCAGTTGGCTTTGTATAAATGGCCCTTATTGCACTGAGGACTTTGCCGTCTATTCCTATTTTGCTGAGAGTTTTTAGCATGAACGGGTGTTGGACTTTATCAAATGCCTTTTCTGCATCAATGGACAAAATTAGGTGATTCTTGTCTTTTGTGTTATTTATATGGTTAATCACATTAATTGTTTTTCTAAGACTCAACGGCACTTGGCTTGGCTAATGTTGAACCAGCCTTGCGTCCCTGGTATGGATCCCATTTGGTCATGATGGATCATTTTTTTGATATGTTGTTGTATTCTACTGGCAAGAGTTCTGTTGAAGATTTGAGTGATATTGGTCTGTAGTTCTCCTTTTCTGTTGGGTCTTTCCCTGGCTTTGGTGTCAGAGTTATCCTGACTTCATAGAATGAATTTGTGAGTATTTCACCCCTTTCTATGCTGTGCAATAGTCTCAGTAGTGTTGGAGATAACTCTTCTCTAAAAGCTTGGTAGAATTCTGCAGTGAAGCCATCTGGGCCAGGGCTTTTTTTTGGTTGGTAGTTTTTGGATGGCTTTTTCAATCTCTTCCTTTGTGATGAGTTTATTAAGTTGTTCTGCTTCACCTTGTGATAATTTTAGTAGGTGACATGAATTAAGGAATTTGTCCATTTCCTCTAGGTTTTCAAATTTGCTGGAATACAGTCTTTCACAGTACTCAGCTATGATATTTTTGATTTCTGCTGGATGTGTTGTAGCAACTCCTCTCTCATTTCTTATTTGGGTTATTCGTTTCCTTTCCTGTTTTTCTTTAGTAAGTTTAGCCAGTGGTTTGCCAATTTGGTTGATCTTTTCAAAAAAACAGCTTTTGGTCTTTTCAAGTTTTTCAGTTGTTCTATTCTCTAATTCGTTTAGTTCTGCTCTAATCTTTATGATCTGTTTTCTTCTGTTGCCTGAGGGGTTCCTCTGTTGCTCTCTCTCTACTTGTTCAAGCTGTTGGGTTGGATCTTTGATTTAAGTTCTTTCTTGCTTCCGGATGTGTGCATTTATGGAGATAACTGACCTCTGAGCACTGCTTTGCCTGTATCCCATAGGTTCTGGTAGGAAGTGTTTTCATTCTCTTTGGAATCCATAAATTTCTTTAGTTCATCCTTGATTTCTTCTATAATCCATGGCTTTCTGAGCAAGATATTGGTCAGTTTCCATGAGTTCCACTTTTTGTCTATGTTTTTTCAGCTTTTGATTTTGACTTTGATGTCTTTGTGGTCTGAGAAGATGCTTTGCAATAATTCAGTGCTATAGATTTTGTTAACGTTTGCTTTATGTCCTAATTCATGATCTGTTCTGGAAAATGTTCCATGTGCACTGGAAAAGAAGGTGTAGTTATCTGCTGATGGATAGAAAGTTCTGTATATGTCAATGAGGTCTAGTTGGTTAATTGTGGCCATAAGGTCTTCTGTGTCTTTACTGAGTTTTTTTCTAGATGATCTGTCCCATATTGGGAGTGGAGTGCTAAAGTCTCTTACTGTTATTGGGGAGTGATCTATCTTGTTTTTTAGTGTAGTCAGTGTTTCTTTGATGTATTCAGGTGCTGTAGTATTGGGTGGTTAAATATTTAATATTGTTAAGTTCTGCTTGTGTATCGAACCTTTCAGCAATAAATAGTGTCCATCCTTGTCCATGATGGTGAATTTTACATGAAAATCGATTTTATCTGACATTAGTATTGCCACACCTGCTCTTCTTTGTTCATTGTTAGCTTGATATACATTTTTCCATCCTTTAATTTTCAATTTGTTCATATCTTTAAGTCTAAGGTGAGTTTCTTGTAAGCAACATATGGAAGGGTAATGTCTTTTGATCCAAGATACCACTTGTTGCTTCTATATTGGAGTGTTTAGTCCATTCACGTTCAATGTAATTATTGATAGATATGTGTTTAGTGCTGTCATTGTGATACGTTTCTTTTTGTGTTGGTGTTTTCTCTATTGTTTTTATTATTCTGTTTTGGAACATTCTTCTTTATGAGTTGATTTTTCACCTTTTTCAGTGTTCATTTTGTGGTTATTGAGACTCTTGTATTATGTTTCTTGATTTGATGTGCTACGCCTTTATTGTGTTTTGTGGCTGCCCCTGTGATCCCCCTTAAAAATCTATTTTTAATCTCAATTTTAGCTGCTTCAAGTCTTGTTAACTTCCTTTCCATCTGGAAGGACTGTAATGACTGTAGTACATCCCTCTTTTTAATATGATGACATTATAATTTTCATGATCTGATTGCTGGATCACTTCTTTTAAAGTTACAGAGTTGATTGAGTTTTGAGCCTATCCTAACTAAGTAGATTTCTGGATGATGTGTTCTGCATTTCCTCCTAAAATATCAAATAAATGGTTCTGTTCTTCTAAACCAAGAGCTTCTTTCAGCATTTCTTGTAGCTTTGATTTGGTTTTTACAACATTTCTGAGTTTCTGTTTATCTGCGAACATCTTGATTTCATTTTTGTATTTGAAAGATAGTTTTGCAGGATATATAATTCTTGGTTGGAAGTTTTTCTCCTTCAAGGCTTTGAATGTGTCATTCTATTGGCTCTGTGCCAGCATTGTTTTGCTGAGAAATCAGATGAAAGCCTACAGGGTTTCCCTCTGAATGCTAGCATTGCTTTGAGTCTTGCTGCCTTTAAGAGTTTCTGCTTGTGTTTCATTTTGTTAAGCTTGACTATAATATGGCTTGGAGTCTTTCTTTTGGGATCTATATACAGTGGTGTTCGATATGCATCTTGGATAGCTATATTCTCTTCTTTCATAATTTCTGGGAAGTTTTCTGTCAGCAGCTCAGCCACAATACTCTCTGTGTTCTCAGGTGTTAATACCTGTTCAGGAACTACAAATAATTGTAGATAGTTCTTCTTAATAGAGTCCCACATGCTTCTTATTGCTTCTTCATTTTTCTTGTTTCTTTCTTTCTGATTTCTCTGCATAGATGCTGGAGTCAGTAGCTCTGTCTTCCAAGTTAGAAAGGCTATTTTCTATTTATTCAATTCTGTTTTTTTGGCTTTGAAATGAATTTTCTATCTCTGTGATTTTGTTATTGATCTGTTGAATTTCAGAGTAATGGTGTTCCATCAGATTGAACAGCTTGCTTAATTTTTCATTTTTCTCTGTAAATAATCCTTTTGTACTCATCCTCCAATAGTTTCAGAAAGACTTCTTCATCTTGTAAGTTCTTGCCTTCTGGATCCATAGGTGAATTCTTCCTACTGTTTCAGTCCAAAGTTTGTTGCTTTTGGGGCGTCTGGAGGTTGTTTTGTTTCTTTGGTGTTACTTCAAAGGGGTTAAAGCTCAGTATGAAAAGGAAGTTTTTCACCAGACACCAGACAGTGACTGATCTCAGTGGAATCTCTGGGGTAGCAGGCTCCACTTCCTAATTGGCTAAGACACAGCCCCACTTATAGAGTCACTGGAGAGCCATCAGCGGACTCTATAATGTGAGACAGTAAAGGGTGGAAGAGGAGCTGTCTGGATGCACTGCAGTTATTCTCTATTGTGAGGTAAAAGGTATCTGACAACTTCCAAAATTAGGCTTTCAAGTGTGCAAGTCTGTCTTTCCAGCTGGCAAAGAACACACATCTATATCAAAGACTGCTTTACTGCCAGGAAAGTGCTCTCTGGGCAGGCACTGCCTCCCAGCCTGGGAATTAGCTCCAGCTGAGGCCTCTACATAGGAAACTCTGCCTCCCAGTGAATCAAGATAGTGTCTCGCACAAGCTCCCCTGCCCACCTCAGAAAAGGCTATTCAGTGGAAGAGATCTGGAGATTCCGAGAGATAGAGAAAGATGCTAGAGGTGCTGAGTTGCACAGATTCCAATGCCAGGGTCTCAAAATGTGATGACTCTACTCACCGATCTCATCAGCAGTGCATCTGAGCCTTGCTGCCAGTCACCTCAGCCCCTCTCACTGGCCAAGACAGAGGAAAAAAAAAGTCAAAATGGAGATTTACTTTCAGTTCATGAGAGCCAGGACTCTACAGGGGTGGGAGTCAGCACAAGAGAAGTTTTCTGCTCAATGGTATGCAGACCAAATAGACAAGCCTATGCTGTGTCCTCGGGCTTACTAGGTGTTCAGAAGGCTCCATTTAATTATCAGTTCAGAGCTTTGTTTCCAGAGGGGTTTAGGGAGATGTGTGTTTGGTCTGCCATCTTGACTCCATCCCCCCAAGTCTTGAGGTTGCCATAGCACAATCATCTTCAAAATCCAAATCCCACTATTAAAAAAACAAAAAAATAACCACACAAAAAAACCATACATGTGATCATTAAGGTTGTGTGACAACTTAGCTGGGCCATGATTGTGGTGATTTGGCAGTTATGATGTAGTTATGATCATTTCCTTAATGAGATTTGATGTAATGTGATCACCTCTGTGACAGGATCTGCTGTGAGTAGCCAGTCAGTTGAAAGGGAGTTTCTTTGGAGGTGTGGTCTGCCTCTAATGTAAGCAGACTTTCTGGAGAGACTTGTCAGCTTTTGCTTGCGCTGGATCCTGCAACTGCCTCTTGTTTGCCTGAACTCCAGTTCTTGGAACTTGAGCTAGCATCTTACCTAGTCTTACTTGCCCTTCTTGGAATGAACAGGTCTTTGCAGCCTGTAGCCAGGGCCCTACTGTCTGACTTGCTGGTCTTGGGTTCACTATCCCCTGCAGCTACATGAATCAGGAGAAGCCTCTAGCCTGACCCATGATCCAGCTTCTACAATTGTAAATCATGTCGTTAATATATGTAAATCTCTCTATTTACATAGTTTACTGGCTTTATTTGTCTAGAGAACTTAGCCTAAAACAATGCATAATAACTAGTGCTAGCAGAATGTGAAGAAGATGGGTCTCTTGTACATTGCTGGTGGTATTATAATATGGTACAGCTGTTTGAAAAACTGCCTAGCAATTTCTCAAAATGATAAATATAGAGTTATCATGTTGTTAGGTACTGTTGAGTCAGTTCTGACTCATAGCTACCTACAATTTACAACAGTAGGAAGCACTGCCCAGTCCTACTCCCTCCTCATAATGGTTTTTATTCTTGAGTCCATTGCAGACAGTGTATCAGTCCATCTTCTTGAGGATCTTCCTATTTTTTACTGGCTTTCTATTTTACCAAGCATGACACCATTTTCCAGGGACTGATCTCAGCTAATTACATGTCTTATGTATGTGAGATGTAGTTTGGGCATCTTTGCTTCTAAGGAGCATTCTGGTCATACTTCTTCCAAGACAAACTTATTCATTTTTTTTGGAAGTCTGTAGAATATTCAACACTCTGCCAACACTACAATTCAAAGGCATCAGTTCTTCTTCTATGTTTCTTATTCATTGTCCAGGTTTCACATGCATCTGAATGATGCAATTGAAAAGTGCCATGGCTTGGGTCAGTCACCCCTTAACCTTCAATGTGACATTTTTGCTTTTCAACATCTTAAAGAGGTCTTTTACAGCAGATCTGCCCAATGCAGTGTCATTTAATTTCTTGACTGTTGCTTCTATGGGTATTTATTACTGATCCAAGTAAAATTAAATCCTTGATGTCAATATTTTATTTATCATGACACTGTGTATTGGTCCAGTTATGAAGATTTTTCTTCACTTGATGTGGAGGTATAAGTCATCCTGAAATCTTTGATCTTTATCTTCATCTGTAAGAACCTCAAGACCTCTTTACTTTCAGCAGGCATGGACATGTCATTTACATAACACAGGTCATTCGTGAGCATTCCTTCAATCCTGATGCCCTGTTCTTCATGTAGTCCAGATTTTCATATTATTTGTTCAATATACAGATTGAATAGGTATGCTCAAAGGATACAAGCTTGATGCATACTGTTCCTGACTTTAAACCACATGATGTATCCTTGTTCTTTATGAATGACTGCCTCTTGACCTGTGTACAGGTTCTCATGAGCCCATTTAAGTGTTCTGGAATTCCCATTCTTCCCAAGGTTGTCCATAGTTTGTTATGACCTACATAGTTGAGTAGTTTTGCATAGTCAATAAAACATATGTAAGCATCTTTCTCGTATTCTATGCTTTCAGTCATGATCTATATCATGTCAGCAAAGATACAATTTTAAATAAGTAAACTGTGTGGTTTTCTAATAGTATCTCAATAAAGTTGTTATAAAAAAAAAAGAAGGTAAATCTCCATGCGTAAGGTCACTTACATGGTATAGAATTGACATGGGAAATAGTTATCCATGTAGGGATAACATTTTCCATTTCTCCTTTCTGTTAGTTAGGTCATCAACTAATTCTAACCAATAATATGGGAGCAGAAGTGATGCATGTTGTCAAGGTGATTAACCTCAGGTATGTCTTCTCCATACTCTCTTTCTCCTCCCATCTCAATCCTGAGATATCACTAGGGAGGATGAAACCATAAGATATAAGAGGCCTGGGTCATTAAACCATTTTGTTGTGAAAAATCTACCTGACAACTAGGAACACCTATAATAAACTAAGAGTCTTGGTGAGAAGTAGGCTTCTATTTGGTTTAGGCAATGATATTTTGAGATCTTTTTGTTGTTGTTACAACAGCTGATATTACTCCATGACATAGAATTTTAGTACTCAGTACATTAAAAAAAAAAAAAAAAGTTATGTTCGTCAATTGTTTTCACCTCTAGAGTTTTAAAATTAAAGCCACTGGAGACAGAGAGAGGGCAAAGATTGAAGTCCGAAAGTGGAGGACACAGAGGCATGCAGCCTGTTGCTGACTCAGAAATGGGAGCAGGCCAGGTATATTCAAGGAAGAGCAAGCAGACTGCCTTAGTTGTTTAGTGCTACTATAACAGAAATACCACAGTGGATAGCTTCAAAAAGAGAAATTTTATTTTGTCACAGAGTGGTAGGATACAACTCAAAAGTCAGGACATGAGCTCCAGAGGGAAAGGGTTTCTTTGTTGGCTTTGGAGGAAGGTGCTTGTCATCAATCTTCCCATGGACCAGGAGCTTCTGAGGTGCAGGGACATCAGGTCCTTTCCAAAGGACGTGCTCTACTCATGGCACTGCTTCTTGATGGAATGAGGTCTGCAAATCTGTCTGCTAGCTTCTTTCTTTTGTATCCCAAGAGACTGCTTCAAGGCATAACACAATCTTACACAATGAGTCCTGGCCCTCCAACACAACTGCCTCCCTTCATTCCTCATTAACATCATAGAGGCAGGGTTTACAACACAGAGGAACATTGCATAATACCAGGAATAATAGCCTAGCCAAATTGCTACATAAATTTTTGGGAGGACACAATTCAATTCAATCCATGACAGAGACCAAAGGGGCTAGAGCTGGTAGGCAAGGGGAAGCTGACAGGGAATTGATCAGAACTGATCAGAGGTAAGAACGTGTTAAGCACTGAGTATGTTCCCTACCCCCTGCCCTTTACAAATATTTACTGACATTGTAACCCCTGTGCCTCTAAATATTACTTGTTTGTAAATACAGATTTTCTTTTGTTATGTTAATGAGGTCATACCGGAGTAGAATGGGCCTTTCTAAATGTTGTCTTGTAAAAAGACCTGACTCAGTGGCATCTAACAATAGTAACAACAATAAAAAAGAACAAAGTAGATAGCCACACACAAGATGGAACACAAATGCAAGGAATGATAAAAATTGACAACAGAAGCCAGAAACTAGGAGACAGGTCCGCAGAAGGAATTAACACAACCAAGACCTTGATTTAGATTTTGACGTTCAGAAATACGATAAAATAAATTTCTGTTCTTTACCACCCACATGTGGTATTCTTTTGTTACAGCAGCGCTAAGAAAGTAGAGAGGTAGATTGTACAAAGGTGTGGGGCTAGATAAAGACCACAGTGAGGGATGAGGAAGAGTTCAAAACCAGACAGAAATGGTTGTTCTGAGGTTATTGGCTTTGGCAGTGAATGTCAGTACAGTGCCCCCCAAGACAAATTGGTCCACTTGTGCACATCAGCAGATGCCAGTTCAGGAACTAGATGCCAGTCCTTCAGCAGAAAGTAGCAAGACTCAGCTGGTGAGTATGGATCCAAAATGGCTGCCTCTTTGCCATGATGGTTCGCATTAGTACCGGTGTATACTGAGCTGACTTCCTCCATAGGAGCTGGGGAACAAGGGGGCATCTTGAAAGACTGAGCATTTGTTAGAGACTAGTCTTAAAGAGACTGAGTTGATAAGGACAAGGAAAGAAAGGCACTATATTTTCTTTAAATATTGGAGTTACACTGGAATAACTTTTGACCTATGCTACAACTCTATGAATGAAATTTGCCTCAGCAAAATTAATATTATATTACATTGGAATGTTTCTATTTAAAAATTGTAACATGTCACTATAAATTTAAATTTTGTTCATTTCATGGTGCATACATATGTCATGTGATTTTCAAATCTCATTTATTGATCTTGAGGAGGACATTTTAAAATTGATGAAATTTGCTAAAAAAATTACTTCAATATTTGGCAAAATTTCAGCCTATTAACACTCTATAAATAAAATTAAATAAGAATATACCTTACAGTAAGTGAAAAGACAACAAATGACAATCATGTTGTCACTTTAAATATAGCCTGAATAATTCAAGTGCGCTGTGAAAGAAAATGCTGTGGAACACTTGTGCTTTAGAAGGCAAATTTATGTAGAGAATGACAGCAGCAGTTGACAAGGCTAATCTACAGGTCCATTCCTTAGTCTTTGTCTTAATGGGCTTTTCAGCATTTGGTATTTTTAAGTACTCTCACCCTCTAGATACTTTCTTACCTATTTTTCCTTTTGTTTCCACGGATGCTCTGTTGTCTTCAGTGTTGACTTTTCTTGAATTCTGAAGGCCTTTCTGTTCTATCCATCTGTCATTCCACTATTTGATTAGGTGCAAGTGACTTCCAACTCTACATCTCCAGTACAGATTGTTCTCGTAAGTATTTGCATGTCTCACCGAAGCCTAAAATGTCAAAAAATAAATTCATGATTTTTCAAAATGCCTTTATAAGGCTTGATACCGAGTTATAAGGCATGTTATTGGTTTAATCAGTCAGATGTGTTGTTGTTATTGTTATTAGGTGCCACTGAGTCAGTTCTGACTCATAGCTACCCTGTGCATAGCAGAATGAAACACTGCCTGGTCTTGTGCTGTGTGCACAATCATTTTTATGCTTAAGCCCATCATTGCAGCCACTGTGTCAATCTGTCTCATCCAGGGTCTTCCTTTTTTGATGACTGTATGCTCTACCAAATTTGATGTCCTTCTCCAGGGACTGATCCATTGTGACAACATATCCAAAGTATGTAAGATGTGGTCTCACCATCTTTGCTTCTAAGGAGCACTCTGGTTGTACTTCTTTCAGAACAGATCTGCTTGTTGTTTGGACAGTCCACGGTAGATTAAATATTCGTCTCATACACCACAGTTCAAAGCTGTCAATTCTTCTTCTGTCTTTCTTGTTTATCATCTAGATTTTGCATGCATATTGTGCCAATGAAAATACCACGGCTTAGGGAAGGCATACTTTAGTCTTCAAGGTGATATCTTTCTTTTTCTACTTCAAAGAAGTCCTTTGCAGCAGATTTTCCCAGTGCAATGCATCTTTTGATTTCTTGACTGCCGCTTCAATGGGAGTTGATTGTGGATAATCCGATGTAGTCACTGATAATTCTGTGAAGGGAATTACAGGAGAATAGCTCTAACTTTATTGGCTTTATTTATTCTTTTGCTTAACAGAAGATCTGTGGAATACAAAGATACTTGAAACAAGGTGACTGACTGCTTAGAATTTATAGTGCAGTATAGAAGAAAACTAAGCTATATTTATTAAGAGGTTATGGTGTGCCAGGAAATATTTCATGCTAAATCATTTAATCCTAACAGTTCTATGGGTAGGTATTGCTGTTAGTGTTCAAGTGAGCAGTGGGGAGGCTCAGAAATACTTCCAATAGCATGCAGTGAGCAATGGCAGAGGCAACATTCAACTCTAGTTTAATAAGAGACGTTTCAGTCCTTCCCAATTTCTAGTCCGTAAAAGTATCCATTTTGCTGCCACCAGATACTCTTAATCCCACTCTACTACTTGGAGTCTAGAACTCACTTCTAGCTCCTTTGTGTCCATATTAAAAGTAACCATGAAGAAACTAACCTTGGTGATTTCAGTTGATAGAATTTTTATTCATTGAAGTTACTTATGACACAGAAATTATATCTGAAATAACTGGGAGTTATTGCCCCTATTGGGAAATTTGATTTAAAAAAACCCAGTGACTGCATTTTCTCAGTGTGTTGCCCAAGTATCTGGTGAATACTGTTAGTACAGTATGATCTGAGCCCTGGACAAGAAGGGCACTTTACAATAGTGGTGATGGTGATGATGAGGTGCAAGTCACTTAAATACTGTGACAGTTGTATTACAGAGCAAGACATTTCCTTTAATGCTGTTTTATAGGCAAGAGGGAAAAATCTGCAAACATATTTTGGATAGCATACAAGTTTGTCAGAGTCTTGAGTTACTGTATATTAGGAGTGCTGGAGTGTCCTACACTAGCATGAAGTAATTATACTTTATACAAGCAAGGCCTGGGGAAGTTTAAAAATTTCTACAAAACAGACCATGCATGAAGATGTCTATGCTAGATCATGAGCATGTCACCATTTCCACAGGAAAGAGTTTAGTAGGCAAGGTTGATTCAGAGGCAACCTTTGATATGGTGAAAAGTCTGTAAACCCTGAAGTCTACTATTGCAGGAACATGGCCAGAGAAGTCACAGGTGGATAGCATTTTGTGTTCTCCATGTCTTGCTCAATGCTTAAGCAGTTCTTTCACTGCCAAATCAGGGAACAATGCCTGGGACTGCCGAGGCCTGTCACCCACAAAAGTCCCTGTGAACAAAGTTACAAGCTTTTGTGATGGTGGGTGGAGGCATCTCACCCATGACATATTTCTGGCCATACTCTCCTTGACAATATTTTGTAACCTAATCAAACCTTTCTCAAAAATACCTTCTTGTCTCCTGGCACGAGGATCAAAGAAGAAGGGTTTTACAACCCCCTCGACTTAATGAATTCCAATGCAGCACCACCAGCGTGAGAGCACCGAGGCTGGCCCAGCCCCGCTGGGTTCCCCCATCTGCACTTCCCCCTCCACAGAAAAGCAAGATTGCAGAAAAGCCCTGGGGAGCTCCCCAGGAACGACACCACACACAGCTTTTCCACTTCCTACATCAGAAAGACAGATAGGCTTCCAAGTTTATTATATCTGGTATGGCAAATAGATAAATACTAAAGAAATACCCTTCTTAGAACAGTTTAAGAGAGACTTAGAGTGGGGGATGGTAGAAGAGATAAAAAGAGCAAAGAAGGAACAAATAGAGACAGTCAGAGTATAACTTTTTAAGATGAGTCTATTCCCTCTTCCTATACCTTTGACCTCGAAGTATAGATAGAGTTAATTGAGCTCAAGGATTAGCCTTGTTCCGACTGTTGACTATAATCACAAATATACTTGTCTCAGACCATTATTTAGAGGGCCCTAATAATTAACATGAAAAGAGACCACGAGGTACCAACTTCTTACTAGCCAATAGCTTGAGTGGTCAAAGAGCAGTTACCTCATTGATTGTAAAAATAAAGAAAGACAGACCTTAGTGGGCTGCTATTCTTCAGACTTCTAATTGTCTCAGTCTCATTTCTTTCTCTTTCCCACTGACGCCATTTCCCTCCCTTCGTGGTCCTGAAACCCTGCTGGGGCTGGCTCCTAGCATGGGACTATGAATAGAAACATTAATCAAATTTGTTTTGAGGAGATTTACTCACCTGGAGCTCAAAATACATGTGAATTTTGTCTTGGGCCATTAGGTTGCCAAATGAAGGGTCAGGTTCTTGTGACAATGACTGTCAATTTGGAAATTAACCCCTCTCCTAACCTAAGTCATAGAATCATATCTCACATTTTGGAAGCATTTTAGAGACTGAAAGTTTCTCTGTCTCTTCCAGTTAGGAAGCTGGAGGTTCATTAAGTCTGGTTGGGTTGCGTAGTTGACCACAGTTAGAGCCAGGCTGAAGATGCAGCAAGCACACGTCTTCTGGGGATATGTTTTCTTCCTGTTCCTTTGAGTAGAGTAGGCCTTTTCTCAGTCACATATATGTCATTGATGGAAGTGGTTTCATCTAGTCTTCTACAAGATCAATCTAAAAACATAGATGAGTTACTCACTTCGTTTACTTATTTATGTAACAGATGTTTATTGATGTCTGACAGGTGGCAGGAATTGGTGATAAAAGGTAACTGAGAATGGGAAAGGTGCCTGTCTTTATGAAGATTACAATTAATTGATTTATTAATAACTTTCAGAATAATTATTTTTCAGGTTTTCACATCATTGACTATCAGCATAGAGAAGATAATGAAATGAAATAAGAAACTCCTCCTCTGCTACTAAATTTTGAATTCTTCCATTAGAAAATAATTTATTTCATATCACTGTCCTATGGCTATATTTTTAACCTTGGCTTTTGTTATAGTGTACACTTTGCATTCAACTTTTCGTGTGTGAATGATATTGTCAAACTGTGAATGACTGTTACAAATATTTTTCATGTAATGATTTTCAAAACAGTAATTTCCTTATTTACAAGTTGCTTGTAATATGATTTATTGAATTGTCATTTTATTTGAAGCACTTAGTTGTATATGTTGGTATTTTTGGTGTGGTTAGTCAGTTCTGACTCATAGCACCCTGTCTATAATACATTAAAACACTGTCGAATCTTCTGCCATCCTCACAACTGCTGCTATGCTAGAACCCATTGTTGTGGCCACTGTGTCAGTCCATCTCATGGAGGGTCATCCTCTTTTTCCAGGGTCCTCTGTTACTGGGCAGCTTCTCAGATGCCATGGATCCATCTTCAGTTTTTGCATGCACCTCAGTGATCATGAACAAACTGGTAATCTTTCCTCACTAGCAAAACATTACTCAAGAAGCTTATAAGTGGAGATGGGAGGGCCTAGGCAACACCCCATCTCCCTGAACAAAGGTTTCATCAGGATTTATAAGGGATGTGAGGAAGGCAAGGTCTCATGTTTTATTCATATTGGAAGTAGAAATTTCCAGGAAGTGGCGGGGCTGGGAAATTAGGTAGCACGTGCCTCTTTGTACAAAATGGAGTTGGTAGCAAAGGGTTTTGGGAGACACTGGCAGGACTTATCATGGAACATTGCTCATGCACTGTCCTTTGAGATCTCGGTTTGAGTGCTGACATCAGCTTTATGTTCTTTTGCGCCCCTGCTGGAAGGTCACATGGCGCTCACTCGTGACACCGTGGTACATGCTCCTTGTATTAGCACATTCTGATTCATCTGGAAAAACAACTTAAAGAAGTTCTTGTTCCCTTGGTATCTGTGGTCCTGGTCAGATTACCCTCATACTGTTTATGACATAATTGTCCTTGGAAGTTTCTAAACTACCAAGAGGGCCTCGTGCAATTTTCCTATCTTACTGTCCCAGGATGTGGTTAGTTACGGGGTCCTTCTATCCTCCACCACCTGTTTGCAGTTTCAGTTATGAGGTTTACCAACAGGTGTTTGCAGAGGCTTCTAGGCTCCCTGTCTCATCTCTAGTTTATTAAGCATGATGTCCATCTTCAAGAACAGGCCCCTCCGGACAACATGTCAAAAGTGCTTGAGACAAGTGTCACCATCCTCGCTTCTATGGAGTCCTTTCGCTCTATTTCTTCCAAGAAAGACCTGTCCATTCTTCTGGTATTCCATGGTACGTTCAATATTCTTTGCCAACACCATAATTCAAAGGCATCAATTCTTTGATCTTCCTTATTTGTTGTCCAGCTTGCCAGTGCGTATCAGACAATTAAAAACCACGGTGGCATGGCTCAGGTGCACCCTACTCTTTGCTTTTTAACACTTTAAAGGAAGTCTTTCATTGCAAATGTCCCCAATACAATTCATCCTTAGACTTCTTAACTTCTGCTTCCATGGATATTGATTGTGGATCCAAGTAAAATGAAATCCTTGACAAAAACCAAATCTTTCCTCCATTTGTCATAAGAATTTGTCCAGCTGTGAATTTTTGTTTTCTTGATGTTGATGTGTGATCCATACTGAAGGCTGTGGTCTTTGATCTTCATCAGCAAGTGCTTCAGGTCCTCTTTAGTTTCAGCAAGTTTGTGCCATTTTCATGTAAAAGATTTTTAGTTTTCCACCAACCCTGAAGCCCTGTTCTTCTTCATATAGTCCAGCTTCTTGGATTATTAAGTCGGCATAAATATTAAGTGTGGTGAAAGGGTATAACCCTTACACACCCCTTTCTTGATTTTAAACCATGCAATATCCTCTTTCTCTGTTCAAATGATAGTCTCTTGGTCTATGTGCAGGCTCCTCATGAGCACAATCGTGTGTTCTGGAATTCCTACTCTTTACAGTGTTATCCATAATTTATTATAATCCACACCCTCTAATGCCTGTTCCAAATCAACAGAACACAGGTAACATCTTTCTGGTATTCTTTGCTTTTCAGCCAGGGTCTATGGAACATCAGCAATGACGTCATTTGTTCCACTTTCTCTTCTGAATCTGACTTAAATTTCTGATAACTATGTGTCAGTGTACTTCTTCAATTGCTTTTGAATCATCTTCAATAAAATTTTACTTGGATGTGATATTAATAATAGCTAAGTCAAGTGCCGTCAAGTTGGATCTGACTTATGGTGACTCTAGAGGCCAGAGTAGAACTGCCCTGTAGATATTAATGATACTGTTCAATCATTTCTGCGTTCTGTTGGATTACCTTCTTTTGGAAGGTGGTTAGCCAGGTAGCTATCTTCCAAATTTCTCAACACAGGCATGTGAGTACCTCAAACACTGCATCCTTTTGTTGAAACAACTTAGTATTCGGTCGATTACTGCAGTAGACTTGTTTTTTTGGCAATGACTTCAGTTTAGCTTGGATTTCTTCCATCAGTAAAATCACCTTTTTATAATATGCTATGTCTTGACATGGTTGAATGTCAACTAATTTTTTGGGGGACACTGACTCTGTGTGTTCCTTACATCTTCTTTTGATATTTCCTGCATTGTTCAATTTTCTGCCTATAGAATCCTTCAAAATTGTAACCCAAGGCTTGCAATTTTTCTAATACCACTTGTCTGTACATTTAGTTGTTGTACTTTACCCTGTCTTGTTGAGGTAACCTTTGACATCTGCTCAACTCTTTTATTAATCATTTCTTCCATTTGTTTTAGCTACTCCACATTCAAAAGCATGTTTCATAGTCTCTTCTGACATCCATTTTGGATTTTTGTGTCTTTCCTGTCTTCTTAATGACCTTTAGCTTTTTTTAAATGTATGATGTTATCCCACAATTTGTCTGGTCTTTGGTCATTAGTGTTCAGTTCATCAAATCTGTTCTTAAGATGGTCTCCAAATTCAAGTGGAACATACTCAGTGTTATATTTTGGCTCTCATTGTCTTATAGTTTTCTTCAGCTTCAACTTGAACTTGCTTATGAGCAATTGATGGTCTGTTGGGCAGTTGGCTCTGGTTGAGTTCTGACAGATAATATAGAGCTTTTCCATTGTTTCTTTCTACAGATGTAGTCAATCTGAGTCCTGTTTCCTTCATGTGAGGTTCATGTATACAGTTGCCATTATGTTGCTGAAAAAAGGAATTTGCAATGAGTAAGTCATTGTTCTTGCAAAACTCTTATCATTCTATCTCTGGCATTGTTTCTGTCACCAAGGCCATACTTTCCAATTAGTGATCCTTCTTTGTTTCCAACTTTCCTATTCCATCACAAACATTCATTAATGCATTTATATTTTCATGTTTCATAAGTTTCAAACTGCAAAAGTTGGTAAAAGTCTTCAATTTTTGGCATTAGTGACGTGTACATTTGAAAAACCATCATATTAACTGACTTTCCTTGTATGATTGTGGACATTACCCTATTACAGACCACACTGTACTTTGTTATGGATCTTGAAATGTCCTTTATGACAATGAACATGACACCATTTCTTTTCAATTTGTCATTCCTGGCATAGTAGGCCACGGGATTGTCTGTTTCAAAGTGGCCAATGTCGTTTTGTTTCAGCTAACTAATGCCTAGCACATTGGTCTTTTTGTGTGTCATTTTGTTTTCCTAGATTTTGACTTTGTACATTCCACTTTCCTATTATTATTGGATATTTTTAGTTATTTCTTCACATGCTGAATCATGTCACATCAGCCAATGGAGTTTCTGAAAGCTTGTCTCCTATATCATTCAGGTTGACTTTACTTTGACAAGGCAGCTTTTCTGCAGTCTTATTTTAAGGGCCTTACAACTTGAGTGTCTTATCTTCTGGCACTGCATCAGGCAATGTTCCATTGCTATGCATAAGGTTTTCACTGGGCAATTCTTTTCCACCCCAAGAACAGACTGTAGGTTCTTCTTCCTAGTCTGTCTTAATCTGGAAGCTCAACTGAAACTTGTCCATAAAGAGTAACTCTGCTGGTATTTGAAATACTGGTGGCAAAGCTTCCAGTATCACAGCAGTGCACAAACCTCCACAATACAGCAAACTGATAGACACGTGGTAGAATATATAAAGCAAAACAAACAAACAAAAAAGCAAAAAAATGCTGTCTGTAGTTTAGTTTTTCTTCAGTTGTGTATTGTCCTTCAGATACAAAAAGTTAGAATTCTTTCACTGTATGTGTATTAGTGAAATGTTTTTCTTTAGTGTTGAGCAATATGAAAAATAAAAATGATAATAGTTTTGAGTCATTCAGACTTACCCTGGGATCCCAGTTGACTAGAAGAACCAGTCTGAAGCAAGCAAAATGAATAATCTGACAACAAAAGCAAACTGAACACATTTTGTTATCCAACGCGTGTTTCAAAAGTGTTTTCTCCTTTTTTAAAAACTAAAATAAACATATTTGTATGTTTACAGTTATGTATGGGGTTACATACTCATCTAGATAGAAAAGAAATATTGAACCATTGGTAGCTTTAAAATGCACTTTCCTGTTTATATTTAAAGTGTTCCATTTCTTGCTGTCCTTGTGGCATCCCAAAATGTGGGTTCATTAGCAAAATGGCCACAGTCTCTTATAATACAGAAAGAAGAGTTATTTTCTCCAATCTTGTGATAGTTCCATTGTTTGTTAATATCCAAACATAGACTTCTTTCTTCTTGTGAAAACAGGTATAGAATTAATGGGCAAAAAAGGCTACACTGTTTTACCTCTCTTGGGTTACTTCTCCAAAGGTCTTATGGGTAGGAAGATGAAGCCTGAATTTCTTGCTTTTAGTTCTCATATAGCTACCATGTGAATATCTATAACGAAGAACAAACAGGATCTAATGAAGATCAGGATACAGCAATACAGTTAAGTCAAGCTCTGCATGTTTCTTCTGGATTTCAGTGATTCTGGGAGGCCTACGCGTTTCTGAATTACCAGCAGCTGCTCACTTGCTCACTTTCTTGTTTGCCACAACTGCCAGCAGCTGTTCTCTCTTTATTATTCCATATCCAGATGCAAACAGCTGTTCTCTTTCTTTGAAATTGTCAGCAGTGGCTCATTTTGCCCCAAACACATGAACACCTGCAGCAACAGGATTTATTTTTCAGTGGAGGGGGAAAATTGGACAGCTTCCTCTGTGAGGAAGACAGAATAGGGCAGAGGAAGAAGGAGTGAGAGGCAGTCAAAGACAAAAGGAACCTATGTTGGCAAACTCGGGGTTAGTGAGATCCTTCTGGCTTCTGTTCAAGGGCTGGACAAATCAATGACAAGTATACATATCTTCTTTCTTATTATGACATTCACCTTGGAAAGCAAAGAGTTGGCACTAGCAAACCCAGGAAACTAAGCACCCAGAAAGAAATTATGATGGTGCTCCTAAGGACTTTATTTTCATTTATTTATTGGAGAGTTATTTAGTGACATCTCTTATACACTGGGGAAACCCTGGTGGTGTAGTGGTTAAGTGCTACATCTGCTAACCAAAAGGTTGACAGTTCAGATCTATCAGACACTCCCTGGAAATTGTGTGGGGCAGTTCTACTCTGTCCTACAGGGTTGCTGTGAGTTGGAATCACCTCAAAGGTAGTGGGTTTGGGTATTATATACTGGTGGCACAGTAGTTAAGAGATCAGCTTCTAATCAGATTTTTGGCAGTCTGAAACCCCAAGTCGCTCTTAAAAAACACTGTGGGGTTGTTCTATTCTGTCCTACAGGGTTGTTGCTTGAATTGGGATCGATGTGACATCAATGAGTTTGGTTTCAAGAGTTTTTATTATGTGCTAGGCTTTGTTCTAGACATAATGTTGTTGTTAGCTGCCATCAAGTTGGACCTTGACTCTTGACAACCCTATGTACAAGAGATTGGACCATTGTGATCTGTAGGCTTTCACTGGCTGGTTTTTGGAAGTATTTCAGGCCTTTCTTCTTAGTCCATCTTAGTCTGGAAGCTTCACTGACACTTATTCAGCATTATAGCAACACATGAGCTGTCTCCACTGACAGATGGGTGATGACTGTGATTGAGATGCATTGGCTGGGAATCAAACCTGGGTCTACTACATGAAAGGTAAGAATTCTATGAGTGAACAAGGCATATGTCACTGCTGTCGAGTCACAGTGGTCTGAAAGGACAGAGTAGAACTGCCCCATAAGGTTGCTAAGGCTATAAATCTTTATGGAAGTAGACCATCACATCTTTCTCCTGCAGAGCAGAACACAGGTTTGAACCATCAACCTCTTGGTTAGCTGCTAAGGGCTTTAACCACTGTGCAATCAGGGCTCCTCAAATTAGCACATTAAAAAACAAACAAACAAACCCATTGCCATCCAGTCAATTCTGAATCATAGCAACCCTCTAGGACAGAGTAGAACTGCCCCATGGTTTACAAGGAGCACTTGGTGGATTTAAATTGCCAACCTTTTCCCAAGGGTTTCTAATGAGTGTGTAGTAGGTGCTAAATAAATTGCCTGGTGATGTAATGGTTAAGTGCTTTGTCTGCTAACCACAAGGTTGGCAGTTCGAATACACCAGGTGCTTCTTGGAAACTCTATAGAACAGTTCTACTCAGCCCTATAGGGTTACTATGAGCTGGAATTGACTCAACGGCACTGTTGTTTTTTTTTTTTAAGTAAGTGAACAAAACAAAAGTGAACAAAACGAACTATTATATTTATGGATGCATTTATGCATACATACATAATTATCAAGTCTGTCTCTTATCAAAGGTAACATTTTAAATCAATTTTGTCTGTTAAATTCTATTTTCCCTCCTTTTACTGTAATTGAGAACTTTTGAGTTACTTCTTTGGCCAAGAAATATTATCAATTTTCATGCCTTTTTATTATGGCAGAGACTAGAGAGAGGAAAGTGGGAAGGGCAAAAAAGAGAAGGCATATTTACTGAGTGCTTACAGTATCCCAGTGTCTTAGCTTGGGTTCTCTATGGAAGCAAAATCAGTAAGATGTACATACTCACACACACACACACACACACACACACACACACACACACACACACACACACACACACACATCAGGGAAATGGCCCACGCAGTTGTAGAGGCTGAAACATTGCAAGTCTGCATCAGGATAGATAGCGCCATAGGGATTAGTGAACTCAAGATCAGTAGGTCAGAGAGCAGAGCTCTTGCTCACAGCCTTCAAAGACCCATGAATCCCAAGAATATCAGGCAAAACCACAGGCAGCTAGCTCAAATCCCAAGAACCAGAGGCCAGACAAGCAGGAGCTGGCTGTAGGATCCAGCATGACCAAAAAGGCCCTGAGCCGTGGCAGAATGTCTGCCTATATTTGTAGCAAGCCACATACTCATGGAAAGTCCCATTCAACCAATCAGCCACCCACAGCAGATCCCATCACGAGAGTGATCACATATCAGATCTCAACAGGGAAGTGATCACAATGTTATATGGCCAACAAAACACTGAGAATCATGGTCAGCCAAATTGACTCACAGTCTTAACCATCATACTCAGGTGCTGTGCATTAATCTTTATAGAGGTTATCTTATTTCACCTTCATTAGAAATTTCAAGGTTGGCATTACTATTCTCATCAAGGTGATGAGAAAACTGAAGTTGGACGTATGAAGCTACTTATTGAAAGTCACTCAGCTAGCAGATGACAGAGCCAGGACTGGACCTAGGCACTTACAGTCCAGAGCATAAGCTGTTTTCACTACAGTCTGATTCCTAAACACATTTCTTCTTCTTGGTATTCAGGCAGCAAAGAGTACTGATAATGACAACTGAATTAGATTCTTTAAACAATTGTGGAAACAGATGTGTAGTTGATTCAAAGACAGACTTTAACTCTTCAAGCTTCAGGGCACTGCCATTAATGGTGACGTAAAAAAAAAAAAAAGATGCTAATGGTTCATAGCTAAAGATGCTATCACAAATGAAGTCTCTACACCCTTAGTTTTTTCTCTGTTACCAGCAGGTTTTGGAAGAGTGTTTGACAGAAGTATGAGATAACTTGATACCCTCCTTTCACACTTAACTCCATCCATTAGTATCCAAGCAATACTAGTGGTCATCTTTTGGGATTACTGAGAGAGAGAACTGATTGGCACTCTAAGAAAATGCCCTATGGTTTATGGAGCTATTAGGGAAAAAACTTTTAACTCTTATAAAAATCTCCCAAACTTTCAGGACTGAGTTTTTGTAGCTGGCCAAGAGTCAGTCTCAGTTAGGATCTTGCCAAATTGAGCATCAACAGCTCATTTGGCTAGGAAGAAAAAGAAATGAGAAACAACTGACGTTTGTATACTTGAAATTATGAGCTGTTACTCTAACAAAGAGACCAAACACTTTCGGCTTGTTTTACAGTAAACATACACAGTGAACAATCTGGTTGGCTAGCAGCTGGCTGTACATATGTAGGGCACATGTGAACACATATGGATGCATAAAACTAACATATGTTCACTTAAAAGGACACTGTCAAGTCATTTTATGGCTTTTTTTTGTTCTCTAGGCTCCATTGTTTATAAAATCTTAGAAGCTTAAAAATACAATTTCTTTCCCTACTGATTTTGATCCTTTTTTAAAAACCAGTATTTGAGTGGCACTCAAGTAAATGGAACTGGTTCTATTTAATATCAAATCCTACATGAATTTACATATCAGCACATCATCCAACCAGGAGTAAGGTACTAAGAGGAAGACAATTCCTTGTAGAGAGAATAAACAGCCGTGTTCTGTCCAATAAGTGGACATTCCAGAATGGAAAATAGTCATAAGATAATTTTTGGTATTCTAGTGTTTTTAGTTAGTGTTAGACATCACATATGGATATTGCTGACTATAATAAATCCTAATTTTTCTGTTTTCTAAAATAATTTTTAGCAATATTCTACTAGCTAGCTTCTTCACTAAGAAAAAATTTTCATTTTTTAAGCCTTGCTTTGGTCAAAAGCTGTAAAGAATAAAATCCAAATGGATAAAAAATCTGAACAAATGCTCAAATTACAACCAGTTGGGGAAATAGAAAGTAAAATATTGATGAGTTATCACTTTATGCCCAGCAGGCCTGCAAAAAACAACAAGTGAAAACACATATTGTGAGTGGAGACGTGGAGAAAAGGGAATTTCTATATACTTTCAGTGGAAATAGAAAGTCTTAACAGCTTAACAGAAAGTAAATCTAGTAATATTTATTAAAATTAAAAATATGTACTCATCTTTCAATCCAGCATCCCTATCTTGGAAATCTAATCCAGGGAAACAAATATATATAAGGGTATAGACACAGGACTTCTATGTCAGTATTATTAACTGTGGAAACTCGTGTGATGTAGTGGTTAAGTCCTGTAGCTGCTGTCCAGAAGGTTGGCAGCTCAAATCTTCCAAGCGCTCCTTTGAAACTCTACGAGGCAGTTCTCTTCGGTCCCATACGGTCACTATAAGTTGAAATCAACAGCAGTGGGTTTTTTTTTTTTTTTTTTGGTGTGTGTCTATGTCTGTGTTTATTATTTATTGTGGAAAAAAATGAAACTAAATAAATGCCTTTCCTTAGGCTTGAATTAAGATATGTGCACATCACTGAATGTTATGTAGCCTCCAAAAAGAGTAAAATAGAACAATGTCAATTGAATTAAAAGGATTATCACCATGTATTCTTGAGGGACAAAGGCAGGATACCTAAGGAACATATAATACAAGCTGATTTTATCAAAGGATGTCCAGAAATTTATGTACATTTGTCTTCTGCGAATCTTTCTAAGGGAACCCTGGTGGCATAGTAGCTAGGTACTTCATCTGCTAATCAGAAGGCTGGCAGTTTGAATCTGTCAGGTGCTCCTTGGAAACTCTCTGAGGCAGTTCTGCTCTGACCTATAGGGTCAGTATGAGTCAGAATTGACTCAGCAGCAGTGGATTTGGTTTTGGTATTTTAATCATTCTGTGGTGAAAAATGGTTTGCTCTCATTAACTAACCTAACATTTGTCTATTCAATCCCACCCAGCAGAGCCACAGAAGAAAATCCAGTTGACCCGCTTCTCTAAAAATTAAGCTGAGAAAATCCTACGGAGCAAGTCCACTCTGTAACACCTGGAATTGCCATGACTTGAAATCAGTTCTACAGTAATGGATTTTCTTTTGTTTTAATCTATCTATATTTTTGTATAGGGTTGTATGATGATGAAAACACATTGATGGTACAATGGTTAAGTGCCTGGCTGCTAACCCTAAGCTTGGCAGTTTAATCCTATGAGCAGATCTACAAGATAAAAAAACCTGGTGACTTTTTCTGTAAAGATAGCAGTCCAGGAAACCCTGTAGGGCAGTTATGTTCTGTTGCACAGACTGGCTATGAGTTGGAACTAACACCATTAATGACGAAGATGGATGGATACACACAGGGTTGTTGAGACTGGTCACCTAGAAGGGAGTGTTAGGAATTTTGGTAGCAGGAGAGGAGGAAACTAACCTGAAAGGACAAGACTGGCAGAAAAATCCACTGTGAAAGATGTGATCACATTTATGAAAAATCATATATGTAAAAAGAGTCCCTGAGTAGTACAAGTGGCTAAGTACTGTACACTAACCGAAAGGTTGGTGGTGAACATGCCCAGAGGTACTTCAGAGAAAAAGCCTGTCAATCTGCTTCCAAAAGACCAAAGGCGTGAAAACTCTGTGGAGTAGTTCTGCTATGAAACATACAGGGTTGCCATGAGTCAGAACAGATTCAGTGAGAATTTTTTTTGGTATTTATGCAAAACGTTTTTTTTAAGTAAGGCAATGAAAATAAAATGTTTTTATATTTTAGTTTTCAGCATCTCTATCTTGAAAACGAGGATTTGAAAGTTCTGACACAGTCAGACAATCATGGAAAACACATGAAGACCTTTACAAGTCTAAGGTTCACATCCTTCAGATCAAGAAGAGCAGGTTGCATTCAATCATTTCAGGGTACTGGTGCCACCAAGTGGTGCCTGGAGCAACTGTTGGTGGCATTTTATCACTCCACCAGTGGTGAAAAGAACTCCCGGCTTACAGTAGCAAGCTGTCAGTGGAGGGTTGCCGTTCTCCCGCAGACGAAAGCACGCACAGAATCACGGCACTCATAAAGGGAGGACCTGAGAAAAGCGCATAGACAGTACACAGCTTTTGTCCTATAGTCTGAGTTTGCCTTGTTTTTTTCCTGCTGGCACTTGCTCTGCTGTGCCTGGCCATCCAGCTTTCAAGCTCCTTGAGATATATTGTCTCTCTTTTAACAACTTGGACTAGTTTTATTTCCTGTCTAGCATCTTTAACTGCCTGATCTCTTACATTTGTCATTTGCTGTCAGGTTGATTCAAAATCATGGCCCCGTGTCAGAGCAGAACTGTGTTCCATAGAGTTTTCGATGGCTGATACTTTAGAAGTAGAAAGGTGATCCAACCAAACATGGCAATTATTGAACAGTACCATTAATATTACACACAAGCAAAACTTTGTTGAAGATCATTCAAAAGCAGCTTCAGCTGTATATCAACAGGAAACTGCCAGAAATCAGGCCAGATTCAGAAGAGGCTGTGGAACCTGGGTTATCATTGCTGCTGTTAGATAGAGCCTGGCAGAAAGCAGAGACTACCAGAAAGATGTTTACCTGTATTTTATTGACTATGCAAAGACATTTGACTATGTAGATCATAACAAATTAAGGATAACATTGCAAAGGATGAGAATTCCAGAGCACTTAATTGAGCTCATCAGGAATCTGTACATGAATCAAGAGACAGTCATTCTAACAGAACAGGGGAATATTTCATGGTTTAAAGTTAGGAAAGGTGTGTGTCAGGATTGTATCCTTTTACCAAACTTACTTACTCTGCATACTGAGCAAATAGTATGAGAAATTGGACCATAATTAACAACCTGTGTTATGCAGATAATACAGCTTTGCTTGGGAAAGAGAAGAGGACTTGGAACAGTCACTGATGAAGGTCAAAGACCACAATCTTCAGTGTAGATTACACTTCTGTATTAAAGAAAGTGAAAATCCTCACAACTCGACCAATAAGCAATGCCATTTGCTGCGGGCTGTTAAGAATGTGCTGTCCCACCTATGTATTGTCTTACTGATGTAGGTTTAGGCTTTTCTCGGGCATGGCAGAACCTTTTGGAAAGCCTGACCTTTGTCTCTCTCTCTCTCTCTCCGTCCTCTTATCTCCCAACATGCTGAGACTTCTGCACAAACGTTTAGGCCTTTCTCGAGTATGATAGAGCCTCTGAGAAAGCCTGACCTTTGCCTCTTTCCCCTACCTTGTGCCTTGACGATACTTTCGCAGACGGATCAGCCAGTCATGAGATGCCCCAATACCATTGTAACAATTTTTGGCAAAATAGGCTGCCCTGCCAACCTCCTCCTGATTGTAACCCTATAAATAAAGTTTCATATCGAGGAATGGTGGCCACTGCTCTCCATCAGAGACCTTGATCCCACCTGGCCTCAGCTTTATCTTGTGTGATATAAGTGAGTTTTTTCTCTTCCCCTTTCCTGTCTCCCTTGGATGTGGGTTTTTTCTGGTGTTGGTCACTGGGTTGCCAGACTTGACAACCATTGTAAATGGAGAGAAGATTGAAGTTGTCAAAGATTTTGTTTTATTTGGAAACAAAACGGCTCATTGCATTGTATAAATTTGCTTCAAAAGACCTCTTTAAAGTGTTGAAAAGCAAAGATGTCACCTTGAGGAAGAAGGACAACCTGTCTGAAGCCATTGTGTTTTCAGTTGCTTCATATGCATGTGAAAGCTGAAACAATGAAGAAGACTACTGAAAAACTGATGCTTTTGAATTGTGGTGTTGGAGAAGATGATTGAATAAACGAATCTTAGAAGTACAGCCAAAATGCTCCTTAGAAGCATGTGAGACTACGCGTCACATAGTTCGGACATGTTATCAGGAAGGATCAGTCCCTGGAGAAAGACATCATGCTTAGTAGAGAGTTGACAAAAATTAGGAAGACCCTCAGGGCAGTGGATCCACAATAGCTGCAACAATCAGCTGACGTGTAGTGACAATTGTGAGGATGGCTCAGGACCAGGCAGTGTTTCCTTCTGTTGTGCATGGGATCCTATGAGTTGGAATCGACATGGCAGAAATGCAGTCTAAGTTTTTCCTGCAGTGGAAAAGCATTTGAGCTCAGCTGACAGTTTTCTCTTTCCCATAACCAGCTAAATATGTTTTCAAATGTATTTATATTGTGTTCTTGAAAAGTATTTTGTATGAGAACTAACTGACCTGTACAAAGTTGGAGCTGTGGCCTCATTGACATTAGGTGCTTGTCAAATGACTAATCAGTTGTTTAATGCCGATATACCTCAGATCATTATGTGCAACTTTTTCCTTACCTTATGGGCTAGCCATGAGCCAGTCTGAAGTTCTGGAAGTTGCAATTCAATTTAAGCTACTTTTTTAAGTAGTTGAGAGTCATTTATTCATCATTCTTAATTTATCTCCTATGTGTCTATTAGAGGTTTTTAGATATAAAAAGTTTTGTTTAGTTTAAATTATGCAGTAAAAGAAAACCAGGGAAAGAGAGAAAGAGAAAGAAAAAGTTTATTTGCGTCCCGGGCAGCTTTACAGAGCTTCTGGGAGGGAGTCTGCAAAACCGCGCTCTGGTCCGGGGTTGGGGTTTTATAAAAGGGTGGTGGCGGACCTGATTGAGGACAGCGCTGAGGACAGTGCCCGTGGCAAGTAGCCAATGGAGTTGTGGGTGGCAAGCAGTCAATGGGGTTGTGGACAACTAGAGTCACTTAATTAACATAGGGGGTTGCTGTTTTCAGTGGAGTGAGGTGAGGAGAGGTCTAGTTGAGCCTATGGGGAAGAAGTGGTAGCTAGTCTTCATTTGAGTGGAATTTCTGGAACAGCTGGCGGATGAGACATTTTGACACAGGCAGTTCCGGGAATAGTTGGGGGAGGGGGGTTTGGGTTTCAGTCTAACAGTGTCCAGCTAGATACAATGAAAAAGACAAAACTTACAGGACGAGAATTTGCTAGCAGACACATGTACCACATGCACACATGTGCACAAATACACATGTACATAGGGCTGGCTTGCTGTCCCTTACTTTGTCATTTTGGAAAGCAGATATTAAAGTGGTATATCCTACAGTCCATGACTTTATAAAACAAACAAAAAAGCCAGTGCTGTTGAGTTGATTCCAACTCATAGTGATCCTATAGGACAGAGTAGAACTGCTCCATTCAGTTTCCAAGGAGCAGCTGGTGGATTCAAACAAAAGTTGACAGACCTAGCACTTAACCATTATGACTCCAGGATTTCTTGGAATAATATATATATATATATAATATACATGTATATTATATATACAATATATGTATATATTATGTATATATATATATTTAACAACCAAGCCTCTTTGTTGGTGTTTCCATTATGAAATATCTTCTGTACTCCTTGTTGAATAGGATGGTTCCCATTCCTTTCAGTGGGCCTCAGGTCTTTTACCCAAAGCAGCAGGGCTGTTAAGGTGGCTAGGTAATTGTTGTCATGGTAAGCTGATTTGGTCTTGAAAGAGGCACAGACAGGTTCTAACATCAGGGAAAATCAGGGTGGAGACACTGTTAATTTGGGACAGGGCCTGAGCATTCTTGGATGAGGGATCAAGTACATAAAAAAAGAGCCTTTTTTTTGACTTTTCTATCTGATTTAAGATGTTATCACAGAATGTTTGGGGCAGATTGCTTGCCTTTCTATCTCTTTTCATCAGGCTTAGTTGTTGCTGTTGAGTCACTTCTGACTCATGGTGACTTTACCTGTATCAGAATGAAATGGTGCCTGGTTCTTCCCTGTCTTGCTGATTGTTACCGTGCTGGAGCCCATTGTTATACTACTGTGTATTTTGAAACCCTGGTGGTGTAGTGAGTTAAGTGCTATGTCTGCTAACCCAAAGGTAGGCGGTTCAAATCCCCCAGGCGCTCCTTGGAAACTCTATGGGGCAGTTGTACCCTGACCTATAGGGTCACTATGCTCTGGAGACGACTCAGACGGCAGTGGATTTGGTTTTTTTTCCCAACTGAAACGGCTTATCTTCCAGTACTGTAAAAGACAAAATTATGTTGAGATTCACAAGGTCTCTACTGACTAACTTTTGGAAGTAGATCACTAGGCCACTCATCTTAGTCTATTTTAGTTTGGAATCTCTATTGAAATTGCTCACCATGGGTGATGTTTGAAGTACAGGGGGCCCAGCTTCCAGCAGCATAGCAACACATAAATCACTATGATATGACAAACTGAGAGATGGATGGTGGTGTCAGAATTTGTCCACACTTGAATACAAGCCACTTTTGGAGAATATACTCTGGAAGGCCAGCAATGCTTTTCCCTGTTTGCTTTTAGTTCTGAGTCTGAATAATAGTATCAGTGTAATTTTCTTTACCTGTTCCTTTCTTCTTGCTCCTAGCCTATGTTAGAATGACAACTGCATAATGCTGATTCTCTTGCTGAACTGCTTCTTGGATTTTCTCTGAAGTTTTTCTGTGCCAAATAAATATTCTCTAAATCATTGACTCTGCTCTTTTTATCCCTTTATTTTTTCTAGTCCTTCCTCTGCACCAGTTCAGACCACTTGTTGTAGCAAACAGAGCAACATCAAGGTAAATGAAGGAACTTTTGAAGTTGTCAAGGATTTCATTTTGCTTGGATCCACAATCGTTGCACATGGAAGCAGTCAAGAAATCAAATAACATGTTGTATTGGGCAACTCTGCTACAAAAGAACCTTTGAAAGTGTCAGAAAGTAAAGATGTCCCTTTGAGAGCTAAGGTACACCTGGGCCAAGTCAGATAGTTTCTTTTTTAGGGGGAATGGGTGGGGTAGGGGGATGGACCAGTCCCTATAGAAGGAAATCGTGACTGGCAAAGTAGAGGGTCAGAGGAAAAAAGGAAGACCTTTGTTTTGGTCATCTAGCATTGCTTGAACAGAAATATCCCAAATGGATGTCTTTAACAAAGAAAAAATTATTTTCTTACAATCTAGTAGTGAGCTATGTATTTTCAGTAGCCTCACATGCATTCAGAAGCTGGACAAGGAATGAGGAATACCAAAGAAGAACTGGTTCCTTTGAATTACGGTGTTGGCAAAGAATATTGAATATACCACAGAAACCCAGAATGACAAATAAATGTGTCTCAGAAGAAGTACAGTCACAGTGCTCCTTAGAGGCAAAGATGGCAAGCCTTTGTCTGCAGTACTTTGGACATATTATCAAGAGGGACCAGTCCCTGGAGAAGGGCATCAAACTTGGCAAAGTACAGGGTCAGTGAAAAAGAGGAAAACCCCCAATGAGATGGATTGACAGAGTGCCTGCAACAGTGGACTCAAACATAGCAACAATTGTGAGGATGACCCAAGCCTGAGCACTATTCCATTCTGTTATCCATAGGGTTGTGCTAGAGCAGTATCTGACTAGATGGTACCTAACAAAACAACTGCAGTAAAAACAATCCAATTACTCAGTTGTTTAAAATGCCTCTTGCTGCTTTTCAGTTACATTCCGTATCAAGTCCCTTGTACGTAAACAATCTGGTTTCTCTTGAGACTTTAGGGAATGATTCTATATTGTATTTCTTCAATGTTAGGAAGTAATGGATATTATGTTACCCTAACAATTTAAGGAAAGTTTTTTACAGAAAGAACAAAAGAACACAACTTTGGCATTTTTAAAAACAATTATATTACAATGTATTCTGAGACTAAAGGAGTTAGAATGTGACCAGTAATTTTCTGAAACTGACTGTATCTAGGTCAGCTGAAAACTTTTTTTAATTATTGTGGATGAATGTTCAGTAAGGGGGAACCCCTCTAGAGATGGTGTTTTTCCTCAGAAAGTTTGGTATTTGTCAGAAAAGGAAACAAATACTTGCCATTCTGTGGAAAGCAGTCAATGGTTTATATCTGTTACACAAGTGTCAAAATGTAGGGTCCATTTTTCTGATGAAAGATTAGAACTAGCACTTCTTTTTTTTTCAGGTTTGATATAATAACCTGCAAGCTTCCTCAAGGCTAAGGAACAATGGTACAATGGTGCTGGACAAAATCCTGGATGTTTTATGTGATGAAAGGACTAGCCTCTGGGGTATCAGGTGAGTAGGTCTCCTAGAAGGGAATATCTGTGGTTCAGAGTAGCTAAGACCCTCTGCTCCAGCTGCTACTATAGTCAGGTTAGGATGAAGGGGTGCTTCAGCACTGAGGATTTAGGTAGGAAGGGGTGACTGTTATGTCCTAAGAGCTTCATACCCAAAGAAGCCTAAATCCAAAGGTTTTACGAGTAGTAGTAATAGTGTAGTGAGTCAGTAGCTGTATTGATCCCAGAGTATTCGTTTTTGTATTTTACTTTTATTAATTACCTCTGGAGAAGAGATTTTAAGTCTTAAGTAGTGATTTAAGCCAAACATAATACAAGACCACTTCTCCCCAACCTTGAAAGACAGTAATCAAATTGACAGCTTCCTTAAAGATTAGTCTAACTGTTGTTATATTCTGAGCATTGCGAGTTCGTCACAGTAAGTTAGGTTTGGGTTTTTAAGAACTATTTCAGTTTCTCTTTGAACCTAGCTGCTTCTTCCCTCAAATAGAACTTTAGATCCTTCTTAAGTCTAGCTTATAATCATGAGGACTCTTTTATTTCTTACACACATCTGGCATGAGTGAGGACTGTCCAAACTCGGCCCAGAATTTAAGTTCTTACACGAAGATGAGAGAACTCCTACAGAACTCATCAACAGAAGATATATTTAATGGTACCATAACTAAGAGGAAACTCCAACACATAAAATTGTTTTTCTCTGCTTTCAGGTTTTAGGAGAAAGCGATAAATGACTGTAGTGTAAGTATGTACAGCAGAATGAACAGAACTGCCGGGTGCTTCACCGTCCTCACAGCCATGGCTGGGTTTGAGCCAGTGGTTGTAGCCACTACGTCACTACATCTCATTGAGGGTCTTCCTCTTTTACACTGACCTTACCGTGACGTCCTTCTCCAGGGACTGGTGCCTCCCGATAACATGTCTAAAGTACCTGAGAAAAAGTCTCACTGTTCTTGCTTCTGAGGAGCCTCCTGGCTGTATTTCTTTCAAGACAGGTTTGTTTGTTCTTCTGGCAGTCCACAGTACATTCAATACTCTTCGCCATCACCATAATTCAAAGGTATCAATTATTCATCAGTCTTCCTCATTCATTGTCCAGCTCTCAAATGCATATGAGATGTTTGAAAATAAGTGGCTTGGGTCAGGTGCACCTTAGCGATCAAAGTGATGACTTTGCTTTTTAACACTTTAAAGAGGTCTTTTTACAACAGATTTGCCCAGTGCAATGCGTTACCTGTTTTCTTGACCACTGCTTCCTTTGGTGTTGATTGTAGATCCAAGTAAAATGAAACCCTTGAAAATGTCAGTCTTTTCCTCATATATCATGACGTTGCTTACTGGTCTAGTTACAGGGATTTTTGTTTCCTTTATGATGAGGTGTAATCCATACCGAAGACTGCGGTCTTTGATATTATTCATCAGAAGTGTTTGAAGTCCTCTTCACTTTCAGCTTCCTGAATCATACAATATTATTTCCATAGAATCCTTCAATGTTGTAATTCAAGACTTGAATTTTACCTCCAGTTCTTTCAGCTTGAGAAATGCTATGTTTTTCTCTTTTGGTTTTCTACCTCCAGATCTTTGCATATTTCATGACAACACGTTACTTTGTCTTCTTGGACTACTGTTTGAAATAAATCTTCTGTTCAGCTGTTCTACTTCATCCTTTTTTCCTTTTGCTTTAGCTAGTTACATTCAGGGGGAAGTTTCAGAGTTTCTTTTGACATCCATTTGGGTCTTTTTATTCCCCTTCTTTTTAATAACGTTTTGCTTTCTTTGTGTACAAGGTCTTAATGTCACCCCACAATTCATCTAGTCTTTGGTCAGTCGCCTGCAGTGCATTAAGTCTATGCTTGACATGATCTCTAAATTCAGGTAGGATACACTCTAAGTCATACATTCAATTTTGTGGACTTGTTTTAATTTTCTTCAGCGTCAAATTGAACTTGCCTATGAGCCATTCATGGTCTGTTCCCTGTCCTCTGCCCCTGTTCTGACTGATGATTTTGAGTTTTTCCATCATTTCTTTCCACAGATACAGCATATCTGATTCCTTTGCATTCTGTCTGGGGAGGTCCAACTATATAGTCCCCAACTACGTTGTTGAAAGAAGGTATTTGCAAGAGTAAGCCCTGGTGGTCTTGTAAAATTGTGTCATGCAGTCTGTGGCATTGTTTCATTCACCAAGGTTAAGTTTTCTAGCTACACATACTCTTTGTTGTTTTTAATTTCTGCATTTCAATTACCAGTTATTATTGATACACTTTGCTTGTTTGATCAATTTCACGCAGCAGAAGTTAGTAAAAAATCTTCAATTTCTTCACCTCTGGACTTAGTGGTTGGTGCACTCAGTCTATCTTGTAAGAATATAGATATCAACCTATTACAGCACTGCATTTCAGGATAGATCTTGAAACATTCATTTTGACAGCAAATAGGGAATTATTTCTCTTTAATCATTCCCATGATAGTAGACCATATGACTGCCTATTTCAAAATGGCCAGTACCATTTCATTTTGGCTCACTAATGCTTAGCATGTAGATCTTTATGTGTGCCATTTCATTTTTGACAACCTTCAATTTTCCTAGATTCATAGTTTGTACATTCCATATTCTGATTATTAATGTATATTTGTAACTGTTTCTTCTCATTTTGAGTCACCCACTCCAGCACATGAAGGCACTGACAGCTTTATTACATCCACAATTAATGCCATCCCTACTTTAAGGAGGCTCCTCTTCTCCAATTGTACTTTGAATGCATTCCAACCTGAGGGAGCTCATCTACCACCACTGTTAGACAGTATTCTGTTTTAGTCATAACGTTTACTCTGGATAAGTTTTTTCAAAATAGATCACTAGGGATTTCTTCCTAGACTCTTAGTCCCAAAAGTCTGGTGAAACACATCCACCATGGTGACCCTGCTGGTTGCTGGTATTTCAAATACTGATGCCATGGCTTCCAGCAGCATAGCAATATACAATATATAGTATACAAGCCTCCACAGTACAACAAGCCGACAGATGAGTGGTGCGGGGGCAGGGAGAGAGAGGACAGAGATAGAGGACAGAGAGAAAGTGAGCACTGGTGGCACACTGATTAAGTGCCATGACTGTTAGTTAAAAGGTCAGCCATTTGAATCTACCAGGTGCTCATTGGAAACTCTATGGGACAGTTCTACTCTGTCCTATGGGGTTGCTGTGAGCTGGAATCCACTCAACGGCTATGTGTTAGTTATATATTTACATCAAGATATATATACGCCAAGTAATGTTTGTGTGGGTATATTATCTCTCTGTCTCTATGTACATGTAAAATATATTCATACAATAGCTCTAAGAGTTAATTACTATTATTCTGATTTTAGACACAGGAGAATAGATGCAGAGAGCTGTGAAAACTTGACAAGATTATGTAGCTATTGGGTGATAGAATCAGGACTTAAATTTAGAAAAAATTACTAGTAGGTTTTAATTCTTAGGAAAAAAAATCTAAATCTATTCTTCCATGACTGCTTACTTGAAGCAGGAAAAGTGAATCCAGGTGTCTCAGTGACTAGCCAAGGCAAGTGCCATTGAGTCGGATCCGACTCATGGCGACCCTAGAAGGGAATTATTGTATAAACTCAGTTAGCCTTAAAGTCAAAGACTGCGAACTTAATTCTAATTATACAAGACTTCCATGTAGACAATAGTCCAATGTGGTCTCTAAAAACAGATTGACATTGATTGGAAGCCTGTTCTTTATCAGACACCAACCTGAGCAGCCTTAGGAACAGAATATGATAAAATGCTCATAACAAGCCCAAGGGTTGTATCTCTTCACCCATCTTATAGATGCAGATATTGAAGCCTGAACAGCCGGCATCACTTGCCTGAAGCCTCATTATTGGTCGATAACTGAGCTGGGAGTCCAATCTGGGTCTACGTGACCCTAAAGTTTATTTCACCCTTATGTAATCCTCAATTTTTTTAGGCATTTCTGATTGACTTGTAGTTTTAACATTATTAAAGGAAACATGGTAACCAATGTGTATGTCAATAAGTTGCATATTCCACAGAGAATTCCTTGAGCTCTTCTCTTACCGCAAAATATTAGTAAAGCAAATATGAATTCTTTCCAAACTAAAATTTGAGTTATTCCTCTTACGAATTTGTCTTGCACATGGTCGTAAAATCACTATTTTGGTACTGAATAGCCAATGTATTTTGGTTGCAAATGTGCAAACAGTATAAATGAAAGTATCTTCTAGAGAGTCGGCTCAGGATATCATTATACTGCAGGTTTCATTATGCAGTGTTTTAAATGAAAATGAATATTTTCCAAAAATTTCCAATAGACTGGAAGAGACCTTCTTACTAATCCAGCTGTTTTTCATGTAAAAACAATGCTTTAATACCGTTTCAGGGTTTGCAAGCATAGCGAACGTAGAGACTCTGGTTTTCAAGTATTTTGAATGAGTAGGTACCCATAAATACCACAAAAGGGAGACAAGGATCCTCTTAGCCTCAACTGTGAAACTGGCCAGCAGAGGCACTTGTTTCCTCTCTTGTTGCTCTTTTTTCTCACTTGAGTCCCTGATCGTCTAACTCCTTCGCTACTGTTCATTTTTGCTCCAAGAACTGAGTAAAATAATGTGATCAACACTAACATTGGTGACTTAACTGCTTATTTTTTTGCAACACATTTACAGTTTCCAAAGGGCTTTAGAGACAGAACTGAGTGCCCATGATAGAATTTTTACTGTCAACAATAGACAGGGGGCCTCCAAAGGCTGTCAAACCCATTTAGCAGCATGTGACTGCTGAGGTATTAGACAAGCCCTGTAGAAGAGGAGAACTCTGAGCTTCACCTGCAAGCATTAGCTGGGTCTTGCTTTATTGTTTGGGGGCTCCTGCCTTTATCTTCCTCTAGCCTTCTGGTCCAGGGCAGGATGACAGATCAGCATACCTTCCACCTGGTTTAGGAGTGCCACGCTGTCTTTCTCTCAGTGCTCCAGGGGAAATATTTTTTCATCTCATTGTGTGTGATGACCCTGATCCACTGACAAAAATCACCATACATTAGAAAAATGGGAAGTATTCACCCAATACAACCAGAACAGAAATTTCAGCGACTGTAAATGAATAACCTCTATTGTTTTGTAAGATGCATCTAAGGTTCAACATACTAAGGCCCTAGGGCCAAATGTCTGCTTTTGTGTGCTCAGAAGCTAAGAATAGTTTTTACATTTTTAAATAGTTTAAAAAAATAAAAATAAAGCATTGAATTGCACCCCCCAAAAATGTGTGAAGTAATCTGAATGGGCCAGTGATTCCCACTATTGTATGATTACCCTCCATCTTGTGATTTTCCTATGCTGTAAATCCTAATCTCTGCCTGTGGCTAATAGATAGGATGATTATGTTAAAATATAGTGAGACTGCAATGCTTTTGCTAAGAGACTTTCCCTGGAGTGTGCCTTGTACCACCTCTTATCCTACAAGAGATAAAAGGAAAGAGAAGCAAACAGAAAGCGGGAACCTTATATGATCAAGAAAGCAGTACCGGGAGTGGATCTGAAGTTCCTGCTCCAGGATGCTCCCTGAGCAAAGACTGATGCCACACAAAGACTTTCCTCCAGAGCTGACAAAGAGTGAGAGCCTTCCACTAGAGCAGACACCCTAAATTTGGACTTGTAGCCTACTGGACTATGTAAGAATAAACTTTCCTTTGCTAAAGCCATCCACTTGTGGTATTTCTGTTAAAGCAGTACCAGATGACTAAAACAGTACCATATAAAAATGACTGTTGTTGACTGCCCTCTAGGTGACCTCATGTAACTACAATTGCTCCATAGGGTTTACAGGGCTGTGGCATTTTGGAAGCAGATCACCAAACCTGTTTTTGAACTGCCTCTGAGGGTGTCTGACCCACCAGCTTTTCAGTTACTGGTTATGTGCTTCACTCTCCCTGTCACCCAGGGACTCAGTGACCATAAATAAAGTTTTATTGGAATGTAACTGCTTTATCTGCTTACATATGTTACGACTGTTTTTGTGCTATAATGGCAGAGTTTAGTAGCAGTTACAAAGACCTACAGAGCCCCCAAAATTTACTACCTGACCCTTTACAGAAGAAAAATTGCTGAACCCTGATTTAGTTATTCATCTGACGTTAACTAGAAAAGATGTCCCCAAAACATTATTAAAGAGATCCATGCCATTTTCTCCTTGCAGACATTTGTTCTTCCAGGAAGCACTGCCAGGCTGATTAATGCTGCCAGCTTGATTAATGGCATCACTGGATAGTAATACTGGGCAATCAAGATCATATTTGTCTGTGTTCCAGCTGAAATGTCTATGGTGCCTAGTAATGGCTTTGGGTCCCCGGTGCCCTTCATGGGAAGAATGAAATAAAAATAGAAGCAAATTAAACTGGAAATTGATAACATTATTAGCTTTATAATGTAATTTTTCCACTCTTTATATGCTTCAATAACTGAATTTAAAAACCATTATGGGTACCAAATACTGCCTTATTAGAAAAATGTGAATAAATGAAGGCCTAGAGAAGTTAAACAAACTTCCTGGCCTAGAGAAGTTGAACAACCTTCCTGAGATCATATGGAAACCCAAGTCATGTGGAGGTTAAGAGCAACCGCTGCTAACCAAAAGACTGCCAGTGCAAATCCACCAGATGTTCCTTGGAAACCCTATGGGGCAGTTTTCCACTGTCCTACAGGGTCACTTTGAGTCAGAATCGGCTTGACAGCAATGGAGTGTGTTTGGGTTTTAATATAATATAGCTACTGAAAGTGAAAACCAGGTCTAGAAACTAGGCATCCTGGTGCCTCACTGCATTATGCTGCTTCTTGATAATTATACTGCCTTAAGAATGACGCCATAAAGAATACCCTTATGGTTTTTAGACTGGGCTTTGCCCTTTAATTCATCTCCCTGGAAAAGAAATATGATGGCATTTAGCTAATCAGATTAGGTCTAATCTATTCACTTTTTAGCTTCATCAATTCTTCTTTTGCTTTAGCTGCTTGACTTTCAAGAGCAAGTTTCAGAGTCTCTTCTGACATTCATTTTAGTCTGTAAAACAAAAATGAATTAAAAATTAGTTTAAAGAATTGATGAAGTAAAAGAAGTGAACAGAAGATTTCAAAAGGCAGCACGAGAAGGCAAAGTAAAGTATTATAATGACATGTGCAAAAAGCGGGAAAGAGAAAACCAAAAGGGAAGAACATGCTCAGCATTTCTCAAGGTAAAAGAGCTGAAGAAAAAACTCAAGTCCCAAGTTACAACACTGAAGAGGTCTATGGGAAAAATAATAAATGAAGCAGGAAGAATTAAAAGAAGATAGAAGGAGTACAGAGTCCTGACACCCAAAAGAATTGGTAGATAGTCAACCATGAAAAGGGGCAGCATATGACAAGGAACTGATGGTACTAATGGAAGAAGTCCAAGCTTCACTGAAAGCATTGGTGAAAAATAAGACTCCAGGAACTGACAGAATATCAACTGAGATGTTTCAACAAACAAGTGCAGCACTGGAGGTGCTTACCTGTCTATGCCAAGAAATTTGGAAGACAGTTCCCTGGCCAACTGACTGGAACAGAGTCATATGAGATCTGACAATTAAGTTTGCAAACTTACCCTAGAAAAAGTGCTACATACCTCGTTGCTGAGTATCACTATGGTCACCTTCAAAGTACTGCCCTTGGGAAGCTATGCATTGATGCCAGTGCCTAGTCTACCCTTCAAAGCAATTTTAGAACTCTTTTTCTAGAATGGCCATGAGAGCTGTCATCGTATTACACCTGATGTCCTGAATGTTATCAAAATATATTTCTCTCAATATTTCTTTTTTTTAATTATTATTATTTCTTTTATCTTCTGGTAAATAAAAAAGTCATTAGGGACCAGATCAGGTGAGTAGGTAGAGTGTTTCAATGTGGTTATTTGTTTATTAGCTAAAATTTTCCTCACGTAGTACTGTGTGAGCTGGTACATTATCATGATGCAAGAGCCACGGGTTGTTGATGAAAAGTTTAGGTTGTTTTTGTCTTTTTCACACAGCTTTTTCATCACTTCCAAATAGTAAACTTGGTTAACTGTTTGTCTAGTTGGTACAGATTCATAATGAACAATCCCTCTAATATTGAAAATGATGTTGCTAAACATCACTTTGACTCTTGATTTAGACTGGTGGAACTTTTCTGGCTGTGGAGAGTTGGCTGATTTCCACTGTGCACTTTAACGCTTTGTTTCAGGATTGTGTTGGTACACTCGTGTTTTATCACCAGTGTTAAAGTGGCCCAAACTATCATCTTCCCTCTCTAAAAGGTTTTGGCGAACTTTGACTCCCCTTTGTTTTTGTTCATCAGTGAGCTCCTTCGGGACCATTTTTGCGCACACCTTTCTCATGCCAAGATTTTCAGTTCACGTTTTTTATGCCTGTTTCCTTATCAACGTTTACTTGGTCTGCTGTGCTTCTCACAGTCAGCTGATGATTCTCACACACACAGTCTGATGAATTTTTGCAATGTTTTCATCAGTTCTGCTTGTTACAGGCTGCCCTGACTGCTCTTCATCGGTGACAGCCTCTCTGCCCTCAGAAAAATGTCTCGGCCAATTGTATACTGCCGTTTCCTTCATGGCACTATCCCCATAAACTTGGACTAGTACGCCCCTGTTTTCACTTCCACTCTTGCCAAGTTTAGCAACAAATTCCATGTTTGTTCATTGCTCTAATACAAACTCCAATATTATCATAACAGCACACAAAAATGTGCAACAACAATAATGAACACCACTCAGAAAGACATTGCCACACCTGGACATGAACACAGCTACTCATATACCAAGGCTGTGAAACCTTACTGAGTTGTTTCTACAGTGCTGCCAACATAAGCGCTTAGTGGCAAGTTCATTGACTTAATTGTCTGACCTCATATTTATGCATATTCCCAAGAAAGATGATCTTACCAAATGTGGAAATTACTGAACAATATCATTAATACCACATGCAAGTAAAATTTTGATGGAAATCATTCAAAAGCAGTTGCAGCAGTATATTGACAGGGAACTGCCAGAAATTCAGGCCAGATTCAGTAGAGGATGTGGAACTGGGGATGTCACTGCTGATATTAGATGGATCTTCGCTGAAAGCAGAGAATACCAGAAGTACGTTTATGTGTGTTTTACTATTTAAGGTATTTGATTGTGTGGGTCATAACAAATTACGGATAACATTGCAGAGAATGGGAATTTCAGAACACTTATTTGTCAGTTGTGCCAATTGGCCTTGATTTGAACTAGGAGCATGTTGTCCTGCCCCCTGCCTCAGCTTGCACAGCAAATGGTCCCAACTCAGCAGGAACAGATGCTCACTGAGGACCAAAATGACATGGGGTAAAACAACCCAGAAGATAGAGAGACCCACATGAGTTGGTACCTACATAGACTTGGGACCAGAAGAACCGGATGGTGCCTAGCCACCACCAGTGATAGCTGTGATGGAGCTGGCTAAGTTGAGTCTCACTGGAAACACAAGAATAAAAAGGAGTGCACCCTCAGATCTCCACTAAAAGGCTGCAATTGATGGTCCAGTGGCTTCAGGGTTCCCCTGGGAGCATGGCCCTTGGCCCTGATGCTGCCCTTGACCATAAATCATAATGAAGTTCTGCTCTTTGGACATGAATGGATTGGACTTGGTGATGTAGACTGACCATATATTGGATGCACTTTATGGTTCTATGTATCTATAGGATATTATCCTGCTGACCTCTGGCTGGAGGAAGGGGAGTGGGTGGAGAGGAGGGGAGAGGAGACTGTTGGGAGAAAGAGACAAGTATGGAGCAGAGAGGAATGTTGTGCTGTCACTGGGCAGGGAGAGCAGTGGAAGCTGCATATAGGTGTGCATGTAAATTTATATGGGAATGTACATTTTCACTCAGTCATAATAAAAATAAATGAATAAATAAAATAAAAAACAAAACACTTATTTGTGCTCATGAGGAACCTGAACAAGGATCAAGCAGCCATTGTTTGGGCAGAACATGGAGATACTGAGTGGTTTAAAGTCAGAAAAGTGTGTGTCAGTGTTGTATCCTTTCACTGTGCCTATTCAGTCTTTATGCTGAGCAAATAATCTGAAAAGCTGTACTTTATGAAGAAGAATGGGGTATCAGGATTGGAGGAAAACTCATTAGCAACCTGCAATATGTAGATGGCACAACCTCATATACTGAAAGGAAAGAAGACTTGAATCACTTACTGATGAATATCAAAGAGCACAGCCTTTAGTATGGATTGTACCTCAAATTAAAAAAAAAAAGTTAAGGAAAGTTAAGAACAAAAATCCTCACAACTGGACCAACATTATAAGCAACATCATGATAAATGGAGAAAAGACTGAAATTGTCAAGAATTTGATTTTACTTGGATTCGTAATCAACACCCATGGGAGCAGCCACTAGGAAATCAAAAGATACGCTGCATTGGTCAAATCTGCGGCAAAAGACTTTAATATATCAAAAAGCAAAGATGTCACTTTTACGACTAAGGTGCTCTTGATCCAAACCATGGTATTTTCCATCATATCATATGCATGAGAAAGCTGGACAATGAATAAGGCAGACCAAAGAAGAAATGATGTCTTTGAAATGTGATGTTGAAGAATATTAAGTATACCGTGGACTGTCAAAAGAATGAACATATCGGTCTTGGAAGAAGTACAGCCAATATACTTAGAAGCAAGGATAGTGAGACTATATCGTATATGCTTTGAACTGATTGTTTGAGAGGGATCCTTGGTAAGGATGCTTGGTAAAGTAGAGTGTCAGTGGAAAAGAGGAAGACCCTCAAAGAGATAGATGGACACAGTGGCTGCAACAATGGACTGAACCATAACAACGATTGTGAGCATAGTGCAGGACTGGAGAGTGTTTCCTGCTGTGGTACGCAGGGTTGCTATGAGCCAGAACCAACATGATGGCACCTGACAACATCAGCAACAATTCGCTCACTTTCTTCATTAGTAAATGTAATTAACAGAATTTTGAAGGAATATTTTCCATCTCTTTCACTTGAGAGGACGGGGTTTTTATTAGAAGAAGTTTGGAATTAATATTGAATGCATCCATTGCTCCCAGATTCCCAGTCCCGATCACTAGATCACAGATTCATAAAATCAAATTCTGTAAAGAACAGATTTTTTTTTTTTTCTTTCAGAGACAAAGCCCTTTGAAACACAGGCTCTGTTCAGGTGGTAATATTCCTGTGATCAAGAATGCTGTGTCTATACATACTGCTACCAGTGGTTTGGCCTTATGAGTTAGAGTTAACAGCTTTTGACACTGGAGTTTTTGCACTGCTAGGTTTTAATAATTATAACCATACCTTTTGAAGGTGATGAAATTCTACTCTTCTGAATATATTGCTCAAACAAAGAAACATGTGTTAGCAAAGCTGTGTCCCGGGCAACTCCAAAGGAATCATATTGCTTTAGATAAAAATGTAAAGCTTATGACCTTAGTTACTAATTCTTTATATATGGAAACCACAGCGGGGACTGTGGGGAGCAGATGTGTGAAATTAAAAATTCTACCAAACTTTCAGAGAAGAGTTAACATCGCTGTTACTAAGAGTATCTCAGAGTATAGAAAATGACAGAATACTCACAAATGAATTCTAAGAAGCCAGCATACCACTGGTACCAAAACCACATAAATACAGCACAAAAAAGGAAAATTACAGACAAATATCTCTCATGAACTTAGATGCAAAAATCCTTGACAAAATTCTAGCCAATGGAATTCAGCAACATACGAAAAAAATAATTCACCATGATCAAGTGAGATTCATACCAGGGATACAGGGATAGTTCAACATTAGAAAAACAGCATAATCAATCACACAAATAAAACAAAAGACAAGAACACCTTGATTTGTATCATTGATGCCAGAGTGATTTGAGGAAGTCCAACACCCTTTCGTGTTAAAAACTCTCGGCAAAACAGAAATAGAAGGGAAATTCTTCAGTTTAATAAGGGGCATCTACATAGACCCAACACCCAACATCCAGACAAGGATGTTCTTCATTACCACTTTTATTCAGTGTTTTCATAGAGGTTCGAGCCAGAGCACTTAGGCAAGATAAAAAGTAACGGGCATCCAAATTGGTAAAGAAAGAAGTAAAAATATCTCTTTGCAGATGATGTGATTTCATACACAGAAAACCCTCAAGAATGCACCAAAAAAAAGTGCTAAAGTTAATAGAAGAGTTCAGCAAAGTATTAGGATACAAGGTAAACACACAAAAATCAGTTAGATTCGTCTACAACAATAAAGAGAATATCAATGAGAAAATCACGGAATTAATACCATTCATAATAGTCCCTAAGAAGATGAAATACTTAGAAATAAATCTAGGAAGATACATACAAGACCTATACAGGGAAAACTACAAGAGACTACTGAAAGAGACCAAGAGACCTACATAAGTGGAGAAACCTGCCATGACTAAGGATAAGAAGGTTCAACATTGTGAAAATTTCTATTCTACCAAAAGTGTTCTATAGACATAATGCAATCCTTATCCAAATTCCAACGGCATTTTTTTGTGAGATGGAGAAACAAATTATTAAGTTCATATGGAAAGGCAAAAAGCTTCAGATAAGCAAAGCATTACTGAAGAGGAAGAACAAAGTGGGAAGCTTTAAGCTATCTGACTTTAGAGTCTATTAGACTCTATTGTAGTCAAAACTGCCTGGTATTTGTACAACAACAGAGGCATGGACCAAAGGAACAGAATTGAGAATCCAAACATAAAATCATCCACCTGTTAGCAGCTGATGTTTGACAAAGGCCCAAAGTCCCTAAATTGGGGCAAAGACAGTCTTTAATAAATGATGTTGGCATAAGTGGATATTCATCTGCAAAAAAATGAATCAAGACCCATGTCTCACATCATGCACAAAAACTAACTCAAAATGAATCAAAGATGTAAATATAAAATGTAAATCGATAAAGATCATGGAAGAAAAGAGAAGGACATTGCTGGGAGCCTTAATACACGGCATAAACAGGATACAAAACTTTGCTAACAATGGACAAACATCAAAATAGAAAGTAGACAATTGGAAAGTCCTAAAAATCAAATGCGCTCATGCTATGATTTCACTAAAAGAATAAAAAAGACCATCTACATACTGAGAAAAGATTTTGGCTACAACAAATCTGACCAGGGTCTAATCTCTAAAATCTGCAGAACCTCAACAACAAAAAGACAAATCACCTAACTGAAAAATGGGTAAAGGATATGAACAGGCATTTCACCAAAGCAGACATTCAGGTGGCTAACAGATACGTGAGGAAATGCTCACAACTATTAGCCATTAGAGAGATCCATATCAAAACTATAATGAGATAGCATTTCACTCAAACAAGGCCAGCATTCTTCCCAAAACTAGAAAAGAATAAATGTTACAGAGGCTATGGAGAGACTGGAATGTTTCTATGCTACAGGTGGGTGTGTAAGATGGTACAACCACTTTGGAAATCAAATTGGTGCTTTCTTAAAAAGCAGAAATAGAAATACTATACAATCCAGCAATCTGACTTCCTGGAATATATCCTACAGAAATAAGAGCTGCCACACAAATAGATACATACACAGTGATGTTCATTGCAGCATTGGTCACAACAGCAAAAAGATGGAATCAACTTCATTGCCCATGAACAGATGAATGGATAAACAAACTAATGATATATTCCCGTAATGGAATATTATACAATGATAAAGAACAATGATTAACTCGGGAAACACCTCATGGAAGAATCTGGAAAGTATTACTCTGAAAGAAATTGGTGAGATGCAAAAGGACAAATACTGTATATGATAACTTTTATAAGGACTGAAGAAAAGGTTTAAACACAGAAGAAAACAGTCTTTGATGGTTATGAGGGTAGTGAGATAGGGACAGTGGTATGTCCTTCTAGAAAATAAAAAATTAAAGTGGGTAATATACATGGTATCATCCTCTCTAGTGATAGTGCTAAATAACAGCTTTCCGTGCTGTTATTTCTAGTCATAGTATTCAAAACTTGGAATAAAAAATGGTTCTACTGCTACATTTCTTCTGAACTCTCAGGCCTGGCACCCTCAAGCTGTTTAAGGTGGGATAAGTCATTAGCCATTCTGAATCTCAATTTTCCTGTTCCATAAAATGAAAATAATAACATGTAACTCATAGTGTTGCAGGAATTGATAAAAACTGGTTGCCATCAGGCTGATTCTGACTTATTATGGTGAAGCCCATGTTTCAGAGTAAAGTTGTGCTCCAATGACTGTCATTTTTTTGAAAATAGGTTGCCTGACCTTTCCTCTAAGGTGTCTCTGTGTAGTTTGGAACCCCCAACCTTTTGATTAGCAGCCTAGTGCTTAACTGCTTATGCCATGTATGGACTACAAGAATTGATCCCAGTGCCATAGAGTCAGGTCTAACTCATAGCAACCCTAGAGGTCAGAGTAGAACTGCCCCATAGAGTTTCCAAGGATGGTCTGGTGGATTTGAGCTGCTGACCTTTTCGTTAGCAGACGTAACACTTAACCCGCTACACCACTAGGGTTTCCTACAAGAATTGATGAGAAAACATAAATAGTTCCCTACATGCATGTCCGCCTGCGCGCGTGCGCACGCACGCACGCACGCAGGCACGCACGCACACACACGTTTATAAAACTGTGGTCATTTCCAAACCCTGTAGCATGTAGGAAGGATGGTTACAATGGGAGTGAGAGGGGGCTCATATAAACTTACTTAAACTTTATAGTGAGTGTCAGCTGCATTAAGGGCTTGTATCAGATGTGTCACAGAGTAAAAGGAGGAGGCATCTATGCTGTCTTCTCAGTGCTTTGGCTCTTGTCTAGGTTTGAGCCTCCACCCATCCTCCCTGGACCACAGTAGCCTCAGAGGCAGTAGCATCTGCTCCTGTGGGGCTCTGGAGGGAGAAAAACCTGGGTTTGAATTTGTGAATGGTCGCTTTGTATTCCTTAGAGTAAGACTAAGATTGTGCTGATGTTTTAGGGTGGCTGTTAGGAGAATAATAGAAGTTAATGGATATATAAACACCGTGGTGCCTGACACATTGTAAACGCTCTATTATTGTTAATTATTTATGTCTGGAATACAACCAGAAGTGACTCATGGTAATAGGTGCATTAATGTGAAAAAACTGGAATTGACAATTAAACACTATTAAAGAGGGTGGAGGTGACTGACTACATGTTGCCCCAGGGTCATGATTTATCGTTTGGAAGATGTGGCCTTTCTGCACATTGTGTGTGGCATACTGGGTGTGGCACTAGAAATTTCTAGAAATCATAATTTGATGAACCTGTTGCTGAAATGCAGTCCTAAAGTTATGTGTGGGGTCTCTAGCAGCTCAGCTAGATGCTACCACAGGATATTGCTGTTGTCTTAAACCTTAAGGGATGCATGTTGGGAAACAAACAAAAACCACTTTTAATTATAAAAGAATATTTAAGTCTTCTTTGTTATGCTATTGTTTTTCCAGAATGTACTCTCTTTACAAGCAAAGGCCTATAAATGAGTGAAAGGTGTGTGTGTATATGTGTGTTTGTGTGTGTGCACACACATTCATGTGCACAAGTGCATTTGGTACCACAGGACTGATACCATGATTTGAAAAAGAACAAAAAAGTAAACCAGGGATCAGAGAGCATAATGACACCACAATATTAAAAACATAATTACTAGAGACAGTGGAAACCAGAAACAGTATCTCAAATGTCTAGTGAAGGTTCACATTCCGCAATTCATTGAGCCTTAGGGATTCAGAATTTGACTGCAGTGTATTCCTGTCTCCTCCTCTCTGCCACTGTCAGCAGTGTCCCTTCGCTTCCTCAAAGGTGGGTTCTGCAGATCAACTCCTCCCACCCCGATCAGGCAAGGCCTCTGCTGCTGCCTTGCTCCCTCTCTCATGTGTATTTTCAGCCTCTCCTGGTTCCTGATCTTGTCACTGCAGCTTGTATACCTGCTCAAGCCTCTCTTGGAGCTTTTTCAAATAACCTGTCTTCCGCTACTTACCTCCTTATCACTTGCCTTCCCATCCCCATCAAATGTATCCAATTTAATGTGGTTATTTCTATATCCTCAACTCTCATTTACTTTTTAAAAATTGAGTTCTCATTTTATATCAAAAGTAAGAGGTCCCTAAGTGATGTGAGTGATTTATGACTGGCTGCTAACCGAAAGAATGGCACTTCAGACCTTACCAAGTGGCCTGGTGATCTGCTTCTTTAATGATCACAGACAACAAAACCCTATAGTGCAGTTCAGCTTTGTCACACATGGGATCAGAATCTACTCTGTGACAATGGGTTTGACTGGCTTCATATATATACATATATATGTCGGTTTGATTGGTTATGTGTATACGTATATATAAATTACCATAAATATGTGTAATATATATATGTTATGTGTGTATATATACATATACACACATGTAATATGTTTAAAGGGTCTAATAGTTCTCTAATGCTTCATCATGGGTTGCACTGTGTCCCCTCAAAAATGTATGTATTGGTTTGACTTGGCTGTGAGTCCCAGTATGGTGCAATTCCTCCTGTGTGTTGTGAATCCTGCCTCTGTGATATTGATGATGGAGAATAGGCAGCAGCTGTTCTGGTGAGGTAAGATTCAAGTTACCAGCTGTGAGACAGAAGGGAGAGAAGTCAGCATAGAGAGTTGAGAACCTCATACCATCAAGAAGCAGCACTAAGAGCAAAGCATGTCCTTTGGACCTGAGGTTCCTGTGTCAAGATGCTCTCCTTGAATTTGGATTCAGCCTACCTGACTATGATAAATTCTCTTACTGAATGGACTTATAAATGGATTTGTGACTTACTGGACTGTCAATAAAATTTTTCTTCATAAGCCTTCCATTTATGTATTTTCTGTTAGAGCAGTACCAGGTGACTAAAACAGACTTGTAACAAAATCTAGCAGTTTCCCAGTTTTACCTCTCCTGATCCACATTTATTTCTTTTATTTTTGTATTCTTCATACTGCCATATGACATACTACTTTATTTTCCATTTTAGGCAGTATCTACTGGCCACTTCTTTCTTCTAAGTGCTATATACCTCATAGCTTAGTATCACTACCATCACTTTTGAAGTACTCCCTTGGGAAGCTATGCACCAATGCCAGCACCTAATTCACCCTTCAAAGCAATTTTGGAACTCTTTCTAGAATGGCCATTGTGCACAGTGGCACTGTGGCAAGTTCATGAATTTAATTGCATAGTTACCAGTGAGGGAGTGTTTAGCCAGTAAGCAAATAACTGTATTGGAACAGCCTCCCTACTCACCTATTCTGGCCCCCAATGACTTTTTTCTTTACCCGAAGATAAAGGAAATATTGAAAGGAAGACATTCTGATGACATTCGGGACATCAAGGGTAATCAAGGGTAATACAATGACAGCTCTGCTGGCCATTCCAGAAGCAGAATTCTAAAATTGCTTTGAAAGGTGGCCTAGGCGCTGGCATCAGTACATGGCTTCCTAAGGGTATTACTTTGAAGGTGACCATAGTGATATTCAGCACTGAGGTAAGTAGCACTTGGGACAATTATATTTGAGGACTTGTCGGACCTCGTTGGTTAAGAGAAAATCATTCAAACAGAAGGAAGGAATAGTATGTGGCTTGAAGTTAGGAAAAGTGTGTATCAGAGTTGTATCTTTTTACCGTATTTGGTCAATCTGTATGCTGAGAAAATACTTGAAGAAGCTGGACTGTATGAAGAAGAACAGGGCATAAGGATTGCAAGAAGACTCATTAACAACCCATGATATGCCATAGGGCAACTTTGCTTGCGGGAAGTGAAGAGGACTTGAAGTACTTACTGATGAAGATCAGAGGCCACAGACTTCAGTATGGGGGAAAAAAATCCTCACAACTGGACCAATAGGTACCATCATGATAGAAGGAGAAAAGACTGAAATTCTCAAGGATTTTATTTTGGATCCATACTCAATACATATGGAAGCAGCAGTCAAGAAATCAAATGACACATTACACTGGGTGAATCTGCCATAAAAACCTCCTCAAAGTGTTAAAAGCAAAGATGTCACCTTGAAAACTAAGGTATGCATGACTGTGCAAGCTGGGACAATGAATAAGGAAAACTGAAGATGAATTGAGACCTTCAAATTGTGTTGGCAAAGACTGCTGTATATACCATGTACTGCTGAAAGAAGGACCAAACTGGTCTTGGAAGAAGTACAACCAGAATGCTCCTTAGAAGCAAGAATGGTGAGACTACGATTCACACACTTCATACCTGTTGTCAGGAGGGATCAGTCCCTGGAGAAGCACATCATGCTTGGTAGAGTAGAGAGTCACTGAAAAAGAAGAATACTCTCCACAAGATGGATTGACACAGTGGTTGGAACAACGGGCTTGTGTGTAGCCGTGGTCGTGAGGATGGTGCAGGGCCTGACAGTGTACATTCCATTGTGCACAGCATCACCACAAGCCAGAATCAGCTCAATGGCATCTAACAACAACAACAGCAACAAGAATTTTGAAGTCATTCCCCGACTGTCTTCTGGCTTCTGGTGTTAAGAAACATTTGTTCGCGTGCCTTGACATTCTTTCCTTCTTCTTTTCTCCTCGTACTTATCTATTTATCCAGGGTAATGTCTGTCCCTCATGGTTTGCCTACCTACTTTATATATCAGATTCATAGATGGGTGTCATGGTTTAGACTTTTCCCCCTAAGATCCTTTCCTACGTGTCCAACCTTTGGAATATTTTCACCAAAACTTCAGTCTGTCTGTAATTCAGGTCATCTTTCCTCCAAATCTGTTTCTCCCCACTTTTTTTGTTTTTTTGCTGTCTCAGTGAATGCTATGACACATCTGCAGGAATTGAGACGACATCTTAAAATCATTGCTTCCCAGGGGCTCTATACCTGAGTTTTGTCAACTTGACTTAGTTCACAGTGCGTGTATGGGGTGTTCCTCTCTAAATTTCCAATTCTGACTACTGATGCCTTTGTTTAAATCATGGAGGTCTGGTTGCTCAGTGGTTGAGTGTGTGACTTCTAACCAAGAGGTGGGTGGTTCCATTCTGATGGTGAAAGATGTGGTAATCTATTTCCATAAACATTACAGCTTGGAAACCCTGTAGGGCAGTTCTGCTCTGTCCTACAGAGTTTCTTTGAGTTGGAATTGACTTGATGGCAATCGGTTTGGTTTTTCGGTTGGGTTTACATCTGTATTACCTCTTGCTTATTGTACACCTGTAGTTTCTTAATGATTGTTACAATCTCTAACGTATTCTCCACACTGCTTAAAGAACACTGAGTTTCTGTTAATGGTGATGAAAATATTTGCAAACAGGTGTTGATGGTGGTTATGTAACGTGGTGAATGTAATTAACATCACTGTCTTGTGAACGTAAATAGGCTTACTGTGCATGTAAAAATAGCTGAAATGACAAATGTTTTGTTGTCTGTATTTTACCACATACATGTAAAAAAGGACTATAATTCTTTCTAAGAAGGAAAATGGATCATGGTTTTCCCCAGCTGTAAACTTTTTAGCAGCCTTCCATTCACCATAGATAAATGTTTACCTTGACCTAAAAGAGTTTCCATGCTCTAGCCCTTTCTAGCAATACAGACCTTTGTTTATTGTTTCATGTGGCTATTTCTGAAGATCTCCAATCTCAACCTGTAGACAAGCTCCAGTCATCTTTTCAAAATGTAGCTCAATTGTCTCCTCCTCCAGCTTGCTACACACATTTTATCCAAGGTAGAGTCAACAACTCTATCCTTTGGGAGAATTTTATAACATAGAGATGGAAGTATGAGCTATGAAATAATACTTAGGTCTAAATTCTAGATCTACCACTTACGATCTGTGAGATGCTAGATAAACCCAGAAAACCCAGTGCCATTGAGTCAGATCCGACTCATGGCAAACCTAGAGGCCAGGGTAGAACTGTGCCCTAGAGGATTCAAGGAGAGCCTGGTGGATTTGGATTGCCAACCTTATGGAGATCTTAGATAAGTTCCTTTAATTCCTGTGTGCCTCAGTTTCCTCATATGTAAAATAGGGTTAATAATTGTAGCTACCTCATGGGCCTAGGGAGCCCTCGTGGTGCAGTAATTAAGACCTCAGCTGCTAACTAAATGTTGGCCATTTGAATCCACCAGCTGTTTCTTGGAAATCCTACGGTGCAGTTTTACTCTGTTCCACAGGGTCCCTGAGTTAGAATGACTGGATGGCAGCGGGTTTGGTCCCCTTCCCACCCTGCCAGTCTATGAAGCTTAAAGGAAGCAATCATGTAAAAGGCATTTAGAGCAAATTCCATTTGTCTAGTGTTATTCATTCTTTCTGTATTTACTGTGTCCTGTTTTTGTTGTTAGGTGCTGTCAGGTTATTTCCAACTCATAGAAACCCTGAATGCAACAGAATGAAATCCTGCCTAGTCCTGTGTTGTGCCTATAATCCTGCATCATCCTCACAATCACTGCTATGCTTGGGCTCATCATGCAGCCGCCGGATCAATACGTCCTATCGAGGGTCTGTATAAATCTTTATTATAATTCTCTGTCACTATGTTGCCCCGACTTGTTTGCACATATGTCTCTACCTGTGAAATTTTTAGCTTTTTGAGGCAAAGGACTACGTATGGTTGACTTCTGGAACCCCAGAGACTAGCATCCTCTCAGGCATACTGAAATATTTCAATATCTAATTGCAGATGAATGAGTATGGGAATGCCAGAGGGAACTATAAGCTCCATTTGTGCTATAGGGAAAACTTTCTGCTTCAAATGAAAACTGCATTATTGTGAACACACCTTTCTAGGTTATATGATTCTAATTTACAGACCCCGCAGGCCTTTCATTGCCTTTGAACTCTGTAAATTGTAGGTAACTGATTTATAACCCTGTAAATTGTAGGTAAATGATAGCAAGAGAAACAAATCCAGTGCAGTGAAAATTCCGTGGACTTTCCTCCTCCACTGTGAAAGGACCTGGTTTTGCCTCATTTGCACATTCCTTTCAATATTCTTGCCATATAAATGGTCTATTATTTAGATTCTTGTTTGAACTGCTTGTAATGTTTTGCCAAACAAGTCAAGCCAGTTGCCATCAAGTTGAAGCTAACTCACAGGACTCCCCATGTGTATAAAGCAGAACTGCATCCCATAAAGTTCTCAGGGCTGTTGCAAGCTGATTGCCAGGCCCTGTCTTCTGAGACACCTCTTGGTAGGTTTGAAAACTGCCAACCTTTCTGTATTAGCAGAGCATGTAACCATTCGCCCCACTCAGGAACTCCCATTTCTTACCAATTGTTAATAAGTTAAATGAAATCTTTAACATATGTTCGTTTGATGTCTGCATGAGAGTCATGATTTTACTTCTTTTGATAATTATCCTTTAATAGTGCTCAAGATTTATCTAACAATAATCTCATACATTTTAAAATCTTTTATGAACTGATCTGAAAAGGATACACTCTAGAGATGATCTGAAACCATTCATTGCATACAACACTGAGATTATCATTCAAGACTAATAACACATGTGAATCATTCAGGGCCAGGTTTGCAACTTTTTGTCTAATGGGGATGCTTAACTTCAGGGTCTCTGTGCTAAGGTTTGCAAAATGCTTTTACCAACTTATCTCCTCCCATGAGGCAGAGAACAAAGGCAGGTCTTTTTTTTCCTAAAGTGTGTAGAGAATCATATGGAGACCTCATGAGGCTCTGGGCATATGGAATCAGAGATGTGGGAACAGCCTTGAGGATTATAAGAAGGAAGCCTTGGCAGAATAATAAAAGAAGAAAAATTACATTTTGAACACTCTTTCAAACTTTATCAAATTATAACTATTACAGAGATCATTTCGCCATAAAAGAGTTTACCTTAATTGGTTCCACTACCTTCTGGAAAATGATGGAAAGTATAAAATTATCAAAAGCTACTAAAGGAAACAGGTCAGTTTAGGGCTGGTTGCATAACACTAATTTGTACTTAAAAAAAAGTATCAGTTAGTGGCATGCTTTATTTATAGTAAATTTTGTCAAGAGATAAAAGTATATGAAGGTCAAGTGTTACAGAGTAAGGTCTCACTTGGCTTGCTTTAATGACTAAATCCAAGGCATTTGTAATCAACACGTTAATTATATGCAAATGTATGTGGTTAAAACGGCTTAGAACAACACGTTTCCTTAATTAAATTAAACATTCTGCCTCCTTACATTTTGATTACATTATTCATTTGCTTCATAGAACAAATATAAAATCTCTAATTATCAACAAATGAATTAGTGAGATCTTGCATCATTCAGAAACCCAGATGAAAGACTAATCAAGGAGTGAAGAAGAACCCTTGAGTTTCTCATGAGATTTTCTCTATTTTATAAAATTTTCTGATACCTTCCTCTGCTCATACTTAAAGTTTATGTGTTCACTTTTGTTGCCACTTGTCATTGAATTGGCTTGATTTGTGGTGACCTTTATATACAATCACTACCCAGTACTGTGTTGTCTTCATAATAATGCTGCCTTCTACATGTAGCCCACTTTCTCAGAATATTTGCTCAGATTGAATAAGAATGGTCAAAGGATACAACCTGGACATACATCTTTCCTAATTTTACCCATACAGCATCTTGTTGTTCTATTCAAAAATTGCCTCCTGGACTATGTACAGGCTCCTCACGTGTATATTCGAGTGTTCTCGAATTCTCCATCTTCCTACCATTACCCATGATTTATTATGATCCACAAAGTAAAATGCCTTTGCATAGTCAACAAAACACAGGTAAACCTTTTTCTGGTATTCTGTACTTTTAGCCAGGATATTAGCAGTGGTATCCCTTATTCTACATGTTCTTCTGAATCTGGCTTGAACGTCTGTCAGTTCCCTGTTCTGCTGCAACTATTTCTGAATTGTCTTCAGCAAAATATTTCATGCATGTGATAGTAATGATATTGCTTGATAATTTTCTAATTCTTTTGGATCACCTTCCTTTGGGGTGGGAACCAACATGAATCTCTTCCATTGGTCACGTAATTGTCATCCAAATTTCTTAACATAGAGGAGTGGGCTTTTTCAATGTTGTGTCTGTCTGTTAAAACATCTCAGTTGGTATTCTGGCAATTCCTGGAGCCTTGTATTTCACCAAAGCCTTCAGTGAAACTTGGACTTCTTTCTTCAGTACCCTCAGTTCTTGACCATGTGCTACGTCCTGGAATGGTTAAGCATCAGCCAATTCTTTTGGTACACTGACTCTGTATTACTTCTATGTTTTTTGATGTTTCCTGAGCTGTTCCATATTTTGTCAATAGAATTGTTTTTTTTTTCCCTTCAGTTGTTTCACCTTGAAAAATATTGGACTTTTTCTTGCTTTTGGTTTTCTAACTCCAGGTCTTTGTACATTTCATTATAATACTTTACTTTGTCTTCTAGAGCCATCCTTTGAAATCTTCAGCTTTTATCTCATCATCATAATTTATAAGTATGAATTTATTTGTTGGTTTATCTGTTTTCCTATGTGCCCTGCTAAGTTGCAAACTCTACTAAGACGTGCGCAATATTTGTTTTTTGACTACTGAATACCCATAATCTATCACTTGCCAAGCCAAGCCAAGTGCTGTCGAGTCGGATCCGACTCATGGTGACCCTAGGGGCCACGGTAGAGCTGACCCCCAGAGTATTCAAGGAGCGCCTGGTGGATTTGAACTGCCGACCTTGTGGTTAGCAGTGGTAGCACTTAACCCACTACACCAAATCTATCACTTAGTCGGCCAAGCCAACTTAGTAGGTACTTAATAAATATTTTTTAAATAGACAAAAGATAAAAGCTTTCTAAGCGAACAAAAAACAGATTCTTACTTTCAAACCTAGGACTTTGTGAAGACAAATAATTTACTGTTGAGTCTATTCTGACTCATGAATACACCACGCATGTCAGAGAATAACTGCTCCACACTGTTTTCAATGGCATTTTTTTTTTTTTTTTTTTTGCAGTAAATTGCCAGGCCTTTCTTCCACCAGCTGTTGGGTGACTTTGACACTCCAACCTTTCAGTCAGCATCCAGGTGTGTTGGTTGTTTATACCACCCAGGGATTTCAATAAAGATAAAGTGGGTAGTTTTTCCTAGAGTCTTTGGTTTGTGCAGAAACCCTGGTGGCGTAGTGGTTAAGTGCTACGTATGCTAACCAAAGGGCTGGCAGTTCCTATCCTCCAGGCACTCCTTGAAAACTCTATGGGGCAGTTCTACTCCAGCTACAGGGTTGCTGGGAGCTGGAATTGACGCGATGACACTGTGTTTTTGGCTGGTTTGTCCCTCTCAGCCCATTGACGCCCTGGTTCACGCCTTCGCTTCGGTCTTTTTGATGAAGCCGTCTTGTCTTCCCTGCGAGCTGAGCTGCCTTGTATGTTACTGTATCTGTAAAAAAAAAAAGTTGTGAACTATTTATTCTTGAAAACATCATGTTGTTCTGATCTCAGTGGACAACTGTTTTCAACCTGCTGTCTGTTAACTTAATTGGAACCTTCCCTCCTCTTGGGAGGGCTGGCTTGTGCAAAGTGACTTCACGGACAGCAATGATAACATAAAAGCACTCAAAGGACGTCAAATCATTAGGAAAGCTGGAGAAGGATTTTAGCCCAGAGATAAAAGGGATACAAAGAGGGATGTTGACAAGCCAGAATGCAGTTTTTGGTTTTGATTTGCCACTTTCACATGAGGTTAAAATATTGCAGAAGGTTTAATAATAGGAAGCCCTGGGTTTTGTGCCAAGACAACTAGAAAGTCCAAAATATGTCTCTAGTAATGGTGATGATGAGAAAAAGTTGGTGAGTTGGGAGCATTTGTTTTGCTGATAAAATATTGTTTTTCAAAATCATACCCGCTTTTCTCCCTAGAAATTCATATAGAAAATGCAGTAATCATAACATTCATTTATATTTCTTATTCACTTGATACTTACTCAACACAGTTCATGGTATGAGAGACACAGAGATTTAGAAATACAGACTTTGGTTGCCTGCTATTTTTTTAAAAAAAAGTCCAAATCCTTTGCTGTCAAGTCAATTCTGACTCATGGTGACCTTGCACGACATAGTAAAAGCATCTCATAGGATTTCCAAAGAGTGGGTGGTGGATTCAAACTGCCAGCTTTTTGGTTAGCAGCCACAGCTTGCCATAGCTCTTAACCCTTGTACCACCTGGTCTCTGTGCTAGTAGAAAAAAAAGAAATACAAATATACAACCAACTTTAACTGATAGGGCTAAAATTGAGTTATAAATGGAAACAGAATGCTGGAAAAGTTCAGCAGAAGGAAACTATAAAGGTCTCACGTGAGAGGTATTATTTGAGTTAAAGACTTGAAAGAACTATCTGATTGTATCAGTGAATTTGATGATATGAGGAGAGAATTTGGAACAGGAAGACTGGAAACAATGTAAATACAGGGCTGGTAAAAATGGAAGAAAGTGAAAAACTCATTTTGCCTGGCATGGGTGATACATGTTCAGAAGTTTTGGAAATCAAAACTAGAAGGAATGATTGGGAGAGTGGTGATGAAGGGCCTTCAATGCTTTGCTAGCCAAGCCAAGCCAAGTGCCGTCGATTCGGATCCAACTCATGGCAACCCTAGGGGCCAGGGAATTGTTATTTTGAGTAAGACACAGAGTACCATTATAGGTATTTTAGTAAAATATACTTTTTTAAAAAAATAAACAATTGTTTTGGCATTTCACTAGAAAGGTGAAAGACTGTGTTGGGAGAAAATTCTCCTACACATGTCTTCTGAGCAGAGACATTGACAATTTTTGTCCTAGATTATGTTCTTGTGGACATTAGCATAACAAAAGGAGTCTCTGTGTGGTACAAGCTATTAACACACTTAACTGAAAGGTTTCCCATTTGAGTCTACACAGAGGTGCCTACAAAGAAAGTCCTGGTGATCTACTTCCAAAAAAAAAAGAAAAAAAAAATCAGGTAGCTAAAGCTCTATGGGACACCGTTTTGCTCTGACACACAGGAAATCGCCACCAGTTAGAATCTGCTCAGCAGCAACTGGTGATGGTTGTAGTGGTGGTAGTACAACAGATAGTGTTGGAAGATAAAAATAGTGTTTCCCTTGAAAGAAAAAGAGTATTTTTAACGAGAAGAAAATCATTTAAGATATCGGAGCTTCCTAAGCTTGGGGTTCCTCAGCTATGATAAAAGCTTGCCTGGGCTTCTGGGCTTGGAGAGCAAGGGAAATCAACGCACACCTGAAGGTCGTGAAGTGTTCTGTGCTGGGAGTCAGACCATCATTTGTCCTTGACTGAAGAGTCTCACATCTTTGGATATCAACTGGAAAACTGCGGCAGGCTAACCTGTTAGCTTTCAAGTAGGGTAGAACCTCAGACTCCTGACAGTTGCTGAAGTCAGGAAGGCGACTCTGACAGCATTCGGTCAGGTGCAGTGGGCTGTTAGCTGTAGACACGGTAAAGCAGGACTGCGGTTATTCTAGACAGAGACTTAAAAAATGCTCCTGTACACTGGGAAAAGAATTAGTAAAGAGTAATGGTTTTGAGACTTAGTTTCACATGGGCTAATGTTTGTCCCATTAAAAATAAACAGGAAATACAAGAGATGATGCTTGTTTGTTTGGAAAGTAAAACAATTTAATTTGATAAAGTCTTGAGTAGGAGGTACTAAGAGATGTAAGAAACAGCAGTATGGCATTTAAAGAAATTAAACACTTAAAGAAGGTGATCCATTGAGGATGACCAACAAAATGCTGGATAAAACATGCATCAAAATTTACAATAGTGATTTAACCTGGTTGTGAGGGAACAGTCCTCCACTTTCAGAGTCATGCCTTTTGGCCTTGAATTTGGCTTCTGCAGAATGCACTTCCCTGTCCCTCCCACTCTACTGAGGAATGTAATCTAACAGGTACCAAACTGGTCTTTGTACTTCAAGAAAAAAATTAAAGCCAAAAAATATAGCAAAGTGTCCTGCCCTGACATGGATGATCATAGAGCATTCTCTCTCTCTCTCTCTACACACACACACACACACACACACACACACACACACACACAGAGATATGTTTCCCTGCTTATATCATGTGTTGAGATACTTACATCCAATTTTCTTATTCTGAAAAAGTGTCCCTCTGCTTTCTTAGGGCCCAGATCACTGGATCTCTCTTTAGACTCTGCCTCCAGCCAGCTATCATCAAGCTTGTACCTTGATGGTTCTCTTCTGGCAAAGGAGATCTAAAATACCAACGCCAGCCTGTCTTTGGAGACCTTGCCTATTATCTGCTTTAGACTGATGCTCTGGATTCTTTCTTCCTTCTTTATTTAATATTTTGGATGATACATTTACATAATTGAAAAATAAAAATGAAATGAAAAGATATACTGGGAGAAATCTTCTCCCCACCCTGTCATCACCCATTTCTTCACCTTAGATTTCCATGCTTAGTTATTATTCTATAATTATGTATGTATTTTTGTAAGCTGCCTAAGATTGTTTCTGGAATAAGGGATAATACAACTATAAAAATTCTCACCAGAAATTCCCCTTCTAATTCTTTTAGTAGTTGATTGGACTTGTCAGCTAACATGTTATTCAGTTGATATATGCTTCTTATTAATATTATTGGCTAAAATACAAGTTGTAGTTATTATACAATTTAAGAGCGATTTATCTAAGAGCCTACAGAAGGTCTTTAGCCATGAAATCTTATATTTTTATTTACTATCTTTTAACTGTTTACTTTTCTTGGCTGTATCTGCACTTGTAATTTTCTATGGGCTTTCATAGAATCAATAAGGAGTTTAATTCTACATGACATAACATCATAATCCTAATTCTACATAGACTAAGAAACTCCCCCATTCACTTTATCTGGCAACAAATTTCTCTATCACTCTGCAATTCCTACTAGATAACAGAAATACATGAACCCATCTTTTTCCAGCTTCCATATACTGAATGCTTCCTTTTGCAGTAAAACTTAAATTGTCCAAAATAAATGATTCCACTTCCATACTTCTCAGTTTTGTCTTTGACCCTTTCTATTTTGGTCTCTCCTCACTTTGGGACTAAGATTGGTCTTCTCTCAAGCACACTAATAACCCCTATGCTATCCAAATCAGTGCTCACGGGGAGTTCTCACCTTGCAGACCTCTCAAAGCATTGGGTACTCATCCTGCTGTCTAAGACACTTCTTTCTCTCACTTCCTGGACACTTAATAGTCTCCAAAAAAACAAAACAGCCTTGGAATTTAAGTGTGTTGCATGAGAATCGAGACCACATGTAACTAACAGGTTAGATGAGGTGATGATGAGGTAACTCTGGAGTGGGAGAAAGACCCACCTCAGGAGGCCTATTATCATCCTGACGTGCCGGCGGACTTCAGAGGAGGATTGTGTAACGAGACCGACAATAAAAGCTCTGGACAAGGAAGCTGCGCAGACTTTCTAGCTGGTGAAAGACATCCTTCCACCTGAGAAGGTGGTGTGTCCTTTTGGGGGACGTGGAAGCCTTACACTGGAAAGCCTCCCAGACCTCGCCCTATGTGTCTCTTCATTTACACGCTTTTCCTACATTAAAAGTGCCATCGTGAGTATAGTGCTTTCTGTAAGTTCTGTGAGTGTTCCAGGGAATTACGGACTCCAAAGGAGTAGTGGGAGCCAACAGGCTGGAAGTGAGGGGGGGTGGGAACTCCTGAGGTATGTCCCGAGGGGTAGAGGAACCCTTGAATTTTCAGCTAGCAGATCAGAAATAAGGGAGCCTGGAGAGCCCCCAAGTTTGTAACCGCCATCCTGAAGGCGTAGCAGGAACACCCCAAAGCTGTAGCCAAATGATCAGACAGAAGGTGTCATACAGTCTTCAAAGTGGAGTTTGACATCTGTGTATTTGATTGTCTGAAGGACTGTGTCCTTTTAACTTGCGAAAGCTGACCTAGCTCTGGGAGGTTAGGGTCAGAGAAAGAAGTACTGCGTGGCCAGTTGATGTCAGAACTGAAGTGGCAAGTGAGGACCTTTTTTTAAATCTGTTAACTCAGTGTTCACTTCTTTGTACTCCTGTGTATGCACTCCTTGTTCGTTCAACTTTACGTATTGGTATGCTCCAGAGATTGGGTCAGGTTCCCATGTATTGTCTATCCATGCCGTCTCCTTAGGTAATCTTATCTAATACATGGACTTTAAACATTCTTTATGTGGTGAGAAGACTCAAGTTTAGATCTCCAGCCCTGACTTTTCTCTCTTAACTCCAGATTCAGATATTCGGCTTCTTCAGATATTTCGCTTTGAGTGTCTGGTAGGAATCAGATGTAAAATGTCCCAGACAGAAACTCTGCTCCTCTCCCAATGTTCTCCATCACAGCGATGTCATTATCTACCAAACTGTTCAAATTAAAGGCAAAGCTGCATCTATGTTTACCTTTTCTCTTCACCTTTAAAGTTGATTTTGCGTCTAAAGTATAACCTACATTCATTCAGTTTTCTTCCTGTCCCACTACTGTCAATAGACCAGCCACCACCATAGCTACCGTCATCTCCTATGTGGCCCTCTGGGTCATTTCACTTCACTGCTTCAAGCTCTGCAAGTACTTCCAATACCATAAAACAAAATCCATTCTCTTTTCCCTGGCTTACAAAGCTCTACAGGGTCTATCCCAGAGGACCACGTCTCTTACCTGATCTCAGGCAGTGCTCCCCTTAACTCCTTCTGGTGTGAACACATTGGCCTTCTTTGTTCAGAACACATTTGTGGCCGCTTTAGGGCCTTTGTACTATATGTTACTGTTGGAATGCTCTTACTCTAGTTCTTAGCATGATTTGTTCCCTCTAACCATGCAGAACTCAGCTTAATGTCACCTTATCAGTGTTGCATATAACATGAATTATTTCCCTCAGTTACTTTGTACTGTTTATCTTTACCTGGTATTTTCTTTGGGAGCCCTTATGTCACAGTGATTAAGTGGTTGACTGCTGATGGCAGAGTCAGTGGCTCCAACTCAGCGCTTCCAGGGAGAAAGACATGGCAGTCTGCTTTCACAAAGAGAGTGGCCCTGGAACCCTACAGGTCACTTTCGTACTGTTGTATGGAGTTACAGTGAGACAGAATTGACTTGATGGCAACAAGTTGGGTTTGGTTTTTGGTGTTTCCCAGCTTATTTCTTAGTGTGTTTCTTTACTGTCTTGAATTGGCAGATTATAAACTCTGTATGACGGTGCAGACTTTTGTTTCGTACTGTTGTATTCCAACATATACCAATCTCTAATACATGGTGGGAGTTCTTATCCCCCAGGAAACGAGTTAAGAGTAGGAATGTAGTGGTGAACACAGGTGTTGTTTATTATTGTTACATTAAAAAAAAATTAGTGTATTTAGATAATTTACTATTTAGTCATTTATTCAACAAATATTTACTGAGCACCTACTACAGTGAGGACCTCTGGTTGCTCAATGGTTAAGCATGTGGCTGCTAACCAAGCGGTCAGAGATTTGAATCCACCAGCAGCTCCTTGGAAACCCAAGTGGGTAGTTCTGCTCTATACACTGGAGATGCAGTCGTGAACAATACACACACTGCCCCTGACCTCATAATATTTTGACTCCAGTAAAAAGTCACTGTCATCCAGTTGAGTCCAACTCATCGCTGACAATAAAACAGATAAACAAATATGTGATACAGTGAATGGAGAGGATTAGCTAGCTAGCTCTGTGAATAAGGAGGATTCCAGAAGAAGAAGAGGAACTAGGAAGATCCTCAGATGGGAATGCACTTGGTAAATCCAAGAGGCAGCAAGGAATCCACTGTGGCTGCAGTGGTTTGAGTGAGGGAGAGAAAGAGTGGAAATGAGGTCAGCCAGGCAGCTAAAGGCCCATCTTTATGGCTTTGTATGGGCTTTGGATTGTATTCTGATTGTGATGGGAATCCATTAGAAGGTTCAAAGCTGGGGAGTGATATCATCTTTTACTGTACAGAGAATTGCTTTAGGATTCTCAGAATGCTCCTTAGAGGCACTGGGAATACAATCATTCTCAAGAAACTTGCAGTCTGGCTATTTTTTTATATACAGGGTAGCTAAGAGTCTGAGTCTACATCTTGGCATTCCATTTTGTTTTTGTTTTTTGTTTATCAGACCCTGTCCTGGTAGCTAGAAACCCCTGAATGTGTTCGCAGATATGCACATCCCTTTTTGATGGGCCTTAGCTAGCCCAGTCTTCCCAGTTCAGTAATACCTCTTTACACTCAAATATTCAAGGGAGTATAAAAAGTGAAGAGGAAAGAGAGTAGAACACTTAGGGGAATTCTCTGGCTCTCTGGAGCCTCAAGTATGAATATGTTATAAATAAATTAGTGGAGACAAAGAGTTTGAGTCCTTTCCAAAATTTAAAAAATACAAAAAGTAAAGTCTCCTTTAGATTACTTTCTGAAGGTATAATGATTAGTGTAAGTGAATTTGGATATTAACGTGACTCTGTGTAAAGCAAAAATAATCCGTAAACTTTTTTTTCAATCTGTAGGCACTTGAATGACCCCAAGAGTAGCTTATTTTTAAAAAGAATTCTGAATTCCTCATATGACTGGCATATGGGCGAGACATTTTCTGAATCAACCAGGGTGTTAGTAAGTAAGAGAATGACTGCGAAGGCCGGTAATACCTGACTATAAATGAGGACAGGAACCAAAAGACAATTTTAGGAGAAACTATATGTTCTATGTCTGCTTTCTGGAAAGACTGCATTTGGGTACTGATATTTGAAGACATTCACTTTTGTTTGCTGTGGGCTAAACTAGGGCAATCTATTCAGATGGGATGACAGTACGGAAACTGCAGCCAGGCCACTGCCCTCTTGATCAGAAACCACGGTTTTGGCACGAAACCACACGTTTACTAGGATGTCCCCATTTCTCTTGTCTTCTTACATTCAGATAGAATCAGATCTTTTAAGTGCTTAAGAAAAGAAATCTCAAATTGGACTCTCTGTAGTTTAGAAAGAAAAAGGAATTAATTCAAACCAGAGTCTTAGTTCTTTTCCACTTGAATTTATTTGGGATACATTTTGGTGCTTCTCATGAAGTTGTAAAATAGAGGTTTGAGAATTCCGCGTGGATGCTGTTTTACAGGGACTTCCTGTTATTTTATTTTTCCCTGGGTACCAAAATAGCCTTGCAGAATGTTCCCATTGTGTGAAGTTGAATAAATCTTTCTAATTTAGAATTAATTGCTTGTGAAATCCTAGTTAACATAGTGCATAAACCATGTGTACTTCTGACTGGTCACGGGCTAAACCTGAATTAATTTCAGGGCAACATTTTGTTTGTCCCTTCAGTTTGAGAACCTCCACAGCCTCTCCCTTTTCCACTGCCCCTCCCCCCAACTTTTTTATGCTGTAGAGGTGACCTCCCCTCACTTCCCTGCCTCTTTATCTCTGTTACCTCAGAACCTGGTTGTGCTCTGAGCTAATGTGTACCTTGGGAACTTCACCAAACAATGGGCTGATTCAGAGAGAGCTCATGGAAAAGCAGTTTGGCATTTAAACTCTAAACCTGGGGGAAAAAAGCAAACAACCAGGCAAATGTTCGCCACAAGAACGGAACGTTCAGTGATCCTGTAACAGGGACGACAAAGCTGTTTCGTTATCCTTGTTCAGTGTTATGGTCTGTACATGGGGACAAGTCCCTTGTTGGAAAAAAGGAAAGTAAGACTGATCTCAGAGAAATTAACTACTAGAATATATAGGAATGGACCCAGAGGTGTGTCTTGTTTAAGTAGAGAATTTTAGAAACTCTTCAAAGGCAATTAAAATGGAATCTTGAAAGGAAGAGTAAGTTCTTAATAAAATCTCAAACAAAACCAGCTTGCCACTCAGATTGCTCTAATTCATGGTGACCCCACCTGCATCAGAGCAGAACTGTGCTGCACAGGGTGTTCAATAGCTAATTTTTGAAAGATGATTGCTGGGCCTGCCTTCTGAGATTTCTCTGGCTGGGTTCGAACTTCCAGTCTTTCAGTTTGCAGCCAATCATGCTAGTGGTTGCTCTGCCAAGGACTCCAAATTATAATTATGGTTTGGTAAATGGAAGCTCAGTTGAATAATATCATGTACCCTCATCTAGAGAGCGACTGTTTTCACAGAGAGGGCATGGACTGACTAGGGTACAGAGAAATTAACTTGAGAAGAATTTGACAGTGTCATAGTAATTAAGTGCATGGCTGCTAACCAGAAAGTTAGTAGTTCAAATTCACCAAGTGCTCACTGGACACTCTGTAGGGCAGTGGTACTTGGCTGGAACCGACTTGACAGCAGTAGGTTTGGTTTTTGGTTTGGGATCATTACTACCCAGGAAGAAGCTGTTTTGACCTCTGGGAAAGCTATCTAGAGGGCTTGACAACACATATTCTGACTCCTTTACTGAATCTGTGTCCCAAGAAACAGTCTGTGTATGTTTTCCCTTCTGTGTAGATTTCTTACTGGGGAAGGTTGTCTGACTCACTAATAGCTAGTCATGCTGTATGGCTCCATGGTGCATCTCTCATTGTAAACTAAGAAATGAATATTTTGGCTTCTGTGAAATCAGCTAAGGTGAGTCTTTTCTAAGTAAAAGATCACTTTAGAGAAGGCTGACAGAAATGAGCTTGGAGAGGCCTGTCACCCAAGTGCCTGTCCCTGGATTTCACCCAGCCTCTGGCCTCTTTCTCATCTTTCTGTAACTTCTGCAAGTGTAAAAGGAGGATAAAGCATCTCTAGTCAAAAACTCATTTAGAACCACTGTACTATTTGCCTCAGTGTTTACTTACAAGCCTCTAATAATAGAGTTTGGTCATTCAAAGTCTGTTTTTCTTGTATGCATTTTCCCATTTTTCCCATGTGACCTATATAGTAACTTATGCCCAAGTGCCAATGATGAGTATTTTAGATAAAAATTTCTGTAGAAGAAGAGGAATATTGGACATTAACCCTCCCTAAAAACTTCATTACCACTGAGTCAATTCCAACTCATAGTGACCCTGTAGGTCAGAATAGAACTGCCCCGTAGGTCTTCTGAGGAGCGCACAGTAGATCTGAGCTGTTGACCTTTGGTTAGCAGTTGAGCTCTTACCTACTACACCATCAGGGCTTCCACTGGACATTAGGTATTGGCTAATGAACACCATGCTGCTACTTCGTAATGACAACTCTAAGCCACACATTTAGTTTTTCAATTGGAATTAATACAATAAGTAGATGTTTCATAATTTTCTATAAAGGAAGGAAAGGAATCATTCAATCAGATGCCTCCCACCCCAGTGAGAATGTGCAAAGGGTTTTTATGAGCCATGTGCCATAAACATGCAGGATAAAAGGCATAAAGCAGTGGGTCACATGAAAGTATAAAATTGTTAGTCTTGAGAATTCTGGAATTCCTGTGTTCCTTGAGTGGAGAGGAAAATGAAGGAAAGGTAAGGCTCTGGTTCTATGAAAAGGGTCGTAAGATCCATCAGTGAGTAAGCCTCAATGTTTCCAAAAAAAAAAAAAAATCTCTTTCAAAATGAGAGCTACTAATCAGTACCAGAACATTCCCTTCACTCTATTTTATGACATGGCTCCATGTACTTGCAACCCACCCCTAATTACTGTAATAAGGAAGAGAAATGTCAAAAACATTTTTCTTACTACTACGAGCAGCCTTTGAGAAAATAAACTGAAATTTCACAATACCATAAAAAATTATCATGTGCTATAAAGTTACGGTGATAATGTGGAGCAGACTGGATATCACTAAGAGAATACGTTCTTTTCTCTAAAACACATAATTTACTTTTTCCAACATACTCCATTGACAAATATATTGGATTATTACATTTTGAAAACTTAAATAGAAAGTTATGTTCTCTTTGCAATATGAACTTCATGAAGCCAGAAATTTTAACTGTTATTTCAATTGTAAGGTAGTAGTTAAGTGCTAACCAAAACCTGACAGTTCAAACCAACCAGGCAGTCCTGGAAACTCCATGGGGCAGTTCTACTCTGTTTTACTGGGATGCTATAAGTGAGAATCAACTCGACAACAGTGGGTTTGGTTTTCATTTGATATTGCCAGCAACTACATTTAACTCTTTTGTTACATTGTTATGAGATTACACCACCCATTTCATATGCCTCTGCATAGTGTTTAAATGCTAAGGTGGATAACCAAGAGTCAGTAGTTTCAATTTACCAGGCACTCCTTGGAAACTCTATGGAGCAGTTCTACGCTGTCCTGTAGGATCATTTTGAGTTAGAATTGACTTCATGGAATCAGGTGTTTTTGGGGGAGGGGGAGGCGGGGAGGACCTCAGCAGTAAGGCTTATTCTAGCTCTAATTAATCTAGCATCAGGATGAATCCTTTCTGAAATATGTGAAGCTCAGCAGACAAGAGCTGGAGCCTTGTGTTGCTTAGGTTGAGCTTTTCATTAGATGATGTTTCCTGGATATATTAGTTTTACAAACTTTTGCCTTCTTCACCTTTGTTTCTACCCTGTGGCACATTGGTTAAGTGTTATAGCTGTGGAACAAAAGGTTGGCAGGTCAAATTCACAAGAAGTTACTTGGAGACTCTATAGGGCAGCTGTACTCTGTCCTATAGGGTCTCTATGAGTCAGAATCAACCGGATGACAATGTTTTCTGTTTTTTTGTTTGTTTGTTTGTTTTTTTAATTTTTTGGCTTTCTTGTGTGATAGGAAGCCCTGATGGATTTGTTTTATTTTTTCTGTGTGTATCATATTCGGAAAAACAGAGGTTCTCCATCTACTTAGCAGAAAACCAAAACAAACCAAAGCCACTGCCACTGAGTCAGTTACAACTCATAGTGATCCTAGAAGACAGACTAGAACTTCCTCATACAGTTTCTAGGGAATGCCTGATGGATTTGAACTGCCAACCTTTTTATTAGCAGCCAGACATTCAACTGTTGTACCACTAGGACTCCTAGTTCCGTGATAATTGCCTAGTGGACAGTTTTCATATTAATCAGATTTGAAATCTTATCCTACCAGCTTTACATTAGCAGCTATAATAATTGGCATGACAGCGACGTTAGGAAAACTGAAGTCTAAATTCAGACTTCCTTTCTTTCCTTTAGTTATCTGTTATTGTCCCTGCTCCATTGTTTCTGCTTCCTGACCTAGACTTTCATGGGTTCTAAGGTTTATTACTGTCATTCCCCACACCACTCCACTATTGACGTACCTTTTATATAACATCTCTTCAAGATCTACAGTCATAAATGATTTGTTTTATAAGGGAAACCTTGGTAGCTTAGTGGTTAGTGCTATATAACTGGAGTGATAATTGATACAAACAGACAAAACACTGATCTGACTAGCGTGAGATCTAATTCCTTGGAGAAACTCTGCCGCTAGCCAATTTTGTGAACTTGAGCTACTCAGCCTCCCTGCGTTTTACTTTTCTCCAGTGCAAAAGGTAGGAGTTGTCAAAATCAGTGTTTCTACAAGTATGTTCTGTCACACTGGTCCAAGGGAATTACATGTTCGATCAGTGATTTAGGAGAAGAACTCGGGCACGGTAGGCGATAAAAGAGGGAAGACAGGAGGAGAGAAGCGAACCAAGATTCTACCGCGATGGCTCAGTTAAGAGGTATGATAAAGGATTGTACAATAACACTGGCAGAGGTTTTGAAGGCCGGGGCAGATCTGAGAAATGTAGGTGCTCAATAGACCTTGAGGTTTGATTAGAAATGAGGTGAAACAGAAAGGAGAATACAAAATATCTCTATAGTACTTAGCTTGGGTGATTGTAACATTCACAGGGCTAGAAATACAAGGGAGTGAACAGTTTTCAAATAAATTTTGAATTGGACTGCTGGTTCTATGACGTTAGAGTCAGTTTTCCTATAAAAACATATCCAGTGACTTTGTTTCAGATATCAAGAATAATTCAATAAAGACTATATTATCTTTTGTAAGAATATTTAACATTCACCAAAAAAGTCTGTTCTAAACTGAAATTTGGTAGGTACTGAATACATTCCTGCTAACAAAATTCTAGATCCAAGGATAATTTAACAGCATTTAAATCTATCCATTTATTTTGAATTTATCTCTATATTATAAATAGTCACTGCTGGTTCTATGAATCTATTTGATTTTTCTTATTTTATTGTGCTTTAACTGCAAGTTTCCAATCCAAGTAAATTTGCCATAAAAAATCCCACAGCCACACCACTATGCAACTCGAGCTGCTCTCCCCACCCTGTATAGCACACTTCTACTTTTCTACCTGGTGCTTCCCATATCCATTCAACCAACTCCTGTCCCCCGTCACCGTCTAATCTCACGTCTGGACAGGAGCTGCTCAAACAGCCTCGTGTATATATTTTAAGCCAAGAAGCACAGTCTTTGCCAGCAGCATTCTGTCTTATAGTTTAGTCTGATCTTTGAAGAGGTGGCTTCAGCACTGATTTCAGCTCTGGACTAACAGAGTCCAAAGCTGTGTCCTTAAAGGAACCTCCGGTCTGTTGGACCATCCAGTGTGATCTTTTAATAGAATTCTAGTTCTGCACACCTGTTTTTCTCCAGCTACTTCAGGGACTGCACATTGTGTTCTTTGTTAGGGCAGCCACTGGTGGTGGCCAGGCACTGTCTAGTCCTTCTATACTCAGGCTGATGCAGGATCCAGACAGCAGAGCCCCTTTTGTCTCCTGGGCTCATGTTGTCCTCATGTCTTTGATGTCCTGCCTTCTCCTCTGCTCCATGTGGACTGGGACCAATTGATACTATTTAGATGGCTACGTCTAGCTTTTAAGATTCCAGATGCCATTCACCAATGTGTGATGCAGAACATTTTCTTAAAAGACTTAGTTATACCAACTGACCTAGATGTTCCCTGGAGCTGTGGTCTTCAGACCCCTGCGCCTGCTACTCTGTCCTTCCAAATGTTGGGCTATATTAAGGAAACATCTTAGCTTTTGGTATAGTTTGGCCTCCCTTCTACTGTGTGCTGTCACTCTCTTTACCTAACCCAATTCCTATCTACTATCTAATCTATTAATATCCCTCTCCCTCCCTCCTCACCCTTCAACCATTAAAGATTATTTTCTTCTGTGATTAAATCCTTTCTTGAGTCCTTATAATGGTGATCTCATGTAATATTTGTCCTTTTGCAACTGACTAATTTCACTGAGTAGAATGTCTTCCAGATGACTCCATATTATGAGAGGTTTCCCGAGAAACATTATTGTTATCATTGCATAGTATTCCATTGTGTGAATATACCATAGTTTATTTGTCCATTCATCTGTTGATGGGCATCTAAGTTGATTCCATCTTTTTACTATTATGGACAATGCTATAATAAACACTGGTCATGTGACAAACCTTATTTCTCCAGGATATATTCCAAGAAGGGGATGGCTGGATTGTAAAGTATTTCTATTTCTAGTTTTTTTAAGAAAGTGCTGAATTGATTTCTGGAGTAGTTGTACCATTTTACATTCCCATCAACAGTGTAGAAGTGTTCCAATCTCACCACAACTTTTCAACGTTTATTATTTTGTGTTTTGGGGTTAATGACAGCTTTGTTGGGCTGAGATGGTAATTCGTTGTAGTTGTAATTTGGACTTCTCTAATGGGTAATGGTAGTGAGCATTTCTTCATGTGTTTGTTAGCCTCCTGGATGTGTTCTTTGGTGAAGTGCCTGTTTTTATCCTTTGCCCATTTTTAAAATTAGGTTCTTTGGATTTTCTTGTTAAAGTTTAGCAGTACTTTGTACGTTACGGAGATTAGACGCTGATCAAATGTGTGATAGTGAAAATATTTTTCCCAGTCTGTAAGTAGTCTTTTTACTGTTTTTGTGAAGTGTTTGGATGAGCATGAGTGTTTGATTTTTTTAGGGGTTCCTAGTTGTATATTTTCTCTTCTAGCATTTGTTCATTGTTAGTAATATTTTGTAGTCTTTATGCCACATATTAGGGCTCCCAGCTTTGTACCTATTTTTTTTTCCCTCGTGATCTTAATTGTTTTAGATTTTACATTTAGGTCTTTGATTCACTTGAGTTAGTTGTGCATAGAGTGAGGTGTGGATCTTGCTTCTTCTTCTTCTTTTTTTTTTTGCAGATGGATATCCAGTTATGCCAGCACCATTTATTAAAGGGACTGCCTTTTCCCTGGTTTATAGACTTTGGACCTTTGTCAATTATCAGCTGTTTATGGGTAGATGATGTTACATCTGGATTCTCAGTTCTGTTCCATTGGTCTGTGTATCTGTTTCTGTACTGGTACCAGTTTTTTTTGACTACCATGGCAGTGTGATAGGTTCTAAAATCAGGTAGAGAGAGGCCCTCCACTTTGTTCTTCTTTGTCAGTAATCCATTACTTATCTGCGGTATCTTCCCTTTCTGGAATCACCAAACAAAGTTGGTGATTTGTTTCTGCATGCCATTAAGAAATGCCATTAGAATTTGTATTGGGATTGCATTCTGTCTATAGATCACTTTGGGTAGAATAGACATTTTCATGATGTTAAGTCTTTCTATCCATGAGCAAGGTAAGTTTCTCCATTTACGCGGGTTTCTTGCAGTAGAGTCTTACAGTTTTCTTTCTATAGGTTGTTTACTTCTCTGGTTAGATTTATCCTCAAAGCTTTTTATCTTCTTAGGGGCTATTGTAAATGGTATTGATTTGGTTATTTCCTCTTGTATGGTCTCTTTGTTGTTTAAAGGAGCGCAGCTGATTTATCTTATATTCTGATGCTTTGCTGAACTCTTCTGTTAGTTTCCGTAGGTTTTTTTCTTTTTTTTTTGTAATTTCTTTATCTTACCTGCTTGATCTGGTTAGAATCTCCAGCACAATGTTAAATGAAAGTGAGCATCCTGGTCTGGTTCCTGTTCTCAAGTGGAATGCTTTCAGACTCTCTCCATTTAGGATGATGTTAGCTGTTGGCTTCACATTGATGTTTCTTATTATGTTGAAGAATTTTCCTTTTGTTACATTTTGCTGAGTGTTTTTATTATGAATGGGTGTTGGACTTTATCAAATGCCTTTTTTGTATCAAATGATAAAATCCAATGGTCTTGTCTTTTGTTTTATGTATTGACTACACTGTTTTTGTAATGTTGGACCATCCCTGCATCCCTGGTATGAATCCCACTTGGTTGTGGTGAATTATGTTTTTTGATATGCTATTGAATTCTATTGGCTAAAATTTTGTTGAGGATTTTTGCATGTAAATTCATGAGAGATATTGGTCAGCAATTTTCTTTTCTTTTCTCTTGTGGTATCTTTACCAGTTTTGGTATCAGGGTTACCCTGGCTTCATAGAAAGAATTTGCAAGCATTCCATCCTTTTCTATGCTCTGAAATATCCTTAGCCAAAGTGGTGTTAACTCCTCTCTAAAAGTTTGGTAGAATTCTTCTGTGAAACCGTCAGAGCCAGGGCTTTTTTTAGTTGAGAGGTTTTTAGTTACTCTTTCAATCTCTTCTTTTTGTGATGGGTTTATTTAGTTCTGCTTCTGCTTGTTTTAGTTTTGTTAGTTAGTGTGTTTCTAGAAATTTGTACATTTCATCTAGATTTTAAAATTTATTGAGGTACAAGTTTTTCATAGTATTCTGTTACAATTCTTTTAATTTCATTTGAATCCATTGTGATATTGCCCATATCATTTCTTATTTGAGTTATTTGGTTCATTTCCTATTTTACTTTTGTTAGTTCGGCCAATGATTTATTGATTTTGTTGATCTTTCCAAAAAACCAGCTTTTGGTCTTTCTAATGCTTTCAATAATTTTTCTATTCTCTAATTCATTTGGTTCTCTTCTATTTTATATTATTTGCTTTCTTCTGGTTCCTCTGGGGTTCTTTTGCTGATCTCTTGCTGCTTATTTGAGTTGTAGGATTAAGATTTTGTTTTGAGCACTTTTTTCTTTTTGGATGTGTATGTTTATCGAGATAAGTTGATCTCCAAGCACGGCTTTTGCTGTGTCCCATAGGTTCTACTAGGATTTATTTTTGTTCTTATTTGATTCTGTGAATTTCTTTATTCCATCTTTGATATCTCCTACAACCCAGTCCTTTTTAAGCAAAGTGTTGTTCAGTTTCCATGTGTTTGATTTTTTTCTTCTTTTTTATGTTACTGATTTCTACTTTCACAGCTTTATGGTGTGAAAATATAGTTTGAAATATATTAGCACTTTGAATTTTATTTATGACTGCTTTGTGGTCCAATATGTTCTATGTGTACTGGAAAAGAAAGTATATTTGGCTGCTATTCAGTGGAATATTCTGTGTATGTCTATGAGGTCAAGTTGGTTCATTGTAGGATTTAGATCTTCTGAGCTTTTTTTCTGAATATTCAGTCTTTCACTGAAAGTGGTATGTTATAGTTTCCTGCTATTATTGTGGAGCTATCTATTTCTGTCTTTGATGCAGTTAGTGTTTGTTTTGTGTATTTTGGAGTGCTGTTATGGGAGCACAAATATTTAATATGGTTATGTCCTCCTGGTGTATTGACCCTCTGATAATCAGTGTCCTTCCTTATCCAATGTGGTGGATTTTACTTTAAAGTCTATTTTATCAGAGATTAATATTGCCACTCCTCCTCTTTTTGGAATGTTATTAGTTTGATATATTTTTTCCATCCTTTGAATTTCAATTTGTTCTTGTTTTTTAGTCTAAGTCGTATCTCCTGTAGGTATCATACAGATGGGTTCTTTTTTTAAAATCCAATCTGCGACTCTCTGTCTCTTTAGTGGTATATTTAATCCTTTTACATTCAGCATGATTATTGGTAATTACAGATCTAGTGCTGTCATTTTGATGTCTTTTGAGTGTGTGTGTGTGTGTGTGTGTGTGTGTATTGCAGACAATTACTTTGTTCCCTTTAATTTTTAATTTTCTGTTCTGAGACTTTTTTTTCTGTATGTGTTTTCAGTATTGGTAGTTTTGTGTTTGCTAAGGCTTCGTATTTTTCTTTCCTGGTTTTTATTTTGATACGTAGGCTTGATAGTTTCCTTTGTGGCTACCTTAATATTTACCACTGTTTTTCTAAATTTAGGCTAGTCGTAAATTTCTTTATACTGCCTTGACTCCCTGTCATATGAAAGATCTGTGACTACACTTTAAGTCCCTCTTTTTTGCTATAATGTTTATACAATGACATTGCTGTTTCCCAATTTGATTTACTTTGGTTATTCTCTTGTTTTGGTTGATATCTATTTGCTGTCTTCTGTGTTCTAGTCTTGGGTTGTTACCTGATGCTATTGATTTTCTCACCAAAGGACTCCCTTTACTTTTTCTTGTAATTTTGATTTGGCTTTTTCAAATTCCCTAGATTTCTTTTTACTTAGAAATGCCAAATTTTCCCGTCGTATTTGAGAGACATTTTTTCAGTATATATAGGTCTTGGCTAGCAGTTATTTTCCTTCCAGATCTTGTATATATTCTCCGATTGCCTTCTTACCTGCATGATTTCTCCTGAGTAGTCTGATCTGTGTTTTATTGATTTTCCTTTATAGGCTATTTTTTGTTTATCCCTGCCAAGCCAGCCAAGACCATTTTTAAAAGTATCTCTTTGTCTTTTGTTTGGCAAGTTTGTCTTAGTGTCCTTCTTTTGGGATGTATTTTGTGTGGAGTTCAGGAGTGTCTTGAATAGTTATCTTCTCATCTATCATGATACGAAGGAAGCTTTCTGTCAACACATCTTTGACAATGCTCTCTGTATTTTTTGTTAGCCCACCATTCTGGTACTCCAAGCACTTGTAGATTATTCCTCTTGATAGAGTCTGTTTTAGTCAGCTAGTGTTGCTCTAACAGAAACACCACAAAGTGGATGGCTTTAACAAAGGAAAGTTTATTCTTATGTTAGAATATATAATTATAAGTTGTATATATAAATCCTGTAAAAGAATCAAGGAACACTATACATGTAATACACTATACATATATTTATATGTGTACATAATTATATATAAATAATTGTACTTATATTATAAAAATAATTATATCTATATTATAGAAGATACAACTATATATAAAAATCATATCTCTGTATAAATATATAAATTTTTAATTTTATTATTATTAACATATTTTGATATCTATAATATATATAATAATAATTATATAGACATAAAATAATTATACCTATATATAAAAATATATCTATATTATGGAACATATAATTGTATATAATCATATATATGGGGGTCAGTTCTACCCTGGCCCCTAGGGTTACCATGAGTCAGATCTGACTCGACAGCACTTGGCTAGCATATATAGAATATATAATTTGGACTTGTAGGCTACAAGTCCAAATTCAGGATGTCCACTCCAGGGGAAGGCTTTCCCCCTTTTTGGCTCTGGTGGAAAGTCCTTGTATCACATCAGTCTTTGTTCAAGGAGCTTCTTGGTGCAGCAATCTCAGGTCTGAATGATGTATTCTACGCTTGGTGCTGCTTTCACGATGGTGTGAGGTTCCCAACTCTGTACTTGCTTCCCTTTGCTTTTATCTCTTGTAGGATGAAAGGATAAAGGGTGGCACAAGCCATATTGCAGGGAAACTCCCTTTACAGTGGAGCAGGGAGGTGACCTTATGGAATGACTTACAGTCCCACCCTAATCCTGTAACATACAGCATAGGAAAATCGCAAAATGGAGGACAATCACAAAATATTGGGAATCATAGCCCAGCCACACAGCTACACACAATTTTAGGGGGACACAGTTTGATCAAAGACAGAGTAGCACATAATTCTTAGTGTTCCTTGATTCTTTTACAGAATTTTTTCCATCAAATATTTTCATTCATATGCTTTATCTTCAGGAAAAAAAAAAACAAAACATTATATTTGTAGTGAGGGAATGAGAATGTTTCAAAAATGTATTTATGTCAGTTAAAATTAGAAATATACTCTTTTAACTAGTCAATTTTTTTTTAAAGAAGTCATGATTACAAACTATGTAATATTTAACAGAGATTTAATTATTTTTTAGGCTACAATTTGAAGGGCTTTTTAATGGGGGAAATACTCTCTTTAAGGAACAGGATGTAGAAATTAGCACGACCAGACTGTGTACACAAAGCCACCACTCCTCCCTGATTAGGTCAGAGAATTTTGCCTTTACCTGGGAAAGCTGCCTTCTGTTAGCACCAGGATCAAATTGTACAGCCCACAGCCGCTAACATGTGAAGCACCTTCATAGGAATCTGGAAACTCTCTGCGTTGGTGTAGAAGAACTATTACACATAATTTGTCAGAGGAAGTAAAATACAGGGCCCACCTTGAAAACAAACTGAACTGTCAAATGGCTTCACATTATACAATGAAAACAAAAGGGACAGTCAGAGAGTGAAGTGAGGGTTTTATATATATATATAGATATTTCCCCACATTGTAGAGAAGCAAAGATATAAGTTAAATGGTCTTATTATGCTCAGTGAGGCTACCTCCTCCTCCCCTTAACTGGGGTATGTTTAAAGCAGTACCATGAAATTGTTTTGAAATAAATTTAGAATGCCTGAAATACAGGTAAATGTAATAATTGTAGAGTTAGGGGTAAAAGTTGCCATGTCTAAACCTCCAGATTTTGCAGATTTCTAAAAAGATATATATTTGTTATGCACCTTGAAGAAATTTTATATTCTTGAAAAAATACTTTGCAAAAATGAGTTGAGACACAATGTGTCTTTACTTCATAGCCTAACAACCTCAATTTCCCTATAGCTGAAATAGAGGGCAGAGAAGTCAGTTTGTGGTTTCTGAAACCCAACAACCCAGTATCGCCGTGCCATTCTCTCCCCTGATCCAGTGCCACTCCCTTCACATGATATCTGTTTACTTTAGAGGAGGCAGTTTTTGAGGAAGGATCATAAATATCCTGGCCCAGTGCCCCAGGAATCATGACAAGCAAAAGAACATGCTTGCCTAGAGATAGCCCTTGTAGTAATTAAATGTGTGGGTTAATTTTTTATCCGCTTTAGTAACTGGGTATTTTCTTTCTTCTGTACCTTTTTGTTTCTGCTCTGAAGCTGTGGGCACAGACCTCCCAGCAGGCAAATTACTCTAGAGCCTGTTACAGGACAGTCCTGAAAGGAACAGTTGCATTCACAGATCTGGAGACCTGATCCTTTTCCGAAATGGCAGGTGTGAGTGGCTGTCTAAAATATTCTATGTTTATCTTCAACTTCTTGTTCTGGGTAAGTGTTTTTCTTTTAATTATCAATTTTATACAAGGAAGGGGACCTTGATATAAATATCATAAACAAGAACAGACTCTGTATTGGAGAAATAGAAGGAGGCGGAAAATGTATTTTCCATTTACTTGTTTGGATTTGCTTGTTCTTTGTTTGGTTATTTCGGTAATTGAAAATGAGCCAGTGACTCAAAAAAGTGGGCTTCAGGATCTCAGAGGATAAACATTTCATAAATGTTTTGATATTGTTGCAAAAGAATCACAGAGGAAGAAAATGTCCCTCAATTAAGGGACAATTATTCTTGGCTGTATATTGTACAGGCCTCCCCTGTTTAAGGACCTTGTGAGGGGGAAAAACAAAATCTCAGCCCAATCCTGAGCCCAGCCTCTGCTTCCCACCCTTGACATCTGGGTTTGAAGCAGGTGACTGGGGGGGGGGGGTGTGGGATGATAAATACATGAAAAAAACCCTGAAAGGGGGAAAAAATGATAAAAATCATTCAGTCTAAAAAACTAAAAGCTTTTGGAACTATGCCAGTAGGTATTTATACGAGCATTTTAAAGTCATTTTTGATGTGTCGTACTCTTCAGTCCACAGGATATGTATCTGAGGGAGTTACTTTAAGTCTCTTGAATGTATTTTAACATAAGACATGTCAGATAAATTGATAAATACCATCTAACTTTAGAAAATGGAAAAACAAAGTGTGAAAAGGTCCGACTAGGATGTTGTAGAACTGATGCTACCATTTTTAGTATATTTGTTGCAATTAGTGACTGCTCAAAAGTAAATTCACCGAGATGGTCGAAAGCATTTCAATGGGGAAAAAAAATTCTTGTATACTAGATTAAAAAAATGGTTTATGAAATGTAAGAAGGAAAGAATTAGTGCTTTATTTTTGTACCTGCCTCTTTCTTAGTAAACAGGCAGCTGGTATCTTTATGTTGAAAATCTTTCTGTCCTGTTAAAATAATGATGGGCATACTTAAACTTAACTACATGAATACAGTCTTATTATACAGAACGAATTTCCTTTTGTCAGTAGCCCTAAAGACTACAGATGATATATTGGTAAATTAAGTAAGTCAATAACTAGAAGAACATACAGAACATTTGTGCTTTGTCCTTTCTCTTTTCCCTAGAAAAATGCATTACTTTTGCAAATTTTAAATGAAGCTCACGTATATATGCCAGTTTTTTAAAAGTTAGTCCAGATATATTTCTTTCCTTGAAATATTTAAAATTGGTTAAACACTGAGAGTAGAAGATAAACAAAGAAATGCCTATGTCTTTTGGTTTTGTTTTGTTTGAGCTTTTCATTATGGAGAACTTTGAACATTCAAAGAGAAAAAAAAGAGTAGGATAATCAAACCCATCACCCAGCCCTAGTTTGTGTGAAACACTGGCCAATCTCTCCCTGTTCATACTCTTATACCCTTACCGCCTTTCACACAATTTTTAGCAAAAGAGCCATACACATAATTTCATCTGTAAATATGTATACATATTCCCTAAGAAAATAGCCATTCTTTTTAAAAACTGAGGTCATTCTATCATTATCACACTTTAAAAATTAATGGGTTTCTTAATTATCAAATGTCCATCCAGGGTTCAATGTTTTGATTGTGTCATAAATGTTCCTGTTTGCATCATTATCCAAATAAGGTCTAAACAATACAATTTTTGTTATTTCTTTTATGTCTTTTTAATCTTTAGATTCCCTTTCCATCTTCATCTCTTTTTTTTCATTGCAGCTTTATGTACTGCTGTGTGTTGTTGCCTTTTTACATTTCCCATGGTCTGTAGAATGCTATTTGTGTAAATATGGTGTAGTTTTACATATCCCTTTGCCTTCTGTGTTACCTGTAAGTTAGTAGTTGTAGCTGGGAGTTTGATAAGATTTAGGTTAATTTTTACTGTTATTATTGGCACAACTACTTTATAGCGGTGTTGTGTTCTTTCATCAGAAGGCATGTATTTTTGGATGACATCTCTCTTTGTGATGCTCTAAAACCTAAATCATTAATTCATTAAGTGATGAAAATTGGTCACATTCTAGTTCTTTCAATTTTTCCTCGCGTGTTCTTTGGAATATGTTACACAGAAAGAAGAATTTATGCAGTGTTTTGTTATAGTGGTGTCCAGTTTATACAGAAAGGTAGCACAAATTATTCTTTCCCACTTTTTCCTTAATGGGATTCATATGATGAGTTCATCTTCTTGTATCTTCCAGCAGAGATAAATTATTGTCTTTGTTCATTTGTTTTCAGTATTTTTATGAATTCATAGTTAAGCACCATTGCAGTCCTTATTCTTAATGCTGTTCAACCTAGTCCATCTTTGGCCAGGGAGTGTCTCTTCAAGTTGGCTTTTGAGTCCTTTTAACGTAATTTTAATAACTTCAAGTGCTTCTTCACTGTCTGATATGACAAGGTGTTCTAGTCTCTCTTGCTTGTTTGCTACTGCGGATCTGGAATCAGCTATTTTTCTAAGTACTCTTATTATCTGTTCTTTTCTTTTTGTAGCTGTTGTCTCTGTTTTATGATACATAATCTACATGAAACAATCTAAAATATGGACATGCTAGTGAAGGCATGGCTCTTACTTTTAATAAGATATCGCTAACCCAATCCAGTAACAGTCCTCAAATTATGGAAAAATTAAATTATGTCTCTGTTGTTTGACAGCAGTTGACAAAGTGTCGATGCCTGTGGTGGATACCTCAGGGCTCAGCATCTCAGCCAGTAGCCTGTCAGGAATTTGGAATGGACTTGAGTTCAGCCCTAAATGTTGTGGGCAGTCTAGGAAAGGAATTTGTTGTAGGTTCAGGATTATATGTTTAAGATCAGGAATTAAGATTAATTGTAGAGACCTGTACCCTGCTATGGAAACCCTGGCGGCATAGTAGTTAAATGATGCCTGCTAACTAAAAAGTGGGCAGTTTGAACCCACCAGCTGCTCCTTGGAAACTCGATGGGGCGGTTCTACTCTGTTGTTTAGGGTCACTGTGAGTCACACTGACTCAATGGCAGTGGATTTGGCTTTTGGTATACCCTACTATGCCCAGACAGCATCCCTGCCTTCAGTAAGGAGCTTTATTTTATGTTTACTGTTATCTCTTAGTTTCTCCAGTAAAAAGAAAGTCTTTCTGATGTTTTAGATTTCAGTTACGTATCTCTCACTTCCTTCCGGGTAAAAGGCCTTATTCCTCCCATTATCATGCGGTGAGGCTTACAGTATCTAAAGGCCAGATGTTGAAACGGAGCCCTCAAGTGAGAGTAATAGTTGTAAGCACCAGGAATAGTTTCCCAGCCAACAGGTAGCATTAATATTTTAACTCATAATCTAGAGAGCAAGAGTCTCTGAGGTTAGGGAGTGTTCCTATTTCTGTGCTCCTGTACACTCACAACCCAGAGTTCTCCGTTGCAATTTTATGATCCTTCATAGGAAATTTGCAATTTGTCACATTCCTAATGTTTACTTTAGCAAAAAATTTAAGGGTCTCACTGATGTGGTTTTCTTTTAGACGTCCATGACTTTATGTTTTTAAATGCATTCTTTCTGGTGTAACTTGTGAAACTAATCCTTTGTAAAGTAGGGCCAGATGTTTAAACATCTCTAAGATATGCCTATGGTCATTTAAACTAAACATACCAGTTTTGGGGGTGGGGACCTCAGATATATCACATAAATATGCAGTAGTTTACATTTTTTAGAATTACAAATTGAAGAAAAATATAAGAAACTGAAAAATCATTCTGTATCACTCATGCTAGAGTTAGATTCAAGTTAGAGTGAGCTGAAAGTGCTGTAAATAATAGATAAGTTATAGGTACAAAATCTAATTTCCTGAGCCTTGTGTCAAAAGTAGATGGAATAGCCAGATTCTCTAATGCACCTCTCAGATGGGTCAGGTTTCAGAGTATTGTAGAGACTGTTGGGGTGTTTTGGAGTCAGGGGAAGCATAGAAGATGGGGCAATTATCAGAGGCAGTGAGCTATGGGCGGGTAAGCTACTCATGGGAAAGCAGAGTGATACAATCTTAAAGGAAGCCTGGTAAGGAGAAGGAGCCGAGTAGTGAATTAGTCACTAAATGAAGCCAGTGCATGGGGAGTTTGACGAGAGCAGATGGAAGTTAGAACATGGAGAGTATTTAGGAACCAGTGTTTTGATGTCCATCATTGTATTTTATTTAATGCTTGGATCTGTGAATTATATGTTTTGAGAGCAATTGAAAGAGTGGAAGCAAAGCAGACATAATTTTGAGATAACCTTTTGCTATTGAGTCCATTGAGACTTATGACAACACCTCACATATTAAAATAGAACTGTGTTTTCAATAGATGTTTTTTAAAAGTACTCACCAGGCCTTTCTTCCAAGATGCCTCAGATGGATTCAACCTTGTGGCCTTTCAGGTAGCAGCCGAAGGTGTCAACTATTTGTGCTACCCAGGAACTAATTATAATGCCAAAAGAGTACTTTTTTTTTAAGGAAATGACTCGATGGCACTTGATTCTGGCTGTCTTTTGTCATTGATGCAATCTATTAAGCTAAAGTCCTGTCTATGACTGAAATGTGTGAACTTTTGATATATATGTGATGTCTGCTCCTTTGGAATCAGTATGGAATTATAATAGCATCAAAGGCATTATTACAACCTAGTAGTTGAAAGCTCAGGTTCTGATTTTGAACTTGAATTTCTTCACCACAGCTGAGTGACCTTGGGAAATTGCATAACCTCTTTGTGCTTCAGTGTTCTTGTTTATAAAAATGAAGATGATAGATTATACCTCATGAGGTTGTTGTGAGGATTAACTGAATTAATACATACAAAGTACTTGGAGTAAACACTATGTAAATGTACAAGAAAAGGACATTTTGGTCAACATTATGTAGACATTTTTATGAGATAAAGAAGTATGAAGTCACTCTGCATAGTGTTGAATAAATTTCAACACTGGAATATGAAATGGAAGAAGAAATGAGGCGGGAAGAACTGTGATAAGGTGGGAATTCTCATACCATAATTTAGGGGAATGGAAAGAAAATGGATTTTGTAATCACACAAGACTCAAATTCAAATCCTGGCTGCACTCCTTATTGGGTTGTGGCCTTCAATATGCTTCTTAGCTTTGCTGAGCTCTAGCCTCTGCATTTGCAAAATGAGAATAATCATCTTACCTAGCAGGATTGTGATGATTAACTGAGATATTTTATGGAAAGCCTACAACTAAGGACTGACACACCATACTGGTTTTACTAATGAATTTTTTTCTGCACTCCAATCATCACATTGTTTTTAATTTAGAAGTATTGGAATTTAGAATTATATTTATACATAATGGAATTTTAAAAGTTAAATATAATTTTAGCTGTACTCTGACTCTCCCTTAGCCTGTCCTCCGTATTCATTGAGCAAAGACATCGTGAAGCCAGAGTTACATGACCACTCTGAGCCTTTCCCTCACTTTCTGACCATACTTTGGATACCTGATACCTCGGATTTCCCTTAATCCTTCTTCTTGGAGCTTCTGTCCCCAGCCATAGTCAAGGGGGAGCCTCCCAGGAATGGAACCAGGCTCTAAACAGAGCTTAGGCTTCTAGGCAAAAGTACCCAGACTCCCTGCTGTGAGGGCCCTTGAACCTCAGGGCAGAGCTGACAGTGAGGGCTGGGGACCAGGACTGGCTCCCTGTGCTCCCCTCATCTGACAGGCAGACTCTGAGGACACCGAGAGTTCTTAATTAAGCTTTATAATTCAAGGTCGTTAAGTGGGCACACTTGTCAAAGTGGGAAGAAAGAAGCCATTTTATCCAAGTTTTTGACTCTGAGTTCCAACTTCTCACTGTACAGACGTGTGGTCTGTGAACTTATTTGCATTCCGGCCTCAGGCCCTGCAAATGTATCTGCAGGTCTGCAGGTGTCACGTACATGGATGTTGAACTTGTGAAACGAAGTGATAAAAACATTGGCATCATTTTATTATTCAGAAACATTATGATGCTAATCAAATGCTGAACAGTTGTCTCTCTTTACATCTTTTGAAGTTATATAACTTTGAGTGACCTAAATGTGCTTACTTTTTGTGCTGGCAAGAAATGAGGTTGATTCCTTTCTCTCACCTTACAGTTATTTAAAATACATTTAAAACTTTTTAAATCAGGCTTTGATTTTGAACATGGCTCTTTTATCACTGTGTGACTGTGGGGAAATCAGTTAGTTTCTCTGTGCTTCGGTATTCCCTATCTGATATAGCAGGTGCTGGGTTTACTTTACAGATTTTGAAGTTGCAGATGAGTAGAACTATAGAGACAAATTAACACTCATTGATATAATAAACATCACCCATTTGGGGCTGAAGATAGAAAAGTCATCATAGGAGAGCCTACCGAGAACTGAAGGTTTAATTTACTCCACTGGTTTAGAGCATCAGGAAAGCAGATACTGAGTGAAGCTTAGTAAACCAGAGTTACTTTACGCATGCCAGCAGAAGGAATACACAGCAACCTTTCTTTCAATAGGAGATGAGAGAGTTTGGTCATTACCCATGTTAGAGAGTGAGTCAAAGCACCCACCCTAACTTATAATAGGTAATGAGTCAGAATATGTCTAGTCCTATTCAAGAGTGAGTAAATTTAGCATGAGAAAATTTAGCATAATGCCTAACAAAAGCACTCTTGAATGCCTGAAAAGGAATGTCACCTGGAGACTTAGAGCACAAGCATATGTCTCTAGAAGAAACAGTTCAGGATCCTGATGAAAGTGTCAGGAAATCAGTACCCACAATGCAATGCCATAAAATAATCCCAATGAAACAGTATCTGAAAGATACAAGAGAAGATAATGTTACTTGAAAAATCACAGGATGAGATGAAAGAGAAATGGATAAAATGAAGGAATTCAAGTAAACTAGATGCACAACAACAAAACTAGAATCTGGTCTGGACATCACATTTAATAGAGACAGTGACATAGAAATCCAAATTCAGAAGCTCCTAGAGGAATCTGAGATGAAACGAAAATGATGTAAAAGAAGATGACATCTACAAAGAACCAGACACTAGAAATCCAAAACATTTTATATTCCTGGAGAAGACATCAGAATAAACAGAACAAAGACAATAATCAAATGAGTATGAAAATTTTGTGGAGCTAAAAATACACTTGGTGTGCAGATGGCAAGCACCTATTATGCTCCAAGGAAAAGTCAATAAAAGAAGATGTTTATGCTTAGATACGTACTAGGGAAACTACTGGATTAAAAGATACATAAAAGTCTGACCAATGTTTAGATAACAAACAACAAAAAAAGAAAATGAGCAAATAATACATTAACAAAATAAGACCTAGCCTAGAGGTCAGTAAGTGATGGAACAATAGCTGCCAGTATTCAGAGAAAGGATACATGGCCTGAGAATTTTATATTCACCTAAACTCTTTCATAAGTGAACAAGACAGAAAGATGTCTTTAGATATTCATATTATAAAATGTACTTAAACATATACCAAATAATTAAGACATGATGTAAAGTGGACAATTTAAGACTTGAAATATCATGATAACAAAGATCTGAAAATAAGGGAAAAGGTCACTTACATCTAAGTAATTGTGTTTTTTATTATGAATTTGAGTGCAAATCTAAAAAGTAGTTTTGAGAGTGAGATAATATAAAATAATATTTTGATAACAAACAATCTGAATGAAAACCAAAGAGAGGATACTGAATAGCACTTACTGAATTATAGAAAGCAAATATTATTAGAAAGTGGAGTAGTAGAAGGAAACAGTACATTGACAGGGAACTGTCAAAAATTCAGGTTGAATTCAGAAGAAGATGTGATATTGCTGACTTCAAATGGATTTTAGCTGAAAGCAGAGAATCCTGGAAAGATGTTTACCTGTGTTTTATTGACTATGCAAATGCATTCAACTGTGTGGATCATAAGAAATTATGGATAATGTTGTAAAGAATGGGAATTCTAGAACACCTAGTTGTGTTCGTATACATAGGTCAGCAGGCAGTTGTTAGAACACAGTAGGGGAATACCTCCTGGTTTAAAATCAGGAAAGCTATGTGTCAGGGTTATATCCTCTTACCATATTTATTCCATCTGTATATTGAAGAAATAATCTGAGAAGTCAGGCTGCCTCACTGTCCCAAGATGTGGTTAATTATTGGGTTCAGGAAACCCTGGTGGTGTAGTGGTGTGTCTCCTAACCAAAATGTCAGCAGTTTAATTCTGTCAGGTGCTTCTTGGAAACTCTATGGGGAATTCTCCTCTGTCCTATAGGGTTGCTATGAGGTGGAATTGACTTGAAGTAGTAGGTTTGATTTTGGCTTTTTATAGCTTCACAAATATCACTGCCATGAGCTGTTGAAAATAGGACATCCTTACTGGAAGACCCTTTATCAACCCACTGTCTTTTGTAATCTCATCTACAGAAAGTAGGGCAGAGCCAGACATGGCTTTCCTTTAGGGTTGGAGGGGCAGGAGGTGCTTTAACAGACAGGTTGCTTTCTTAAGATTCGAAGACTAAGCCTATTGCCATCGAGTCAATTCCAACTCAAAATGACCCTGGAGGTCAGAGTAGAACTGCCCCATAGAGTTTCCAAGACTAGAAGTTGCCAATCAGAGCATGCTTATTGGAATATCCCTTATAGGTTACCTGTGTCTAAATTATTATGAGTGACAAATACTGTTATTAATTTTGTTAGCTTCTATACAAACCAAACCAAACCAAACCCAACCAAACCCACTGCCATGGAGTCTACTCTGACTCATAGAATCCTATACAAAGTAAGAGCAAATACTCTCAGGAAAGCCTTGATGGATTCTTTGAGAAAAATCCACAGACTTCAGGGTGTGACATTAGTCATTGTTTAGATTGTTCAGAGGCTTGTGTGCTCTTCCTTCTTACCTTTCCTTCATTCTGATTCCGGTTTTGCCCCTGACAGTTGAGGTGTTAGGGTTAGGGTTAGTAAAGTGTTACCGAGTAAAATTTTCTTATGACATATTTCAGAACATTGGCATCATACCATGGCTTAGGTTAGGGGTAACTTAGTCATCAAAGTGACATCTTTGCTTTTTAATACTTTGAAGAGGCCTCTTGCAGCAGATTTTCCCAATGCAATGCATCTTTTGATTTCTTGACTTCTGCTTCCGTGAGCATCGATTGTGGACCCAAGTAAAGTGAAATCCCTGATAACCCCAACCCTTTCTCTATTTATCACGATGTTGCTTACTGGGCCAGTCGTGAGGATTTTTGTTTTCTTGGTGTTGAGGTGCAATACATACCGAAGGATATGGTCTTTGGTCCCATCAGTAAATGTTTCAAATTGTCTTCACTTCTGGCAAGTAAGTTGGTGTTGTCTGCATAATGTGGGTTGTCAGTGAGTTGTTCTCCAATCCTGATGCCTCATTCTTCATACAATCCAGCTTCTAGGATTAATTGCTGGGCACACAGATTGAAAAGGTATGGTGAAGGCTACAACCCTGACACACAGTTTTCCTGACAAAACTGTTCAGTGTCCCCTTGTCCTGTTTGTACAACTGCCCTTGACTCGTGTACAGATTCCTTAAGAGCGCAGTTAAGTGTTCTGAAATTCCCATTTTAAGCAGTGTTAGCTAGAATTTGTTATGATCCACACAGTCTACTTTTGTTTTATGGGTCCATCTAAGCTTTTGGCTGAAGTGTGAAACTTAGAAGTGACTTCAGTACTGAGGTAAAAGAGTGTCCTGGGCCCATATCCTTGGGATTTTTCCAGTCTCTGTCAGACCAGCAAGTCTGGTTTTCTTGTGTTACGTGGAATTTTTTCTCACATTATTCTCCTGCTCTGTCTGGGATCCTGCGTTGTGATCCTTGCCACAGCAGTTAACGGTGGTAGCCGGGCACCATTTAGTTGTATTGGACTCAGTCTGGCTGAGGCAGTGGCAGTGGCAGTTGTGGTCCGTTTATCCTTTGGACTAATTTTTCCCTTGTGTCTTTGGTTTTCTTTGTTCTACCTTAATCCAGATGCAGTGGGACCAGTAGCATATCCTAGATGGCCAACCAAAAGCTTTGAAGACCTAGGACACTACTTATCAAAGATGTAGAACATTCTCTTTATAAACTACGTTGTGCCATTTGAGGTAGATATCCTCCAAAGCCACGGTCCTCAACGCTCAGCCTAGTATTTTGGTACCTCAGGTAGTCTGGGTGTGTCTGTGAAGCTTTGATGACCTTTTCTTGGTTAGGTTAGCCTGACTGCTTCAGTACTACGTGTTGTTTTACCCTTCACCAAAGTGACCATTTGTCTATTGTCTAAACTAAAAACCAAACCAAACACATTGCCCTGGAGCTGATGTTGACCGATAACAACTCTGTAGGACAGAATAAAACTACTTCATAGAGTTTCCACGGAGTAGTTCATAAACTGTCGACCTTTTGGTTAGCGTTCAAGCTCTTTAACGGCTGCACCATCAGGATTCCTGTCTACTGGCTAGTTAATGTTTTTCCCTCTCTACTTTTGGCCTCCCTAGTAGCCATCAAAGAATATTTCTTTCTATGAATAAATTTTCTGATAAAACCTTTATAAAAAGAGTGGTGTCATACAGCATGTGCCCTTTTGGTGACAGACTTATTTTGGTGAGCATAATGCTCTTCCAGTTCTCTCATGCTGTGAGGTGTTTCCAAGATTCATCACTGCTTTTTAGTGTTGCATAGTGTTCCATTGTGCATATGTGCTATAATTTTGTTATTCATTCATCTGTTGATGGGCACTTAGGTTGTTTCCATCTTTCTGTTACTGTGAGTAATGTTGCAGTGAACATGAGTTTGCATATTTCTATTCATGTAATAGCTCTTATTTCTTTAGGATGTGTTTCTAGGAGTGAAATTGCTGAACCACATGGTACGTCTGTTTCTAACTTTTAAAGGAAGTTCCATATCACTGTCTAAAATGAGTGTACTGTTTTACATTCCCACCAACAATACGTAAGAGTTCCAGGCTTCCTTCAGCCTCTCCAATATTTATTATTTTCTATTCTATTGATTTGTGCCAGATATTTGAGCTGAGATAGCATCTCATTGTAGTTTTGATTTGCATGTCTCTAACGGGTAGTGATTATGAGCATTTTCTCATGTGTCTCTTAGCCACCTGAATACCTTCTTTGATGAAGTGTTTTTTCATATCTCTTGTCCACTTTTTAAATTGGATTATTTGTCTTTTTGTTGTAGAGGTGTTGAATTTTCCTCTATGTTTTAGCCTTTATTTTTCTTTCCAGTCTGTAGGTTCTTTTTTTACTCCTTTGGTGAAGTCTTTTGATGAGCATAAGTTTTAATTTCAGAAGATCTCAGTTATCTAGATTATCTTCTGGATTCTATGTGTTGTTAGTTGTGATTTGTATCCAGTCAGTGCCATGTATTAGGGCCTCTAGCATAGACCCTAATTTTTCTCCTGTGATCTTTATAGTTTTTGGTTTTGTGATTAGATTTTTGATTCATTTTGAATTAGTTTTTGTGTACAGTGTGATGTATGGGTCATGTTTCTTTCTTTCTTGTTTATTTTTTTACCATATGAGCATCCAGTTTGACCACACCATTTGTTAAAAAGATTGTCTTTTCCCTATTTGATGGACTTTGGGTCTTTGTCAAAGATCGGGTGACTGCTGTTATTATTAGGTGCCAAAGCAACCCCATGTACAATAGGACAAAACACTGCCTGGTACTAAGCTATGCCCAGATTATTGTTATGCTTGAGCTCGTTGTTGCTGGCACTGGGCAGTCCATTTTCTTGAAGGTCTTTCTCTTTTTCACTGACCCTCTGCTTTACTAAGCGTGGTGTTCTTCTCCAGGGATTGATCTCTGCTGGTGACATATCCAAATATGTGAGATATAATCTCACCATTCTTTAGTTGTACTTCTCCAAGACAGACCAGTTCCTTCTTTTGTCAGTCCACAATATATTCAATATTCTTCTTCAACATCACAATGCAAAGGCATCAATTCTGTTCTACTTATTCAATGTCTAGCTTTCACATCCATAAGATATGATTGAAAATACCATGGCTTGGATGAGGTACACCTTAGTCTTCAAGGTTACATATTTATTTACTTTTCAACACTTTAAAAAGCTCTTTTGCAGCAGATTTTCACAATGCAATGTGTCTTTTGATTCCTTGACTACTGCCTCTATGGGCACTGACTGTGGAAACAAGTGAAATGAAATCCTTGACAATCTCAATGTTTTCTCCACTTATCATGATGTTGTTTATTGGTCCAGTTGTGAGGATTTTTGTTTTCTTGATGCTGAGGTGAAATCCATACTAAAGGCTCTGGTCTTTGACCTTTATCAGTAAGTATTTCAAGTCCTCTTCACTCTCAGAAAGAGATAGATAGATTTACATCTGAGTTCCCAGTTCTGTTCTATTGGTCAGTGTGTCTGTCTTTGTATTACCAGCAAACTGTTTTGACTACCATAGCTATGTAGTAGGTCAAGTAGTACTCATACTTTATTCTTTTTCTTTGATAGTGCTTTACTTATCTAGGGCTTCTTTCCTTCCTCTATAAAGATAATGATTAGTTTTTCCATCTTGTTAAGAATGCTGTTGGTATTTGGGTCTTGATTGCAGTATATCTTTAGATTGCTCTGGATAGAATTGACATTTTCACAATGCTGAGTCCTTCTATCTACCAGCTTGGTATGTTTTTCCATTTTTGTTGGTCTTGTTTGTTTTCTTACAGTATCATTTTGTAGTTTTCTTTCCATAGACCTTTTATATCCCTTGTTAGATTTATTCTTAATTTTTTTTAGGGGCTATTATAAGTAGTATTGTTTTCCTGATTTCCTTTTCATAGTTCCCTTTATTGGCTTGTAGCAATACAACTGATTTTTGTATGTTTATCTTGTATCTTGTTACTCTGCTGAAGCTTTCTGTCAGTTCCTATAGTTTTCTTGTGGAGTTCTTTAAGTTCATATTATCCACAAATAGGGATAGTTTTACTTCTTTCTTACCGGTTTGGATATCCTTTACTTCTTTTTCTTGCCTTATTGCTCTAGCTAGGACTTCTAGCACAGTGGCAAACAGTTGTGTTAAAGGGTGCCCTTGTTTGTTCCTGTTCTCTGGAGGGATGTTTTCATCCTCTTTCCATTAGGAAGCGTGTTAGGTATTGGTTTTGTATAGATACCCTTTCTTATACTGAAGAACTTCCCTTCTCTACCTATTTTATCGAGAGCTTTTATCAGCAGTGTGTGTTGGACTTTATCAAATGCCTTTTTGTGTTGACTGAGATGATCGTGTAGACTTTTGTTTTATTTATGTGGTGGATTGTGATGATTGATTTTCTAGTGTTTAACCATCCTTGCATACCTACTGTGAATCCAACTTTTTTTTTTAATATGATGTTTCATTCTATTGGCTAGAATTCTGTTGAGAATTTCTGCATATATAATCATGATAGATATTGGTCTGTAATTTTCTTTTTTTGTGGTGTCATTGCCTGCTTTTGTTATTAGAGTTATGCTGGCTTCATAGAATGAGTTAGGAAGTATCTATTCCTTTTCTATGTTCTGAAATATTTAAGTAGGACTAGTACAAGCTCTTCTCTTTTCCTGTTTGAAGCCATGTGGACCAGAATATACACTTATTTCTTAAGTTATACTCTTCTTTGAAACAGTGTGAAAAGATTGGGGAACAAACCCTTACAGCAAAACTTAGAAAAGGTCTCAAAGAAAGAACCATAATGACAGCTAATGCCAAGCCAAAGCCAAGAGCTGGCTAATATTGGTAACAATTTGAATGAAATGGTTCAAAATTAATTATGACTCTACAGTGATTACTTTTGACAGAAAGTAAATATACTTTTGATAATTTAACTTAGCATTCAACAAATTTGTAAATAATTCCATAATTTTAAGACTCACTAATCTTTATGTGTTTCTTCAGTAATCCATTCTAATCGGGTTAAGGATATGTTTTAGGCAAGTTTCTTTATATTTTTTAAATGAAGTTTGAAGGGAATATTTTTAAATATTATTTGAAGATGGAGCTGGAAATTACAGTTTGGCCATCTTCAAAGTCCCTAGAAAAATTTGTGTAATTCTCCATACTGAAGTTGAGCAAAATATTCTTGGCTTCAGAAATAATTCAGCACTTTGTATTTTAAATGTTAATATTGCAGAGAATATTTCTGAGGCACAGACCAAAAATTATCATGTGAGGGACAAATATGCCTGATTCCATAAGATTCCTGAATGTTTTGATTTCTAGATAGGTTCAGAAAAGGAGCTAAATATTACATACAAATAAAAAAGGTAATGGTTTTCCAGTTTAAGTTTGCATGCTCACCTATGTGCAGCTCCTACTGAATTGTATACTTTCAATCACAATTAACAAAAAAAGGTGACGGTTTTAAAAATTCCACACTTTCTGTCTCTCTGAGTTTTTAGAGTTTACTCATTGATAGTTTCCTAAATATCAGTTAAGGATGATAACCCTAATAGTATAAAAATATTTAATATTATTGTCATTTAAGCTAAAAGCCCCAGTGACTATAAGACAGTTAATGTAAATCTAATTGTGAATGGAGAAGAAAAAGAAAGATAATAGGTAAATGGAATAACAAAAACTAACTGAAAAGAAAAATTACTGAAAATACCAGAGGGTATCATTATCATCTGAAATAAATTCTTACAGGCTAATTAACAAAGAATTACTAAAATGAGCAAACTGGAAATAAAATTTAGATTTTAGGGGAAAGGAAAGAAGAAATGAGAAGGAATTAAAATTGTTTTTTCAGTGTATGAAAAACAATATATGTTTTTCACTGTACGTTTATGTGTATATATATGGTGTCATGGATTGCATTGTGTTACCGCAAAAGTTTGTGTATCGATTTGGCTGGGCCGTGATTTCCAAGGTTGAGTCATTTTTTCCCATGTGTTGTGAATCCTGCCTCTGTGATGTTGATACGGCTGAATGGGCAGCAGTTGTGTTGGTGAGACAGGGCTCAAACTACAAGCTCGTAGGAGATAATAGAGAGAAGTGAGCAGGGAGAGTCGGTGACCTCGTACCACCAACAATACAGCACCAAGAGCAGAGCGTGTCCTTCGGACCTGAGGTTCCTGTGCCAGGATTTGCCCATGGAATCTGGACTCTTTAGCCTGCTAGGCTGTGATAATTTCTCATACTGAATGGACTCTTAGCTCTCTGGACTATGACAATAAAACTTCTCTTTTTGAAGCTAATCACTCATGGCATGTTAGAGAAGCACCAGATGACTAATATAAATATCATTGTAAAAGAAGAAGAAAAGAAAGAAAGAAAATAGTTGATAAATAGAGCAACAAAAAACAATCAGTAACAAAATTTACTGAAAATCCTAGAGGGTCTCATTACCATCTAACATAAATGCTCACAGGCTAATTAACAAAGAACTGCCAAAATGGACAAACTATCTCCATTTGGAAATAAAATTTGGGTTTAGTGGAAAGGGAAGAAGAAATAAGAATTTTAAGTTGTTTTTTCAATGTATGTTAGGGCATGTGTTTGTGTGTGTATATATGGACATGCATACTGTGTGCACCTGCAAAGTAGTTACATTGTACAATTTCTTAGTGATTTGAAGGAATGCTTTGATATTTAATTGCCTTATTTACTTTATAGAAGTTGAACATGTGGTAGGGGAAGGATTGGATAAGGAGTTGTCTTGGATTTTTATGATATAACTGTTATGTCTTAGTGTTCCAATTTCTTTATCCGAAAAGAAGAGTTTGGACCTAACTGATTTTCCAGGAATTTTAGGCAGCACAGATTCTGTGGTTATTCAGCTACTTAGCTGTGCTCCCAATTTATTCACAAAGTCATCTTGGATTCTGTTTCCATGACAAATGTAATGAGAAGCCATTAAAATGAAACCGCTGCTTTGGGGGTTGCAAGCATGTGTTTCAAATATGCATGGAAACAATGACATTCCAAGATCGTTAGGTTTTAGAGGAACCGGGCTTTTCTCTACATAAAGATGAACAAGGCTGGAATAGTCTAGAAAGTCCTCCAAGGTTTGTTATGTCTGATATGGTACCAGGTTGGCTGTCAATGTCTCTGTCTGATAATAGATCTCTTTTTGCTTGTTTTTTGAGGCCATTGTACATATGCATACATACACACACATGCACAAATATATATGTATATGTATATATAGATATTTAATTTTGCTGAGGGGGAACTTAAAAGACAAGGATTTTTCTTAAACTAAAATAAAATGAATTGTACATTTTACATACTGGCCTTGATCCAAATTAAATGATCTGGTAAAGCCATTAAAGGAATTTAAGACTTTAAGTACCATTCTTCACTGTTCTTCCTTTCTAGGTAAGCTTTACCATCCAACAGTTCTTATTTTTAAAAGAGTTTATTAGAGTACAAATACTGTTGGTTAATTTATACTTTTGTGGCTGCAATTTTGTTCAATGTCTTACTTTCCCTGAACATCCCAACTTCTTCCTGGCTCTTGAATCTTGAATGAAGTTTTGTTGATCAGTTATTCCCTTCTTCTTGGTCTTAGAATGCTCCTCACAGACAAACCCAGCAGCATAATAAGGATATTTTGTCTTCAAGCAGATGTGACTTATCTTTTGTATGTCACAATTTAAGGAAAACACAGGACTGGAATGGAAACAGGGAAAATAATGTCTCCTCAATGGAGATGACTTCTTGTCCATAGACCTACAAACAGACTTGAGAAACAAAATTACACTAATCAACTTATAAATTGCAGTTTAACATTTTAGCAGTTATCTGTACATGAATATAATTTACTTTCATCTTTCAAGTCGTGATAGCATAGTTAATGATAAACATGGTAACCAGGGTGGATGGCCTGTTTGTGGAATCAGTTTCATTTTATCTTAACTGTATTCTAACATACATTTTTTTTTCCTGCAGCTCTGTGGTGTCTTGATCCTGGCACTAGCAATATGGGTACGAGTAGGCCAAAAGCATGAGGTAAATATGTAAATAAGCAAAAGCTCCCTAAACTCAGAGTACTTTATTCTTTTGTAGCAATGAAAGCAATAATAATAATAATAATAAATATTTCAATAACATTTTCCTTAGCGGTCTTATCCAGTCATTTGCATTGCTGTGTGATTTCATAATTCAATTTAGTTTGTCAAAATTATTTCTATGTGGCTGGCATTGTGCTGGTCATGAAACAGTCTTTCTGGAGATTAGATAACTTGCCATCTCCACAACAGGAGATGTCAACGAAAGTCAAGGTGGAAAGAACCACGATGGAAATTTGCCTTCTTCATTATTTACTTAAGGTTAGCTTCATGTGCAGTTTGAAAAATTGACCATCTCTCCTTTCCTCAAAACAAACAAACAGAAACCAAACTTTACAGCATACAAGGTATTGATAACAATTTGGCTGATCCTAAGGTGGGATGATGTGGAAGGAAAGGAGAGAACAATAAGAAATTCATTTGCAGAAGAAGAATTTGAATCTGTGTTTCAAAGACAAGGAAATAAAATACAAGGTAGTTGCCCTTGAGAGTAGCCACTTATGACAATGAGGAGCATGTTAGTGTAACTCAGAAGGTAGGGAGGAAGATCTAGTCTTTTTCTATCACGTCCACCTGCACCCACCTGCCCCCAGCATTTCACACTCATTTCAAGTGTAAGTTCATATGTTTAATTCTAACTTGAGACTTTGGCTCTACAAACGCTGACTTTTGTTCATTATCAGAGCACCACAAATATGGAAAGAATGGGGTAGGCATGGGGTGAAGAGGAGGGTGTGGGGGACTGTTCTATGAGTTTTACCCCTGTGTAATAATACCATTCTGGCACCGTTTTCTAGATCCCCTACTTCTGTTGCTTAGCTTCCCTTTTCCTCTCAGGCCACTGCTTGTGCAGAATAGCTTGCTCATTCGTTTTCTTGTCTGCCCCCCATCACTATTCGGTAGTACATGTTTTACCACTAGAGCTTTTTCAAGGTATTTGCCCAAATAGAGTTTTTCTCCGTGAAAGGAATTTTGATGCAAGCTATTAAGATAATGCATTTTCCATTACAGCTTGTACAGTGGTGCAACTAAATGTCTTTGGACAGCACCCAGCTGAAAGAACCACTCGAAGCAAGTTAACATCTGCTCTGATTCCTTAGCTAAAATGGATGGCTTTTCTGGAAACTGCTTCCTCCCTCGATCCCTCCATCCCTCTTTTTCTCCTTTCTTTCTCTCTCTGTCTTCCTTTCTTCCTTCTTTTTTGTGCTTTCTACCCCTGGAGAGCCCAGAGAATCATAGTGACAATTAGCAGCTTTGTCACTGTACCTAACTATGGGGAGAAAACTAGGTGGATGATGTATGTGACAACTGGTTGGCAACCTTCTATTTTATCAGAATTTCATTTGTTATTTTAAACCAATAAATGTAACTATGACTTCTTACGGCCTTGGACTCTGGGATTGGAGTCTGAGAAGGGTATTTTTGAAGGTGAACAAAATCTCTGTCCTCTAGAATCTGATACTTGGGTGTCATGATTGATCTCAGAGGTTAGCTCCTACCTACGTAGTGGGTATTTTGACCTTTTGAAAATGTGTATATAGCTTGTATTTTATTTTAATTCTGATTGATATGGGAACGTTTTCTTTCCTTCTGGGGATTCTGATAAACAAACTTGGTGTTTAGTCTGTTAAGAAATTACATACATTGAATGTAACAAAGAAGTTGTCCCTGAGAGGATGTTACTTGACATTTGGGATGAGAATAAATTAATCAAGCTAGAGGACGTCTCTATTTATATTGTGATTCTTATGCTCTGTTAGCCCCCATCTTGAACAAAATCCCGTTTATAACAGAACATTAACCAATTTGACTTAAGTGAATTTGATTTGATTTTTATTTATCTGAAGTCAGTGGCAAAGTCAGGACAGTGCAAAGAGCTGAATTTAACTAGTAGAAAAACAGATAGCAGTTTTAGAAGAGCAAAGATGGGCATAAACACAGAAAAGAAGGACATGGGGAGAGATGACATTTTTCCCTTTTAAAGTATTTTGTGGGGACACTCTGTTCTCCCTCAGGACAAACTCAGCACCATGAGACAGAACATATGGTAGTCTATCTTGTCCCAGGAGATCCTTTATAATCCAAAGAGGACTGTTGTCCCCTTCTTTATGCCCTGCTCTTCTCCTCCTTTAGAAATTCTTCCTGGTCCTAAGAGACAAACATACATTGTTCACCCAACAGCTTTTAAAATTCAGTTATCCCTCTTCTGAAACAAACATATGAATGCAAATTTCCACTTAGTTCCTGAACAAGAATAGCCACTTGTTGGGCTTGACTGGAACAGAGATCTGTAGGCACTGCACACAGTGCTTTTTGGCCAGTGGAGTCACCCTACCCATACGAAAACTAAAAATCTTTGTTACCTTTGAGTCAGTTCCAGCATACAACAACCGTATAGGTCAGAGTAGAACTGCCCAGTAGGGTTTCCAAGAAGTAGCTAGTAGCCTCTACTTGCTGACCTTCTGGCTAGCAGCCAATCTCTTACCCACCATGCCGCCAGGGCTTGCCTACTCAGTGTAGCCCTGCAGAAGTCCTTCCCTACCTACTGCCCAGAGCTGGCCACACACCCGGGGCCTCAGCTGCAGCTATTTGTCCTATGATTTCTGTGTCTAGGTTAGCTCGCCTCAGTTCTGATGACTCAGCCAGTGAGGCTTGAGCACTCTGAGATGCCAAAGTACTGGCCACAATATTCTTGTGAGGCTCTCCTTGGTGCTGAGCCTATACATCTGGTTTCTAACACTGTTCTGTCAACACCTATTTTGGCAGAGACTACAGGGCATTATGACTTTGAATTGACTTGACAGCAATGTTTTTTGGGGGGATAGGTTGGTCATGCCTATTTAATGGTAAAACTGATTTTCTATCTCCCGTCTTAACAAGCAAGGAAACAATAACGAAAAAATAAACCACTTTTCCCTGGAATTGCCTGACAGCAACAGGTTTAACAGGTATCCTAAAAACAAGTAAAATAGTCCTTAAGACATAAGGAAGTTCTCTAGCAGGGTAAAATGAAATGTTATCTGTAAGAAACTTAGATAACACAGAGGATGACTCAATTCCCTTGTATAAATGGCAAACAAGGGCCCAGCAGAGTTACGTGACTATCCCAGGGTTACCAACTTACTTAAATATCAGGATCCTGACTGGAATATAGATCTTCATTTTAATGCTTTTACAATTTTATCACATTGCTTCCTACTGATTGTTGAATCAACTTTTCCTCAATTATGAGTTGGTTTCCAAAGTCCCTAAAGATGACCCACCCACTGCTGTCAAGTTGGGTCTAACTCATAGTGACCCTAGAGGTTAGAGTAGAACTGCCTCACAGAGTTTCCAAGGAGTTTCTGGTGGATTTGAACTGCCAACCTTTTGGTTAGCAGATGTAGCCCTTAACCCACTACACCACCAAACCTACACTATGCTTCAGTGTAGGTCTGAACCACCCATATTTTTGTTAGTAATCCAGCACTTAGCTATTTGGGCCACCCAGAAACCCCTTTGTTTTCTAGATAAGGGTAGCATTATAAAGAATGTGTTTTTTATGGTAATAACCCACTACATCACCCAAAAGACAAGAAGGTGGTCAATAGCAGTAACAGTTGTTTTGTAGGATTTAAAGGAGGCTGATGGGAACCCTGGTGGCATAGTGATTAAGAGCTATAGCTGCTAATCAAAAGGTTAGCAGTTCATATCTCCAGGTACTGTTTGGAAACTCTATGTCCTACAGGGTCTCTATGAGTCAGAGTCAACTTAATGACAGTGGGTTTGAGTTTTTGGTTAAGGAAGCTGATCTGCATGTGACACTGCAGATTTTAGGAAGAAGAGTCTCTGGCTTAGTCCGGGACCCAGTGTTCTACCTAGAAATAGCGTGGTACATAGAGGGTATACAAGGCAAATGGACTGGGTATATCATTCACATATAACACAAGCACAAGTTTTCACTTTTTAATTATGATTTACTTATGGACATATATAGACAGCATATGTGTTAGACTGGCACAAGCTGCTGTGAGAGTGATGAAGAGTGTGGGGGGCTGAAGAAGAACTGAATTGTGCCAGATTTGTAACCCAGCATGCCATAAAGGGCCTGAGGATTGTCCCCTCAATATCTCATTCTTTGACAGTGAGGCAAAATAAAAAAGCTTCTAGAAGGCTTTATGAACTGTATCTTCTGGGAATGAGGAAGTAAAATTGATAGAGAACATTATGAACTGGACTTTTTTTTCTTAGCGTAAATTTTGTTTGTTTTGGCAAATAATTAGACCTGTGTTATCATTATCATAGTCAAGATATAAAGCATTTCTATTAACTCAAAAAGTTCTTTCTACTCCCTTTCCAGTCAGGTCCTACCTGGCATAGTTGTTGAGTAAAGCACTGTTTTGATTTCTATCACCATAAATTAGTTTTGCCTATTTTGGACTTTCATATAGTATTGCCATATAGTATTTACTATTTTGCCTCTGGTTTCTTTAGCTCAACATAATGTGTTGAGATTCATAGTCATATTTAGCAGGGAGGAACTTGGAATTTTTAATTTGAAGAATTAAATTACCGTAAAAAATACATTCTTCATCATGCTGTTCTTATCTAGACAACAAAGGGGTTCCTGGGTGGCCCAAATGGCTAACTGCTGGATTACTAACAAAAAATGGGTGGTTCAAACCTACACTGAAGCATTTTAGAAGTAAGACCCAGCCATCTGTGTCCGCAGTGCAGAGAACTTCTGCTCTGCACTCCTGGGATCACCTTCAGTCAGAATCAACTTGATGGCCACTAGCAATACAATAGCAACATATATGAAATACAAAATATGTGAACCAAAGATAGTATCAAGAAGAGTAAAAGTACCTATACTTCAAATGTCTTAAAATAGCTGATGGTTTTAAAAGCCCATGGCATTTCTTCCATCCAACATCCAATATAACAATTTAGAAAAATACAGATTTGGAAATCTTATTTAGGCAAATAACATCTCAGTAAAATGTATGTTCTGTGACAGCAGGATCTTTTGATTGCTTAGCTCACTGATATATCCCAAGGTCTAGAATAGGGCTTGGCACATGGTAGGTCCTCAGTGAGCATTTGTTGAACGAGCAAAATAAACTTTAGGGAAAGAGATTTGTTGTTATTCATCTTTTTTCCTTTTCAGATTATTGCTGGAGACACTCATGCTTACTCTCATGTTCCTGCGAATATCTTGATTGTTGTGGGCTCCATTGTCATGATTCTGGGTTTCCTGGGATGCTGTGGTGCCATAAAAGAAAGTCGCTGTTTGCTCCTTTTGGTGAGTTCACCAGCGAAGTCCTGATACCTAACCTTCTGATTTTTAAGGCTTCTCTCTCATCCTTACTGTCTGTCAAAAGAACATGCAAGATTTAGGAAACACTAACTCTAACTATTGTTTAGAGGGCTTAATTGTGGAAGTTAATGTTTTTGGCTCAGGATGGAGGATACCCTAAGAGAAGACAGGTTTTAGTCATTCAACATTACTAAGTATCTATTAAGTGCCGGATTTCTGTGATAAGTGAATTGTAAGACTTTAAGACAATTGAATCCACTAGGGAAGATGGAAAAGAGCCCTGGTGCATAACAGTTAAGCACTTGGCTTCATACTGCCAGGTTGATGGTTCAAACACAAGCTGTGGTTCCACAGGAAAAAGACCTGGAAATCTGCTTCTGTGAAGATGATAACCTGGAAAACCCTTTTGTGCATCTCTACTTTGTCACATGGAGTCTGTATGAGTTGAAAATTGACTTGATGGTATCTAGCAACAACAAAGAAAATCTTTGACAACCAAACAAATGCTGGCAGTAGAATAACCCAAGAAAAGAGTAACAAAAATAGAGGGGCAAATGTTTAAGTCTAGGGCAGAAGTGAGCAAGGTGCTTGTGTGTGTGAGCAAGGTGCTTGTGTGTGTGAGATTGTGATGAGCTCTTCTGGAAGAGTATCAATATAGGCATACCTTGCTTTATTGCCGTTCACTTCATTGTACTTTGCAGGTATTGTATTTTTTACAAATTGAAAGCTTGTGTCAACCCTGCATTGACCAAGTCTATTGGTGACATTTTTCCAAAAGTACATGCTGACTTCGTGTTTGTGCCACAGTTGGGTAATTTTTGCCATGTTTCAAACTTTCGTTATTATTAGTGTACCTGTTACAGTGATCTGTGATCAAAGATCTTTGAAGTTACTATTGTAATTGTTTCGGGGCGCCACAAACAGTGCTCGTGTAAGATAGCAGACTTAATAGATGAATGTTGTATGTGAGTCAGATCTAACTTGACGGCACTTGGCTTGGCTGGCTGTATGTGTTCTGACTGCTGCACCAGGAGGTCATTCCCCCATCTCTTTCTCTCTCCTTGGCTACCCTATTGACTTGAGAAATGACAACATTGAAAATAGATCAATTAATAACCATACAATGACCTCTAAGTTTTGGAATGAAAGAAGGAGTCCCGTGTCTCACTTTAAATCAAAAGCTAGAAATGATTCAACTCAGTGAGGGAGGCATGTTGAAAGCCAAGATATGCGAAAACTATATTTCTTGTGCCAGTTAGCCAAGTTTTGAATGTAAAGGATAAGTTCTTGAAGGAAGTTAAAGTGCTGCTTCACTGCACACATGAATGATAAGAAAGCAAAGTGGCCTTATTGCTGATGTGGAGAAAGTTTCATTGGTCTAGATAGATCAAACTAGCTGTAATATTCCCTGAAGTCACAGCCAGATCCTGGCTGTCTTCAGTTCTGTGAAGGTTGAGAGAGATAAGGAAGCTTCAGAAGAAAAGTTTCAAGCTATCAGAGATGAGTTTAAGTAAGGAAACTATCTCCATAACACAGAAGTGACCAGGTGAAGCAGCAAGTGCTAATGTAGAAGCTGCAGCAAGTTACCCAAAAGATGACTGATGAAGGTGACTACACTGAACAATAGATTTGCAACGTAGACTAAACAGTTTGACATTGGAAGAAGCCATCTTGGTCTTTCATAGCTAGAGAGGAAGAGTCAATGCCTGGCTTCAAATTTCAAAGGATAGATTGACTCTTGTTAAGGCGCTAATTCAGCAGGTGACTTCAATTTGAAGCTGATGTCCATTTACCATTTCAAAAGTCCTAATGCCCTTAAGGTATGTGCTAAATCTACTTTGTCTGTGCTCTGTAAATGAAACAACAAAGCCAGAGGGACAGCACATCTGTTTACAACAGGGTTTACTGAATATTTAATGCCCACTGTTTAGACCTACTGCTCTGGAAAAAGAAGATTCCTCTCCAAGTATCATTTGTCCTTGATAATACACTTGGTCCCCCAAGAGCTTTGATTGAGATGTACAGCCAGCCAGAAATGTACAAGGATGTCAGTTTTTTTCTTTTTTTTTACACTGCTGGTACACCATCCATTCCGCAGTCCATGGATTAAGGAGTAATTTTGACTTTCTGGTCTTATTACTTAAGAAATGCATTCTGTAAGGCTATAGCTTCCATACATAATGATTCCTCTGATGGATCTGGACAAAGTAAATAGAAAACCTTCTGGAAAGGATTCATTATTCTGGATACTGGTTCAAATTTGCCAGGTGCTCCTTGGAAACTCTATGGAGTAGTTCTACTCTGTCCTGTAGGATTGCTATGAGTTGGAATCAACTCAACAGCAGTGAGTTTGGTTTGGTGTTTTTGGTTTGAATATCATTGCTAGTGGTTGTCTAATATTATTATTAAAAAGTCCTCAATTTCAACTTGGGAAATTTAATTAATTGAAGAGGTTGTTTTAAAAAATTTGTAAGCTGCATCTGCCAAAATGAAGATTCAGCGGCTCTGAGGTAAGTTCCAGGAATCTACATTTATAATAGGACTTCAGGTAATTCTGATGGTGGTTGAAATACTACTTTAGAGCTAGTTCTGAGTTTACATATGCTGGTGTTTGATCAAGACTGGGAGAGAGAATATTTAAACAATTTCATCTGATTTTCCAAACATTCCCCTATTCAGTATATATGCCAGTAGTGCTATCCATAAACTTTCATTTTAACCACTTTCCTAGATTAGTCTTTGGAGCAAGTATTTCTGAGGAGTAAATGACCCCAAATCTTCAGCTTAAGGAAAAAGGTAGAAAACATGAAGGGCATGAGTGATACTCCAGCTGTGATGTGTCATGGCTGATGGGGTGGTGAGGAAGGAGAGAGCCGTGCTGAAATATCCCGAGATGTTACTGAATGCACTGGAAATAATATATATTCCATTTCCCTTAATTCCCTTAATTCCATTTTCTTAATTTTCTTTTCTTAGTTTTTCATCGGATTGCTTCTTATCCTGCTTCTGCAGGTGGCAGCAGGTATCGTAGGAACTGTTTACAAATCTGAGGTTTGTAGCATATGATGTTCAATAATTTTGGAAAATTTTGAAGAATTGAAGTACCACTTTATGGCATGAATAATTTAAAAATGATTTTTAATTCTCAGTGTAAACGCATTCTGAATGAAACACTCTATGAAGATGTAAAGCTTTTGAGTCAGACAGATGATGCTGCAGTGAAATACCAGACAGCCATAGCGAAATTTGAAAAAGAGGTAACGGAAATTTTTATGAAATTTGGGAAGTTGGGCATAATTTCTCTGTACATATTTTTAAAAGTTTGAAAAAGTCTCTGTTTTGCCAGTTTGAGCAATTGTTCTATCATCATGGACTCAAATCTCACAATAATTGTACTGTTTTTCTAACAAGCTGAATTCTGAAGCAGTTTGAAATGATAGTGATTATGAAAGATACATTTGTAAATTTAAGCCCTGATAGGGTCAAATCAACAGTTAATTTTAACATTTTCTGTTTAGAAGTGTGGTGTGATTAGGAAGTTTGAAGAATGTCTTTTCTGCTCTTCCTTCATGTGAATAGAATAGCTAAAATTTATTGTCACTTAACTATGCTCAAAGGTGTGTATATGCAAGGCCATTTTTTCCTCACACACAGTAACCCTATGAGATGGGTGACATCATTAGCCCTATTTTTATAGATGAGGGTCTGTAGACAGTGCAAATGGTCAATGCACTTGGCTGCTAAATCAAACATTAGAAATCTGAGTTCATGCAGAGATACTTTGGAAGAAAGTCCTGGTAGACAGTACAGCCTAAGAAACTGGCTGGCAGTTCCGCTCTGTGACGTGGTGTCCATACCAGCAGGAGTTGACTGAATGGCAACCAACAACAGCAATTTTTTTTTTTTTTTTTTAAACTAGTACACTGAGAAAGTCTCCTTTAGAAAGTCTGGGAATTCTTTTCAAGGACTGAATTTGCAGCGGTCATCATTCTGTCCTCTCCTTAAACTGCTTCTCCTTTGTTACTGTTTTTTGTTTTGTTTCTTCACCGTCTTTGGGGAATACGTAAAACAAGCTGACATGGAAGGTATTCTACAATTTGGCTCCTCGTTTAACTTTACTAATTACTGCTCTATAAAGAACACATTTCAATCCAGCACGATTTGTCTACTCAGGGTCCCTTAAACAATTAATTCTGCCTTCTTGTCTTTGCTTATATTCTTATTTAGAAATTCCGTGTCTGAAGCTCCTTGATGTTGATAGGACTGTGTTTCTTCAGTCTCCATTCTAAATTTTTTGGTTTTGCCTGTAAGTGTGTATGTGTTTCTTATCCACGATGCCTTTCTGTTTTCAGTTATGCTTCTTTGGGAAAAGAGTACCTGCCCATCTTTGCAATGTACCTACCACTGTTCTATTCTTTCTGAATACTAGTAGTATTCTAAGACACAATTAAAATAGTGCTTACTTTCTGGAACTCCTCCTAACCACATCTTCTTTAATCAGAATCCTTTTGTTTTAACCATGTATAGCAATCATTTCACACATGTTATAGAAATTCTCAGATCCTAGAGGAGGGAAGGATTTTGTAGTTCTTTAACTCAACTTCCCATTGATTGAAGTATTTTGTATTTATAGTCATTCATCCTCTAATTACGTTTTGAAAAGCTGAAAGCTTACTACTTTTTGCCCATCCATTCAATTTATATACCAATTTGATTATTAATGTTTTCTTCATTTGAAACAAAATCTACCTCCTAGAACTTACATCACTAGTTCTTCTAGAATTTCAGAAGAAAAGAAAATCTATTGATGCTTTTACACATGGAATCTTTTCCTTTGAAAATGGCCGTTGTGTATCTTCAAGAAGCTTTGCTTTTCAAGTTTAAGCATTCTTGTTTTTTTTGAGCTATTTATCAGATGACATTTTCTCCCAGACCATTAACCAGTTTCTGTCTGGATAGACTCCAGCATAGAACATTGTGTTTAAAACACCATTTCTAAGAGTTAAAACCTGATATGGGTCAGTCCTGGTTTAACTTCCTCTGCGTTGTCTTTTTTCTAGCTCTCCCATGGCTGTATCTCTTCAGTATTTCCTCTCCGGAATCAGTAACACTATAGAGCCCAGACTTGTCCAGGCTAAAGCAGGACAAGTTCAGGCAGCCTCACTTCCTCCACTGCGTGGGGCTTGACTCTCCTTGTTGGATTGACCTAGGAGAAGATGCTCCAGAGGTATCCAGTGAACTTCTGGAGTAGGGCCTGAGTCTTACCTGCTGCACATCATATTTGGACTTGAGGTCTCAGTGCCAAACGCTGATTTATTAATGTTATATTCCAAGTCTTATGTAGAAATCCTGTGTCTGAAGCTCTTTGTACTCACAGGATTTTATTTCCTCTCTAGTGTCTGTTCTGAGTTGGGTGTATGTGTGTGTGCATATTTCTTACCAATGATGTCTTTCTGCTTTTAATTATGCTTCTTTGGGAAAGCAGTCTTATCCCAACCCCTGGTTGGGTAACTTGGGGCCTGAGCACACATAGACAGAAATTGCAGATGTCAGTGCCTCTCCCTTCAGATTTCAGACAGTTTCCATACACATTTCCTTCTAACGTACTGATGGGATGTGCCCCTTTTGGATTCTTGGTGATGAAAATTTTTATAGATATTATTGTGTCATTTATTGCATGGTGAATTGTTCATCCAGCTGCTATCCCTCTGTCAATAAGTCCTAAGCAACTTCTTCGCCAAATGATTGCACCTTTGTACTAGTTTCAAGATATTGTACCAAACTGCAACCTTCCAGCCTTCTACCCAGTCTTGCAGCAAGTACAGCTCTATGCCTCCCTAGTGACTTCTGATGTATATTGTATTCTAGATATATGCTGACCTGGGAGTGTATATACAAACCAGATAGTAAGACTAATATTCCCTTTCTGTAAATTAATGCTTTTCAAGACTATTTAATGGAAAGAGTGAGCAATTAGTCCTGTCTGCCACAGAAACAGGAAAGGAGATTGCTTCAGGTTTGTCCTCTTTGCTAATATTGAAACCAACTAAAGTCTCAATTCCTTGTCACATGAATGTCTGCTGAGTCATATATTTGTTCACCTAAGTCTTTGTGCCAAAATGCAAGACTTTATTTCTGCCGTAGTTTGACTTGTTGGTTTAAGTCCATTGTTTCACCATCTCTAAAACTCAATTCTGTTCTTCGGGGTATTAATCACGTTTTTAAGCACCACGTCAACTGAAGAATTAAAAAGATACTTTTGGCTCTTGGCTTTGGCTTTAACATCTTTATTCAGATTACTGATGAAAACTTTGAGCAGAACACATTCTCATAACAGCATAATGGAAGCAACAAAAACATAATAAAATAATAGCAGCTGACATGTACTGAGTATCTTCTATGAACCAAGTACTGGACTAAACATTTCAGATCTTTATATGGACTTTTTCATTTTTATCCTTTACAATGCATGTATGCATTAGATTCCACTATTAGCAACTATTATTATCTGTATTTTATAGTTGAAGACACTGGCAGAGAGATTTAAATAAATAGGTGACATAGTTACTCTCTCAGCCAATAAGAGGGACTTCTTTCAATATCTTGGCATTGCAATGAATGCACCTGAGCTTAGAGAACCATCCAGTCCAAGGCTTGTTTACTTCAGCAAGTATTTTTAATTTTTTTACCATTTCTGTCCAATTTTCTCCAAGATATAGCTAGAAACATGATGAAGGACTTCTTTTTCTTTCTTTTGTCTAATAATGTTGTGTACCATACGCCCTCGCTCCCTGGGCTTACCACCTCCTTCGTGGAGCCCTAGTTACACAATGGTTAAGCTCTCAGCTGCTAGCTGAAGTTTTGACAGTTTGAACCGCTCAGTGGAGAAAGACCTGGTGGTATGCTTCCATAATAGTAACAGCCTAGGAAACCCTTGGAGAAGTTCTATTCTGTCACATGGGATTCCCATGAATCGAATGGACTCAGTGTCACAAAACAAGAACCACTGCTTCTAAAAACCAGTAATTACAATTTGTACTCCAAAAATAGCCATGAAGCTCCTTTCTCTTCTTCCCCTTGGCAATTTCCCGTGTTTCTATTTATTCTGGGCCTTAATCTTCCCAATGTCTTTATTAGATTTTCAGCCTTAATTTGTACCCCTCTCACATTCTTTCTCTCTCTCTCTGTGTGTATGTAAAATTCAGCCTTATGTGTGGCCCCTTGAACATCTTTTTGGCTATTTGAGATGCCTTTTACTCTTCTATTTCTTTCCTTGAAGACTGTTCAGTGATGATGAGATGAAAGTTTCATTTCTGAAAATCTCCTTTTTTTAGAGCAACACTTCTTTTAAGAGACTTTGAATCTCTCGTGAACTCTTTGGGAACTTCTTTGCTAAAATGTCAGACACAAAGATCTGACCTGGACCTTTTCTTTTGCTATTAAAATCTGGAAGGTGAATTCTTTATCTTCTTCCCAAGTTCCTGTGACTGTTGCATCTATAGCCCATTCTTTCTTCATTAATATTAAGGCCAAAATGGAAAATTCATTCATTTTTCACTTTTATATTCAGAGAAGTAGGTTAAGTGAATTACACAATATTTTAATATAAGAAAAATCTTAATAATGGTTTCAGAATAATATAATTCAATATATTTATGATGCTTTGGGTTTTCTTTAGTGACTGCTTTTTATATCTGCTTTTCTCCTAACAGTTTAAATGCTGTGGTTTGATAAATGGAGCTGCTGATTGGGGAAATAATTTCAACAACTATTATGAGTCATGTGAATGTACAGATACATCAAATTCATCTTGCACAAATTATGAAGGAAAATCTGTCTACAAGCAGGTGAGAACTAAAGCAAATTAGGCAGTGAGAATAATTGTTTTTTTTTCACAGTGAAAGTCTCCACAAAAAACAAAATTGTAGCAACAATAATGGGAATTATGACATCAGAATCACTGGAATTTCTCAAACAATATATATTTACTTGAAGATATGAGCATATAGACGCACACTTGTATAATCTGTGTGTGTATGCATGTGCACTCATGCGCACATGCGTGCATATCTGTGTACGCATACACTCTTTCTTGACATATCTGGTTTCCAAAGACGAGGTCATTGTCTGAAAATCAGCATTATGCAAAAATGATGAACACATAAGATCACACAATATTATGTGAAACACGTATGTTGTCTCTCTGAACCCAAGAGGCAGAAAATGTTGGTGGGTACTGTGTGTCCCACTGGTCATGAAAAGGCTACTGCCAGATGTACATCATTAAGAAGAGAAATAGTTGGATAGTAGATTTTTTACTACTGTTATAAATGTTAAATGTCAGCTAATGAGACAGTTGGTAAGTGGGGAGTAGATATGTATATAGTAGACATACATGTATGTGATACACACATGTATGTACATAAAGTATTTAATTTTGTCTATGAGTCAGGCATTATATGTACTCAACTAATAGGTCAAAAATATACTGCTGCAAAAGGTGGCAAGTATAAATGAATAGGTAAGAGTTTAGTTTCCCCCTCTTTGAAGATCTTATCCAATATTTTCCTCATAATCATAAATTATATGATAAACCAACATGTTTACTTTGATTTTTGCTTATCTAATTGAAGGTTTATTTCCTAACTGACTGTATAGGTATAAAGAAAAGATTTGGCCTTCAGGGATTTAGGTTCTGGATATTAAATGCGTCTGCCAATTTGCCTAGGTAGTCTCAAGTTGAGAAGTTGCCTGTGACATTTAAGTCAATTGATCAAAGCTAAATTTACCCTTTGTATATTGTTGGTTTGGAATAAATTTGTAGATGTCATATTTATTTATTATTGATTAATTCATCCAGTATTTGTTGATCACCACTTATGTGTCTTCATCTGAAGCACTGGAGATTCATTTCTCAGCATGGCATAACATCTGCCTTCCTGGAGCTGATATGTAGGGAAGAGGGAGAGCTAATTGCTAGGCAACGTCAGTCCAGTGGGCAACTAGTATCGCTAAGATACGGGTCAGCACACAGTACTATGGGAACCCATCTAACTCAGCTTTCTAGAAGACATGACATACATTGCTTACTACAGGGCTTTATATAAGCTGTTCCCTCTACTTGGCAGGAATGCATACAAAAATGACAAGTGGTATTAGTGTTTAGTTCATTCATTGCTATTCTTCTGTCAGACAGAACCTTGCTAGAATCAGACATGCTACCGGATCCTGGAAATTATAATCTAGTTGGGAGAGAGACACATAAAAGCTATTAATATTCACAATGAATTAATCGGTAGAATACCTAAAAATCAGTTTCAGCCTAGCATTTTTTGGTTTAGTAATGGCTACTGAGGTTAATATATGAAAAGAAATAGAAAGTATATTAAATGAAAGCTCCTTCCTTCTGATAATTCACATTCCTTTTGCTAATCTTATAAAAATTAGAATGACTCACTTCTGGAAGGGATGTCTGTCACTAATATTTGAAGTAACTCATAGGCAAGAAGTTATTTAGCAGATTATGACTTTACCATGCTTTTTCATTGCTTAAGTAATATAATTAAGAAATTTTTGTTCTTACATTTTATGTCCTTTACAACTTCCTTCCTTCCTAACTAATTTTAGTGACACAATATCTACAAAGAAGACAGGAAATAAATATACTATAACTGTGGTTTCCTGTTAGGATAATGAGGAAATTAGTAAATTCAATTGAAGATAGCTTCTGTAACAGAATCAAGTTATGAATGTTTTTCCTCAAGTTAGATTTTGAAAAGCTTCTAGCATTATCTGAAAATATAACTGTCTAAGTTCACACACAATTGAACTGAGTACAGATAGCTGCTTTAGTTTCTCAAAAAGGTAATAAATTTGTAAAATATTTCCATCTGTCTTGTGTGATTTACAAAAAGTCTGGAAAAATAAAAATTTGGGAATGGCCATAATTCACATTTCCTTTTTTCTTCCCCTTCTATTTTTGCCAACATAACCTGGTTGTCTGGAGGAGTGAGAAGAGGAGAAAAACTCTCAAATAAAATGAATGTTTCTGGATTGATAGAATCATTAATCTCACAGTTAATCATAAATGTAATCATTTCCTCTAAAGTTTACCACTTGGATGAGAAGTGAATGGAGAAATCCATTACATCCAGGAATGAAGTGGGAAAGACTGTCTGGTTTGCTTTATGAGGAACTTTTTTTTTTTTTTAATTTAACCAAGCACATATGTGATTATCATAATGATGATATATTTTTTGGCAGTACAGACAATACCATTAGTACATCATGAAGCATTTTTCTATTTTTTAGTTTTCTTTGTAATTTGCAATTTAATTACTAGAATTTTCAGTTTCATCTAAAATGTTTTAAGGTTGATATGAATAAATTGCTGGTTTGAATAAATTTCAAAAAAGTGACAGACAGATTTGTAAATTTTCTATGGACTCAATGATTTTTTCTTTTTTAAGAAGCATATGACACGGTTAAGTATTAAGGAATTTTTTAAAGTTCTATTTTACAAATGGAAGTTTGCAATGTTGTTACCTAAAGCGTTAACCTGAGTATAAATCTGAGAAATAAAACGAAAAGATAGTTTCAGCATTAAAATGAAAAATCTGACATCAGGATAAAAATTATTATTTATAATTAAAGATTTATAGATTCAGCAGTTAAGATTCAGCTAAGGAAAAGTGTTGCTTTTCAAATGATTTTTAATGTATGAAATAACCGCAATTGATGAAACTTTTTGTGAGAAAAAGGATGTGGAAGGGACAATACAATTCCTTTTTCTGGCTATGCTCCTTGGTAGCAATTTAGAAAGTCAGTCAACTCAATACAAATCTTAAGAATCAAGATTTTATTAAAAATAACTTTTTTTTTTACAGACATGTGTTTCTTTAATAAAAGAGTATGTTGAGAAGTATTTTATCGTACTTATTGGAATAGCATTTGGACTGGCAATTATGGAGGTACAGTATAATCTTGCATTGTTAACTCCATTCATTTTCTTGCTTGTGCACTGATTTTTATAACAAACATTTATAGTGAACCCAGTAACTGAGTGCTTTGGAAAATCAGTGAGATACGAAGTGCACAGACCCCACTGTCAATTACCCTTGAGTCTGGGAAAATTTTCACAGTTCTATCAGTAATGTCAAGGGTATTATTTTTGAGTGATATCTCTAGTGAGAAAAAATACAGAATTAATTTTAATTTCCACACAGTTCATAGTCCCAGATAGTCTTTCCCCACTGAAAAACCAGCACACGTTAAAATTTCCTGAAATTAAAAGAAAAACACCAAAAATAAGCAAAACTCAACTTATAATTTTGTATCTCTCTTCTTGACTTTGAAACAGAAAAATAAAACTTGAAGCTCACTGTGGGAAGCTGCTTTTCTGCTATCCCATTCTGGTGAACTCTCAAGTTCCAGTAACTACAGACAAAGCCTCTGAGTTTCTCAGCCAAAGGCCTATAGGCTGATTTGGAGAAGTTTTCAAAGAGGCTCTGCTTGAGGTTAATTAGTAGTTTGATTATTGATATTGAAAGAAAAAAAAATCTAAACGTTTTATCTCAATGGATGCATTTTCTGGCCTGGCCTGAAGATTGGTTTTTTTATGTGGCCTAAAGATGTTTACCAAGAAAATGAAATAGAACTGCTTCAGAGAAATATTGCTGGAGTCATCCTAGATCCTGAGTAATTCATGTATCAAAACCTATTGCTATCAAGTTGATTTTAACTCATGACAACCCTGTAGGAGAAATATCCTATAGGATTTCCAAGGTGTGGCTGGTGGAGTCAAACTGCCAACCATTTAGTTAATAGCCAACCTTTTAACCACATGAGCAAGTATCAGATGATCACATGTGTTAAATTTATTAATAATCCCATTTTGAGTCATTCACTACATGCTGAGTCATTATATCAAAAAGAATTTATCAGTATTCAACCTCTTCAAGAGGGAGCATATGATCAGGAACCATTGGTACTGAAGGCTTTGGTGAAAAACAAACCTCAAGGAACTGATGGAATATCAATTGAGATGTTTCAACAAATGGATGCAGTGGTAGTATTACTCCCTTGACTATGCCAAGAAATTTAGAAGATAGTTACCTGGCCAGCCAACTGGAAGAGATCTACATTTATGCCTATTCCTAAGAAAGATGATCCAATTAAATGCAGAATCATCATCAATATTATTAATATCACACACAAGTAAAATTTTGTTAGACATCATTCAAAAGTGGCTACAGCAAGCTATTGATAGGAAACTGCCAGAAAATCAAGCTGGATTCAGAAGGGGCCATAGAATGAGAGATACCATTGCTGATGTCAGACGGATCATGGCTGAAAGCAGGGAATACCAGAAAGACGTTTACTTGTGTTTTATTAACTGTGCTAAGGTATTCGACTGTACGGATCATAACAAATAATGGATAAGACTGTGGAGAATGGGAATTCCAGAACACTTAATTCTGCTCGTGAGCAATCTATGTGAATCAAGAGGCAGTCATTTGAATGGAACAAGATGACACTGCATGGCTTAAAGTCAGGAAAAGTGTGCATTAGGATTGTATCCTTTCACCATAACCTATTCCGTTGGTATCCTAAGCAAATAATCTGAGAAGCTGGACCATCTGAAGAAGAACAAGGCACCCAGATTGGAAGAAAACTCATTAACAACCTTTGTTATGCAGATGATACAACCTTGCTTTCGGAAAGTGAAGAGGACTTGAACCACTGATGAAGATCAAAAACCACAGCTTCAGTTCATCTGAACATAAAGAAAACAAAGATCCTTACAACTAGAACAGTTAGCAACATCATGATAAAAGGAGAAAAGACTGAGATTGTCAAGGGTTTCATTTTACTTTGTTCCACAGTCAACACCCGTGGATACAGCAGTCAAGAAATCAAAAGATATATTGCACTGCGAAAATCTGTTACAAAAGGCTTCTTAAAAGTGTTGAAAAGTAAAAATGTTACCTTGAAGACTAAGGTGCATCTGATGCAAGCCATGGTATTTTCAATTGGATTATACACATATGAAGACTGGACTATGAATAAGGAAGACAGAATAAGTGATGTCTCTAAATTGAGGTGTTAGAGAAGAAGATTGAATATAGCATGGACTGCCAAAAGAGTGCATAGATCTGTCTGGAAGATTGTATAACCAGAGTGCTCCACAAAAGTAAGAATGGCAAACCTGTGTCTTACATACGTTGGACATGTTGTCAGGAAGTATCAATCCCTGAAGAAGGACCTCATCAGTGAAAAAAAGATGAAGACCCTCAACAAGATAGATTAATACAGTGGCTACAACAATGGGCTTAAACATAGCAGTGATTGTGGGCATGGTGCAGTGAGCACACAGCTTTATTCTGTTGTATGTAGGGTCTCTATGAGTCAGAGCCAACTTAGCGGCACCTAACAACAACACCACATGCTGATGTCATCGTTCATGTGCAGTGTCTCCCTATTACTGCCTCTGAGAGCTAGTTAGCACAGGGAGGGACTTTCGCTTCGTTCTCAACGAATGCTGTACAATGCTTACCTTGGACTTTTTGGCAGCTTATTACCTCTCATTTGTGCCATATCACTGCCAGAGAGAAATGCAGCTGGAATCAAAGCAATTTAGTAGTCTAATAATCATTTAGAAACCCTGGTGGTCAAGTGCTGTGTCTGATAACTGAAAGGTCAGCAGTTCAGATCCATGAGACATTCCTTGGAAGCTCTACAGTGCATTTCTACTCTGTCCTGTTGGGTTGTTATGAGTCAGAATCAACTCAAAGGCAATGGGTTTTTTGTTGCTGTTGTTTCTTTTACTGGTCATTTAGGCATCTGCTGGAATTTCCTAGACAGCCATTAGAGAAAGGAGAATAAGCAGCAAATGAGATTTTTGAATATTACTTTCTTGTAGCCCAAAAGAGCAGGTCTAGATATGAAACAAGCCCTGTTGCTATTATTGTTTTTCTTTACGTCTAATATGTGACTGAAGTCAAATAATGCTATCTATTAGATCTGTTTCTCTTGATTATGCCTTTTATAGAATGTCCTTTACTTCTCTGCTTTGTACTCTGATTTATGCTAATTTAGAAATATGAGCTAATGGTTTATGAAGGTGAGTAGGCACACACATATATAATCATACATTTATAAATATAAGAAATACATGCAAGCATTGATTGAAAGTACAACAGAAGATTGTGAAAGCAGAGTTTAAATGAAATTTTTAAGGTAAGTGTCAAAATACTGTATATTTTACCAAAATTAAGAAAATTGCCTATTTCGTGCTACAGCCTATAAATGCTTTTAAGGTGTTTCTGGAAAGCAAAGCTAGAGAATATAAGGTATAATCTCTTACATAGTAGTTCAAGGCATTGCCAGGAATGTATTGCAAAAACAGTACATGTGACAATTTTGTGAAATTTGTGTGCTTTGTGTAATTGTTGCATATTTATATATTTTACTGGTTTTTCTAAAGATGTATATGGGAAATACCTCAATATAAACCTCCCATACAGTAATTTGGACACCCTGGTAATATAGTGGTTAAGAGCTACAGCTCCTTATGAAAAGGTCAGCAGTTCAAATCCACCAGGTACTCCTTGAAAACATTATGGGACAGTTCTGCTGTGTATGGAATTTATATGGTAGTATCGTAAAATGAAACTATTATGCAAGTTATGCCAGTAAAGTATGTTCTCTAGATTATCTGTGAATGTGGTAAACAGTTGATTTAAAGAACTATTTGAAATTTTAGTTAAGTGTTGCTCTCTCTCTAGAATTTGAGAAAAATTTATATATTCCCTCCTTCATTATTCAAAAGGAAGCTTTGAAAACAAGCGTCACATCTGTAATAGTGTATCAAATAAAATACATTAGCCTGTCTTACAGTCATTAGATGGATTCCTGGTGGAACAGTGGTTAGCACTTGGCTGCTACCCTGGTGTCGGTGGTTTGAGCCACGAGTAGTTCTGCAAGACAAAGATGTGGCAGTCTGCTCCCATAAAGATCACAGTCTTGTAAATCTTATGAGATAGTTCTAATCAGTCCCGTAAGGTAGCCATGGGTCAGAATCTACTTGACAGCACGCAACAATAGTTAGTATACTTGCCTAACACTTAGGTATATTTCCCTTTTGTGCTTCTCAAGTTCAAGAAAATAAAAAGAAACATAGACAGAAAAACACCTCTCATAATTATTTTAAAAAACAAAGTAGAAGCCTGTATCCTCCTGCAAAAAAAATGTTCTCCAACTTACCCCACAGAAAAATACCATGTGAAAATCAGCTCTCCAGTGACATTTAGGTCTTGAGTATTAGTCTCATTGGACTAGGTTTTGATGAGGTGGGACAGCATCTACTTTCAAGGCTCTGTTAACACTGTTTGGTGATCTGGTGGCACAGTAGTGAAGCGCTTGGCAGTGGCCCAAAAGCACTTTGAATCCACCAGCTCTCCTTGGAAACCCTATGGAGCAGTGCTACTGTGTCCTATAGGCTCGCTATGAATCAGAATTGACAGCAATGAGTTTGCTGCTGTTAACACTGCATAACTGAGCAGTTTTTCTCAGATTGGCTGCTCACAATCTATGCAGTGTTTTAACTGTAAGAAAATTTTATTTGGAGACGTTTCCAGAAATCTCATTATTCAGAGTTAAGCAACAGGTCTATCATATCTCCTCCTATTTGACTAGAACAACTTACAAGCACAAAAAATAATCAGTACTTTCTTTCTTCACTTTGCCAGAATAAGTCACTGACACTACTTGTCATCATTTTGTAGGGTAAAGTGAGACTGATGGAAGGCCTCAGGAATAAAGCAGAGAGAAAAACAATGACTTTAAGACTTTTCTTTATATTGCTTCAGAATGTAGGAACCTGTGCACATTATTTAGCAGCATGAGTCTTCATGTTACTACAAAGTGAATCCCTTAATTATTTGCTATTTTTCTGAGCAATGATAATTTCTCTTTTCAGAGGCAGTGAAATGGAAGAAAGTGTTATCAAATGCTGAAAAATACTTGGTTTCTATTTCAGAATGGCCTAGGGTCGCCATGAGTCGGATCCGACTCGACGGCACTTGGCTATTTTAGAATGTGGAAGTAGATAGTTATTCTATCCCATTATTTTGCTCAGTCTCTTCATTCTCTTCCCACAATTTTACTGAAGACTTAAGGTTTGGATTCAAGGCAAAAAGATAAATTTTTAGTCCTGACTTTTAGAATACTCGAATGAAAATTACTACTTTTTCAGAGATTTTTTTTTTTTTTTTTAAACAAGGAATAACTATTGGCCACTGTTATTTTTTGAAATGAGTTTCCAGGAAAGTATCAGTAAGCAGAGAGTCTTGATATAGTGGGAGAATTTTAGGTGATTCTGCTTAAATGGCACATTGCCCTCCTCCAGCAGAATGGGAATGGACAGATGGGACGGTCTTTTGGTATCTACAGTGCAGAGGTCCTTTCTGTCATTGCTGTATCAAAGCCACAGCCTGCAAGTCACCAACTGCAAAGTGAAGCAAGGCAAATTTTGGGGGTCTATCATTTTTGGAATAACTATTTAATGAAATGGAAATTATGCCCCAGATTCTCAGCTGTGCTTTTTCAGTTCAAAGAAAATTCCTGAATTAGCTATTCCCCACAGATTTACAAGTTTAAAAAATAATATTTTTTTATTCTTCTTGACAATGTCTGAAACTATGGGAAGAGAAATTCTAGACTCCTTGAATTTTAAGCAAATGTTCTAAACTAAGAGTCTATAACCTTTTTAGAGAAGAAACAGGTATATTTAACTCCTAGAAGACTGAGTCCCTAGAGCTGTCGGGGAGAAACCATGCTAAATGATGTGTATTTCTAAGATTTGGGGTCCTCTGGTAGCATTTGCTACTTTACAATCAGAGGCTGATTGGCCGGTTGAAAATCTGGTTAAAAATCCACAAAAGGGAGACAGAATCAACATGGTGCCCTAGACAGATGCACCATATTGTCCCTCTGCAGTAATGATGTAAAAACTAAGTAAAACAGTTCCAAACATCAGTCTTGGAAACCGTAGCATCAAATGAAGGGATAAAGAACTAGATCAAACACAAAAATGGAAGAAGAAGCTAAGGGAAATCAGAGAATGAAGAGAACTATGGAGAAGTCCTCCACCAACTAACATGGCACACTGTTGCCATCTTAGAACACAGCCAGCAATTAACTTGACAGGGAGTACTGGAAGATGACTTCATGGAGTTCCTAATAAGAGACAGAGCATCCAGTAACCAGAAAAACATGCTTTCCCAAGTCTCACCCTTCTGGTGAACAGAAGTAAATCCCCCCTCACATCCTGGCAACCCCCAACCACCATAATATAATTCCCCTCCAGGGTTTCTGCACCTTCTCCCACTGTATGGCTGTTTCTTACTTCTTTTCAGCTAGCCCCAGATACCACTCCTTCCTACCAATCTTGAGATCTGTTCCACCTCTACTCTCCCACTTACTCTGCACATTTTTTTCTCTATTTTCTTTCTCCTTGCTACCTAGCCCTACATGTCACCTCCCTCCTTTCTCTTCAGCTTCTGCCATGCCACCAAGGTTTGAGAGCTTCTGACCTGCTACTGCCCAAATTCTACTCTTCTGCCACTCACTGGCTCCCACTATGCTGCTCCTCTCTCTGTCTCTCTCTTTCTTTTCTTTTCTTTCTCCCTCCCACCTAGCTCTGTACTTCATTTATTCCCAATTACTTTCAACTCTTGCTGTACCATGGTGACTGGAGTGCTCCTGGCAGTCAAACTCTCCACCACAATGGAACTGACTTCTCCTCCCATCATACCACTTGACCAACTACTAAACTGTGGGAAGTGAGTCTGTACTACACTCTTTCCAACACCCCACTCATCTGGTGAGGGGCCATGAATATCTTCATACTATGGGACCAATATGAGGAGCTGACATTGCCAGATCAGTCTGTCCTCAGCCACCATACCAAACCAGTGTACAGTAAAGTGGGCTCACCCTGCCTACTGCTGCTTTGCCCATCCAGATAAGATAGTGAGACTGATTGTGCCCACAGACTAGCAAGCAGCAGAGCATGCTGAGCCTGTCTACTGTAGCATATCAAAAACAAAACAATAAAGTATGAGAAAACAAACATCTATCAATAAGTAAAGATACAATATCTTAATGTCTTGGATGACAGCAGACAATATAAAAATATAAAAATACAGCATAAGATAATTCCAGCAAGTGACCAACATAAAGAATTAGATAACTTTTCAATAGAAGAAAAGGCATTGGAACTATCTAATATAAAACTCTAAAGACTAATGTTTAAGGTTCTTCAAGAGATTTGGAAAAGATCAAGGAAAACCAGGAGGAAAATAGACAAAATAATGGAAAACACAATGAAAACAGTGAAAATCAAGGAAATAACAGACAAAGCTGTAGAAGAATTGAAGAAAATAATACAACAACAAAACATCAAAATAAATAATCAGAGGTCATACAAAAACACCAACTATACATCTAAAAAATAAATAACAAATTTCAGAAATGGACAATTTGATAGAGGGTTTTAGGAGCAAAGTCAAAACAACAGAAGACAGAATTATTGAGATTGAAGACCAGTCTATGAATGCCACTTTGAGGAAAAATCAGAGAAAAGAATAAAGAAAAATGAAGAAAACCTAAAAATTGTATAGAATACAATCAAGATTAAAAAAAAAGAAAACAAAAGGTGTGTGTGATCAGATCTCCAGAATAGGGCAGGGGGAGTGGAAAACACAGAGAAGATTGTAAAAAATATGCTTGTAGAAAACATCCTGAATGTCATGAAAGAGGGAAAGCTGACCATCCAAGGAGATCAATGAACTCCATGTAGGATATACCCCATTACATATCACAATTACAATCACACTTGCAAAAACCAAAGACAAAGAATACTAAAAGCAGCTTGAGAAAAATGAAGTCACTCAAAAGTCAGATCCAACTCGACGGCACTTGGCTTTTGGCTTGACACTCAAAAAGGTGAAGCAATGAGATTAAACTCTGATTACTCAGCAGAAATGATGCAGGAAAGAAGGCAATGGTATAACACAGAAAACTTTGAAAGAAAAAAAATGTTAATAAAGAATGATATATGTGGCAGCACTCTCCCGAATATGACGGCAAAATTAGAACATTTCTGGATGAAGAAAAATTAAGAGAATTATTAAAAGCCAAACCAAATTTATAAGAAATGTTAAAAAGCCAAACCAAGGGAGTCCTTTGATTAGAGAACATACCACATCAGACAACAACTGGAGTTTAAGCCACAACACAGCATCAGCCACGTACCAATTAGGTAAAGAACTCTCAATAATGAAAAAAAAACTAAAAGACTTAAAATAGGGAAACAGAGATATGAACATCTAAATGACAGCAATGTCAAAACAATAAAAGGAGGAATAAACAGTATACGTATGAAGCTTTCAAATATAGAAGAAACCAAGATAACATCAAGTAATAGAAAACTGGTTCCAACTTACGAAGAATAAGGATAAATTTCAAGGTAATGACAAAGAAAATTAACACACCAATCATCAAGATGAAAAAGAACAAAAATGTAAAGTTTCAATAATAACAATTCAGTTACAACAAACCTTAAAAATATCTATGCACCCAAAAACAGAGCTCTAAACCATGTAAGTTGCCACAAGTTGGATGTGACTTGACAGCACTTGGCTAAACCATGTAAAACAAACTTCTTGATCCAAATACTATCAGCGTTCTTTAATGAGATGGAAAAACTAACCCACAACTTCATCTGGAGAAGAAAGAGGCCTTGGATAAGCAAAGCATTATGGCAAGGGGGGGACAAAGTGGGAAGCTTCATGCTGCTTGATTTCAAAGCCTACTATACGTACCTGATACTGACACAGTGACAGATACATAGACCAATAGAACAGAATCAGGAACCCAGTGGTAAACCTACCGATTTATAGTCTGCTGATCTTTGACAAAGGACATAACTTCAGTGGCTAACAAACATGAGGAAATGCTCATGATCCATAGCCATCTGAGAAATTCAAATCATGACTACAATGAGATACCATTTTACTCAACATTACTAGTACTAATAAAAACAAAACAACCAAATGGAAAATAACAATGTTGGAGAGGTTATGGGAAGATTGGAACTCTTCTCATGCACTGCTGGTGGGAGTGTGAAATGGTGCAACCACTAAGAAAAATGGTGTGATGCTGCTTCAGAAAACTAGAAATAGGAATACTCATGCAATCCAACAATCCTACTCTTAGGAATATACCCTGGGGAAATAAGAGCCATCAGAAGAATAGACGTACACACAACCATGTTCACTGCAGCATGTTTTCAGTAGCAAAAAGACGGAAACAACTTATGTGCCTATCAGTATGTAAACAGAGTAGAACACTACACAACAATGAAGAACAGTGATGAACTCACGAAACATCTGACAAAATGGATGAACCTGGAAGGCACTATGCTGAAAGAAATAAGTCAATCAAAGAAGGTTAAGTATTGTAAGAGACCACTATTATAAAAACCCAAGAAAAGATTTTCACACAGAAAATCAGTCTTTGACTATTATGAGAAAGGAGACAGGTGGGGAGGGGAAATCACTCACTAGATAGCAGACAAGTGTTAACAGTGGTGAAGGAAATGGCAAGATGCAACATAGGAGAAGTCAGCACAACTTGACCAAGGCCAAGTCATAGAAGCATCCAAACACCTTGAAACACTGAGTTGCTGGGGCTGACAGTCTGGGAGGATATCTGGGTCAAATGGCATTAACATAGTACATAAAGAGAATGTTGTATATCCTCCTTCAATGTGTAGCTTCTAGGGTCTTAAAAACTTGTGAGCAGCTAGCTAATATACGTCTATTAGTTCTATCCTACCTGAAGCAAAGGAGAATGAAGAAAACCAAACACGTCCAAAGAACTAATGGACCACGTGAACTGCAGCCATTACCAGCCTGAGCCCAGAAAAACTGGGCATAGCCCATCTGTCACCTCCCAGTGCTCTGACAGGGGTCATAACAGAGAGGCCTCTACAGGATGGGACAAAAATCATAGAATAAAATTCAAATTCACAAAAAAGACCAGAGTTACAGGTCTGATACAGATTGGCGGCACCCCTGAATCAGTGGCCCCTGGACACCCTGCTAACTTAGAAATGAAGCCACTTCCAAAGTCCAAAGACTAGATAGGCTATACAACAAACAATAATAAAGTGAGGAATGTACTTCTTAATTCAACTAAGCGTACGTGACCAAATGGGCGAACACCTTCCCCAAAGCAAAGACAGTAGGCAGGGAAAGGAAGACTGGATGAATGAGCGTGAGGAACCTAGAGTAGAAAAGAGGAGAGTGCTGACACAATGTGGGGATTCCAACAAACATCGCTAAACAATTTGGGTGTAAATTTTTGAATTAGAGACTAATTTGTTCTGTAAACTTTCTAAAAAGTATGATAATTTTTTTTAAAAAACAAATGCAAAATCTCAGATTGCATTCTCCATATTCTTTTGTCCAGTTATTCTCTAATTTCCTGTTAGAGAAACGACTTAGATAAATAAAATAAAAACTATCAGTAGTAGAATCTTTTCACATATGATTTTCTTTGATAACTTCTGTAGTATTTGCTCTTAATTTCTGTGTTAATCCTGTTCTTTTATTTTATAGGTACTTGGTATGATATTTTCTATGGTCTTGTTCTGCCAGATTGGGGAAAAATGAATCTGTGGATGTGTCAAGATACCTCCAGGAAAAGCTCTTTACAATTTTGCTATGGCTTTGAGACTTTAAGTATGTGAACACTGTATATGTCAGTAGCAGCTGTCCAATTTCATGTTTCATTTAGTGGGATGATGGAGATCTTCCTGATGCATCAAACATATTTAAGATTTGAGTAACATAAGAAAAATGATATGAAGATACATTTTTACTCAAAATAAAAATAGCACTGTGTTACACTGGTAGTTTTTCATGTCTAATCATTGTGTTCAGGTTTTGTTGAGCTTAAAACATTCTTCTGGAGCCACCCAGTGGAATAATCTTCATCTCTAAGTGATAGGGTCGTAGTTAGTTAAGACAGTGGATCTGGGCTTTTTAGAAGCAAAGAGTCTTTTTGTGTGTGTATTATTCCTTGGTGATAAGATTAAATTAAGTCAGAAGATGAATAATTGAGAGCGGCTAACTAAAATAGCTACCATCTGTTTGTTGTACAATAATGCCTCTAATGGTATCTCTCCTCGACTCCATATTTACTGTGGGTACAAGATCAGTCTTTTCCTCCAAGCTATGGCTTTTCTGCTACCTCTCTGGATCCTCCTCTGGGATCCTACAGTCTACCTGCTTTTATCTTTGTAGTTCTTGTAGACATTTTACAGTTTTACTTTGTGTTAAGGTATAATTATACATAAAGTGAACAAATCTTAAGTGTAAAACCCTATGAATGTATCTACACCCATACAATCACTACCCAGAGGAAAATACAGAATATTTCTAGTTCCTCAGAAGGCTCCTTCATAGCCCTTCCTTGTGATCTGTTGGAGTTGGTTTGCACTGGCTTGGCAGAGTACATGTACATCAACTCAATGTTCAGTGGCTCCACACTGCTGGTTTGAAATTCACCATGATGGGACAGTTTGCATGTTGGAAAGTAGAAAATTCTATAAAGTCAGGGTTCTTGGGGGCGGGAGGCTGATTTCTAAACATTTATCAGTACACCACTGCCACTGGTATATATCTCTCTAAATGTAACCAGTCTTCTGACTTCTATCATTATAGATTCATTTTGTCTGTTCCTGAATACTCTGCATAAATTAGTATACACTTTTATGTGCCTACTGTCTTTTACTCAACATTTTGTCTTTCAGATATATCTATACTGTGGCATGTTGCTGTAGTTTATTCTTGATGTATATTACCCATTGTGTACAGATGTATCAAACTATCTATACTCTTAGTGATGAATATTTAGACTGTTTCCAATTTACATCTATTATGAATAAAACTGCTATGAACATTCTTGTCCATGTCTTTTGGTGCATGTGAACGTTCCTATACATGTCTTTTGGTGCATATATATGCATTTCTGGTGCAGTTGCTTTGTCGTGGAGTATACACATGAGGACTGACAAGTTCACAAACTCGTGTGTTTAACTTGAATAGATTCTGTGAGATAATTTTCCAAAGTTTTTGTAACTTTATACTGCTACTAGAAAAAAAGAAAAAGGTAAGTTTGTACAATCTTGAGGTCCTTTTCTTAGCAGGAGGAAGAGTAAGGGAGTCAGTTACTGTTAAGTTGATCAGAATGAGCAACTAGGAGCAGGAAACTCGAGGTAGCCCCGAGCTAGGTTAAGCACCTCTATTCTGTGCTCCCCATTAATGATTAAGAAAGCTATCCTTCTCTGAGCACATGCCTACCACCAGAAACGATACCAGAAGCTAACAGTAGTTATATATGCATAAAATATATTTATGTATTAATTGTATTATGCTTTAAGTGAAAGTTTACAATTCAAGCCAGTTTGTCATACAAAAACTTACAAATAATGTTGTTATGTAACCCTAGTTTCTCTCCCCACTCTGTGACACTACACTGCTTCTCTTCACCTTGTATTTTCCCTGTCCATTCCACCAGCTACTGTCTCCTGCCTTCTCTCACCTCCAGACAGGAGCTGCCCAGTTAGTCTCATGTGTCATCTTAAGTCAAAGACCACACTCCTCACCAGTATCACTTTAAGTCTTACAGTCCAGTCTAGTGTTTAGTTTTAGTTCTGGGCTAACAGAGAGTCTGGGGCCATGTCTTTTGGGGAACCTCCAGTCTGTCAGATCATCAGGTTGGTTTTTTTTTTTTTTTTAAATAGGGTTTGAGGTCCGCACACCATTTTCATGCCACATGGTCAGGGACTCTATGTTTTATTCCTGTCAAGGCAGTCATTGGTGGTGGCTTCCCAAAAGTGGAATGCAGAACATTTTGTTAATAAATTTTGTTGTGTTAGTTGACCTAGACATCCCCTGAAACCACGGTCCCTGGATCTCTCCCCTTTCTATTCTGTCTTTGGAAGTGTTTGGTTGCATTCAGAAAAACTTTTTAGCTTTGCTTTAGTTAGTCCAGTTGTGCTGACTTCTCCTAGGTTGTGCGTTGTCCCTCTCTTCAACAAAAATAATCCCTGTTTACTATCTAGCTAGTAAATACCTATCTCCTCTTACTCATCTTTGTACCCATCAAAGAATGTTTTCTTCTGTGTGTAAACCTTTTCTTGAGTTCTTATAATAGTGGTCTTACACAACATTGGAACTTTTGCAACTGATTTCACTCAATGTAATGCCTTCCAGATTCATCCATGTTATGAGATATTTCACAAATTCATCTGTTCTTTATCGTTGTATGGTAGTCCATTGTGTGAATATACTATAATTTGTTTATACATTTATCTGATGATGGACACCTGGGTTGATTCCATTTTTTTTGCTATTGTGCACAGTGTAGCAATGAGCCTTGGTGTACATTTATCTATCCATGTGACAACTCTTATTTCTCTAGGATATATTCCCAAATGTGGGACTGCTGGATCCTATGGTGTTTCTATTTCTAGCTTTTTAAGGAAGCACCAAAAGATGCTTTATAATATTTCAATGCTTTGTATTCTGGTAAGGCTTGCTTTGTGGCCAAATGTGTTGTCTATTCTGGAGAATGTTTCACGTACATTGGTAACGAAAGTATATTTGTCTAATGTTGGGTGGACTGTTTTGTATATGTCTGTGACGTCAAGTAGGTTGACTGTGTTATTTAAAACTTTTGTGTCTTTATTGAGCTTTTTTCTGGATCTTCTATCCTTCATTGAAAGTGGTGTGTTGAAGTGTCCTACTATTATTGTGGAGCTTTATATTTGTCTTTACAATGCTGTTAGAGTTTGTTTTATGTATTTAAGAGCCCTCTCATTGACTGCGTAAATATTTAATATGGTTATGAACTCCTGGTGTATTGACCCTTTAATAATTATACAGTGTCCTTCCTTGTCCATTACAGAATTTTACTTCAAAGTCTGTATTATCAGAAATAATATTGCCACTCCTGCTCTTTTTGGCCTGTTATTTGCTTGATATACGTATTTTTTTGGAATCCTTTGAATTTTAGTTTGTTTCTAAGTCTGAGGTTTGTTTCTTGCAGGAAGCATACAGACAGATCACATTTGTTTGTTTAGTCCAATCTGCCACTCTTAGTCTCTTTATTGGTGCATTAAAACTGTTTTCATTCAGCATAATTATTGATAGGTATATTTTAGTTCTGTCATTTTGATGTCTGTTTTTGTATATCGTTGACAGTTTTTTTATTCTATTTAATTTTCTGTGCTGACTCATCTTTCACTATATATTTTCATCTTTTTCATTGTTGTTGATTGTGTATTGTTGAATCTTTGTTTTTCTTGTTTTTATTTTGATGTGTAGGACTGTTATTCCCCTTCGTGGCTACCTGAATATTTACAGCTATTTTTCAAAGCTTAAATAGTCTTTACTTCTATATATCACTTTGACTTCCTCTCCATATGGAAGATCTATGACTATATTTTTTAGTCCCCTTTTTTTTGTTATAATGTTGTAATGTTTTACATAATGAAATCTCAATTTCCCTATTTTCAGTTTTGATTTTTTTTTTTTAATATCTCTGTCTGGGTTAATATTTAGTAGCTCTGTCCTGTGATCTACTTTTCAGTTGTCATCTGATGTTATTGATTTTATGACCAAAGGACTCCGTTTCACTATTTATTGTAATTTTGGTTTGATTTTTGCAAATTTCCATTTATCTTGAAATGTCCTAATTTCTCCATCATATTTAAGAGACAGTTTTGCTAGATATATAATCTTTGACTAGCATTTTTTTTTTCCTTCAAGTCTTTTTATATGTTATCCATTGCTTTTTTGCCTGCATGGTTTCTGCTGAGTAGTCTTAGTTTTGTGGAATCTCCTATGTAGATTATTTTTTCATTTAGTCCTAGCAGCTCTGAAAATTTGTTATCTTCAGTTTTGGCAAGTTTGCTTATAATATGTCTTGGTCACTTACTTTTGGTATCTCTCTTGTGTGACATTCAACAAGCGTATTGGATAGATACATCCTCATCATCAAGATATCAGGAATTTTTTCTGATAACAAATCTTCAGCAATTCTTTCTGTGTTTTCTGTTATCCCCTCCTGTTCTGCTACTTCAACCACTTGCAGGTTATTCCTCTTGATAGAGTTTCACATAATTCTTAGTGTTTCTCCATTTTTAAAGTTTTTTTGATTTTTCCTCAAATATGTTGATATAAAATGCTTTCTCTTCAGTGTCACTAATTTTGACTTCCATTGTACAATTGTGATTCTGACTTTCTATTGAATTGTCTAGTTCTGAAATTTTATTATTAATCTTGTCCGCTTCTATTTGCTTTCTTCTGTGTATTCTTGCAGTCTGTTTGTTTTATTGTTATGCTCTGTTGTAAACTTAAGTTCCTCAATTGCTGTGCCTGCATGTTTCTTGTCTTATTCTGCATTTTGCCTTATCTACTTCCTGATCACTTGAAGAGTTCTGCATTTTAATCTTTTGTATTTTGTATCTGCTAATTCCAGGAAGTTCTCTTATTTTGAAAGATGTCTTGCACATGAAAATGGCAGTCAAGAAATCAAAAGACATATTTTGTTCAGCAGATCAGCTTCAAAAGACCTCTTTAAAATGTTAAGAGGCAAAGATGTCACCTTGAGGCCAAAAGTGCATCTGATCTAAGCCCTGGTATTTTCAATTGCTTCATATGCATTGGAAAGCTGGACAGTTATTTGTTTACTGGCTAAAGAATCCTTCAGAGACAACTATACAATTGAGTTTCTGATCTTGCCACCTTGCCATTGTGCACAATGGCCATTCCAGAAAGAGTTCCAAAATTTCTTTGAGGGGTGGAAGACTAGGTGCTGGCCTCGGTGCATAGCATCCAAGGGGAGTACTTCAAAGGTGACCATAGTGATATTCAGCAATGAGGTATGTAGCACTTAGAACAATTAAGGTTTGTGGACATAATTTTTAGAACTCATATTCAGTATTCTTCACCAACATCACAATTCAAAGGCATTAATTTTTTGGGGGGGGTCTTCCTTACTCAGTGGCAACGGGTTTGTATTCATCACTCAGCTTTCATATTCATTGAGCAAGTTGAAAACATGACATGGTCAGGTGCACCTCAATCTTCAAAGTGACATCTGTGCTTTTTTAACACTCTTTTTTTTTTTTAACACTTTAAAAAGCAGCAGATCCACCCAATGCAATGCATTGTTTGATTTCTTGACTGCTGCTTCCATGAGTATTAATTGATTATGGATCTAAAATGAAATCCTTGAAAGTATTAGTCTTTTCTCCATTTATCATGTTTTTGTCAGCAAGTGCTGCTGCAACAGAAATACCACACAGTGGATGGCTTTAACACAGAAAAGTTTATTCTTACATAATCCGGTAGGCTACAAGTCCAAATTCAAGATGTCCACTCCAGGGGAAGTCTTTCCCCCTTGACAGCTCTGGAGGAAAGTCTGGTATCGCATCAGTCTTTGCCCAGGGAGCATCTTGGCACAGGAATCTCAGGTCTGAATGATGCTCTTTTCTCTCGGTGCTGCTTTCTTGGTGGTGTGAGGTTCCCAAGTCTCTGCTTGCTTCTCTTTCCTTTTATCTCTTGTAGGATGAAAGGATTAAGGGTGGGGCAAGCCATACTCCATGGAAACTCCCTTTACAGTGGAGCAGGGAGGTGATCTTATGAAGAGATTTACAGTCCCACCCTAATCCTTTAACATGCAGCATAGGAAAATCACAAAATGGAGGACAATCACAAAATATTGGGAATCACGGCCCAGCCACACGGCTACACATATTTTTGGGGGGACACAATTCAATCCATGATATATCATAATGTTGCTTATTGGTCCAATTGTGAGGAATTTTGTTTTCTTGAAGTTGAGGTGTAATCCATACTGAGGCTCATGGTCTTTGACCTTCATCAGTAAGTATTTCAAGTCCTCTTCCATTTCAGCAAGTAAGGTTGCAGAGTGTTAACGAATTGTCCCCTATTCCTGATGCCCATTCTTCTTCATGCAGTTCAGCTTCTCGGATTTTTTCCTCGGCGTAAAGATTGGATAAGCATGGTAAGAGGATACAACCCTGATGCACACTTTTTCTAACTGTAAACCACAAAGTATCTCCTTTTTCTGTTCAAACAACTACCTCTTGATCCGTGTACAGATTGCTCACCAGCACAATGAAAAGTCCTAGAATAGTCATTCTTCACAATGTTATCCATAACTTGTTACGATCCACACAGTTGAATGCCTTTGCATTGTCAACAAAACACAGGAAGACTTTTTCATGGTATTCTCTGTTTTCAGTGAGGATCTATTTAACACCAACAGTGATATCCATTGTTTCACATTCTGTTGTCAACCTTTTAGTTTAAGATCACAGAATTTAGGAAGAGAGAGGACTTTAGATCAGTTATCATTTTGCCCTCAGGGAAAATTTGGCCACATCTGGAGACATTTTTGGTTGTCACAACTGGGAAGGCGGGGAGAGGGGAGGCAGTTACAATGTTACTGGCACCTAGTGGCCAAAGACCAGTGACGCTGCTAACATTCAGCAATGTACAGAAAAATACCCACAACAAAGAATTATCTGGTTCAAAATGACTGTAGTGCTAAGAATGAGAAATCCTGCTTTAGAGAATCGTAAATGAATAACAAAATATCACCTTCCCAAGAGACAGTAGGGCACCATGCTATAGTAAAAATGAAACGTACTGGAGTCAGGAGCGGTGCTCTGTCATTTTGCTAGCTTTGAACCCTTTGCAATTTGCTTATAGTTTCCTCATCTATGAATGGGATATTTCATCTAGAAGATATTTAAGTTCCCTGACATCATGCGAATATCATTGGGAGGTAACTTCATAAGGCAGTATTTTTCAATATCAATAGTTATTTAAACATGATTGTTCATCCGAATTTTAAGTTTTGACCTTTGGTACCAAAGATGATTTAAAAACAAAACAAAACAGTCACTTTTGAAAGATATTTAAAATAATATTTAAAAGAATAGTGATTTTTACCTTTATGTTTCTAAGAACAAACCACATTATCCAAAGAAATATCAAAATTAATTAAACTGTCTAAGAATTATAGCAAGAACAATTTAGAAGAAACACGTTTATTGAGCACTTGAGTATATTTTAGGCCTATAGTAGATACTAGATACTGTAGATATGAGAAGACCCTGGGAATCACAGACTTGGTGGCGTAGTGAGGAGGGCTTGCTGAGAGGCTTAAAAAGAATTAAACTGAGTTCTCTGAATATGGAAGGGAGTATCAGAAATGGGAAAGAAGTACTTTTCTTAGAAATACTCATTTGAAAGAATATTTTTAAATGTTATTATTTTAACTTCCAGTTGAAGTGTGGCATATGTTTGGAAAAATGAACATGAAAGTATAGTGGTTTTAAAATGTGTCCAAAATTATTTGATACTCATTCTTCAGAAGTCTGGAAGTTTAAACCCACTGAGAACATTTAAGCCTCAGAAGAATGACCTTGACAACAGGGGATGGAAAAGCTGGATGAATGGAAATGGGGAATCTAAGGAGGGGGTATGGAAGAACGTTGACACATCGCAGGGCTGGCAGTCAATGCCCTAAACAATATGTGTATTAATTGCTTAATGAGAAACCAATTTTCTCTGTAAACTGTCAACTAGAGCACAATAACAAACAAAACACACAAAAAAACTAACAGAGAGGACAGCCTTGGAAACCTCATGGAGCAGTTTTACTCTGCACATACGGGGTTATCATGAATCAGAACTACTAACTCAATTAACATCTGATTTTTTTTTTTTTTAATAGTAGTACTAGAGACCAAATGAATAAGGCAAGCTCTCTCTCCTCCATGGGCATTTTACAATGGCTAGTGTTAAGATATACTCCTGTAAGCTTCATCAATAATCAAAATTAATATTAAAATTCAGTAGAAGCCTGTGAATGTATGTAAGAGAAAAATATTTTTTTTAAGTAACATTCTTGAGTAGATGGATCATAAGACAGAAACAGCAAAAAGCTTAGGAGAAAGTGCTTGGATGGAGTGAAATAAAAATTAACTCAGAAAATATGCTGAAATTAGAACTGTCAGTAGAGCAAAAACAGAGGTCAGCTCCTCACACATGTAACTACATAAGGAAAATGGTAATGGGCATTGGTTGAAGAAAAGCAGATGGATACTAAACACACATGCATTTTATACTGGCAGCATCCTCACTCCTCATCAGGTCAGCATTCATTGCTTTGGGAGGCACTTTGAATGAAAATATGATCTTTGCAATCAAAAGGCTCTAAGTTTAAACTCCAGCTCCAGTACTGTGTACCCACAGAAAACCTGCTTAACCCCTTTGAAAGTTAGTTCCTCATCTGTAAACTGGTGCTAACAATTCATTTTTAATGAAAATTAAGTTAGGTAGTGTATGTATGTTACCAGTTATACGGTAAGTGTGCAAAAACAGTTTTTGGCAGTTTCTTCAGTGTGAATTCTGCTTTATCCCTTGTTGCTATATAATATTTTTAATACACTTTTTTGTTGTTTTAGATGAAGATTAATGGAACAAACTAGCTTCTCATTACACAACTAGTACACATATTGTTTTGTGACATTGGCTACCAACCCTACAATATGTCAACGCTCTCCGCTTCTTGTTGGATTCCGCATTACCAGCTTTCTTGTCCTCTCCTCCCTTCTAATCCTTGCTCCTGGGCCGGTATGCTCCTTTAATCTCATTTGTTTTATGGTGTTATCTAATCTTTGGCCAAAGGGTGAACCTTAGGACTGACTTCGTTACTGAGCTAAAAAGGTGACTGGGGGCCATACTCGGGGTATCTCCAGTCTCTGTCAGATTAATAATGCTGGTCTTTTCTCATGTGTGAGAGTTAGAACTTTGTTCTACATTTTTTCTCCATCTGTATTCAGGGCCCTCTATTTTGATCCTTGTCAGAACAGGTGATGGTGTTAGCCAGGAACCAACGAGTTGTGCCGTACGCAGTCTGGTGAAGGTTGTGGTAATATAGTCCGTTACTCCTTTGGACTAATCTTTCCCTCATGTCTTTGACTTTCTTTAATCTCCCTTGCTCTGGATGGGGTGAGACCAGTAGAGTATCTTAGATGGCTGCTCACCAACTTTTAAGACACCAGATTCTACTCACCAAAGTACAATGTAGAACATTTTCTTTATGAACTGTGTTATGCCAACTGAGGCAGATGTTCCTGAAACTACAGTCCCCACCACCCTGAGCCCAGCAATCCAGTTTCTCTGGAGTTTGAATGTGTCTATGGAGCTTCCATGATCTTGCCTGCACTAGTTGTGCTGGCTTCCCTAGAATATTTTTGATATTTTAGGGTATGATTTTCTTTTATCAAGATCTTTCTCTCCTTCCTGATTTACAACCACTCTTATACTTTCACACAGTTCAGGCACATGTAACACTTTCAAAAGGTATTTTACAACAGATTGGCTCAATGCAATACCTCATTTGATTTCTCAAGTGCTGTTTCCATGAGCAACAATCGTAGATCCAAGTGAAATAAAAATCCTTGACAACTTCAATATTATCTTCATTTATCACGATTTGATTGTTGGTCTAGTGCTGAGCATTTTTCTTTTCTAGGCTGAGGTGTACTCCATACCAAAGGCTGTGGTCTTTGATCTTTATCAGGAAGTGCTTCAAGTCCTCTTTACTTTCAGCAAGCAAGGTTGTGACGTCTGTACATTGAAGATTGTGAATGAGCCTTCCTTCTAGAAGAGTAAGTACATATTGTCATTCATATCTGGTATATTTGAAGAAAGGTTTCCATTCTTAACTTATGAAGATCTTTCATTGAATTCCAATATGTTATCTACAGTTACAATAATAATAGCTAATACATATATCACTTATTTCATGTCAGGCATGCACTGTTCTAAAAATTTCTCATATACGAACTCATTCAATTCTCACAACAATTCTATTACTACTCTTATTATCCTCATTGCACAGTTAAGGAAACTGAGCCACTGAGAGTGTAAACAAATAACCTTAAATTAGTAGAAACAGGATTCAAACACAGTCACTCTGATTCTGCAGCTCGAATGTGTACACGGCATCTCTTACAGGGGGAGAAAAGAAACTGATTTGATTAATAAACAGAGTGTAGATTTCTTCCACAGTAGCTGCATTGCTGAGGACTGCATCTGAACATCAGAATGTGCTGATATAGTGATACAGTGCCATAAAATCAAGTGAAATCTCCTTTCCTCTCCTTCGTATGTTGCATGCACCCCATATACACTGTGACATTCATCACACTGTATTTCAATGACTCGTTTCCACCAGTGCCTCGTTTAGCTGAGCCTTTCCCACATTTGGCATGGAACTAACAGATGTTTGCTAAACCAGTGTTTATTGACAAACGAGAAAGAAGTATTTAAAGGCATTACAACTACTCCAGCCACAAATGAACCTGGTAAAGTTAAGGACTTGTAAGAAATTAATTTAATCTGAAGAAACATGTCCTTTGTCATGTGATGAGTGTTTATTTACCACTTTTACCACTTCTCTCTATCAGTGATAGGCAGTGATTCAGAGCTCTGGAATCTGGATTCATACTTGTTGAAGTTCAGATCATGGCTTTACCATGATTTTGCGCATGTTATTGAATTTCTCTGTACTTCATCTGAAAACCAAGGAAAAAGAATCCCTACTTTATAATATTCAAAAATAGTACAGTTAGTATTCAATAAGTGTTACTAACTATAATGTCAACATCATTATAAGAATAAGTACAAATATTATTAGTATTTAAAATCTCATTTACCAAGTTTTGTCTTTGATTACAGAGCTTCTTTACACCTTGCAAAAACTTTGGGGCCATCAATACTTTTATCTTCAAAGCCCTGAATTTTGGAAATAGATTTTGACATTAACTCTTCCACAGAAGGATAAATCTTCGGCTCAGATTCTCTTTCCAAGGCTGCTATCCAGCTACCGTGTTAGGCAGTGAAACCAAAGAGCCAGGGAAGGGAAAGCAGACCAAGGATTGAGCCACATGGAATGAAAGACAGTAAACGAAAGGTGATATAAACTGAGAATCGCTGGGATGGTAGCATGCATCAAGCTGAGAAGACAGAGAGCTGGGTCAGCTTTGCCAGCAGGTGAGACCCAAATAAGTCATGTCTGTTCAATACAACCTGAGCATTCACTGTGGAAAAGCCAGGAGCAATAATTAACTGAGGGAAACACAACACTGCACCTGGCTCACTGCACCTATCTCCAAGAGTAATTTGTGGCACTATTTCAAGTGATCCAAATAGAACATGTTGTTCTCTGCAGAAATTATGATTTTGGAAAACCAGTTAGATTTCATGGCAAAATGTGAGATAAATATTGTCAGGAATGTTATATACAGGCAAGAAATCATTAATAGATGTATAACTGGAAATCATGATAACCGGCAATTGGACTTTTTTAACAACAACAAAAAAAAGCTTAATATGGAGACATACAAGTCAAACAAATTAAGTCCAAGAAGTACTCAGAAATAAAGCAAATATTAAATGTGTTGAGTGAGCATTAGGATGTGCTGAGTATTTGTTGAACTGGGAAAAGGAGAGTATCATGGATCCGGAAGCTGGAGATTTGCAATTTCAGCCAGGTTTTGGGCTTGGCTCCTTGTAATACTGGCTAAACCTTCAACACCATTTTGATCTTCTTTAATTATTCCGTAGTGCTTTAAAATACTGGACTTCAGAAAGCACTTTCCAAAGATCTAAAGATCTTTTGATAGATAGAACAAATTTCTGATGGAAGATCAACGTCATTTTCCAGGAGGCATCCAGTCATAAAAATCCAGAAATCTCTTGGAAATAGTATATATTTGAGAAATAAAAAGAAGAAATTCTATTTTCTCCACTACCTAGCTTACTCTCTTATGGAATTATGCTATATTTTTATGGTCAAATGGTAGTAATGTGTGTCCTAGAAAACTTACATTTTTCAGTAATGGAGGAGGGAGAGAAGGAAAAGATAGTTGGAACTATGAGATGACTAAATCTCCAAAGAAAAATGACTGTTCTAGTAAAACATTTGGAAACTGATGGATTAAATTATAATATTATCTCTTGTGTGAGAAAGTTTTGGTTAAGCTAATTAAGATTTCTTAGATATACCTTCTCAGTTTAATTGGAAAATGCAAGACCACTCCATGAAGGAAAACAAAGAGGGGCAGGCGCAAAAATTTACTTAGTAAAGACAAACAAAACCATACCAAAAACCAGTTGCCTTTGAGTCATCTGGGACTCATGAGGACCCCATGTGTATCAGAGTAGAACCGTGCTCCATAGGATTGTCAAGGGCTGACTTTTTCCCCAAAAAGTAGACAGCTAGGCCCTTCCTCTGAGATGAGGAAACTTCTAATGAGGAAACATGGATGATACATTGCAAGGACCAAGACCTATTGCTTAAGTGATGCTTGTTAACCATTTATATCATATAGTGACTCAAAAAATTATTCAGCAGATACCAGCTGTTTGCCAGACTCAGTGCTAGGCACTTTACATCTTTTATTCTAATATCTCAACATTAATGCCAAGATGCCACCCTCAAAGATACTGAATTAGTTGGTAGACACAATGTGCTGCAGAGGTTGAGAACCACTGCCCTAGGGAGTCCAGTGAGGAATAATTCCTGCTTCCCAGTAACTTTTTTTCTTGTGCTGTTCCCTATAAAATTTACAGAAACTCTATAAATTTTATCAGGCATGCTGTCTCACAGCATAGGCAGTACCTACATACCACCTACAATAAGATCACCTCAAAACATACCCAAATCATTCTTAAATATTTTCAGCTCTTCAAATCATCTTACTACAATTTCCTCTTTTGACCTAACTTCACAGTGGAATTTTGGGCAGCTGATCAAGGGTCCAACTGCCCAATAATTTGCAGCCATCTCTCCAGTGTTTTTCAGGGTGCACAGGACTTAGCCATCTTGCATTGAAAACAGCAAACATTGCTCTGTCTTCCACTGTCTCTGGTGGTGGTGGTGAGGAGGGTATGCTGAGTGCATAAAATGAGTTTAACTGAGCTCCCTTAATGGGGAAAAGAGTATCAGAATGGGAATGTACATTTTCACTCAGTCATATTAAATAAAAAAATATATATATATAAAAGAAGAAAAAAAAAAGAAATGCCGAAGAAGTGAAACGACTGTTTTAAATCTTTTCTTTAGATTTGGTTCACTGCCTCAGGTGTGCCAGCAGAGTAAGATGCAGCGTTCCGTATCATAAAGTCTTCACCATTTGACTTAGAATGGTCTAGTGGCACACACCTTTTCTGGGATTCGAACTGTAATACTGTCTTTGATGACGCTTGCACAGCCCAGGGATTGTTTACTTGAAGCTGTCGACATGTACAGTCCTGCTTCTATGAGACAGTCACTCACCTGTAAACAAAATGGTCACAAGCTGTAATCTCCTGCCAAGGTCAAGCTATCACGTGCCTGCAGCAGTTAATGCCAACCGCAAGACTTTAAAACCCTCTTTGCATCATATAAAACTTTACAAACTACCAAAAGGGACATGCCCTACCAATGCACTTAAATCCATGAACCATAGATCCAAGCCTCATGTGAAGCCTCTTCGCATGTTATTTTGTTCTACAAATTCTCCTCCCAATTTTGTTTCTCAGTATTCAAAGCACATGCGCCAAATATTGAGACTTGAGCTAACACCCCCAAACTGCCAGGTTTGTCTACGGAGGGGGCAATTCACAAGGCACGTGCTTTTGGCAAGGTGTCTTCCAAAAGGGGAAAAGGAGGCGCTAAGCTAAGTATGCCCAGTTTATTCACTTGACATATACCATCCGGTGACTCATTCCTTTTTTTCTAGGCGAGAGTAGTGCTAGCTAAGACGGTGGTGGTGGTGAGGAGGGTATGCTGAGCGGCTTAAAACAAGTTAAACTAACTGAGTTCTCTTAATGGAGCAAGGAGTGTCAGCAATGTGGAAGAAGTGCTTTTCCTAGCAATGTTCACTGGAAAGAATATTTTTAAATTGTATTACTTTAACATCCAACTGAAGTACGGCACATATTCAGCAAAATGAACACGCAACTGTGGTGGTTTTAAAATGTGTCCAAAAATTACCTGATAGTCTGTTCTTCAAAAAGAAAATTCCAGTTCTGCTCATGTTGAGTCTGGACCAGACTCACTGACTCACTCACTTCTAATGAGTAGAAAGTCGCAATGTGTGACTTCTGAAATTAGGTCGTCAAAGGCATTGCAGTTTCCTCCTTATCTTTCCTCTTGAACCACTCTAGGACACAGTCAGTTAGCAAGTAGTGAGGACACTCAAGTACCCCAATGAAGAAATGTGGATGATACCTTATAATCAAGAACTGAGAGCTACTGCTAGCATCCAGGTGAGTGAGCCATCCTGGACACAGATCCACCAGCCCCAGTCAAACCTTCACATGCCTGCTACCCCATTTAATCACTTGACCTTAAGTAACCTCGTGAGAAATATTGACCAGAACCACTCAGCTAAGTTCCTCCCCAGTTCCCAGACCACAGAAACTGTGATATAACAGTAGTTAGCATTGTTGAAAGCTCATAAGTTTTGAATAATCTGTTATACAAAAATCAATAACTAATATAAGTGAACAAGTCAAAGAGTTTTCAGAAACTGAACACCCCAGTACCCAAAGCAAGAAGTAAAACATAACATTACTCTACTTCAGAAGTCCCCTTTATTTTTCTTTCAAGACACTACCCTCTTCCTTGAAGACTACCTGCAACATTGATTTATAGCAGCATAGATTGATTTTGCCTGCTCTTAGTTTAGTTTTGATTTTGTTTTGCCTGCCTGATTTAAGAGTGTGTCCTATTTTTCGGTCTGGTTTCTTTCACTCAATGTTAGGTTCATGCGATTTATCCACATTGTTGAGTGTAGTTGTAGATGATTAATTTTTCTTGTTGCATAGTTTTCCATTGTGTGAATATATCGAAATCAATTTATCAAAAATATGACATTTAATAATTTTATTTAATAAGTTTTTACAGTTGTATTTTAAAATGAAGTTTTAGCATGTAGCAGTGTAGCTGCCTGTGATCACCACTTTCTTTTCCACATGGAGAGGCAGATGTTTGCTGTCAACTGTGAATGCAGACAGACCTGCTTGGATTTTTATTTTGCTCAGCTATTTTTTATGTGTTTGTAATCAGGTTAATAAAAATCACATGCATATATATGACATATATATAAGCATATATATATGACATATATATGAGTGTATATATATTATTCCCTTCTCTACAAAGGGAACAGTAAGAAAAAATTTTCAATTCTCTCTACAGGCACACACACACTGAAGGTGCCTTAAAGAAAATGAAATAACTATTCCTGAAGAAAAGAAAATAAATAATAAAATAAAATACGTGGATATTTCCTTAGAACATAGTTCAGCCCAAGTCTGAAATTTTACTTAATAAGCAAAGAAAATAAATGCTAAACCTTGTATAATTGCTAATGGAATTTGTAAAGTGTTGGGATATAAAATGTTAACGCAAGAAAATGAGTAGTCTTTATATTAAAAATGAATATACAGTTAATAGATATGATGTAAGAGCAGACTGTGTTTACAGTAAACTTCACTGCTGTCAAGTCAGTTTCTACCCTTAGCAACCCTATAGGACAGAAAAGACCTATTTCATTGGATTTTCAGGACTGTCAGTCCTTAAGGAAGTAGATGCCACATCTTCCTCCCTCAGAGTGCTGGTGGGTTTGAACTGCCCACATTTGGTTAGCGGACAAGCACTTATCCACTGGGCCACTAGGTTCCTAGTATTTACAGTAGGAATTTGAAGAAGATAAAATACTTAGGCATAAGCTTAGCAAGAAATGTTCGAATCTACATGACAAAAACTTGAAAACTCATGAAAGACACAAAACAGGGCTTGAACAAATATAACTAATGTTCATACATAAGAAGATTAGAAGAACCTTAGAAATATGTCAAGCATCCCAGGGTAACATATGTATTTAATATGCTCTGAATAAGAATATAAAAAAGCATTTTTGTTTTTGTTTTTTTCTCCCCCTGTAGCTGGATAGATTAATTCTATAATAAGGTGATGTAGTGAGCGTCTGTATACACGTTCACCTCTCCTATGTACATGTAAGAGTTTCCCTGGGAAATACACTTAGAAATGGAACTACTGGGCCAGAAGGTGTACACACCTTCCAACTGACAAGTTACTGTCTAACATGGTTGTTTTGGTAGTTCCTATGTTAACAGTGTTGATTATACATTTTGACTGCTAGATGAGCATTTTCTTTCCAATTTTGTTATTTTGTTTGTTGGAGTTCTTTGAAGCTTGAAATGCAGTTGAGTTTCTCCAAGATGATTTGTGCATTTCTTTCTACTTGTTGCCTGAAACCACTTTAAGTAGAATTTCATATTTGAGGTTTTTCAGATCATACAGGTAGCATGAATTCAAGCCATAGACCAGTGTGAATGATGACTTGTGGTCACAGATCCTCAGAGAAACTTTTATCCTTTGCTTTCATTCAATAGCAGAAAGTTTCACATAGGCATAAATTATTGTATAGCAGGTTTACTTCTTCATTTTTAAACAGAGGGTAGAACTGTTGAAATATTAGCATTATGTTGGGGGTTTTCTGTGAGAGTCACCATTTTGCTAGACCCGAGAACTTACCTTAGCTCTCTTGCTCCTTACAGCCAGCAAACAGGAAGCTCAAAGTCTCTAGAATTTAGCCACATTCCTTAGGATGAACCTTGCTTTGGTGCACATTGTCTCAATATTACAGCATTTCACCATTCTGAACTTCAATGGGCATCTTTTTTTTCTTAACTAGCAATAATTAATACCGAGTATGTAGTCTAGTCTCCCACATTCTGTTAGTTTGTTATACCATGGGGCATTCTATTGGCAGAACTGGACCAATAAGCAACATCTTGATAAATGAAGGAAAGATTAAAGTTGTCAAGGACTTCATTTTGCTTGAATCTACAATCAATGCCCATGGAAGTGGCAGTCACAAAATTAAAGGACATATTACTTTGGACAAGTCTACCACAAAAGATCTCTTTAAAGTACTATAAAAAAAAGATATCACTTTAAGGGCTAGGGTGAGATTGACTCAAGCCATGGTATTTTCAGTCTCCCCATGTACACAATGAAAGTAGGATAACTTTCACTGGTGAGAGAGAGGAATTGATGCCTTTGAGTTACGGTGTTGGCAAAGGATACTGGCTGTACCAAGGACTGCCAGAAGAAAAAAAAAAATTATTTTGGAAGAAGTACAGCCAGGAATTTTCTTAGAGTGGAGGATGGTGAGATTTCATCTAACGTACTTTGGACGTTATCAGGAGACACCTGTCTCTGGTGAAGGACACATGTCTGGCAGAGGGTCAGCAAAAGCAAGGAAGCCCATCAGTGAGATGGGTTGACCCAGTGACTGCAACAGTGCGCTCCCAAGCATAGCAATGTTTGTGGGGATGGTGCAGGATCAGGCAGTGTTTCACTCTTTTGTACACAGGGTTTCCAAGAGTCAGAACTGATTCAGTGATATCTAACAACAACAGCAACTTCTTGTTACAAAGGAGTCACATAATACAGTGGTTAATGTGCTCTGCCTCTAACAGAATTGGAACCTAAAAGCCACCCCTTGGAAGAAAGATGGGGCAGTCTGCTTCTATAACCTCGTAGGGAGATTATCACTCTGTCTTACATGGTTTCTATAAGCAGAGTCAACTCAAAGGCAGTGGTTTGGAATTCTATTATAGTATCATACCAATTTAATTTCTGTGTAAATATAATAGTGTGAATTAGCCTTTTTATTCATTCCTTTTAGTTATTTATGAATCTTTTTTGATTTTTACTTATCCCGTGTGAAGTTTGAGATCAAGTTAATAATTTCAAGAAAAGAAAACTGTGGAGGTTTTTGATCGGTCTCCTGTTTATGTTACAGATTAATCTGAAAAGTCTTGCCATCTCCATGATATTTAATCTGCCCATCTGTCTATTAACCTACTTTCTGCCTTTCAATTAAATTTTATTCTTTTCAGCTTAGGAGTCTTACATTTGCGTGGAGGGGGTGCTAGGTTTATTCCTATGTGATATATTTTCTCTTGCTTTTGTATATTACATCTTTTTGAAAAATCACATTTTCTAATGCTTTATTGCTAGAGTACAGTAATATCAGTGATGTTGTAAACTGTTTTTGAATTCAACACTAACAGTTTTTCAAAAGAACCTTCATAATATTCTATGTAAATAAATATGCTGTTCTCAAATAATGACTGCCTCAGTCATCTAGTGCTGCTATAACAGAAATACCCCAGGTGGATGGCTTTAAAAAGACAAATTTGTTCTGTCACAGTTTAGGACTGGAAGTCCACACTCAGGGTGTCAGCTCTAGCCAAAGCCTTTCTTGCTTTGTCAGCTCAGGGGGAAGGTCACTGTCATTAATCCTGCTCTGCCCTAGTAACTTCTTCCCACAGGACCTCCAGGTCCAAAGCATGCACTCTGTTGGCTACACCTTTTTCATAGTGGTATGAGATTTCTGTGTCTCTGCTCAGTTATCTCTTTTATGTCACAAAAGAGATTGGTTTCAGACACAATCTAGTCTTACAGATTAAGTCTTGTCTCATTAGCCTATAATCCCATTTTATTAACACCATAGACATAGGATTTATAGCACACAGGAAAATGACATCTGATGACAAAATGGTGGACAATGACACAATACTGGGAATCATGGTCTGACTAAGTTGACGTATATTTTTGGAGAACACAAATCAATTCATAACACCTTCCAACACTTGCTGTTTTCTGATTTTGTTTGTTTGATTTGTTTTTATCTTAGCCATCCTAATGGAAATGAAATGCTATCTCTTTATGGCTTTGATTTGCATTTTTTTGATGGCTAATGATGTTGAGGATATTTTGATGTGTCTGTTGGTCATTTGAATATCTTCTTTGGTGAAGTGTTTATGTCCTTTACTCAGTTTTTGATTGGGTTGTCGATTGCTTAGTTGTGTAAGTTTGCTATATATTTTAGACATTGGATCTTTATTGGTTGGTTATATCATTCCCATAGATTTTTTTCCCAGTCTGTAGGTTATATCTTACTCTTTTGATAAAGCCTTTTGAAGTACATAAGGAGCCATAATGTTCTATTATCATTGTTATTATTTAAGCTCTACCTTGTTCCCTTGGGAAACACTAGTGGTGTAGGGGTTAAATACTATGGCTGCTAATCTATAGATTGGCAGTTTGAATCTAGCAGGTACTCATTAGAATTTCTAAGAGATGGTTTTACTCTGTCCTAAAAGGTAACTATAAGTTGGAATCAACTCAGGATAGTGGGTTTGGTTTGGATTTTTGTTCTCTTTACAAATATTTTGTTTGTGATTATTCTGTTCAGGTTGGTAAACGAAGTGACCTATATTTTACCCTCCACAAATTTCATTATGAGATGGGAAATTTTTTGTCTATTTTGTTTTTTTAATATCAACAACAGTTTTTACAATTTGAAAAATATTTTATTGATTGTATATGCAATAGAGATTTCACATAGAGCAATTTCAGTCTGTTTTTCTTTTCTATGCATTTACTCTTTCAATGAAGAAAAATTGCTGTGCTTGTTCATGGATAGAATTTTAAGTGCTTACTTAATTTTCTTAATGGTGTAACAGTTTAAAGAAAGCCATAAGTTCTTCAAAAGTCTTTCTTTTGAGGTGGAGTTCATACTCTCCCTTTGAAACTGAGCCTGTCTTGTGACTGTCTTGACTAACAGTGAAGTAGGAGATATGAGATTCCTTGAATAGAACGTTGAACTGTTGGGCAGCTTCAGTCTTCCTCTCTGGGAACACACACTCTTAGAGCCTGCAATGTCATCTAAGAGATTTACTATCCTGATGCTGCATACTGAAGAAATCCATGCTAACTATTACACAAGGAAGGAAGGCTAATAAAGCAAACCAAACAAACAAAACAAAAAACCCATTGCCTTAAAGTTGACTCCAACTCATAAAGCAAAGAAAAGGAAAACATGGAATAAAAAGTACTTCATTAATCCAATAAAAGTCAAGAAAAGAGACAAGGAACACGAGGGACAGCAATGGTTAAGATTCACTGTCAACTTGGCTGGGGCGTGATTCTTAGTGTTTTGGCAGTTGTACAAAGGCCACTGTCATGATGCAATGTGCTGTGGTAGCAGCAGGGGGCACCTGTGGTCGCTCACAGCCCTCTGAGCCTTAGTCTCTGCCCTCTGCTCCCTACTGCCTCCCTGCTCGCCTTGGCACGTTTTTGCCTGTGGATCCGGTTTCTGTTGTGCTCATGTCTTCTAATGTCTGGTTCTTGGGCCTTTAGCTAGTAGCTCTTGGGATTCATTGGTCTTTACAACCTGTGACTAGCAATCCTTCTTCCTGACCTGCCAGTCCTTGGTTTGCCAGCCCCTGCACCTGCAAACCTTGCCGTCTCACCCACCATCTTGGGATTTGCCAACCTTCACAGGCTGTGAATGAGGGAACCTCACTCCCTAACCTACTTACCTTTAGTTAGCCAATTTCCGCGGCTACCTGAAGCTTCTATTCTGATCCAGCACTCAGGACATTTCAGCCTCTACAGTTGTGTGAGCTGTTTTATTTATATAAATCTCTTTCTCTCTATATTTACACTTATATGCTTTACTGGTTTTACTTCTCTAGAGAACCAGTCTAGAACAGGGACAATTTAAAAATGTGTGGCAGGATGGAGGAAACACACACAATCTTATCAGTAATTACATATAATGTATCATTAAATTTAAGGTGTGTCTCTTGTAGGCGTCATATAGATGGATTCCGTTTTTTTTAATTCATTCTGCCACTCGCTGTGTCTTTACTGGTGCATTTATTTACATTCAATGTAATTATTGATAGGTACCTTAGTGCTGTCATTTTCTTGTTTCTCTTTGTGAGTCATTGACAGTTTCTTTGTACCACTTAATTTTCTGTTCTGAGTTGTTTTCCTTCATGTGTTTTCTTTTCATCTTTTTCATTGTCATCGGTTTTGTATTTACTGAGACTCAATGTTTTCCTTGTTTTTTATTTTGATATGTAGGGTTATTAATTTCCTTTATGGTTACCTTAATCCCACCACTGCCATAGAGTTGAGTCCAACTCATAGTGACCCTGGAGACCAGAGTAGAACTGCCATATAGAGTTTCAGAGGAGTGCCTGGTGGATTTGAACTGACAACCTTTTGGTTAGCAGATATAGCATTTAACCCACTATGCCAAGAGGGTTTCCTGATTACCTTTACCCCTATTTTTCTAAATTTAATTCAATGTTTAATTTCTTGGTATTGCTTTCATTTCCTCTCCACATGAAAGATCTATGACTAGGTTTTTTTTTTTTTTTTTTTAATATATATAGCTCCAGTTATAATGTTGTCATCTTTTACATATTCACATTTCTATTTCCCTATTTTGATTGTTTTAGCTTTATTTTTGTAATTTCTGTATCAGGGTTGATATCTGTTTACTCTGTCCTGCATTTTAGTGTTATGTAATTGTTCTATGTTATTGATTTTCTAACCAAAGGATTACTTTAGTATTTCTTGTAATTTTGGTTTGGCTTTTGCATTGTCTAAGTTTCTGTTTATCTTCAGATGTCTTCATTTCACTGTTATATCTGAGAGACAGTTTTGTTGGATATATAATTCTTGGCTGGCAATTACTTTCCTTCAAGGCTTTGTATGTGTCATCCCATTGCTTTCTTGCCTGCACAGTTTCTGATGAGTAGTCTGAGTTTAGTCTTATTTACTCTCCTTTCTAGGTTACTTTTCATTTATCACTAGCTATTTTTAAAATTATCTTGTCTTTAATTTTGGTAAGTTTGATTATAATGTATCTTTATTTTGGAATTTACTGTGTGGAGTTTGATGAGAATCTTTGGTAGATATCCTCTCATCTTTCATGATATCAAGAAAGTTTTCTGTTAACAAATGTCCAGCAATTCTCTCTGCATTTTCTGTTATTTTCCTCTGCTTTGGTACTCCAATTACTTGTTGAGTTTTCCTTTTGATACAGTCCCATATTTTCATTTTTTAAAATTGTGTTATCTGATTTTTCCTAAAATATGTTTGTATCAATTGCTTTATCTTTAATCTCACTAATTCTGTATTCTATTGCCTCAGTTCTGCTCCTTTGACCTTCTACTGAGTTGTCTAATTCCCTAATTTTATTATTAATATTCTGAATTTCTCTTTATTGTGTCTCAAAGATTTTTTACACCCTTTTCAATTTGTCACTATGCTCAGCTGCATTTTACTTAATCATCTCTTTCCTGATCTCTTGAAGAGTTCTAAATATTAGTCTTTTGTATTCCACCTCTGATAATTGCAGAAAGTTCTCTTCATCCAAAAAATTGTTCAGTTCTTTGTTTTGAGAGATCTCTGAAGCCATTGTGTCCTACCTCTTCAAGTGATTTAATATTCATTCTTGGGCCTGAACAATTAGTAAGTTGCTGTGTTTATTTACGAGGCCTGACAAGTTCAAGAACTCATCCTAAAAAAAGTACTATATGCCTCATCGCTGAATATCACTACGGTCACCTTTGAAGTACTCCCCTTGGGAAGTTATGCCCCAATGCCAGAGCCTAGTCCACTCTTCAAAGTAATTTTGGGACTCTTTTTATGGAATGGTTATCAGAGCTGTTATCATTATTACCCTTGATGTCCCGAATGTCATCAAATTGTCTTCCTTTCAACATTTCCTTTATTTATAGGTGAGGAAAAAAGTCATTGGGGGCAATATCAGGTGAGTAGGGAGGATGCTCCAATACAGTTATTTTTTTACTGTTTAAAAACTCCCTCACAGACAGTGCTGTGTGAGTTGGTATGTTGTTGTGATGCAAAAGCCATGAGTTAGTGAAAAGTTCAGGTCATTTCTGCCTAACTTTTTCATGCAGCATTTTCACATTTCCAAATAGCAAACTTGTTTTAACTGTTTGTCCAGCTGGTACAAACACATAATGAACAATTCCTCTGATACAAAAAAAGGTTATCAACATCATTGTAATTCTTGATTTGGACTGAAGAAACTTTTTTCATTGTGGAGAATTGGCAGACTACCATTGTACACTTTGACACTTTGTTTCAGGGTTGTATTGGCACACCCATGTTTCATCAGCAATGATAATATGGCCCAAGACATTGTCTTGCCTCTCCAAAAGGTCCTGGTAAATTTCAACTCTCCTTTGCTTTTGTCCACTGGTGAGCTCCTTTGGGACCATTTTTGCATATACCTTTCTTATGCCAAGATTTTCAGTTAAGATTTTCTTAATTGTTTATCTATGGATGGTTACTTGGTCTACAATGCCTGTCATTGTGAGCTGACAATTTTGATGCACAATTTGATGAATTTTTGCAATTTTTTCATCAATTCTGCTTGTTACTGGCTGCTCTGTTCTCTTTTCATCAGTGACACTTTCTCTCCTCTCAGAAAAACATTTAATTCATTTATACACTGCCGTTTTCTTTGTGGTATTTTCCCCATAAACTTGGACTAACATGTCCCTGATTTTACTTCCACTTTTGCCAAGTTTAACAAGAAATTTAATGTTTGTTTATTACTCTAATTCAAGCTCCAACATTCTCACTATGGAACACAAAAACACAGAACAACAATAACAAATGCCACTCAGCAAGACACTGCCACATGTAAATGTGAACACAGCTGTGAGACACTGATATACCAAGGTTATGAAACATACCAAGTTGTTTCTACAGTGCTGTCGATGTAAGCACACAGTGGGAAGTTTGTGAACTTAATTGTCAGAACTTGTATGTTTGCTTTGTGTTTGGGCTTCTTTGTTTTGTTTTGTTTTGAAATGTTTGAATATGCTGGTCATGTGAATTAGTTTGATTATTTATGCCTTAGAGTTCTCAGAAACCCTGGTGGTATAGTGGTTAAATGTTATGGTTGCTAACCAAAAGACTGGCAGTTCAAATCCACCAGGTGCTCCTTGGAACCTCTATGGGGCAGTTTTACTCTGTCTTATTGTTGCTATGAGTTGGAATTGACTTGACAGCAGTGGATTTGGTCCTGGGTTAGAGGCTGTAATGTCCTGTCACCAGGTAGTTAGAGCTGTTACTGGGCATGTGCGCCCAGGTGTCCATTTACTTTCCTGTGTGTATTCAGCTCCGCTGCCCAGGTAGCCCGTCAGCAAGTGCGTGGTGCAGGCTCTCCCTACAGTCCTACTAGATAGAAAGAATGATTGGTGTAGACACAGGTAATCGGCTGCGTGTGCTGTGAAATGTAGGGGGCTGACAACCATCCCTGAGTGTCTGTGAGGCAGGACTGTCCTTGTTCCTTAATATAAGTAGGTAGCTAGCTTTTGCTGCAAGATGATGGGCCTGCTGGATGCTGTATGTAGTACTGAAAGGCTTTTGAGTTCTGTGAACCCCTTATACCTATGCCCCGGCAAAGGACCTGTTTCTTCCCTGAGTTTCCAGCTTAGGGGAGCTACTAGATTCCCCCTAACCCCCATCCATTTGTTAAATTGTTCTTTCACCAAATATGAGAGAATGGCTCAGGGCACTCAAGTTGTCCTACTTTTGGCCCAGGTAGTATGTCAAATATAGAGCCTGGTGCAGTGAGAGAAGGGAGTGGGAAACACTATGAAAAGATAGTTATAGCCCAGCGGAGAGTTTTAGATCTGTCTGATCACAGAAGTTTAGATGCAAGCCACTTTTCTATTTACCATCAAATGCCACTTTTCACTGATTCTGGAGGCAGGAATGGATTCTGCGCCACTTAAGTCTCTTCTGCTGAAGAATATTCTCTCCGAACACCATCACTTCTCTCACCATGCTGGCCACTGCCAATCCTTCTGTGGAGCGCAGATTCCCACAAGGTCCGGTTGGGCCATTCCTAGGTACTCCTGGACCTACTCACCCTTCCCAGTTGCCCGGTTGGATTTCTCAACTTTCCCTTTGATGTTTGGGGCTCCTAGAATATGATACATAATCTATTTATTTATTTACTTATTTTTTTGTATCTGTATTGTTAGAAGAATCACAGGAAGCATACAACTATGCTGCCATTTTAGCCCTACTTCCGGCAATTACATAAAACATAAATGAACCAATCTGCTATTGAATTGATTCCTACTCATAGCAACTCCATAGGGTTTCCAAGGTTGTAAATCTTTATGGAAGCAAACTGCCACATCTTTCTGGAAGAGCTTCTGGTGGTTTCCAAGTATTGACCTTTCAGTTAATTTTTGAGTATTTTGACCACTGCAACACTAGGAATTCTTAACTGTGCTAAACTATGCTATTATTTATAAATATTTATTACCCCTCCCTGGGAGAACATCAATGAGATGCTTGACCACATGACTTACTTTGGTTAGTAAAATGGGAGTAGAATGACATTTGTCAGTGAAATTAAAATCTCTGCTTTTTATAGAAGTATAAAAAAGTCGAACAACTAGGATTAAGTCTAAAGAAAAAATGTGTAAAAACAGTACAATTAAGACTACAAAATGTTTCTGAGAGGAATTAAAGATTTCCCAAATAAATAGAGGGATATGTCATGTTCATGAGCTGAAAAAAAAGAATCAATATGATAAAGTGTCAATTCTCTCTAAACTTATAGAAGGTCTGACAAATAAGTACACAAGTTTACTTGTTCTTAAAGTCACATACCTCATTGCTGAATATCACTATGGTCACCACCAAAGTTCTCCCCTTGGGAAGCTATGCACTGGTGGCAGCCCCTACTGTATCCTTCAAAGCACTTTTGGGACTCTTTCTGGAATGGCCATTATGCACAGTGGCAAGGTGGCATGTTTGCAACTTTAATTGTATAGTTGTCTGTGAAACAGTTTTTAGCTAGTAAACAAATAACCATATTGGAACACCCTGCCTGCTCCTCTGATATAGCCTCTTCACCCAAGGATAAAGGAAATATTGAAAGGAAGACATTTTCATGACATTCAGGACAGCAAGGGTAATACAATGGCAGCTCCGATGGCCATTCCAGAAAGAGTTCTAAACTTTCTTTGAAGGATAAACTAGGCACTGGGATTGATGTATGGCTTCCCACGGGGAGTACTTTGAAGGTAATCTAGTGATATTCAGCAATGAAATATTCAGTAATTTTTCTAGAATGAGTTCACAAACTTAATTGGCAGTCCACGTATAATAATTCAAAGTATTCCCAGTAAAAACCTCAGTATTTTTAATGGAGGTTGTTGATTTAGTTTTAAAATTTTAGTGGCAATTCAGTATATAGAAGATCCAATGCCATTACTGAAGAAAAACAAAGCTATATCACTTATATTACCTAAACCCCCATCACTGTTGAGTTGATTTTGCCTCATGGCAACCATATGGGACACAGGAGAACCACCCCATATGGTTTTCAAGGTTGTAATCTTGACAGAAACATAGTGCCACAGGAATATACTGAAGAGCAGCTGATGGTTTTGAACTCCTGACCTTCTGTGGAGAACTTAACCACTGCCCCCCCCCCGGGGGGGGGGCTCCTTCTCCAACAAGTAGATTCCAACCCATAGTGACTCTATGGGACAGAGTATAACTGCCCTGTAGGATTTCCAAGCAACAGCTGGTGAATTTGACCCACTGGCCTTTGGGTTAGCAGCCAATATTTAACCACTGGGTTCCATGACTTAAATTACAAGATATTAAAACTTGCTATCATAATATAGTAATCAAGATAGTGTGGTACTGGCACAAGAATACACAAACAGATCCATGACATAGAATGGAGGTCAGAAACATAACCACTTACATGAAATCACTTGATTTATGATCCTATTCCACTGTAATTTAGTGGGTAAAGAGAAGGATTATCAGTCAGGGCACACAGTCAGGAGACAAAAACAATACCAGTAATTTGAACAAAGAGAATTTAATATGAAGAAATGTTCAGAGTAAAAAGTTAACTGTGAAAAGAGTGCAAGGAGAATCCTATGTATAAGAGCTACAGAAAGCAGCTGCCACTCTTGGCTGAAAGACCAAAGGGAGCCAAGGGAAAAACCAAGAACTCTGAGAAAAGACCCTTCAGGGTGGACTCTCAGCCACGAGGAGGCACGCTGCTCAGACTGGAGAAAGCGGATCATCTGACCAGGTCCCAGATCTCTGAGGACAGAGTGTTACTGCTGCAAATAAAACAAAGCATCCTCCTGCTGCTTAAAGGATGAAGAAGGCTGGGGTGCTGTGGTCACAGAAATCACAAGTCACAAGAAACCCTGAGGACACAAACCAGTAGGAGGAAACGAGTCCTTTTTGTTTCAGCTGTGCAGGCTCCTCTAGCATTCCCCATTGGCCGACCCTAACAGCTAGCCTACAGGCAAAGCAGAAGCGTGATTTGCATAGTACCAGTGACAGCATCGTGGAGTCACACAGAGAAGGAAGGGTTGGGAGCTGAAAGACAATGACCTAATAAATGGCATATGCAGTATTTGCAATAAAAGATTATGGAGCACCTGGATTTCTCTATTGTGAAAAATGAACTTTTACCTCTATCTCAAACCATACGTAAAATTAATTCAAGATGGACCATAGACCTACATGTGAACCATAAAGTGTATATTTATTTGTATGTTTTAAATTAGATTGTCTTTTTCATAATGATTTGGGTCTTCTTTATACATATACCAAACATATACCCACTTGGTATATGTACTTGATACATATAATCACTTAGTATATAGACTAAAATATTAAATTTGATGAGCCTGGAATATACTATGCTAAGTGGAATAAATCAAGCACAAAAGGACAGATTATATGAGATCACTATTATAAAAAGTTTTTTTTTTTAAAGCTTACATGCAGAAAGTGGCATTCTCTGATAGTAACCGGGAATAGAAAGGAAAGACAGAGAAAACTACCAAGTAAATGGTAGACACTGTTAAATATGGGGAAGGGAAAGACAAAACACAGCATGGGGGAACTCAGCACAGTGTGACCAACCAAAGAAAGACACTGACATGGTGTGCTAAAATAAAAGGCAACTGTGCTAAATACTACAATATATGCAACCCTGTAACAATAATTTACGAGTGGTTACATAGGGAGATACACATGCTCAACAGATATGGGAGAGTATATGGAAGTATCCATGTGCCTATATAGATTAAGTTGTAGATATTTCTATGGATACACATTCACACAGACTTCATTTATACAAAAACACATGAACCCATTGCCAGTGAGTCAGTGATACATAGCTCTAATTGGTAGAGCTGAATTGCCTCATAGAGTTTCCAAGGAATGACCAGTGGATTTGAACCACTGACCTTTTGGTTAGCAGCCATAGTTCTTAACCAATATTCAACCAGAGTTTGAACTGCGTGTATAGTCATATATAAAATGGAGCACCTAGGGAGCACAATCAGGAAAATTTCCTAGACATAAGGAAACACTCTGAGAGATTGAACAACTCGGCTTTAGGGCTGCAGACCATGGACTCAGGAGACGTCTAGGTCAATTGGCGTAACACAGCTCATAAAGTCAGTATTCTACACCCTACTTTGGTGAGTAGTATTTGCGGTCTTAAAAGATTTTTAGCAGCTAAAATTCAGCTATTGGTGTCTTCCACCCCAAAGTAAAGGAGAATGAAGAGAACAAGAAACCCAGGAAAATAATTAGGTCGAAGGGCAAATGGCACATTATGAACTACGGCCTCTACTAGCTTGAGACCAGAAGAACTAGACGGTGCCTAGGTACCACTGCTTTACCACTCTGACTGGCATCACAACAGAGGGTCCCAGGCAGACTGGGTAAAAATCTTAGAATTAAATTCAAACTTACCAAAAAGGCCAGACTTACTGGTCTGAGAGAGACTGGAGGGGCCCCTAAAACTATAGCCCTTTGTCACTCTTGTAACTTGGATCTGAAGCCACTCCTGGAGCTCACTTTTAAGCCAAATAACAGACAAACATACAAAATAAACAGTAACACCCATGAGGAAAGTACACCTTAGAACAATCAACTACACAAGACCAAGAGAGGCAACATTTGCCCAGACTGCAAATAAGAAGGTTGGAAGGGGCAAGAAAACCAGATGAACGAAAATGGGCAATTCAGGATGGAAATGGGGACAGTGCTGACTTACTGGGGGGACTGAAACCAATGTTATGCAACACTTTGTATATAAATTATTAAACACAAAACTAATTTGCTCTGTAAATGTTCACCAAACACACACACACATACACACACACACACACACCCCACAAGAGACAAACAAGTCCCATTCAATAGTGGCACCATATTCAAAGTATATAAGCTGTAGGTAGAGCTTTTCGTCTTTTCTTTTCCATAGTTTCTGACTCTGGTGCCTCAGAAATTGTCCACTTTACATGATTTTCCTCAGTGACTGTGGTGGTCAGGATTATGTCAACTTGGCTACTCTATGTTTGGCTGCTGCATTAAGTGGCAGGGCAGGGTTTGTGGTGGCTTCCTGCCCCTCAGCTCTCATCTCTCGACCTTCCACTACTACTGCTGGTCTGCTCACGTAGCCAGGAGCTCCTGCTGTCTTCTTCCGGCATCTGGTTCCTGAACTAGCAGCTGTTGGATTCATCAGTCCTTACAGTCGGCACTTGAGAGTCCTGCTCCCTGACCTGCCGATCCTGGGTTCACCAGCCTCTGCCACTCTGTCTCACCACCAGCTTGGGATCCACCGACCTACACAACTGGTGATCTAGAACTCTGGTCTCTGACCTGCTGACTTTGTGTTCCTCAGCTTCCATGGCCACATCAGGCTTGTGCCAGAACTTGGGAACATTCACCTTCTGTGATTGCGTGAGCTGTTTCCTATATCTGTATCTATCTATCTATATTATAAATCTTTCCTTGTACCTACACGTGTTACTGGTTTTGCTTCCCTAGAAAACCCAGCCTAAGACAGTGACATTTGAAATGAGCATTGGACAATATGGTCTTTAGTGTTAAACAACTTTCTTGGCCTATTTTTCCCACTTTTGACTTCAGAATTGCTTTAATTCCTTAATGAAATTTCTTTTAGACTCAGAATTGCCAATCTCAGACATTAGTAGATGTTTTCTGTTTAATTCTATCAGCTTTGTGTACCGAAACCGACATTAAACAGTTCCACCTTCTCCCAGAAACAGTTCACCAGTTGCATCATTCTTTTGCATTCTCGCCCTCTCGTCTATTTTTCTCTTGACTTAATTGTAATTGCACATAATTTGAGCCAGTCAGGCTTAGATGTGGAAGTCACACTTTTAATTCTCTAAACTATTTCTTGCATGAGAGAGATTATGGAAGTGCTCCCACTCTTCATAAATCTGATGGAGAGAGATTTTAGTAATTGGTGGGCAATCCATAAAGTACTCTGCTGTGGATTGAATTGTGTCTCTCCCCCCCCCCCACCATGTATGTTTTTATTGAGGCTCAGCTAAGAGTCTCATTATGGTACCATTCCTCCCATGTGTTGTGAATCTGGCCTCTGAGATGTTGATGATGGAGAATGTGTTGTATTTTGAGGCAGGACTCAAGCTACAAGCTTGTCTTGTGGGATATAAGGGCGAGAAGAGAGCAAAGGAAGCTGGGAACTTCATATTACCAAGAGAGCAGCTCTGAGAGCAGAGCACATCCTTTGGACCTGAGGTTCCCGTGCTGAGATGCTCTTCTGGAATTTGGACTCAGCCCATCAGACTGTGATGATTTCTCATACTAAATGAACATGTAACTCATGAGTGGATTTGTGTCTTACGGGACTGTGACAATGAAAGTTTCTCCTTGTGAAGTCTCCTGCGCTTGGTATTTTCTGTTGGAGCAGTACCAGGTGACTAAACCACATTGCTTAACCCATGACAGCAAGGTGGAGTTTTATTCAGCCTTGAACTAGCAGCTATTGGATTCATCAATCCTTACAGTCGGCACTTGAGAGTCCTGCTCCCTGACCTGCCAGAAATTCAAGCTGGATTCAAAAGATGACATCGAACTATGGATATCATTGCTGATGTCAGATGGATCTTGGCTGAAAGCAAAGAGTAGCAACAAGATGTTTACTTGTGTTTCATTGACTGTGCAAAAGCATTCAACTGTGTGGATCATACTAAATTATGGTTAGCGTTACAGAGAATGGGAATTCCAGAACACCTGACTGTGCTGTTAAGGAAGCTGTATATGGATCAAGAGGCAGTCTTGTGAATAGAACAAGGTGACATTGTGTGGTTTAAAGTCAGGAAAGGTGTGCATCAGGGTTGTATCCTTTTATTATATCTTTTTAATCTGTATACTGACCAAATAATCTGAGGAGCTGGATTCTACAAAGAAGAATAAGGTATCAGTATTAGAGGACAACTCATTAACAACTTGCATTACACAGATGACACCACCTTCTTGCTGGAAATGAAAAAGATTTGAGACACTTACTGATGAAGATCAAGGCCCACAGCCGTCAGTATCAGTTGCACCTCAACATCAGGAAAACAAACATCCTCCCAACTGGACCAGCAAGCAACATTGTCATAAGTGGAGAAAAGATTGAGGTTATCAAGGATTTCATTTTGCTTGGGTCCACAATCAACGGCCGTGGAAGCAGCAGTCAAGAAATCAAAAGGTGTATTACATTGGGAAAATCTGCTGCAAAGGACCTCTTTAAAGTATTTGAAAACAAGGATGTCACCTTGAAGACTAAAATGTACCTGACCCAAACCATGGTATTTCAGTCACGTCATATGCATGTGAAACCTGGACCATGAACAAAGAAGACAGAAGAGGAATTGATGCCTTTGAATTGTGGTGTTGGAGAAGAATGTTGAATGTACCATGGACCACCAAAAGAACAAACAGCCCTTTTCTGGAAGCAGTACAACCAGAGTGCTCCTTGGAAGCAAGGATGGCAAGACTGCATCTTACATACTTCGAACATGTTGTCAGGAGAAAACATCGTGCTCATTAGAGTGGAGGGTCACCGAAAAAGAAGAAGACCCTCTATGAGGTGGATTGACACAGTGGCCGCAACAATGGGCTAAGCACAAAAACGATTGTGGACATGGTGCGAGACTGGTGTTTCATTCTGTTGTGCATGTGGTCACTACGTGTCGGAACGGACTAGATGGCACCTAACGACAACAGCTAACATGTTTAATATCCTTTGGAAATGCTTAATTAAAGTAGCCAAGGAATGAAGTGCAAAGACTTCACTTTTTGAAGCTATTAGCAAGTTCTAACTATTGTAAGTAATCTTGTAATGTGGAAGATATTGATGTTTATCCTTATAAAACCAGGGAAGAAAATTAACATAATTACATCATGACAGTTCAAATGGTAAGATATAATTTTGAAATTCTGCAAATGTCCTTCAGCATATTTCAACTTGGAGGAAAACTCCTTTGATGGTGTTACAATTACTAACTTGAAAAATATATATTTAGTTCTAGAATGGAATCACATTAAAAGTCCTATGGTTTTGAAGTACCAAAATTTGGTGAAACTTTTAGAAAGAATAATAGAGGTGATCTGTGTTGTAAACATGTTCTTGTTAAAATATTTGTTGAAGAAAAGTGCTCTGGTTAGAGATAAAAACACAGTCATTATGAAAGCATTTGGCTGAAATATTTATATATGTTAATAAGAAAATATTAGGATTCAGAATTTTCTTTATTCAGTATATTTACCTTTATGCTTTTCAGTATTTTCCCAACTAAAATATTTTGGCTTAAAGAAACAAGACAACAGAAGATGTTAGCATTTTCAAGTTTGTTAACACGGAAATGCAACTTTGAAGATTCAGACAATTTTATGAAACTGTGTATAATTAAAAAATATATTCATCAAAAAATATTGCTAGTGGCAAAGCATTAGAGATACACATGGCTAAGTTGTATATTCAGAATATGTACATAAATTATTCTACTTTATTTCTTTAATGTTTAATCAATATTAAACTTGTTATTTTACATTTTTAGATAACTTTCTCTTTAAAAATAATTTGAGATAAATTTATAGTTCAATCATTAAAATAGAGCCAATTTGTATATGAATAAAAGTCTAAAAACGTATAATTTTGATTTTTCTATTGCTCCTCTTCATATTGTATTGAGTCCTTTCTTCAGTATTATATAATTACTATATTTCATTATTCATACATGGGCCCTGGTGGTACAGTGGTTAAGAGTTCAGCTGTTAACCCAAAAGTCAATATTCAGATAGATCAGCCATTGCTTGAAAACTCTATGGGCCAGATCTACTTTGTCCTACATGGTTACTATGATTTTAGAACTTACTCAATAGCAATAGGTTAGGTTTTTGTTTTTGTTTTTTTAATTGTCCATGCAAAGGTTGAACAATGAATATGGGAGGCCAAAGAAGAGCAGATGCCTTTGAATCGCGGTGTTGGCTAAAGAACAAACAAATCTGTTTTGGAAGAAGTATAGCCAGAATGCTCCACAGAGGCATGAATGGTGAGACTTAGTCTCACTTTGATATGTTATCCGGAAGAACCTGACCCTGGAGAGGGATATTATGCTTGGAAAAATAGAGTATTAAGGAAAAAGAGGAAGACCCTCAAAGAGATGGATTAACACAGTGCCTACAGTGATGGGTTTCATCTTAGCAACAGTTGTAAAGACGATGCAGGACTATACAGTGTTTCCTTCTGTTGTACACAGGGTCACTATGAGCCAGAACTGACGTGACAGCATCTGTCGACAACAATGTATGTGTATATGTGTAATATACATAGACACACATATACATACACACACATATACGTATTTCTTCCTCAACCTCGCCTCCATGTCTTTTAATTTCATATTTTTCCACTATTGTTACTCTCTGAACTGCATTGTAAAGCTTCAGATTTTCAAGTTCACTCATTCTCTCTTTAACTATATCACATATCTTAGTCATCTAGTGCTACTACAATAGAAATACCACAAGTAGGTGGCTTTAGCAAAGAGAAATTTATTTTGTCACAGCCCAGTAGGGTATAGTCCAAACTCAGGGCATCAGTTCCAGGGAAAGGCTTTCTCTTCGGGTTCTAGAGGAAGGTCCTTGTCATCAAACTTCCTATGGACTGGCAGCTTGTGAGGCATGGGACCCAGAGTCCTTTCCAAAGGACAGGTTCTGCTCCCAGTACTGCTGCTTTTCTGATGGTGTGAGGTCCCTTACTCTCTCCACTTGCTTCTTTGTGTCTCAGAAGATTGACTCAAAGCACAATAGACTCTTACACATTGAGTCCTGCCCAGCAACACAACTGCTTCTCATCCTCCCTCATTAATATCATAGAGGCATGGTTTACAGCATATAGAAACATCACATAATACCAGGAATCATGGCCTAGCCAAATGGCTACACACATTTTTGAGGGGACACAATTCAATCTAGCCATGACATCTAGTATGCTACTTAATGCATTCATTTGGTTTTAATATTAATTATAATATTTCTCATTTCTAGAAGTTGTATTTGTTTCTTTACCTAATTTGCTTTTCTTTTATAGAGTTTTAGTCTTTCCTCAGAAATGTAGCACCTTTTCTTCCGTTTTTAAACATACTAAATAGATTCGTATTATTTTTCTCTTAATGTTGGGCCTAGATAGAGATTGAGTTGTGTGCCCCTCAAAATGCCTAGGCCATGATTCCCATTGTTGTGTGATTTCCCACATGTGTTCTAAATCCTGCTTCTGTGATGTTAATGAGAGAGGACGAGCAGCAGCTGTGATAGTGAGGCGTGACTCCGCCTACAAGCTCGGATTGTGTTAAGACAATCTCTTGAGAGATACAAGGAAAGGGACACAAACACAGAGTTAGGGGCCTCATAACATCAAGAAATCAGTGCTGGGAGAAAAATGTGTCTTTTGGACTGGGAGTCCTTGTGCAGGGAAACTCATAGTCAGGTGTGGGTGTGTGGGAGAGGAAGGCCAGCAGAGAAAGCCTTCCCTTGGAGCTGATGGCCCAAATTTTAGCCTACTTTGCTGTGAAGAAATAAATTCCCTTTGTTAAAGCCATTCACTTATGTTATTTCTGTTAGGGCAGCACTAGTTGACAAAGACAGAATTTGGCTCTAATAGATATCCATAATGTGGAAGCAGTTTTGAAACTGAATGGAAGGAGAGCAACAACAGCAGGGAGATGGTAGCAGTGAACCAGCAGCAGCAGAACTGGAGATGTGAGTGAGACAGCACTGGAGCTGACCCACACAGCAAGAGACCTGAGTGTTTGTGGACAGGAGCCTTCTTGGTGGAGTGGGGCAACTCTGGACACTTACCAGTGGAGCTACTGAGCTTTGCAACAGCTGTCGCACCAGGGCTCATGCAGGCAGGAGGCCTGAAGTTCCCAGAGGCTACAGGAAGCAGAAGCTAAAGAGACAAGGACCACAGAAGCTGAACAGTTTCAGTCTCAGAAGGTATGGCCATGACCTCAGAGGTTTCAAAGGGTGGGAATGCAGCCTCTGGGGTTTTGAGGAATGATGCACCTAAAGCTGAGAGAGCAGAGTTGTTATCCCAGGAAGCCTAGAATGCAGAGCTGAAGCCCAGAGCCCTAGGACCTCCATTCATAATCTGGGAAGTGTGGCCAGTACCTAGAGTGGAAAACAGGGCCAGTGTATAAAATGTCTCATAGAATAGAAGATTATTTTCAGAGACTTGAGGGCTCGTGGGTTCCGCTGACTTGCTTGGTGCCCATTATCCCTTCTTTCCTTCCAAGGTCTCCCATTTCTAATGGAAACGCCTAGCTTGCACCTGTTCCACCAGTGTACCTTTGGAACTAGATAACTTGTATTCTAAATTTCACAAATGAAGGCGTATTTTTGAATTCTGGACTTAGAGTTAAGGCTTTTCTTATGACATAATGGGATGAGTGCGTTTTACATGTTGTGAGGATACGGTTTTGGAGGGCCAAACTGTGCAATGTCACATATTGAGTCATTTCCACTCAAAATGTGTATCAATTTGACTGAGACACGATTCCTGGTGTTGTATCTGCAAGCCTGGATTATCTTGAGGCTATCTCTTGGGAGGTGAAACAGAAGTAAGTAGAGAGTTCATACCATCAAGAAAGCAGTGCTGGGAGCAAATCTTTTCCTTTGGACTGGGGGTGTCTGTGTGGAGAACTTCCTATTTAGGGGGAGAAGGCCAACAGAGAAAGCCTACCCTGGAGCTGATGCCATGAATTTGGACTTACAGTCTGCTTTACCGTGAAGAAATAAATTCTCTTTGTGAAGCTATCCAGTTGTGGTATTTCTGTTAGGGTGGCGTTTATGTGACTAAGACACACACCATGTCCACAAGAGTTTTTTTTTTGCTTAAGCCCACTGTTGCAACCACTGTGTCAATCCATCTCTTTGAGGGTCTTTTGCTTTCTTTGTTGGTCCTCTACTCTACCAAGCAGGATGTCCTTCTCCAGGTACTGATGCCTCCTGACAACATGTCTGATGTATATAAGACACAGTCTTATCATCCTTGCTCCCAAGGAGCACTCTGGTTGTACTTCTTCTAGTAAACATCTGTTTGTTCTTTTTGCGGTCCATGGTATATTCAATATTCTTCTCCAACACCATAGTTCAAAGGCATCAGTTATTCTTCTGTCTTCCTTATTCATTGTCCAGCTTTCACATGTATACAATGCAATTGAAAATACCATGGCTTAGGTCGGGTGCATCTTGCTCTTCAAGGTAACGTCTTTACTCTTCAACACTTGAAAGTGATCTTTTGCATCAAATTTTCGTAGTGCAATGCATCTTTTGATTTCTTGACCGCTGCCTCTATGGATGCTGCTTGTGATGAAATCCTTGTCAACCTTAGTCTTTTCTCCGTTTATTGTGATGTTACTTACTAGTCCAGTTGTGAGCATTTTTGTTTGCTTGATATTGAGGTGCAATCCGTACTGAAGACTGAGGTCTTTGATTTTCATCAGTAAGTATTTCAAATGCTCTTCATTTTGTAAATTCTGTCACCATGATTTAATAAGATGGATTAGCAGCAGTTATTCTCATGAGATTTGCAAGGCTAGATAGGGTCTTAAGTCAACCTCTTTTGAGATATAAAAGAGACAAGTGAGCAGAAAGACATGGGAGTCTAACACCACCAAAAAACAAACAAACAAACACAACAGTGTTGGGAGCAGAGGGCATCTTTTAGACCTGAGGTTCCTGCACTTAGATGATTCCAGACAATGGGAGACCAATGAATCACGAGGACCTTCCTCAAGAGCTGACAGAGAGAGAAAGCCTTCCCCTGGAGCTGACACACTGAATTTAGAATTGTAGCCTATGCAAGGTGGCATAGTTGTTAAGTGCTACAGCTGCTAACCCAAAGGTTGTCAGTTCACCAGTTGCTCCTTGGAAACACTTTGGGACGGTTCTAGTCTATACTGCAGGGTAACTATGAGTCAGAATCCACTTGCTGGCAATGGATTTGGTTGGGACTATAAAGGAAGAAACTTATCTTTGTTGAAGCCATTAACTTGTGGTATTTATGCTATAGCAGCTCTAGATGATGGAGACAACCATCTTACTGGGAAACCAAAAAAGAAAACTCTCTCTGCAGTGTATTATGTTTCTAATTTCTCCTTCCCTTTGCTACCATGGAAATCCTGGTGGTGTAGTGGTTAAGTGGTATGTCTGCTAACCAAAGCGCTGGCAGTTCAAACCTGCTAGGTGCTTCTTGGAAACTCTATGGGGCTGTGCCACCCTGACTTACACGGTCACTGTGAGTTGAAATTGGCTTTAGGACAGTGGCTTTTGGCCTTGACTTACTATCTTCTATCAAAAGCACTATTAAGCACTCTGATAATGCAGAAATTGTGTGTTTTTCCCTTAAATTTATTTTGCTGATTTATACTGATGGTGGCTTCCCCAGACAGTGTCCCTAAAATGCCTTTTTCCCATATGCCCTCATTAAAAAAAAAAAAAAAAAAAATCTTGGAAAACTATAACATTTTCTTCTTCTTTTAAAGTACGTATAGTATACACTTTGCATAATATAAAGTCACATAATTAGGACACCTTAAAAAGCCTATGTAAATTTATACACTCAAAGATAAATAGAAACCATATATTTTAAACAAAAGTATATATAATATTCTTGTTGAGTGCATGAATAGTTTATTTGCTACCTCGATGATCAATTATCTTTCAAGTATAGTCACTTTAGGACTGTTTACAATTATTTGAATAGCTAAGTTACAGGTCAAGTATAAATTTCCACAACCTATTATGGTTCATTTATTACCATTGTCTGGGAAGTTGGCCCTTTGAAAGTGGATAAAAGGCTCAGGAAGTAAGAATAATTCCGTTTATTCCCTGAGTAATCTTATCAATGGGTGGAGTCAGATGAAGAGGAAAAGCTAATATTTTTAAGAATTGAAACATTATGCTGTGACTCACAAAGGAAATTCAAGTCTCTGGGGATCATCGTAGGCACAACTGGAAAGTTAGAAAGTCTGTGTTATTCTACCTTCCCTTTCAGAATTTCTTTCTGTGTTTCTTTCTGCTGCTTTCCCTTACCTCTTTCCCATCCTGTAGACACACACTAGGAGGCTTATCTAGTGTTTCAATCCTATGTTTTTAGTCTCTTTTTCTATCTGCAATTGTTTACCATTCTTTCACTTTTCAGTTACTAGAAAGTAAAGCTGAGGGTCCTACAGAAAGGAATGAATGCTTGATTAATTAACATTCAAACAAATGAATGTCTAGTATCTGGCACTATGCTAGGATAAAGCAATGGGGTAGGAGGAATTGCCTACATTGCATAAATCGTGTGTTGACTTTCTTATACAAAAATTTATTTATAAATTATTAACTACTAAAGCTACTCGATGGCACTTGGCTGGCTTGACTAACTACTAAACATAAAAAATAAATGGAAGTAAATGTATATTCACTGGACAGTGACTGTGAGTTAATTTTTGTGGGCATCTTGTCATCTTCCTTGATTATTATTCTAAAAGACATTAGGATAAAATTAGAATTGAGATAGGCTGCAGTCTTGCTCTTATGATCCAGGTAATAAATGGAGAAGCAAAAATGTTTCATAAGGTGTCATAGAATAAATTAGGAGCCCTGATTTGAAGTCCTCAGGTTAGCCATTTGAATTGCCCAGCCGCTTGGAAGGAGAAAGATGTGGCTGTCTGCTTCCAATGAAAGGAGGGGAACAGTTTCCATGGAGTCAGACTCATAGCAACCCTATAGGATAGTGTAGAGCTGTCCTATAGGCAGCGGCATAACCTAAGGTATGGTATGTAGTGCAAATGCCCTGGGCAGCACTTGAGGAGGGGTGCTAATGAGCAGCTTCTGTTGGTCATTGCTGTTTCCATTCCCAGCTGTAAGAGATTATTCAGTAAATTAAAACTAATGGCTATTAAAACTAATGGCTATTTTTCTGTAGATAGGTCCCTACCCTTAGGGTTTCTAAGGCTGTAGAACCTCCTGGAAGTAAACATTTATGCTACTGCTGATGGGTTCCAATCGTTGTCTTTTCAGTTAGTAACCCAGAGCTTTAACCACTAGGACCCTTTACATAAAGAATACCACCAAAATCAAACTCATAGCTGTCAAGTAGGTTCCAACAAATAGCAACCCTGTAGGACAGAGCAGAACTGCCCTGTAGGGTTTCCAAGGAGCAGCTAATGGATATGAGTTGTCGACTTTTTGGTTACCAGTCACAGCTTTTAACCACTATACCACCAGAGTTTTCTACATAAAGAATACAGCATTGGAAAATCTACAGGGAAGTTTTATTCTGTCTTATACCATTGCTGTGAGTTGGAATTCACTTGGCAGCAACAGGTAAAGGAATATCTAACCTCATATTACAGCAATAGAAAGATGACTGTGTTGTGACATCATTTAGTGAACACATCATCTGAACAAAATTATTGAAAGAGAGAGAGACATTAGTCCATAAGTACATAACAGGCACTCAGCATGCTTGTTGATAATGTTGATGTAAGCAAAATCAGTTTTGCCAGACTTACTGGAGAACTTGAGTAGCAAACTACAGAGAGTCAAATCTGGCCCTCTGCCACTTGTTTTGTATATGGCTTGTGAAGTAACAGTGGTTTTTCTTTTTTCTTTTTTACATCTTTCAATGGTTAAAAAACAAACAAAAAAAAATCACATTTTATGGACACACGAAATTAAACGAAATTCAAATTTTAGTGTTCATAAAAAGAATTTTTGGAACAAAGCAACGCTTATTTGTTTATGGATTGTCTCTGGTGGCTTTCATGATAGATTTAAGGAGTGCAACAGAGATCATTTGGCCTACAAATACTAAACTGATCCTTTACAGAAAACTTGGCTACCCCATGGTGCAGAGCATGATGTGAAGAAGATAAATGAGACTGCTAGCTACCAAATTTGCTACATTCTTTTTAGAGCAAAGACAAACTTTTCAACTGACAAAAAATGTTTATGTGTGGTTTTGGGTTCAGTACATCTAATGTCTGGAAGTTAAACCAGATTAATACTTTTGTGGCTATTTTTTTTTCCAAAAGCAAAGTATTTGCAGAAATTTTTCCTCCCTTGATAGCTGATTTAAATAGACACAGTTGTTTTATTGAAAAGTAACTTTCTTTTTATTTTATTGCATTTCACTAATCATTTGCAGGTATTAGATTAGGGCTATAAAGATAAGTGAGAATTTTGCTCATTAATTGAGACTGATAATCAAGTGGAGAAAGGAGGCTTACACTTTAACTGGGTAATTCTTTTGTTATTATTCTGTTGTTATTCTGTTCTGTGCTGGAGTCAGTTTTGACTCATAGGAACACTACATACACTTGAGCCTATTGTTGCAGTCACTGTGTCAATCCATCTCACTGAGGACCTTCCTCTTTTCTGCTGACTCTGCTAAGCATGATGCCCTTCTCTGGGGAACTGGTCCTTCCTGATAACATTGTCACAGTATGTAAGAGGAGGTCTTGCCAGCCTCACTTCTAAGGAGCATTCTGCCTGTACTTCTTCCGTGACAGATTTGCTTGTTTTTCTGGAAGTCCATGGTATATTAATATTCCTCACTAATTCACTAATTCAAATGCATCAGTTCTCTAGTTTTCCTTATTCACTGTCTAGCTTTTGCATGCATACGACACCACGGTTTGTGTCAGGTGCTCCTTAGTCCTCGAAGTAACCTCTTTGCTTTTTAACACTTTAAAGAGATCTTCTGCAACACATTTGTCCATAAAATATTCTTCTAACAAATTTGAAAACCTAGAAGAAATGGACAATTTCCTTGATTCATATCACCTACCCAAATTATCACAATGTGAAGCAGACCAACTTAATAAACCCATCACAAAGGAAGAGATTGAAAAAGTCATAAAAAAAGTTGCCAACCGAAAAAAGCCTGGGCCCAGATGGCTTCACCACAAAATTCTACCAAGCTTTTAGGGAAGAGTTATCTCCAATACTACTGAGACGACTTCACAGTATAGAAAGGGATGGAGTACTCCCAAACTCATTCTATGAAGCCAGCATAACCCTGATTCCAAAGCCAGGGAAAGACCCCCAAAAAAGGCGAATGACATTCTGATACCACTCATGAATCTAGAGGCAAGAATCTTCAACAAAATTCTTGCCAATTGAATACAACAACATATTAAAAAAAAAAAATCCATCATGACCACACTGGATTCATACCAGGGATGCAAGCCTGGTTCAACATCGGAAAAACAATTAATGTGATTAACCACATAAATATCACAAGACTAGAATCACCTGATTTTGTCCACTGATGCAGAAAAGGCATTTGATAAAGTCCAACACTCATTCATGCTAAAAACTCTTAGCAAAATAGGCATAGACGGAAAATTCCTCAAAGCAATAAGGGCCATTTATACAAAACCAACTGCTTATGTTACCCTGAATGGAGAGAGACTAAAGGAATTTCCCTTGAGAACAGGAACTAGACAAGGATGCCCACTCTCACCTCTCCTATTCAACATTGTACTAGAAGTTCTAGCCAGAGCAATTAGGCAAGACCAAGGAATAAAGGGCATCTGCATTGGCAAAGAAGAAGTTCAAAATCTCCCTGTTTGCAGATGATATGATTGTATATGCAGAGAATCTCAAAGAATCCATAAGGAAACTACTCATACTGATAGAAGAGTTCAGCAAAGTCTCAGGATACAAGATAAACATAAGTAAATCAGTAGGATTCCTGTATACCAACAGTGAGACTGTTAATGAAGAAATCATCAAGTCAATACCATTTACTATAGCCCCCTAGAAGATAAAGTACCTAGGAATTAATCTAACCAGAGAAATAACAGACCATCACAAAGAAAACTACAAGCCCTTGCTACAAGAAACTAAGAGAGACTTAGATAAATGGAGAAACCTACCGTGCTCATGGATAGGAAGATTTAACATTGTGAAAATGTCTATTTTACCCAAAGCAGTCTACTTATATAATGCAATCTCAATACAAGTTCCAGTGTCATTTTTTAATGAGATGGAGAAACAAATCACCAATTTTGTTTGGAAAGGGAAGAGACCCCGCAGAAGTAAAGTTCTACTAAGGAAGAAGAACACACTGGGAGGCCTCTCACTACCCAAATTCAGAACCTATTACACTGCCACAGTTGTCAAAACAGCCTGGTACTGGTACAAGAACAGACAGATCGATCAATGGAACAGAATCGAGACCCCAGAGATGACATCATCTATGAACAGCTGATATTCAACAAAGGCCCTAAGACATTAAACTGGGGTAAAAACAATCTCTTCAACAAATGGTGCTGGCAAAATTGGATATCTATTTGCAATAAATTGAAACAAGATCCATACCTTACACCTTATACAAAAAACAATTCAAATTTGATAAAAGACCTAAATATCAAATCTAAAACGATAAAGCTCATCCAAGAAAAAGTAGGAACAACAATGAAAGTTTTAATACACAACATAGACGGACTTCAAAATCTGTCAAACAAACCACAATCAACAAAAGAGAAAATAAATAAATGGGAACTATTAAGAATCAAACACTTTTGCTCATCCAAAGACTTTATCACAAGAGTTAAAAGACTACCTACAGGATGGGAAAAAATATTTCACAACTCTATGTCAGACCAATGCCTGATCTCCATAATCTATAAGGTACTACAAAATATCAATAAGAAGAAGATAAATCATCTAATTAAGCAATGGGCAAAGGAGATGGACAGACATTTCTCTAAAGAGGAGATCCAGGCAGCCAAAAACACATGTGGACATGTTCATAATCTCTAGTTATTAAAGAAATTCAAATCAGAACTACAGTGAAATACCATCTCACCCCAACAAGGTTGGCATGATACAAAAATCACAAAACAACAAATGCTGGAGAGGCTGTGGAGAAAGTGGAACTCTCCTACACTGTTGATGGGGTTGCAAATGGTCCAGCCTCTTTGGAAAACAATCTGGTACTTCCTTAAAAAAAATGGATATAGATACACCATTTGATTTAGTAATTTCACTACTTGGAATATATCCTACAGAATCAAGGCCATTCACACCAACGGATACATGCACAAGAATGTTTATCGCAGCACAGTCCAGAATAGCAAAAAGATGGAACCAACTCATATGCCCAACAACAGAGGAATGGATAGGTAAACTATGATATATATATGTAATGGAGCACTATGCAATGATAAAGAACAATGATGATTTCAGGAAATATCTCATAACCTGGTTTCAACTGGAAGACATTATGTTGAGTGAAAGTAGTCAGAGACAAAAGAACAAATATTGTGTGAGTCTCCTACGATAAGAACTCAAAAACAGACTTATGCATAGAAGAAAAGACTCTTTGATGGCTGCAAGAGAGGGGAGGGAGGGAGAGTGAGGGGGAAAGGGTTTAGATTAGACAGTTGGTAGAAATTTGGTTGGGTGAAATCTGTGACAGCACACATTAGAAACAAGAACAATATTGAGTGGACTTCAACATAACTTGAGTAGTCCTCCCATCTTAACTCAATAGTGCAAGGACAGTGTAGCTGGGGCGAGGGTCAGGAGACCATGATCTTAGGCCAATTGGCACAACTAGCATTTTGCTAAGAGTGCCCTCTGTACCCCACATTGGTGAGTGGTGTCTGGGGTCTTAAAAGCTGCCAAGCTGCCATCCGAGGGCACAGCAAATTGTCTCAACTCAGCAGGAGTGGATGCTCACCAAGGACCAAAATGACAACCCAGAAGACAGAGAGACCCACATGAGTGGGTGCCTACATCGACTTGGGACCAGAAGAACTGAATGGTGCCTCGCCATCACCAGTAATAGTCATGATGGAGCTCACAAAGTTGAGTCTCATTGGCAACACAAGAATAAAAAGGAGTGCACCCTGAGATCTCCACTAAAAGACCGCAATTGGTGGTCCAGCAGCTTCCAGGATCCCCTGAGAGCATGGCACCTGGCCGTGATGCTGCCCTTGCTCATGGATCATATTGAAGGTCCACTCTTCGTACAGCAAGGGGTTGGACTTGGCAATGCAGAGTGACCATATATCGGAAGCACTTTATGGTTCTATACATCTGTAGGATATCATCCTGCTGATCTCTGACTGGAAGAAGGGGAGTGGGTGGAGAGGAGGGGAAAGGAGACTGTTGGGAGGATGAGACATGTATGGAGCAGAGAGGAATAATGTGCTGTCACCGAGCAGGGAGAGCAGTGGAAGCTGCATACAGGTGGGCACGCAAATTTATGTGGGAATGTGTATTTTCACTCAGTCATAATAAAAAATAAAAATAAAAATACAAAAAATGAAAAAAAGAAAATATAGGTCAAAAGTACACATAGATGTTGCTCTTGGCTTTCAGAATTAAGATACAAATATGACCATACCACTTTAAATTCTTCAGTGGCTGCTCTCCTGATCTTAAGATAAAATACAAACCTCTGAGCATGATGCAAACTTTCACAAAATACAAACCTTCATTATCCAGTCCTTGCTTAACTCGGTCTGCTTTATTTCTTGATATTTTATCCCATGCCAAACTTTTCCCTGAATGCTATGCTTGCTAATCACCCAGGTATACTCCACACTGCCTTGATTCTAAACCTTCGCCTTCCTCTCTGTTATTCTCTGCTGAGAGCTGATTCTCCATGTGGTTCCTGAAATAAGCCCATCTCTGAGCAATCAGACCATTACAACATCAATTTCAATGATGGCTTCAAAGAAAGGAGTAATATTGAAAGGCAGTACAGTAAAAGGTAAGTCCAGGATTCCAGATAGAACTGTTAGGAAAAAGTGTACATTTTCTGCTGGAGCTGGATAAGCTTTTTGGAGGTTAACAATTGCTTAGACTGAATATTCAACAAGATGTTCACATCTGCTAAACCACCTCCAGTGGCTCCCTAATACTCTGAGATGAAGTTTAAACTCAATCAACATGAAAGATTTTCTGTAATCTAGTTCCAAAACTGCCTTTGGAGGTTTTTTCTTAATATCTCCTTACTCATTCCTTTAAAACTGCTGAACTAATTTTGTAAAATCCCCCACATCCCTTTTTTTTTTCCTATTGAAACTTTCCCAACCTAGCATGCCATTTATGCTCTTCTATTTCTCGAAAAAAATTTTGTCTAAATTAAGAAAAATGTTTGCTGACTATACAAATGATTGTGCTGTTGTTAGGTGCCATCGAGACAATTTTTGACTCACAGCAATCCCATGAAGCACAGTAGAACAGCCTGTAGGGTAGCAGATTGTCAGGTCTTTCTCCTTCATAGCTGTTGGGTGAGACTGAACAGCCAGTTTTTTGGTTAGTAGCCTAAGTGCATTGTGCCACCACAGCTTCTTACAAATAATGTAAATATCAATGTATGCTATATTTATTTGCCAAGCCAAGTGCCGTTGAGGATCCAACTCGATGGCACTTGGCTATTCTTTATCTGGTTAGAATCAAATTAGGGTCAGAGATAATATAATTTATAATACTTTTTTTCACTAGAACATTTGGCAAGCAGAGAAAAGTCAGAAAAAATGTTATTCCAATCCTATTATCTAGAATTAGCCTAAATGCTTTTGCCTCTAGTCTTTACTTTCATATCTATCTTTCAGCACTTTTTTTCATGCTGCATATGCCATCTTGCATACCGTTCTTTTGTCGCTCAGCATTATGCTATCAGCGATTTTCAGCACCGTTAAAGGTACATGGAAAACTTAATGTTATTGGTTGCATATTCCACTCAGTGGACACCCTTATTTTAGAATATATAAACTGCTCTTAATTTGGGGATATTATAATTAAAATATCCATGAACATTATGGAAGTGTATAATTGAAAAGTATCAGCTTTTCACTCAGACAGATCTAGGTTCAAGTTTAGATTCTATTATTTATAATCCTATAATATTGACTTTATTCATCCACTCGCTTATTCCACAGGCATTCATAGAAATTATGAGTCGCTTCCTGTTTTAGAGCTGGTGATGCATCAATGAACAAGTTGGTCTAGTTAGGAATCATGACAATAAGCAAAGAGTAATAATGCTGGATAGTGACAAGTGCCAAGAAGCAGGGTCAGGGGCAGGGTGTAAGGCAGGCATTCCCAGCATGATGAATGCTAGATGAGCAGGAAAACTTCCTGTCTTATTCACTGTGTGTCTCCAGTGACTGGAATTGGTGCCCAGTGAATTCCTGTTGAGGAGTTGATTAATTTCTTTTACCAGTTATGATTGCTGTTCTACATGTAAATAAATTACCAACCAAAGTCATAAACTTTCTAGAACAAGCATGTCTAAATCTAATATAACTTTGTAACAGAATCTATCTTATGTCAAATAACCTTGTTTGCTTTCTTTATATTCTTCTCTAACAGGTAATTGCCTTCCCAAGGAAATTTGTTGCATCAAAAATTAAATTATATGAACAATGATTTTTAAAGGAAAGATGACATAGCATCTATTGAGTTTCTGATTAATGGTAGTAAAAACTGTTCTTGTACATGAATCTCATTGACATCAGCTTATAAAAATCTCCTTGCCTGTTCCACAACTACTGACTAAAATTTATGAACTGGTGAATGGATCAAAACATTGAAAACCAAATCTGAACACTTTACTATATGCCTGTCTGCCCATCCATGCAGGAACCTCATAGGATTGTCCCTTATTCTTAGCCTGGATTTCATTACTAAACTTGTAACACACTTTAGAGCAGTCTCAACTAAAGAAAAATAGTGCAAGGGTAAATCAAAGATGCTACCAGAGCATGTAGTGTGTCTCAGATTTTGCAATCATTGTTTTTTACCTCTCCTCTGTTGGCATTGCTACTGACTCAGTTGTGATCTGGTTACCAATACAATACAAATCGAATTGTTGAGTTCAAATAGTCACAGCATATTCTATTTGCATTATTACTCACTCACAAGCTCACCCTGCAGAGAAAATGCCTGGTTTATAATTTATAATAGAGAAGGAAGTTCTTATTTTAGTTATCATTCAAGTAGGACCTTATTTAGAGACCATTGCTTTCTCCCTGGTTGTGGACATTAGTACCTGTTTGACAACTATTAACACTTATGTGTCTGTCTACATTGCACACACAGACCAACTGTGTCAGGCAGCCATAAGTCTGCTAGGAATAAGGCACATCTACCGATGGACGTCTGTCTTTCCCTTGGTGCTACGTTCATCTGTGATTGAGTGGGATACGTGAAATACTTACACAGTGTTGACAAACTGAATGCTGTTATTATTATTTGTGGAAAGCAAGTAGTAAGCAACAACAACAGATTCTCAGAGAAGAAATGCTGCCCTTTCCCCAAATTACCCAGGTCCATTCTTATACAGATGTAACAGTATATCCTCAGGGAAACACCAGAAATTCAAGCAGGATCCAGAAGGGGAAATGGAACAAGGGATATCATTGCTGATGTCACCTGGATCCTGGATAAAAGCAGAGAGTACCAGAAGATGTTCACCTGTGTTTTAGCGACTATTCAAAGGCATTCAACTGCATGGGTCATAGACAATTATGAATAACACTGTAAAAAATGGAAATTCCAGAATATTTAACTGCATTTGGGAGAAACCTGTACATAGCTCCAAAGGCAATAGATTCAATAGAACTAAGGGATACAGCTTTGTTTAAGTTCAGTAAAGGTGTTTGTCAGGGTTATTTCCTTTCACCATACTTATTTCATCTATATGCTAAGAAAATAAATGGGACCATATAAAGAAGAATGGGGCATCAGATTTGGAGGAAGACTTAATAACCTGAGTTATATAGATGATACAACCTTGCTTGCTGCAGGTAAGGAGGACTTGAAACAATTACCGATGAAGATCAAAGACTGCAGCCTTCAGTATGTTTTATATTTCAGCATTAAAAAAAAAAAGATACAAACCAATAAGCAACATCGTGATAAGGGGAAAAAGCTTGAAGTTCTCAAAAATGTCATTTTTTTTGAATCTACAATCAACTCTTATGGAAGCAGCAGTCAGGAAATCAAAAGACAAGTGGGCAAATCTACTACAAAAGACATTTTTAAAGTGTGAAAGAGCAAAGAAGTCCCTTTAAGGCTAAGATTTGCCTGATCCAAGCCATGGTGATTTCAATGTACTCATATACATGTGAAAGCTGGACAGTGAATAAGGAAGACTGAAGAAAAATTGATTCCTTTGAACTGTGGTGTCAGAGGATATTGAGTATACCATGGACAGCAAAAGAGCAACGAAAATCTGCCTTGGACGAATGCTCCTTAGAAGCAAGGACGGAGAGAGCATGTCTCACATACTTTGGATGTGTTGCCAGGAGAGATCAGTTCCTAAAGAAGGACAGCATGCTTGGTAAAGCAAAGATCCATGAAAAAGAGGAAGATCCTCGATGAGACGAATTGATACAGTGGCTGCAACAATGGCCTGAAGCACAGTAACAGTTTGAGAGAACAATATATGACCAGGCAGTGTTTTGTTCTGTTATGCTTACAGGGTCTCTATGAGTTGGTATTGACTGGCCTGGCACCTGGCAACACCACTTGTGTCACTGAGCAGGCATGCTTAGATTAAGAAAGATTCTGTATTCACATCGTTGCTGCCTTCAGCTACTACCATGCTGCGTGGTATAGGGGTGGTATGCATTGCTTCTGAGGCTTCTGCTTTGCTGACGGGCTCTTCTTCTAGGCCTCTGCCTAGATACCGAGGATGATGTGGTTCTCTCGCTGGCTGCCACACGACCCAGGTCTGTGTTGCTCTAAGGCCTGCATGTCTTCCACTGTGTTCCCTGAGGGGAGAGTTGCTTTGCAGGGGGCACACTCAGGCCTCTGTCTTTCATGGTTAAAAGTTACAGCTCTTTAGCAACAGGCAAAGTGCCTGCATTGACTTGTCCCATGTCCCTCTGTCTTCAGTGTTGCCACTCTCTCTTCTGAGTCTAAGAGAGTGTTAGCACAAGGACCCTGGGTCCAGACGGTGTACTCTGCTCCAGGCTCTTCTTGACAGTAGTCAAGAGTTCAAAACTTTTTATGGGATTGGCACTCATACAAGCCTAGCAGGATGATGCAACCAACCAGTCCCCTAGCTGGACTATAAAGGGCTCAGTCCTCTTGGGTAGGTTTTCAAGTTATAAGGTGGACCCACAACTTGACAGTAGTGGGTTGATTTATATAGTAAACTGAATAATCCCTTGCAAGATTGCAGCCCAGTTGATCATTTTGTGGGAGTTACAAGACCAGGCTAGAAAGAACATGTTAAAGCAATTGACTGTATCACAATACCCAACAGTAAAGTTAGTTTGCCATGGTCCATGTGTGTCTGAGTTGGGAAGAAGGGTTATTGCTTAAGTTCTTTTTACCCCCCCATTACTAGTGAGCTCCTCAGCTGGGAAGCAGTCAGTTATGTATAGTCAATCTGAGAAGCAGCTGCTGTTCTCAGAAAGCGAGTGCTCTCCAATAGCAGAGGAAGTCGTATGCAATCTCAAAACATTGTAAAGTCACTGAGTGACCTGGTGCCAGAGTAACTCATTCCAGAGGAATGGCACCTTTCTAAAAAACAGGGTGACACTCTGTTGGTATGAGACAAGGGCAATAACAAAGGCAAGTGTCCAATAGTTTCCACTGTCTTATTCTTCAAACTTGTAGTTCAGTTCTTGGAAGCAGTTCCTCAGGCCTTTCTTCCAAAGTACCTCTGCATGAGTTTGGGAGGCCAGTCTAGCAGTCACATGCTTAACTCTTTATGCCACCCAGGAACTCTTATTCTGTCCCTGGAGTTGAAAGGCAGCCAAAATGATTTTTTTTAGAGTAAAATTCAAAGCCCTTTAATGTCCTGTATGACTTGACCCTGGAATTCCCCTCCAGCATCACTTACTACCTTTGATGAATATCCTCTAACCACATTAGACATTTCTTCTGTGTCCTCAGTGACTAGAATAGTCCCAGGACCTAGTGCTCAGCGTGTATTTGTTCAGTGATTCAGCGAATGAGTGGCCCAGAGCAGCAGTTCCCAAACCTGGCCAAATATCTGAATCAGTAAGAGAGTTTTAGAAATAAGTAGAGCTGAAACCCTCTCCTAGAGGCTTTTATTTAATGTAGGTGAGGCAATGACAGTCGGAAAAAGCTTCTCCAGTGATTTTAGTGATAGGCTGAGTTGTGAAACAGCAACTGGAAGACAGGACCATTGTCAACAATCCCATAAAGAGACCTGATCAGTCCCTGAGCGCTCACCATCTTACGCTGTCACTGTCATGTAATCTTATGTATCCTCAAAAAGTAAATCTTTCCCTATTTGCTGTTACAAGATCCTGATAGATTTCAAGTAACTGGTAGACACTGGCTGTTTTGGCACAATGAAGCCTGTTTTAATTTTTTTTTTCTATGTGCTAAACCTAACAAAAGCCCTTTGTCTCCCAGTTGATTCTGACTCAGTGGGACCCTACAGGACAGGAGAGACTGCCTCATAGTGTTTCCAAGGCTGTACATCTTTATGGAAGGAGCAAAGGCTGCATCTTTCTATCGTGGAGCAGCTGATGAGTTTGAACTGATAAGCTTTTGGTTAGCAGCAGAGTGCTTTATGTGCTAGAATCACTCAACAGGACTCTCAGAAATTTCTGACATGGAAAAGGAAGGGCCATTTGAATCTGTTTCATACACTACAGCCTTGTTGATTAAAAATATCTGGTCTCAGCCAAAGCTGTCGTCATGCTGGCTACAGGATTATTGCAAACAAACCCCGTACCCAAGCAGATCTGAAGTTCAAAGCTTATTTAGACTGGGAACACTTATTAAAGAAAATGACACTTGTGCTCAGAATAATGGCTTGTAACTCTTCCAGCATTATTTTTCATTTACTACCACCTAATCGGATTTGTCCTTTCCAGAACAAATCTGGAAACTTTTGGCTTAGTACATCTGGAGAGACCAGATGGCTGACAGGTACTGAGCTGGTTTTTGTAGGGGGGTACACTGAATGAAAAAGACAAGTCTCTTTAAGGTGACAATAAATTTCCCAAATGGGTCTGTGTGAAATGTTTAAAGGCTGAAGATAAAGGTTTGGGGTTACATTGTCCTTCATATGAAAGAAACGATAAATGGAGCCAGGTGGGCTGCTGCTTTCCGACTGGAACATGGCTGTCTTCTGGATCTATGAACATTATCAAAGAAACTAGATGGAATTTGGAAGTGGCAAATTACGGTGAAGTGTGGGAGCATGTACATGTGTGATGTGCTTACAGGGACACTTTTGAAGGTCAGATACTGAGGTCTCAATTAGACAGGATCAGTCCTCAAAAGACTCTTCCAGCTATTGGAAATTGAGGAACTGTTTCTTCTCTAGGTAAGAGGACACTAAAAGGAAATGAATTTTCTCTTCTTATTCCCTTACCACACTTACATACAAGATCTGCTGTAGGGCCACAACTCATTAGTCTCAATTCCAAAATTCAAAAAATTCTTCAAAGTGATCCCTCCCCTCCATAATTCATTTGAGGACAGAATGTTCTGCGTTGATGTGGAGCTATTTGTAATCTTTATTTATCCCACTGAATGAGAATATTACATGTCTGATTAGAGTACCGCCCTAGACTTCACTGAGGGTGTTACACGATGCTTAGTATGTGAGCTTTATCATATCTCCCTGTCTGAAAAACCTGAATTCCAAAATACATCTGGTTCTGATTAGGAATGATGCATTCACATTTTTTGTTTTGTGCCTATTAAAACTTCTTAACTTGCAAGAATTAAAATGTTTGTTATGGCTGGTAGATCACTGACACCCCACCATGTAATTTTATCTGTATCATGACAAAATGTGGCAGTAGCTGGGGATGTTTTCAGAAGAAAGCACTTCTGAGACAATAGGAAGAGAAAAGTTTCTCTCACATAATAAAGGATTCTTAATCTACCAGACAAATGGTAGCATCCTATAATACATACTGATGATTTTTATTTTTTTTTAAATCCCTCTAAGAGCTGGAAAAGGTGAGGGTTACAAAAAGTTTGCACAAAATATGTATCTTTCTTTATTTTGGGCAGTCCTAAATCCAGACTTTGAGTGATGACTGTGATAAGATTTATGTAACCATCAAGGAGATAAAAGAATTGGCTGAAGATGGTCATTTGAACTGGGTTTGAGCTGGGCTTGAGTAATTATTCTGGACTGATAGGTAACAGATTTGTTTGGACTAGATTTATAAGTGCCTTTCTTATGAAGTGGTCAAAGCTCAGAAAAAAAAAAGAGTTGATTGCTTTGATTTTGCCTTGCTGGGTCAGTTAGGGAAATTTATATGTCTGAAAACAATTAATGAGGTTTATTTTCCCTTTGTGAAGAATGAGAATTCCAGAGCACTTAGTTATGCTCATGAGAGTCCTGTACATAGATCAAGAGGCAGTTGTTAGAAAAGAAGAGGGGGACACTGCATGATTTAAAGTCAGGAAAGTTGTGTGTCAGGGTTGTATTCTTGCAACATATTTATTGAATCTGAAAATCTGGACTACATGAAGAAGAATGGGGTGTCAGGGTTGAAGAAAGACTCATTAACGATCTGCACTCTGCAGATGACCTGGCCTCTCATGCTGCAAGTAAAGAGGACTTCAAACACTGATGAAGATTATAGACTACAGCCTTCAGAATGGATTACACCTCAACATTAAAAATTAATAATAAGTAAATAAAACCCCTCACAACTGGACCAATAAATAACATCATGATAAACAGAGAAGACATTGAAGTTGTCAAGGATTCACTTTGCTTGGATCCATGTTCATCATCCATGGAGACAGCCTTCAAGAAATCAAAAGACACATTGCACTGGGCAAATCTGCTGCAAAAGACCTCTTCTAAGTATTGAAAAAGAAAGACGTCACCTTGAAGACTAAGGTGCACCTGATGCGAGCCACAGTGTTTTCAGTCTATTCACACGCATGTGAGAACTGGACAAAGAGTAAGAAGGATGGAAGAATCGATGCCTTTGAATTGCGGTGTTGGTAGGGAAGAATGTTGAATAGCCCATGGACTGCCAAAAGAACAAGCAAATCTATCTTGGAACAAGTATAGCTAGAATGTTCCTTAGAAGCCAGAATGGTGAGGCTTTGTCCCATATACTTTGTACACATTACTTGGAGGAACCAGTCCCTGGAGAAAGACATCATGCTTGGTAAAACAAAGGCTCAACAAAACAGAGAAAGCTCTTCAATGAGATGAACTGGCATGTTCGCTGCAGCAATGGGCTCAAGCATAACAGGACTGTGAGGACGGCACAGGACTGGGCCGTGCTTGGTTCTGTTGTGCATGGGGTCTCTATGAGTCGGGACCAACAACAATCTGAAAAACATACACAAGCACATACACACAGATGTGTATATGAATGGGAATTTTTTTCTTTTTAATGTACTAAGTTCAGTTGTAACACTGAGTCAGAAACAAAAGTGGTGATCCTTTTTCTATGGCTTATTAGTTGGTTGAGTTATTGGTTGTTGATGGTTGACTACTCTGGATAATAAACCCCAAACAATTTAAGGAAGAAATTACAATTTACAGTTAGAAGATTACTGAGCTGATGGTTTTCTCAGATATTCTTAACAAGGATGTCTACTGTACAAGGCTGAACTTTTTTCCACTGTGGCAGGTATTGAAAATTACAGTAACCTCCCAGACGGTATAAATATTTTTCTATGCCTTAACTATAATCCTGCAAAGTAAGGCCTTGGAATACCACTTGTTTGGAAGAATAGATGTGTCATGAAATTCTTCAAACTGAAAAGGATCTTGTAGCTCTACTAATTCCTACATTTGACGGGTGAGAAAGTGACAAGCATTTTTCATTTTACTTCTTTTATGTTGAGGAGTGCCCTGGAAATCCACTCTAGAAAATGTTCTGTTTTCAGACATCAAAGAGAAGGATGGTTCTGTAGTTGATTAAATACCCTAATTCTTGCAAAGTTTCCCACAATCCTCTGGGATACAAGTCACTAAAATGTGTTAATTATTAAAAGTATACAGCTTACAGTTGCATCTTTCTGGATAATGCAAGAATACTGTATGACCATCTTTGGTATGGTTACCGAGTTCTTTGATTTATGTGATCTCTTCTAAGTTTTCCTAGACTTTTAGAAGTAGATAAAATAGATACAGTTATTTCTCTTTTGCAGATGAGGAAACAGAAATATAGCAAGGCCAAGTAGTCAGTTGATGTGGATTTGGATCCAATATTTCTGTTTCTAAATCCTGTGCTTTTGTATTTTATTCTGGCATTAATTTTCATTTTACCATCCATTTTAGTGACCAATACTAAATTACAAATAAGCTGGATCATATAACATTCTGATTTATAGATTAATCTAATGTTGATTTCTCTCAACTTGTGTGTGTGCACATATATATATACTTACTATATATACTATATATAGTGTATGTATATATAGTATATATAGTACATATAGCATATATAGTATATATGTATACTATATATAGTATATATATATAGTGTATATGCCAAGCCAAGTGCCGTGCACACACACACTTACTATATATAGTAAGTATATATACAGTATGCACACATACTTACTATGTATAGTAAGTATCTGGTAGCCTGATGATGCACTCCCTAGCCTGACCCTGCCTTTGTTCAAGACAGAACCACACCAGTTGCCATCAAGTTGACAGAGTAGAACTCCCAGAGGGTTTCCAAGGAGCACCTGGTGGTTAGGAGTGAGCACTTAGCCACTCAGGATCTAAAACCTACTGCCACTGGGTAAAATCCAGCTCATAGAGTCCCTGCTGGATAGAGTAGAACAGGCCCACAGGGTTTCCAGGGAGCACCTGGTGGATTTGAACTACCAACTATTTTGGGGGGTGGGGAGAGGGGGTTAGCAGCCATAGCTGTTACCCGCTACACCACCAGGGTTTCCCTATTCAGGACAGTAACCTACTAATAGGCAACAACAAAGTGAAGGCTTAGAACCTTGCTCAGCCTCTATCTTCCTATGTTAGTCTGTTTAACTTATTTTTTTTCTGCTGTGTGTTTTTATGTTTTATTCTGGCATTAGTTTTTTTTATCCTTTTTGGATGTACTCGGAATACACATACACACATATAATTTGTAATTTGGGAATAATTTTAGTCTACAGAAAAGTTGCAGAGACAGTAAAGAGTTCCCCTATATCCTTCATCCAGTTTTCCCTAGTGTTAACATGTTATAGCACCATGGGATATTATTAAAACTAAGAAATTAACATTGGTACTACACTATGAACTAAACAACATATTTGGTTATGAAATTACCAGTTTTTCCACTAAGATCCTTTCTCTATTCTAGAATCCTATCCAGATACCATGTTGCATTTAGTCCTCATGTCTTCTTAGATTCCTCTAATCTGTTACAGTTAGTCTTTCCTTGCTGTTCATGACCTTGAAACTTTTGATGAGTCTAGACTAGATATTCTGTAGGGTGTTCCTCAATTTGAGTCCAACTGATGTCTTCTCATGAGTAGACTGGATTAGTGCAGGCTTATATGTTGGTATGACATTGAACAGGTTTCAACACAGCTTCCAGACTAAGATGGTCTAGGAAGAACAGCCTAGTGATCTACTTCTGAAATTTGTCAATGAAGTCTGTGTGGGTCACAACCATTCAGTGTCCTCAACTGATCATGTGGGTGGTACAGGACAGGGAAGAATTTTTTCTGTTGCACATGGGGTTGCTATGAGGTTGGTCTGACAAGACAACAGCTAACTACCATTTATTTTTGGAAGAATACTGTATTGAGTAAGACATACTCTCTTATCGTGATATCATTGGTGATGTTAACTTTGGTCGCTTCATTAAGGTAGTGCCTTCCAGTTGTCTCCACTATAATGTTGCTATTTTTCTCTTTCCATGCTCTAGTCTTTGGAAGCAAGTCATTAAGTTCAACTCACACAGGAAGGAAGAGGAATTAAGCACGCCACCTGGAGGGCGGGCTATCAAAGAACTTGCAAAAGTGTATTAAAATTACCACAATAATTAATACATAATTTGAGGGTGATACTTGAGGCTATGCAAACATTTTCTTTCTCTTTAAAGCTCCACCCACTAATTTTAGTGTCTATCCATGAATCTTGTCTGCAGCGATTATTGTAGGGTGGTTTAATGGTAATTTTCTATCTGACTTTCTCCATTTATTATTCAGAATTCTTTGTAAGGAAAATTTGCCCTTTTTATTTAATCAATCATTGAAAAACTTTTTCAGTATCAGTATGAACTCATGGATATTTACTTTATTTTAAGTTACTATTTATTTATTTTGTTGTTCAAATTTTTTCAGCTTTGACCTTTAGAATTTCTTGCAGTCTGGTTCCTGAGTCTTTCTGACATGCTTGGACTATTTCTATATATTTTAAAGTATTTCCTTATGTTTTGGTAAAACTTAGTATTCTACACCCATCTTGTATTTTTCTTTCTCCATTCTTAGGATTTGACATTTCTTTAAGGAGCCCTGACTTCTTTCATTGAAGAATGCTATTTAGAAGCTGAGAGTTGATGTTAGATGTGCTCATTGCTACTGGTGTATCACTGCTTCAAAGTTCCTCAGTGGGTAGAGCTAAGAAATATATTTGTATATATTAATTAATGTATGCATATGTATCTATGTATGTATGTACTGTTGTTGTTAGTTGCCATTGAGTCAATTCCAACTCATAGCAGCTGCGTGTGTACAGAGTAGAACTTCTCCAAGGAGTTTCCTGTAACCTTTCAGAGGCAGATCACTATGCCTGTCTTCTGAGGTGTCTCTGGGTGGGTTCAGACTGCCAATTTGGGGGGCTAGTAATCAAGCACTTAACTGTTTGTGACACTCAGGGACTCCTATGTATATATAACATACTTGTATATACATATATATAAGTTGTTCTTGAATAAGTTCTGACGCATAGAGTCCCAAAGCATAACAGAACAAAACACTGCTTCCTGCATCATGTTGACAGTTTCTGTTATGCTTGAGCCCACCATTGCAGCCGTTGTGTCAGTCCATCTCATTGAGGGTATCCATCTTTTGTGCTGCCCTTCTACTTTACCAAGCATGATGTCCTTTGTCAGAGACTGGTCCTTTCTGATAACGTTTCCAAAGTACACTAGACAAAGTCTTGAGGTTCTCCCTTGTAAGGAGCACTCTCACTGTACATCTTCCAGGATAGATCTCTTCATTCTTCTGGAAATCCGTGATATATTCAGTATTCTTCATCAACACCAAAATTCAAATGCATCACTACTTCTTTGGTCTCCCTCATTCATTGTTCAACTTTCTTGTGCATATGAGGTAATCGAAAATACTATGGCTTGGGTGAGTTGCAACTTAGTCCTCAAGGTGACATCTTTGCAAACACTTTAAAGAGACCTTTTTGCAACAGATTTGCCCACGTATACCTATCTATTTGCATTACTTGTTGCACCATTATAGTGGTGACAACAGGAAGATACTACCTTAATGAAGCTGGACAATGAACAAAGAAGACAGAAGAAGAATCGATGCCTTTGAAATTTGGTGTTGGAGAAGAATATTGAATATACCACGAACTGCCAAAAGAAAGAACAGATCTGTTCTGGAAGAAGCACAACCACAGTTTTCCTTGGAAACAAAGATGGCAAGACTGTATCTTACATACCTTGGACATGTTGTCAGCAAGGATCAGTCCCTGGAGAAGGACATCATGCTTGGTAGAGTGGAGGGTCAGCAAAAAAGACGAAGATCCTCAATGAGATGAATTGATACAGTGGCCGCAACAATGGACTTACGCATAAAAAAGATTGCGGACATGGTGCAAGACCGGGCAGTGTTTTTGAGTCAAAACTGACTCAATGGCACCTAGCAAGAGCATTTGCATATATCAGGAAGCTCGGGTGGTATAGTGCATAAGAGCTCTGATAATCAAAAATGTTGGCACCAGACACTCCTTGGAAACTCTGTGGGACAGTTCTACTCTGTCTTATAGGGTCACTGTGAGTCAGAATCCACTAGACAGGCCAATGTGTTTGAGACTTTTTTGGTTTATATAGGAGTCTCTGGGCAGTGTAAATGGTTAACACATTCAGCTACTAAACAAAAGTTACATGTGTGAGTCCATCCAAATACACCCCAGAAGAAAGGCTTGGTGACAGACTTCTAAAACATCAGACATTAAAAACTCCGTAAAACATTGTTATATTCTTATACACATGAAGTCACCATGCATCAGAATCAACATGATGGCTACTGTACTGAAATCTGTATGTATAGTAAGTTTACAGTGATACCTGCAACTTGAATCCAGAACCACAAGGTTCATTTTGACCATCGCATCTCTTACTTACTAACTTCTTTCTCTGACAGTGAGAAACTTGGCTCCCTTTATCTACAGTTTACTCAGTTTTTCAACCCTGCTGTTGTTAGATGCTTTTGAGAGGTAATTTTGACTTATGATGATCCTTTGCAACAGAGTAGAATCACCCATAATTCTACACTGTTTTCTAGACTGTAGTCTTAACAGGAGCAGATCACCAAGTCTTTCTCTAGGTTGCCAATGGGAATATCTGCGGTTCAAGCCCCCTAGTGGCTCCATGGGAGAACGGACCTGACAATCTGCTCCCCTGTTGTGTCATGTAGATTCACTATGAGTCAGAATACACTTGATGGAACACAATGACTGCTGAGAAAACCCAATTTACCTACTAGAATTAAGTTCCCTGAGAATATTTTGAAGTTTCTTGTTTCATCTTATTCTTCCTATTGACTCTGATTGTTAAGTGTGCCTTCTTCTCTGTGACTTTAGTTCTAGGTCTGCCTGACCTTAAGAGACTTAATCATGGGGTCTATTTCCTGCGTTGATGCTCAGCTCTGGTGTCAGCTCCAGTTCATCCCAAGTGAGGCATCGTCACTGAACTCATTGAACCTGTAATGTGGCATTGCCATTGTTCCACTTTCCAGGATTGAGATGTTTTACACAAGATAGTTTTCCAGTTAACAGAAACCTAGTCTTACCATCTTTACATTTTAGATACTGTTGATAGAAATATTTCTGAAAACTACCACGCATTTCCCAAAGCAAAGTAAATGCAAGAGATCTTGTTTGTATCCCAAGGTAGTATTAAGAACATAGTTTTTTTAAATTCCATTTTTATAAAGTAATGGCCTTTGGGACTTTGACATATACAGGGCTGTTTGCACCTGCAACAAGAATGTCCTCTGGGCCCCATCAGTTACTGGAAATTAAATAAGTTTATTTTAGTCATTTGTACTCAAGTCTGCTGGATCAGTAACCCTCATTTGTCAAATGACAGGATGTCACCTCTTCCCCTCAAGAGATGGTTGCCCTATGTATCATTCACACTTCTTACAGCTTCTGTTATCTGTCACAGCTGATTTCACTGTCTGCTCTGAATCTATCCCTTGCTTTGTGCTTCCCTCACTGGTCTGTGGATTGGTTCATCCATCCAGCAAATATTTGTTGAATATCTTCTATGTGCCAGGCACTCTTCTATGGCCTTCGGCTGTATCAGTAAACAAAATAGAAAAGAGTTCCTCCCTTCTTGGAACATTCCAGTGAGAGGAGAAGGACAAGATACGTAATATGTAATAATATAAACATAGTAAATAAATACAGTGTTTGTTAGAAAGGGTTTAGAGTTATGGGCAAAATAGAGTAGGGTAGCAGGAATCAGGAATGTGTGGGAAGTTTTATAATTTGAAATATGGTGGTCATAGTGGTCTTTAATAACAAGATCATGCCTGAGGAATCACTTAAAAGAGGTGAGGGAGTTAGCCATGTAGATACTGGAGAAGTGCATTTAAGGCAAAGGGAATGCCCAGAGCAAAGACCCTGTGGTGAGAGCACGCTGGCTTGTTCAAAGACCAGCAAGGCAGTTAGTGATTGCAAAGAAAAGGAGGAGAGGAGATAGGCAGGGTCATTCAGAACCAGGTCAGTGGAGTTTTGTATTCTCCCTTGTCAGGACTTCTACGGGGTAAAGCTTTCTACGTTCCAACTCTCTTTTGGTTTGTCTTTCCACTACAATTATTTTAATTTTCTTGCAAGACATGAGCCTGTGACTGTCAGGTGTTTAACTTTCTCTTTGGGGCTGAAATCCATCTTTTATTTACATTGAGTTAATGTTCCTACAGCAGGTTTGCTAGGACTTCTTTGTTTATAACCTTTCAGGGGTGAAACAGGATAGAGTCAGTTTCAGCCACGTACTCTATCCCAGAGTCACTGTCTTAATCAACATGTAATGTTCTGCTTCTAAACTTCCTGCTAAATTGATAACAATTTTTTTCAAAGGCCTTACATAACTTGAATTGTGAGGTCTCTTCTTTCTAATTCTGTGCACTGTGGATACATATGTCCAATTTTCAATTGTGTGCAGTGTCTACACACCTTCCATGAAATATTTTTGTACCATGAAAGTCTTGGGATTCTTCTAGATACCAGAGGCAGCACAGTTTCAACTCATACTTAGAAACAAACAAACAAACAAACAAACAAACAAACAAACAAACAAACAAACAAAAACCCTTTGCCATCAAGTTGATCCAAATCATAGCAACCCTAGAGGTCATAACGAGAACTGCCCCAGAGTTTCCAAGGAGGGCCTGGAGGATTTGAACTGCTGACCTGGTTAGGAGACGTAGCATTAAACTCACTAAGTCACCAAGGTTTCCAAATTCATATAGACACATCCAATCCTCATCTTTCCCCGAGTCAGCAGCAACATTCAACCAACGATAAAGGTCTTCTGTAAGTTGTGTGTCTAGTGGCCCTTTCTGCTTTTCTAAATTATTATGGGTGGCAAATACTGCTAATTTTGTTAACTTTTATACAAAGTAGGAAACCCTAGGGGTATAGAGGTTAAGTGTTAGTCTGTAAACCAAAAGATCAACAGTTTGAATTCACCAAATGCTCCTTGGAAATTCCGTGGGGCAGTTCTGCTCTGAACTTACAGTGTCACTGTGAGTTGGAATAGATTCAATGGCAGTGGGTTAAGTGTTTTTTTTTTTTTTTTTCTTTTTTGGTTTCATACAAAGTAAGAGCAAATAGCCTCAGGAAAAGCTTGATGGGTTCATTGAGAATAGTCCACGAGCTTCAGGACATCACGTTAGTCATTGTTTAGATTGTTCAGAGGTTTACGTGCTCTCCTTCTTGGCGGGCTCTTCCCTTTTTTTCCTCGGGTTCTGGTTCTCTCAATGATAGGCAAAGTTTTAGGTTTAGGGTTAGTGAAGTGTTATTGAGTAAAATTGTCTTATGAAACATTTCAAAAGACTGGCATCAGGAAGTGAGTGAGAGTTCAGAATTAGAATTCTAAGTGTTCTGTAGCTTTTATGTAAGTATTCTAATGACTATACTTCTGGGGCATATCCTTGAGCCCCTCTAACTTTTCTCTTGGCATGACAATTTTCTCCACACTTTCAGGTATGACTTTTGAGGTCATCTGATAGTTAACATTCTTCCAAGTTTACTGTGGGAAAGAAGATGGTAAATCTGGAATTCCAAGAAGGCCCGTTGATTCCAAACTCTTTGCCACGACATTATTATTAACAGGGGCAAAAAAAAGTACTCCTTCATACATTACTGTCATAGAATAAATAAATTTTGGAAAGTTTGAAAGGAGGGTACTACATATTCCAAGGTGGTGGTATCCTATTTCCTCATTGTCCCTAAAATATGCTTTGAAGACAATGGGGCCTTTTTGGCATGCTGGGCCCTCATCCTGTGTGGCATGACAAGAAACAGGTGTAACAGAGTTATGTAACAGAAGTCAGTGGATTAAAATGGAATCCAACTTTAGGTTAAGAGACAGAATCATATTTATGAACTTTAAAATGTTTATATTTTTATATTCCTGTATCCTTTGGCTTTTACATTCCATGTTTTGTACAAACAAGGAGGCAGAGGGAAGGAATGAGGAGAGAGAGAATGTTGCAAGGAAAAAATGCTGAGGAACTTTTTTTAAGCTCAATTATGTAGGCTCACGAGGTTTATATCATTTCGACATGCTTTGAATAAGTATCTAAATTGAACCAGAGCTAGAAATCGTTTGAAGTTCATCCATTGCTAAATTTAACCTTTTTTTTTGCATTATGTATGTTGCCTTGTTCTCTACCAGTACTTTGCATCTCTGGGGACAATTTCTTGTCTTTAGAAATTCTCCTGTGGTTAGAAAAACAAGTGTAGCTCTGTTGTAGGAGAAATTCATGGAAAGTTAAGGCCTATAAATGTGACAGACCACTGTATGAGCGCCTTTGAAAGAGCATCTTACTGTTCCCATGAACGTTATGGAAACATTTCATTTTATTCCTTAATTTCAAAATGAGGCTATTTTAAAATCAGTTTCCCAAAATACAACAAGTTAGATTGCATTCAGCATTATGGTGATAGAGCATAAATACAGCATACTTATGGGAAGAAAACTAGAATAATTGTGAACTGGCTTCTACTATTTGGGTTGAAATTCTGAAAAAACAAACCCACTGCCTTTGAGTCAACTCCAGCTCAGAGAGACGTTATGGGACAGAATAGACCTGCCACTGAGGATTTCCAAGGCTGTAAATCTTTAAGGAAGAAGACTGCCACCTCTTTCTCCCTCAGAGTGGCTGGTGGGTCGGACCTGTAGACCTTTTGGTTAGCAGCCCAGGGCTTTGACCAGTGTGCTACTGGAACTTCTGAGTGAAATCATTCCTGAGTAAATCCTCTCCACTGTATCTTCAAAAGAAACTGCATTGCTCTTACCATCTTCAAAACATTTCTTCTTCAGGAGGTGTTTGAACATAACTTTGAAGACAGGATCCAGTGGAATATGTTTTCTACCACCATTCCAAGTGTCACCTCAGGCAAAGGTTTCACATCTGTCCCCTGGAATTCATTGCCCTTTATGGTTTGCTAGAACTTTCGCCTACACCAGTGTTGCAAGAACTTTCCCATCTGACCTGCTCTTTCTGTGCAGGTGCAGTGTTTAGGGTGGGAGAGACAGTTTAGAATAATTCAGCAGTGTTCCCAGTGGTTAATTATTGTTCCTGGCTGCTCCTTTTAATACATTCTCATTAACATTTGATTGCAGCCTGAGGCTAGCTGAAGTCCAGCAGACACGTTGATAAACCCAAGCTCCTTCTCCAGTTCTCCATCTGCACTCATTAACCGGTTCACCGTGGGTCACTTGCAGAACTGCTGATGAAGACTAGGACAGCTGGCTTTATTCTTAGTGGAATAGGGGCTAAACTTTGATCAAGGAAACATCCATAAAAAGGGCGAAAAAACATACATGAGGTTCTTTTTGTTTATCAGCTGATTCTGTAAGGAAATAAGACTAAAATCATGTTTAAATTCTCCTTTTTTTCAACACAAGAAGGTGCAAGAATTAGGATCCTTAGCTATATAAATCAGAATACCTTTTCTCTTTATTACCTTAGATTTCCCACAGCGGCGTCATGTGACTTGATCATTCTTGGTTATAAAGAAATGTAGGGAGCTTTAAAGAACAGAACACGGGTTCTAGAGCTGCCCCCAGGTGGAAAATACACAGTGATACCCTAGCAGTGCACTGCTAGACGGATGTGGGTTGTTCAAACTGCACCAGCTGACACTGTCAGAGGGGATGGCACCCAAATGACTGTTTATAATTTTTTTGTGCAGGCTTGTAGTAGAAATTTATTATTTTAAATTGTAACATTGCTGTGGTTAGTTTCAACAACAAATGTTTTTTTGTAAGCACAGCTTACGTGTGTCAGTGTATTTACAAGGCTGAAGCTGTATGCTAATTTACACTTTCAACCTTCTAATGAGCTCCAGTCAGAGCTGTCATTATTACCCCGATATAATGATGCTTCAAATCATGTGGTTGGATGGCCTCTGCGTGTGCTACAAGCAGGCGCTGCTTTCCTTGCTGTGTGTTGTAGGGGTTGTAGTAATTAGCAGAAGAGAGATGACTTACGGCACTGGGTTGCACCAAATCTAGTGATGCCACTGGGTCCTGGTGTTTAAGACTTAGGATGACCTAGATTCCTGTTGTCCCCCTTGTCGAATGCCTCACTACGTCTCCGCCTCTGCCTCATCCCTGCTTCTCCTTCAGCCGCATTTTAAACTTGCTTTGCTGCTTCCACTGTGACATTGTTCTGACTTGACCTTGTTTGTTTTCCTGAAACTCAATCTTTTAACTCCAGTTTTTGAAAGGACCTCTACTCTGTGGTTCAAAATTTATTTCTTTCCTCTGCTTTCCCTAGTTTTTATATCAAGCGATGATTTCATACAGCCGTTAATTCTGGAATATTTGCTTTACTTGATAATTTAGCTTTGAGCTACACGTTTGTTTCTGCTTGATTAGAGGAGCCTTGGTAGTGCAACAGTTAAATGCTTGGCTGTTAACCAAAATCTTAGCAATTCCAACTCATCCAGCAGCTACATGGGAGAAAGACTTGGCTATCTGCTTCCATAAAGATTATAGCCAAGGAAATCCTATGGGTCAACTCTATTCTGTCACCTAACAATGATACAACAACCACATGATTAATTTGGCTAGACTGGCTCAGAAGAGCTATAAATCCAGTTGTTGTGGATGGACTATTTCTGAAGCCACTTTCTTCATTTCTGCCAGCTGCTGACCAGGTGGGCAGGCTAATTGACTGCATGTGCTGCTTTTCACATTTCTAGAAGCCTCTCAAGGACTTCCCATAGTACGTGATCCTCCTTGTGACTGGAAAAAGTTGGATTCTCTGTAGTGGCTTAATTAAACGGATAGTTGTATTCTTGGTCCTCTTAAATTTAAACATTAGCTTTTTTAAATGTGTGTGTATATGTAAGGGAGAGAAGAGGGAGGTGGCTTATAGCTGACCCTGATTATATCTTTATGTTTTTTTCCTGCCTATTAAGTTTATAGAGTCCTTGGGGTGCAGTGGTCAAGAGCTCAGGTTGAGAATGAAAAAGCTGATGGTTCAAATCCACCAGCCACTCCTTGGAAGCCCTATGGGCAGTTCTATGCTGTCATACAGTGTTGCTATGAGTCAGAATCAACTTGACTGCAACAGGTTTAGCTTGGGCTTTTATTGAGTTTATAGCTTTCGTCCTTAATTATCCATTGTTAGCAGCACCTTCTACTGTGATTCACCAATCAGGCATATACTGGAGCATTAATAAATATGTTATTTGCAATCCAAAGCACTGTACCAGGTGTAGGGCTGGAGGTGTGAGGTTACTTGGAAGTACCTTGATCTTTCCTGCTTTCCAAAGCCTTAGTGTATATTTGAAGATGGCTTAGGTAGAATTTGCAAGGAATTAAGCAAGTTTTACCTATTAAAAATGAGACTGGAGTTTTGAGAAGGGAAAGCAGCTCACTTTTGCTGGCATGGTCCAGAGACCAGAAATTATTCATAGAGGAATTTGGAACTTAAACCAGGTATAATGAACATGGAACAGCCCAAGAGGCTGGGAGAGGTTTGGAAAAGCATGTTTCTTAGGGTGACTTCTATGTCTAATGTACATTTTCCTGTGTTTCTACTTTATTTCTGTGTATCTGTTGCATTTTTGTAGGTTAAAACTGACAATAGATTTCAAAGGTGAAAAGCAAATTTTCTTTCACACTTTTTTGCTAGGCTGAGCTCAATAAATGAGATTAATGATAGTGAAATTGTAATTTCTAACTTTGTTGTGTAACAATTGAAACAATTGTGTTGGGAGTCAGACAATTTTAACTTGTTTTTATTTTCTATTTTAAACCAGGCAAAATATTTCATTATAGAAATTTTAGAAAGCATACAAAATTTATAGAGAAATGTAAAAATGTCTACATTTCCTGGAATCTAATCTCTAAAATCTACAAAATACTGCAAAATCTCAACAACAACAAAAAAACAACTAACCCAACTAAAAAATGGGCAAAGGATATGAACACATACTTCACCAAGGAAGACATTCAGGTGGCTAACAGATACATATAGAAATGCTTATGATCATTGGCCATTAGAGAAATCCAAATAAAAACTACAGTGAGGTACTCTCTCACCCCAATAAGGCTGGCATTAATCCCCAAAACACAAAATAACAGTTATTATAGAGGCTGTGTAGAGACTGAAACACTTATACACTGTGAGTGAGAATGTCAAATAGCACAAACACCTTGGAGATAAATTTGGCACTTTCTTAAAAAGCTAGAAATAGAAATGCCACGTGACTCAGCAATCCCACTCCTTGGAATACTGAGCTGTCACACACATAGTTACAGGCACGCTAAGGTCCATTGCAGCTCTGTCCACAATAGCAAAAAGAATCAACCTAGGTGTCATAAATGGGTGACAGAATAAAAAAGTTATGATATATTCACATAATGGAATACTATACAATGATAAAGAAAAATGATGGATTTGTGAAACATTTCTATGCCTGCTAACCAAAAGGTTGTCAGTTCAAGCACTCCTTGGAAACTCTATGGGACAGATCTAGTCTGACCTCTAGGGTCGTCGCCATGAGTCAGACATGACTCGATGGCAGTGGGTTTTGGGTTTTTTCATGATATGGAGAAAACTAGAAAGCATTATGCTGAGTGAAACTAGTCACAAAAGGACAGAGGTATAAGACTAGTATAAGATCTCAAGAAAAGGTTGAAACATGGAAGAAAACATTCTTGGATGATTACAAGAGTGGTGAGGGAGGAGAGTGGTATTCATTAACTAGAGCGCAGATAAAAATTATTTTAGGTCAGCAGAAGGACAGTACATAACACATGAAAAGTCAGTACAATGATACTAAACCCAAAGTCTCCTGAATACAACTAAGCATTTCAAAGGATAGAGTAGAAAGGGCAGAGGTCTGGGACCATGTTTTCAGGGGACATCTAAGTCAACTGACATAATAAAGTTTATTAAGAAAATGTTCTGCGTTCTATTTTGGTGAATGGTATTTAGGGTCTTAAAAGCTAGCAAGTGGCCGTCTAAGAAGCATCAATTTGTCCCAGCCCACTTGGAGCAGACTAGAATGAAGAACACCAAAGACTTAGAAAATATGAGCCCAAGAGACAAAAAGAGCCGCTTAAACCAGAAACTATGTCTACATTTAAACTATATCACAAGGACTCTATAAACTTAATAGGCAGGAAAAAGCGTAAAGATATAATCAGGGTCAGCTACAAGCCACCCCCTCTCTTCCCTCACTCACATACACACACACATTTGAAAAAGCTAATGTTTAAATGTAGATATAGTTTCATCAGTATGAGACCTGAAGAGCCAGATGTTACCTGGCTGCCACCAATTACTATCTTAACATGAAACATAAACAAGAATCCCTGATTGAGTGGGAGAAATGCAGGGGTAGCTAGACTAGACTTGATGGCTTGACAGACTGGAGGGTCCCTGGAAGACATGGCCACCGGACTCTCTGTTAGCCCCGAACTGAAACCATTGAGGAAGCCAGCTCTTCAGAGAAAGGCTAAACTCGTCTAAGACATAAAATGATGCTTGTGAAGATTGCGCTTCTTAGCTTAAGTAGCTACGTGACACTGATGGGGCAACTCCTGTCCGGAGGTGAGATGAGAAGGTGGAGTGCGACAGGAGCTAGTAGAATGGACACCAGAAATACAGGCTGGGGAGAAGGAGGAGTTCTCTCTCACAGTGTGGGGCGAGCAGCTCAGGTCACACAACAATGTGTACGTAAGTGTTTGTATAACAAACTGACTTGAATTGTAAACTCTCATTTAAAGCACAATAAAAAAACAAATAAACAAACATCCCTGAATTTCCATCATTCAAAGATATTACTAGCTGCTCTGGAGTCAGACATGACTCATAGCTTCTGACTCATAATGATGACACAGTGTACAGGAAAACAAAACAACAGTCCTGCGCAGTCTTCATGATCGATGTAATGCTTGAACCCATTGCTGGAACAAATGTGTTGATCCATTTTGTTGAGGGTCTTCCTCTTTTTTGCTGCCCTTCAACTTTACAAAGTCTGATGTCCTTCTCTAGGGGCTAGTGCCTCCGATAACATGTAAAAAGTATGTCAGGTACAGTTGTGCCATCCTCCCTTTGAAGGAGCTTTCTGGCTATACTTCTTCCAAGACAGAAACATTTGTTCTTCTGACAGGCACTCCATGGTATATTCAACATTCTTCACCAACACCGTATTTCAAAGGCATCAATTCTTCTTAAATCTTCCATATTCATTGCCCAGTTTTTGTATATATACGCATGAGGTGACTAAAAAAAACTATGTCTTTGGTCGGGAACACGGCAGTCCTTAAAGTGATATCTTCAGTTTCTAACAGTTTAAGCCCATTGCCATGATTTCTCGACTGCTGCTTCTGTAGGTGTTGATTGTGGATCCAAACAAAATGAAATCCTAGCAACATCAATCACTTCTCCATTTATCGTGATATTGCTTACTGGTCCAGTTGTGACAATTTTTGTTTTCTTTATGTTGAGGTACGGTCCATACTGAAGGCTGTGGTCTTTGATCTTCTGTAGGAAGTGCTTCAGGTCTTCTTCACTGTCAGCAAGCATGGTTGTGTTATTTGTGTAACAAAGACTGTTAATGAGTCTTCCTCCAGTACTGATCGTATGTTCTTCTTCATATAATCCAGGTTCTTGGATTATTTGCACAGCATACAGATTAAAATAAGTATGGTAAAAATATACCACTATCACACATCTTTTCTGATTTTAGAGTATGCTGTATTCCTTTGTTCTGTTTGAAGGACTGTCTTTTGTTCTGTGAATAGGTTGCTCATAATCATGATTAAGTGTTCTGGGATTCCCATTCTTCACAATGTTATCCATAATTTGTTATGATCCACACAGTTGAATGCCTTTTCAAAGCCAATAAAACACAGGTAAACATCATTCTGGTATTCAGTGCTTTCAGGCAAGATCCATCTGACACCAGCAATGATATCCCTTGCTTCAAGTCCTGTTCTGAACCTAGCTTGGACTTATCAATGTGTTGGACTATCAGTGTGTTGCTACAACTACTTTCAAACAATCTTAGCAAAATTGTGCTTGCGGGTAACATTAATGATATTTGAGAATTTCCAAATTTCTTGGCACTACCAGAGCTACCTCTGTTTGTTGAAGCACCTCAGTGGGTATTCTGTCAATTCTTGGAAATGTGTTTTATGCCAGTGTTTTGACTGTAGCTTGGATTTCTACATTCTGTACCATTGGTTCTTGACTATATGATACCTCCCGAAATGACTGAACATCAGTCCTGATGCTCTCCTAACTATTAAACATTTTACCCATAGAATCCTTCACTATTGTCTCTCGAGCCTTGAATTGTTTCTTCAGTTTGTGCAGCTTGAAAACTATGCAGTATGTTCTTCCCTTTTGGTTTTCTAACTCCAGATCTTTTTGCACATGTCATTATACTGAGAGATAAATGTTTACTGGGAGATAAACAGTAAAAAACATTTTGTTAGATGCCCAGAAAGGTGGTCAGTCACCACCTAGCAGGCTGTGCATTTCACAGTTCTGGGTATATTCCAGGTAGAATATAAACTTGGACAGTGTTCCTGGAGTCCTCAAGACATTGGCCCTAATCTATATATACCTGTGTTCATACTAAGCACATTTCCTTTTATAACTTAACTATTTTGTTTATTCACAAACGAAAACATTTTATGCCCAGTTCTGTTGAGTTGGGTCTGACTCATGGTGACCTAGAGGCCACAGTATAACTGTCCCATAGAGTTTCCTCAGAGAGCCTGGTGGATTTGAACTGCCAACATCTGGTTAGCAGACATAGCACTTAACCCGCTATACCACCAGAGTTTCCCAAATATTTACATAAAATATATTTTTAAGTAAATTTTATTTCACTTTTTGCATGTATCACAATTTTAAACAAATTTTCTCCTACTTGACATTTGATTTATTTCAATGTTTTTAATATCAAAATTAATTCAGCAATGGATAGTCTTCTAGGTGAATGTTTGCGCTTCACTATAATTTAAGTTTCTTTAGGTTAAATTCCTAAGAACAAGATAGGTGAGAAAAACAGTCTGAAACTTTTTAAAAAGTTATTGGAGCATAACATACTCATAAAAAATGTATCAGTCATAAATATGCACCTGTTTAGGCTGCAGTTAGAATCAGAAATAGTACATTAGTGGAAAATTACAACCCCTTTGAATTATTCTGCAGGCATTATCCTTCTAAGAGTAACCACTATATTGAACTTGAACACCGTAGACTATTTCGTCTATTTTTGCCTTTTCTATAAATGGAACTGTATAGTATGTGTTGTTTCTGAGGTTCATTCTTATTGCTTAGAATTGTTGATTTCATTAATAATAGAATTCCACTGTCAGAATAGTCCACAATTTACCCATTCTACTGTTGAAACCATATTAGTAGGATCCAGTTTTTGCCTACTACAAGTAACACAGCTGAGAACACTTTAGTATCTATCTTTTGGTGAACATATATGTAGACATTTATGTTAGGCATGTGTAACAGCAATTGCTGGATCATAGGGTGGGTATATTTTTAGCTTTAGAAAACTGGATACAATTTTCTACAGTGGTTTTACATTTCCTCTAACAACGGAAGAGTTTGATTGCTCCACATCATCGCAGTCCGTCTGGTACCTGTCTTTTTCATTGTGACCATACCACTAGGTATCTTGTGGCGTTTCATGTAGCCTTCATGTATTGCTGATAACTAATGTACTTGAGAACATTTTCATGAATATTTATGGTTTTTGGACATTTGGAAGTTCTATTTTGTGAGACTTGTGTTGAAGTCTTTCACCCATTTTTTTTAAATGTCTTTTTCCTAGTTATTTGAAGGATGATTTGAGACATTTTCTTTAAATATTCTCTTTCATATTTTAATGGGGTGCATAAATATTTCTTTTGTTGAGCACTATAGTGAAGAGGTAGCTCTTGGATTCTCACAAGCCCAAAGAAAATCTGTTGAGTAAAGAGAACCAGTGAAACTTTTTAGATATTAGAGGATATCTTCATTTTCATAAGACATTTGTAAAAAATATACATATATTTCTGTAAAATTTTCAGTCTCTCATAATGCGTAAAGCACAAAAAATGTGCAGACATTTATTTTAATGTATTGTCTTTAGGAATGTTTGAAAAAAATCAAATTATATGACTAACCTGGTCCAACCATCTGGAAATAAAATGACAAGGAAACAAGTTTAAATTCACTAAAGCGGAAGAAACGAATGGGAAAAAAATTATTCTAAAATGTGCAAGTTTCAAAATCTATCTCTATTTAGACAGTAACGATATATAGAAGGATAAATTGCAGATGTACTGGCCTGTCTCCCACCCCTGCCTGGAGGCTTTGAATCTAGGCAAGACCGTTACATTATGTGTGAAATGCCACTTCAATTCAGAGTCTACTAGGAAAGTGGTAATATCAACTTCATACTTGTTTCAGGCTGATTAGTGGGAAAAACATTCCCAGGTGCAAATATCCACAAGTTTAAGTTAAATCATTTTTAAGAAAAAAAGAGCAGGAAATATCGTATGGTGTATCTCTGGATACTTCTAGACATTCTGTAAGCTTAAGGGTTTTATACTTATAAAATTAGATGAGCTTAAGAGCTATAATATCTTTGTTTTTCAGCAAGAAGAAAAAAATTCTAGGACATTTTTTACTGATACTACATTAAATTCTATGAATAAAAAGAACTGAAGTTAGTCCATCAGTCTCATCAGCCCATTTGGGCATTCTCCCAAAATACAAACTGTACACTTTTATTCAGTTTGGATTGGACAAGCTAGTGCTTGAAGATTCTGTCCATTGCTTTCTTAGCTGTGAATAGAGCATCATCCTCAAATATAAACACTAGCATATACTTGAAGTTTTATTATGAAGTCTTCCAAACATCTAGGGAAGTACATTCTATAGAGATAAAACCAAAGAGAACTTTGCAAGAGTGTGCTCAATCTTTGTGCATCTGATGTTACTCTAGGTCTCTTTCTAGTGTAGCAGAGAAGTTTTTACTGGACTGTGGAAGATCAAAACAGGAAAGGTATTTTAACCTGATAACAAAAAGCAAATAAGAGAACATAAAAAACAGGTAATGAAGGAACAAAGGTTTTACTTTCAGTCAAGAATTTCCTGACATATCACACAGATTTCAGCTATGTAATCAATACCTTATTAGGTTTATTTCTCTGAAATCTTACCTAGTTTCACATAGAAAATATTTAAACACATGATAAAGAATAAAACTTTGGCCACCATCAGTCCCATAAGACAAAAAATTAGCAGCAACTCCTCAGGAGATTTTGGTTGACTACTAGACAGCTGCTTTTTATGGATTTCATCAACTCGTGTGATTTCATCAGCAAATGTTGCCTCTCTTTTTTTCTATGGACTTTTGACCTACAATTACCATCAATTTAAGATCAAGGCACGTGATCCAGCGTCATTGTTCTGGGACTTATTATAGAACGAAAATAAATCAAGAAATGAGGACTGAGGTCTAAATTAACAAAGAACATCCGACAGAACATTTTACTTGGGGCTTTACATGATTTAACTAGTGCAAAACTGATTAATAGGTGATATGAGTGTATCAGTTGTGTATTTTAGGCTCTTGTGTTACAACTGAAACACTATCACTTTTAGGTTTTATAAACAAAGAAGCAAAACAGGACAGTATTCTATTATTTTTCTTTGTGTGCTCAATAAACCAAAAAGCTTGTTGCTGTTGAGTCAGTTCCAACTTACAGTGATGCTATAGCTACCCCATCAGACAGAATAGAATTTCTCTATAGGGTAATTTGAACTACTGAACTTTTAGGTAGCAGCCATAGCTGTTAGCCACCATGCCACCAGGCTTTCTGTACTCAATAAACACAAGTATTTTTCCATGACATTTTGTAAGGGGATACTTTAAGTCATGGGATACTTTAAGTTATGAAATTGATGTTCTTGAATGGCTTGTGTGAAAAATTTCATTGTTTCTGACCATGATGCAAGCTTTTCTCAGACATGAATTTCAATCTCTGAACATATTGACTACTCAATCCATATGAACAAAGTGGTATAAAAGACCTTTACTGAATACACTTGTTAAAGACTTCTTCCAATTGGGAAAAATAAAAGCGAAAAGATGAAATGCAAAACTGTGTGTGAATAGTTTACTTGAGATTTACCATTGTGATCATGACTTCTGCATAGAGCACTCAGAGCATGGAGATTGCTTCAGACAATTTTTAATTTTGTTGCAGGCACTTTACAAACACAAACTTTAAGGTAATCAAAGAATTAGGGAAGTAGGACATAACAATCTGATAAAACACTAACTTTAGATTTATTTGTGTTCAGAAAGATTACAACAATATTCTCTGTGAAGCAGAGAGGAGTAACAAAGGTATCATACTTAAAACTTAATACCTGGCTCATGTTACTCTCCAGCTCCAAAATACTAAGTTTATTTTCCTTTAACTTTGGGCTTATGCCCAAACCTTTTTAAGAGGTAAGAGTTTTCATAATCTATGCTTCTATTTTTATTTCATGTTACTACTATTGTCCCTTAAAGCATGGATCTTGAATAACCTGTATCAGAAAAATGTAGGTGTCTATTAAAAATGAACTTCAAAACTCCAAATAATTCTCATATACATTAAATGTTAAAATCTCTTCTTCCAGATGAGACCTCTGCATAAGCAAAGGTAGTTTAACACCCTGAACATACTCTCTTGAGTTTTATTTTAGAAACACTTGTTGGCAAAATGGCTAAAGCAATCAACTGCTAACTGAAAGGCAGACAGTTTGAAACCACCAGTCATTTGTTGGGACCAAGATGTGGAAGGGCGCTTCTGTAGAGATTTACAACATCAGAAACTCTGTAAGTCTTCTGTGAAGTGGCGTCTACTCGATGGCAGTTGGTTTTGCGATTATACATTCTTGCAAAGTCTTTTCCTAATTCTGTTCATCAGTCAGACTCAATTAAATTCTAATTCTCTCCATGAAACTATCCCTGAGTGTTCTTTTATTGACTCATTTTTGCTATCAGTAAAAGGGGATAATAATAAATTTTGTCCCCTGGCCCCTAAGGTCGCCATGAGTTGGATCCGACTCAACGGCACTTGACTGGCTTGGCTGTCTCGGAGGATTAGCATGAGATAATGCAATTAGTGGAATACAGCCTTCTGTGTAGAATTCACCCCAATGTAAACAAAACAAAAATTCTCACAACTGGACCAATAAGCAGTATCAATCAATAAATGGAGAAAAGATTGAAGTTTTCAATGATTTTAGTCTTCTTGGTTAAATCCACAATCAATGCCCATGGAAGCAGCTGTCAAGAAATTAAATGACATTGTACTGAGAAAATCTGCTGCAAAGGAGTTCTTTAAAGTGTTTAAAAGTAGGTGGGGCTGCATGTACTCATTGATCCCTCTAATAATAAGGTATCAGAAAAAAACTGAACAGATTACATAGGACATTGTATGAGCCCTGAATATCACAGTGAAAGCTGAGAGATCAGACTGGGTGATAGGGAGGGAAGTGCAGATCCAGAAGCAACTACTTTGGCCAGAATTAAATCCACACCCTGCAAAAGGATCTGCTTCTGCCAGCCATTTGGAGCAGCAGCATCTGAACAGAGCAGTAGTGCTGTGAGCAGACTGTGTGTTTCTCAGCAGGGAAGCTAAGCTTCAGATGGCTGCACCTATTGAACCACAGAGGACTTTTACCTGAACATCACAAGCTAAGTGTGTGTGAACCCCTGTGGATTTAAACCATTCCTACTCACTTATTTCTCTCCCTTTCCTCAGCATTTATCTCACCCTTCTCTGCTCTTCAATAGGTGCCAAACTCTGACATACTACCTAGTCTGGACATGGGGCATCTTATGTGCACGCCCTGAGCTATTTTCCCCACACTGCAAGAGGGAAACAAAGAGTGAGAGGAGAAAAAAAAAGATCTTCCAGCTCCCCTGAGCTGAGAACTACGTCTGCCTTTCTCAGTGTTCTCACAGCTGTAGCCACCTGGTGACAGGACACTGGAACTGAACTCTAATAATTGGGCTGGCTCAAACATCCAGACTATTGAGACACTCAAAAGCTAACTATATTTCTCTGTGTGTTTATATACATGTTAGAACACAATAACCAAACAAATAAATTACAACAACTTTCTGATGGCTTGGACAGAACAATCAATTTCTAAACATTTGAAGAAGTAGACCACTATGGCTTCAGAAAACTTCTAAAACTAACAATCAAAAATTTTCTAGATGAAGAAGACTTCCTGCAATTATTGGAGGTAGAATACAAAAGAGTAATGTTTAGAGCTCATCATACATCAAGAAGTAGATTAGGCAAAGTGCAGTAGAGCATAATGAAAAATAACAGTCAGCAAGAAATGCTTGAACAACAATGATCTGAAATTCAGCAGGCTGACAATAAAGATACAAAATTAGACAATTCAACAGAAAATCAAAGAGCAGGACTGAAGCAATAGAATGCAGAATTAGTGAAACTCAAGAAAAAGCAATTGACACCAACATATATGAGGAAGAAACAATAAAATAGTTTTTTAAAATGAAGAATTGATAAGAGCTATGTGATAGTCTATTAAGGGGAGTAATTCATGGATGATTGGAATGCTAGAACAAGGGGGCAATAAGTGAAAATACGGAGTGAATTATTGAAAACATGTGGACAGAAAACTTCCCTGATAGTGTGAAAGACAAGAAGATATCTATACAAGATGCTTATAGAACTTCACATGAGGTACATCACAAAAGAAAGATAACAAGACATACTATAATCAAACTTAACAAAACTAAAGACAAGGAGATATTTTTAAATGCAGGTAGACTTAAACAAAAAGTAGTGTACAAAAGAGCATCATTAAGACTGTGCTCAGATTACTCAGCAGAACCCATACTGGCAAGAAGGCAATGGGATGACATATACAAAGACATGAAGGAAAAAAATCTGCCAACCAAAAACTATATATCCTGCAAAATTGTCTCTAAAATATGATGGCAAAATTAGGACATTGGCAGATACACAGAAGCTGAGAGAATTTGCCAAAACCAAACCAAAATTACAAGAAACACTGAAGGAGATTCTTTGATAAGAAAATAACTTTAAGATCACAAATTTATCTTAGAAAAAGTGCTACATACCTCATTGCTGACTATCTCTACAATTACCTTCAAAGTATTCTCTTTGGGAAGCTATGCACTGATGCCAGTACCTAGTCTACCCTTCAAAGCAATTTTGGAACTCTTTCTCTGGAATGGACATCAGACATGTCGTCATATTATTCTTGATGTCCTAAATGTCACCAAAATGTATTCCTTTCAGTGTTTTCTTTATCTTTGGGTAAAGGAAAAAGTCATTGAGGGCCAGATGAGATGAGTAGGGAGGGTGTCCCAGTACAGTTATTTGTTTACTGGCTAAAAACTCTCTCACAAATGACTATACAGTTAAGTTCATGAACTTGCCACCACACCACCATGTAATGGGCATTTCAGAAAGAGTTCCAAAATTGCTTTGAGGGGAAGACTAGGCACTGGTGTTGGGTACATAGCTTCCCAAGGGGAGTAATTTGAAGGTGACCATAGTGATATTCAGCAATTAGGTATGTAGCACTTAGAACAATTAAGCTTGTGGACTTTATTGCCATACTTCATGTATGTAGCATCTAGTAAACAAGTCAATGTGCACTTAATCATTGGACCTTGTATATGCTCAAGGACACAACTCGGGACAGAGCATCCAGATATCAACATGAACAGGAATCCACAAAAATAAATCAAAGCTAAACACTGAAAATAGTAAACCAGAGGTCTTAGTATGTAAAAGCCAAAGCCAAGTGCCGTAAAGTCGATCCGACTCATGGTGACCCTAGGGGCCAAGGTAGAACTGAATGATGACAAATTATTCACAGATCTTTCAGATGGAGAGGAAGTTAAGGCCATACAAATAAATTAAAAGCTGACTTAAACTGAGAATGTTAGGAGTTAATATTAAGGTAACCACAAAGGAAATTAACAATCCTAAATATCAAAACAAGAAACAAAATCAAGAAGTCACAGTAAACAAATGAAACCTCCTGCCATCAAGTCAATTCCAACCCATAGCAACCCCACAGGACACAGCAGAACTGCCCCATAGAGTTTCCAAGGAAGGCCTGGTGAATATGAACTGCCTAGTGCTTGGTTAGCAGCTGTAGCACTTAACTACTATGCCATCAGGGTTTCCTAAGAAGTCTCAGCAAACATAAAATCAGCAGCAATGAACAGCGTAAAATCATAATAATAATGAAAAACATCTAAGCACAGAAAATTAAGTCGAACAAAGGAACTCTCAACAACACACAAGAGGTACCAAACTGACAGCTCTGAATTCGTACCTATCAACAATTAGATTAAATGGAAGTGATTAAATGCACCAATAAAGAGGCAAAGAGTAGCAGAATGAGTTAGAAAAACCATGATCTGTCTATATGCTGCTTATAAGAGACACACTTTAGACTCAAAGATACAAACAAGCTGAAACTGAAAAGATGAAAAATATACATCAAGCTAACAACATTCAATAAAGAACAAGAAAAGCAATGTTAATTTCAGACAAAGAAGACTTAAAAGTGAATTCCACCACAGTGAATAAGAGAGGTCACTATCTATTGCTCAAAGAATCAATACATAAGGAGGACACAACCATATTACTTACATATTTGTGTACCCAGTGATAGAGCTTCTAAATGCATCAAATGAACTCTAATAATTTGAAATGTGAGATAGACAGCTCCACAATAAAAGTATGAGACATCAACACATCACTTTTGGTGATGAATAGAACATCCAGAAAAAATTCAATAAAGACAAGGAAGGCGTAAATGCCACAATCAACAAAGTTGACTGCTCTAGCCAACAACAGACAAGTATACCTTCTTTTTCAGTGCCCGTGGAATATCTCCAGAATTGACCAGAAATAAGGCCATAAAACAAGTCTTAATAAAATCCAAAGCATTGAAATACTGAACAATGTCTTCTCAGACCATAAAGCCATACAAATAAAAATCAATAGCAGAAAAAAGAAGGGTTAAAAAATTAAATATAGAAACTAAATAATACCTTACTCCCAAACTTCTAGATTATAGATGAAATCAAGGAAGGAATAAAGAAATTCATGGAATCAAATGAGAATGAAAACACATCTTACCAGAATTTATAAGACATAGAAAAAGCAGTGCTCAGAGGTTGATTTATCTCAAGAAACACCCACATACAAAAAGATGGGCACAAATCAAAGAATTAACCATAAAACTCAAACAAGGAAAAAGAGAGCAAGAACCTCTCAAGCACCAGGAGAAAAGAAATAATAAAAATTAGAGCAGAATTAAATGAATTAGAGAACAGAAAAATAATTGAAACAGTTAACCAGACCAAAAGCTGGTTTAATGAAAAGATCAACAACATTGATAAACTGTTGGTCAAATTAATGAAAGCAAAACAAGAAAGGAAATATATAACTCAAATAAGCAATGGAATGGGCAATATCACAACATACCCAGATGAAATTAAAAGAATCCTAACAGGATATCATGAAAACTGTACTCTAATAAACTTGAAAACCTAGAGGAAATGAGTTAATTTCTAGAAAGCCACTATTTACTAAAACTAACATGACTAGAAGTTGATGTTGTTAGGTCCTGTCGAGTCAGTTCCAACTCATAGTGACCCTGTGCATAACAGAACCAAACACTGCCCAGTCCTGCTTGAGCTCATCATTGCAGCCACTGTGTCATTGCATCTTGTTGAGGGTCTTCCTCTTTTTCACTGACCCTCCACTCTAGCACCCATGATGTCTTTCTCCAGGGCTTGAACACTCCTGACAACATGTCCAGAGTATGTGAGACATAGTCTCACTGTCTTCACTTCCAAGGAGCACACTGGTTGTACTTCTTCCAAAACAGATCTGTTGGTTTTTCAGGAGTCCATGATACATTCAGTGTTCTCCTCCAACACCACAATTCAGTTCTTCTGTCTTCCTTATTCATTGTCCACCTTAACATGTATATGATGCAATTGAAAATACCATAGCTTGGGTCAGGCACACCTTGGTATTCATGGTCATATCTTTATAGAAGTAGAACAACTTTGCAAACCCATTACAAAAGAAGACATTGAAAAAGTAATTTCAGTCCCAGGGGTAACATGAGAAAAATAAGGTATACACTCAGAGAACTCCCCTAGAAGACCACAGCTGATGGTCAGAAGACCTGGGGATTCCCCTGGGAACATGACACCTAGACTGATGCTGCCTCTGATCATAAATCTTTACTAAGGTCAACTCTTCAGATAGGAATGGATTGGACTCAGGGACACGGAGTGACCATAATATGTGTGCAGTTTATTGTTCTATGCATCTATAGGATGTCGTCCTACTGGCCTCTTACTAGAGGGAGGTGGAGAGGAGGGGACAGGAGATTGTTAAGAGGGTATGACATGTATAGAACAGAAAGAAGGTGTGCTGTCACCAGGCAAGGAAGCAGAAGGAGCTGCAGATAGGCAGGCACACAAATTTACACTGGATTGTACACTTTCACTCAATCACAATTGAAAAAAAAAAAAAAGAAAAAGTAATTTAAAAACTGCCAACCAAAAAAAAAGTTCTGGTCCAGACGACTTCACAGAATTCTCCCAAACTTTCACAAAAGAGTTAACACCACTGTTACTAAAGATATTTCACAACATAAGAAAGGCTAGAATACTCCCAAATTCATTCCATGAAGCCAGCATAACTCTGATACCAAAACCAGGTAAAGATAGCACATAAAATGAAAAAAACAGACCAATATTTCTCATAAACTTAGATGCAAAAATCCTTAGCAAAATTCTAGTAAATAGAATTCAACAACACATCAGATAAATAATTCACCATGACCAACTGGGATTCATAGAAGGGATGCAGGCATTGTTTAACACTTAATGTAGTCAACCACATAAAAAAAACAAAAGATAAGAATCACTTGCAAAAAAGTCCTGGCCCAGGTTTCACTGTGGAATTCTACCAAACTTTAGGGGAAGAGTTATCACCACTATTACTAAAGATAGGTTGTAGCATAGAAAATGAGGGAATACTTCCAAATTCCCTCCATGAAGCTAACATAACCCTGCTACTAAAACCAGGTAAAATTTGCACAAAAGGAAATTTAGAGACCATTATATCTCACGAACTTAGCTGCAAAACTTCTCAACAAAATTCTAGGCAATAGAATTCAACAACATAGCAAAAAAATAATTCACCTGGACCAAGTAGGATACATACCAGGAATGCAGAGATGGTTCACTACTAGAATAGCAATCAATGTAATCAACATACAAATAAAACAAAAGATAAGAACTATCTGATTTTATCAACTGATGCAGAAAAGACATTTGACAAAAGTCCAACACCAATTCGTAGTAAAAACTCTTAAGAAATTAGGAAAAGAAGGGAAATTATTCAATATAATATGCAAAGTCAACAGATAGCATCATCCTAAATGGAGAGAGACTCAAAGCACTCTCCTTGGGGATGGAAACCACACAAGGATGCCCGTTATGACCACTTTATTCAACACTGTGCTGGAAGTTCTAGTCAGAGCAATTAGATAACATAAAGAAATAAAGGGCATCCATACTGGCAACAAAGAAGTAAAAATATCTCTATTTGCAGATGATATTATCTTGTACACAGAAAATCTTAAAGAATCTACAAAGAAACTACTGAAACAAATAGAAGACTTCATAAAATATCAGGATATAAGTTAAACATAAATAAATCAGTTGGATTCCTTTACACTAACAGATCGTCAAAGAGGAAATCAACAAATCAATACCATTGACAATTGCCACAAAGAAAATAAAATACTTAGGAATAAATCTAACTAGAGAAATAAAAGACCAATACAAAGAAAATTACAAGACTCTACTCCAAGAAACCAAAAACAAACAAACAAAAAAAAGTCAAGTGGAAAAATCTACCTTGCTCATGGATATGAAGATTTAACATTATGAAAATGTCTATTCTTCCCAAAGCTGTCTATAGATACAGTGTAGTGCTAATACAAATTCCAGTGTTGTTTTTTAACGAGATGGAGAAAAAAATCACTAACTTTGTATGAAAAGAGAAGGTGCCTCAGATAAATAAAACACTACTGAAGAAGAACAAAGTGTGAGATCTCACATTTCCTGACTTTAGAACCTATTACACTGCTATGGTAGTCAAATCACCCTGGTGCTGGTACAAACACAGATACCAATGCAACAGGATAGAGAATCTAGATATGATAACATCCTCCTGGCAGAAGCTGATATTTGACAAGACCTAAAGTCCATGAACTGGGGATAAAATAGTCTTCTCAGCAAATGATGCTGGTAAAACTGGATATCCATTTACAAAAAAAGTGAAACAGACCCATATCTCACACCATGAACAAAAACTAAAACAAAATGGATCACAGAGATAAATATAAAATCTAAAACAATAATCATCTTGGAAGAAAAAATAGGGACACTGTTGGAAGCCCTAATACATGGCATAAACAGACTAAAAATATTACTAACAATGCACAAACACCAGAAGAGAAATTAGATAAATGGGAACTCCTAAAAATCAAACACTTAAGCTCACCCAAAGACTTCACCAAAAGAATAAAAAGACTGCCTACAGAATGGAGAAAAAAATTGGCAACCACAAATCTACCAGCACATAATATTCATAATCTACAAGGTACTGCGAAATCTCAACAAAAGAAAGACAAATAACCTAATTAAAAAATGAGCAAAGTACGTGAACAGGCACTTCACCAAAGGTGGCTAACAGATGCATGAGGAAATGTTCACAGTCATTAGCCATTACAGAAATCTAAATCATAACTACAATGAGATATCCTCTCATCGAAACAAGGCTGTCATTAATCCAAAAAACACAAAATAACAAATGCTGCAGTGGTAATAGAGAGACTAAAGAGCATGGAATACCATATGATCCAGCAAACTCACTGCTTGGAATGTATCCTAGAGAAACAAGGGTTGTTTCACAAACAGATCTATGCACACCAATGTTTATTGCGGTGTTGTCCACAACAGTAAAAAGATGGAATCAACTTAGGTGCCCATCAGCAGATGAATGGATAAACAAACCATGGTATATTCTCACAATGGAATTCTATGGAATGACAAAGAACAATGATGATCTTGGGAAACATCTGACAACGTGGAGTCATCAAGAAGACATATGCTGAATGAAGTTAGTGAGTCCCAAAAGCACAAATAGTGCATGAGACCATTATTATAAGGACTCAAGAAAAAGTTTAAGCACTGAAGAAAATAGTCTTTGATATAAGGGAATGGAGGGAGGGAGATGGGTATTTACAGATTAGAAAGTAGACAGAAATTCAACCAAGTAAAGGAAGCGACAGCAGGAAGCCCGAGGGAGGTTACCACAGTGGGACTACATAAACAGCTAAGAGATTTCCAAAACACAAACCAACATTTTGAAAATCAGAGTAGCAGGAGCAGGGTTCTGGGGACCACAGTTTCTGGGGACATGTAGTTGGCATGTAGTTGGCATAACTAAGGTATTTTTTTTTGTTGTTTGTTTTTAAAAAAAGTTCTGCATTCTATCTTGATAGGTGGCATCTGGAATCTTAAAAGCTACCAAGTTGCTGTCTAAGCAGCATCAGTTGGTCCCAATTTACCTGGAGCAGACAAGAATGAAGAATATTAAAAACATGAGGAAAATAAGAGCCTAGGGGACAGAAGGGGCCATGTGACTGGGAGAATACATCAGCATGAGACAAGAAAAACTAGATGGCACCCAGTCACCACCAACAGTGGAGACCCTGACATAATTGGAGAAAAAAGGCTTTATAGAACTAGAACTCTATTAAAAGACCAGACTTGATGGTCCAATATCCTAGAGGGTTCCCTGAGGACATGGCGCATGGACTCACTGCTAGTCCAGAGCTAAAACCAGTATCAAAGCTAACTCTCTAGACAAGGATTGAACTGGGCTATAAGGCATAGAATGATGCTGGTGAATTATGTACTTCTTGGCTTAAAAACATAAATGAGGCTGTAGGAGCAGCTCCTGTCCAGAGGAGCTAGTGAGATGAATACAGGAAGTACAGAGTGGAAAGGAGGGATATGCTGTCACAGGTTAGGGGAGATCAGCTACAGTTGCTTAGATGTGTGTGTACAGGGTTTTATATGTCAAATTGACCTGGATTGTAAACTTTTACTTAAAGCCCAGTAAAATCTTTTTTTAAAAAATAATGAAGTGCTAAAAGTATTAAAGTAAACCTGACCCGCCCCAAAACCTAAACCCACAGCCATCGAAATTCTAACCATCAAATACTATCCCAATTCTGGTTGTAGCTGCTCTACAAGAAGGAATAGAACTGGCCTTCAGGGTGGGGTTGAACAGCTGACCTTTCACTTAACAGCTGAGTGCGTAACTGCTGTGCCTCCAGGTTCCTGTGACTGATCTAACCCATGGTACTTTCAATCACCTCGTAGGCGTGTGAAAATTAGACAATAAATAAGAAAGACAAAAAGAAAATTGGGGCAATTAAACTATGATGTTGCCAAAGAATGTTTATATTGATCATGGACTAGTCACCAGGAGAAAGAACAAACATGACTTGGAAGAAAGTACTGTTGTCTGTTGGTATCCACTGGAGATTGTTTCTAGGACCTCCATGGATACCAAAATCCAAGGCTGCTTGAGTCCCTTGTATCTATGGCACAGCATTTTTGTAAAACCTATGCGCATCATCTCATACATTTCAAATCAACTCTAAATTACTCATGATACCTAATACAGTGTACATGCGGTACAAAGAGTTGTTTCATCACAATGAAAGATTTACCCTGGAAGGCAGGCTTTCTCCTCTGAGTTTCATAAATTCTTCTGGGAACGCTAATGCTACCTGGGCATCACGCAATGCTGATTCTCCCACGATCTTGTAGTTATTGAAGCTGTAGCACTTCACACAGACAGCCCGCTGGCCCTGACAAGCTTGAAATTCCCTCTTCTCAATCTGCTTAACCTCTCACACTTAGTCTTACGAAGGATTGCTTTGATCACTTGATTGCCTTCAGGAGCCTTTTTTTTTCTTCTCAGAAATAAAGGGTGCCCAACAACACAAGCAGCGAGCCAATGAACAATGATGCTTAAATGAGTGCTGGAGAGAAGGTGAGATCTGTGAAGTGGCCATATGCTACAGCGGGAGGCCTGTACATCACTTCAAGTCAATCAGCACAGTGCTGGCCAAGGGGCAAATTCAAGTTTTGCCTTTTGGCACTTGTTTTCTCTGAATATTTTCAGTTATAGTTGGTCGAATCTTCAGATGCTGAACCTGTGGTTAGGAAGGGCTGGATGTACAGCCAGAATGCTCTTTAGAAGTGAGAACGGTGAGACTTCCTCTCACTTACTTCAGAAATGCTATCAGGAGGGACCAGAGAAGGACATCATGCTTGGTAAAGCAGAGAATCAGCAAAAGAGAAGAAGATCCTCAATGAGACTGATTGACACACAATGTATTCAAAGATAGCAATAGTCATGAGGATGGTGAAGGACCAGGGGGTGTTTCCTTCTGCTGTACACAGAGCAATAATCAACTGGAGGACACTTGGCAACGACAGTAATAATGGTATTACTGTAGCCGAAATCCAAGGCCCAATACTCAGAAATGGTACTGACCAGTGTGATTTGGGGTTCAAATTTGTGCAATTTCCAAGAAACTCATGCTCTTACATGTTGTGTTCTGCGGAAATATAAGTGTGTTCAGTGAGTGAACTGATGAATGGCATGCTTGCCACCCAATTTATTCCAACCAGTGAAGTTCTAGATACTTGAACTTAAAGGCAATCAGTGGAAGCATCATTTTCAAAGGATAAAAGACAAATAAGGTCTTTTAAAATAAAGTTTTCTTGAAAAGTTAGTGGCTAAAAATGAATACTGAAAGTATCAGTATCCTCACATTAGTCTGCCCTTGCCTGGTGAAGCTGGTTAATGTACTTGGCTGGTAATCAAAAGGTTGGTGCTTCAAATCTACCCAGAGATGCCTTGGGGTAAGGGCTTGACCATCTGCTGATGAAAAATCAGTCACTGAAAATCCTATGGAGCATAGCTCTGCTCTGATACACATGGGGTCCTCAGGAGTCAGAACTGACTTGATGGCGGCTGTCTACATTATTAAGTTCTGCGATAATCCTGGATTTTTTGTGTAGGTTTAGATCTTAGTGAATTTATGTAGATCCTGGATTTATATACAGGCCTGCACCAGCATCAGAGTCCGTGGGTGGTACAAATGGTCATCATGCTCTGCTGCTACCAAAAGGGTAAAAGTTTGAGTCCACCCCAACACACTTCAGGAGAAGGACCTGCCAATCTACTTCACGAAAATTAGCCACGAAAACCCGAAGGAACACAGTTTTACTCTGACACTGGAGTTATCGTGAGTCAGAGTCAGCTGGATAGCAACTGACCTGGTTTCCTTTTGACTAGCTTCTGGTCTAGGGGAGGTAGAAATAGGTATAATTTGGACTATCCTTAAATGTCTCCAGATCCATCTGGACTACTTAAAGCAGGAGAAGGGGGAATGGGGAGAGGGGAGCAGATTTGAAATGAAACTTGCCGTAAAGGGGTTTGTGATGAATCTGAGCTCCTTATTGGAAAACAACACACAGTTGGCAATACGTTCCTTTAGGCTGTGGGAGACTCCCTAATCCTAAATTTCTGTGACATTTTGTGTACTCCCTCAATGGCTTTTTGTTAATGGATGTTTGGTTCTGAATAGTTATCTGCGCATCACGCCTTAGCTTATTCCCTTCTCAGACAAAAAGACATTTCCAAGGAGCCTTTGAATTTCTTTCAACTAGTTACTCTAGTGTACTTCCTTAATAGCCTCTCTTTATCATCACTTTAATTTGAACATGCAAATACAAAACAATTATCATTTGAATTAGGAAACTTATGAAAAGAATTCTTAGAGTGAAAATGAATTCACAGGAAGGAAGAAAGGAAATCAAGTGCTTACTTACTATAAATTTTAGTTAAACAAACAAGAAAATGTTACTTGAAGTAGTGATTCATGGTAAGTACTTGAGTTCAACCACTTGGAATCTGAGACTATCCTAGGTGATAACTGAGTGTTTCAAAATATTCTTGCCATAGATAGCGGGAACAGAACCTTTCAAATAACCATGTCAAAGGACTCAGGAATACTATGTGCTCAGAGTCGTTACTAGCTTTCAAATTCCAATGTTTTGCATGAGGACAGAAAGGATAGGGTCAAGATAGCGAGGTAAGATTGAGTTAAGTACGGGTGAGGGTTCATGTCAGAACGTATTGTCCACAGTTCATTCAACACAAACATCTTTCTGGGCTCCTGAAACCTAAACATGTGAATTCACATTGTGATCTGTGTGTCTGGACCTTGGATTTCTCTGTTATAAAATAGAGACACTAAGAATTAGAAAAATCTTAGAGTTTATCTGAACCATTTCATTCTTTCCTCCTTTTCCATCTTAAAAAACTCTCATCTGCTGTACTGTACTGGAATTTCTATTTGGTTCTATTATGTATTATTTCCTCCTTCTTCTCCCCCTACCCCTTCTCCTTCTTCTTTATCCTGTTTGTGTTTTATGGTTTTTAATCCTTTGTTAATTCATTATTTTTAAATCATTTGCAGCATACTCTGTTATGCCTAGATTCTTGGCTGTGAATTCTTTCAGTTATATACTGTTTCTTGAAATTCTCTGCTCCTCTGTGTGCTCTGTGATCTTTGACTGTAGTTCTTCTTCAGTAGAGATTTAGGATGTGGAAGTGAATCTGTGGGACAGTTTTTAGTTCGTTAAAAGCCCTATGATACTTTATATTTGTAGCTACATTTTTCATTATTGGCCTTATGTATTTTTTCTAATATTGCAGGGACAGTCATTATTTAGCTTTGCAGCTTTGAAAGTATACACTTTGGGTTTCAGAGTATTTTTTTGTGGGCTTTTCTGCTTCTACTCATTATTTTTTTTAAATAATAGTTTATTGTGTTTGGGGGAAAAGTTTACATACCAGGTTAGGTTTCCAGTTGACAGTTTCTTTGCAAATTTTCGGTTTCATTTGTTCTGTTTTTTACAACATGCCAACATTCTCTTTAATCGTGTTCTGGTTGTTCCATTTCCTATTCTCTAGCTTCCCTGTTCCTTTATCTCTTATCCTTGCTCTAGAGTAATTGTTGACCTATTGGTTTCATATAGATGGCCTTTTATTAGAATACTATAAACAAACAAACAAAAAAACCCACTACCATCAAGATGAGTCCAACTTATGGGGACCCTATAGGCCACAGTATATCTGCCCCATAGTTTCCAAAGAAAGTCTGGCAGATATGAACTGCTGACCTTTTGGTTTGCAAACAGAGCACTTAACCGCTATGCCACCAGAGCACTATACTTACAAGCAATAATCTTTATTTTGTGCCCCTTGATTCTAGTGGATAGTTTTGGTTTCAAGTTTAAAGAGTATTTCAGGATTATCATTTCAGGGAGTCCTCCTATCTTAACTGGTCCATCTACTCATAATTCTTGATGATGATTTTTCCTCAAATGACAACCCTGGGAAAGTAAGTAGATCTGTACCAAGCTCCCTGCTGTGTAGGAGGATTCTGTTCTCCCGCTAGGTTTAAAACCCTGGACTCTAAGATGCCTGTCCAGTTCCAGGGCTTTCTTAGACTCTGCAGCCTCATTCAATCTCAGCTTTGATAGTAGGTTCCCTTTTCGTCCCTACACCTGGAAAATTACCATTTTTTTTATGTAAACTTTGCTACTCATGTAAACACATATTTAAAATAATTTTAGTCCATGGATTTGCAACAGCTTTGGGGAAGAAAGTGAACCCCTGCATCTACTCAGTTAGGTATCTCATCTGGAGGTCCCTGGATCCATGCCACCAAGCAGTCATCAGCCTGAGGTGTAAGAGACTTCTGATAAAGAGGACACATATGAGCTTCTGAATTAGAAAGATTTGTGTTCACTCTTGTTTTTCTGGCCAGGTGTGGAGTCTTAAGCTTTTTGCATCTTAGTTTTGACAACTATAAAATAAAGTCTTTCAAAAGGGCTTGGAGCAGTACATTAACAGGAAACTGCCACAAACTCAAGCTGGATTCAGAACAAGACATGGAGAAATACCATGAATGATTGCAGATGAATCTTAGCTGAAAGCAGATAATACCAGAAAGATGTTTTCCTGTGTTTTACTGATCATGTGAAGGCATTTGACAGTGCAAATCATCGTAAATTATGCATAATATTGCAAATAATTGGAATTCTACAACACCTAATTGTATTTAAGAAGCATACACAGATCAAGAGGAAGTGGTTCAAAAACACAAGGGAATATTGTGTGGTTTAAAGTCAGGAATGGTTTGCATCAGGGTTGTGTCCTTTCACTACACTTATTCAGTTTGTGTGCTGAGCAAATGATCTGAGTAGCTGGCCTCAGAAGAGGAATAGGGCATCAGGAATGTAGGAAGACTCATTAACAGCCTGTGTTATGCAGATGGCCCGACCTTGTTTGCTGAAAGTGAGGAAGATTGAATCATTTAGTGATGAAGAGGGAAGACTGCAAGCTTCGGTGTGGACTGCACCTCAACATAAAGAAGCCAAAATGTTCACAATTGGACCAATAAGCAGCATCGTGATAAATGAAAAAAAATTGATGTTGTCGAGGATTTCACTTTTTTTGGATCCACACTCAACACTCAGGGAAACAGTAGACAAGAAATCAAATCATGTATTATGTCAGGCAAATCTGCTGTAAAAAATTAAACAAACAAATAAACAACTCTTTTGAGTGTTAGAAAGAAAAAATGTCACTTTAAGAATTAATGTGCACTTGACTCAAGCTATGATGTTTTTAGTAGTTTCGTATGCATGAAAAAGCTGGGCAATGAATAAGTGAGACAGAGGACCTTCAACTTTCAGTGAACCCAAACTTGTAACTGAGACTACAAACAGGTGGTGAAGGATGAAAGGACCCAATAACTAACCACATCCTGAGACACTGAGATAGGAAAAGCACTTGAGGCCATCTCAGTAGTTAAGAAACCACCTACGATGATTATGTCTTAAACACTACAAAGGTATTCTGAGCAGGACAACTGATTATTATAGCACAAATATGAAAAGAACAAGAACTTCTTTGTTTCTCAGGATAACTCAGAATGTGTTAACATGAGGAACGTGTGCCATGGTGTCATGAGTGAGCATTAGGTGACCTTCCAGCAGAGGCACACAAGAGCATAAAGCTGATGCTGGGATTGAACTGAGATCTCAAAGGATGGCTCATGGGTGACATTCTACAATAAGTTCTACCACTGCCTTACAGAACCCGTTGCTGTTGATTGCATTTTGTACAAAGAGGCTTGCAGAGCATAATTTCCCTAGTCCTGTCACTTCCTAGAAATCTCTACCTCTAATATAAATGAAACATGAGAACCTTCCCCAAATCCTTTGTAAGCCTGACAAAACCTTTGTACAGAAAGGTGGGGAAAAGCATTGCTTAGGTCTTCACCATCTCTGCATGCAAGCTTCTTTAATAAGGCTTTGCTCATGTAGCAAGATTTTCTGTGCCTTAACTGTTCATTCTTGATCAGTGAGTGGCAGGAACATCACACAAGTACTGAGCATCTGAGCCACACAGTAACTTATGGAAAACCAAAGAAGAATTGATGCCTTTGAAAGCCAGAGTTGGTGAAGAATGTTGAATATTCCATGGAACGTCGAAAGAATGAACAAATCTGTTTTGGAAGTACAGACAGAATGCTTCTGAGAAGCAAAGATGATGAAACTGTATCTCACATGCTTTGGACATGTTATCAAAAGGGACCGGTCCCTAGAGAAGGACATCACACTTGGTAAAGTAGAGGGTCGGCAAAAAAGAGGAGGATCTTCAACAAGATGGAGCGACATATTGGTTACAACAACAGATCGTGCGGGCGGTGCAGGACTGGGCAGTGATCGTTCTGCTGTACTTGGGGTTGCTATGAGCTGGAACCAACCAGCCAGCACCCAGCAACAGAGCCAAGTACAGATGTGAGAATTAAATGGGAAAGCTGCTAGGATGTATCAGAACTTAACAAGTCTTACCTTGCCTTGCCTTCCAATGGTTGGATGTCTAGAAATGGGTCCCACTAAACTCTCAGGCAGTTGGCACTTTTGATTTGTTGTGTTTTTTTTTTTTCAGTTCCATCTTTTGATTATTGCAGTTGCTTCCTTACATCTTTTGAGAGTATGGAGTCCTGGGGGTGCAAAGAGTTAATGTGCTCAGCTGCTACCTGAAAGGCTGGAGGTTCCCGTCCATCCAGAGGTGCCTTGGGAGAAAGGCCTGACAAAGTGCTTCCATGAAGTCAGCCATTGAAAACCCATGCAGCTTAGTGCTATTTGACACACATGGAGTCACCCTGAGTCAGAATCTGCTAGATAGCAACTGGTCTTGAGAGTGTAGAAGGGGAACATTTGGGACCAAAGAAGATTATCTCTGACCTCAACCAAAAAGTGTAGGTGTTAGATAGACAGCTATCAAAACTCCAGCTGCACTGGTGAAGGTGAACAGGCAAATGCACCTTGTGAGGGTACCCACCTGGATTCCCAGAACTCAAATGATAGATCTAACTACTATGAGTTAGATTCAACTCAGTAACAAGGATTTTTTTGTTTTGTTTTATAACCACCAGGTCACAAGGGCAATAGTAGTGCTTTCTCCCCACAGAATGCAGAGGTGCCCCAGGAACTACATTTTTGTGGTACATAGGCTATGTGCTAGAATGTACCAGAATGAACTCCCTTCTGCAGGCAGATCCAGAGGAAAGCCAGAGGGGCACAGCTGAGCATGCTCAGTGCTCTCTCCTAGGTGTGCTAGTCACAGAGGTGGTGTCTCCCTCAGGGAGAAGGACAGAGAGGAGGAACGGAGAGCTAGACATGTTACTTCAACATGGTTCAGTTCTCCCCAGAAGTTTCCACGTGGAAACACTAGTAGAAGGGAAAAAGCGCTCCTCTAACCATAACTTCATTTGCCAAAAATAAAGTGTGACTTAAATGTGAGGGCAAGTATCGAGGCCCAGCATGTGCTGACATGTTTTCATGTTGGAAGCAGAGGACATAGATCACAAAAGGAAACCCCAAACCATAGGACAGTAGGAGGCAGAACTCAGGCAATGGAAGGGTGGTGTCAGGATACAGAAAACACAGGTAGCAGGAAGAGAAATTATACTCATAGATCAAAGATGAGCTAAAAGCAGACTGTGATAACGGGAAGGTAAGATTTTCATGCAAGTCTGTGTGGAGGGGAGTGTGCTGGAAAGGAGACTGGTGGAAGCAATCATGACTTAATGGGAGGAAGGAAAAATAAAAGTGAAGTTAAAAGGGAACTTTTTAAAGATAAAAAACCAAAAATGTAAGAAAAGACAATTTTCTGGTCAGAGTACTTGTTTTATAAATTTATTAAAGTATTGATTAATATCTTAATGCATAAGAAATAATATGGGCCTTTCAAGGAAACAGTAAGCTAATGAAATTTTAGCACAGGCTAAAAGGAAGCATGTTAAGCTAAAAGAAGTTTAGATTAAAGGAAAGTGAAAGTTTTTATCAAAATCTGAAATGAATTTCCCTCTTTATTAGCTACATATGCCTTTTCACTGTCAATATCATTTGATACATGTAAGCTGTGCAAACACTTGGTGCTGGAAATATTTATTTGTTGAATGATAATGGATTAAAAAAATGGATTTGAAAAGGTATACTAGCTAGTGCTTCTTACAGTTTGTATCCTGTTCATGGTATCTAAGTTGTCTTCTGTTGTAAGATGAACCATTATTTTAAAGTCACAAAGAAAGAAATGCTGCTAATTGAACTTGAACACACAAATAGGGAGTTGTGAAAAACAAAATTACATTTTAGAATCAATATAGTACAGTATTTTATTTCTTTAGTAGTAAGAAAGCACTCAGCATTTCTTAAGCCAAAAGAACTGAAGAAAAAATTCAATCCTTGTGTTGCAATACTGAAGGATTCTACTGGCAAAATATTAAATAACACAAGAAGCAACAAAAGAAGAAAGAAGGAACACCTAGTCGCGATACCAAGAAAGAACTGATGTTCAATCATTTTAGGAGTTAGTATGAGATGTGACAATTAAGTTCATAAACTCATCCTAGAAAAAGTGCTACATACCTCACTGGTGAGTGTCACCATGCTCGTCTTTGATGGACTCCCTTTGGGAAGCTATGCTCTGATGCCAGCACCTAGTCTACCCTTCAAGAGAATTTTGAAATTCTTTCTGGAATGGCCATCAGAGCTGTTTTATTACCCTTGATGTCTTGAATGTCATAAATATGTCTTCCTTTCAATATTTCCTTTATCTCCAGGTAAAGAAAAAAGTCACTGGAGCTAGATCAGGTGAGTAGGGAGGGTATTCCAATACAGTTGTTTGTTTATTGCCTAAAAACTCCCTCATAGTAAGTGCCATGTGAGCTGGTGCATTGTTGTGATGCAAGAGGCATGAGTTGCTGGTGAAACATTAAGGTCTTTTTCATCTAACATTTTCATGCTGCCTTCTCAATACATTCAGATAGTAAACCTGGTTAACTGTTTGTCTAACTGGTACAAATTCATAATGAACAATCTGCTGATGTTAACGTAAGTCTTGATATGGACTGGCAGAACTTTCTTGATCATGGTGAACTGGATGACTTCCACTGTGCATTTTGATGCTTTCTTTCAGGATCGTATTGGTATACCCATGTTTCCTTACCAGTGATAGCACAGCCCCAAACGTCACCTTGTCTCACCAAAAGGTCTTGGCAAACTTTGACTCTCCTTTGCTTTTTTTTCATCAGTGAGTTCCTTTAGGACCATTTTTCCACAAACTTTTCTCTTGCTAAGCTTTTCAGTTAAGATTTTCCTGTTTCTCACAATAAATAAAAAGGTTTTTCTGTTTCTCTATCGATGTTTACTTGGTCTGCTGTGACATTCAGAGGACACAACCTTGCTTGCTTAAAGTGAAAAAGACCTGAAACACTGATGAAGATCAAAGATTACAGCCTGCAATACAGAACACACCTCAACATTAAGAAAACAAAAATCCTCTCAGCTGGACCAGTCAGCAGCATCATGATAAAGGGAGAAAAGTTTGAAGCTGGCAAGGATGTCACTTTACTTGGATCTATAATCAGCACCCCATGGAAGCAGCAGTCAAGAAATCAAAAGATTTACCGCACTAGACAAATCTGTGAAAATACATCTTTAAAATATCAAAGTTACATTGAGGACTAAGATATCCATTACCAATCAATGGTATTTTCAACTGCCTCATATGCATGAGAAAGCTGGATAATGAACAGGGAAGCAAGGAAGATCAAAAAGGAGCTGATGCCTTTGAACTATGGTGTTGGTGAAGAATCGTGGCTATACCATGGACTGCCAGATAAAGGAACAAATCTGTCTTGGAATAAGTATAGCCAGAATGCTCCCGGGAAGTAAGGATTTCAAGACTTCATTTCACATATTTTAGACATGGAAGACCATTCCCTGGAGAAGAACATCATGCTTAGGAAGGTAGAGGGCCACTGAAAAAAAGGAAGACCTTCGACCAAATCAATTGACACAGTGCTTATAGCATTGGACTCAAACATGGCACCAATTGTAGAGATGGCGCAGGACTGTGCAGTGTTTTGTTCGGCTGTATACAGGGTCACTGTGTTGGAACTGTCTAGATGGCATCAAACAATTTTTCCTTAGTAGCATTTATGAGAATCTAAAATGACCTTATTTAAGTATTGCACGTAATTTTTTTTTCTTCTTCTTCATTTAAGAATTTAAGCTACTTAAATTCAGATACTTTTCCCTATTCACAGTAGTATCCCCTGTCTAAGACAGGCATCTGCACATAATGGAAAATATGTTTGATGACTGGCTGACTGTTCTTCTGAACCTTTGGGATGAAAGAACTAAGAAGAAGCTGGGATTCATATGATACATTGTCATCCACTCTAAAAGGTTATTCTTCCTAAGTTAATTTGCCCTATAACATTTTCTTTTGTTTCTTAGGCAACCCTCTCTTCTTGTTTTCAGTCATCTCATGGGTAACTCCACGAAGAACAAAACAAAACAAAACACTGCCGTGTCCTGTAACATCTTTCTGATCATTGGTATGTGCCGGTTCATTGTCATGGCCACTGTTTATTTTGAGTACTTTCCAACCTACAAAGCTCATCTTCTGCTCAATATTCTGTTGTGGTCTACAGAGTTTCACTGACCAGTTTTCAGAATTAGATCACCAGGACTTTCTTTGGTGGCATAAATGATTAAGCCCTCTTCTGCTAACTGAAAGGTTGGTGATTTGAACCCAGCCAGGGATGCTTGATAAGGAAGGCTTAGTGATCTACTTCAAAAGGGCACAGCCTTGAAAATTATATGGATCAGTTCTACTTTGCATACATGGGATCTCCATGAGTTGGATTTGACTCAGTGGCAACTGGTAACATCCATCTATTGTTTTATTGTACTGTGGTGCTTACATGGTGCAGTGGTACTAGAAGTTATGCCACCAGCATTCAAACACTAGCAATATGGATGGGTTTCAGTGGCACTACCCAACTATGACTACTCCTTCCCAGAAGAACAAATTTCCGGCACATTGTCACCATCACACACTCTTTTCCACTGCTTAGCTTTTCCCTCTATTTTATCTAGCAGTCCAGCATAGTGAGTAACGTGACCTTTGTGCATAACTGATACACTTTGAAGAGCCCCTAGAATGGTGCCGTATTGAAGACTAACATGGCATCCCTCAGTAACTTGAAATCCAGCCAAGTTATCCCTCTGGGTAGGAGCAGACAGGCCTGAGATGAAAGAATCGACTTGTATTTAGAGGGCAAATACGAAAAATCTTCTTAGGTACCATTGAGTCGGTACCCTATGTACAACAGAAGGAAACACTGTCCAGTCCTGCACGATCCTCACAATTCTTGTTATTCTTGAGTCCATTGTTATAGCCATGGTCTCAGTTCACCTGGTTAAGGGGTTTCTTCTTCCTTGCTAACTCTCTACCAAACATGATGTGCTTCTCCAGGGACTGGTCCCTCATGATAACATGTCCAAAGTATGTGAGCCAAAGTCTTGCCATCTTCACTTCTAAAGAGCATTCGGACTATACTTCTTCCAAGATAGATTTGTTCGTTTTTTTGGTTGTCCACAGTATACTCAATATTATTCCCTGGTGCCACAATTCAAAGACATCAGCTCTTTTTCAGTCTTCCCTAATCATCATCGAACTTTCACATGCACCTGAGGCAACTGAAAATACCATGGCCTAGGTCTGTGGCACCTTAGTCCTCGAAGTGACATCTTTCTTTTTTAACACTTTAAAGAATTCTTTGCACAACAGATTTGCCCAATGCAATAAGCCATTTGATTTCCTCACTGTTGCTTCCATGAGTGTTAAGTGTGGATCCAAGTAAAATGAATCCATTGACTTTGGTCTTTTCTCCATGTATCATGATGTTGCTTTTTGAGAAATGTGTTTATCTCTAAATCCTACTTAGCTTGGTGAGATAGTCCCCTTGGGGGTTGATGCAGGCGTGAATTTGACTGAGCAGCAGCCAAGTGGCGTAAGAAGTTCATTGAAGGCAAGGCAGGTAGAATCAGGTGTAGCATTTAAATATTTTCTCCCCTTTTCTTTCTCTTTCTTCTGTTCTAAGTGCTCAAGATACTACTCCATGGATCATGTTTATCTCATTTGAAGGTATCTTGGTGAGATCCTGTCCATAATATCAAAAAGATATCAAACCAGTTGCCATTGAGTCAATGAGTATGTCAGGGATGAACGTGACCTTTGTGCATAACTGAAACACTTTGAGGAGCCCCTAGACTCATAGTGAGCCTATAGGGTTTCTGAGGAAAGGCTGGTGGAGCCTGTAATAGAGGGGCTATTTCTTTGATTTGATTTGGATTAATCCAGAGGAAATCTCTGAAAGAACCCTGGTATCTGGTGATGTAAACAATCACTATTCCTAAATTGCTGTTTTGGACATGATTCTATTGCCTCATTGAACATCTAAAATACTAGCTAATGTTTATAGGACAGACATAGAAAGTGTTCTAATACGTAACTGTTAGCCTCAGGACCAGAGTGGTGACAGTGAATTCTTTGAGGGCGGAGATCTCACTTGGCACAACTTTGTGTCGCCTTCAGAAACAGTTATGTAGACAAAGTAGGCACTAAAAAATAAGGTAATGGAAAAATCAGCTTTTATTTATACTATTATGAATTATTTTGCTTATAATAGCATTCTAAAAATAATACTTGATGTTTCCAGAGTACTTTAAAATAATGCTTCACAATTCTATATTCCTTCACTCTACATAGCTTTTGAACAAGGTAATAAATCACAGAATTACTTCTAAACTCAAGATGTCCAGCTTCCATCACTGGGCTACCTATTAGCTGTAAGCCCTTTGTAAATTATTTGGCCTCTTCATGTCTCAGTTTTTTATTTGTAAAGGGAAAAAAACAATTATTTGATTTGTAAGGACTAAATTAGGTATCTCATATATACTTCTTATATATACTTCTTATCAGTGTTGTTAGGTGCCATTGCGTTGGTTTCAACTCACAGCAACCTTATGCACAGTAGAATGAAACAAGGCCTGATCCTTTGCCATGACCACAAGTGTTTTATGCTGAAGTCCATTGTTGCAACCACTATGTCAGTCTATCTTGTTGAGAGTCTTCCTCTTTTTCACTGACCTCCTATTTACTAAGCATGATGTCCTTCTCCAGGGACTGATCCCTCATGACGGCATATCCAAAGTATATAAGACATGGTCTCACCATCCTTGCTTTTATGGCGCGCTCTGGTTGTATTTCTTCTAGGACAGATATGTTTGTTCTTTAGGAAGTCTGTAGTATGTACTTTCGGTCTTCTCCAGAACCACTATTCATAGGCATCAGTTCTTCTGTCTTCCTTATTCATTGTCTAGCTTTCACAGGCAATAGTACTTGGCATAAATTAACATAGAAATACAACGTGAGATAGTAGCCACTACTGCTCTTCCACATCTATCATCTTACTGGATTATCATCCAGAGCTTTAAATGAGGAATAATGAGTTGTTCTCATTTTATGTAATGAAGCAGAACTAAAAAGTCAAGAGCCCTCAGTAGGTTCATGATCCCTGTCAGAATAATGTCAGAACCAGGACTAGAACACATACCTTCTGGTAGACTAAACCTCAGAGCTTTTGGCATTTATATTTAAATAGTCTCTCTGGATCTCATCGCTCTGGCCAGAAGAATGATATAGCTACAGTAACTAAAGTTTCATTAGTATGTTCACTGTTTAGTTCCTGGGACTCTGAACAGCCATGTGCTGCTTCTGACAACTGGGAAGTCAGTGACACCAAGTATTTGAGACCCTCAGACCAGGGCCCACAAGTGTGCAAATGAGTTCAGTCCCCAGAGTAAGGGTGAGGCCCAACAATCACCCATGCCTTGTGAAATATTTCTGGAGTATATATTCATAGTACTGTAATCATCACAATTTATTATTTATTGAGTGCCATCCCTTTATGTGAGGCTGCATGGAACATACACCAGACAGGGCTTTCTCCCAAAGAAGTGGAAATAGAATTCATATGGTCATAATGCATGAGATAATAAAGCTACTCAGGGTGTGCTAACATGGTTTGCAATGACATCAGTGTTGGAATGCTAAACCAGGAGGAAAAGTTCTGATAGGCAAGAAAGGGGGGAAAGTTGCTTGACACTAAAGGGGAAAGACATGCTTCCAGGTATAGGGAGCAGTGTGAAAGTCAGCATCAAATGAGAAAAGAAGAATGTGGAAGATGTGGAACAGAGCACCAGAGTCATATGAACCATCAGAAAAGTGAGAGGCCGGAAAGTGCAGACTAAAGCACAAATGTCCACATCTAGTGTATTTGGGGCTGTATCCTGGTGCCATGTGCTGTTTTTCTTGGGACAGACTGGAAGTACATGCCCTGTCTTGTTAAGAGAAGTAACTCCACATGACCATCTCATCCAGGCTAGGAGTGGAAAGTTATATCACATCTGCACTGGTTTTTAATCTCTCTTTGGTTTTGTTTGTTCAAGTTAATGAAAATGATGTGCTAATGTTGTGTAGTGATGCCAGAAAACGTTTCACCAGAAACTTCAAAAATGTTTTTGGTTCTATGCCCATTTCGTGTGGTTTTGCTTTCCTGCATCTTCATTCTTCCCTTCCTTTTCATGCTCCCTTCTCCTGAAGCCCTTCTGTGATGCTGATGGATTAATGTCAGGTGATTAGAGAGATAATTGGAGAGAATTCAGCTTGGCAGGCAAGCCAGCTCCCAAAAGATAAAGTGATGGGAAAAAAAGAGACTATGAGTGAAAAGAGTTGGTATCATTTATGGAAGATCTATTGGTAGAATTATCCAATGAAAGCATGTAATTAGTAGGTCCTCAAATCCATAGCTGGAATTGATGAATTGGGATGAATATACCTTCATCTGGGAATAATTCATAATATTTTATGTACTTTCTAAGGAAAGGAACTATATTTTCACCTTTTTCAGTCAGTCTGAGGGTGGCATTGAATCTGTTTCATCCATTCAGTCTTTCAAAATTTATTCAGTACCATGTATTATGCTAAGGTATTGGTAGATACGATGAAGAATACAGCATTTTTACCTTTATGAAAGTTAAGATATTGGGGAAGAGAGATAAGATAGAATGTGATATCTGTCACCAGCAAGGAAAAATTAAGGAGATGTAAGAGTTTATCAGTGGGGACGATTATATCTCTTCAAACTCTTATATTACCGGTGACAGAAATCACACCTCAAACTGGCTTAAACATAAGTGAGAATTTATTGACTCAATCAGCTGCAAATTAAAGGGTTTTAGTAGATTTAGGTTGATCAGGTGATCAAATGATCTGTCTCTCTACATTACTTTGGCTCTGCTTTCCTCAGAGTTGAGCTCACCTTCACATGTTGTGGCAAAGACAACCATTGGAATGCCAGATGTACTGTTAGCTGCCACGGAGTTGGTCTCTAGCTCATGATAAATCCATGTACAGTGTAGTGAAACACCGCTCAGTCCTGTTCCATACCCAAGATCAGTTGCACATTAGACAGCTGTGATCCACGTGGTTTTCGTTGACTGATTTTCTGAAGTATATCACCAGGGCTTTCTTCCTATTTCTTTTTTTTTCTTCCTTCCTAGTTCATAGAGGCATTTCGTCCTAGTTCTTTTTGGTGTGGAAACTCCACTGAAACCTGTTTGACATTGTAGCAGCATGCAAATCTCCACTGATAAATGGGTGGTGCCTGTGTGCTTCCCAAGAATTCCAGAAAAGTCGTCAGACATTATTTTGCTGGTGTAACTTGGGTAAGCCAAAGCCAAAGTGACAGTCAACTAATTATTGTTGCCAGTCAGATGGAAGAGGCTGCCTGATGAATCTTAGGTCATGCACCACCTCCCTGGAGCCTAAAGGGGGATGTCAGGCCCATCCTAATCACAGGGCCAAGAGTGAGGAAGGGGAATTTTTCAAATGAAAATCAGAGCTGTTAAGACAAGTGGGCGTGAATACTGGGCACGTAAAACAAGCAGTGCTTCAGAGCTATCTTAAACAGTTGGTGAAAATCTATGAAGGATTTACTGTCATCCCTTTATGTGGGGCTGCATAAAACACATACCAAACAAGGCTTTCTCTCAAGGAAATGGAAATCAGATGATCATAACGCGTGAGATAATAAAGCTACTCAGGTTACGCAAGTATGTGTGCAAACTAGGGGCGTATTCACTCCACAGTGCTTCCACTTGTATGTTTAAGACCTTAGCCACATAAACACACCAAAGTGTAACAGGGAGTGGAGAAACACAGTCCCTAGATAGGTCACCATGATAGTATGCTAGAAGGAGAGTATAGAATTTGGCAAACAGTTAAGCAGTTTCCATTAGAATTTAAACAGGGAAGTTTTGGATGTCTGTACAGAGACAGCCAAAATTAAGGTGAAATCTGAAGGAAGAGTAGGAGTTATCAAGGAAAAGAAGGGTGATGACCTGTATATGTGTCCCAGCTGTGGGCTGGTGAGACTGTGATTCATGGAGGACAAAGTGTTGGAAGATCTTGCTGCAGAATAAAACATGGTAATTTATAGTAACTAAAAGAAGACAAGAGAAGATTCCGCCTCTACTGTTTCTAGGTGTTGTTGAGTCAGTTCCAACTCATAACAACACTATGTACAACAGAATGAAATACTGCCTGGTCCTGAACCATGCTTAAGCCCATTGTTGCAGTCGTTGTATCTATGCATATTTTTAAGGGTCTCCAGGAATTGATCCCTACTGACAACGTATCCGAAATATGTAAGACATAGTCTTGCCATCTTTGCTCCCATTGAGCACTTTGGTTGTACTTTTTCTAGAATAGATCTGCTTGTTCTTTTGGCAGTTCACAGTACATTCAATACACTTCTCAACACAATTCAAAAGCATTAATTCACCTTTTGTCTTCCATATTCATCATCCAGCTTTTGCATGTGTATGATGTGATTGAAAATACCATGACTTGAACATCAACATATAATATTGTATTATTTTGAAATTAAAAAATCTAAAGACTTCTCATCAATTTACTTTAAAAAAAGGGAAAGAAAGTATCCAGTGTTGATGCAGTATAAGGAAACTGGTGCTCTCATGTATTGTTTTTAGACATTTGAATTACTTCAAAATTTTGGAAATCCATCTGGCAGTGCCCATTAAAATTTGTAGTCTGACTTAGAAGTCCTCAATTTGAAAATCTAGTATAAAGACATAAAAGCATCAATACATATGTTTAGATGTACGTATTAAACCCAGCAAAACCAAACCCATTGCCATTGAGTTGAATTCAACTCATAGCAACCCTGTAGGACCTCATAGGATTTCCAAGGAGAGGCTGGTAGATTCACTGCTGACCTTTAGGGCACATTTGTTCATTGCTTCATTGTTTATTGGTACAACACTAGAAATAGCCTGGCTATCCATCACCTGGGGAATGGTTGAATACATAATGATAATTTCATATAATGGAATCTTAGGCCACTGTTGAAAGAGTTGGTTGGAGTTATATGAACTTCTATGAGAGAATATTAATGAGATAGAATTAAATGTGAAAACTTGTAGTAGTCAGTATTACATTATTTTATTCTTTATAGCAAGTAGAACAATAACAACAAAAAACCTTTAAGACGTACATACATTATCTAATTATGGCACATGGACATATAAACACGTGTGACAGAATTTGCACCAAAGTACCAACCCTGTCATTTCATGGGTTAGGCTGGAAGACAGAAGAGGGAGAGATTATTAATTTTTTCTTCATGTCATAATATTTAACTTGACATGATAAACTTGCCTTACTTACACGATACTTTAATTCCATATGATAAACTAACAGACTTGTAGAACGTGACATCTAGCACAATAGCATTTTAGATCTGTCAGAAACCTTGGGCTTTACTCCTAGAAGCTGAGAGAGGTAAATTAACTCTCAAATATCTCATCCAAAATAAAAAATACGTACACTTATACACAAATATTAGAATTGAACCTAAGTTACTTGGTTTAAAAAGTATGAGGTTTTGTAATTCCAGCCAATTACTATCACGTTTTTCTCCGCTTTTCTTTGTGTGAATAATGAGTATTTGTTGAGTGGGCACTGAATGCTTAGCACTGCCCTAGGCCTTGGAGATACAGCCATGAGCCCGACAGTTGCAGGCTCTGGGCTCGTGGAGCTTCAGTGTACCGCTGACCTCCGTGAATGTAGGTCAGCTACTGACATGAACATAAATGGTAGGTAAACTGTGTTTCAGATAAATGATGATTAGAGAAAGTTACATTTGAAACCATGCAATTATTTTCTTAGATATTCGATATCTAAGTAGTAACTTTATTTTATTCACTCAGATGTCATGTGATGTATATAAATATTATTTCTACTTGAGGGAGTCACACCATCTCATTGGCTGACAACTACATGCCTTATATGATCCCTAATTAATGTGCTTCTCTGCTAACCAAAATATTGGAGGTTTGAACCCAGCTAGGGTCACTTCAGAAGAAAGGCCTGCCTACCTTTCTGCTCTCAAAAAACTGACCCATTGAAAACTCAGTGGAATACAGCTCTACTCTGACACACATGGAGACACCATGAGTCTGAAATGAATCCATGGCAACTAGTTTACCTTGCACTGCGTTATCCATCTTTCCATCACTTAGGATGTATCTGAAAGTGGTAACAGTTTTAAATTAGAAAAGAGGAACAAGAAGTTAGAGATTCATAAGTCCTGTAGAGTCCTCCCCAAGAGACTGCTGTCTGTTGTAGTCTTCCACTGCAATATTTTAATGACTTGGTGTCCTACCCTGGCCCCTAGGGTCACCATGAGTCGGATCCGACTCGACGGCACTTGGCTTGGCTTGGCTTGGCTGGTGTTATAAAACAAAAACTGCAGGGGAGATATAAACTCAAACTGTATAATGAACCGTAACTTTATAAGACTCATTTAGACTTCCCCAGAGCTTTATTTGAAATTCCAAGGAAATAAAAGGCCTATTCAAGTTAAGGGTGGGGAAAATAAAGTAGAGTGACAGGAGAATTTATTCAAATACTCTTACCTGAAAAAGCCTTTTATTTGAGTTGGATGGATATAGTTAGTTTTTTCTGGATCCATTCCTAATCTGATTGCTAAGAAAAGATAGATTTGAGGAACAGATTTTTCAAGAGTCAGTTTAACTTTAGAACACTTTCATTCTCCGATTTAACTTTTTCCCCTAGCATGAACTAAGCAAAGATGGGAAATTACACATTACTTGATAGGTCTTTGAACTTTTTAGCCACAATTTACTGTGATGAACCAGAAAAACACAAAACTAGACTTTATTGGTTGGAAAGTTATTCATCCAGTTTAATAATTTACTTTCATGGTACAAAAGGCACACCACGATAATCTCTCTTTCTCTCTGATTATTTCTTGGCACCAATGGGGACTCTCATTTTCTCAAACACAAGCTTATCAATTATTTAAAAGAATTAGGACCTAATGCACGTCTGGACTTAAAAGTAATTCTGGGTATTTGATTTCTCTACTCTCATTAAGTTTTATCTTTATAGGGTTATTTGAAAATATCAACATATGTATATATTGTATGTAACATTACTGAACTGATATATGTAACGTTTATGTATACATGTATGTTCAAATCTATCAGCTGTTCCTTGGAAAACCTACAGGGGAATTCTACTCTGTCCTTTTTAAGGTCACTTTGAGTTGAAATTGACTCAACAACATGCAACAAAACAACATAGTTTTTATATTGACTGGTTGGTAGTAAGCACATACGTCTTCATATGTTGTAGAAATAAGAGAAGATACAGGAGCAGTGAAGTGGCAATGAAGAGACAGATCTATCTAGAACTGTTACAGATTGAATTGTGTGCCTCCAAAACAGTCATCAACTTGGCTAGGCCATGAGTCCCAGAATTGTGTCACTGTCTACCATTTTGTCATCTGATGTGATTTTCCTGTGTTGTAAATCCTACTTCGGTGAGGTTAGTGAGACAAAATTAGAGGCAGTTATGTTAATGTGGCAAGAATCAATTTACAATATTAGGTTTTATCTTGAGTTAATCTCTTGAAATATGCAGGAGAGAAGCAAGGGGAGATGGTGCCTTGTTACTACCAAGCAAGGGAGAACTCAGAACATATGCATTCTGTGGACCTGGGGTTCCTGTACTGTGATGCCCCTAGACCAGGGAAAGGTTGATGATAAGGATACTTTCCCAGAGCCAACAGAGAGAGAAAGTCTTCCCCTGAAGCTGGCACCCTGAATTTCGACATCTAGCCTGCTAAACTATGAAAAAATAAATTTCTGTTTATTAAAGTCATCTACTTGTAGTATTTCTGTTATAGCAGTGCTAGATAACTGAGATAAGAACCTATTCATTTATTCATTCATTCCACAAACATTTATTGTGTGTTTGCTACATAAACTCTGTATTTAGTCCTACAAGTTTATAAGAGGATAAGATAGATACCCTTGCTCTAATAGAACTTGGAAAACTTAAATATCAGTCTCACAGGTAGTTAAGCTAATTGCCTGCAACTGTGATCTGTACTATTGTTAAAAAATAAAGATATGTGATGTTACATCAGGAAATCATATAACAGAGATGTCTAGTCTTGTCTGGGGGATCTAGGAAGATTTCCAGGCAGAAGTGATATTTATGCATTTCAGCAAAATTCCTGAAAGATAAATGGGAACAAATAAAAAGAAAGACACAGAAGGAGAGGTCCAGGCAGAGGGGACAGCATGCGAAAGGAACCAGATGTAGACCTTGGTGTGTTTGAAGCACTAAAAAGCAGCAGATAACTGAAAGATTTATGACTGCAGTTCTCTGCCTTTCCCTAAAACCCACTCTCATGATTCAGTTGTTGATTCAACCTCTTCATGTGGACATCTCAGTCTTATCAAGCACAAAACAGAGCATTTGATGTTTGTCCTTAAACCTGACCATTCCCTGGTGTTTGTCATCTTAGTATCTCCATTTACATAGTTGCTTAGACCCACTGCCTGGGAGACCTGGCTTTACTTTTGCTCTGACATCCACATTCATTTCCCAGTCAGTCCTGCTGGATCTGCATTTTTTGTCGTTGTTGCTTGTGACTGGTCTCACTTTCCTCTTCTGAATTATTTCTGTCCCATTAAAATAAACTCACTGAACCCTAAATTTCCTGTTTAATCCTTAGAGTTTCTGTTGTCAGTGTGGTCCCATATAGATATTCCTTTTAAAGAATACAGTGCTCAAGGCGGACATTCTTTACTGGTTAGGCTAAACTATTGCTAGATTTTAAGAAGACTTCAGGGGATGTTTTTGGTTTAAGATTTAAGAATTATTTCATGTGAGTAGTTTTGAGGGCTTATCCAGCTTTCATAGCTCTGTAAAGTCTGGCTTTCATGAAAATTTGAAATTCTGTTATGTGTTTCCTCATTTTGATCAAGATTATTCTATAGGACCTTTTTTTAAGAAAAAAATTGCACTTTAGATGAAGATTTACAGAGAAAAGTAGTTTCTCGTTAAACAGTTAATACATATATTGTTTTATGACACTGGTTGCCAACCCCACAACTTAGCAACACTCTCTTCTTCTTGACCTTAGGTTCCCCATTACCAGCTTTCCAGTTCTCTCCTGTCTTCTTGTTCTTGCCACTGAGCTACTCTGTCCATCTAATCTCATTTTGTTTTATGGGCCTGTTTAATCTTTGGATGAATGGTAACCTCATTACTGAGCTAAAAGGGTGCCCAGGTGCAGTTTTCTTAGGGTTTATCCGGTCTCTGTTAGACTAGTAATTCTGTTTTGTTCCACGTTTTTCTCCAACTTTCCCCAGGACCCTCTACTGTGATCCTGTCAGAGGGTTTGGCGTTGGTAGCGGGGCGCCATCTAGTTGGACAGGACTCATTCTGGTGTAGGCCGTGGTGGTTGTGGCCCATTGATTCTTAGGACTAATCTTTCCCTCGTGTCTGTGGTCTTCTTCATTCTCCCTTGATCCAGACAGGGTGATACCAATGGGGTATCTTAAATGGCTGTTCACAGGCTTTGAGAACCCAGACACTACTCACATGGATCTACATTCAACCTACCTCTAAATATAGCTGGTTTTCAACACCCACACGATCTCCACTTGAATCTAAGCCAGCACCTCTGCTCAGTTGGACTAGTGTAATAGCTTTGTGACCTTCTCTCTGCTTCAGTCTTGGACTTCCTTAGTCTGTTCTGCAAAAAGAAGACCAAATGTAGTTTTAAGCATAGGGCTTCCTATGAGACTTGTAATAAGATCTAACCCATTTTCTGGTGTTTGCCTACTTTTTCACCTCTATCTTGTGCTAGTCCTCTCTTCCTTTATCTGCCCCTCAACAGTCATCTTGATTCTCACAAGGTGCAGTTCATCCCTGGCTTAAGGCCTTTGCCCCAAGTTCTTCCTTTAATACTTTTTCTCCAAATACTTGCACAGCTTGCTTCTTCACTTCTCTGTTCCACAGTCTGCTTCTCAGAGAGACCTGCCTTGAGGGCCCCTGTCTAATCCCTTTCTTGTTTCATTTTTCCTCTTTATGTTTTCTTTTCAGCTTTATTAACTCTTATCTGTTTTTTTTTTTTTTTTTTTTTTTTTGTCATACGTCTTACTTATCTCTACCTGACACTAACATTGTCTACTAGCCACCTATCAGTTTGTTGTATTGTGGTGGTTTGCCTGTTGCTATGACTCTGGACACTGTACCACTGGTATTTCAAGTATCAGTAGGGTCGCCCATGGTGGACAGGTTTCAGCACAGCTTTCAGACTAAGACAGACTAGGAAGAAAGGCTTGATGAACTACTTCTGAAAATTAGCAAGTGAAAACCTTACGTCACAGCAAGATATCATCTAACATGCTTACTTTAGACATGTCATCAGAAGGGATCAATCACTGGAGGAAAATCTAATGTTGATGATGAAAAAGACCAGCAAGAGCAAGGGGGACTCTCAGAGAGGTGGAATGGTATAATAACCACAATGATGACCTTGAACTGCCAACAACTGTAAGGATGGCATAGGTCTGGAAAACACATTGTTCTATTGTACATAAGGTTGCCATGAATCAGAATCTACTATGAGGCAATTGTCTGTCTGTCTACCTACTTGATGTTTATTACATTTTGTGTATTGCTTTGCTTTATTGGAGATACAGTCTTTAACCCCCTTAACTTTTTTGTAGCTAGAAGTATTTGTGACATCTCATAAATGCTCAATAAGTATTATTTGAATGAATATAAAATACAGAAACTTACGTAGTTTTAAAATGTCCAGGACCTTGTAGACCATGTTAAGTGTGTTGAATGTTTTCCCAGAACTAAGAAGCCACTGAAGATTTTAAGAACTGTGGGCAGTATGGATGGTGTCTAGCTGACTAGGACACACTGGAGAAGTCTAGGGTACTATGGAGCCCCAAGGAGTTAGTCAAGGCCAGGAACTGGGCTCAGACTGGTGACATCTATGAAGACATTATGTCCCTGGGTGCTTCACTATGGAGCAAAGGTTGGCTGCTCCGAGTAGAAGGGTGATGTGCTGTCATAAAGATTACAGCCAAGAAAACTCTCAAGAGAAATTCTACTCTGTAACACACGAAGTCATCATGAGTCAGGAGTAACTACGGCACTGGGTTTGGTTTTGGTTTTACGAAGTCATCAGAAGCAGCACAAGTGGCAGCATCAGATCAGCCCTGAGCAGAGACGAAAGCTCCTCTTTGGGGTAGTAATAGACCCCTGAAAGGAGGCTAGCTTGTATCTCGTTGATTCTCAAACCTGAAACCTGGGGTAGGAACTGCCAGCACTCAGACAATAAACTGTGTCAGTAAATTGTTATAAAATAAAAACATAAACATGGATATTGGGGTGGGAGGAAAGCATTATAGGGAAATATTAGAATTCTTTAAAGATTTTAGAATGCCTGCTTGTGAAAGCCAATGCATTATTGCCAAGGCTTAGAAACAGAAATTAATTTGAAGATTGTTTCAGTTGGTAGATAAGAATACTATTTTTACCTAAAGCTTCAGATGGAGAAATTATTAAGAGACAAACTTTTTCAATCTTGGTGACTCGAAAATTTAACAGTAGAATGCATAAACAGGCATTTGGAACTATCTGAACCAGAACAAATCATGAAGCCACCTTTGGTTTTTTGTATGACCTCCAAGAGTTACTAGAAATATCAGAAGAAACATTAAAATGGTATTGTATAGATTTAAATTTATAATTAAGTTCAGACTTGCATGAAACTGATTTGTATGAAGAATGAAATCTTTCTGGGAAATTGTTCCGTATGAATTATTAGCTCTAGATGCATTGAAACTTACATTTTGAAATAATTTATCAGACATTTTTCTCAATGTTGTCACAAACTATAAAGTACTCTTAATAGCTCTAGTAACAATTGCTTCAACAGAAAGATTTCTCAGAATTGAAAATTATCAAATTATTTGCACTTGCCAGGAGTGACTGATATAGCTTTCAACTTTATCAATGAAAAATGAAGTTGCTACAAGGATAGTTTTAATGGCTTAATATCTTTTCAGAAAACCAAGCCAGAAAAATCTTTCAATCAAGTCATCACATTAATAAAATATTTATTGTCATATAAAATTGTGACACCAAATGAAATTTTTTTTTGTAATTTGTAAATCTATGCTATTATACATATTCTATTATTATCCTTATTACATTTTATAACTATTAACATGTTTCAAAGGGCAATGATTTATATTTTGGTACCTTTACCTGTACTTTTTTCTTACTTCTGAACAAAGAGTCTCACATTAACATTCTTCACCAAGATCCTTCTGACCATGTAACCAGCCGGGACACTGGGCATGAAGTGGTAAGACAAAAGTGACATATTGGAATGTTTCATAGGAAATGTTAGAGAGATGAGCGAACACACGGTTTGTTTTAGGTTTAGATTATATACTAAAAGATAAACTTCCTACTAAACAAGCTTTAAAATTCTCATTTTCATAGCCAGCAAAGAACCTAGGTGCTAATGTAGAACTCTAGCAGAAGGAATAGAAAGCATAAGGAACAGTTTATACACGCAGCATTATGGATAGATTTTATTAGAGTTAGAAAAGTAATGGTGGATCTCCTATGCTTTAGGGAAATTCCTCTAAACGAGAAGACATATTGAGGGTACTTCCAAAATTAAAAAACAAAAAACCCATTGCTGTTGAGTTAATTCCAATCTGCAGCAATTCTATGGCACAGAGAACTGCCTTGAAGGGTTTCCAAGAAGCTGGCAGGTCCCAGCTGCTGACCTCTTGGTTCTCAGTTGAGCTTCTCACCACTATGCCACCAGGACTCCAAAACAGTTAAGGGATACTGTTTACCTAAAGCCTGCGAAAATATCGGATAGGCTTTTTTTGGTGTGTTTTTGTGATTACCTATGTGAGTTTGTATGCATGTTTATGTCACATGTATGATTGTGTTGGTGGTGATGGGGTCTGCTACTGGCATGTGGGTGCTAGTTTTGGAGAGGATGACTTCCATGGAGAACTAAGCAGGCACTATAGTATAAAAATCATGTTAATGGAGTTGAGATTTTAGGAAATTCGATAGTCCTGTAGTTTTAGAAGTCTTTGTAACAGAACAGTTAAGTGCTTGCCTGCCAGTCAAACAGTCCGTAGTTACAGTCCGTAGTTAGGAACCCACCAGAAGCTCTGTGACAGGAAAGACTTGGTGATCTGCTACCATAAACATTTCAAACTGGGAAACCCTGTTGGGCAATTCTACTTTGTCTTATATGGTTGCTATGAGTCAGAATTGACTTGACAGCACACAAAAACAGTAACATCGGCCCCACTATTTCTTTAATAATCTTTGTGCTGGTAATGTGACATGGAATAGCTTCCCACAGCAAATTTTAACCACAGTTTTCCAATGAGAACTGTTGATTGATGATGTCATTTTTGTGAATTAAAAAGTGTGATGAAAATTATAGCTTCCTTTCTTTGTGAAAAATTTTCACAGGTTGTTTCCCATGAGAAAACGGGACCGTGTCTTTGTTCTAAGAAAGCTTCCTGGTTGCACAGGACGCTTTATGACTTATTCCACTCTCTTTGATGAACTGATAAGGTGCTTTGAGCAGCAACAAGAGCAAGGTCACAATGTAATAATGGACCTGGGTAGATAAGAATAATGATTGTAATATCATGAGTGTATATTCATAAATGTCTTTCTCAGTCATGATACAATAGATCACAAAACTTCAGTGACTACTAAAGCAACTGAGTTTTTAATGTGGCCAAACATTGTATTTGAAGACGAAGTGTAAAGGATAGAATTTATAACTCAAGATAGTTAAACAAATTAGGGTCAAATCCTGAGAATCTGAGAATTCTTAAATTTTCAAAAACTACTAGATTATTGCATTCCTTTCATATAGTACAGTAAAGTATAGCTTAAAACTTCAGAGAAACATCTTTAGAGTTTGATTAGGCATTCAATTCTAAACTTCTATATAATTTTGTTCAAGAATAATCATTTCATTGTTCTTTTTCACTCTGTTCATTAACACTAAAAATCAGCTTTCTTTTCAAGGCCATATCACACCATGAAACATGATTTTAATCACATTTCAACAGTTGGTAAATAAGAAACAATGAGTAGAACAGGAGAGACAAATTCAAAAGCTGTTACTCAATATATATGTATACGTACATGTATGTGTATATATGTATACAAACACACACATATGTGTGTATGTGGATTCCATATATATATGGAATGGTGACTGAGTGATTGAGAACTCAACTGCTAACCAAAATGTTGGCAGTGCAAATCCGTTAGCTACTACTTGGAAATCCTATGAGGAAGTTTTGCTCCATCCTATAAGGTTATTATGAGGCGCAATTGACTAGCCCACAATGAGTTTGGTTTTGTGTGTGCACATGCGTGCTTTTTGTCGGGTGCTGTTGAGTTGATTCTGACTCATACTGATGCGAGGTGACAGAGTAGAGCTTGTTGCAAAGTTTTCTTTTTTGTGACCTATTGAAAGCAGATTGGCAGGTCTTTCTCCCTCTGAGCCTCTCGGTAGACTTGAATCACCAACCCTGCAATTAGTAGTGGCACACTCAACTGTTGTACCACCAGGACTCTCTCTACATGTATGTGCCACATAATGTCCGTTCAAGCAATTCCAACACTATATGGCTGTGGTTCCATAAGGTTATAACAGAGTTTAGAAATTCCAGTCGGAGAACGGGACATAGTGGATACAATAGGCCATAGCAAATGTAACAGCTTTCCATATGCAACATGTGTATCTCATGTCTCTTATATATAAAGTGATTATGTTGCCAGGCATATAAAGGTGATAGAAGTGCAAGAGTAACACATTTGTTTTGACAGTCATAACAAACACTTATGTTATTGGTTTATGTATGTACTATGATGCACTTTCTATCATTATTTTAATATGAATGTTCCCACATGCAAATAAAAAGTTTACTGTTCAATACTTTGTACATTTTGATGCATAGATAGCAGCATACAATTTTGCATATCGTGTATCTCCTGAATGTTGTAGCATTATCCTTATGGTTAATTTTCTTTTGAAGATGTTACTGTAAAGTACGTTATGACTCCCAAATGTAGTAAAACAAGTGCTAGTGATAGCAGCAGCAAGAAGCAAAGGACAAGTAGTGATTTGAAAGTGAAATAAAAGATATCCCTTATAGCTTTGCCAAGTATATAATATGGTGTTCACACAACATCCAAATAGTATAGTGTCTTATTTCGTAGAACCTCTCACAGATTTGACAATTAAGTTTGTGAACTCATCCTAGAAAAAGTGCTACATACCTCATTGCTATCACTATGGTCATCTTCGAAGTACTCCCCTTGGGAAGCTATGCACGGATGCCAGTGCATAGGCCACCCTTCAAAGCAATTTTGGAATTCTTTTTCTGGAATGGCCATCAGAGCTGTCATCATATTTTACCCCTAAAGTCCTGAATGTCATCAAAATACCTTCCCTTCAATATTTCCTTTATCTTCAGGTAAAGAAAGAAGTCATTGGGGCCAGATTAGGTAAGTAGGAAGGGTGTTGCAAAACAGCTATTTGTTGACTCCCTCACAGACAACTATGCAATGAAGTTTGCAAATTTGGCACCATGCCACTGGGCACAATGGCCATTCCAGGAAGAGTTCCAAAATTGCTCTGAAGGGTGGACCAGGTGCTGGTGTCAATGCATAGCTTCCCAAGGGGAGTATCTTGAAGGTAACCATAACGATATTCAACAATGAGGTACGCAGCACTTAGAACAATTAAGTTCTCAGACTTGATGGTTGAACCTTGTAAGCAATACATGACTGTATATATACACACATGTCACACTGAATATGCATAAAAATACTGAAAGATTTATGTTTATAATCCTCCTTTTTTACTTGAGGAAAATGAGACTCAAAGACGAAAATTTGTAGAAGTCAAAGAGCTAGTCAGTACTGAACCGTGACTTGAACCCAAACGTCCTTACACCAAAATATACCTCTTTCACTACCTGACCTGCCTTGTAAGTACTTGTCTGCTACTCTGACTACAATTATATCTGTCACTGCCCCTAGTCCATCATGCTCCAATCCCATTAGCTATGTTTTATTTTTTTGGAAATGCCGCACACGTTTTTGCTTTGTCTTTGGCTTCACCTAGATGTCCTCTCTCTGGAGTTAAAGCCTCTCAAGTCCCTTAGTTCTTGATTTGAATTCATTTAGTTTGGACTGTAAAGTTAGGACAGTGAATACTCACATCATTTATCTGGTCTTTCCCAGCCTCTCCGGCTTTCTCCCACCATCCTCCACCTTCTGTGCGTCCTGCCTCTTCCAGACATGCAGAAGCTGTGTTACATTATACTGTGTCTCATTTCCCCTGAGCCACAGTTTACAATGTTGTAGCTCATTGTTTTTGCTGAGTTTGGTGGTAAAAATTTCATCTTTTGTTTTTCCTACTTGATTCCATTTGTTTGTGACCAGGAAGTAGATGGCACTAGAAAGGAAAATCAGTATATTCCTTTCCTAATGTCCAAAAAAAAAAAAAAAAGTCAAGTCCTATGTGACTCTTTCCCTTGAAGAGATAGAAAATTGCATACTCAAAGAAGCTGTTTAATCTCGTTATTTATGAGTTTTTGAACCTCCGATTCTCGGCTCCCTTTTATTAGCCATAATGACATCTTTGGCAGGTGCTTCTGAAAACTCATACCTCCTGCTCGTGGTTGTCATGTGTCCACCACGAATCCTTCCTCTGCATTTAGGAACTTGTCCAGCCATTGCTCTGACCTCACAACAGCACAGTAGACAACAGGCAGTTAGATTCTGAGTGATGACGCAGCTTCAACTGTGTACTGCATCTCCTTAGTTTTCCAGAGCCACACTTCTCAGGCTTTCATTTAAAGATCTGTCTAGCATGTACTCAGTGGCTCAAGTGCTTCGTAGAACTACCAAAGAGGCTTTTTTGCACTGAAAGGAGAAGGGATAGTAAGAGTACATTCATTTATGCAAGGCAAATTGTTCACTATGAAATTAAGATTTTTTGATTAATTTTGTTTCTCTTTCACAAAACAGAAAAAGAAGAATGTAGAAGGCCATGTTGTATCTCAAAATTCAGTAATCCTTTACTGGAAATCTCTAGGGCTATGGGTTAGAAGACTATTGGTAAACCCTAGACATTGAAATTACTTAAACGATCATCATGCTAAAAATTTATGTTATATACACAGCTAATTTTTTATGTGGCCAATAATTCCTATCAGTGACCAAACATAAAATAGACTTCATGATTTAACAAAATCATTGATGTGGAAATCAATCTGATGATTCACCAGGTATTTGGAATTTGGGAAAAATATGTACTTCATAATGACAGAACTGTCCCTTACGTTAGAAAATAAATAGAAAAAGGGACAATATTTTGACACTGGTTTGAAAACATTGCATTGATTATTTATTACTGTATAACAAGTCACACCAAAACTTAGTAGTTTAACTCAACAACAAACATAATCTCACAGAATTTCTATTATTCTGAACTTCTAGAACAGCTCAGCTGAGTGGTTCTTGCTCCAGGTGTTACCTTAGGTTGGCTCAGGGTATCTGAAGATGTTGGCCAGGGCTCTGGCCACCTGAAAGCTTGACCAGAGCTGGAGGATCTGCTTGTAAGATGGCTTATGCACACACCCGGCAAATTGGGTTGGCTGTGGGAAGAGGAATCAGGTTCCCGTTACATGGAATTTTCCCTAGGACTATTTGAACATCCTTAAGTGACTTTCCCAGAGGCCAGAGCAAGTGATTTAAGAAAGCAAAGTGGGAGCTACAAATCTTTCATGACCTAGCTTCAGAGTCATACATCATCATTTCCACAGTAGCGGATTTGTTATTTATGTCACCCCTATTCAGCGTCAGAGGGTACTACACAGGATATACTTTGGGTAACATCTTGGAGATTGGCTATTTATTAACCAGTTCATCAATACATTGATCAAATTTCACTGAGTGTCTAGCATGTAGAATCATCTGGGAAAGCCTCTGGCACAGATGCAAAATTTTATTAATTTAGCAAGTATCTATTGAAAACCTACTATGTGCTGTGAACTCTTCTATGCATTGAAAATACTGCAAAGAACAAACACACCATCTTTGCAGTTTAGTTGAGGTAGAAGAGACAGACAAACAGATGTATGTCAGGTGGTGATGAACTGACAAAGAAAAAGCAGAATAAGAGCAATCGACAGTGACAGGAGAGAAGGTCCTACGTTCAGTGGAGTGTTTTGGAAAGGTTTCTGTGTTACTACATTATTGGTGCAAGAATTTAGACAAACAGGGGGCCCAAGTGGCTTTGGGGGCCATGATGTTTCAGGCAGAAAGAACATTTAGTGCAAATGTTTGGCTCAAAGAGGTACAGGACAGCAAAACAGCATACAGAAAGCAGCTTATGAATATTTCCTTAACTGTAAGTTTGGACTGTTAGCATCCACTTTTATTCTTCTCAGTTTTGTTTTTTTACCACTCTAAGTTCAACATTTAAAATCTGTCTAGGCCATAACTTTTGAAAAGGGTTTGTGGACCTCTCCAAGCAGAATCACCTAGAGTGCTGAGTAAAAATGAGTATTTCTAATTTCTTTCCCCAAAGCAAAAAACCCACTGCTGTTGAGTTCTGACTCACAGGGACCCTATAAAACAGATTAGGACTGCCCCATGGGGTTTCCAAGAAGCACAGATTAGAACTGCTCCATGGGTTTCCAAGAAGACAGATTAGAACTGCTCCATGGGGTTTCCAAGTGGTGGATTTGAACAGCCGACCTTTTGGTTAGCAGTAGTAGCACTTAACCACTTGTATGTCACCAGGGTTTCCAGTTTCTTCTGCAAATCTATTTAATCAGATGGTAAGATAAGAAACACCTAAAACCATTGGACTGCTCATCAGGATTATCCAGGAATCCCTGGTCAAACACCCTAGTCCTTCTATATTTTTCCCTCTGACATAATACTATGATATAGTGAAGACTTTAATTGACTGGTGCTAGCAAATCACACAGAATACTGGAATTGACACAGTTTTCCCACTAATTTTGCTGTTTCAACTTACTCATATTTTCTAATCACTTTAAGCCAGAATTTCCATCATGTGAGGTGAGGAGGTTAGACTGAAAACCTCCAAGTTCCTTGTAGATAAACATTAATGGGAAAATAATCGGCAGTGCTTTCAAGAAAAGACCAAATAGATGCAATAAATCCTGTTCTTTAATAGTTGCTTAGCTAACCCTTTCAAATAGCATATCTTATGAAAGGCACTGCATTTGTGACTGTGAGGAAGAATATAATAAATATTACTTTACTCTAGGAAAGTGTACATTAAAAAGAGATAAAGAAATGCCTATAAATAACTAAATTCTCAGTCAGTGAAAGGGAAAACGTTCTGCCAAGAAGTATACCTTACTCCTTGAGAAATTACTGTGGTCTTGCTCAGATCTGGAAAGACCTAAGTCAGGCATTTACTCCAGTGGAATAAATGCAGAAGAGCTGAGCCGAAGCAACTGGCAGTCAGTACGTTACCTGCCTGAACATTCCTGGAAGACTCACTTAGTCCACTGTGTCCATGGAAGTTAGACTCCTTGCAGAGTGGTTCAGGCTTTAGAAGAAATAAAACTTGCAATGGCTTAAAGTCATACATACTTCCGTGAGTTCTCCGAAATAACCCAGAAGTATGGCGTTGTCCTTCCCATCATTCTAAATGCTAGGCGGTACAAATGTAAGGAAGAATAATGTCTTATAATTTAAAAGGCCCAGTTATACCCTTAAACACAGATGGATGGGTTCAAAAGGGGTCTGTACCTTGATCTCCGTAATTTAGATGATCTCTCTCATTAGATGACCCTATTCTGACCCTACTCTGGCTGTGTCCCTCCCTCAAAGTGGTCAAGAGGGTGTGCTCACCGAGAATTAGTGTCCCTCTCAGCTATTCTAGAGTATATTCTAGAAACGCAAGACCCTGTAATACCTTGTTCAAATGGTCCTGAACCACTTGTGTACCTCTTACCTGATCTGTCCTGAGAATGGTCTGTGCTGCAAGTGTGTGCTCCCCTAGGATGAAATTTGTGGCCAATATGGATGGAAGCGTGCATGGAGCTTGCACATACTCTTGAGAGTGTCCAAACGCATGCTGGAAATGTGTTAGGCAACCCAAGATACAGACTAGGAACCAACTACGCCTTCGTTGCTAGATATTATTGTGAAACTTTGAAGAAGCAGAGAAGCCTAAATTTAAGTCTTGCCTTCAAGGTCATTTTGAAGGTGTGTTTGTCCAGGTGGTGAAAAAAAAAAAAAAAAACTATCTAAAAGATAGCTAGCTTAATTTTTAAACTTAAATATTTGATATATGATAACAAGATCTCCATTTGTTCTCTTGCTCTGGGATCCACAAGTGTGTGAGTCAACCCAAGTGATCAATTTTGCCATTAGAATACAAGAGAAAGGTGGATGACGTGTTTGCCCCAAAGCGTTTGCCTTTTTTCATCATCTGATCTAAAGCCCTTTAAATTACTGTGTACAAACTCAGATTAGCCCAAAATAGGTAGCACAAACTTTGTTGGTATTTTTTGTTTGTTTGTTTCACTTACCAGAGCCAAATACTTTGCTACAGATACTTGAAAAACAACAGTGGTCACATTTGTGACAGCTGATACCCTGGAGGTTGAATTTCCCTGTTGGTTTCTTAGACCTATCCTCTCTCTCTTTTTCTGTTTTTCAAAAAAGTTACTTTACTTAGAATGTTGAAATGAGGAAGGGCCCGGTAAAAATTGGAGGTATTGAAGAAAGCCCCAGGAAACAACTTAATAGCAGAAAATACCATAGAATAATCTTACCTTTATCTTACAACTGTCACAAGACAAGCCTGGGGGCAACCTTGCAAGTGACAGCCTGCAAGTGACCCCTAGTCCTTGACCACATTTTACAACTAATAGGAGTTAACCAATCAATGTAAAGGTTAGTTCACCCTCCCTACTTTGCAATCTCACAACTTAAATACTGGGCGCTGAGGAAACTCCTCGTCGCCCCTTGCTCTGTGTAGCTTGGGGTGCGTCCCTGGTGCACCAGTATTTTTCCTATTGGGCATATTTTTTAATAAAATTTAACCTTTAAAGTAACAGTGTCGCATCTTGAAAATCACGGACCCTAACAAGAACAGGAGAGAACCAGGCTAGACCTACTGTCTCTTACAGTGGTAATTCCATCTCACATCCTAGAGATTCACTTGGCTTTGGCGAATGTTCCCTTCCTAGTCTTAATCCTCAAATGCCTGTGAATTCAGTTTTATACTCCTCACTTTGGGGACAGCTGTGTAAGCAAATACTGCTGTGGAGATCCAGTCAAAAGATTATTTTTACATAGCTGTTTGCATGAGAATAGGTTTTAATGGAGATGAAAATCATCTGGATTATTTTAGGAACATAAACCTGTTAGTGTAGTTTTCATTGACTGGATCTCTAGTGCAGGCTTTTATTTAGTTATAGTATAGTTACATAGTATTACACTATAAATCAGTGCTACATCTAAGGACTTTAAGGTGGCATAGTAGTTAAGTGTTATGGCTGCTAACCAAAGGACTGTCAGTTTGAATCCATCCACACTCTTTGGAAACTCAATGGGGCAGTTCTATCCCATTGTATACAGTTGCTATGGGTCAGAATTGACCACAGTTGTGTGTTTCTTGTTTTTTTTTTTTTTTGTTGTTGTTGTTGCTTTTGTTTTTTTGACGTACTCTAAGGAATTTTCTGATGGGCTACAACTGACTGATTGTTAAGGTCCAAAAAGTTTGTAATTTTTTCCCCTTGGCAGTAAATTCTAAGGTCCTTTCTTTGCAAGTACAGAATTGAATAAATAAAACCAGCGGATTGTTTACAATCCTTTGTGACTCATCCAAACAATGAAACTTTCTCCTAAACTCTAGAAAGGTGTAAATTTGCAAACTCACATTCCATAAACTTGAGGGATTTAAGATACTTAAAGACCATCGAAGTCCACAATTCATTTCTAGTCACTTATATTCAACATTTGTTTTTAAAGTACCATGGAACAAATAATACTGGTTGGACCAGTTTGTAATCTCTGCCTTGGGTGACCTGATTTGTGATTTGTGATTTCAAGGGCACTGAGAATGTTTCTTTGCCTCAGATAGCTCACTGAAATGAATGAAACAGTGCTTGAAATTCCACTATTACAGACGCATTCTTTTAGATTAACTGATCTTTCTCTTCAGACATTTCTGAGACAAGAGACAAACTATATCAGTAGAAGCATACGCATTTTCATTAAGAATCTCTTTCTGTATGAGGGTTTTGCAGCCCTGGTATGGAAGAAGATAGGGCACAGTTGCTTAAGAGAAAGACAAAAGGAGGCTGGGAAACAAATCATTTTGTCCTAAAAAAAAAAAAAATTCCCAGGTTTATTCAGTCAGTAATGAGTCAAGCGTTCTTTAAGACACCACCTCATTTGTTTTTCAAACAATATTGTGGCCTAAGGTTAATAGATATTCTTGTTTTCCATATGATAAAACAATTTAGGAGTGATTGAGTGACTTACTAAAGACCACACAGTTGAGTGACTTACTAAAGACCACACAGCAAGACACAAGCTAGATTCAAATCTAAACTCTGCTTCTTCCAGGATTTACTGTTCTCTGTCAATAACTTGTGATGTTCTCCTCTATGCGTACTGACAGCTTAAGTGAACAAACTCCTTATATGTGTGTTAAGTTCATGAGATCTGGAATCAGGCAATCTAGTTCAAGTCTTAGTTCCAGCAAGTACTGGTTGTATAATCTAGGGCAAACTACTTTCTCTCTGGACTTTTTCTACAAACAGGGGTAAAATTCAATTACCTCATACAGTTATTAAGTGAGTGAACACGTGTACAGTGTTTGCATGTATGTAGTGCATGCAATAGTTGCTCAATAATTCTTAGTTATTGTATTTATTATGTCAACAAATCCTTCCAATAATATTCTTTCCTCTGTGGTTACTTAATGTTTACTCCTGTTTTTCTAAGTCTAAACCAGTCTTTTATTTCTTTATATCATCTTGATTTCTCCATATGAAGCACCTATGACTACATTTTCCAGTCTCTCTTTTGCATAATAATGTTTATATTTCCCTATTTTCAATGTTTCAGCTTTGATTTATTTTTGTGATTTTGCTATCTGGGTTGACATCTGTCTGCTCTGTCCTGCATTCTAGCCTTGGGTTGTTATCTGATGTTACTGATTTTCTAACCAAAGGACTCCATTTAGCATATCTTGTAATTTTGGTTTGTTTTTTGTAAATTCTCTAAATTTCTGTTTATCTGGAAATGCTCTGATTTTGACATACTATTCAAGAGACAGTTTTTCTAGATGTATAATTCTCGGTTGGCAATTTTTTTTATTTAATGCTTTATAGATGTCATCCCATTGCCTTCTTACCGGCATGGTTTCTGCTGAGTAGTCTGCATTTAGTCTTATTGACTCTTTTGTAGATTATTTTTCATTTACCCCTAACCACTCTTAAAATTCTTTCTTTATCTTTGGTTTTGGCAAGTTTGATTATAATACATCTTGTTGACTTACCTTTGGGATCTCCCTTGCGTGGAGTTCAATGAGCATCTTGGATAGATACCTTTTCATCTTTTATGATATCAGGGAAATTGTATGACAACAAATCTTTAATAATTCTCTCTGTATTTTCTGATACCTCCCCTCCCCCCCGGCCCCCACCAATTCTGGTACTCTAATCACTTGACGATTATTCCCCTTGATCGAGTCCCGTATAATCCTTAGAATTTCTTCTTTTTTCAAAAAATTTTTTTATCTGATTTTTCCTCAAATATGTTGGTGTCAATAGCTTTATCTTCAGTTTTACTACTTCTTCATTCAGTTGCCCCAGTTTTGCTCCTTTGACTTTCTACTGAAAGTTGTATAATTCTGAAATTTTGTTAATCTTCTAAATTTATATTTGTTGTCTCTGTAGAGTCTTGCATCCTGTTCAACTTGTCATTATGTTCTACACTAAACTTCTTAAGTTCCTCACTTGCTGTAAGTGTGTCTTCCTTGGCTTGTTCTGTTTTGCCTGATCTCCTTCCCATTGTCTTAAAGAATTCTAAATATTAATCTCTTGTATTCTACCTCCAGTAATTCCAGGAAGTTCTCTTTATCTGGAAGATTGCTTGATTCTTGAAGCTTTCTGAAGCCATTATGTTCTGCCTCATTATGTGTCTTGATATGGACTATTGTCTCTAAGCCATCAATAAGTTATTGTATTTATTTATGTATTTGTTTACTTACTGTGTCCTAACTTCTTGTTTTATATTGAAATGCCCAAATAGGCCACTCGTGTGGACTAGTTTGATTATTGGTGACTTGGAAGCTCTAACATCTTTTCACCAGGTGTTAGAGCTGTTACTATGTGTGTGAGCTCAGTAGTCTGTTTATTTTTCATGTATGGATTCAGCTCAGGTATCCAGGTAGTTATTCACTAAGGGTGTGGTGCGGGTTTTCACTCACTAAGTGTGTGGTGCAGGCTTTCACCTACAGCCCTAAATGGGCAGATATGATTACTGTAGGCACTGGTATCTGGCTGTACACACGAAGTGAGGCAGGGAACTGACAGCTGCCCTTGAATGTCTGTGAGGAAAGCATGTCCCTGTTCCCTAGAGTGCATGGATAGGTGCCCAGTACTGCTGGCTGTAACGACTGGGGACACCACTTATTCTTGGACCCCTGTCCATGGTTGGCTAGGCCATGTGGATTGAGCTACCAGTCCACAGGGCCCTGCTGTGGTTAGGTAAGGATCTCAGTCTCAAATGTCAGGAGCCTGCCTTTCCACCACCTAGCTGACACAGTAAATTTAGGATTCAGTTATATACATTATTGTGTGGAGCTAATTAAGTCCTATGCTATTGTAGTAGGCTGCCACAGGTCTATCCAGGGGTGAAAGGCAGGGTATGTGAACCCTTTATGCCTGTGTCTTGGAAAATGGACTGTTTCTGTCTTGCGTTCTTAGCTTAGAGGAGCTAGAGGATTAGTTTTTGTTTTTTTTTTTCCTGGTTGTTCATTGTTCCCTCTTCAAGGCAGGAGAATGGCTCAGGGCATGTAAGCAGCCCTACCTCTGGCCCAGAGGGTGAGTCAGTCTCTGGAGTTGGATCAGGCCCTGCGCAGAGCAGGATAAGGGCAAGTCATAGGTAGAGAGTTTTATCCCAAAGGAGTGTTTTTAGATTTTCACATGGTAGGTCAGAAGCAAATTATTTGTATTTGGACAATCTAGTGTGGGTTTTCACTGATTCCCACCGTGACAAGATCTCTTCCAACGTGGAAAATGCATTTTGAATGCCACTGGTTGTTTCACTGTGCTTGCACTGGTGAATCTGGCCTGCAGGGTGCTGATTCCCACTGAGTCAGCCCTGACAGTTCTTTGCTGCTTCTGAACCTTCTCTCCAGCAGCTCAGTCCAATTTCTCAACTGTGCTTTTGATGTCCAGGGCTCCTAGAATGTCATATGTAATCAATTGATTGTTTTGGGGGGTCTTTGTAAGAGGAAACACAGGAAGTGTCTGACTACTCCATGATATTGGCCCCACACTACCAACAATACTCTTAAGGAAATAACTTCATTAATATATAAGTAAACTGGGTTCCTACTGCCTGTATGTCACTTTGCCATACTGTGGCAGCTTGCATGTTGATGTGATTCTAGAAGATGTACAACAGATGTTTCAAATACCAGCATGCTCAATCGTGGTAAATAGGCTTCAGTGGAGCTTTTAGACTAAGATAGATTAGGAAGAAGCCTTCGTGAATATACTTCCCCAAATTAGCCACTGAAAATCTTAGGGATCAAAACAGAATATTTTTCATTATAGTAATAGAAGATAAACCACCTATGTTGGCTGCAACAGTGGACTCAAGTACACCAATGATAGTGAAGATGGTATAGGATTAGGTGTCATTTTATTCTGTAATGCATGGGATTTCCACTAATTATCATCAACTCAGTGGTAGCTAACAGCAACAAACTGTTGTTGTAGTTGTTAGGTGCTATCAGATCAGTTCTAACTCATAGCAATCCTACATACAACAGAACAAAACACTGCCCAGTCCTATGCTGTGGCCACAATTGTTGTTATGCTTAAGCCCATTGTTGCATCTACTCTGTCATTCTATCTTGCTGAAGGTATTCCTCTTTTTCACTTTACCACATATGATGTTCTTCTTCAGGGCCTGATCTCTCCTGATAACATGCCCAAAGTATGTAAGACATAGTCTTGCCTTCTTTCTTTCTAAGAAACACGCTAGTTGCACTTCTTCCAAGATGGATATTTTCATTCTTCTGGCAGTCCACGGTATATTCAGTATTCTTTTCTACCATCATAATTTAGAAGAATCAATTCTTCTTCTGTCTACCTTATTCATGGTCCAGGTTTCACAAGCATATGATGTGATTGAAAATATCATGGTATGAGTCAGGTGCACCTTAGTCTTCAAGGTGACATCTTTTCAAGACTTTAAAGAAATCTTTTGCAGATTTACCCAATGCAATTCATCCTTTGATTTCTTGACTAATGCTTCTATATGTGTTGATTATGGATCCAACTAAAATGATACCCTTGACAATTTCAGTTTTTTCTCTGTTTATCATGATTTTGCTAATTAGTCCAGTTGTCAGGATTTTTGGTATTTTGATGTTTTGTATAATCATACTGAAGGCTGTGGGCTTTGATCTTCATCAGTAAGCTTTCAAGTCCTCTTCACTTGCAGCAGGCAAGGTTGTGTCATCTGCATAATGCAGATCATTAACGAGGCTTCTTCCAATCCCAATGCCCCAATTTTCTTCATATAATCCAGGTTATTGGATTATTTGCTTGGTATGCAGATTGAACTGGTGTGGTAAAAGGATACGACTCTGACATACACCTTTCCAGCCTTCAGATCATGCATTGTCTGCTTGTTCTTTTCGAACAATTGCTTTTTGATCCATGTACACATTCCTCATGAGCACTGTCATGGATTGACTTGTGTCCCCCCCAAAATAGGTGTAGCCATGTGGCTGGGCCATGATTCCCAGTATCTTGTGACTGTCCTCCATTTTGCTATTTTCCTATGCTGTATGTTAAAGGATTAGGGTGGGGCTGTAAATCCCTTCATAGGATTACCTTCCTGCTCCACTGTAAAGGGAGTTTCCCCGGAGTATGGCTTGCCTCACACTTAATCTTTTCATCCTGCAAGAGATAAAAGGAAAGGGAAGCAGGCTGAGAATTGGGAACATCATAACATAAAGAAAGCAGCACCAGGAGAAGAGCATGTCCATCAGACCTGAGGTTCCTGTGCCAAGATGCTGCCTGGACAAAGACTGATGCAAGACCAGACTTACCTCCTGAGCTGACAAGGGGAAAGCCTTCTCCTAGAATGGACACCCTGAATATGGACTTGCAGCCTATCAGACTATGTAAGAATAAACTTTCCTTTATTAAAGCCATCCACTCTGTGATATTTATGTTAGAGCAGCCTAGCTGACTAAAACAAGCACAATTAAGTGTTTTAGAATTCTCATTCTCCAAAATGTTATTCATAATTCGTTAAAATCCACACAGTCGAATTCCTTTGCATAGTCGATAAAACATAGGTAAACATCTTTCTGGTATTCTGTGCTTCCAGCCAAGAACCATCTGACATCAGTAATGCTATCCCTGGTTCCATGTTGTCTTCTGAATCTGGCCTGAATTTCTGGCAGTTCTCCATCAATAAACTGCTGTAGCCACTATTAAATAATCTTCAGTAAAATTTGCTTGGTGTGGCATTAATGATATCATGCTGTAATTTCCACATTTAGTTGGATCACCTTTCTTGGGAATAAGCCTAAGTATGAATGTGTTCCAGTTAGTTGGCTCGGTTACTGTTATCCAAATGTCTTGGCATAGATAAGTGAGCATTTGCAGTGCTGCATCCATTTGTTCAAACATCTCCATTGATATTCCATCAATTCCTGGAGCCTTGTTTTATTTCAGTGCCTTCAATGTAGTTTTGACTTCTTCCTTCAGCCCCATTGGTTCGTGATCACATGCTACCTCTTCAAACGGCTGAACATCGATCAGTTCTTTCTCGTATGGTCTTTCTGTATTTCTTCCACCTTCTTTTGATGCTTCCTAAGTCATTTAATATTTTTCCTGTAGAATCCTTCAATATTGAAACTTGAGGTGGCTAGTTCTTCTTCAGACTTTCAGTATGAGAAATGCCGATCTTGGCTTTGATTTCCTGTCTCCAGCTCTTTGCATATGTCTTTGGAATACTTTGCCTTCTCAAGCTACCATTTGAAATTTTCCATTCAGTACTTTAATTGCATCATTTCTTTCTTTTGCTCTAGCTGCTTGAAGTTTAAGAACAAGTTTCAGGGTCTCTTCTGACATTTGGTTTGCTTTCTTCATTCTCTTTTTCATAATCTCTTGTTTTTTCCACATTTGATGTCATTGTACAACGCATCTGGTCTTTGATCATTAGTGTTCAAAGTGTCAAATCTATTCTTGAGGTGGTCTCTAAACTCAGGTGAGATATACTCACAGTTGTATTTTGGCTCTTGCAGATTTTGTCTGATTTTGTTCACTGTCAATTTGAATTTGCATATGAGCAATTGATGGTCTGCCACCGTTCATACCTGGCCTTGTTTTGAATTACAATATTTGTTTTTTCCATTGTCTTTTTCCACAGATGTAGCTGATTTGATTCCTGTGTATTTCATCTGGTGAGGTCCATGTGTATAGTCATTGTTTATGTTGGTAAAAAAGATATTTATAATGAAGAAGTTGTTGGTCTTGAAATTTCTATCTTGTTCTCACCAGCATATTTTCTATCACCAAAGCCAATTTTCCAACAACTGATCCTTCTTCATTTCTCACTTTTGTATTCTGTTGTTGGTAGGTATAGTTGAGTCAGTTCCAACTCATGGCAACCCTATGCACAACAGAACAAAACACTGCCTGATCTTCTGTCATGTCAATAATCAATTTTATGTTAAAGCCCGTCATTGCAGACACTATGTCAATCCATCTCGTTGAAGATTTTCCTCTTTTTTGCTGACTCTCCACTTTACTAAGGATAATGTCCTTCTCCAGGGACTGATCCTCTGGAGGAAATCTGTTTGTTCTTTTGGCAGTCCATGATGCATTCGTTACTCTTCTCCAACACCACTATTCAAAGGTATCAATTCTCCTTCTATCTTCCTTCTTCCTTGTCCAGCGTTTGCATGCATATAATGTGACTGAAAATACCATGGCTTGGGTTAGGTACACTCAGCGCTTTAAAGATGTCTTTTGTAGCAGATTTTTGCAGTGCAATACATCTTTCGATTTCATGACTGCTGCTTTGACGGGCATTGATTGTAGAACTGAGTAAAACAAAACCTTTGACAACCTCAATCGTTTTCCCATTTATGACGGTGTGGCTTACTGGTCCAATTGTGAGAATTTTTGTTTTCCTAATGTTGAGGTGCAATCCATACTGAAGGCAGTGGTCTTTGATCTTCATCACTTAAGCATTTCAAACCTTCTTTATTTCCAGCAAGTAAGGTGGTATCATCTTCACAACACAGGTATTAACGAGCCATTCTCCAATCTTAATGCCTTGTTCTTCTTCATACAACCCACTTTATTGGATTATTTGCTTGGCATACAGTTTGAAAAGTTATGGTGAAAGGATACAACCCTGACTTACACCTTTCCTGACTCTAAACCATGCAGTGTCCCCTTGTTCTGTTTGCACAACTGCCTCTTGATCCATGTACAGACTCTTTAAGACCACAATTAAATTGTTCTGGAATTTCCATTTTATGCAATGTTAGCTGTAATCTGTTATGATCCACATAGTCAAATGCCTTTTCATAGTCATCAAAACACAGGTAAACATCTTTCTGGTATTCTCTGCTTTCAGCCAAGACCCATCTGACATCAGCAATGATATCCCCGGTTCGGCGTCCTCTTCTGAATCCAGCTTGAATTTCTGGAAGTTCCTTGTCAATATACTGTTATAATTACTTTTGAATGACCTTGAGCAAAATTTTACTTTCATGTGATATTAATGATGTTGTTTGGTAATTTCTACATTTGGTTAGATCACTTTTCTTTGGAATGGGCATAAATATGGATCTTTTCCAGTCAGTTAGCCAGGTAGTTATTCTCCAAATTTCTTGGCATAGACAAGTGAGCACTTCCAGTGCTGCATCTGTTTGTTGTAATAACTCAGTTGCCATTCTGTCAATTACTGGTCTTGTTTTTTGCCAATGCCTTCAATGCAGCTACAACTCTTTCCTTCACTACCATCGATTCCTTTGTATTCTAATCACCAGTAATTATCACTGTACCCTGATTGCATGTTCAATCAATTTTGGACTGCAGAAGCTAGTAAAAAGTCTACAGTTCCTTCATACTGGGCCTTAGAGGTTGGTGTGCAAATTTGAATAATAGTCATATTAACTGGTCTTTTTTGCAGGCGTATGTACGTCATCCGATCACTGACAGCACTGTACTTCAGGGTGCATCTAGAAATATTCTTTTTGATGATGAATACAGTGTAATTCATCTTCAAGTTATCATTCTGGTATAGCAGATCATATAAGTGTCTGATTCAAAATGGCCCATACCAGTCCCTTTCAGCTCACTGAAGCCTAAAATGTCATTGTTTATGCATTCTATTTCATTTTTTGATGATTTCCAGTTTTCCTAGATTCATATTTCATGCATTTCACATTCTGCTTATTAACGGGTGTTTGCAGCTGTTTCTTCTCATTTGGAATTGTGCCACATCAGTAAATGAAGGTCCTGAAAGCTTGACTCCATCCATGTCATTAATGTTGACTCTGCTTTGAGGAGATAGCTCTTCCCCAGTTTTCTTTTGAGGGCCTTCCAACCTGGGGGGCTGATCTTTCGACACTGTATCAGATGAAATTCAACTGCTATTCACAGGGTTTTCACTGGCTAATTCTTTTCAGATGTGGACTGTGACAGACTAGGAAGAAGGAACAACAAACTAGACTCAGTAAAGATAGGTGGCTTGCCCTAAGTCACCTAAATAGTAACTTCAAAGCAAGTATTTGAATCTAATTCATTTTATAACACTTTTCATTGCACTCTGCTGCAAGGTTAAGATGGTACCTGCAAACTGAACACAACAAATGTTCAGTTATCCGGGACTGGGCTGCACATGGGTGGGGAGAATGGTAACTGGAGTAAGTCTTCAGTTATGCAAAACAGTTTCAAGGCTTTTAAACCCATTGGCAGTCCAACAGAAACTATGTGGCAATGGTTAAGGCTATAATGTTAACCTTCAAAGTCTGTCTTTAAAAGACAGCGAAATCTGGGACAAAGCCTCAAATTGGTACGTGGACTGAGTAAAGTAAAGAGGCAGGACAGGTGAGGACTGGGCAAGTGTTGGTGTTATTAGAAGGAGATAGGCCAAGGGAAGCAGGTCTCAGGGAAAAAGACTGCATTGCACATACTTTATAATGTTTGTCTTTGGCTCAGTGCAGAGTCATCGAAACAGCTCAGATTTACAGCTGTAAAACTCACCTTTGCAAAGTGTTTCCATATACATCATCAAAATTAACCTTCACTTTATGCAGTGGTTATATTTACTTTCATTTCCAGGTGACGAAAAATTAAACTAACACAAGGCCTCAGCTGGTCAAGCGGCAGAGACAATGCTTAGAACTGGAATCTTACGACAGTAAAGGCTTTGTCTCTTTTCATCATTATCAGGCTGTCTCGCGGTCAATTGCTGAATACAGTGTGTTGGGAATTCTGGTGGTAGAGTGGTTAAGAGTTCAGCTGCTAATCAAAAAGTCAACGGTTTGTAAGAGGATATGACATGTATGTAACAGAAAGGAGGAATATGCTATCACTGGGCGAGGGAGTAGAAGGATCTGCAGACAGGCGGGCATGCAAATTTAACTTGGATTGTATACTTTCACTCAATTACAGTAAATAAAAAAAGGTCAATAGTTCAAATTCATCAGGCGCTCCTTGGAAACCGGGGGGGGGGGGGGGGGGCAGTTCTACTCTGTCCTAAGTAGTATTGCTATGAGTTATAATTGACTTGATTGCAACCGAGGAAGGAAACCATGGACTGGGTATTTCCGCGACTAGGGAAGTGGACACGACCCCATGACTTGGCTAGTTTGTAAAAGTCGTTTTAAAGAGCTCTGGCAGTGCAATAGTTAAGTGCTGGGCTGCTATCCAAAAGGTCAGCCTTCAGAAACAACCAGCTGCTCTGCGGGAGAAAAGACCTGGGGATCCGTTACAGAGGATCCATTATAGAGGTGGCCTCTGTGATAGCGCAGTGTTAGCTTGGACTATAAATACTGATCTCAGAAACATGCTTCTAGTAATCAGTTCAGACCTGTTAGGATGCTTAATTCTAGAGGTGAAATACATATTAGGAGCCTGAAATTTGACCCAAGTTTCCCAGCATTTTTTATTGTGTGTTGATAAAATTTTATAAACCCTGCAATCTGTGGCTTCTGACAAAGACTCTCCAAAAAGATAACGAATTTAATCAGATACATGGAGAAGTCTATTGCTTACAGTCTTCCTAATTCTTGGTTGCTATTTGAAAGACTTGCAGTCCCAGAGCAAAGTATAAGCTACAGTACTAGTCAAAGCAGCGGCAAGTCCGCACTGAGGGTGAAGTATTCTCGTGTGTATGGAAACAATCAGGTTCCTTTCTTCCCTGGAAAGTGGATGCATAATTAAAAATAGCACGTAATTAATGTTCTTTTATATTTGAAAGGAAATTCAGCAAGTAAATAGCAGCTGGCAGAACAAAACTTCAGGTGAAGACAACTTGCAACTTGGGAGGTAACTGCCGCGTGATGTATACGAGCCAGGAATGAAGCGCCGAGGAGGATCACATCGGTGCACATCATATGCAACAGCTTATGCATATAATAAGCAGCAGGGGGATATTTTAATCTTTCAGATGATCCTTACGTTAGTGAAAGGCAAAGATGGTTTTAGCAAAAACATTATCTGAATTATAAACCCCAAGCTGAAATGAAGCTTACTCATTTGCCGACCTGGAAACAAATTTTTGTTTCAGAATGTGTGTTTTTAATAATTTTCAGCCCACCTAACTCCAACAAAGTTTTGGTATAACTTAACTCCAGTCTAAAGTGAAAGCAAACTAGCATACAAGGCAAACTAAAGCATATGTATGTGTATGTATAAAATACCTAATAAATTCATTCAGAGTTCCTCATCTTTTTATCTTCTTAAAAGAACAGAAAGATAAATAATACCCAAATTTATTCTCTGCATATCACTCTAAAGCAACATTATTATTTTCTCAATCTATTCTATCTTCCAGTTCAGTGTTGAAGTCATCCGTTTTTACTCATAAGAGGGCCTTTCACAGTGTATTTTGTGCTTTTAGTTCAGTTATGTTCTGTGACATTAACTACTAATGCTTACAAAATTTCTCTTCCCTTCTCCAGAACATTGCTACGTTACATTTCTTAGCCCTCCTGCACCTGCTTATGGATGTGTGACCGGCTTTTGGCAATAGAATGTGAGCAAAAGGGATGTTTGTCACCTCTGATCTAGGGTAGATAAGAGCTAGTGTGCCTTCTCTCAGCACTGTCTTCATTGGCATCTACCAGCAAAGTGCAAGAGGCAATTCATAGAGGCTGAAGACGAGTAGTTCTCCACCTGGGAACCTGGTGTAATTTCAGATGCTTGGGACCCATCTTATACCTACTAAATCAAAAGGCCTGAAAGTGGGGCCCAACCATGTACACATTAACAAGCCTTCTAGGTGATTATGATGTACTCTAAAGTGTTGATTACTGTTTTAGACAACAAAAAGAACATGAGGTGAAGGCATCCTGGGTTCCTGTAATATTGTGTGAAGCACTGATTCCTGTTCTGTTCCCAGTCCCGTTTCCTTATATTGCAGTCTAAGTGAAATTTAGTATTTCCGTAAACTACTGAGCTCTCTAGATTAATTCATGCAGCACTTAGCCTGCCTGGTCCTTTTTTTCCATTATTGCTCTTGAAGTATGTAACAACTTTCTACTTTTATCCTAGCCCCTAGGAGTCCCATTTGGAATGATGAGAAAAGAATTAAACCAACTAAGTGATAAATATTATTTTCCCTCAGGCTTTGTTATTTTGTACTTCCTTGAATTTTTATGTATTGTTTTCTCTATCTACTACTCTCTGCCTTCATCTAACAAAGGGACATTCACCATAAGTTATCTCCATATATATAAAATCTCCATGTATGTATAAACACGATAAAAATAACTACATCCCTACTATTGTAGCATCCCTTGCCCTTCAGGGACCTGAGGTACCCTAGTATGAGATAAGCACCTCAAACATACAAAATCCAGCATAAAATTACATGGCACTCTTTATTTTATATGTGATATTTCTTAATTTTACTCCATGTTTTTCTAGCACGTGTTCTTTTTTCAGGGGAGATGTTTTTCTCTCAGGAAGACACGTCTTTCTACCAAGGATGTGATTCAGTTCTGTTCAATAGAATCCTTCTCTAGAATTTCTCTAGGTGAGCTGATTGGACCATTATTATTTGGTCTTAGCATTATATGGCTGTGACCCTGCAGCTATCTGCTGCCATGGTGACTACCATACTAGAAGTGTGTCTGTTTTAGAAAGGATGAGGCTGATACTCAGAGACAGCAAAAGTGTCAGTTATGACAAGATTCTAGCTCCTGGATCTAGTCAGACCTAAATCCAGCTCTAATTCTTTGTGGTTTGTGTACATCAGCCAATAAATTCCCTTATTTTGCTTTAGACAATTTAAGCTGAATTCCTATTACTGACTCTCAAAAACTGCCATCTGTCATGTGTATAGAAATAAGTCCATTCTCGAAAATGAAGGGTTGTAGTGGGTCTTGAAATGGAGAGGGAAGAAAGACCTAGAAAGGATAAGTCAGGTGAAAAATTGATTCTTTAATCATAGAAGGAAGAGACAGTATAGGAAAATGTTGGATGAATGAAGAATCACTTTACTTAAGATAGGAAAACACTCTCCTAATTTAGTCCTTTATTTTACAGCTACATAATCTTAGTCATTTTCTTATATACCTGAGGTATTACTTTTTAAAACTTTTTTTTTAATCAGCCTTTTTCTAAGCAGTCATGGCCACAAAATTATGGGGTTGATTTTCTATTTTTATGTACATATACCACAACTAATTGTCCTAGTTCTTGGCTGTGTTCTTTAGAGGAGTAAAACCAGTGAAATGTATACATATAAATACACAAAGTGAGGTTTAATTCAGGGAAATGGCTCACAGCTGCAGAAGCTAGCAAATCCAAAATCAGTAGATCAGGGTCAAGCTGGTGGCTTCTCTTGCATCACATGGTTGCAGGGCCTGATGAGCTCTAGAATGACAGTTCAAATGACAGTCTGTTGACTCACATCCCGGGAACCAAAGGTCATTATAACAAGTCAGATTCAGGATCCAGAGTGACTATGAGCCTTGAGGAAACATTCATCTACTTATCGGAGGAAGGCCGTGTCCCCAAGAAAACTCACTTTTCAACTGATTTGCTGTTCATAGCAAATCTCATTATGGAGATAATTACATTATATAGCATTATAGAAGAGCAATCGTTCCAGTGTCTGCCAAGCCACTGGGAATCATAGCCTAGCCAAGTGGACACATAACATTAACAATCACACTTGTTTTCATTAAGTTTATTTCAACTCATGCAATCTCATGTGTGTCAGAGTAGAACTGTGCTCCACAGTGTTTTCAATGGCTGATTTTCTTTTTCTTAATTTTTTTTTAATTATGATTGAATGAAAATGTACATTTCCATGTAAATTTGAGTGCTCACTTATATGCAGTTTCCATTGCTCTCTCTGCCTGGTGACAACACATTCTTCCTCTCGGTTCCATACATGTCTTATCCTCCCAACAATCTCTTCACCGACTCTCCTGCCTCCAGTACGAGGTCAGCAGGACAACCATCCTATAGATGCACAGAACCATAAAATGAATACATGATATGGTCACTCTGTGTCACCAAGTCCAATCCATTACTGTCTGAAGAGATGACTTCCATTACGATTTATGGACAGAGCCATGCTCCCAGGGGAACTCTGAGGCCCCTGGACCATCAGTTGCAGTCTCTTAGTGGTGATCTCAGGGTGCACCCCTTTTTATTCTTGTGTTGCCGGTGAGACTCAACTTTGTGATCTCCATCATGGCTATCACTGATGGTGGCCAGGCACCATCTGGTTCTTCCAGTCACAAGTCGATGTAGACTCTCACTCACGTGGGTCTCTCTGTCTTTTGGGTTCTCTTTCCCGCATGTTGTTTTGGTCCTCGGTGATCATCTTTTCCTGCTGAGTTGGGACCATATGCTGTACCCTCAGATGGCAGCTTTTAAGACCCCAGTTGCCACTCACCAACATGGGATGCAGAAGGTTCTCTTAGCAAAATGCTAGTTGTGTCAATTGGCCTTGATTTCCCCAAGAGCATGGTCCCTGGACACCTGCCCCAGCTACTCTGTCCTTGTAATATTGGGTTAAGATGGGGGGAGTAATCATGTTCTGTTGAAGTCCAATTAAAATTGATCTTCTTTCTAATGTGTGCTGTCACAGATTTCACCCAACCAAATTCCTATCAACTATCTAAACCCTCTCCCCCAGCCCTCGCACCCTTCCCACCCTTGCAGCCATCAAAGAATCTTTTCTTCTATGCCTGAGTCTGTTTCTAAGTTCTTACCGTAGGGGTCGCATATGATATTTGTCCTTTTATTGCTAACTACATTCACTCAGCATAATGTCCTCCAATTGAAACCAGGTTATGAGATGTTTCCTAAAATCATTGTTGTTCTTTATCATTGCATAGTGTTACATTGAGTACATATGCCATAGTTTACCTGTCCATTCCTCTGTTGTTGGGTGTCTGGATCCATTCCATCTTTTTGTTATTGTGGACTATGCTGCAACAAACATTTGTGTGCATGTATCAGTTGATGTGAATGGTCTTTATTCTGTTGGATGTATTCTGAGCAGTGGAATTACTGGGTCAAATTGTATACCTATATCCAGCTTTTTAAGGAAGTGCCAGATGGCTTTCCAAAGAGGTTGCACCATTTTGTAATCCCACCAACAGTGTAGGAGAGTTCCACTTTCTCCACAGCCTCTCCAGCATTTGTTGTTTTGCATTTCTAGGATCTTGACCAATCTTGTTGGGATGAGATGGTATCTCAATCTAGTTTTGATTTGAATTTCTTTAATAGCTAATGATCGTGAGCATGTCTGCATTTTTTTTTTGGCTACCTGGATTTCCTCTTTAGAGTCCATTTCCTTTGCCCATCACTTAATTGGATGATCTATCTTTTTCTTATTGATCATTTGTAGTACCTTATAGATTATGGAGATCAAGTGTCAGTTTGACATATAGTTGCCAGATATTTTTCCCATTCTGTAGGTGGCTTTTTAATTCTATTCATAAAGTCTTTGGATCAGCAAAAGTGTTTGATTCTTAATAGTTCCCATTTATCTATTTTCTGTTGTCTGTGGTTTGTTTGACAGATTTTGAAGTCTGACTGCTTTGTGTATTAAAACTTCTATTGTTGTTCCTGCTTTTTCTTGGATGAACTTTACTGTTTTAGATTTGATGTTTAGGTCTTTTATCCATTTTGAGTTGGTTTTTCTATAAGATGTAAGATATGGGTCTTGTTTCAATTTATTGCAGATGGATATCCAATTTTGCCAGCACCATTTGTTGAAGAGTAATTTTCTTTTCAAGAAGTAGATCACCAGGTCTTTCTTCTGATGCAGCTCTGAGTACACTCCAACCTTTGGCCTTTCAGTTAGCACGTGAATGTGTTGTTTGCAACCATCCAGGACTCATTTACACACATAGCTACTAAGATTGTAAAACTCTCATTTGTGGACCTCTTAAAATCATTGTGTGTGCTACAAGTGGTTTGAGCAGCACACACTGGGAATTGCTGAGATAGAGAAGCAAGTCTGCTACAGAGTGAAATTTAGGTGTGGAAAGGAGGGGGTAGGAGGAGAAAGGAAATCAACTTCTTGATTCCATGTCTTGAATTTAGCCTTCCTGAGAACAGCTTTGTCTCCTTGAGTTGTCAGGCTATATTGGGGCTAGGTCATGACAAATTCAGTAGACAGTAATCCCCAGTCATATATATATAAACTTACATGGCTGTTGTATGGCTGCATCTGTTGTTAAACCATTGAAATACTTCTGGACCAGTCAGTAAACAGCCACTGCTCCAAGTTCCTAGAGTGTCTCAGCATCCCTGTTATGTTGGTCCTACCTCAGGACTTTGAACCACTCCATGATCCAGCAATGAAACGGACAATGCCAGTAAAGCAGAGAGCCTTCAGGACCTTGTTCTAGTCCTGTGACCAGATTCCATTCTGACTGCTTGTTGCCCGTTCCTATTAGTTTTGAAATAATTTAAAATAATCAGTCCTGCACATGCACAAGAATGTTTACCGCAGCACAGTCCACGATAGCAAAAAGATGGAATCAACCCAGATGCCCAACAATAGAAGAATGGATAGGTAAACTATGGTACATATACTCAGTGGAGCACTACGCAATGATAAAGAATAACGATGATTCCAGGAAACATCTCCTAACCTGGTTTCAACTGGAAGACGTTATGTTGAGTGAAAGTAGTCAGTGACAAAGGGACAAATACTGTATGAGACCTCTATGATAAGACCTCAAAAACAGACTTGTGTATAGAAGAAAAGACTCTTTGACAGCTGCAAGGGAGGGGATGGAGGGAGTAGGAGGGGGGAAGGGTTTAGTTTAGATAGTCACCAGAAATCTAGTTGGGAGAACGTGGTGATAGCACACATTAGAAACAAGAACAACATTAAGTGGACTTCAGCATAACTTGAGTACTCCTTCCATCTTAACTCAATACTGCAAGGATAGAGTAGCTGGGGCAGGAGGCAGGGGACCATGCTCTTAGGTGAATTCCAGACCAATTGGCACAACTAGCATTTTGCTAAGAGAGCTGTCTGCATTCCACATTGGTGAGTGGCATCTGGGGTCTTAAAAGCTGCCAAGCTGCCATCCAAGGACACAGCAAATGGTCCCAACTCAGCAGGAACGGATGCTCACCGAGGACCAAAATGACATGCGGTAAAGACAACCGAGAAGACGGAGAGACCCACAAGAGTGGGTGCCTACATCGACTTGGGACCGGAAGAACCGGATGGTGCTCGGCCACCACCAGTGATAGCCATGATGGAGCTCACAGAGAGGAGTCTCACTGGCAACACAAGAATAAAAAGGGGTGCATCATGAGAGCTCCACTAAAAGACCTCAATTGATGGTACAGCGGTTTTGGGGTTCCTCTGAGAGCATGGCCCCCGGCCCTGATGCTGCCCGTTTCCATAAGTTATAACAAAGGTCCACTCTTTGGACAGGAACGGATTGGACTTGACAATGCAGAGTGACCACATATTGGAAGCACTTTGTGGTTATAAACATCTACAGGATATTATCTTGCTGACCTCTGGCTGGAGGAAGGGGAGTGGACGGAGAGGAGGGGAAAGGAGGTTGTTGGGAGGATGAGACATGTATGGAGCAGAGAGGGATAGTGTGCAGTCACCGGACAGGGAGTGCAGTGGAAGCTGCATATAGGTGGGCAGGTAAATTTATACGTGAATGTACGTTTTCACTCAGTTATGTTAAATAAAAATAAATAAATAAATAAAAAATCAGTCCTGGATTAATGCCTCTACTAGTGTATAGCTCAAAATAGGACACAGATGTTTACTTGTCTATTTTCCTAATTGTCACTAAGGCCAACAATGGTGATATGTCATTTTTCCCAGTGTCTAATATGACTGGAAACTTCGTATTTGAAAGGCATTAGGAGATGGTTAGAACCTGGGGCTTATGTTTCTGATTGTTCGAATGTTTACCAACTGTGTCATAGGAAGACATTCATAGCTAGACAGGAGGCAATAGAGTGCTATGATAAAAGTTTGCATTCTAGAGTCAACCTTCTTGAGTTTAAAGCCTACCCTTTACAAACTTGGAGATCTTGAATAAGTTATTTATCTCTGTTTTGTTGAATAGGGATGATAAAAGGGCCAACCATGTAGTGCTGACATGAGAATTAAATGATTCAATACACACAAAGCAGTTAGAATTGTGCCTGGCATACAGTAAACGGTCAACATGTGTTAGCTGTAATTATTAGTTACTTTATACAGAGATGAGACCCACTCCAGGCAAAAGCCTTCTATCACTCGAAAGTCCTTGCCATTGAGTCAATTCCAGCTTAAAGAGACCCCATAGGAGAAAGTAGAACTGCCCCCTTGAGTTTCCAAGGGGTAGCTGGTAGATTTGAACTGTTGGCCTTTTGGCTGGCAGCTGGATGCTTAACCACTACATGACCAGGGCACGCTATCACTCAAAGGTAATGTTATATAAACAGTTTTACTATTTACCACATGTTAATAGGCATTCTACATAAAGAGATTCCATGGTCAATTTCAGTTTGGAAAGCTGGACTAAACAAGATCAAATGAAGTGTGCTGCTGCACACAAATCCAATTAATATATTCAATAATACTTCAAAAGAAAGTATGCAATGGTCTCAAACTGATTTTTAGCATCAAATTCCGCCCCCCACCTTTTTTTTTAGAAGATTGTCTTTTTAGAAATGCTACACTAAAGATTTTGATCTCAATCCTTAAATAAAAATCTCTGCCTCTCTTAAATGGGTTAGACCTTGAGGGACAACAATATCACTTTAATTTTTCTTTTCCGTTTTTTTTTTTTTTTTTTTAAGTACTCAGTCTTAAGGAGGCCTAGATGCTAAACAGGCAAGAGACCTCTGATCTCTTCCTCCTAGACTCATGACCAATACTGGCTCTGTGATGCTGTCTCTCTAGTGGTAAGAAAAGATAAGGAAGGACCAACCCCAGTTAAATAATTCAATGCAAATGAGCCTTTCTACTTTAAGATTAGAGTAGCTTACCAAACCTGTGCACTTTGACTCTAAACTTGCCTTTTTTGTCTTTCCCATGTCAGAAGTTCTCTCCTACATTGAAGTCAACTTCAGTCAATATTGGCTGTCAATGGAATTAGGATTTCAACAGACAGTTCAGAAGAAAGTTTGGCTAAAAGCAGCTGTCATATAGGTACAAACAACTTGACTATCTTGGATCTTCATAGCAAAAGCTTCACCTAAGTAGCTCTGGGAAACGATGCGTTTGACGGTGACCCAGCAAATCAGTAACCCTCCTCAGGTCTGGAATCAGGAGGAGAACCAGAGGCCCAAGGATGCCCTGACCATAGAGGAGGTCCTGGCACAGAATTAACATTCAATATATGTTTGTTGAATTAATGAAAAGATGAGAAGTGAATATGGAGGTAAGATACTCCAGAAAATGCTACATTTTCAGTAGTACACACAGTATAACTGATATAATCATGAACTGAAAGTTACTTAATCAAACAGCACAATTTTTACTTCATTTTGTAGAGGACTTTTAATCACTTAGGCTTTCCCTCTCCCCTTTCATCGTTCTTCAGTTGTGCATGGGGATTTGACCTTCCACTTTAATGTATGCAAATGCACACCCTAATTTGCTTCCAAGATTTAATTAAATATGTTGACTCATTAGCACCATCTTCTCTCTTCAGTAAATTCTTCTCACACTTTTGTCTTTCACATGTCCCTAAAGTTAGTTTTCCTGAAGATTGTCTTTCTTTTCACTCAAGAATGTTTTTCAAAGCTTGGGAGTTCTGGATAATACCCTTAATAAGAATCTCTAAATGTGGGTACTAAATTATGTAGAATAAAGAACACCTCTGTATTATTTTCATGCTGCATAACAGCTTGGCTAATCAAGTATTCCTGGACAAACCCTTCCTTGTCCGTATCATGAAGTCATCACCCTATTATCTTCTGGCACTGGGTGTTGCAACAGAGACATCTAAGAATTTCCTCATTTAAGCTTCTTTTAATGTAGTTTTTTTATTTTTATGGTGAAATTGCTATGTCTGTGTGACAGCTAGTTTTAACCGATCCTTTCTTTGAAGTGTCTTTTGGAGCTCAAGACACTTGGACATTTTATTCTTTTTGTTTAATTTAAGGATTTCACCGGAGTTACATTACTTTACCATTATTAATTTTGGTTATGATATAAAACGCCTTCTTAATATCCAATTGCACTTTTGTTTTTTTATTCTGGTAAGAGTTTTCAGTACTTTGGTAGTATTTCCTGATATGTTTGTTCTATCTTCTCCTTTAAAAATGATTTTTAGTTAGATCATAGTTCTACTTTCTACATCTGTCGTTTTCTCTGTTTATTGTTTCTCACGCATCCTGCATATGCTCCTAAACTCTATTGTTTTGCTAACATTCTTTTTTTATTATTAAATAAAAAATGAAAGTGTACATACTCTGTTCTTACAATATTGAATTAAGATGTGAGGTGTACACAAGTTGTGTTGAAGTCCCATTAATATTGATCTTCTTACTAATGTGTATTGTCACCAATTTCACCCAAACAAATTTCTAACAACTATCTAATTTAAACCCTCACCCCTTGTCCTCCTGCCCTCCCACCCTCCCCGCCCTTGTAGCCATCAAAGAGTCTTTTCTGTTATGTATGAGTATGCTTTTAAGTTTTTGTTGTAGGGGTCTCATATAGTAATTGTGCTTCTGTCGCTGACTAGTCTTACTCAACATAATGTCCTGCAGTTGAGGTCAAATTGAGAGATGCTTCCTGCTATCATTGTTGTTCTTTATCAATGCATAGTACTCCACTGAGTACATATACCAAAGTTTACCCATCCATTCTTCTGTTGGGCATCTGGGTTGATTCCATCTTTTTGCTGTCATGGACTGTGCTGCAATGAACATTCGTGTGCATGTATCAGTTGGTGTGAATGGCTTTGATTCCATAGGATATATTCCAAGCAGAGGAATTATGGGTCAAATGGTATATCTATATCTATTATTTTAAGGTAACGCCAAATTGCTTCTCAAAGAGGTTGCACCATTCTGGAATCCCACCAACAGTGTAGGAGAGTTCCAATCTCTCCACAGCCTCTCCAACATTTAGTGTTTTGCATTTTTTGGATCATGGCCAATCTTGTTGGGGTGAGATGGTATCTCATTGCCATTTTGATTTGAATTTCTTTAATAATTAATGATCGGGAGCATGTCCACATGTGTTGTTTGGCTGCCTGGACCTCCTCTTTAGAGAAATGTCTGTCCATCTCCTTTGCCCATCGCTTAATTGGATGATTTGTCTTTTTCTTATTGATATTTTGTAGTACCTTATAGATTATGGAGATCAGGCATCTGTCTGACATAGAGTTGTCAAATATTTTTTCCCATTCTGTAAGTGGCCTTTTAATTCTTTCGATGAACTCTTTGGATGAGCAGAAGTATTTGATTCTTAGTAATTCCCATTTATCTATTTTCTGATGAATGTGTTTTGTTTGTCAGATTTTTGAAGTCTGTCTATATTGTGCATTAAAACTTCCATTGTTGACCCTATTTTATCTTGGATGAGCTTTATCATTTTAGTTTTTATGTTTAGGCCTTTTATCCAAATTGAGTTGATTTTTGTATAAAGTGTGAGATATGGGTCTTGTTTCAATTTTTTGCAGATGGGTAGCCAATTATGCCAGCACCATTTGTTAAAGAGACTGATCTTACCCCAGTTTAAAATCTTAGGACCTTTGTCAAATATCAGCTGTTCATAGAAGGATGGTGGCATCTCTGTGGTCTCTACTTTGTTCCATTGGTCTATATGTCTCTTTTTGTACCAGTACCAGGCTGTTTTGACTACTTTGGCAGTGTAATAGGTTTTAAAGTCAGGTAGTGAGAGGCCTTCCAGTGTGTGCTTCTTTTTCAGTAGTGCTTTACTTATCTGGGGCTTCTTCCCTTTCCAAATAAAGCTGATAATTTGTTTCTCCATTTCATTAGAAAATGTTGTTGGAATTTGTATTGAGATTGCATTGTATAAGTAGATTGCTTTGGGCAAAATAGATGTTTTCACAATATTGAGTCTTCCTATCCATGAGCAGGGCAGATTACTTATGTAAGTCTCTCCTAGTTTCTTGTAGTAAGGTCTTGTTGTTTTCTCTGTAAAGATCTCTTATTTCTCTAGTTAGATTTATTCCTAGGTATTTTATCTTCTTGGGGGCTATAGTAAATGGAATTGATTTGGTGATTTCTTCTTTAATAATTTCACTGTTGGTATAAAGGAATCATATTTATTTAGTTATGTTTATTTTGTATCCTGATACTTTACTGAATTCTTCTATTAGCTCCAATAGTTTATTTATGGATTTCTTTGGATTCTTTGTATAAACAATCATATCATCTGCAAAGAGGGAAATCTTTACTTCTTCATTGCCAATACAGATGTCTTTTATTTCTTTGAGTTGTCTAATTGCTCTGGCTAGAACTTCTAGCACAATGTTGAATAGAAGTGGTGAAAGCGGGCACCCTTGTCTAATTCCTGTTCTCAAAGGGAATTCTCTCAGTCTTTCACCATTCAGGATGATGAAAGCAGTTGGCTTTGCACAGATGTTACAGATTGTATTGAGGAATTTCCCCTTTATTCCTATTTTAAGCATGAATGGATATTGAACTTTGTCAAATGACTTTTCTGCATCAATTGACAAAATCAGGTGATTTTTATCTTCTGTTATTAATGTGGTTGATTACATTAATTGCTTTTCTGATGTTGAACCAGCCTTGTATCTCTGGAATGAAATCAACTTGATCATGATGAATTATTTTTTTTATATGCTGTTGAATTCTATTGGCTTGAATTTTGTTGAAGATTTTTGCATCTAGGTTCATCAGTGATATCGGTCTGTAATCTTCTTTTTCTGTGGGATCTTTCCCTGCTTTTGGTATCAGGGTTATGCTGGCTTCATAGAATGAATTTGTAAGTATTTCATCTCTTTCTATGGTGTGAAGTAGCCTCAATAGTACTGGAGTTAATTCTTCTCTAAAAGTTTGGTAGAATTCTCCAGTGAAGCCATCTGGGCCAGGACTTTTTTTTGTTGGTAGATTTTTGTTGACTTTTTCAATCTCTACCTTTGTGATAGATTTGCTAAGTTGATCTATTTGCTAAGTTGACTTCTTGGCGAGTCATATGAATCTAGAAATTTGTCCATTTCCCATAGGTTTTCAAACCTGTTAGAGTATAGCTTTTCACAGTGTTCTGTTATGGTATGTTTTATTTCAGTTGGGTCTGTGGTAACATCTACCAACTCATTTCTTAATAGGGTTATTTGTATCTTCTGCTGTTTTTCTTTTGTAAGTTTAGCCAATGGTTTATCAATTTTGTTGATCTTTTTGAAGAACCAGCTTTTGGTTTTAATTTTTTCAGTTGTTTTACTATTCTCTAATTCATTTAGTTCTGCTTTAATCTTTATAACCTGTTTTCCTCTGGTGCCTGAGGGGTTCCTTTGTTGCTCTGTTTCAACTTGTTCAAGCTGTGAGGTTAATTCTTTAATTTGTGCTTTTCTTTTTTCCGGAAGTGTGTATTTATGGAGATAAACTGATCTCTGAGCACTGCTTTTGCTGTATCCCATAAATTCTGGTAGAATGTGTTTTCATTCTCATTTGGATCCATAAATTTCTTTAGTGTGTCTTTAATTTCTTTTATAACCCGAGGCTTTATGAGTAAAGTGTTGTTCAGTTTCCACAAGTTTGAATTTTTACCTGTGAATTTTCTGTTGTTGATTTCAACTTTTATAGCTCTGTGGTCCGAGAAGGTGCTTTACAATAAATCAGTGGTTTGGATTTTATGGAGAATTATTTTATGACTTAACATATGGTCTATTCTGGAGAACGTTCCATGTGCTTTGGAGAAGAAGGTGTATTTACTTGCTGGTGGATGAAAAGATCTGTATATGTCAATAAGGTCAAGTTGGTTGATTATTGCAATAAGATCTTCTGTACCTTTACCAAGCTTTTTCTGGATGATCTATCCTTAACTAAAAGGGCTGTTAAAGTCCCCAACTATTACTGTGGAATGATCAATCTCATTTTTCAATGTAGTGAGTATTTGTTCAATGTCTTTAGGTGCTTTGTTATTGGGTGCATAAATACTTAATATTGTTAAGTCTTGCTTGAGTATTGAACTTGTCATCAATAAATAGTGAGCAGCCTTGTCCACAATAGTGGATTTTACATTAAAATCTATTTTATCTGAGATTAATATTGCCACACCTGCTCTTTTTTGTGTATTACTAGCTTGATATATATTATTCCAACCTTTAATTCTCAACCTGTTCTTATTTTTAAGTCTAAGGTGTGTTTCTTGTAAGCAACATATAGATGGGTCATGTCTTTTGATCCAGGATATCACTCACTGTCTCTTTACTGGAGCGTTCAGTCCATTTACATTCAATGTGATTATTGATAGATATATGTTTAGTGGTGTCATTGTGACATGTTTATTTTCAAGTTAATGTTTTCTCTGTTGTTCTTATTAATCTGTTCTGGGACATTATTCTTTATAGATTATATGAGTATTGATTTTATATTTGTTGAGACTCCTGTATTGTGTTTCTTAATTTCAAATAATATATTGTTAATCTGCTTTATGGCTACATGTATTATCCCCCTTAACATATACTGATTGAAATCATTTTTAACTATTTTTTAAGTCTGAAACTTTCTCTACATCAAAAACAACTACAACTATTGTAGTGTATCTCTCTTTTATGTGATGGTATTGTAGTTGTCATGATATGATCATGGATTCCCTTATTATAATACTGTAGCTTTCGGTTTGGTTTGGTGAAGTTTTCTGCTTTCCTTAACTGATAGAAATTTGGATGAAGTGCCTTGAATTATCATCTAAAACATACATTTAGGGAAGAGCTTCTTTCAATATTTCATGTAATTTTGGTTTAGTTTTTATGAAGTCTTTAAATTTCTCTTTACTTTCAAAAGTCTTAGTTTCACCATTATATTTGATGGACAATTTTGCAGGATAAATAATTCTAGGATGGAAGTTTATTTCACTCAGGGCTTTGAACGTGTCTGCCCACTGTTTTCTAGCCAGCATTGTTTTGGCAGAAAAGTCACAGGAAAGTCTACAGAGTTTCCCTCAGAATGTTAGTTTTTACTTGAGACTTCCTGTCTGCAGAAGCATCTGTTGGTGTTTTAGCTTATTAAGCTTAATTATAATATGCCTTGGCATCCTTTTTGGATCTAACTTTTGCAGTATTCAATAAACATCTTGGATACCTATGTTCTCTTTGCTCATAATCTCAGGAAAGTTAACATTCTTTATGACAGCATCTAAGCTCCTTTACTGCTACTACTATCTCCTCAGTAGTCCTAGAACTCAGTCTACTCTGTATTTACTACTTCTTTTATTTTGTTGAGAATGGATAATAGTTCTTAACAAAAATTATTTAAAACATTCTTTAAAACTATCTGTAAGCATTTCCTTTTAAAGCTTATTTTCTGTGTTTTTCTTTGCCAGTGTGTATTTTCTTAGTGTAACTATATTACGCATAACTTAATGTAGCCAGAATTCTGGATTGGAATATGTTTTCTGGGACATCATAGAAGTTGGGTTAAGGGTGATTTAGAGGTTAAAGTTTGTAGCTGAAAGCAAGATCTAAAAGCTGCATTAAGGGGTGAAACTAGAGCTGAGAACCAAGGGCAAAGTCCAAACAGAGCAACAGTCTGAAGACAGAGAAGCAGAGGCCTGGGTAAGAAAGCAAACTACATAGATTTGAAATGGATAGAGAAAGGTTGAATCTTGAATCTCCGTGACACTATACCAAGAAGCCAAGCCAAGTACCCAAACAAAATTTGTTGCTGTTGAATCAGTTCCAACTCCTAGAAACCCAAAGGACAGAGTAAAACTGCCCTGCAGGGTTTCTAAGTAGCCACTTGGGGATTTGAACTTATGAACTTTTAATTAGCAGCTGAACTCTCAATAACATCTCCACCAGGGCTATTAAGAGTGCTGGAAAATTAAGACAAAGAGGGATACTGGAGCAGACATGAAATGCTCTCTCATGCATGTTGTGGAAGCTTGTGTTATAAAAAGATTGAGAAGGGGCCACAAAACTTCTGGCAGAAGTCCATCCGAAGACAATAATTGTAGCCCACTTTGGCTGTCAACATTGCTTTAATTCCACTGACCACAAACAGTAACGTGCTCAACTCCATTTGTTTTGGAAATTGCTGAGATTTTTTTTCTTTCTTTTGGATGACTTTACTGATATTTTAATGAAAAGTCAAAAAGAGTTCTCAGGGCCTTTGATTTACTCCACCATTTCTGGCAGTTACAAAAAAAAAAAAATATTTAATGATATATATCACTGTAAGTCACAGAAGAAATAAGAATAGAAAACACACATTCCAGCCATCAATTATTGTGTGTAATATTCCACAAACGTATTCTTCCCGCTATCATTTGCAGAGAGAATTAATTTCAAACATTTAATACACACAGATTTAGACTGTTTGCATAAGATACTAGCAGAAGCAGTGCCAGTTGCTCAAGATTTTGTGATACGAAAACGTCCCCAGGAGGAAATAGAATAAAATGATTAGATCACTTTGAACTTTATAATGTGATAGATGACTAGAAAGTTTGGTATACATTTCTGTTGGCTTGTACGATTCAAAGCCTAGTCATTTAAATGAAGTATGTATTTTCAGAGAACTTTAAAACAGTTGATATGTTAAGGCAGAAGTACTAAAACAGCAGTCAAGGAAGCTTTACTGGGCTAAAATATTAGTATCTAGTTCCACCCTGAATTAGTGTAGAAGATGACCATAGGGACTTGTAAGAAACAAGAAATGAATAATGAACCCCAGTACCCCTTGCACTTCTGAAATAATCCTTCCATAGTCACATATACTTGCCTTCAAGTATTCTCCACTTAAATCCTTTCCTGTGCAGTATTGGCATGTAGCACGTGATGGGTGCCAAGTCAGCCAAGTGCCGTCGAGTTGGGTGGGTAGCCACATAAAATCAAGTCAAAACCCATAAAGATTAGATTAGAATTTTTACAGCTGGCATGCATCAACTGGTCTTTCCAAACATGGGGAAATGCTTCCCTCTTCTCACTCACAAATATCACCTCCAGAACTTGTTCCCACTTGGAATTTTTTCCCCTGACATTCAAACAGTGAGTCACTTAGCTAACTAATCATCTTACAGTCATTCATCCATCCATCCATCCATCAAATATGTTTTGAGCACTTAGCATGTCAAGCCCCTTGTGAGTGATTAGGAACACAGTGGAGAATAAGAATGAGCCAAATTCTTTTCCTGTCTTTACTTTGTAAACTCTAGCTGCTTTTCCCACCTCAGATCTTCAGCTCCTTTTCATCTCAGAGAACAGGCTGAGTTCTCCCTGGGTTTTCCTCTCCTGTCCTGCTGCCAGGACTGTCTTAAGGCAGTAAGCTGTGAATCATAGGGTTCCCTTCTTTTGTTTCCCTTCTCTCAGTGATCACTGCTCCTGTTGCTTGTAGTCCAACATTTTGCAAACAACTGTTTCATATTTTTTGTCTGTCTCATCACTACCAGGCAGGTAAATCCAGTTTCTGCTATTTTTGTCTTGGGTAGAGATAGATAACCAAATGTTGAGTTTTCAAGAGTTTGTTGTGTATTCTGAGTATAAATTCTTTGCCAAATACGTGATATACTAATATTTTCTTCAATCTATAGCTTGTCATTTTATTCTCCTAATGGTGTCTTTTGCGAGGAAACACTGTCTAGTTTTGATGTGAAATTCAGTATCATATCTCAGAATTTTTTGCCTAACTCTGAGTCACAGAAGTTTTCTTTTAGGTGTTTGCTATTTTTGAAACTGTTGTTCTTTTCATTCTATTTCTAGTTGTGTGTGTGTGGTAAAATTTATTTTGATTGCTGAATTATGTGATAGCTTTCAAGGCCAGCCTTCACTCTGGGTTATAGCCCTTGGGGATTTTAACACACCTGTAATTGTTCTGACTCTCCACTGGATGTCAATACTGCTCAAGGAAAAGGAATTTAAACAGCATGTTGGGTGCACAAAAACAATTCCTGCTTTTAAGAAAGTGTTCTATGGAAGAATAGGTAGGAAGAAGACTGGAAAAAGTAGAGTCACAAAGAAGAATTCCTTTCTTTTGCATCTATAACAAATGTTAGTCAAAATGGTGGCAAAAGCCCTGGAATTTGTAGCAAGATTGAACCTCCGAACTTCAAAGACTGAGTTCTATTTTTCATTCTGACTCTCTGGTTGCTGACTTGTATAATATGAAACCACATTTTTTATTGAGTTATTTGGGTAATTATCACAAGGTATTTTATAGAGGTCCAATTATTATTTCTTCTGTTTATTTCTCAATAAGTACAAAATTTTGCACTGATCAGATAAGAAAGTTACCTGGATCAGGTAGCAATTTTGGTTCCATGTCCAAGGTTATTTCTGAGCTCAGAAGTATGAGGCTCAGAAATAGGGCCCCAAGAGTCAAATGATCTTTGATCATATTACTGAAAAGATTTTGCTTCCAATAAAGGCTTAGTCTGTTCCAGTACTAAAGCATGATAAGGAAAATTAGATTTTCTATTCTTTTGGCTTCCTAATAATCTGCCATAAAATTGTAATTCTAACATTGCATTATTTTTTGTAGAAGTTAATTTTTCTATATGATGACTGATTTAGCTGAGTTCTCTAGAGACACAAAACTAGTAAGGTATAAATATTTATATTATGTATACATACGTAGAGAGAGAGAAAGAGATTTCCATCAACAGAATGGCTCACACTGTTGTAGAAGCTATGAAGTCTCGAGTGTCTGGGTCAGGCCAGAGGCTTCTCACTCATTTAGATGCCAGAGCTGATGAACCTGAGATCAGCAGGTCATTAAGCAGGCTTCTGGTTCATGAGCTGCAAGGCCAACTAATCCTAAAATCCCGAGGTAAGATGGCAGCCAATAAACTCATAGGCTGTAGAAGCTGATCAATTCCCAAGATTTCCAGGTAAGCTGATAGCTCAGGTCCCAAGAACTGGAGGTCAGATGACAAGCCAGAAGAAGAATCCAGAATGAGCAAAAGCCAGTGAGCTGTGCTAGGAAGTCTAACCCCAAGGAAACTTGCTTCCAGCTGATTGGCTATGCATAGCAGGTCTAATCATGGAGGTGATTGCACTATATCATATCTTATTATAGAGATGATTACTACATCATTACATAACTCCTAAACTACATCATAATTGCCAAACCTCTGAGAATCACAGTCCCAGCAGGTTAACACACAACATTAGCCAATTTTGAAAATTGAGAAGAGTAGAACATACAATATTTTGACAATATATCTTTCACATGGGCCACAGGGGTATAAGATTCATCAGGTCCTCTTAGCCAGGAAGTATTTCAATGCATCTTCTATGAAATATCTTAAATACATGATTTCAACAAGCCCATCAATAGACACCACATAGAAATGAACTTACTCTCATTATCATATAACTAGCATTGTGCTAGTGTGACCAGCAATGTTAAAAATACTGACAAGTCAACTCAGATTGAATTTTTTGCTGAAGCCCGTCACTCACAAAGACCTCTGTGAGCAAAGCTACAAGCCTCTGTGATGGCGGATGGACGCATCTCACCCCTGACATATTTCTGGCTGTATATTTTTCATCATAATTAAACTCTCCTCAAAAATACCCCCTCACTTCCCTGCACAAGGACAAACGCTGAGCCCAGGAACACCCAGCCCAGGAATGCCAGGGCCAACCCAGCCCTGCTGACTTCCCCCAACTGCACTTCCCCCCCATGTGAAAAGAATTATCCTTTTTAGAACAGTTTAAGAAAGTCATAGGGTGGGGGATGGTAGGTGTTTACTGTCCCCGCAGGAGGAGATGGAATAAAGAGCAAAGTAGGAACAAATAGAGATTATAAGCTTTAGACCCTTCCTCCTGTACCTTTTAACCTTGAGGTATAAGTAGGGCTGATTGAGCTCGAGGCATAACTTTGTTTTCACTGTCAATTATCACAACACACCTGCCTCGGGCCATTATCTAGAAAACTTTGACAATTAACAAGATCACGAGGTTTCAGTTTCAAGTTAGCTAATAGCTCGTGTGGTCGGGGGGCAGGGTAAAAATCACGTCACCTCAAGGTTACGAGGTTTCAGTTTCAAATTAGCCAATCATGAGGTTTCGGTTTCAAATTAGCCAATGACTGTGTGGTCAGGGGGCAGGGTGGAAATTACATCACCTCAACTATAAATAATAATAAAATAAGACAGCCACTCTCTTTGTTGGGCTGCCTTTAAACCAAAAAAGTCTTTCCTATCTCTCTTAATTCTTTTCCTGCCGACGCCTCTCCCTCCTTCTGTGCGGGACCCTGAAAAGTGTTGGGGCTGGCTCCTGGCAATTTTTGAGTAATAAAAGGATGTTCTCAGAGATGGAAAAAGATACTCAAAATAGAACTCGAGATATGGATATAATCTTACATACTGTTAAAAGTAACATGTTATTTTAATAGATATTAAATTCTCAAGTATTGGTAACAGATACAAAAGCATGGATTTTAGGTCTTTCTAGGGACTGTGAGTTTTCCATTATGACCTGTTTACTGTGGGAGCTTAGCTCTTCCTGCAGCTAAGTTCTCATTGGACTGAATATTTGAACTGTAGTAGATGGTCTGTCCTGCAAATCTGTGCCACTGACATCCCATAATCTTGTATTCAGCTGTATATGTATATGGTAGAGTTGAACTGCATTCTGTTTTAATATTTCATCTGGTGACAAGATTCTATCCTTGTGTGTACAATTTTTGACCAATTTCAGCACATGTATCACATATCAAATTATGTGTGTATATATATGTACTATACATATGCACATATATGCATACACACACACATATATAAGCTTTGAAAAGTGGCCTTTGATTATTCACTCCCTGGATCAATATGTTTTTGTAAAAAGTGTGAAAACTAGCAATATTTTTTCTTTAAAAAGAAAATTATGTGCTAGATGAAAGTTTACATGACAAATTAGTTTCTCAGAGCAATTTTATTTATCAAGTTTGTTCATGCCAAGTGGAAGCCCTAGATTGTCTGTTTGCGTCTCATGAGTTGAGTTTCCCTATAGGCTGCTGGCATAAACACATAAAATTATGAAAGTGTAAATCATACTCCCCTACTACTGAAAGCTTTGTTCCAGACATGGTATAAGTACAAAACTAAAAATACTGAAGCGATTTACCATAAGTTCAGAGCCATGGTTTTCACATCCTCTATTTCAAAGCCAAATTATAGCACTAGTGTTATTTTATTTTGTTTTGACAGTATTTTGTGGCCTAGTCCCATCTTTCAAATTTCCTATTCCAGTTATTCTCTGGCTTGTGTTTATCAAACCAAAAGAAGTCCAAATCTGGAAGATGGCTTAAAATCCTTTGGATGATCACTTTAATACATAAGTATAAGTAGAAGCATTCTACAAAAATGGAATATTGGATGCAGTGCATTGGAATAAAAATGGAACAAAGCAGAGTCTTAAGCGGGAATCATTGGTCCCAGTGTGCCAGCTTAAATCTGTGCCTCATAAGATACTAATTACTCCATTTTCAAATTAGTTAAATTAAGTTTTAACTTGTGTAGCATAACCTTTTGTGTTTTTCGTATATTCAGATTGTGAGTAAACTTTGGAATATTTTAGTGTTTTATACTAAAAAAAAATTTCTAAAGAGAAACCTCTCAATAAAAAAGAAAAGAAAAGAAACAAAGAAACCCCACATAATTCAAGAACATACACTTCCTCAAGTATTACTTGCTGCTCAAAATTAATTTCATATATACTGGTTCAACAGTGGCATTTTGTTAGATGACTCAAAAATGCCTATTTAAAAATAGATTTTACCAACAAATTTCTTTGAACAGAAAGTACAAAGACAAGTGTTTTTTTTTTTTTTAGTTTCACTAGATTTGTGAACTAAGAAGTTTGTTGTTAGGTGCCACTGCGTAGGTTCCAGTGCATAGCAACCTGTGCACAACAAAATGAAACACTGCCCAGTCTTGCACTGTGCCCACAATTATTCTTAAGCATAAGCCCATTGTCGCAGCCACTGTGTCAGTCCATCTCATTGAGGGTCTTTGTCTATTTCATCGACCCTCCACTCTACTAAACATGATATCTTTCTCCAAGGAGTAATCCCTTCTGATAATTTGTCCAAAGTAAGTAAGATAAAGTCTTGCCATCTTTGCTTCCAAGGAGCACTCTGGTTGTACTTCTTCCGAACAGATCTGTTTGCTCTTTTGGCAGTGGACTGTATATTCAATACTCATCTCCAACACCACAATTCAAAGGCATCAATTCTTCTTTTGTCTTTGTTCATTGTCCAGCTTTTGAATGTACGTGATGCAACTGAAAATACCATAGCTTCAATCAGGTATACCTTAGCCTTCAAGGTGACATGTTTACTTTTCAGCCCTTTAAAAATGTCCATTGCAGTAGACTTTCCTAATACAATGTATCTTTTGATTTCATGACTGCTGTTTCCATGAGCACTGATTGCGGAAATAAGCAAAATGAGATTCTTGACAACCTCAATCCCTTCTCCATTTACCACGACATTGCTTGTTAAGTCCAGCTGGGAGGATTTTTGTTTCTTGATGTTGAGGTACAATTCATACTGAAGTCTTTGGTCTTTGATCTTCATCAGTAATTATTTTAAATCCTCTTTACTTCCACAAGCCGGGCTGTATCACCTGCATAACGCAGATTGTTAATGAATCTTCCTCCAATCCAGATGCCTTGTTTTTCTTCATAGAGTCCAGCTTCTCAGGTTATTTGCTTGGCATACAGATTGAAAAGGTATGGTGAAAGGATACAACCCTGACATGTAGCTTTCCTGACTTTAAACCACGTAAAGTCCCCTTGTTCTGTTTACGCAACTGCCTCTTGATCCATATACAGATTCCTTATGAACACAATTAAGTGTTCTGGAATTCCCATTATCCACAGTGTTATCCATAATCTGTTATGATCTACACAAATGCCTTTGGATAGTCAATGAAACACAGGTAAACATCTTTCTGATATTCCTTGCTTTCAGCCAAGATCTATGGGATATCAGCAGTGATATCTCTGGTTCCATGTAATCTTCTGAATCCAGCTTGAATTTCTGGTAGTTCCCTGTCAATGTACTGTTGTGGTCACTTTTGAAGGATCTTTAGAAAAATATTACTTGCATGTGATATTAGCAACATTGTTCCACAGTTTTTGCATTCAGTTGGATAACCTACCTTGGGAACAGTGATAAATATGGATCTCTTCCAGTTGGTTGTCCAGGTAGCTGTCCTCCAAATTTTTTGGCATAGATAAGAAGTCTACAGATTATGAATCCATAGCATTGGTCTCTGAAGGGTCATTTAGCGAATAACTCTAGTCCATCTAGCACAGTGTATGCCCATAATAGGTATTCATTAAGTCATGTTTGCCAAGTGAATGAATTCATCAACGCAGAGCATTAATATGTAGCCTAGCCAGGGACTCTCCTAGGGGTACAGAGTAGGTTTAGGAGCAAATCATGACAATGAAGCCGCAAAAAAGTACCAGAGGCAGAGTTCGCAGCGTCTTTAGTCTCAAACTAATAGTAACTTTGTTGAAGGAAAGCATATGGGTCCACAATCCTTTAGGAATATTTCCAAAATTCAAAAAGCTTGAAAACCTTTTTTTTTTCCTTTTTAAACCCAGCTCCTTTGAAGTCAAAATCATACTTCACCTCATGGAAGCTACCTATATTCTTTTATTTTTCCCCTTTCATTCCACTTGGTGTAAATACTCAAGTATTTTGCTGTAACAACTTTGATGTATTTGATTATGGGGTCCTCCTTCAGACCCTGCTGAGCAGTTATATAATGTACAGTGTATGTACTGTACGGCTTTTTAAAATACATGCAATTCTGAATTCTAGCACACCTGTGGCTCCAAGGTTTGGGATAAGAGCTTATAATCCTGTATTTAGTGTGTACTACTGTACTGCCATGCTTTTGGCTTATTTTCCTGTTCATCATTCACCCTCTCCTTCTTTCTGATGTTCTATTTGCAACAACTCTCCTTCTCAGATTTTCTTCTAGAGAGTTAAATTTAACCTTTCTGCTTCTCACTCTTGGAGACAGCACTTGAGTCATGGGTCCATTATCGGCCATCACTACTTACTGTGACTATTCTCTGGTAGTGGTGCTACCTGTACTTAGCTGACATGAGAAAGCCATGCCTACCCTAGAGTATCACTCAACATGTTAACTGTTTCACTGCAATATGTCTAGAAGTCTCAGCAATATTATTTCACCCTGTATGTACGATCATGTATTCTGAGTGATCAGTATATGAACTGAGCAAAATTTTCTCCCTGGAGTTACCTCGTTATCTAGTGTTGCTATATCAGAAATATCACACATGGGTTACTTTAACAAACAGAAATTTATTGTCTCACAGTGAAGAGGCTAGAAGTCTGAATTCAAGGTGCAGCTCCAGGGTAGGTCCTTGTTTTTCCAGCTTCTAATCTGGCTTCTGGGAGAACATCATGTGGCATGGCATCTATCTTCCTCCTTCTCTGCTTTCTCCTCTGTCTTGGTCTGCTCTTTGTCTCAAAGGTGACTGACTTAGAATACACTCTTAAGACAAAAGAAAAGAAAACCCATTCCCAAATGGGATTATAACCACAGTATGGTAGTTAGGGTTTGCCACACATATTCTTGATGGACACAACTTAGTCGCTATTAGCTAGGTTTTACTAGTTTCAACAGTAGCCTTCTGTAGATCCAAGAAAGAGAATCCACTTCTATGTATTTGTTCTTGACCAAAGAATGGTCCTCCTTATTACTGAAAAACAATTCTCCAGTTGAAGGAATCTTTCCAAGTCAGCGAGGTCTGATGAACCAACCTGATAAGAGACAAACCTGGCTTTAGTGAACTGACTTAATTGGCCCAGGCTGAGACTTCAATCAGCAGAAGGTAAAGCCAGCCAAAGAAGGTAAAAGAGTGAAACTAAAATTAGTTAATTACTTTTCTCATAAGTAGTTCTGGCTATGGAATGTGAGTGGGTAAAAGATTAGGGGCATTAAAAAAAATTAAACAAAAATCCTTGCTGTTAAATTGATTCTAACTCATAGTGATCCAAAAAGATAGAGGAGAACTGCCCCAGAGGGTATCCAATGAGTGCCTGGTGGATTCAAATCGCTGACCTTTGGTTTAGCAGCCATAGCTCTTAACTACTACATTGCCAGGATTTGCAAGGGTGTTTAGTGCTCTAAAGTTATCCACAAAATTCCTCTGCCTTATTAGTACAGTCTAATTGAGTCTTAGTAACCAGAGAACTAACATTAAAAACCTGCTGCGATAACCAGGGACTAGAAGGGAATGGAGTTTGTTGGCTTCTACTTCTTGCTTCTATTTGACTCTGGATTTTTGAAGATGTAGAGAAAACATTCCAAAAAAGTCAAAAAACCCATTGCCACTGAGTCAATTCTAACTCATAGGGACCCCAGGAACACAGAGTAGAACCGCTCCATTGGATTTCTAAAGACCACCTGATGGATTTGAACTGATGAACTTTTGGTTAGCAGGTGTAACTCCTAACTACTATGCTATCAGAATTTCCAGAGGAAACATTAGTCCTGATTCCTGTAATGATCTCACCCCCTATCTTCACCCCCTTCCTCCTTCCTCTTCGTCTCTGCCTCTATCTATCTCTGTATCTACGTATCTATCTGTCTGGCTGTCTACCTATCTATCTGTCATCTGTCATCTACTTTTTTATATCTATGAAGGTGTACCTGTACCAAGCCATGTGAAAGCTGGACAATGAATCAGGAAGACTGAAGAAGAATTGATGCCTGTGAATTATCAAAGAATACTGAATGAACCATATTCAACAGTATTGGACTGCCAATTCATTCTTTTGGACCACCAAAAGAATAAACAAATCTATTTTGTAAGAAGTACAACCAGAATGCTCTTTAGAAGGAAGGGTGGCAATCCTACATCTCACATACTTTGGACATGGTATCAGGAGAGATCAGTCCCTAGAGAAAGACACCATGCTTGGCAAAGTAAAGGGTCAGTGAAAAAGAGGAAGACTAACAAGATGGGTTGGCACTGTGACTGTGGCAGTGGGTTCCAGTACAGTGACAGTGAGGACGGTGCTGGGCTGGGCAGTGTTTCATTCTGTTGCACCTGGGTGGCTATGAGTCAGAACCTACTGATGGCACCTAACAACCACATTAAGTACGACTCACAAATATCACTTATATCATTATTTACACAATTTTTGCCCTTACGCAAATAAAGCCTTCATACAGCAGTAATGGTAATCCTTAAATTCATTCTGAGAACCACTTGAACTAGAAATCACTTAGTTTGGATGTTGTAGAAATGAGATTAATTTGTAAACCATTTTGAATACCTTGGGTGGTTTCAGCTGAACTGAGAGATGCAAATCTTTTATAATGAAATGGAATCTGCTTGTATATTGACCCTGGAATACTTTCCACCAAATTACCATTGTTTGTTAGATATCCTGTCAAGAAATGCCCAAAAGTTTCATTTAGAGGAGAAAATTTTGTGATCACAAAGCTTTTTTCATTTTGTGATCACAAAGCTTTTTTCATATGCCAATTCATGTGAATATTTTACCTATTCAGAAAACAAATAAATAAAACTGCAAAGTCTACAGAGTGTGGAGAAACAATTGGTTTGAGGGTTTTGTTTTTTTTTTTAAATGTTTACCTTCTAATTTGTACTATGGGGTATTCTATAGAAATCATTTAGTCTTTACAAGCTCGTTGACAGCAAGAAAGTTTGAGATTAAAAATGATCTCACAGCTGATTTCCTTGGGCTTGTCTTCTTAAACGACAACTCTGGAGAAGTAGACCCCCAGTTGCCCATCTTGAAACAACCAGGAACGATGAGAGGTCGCTTTTAAGCAGTAGCCCAGCAGTCAGCTGTGGTCCCATCCTGGAAAACACCCTTTGGAAAATTGAGAACCTTGATCTGGCTCCGGCTATGCTCCTATACCCTTCTGTCTTTTACTCACAACCAGAAAACACCCCAGACTACTTATCAAGGCTGCAAAAGCTTGCTTGATGGTCGTAGTCACCTTGCACACAAAACCAGGTGACAAGAAAGAGATACGAATGAGTGAACTGGTCCTACAGGGCTGAAATGAACAAACAGCAAAGAAACAAAAAAACAAGGCAGTTCCAGTGGAGTTAATTCCAACTCACAGCAACCCCATGCATGTCACAGTAGAATTATACTTCACAGAGGTTTCAGAGACTGATTTTCCAGAAGTATGTCACCAGAACTTTCTTTCATTTTTGCCTCTGGGTGGACTTGAACATCCAACTTTTCAGTTAGTGACTGAGCATGCTAACCATTTATATGGCTAAGGGACTCTGAATAAACAGCAGAGTTGTAAAAGCTGTTCATTCTCAGCTGTGGCTCAGGGTGTACCAGGACAAATACAGGCCTATTGTTGTTAGAGACTTTTTCTTTCTTTTTTCAGAGAAACAGGAAATTCAGGTTTTTGTTTCTTTAAGATGGAAATTTCTAATTTTAAAATATTCCTTTGTCATTACTTAAGTTTTTTTCCCCCCCCAGGTGGGGTTTTGGAGCGAATAATACAGCAGCAGGCTAGATCTGGCTTGGGAGCTGCCTGCTACGACTTCTGCCCTAAATGAAATAATTAAACCCAGGAGGCTTTGGGTCTTTTTCTGGCCTATTAAGAATCATGGCTAACATTTTAGAAACTGTTCTAATGCCACACGAAACATTTATGAAAGAGTGGTCTTAACCACTCCTAATCATTCGAGACCATTTTACACTGTGTAAGCGGTAAGAGATGTTAATGAATTAACATGGTTTTCTGTAGATTCTGTAAATACTGACCCCACAACACTTACTCTGCTTTAAAGAGCAGGCAGAATCAACATGATAGACTAACCACGAGGAACCCTCCATAGAAGGAACTAACTACCCGAAGAGAAACTGAATTAAAGTCCCCGTAACATAAACCGTCATTAGTGGGGAACGAAAGCACTTGAGAGACAGCTGACATTTACAATGAGCTCGGACCCAGTAGGTCTTCTCTTTTCCTAGGAAATAAAGTAGTTCCATTCCAGGTGAATTGCTGAGCTGTGTATGCAAAACTCAGTCGCTGAGGACCTGGACAAACTTATTTCAGCGTACAGCTACTGTCCACCCACGTGTAGGCTTAGTCAGCTTACCTCTACCACAAGCACGGAACGTTTCTGCTCCTTCCTCTGTGCATCTACTGTATATCTGAGGTTGCTCGCAGGTGAGAGAGTTTTCTGCATCTCTCAGAGCGGTAGTAGACATCTGCTTGGTATTAGTATAGGACCCTGAACCCAGGGACAAAGGAATTTTGCTTGCACCCCATCCCTCAGAATCATGGGTCTTTGCCAGTGTCTTGGGACTGAGAGTACCTCCCATACTTCCCCAGAGATAGACATGTTTCTCATCAGCTTCTTCCTCAAATGCTGTGATTTTTTTTTTCCCCTCATCCCTGGTGGTACAGTGGTTAAGAGCTTTTGCTACTGACCCAAAGGTTGAAAGTTCAAATCCACCAGCTGCTCCTTGGAAACCCTGTGGAGCAGTTCTACTATGTTTCGTAGGATCACTGAGTTGGAATTCACTTAATGGCAACAGATATTTGTTAGTGACATGGTTTACTGCTCCACTCCCAGAATTTTAAAACTTTTTCTTCTTGGAAGCTGTCTTGGAAGAAGTACAGCCAGAATGCTCCTTAGAGGCAAGGATGGTGAGGCTTCCCACACACTTTGCACAGGTTATCAGGAGGGCTCTTTCTTGAGAGAAGAACAGCATTGCCTAGCTCATTAATTTTTGGCTTTCTTTCCTCTTGACATATATCCAGTTAAAAGTATAAAGTTCCCTCTAGAAATTGCTTTAGCTGCATCTTTTGGGTTTTGAGAGTTTATATTACATATGAATATTTTCTAGAAACATTTTTGTAATTGATTTCTAGCTTGTGGTAAAAATGTACTTTAAATCTCTTATGTTCTTTAAAATTTATTGAGTCTTGCTTTTGAAAATGTGCCATGTGTGCTTGAAAAGAGTGTATAAACTATAGCTTAGGAGAATACTGTATATGTCAGTTAATTTGTTTAAATTTTATATTTCCCTTATTAAATTTCACCATGTTCTTTCTCTACCAAGTACTGAGAGAAGTGTATTAAACAGCTTCAATGCTTAATGGCTTAACTCACTCATTTTTTTTGTTCACAGCTTTATAGTTCAGAAATATAGGAAGCACTTAGCTAGGGAATTTTATCTTTTATCACATGTTGTCGCTGGGGTAGCTAAGCTGGAGAATCTACTTCTAGGAGAGTTTCCTTGCTCAAGTCTGACACTATCATGTATCTTGGCTTGTCACTGTCTCCAGATGGTATCTCTTTCTTCAGAGCCTCTCCAAATGGCTTGGGCTTCTCACAGCATGGTGGTCGCCTTGTTGTCAGACTTCTTACATGGTGGCAGACTCAGAAGAAAGGGAATGAGAGCTGCTAGGCCAGCTAAGAGTTATGTCTTAGACTGGCCCAGCATTACGCCCACATATTCCATTGATCACAGCAGTCACACGGCCCACTCAGACTCCAGAGGATAGAGAACTGTACTCACCTCTTGATGTGGGTATATTCCTGCAGCTACTTTTGGAAAATGCTATTGCCACATGCTCCCTACTCATGAAATTTTTAATTTCTTTTTGTGTTTTTGTCAATTCTGATGTCATATTTTAAGGCTGTGGTAATAATTGCATTCAAGCTTAAAACTCTTTTGTCTTTCAACATACCCAAGTAGAACAAAAATATACTGTAAAATTTGTTTCAGTTTGCTATAAAATATTTTTAAAACTTTTAAAATCAGGATGTGTTCATACAAGTACATCGTGCATTTAAACATCTATTAGATTAGTTTGCTGGAAAAAAAAATTTTGAGAATAACCAATAAGAAACTGTTGAAGGTTTTTAATAAAAAAGGAGACCATGGTCAGCTATGTGGTTTAGAAAATGAACGTTGGGATCAGTGCTGAAGTTGGATTAACTGAGGAAAAATCTGAGGCTGGTAAAAAAATCATAAGACAACAAGAATAGTAATAGTAGGGCATGGGGAATAGGAAATACGCTTGAAAGACGTTTCACAGGTAGAACTCCATAGGGTATGGCAATTGTACAGACTGTAATGCAGAAGGAGGAATTCAAGGGAGAGAAACTGCTGAGACCCCAGGTTAGTCTTGTCTCCATTTATATGGAATCTTCTTATCTATGGTTACTTAAAGTGTATGTGTTTATGCATGTCAAAATGTCTCTACTCTCCATTCTGTGATACTGAGACTTTAATGTCCTTGACTACTATTTCAATTTCTTCTGTTATCAGAGTTCTTTCCCAAACTTTGGCCTCCTTGGCTGGGCCCTGATACCCAGATTAGTTCTGAGTTACTTCTCTTAGAAGACTCAGATCCGTGCCTCAAACCACCAGGCCCAGTTTGGAACCTATTGGACATTGATTCCCTTCTATTGAATTCTCTTTAGTATTGTTGCTATATGTATCCTCCTTGCTTCATTGTGGAAAGCCTGGTGGCATAGTTGTTTAGTGCTACACCACCATGTCTGCTAACCAAAAAGTCAGCAATTCAAATCCGCCAGGCATCCTTGGAAGTCCTACGGGGCATTTCTACTCTGAACCTATAGGGTGGCTGTGAGTCAGCATCAACCCAATGGCAGTGGGTTTGGTTTGGGTTTTGATGCTTTATCTTACCCATTAGAATAGCATTTCTTTGTCCCAACATTTGTCTGTACGACCTCTGAACTTGCTAAATTGTATGGCTCTTCCCCCAAGAGTCAACTTACCCCCAAACTGGTTTTCTCCAACATCCTTGCCTCCCATTGCCAGCTTTCTTCCAACTGTGCTTTGTTTCTGAGAACCTGGCCTGCCTTTTCTCCCAGGTTTTTCTGAATCATGGAACTTTCAGGAAGTTGGACAAATGAAGAATTAACCTAAATGAGCTACCTTCTGACTTGATTGCCCCATAGGCTTTGTTGCCTCACGATATTGTTTTCAGTCCTGCTGCATAATAATAAATTTTTGTTCTTTCAAAAGCAATGTGAATGTTATAACCGTAAAGGTCATACTGCCTTATTGTTATAGAAGAGTGCATTTTAAGTATGAAAAATCTAAACTCACTATTGGGATCTCATAAGGTTCTTTACCTGACTGATGCCTACTGACCAGTCAGCCTCAAACCTTGTGTCTTTTAGCCTAGAGCAGTACCAGCTACCCTCTGGTTCTCTTATCACTGCCCTGTGAGCATTTCTGGTTTCCAAGAATGCAGTATCCTCCGCTATACTGCTCAGGATCGGTTCCTTTTACCCCTCGCTGTGCTGAGGGTCTTTCCTCAAGGCATTGTGCTACATCTGCAGTTCAAACCCACTAGGTGACCCTTGGAACTGCTATGGAGCAGTTCTACTCTGTCCTATAGGGTCACTAGGAGTCAGAATTGACCCTATGGCAGTGGGTTTTAGGGTATGGGCAAAACAGAAACACTGGTGGCGTAGTAGTTGGGAGCTATGGCTGCTAACCAAAAAGGTCAGCAGTTTAAATATACCAGGTATCTCTTGGAGACCGTATGGGGCAGTTCTACTCTGTCCTACAGGGTTGCTACGAGTCAGAATCAGCTCAACAGCAACGGGTTTGTGGGTATTTTTTCTTTCCTTTCTTTCTCTTTTTGGTTTATGGGCAAAATGCTGAACAATGCAGAAAGCATCAAAAGAAAATGGAGGGTATACAGAGTTGTTATACCAAAAAGAATTGGTTGACATTCAACTATTTTAAAAGGAGGTTACATATGATCAAGAACCAATGGTACTGAAGGAAGAAGTCCAAACTTCATTGAAGACACTGAGATAAAACAAAGCTGCCAGACTGATGGAATACCAACTGAGATGCTTTGAAAAACAGATGCAGTTCTGGAAGTTCTCACTTGTCTATACTAAGAAATTAGGAAGACGGCTACCTATCTAATTAACTGGAAGAGATCTATGTTTATACCTATTCCAAGAAAAGGTGATTCAACTTAACACTAAAATTACTAAACAGTGTCATTAACATCACATGGAAATAAAATTTTGCAGATTATTCAATAGCATTTGCAACAGTACATTGAAAGAGAATTGCCAGAAACTCAAGCTGGATTCAGACAAGAACATGGAATGAGGAATATCATTGCTGATATTAGATAGGCTGTAGCTAAAGCAGAGGATACCAGAAAGATGTTCAGTTCTATCGACTGCACACAGGCATTCAACTGGATAGATCACAAAAAATTATGGGAAATATTGCAAATAATGGAAATTCCGGAACACTTCACTGTGCTCATAATTTGTTCATAGATCAAGAGACGGTCCTTTGAACAGAAACAAGGGGATACTGTGTAGTTTAAAGTCAGGAAAAGTATGCTTTCGGGTTGTATCTTTTTACCATACTTATTCAGTCTCTATGCCAACAAATAATCCGAGACACTGGACTGTATGAAGAAGCATGGGGCATCACGTTTGCGGGAATAATCATTGACAACCCACATTATACAGATGCAACAACCCTGTTTTGGAAAGTGAAGAGAACTTGAAGCACTTATACATCAAAATCAAAGACTACAATCTTCAGTATGGAGTACACCCCAGTATAAAGAAAACAAAAATCCTAACAACTGGACCAGTAAGATAAACAGAGAAAAGATTGATATTCTCAAGAATTTCATTTTATTTGGATCCTCAATCATCACCCATGGAACGAGCAATCAAGAAGTGGAGAGGAGGGGATTGGAGATTGTTAGGAGGATATAACATGTACAGAACAGAGAGGAGTGTGCTGTCACCAGGCAGGTAGAGCAGTGGGAGCTGCTCGTTGGTAGGTATGCAAATTTATACGGGATTGTACATTCTCACTCACTCATAATAAAAATAAAGAAATCAAATGACACATTGCATTGGACAAATCTGCTGCAAGAGACCTCTTTAAAAAGTGTTAAAAATCAAAGATGTCACTCTAAGGACTAAAGTGTGCCATATGGAAGCCATGGTGTTTTCAATTGTTTCCTATGCAGGCAAAAGCTGGTCAAAGAATAAGGAGGGTTGAAGAATTGATGCCTTTCAATTACAGTGTTCACACAGAATATTGAACAAACAAATCTGTTCTGGAAAATGTACAGCCAGAATGCTCCTTAGAAGTGAAGATGATGGCACTTTGTGTCACACACCTTTGTACATGTTGTTAGGTGGCATCAGATCCCAGAGAAGGACACTGTGCTTGGTAAAGTAGAAGATCAGTGAAAAAGAGGAAGACCCTCCACAAGATGGATTGACACAGTGGCTCAATAACGGGCTCATGAATAACTGTGACCATGAGGACAGTACAGAGACAGACCCTACCCTATTACATGGGGTCTCTGGGAGTCAAAATTGATTCAATGCCACCAAACAACAACATAGATTGAATTGTATCCCACAATACTCAAAGAGAACAAATCAAGTATTTCAAATGTAATTTTCAAGATTTAAAAAAAAAATGATATTAATATTATAATTTCAATTTTTATGTGGCTTATTAATATTGTTGAGCAGTGCCAAATGGTTCCTAAAATCAACTTGTTTTTTGTGCAAATTGTGCTTTTCAAGATCTCTAATATTATTCCATCCTAATATTCTGAGATGTATTCACACGTAAAGTACAAAGTCAAAAGCAAGAGATTCAAAGAGATATTTAGTAATGGGAAAGAATTCATGGATATTTTATAGCATAAAATATTCAATGTCATGGGTATGGTTAGGAAAGACTTTCAATTTCTATATTATAAAATCGTTGGAAAAATTATAGTCTCCAATTGAAAATCTTTACTGAATACTGCTTAAGTTAAGCATGCATCTGGAAACTTGGCAATTTCTGGTACAGTTATTTCATATTTGCTGCTCTTAAAACAACCCAACATTAGTTCTGGGTTGGCAATCAGTTCTTTTCTGCCTATACTCTACTAGATGGTTTATACATGTTATTAGTTGTTAGAAGCTTAGTCTCACACCTTGTTGTTTGAAACATAAAAATAGTCTTTATGCTGTAAAACATAAATGCTATACTATACAATTCCTTTTAAATAACAAGCCTTTTGTGTGTCCCCACTTCCAGCTGGGCCTGCATTCGGTCTATCTTTGAGAGGAATATACTGGTGATTACCCCTTTATCATTCATCTCTCAGGAACTGTTGTCACACGTGAGTACAAAGACACTTCAACTTTTCTCTGATACTCCTTTCATACCCAGTGTAGCTTTGTCCAAAGAGCTAGGAGTCTACATAGACGTTAGATTTTACACAGTAGGCTGACCCACACAGGCACCCTAGAATATATGGCTAAAGTGACTCCTTGCCTATTCACAGAAAAGTTCTAGAATCTCAATCTGTTTCCCAACACCCAGTCCTAGAGAGTACCCTGAAGCTTTGTATCCAACCTCCAGATAAATTCTCTCTATTCTGTCTCTGTATCTTAGAATCCATCCACTCTTCTCCATCCTCACTGCCACTACCCTAGTAGTGCCTAGATCACTGCCAGAGCTTTGTTCTGTTTCCTTGACTTTCAATCTCATGTATTAGCAGTTTGTTGCGTATGTTTGTCTTGCTAGACTATAAATGCTTCAAATGCTTCCTTTTGCCACCAACACGAAGCCCAAACTTCTCAACATGGTATCATTTTGACCTGTCTACCTTCAGCTCTCACCATCATGTACTTGCTCGCTGTCTGTACTTGCTCTTTCCCGTTTTTAGGTCATTGTATATGCTGTCCTTCACCTGCAGTGCTGATCTCCTCAGCTCTCCCTCTGCCTCTTCCTTTCCCTTTCCCTTCTTCCTGCCAATCTATCTTGCCCACTTTATGGAACTCATCATTTAGATCTAAACCTGATATTGTACCTTTTGGAAGTCTGAGGTAGATATCCCTCTTATGTGCTCCCATAAAATGTACTGTTCTCTGTATAAGGGGCTATTTATTTGTTATATTTAAAAAAAAATAGATGTGGGATCAGTTATGACTAATGGAGCCTCATGTGCATCAGAGTAGAACTGTGCTCTGTCGGGTTATCATGGGCTGATTTTTCAGAAGGAAACTGTCAGGTCTTTCTTTCAGCTTGCCTCTGGGTGAACTTGAACCTCCTGTCTTTTGGTTAGCAGCCAAGTATGTTTACCTTTTACACCAGCCAGGGACTCCAGCTAGACCATGCTATTGTTTTTGTATTCAACTGAGTTGATTATGAATCGTAGTGGCCCTACAGGACAGGGTAGAACTGCCTCATAAGATTTCCAAGGAGCAGCTGATGGATTTGAATTGCTGACCTTTCGATTAGCAGCGTGAGCTTTTATCCACTTCACCATGAGAACTCCGACTGGACCGTAAGTGCCTTGAAACAAGTCCATTATGTGTTGCTCATTACTGTGTCCTCAACACCTGTGATTTTGCCCTGGTACATAATAGACATTTGCTTCACATCTGTTACATAAACATTGCTTTGCACTCACTGACTCTTTGCTCCTGACTCCATTTCTATATTTCATTGGCTCCTGGGCATTTGGGCCTCTGCCTCAGTACGCTACTCTTTGATTGGCCCCACAGAACCTGAGTCTGCCTTTTCTCATTTTGATCTTGGCAGTTTTCTTTTGAACATGGCTTATACCAGCCCTCCTGCTTTCTGCTTTGATTCCTTAGGAAAACTACTCTCAACTTGATGTTAACTGTCCTTCTGGTACCACTTCCTGAGCTTGTGTCTGATTTCTTTGGGGGATGAAGAGAATTGGGCTTCAATAATTTTTTTAACCCAAATACCTGTTTATCACGTTATCAGTTGGCAGTTTTAAGCATTCTTGAATTTCCTTCTAGACAGTTAGGGTACTCCTCTGGAGTCTGTAACTGTCATCTGAATTCACCACACTTCCTGAGTTTTCCTTACTAAGGAACTGTGAGGGGGGATGTCTGTTAATATATTCGTGTCTCTGATTTCTCAGCCTGTTTGTTCTGAGCAGTGAGTCTCTAATTAGCTGCTTAGTCTAAAACCTTTGCTAGCTCTTTCTTTTATCTGAGACTGCTTCCTGTAAGTCCTTGCAAAACAGAAGGCAAATCATGTTACTTATTGCTTCCTCAAAAGACTCTGCCTTACTTTTTCCCACTACTAAGTTCTAACACAAAGAATAGAGACAAAAAAATTCTCCCAAATCCTTTCCAAGCCTCCAGTTTTTCTGAACTGCTTGACATGGTTACTGAGGAGCAGCTGATGGGTTCGAACTGCTGACCTTTTGGTTAGCAGCCATAGCTCTTAATCACTATGCCACCAGAGTTTGTGCCCCTACCCCACCCTCCACCAAAGAATGACTAAATAACTCTCTTGTTTAATTTTCTTCCTTTCTCTGTTTTCAGTTCTTTTGGGTTGTTTTGCCTTCCTCTGGTGACTTTGTTAACCATAAGGTAGATACTCCCAGAAATCCGGAGTATTTTATGAACTTCTGTAAACTCCTGTTAAGGGACTTTGAATGATTTTTTATTTTATTTTATTTTTAAATTTTTTATTTAATATAACTGGGTGAAAATGTACATTCCCTGTATAAATTTACATACCCACCTATATACAGCTTCCACTGCTCTCCCTACCCGGTGACAGCACACTATTCCTCTCTGCTCCATACATGTCTCATTCTCCCAACAGTCTCTTTTTTCCCTCCTCTTCACCCACTCTCCTTCATCCAGCCAGAGGTCAGCAGGATGACATCCTATAGATGTATAGAACCATAAAGTGCATCCAATATATGGTCACTCTGCATCGCCAAGTCCAATACATTCCTGTCCGAAGCGTGGACCTTCGTTATGATTTATGGTCAAGGGTAGCATCAGGGCGAGGGGCCATGCTCCCAGCGGAACCCTGAAACCACTGGACCATCAATTGAGGTCTTCTAGTGGGGATCTCAGGGTGCACCCCATTTTATTCTTGTGTTACCAGTGAGTCTCAACTTAGTGAGCTCCATCGTGGCTATCATTGGTGGTGGCCAGGCACCATCCGGTTCTTCTGGTCCCAAATCGATGTAGGCACCCACTGCTGTGGGTCTCTTTGTCTTCTGGGTTGTCTTTCCTCCATGTCATTTTGGTCTTCGGTGAGCATCCGTTCCTGCTGAGTTGGCACCATTTGCTGTGCCCTTGGATGTCAGCTTGGCAGCTTTTAAGACCCCAGACACCACTCACCAACGTGGGGTGCAGAGAACCTTCTTAGCAAACACTAGTTGTGCCCATTGGCCTCGCTTTCTCCTAAGAGCATGGTCCCCCGCCCCCCGCCCCAGCTACTCTATCCTTGCAATATTGGGTTAAGATGGAAGGAGTACTCATGTTTAAGTCCATTTAATATTGTTCTTGTTTCTGTTGTGTGCTGTCACCGATTTCACCCAACCAGATACCTAGCAACTATCTAATCTAAACCCTCTCCCCCTCCCTACCTTCCTCCCCTCCCTTGCAGCTGTCAAAGAGTCTTTTCTTCTATACACAAGTCTGTTTTTGAGATCTTAACGTAGAGGTCTCATACAATATTTGTCCTTTTGTCGCTGACTGCTTTCACTCAACATAATGTCTTCCAGTTGAAACCAGGTCATGAGATGTTTCCTGGAGTCATCATTGTTCTTTATCATTGCGTAGTGCTCCATTGAGTATATATACCATAGTTTACCTATCCATTCTTCTGTTGCTGGGCATCCGGGTTGATTCCATCTTTTTGCTGTCATGGACTGTGCTGCAATGAACATTCATGTGCATGTATCCGCTGGTGTAAAAGGCCTTGATTCTGTAGGATATATTCCAAGTAGTGGAATTACTGGGTCAAACGGTATATCAATATCCATTTTTTTAAGAAAGCTCCAGATTGCTTTCCAAAGAGGCTGGACCATTTTGCAACCCCACCAACAGTGTAGGAGGGTTCCACTTTCTCCACAGCCTCTCCAGCATTTGTTGTTTTGTGTTTTTTGGATCATGGCCAACCTTGTTGGGGTGAGATGGTATCTCATTGTCTTGATTTGAATTTCTTTAATAACTAAAGATCGCGAACATGTCCGCATGTGTTTTTTGGCTGCCTGGATCTCTTTTTTAGTGAAATGTCTGTCCATCTCCTTTGCCCATCACTTAATTGGATGATTTGTCTTCTTCTTGTTGATATTTTGTAGTATCTGATAGATTATGGAGATCAGGCATCGGTCTGACATAGAGTTGCCAAATATTTTTTCCCACTCTGTAGGTGTTCTTTTAATTCTATTAATAAAGTCTTCGGATGAGCAAAAGTGTTTGATTCTTAACAGTTTTTTTTTTTAAATAGTTGACTAACTTAAATAGCAACAAACTCAGGTACTACCAATATTATAACAGTATGACCTCATATACCCCTCATAGACTCATTAATTTTTTTTTTTTAATTCATGGGAAGTTCTTGTTCATTTATAACACAAATTGATCCTTGTAGTCAGGAACAGTACATAGATTTTTAATTCTAAATATCAGAAGAAAAAAAAAGTTTGTAAGCTTCTGTCAGAATCCCCTAGAAGAAACATTCTAGATGATCCTTAAATGCTGGTTTTAATTTTTACAAAAAATGAAATATTTCTACATATAGGGTTACTGGGTAGTACAAATAGTTAAAGGGCTTGACTAACCAAAAGGTTAGAAGTTTGAATCTACCCAGGGACTTCTCAGAAAAAAAGCCTCATAATCTGGTCTCACTGAACCAAAGGCAGTTTGTTCTGCCTGTCACTGTAGCCAAACTCAGAGACAGAGAAAGCCTCAAGAAATGCTTTATTAACAGATAAGCATGCAAACCTGGGGAATGGTGAGAATGGTCACCCTGAGGCTGTTCTGCTTGGGTTACAACTCCAGTGGCTTTATAGCCAGATTACAAAGGGATTTGTATCTAGCAAATGTCAAACCTTGTCACACGATAGAACAGGAAGTCCTTTGCATCTTAGTGAACAATGTAAATTACCCCAAATATCATTACCTCTCTGAAGGTTTGAAAAATCCATTTACTATTCCAGAGACCGGGAAAGGAAAGTAAGTCTGTAGATCCAGTTGGGACGGTAAATAGAATGTAATTTAGTGATCTAAGCAACCTTGATTGAGTCCCATCTACTAACACAACCTGTGAAAAATTAACAGTTGAGAGACTCTGTGGAGCACAGTTCTATCTGATGCGCATGGGGAGCTCCACAAGTTGGAAACAACTCAAAGGCAACTGATACTGGTATTTCTACCTATGAGACTGTTTCTAAGAGTATCTCAGAAGTACAGTGTGAATTGAACTACAGTACTGTCAGATTCACTTTTTCCTAACAACCAGTTCCACTTGTGTGTAAAGCTGTGAATAAGACACCAATGGAAATGAGTTTCTTTAACCAGAGCAGTCTTGTGGTAGGGGGAAGAAAACAGCCAAAAGTACTCTGCCAAATCGATACATGGTACAAATCACATATATGATCTTAAACTTTCTAGAAGTCATATTAAAAAAAAGAAAAAGGTAAATAAAAAATCACAGGTGAAATTAATTTTAATAATATATTTTATTTAATCAAGTACATCTAAATATTATTTAAACATATAGTCAATTAAATATAATAAATGAGAGACTTTTTGGTACTAGATATTTGTCAATCACTATATGTTTCACACTTAATAACCCATTTCAATTCTGACTAACCCTATTTTAAGAGTTTAGGAGCCACAAGTAGCTAGTGGCTATCACAACGGACAATGCAAATCTAAAAAATGAAAAGAGTGGTTGTCCCAGGTAGTACTGGAGTGGCGATGAAATAACACCTGAGGATCAGATGCCCCTACCATAGCACACAGGAAGTCCCCTACTACTCAAGGGCTAACTCCAGGAGAAACTGCAGATGCGTTCTTAAATACAAGTGAGGTTAAGTCGCCTTGACTTCACAGACGGGGGCCTAAATTACAAATTAAGTTCAGATACAAGCAAATCAAAAATATGTGTTTCTTTCACTCCCAAGTTTGTGGTCTGAGTTTCCTACTCGTATCTACCTCACAATGGTTTGGCATGTCGAATGGACAAATTTATAAAAGGAATATTATACAACACATAGGCCCATAGCAGAAGTTCAGTTCATTTCCCCTTTCCTCAGTTAATTCAAAACCAGAGAGGCCAAGGCCATGGTTTTATACCTGTTAGGACCAATAAACTTTCTCAGTTGACCATTGTCTTTATCACGTAGTGCTGCTTTAACAGAAATATCACAAGTACATGGCTTTAAGAAGAGGAATTTTATTTTGTCCCAGACCAGTAGGCTAAAAGTCCACATTCAGGGTGTCAGCTCCAGGGGAAGGCCGTCTCTGGTGGATCCACAAGAATGTCTTTGTCATCAATCTTCCCCTGGACTGGGAGCTTCTGAGGCACAGGGACTCTGGTCATTTCCAAAGGACAGTGCTCGGTTTCTGACACAGCTTCTTGGTAGTACGAGGTCTCCAAATCTCTCTGCCATTTTCTTTCCTTTTCATCTCAAGAGACTGCCTCATAGCCCAACACAATCTTACACATTGAGTCCTGCCCCACCAACACAACTACTGGCCATCCATCCTCCTTAACATCATAGAGGCAGGATCTACAGCATGGAGGAATGCCACACCAAAGGAGGAATGACGCTCCAGCCAAACTGCCACACACACTTTTTGGGAGAATGCAATTTAATCCACGACAACCATTTCTGAAAGTCTAAGAGATAGGCCTGCTTGTGGTTCTGTAGTTCTCTACATAGGGCTTATACTTCATAGGCTAGGCTAAAATGATTCTTCCTTCTACTTATCACACCTGCATTTTAGCTAGCAGGAAAAAGAAAAGAAGATGGGGTGGGGGTGTCCCTCTTTCCTTCAGAGCACAGTCTAGAAGTTACACACGTTGCTAGTGCTCATGTCCCATTAGCCAGAACTTTTGGTATATAAAATTTATTGGGCATCCCAGGTTCTAAGCTAAAATTTCTGTTACTCAGGAAGAAGAGGAGAGTAGATATTGCAGACCACATCCTGCCCTGTTGCAAATAAGAGTTTCAATATGTCCTTCAGTTACTGAATCAACTTCGATGTCTAGGGTCTTAGATGATGTACAGTCCTCTTCTTTAGTTAACTGTCTAGGCATCTGACAACTAAAAGGAGTTACTTGTCATCTTCCCCATGTGCAACTCAATAAAAATGGTAGAGAAGGGATGGGATATCCACAGCAAAAGAGTCAAAATAAGGGAGAATGGGGAACCCGATAGCAATCATTTGTTTTTAGTGATCACTGAATCTTACTGGAAGAATCTTACTGCAAGACCTCTTTGCCTTGGTTAATTTATTTGGAAACCCAATGCTCTGTTCTGGGGAAATTCTTTGTCTTCTGTCTCTGCTTTCCTTGGTTTTGCCCTCTGAAATAGTCTTCCTTATCAATTACCCTCTTTTGTAACTTTGGGTAGGCCTTGGGGAATACATTACACTAACTTTGGGGACTCAGAGGTTGTGTTATAAATTGAACTGTCACAGGGTGTTTCATGGTAGATACGTGGTTTCCTTGACAGTATATTTTCCTCAGAATCTTAGGAAACACGTAGTCTATTGGATTCTAGTTGGTTTCATATGTAGACCAGCCAAAGACATTCTCTAGTTAAAGTTCCTAAATCTGAAGACCTTGTCTTTTTCACACTGGCCTATGCAAAACCATTCAAAATTATTGGGTTGATTTGATTAATCTAATAATTGCTTCTAGGCTGTACTCACTGACTAGCAAAGAACATCTGTGGGAAAATGCTTGAGAGAAGTCTGGGGGCACAGTCTTACGTCCTACCAGATTCCATATTTAGAGCTAATTCTTTGTCACTGTTTCAGTTTTAAACACAAAAGTAATTCGCCTTTTCAGTGTTGTACATTTCTAAATCCTGGACTCTGGCCTATTATGCTAAAGGTCACAAAAAGAGAAATACTTTCTTAGATGTGCTATTAGCTTCCATCTGTCCTCACAAATCATCTAGCTCTAGCATGAGTACCTCTTTCTTTTAGGAATTTGCTAAATACCTCAAAAAATCTTAGAAACACTGACATTCTAAATTTTTTCAAACACCTTCCTGGAGCCACAGGCTAAATTCATATGTATTCTTTTTCTAAGAGGTAACAGTTTACATAAACATATTTCCAAGAAATGATAAGAGAATCAGGAACTTTCCAGCCTGCAGTATTTGCCTCCCTTCTACTTGTTGCTCGACGGTTAAACCAGTTTCACATATTTTAGATTCTGTCATGGTAATCTTGATTCTAGTATAACATTCTAAATTAATTGGACTGTAAGTACAGTCATTACATATTTCCATAATAACAGTGATTTAAGTAAAAGAGAAGAGTTAATTTCTTCCTAAGTAGCCCAGTTGAAAAGACTCTAGACCAGGCAAAGAGATATGTGGCAACTTCTACCTTACAGTAAAAGATAAATCATCTTCAGCACTGGGAGGAGGAAAATATGAGAGGAAGACACATTCCTTCATCTTAAGGACATGGCCTGGAAATTGTATGTCATGGTTGTGCTGTCGCTGTTACGTGTCATCGAGTCAGTTGACTCATAGTGACTCTATGTACAGCAGAACAAAACACTGCCCGGTCTTGCACCATGTCCATAATCGTTTCTATGCTTCAGCCCATCATTGTAGCTACTATGTCAATCCATCTCATAGACGGTCTCCCTCTTTTTCACTGACTCTCTACTCTACCTGGCATGATAGCCTTCTCCAGGGACCGATCCCTCCTGATAACATGTCCAAAGTATGTAAGATGCCGTCTTGCCATCTTTGCTTCCAAGGAGCACTCTGGTTGTACTTCTTCAAGAACAGATCTGTTTGTTCTTTTAGAAGTCCATGATGTATTCAACATTGGTCCCCAAAACCACAGTTCAAAGGTGTCAGTTCTATCTTCTTTTTTCATTGTCTAGCTTTTGCATACATATGACACAGTTGAAAGTACCATGGCTTGGCAGGTGCACTTTAGCCTTCAAGTTGACACCTTTACTTTTCAATACTTTGAGGAGATCTTTTACAGCAAGCTTTCCCAATGTGATGTGTCTTGATTTTTTGACTGCTGCTTCCATGGTTGTCAGTTGTGGAAACAAGTAAAATGAAATTCTTGACAATTTCAAACTTTTTTCCATTTATGATGATGTTTCTTACTGGTCCTGTTGTGAGGATTTTTGTTTTCTTGATGTTGGGGTGCAATCCATACTGAAGGCTGTGGTCCTTGACCTTTATCAGTAAGTGCTTCAAATCTCCACTTCCAGCAAGTAAGGTGCTGTCATCTGTGTTGTTAATGAGTCATCCTCCAATCCTGATGCCTTGTTCTTCTTCATATGATCCAGCTTCTCGGACTATTTACTCAGCATACAGATTGAAAAGATATGGTGAAAGGATACAACCCTGACACACACCTTTCCTGATTAAACCATGCAGTGCTCTCTTGCTCTGTTTGCACAACTGCCTCTTGATCCATATACAGATTCCTTAAGAGCACAATTAAGTGTTCTGGAATCCCTGTTTTATACATGTTAGCCATAATTTGTTATGATCCACACAGTTGAATGCCTTTGCATAGTCAGCGAGACACAGGTAAATGTCTTTCTGCAATTCTCTGCTTTCAGCCAAGATCCATGGGACTTCAGCAATGTAATCCCTGGTTTTACTTCCTCTTCTGAATCCAGCTTGAATTTCTGGTGATTCCTTGTCAATATACTGTTGTAGTCACTTTTGAATGATTTTGAGCAAAATTTTACTTACATGTGATATTAATGATACTGTTCGCTAATTTCCACATCTGATTGGATCACCTTTCTTTGGGATGGGCATAAACATGGATCTCTTCCAGTCAGTTGGCCAGGTAGCTCTCCCAAATTTATTGACATAGACAAGTGAGCACTTTCAGCACTGCATCTGTTTGTTGAAATATCTCAATTGATACTCCGTCAATTCCTGGAGCCTATCTTTTTGCCAGTGCCTTCAAGGCAGCTTTGACTTCTTTCATCATTACCGTTGGTTTCTGATTGTATGCTACCTCTTGAAATGTTTAACATAGACCAGTTCTTTCTGCTGTAATGGCTCTGTGTATTCCTTCTTCTTGTGATGCTTCCTAAGTAGTTTAATATTTTCCCTGTAGAATCTTTCACTATTGCAACCCCAGGCTTGAATTTTTAATTCAGTTCTTTGCTCTGTTTGAGAAATGCAGAATGTATTCTTCCCTTCTGGCTTTCCATTTCTAGCTCTTTGCACAAATTATTATAATACTTTATTTTGTCTTCTCAGGCTTCCCTTTGGAATTTTCTGTTTAGGTCTTTTACTTTGCAGTTCTGCCCTTTCGTTTTAGCTACTCAGTGTTTGAGAGCAAGTTTCAGAGTCTCTTCTGACATTCAATTTGGTCTTTTCTTTCTTTCCTGTCTTTAATGACCTCTTGCTCTCTTCATGGATGATATGTTTGATGTCATTCCACAGTTTGTCTGGTCTTCAGTCATTAGTGGTCAACACATCAAATCTGTTTTGGGGATGGTCTTAAACTCAGGAGTGATATGTTCATGGTCATACTTTGTCTTTTGTGGACTTGTTTTAATTTTCTTCAGTTTCACCTTGAATTTGCATGTGAGCAGTTGATGATCTGTGCCACAGTCAACACCTGGTCTTGTTCTGACAGCTGATATGGAGCTTTTGCATTGTCTTTTTCCACAGATGTAGTCAATTTGGTTCTTATGCATTCTATCTGGTGAGGTCCATGTGTACATTTTCTGTTCGTGTTGATGAAAAAAAGATATTTGTAATGAAGAAGAAGTCATTAGTCTTCCAAAATTTTACCATGCAATCTCTGGCATTATTTCTATCACCAAGGCCATATTTTCCAACTACCAACCCTTCTTCATTTCCAACTTTTGCATTCCAGTCACCAGTAATTATCAATGCATCTTGATTTCACATTCAGTCAATTTCAAACTGCAGAAGCTGGTAAAAATCTTCAACCTCTTCATCTCTGGCCTTAGCGGTTGGTGCATAAATTTGAATAATAATCATATTAACTGGCCTTCCTTGTAGGCGTATGGATATTATCCTACCACTGACAGCATTCTGTTTCAGGACAGATCTCAAAACGTTCTTGTTGATGATGAATGCAACACCGTTCCTCTTCAAGTTTTCACTCCTGGTATAGTGGACCATATGATTGTCAGATTCAGAATGGCCAATACTGGTATATTTCAGTTCACCAATGCCTAGAATATTGATTTTTATGTGTTCCCTTTCATTTTGGAAGATTTTCCATTTTCCTAGGTTCATACTTCATACATTCCATTTTCTGATTATTGATGGATGTTTGCAGCTGTTTCTTCTCATTTTGAGTCATGTCACATCCGCAAATGAAGATCCCAGAGGCCTTACTCCATCCACGTCATTAAGATCAACTCTACCTTGAGGAGGCAGCTCTTCCCCAGCTGTCCTCTGAGTAACTTCCAACCTGGTTGACTCATTTTCCAGCACTATATCTGACAATGTTCCACTGCTATTCATAAAGATTTCCCTGGCTAATTCTTTTCACAAGTAGTCTGCCATGCCCTTCTTCCTAGTCTGTCGTAGTCTGGGAGCTCAGCTGAAACCTGTCTACCATGGCGACCTTACCAGTACCTAAATACCAGTGGTATAACTCTAGAATCACAACAAGCAAGCCTCCACTGACAGACAAGCAAGGGCTGCTTACTTACTGCCTGAAGGAGTGCTCCCTGGAAGCATGAATTCCCCATTTCCTGTCTTAATTATGTCACTCTTTTTCTAGATTTATATAACGCTAGCCTAACTCATCAAAATTCCCTTGCTGGCTAAACGATGATATTAAATAAGAAGAGAGAGGGGAAAAACCTAAATCCTTTACCCTGAGCTTTGCCACATCCTTCACAAGCATAGTTGAAAAATCAATAACCAACAGCTCTAAAGGAGACATTTCTAGTGATTCAAATGCTGTTGGATCACCTGGGAAGATAGGGGTAGGAGATACGATGACCCTCCTTGGCCCATCTTCACTCTTCAACTGGTGTGACAGATATCTCATGACCTCAACAGCTGTGTCAGAAGCTCACCCTAACCTGCCTTCGTCTTTCCCAACAAAGACTAAATTTTTGTAGCAGTTAAGAGGCAGCAAAGGACCAAAAAGTGTATTCAACTATGATTTTTTTTCTAATCCTCCAATTTAGCTGGATAAATACACTGAAGGCAAATCATAAAGTATGACTCCAGCCCTCAGTACCCTGTGGACTCTCTTATTTCATATTAAAGGATGAGAAAGATTCATAGATTGGCTGTATGTCATTAGCTGGAAGTTAATCACATGACCACATCTAGCTGCAAAGAAGGTTGGAAAATGAAGTCTTTAGCTGGACAGCCGTGACCTGGTCTAAAAATAGTAATACACTGGAAAAAGGGGCAAACAGATGTTGGGAGTCTATTAGTAGTATCTGTCAGAATAAGTAATTGCAGTTGTGGAAGGCAGCAGTTACAAAGACAGAATTTCCATTTATCTACCTTACAGACACTGGATGAATTTCAAATACTCACTTAAGAACTACTCCCTCCTTAGACATTGAAAAGCCAAGGCTGAACTTAAACTGTGCTCATGGATCCATGTGGCAGTCACCATTAAATATGCAAGCCATACATTATTTCATTTAATAGCAACAGTAAGTCTTAGTGGTAGGTTGTATTGTGTCTGTCTTAGAAATAAACACACTGATGCTGAGGAAGCCTAGTCAGTTTAAATGGAAACACACAGCAGCTGTCATGGATTGAAATATATCCACCTAAAATATCTGTCAATTTGATAGGAGCTATGATTCCTAGTATTGGGTATTTGTCCACCATTTTGTCATCTGACACAGTTTTCCTACGTACCGTAAGTCCTATTTTTATGATGTTGATGAGATGAGATTAGTTATGTTATTAAGCAGTTGTGTTAATAAGATAGGACCCAGTGTACAAAGATTGGATTGTGGCTTGAGTCGATGTCTTTCAGACATAAGAGAGACAAGGAAACAGAGAGACCTTGGGATCTCATACCACCAAGAAAGCAGCACTGGGAATGGAGCTTACCCTTCAGACACTAGATTCCTGCCCAGAGAATCTCCTAGAGCAGTGGAAAATTTATGACAAGGAACTTCCTCCACAACCAACAGAGAGAAAAAGACTTCTTCTGGAGCTGACAATCTGAACTTGGGCTTCCTGCCTACTGAGACTGTGAGAGCTATTTGTTGAAGCCATCCACTTGTGCTCCTTCTGTTGCAATTTTAGTTAAAGCTGTAACAGCTAAGACAGCAACTAACTGGAAGATACAGGAGTAGGACTCACATCAGTTGATTCAACAGCCATACCTTTAACCATAATATTATATCCCCCTAAAAATAAGAGTATATACAAAGATAGCAGATTGGCTGCCTGAAGCAGTGTTTACACCATAGACTATTATCCTCCAGACTAGTCTGAGAGCAGGTATCTACAGTGTCACTTTACTAGACAAATCAGGCATATAAAAATGATAGAATGCATCTGCAAATGTGAAAATTGTTAATAAAAACTGTCAAGTGTATCTTTCTGATGTTTTTGGCTGCACACTGTAGTCTCAATTTGATTCACATCTAAGAGTAAGGAAACAAGGGAGATTTAAAAAATGAGTTTTAGTATCTATCATCCTTTCATTGTCAATGCCAGTCTTCAATCATTGGCAACTTTGGTGGAATTCATCAGAAGCCCATGGCTGCTAACCAAAAGTTTGGCAGTTTGAAACACCAAATGCTCTTTAGAAACCCTATAGGGACTGTTCTCTGTCCTATAGGCTCACCATAGTTGGAATCACTTGATGCAACAGGTGTTTTTTGTTTGGTTTTGTTTTGTTATCAATCATCAGAATCACCAAATGTCCTATGAACAATAAAAGGCAGGTACAGAATTTCAATATACCAGCATCATTATAAAGGAAATTTACAATTAACTTTTTTTTAACCTATAGTTTAGAAAGGCTACCATAAAAGTGATATTAGAGTCTTTGGAGAAAATGTTCTTATGAAAATGCAACAGTATAGTTTAAAATATTTGGAAATTATAGCCTGGATAGAGTGACTGTTTTGGAAGTGAAACTTAGCAGTTTAAAACAACTCCTATTAGTTAACTCACAGATTCTGAAGATGAGAAACCTGAGCGTGGCTAAGCTGGGTCGTTTGTGTGAATTCTCACTGGCTGCAGTCGAGGTGTTGGCTAAGACTGCCCTCTTAGTTGAGGCTCAGGTTCTTCTTCCAAGCTCACATGATTATTGGTAGGATTCAGTTTCTAACAATAGTCTAAAAATGCAAACTATATTGGTAGAAAGCATGTCACTGATGGCCTGAGTAAGGGAACAGGACAAAGAGGGTGTATCACAAAAGACTAAGACAACATTTTTGGACTAACACATATATATTAATTATCTTAACTGTAGTGATGGTTTCACAGGTGTGTAACAAAAGAAACCACATCCATTGCCATCAAGTCCATTATGGCTCATAGTGACCCTACAGGTCAGAGTAGAATTGTCCCACAGAGTTTCCAAGGAGCACCTGGCAGATTTGAACTACTGACCTTTTGGTTACCAGATATAGCATTTAACTACTACACCACCGGGGTTTCTTCACAGGTGTATACATATGTTAAAATTCATCAAACTGTATTTTTATATGTCATTTGTTGTATAACAGTTGTACCTCAATACCTTTCTTTAAAAAAATGAATGTAATGGAAAAGTGACTAACATGAAATATACAATAAAGCCTTCCTGTGATAAAAAAGATACACTCAGTCTACCACAACAGAAACAGAATTATGTGACAAACTGCCTGGACAACTCAGCTGAGATTTGACTCACAGAGAACCTATGTGCAACAAAACAAAGACAGTCCAGTCTTGTACTATCCTCGCAATCACTGCTGTGTTTGAACCTGTTTTTGCGGCCTCTGGATCAATCCATCCTGTTGAGGGTCAGGCCTCCTCGTTGTTCACAGAGAGGTACTCTCCGGATGAACATGTCCAAAGTGAGTGAGATAAAGTCTTACCACTCTCACTTCTAAGGAGCATTCTGGCTGTATTTCTTTTGAGACAAATTTATTCATTCTTCTAGCAATTTATGTTGTATTCACTATTCTTCCCCATGCCGTAATTCAAATATGTCAATTCTCCTTCCATCTTCCTTATTTATTGTCCAGCTTTCACATGTATATGAAATGATAGAAAATATCATGGCTTGGGTCAGGCATACATTATTCCTCAAGGTGACATCTTTGCTTTTTAACACTTTAAAGAGCTTTTTTGTTTTTTTGTGGCAGGTTACCTACTGCAAAACATTGCTTGATTTCTTGATGGCTCCTTCAATAAGCTCAACTTACATACTGTATTTTTATACACATAACACCTTTCTTTTACATTTATTTCCCAACCTTGACCTTCTCTAAAGATATATTTTCATAAGGATGCTATACTGTTTTTTTTAAAAAAAAAAAAAAAAAAAACAGGACCATGTAAAAAAAAGTTGGTGGAACAGACCTATGGGAGGGTTTCATATTTGTTCCCTGAAGTTTATGCATATTGAGACAGGTCCCAGTCTATTTTCCATGTCCTAAAGGCAGGAGACTTGAGGGTACATTTGGCAGCAGAAGGGCAATAACAGATGGAGGAATGTGCCTTAGAAAAGAATAGGATCACCTCATCCCAGTTCTACAAAATGCTTAAGGAGGAGGCAAAGGAGATGCCCAACTCTGAGGGAGGTTGGGACATGGACTACTGGCAAGAGACCAAAGGGAGACATGTCACCCTTTTTGAGAGGTGCCAGTGAATAGGCTGGCAGAAGATTGAAAACCTTCCCAAGAAAGCCACGCATGGCATCTGTGCGGTGATGGCTGTGTCAACAGAACAAGTGGAATCAGCATGAAGCTAATTGACAATTTGCTCATTCAGCCATCCCCAGCAGACGACCAGCTACCCCAAAACATCTCTTCCTCCACTATTTTTCATCACAGTTTCCCCAAATCAAAAGAAACGAGCATTGAAAAGAAGTAAAGTAACCGGAATCAGATCATCCCTTCTCGCCACTCTAAATATTTCAAACTGCAGTTCTGACCTGTTTGGAGGTTGAGAGAGAGAAGGAGTGGAGTTGATGTAGGAGGCAGATCAAATGAGATTTAAGCCAGTATGAGATGAAAGCTTGAAATAGGTTTGGACTTTTAGTGAGAGGTGTGGCACGTGTCCAAGATGTCTTTATGGGATACGAAGAGAATATTTGACAGAACATGGTTGAAAACAGTGACTGGAAAAAAATAAAACCATTTTGTGTTTATAACTGATGTTGATGTTACTCAATAAACCAATTACAAATATATTTGAAATTTCCCTCAAGCTTCAATTTTCTTATGTTCAAAGCAGAGAATATTTTTCCACATGGCTTTTGAATTTACAGAGAAAAAAAGTGTATCACTAAGTTACATTTTACAGCAAATTAGATCCAGATACATTTCCTGAGAGCAACTTTTGATAAGGAAGGCTAGGAAGAAATCAGTCCTCAGGATGTATTAGTGGGAGGTTGGAGAGAGGATACTACCAAGATTACTAATTAGTGAGATAGGCTGAAAAGCAATTTTGGATGAGAACTAATATATGGTGGGAACTGCATGACCATTGCACTCAGGACATTAAAATGAGGTCCTAATATTTGTTTCTTTCCACATGTCTGTCAGTCTGTCTCCTGTGAGAGCATGTATGTCACCGTGATGCTGCAGGCTATGCCCTAGTATTCGAATACCAGCAGAGCAAACAGGGTTCAGCTGAGTTTCTAAACTAACACAGACTAGGAAGAAGGACTGGTGGTCTACTTCTGTAAACAATTTGTCAATAAAAACTTATATTAAACATTGTTTAATATAGTGCCAGCAGAATGAGACCTGCAGGTTTGAAGACCCCCAAAATGTGACTGGGAAAGAATTGCCTCCTCAAAGTAGAGTTGACCTTAACGACATGGATAGAGTCAAGCTTTGGGGACTTTCATATTCTGATATGGCACAATTCTGCAAATATCCATTAATAAGCAGAACTGGGAATGTATGAATCTAGGAAAATAAGAAATCATAAAAATTGATTTTTATCAATAGAATGCATGAACATGGATATCCTAGGCATTAGGGAGCTGAAATGAGCTGGTATGGACCATTCTGAATCAGACAATCACATGGTCTACTAAACTGGGAGAGACAACTTGAAGAGGAATGCTGTTGCCTTCATTGTCAAAAAGAACACTGCAAGGTCTATCCTGAAGCTTCCAGGGATGGGATAATATTCATACTCTTACAATGAAGACCAGTTAATACAATTATTTGTCAGTTTTAGGTAACAATCACTAAGGCCAAAGATGAAGAAACTGAAAATCTTTACCCACTTTCTGCAATCTGAAGTTGAATGAATATACAATCAGGATGCACTGATATTTACTAGAGATTAGAATGCAAATGTTGGCAAAAAAAAAAGGATTGTTCACTGAAAAATATGACTTTGGTGATAAAAAAAATGACGTCAGAGATTTCACGGTAGAATTTTGCAAAACAAATGATTTCCTCCCCAACTTGTTTGTCAGTTTGTCATACTGTAGGGGTTTGCATCTTGCTGTGATGCTGGAAGCTATGGCAATGGTATTCAAATACCAGCAGGGTCACCCATGGCAGGTAGCTTTCTGCTGAGCTTCTAGACTAAGACAGACTAGTAAGAATGAACTTGCAGTCTACTCCTGAAAACAGCCAGTGAAAACCTTATGAATGGTAGCAGAACATCATCAGATACAGTGTCAGAAAATGAGCACCCAGGTTGGAAGGCACTCAAAACATGGCCGAGGAAAAGCTACCTCCTCGAAGTAGAGTTGACCTTAGTGATGTAGATGGAGTCAAACTTTGGGGACCTACATTTGCTGATGCATCACAACTCAATACGAGAAGAAACATCTACAAACATCCATCAATAACCGGAATATGCAATGTATAATATGTGAATCTAACCCTAACCCTAACCCTGAAACACATAAACATTGGTATCCTAGGCATTAGTGAACTGAAATGAACTGGTATTGGTCATTTGAATTTGGACAAACATATAGTTTACTATGCCAAGAAGGAAAACTTGAAGAGTAATGTGGCATTCATTGTCAAAGAGAACATTTCAAGATCTGTCCTGAAGTACAATGATGTCAGTGGTAGTATAATACCTATACACCTACAATGAAGGCCACTTAATACAACTATTATTCAAATTTATGCACCAACCACTAAGGCCAAAAATGAAGAAGATTTTTACCAGCTTCTGAAGTCCAAAATTGAATGAACATGCAATCAAGATGCACTGATAATTACTGATGATTGGAATGCCAAAATTGTTATCAAAGAAGGACTGATAGTTGGAAAATACAGCTTTGGTGACAGAAATTGTTGGAGATCACATGACAGTATTGGAAGACCAATGACTTCTACATGGCAAATGTCTTTTCTCACCAACATAAATGGTGACTAATACACATGAATCTTGCTAGATGGAATATATAGAAATCATATTGACTACATCTATGGAAAGAGTCAGTAGGAAAGCTCAATATCATTAGTCAGCACAAGATGAGGTGCTGAATGAATTGAAATTGAAGAAAATTAGAGCAAGTGCACAAGAGCCAAAGTATGACCTTGAGTATATCTCGTCTGAATTTACAGGCCATCTCAAGAACAGATTTGATGCACTGAACCCTAACAACTGAAGACTGAACAAGTCATAGAATAACATCAAAGGTATCATCCATGAAGAAAGCAAGAGTTATTAAAAAAAGGCAGAAAAGAAAGAAAAGACTAAACTGCACTTTACAAAAGACTCTGAAACTTGTTCTTAAATGTTACATGGATAAAGAAAACGGAAGAAGTGATAAAGTAAAACAACTGAACAGAAGATTTCAAAGGGTATCTCTAGAAAACTAAGTATTATAATGACATGTGCAAAAAGCTGGAGGAAAAGCAAAAGGAAAGAACACGCTCTGCATTTCACAAACTGAAAGAACTGAATTGAAAATTTCAAGTCTAAAGTTGCAGTAGTGAAGGATTCTACAGGGAAAATATTAAACATCTCAGGGAGCATCAAAAGAAGGTAGAAGGAATATACAGCGTCATTATACCAGAAAGAACTGGCCAATGTTCAACCATTTCAAGAAGTAGCATACAATCAGGAACCAATGGTAATGACAGAAGAAGTCAAAGCTACATTGAAGACATTGGTGAAAAATAAGGCGGTAGGAACTGGTGGAATATCAGTTGAGATGTTTCAACAAACAGAGGCCGTACTGGAAGTGTTCATTCATCTATGCCAAGAAATCTGGAAGACAGCTGCCTGGTCAGATGTGGAAGAGATTCATATTTATGCCTATTCCAAAGAAAGGTTATCTAACCAAATGTGGAAATCATCTAACAGTATGATCGATATCACACAAAAAGTAAAATTTTGCTCAAGATCGTTCAAAAGTAAATACAATAGTATATTGACAGGGAACTGCCAAAAATTCATGCCAGATTCAGAAGAGGACATGGAACTAGGGATCTCATTGCTTACGTTAGATGGATCTTGGCTGAAAGCAGACAATACCAGAAAGATGTTTGCCTGTGTTTCATTGACTATGCACAGGCATTAGACTGTATGGACCATAACAAATTATAGATAACATTGCAGAGAATGGGAATTCCAGAACACTTAATGGTACTTGTGAAGAATCTGTGTATGAATCAAGAGGCAATCATGTGAACAGAACAAGGAGACACTGCATGGTTTAAAGTCAGGAAGGTTGTGCATCCGGGTTATGTCCTTTCACCATACCTTTTCAATTTGTATGCTGAGCAAATAATCTGAGAAGTTAGGCTATACAAAGAAGAACAAGGCATCAGGATTGGAGGAAGACTCATTAACCACCCATATTATGAAGATGACACAACTTTGCCTAGTGAAAGTGAAGAGGATTTGAAACACCGATGAAAGTCAAAGACCACAGCCTTTGTAGTATCGGCTGCATTTCAACATTAAGAAAACAAAAATCCTCACAACTGGATCAGTAAACAGTGTCGTGATAAATGGAGAAAGGATTGAGTTTGTTAAGGATTTTATTTTGCTTGGACTCACAATCACTGCCTATGGACGCAGCAATCAAGAAATCGAAAGATGCACTGCACTGGGAAAATCTGCTACAAAAGACCTCTTTAAAGTGTTGAAAAGTAAAGATGTCATCTTGAAGACTAACGTGCACCTGACCCAAGCCATGGTATTTTCAATTGCATCATATGAGTGTGAAAGTTGGACAATGAATAAGGAACACAGAAGAAGAATTGATGCCTTTGATTTGTGGTGTTGGAGAAGAATATTGAATTTACCGTGGACTGCCAAAAGGACAAACAGACTATTCCGAAAGAAGTACAACCAGAGTGGTCCTTGGAAGCAAAGATGGTGAGGCTGAGTCTTTCATACCTTGAATATGTTGTCAACATATTCATACCTTGAATATGTTGAATATGTAATGTCCTGAAGAAGGACATTACGCTTGGCAAATGGATGGTCAGCATAAATGAGGAAGACCTTCAACAACAAGGGTTGACACAGTGGCTACAACGATAGACGTAAGCATAAAAATGATTGTGGGCATGTCACAGGACCAGGCCATTTCTCATTCTGTGGTTCGTAGCATCACTATGAGTCAGAACCAACTCAGTGTGGCACTCAACAACAATAACAACAACTTCTTCATTGCAAATACCTTTCAATAACATAAACAGCGATTATACACATGAGCTTGACAAATGGAATCTACAAGAATGAAATTGACTACATCTGTAGAAAGAGATGATGAAAAAGCTCGATATCATCACTCAAAACAAGGTCAGGAGAAGCCTGAAGAAAAGGCCATCAGTTACTCATACACAGGTTCAAGTTGAAGCAGAAGATAATTAGAATAAGCCTACCAGAGCACCTTGAATATATCCCACACAAATTCAGAGACCATCTCCAGAACAGTGACCAAAGACCAGAGGAGTTGTGGAATGATGTCAAGGACATAAAATAAATTTGAAAGACACCTACCTGTCGAAAGGACAATAAGAAAATCTATACCTATGTCTATTACAAAGAAAGATGACCCAATCAAATTCATAAATTATGGAACAATATCATTAACATAACTGAACATAAAATTTTGCTGAAGATCATTGGAAAGGGGCTATAGCACTACCTGGATAGGGAACTGCCAGAAATTCAAGCCAGATTCAGAAGAGGACATGCAACTGGTAAATCATTGCTGATATGAGATAGCTCCTGGCTGAAAACAGAATAGCAAAAAAGTATTTACCTGTGTTTTCTTGGCTATGCAAAGGCATTTGTCTTTGTGCATCATAACAAATTGTGGACAGTATATCAAAGAATGAAAATTATGAAACTCTTAATTGTACACATGAGGAACCTTTACAGAGATTGGGAGGAAGCCATTCCCACAGAACAAGGGGATACTGCATGATTTAAATGAGGAAGAGTGTGCGTCATGATTGTGTCTTTTCACCACACTTATTCAGCCTGTGTGCTGAGCTCGACTACCTGAAGAAAGGCAGGAATGGAGGAAAACTCATTAAAAATCTGCATTACGTAGATGTCACAACCTCGCTTTCTGAAAGTGACGAAGACTGGAAGCACTTACTGGTGAAGATCAAAAGCCATAGCCTTCAGTATGGATTACACATCAATGTAAAGAAAACAAAAGTCTTCACTATTGCCTCAGTAAGCAACATCACGATAAAAGGATTTCATTTTATTTGGATTCACAATTGAGGCCCATGGAAACAGTAGTCAAGAAATCAAAAAAAGTATTGCAATGGGCAAATCTGCTGCAAAAGACCTCTTTAAAGTACTAAAAAGCTAAGGTACCATCCTGAAGATTAAAATGTGTTTGATCTGCGTCATGGTGTTTGCAGTCACCTCATACGTATATGAAAGCTGAATGATGAATCAGAAAGACCGAAGAAGAATTCACACATTTGAATTGTAGTGTTGGTGGAGAGTGTTGAATATGCTATGGCTGCCAAAAGATGAGCAAATTTCTCCTTAAAGAAGTAGAGTCAGAATGCATCTTAGGAGCAAGGATGGCAAGATTATATCTATTTTGGACCTGTTAATAGGAATGACTGATCCCCGGAGAAGGATATCACACTTGGTAAAGTCAGTGAAAAGAGGAAGTCCCTCAACAAGATGGACTGACACAGTGGCTGTAACAGTGGGCTCTGGTGTGACGTTTGCGATGGTGGTAGCAGGATGGGCAGTACTTCATTCTGTTGTACGTAGGGTTGCTGTGAGTTGTAACTGACTCAACAGCACCTAACAACAGCAGTTCATGTTTCTGACGGCAGGTGTTGCCTCATGCTATGCTTGGCATGTCAAAACAGTGTATGGATACAAAGGCATTTTATAAGCACTCAAGAAATGCAGTAACCATGCAAACAGTTGGTTTTACATACACCAACCAAACTCATTGCTGTCAAGTCAATTCTGATTCATACACCAGCCTCTAAAATAAGTTTTGACTCATTTATAAGGTGAAATAAGTAATTCCTATGAAACTCAACTATCTGAACATATTTGGAGTGATTGTAAATAGCATCTATAAAAATTATAAGATGTCTGTCCACTAACTGTTATTAGTGGATTACTAGATCAACAAATGCTGAGTGCATTTCAAATTCCCATAGCACATACCTAATAGTTTAAAATTAACATGTGTAGTTACCATAGGATTTTGATCATAGTGTGAAACTTAATAAAAAAGATTTATGTTCAACTTTCTGCAAGCACTAATAAATTCAAGTTGACAACAGAAGATACCAACCTCTTCAAAATTAATAAAAAGTATTAAGTATAATACCAAATATTACCTCCATGTATTGGAGCTAACCAAATATCCAACAGAAGAAATAGAACTAAGTTAATTTTTCTGGTTTGGCACATGGATTTTTAGTCAGCATGATAAACAGAGAATTGCAATGCTAAAATAACTCTCGAGACGTGTTATTGTTGTTAGGTGCCGTGGAGCCAGTTCCGACTCATAGAGACCCTATTCACAGCAGAATGAAACACTGCTCAGTCTTGAGCCATGCCCACAATCATTTTTGTGCTTCAGCCCATCACTGTAGCTACTGTGTCAATCTATCTTGTCCGAGGGTCTTCCTCTTTTTCACTAACACTCCGCTCTACCAAGCATGATGTCCTTCTCCAGGAACTGATCCCTCCTGGCAACATGTCCAAAGTCTGTAAGACGCAGTCTTGCATCTTTGCTTCCCAGGAGCACTCTGGTTGTACTTCAAGAACAGATTTGTTTGTCCTTTTGGCAGTCCATGGCACAATTCAAAGGCATCAATTCTTCTGTCTGTCTTATTTATTATCCAGCTTTTGCATGCACATGATGCAACTGAGAATACTATGGCTTGGGTCAGGCACACATAGTACCACTAAAAGTCAAATTTTTATTAAATTTCTTTGTTATAAGATAGTTTTATGTAAAATTTCAGTCTTTTACAGCAAGTACTTTAAATATTTGAAATTACAGCTTCAGATATAATGATTATTTTGCTAGAAAGTCCTGTGTCTTATGTGTTTCATATATGGGTGGCAAAATTATGAAGGCAGTGTTGTAAGATGAGTATGGTAAATGAAAAGCCTCTGACGAGTGTTAAATCCTCAAGTGCTCCTCTGCAATACAACTTGGACTAATGGAATGCTTTATATATGGTTTTTAAATGTGATTGAAGGTATTATGAGATTTATTCTGTTTCAAGCGGAAAAGTCTCTTTTTATAGGAAAGACAACTATCTTAGAATATGTTTGGATTGTTAGGATCTATTCCCAACAGTGTGAATACTTTTGCATATGTGGTTGCCAAGAGACCAAAAAACTGACCAGGAGATAATCCAAGAGACATTGATTTATTCATCAAAGGGAAACTTACAGGCCAGGACATCAGTACTGCACGCAGTGACGGCTGGCTAGACAGGCTGTTAATCACAGCCTGGTAGGGTGAAATAAGTATATGTACATGCATATACATATACATATGTATGTGTGTGTGTGCATATACATACATACATACATACATATATATGAAAATAGAATAAATAGCAAAGCGCAGTCTTGTCATCCACATAAGTTAAAATGGGCGAAACCATGAACCGGCTAAACTATTAAAACACAAAATGGATGTGCTTAAGCTAAGTAAGCTGGTGAGAAAATACATGGTCATGGCAAAGATGAGAAAAACATTTGCCAGATGGACATGGCCACAGATGGTCAGGGAAACGATAAAGACCATAACCAATCAGGAAGAAGTCAACAACTTGAGGTACCAGAAGGTAAGAGCCCCTGGGCTGGACAATAGCAACCAGAACCAAGTAACTAATTTGTCTTAAGAACCCAGCACCCTGGATCTGGGGTGTGCAACCTCCTTCGGAGAGTCTGCCCGCCAGTCTGCTGTGCTGTGAACTTATCCTGAGACCTGTCCACCCTCGTCCGCTTCATCCGGAAGGCCTGGTTCGAGTGACTGTGACTGTGACTGCGTTGGTACCCGAGCCTCCTGTTGTGTTCCTGTCAGCCTTAACCCCTGGACATCTTGTCATCCTAAAAGTCTACCTGGGATTCACCAGACGTCAGAACAGTGAGAGCACAGCCAATGCTTAAATTCCTTAGAGTGAAACCCGCTTTTAGGGAAGTGAGTGTGTTGACATACTGACGTTATGGCATGACCGCTGCAGTCCCTGTGGGACCCAATGGGAACTATGGAGGTTTTAACTAATGCAAATGAGAGTTCCCAACTAACATAAATGCAGATAAGAGTTCTTAACTAATGTGAATAACAGCGCTTTGCTTCCCAGTGCTAGCACCTCCCCCTCCTTTGCTTAATTGTGAGTGTATGGTGTGATTAAATAAAGCATATTATTGACCCTAAACCTTGCTGGTTACTTATCTTCCTCTGGCGACCCCCGATGTTTTCTGGGTGCTCACGACATGGTGCAGCTAGGTTTTTCTGAATGTCCCCTCTCCCTGGGAATCCTGCCTGTGGTCCAGAGGGGTACATCTTATGTTAATCACAGTTAGGTTGATTGTTCAACGTAGGTAATGGCAACACGTTGCCACTTAGGTCTGCCCTTAAAACAGACATCAGCAACTTTAAGGTGGGTCCCCACTTGGTGGTTATTATAATAACTTGTTCCATGTCGAAGGGTCAGTGTGGGGACATGCCCTAGTGAATGTATGCGCGAGCTGCTTGGGTTTTTTGGCTCATGTTTTCAGTATCCTTCTTTTAATTACTTTGACAGGAAAGCAGGAAGGATTGTGGCCAAGGTTTCTTTGATACGTGCATTCCAAGGGGTCATTTTAGGGTGTTATTGTTCTGGTCCATACAGAATGCCATCTAGGTTATGGAATTTTTCCTCTATTTGCATATTTGAGAAATTCTTAACAGCTTATATGCATACTTCTCTACCTACCTTCCTGTCTATCCATTTGTCTATATACCATCTACATATATGCAAACATAAATAAGTAAATGTGAATGTGTATTTATTTATAAATGCAGCCTTTCAAAAACTGTTTTTGGAAGGCAAGAATCTAGCAAAACTGGTTGCCTCTGGGATTAGAGTAGCGAGAGGAGGATAGAGTCGGGTGAGTATCCTAGTTTAGATTTCCTCAGAAACAGATACTGATTAAAGAACTTGGGTTCAAATCATTTAAGGTGATCCTAGAAGCACAGGTGAAGAAGTGAGAAAATAAGACAGGTAAGGGAGAAAAGCATGCTACCAATGATTTAGCAAATAATTTATTGGAATCACTATTCCCTGTCCCTGAGTACAGAGAGTGTGAAAGATTCACAGGGATGCATCAACTGGTCCCTGAAGTATAAAGACAAAAGCTCAGATAACTTTCTAGGGAATCTTTCACATAAGCCAATCAAACAGAACACAAAAGACTTTCCACTCTTATCTTTTTCTATTAGCATTTAGTGAACAGAAAATTGTTGGACCAGTGAAGATCATCCTGACTATCACTACTGAAACCTGTCCCAGTGATTGTTAAGAAAGATGATTCAAAATATGAGACCACAGTTTCTAGCCCATCTGTGAAAAGGTAGAACTTTCAACAGTTGTTATGATTTGTAATAATATATACTGACAGTTCTGAATGTTCCTTGGATTCAAGCAGACAGGACTATGGCAGCATGCTTGTCCCTTTTCCCACTTTCCCGTATTCTAAAGGGCAATATTTCTTTGGACTTGGACAGACATGGCTGTTGCAGCGTGCTTGCCCATTTTCTCACTCTTGTCTATTCTGTAATATTGTTTTAGAGATGAGCAGACATGACTCTGGTGATATGCTTGGTCAATTTCCAGCCTTTGTCTTTCAAATATAGGCTGAATAAAACTTTCTCTTTACTAAATTTTGTGATGTTTTTATGCTACAACAAACAGGGCTCAGTCTCACTATGGATCCCTTCAAAAACTGAAATACACTTCAAAATTTTCTCTCCAGAAGAAAAGGAGGTTGGGGCATTTGTCAACCAACTTCATTCCCCATTGGTTGAGAATTGTCCCAAGAATGTTAGCCTTCCCATACTTTTCTCGGCAAAGAAGAGCGATTAGGATGCTTGAAGTGGAAAGGTGTCATCATGATTTCCAGGGATTCCTTGGAATAGGAGAACATTGTTGTTAAGTCCCAGAAAGTGAATTTTCAACTCTAGTGACCTGTCTGACAGAGTAGAACTGCCTCCACAAGGTGCTGGGCATAGAATGCCATGAAACAAGGGCAGAGACACACCAGTCTGAGAACTCAGTGAAGTTTTTACTGGAAGACAAAGAAAGTGGGGTCTGTACCAAGATGTGGTTCAGCCCCACCAACAGCTGATGGGGACAGTTTCTGTAGTTTTAAAGTTCCAGTGAACAAGTGAGGGGTTCTATGATTTTATAGTTTTATGGTTTTATAGCTATAGAAGGTGGGGTATGTCAAATTGTTTTTGATCATACCTGTGGGGTATACATAACAGGCTGTTTTCAGCTAGTGGTGAAGTCTGATCATTGGATAAGATGACCTCTCTGAATTCCAAAAACAAGGTTCCCTCAACACCCTCCCTCAATTCCAGGGACGGAGTTCCCTTACAGGGTTTTCTAGGCTGTAATCTTTATGTCAGTGTATCACCAGGTCTTTTCCCACATAGCCCCTGGGTGTGTTCAAACTGTCAACTTTTCAGTTAGTGAAACCAAGAGGCTGAAAATCCTCCATGTGAGGGGTGCTCAAAACTAAGGGGACCTGAGAGACGTTGTTTCAGATCACCCATAACATATAGGGAAAGACATGACCTCCATGTTGCACAAGCCCCAGGCTGTGATGCTAGGGTGGGGCCCTTGTAGGCTTCATTATAGATTCAGTGAAGGATAGACAATGAATGACTCCTTTTGTCTTGATGAAACCAATGATGAAAGAATCAAACAGGAGGCTCGAGGATCATTCTTCTAGGTTACTGGTCAGATGATATCTAGGATCCCTTTGTTTTCCTCGATGGCTGACGGCATGCAATATCAGGAGATTGCGAAGCAGACCTCCATCCAATTGCTTTCCACTTATCAGTCAACCCCACATTCCCCTAACTGCCCACATTGTTATTTGCATGTGGTCTTTCTTTTTAAATACTCAGACTTTGCCTAATCATTCGGGCAGGCTTTTGAGGATGAGAATACTTCTCTGTGCTTTTGCAGTGCTGGCTTGCAAATAAAACCTTTGATCCCACCCCAAAGCTCGTCTCTCAGTGGTTTGGCTTTTTGCAGCAGGTAGTCGAACTCTCAGGCTTTTCCAATAACAGCAGCCAAGAGCTTTGTTAAGTAACCATTGCACTGCTAGAGAGTATACATTTCCATTGCATCCAGTCATCCTTGGCTCTGAGCTCCCACTACCACCGTTCTGCAATTCTGTGCTCCATGTTAGACGTGACCCTTCTCTCCAGTCCCCACCAGGTCCTTTATCCCCACATAAACTATCTGTGATAGGAATTACAGTTAGTAAACTTTATTAAAGACTCAGGATTACAGAGGAGGTTAAACCTTGTGAATCTAAAACAATGTGCAATTGATTATTCTGTTTTTAAAAGGCCTTTGCTAATTTCTCCTCCTCCCCATCAACCCCCATGGATTCTCAATGAACCCTTTTCACCAGTTCCTCACTATGTGTTGAGCCTTCTCTGTTTCTTCTCCAGAATCTTTTTCTTTACCTGTTCACCATTCCCAAGACTACAGGTTCCTGAAGACCCTTACACAGGACAGTCCCAGTGCTTTGCTGCTTCCTTCCAGTTGCTCTCAGGCCTCACCTTCTACACTGGCAGTGAGTCACTATGTTATTTTTCTCTCCAAAGACAGTTTTCGCCTAAGAGTAACTTTAGTTCTTACTGTTAACTACTTTTTTACCTGCTACATACACCAGATTGTACACAATAAACTATCTTAGCAATAAAGTGACTTCTGATTGCATACTGTGTTAATTGGATTGATTCAGGTAGTGTTCCCTACTTGGATTCCCTTCTTGCTCTTGACATCTCTGTCTGGTCTCTGCTGGAATGTCCTTCTCTTGTCTGGAAGGCTTAATCACTAATGCTTCTGAGACTTTCCTTGTTTTTACCCCAGGAATCACTGTAATGCACAGTGCTGTTTCACTGCCTACCATTTAAGTGGTTATTAAGTTTTCTCCCATTCTATACCTTGGTGAAGGATCAAAGTTCTCATACAAGAAAGGGATCTTGCTGCTTTGCAGTCCTAGCTGAAAAGTGGTCTTCCTCTTTAACCAAATTCATCTTTCTTCCTACATGGGGTGGTGCTATGCCATTTCCTGTGCTGATAAAAACTCTCCAGGCCTCAGAAGCTTGGAACACTACTGTTTAACGATTTCTTGTCCAGTGCCATGTGCATTCTAGTGGCACCACTTAACTTCCTTTTATGGTTATCATAGGTTACATGAGAAATCCCTAAACTGAATTTCTGCTTTAAGCTGCAAAGTCCTGTACCTGAGCTGAGATGAACAGTTAATTTCATGTAATCTTTAGGGAAATAAATATTTATTTGCTTGGGAGGTTTTCGTGTGGATGCTACCTTTCCTATACCATGAGGGAGTTTGTCTAATGAGTTAGGCAAGCTCTAATGGCTGGAAATTAGAGTAGAAAAAAGGAAAGATAAAAATCTCTCCAACTTCTACCAGCCCTCTATCCCAGGCCAAGCTACATAATCAACCTCTTGTAAGCAGATGAGATCTGATGACAATACAATTTTCAGCAAGTTCTAGGCCCAGCTTTCCTTCTTAATATTCCAGTTTATTGGTCATGATGATTTCCCAAAAGTTCCTTACTAATTAACAGTTCATTTTAAACAAGTAACTTGAGCCAGCTTATGTGATTTCAAGACAGCCTAAGATCATCTGCTGAGGATTTTTAAGGCATTTGCAGCTAAATTTGCCCATCCTGAGCATCTTCCAAGTTATAATTCTATTGTTACTCTTTTCCAGAGATTTGGCATTCTGCAGACAGCCTAGGAGATCTGATTCTTCCCTTACCTCTATGTCAACCCCATTTTCTTTTTGAAACTAAATGCAGATAATACTCCCAGGCTGTGTAACATCATTGCAGTAACTTATAACTACTGATTCTGGTTTCAAAGCGCTTTTCAATTAGAGGGACTTTATATAAGTGACAGCCCATTTTGGAAAAGAAATAAGCTAGCATATGGAGAATGTTGGACACAATAATAACATACATACATACCTCCTGTTTGGTCTAAAAATGTTTCAAATCAAGAAATGAGGCTTACAAGCTAGTTAGTGGCCTATTTCCATATTCTAAACACACAAAAAGACCTATCTCCTTATCCACAAGGAAGTGACTACCTCTTATTGCTTGGATCAACAACAGCAACAAAAGCTGCTTAAATCATGACACAGACATACACAATAATGGAACAAGGAGAAATTGAGAAACAACACAAACAATACTTCCCTTTCTTTTCCTCCATTCCTGTTCTGCCCACCCAGTCTGGTGATTGGTCCCAGCTGAAACATACAGGCTACTTCTGCCAAGTCTATTGGCTCAAGTGCAGAAGACAATGATGTTAATAATACTTTACATTTGTATAGAAACTTAGCTTCCAAAATTCTTTCACATAGATTGCTTCATTTAGAAAGAAGGGTTGCACATGTGTTTTGTGGATTTGCAGCCGCTGACATTACTAATTCTGATTAACCTGATCAGAGAGTTCAAGCTCTGTTTCTTGGATTTTTCTCCTACCTTTTGGTTCCCAAGTAGATTTTATAAGCTAATGTAAACTGTCTATCATTTTCTCATTGTTAAAGTTCTTCTTCAAACAAAATGTCAAAGTTTCAGTTGGAAAGAAGTATAGATAATTGCATTTTAACCCTTTGATATACAAACGAGGTGCTTAGGTCAGAGATATTAACTGCCTAGGGCTCCTCTAGGTTTTCTGCTCTGAAATTTGAAAGACTTTTATTCCCCCGAGGATACACTCCTGGCTCTAGGTGTGTGAGAAAGCAAAACAATACAAAAAAACAAACAAATCCATTGCTGTTGAGTCAATTGTAACTCATAGGGACCCGAAAGGACAGAGCAGGACTACCTCATAGGTTTCCGAGGAGCAGCTGGGTGGATTGGAACTGCCAACTTTTTGTTCAGAAGCCACAGCTCTTAACCACTGTGCGTGGGAAGGAATAAGAATTTCAGGGAGACAACTGTGACTAGAACCAAAATTTTAAGCATCATGGTGAATTGTTTAAAAAAATATATTAATTTTTGTCTTTCCTGTGTTTTACGAATAACCACTTCAAAGGAGATTAAATTCAATATTTAAAGTAGGTGGCCCCCTTTTTGTCTTGTCCAATATTATGGAGACCCCAGCCTCTGGGCACCACCACCAACCCCAGCTTGTAAGTAGTGTGTGCCACCTCCTCCCACCAACTGGTCCCTCCAGATGTTTTCTTTCCCAGTATGACTAACTTCTTGCCCAAGAGGAAAACAAGAGACTGATGTGTGCACACAGAGCACAGGATCAGTTAAGGCCCGATCTGGCCCACCTGACGTGGGCGGAACTGTCAATCCCAGTCCCCTGCAAGATCCTGGGAGTTCTGGTTACATCTCCCATCAGAGGGAACCAAAATATAGCAGCCCAAGACTTGGAGGGTGACTTTCAGAAGTGAAAGGATGCCAGCCTAAGATCTTGACTGGGAGACCCCCATTTTTTTGACTGAGCAAGCGCAGGCTATGAAACTGCCCTAGGAGTGTTTTCTTTCAGACCAGACCAGTAACAGCCCTGCTGCTTCCCAGCAGAACGTTCCTCTAGTAGATACTGTTTTGGTCGTAGTTCATGGAGCCACCTTGGTGAAATGAGTTCTGGTGTGTTCTGTTACTTGACTAGCTAAATAAAACTTACTTTACGTTCATTCACTTAGTGCCCGTATAACCATGCCAAGCAGAACTGAAATAGTCTAGTTATATTACCAGATATCTTTTTTATTATTTTAGTTAAGTCCAAGGCCTTTAGTGTCACTATCAGTGGGAATCTACTTGATGGCGGTGAACTTGGATCATTCTTTTTTTTATATTCATAATCAGGACTGTCTCCACTCTTCACTCCTTTGTTCCTTACAATAATCTTGTACAGGAAGCAAGCCAAGCCACCCAAGTGCCGTCGAGTGGGATTCAAGCAAAGGAAATATTATTAGTTCTTTTTTAGAATTAAATCTGATGTTTAGAAAAAAATGAACTGTATAAAGTCACATAACTAGTTAGTGAAATTCAAAAGATTAGAAACCACTTTGATCTTTAGTGTTTTTGTTTTGTTTTGTTTTGTTTTGATTTGATTTCTTTTCTACATTACTGCTGTTCCTAGAACACTGTTGAAAATCATTAGTGTCTCCTCAAGATAGATTATTTTGTCTTTTCCCTAACTGGCTGCAGAAAACGTTAAGGTTATCAGTATGTACCACTGAACTAGATACAAACTTAAATTTGCCATGTGTGAATATATTTGTAAAAATGCCTGACTGTAATAATGTGAGTTTATTTTTAATGTATTACTCCTATTTCTAGCATCTCCAAAATGAGGTTGGCTTCAAGATTTTTGCATGCTATGAATATATTAAATTTTAAATAGAAGTTTTTACATTTTAATTCTATATTGAGTCACAAGATGGGAAAAGACTCTGACTGGAAAGTGGGTAACTGGCGTTGTGTTTCTACCATAATACCATGTATTGCTTTTTCAGTATAAACAACCATAGAAAATTTGAGAGGTCATTAGTATTATCTCTCTTTTTACGGGTAAGGAGAGGGAGGCAAAAAAAATGAGGTAACTTACCCAGGCTCACAGCTCTGCTTTATTTCTAAGTTTATGCTCTTTTTGTGTTACTTCTCATTTTTTTTTTTAAAAAAAAATACAACTGAGATACAAGGAAGCACACTGTGCAGTTGATTTCAACTCATAATGACCCCGTAGGACAGAGTTGAACTGCCCCATAGGGTTTCTGAGGAGTAGCTAGTGAATTTGAACTGCTGACCTTTTGGTCTGCAGCCCTAGCTCTCAACCTTGTGCTACTTGGGCTTTCTCTTTCTCTCTCTATGTGTGTATGTGTATATTTATTTATCACTACTAGTTTTAGGCAATTCTGAAGAAAATAAGTATTTGTTTACCTTCCTAATCACTGTTTTTTTGCAAACAAGAACAAACTATTCTAAAATAATGTTAACCTGGTAACCTCTCTCCAATAGGATTAATCCCTTCCGTTGTGTTTATTGAGTCATAGAGAACATCCATTCTCTAATGAATAATCTGTCCTTAATAGCCCATACTTATTACTGACAATATTCCTATCGTAACACATGAGCTAAATCGGTTGTAATTGAGATTTGACAAAGATATCAAACTATTTTTAGTTTTCGAGTTTCAAGTCTTTGGGCCTTACTTTTAAATGTAAAAGTCCTTTAAGAATACTTAACTGATTTTTTATTTCATTAATTGTCACTTAAATCTGGGAAGAAATATGCTATTCAAAAAAGTCATTGATAATTTTTATAAATAGCTGAAGAATTAGAGTCTCAGGCACAATTTTTTATTATGAAGTCTTGAAGTTTAAGATTATTATTTTCAGTTGTACTTTCATACACAGTAAATACCTTCTTTAAAAATGCTTCTAAATCTTCCTAATATATGAGTAAAATATAGCATAGCAATAGAAAAAATACACTTAAAAGTACAGCATAACAATTTTTAAATAACACAACAATCAAATGAGTCTGGAAATGCACACTGACAGCACCCCCAATGCCCACGTGTCCACGTACTTGTTCTTTTGACCATTTTATCTCTGCTGTTGAGGGCCAGTCTAGTTTGTTCGTTTTCATTGCTTTAAAGCATTCGATTGTATTAACTATTTTACCACAAGTTTATTTTTCCATTCTGTCCAGCCAAGATCTAAGGTTACCAAGAAAGACACAGGCACTGACTGGAACAGTGCTTTAGTCACATGGAGAAGAGACAGAGCAAGTTCTCCTTCGGTAGTGGGTGTCAGTCCCCCGCTACCAGTGAGTCACCCCCCACAGTAGCCAATGCAGGGATGATGGCCTGTATACACCCCTCTGTGCAACAGAAGAGAGACTCTGCTTCATCTTCACTGGCAAGACATATATAAATGCAGTTAACCATCTGCCAAGTGATGCAGAGCAAGGAAATTTTATTGTATATCCAGAATAAGGAAGGAGTTTCCCTGATGAAGAGGAAGCAGCAGACGGGATGGGGGAAGGGCAAGTTCTCAGGCTCCAAAACCAGGAAATATTCCAGGCCCAAGGCCTCTAATTTGGGAGTCCAAGTAGAAGTCAAAAGGTCACACTGTAGAGTGCTTTCCTGTTTTCTCCATGGATGCTACTGTTGATGGAGATGTGCATCATTATACTTTGTTGCCTTTACAAGTCAATGATGATACAAAATTCTCATACAGTTCTTCTGTCACACACAGTCACCTTTCTCCAGGGTGTATATCCAAGAGTAGAACACCTGAGCTGTGGATTGTGAATCTGTTTAAATGTAATAGACTTGTTGCCAAAAGGTTCTCGAAGCAGTTTTAGGAACGTGTGCCTTGCACCCGCCAGCAGAAAAGCTGTGTTCGTGTTCTCCCAGTCTTTGCGCATACTTCTCATTTTCAGAGTTTTTAAAATTCTCCAGTTTGGGGACTATGTGAAGGTCAGTATCTCATTGCGGTTTTGACTCATATTTTTTCAGAGAAATTAATGAACTTTACCATATGATCATAGGTAAATTGGTAATCTGGATTTTCTATTTTGTTGCACTTATTCACATTTCTTTCTTAGTGACTTTTGCAAGTTCTCAGTTCAAGATGTCTATCCTTTATGTGTGAAAAAATGTCACATGTGTTGAAAATGTTATGTTGCACCAGGCCATGTGGGTTTTGACAAGGGTGGCATAACAATTAAAAAAAATCTATCAGTGTGATTTGTTTGATTAACAGAAGAAAGGAGAAAAAAAAACATATAATTAGAGAAGCTGTTTAATAAAATTCAGTATTCATTCAGAATAAAAGCTCTTAGCAAACTTGCAGTAGAATGGAACTTAAGTAATTTCTTAATAAGAACCTATAAAACAGCGTAAACCAACACTGAAATTAATGATAAAATATCTAGTAATTTTCTCCTGAAAGAGTAAATAAGATACCTGATGTGATGATTTTCACGTCAACATTGCAATGAAGGTCTTTGCCAGTGTGAAGACCCATAAAAGTAAATAAAATGTGTAAGGACTAGAGAGAGATAAAACTTATTCAAAGATGAAATGTTGGTGTATTTAGAAAACTCAAAAATGTCTAAAGACAAACTATTAAAATTAATAAATGATTACTAGTTAACATCTTGGCTGCCTAGTGCTGCTCTAACAAAAAATACTAAAAATGAACAGCTTTCAAAAAGAGATATTTTCTCACATTTCAGAAAGCTTGAAGTCAGAATTTAATGCATGACAAACAGACACATACGTACCAATGTTTATTGCAGCAATAATTTTATGACTACTGTCTGCAGTAGCAAAAAATGGAATCAACCAAGGTGCTCATCCACAAATGAATGGATGAACAAACTATGGTATATTCACACAATGAAATACTATGCGATAATAAAGATAAATGATGATCTTGGGAAACATCTGATAACATAGAGTCATCTGAAAGACTCCATGCTAAGTGAAATTAGTCACAAAAGTACAATTAGTGTATGTGACCACTATTACAAGGACTTAAGAAAAGATTTAAGAACTGAAGAAAATAATCTTTGATGTTTACAAGGGGCAGATAGGAGGGCCATGAGTATTCATGGATTAGATAGTAGACAGGAACTAGGTCAAGTGAAGAGAGTGACAGCACACAGCAGGAGGGAGATTAACACTGCTAGGCTACACCAAAAGCTAAGAGCTTTCCTAAAATACAGTCCAACATTTCAAAGGTCAGAGTAGCAGGGGCAGGGCTCTGGAGAACATGGTTTCAGGGGACGCCTAAATCAACTGACATAACAAAGTTTTTTGTTTTTGTTTTTGTTTTTAATGAAAATATAGTGCATCCCATTTTGGTTAATAGTGTCTGGGGTCTTAAAAGCTATCAAGCTGCCGTCTATGGTGCATCAATTAGTTCCAGTCCACCTGGAGCAGAGGAGAACCAAGAACATCAAAGATAAAAGGAAAGTATGAGCCCTGAAAACAGAAGGGGCCAAATGAGTGGGAGACTACATCAGCATGAGATCAGAAGAACTAGGCAGTGCCTGGCCACCACCACTGGTTACCCTGACAGGGAACACAGTGGAAAGTCGCTGATGCAGTAGGAGGAAAATGGATGTACAGAACTCGAATTTTATTAAAAGACCACACTTTATGTTCCATCAGACTGGAGGGTCCCTTGAGGACATGGCCCCCAGACTCTGCTGGCTCAGAGCTGAAGTCAGTACCAAAGCCTCCTCTCCCAACAAACACTGGACTTGACTACAAGACACAGAGTAATGCTGATCAAGTATGTGTTTCTCAGCTTAAATAAACACGCAAGGCTGCCAGAGCAGCTCCTCCACGGGAAGGTAGCGAGGAGGAGACAGGTTGAATGGATACTGGAAGTACCTCATGGAAAGGAGGAGTGTGCTGTCACAGGGTTGGGAGAACAGCTAGAGTTTTGTAGAGGTATACGTGTGGAGTTTTAAATGGAAAATTGACTTGGATTGTAAACTTTCACTTAAAGTACAGTAAAATATTTTTTAAAAATTCAGTGTGTGATTCCGGACGTGGGAGAATCCTTTGTCTGTTTTAGCTTCTAAGAGCTACAGTTTCTAACCAAAAGTTTGACAGTTAAAGTCCACAAGGTGCTCCTTGGAAACCCCACGGGACAGTTCTACTCTATGCTGTTGAGTCACTATGAGTCAGAGTCGACTCAACAGCAATGGATTTTTTTTGTTAGTAGCTACTGCCAATCCTTGGAGCTCCTGGGCTTGTAAATGCGTTTGCTGTGTGTGTCTGTCTTTATACAGCATCTTCCCTTGTATGTACCTCTGTGTGTCTGTTACTGTTTCTGTAACTCAGCAGTGGCTAGGTTTAGGACGCACTGTACTCTGGTATAGTTTTACTAACAAAACAAAAGAAAACCCTGCAGGATTCCATCTGCAGGTACAGGGTCATACCTATTCAAACCATATTTTAGGCAGACACAATTCAATCTGTAGCAGCCAATATAAAAAACATCAATTGGATTTCTACATGCTAGCAAAAAACAAACAGAAAATAAAATTTCAAAAACTAAAATCACTTATAATAATATAATAAAGAGGAGTATATCTAAGTTATGCTAGAATCTCACGTGAAAATGTCAAAACATTGTTGTTTGTTGTTCTTAGTTGCTATCAAGTGGATTCCAACTCATGGTAATTCAGTGTGTGGAGCAGCACTGCTCCATGGGACTTTCAAGGCTTCAACCTTTCAGAAGCAGATTGGCAGACCCATCTTCTGAGGGCTTCTGGATAAGTTCAAATCAACAACATTGAGGCAACAAGTCAAGTGCTTAACCATTTGCACTACTCAGAGACTCATGTGTAAAAACATTATTGAGATAAAATAAAGAAGACAAAATGTAGTAGATAGTATAACCTATTTATCGATTGAGAGACTTAAATTTTTTAAACTGTTAATTCTTCCCAAATTGATCTGGAGAAGGAGCATAGATTCCCAAAATGTCTTATCTGAGGATAAGAGTGAGTTGTACAAACTGAATCAAAGATTTATATGTAAATATAATGAAACAAGAATACAGAAAAAGCCCATTACTGGTGAAATAACTCCAACTCATAGCAACCGTGTAGTGCAGACTGGAACTGCTCCATAGAATTTCCAGGCAGTAGCTGGTAGATTCCAAATGTTCAATTTTTGGTTAGCAGCTGAGCTCTTAGTCACTTTGGTACCAAGTCTCTAATAAAAGCTTAAGAAGAAAAATAAAACTGGAGAAGTTACTCTACTAGACATCAAAACATGTTACAAAATGGCATGTTGGTACATGGATAGACAAAACAGAGCAGTGGAGCAAAACAGAGGCTAAGACAGAGCCTGATGACGATAAAGATGTCGCTACAGTGCAGAGGAGAAGCAGTGACCTTTTCAAAAGTCAATTAGATATGCATGTGGGGGGCAGGGAAGGGAGGGAAGTATTTTCCCACCTTTGTTCCACATCTAGAAATGGATATTATTGGAAGTCCCAGACAGGTTAATAAATTATGAAAAATAAATAAAAGCCATACATATTGAAGAGGAAAGTATAAAACTGGCTTTTTTGAAAACTACAAAATTATTTAGATAGAAAATCCTAAATAATTACCAAAAAAAAAAAAAAAATCTAATAGAACTAAACAGGGAGTTCAGCAAGGTCACCAGATACAAGGTAAATACACAAAAATCAGTTGAGTGCTGCTGTTTTGGTTAGCTGCAGTCGGGTTGGTTCTGACTCATGTCAATCCTATGTGTACTAAACAACAGCGTCCAGCCCTGTGCCATCTCTACCATCTCTGCTGTGTATAGGTCTATTAATTCAGCCATTGACTCTCAGTTCCTCTTATTGAGGGGCTTCCTCTTTTTTGCTTAGCCAGCCAAGTACCTACCTTTTTCTTTACCAAGCATGATGTCCCTCTCTAGGGACTGGTCCTTCCTGGTTACATGTCCAAAGTACATGAGATGAAGTCTTGCCATCCTTGCTTCTAAGGAACATTCCAGCTGTACTTCTTCTAAGACAAGTTGATTTGTTCTTTTGGCAGTCCACACGTTCAATATTCTTTGCCAACACCATAATTCAAAGACATCAGTTCTACTTTGGTTTCCTTATTCATTGTCCACCTTTCCCAGTAAATTCTACAGACTACAAAATCAAATTAAAAAAAAGAAAAAAGTGTCATTCAAAGGAGCATAAATAATGAAATAATTTGGGATAAACTTAACAAGAAAAAAAATGTGAGATACCTACTTGTTGAGATAAATTAAAAAAAAAACTGAAGAGAAAGATAGCATGAATTGTATGCTTATGAATAGCATGCTTGCATTGTCAGAATTTCAATTCTTAACAATAAATTCAATACAGTCTCATAGAAAATCCCAGCAGGCTTACTTGCTATGTTGAAAAGCTAATTCTAAAATACCTACAGGAATGCAAAGCTCCTGGAATAGTGAAAAAGATCCAAAAAACAGAACAAAACTGTAGGACTTATACTTGCTATCAAGGCTTACTGCAAAGTAATAATCACTAGAATAGCATAGTATAGCCTTGTTGTTCCTGTTAGTAGTTTGAGTCTATTTGGGCTCATAGCATATAGATCAATAGAATGCTATGGAGAGCTCACAAAAGAGATCTCAACTGATTTCTCCAATATGAATCTCAATGAATCCCAGAAGTATATGCTAACTGAAAGAAGGGAGGCCCAGAAGACAACACCCTGGTGGGGTAGCTGTTAAGTATTCCAAAAGTCAGCAGTTTAGTTGGGTGTTTGAATCCACCAGCCACTCTCTGGAAACCCTATGGGGCAGTTCTACTCTGTCCAATAGGGTTACTATGAGTCAGGAATTGACTCAGTGGCAGTGAGCTTGGTTTATTTATTTATACACTTTTTGGTAGATACAATTCTAGGAAAGGCAAAACTATAATGACAAAATCAAAGTGCTATGGACTAGTGCATTTATCACAAAGAGACACGGAACTTTCTAGAGTGATAGAAATACTCTGTGATATCTATATTTTAATGATGATTGAGTGGCTATATACATTTGTCATCACTCGTAGAATTGTGTATTTAAACCTGATTGTTTTTAATTTTACCTCACTGATTTAAAAAAAAAAACATTATTCCTTCTATGGAGATAAGACAACATTGTTATTAAGTTGTCATTGAGTTGGCTCCAATTGATAATGACCCCATGTACCTCAGAAGGAAACACTGTGCAGTCCTGTGTCATGTTCAAAATCCTCCTGAACCCATTGTTGCAGCCACTGCATCAGTTCATCTCATCGGGGGTCTTCCTCTTTTCTGCTGATCCGCTTCTTTATCAATCAGGATATCCTTCTCCAGGGACTGATCACTCTTGACAGTGTGTCCAAAATAATGTAACATGGAGTCTCACCATTTTGGCTTCTAAGAAGCATTCTGTTTGCTCCTTCTTTTGGCAGTCTCTTGTAGTTCAGTATTTTTCCACAACACCACAATTCAAAGGTGTCGGGAGCGAAAAGAAACTGCGCCATAAAGATGGCGCCTGTTATCAGGAGTTCCTCCCCGAGACACTCCCAGTCTGATGATTAGCCTGCTGGCGCAGTACATGCACGGCGCGTGATCTCTCTCCTGATTCGCCTGCTTGAATCAAGAGCGCCTATGACAACCAGACTGCGCGGCGTGCTAGCTGCTTTCTGAATATTGATTGGCTTACTGTGAGCTATAAAACCCGATGAGACCAAAATAAACTGTGCTGCTTCTCATCTCCTGACGGAGAGGTGTCTCGGTCTCCTCCTTTGCGGGCAAAAGGGGGCGTGGGCCGGGACATTTGGCGCCCGAACAGGGACCTGAAGCGACCCTCACCTCGGGGACGCCCGGAAAGGTGAGCTGGCATAGTCCAGGGGCCGGTATTGACCGGGGGCCGGTATTGACCGGGGGCTGGCATAGACCAGGGGCCGGTATTGACCGGGGGCCGGTATTGACCGGGGGCTGGCATTGACCAGGGAAATAAAACTGGCATTGACCAGGGAAATAAAACTGGCATTGACCAGGGAAATAAAACTGGCATTGACCAGGAAAAGTAACTAATAATTGTATAAAATGGGTAATCACCCCTCTTCACAGCGGCTATTAATAGCCTGTAAAAGTTTGTTCAAGCAGCGTGGGATCGGTATTAAGCAGGCCACCTTGGAGCGTTTCCTCCTAGCGGTGGAGGAGGCGGCTCCGTGGTTCCTGGCTTCTGGCCATCTCACTCTATCTGCATGGAACAAGCTGGGAGGGGATTTAACTAGAGCAGATATGCAAGATACCCTGCCTCCTGGCGTTATGGGGATCTGGATTTTGATTTTGACTTGTTTAGAGGACGAGTCAAACATCTTTGAGAAAGTCCTCGCCAGGGGACAAGACGCCCTCAAGCGTGTTCAAAAGGAAGCTTCCCAAAAGGGTAGCGACAAAGGTGGTGTGTCTGGTGAGAGTATGCAGGAGAACGGCAGTGATTCAGAAGGGGAGGGGGAACTGCAAGAGAAAAAGGAAAGGGAGGAGGGAGAATGGAAGGTAACAGTGACGCAGTTGACGCGCGATGTTGGCGGGGTGTGCGTCCGGCCCCCGCGACTGTCTTCCTCCCCCCGAGCCCGAGGGGCCCCAGAGAAGATTGGTGCCGACACGGTACCTCCCCCGTACAACCCTTCAGCGCCTTCCCTCTCGCAGAGGAGTCGTTTCCCGCAGATGTGGGAGGGCGGCCCTGCTGCCTTTCGTGTTTTTCAGGATGAACAGGGCAATCGTTATCATGACCCTCTAGACTGGAAACTGGTGAAAGGCATAGCAGAAGCCGTTAGGACATACGGTGTCGGATCTGCTTTGGTTGTGGCCAGTGGCTCCCCCATCATGGGGAATCAACCTTCTTTCCGGCACCTTTATGATACTTACAAGTCGCTGTTTAAGCAGCATGGCATTGGTATAAAGCAAGCTTCTTAAAACTGGCTGTGCTTTTCAAGCTCAAACCAACTTTACAGCTTCAGCCAGCAGAAAATTTAAAAGGACAGGTTACTCATTTTTTCTTCCCTGCTCGCACCTGCCTCAGCCGCTTTGCAGCTTTAGCCAGCAAAGAATTTATAAATCAACTAACTGCAGCCCTTAAAACTAAAATTAACTCCCACCAGTGCAGCGTGGAGCTTACAACTAATTTATCACAACCAGTTACAGATTCCTTTGTTCTTTCTCCTTTAATCTCCAAGGACATGGCCTTCAGACCAGAAAACGAAAACTAACATGTTTTCTTGTTTCTTATCTCTGTAAAAATGTAAGTGTAACAGACTAATTTCATTAACTGAAAAAATTTTCTCTTGGGTTTTAAACTTTGCCTGATGTAAACAACCTGGCTAGAGTTTCCTGTGACTATTTTATGATATATACAGTTATCTGTGGAACCCCAAGTGTGACAAATATAAAGGGAATATGAAGAAAGTATGAGCAAGTGAAAAAGTGGGTGAAGAGGATGTAGAAAAAAGAAAAAATAAAAGGCTGGATAGCTAAAAAGGAAGAATATGCAGGAAAAGGCTGGATAGCTAAAAAGAAAGAAAATGCAGGAAAGAAAGGAAAGAAAGAGTAAGGGAGAGAAAAACAGACTGCTCTGGCTTATACTTCTAGAAGCTTTCAAAAATTTTACAACACCCTTAAAATTATAAACACAGCTTACCATATCATTTAATAAAATATACCCTTTTGTTATCAATCACTTGCTGTCACTAACCAAGCCACAAGGCAGAAATTATATTTTCACAGGTACTCAACTTACAAATACAGCCTGACACCATCCCCTCTGAGGAATCTCCCCAGCAACAGTGAAGTCACCGCCGAAACGTCGTGTGATTGGTGCCCATCAGCTCTTTCATTATTAACCCTTTTCAGATACTACAAATCACCAACTTAAATAACACAAGGGACTATGCTGCCAATGGCCGAAATGTAAAGAACTCTGGACTTGGACATAAACTAACCCAATCTCTCCTGAATAAAACAGTCACCACTTGTGTAACAGGAACCAACATAATCCTTAAAAAGAATGTCAATGAGAAAAATGTAATCATCACTTAAAAAAAAAAAAAAAAAAAAGGGGGGGAATGACTGTCACATAGGGCAATGAAACCTGCCACAATGTAACCTGTTTTAACATAATGTGTTTTAACTGTAATTTTGCTAATTGTGTGGGCCCCCTTGGGGAAGGGAAACTTATGATTGTTCTACATCAACCTCTCTTTGTGTTACTGCCTGTAAACTTGTCGGGACAAAGGGCTACAAGTGATAGAAAAATTGCAAGAGTTGATTAGGCCTAAGCAGGCTATGGGGATTAGTTATTATGGGAATAACTGCACTTGTATCTGCTATAATCGCCATGGTCACTACTCAGAATGTACAGACACGCAGATGAGGCGGCAAGAGCAGGCCCTGCCTGTGCAGGCTATTGCAGCCATGCAGGACAAACAGTCCTCGCCAGAGGTCTGGCTACAAATGCTTGAAGGCAGTCAATGACGGGCAACCTTCTTTGGGGGTGTCATCGACCTAAGACAGGGACTCCGCCTTTCGCTGCGGACTCTCCCCATGACGGGTAACAGACGCCTCAGCCAAGAATGACCTAAGCCAGGCGCTTCAAGCACTAGGAGATGTTGGGAGCCATGGCCCACATACCTCCTGAAAGCTTTAGATCTTGCTGCCTGCAAATGGCGCCGTGCTGCAGGGCCGCAGCCTTGTTTACCCCGCTTGATGGCCTGCCCAGTGTAAGGCTTTGCCTGGAAATTAGGCAAGCCCCCCTGTGATTGGATATTGTTTGTCCTATCAGAATACAGTAGGCGACACTATTTAAGCCGTGTGACCAGGAGCGCCTTTTTTATAAAGAAAAAAGGGGGAGATGTCGGGAGCGAAAAGAAACTGCGCCATAAAGATGGCGCCTGTTATCAGGAGTTCCTCCCCGAGACACTCCCGGTCTGATGATTAGCCTGCTGGCGCAGTACATGCACGGCGCGTGATCTCTCTCCTGATTCGCCTGCTTGAATCAAGAGCGCCTATGACAACCAGACTGCGCGGCGTGCTAGCTGCTTTCTGAATATTGATTGGCTTACTGTGAGCTATAAAACCCGATGAGACCAAAATAAACTGTGCTGCTTCTCATCTCCTGACGGAGAGGTGTCTCGGTCTCCTCCTTTGCGGGCAAAAGGGGGCGTGGGCCGGGACACAAAGGCATTGGTTCTTTGGCCTTCCTTTTTCATTGTCCACCTTTCATACGCATATGACATGAATACCATGGCTTGGGTTGGGTGCAATTTAGTCTTCAGTGTGACATCTTTGCTTTTATACACTTTGAAGAAGTCTTTTGCAGCAGATTTTCACAATGCAATGAGTCTTTTGATTACTTGACAACAGCTTCCATGGTATTAATCGGAGATTCAAGTAAAAGGAAATCCTTGAGAAGCTCCACCTTATCTCTGTTTCTCATGATGTTGCTTATTGGTCCAGTTGTAATGGTTTTTGTTTTATTTTGATGTGCAATCTAGACTGAAGGCTGTGGTCTTTGGTCTTCATCAAGTCCTTCACTTTCAGCAAGTAAGGTTGTGTCATCTGCATAACACATGTTGTTCTTGAATCTTCCCCCATACTGATGCCCTGTTCTTCTTCATGTAGTCCAGTTTCTCAGATTATTTTCTCAGCATAAAGATCGGAAAGGTGTGGTGAAAGAATACAACCTGATGTACACCTTTTCTGACTTTAAACCACACAGTATCCTCTTGTTCTGTCTGACTGCCTCTTGATCGATGTACAGGTTTCTCATAAGCACAATGAAGTGTTCTGCAAATCCCTTTCTATGGATAGACAAGAGTATAGTTAAATGATTTGTTGAACCACACAGGGAGTTCCTGGTAGAGTAGTACCAAAATTGGCAAGTTTCTGAATTTCAGATTTAGTCCTATTTTCAATCTGTCACATTTGTCTTCTGTGTTTAAAAAAGCACCTCACCATTACTTTTGGTTACTGCAAACAAGCAATAGACACATAAAATTAATCAGAGAATTGAATAATTCTGCACATTTGCTGTTTAATTAAAACACTAATGGCAAAGTGCAGACAATGATCTATTTTAAATAGTCCATTCCATTTCACTGGTAACAGAGACAAAGAAATTGTCTTTAGATTTCACACTGTATTTGAATTCAGAGCCACAGAGAGACGTTCCAGAGCTAGTACAATTGCTCCATCTGGCAATCTGGAAATGGGCCTGGGTCTGACTATGTAGCATATAAGTATAAACTCCATGGAAAGATTTCCAATGAGTCAGCCTGTCTTTTTTACTGGAGTTAATAGTCATTGTTGGTTGTACTGTCTATACTAAAATTAACATAACTAACATTGCTTTATTAAGACATCAGCGTCAGTGTGCCAAAAGTTGTGTGCCTGTAGTTTGAGTAAATTATCATCAGATGGCACCTTTGCATGTCTGCTAGTGCCAGATGCACCACAAATTTCCAGGCATGAATTGAGTCTTAAATTTTCAAAAATAGATAAGCTCGTTTCTGGCAGAATACAATTATGTAACTTACATAACTTGTTTCTCTGGTATTACGACTAATGTATTATTGGACCATGCTAATTCAAGCTCAAAGCCAACCATTTTATCCAATTTTTATTTATTTTACATAAATCCAACTAGACACAAGATACTTTATTTAACATGAGGATGAATCAGTTTAATTTGGGGCCTCAAGAGAATGGCTAAATTAGAAAACACTATGAGGCTAAATTAGAAAACACACAACCATCCCACCAGCAGGACCCCTACTGACACAATGGTTATGTGCTCTGCTGCTAGGAAGGTTGGTCGTTCAGCCCACCCTGTTGCTTCATGGATAAAAGGCCTGATAATCTCTTTCCATAAAGGTTATAGCCAAGAAAATCTTACAGGGAAATTCTACTGAAAACCCTATGGGGTAGCTCTACTGTGTCACACATTGTTGCCGTGAGTTAGAATTGACTCAGTCATAACCAACAACATGATTATGGAGGCACAGATTAAGTGTTATAACGTATTTAGAAGACTATGCTGATTCTTGTTGGTCAAATCAAGAAATATAAATCGCTGATTTCTTTTTCTTGAAATTAAATTTTGAATATACTTCCACAGTCTTGTCCACTTAAAAACCTTCCATTTCATATCTTGAGTGAGATGATGAAGGCACAGCGGCTACTTCATCGCCTGGTACGTGGTAGCTGCTGAAGAAATACCTACCTCCTCTTGTCTGACCAGTATCCTCAAAGTTTTAGCTTGGCTGCACTTGGGAGTGTTCTAGTCTAATGAAAATTTGCATAATGCAATCAGAACCAATCTATTTCTGAAGCCAGTTTAACACATCCTTCTCTACATGGAGCATCCCTTCCTCCTCTCGTACATCCCTTCCTCCCTCTCACCTTGTACAAATACCTGCATGTAGCAACATCTCCATTTCACAGCTCAGAAATAACTAGTATTAATTGAAAGCCTGTATGTACGAAGGCCAGTTCTAAATATTTTATAGACTTATCTGTGTGATAAAATTGCATTTGCTCATATGTACTTATACTAATAGAATTGAATTTGCTCATATGTACTCACTAATAAAACAATTTTATTAGAGTGAAGCAGTGTGTCATAGAATAGAAGTAGCATGTCAAGAATCAGACTCTGGAATCAGACTGTCTGGGTTCAAATTTCAGCTATGATGCATACTAACCACAAGTCTATGAACAAGTTAAGTTGCTCTGTCTGTGCCTCAGTTTTCCCACTTATAAAATGTCAACAGTAATAGCACTGCTGTAGGCCATGACAGATTGTATTTTCCGAAGATGGTTGGAATAACATCTCTTGTTCTACATACAATTTTTATGATGTGAGTTTATCACTTCCATTCCAAGAGGTGGAGTCTATATCCCCTCCCCTCAAACCTGGGAATACTCTTACTGCTTAACCATCCAAGTACTGCAGAAGTGGAGCTCTGTGATTTCCCAGGCTAGGCCAAGAAAGCCTCATAGCTTCTGCTTGGCTTTCCTTTGGGATGTCCACTCTTGGAATCCAGCTACCATGTTGCAAGGAAGCCTAGAAATTTTGGTGCTCCAGTTGACAGTTCTAGTTGAAGACTCAGCCTACAGGCAGTAGAAAGTGCCAGACCTGTAAGTGAGGAAGCTTTTGAGATCACTGCCATTCAGCCATGGTCTGACTTCAACTGCAGGAAATCTTGAGTAAGAACTTGCTAGCTTAGTCAAGTCAACCCCAAAACCATGATGGATAATTAAAAATATATATACATGTATTGTTCCAAGCCACTAAATTTTGCCGTGATAGATAACTGACACAGATCAGCTGGGATTTTTGACTAGAACAGCAAGAAAGGGTCTTTTCATTCAAGCTCAGCTTCCTGCTAGAATGGTGGGAAGATATCAAAAGCACGTACCTCAAGAGTTCCAAGAGAACGCTCTATTACCTTTTATGACCTAGTCTTGGAAGTCACTTCAATCATAGACTCACTTTTCAATAGGATGGATATAAATGTCAGTACAAGAAGTTGTGGATTCAGAGGTCTTGTCATAGCCATCTTGAAAAACGCAATCTGCCAAAGGCAACATACATAAATTAATCCAGAGGAGTTTTGAGAATATTACCTGGCACAATTTAACAAGTGTTAATTTTCATGATTGTTACTTCAAAGTATAACCTAGGACTAACTATATGAAAAGAAAAGCAATTTGAATATAGATAGAAAAACAAAAGATTAAAAACAAAAGTAAGCAAGAATTGTCCCAGACGTTTCAGGATATAGTCTCCACATGTTTGATCCCACTCATATCCTGGACCCCATTCCTTCTCCCTAGGAATAACATGTTGGGAAGTTTGTAAATATCTATCTACAATTTTTTTCTGTTTATTTACATTTGTATAAAACTCCTATGTTGTTTGCAATGTATTTTCCCTTAAATTTTGCAATGTAGTAATAGTAATTTGCAATGTTTTTGTTTTGTCATGTTCTTCTTTATTTTTACCTAACCATGGCTTAAAATATTTTTCATGCTAGTATGTAAAGACCTACTTCACTTCAGAGTCTCCCTCTACCCCATGAATGGCCACTTGACTTGTTGCCAGGTTTTAAATCTGTAATCAATGTTAGAGAGTTTACATATTTTCCGCTTTAACAGAAACTTTCATATTGTTCACAAAATTGCTGTAACAGTTTGCATTCTCATTTGCATGCAAAGAATATATATTGCCACTTGTATTTCCTGACAAATGATATGGTTAAGCTTTTAAATTTTGTCTCTCTATGAGTGTAAAAGATGGAATATTAATCAATTTAGTTTCCATTTTTATGGCTGTCAGCAAAATAGAAAATACATTTGTGTATATTGGACATTTAAGTCTCCTTTTTAGAAAATGATTTATTGTGTTGTAAGTGCAAGTTTACAGTCCCAAGTGAATCTATCATACAAAACCTTGCAAACAAACTGCTGTGTAACTCTGCCTGCTCCCGCCCCTGCAGCGCACCCCTTCTTTCCATCCTGTATACACTTGTCTATTCAACCAGCTCCTGTCCTCCTCCACCTTCTCACTTTGCCTCTGGAAAAGACTTGTTCAGTTAGCCTCACGTATGTACTTCAGTAAAGAAATACACTGTTTGCCGGTATCATTTTGTGTCAAGTCCAACCTTTGTCTGAAGAGTTGACTTTGGGAGTGATTTCAGCTCTGGGCTGATGGAGAGCCCAGAGGCCATGTCTTCTGGGGACCCTCCAATCTGTCAGACCATCGAGTCTAGTCTTTTGGTAGAGTTCTAGTTCTCCACATCCATTTTTTCTCCTGTATCAGGGACTCTGCTGTATTTCCATGCAGGGCAGTCACTGGTGGTGGCTGTGCACCATCTAGTTCTTCTGGCTTCATGATGATGTATATGATGTCTCTGGGTTATATACCCTTTCTGCTCTTGGGCTTATATTTCCTTATATTTCCTTTATATTTTGATGGCTTTCATACTCTTCTGCTCCAGGTGGATTGGCACCAATTGTTGCTACTTACGTGGATATTTGCTAGCTTTTGAAACTGAAGACACCACTCACCAAAGTGGAATGCATTTAGAAAACTCTGTTATGCCAATTGGAGTTCTCCTCTTCTTTGAATTATGTATTTATATACCTTGCCCATATTTCTTCTGGGTTTTATATCTTTAGTTTACTGGTGTTTAAGGATATACACCTATAAAATATATAGTACACATATTCCTGGATAGTAATTAATTTTTATACAGGTCCCAGATATTAGCTGCTAGGGGATGATTATTTTTTTCACTTTGCTTTTAATTTAAATTTAGACAAACTTGTCAATCTTCTTTTTGTGTGTGTGTCTTTTGCTTCTTGTGTGTTTACTAAGTATAGTCCTCTCAAAACTATAAACACAGTACACTGTATCCATTATTAAGAGCCCTGGTGACACAGGGGTTAAAGCACTCAGCTGCTAACCAGAAAGGTGGCAGTTTGAACTCACCAGCTGCTACAAGGGAGAGAGATGTGGCGGTCTCCTCCATGAAAATTTATAGCTTTGGAAGCTCCATGGTCAGTTCTACTCTGCCCTACAGCATTGCTATGAGTCAAAATTGACTCAATGGCACTATATTTCAGGGTGTATTTTTACTGCTAATACTTTAGTATTTTTTAGTTATGTTTTTAATCTAGTAGCAATTTGTTCCACTGAATGATTTGAAGTAGGGCTCTACTTCTATGCTTTTCATTTTTCTGAAACATTGATTAAATTCATCTCCCTTTCCTATGGGTTTGAAATACTGTCCTTTCTTATACATTAAATTATCATATCTACCTGAATGGAATTATGAATTTTCCACATTTCCAGAATAGAAAGTCCAGAACTTCACTCAGACATATGTCGTTGATCCATTTGTCTTGTGTCCCTGTCATGATGGCTTGTCCCTGTGTTAATTACAGCTCTGTATTTAGCTGTGATGTCTAGTTAGTCCCTCAAGTAGTGTTTTCCTTTTCAAGTCTTCTTGGTTATCCTAAAGAAATTACTCCTCCATGTGCATTTTTAAATCATTTTATCAAGTTACATCAATTATGTTGAGGAAATTTAGACTGAAATTTCCTTTAATTTAAAAATTACTTGGGAGTGATGAACACATTGATAATATTGAGCATTCCTAGAAAGTAACTAAAAACTTGTTGATTCAGTCCCATGCTGTGGCTCCACGAGAAAAAGAGTTCAGTATCTGTTTCCGTAAAGATTACAGCAAAGAAAACTCGATGGAGAAGTTCCACTCTGTCACACGGTGATGTTCTGAATTAAAAATGGCACCTACCAAGAACGCCCCGTCAGTGTGGTTTAATCTTCCTCTTGAGTTTTTCTTTCAGATTCTTCAACAGTTTTATAAATTATATTAGGACTTATTACTCAGTTACTTATTTAAACCTCCATAATTAAAAAAAAATGTTTAATGGTATATTTTAAAAAGCACTTATCTACCCTCTGAAATGAAGGCCTCCTGACATCCTGCTAATTCAGAACTAAAGCCACTCCTGAAGTCTACCTTTCAGCCAAGATTAAAAAGGCTTATGAAACAAGCAAGAACACATGTGAAGAACATGCTTCCTAGTATAGGAGACCAAACAGGAACCACCTACCCGAAAGCGAAGAAGTGAAGACAGGAAGGGACAGGAAATGTGGATGAACAGATACTGAGAATTCAGGGCGGCAAGGTAGAAGAGGAGAGTGTTGACACATTGCAGGGACTACAACTAATGTCACAAAACAATTTGTGTAGAAAATTTGTGAGTGAACTTTAACCTAGAACACAATAAAATAAAAATTTCTCCACTGTAAAAGAATTACTTATCTGTTTTTGTTTGTGTCGACTCAACGGCACTTGGCTTGGCTATGGAAAACTTAATTTTGTGTACTAGTTTTTTATCTGACCACCTGGCTGAGCTCTTGTGTTAGTTCACGTGGAACCAAAAACCCACTGCTGTTGAGTCAATTCTGACTCAAAGCAACCCCTGTAGTTTTAGGTAAATAGTTCTGCCTACAGAATTAAATTGAGGTTTTCCTTTCTACTATATGTCTTAACTTTCTGCAATAAACTATTATTACTTTTATAGTAAGAAAAAAAATCAGTCATCAATTGTTTCTTAGTTATTTGTTACTGCACTAACAGAAATACCACAAGTGGATGGCTTTAACAAAGAAAAGTTTGTTCTTGCACAGCATGTCAGACTACAAGTCTGCATTCAGGGTGTCTGTCCCAAGGGAGGAAACCTTGGTGGCATAGTAGTTAAGTGCTATATCTGCTAACCAAAAAGCTGACAGTCTGAATCTGCCAGGCATTCCTTGGAAACTCTGGCACAGTTCTACTCTGCCCTATAGGGTCACTATGAGTCGGAATCGACTTCCACAGCCGTGGGCATGATTTTTTGGTTTTTGCTCCAGAGGAAAGGCTTTCTTTCTTTGTTGGCTCTGGAGGGAGGTCCTTGTACTCCTCAATCTCTCAGCTTGTTCCTCTTTCCTTTTATTTCTTACAGGATAAAAAGTGGTGCAAGCCACATTCCTGGGAAACTCTCTTAGTAAGGGTGTTGCTGTCTCACGGAAATCCTCTTTTAACATAATCTTTTCTATTACCCACAAGCAGAGATTAGGATTTACAGCATAGGGAAATCACAGAATGGAGGACAATCACACATTACTGGGAATCATGGCCCATTCAAATTACACTGTATATTTTTGGAGGGACACAGTTCAATCCATGACCCATTACTTTTAAGGAAATACTACATAATCACTTTCATTTTTCTTAAGTATTGCTGAACTTTAAAAATATATGTTGAAGAATGTAATTAAATGCTTAATTTATAAAAATTATTTAATTCACTTTTACTAATTTTTCTTTTATAATATTGTGCTTTAAGTGAAACTTTATAATCCAATCCAGCTTGCCATGTAAAGCCCCACATAAACACCACTATGTGACTCTAACTGCTCTTCCCACCCAGGACAGCAAATTCCTCCTTTCTACTCTGCATTCAATCAACTCTCCTCCCCTTCTATCCTCTGGTCTTGCCTCCAGACAAAATCAAAAAACCAAACAAGAGCTGCTCAAATAGCTTCATGTATATATTTAAGCCAAGAAGTTGTCTCTTTGCAAGCAGCACTCTGTTTCTTACAGTTCAGTCCAATCTTTGTCTGAAGAGTTGGCTTTGGTATTGGTTTAAGCTCTGTGCTAACAAAGACTCCTGGGTACAGCTCCTCAGGAGACCATCCCTCCTAAGAGACCATCAAATCTGGTCTTTTAATAGAGTTCTAGTCCTGCAGACTCATTTTTCCCCTGCTACATCAGGGAATTTGCATTGAATTCCCTGTCAAGGAGTCTTGGTGGTAGCCAGACACCATCTAGTTCTGGTCTCATGTTGATGTAGGCTACAGATCATATGTCACCTTCTGTTTCCTGGGCTTGTATTTTCCTCAGGTCTTTGATATCCTTCATTCTCCTCTGCTCTAGGTGGATTGAGACCAATTGGTGCTACTTAGATGATCATTTATTTATGCCTATTCCCAAGAAAGATGATCCAACCAAATGTTGAAATTATCAAGCAATATCATTACTATCACGTGCAAGTAAAATTGAAACTGTTGGCTGAGAAGAGCCAGGGGTGAGGGGGGACCTGGGGTAGATAGATAGCGTTTCATCTTTTTTAATATCAAGGAAGTTTTCCATCAACAAATCTTTAATAGTTATCTCTGTATTTTCTGTTATACCACCCCCTGTGGTATTCCAATAACTTGTAGATTATTTCTCTTCATAGAATCCCGTGTAATTCTTAGTGTTTCTTGATTTTTTAAAATTCTTTTATTTGATTTTGCTCAAATATACTGATGTCATGTGATTTACCTTCAATCTCTTTGACGTCAGCCTTTTAGTGCGTCAGTTCTGCTCCTTTGACTAACAAGTCTTCTAATTCTTGCCACTCTACTCTTTCTTGCCACCTGTTCAATTTATCATCATACTGTACTGCATTTTGTCTCATCTCCTTCCTCATCTCTTGAAGACTTCTAAATATTAATCTTTTGTATTGTGCCTCTGATATTTCCAGGAAATTATCTTCCTCTGGAAAATTTGATTCTTTGTTTTGGGAGCTTTTTGAAGTGATTATGGTCTGCTTCTCTAAGTGCTTTGATATGTACTATCGTTTCTGAGCCTTAAGTAAATTGTACTTTTTCAATTATGTATTTGCCTACTGTGCTCTAGTTTCTTATTTTACAGCATTCACTTAGGCTGGTTGGGTGGGATACTTTGGTTATTGTTGTCTTTGAAGCTCTAATGTCCTTCTACCAGCTTGTTAGAGCTGTTGACCAAGAGTCCATTTACTTATCTTACATGGATTCAGCTCAGGAGTCCAAGTAGTCAGTTACCAACTGTGTGGGTCAGGTTCTCCCGTATTGTTCTAGATGGGCAGGGATGATTGGTATAGGCACACAAGGTCTAACACTTAAGTTCTCAGACTTATCTTACAGAAAGAGCTACATATTACTTCGCTGAATATTACTATGGTCACCTTTGAAGTACTCCCTTTGGGAAGCTATGCACCAATGCCAGCACCCATTCCACCCTTCAAAGCAATTTGGGAACTCTTTTTTCTGGAATGTCCTGTTGCTGTATTACCCCTGATATGCTGAATGTCATCAAAATGTCTTCTTTTAAATATTTCCTCTATCTTTCGATAAGAAAAAAGTCACTGGAGACCAGATCAGATGAGTAGGGAGGGTATTCCAACACAGCTACTTGTTTACTGACTAAACACTCCCTCACAAACAACTATATAATTAAGTCTGTGAACTTGCCACTATGTCACTGTGAGCAATGGCCACTCCAGAGAGTTCCCAAATTGCTGTGAAGGGTGAACTAGGTGCTGGCATCAGTGCATAGCTTCCCAAGGGGAGTACTTTGAACAATAAGGTATGTAACACAACAATTAAAGTCACAGACTTGCGAGACCTTGTAGGTGGCTGGCTATAGCCACCAAGAAAGGCAGGGGGCTAACAGTCATCCTGAGTGTCTGTAAGGATGACGTATCCCCTTATGACTGAATCTGGTTGAAGGAACCATTTCTGCCCTGATTTTCCAGCTGAGAGAGTCAGCAGAATTTTTTTCTTCCACCTTCCTCCCGCTTCCCTGGGTTCGTTAAATTGTTCCTCCCTGAATTTTGGAGAATGGCTCAGACAGGCTTAAGCAGTCCCTCTTTGGCTCAGTTAATAATATCAGATATTAGTGCTGGGTACAGCACTGAGAAGGGAGTGAGGAGTGCTGGGAGAAAGGAGATATGCCTATCTCAAAGGAACAATTTAAATCCACCTACAGTAGGTTTCATGCGAAGTCTTAGCCTTCAGTGTCCTGGTACCATTCCTCACTAGTTCTGGAGGTGTTAATGGATCCTCCATACAATTATTCCTGCTGAGAATTTTGCCTACCAGCCTCCACCTCTCATCTCACCACTGTGACTGTGGTTGTTTCCCAACAGGTCAGGTCTGTGGAATCCTATATACTTTTGGCACTCTCCCTTCCGCATTGCTGAGTCCAATTTCTCAACTTCCTTTTTGACGTTCAGGGCTCATAGCTTGTCGTATGTACTGTTCTTTTGCTCTTTGTTGTTAGAGGGGTTACAGGAAGCTTTCATCTACTCTGCCATCTTGGCCTAGCTTCTTACTAATTTTTCAGATACACTTATATTTTATTTCATTCATTAACTGTTTTAGAAAAATATTAATTCTTAATATTTGTTCTGAAGACTTATTTAAAGCCTCCTTTTAGACTTCTATGTTCACCACATTTACTTTTGTCTTTGAACACCATTAGCTTATAATTCCATCTAGAACTTTGAGATGAGTATACTTCTTCCTCAGATTTAAATAGTCAAGCTAACTTTTCTTGAAACTTATCAGCAGCACTGAAGAAGCACTGTATTTGCATGAAGTTTGGTCTTCTCATTTATTTGCCTTTGCATTGCTTTACCTAATTACTCCCTTGTGTGTTTCATTTCAACCATTAAGTTCAGCGATTTACTTTAGCCAATTGTTTATAGAGAATTTTCATTTTTTCCCCAAACTTTCACATTTACTTTGGTTTATTTTCTTGTCATTGAGTGTGAGTGTGCACATGTGTGTCTGTCTGTATATGATATACATGAATGTGTATATACACATAGTTTTAACTTATACATACACATACATTACTGAACATCAGTATTTGTGAAATAGGCTTTCATAACTTCTCAGAGAGCATCTGGAATCACTTTCTTATAGCACTGCTTCCAAATACATTGCGATACATATTTATAAGTGGAGAGCCAATATTTCACCTTTAATTAAAAAGGATATTTTCAAAATATTACAATAATCGAATAACACCTGGATATTTCAACAGGCATAAGCTGTTGCTGGCATTCTGTGCCTTTCATTACTGATGATATGTTATTCTGTAATATGAAGTCATTTGGTGATTGTTTCTCTGAGAATGGAATCCATGGATATATTTTATCAGTGATAAGTATTGTGTCTTTTTTTTTTTTTTTCTTTTTGGCATTGATAAAGGGAAAGGAAATAAAATGTAACCAGTTTGTTAACCTGTAAAAATTCTCTGTCCTTCTCAAGTTGTGTCTTGCCCAATGTCTCATCCTTAGTTTTTAAATCCATGCAGTGGTGGAACATTGCTTTTTAAAGTACCTGGACCTGCAAAGTCCAGCCCCAGTAGTACAGTTATTTCCTATTGATAATTTTTAATGTGGTTCTAAAAGCTGCCTGCACACAGAAATAGTATTTTGGATTATAGAACCCATTGTTGTCAGTTTCTGAGCACTAATCATGGCTCATGATGAGCTCTTGTATAATAGAGCAAAATGTTGCCTCTTCCTGTGCCATTCCCATCATCATTTGTGGGTAGGACTACTGTGATCCATAAGGTTTTCACTGGTTGACTTTTGGCAGTAGATCACCAGTCCTTTAGTCTGTCTTAGTAGTGTAGAAAACTCAGTGAAATCTATTCAGCATCATAGTAACAGGAAACCTTACACTAACAGATAAGTAGTAGCTGCTCATGAGGTGCAGTGGATGTAATTCAAACCCAGTCTGCTGTGCGAAAGTCAGGAGTTCTACCACTGAGCCATACCTTCCCCCAAAGGACAATGTTTCCATATGAATTTTTGAATTATCAATTTTATAAATGAATATATATGAGATTTGTGTTGAAACTGCATCAAACATGCAGATCAATTTGTAGATAATTGAAGTCTTTATTTTACTGAGTCTCTCAACCCATTAACATTGGTAGTTCCCCCATTTATTTAGATTTTGTTCAATGTTTTTAAAAGATTTTTTATCTAGGAAGATTCATGTGTGTTAAATTTGTTTGTAAGTATTTTATAGTTTTATGTTATAAGTGACATATTTTTTACTATTCAGTATCTAATTCTTCAGTTGTTGCTGGTATATAGATAATACACTACTAGTTTTTCTGCATTTTTCACTCAAGAATCTTGCTAAACTCTTACTAATTCTACTAATTTATCTTTTAGATCTTCCATGTAAGCTATAATACTAAGAAATAGTAAGCTTATTTTCTTTTCTTTAACTTTATCTTTTTGTGTATTTTACTATGATTAATAGCATTTTTGCTTTAAGTGTTGGTTACAAATTTCACTACAATGTCAAATAAAAGTGGTATTTTGACAAATCTTTTAAAATTATATTTTAAAAAATACTTTCAATATTTTACTTTGAGTATGTTTGCTATATTTTTTTAGTACATTTACTAATGATTGTATGTATGGCCAGAACTGGGAAGTACTTTGTGCATAGGGTCACTATGAGTCAAGATCAATTTGATGACACCTAACAACAACATGTTTGCTGTGTGTCATGGACTGAACTGTGTCCCCCAGAAATATCTGTCAACTTGACTAGGTCTTGATTCCCAGTATTGTATGATTGTCTACCATTTTGCCATCTGATGTGATTTCTCTATGTAATGTAAATCCTATCACTATGATTCAATGAAATGGATTAACGCAAATAATATTGATGAGATCTACACGACTAGATAGTGTTTTAAGCTAATCTCTTTTGAGATATAAAAGAAAGAAGCGATCATAGAGACATAGGGAAGTCACACCACCAACTTCGGGAGTAGAGAGTATCCTTTGGACTCAAGGTCCCTGCACCTGAGAAGCTCTTCCACTAAGGGAAGATTTCGGATAAGGACCTTCCTCTGGAGCCAACAGAGAGAGAGAACGGATTGCCCTGGAGCTGATACTCTGAATTTGGACTTTACTCTACTTTACTGTGAAGAAATAAAATTCTCTTTGTTAAAGCAATCCACTTGTGGCATTTCTGTTATAGCAGCACTAGATGACCAAGAAACTTTTTCTAAGTAATTTCTATCAAGTTAAAGAAATCTACCTCTAAGTTATAAAAAATTTTTATTGTAAATTGATATTAAATTTCAAAGCAGGAGGGATCAATATATCACTGCTGCTAGAAAGATGAAGGGATGCATGTGAGAAGCAATGTAGATGGCCTCTAGAAGCCGAGAGCAGGTCCTGGCTGACAGTTAATAAGAAAGTTGGGACCTCAGACTCATAGCTGCAAAGAACTGGATTTTTCCAACAACTTGAATGAGCTTGAGAGTGAATTCTTCTCCAGAGCTTCCAGATAAGAATCCAGCCCAGCTAACGTTTTGACTTCAGTTACATATGATCTTGAACAGAGAAACCAGACAATCCTGCCCAGATTGCAGTACTGTAAGATAATATAGATGTTATTTTAAGTAGCTGAATTTATGATAACTTGTTACACAGCAATAAAAAAAACAAACCAAATCTATTGCCATTAAGTCAATTCTGACTCACAGCAACCCTATTGGACACAGTAGATCTGTCCCATGGACAGTTCCAAATAGCATCTGGTAGATTTGAACTGCTATCTTTTTAGTTAGCAGTGGTAGCACTTAACCTCTACATCACCAGGGTTTCCTACACAGTAAAAAAAAAAAAAAAAAAAAAAAAACTAGTATATTTAGGTTTTCTTTCTCCTTGACTTCTAGATAAATTGCTTGATAAGATAATATGACTGCTATAAACTTTTTGACATTTGTTTAGAGATGTTTTATGACTCAGTGTGTACTCATTTTTTATAAATATGTAATGAATTTTTGATAAAAACATGTATATTCTAAGATGTCAATTGTATTTACACACACGCACATACACATGCAGTCATTAGATAAAATTTGTTTTGTTCACAATCTCTTCACTTGTTTGTTTCTCCTTGCTCAGTACAACACTCTAAAAATCTCCCATTATAATGGTAGCTTTTTACATTATTAAAATAGCTATTGTTAACTTGTAGTCCATGGATGGATCACAGTATCTGTGAACCCACTGAAATTGTAGTGTAGTATTTCTATACATATATATATCCTTTTGTAGGAAAAGATTATAGTCTTCATTGGACCCATACAGAGAAGAGACCCAGAGCTAAAGAAGCTCTTTTAGTACATGCAGTTGACAAATTACATTTGTCAGTAATATTTTATTCAGTTTCTATGTTTTATTCAGTTTGGAAATGAGTGAATTAGCCATTAAGTATGTATAATGTATATACTTTTTAATTGCTATTGAAGTGATTCAGAATCGTAGCACCCTGTTGGACAGAGTAGAACTGCACCATAGGATTTTCAAGGAGTGCCTGATGGATTCAAATTGACAGCGTATTAGTTAACAATTGAATACTTTACTCCTGTGCTGTCTAATATTAAGCACAACTAAATAACAAATAGGAAAATGACTAATGTTATAGCATGGGAAAAAAATCACAAAAAATGAGGGAATTATTTAGCTTGGAAATGAGGTGTGACCTCACATTATGATTCTCAAACTGTAGTGTGCGCATCTCTCTTAACCTTTCAGTTTATGTCTGAGTTGAAGTCAAAGAATACAAATTTTTGATAAGCACCTCACGTGTTTTTGAGACAGCAAGTTCATGAATAACAGTTTGAAAAGTATTAAAACCTCTGAGAGTGTATTTTTTTAAAAAAAGATGGTAACTATCTCTAGTGGTTAAGGTTGTATGTTAAGTTGTCTGGGCCACGATTCTCAGCGGTGTGACAGTAATGAGATAGTTTGGCAGTCATGTAGTGATATGATCACTTCCATGATGAGATTTGATATAACATGATCACATCCATGACGGACTCTGCTATGAGTAGCTAGTCAGTTGAAAGGGAATTGTCTTTAAGGTGTAGACTGAATTGAATATATAAGTGGACTTTCTGGCAAGACATAGAGGCTTGCACTGGCATTGAATCCTGCACCCGGCCCCTATTCATCTGACCTCCAATTCTTAGGGCTTGAGCTTATCTGCTGTCTTGCCTGCTGATCTTTGGCTTCATTGATCTTCACAGCTTGTGAGCAATAGCCCTGCTGTCTGATCTATCAGTGCTGTGTTTGCTAGCCCCTGAGTCAACATGAATCAGGAGAAGTCTCTGTCTGACCCAAGGACTTGGGCTATTCCTGCTTCTGCAATTGTGCTGGCCTTTTCCTTGACATTAATCTCTCTCTCTCTCTCAGTTTTACTGATTTTGCTTTTCTAGAAAAGCTAGCCTAAGACAGCATCTTAAGCTGTACTACAATGCCACCAAACCAAACTCTTTGCCATTGATTCTGACTCACAGTGACACTGCGGAGGAATACATTTTCTTCTTTCTTATCTATTCAGTTTGCATACATTTCTCTCTGAAAGGAGTCTATTGGGTGAAGTTTCTACAGGAATACTTATCCCACAGTGATGGTTGATTTCTTATGCTAATAGAATTTAGGTTCAATGCGCCTAAAAGGACAGGGCTGAATATGTGCATAATAAGACACTGTATTAATTTCCTAGAACTGCCATCACAACATATCACAAACCAGGTATTTTAGCACAACAAACAATTATGTTCTCACAGTTCAGGAAGCTAGAAGCCTGATTTCAAGCCATGCTGTCTCTGAAGCTTCTAACTGAAGATATTTGTTTCTTCTTGGCTAGTGTTAGGTAACCCAAGGCATTTCATGACTTGTTTTGGTGTAACTCCTGTCTGTTTTTCATCTTCACATGGCTACCTTCCCTGTGTGTCTGTCTCTCTTTGTCTCTTTTCTTATACCAACATCAGTCATATTAGATTACAGCCCACCTTACTCCAGTAAGTAGCAGTAATCTCTTGTTAACTGATTACATCTTCAAGGACCCTCTTTCTACATAAGGTGCCATTCACAGGTACTGGGATTAGGACATCAATTTATCTTTGTAAGAGACAGAATTCAACTCAAAAAAAGGACTTAGTGGTAATGGGTACCTATTACTTTTGTTGCATAGAAAGAGGTGTTCACATTTAAATGACTCTGAAACCTCACATTGTTGTTGTTAGGTGTTTGCAAGTCAGTTCTAACTCACAGCAATCCTATGCACAACTGAATGAAACACTGCCCCTTTGTGTGCCATGCCCACAATCGTTTTTATGCTTAAACCCATCTGTTTTAGTCAGCTAGTGCTGCTCTAACAGATACACCATGAGTGGATGGCTTTAACAAAGGAAAGTGTATTCTTACACAGTCTGGTAGGCTGTAAGTCCAAATTCAGGACGTCCACTCCAGGTGAAGGCTTTCCCCCTTGCCAACCGTGAAGGAAAGTTCTGTGTTACATCAGTCTTTGTTCAGGGAGCTTCTTGGCACATGAACCTCAGGTCTGAAGGACACGCCTCTCCCATTGCTGCTTTCTCGATGGTGTGAGGTTCTACATTCTCTCTGCCAGATATTTCCTTGGTAGTTCAAGAGACAGCCTCAAGGCAAAAAACAAACCTATACACTGCATCTTGCTCTGCCAACACAACTGCTGCCCATCCACCCTCATTAACAACATAGCGGCAGGAATTCCAACATGGACAAACATCACACAATATCAGGAATTATGGCACAGCAAAATTGTTACAGATTTTTTAGGGAACACATTCTGTATCAGTCCATCTGTTGAGGGTCTTTCTCTTTTTCACTGACCCTGCACTCTACTAGGCATGATGTCCTTCTCCAAGGATTGATCCCTCCCGACCAGCCAAGCCAAGTGCCATCGAGTCGGATCCAACTCAACGTATCCAAAACGTGTGTGATGAAGTCTCACTATCTTTGCTTCCAAGGAGTACTCTAATTGTACTTATTACAGAATAGATCTGTTTGTTCTTTAGGCATTCCATAGTATATTTAACATTACTCTCCAACACAATTCAAAGGCATCCATTCTTCTGCCTTCCTTATTCATTGTCCAGCTTTTGCATGAATATGATGCTATTGAAAATACTATGGTCTGGGTCAGGTGCTCTTTTGTTTCCAAGGCGATATCTTTACTGCAATATTTTAAAGACGCCCTTTGCAGCAGATTTTCTCAATCCAATGCATCTTTTTATTTCTTGACTATTGCTTTCACAGGTGTTGACTGTGGATCCAAGTAAAATGAAATCCTTGGTAATCTCAATCCTTCTTCTGTTTGTCATGATGTTTCTTACTGGTCTGGTTGTGAGGAATTTTGTTTTCTTGATGCTGAGGTGCAATCCATATTGAAGGCTGTGGTCTTTGATCTTCATAAGTAAGTGCTTCAAAATAAGTAAGTGCTTCAAATTCTTTTTACATCTAGCAAGCAGGGTTGTATTGTCTGCATAATGCAGGTTGCTAATGAATCTTCCTCCAACCCAGAAGCCTTGTTCTTCTTCATAGAGTCCAGCTTCTTGGGTTATTTGCTTGGCATACAGATTAGAAAGGTACGGTGAAAGGATACAACCCTGAGGCACACGTTTCCTGACTGTAAACCATGAAGTCACCCCTTGTTTGTTAGTACGACTGCCTCTTAATCTGTATACAGATTCCTCATGAGCACAATTAAGTGTTCTGGAATTCCCATTCTCCACAATGTTATCCATAATTCATTGTGATTCACACAATAGAATGCCTTTGCGTAATCAATGAAACACGGGAAACATCTTCCTGGTATTCTCTGCTTTTAGCCAAAATGCATCTCACATTATCGGTGGTATCCCGGGTGCCATATCCTTTTCTGAATCCAGCTTGAATTTTTGGGAGTTCCTTGTCAATGTGCTGTTGCAGTCACTTGAATGATCTTGAGTAAATTTTACTTACATTTGGTGTTAATCCTGTTGTTTGAGAATTTTTGCATTTGGTTAGATCACCTTTCTTGGGAATAGGCATAAATATGGATCTCTTCCAGTTGGTTGGCCAGGTAACTGTTCTCGAAAATTTTTGGCATAGATGAGTGAGCATTTCCAGTGCTGCAGGTAAGAGAGTCAAACCTCAATAAACTCACTTATTAATGATTTCCAAGTCTTTACTAATTTACCAACCATAAAGTTTTCCTCAAGTCAAAATATCAGTAGACAAAGCCCTAGATTTTCAAATAACATATTAATTGACTACGTATTTAAATTAGTTTATTTTGTAAATTAGCTCACTTTGTGTTCACCAAAGACTTAAAATAGAAATTGCTAATGGTTATTCCTTTCTGTATGGATACATACTCTTATTTATAAAGAGCTAAGATTTTACGGTGTCCTGAATATCTACAAGCGTCTTAGAGAATGTCATTATCGGTAACTAGGGTGCAATGATATGGACAGGTTTTTGATGCTGGAGTTGGAAGACTTGGGTTTGAATCCCAGCTCATTTTACTTTCTGTTGACATGGTCCTGTATTAGTCACTATGTTTTGGAATCTTAGCATTTTCCTTTGCACAATGTTTATAATATCTCCCTTAAAAGAAAATTATAAAGATTAATGATCTTCATATTGTCCAGCTTGTAACAACAACAAAAGCAAACTATTGCCGTAGATTTGGTTCTGACTCATGATGACCCTATAGGACAGAGTAGGACTACTCCATAGAGTTTCCAAGGAGCACTGGGTTCAAATTGCTGACCATTTTGTTAGCTGCCATTGCAAGTAACCACTATGCCACCAGGGCTAATTTAATATTTATCCTTATCTAGTATTTATAAACTCTGTATCAAATATTAAGGAACCCTGGTGGCGCAGCAGTTAAGCACTCACCTGTCAACAGAAATGTTGGTGGTTCAAACCTATACAGCAAGATCTGGTAATGTTCTGTAAGGATTATAGTATAGAAAAGTCGATGAGGTAGTTCTACTCTATAGTGGGGGTCACTATGAGTCAACATGGACCTATCAGCATCTAATAAGAGCAAAACCCACAAATATTAATGAAAATATATATTTAATAATGATTTACAATTTTATTTTAAAAACCTCATACAACCTTGAGAGGCATATTTTGTTTTCATTTTCCATATTAAGAGACTGATGTTCAAATAGACTAATGACTTTCCTAAGGTCATATAGCCAAGATCACACAGCCTTGCTTGGTACCCAGATATTTTGATCCCATGTGTGTGATTACTAAAGTTGTGTGTCAGCTTGACTGGGCCATGATTTTCAGTGGTTTGGAAGTTATGATGATGTTTGGCAGTTGTATAACGACATGTTTACTTCCATGATGAAAGCTGTAGTAATGTGATCACTTCCTTGGTGATCTCTGCTGTGAGTAGCCAATGAACTGAAAGGGAGTTTCCCTGGTGGTGTGGCCTACATCCAATATAGGTGAACCTCCTGGCAAAGATAATGGATTTTTGCTGGCTTTGTATCCTGCAGCTGGCTCCTGTTCATCTGTCCTCTGGTTCCTAGGACTTGAGTTAGTTTACCTGCTTTCTTTCCTGCTGATCTCAGTAGTCATTGGTCTTTGTAGCCAGTGAGCCAGAACTCTGCTGTCTAACTTAACCAGTCTTGGGTCTGTGAGTCCTTGAGGCTACATGAGTCAAGAGAAGCCTCCAGCCTGACCCATGGACTTGGAATATTCAAGCCTCTACAACTGTATGAGCCATTTTCTTAATATAGATCTCTTTCTGTATACTTAAACACTTCACTGGTTTTGCATCTCTGGAGAACCAGCCTAAGACACTATGCAAACTTCTTTTCATTAACTGAAACTAATTTTCTTTGAAATAAGTATTAATTCATTATTTTCACTAAATATAGTTAATATTTACAGTCTATCCTATATACATAAATAGTACAACATTAAGGCAATGTCTTAGGTGAAAATATGATCCATATTTAACAACTTGTTCCATAAATAAGAAGAGATATTTCTGTTCATTAGACATGCTAATGTAACACACTTATGGCTTATTATTTTAACTATGGTTTTACAATTACAATGTATGATTGATATACTCATCATTTCTGATATATTTGTGCATATGATAATATTTGTGTAACAATGGGATGAGAGTTCTACCTTGGCAACATTTAAACCAATCTTCATCAAATTTGTCTTTGATTTCTTAGTGACAGCTCAAAGAAAAAGTACTTAACAGAAATTAATATGTACTTATATACACTAAGAAGCTTTGTACTATGTATTTTTGACATCTCCAGGATTAATTTGGACAGAAAGTTAGTGTTCAAAGGTCACATGAATGTTACCGAATGAATATGCCCCTGTAAGACTGTGACCAATTAAGTATACTCAGATAGGAAACTGAAAGTAAAAAATTGAGTCAATCAAAGGATTTGGGTTCATTCTCCATTTAATTGACTAGTTGTTGTGGTGTCATATAAACAGAGTCTCAGTTTATTGCTTTGTGCTGATGGGGTTGACATGAGTAAAACTTAATTTAAAATCTTAGGAAAGACTAAGAGTTTCTTTGACAGTTCCTGGAAATTTTCCAACTCCCTCTCTCTGGGCTGCTGCATCAGTGACTCCTTGTGGGTTTGACTCACTGACAACTGGAAGAAATTTGAGAAGAAATTCTGCAGGCTTTAGTTTCTTCTCCACTAAAGCTAATCTTTGTCTGACTGTTGGCAATGTCATTTGGCTTAAGACTATAGTGAGGCTTAAAATGAGTATTATTTATTCCCAGACTTTCTAACACTATTGCTTTGAGATTGTTGTTGGGAAAAATAGGCAGATTCTGTTAAGTTAAGGGTTGTGTCTCTTAACAGAAATGATCCTTTTTAATGGCAGGAAATGTTAGTGGATTTGAAGAGTTGATGTTTCACCAAAAAATCTGATTCAAAATCTTTTGCTATTGTTGAGTAAGATTTCTCTCTGCCATTTACAGAATTGTTTTTCTATTATATGTTGTAGTCTACTTTATTGTCAAGAACTTTTCAAAACTTTATCTTTAAAAATGTGGGACCATAAATCCATACCACTCAGTGGCCTTAAGATTTGCCTTGAATATAACAGCTTTTCTTTCCTTACTAAAAAAGTAACATAACAATTAAAAGGTGACAATTACTTAGCCACTAATATTAGAAGATTCCCAGGTTTGCTGGTGAGTTCATGGGAACAACATACAGTGATGAGCTTCTTGAAGGTATCTTGTAGAAGGGCACTGGTTGGTGAGTTCTTTGAAGGTTGGCTGAGATTACATTTAACCCTTAACCTGTGTAACCTTGCTGAAATTGGGTTTTTTACTTAAGGTCAATTCAACTGCTCACATTAAATGCATAATGAAAAAGAAAATGGCTCAGTTGCCTCTGACTTGACGAATTCTTTCAAATTTGAAGAGAGTGTCAAACTTTTTGTGCTTAATGGGTTATAAAAATAAAATTCACTCACTTAGCACTGAAGAAACAGGGAAGTTGGAACTTACTCAGATTACATAACTAGAGGCAGAAGCAACAGTAAAACCGAAATCTGCACAAGTGTTCTTCCCCTCCCCGCCCCAGGCAACACTGTCAATACCAAAGATTTTTCCATCATCAGAGAGGGAGAGAGAACAGTGAGGTCTCTTTCCAAAGAGAAATCTTTCCCTTTCTGATTGTGATCTGAAGTATCAATCATACAGAACATTTTACTACGGATCCTAAATCATTCACACAGAATGCTAAGGGTGACAGTTACATTATAATTCACTGAGAACTTAGAGTAGATAAGGTATTTACTGGAAAGAAAAATCATCCTCCATTCAGCTCCTAAATGAAGCCATTTATCTGTAGCACTGAATATCTTGTCTGTCTAACTTTTTTCTTTATGGTAACTACAACTAAACGAGATCTAAAAGCTTTAATGTAATATCAGCTAAACTGATAAGACTAATGGCTGACATAAGTACCCCAACAACATGGTTAAATGGTCATGATGTAAACCATACCCGTCAAATTACGTTTCTCCATACTTTTGGGGACGCACTTGGCTGGCTGGCTGGCTGGCAGACCTTTGGGGAGTCATCCAGATCCAAAGAAAGAAGCCTTAAAAGGACACAGGACTGGGAAGAGTGGCCAAGAGAGTGCTTAAATGAAAAACATTGTGGACCCTGTGTGTTGGAAAGTGAAAAAAAAATGGGTAGGGGCAGCTGACTCCAGTAAAAGAATCAGGTATTTGACTGCAGATCTGTAGTTTCTACTTTGGTGGAGTTTGAAGGATAGATGCCCAGGAGACACTGCCTAGTAGTGAGGCCTGAGGCAGCCTTCATCATCCTGTCTGGGGAGGCTGTCCAGCCCTAGGAGGAGACCTCTGTATCAGTCCTGAGGCCAGCCCAAAGTTAGTTACGTTCCACATCCAACAAGAGCTGCCCAATGAAAACATTTGACACTGATATTAATTTTAAGAACCCAAAGTGCGAGAGAGAGAACTTGTCAACCTCAAAAATTAAAGCCTCAAATCTGATAACCTTCACTCTTGAAACTTTATCTCTGATCTCAGTTTGAAACTACTTTTTAAAAATAGAAATAACCTGTTCTTTAACAAACACAGAAGTCTTTTTCATTGAAAATGTCTCTGTTCAGGTTTCTTCCATAGTTAGGTACTTTGTGCTGAGGCAAGCTGCAAAGTTCAATAAAGTAATCCCTTTTTCAAAGCAAAGTCAGGAATTATCACCCAGCCTCTCAGCTTTCTGATATGATGACAGGTTAGAAGAAGGTTCTGTTTAAAAACCACTGTATTGTTTGCTAAATTGTCAGGCATGTAGTCAATAACAAAGAGAGTATAAAGAAGCAACATTGCTTACAAGATACTATTAATTCTTCTTTGACTTAAAGAAATGAGGATGACTAATCAACTCCAGCTTGCTGAGTTCTCCCTTTAAAGGGCTACCATGTAACAGAAGACTAACTTGGCAAACTGATCAGGAAGCTCTTCTGGGTTCAATCATTTTGCGGGTCAGTTAGTTTTGTTGTGTTCTAAATCTTGGCTAACCGTTACCCCCATGCATATGCTTGTTGGCGACAGTAGAATAATACATAAAAAAATCAAATCCATCCCTACTGCCGGAAAAAGCAGATAAATGCTCTTAAGATGTATACTCCACACTAGTTGATGATTAGTGGCATTGTATTTTTGTACAAAGGTTGGCCAGAAATAAAATGATCTGTCAAAAAAACATCTCAGAAACTGCAATGAAATTTTCTAGATTATTGAATTATTCAGAAGCCTTGGTTGCACAACCAAATGGTTTGGAGTTAGAACACACAAGTCATGTTGTAGAAGAAAGATGTGGCATTCTGCTTCTGTAAAGATTACAACCTTACAAACCCTACAGATCTATTCTCCATGGTTGCTATGAGTTGGAATTGACTCAACAGCAATGGGATTGGTTTTATTGTTTTCTTGAATCAAACATATATCCAAATTATATGTATCACAGCTTGTGGAAGAACTCACAGAAAGATGTTAGAGTCATTTCAACACATTTTTTAATGTTGTCACATGAGCAGCAGGAGATAATATTTATAGCTTCTCTTTGGGTGGTAGAATGTTATAAATTGGCTTCAATCAAGCAAACCACCGTACAATTTATTTTTATTTTTTTAGGACTAGAATCTCTTAAATGCATGTACATACAGCTTTAATTTAAATTCAAAATAGATTCTTAGATTTAAAAAAGTTATACATTTTAGTACAATTGTATAAATAACATTTAGCTAAAGATAGAATGTAAAAGTTTTTAGCAGTGAAGCAAACAGATATCCAGGTATCGTTTTGCTTCTAGAGCTGCAGTTAACTACCACAATTGCCTCCCTAAGGAGTTACTAAGCATATTGGGTTACCAGACTATGAAACATTCACCCTAAGTGGTCCAAAGTACATGGAAACTCTTAGGTCTATGTTCAAATACGTATGAAATTACAGCACTTTGAAAATGCTGTGATTGATCTACAGCTCAATGGGAGGTGAGAGAGAGTCACATTTGAATGATTAATGTAAGATGGGACAAAACTCAGGAAAAGCAAGAAAAAAAGAGAAGCTGTGTGATCCTCCAGGGCAGCCATATTCCCTGGTTTGCTTATAAAACCAAGGGAAGCAAATCAAACCCACTCTGTTTTCCAAGGTTCAGATCACACAGCTGTGCCCATCTTTGTACGACTCCTGACTTAAGCTGACACATACATCCAGTGGAAGTGCCGAGCCCTTTACAAGAAAAGAGAGAGAGATTGCAAACTGGAAATGTTAAGCCCTGAAATTTTTCCAACGGATGCTGGGATGAGGTTTATCCAGGAGGGAAGGGTGACCTTTAGTCTCAACAGAACAGACTGCTGGCAGGTCAGTTGCTGAGCCATTAATTGAACAACTGAATACCGAATCAGGTTTTGTTGCTGTAACAACCTAACTAACTGACCCATGAAGCATTGATCTTGGTCAGTAATCCAATCTGTTGTTTACTACATGACTGTGATAACTTTCCCAACAACTAATTTCACCAAGAGACTTTGAATTTGTGCCTTAAAGCTTCAGAATGTTCAGCAGGGGTATATTGAGGTCCCTAATTTCTCCTCTGGGTGTAGGATGGCACAAAAGCAAAACAATAGAGAATTATTTGTTTTCTATTTCTGATCTCCAATCATGACATTTGACATTTTGTGGACACTTCACAAGTAGAAGGAGTAGGTTAGATTTCAAACAAGTGAAGAAAAGCCTAAACTAAGGAGACTTTATTTTTATTTTTTCCAGTCACACTTCAAAAGGTTACATTTATTTTAAAAATACCAGTGCAACAAGAGAAAGCATAAAAAGTAAACATATAAGTATGAATGCATAAACTTGCTGGTAATCAGAGGTATGCAAGCTAGAACAATATTAGAGACAATGTGAGACAGGGCCAGAGGATCAAGCAGCTGTCACAAGTTTTCAGGAGAGTAATAAAATAAATCTGTATAGTCACTTTGCAAAACAATCTGTCAATAAATTTTAAGATCCAGAAAATATTATTCTACCTCTGGAAATATGTATCCTAAAGAAACAATATACAAGAAGGAAAAAAATTATGTTTGCAAAAAGTTACAAGAGCAAAGTTGGTTCACGTAGGGATGTTTAAAATGTTTGACTACAGAGAAATGGCTGAATAAGATCATAGTGCTTGATTGAGTAATACTAAACAGCCATGAAAGCCATAAACACAGGGACTAAGCAGCAACAGCAAACCCTTGTGGCACAGTGGTTGAGTGCTGCAGCTGCTAACCAAAGGGTCAGCAGTTCAAATGTACCAGGTGCTCCTTGGAAAATCCACTGGGTAGTTCTACTCTGTCCTGTAGGGTTGCTGTGTACACAGTCAGACTTGACTCAACAGCAGTGGGTTTAGTTTTAGTTTGTGGAGAAACATGGAAAATGCTAAGTGGAAAAAGTATACAAAATTTTTATATACTTCTCTGATTGCAATTATGTACTATATGTTTATAAATGGAAAGAAATGGAGTAAAACTGGGAAAAATAGTTCCATTTGCATGCAGAAAATTTTGTGTAAGACAAAGTAAGAACCATACAGGCAAATATAAAAAAATATAATTCTTAGGTATAGTGTTATAATGTAGCTATAACACTAGATGAATAAAAAATGTTCTAGTCCAAACTTTTGAATATTTTAATTTGACGCCTGTGGAATAGTGTGAAACATAAACCCCAAAGTGTTCCTAAGAACCATGATTAAGCTTTGAATTTCGTCTATACTGAAATATCAACATACACTAATTGTTAGAAATAAAAAAGATACACACTGAGAAAGCCAAAAAAATCAATCAACAATCCACCCACACCCACAATGTCTTTCCCTTTGTCCCAGTCTTCTGCTTTCATTTTGTTTTACGGAAAAAAAAAAAAAAAAAACAGATATTAGCATGAACGCAATCTGGTAACATTACGCAAAGTAGTGTGAATATGTTTAAAAAAAATCTTTTGTTGTTAGTCTTTTCTTTTCCCACAACTTCCCCTCAGCTGGTAGCAGCTACCATATACTGATTCTTTGTAATGTTTCCCTTGTTATGCAGTGAGTTCATGGTAAATATCAAGAAATTGGTAAGACGGCATAGCTGGTGACAGAGCTGGGAACCCAAAGCCGAAAACTTGCACTGTAACACTGAAACATCTGTTACAAGCAATGCTGTCCTTCTCGAGGGCATGCAGAAGGTGGCAGGAATCTAACCTCAATACCCACCTCCCACCCCTGCCTCTCCACTCACTTGGTAAATCCCTCTCTGAAGTCTGGGAGAGTCATCCTAGACTTGGTCCACACGTGCTCCTGTTTCATTTTTTTCCACTTTGGCATGCCTTCCATCCTCTACCAGTAGTTAGACACCAGAAAGATTTCGGAGACTTGAGATTATCCTTTAAGTGGTCCTGAGTTGCAGCAGAGTCGCCTACTGGAGATTGCTCCCGCTGGCTAGAAGGCTGTTTCTTTCATGGGATTACAGGAGTTTGGGTCTCCAGAATGGTGCTGACCTGTTGATTTGGCGTGATTCTCATTTGTGCTGGTCGCAAGACTAGTTCACAGGTTTGGAACACTGAATAGCTACCACTGACCCTTGGGCTGGAGTTACCTGTGTGGAGTCATGCATCCTGCTTCTCCGCTGTCAGCATTAAACCACACTGCCCTTGGTCTACAGTGCCTGAGGATGGCGAGAGGGCGGTGGTAGTCGTACTTTTTACCCCAAGTGCTCACCCTAGCCCTCTGTATTTGGGGAGTGGGGAGGTGGGTAGGGAGTGGCCATGCCCAGTTCTCTCAGAGCTTTCCAAATCAGTTGCTTAGCAATGCCAACGGTCTTTCTGATCAGCGTGCTATTTTTGTCTCCCATTGGTCTACACTGTGTTCCCAGGTTGATTTTAAGAAGTTTTAATCCATACTAAAAAGACTGTATAAAACTGTAGGATTGCTATGAATCGTAATACACTCCATGGCAGTGAATTTGGCTTTGGGTTTAATCCCTCCTGGGCTAATGTACACCAAGCAAAAGAGAGGCATTCCTGGCTTGCATGGCTAAGTGTCAGATATATATCCTCTGCCCAGACAGAGACCCGTGGAAGGCAGAGGGGCCGCTAGTGTTGAAAGTAATCACACTCTAGGAATGCAATGATTATGTTTTCAAAAATTTAAGAGAAAACACAGTTAGATAATATGCTATTCTACTGCTGTGCATTCGTATCAGTAAATGTAACATGACCAATAAAACAAAAGTAAAAAACAATTGGTTGCTCGTGTTTTCCAATGTATCCCAGTAAAACACGTTTTTGATCATCAGGGAAGCAAAGTGACAGCCTTTGAGAGAGTTGTTGGAAGTCAGTGGCACAGTAATATTAAAAATAAAAAATTGCCAGGGAGTAATTCTGATTGCATGACAACTACATGTATGTCAGAGTAGATCTGAGCTCCCTAAGTCTTCAACTTAGCTGTAATTTTAATGGATGTAGATCACCAGGCCTTTCTTTCATGACACACTGATATGTCATTATTGTTAGATGCCATCGAGTCAGTTCTGACTCATATCAACCCTGTGAACAACAGGACGAAACACTGCCTGGTCTTGTGCCTTGTCCACCATTATTTTATTGTTTTTATCTTTAAGGCCATTTTTGCAGCCACTGTGTAGATCCATTTCGTGGATGGTCTTCCTCTTTCCCACTGACACTCCACTCTACCAAGCATGATGTCCTTCTGCAGGGACTGGTCTTTCCTGACAACATGTCCAAAGTATGTAAGACACAGTCTTACCATCTTTGCTTCCAAGGCACACTCTGGTTTTACCTCTTCCAGAACAGATCTGTTGGTTCTTTTGGCAGTCTGCTGATATACTTACCTTTAAAAATGCTTTTAAAAACTGCTCTTGCAAGAATATCTGTATTTCTCCATGCAAACAGATTCCAAAGAGCCATGATATAAATTGTTATGGATTGAATTGTATGTGTATCTAGCATTTTGGCTGGGCCCTGAGTCCCAGTACGGTGTGATTACTCTCCAGCTTGGCTTGTGATTTTTCTATATTGTAAATCCTAATCTCTGTATGTGGTTAATGGGGCAAGATTGGATTATGTTAAAGAGGATTAGGGTGGAAGTATAACATCTTTACCGTGATCACCTTCCTGATCCAATGTAGAGGGAGTTTCCCTGGAGTATGGCTTGCACTGCCTTTTATCTTTTCATCCTACAAGAGAGAAAAGGAAAGGAAGCAAGCAGAGAGTTGGGAACCTCATATCCTCAACAAAACAATGCCTGGAGCAGGGTGAACCTCTCAGACCTGGGGTACTTGCCCTGAGATGCTCCTAGACCAAAGAAAGCCTTTGCACATATCTATCGTTATTTCCTTAAGGTAAATTCTTAGAATTGGAATTGCTGGGTTAAAGGATATTGCTGTGGTTGCTGTGTGCCTTGGAGTCGATTCTGACTCAACAACCCCATGAGACACAGTAGAACTACTCCATAGGGTTTCCTAGGCTGTAACCCTTGCTTTAGCAGATCTTCAGGTCTTTTCTCTTAAGGAACTATTTGTGGGCTTCATTTACCCACTTCTCCGTTAGCAGAGAAGGATTTAACTAAGACACAAATATGAGAAAGATACTTGGTATGCCGCGAAATTGTTTTCTAGGTCTAAAAATTGGACCAAATTACATTCTCATCAGCAGTTTCTTTTTTTTTCTTTTTCTTTAAAGGGACTTGTATTTTTTTTCTGCTTTTTGTGTCATTTTATTATTTATTGTGCTTTAGATAAAAAATTATGTCTAAATTAATTTCTCATACAAAAATTTACACCCACATTATTATATGACCTTACTTTTATTCCCCACAATGTGACATCACACTCTCCCTTTCAGCTCCAGGTTTCCATGTCCAGCCAGCCAGCTGCTGTCCCTTTCTGCACCCTAATCCCACCTCCAGAGAGGAACTTCCCACTTAGTCTCTTGTACCTTCTTGAATTAAGAAGCACGCTTCTAACAAATATTATTTTATGTTTTATAGTCCAATCTAATCTTTGTCTAAGAATTGTCTTTGGGAATGGTCTCAGTTCTGGGTTAGCAGTCTAGGGACCGTGTCTTCTGGTATTCACCTAGTCTCAAACAGACCATGAAGTCTAGCTTTTTTACATGAGTCTGAGTTCTGTACCCCATTTTTCTCTTGCTCCCTCATGGCCCTCTGTTGTGCTCCCTGTCAAGGCCATTGTTCAGTGGTTGCCAGACCCCATCTGTTCTTCAGATCTCAGGCTGACAGAGTTTCTGGTTCATGTGGCCCTTTTGTGTCTTGGGCTGACATTTCCTTTGTATCTTTGGTGCTTTTCATTCTTCTTTCCTACAGGTAGATTAGAACTAATAGATGTATCTCAGATGGCCGTTTGTTATCTTTTAAGGCCCCAGATGCCAGTCACCAAAGTGGGATGCAGAATGTTTTCTTAAGAAGCTTTGTTATGCCAGTGGACCTACATGCTCTCCGGAATCATAATCCCCCGGCCCCCACCCCCACTGCTCTGTCCTTCAAAGTGCGGGATTGTATTCAAGAAACTTCCTAACTTTTTGTTTAGTTCAGTCGTGATGACTTCCCCTGTATTGTGTGTTGTCTTTCCCTGTATCTAAGATAATTCTTGCCTAGTATGTAGCTAGTAAATTCCTCTCTCTCTCTCCCCCACGACTCTTGCAACCATGAAAGAAGATTTTCTCTTGTGTTTAAATCTTTTCTTGGGTTCTCATATCGGGGTCTCATACAATATTTTTCCTTTTGCAGCTGATGAATTTCACTCAGCATAATGTCTTCCAGTTTCATCCATGCTGTGAAATGTTTCACTGATTTATTACTTGTTATTACTGAGTAGTTTTCCACTGTGTGAACATGCCATAGCTTGTTCATTCATCCATTGATGAGCACCTAGATTGCTTCTATCTTTTTGTTATTGTGAACAGTGCTGGAGTGAACATGGGAATGCATGTATCTGCTTGTGTGATGGCTGTTATTTCTCTAGGATATATTCCAAGGAGTGAGACTACTGGAACATGTAGCACTTCTATCTTTTTAAGGAAGCACCAGATCAATTTTCAAAGTAGATATAGCATTTTCCATTCCCACTAGCAGTATATAGGTGTTCCAGTATCTCTACAACCTCTCTGGCATTTATTATTTTATATCTTTGGATTAATACTAGCCTAGTTAGGCTGAGATGGTATCTCATTGTAGTTTTGTTTTGCTGTTCTCTAATGGTAATGATCACGAGCATTTCCTCATGTATGTGTTAGCTGCCTGAATGTCTTCTTTCGTGAAGTACCTGTTTATAGTCTTTGATCATTTTTTGATTGGGTTATTTATCTGTTTGTGGTTGAATCTTGTAGACTGTAGAAATTAGACCCTGAGCAGGCATGTTGTATGCTGTCTTTTTACTCTTTTGGTGAAGCCTTTGGATAAAGACAAGTATGTAATTTTTAGGAGCTCTCAGCTATCTAATTTCTCTTCTGGTGTTTTTGCATTGTTAGTTACGTTTTATATTCGATTCATGCCATCCATTAGGGCCTCTAGCAGTATCTATTTTTTCTTCCATCATCTTTACTGTTTCAGATTTCATACTTAGTTTGATCCATTTTTCATTTATTTTTGTACACTGTGTGAGCTATGGGTCTTGTTTCATTTTTTTACAGATGAGATCTAGTTATACCAGCACCACTTGCTAAAGAGACTATCTTTTCCCCATTTAATGGACTTTGTCAAATATCACTGCTCATGAGTTAATGAACTGATGTTGGGATTCCCTGTTCTGTCCTATTGTTCCACGTATCTTTTCTTGTGCAAGTATCAGGCTCTTTTAACTACTTTGGTAGTGTAACTATCTCTGAAATCAGGTAGCGTGAAAGTCTCACTTTGATCTTCAGTAATGCTTCACTTATCTGAGGCCTCTTCCCTTTCCATATAAAGTTGATGATCTGTTTCTCAATCTTCTAAAAAAAATGCTGTTGGAATTTGGATCGGGATTATGTTATATCTGCAGAACCCTTTAGGTAAAATTTATGTTTTCTCAATGTTGAATCTTCCTATCCATGAGCAAGGTGTATTTTTCTGCTTACTTAGATGTCTTTTGGTTTCTTGCAGTAGTGTCTTGTAGTTTTCTGTGTATAGGTCTTTTGCATCTCTGGTTACATTTATTCTTAAGTATTTTATCTTCTGGGGGGGCTATTGTAAATGGTATCGCTTTGGTGATTTCCTCTTAGATGTTCTCTCTGTTGGTATACAGGAAATCCAACTTTTTTTTTTTTTTTTGCTTGTTTATCTTGCATTCTGGCACTTTGCTGAAATCTTCTATTCCAGGAAATTTATTATGAGTTCTTCAGAGTTTGCTATGTATAAGATCATATAATAACAATCCAGATGTCATTAATTTCTTTTTCAAGTCTAACTGGTCTGGCTAGAACCTTAAGCAGAATGTTGAATTTTATTGGATGGCCTGTGTGTGTGTGTGTGTGTGTGTGTGTGTGTATTTACTAAGTCTGTTTTTCTTGTTTTCTGTTTTGATGTGTAGAACTGTTGGTTTCTTTTGTGGTTACCTTATTATTTGCCCATGTTTCTCTCAGTTGGAACAATCTTTGATTTCTTTGTATTGCCTTGACTTCCTCATCACATGAAAGATCTATGACTATATTTTTTAGTTCCTCTTTTTTGTTTTAATTTTGTCATCTTTCACATGTTGATGTCTCTGTTTCTCTACTTTTCATTGTTTTAGCTTTGATTTACTTTTGTGGTTTCCCTATCTGGATTGATATCTGGTTTTTGTGTCTTGCAATGTAGTCTGTTATTGATTTTCTAACCAGAGAACTCCCTTGGTTATTTCTTGTAATTTTGGTTTGTTTTTTACAAATTCCCTAAAGTTCTGTTGGTTCAAAAGTGTCCTAAATTTGCCATCATATTTGAGAGCCAATTTTGCTGGTTATGCAAATCTTGGCTGGTAATTTTTTTCCTTCAACTCTCTATATGTGTTATTCCAATTACCTAACTTGCTTGGATAGTTTCTGTTAGTAGTCAGAGCTTATTCTTATTCCATCTCCTTTTTAGGTGGCTTCATTTATCCCCAGAAACCCAAGAGGTATAGTGGTTATGTGCAAAAGCTGCTAACCTAAAAAAGTCAGCAGTTCAAATCCACCAGGCACTCCTTGGAAACTCTATGGGACAGTTCTACCCTGTCCCATAGGGTTGCCATGAGTCTGAATTGACTTGACAACAGCGTGTTTGGTTTGGGGTTTCATTTACCCCCAGCCACTCTTAAAATTCTCTATCTTCAGATATGACAAGTTTGCTTATGTCTTAGTGACTTTCTTTTGGTATCTACCTTGTGTGAAGTTTGATGAGTTTCTTGGACAGATATGTTCTCATCTTTTGTGATATCAGGGAAGTTTTCTGCCCATGAATATTTTATAATTCTTCGTGTATTCTCTGTTATCCTCCCCTGTTGCCATACACCAATAACTTGTAGGTTATTCCTCTTGACAGAGTTCCACACAATTCTTAGGGTTTCTTCATTTTTAAAAATTATTCTACCTAATTTTACCTCAAATAAGTTGATATGAAGTGCTTTATATTTAATTTCACTAATTCTGACTTTCAATTTGTTATTTTTTCTCCTGTGACACTCTATTGGGTTGTCTAATTGTGCAGTTTTATGGTTAATCTTCTGAATTTCTGTTTGCTGTCTCCCTATGGATTCTTGGAGCTGATATTTTGTCATCATCTTGTATAACCTTCCCTCTATTGTTTTGTGTATTTCTTGCCTTGTTCTTTTTGCCTCATCTCCTTCCTGATCCCTTTAAGAGTTCTATATATTCGTGTTTTCAATTCTACCTTTGGTAATACCAAGAAATTGCCTTTCTCCAGAAAATTTCTTGATTCATTGTTTTGGTGGCTTGCTGGAGCTGTCGTGGTTTGCCTCTTTGTGTGATTTGATATTGACTGTTGTCTCCAAGCCATCAATAGTTATTATATTTATTTATTTTCTGTTTACTTATTGTATCCTAGCTCCTTATTTTGTTTTGTTTTGATATGCCCAAATACGCAGGTCACGTGAGCTAGTTTGATTATTGATATCTTCGCAGCTCTCAAGTTCTATCTCCAGGTTCCTAGAGTTGTTACTAGGTATGCGAGCCTAACAGTTCATTTACTTTTCTTGTGTGGATTCTGGTCAGGTATCCAGGTCTTTGATCACTGAGTGTGAGGTATAGGATCTCACCTAGACATTTGGAGTAGGTAAGGGTATCTGGCTGTGGTAGAGGATAATGTGTTGATCAAGACTGGGGACTGACTGCTACCCCTAAGTGTCTGGGTGGAAGGCATGGTTCTTTTCCCTAGAATACATAGGTAGGTGGGTTTCACAGCTTGGCTATACACAGCCAGGGCTGTTGTCTGTAAGGAACGAGAGGCACTACTTATTCTTGGACCCCTCTTGAGGGTGGCTCACTGGAGTGGGGGAGTCACCAGTCTTCAGGCCCCTGGTGTTGGTAGGTGAGGACCCTGCTTAATGGCAAAGTAGTGTCAAATGTCACAAATTTGTCACAGCACCTTATAGCAGATACAGATGAAAACAGATTTCAGTAATACACCATGTTATGCTGTGCTAATGATGGTCCAAGCTGTTGAAATGGGCCCATGTACATCTATGCAGAGGTAAAAGGCATTTAAACTACATAGATCCCTTATGCTTGAGGTTAGGCAAAGGGGCTGTGCCTGCCTTTAGTTCCTGGCTTAGGGGAACTGGTAGATTACAAATTCGTGTAAGTAGATTTGTTCCCTGTCCAACGCTGGGAGAATGGTTCAGGGTGCACAACAGGTCCTACTTCTGACCCAGGGAGTTCCACAATCTGAAGCAGACTGAAACAGAGCAGCGAGAAGAGGAGGCACGTATACAGGAGAGAGATACTTCCCAAAAAGGTTCTTCTTCTTCTTCTGTTTTTTATCTGCTTGGTAGGTTAGATGCTTGTAGTTATCCTCTCTTACTAAGTACAATTTCTCATCGATTCTGGAGGTCTGAGTTGACTGCCACTTAGTCTCTCCCATGTGGGAAACTTATCCCAAGGGCTGGCAAGCAACTGATCCATCCTGCAAAGTGCTGGTATAGCCAGGTCAGGTCTGGAAACTCCTCCTAACTTCTTAACTGTTTCTCCCATCCCTGCCACCCAAGTCTCTTTCATGGAAGGCAAGAGTTTTACCACTGACAATTTTGATGAAGGGTGAGACAGTAAACATGCTGGAAGAAGTCCTTACAACTTGACCAAGGTAAGATCATGAAAGCTGTATAGACACATCCAAATTCCCTGAGGGACTGAATTCCTGGACCAAGGACTGGAAACCATGGTCTTAGGGGATATCTAGCTCAGATGGCATGATATAGTTTATAAAGAAAATATTCTACATTTTACTTTGATTAGTAGCATCTGGGGTCTCAAAATCTTGTGTGAGTGACTGTTTCAGTCAGCTAGGGCTGATCTAACAGAAATATGACAGAGTGCATGGCTTTAACAAAGGAAGCTTTACTCTTAAACAGTACAGTAGACTACAAGTCCAAATTCAGGATGTCTGTTCCAGGCGAAGGTTTTCCCACACTGTTGGCTCGGAGGCAAAGTCCAGTATTCCATCAGTCTTTGTCCAGGGAGCATCTTGGCACAGGAACCTCAGGTCTAAAGGATATACTCTTCTCCCAGTGCTGTTTTCTTGATGGTGTGAGGTTCCCAATTCTCAGTCTGATTCCTTTTCCTTTTATCTCTTGTGGGACGGGGATGAAAGATTAATGGTGGGACAAGCCATACCGCTGGGAAACTGACCTTTACAGTGAAGCAGGGAGGTGATCCTATGAATGGATTTACAGTCCCACCTTAATCTTTTAACATACAGTATAGGAAAATCACATAATAGAGAGCTATCATAGAATACAGGGACTTGTGGCCCAGCCACAGGGCTACACACATTTTGGGGGGGACCCAATTAAATCCATGACCGTGGTCATCTGTCATACTTCATTGATACCATCTCATCTGAGCAATGAAAAATGAAGACAATCAAAGACAAAAGAGAAAGACTAGTCCAAAGAATCAAGGACCACAACTACTACAGCTGCTAGTGTAACTAGGTGGTGCCCAGCTACCACCACTGGCTGCTCTAACAGGGATAACAATAGAGCTTCTCAATAAACAAAAATGCAGAACAAAATTCTAACTCACAGATTTACTGGTCTGACAGGGGCTGGAAAAAGTCCGAAAGTATGGTGCCAAGATATCCTTTTCAGTCAGTACTGAAATCACTCCTGAGGTTCCTGCTTCAGCCAAAGGTTAGACAGGCTCATAAAACTAAAGAGAACTAAATGGGCACACCAGTACGGAGGCAAGGATGTGAAGATGCAAGGGTGGACAGGAAAGCTGGTAATGGGAAACTCAAGGTGGAGAAGGGAAGAGTGTTTACATATTCTAGGGTTGGCAACCAATGTCACAAAATGATATGTTTATTAATTATTTAAGGGGAAACTAATCTACTCTACAAACCTTCATCTAAAGTGCATGCACACACACACAGACACACATGCACACACAGACACACACACAAATAGGGGGAAGAAAAATCTATCACTGAGCTATCACTGCCCCCTGGCTGCATCCTTCAATTTGTCATTTGTAGTTTCATCATTATCATTTTAATTTTTGTACACTTCTGGCTTCTGTTATGATTTAATCTTTGATTCATAGGTTATTTTGTGGTGTACTGTTAAATTACCAGATGACTGTATTTTTAGTCATCATTTGGAATTCTAACTTAATTGCATTTTGGTCTAATAATGTGATACTAGCCCTTGAAATCTCTGAGGTGTGTGAAAGGCCTGTAAGTGGTGAGTTTTGGAAAATATTTAATGTTGAGCTTAAAAAAGATGTGGTTTTGGTGATTGTAGTATTCCATATATACTCATTAGCTCAAGTTTTATAAATTATGTTGTTTTAACCAATTTTTTCAAGTACCCTTAAGTCCTTAGACCCCTTACCAAAATTTGGTTTAATATTAATTCTCAAGTTAATTTGAAAGGAATGAGCATTTAAGCATTAAATCATTCTTCATTCGAGTTTTCATTTGTGTTGTGGCAAAATATTTTCAACTTGTTTTCACTTACATCTTACTTATTTTTACTTACTCCTAAATGTTATAGCTACCTTGTACTCGTGCTTCTGGGTCTAGCATTTTCTTTTCTTACAGTAAAACTGAGATGTTCACTACCATTTCTCCTGAAGGCCATTCTCATTCCAAGACTTACCCCCCTTTTTTTTTAACCACAGCAGGGCCAATCTGATCACATTGTATTAATTTTAAAGAACTCTATTATCACAACATATATGATACAAAATGAGTATTTATCAAGGTAACTAATAATTAAAGTACTATTTATTATTAAGATTGAATGAAAATGTACGTCCCCATATAAATTTGCATGCCCACCTATATACAGCTCCCACTGCTATCCCTGGCTGGTGACAGCACTCTCCTCCTCTCTGCTACATATATGTCTTATCCTCCCAACAACCTCCTAACTTCTCTTCTCTACCCACACACCTTCCCTCCAGTAAGAGGTCAGCGGGACAACATCCTATAGATGCATAGAATCACAAAGTGCACACATGATATGGTCACTCTATGTCGCCAAGTCCAATCCATTCCTCTCCAAGAGTTGACCTCCAGTATGATTTACAGACAAGGGCAGCATCAGGGCGAGGGGCCATGCTCCCAGAGGAACTCTGAGGCCACTGGACCATCAATTGCAGTCTTTTAGTGGAGATCTCAGGGTGTACACATTTTCATTCTTGTGTTGCCACTGAGACTCAACTTTGTGAGCTCCATCACGGCTGTCACTGGTGGTGGATGGGCACCATCTGGTTATCCAGTCACAAGTTGATTTAGTCACCAACTCGCATGAGTCCCTCTGTCATCTGAGTTCTCTTTCCTGCATGTTGTTCTGGTCCTCGGTGATCATCCGTTCCGGCTAAATTGGGACCATTAGCTGTACCTTCAGATGGCAGCTTGGCAGCTTTTAAGACACCAGACACCACTCACCAATGTGGGGTACAGAGGGCTCTCTTAACAAAATATTAGTTGTGCCAATTGGCCTCTATTTCCCATGAGAGCATGGTTCCTGGCCCCTCACCCCAGCTACTCTGTACTTGTAATATTCAATTAAGATGGGAGGAGCAATCATGTTATGTTGAAGTCCAGTAAATACTGGTCTTCTTTCTAATGCATGCCATCACAGATTTTACCCAACCAAATTCCTGTCAACTATCTAATCTAAATCTTCTCCCCATGACCTCCCTCCCTCTCCACGCTTGCAGCCATCAAAGAGTCTTTTCTATAATATTTGTCCTTTTGTCGCTGACTACTTTCATTCATCATTGCACAGTGTTCCATTGAGTATATGCACCATAGTTTACCTATCCAGTCCTCTGTTGTTGGGCATCTGGGTTGATGCCATCTTTTTGCTATCGTGGACTGTGCTGTAGTAAATATTCATGTGCTTGTATCAGTTGGTATGAATGGTATGTATTCTGTCAGATATATTCCAAGCAGTGGAATTGCTGGGTCAAATGGTGTATCTATACTCAGCTTTTTAAGAAAGTGCCAGATTGCTTTCCAAAGAGGCTGTACCAATTTGCAATCCCACCAACAGTGTAGGAGAATTCCAATTTCTCCACAGCCTCTCCAGAATTTGTTGTTTTGCGTTTTTTGGATCATGGCCAACCTTGTTGGGGTGAGATGATATCTCATTGTACTTTTGATTTGAATTTCTGTAATAGCTAAGAATCATGAGCATGTCTGCATGTGATTTTTGGCTGCCTGGATCTCCTCTTTAGAGAAGTGTCTGTCCATCTCATTTGCCCATTGCTTAATTGTATGATTTATCTTTTTCTTGTTGATATTTCATAGTGCCTTATAGATTATGGAGATCAGGCATTGGTCTGACATACAGTTGCCAAATTATTTTCCCATTCCGTAGGTGGCCTTTTAATTCTACAAATAGAGTCTTTGGATGAACAAAAGTGTTTGATTCTTAATAGTTCCCATTTATCTATTTTCTCTTCTGTTGTCTGTGGTTTGTTTGACAGATCACTTGGCTTGGCTACAATGTGTATTAAAACTTCCATTGTTGTTCCTACATTTTCTTGGATGAGCTTTACTATTTTAGATTTGATATTGAGGTTTTTTTATCCAGTTTGAGTTGGTTTTTGTATAAGGTGTAAGATATGGGTCTTGTTTCAATTAGTTACAGATGGATATCCAATTTTACCAGCAAGATTTGTTAAAGCGATTGTTTTTACCCCAGTTCAACTGTTCATAGGAAGGAACATAGTGCCACCTCCAGGGTCTCAGTTCTGTTCCCTTGATCTATCTGTCACTTTTTGTACCATTACCAGGCTGTTTTGACTACTGTGGCAGTGTAACAGGTTCTAAAGTTGAGTAGTGAGAGACCTCCCAAAATGTTCTTCTTCTTTAGTAGTGCTTTACTTATCCAGGGCTTCTTCCCTTTCCAAACAAAGTTGATGATTTGTTTCTCCATCTCATTGAAAAATGTCACTGGAATTTGTATTGGGATTGCATTATATAAGTATACTGCTTTGGGCAAAATAGACATTTCACAATCTTAAATCTCCCTATCCATGAACAAGGTAGATTTCTCCATTTATGTAAGTCTCTCTTGGTTTCTTGAAGTAAGATTAGATTTATTCCTAGGTACTTCTTCTTCTTAGGGGCTATAGTAAATCATATTGATTTGATGATTTCTTCATTAATAATCTTGTTGTTGGTATAAAGGAATCTTACTGATTTGCTTATGTTTATCTTGTATCCTGTGGGTTTGCTGAACTCTTTTGTCAGTTTGAGTAGTTTACTTATGGATTCTTTAGGATTTTCTGTGTATACAATCATATCATCTGCAGATATGGAGATTTTGACTTCTTTTTTGCCAGTGCAGATGCCCTTTATTTGTTGGTCTTGTCTAATTGCTCTGGCTAAAACTTCTAGTACAATGTTGAATAGGAGAGGTGAGAGTGGGCATCCTTGTCTAGTTTCCGTTCTCAAGGGAAACTGTTTTAGTCTCTCTTCATTCAGGATGATGTGTACAGTTGGCTTTGTATAAATGACTCTCATTATGTTGAGGAATTTTCCTATTTTGTTGAGAGTTTTTAGCATGAAGTGGGTGTTGGACTTTATCAAATTCCTTTTCTGAATCAATAGACAAAATTAGGAGAGTTCTTATTCTTTGTGTTATTTATGTGGTTGATCACATTAATTGTTTTTTCTGATGTGGAACCAGCCTTGCATGCCTAGCGTGAATCCAACTTGATCATGATGGATTATTTTTTGACATGTTGTTGTATTGTATTGGCGAGAATTTTGTTGAAAATTTTTGCATCTAGATTCATGAGTGATATTGGTCTATAGTTCTCCTTTTTTGTTGGCTGTTTCCCTGGCTTTGATATAAGGGTTATGTTGGCTTCATAGGATGAATTTGGGAGTCTTCCATCGCTTTCTATCCTGTGAAATAGTCTCAGTACCATTGGAGATAACTCTTCTCTAAAAACTTGGTAGAATTCTGTGGTGAAGCCATCTGGGCTGGGTTTTTTTTCACTGGTAGCTTTTTGATGACTTTTTCAATCTCTTTCTTTGCAATGGGTTTATTAAGTTATTCAGCTTCACTTTGTGGTAATACTGGTAGGTGATATAAATCAAGGAATTCATCCATTTCCTCTAGGTTTTCACTTTTGTTAGAGTACAGTCTTTTGTAGTATTCTGTTATGATCTTTTTGATTTCTACTGGATCTGTTGTGACAACTCCCCTTTCATTTCTTATTTGGATTATTTGTTTCCTTTCCTGTTTTTCTTTAGTAAATTTAGTCAATAGTTTGTCAATTTTGTTGATCTTTTCAAAAAACCAGGTTTTGGTCTTTTCAATTTTTTCAATTGTTCTTCTATTTTCTAATTCATTTAGTTCTGCTGTAATCTTTATGATCTGTTTCTTCTGGTGCCTGAGGGGTTCCTCTGTTGTTCTCTCTCTACTTGTTCAGATTGTAGGATTAGTTCTTTGATTTGGTTTCTTTCCTCCTTCCAAACATGTGCATTTATGGAGATAAACTGACGTCTGAGCACTGCTTTGGCTGCATCCCATAGGTTCTGCTAGGAAGTGTTTTCATTCTCATTGGAATCCATAAATTTCTTTATTTCATCCTTGATTTCTTATATAACCCATGGCTTTTTGAGCAAGATGTTGTTCAGTTTCCATGAATTCCACTTTCTATCTATGTTTTTTCTGCTATTGATTTCGATATTTACAGCTTTATGATCTGAGAAGATGCTTTCCATTAGTTCAATGGTATGGATTTTGTTGAGAATTGCTTTATGTCCTAACACATTGTCTATTCTAGAGAATGTTCCATGTGCACTGGAGAAGAAGGTGTAGTTGTCCACTGATGGATAGAATGTTCTGTATATGTTGATGAGGTCTAGTTGGTTAATTGTGGCAATAAGATCTTCAGTGTCTTTACTGAGCTTTTTTCTAGATAATCTGTCCAATATTGACAGTGGAGTATTGAAGTCCCCCACTGTTATTGTGGCGTGATCTGTCTCATTTTTTAATATAGTCAGTGTTTCTTCAATGTATTTAGGTGTTTTGATATTAGATGCATGAATATTTGATATTGTCACACCCTGTGTGTACTGAACATTTTAGCAACGAATAGTGTACATTCTTGTCCATGATGGTGTGTTTTATGTTAAAATCTGTTTTATCTGAGATTAGAATTGCCACACCTGCTCTTCTTTGTGTGTTGTTAGCTTGATATATATTCTTCCTTCCTTTAATTTTTGGTTTGTTCACATCCTTAAGCCTAAGGTGAGTTTCTTGTAAACAACATATGCATGGGTCATATCTTTTGATCCAAGATGTCACTCTGTCTCTTTACTAGAGCGTTCAGTCCATTCACATTCACTGTGATTATTGATAGATATGTATGCAATGCTGCTATTGTGATTTGTTCATTCTTGTGTTGACATCTTCTCTGTTCTCGTTAATATGTTCTGGGGCATTCTTCTCTGTGAGTTGAGTTCTCACCTTTCTCAGGGTTGGTTTTGTGCTTGTTGAGACTCCTGTATTGTATTTCTTGATTTGATATGTAGCATCTTTATTGTGCTTTATGGCTGCCCCTAACATCCCCCTTAATAAACTATGTATAAACCCAATTTCAATTACTACTGTTCTTATCAAATTCCTCTCCATCTGGAAGAACTATAATGACTGTAGAACATCCCTGTTTTTAATATGGTGACATTATAGTTTTCATGATATAATCACTGGATCACTTCTTTTAATGTTATAGCTTTGACTGAGTTTGGAGCCTTCCATAACTTAGTGGGATTCTAAGTGATGTGTCCTGTATTTGCTTTTAAAATATAAAGTTAGTGCTTTTGTTCTTCTAAGCCAAGACATTCTTTCAGTATTTCTTGTAGCTTTTGTTTGGTTTTTATGAATTCTCTGAGTTTGTGGTTATCAGTGAATGTCTCTATTTCATTTTCATATTTGAAAGATAGTTTGGCAGAATATATAATTCTTGGTTGGAAGTTCTTCTCCTTCAAGACTTTCAATGTGTCATGCCACTGTCTCCATGCCAGCATGATTTCTTCTGTGAAAGCCTACAGGGTTTTCCTCTGAATGTTAGCTTTGCTTTGAGTCTTGCTGCCTTTAAGAGTTTCTGCTTGTGTTTCATTTTATTAAGCTTGATTATAATATGTCTTGGAGTCTTTCTTTTGAGATCTATATTGAGTGACATGCGATACATATCTTGGATATCTATATTCTCTTATTTCATAATGTCTGAGAAGTTTTCTGTCAGCAGCTCAGCAACAATACTCTCTGTGTTCTCAGGTGTCTCTGCCTGTTCAGGAATTTCAATTAATTGCAGATTGTGCCTCTTACTAGAGTCTCATGTGCCTCCTAAAGCTTCTTCATTTTTCTTGTTTCTTTTTTCTGATTTCTCCTCATAGATGCCGGAGTCAGTAGCTCTGTCTTCTAAATCAGAAAGTCTGTTTTCCATTTGTTGCATTCTTTTTTCTTGGCTTTGAATTGAAGTTTCTATGTCTTTGATTTTGTTCTTGATCTGTTGGATTTCAGAGTACTGATGTTCCATCAAATTGAACAGCTTGCTTAATTTTTCATCTTGCTCTGCTGCATTTTGTATAAGGTCTAGGGGGGCTCTCTATATAATCTTTTTGTATTCACTGTATTCACCTTCTGATAGTTTCAGGAAAGCTTCTTTGTCTGGAAAGTTCTGAGGTAATTTCTTTTAGGGGCCTTCTGAAGCCATGGAGGATTTCTTGGTTACAGGTTTTCTCCATAGTTTGTTGCTTTTGGGACATCATGTGAACCAACAGAGGCTGGGAGAGAAGCTGTGAGGATAGACTTCAGTTGTTTCTCTAGGCCATCTTAAAATGAGAGGTAAAATGTATCTAAGTATCTGACAACTTCCAAAGTGAGTCAGATCTTCAGGTGTATAGGTCCCTCTTCCCAGCTGGCAAAGTAAGTACCTCTATATTGATCCCCAGATGTAATAAACTAGGTCAAAATGCAAAAAGGCTCCTGCCCTGCTGGCCTCTGCTGTTGGGCCCCAGACGTAGGCGACAATTTGTAGAATACTGCTTTTTTGCTGGTAAAGCGCTCTCCTCCAGGCAGGTCCTGCCTCCCAGTCCAGGAATTAGGTCCAGCTGAGGCTTCCATATGGACATATCCACCTCCCAGTGGAACAAGATGGTGTCCTTTCCAGGCTCGCTACCTGGCTGGGATCAGGCTACTCTATGGCAGAGGCAGAGAAGCCAAAGGTGCCAAGATGCAGAGTCCACAGCCTTTGTTGCTGGGCCCCAGACATAGGCCACACTGTGTAAAATACTGCTTTTCTGCTAGAAAAAGCACTCTCCCCTGGGAAGGTGCTGCCTCCCAGCCGAGGAATTAAGTCCAGCTGGGACCTCTGTATGGGTAATCCACCTCCCAATGGATCAAGATGGTGTCCTGCACAAGCTTGCTACCACCTCACTACTGGCTACTATATGTCAGAAGCAGAAAGAGAGGCCAAAGGTGCCAAGATGCATAAATCTAAAGCCGAGCTCTCAAAATATGGTAATTTCGCTTGCTGATCCCATCAGCAGTACATCTGAGATTAGCGGTTAGTCAAGACCCAGCTCCACCCACTTGCTAAGACAGAAAAAAAATTAAAGTGGTAAGTTACCTTCAATCATGCAAACTTGTGCTCACCAAGAGCAGGGTCAGTGAAAGAGAGGGGGTTTTGCTTTCAGTGGTACAAAGTCCACATTAGCATCCCTATGCCACATCCTAGGGCTCACTAGGTGTCCAGAGGGCTCCGTTTAATTATCAGTTCTGATCTTGGTTTCCAGAGGGATTTAGGGAGATGTGTGTTTAGTCTGCCATCTTGACTCCACCCTATACTATTCTTTTTTAACATCCTAACAGATGTCTTACATGCCTTGATCCAAACTTCTCCCAAAGAGACTACTCCTTCCAATGTCATCTCCTGTCCTCTATCATTTGGGAAAGATTAGTCTGATATTTTCCTGTAACTCAGGGAGGCCTAAGAATTAGGTTAAAATTAGAATTCTAACTAACCCCTGGATAATTCTAACAATCATGGTTGGTAAAGTAGCCAAAACCAAAAACTCAATACCATCAAGTTGATTCTGACTCATAGTGACACTGTAAGCCAGAGTGTAACTGCCCAATAGGATTTCTAAGGAATGGCTAGTGGATTTGAACTACTAAGCTTTTAATTAGCAGCCATAGCAATAAAGTACAGGGTCAACAAAGAAGAAGAAGACCTTCAGTGAGGTGAAGTGACATAGTAGCTTCAGCAGTAGGCTCAAACATATCTACTATTGTGAGGATAGCGCAGGGCCAGACAACATTTTGTTTTATTGCACACAGAGTTGATGCAAGTCAGAACTGGCTAGATGGCACCTAACAGCAACAATAACTGCTTTCTTCCACCTCAAGCAAGCCAGGGTTAGAATCCTAGTTCTGTCCCATAGCAGTTGTACCAGTCCCATACCAACTCAGTTTTCTCGTTTATAAAATGCATCCAACATTTAATTCTGAAGGTTTAGAAAAATTAATTATTTAATGCACTGCCTGGCACACATAGGTGCTTGCAAAGTGTGGGATATACATACAAGCTTCATTTACCTTTCCACATGAGTGGAAACCAGTGTTTGGCCATTCTCAATTTCACCCTCTCTAGACTCCAGAATTTCTAGCTTTCTTTCTTCTCTACCTCACTCACCACATGCATAGTTAGCCTTCAGTGGCTGCTACCATCTGATTTTCATGCCTCTACTCCAATACTGCCAATTACAGTATTAAGCTGACAGTTAGTAATTAATACATGCTACCTAACCTATGCCCTGACCTCACTCTGCTGGGTCCTCACTGCTGTGTTTTTATTTCTAACTAGAATTAAACTCTCCATAGTAACTCCCCAAACTTTCCACACTTTAAAAGATCCCAATTGTATCTCAGCAAATGATCTCACCTCCTGTTACCAAGATCACCACTCTACAGAAAAGACCATGGTAATACAATTGTTGCAATGGTAATCTCTTTAAAGCAGTCTTCATAGAATTCTTTCTCCTCCTTAAAACCTTTCCATGTCTATCCCTACATGCAAAGAAAGACTATTTTCATAATTGTGCTTTAGTTTTATTTCCCATTTATGAGCCCTACATTTCAACCAGTCTGAACAGAAGAGTGAAATGCCTTCTTGTTTTAACTTTGCACCTAAACTATAATCTTTTCTTTTTCTAAAATATCACTCACCTGTCTATTCTACATATCAAAATTCTGCCTATCCTTCAGTGTTCTGGTTATAATTTTTTAGGCTCCAGAAAATACCTATGATTACTGTAGCTAGAAGTGCTCACTCTACTATTTTAAAAAATATGACTCTTTTTCCCACACTTGGGATGCATTCTACCTTTAATCATGACAATTTTCTATGTTTTAGCCCTCTGCAGAGAATGTAAACTTCTTAAGAGTATGGGATGGTCCCTAGATGGCAAGCATGGTTTGTGTTCAGCTGCCAGCCTAAAGGTTAGCTCTCCAAACTCACCCAATGGCACCATGTAAAAAAAGCCTGGCAATCTGCTTCTACAAAGATTACAGCCAAGAAAACACTATTGAGAAATTCTATTCTGTAACACATGGGTAGTCATGAGCTGGATCAAAGGCACCAAGTTTGGATTTTTTTGTTGGGGGGGGGGCAGGCGAGTAAGAGAATATGACCAGAAGTTGCACATACTTACAGATTTTTAGGAAGTCATTGTTTAAGAAATTCATAAACAATGAAGAAGGTAGCTTTAGAGGACTACTGTCTGCTCTTTGCTCTCTCTCTGCCTTTCAAGTGAAAGGAAATTCTACCAAGAGAAAGGTTTTCCAGGTAAGAGGGTCAGGTCCTAGGTGCTCCAGTGGGAATCCTTGGAAGTGAGGAGACAGAGTAGAGAAGAAAGAAAATACACCTTACATGTGCTCCAGAGGGCTTTGCTGCCTCCTATTGCTAAACAATGGCAATGACCATGTAAGTTTCTCGGAGACTGAGAAGTCACTTCATTCCAAGCCTTCAGGTTTTACAGATTATAAGTTTGACAGTAAAAAGATTGTTTCACCTGGAACATAGCAATCTCAGCTTGAATACCTTTACAAGGTGGGAAATGTAAATACTAGCCAATTTATAATCCTGTAATGCCCTTTCTCTTTCAGAGCTTGAGTTAAACATAGAATATAGGTCCAGAAAAGAGTGCTTGGCCACTAGCAGAAAGGTTGACAGTTTGAACCCATACATAGGCACCTCGGAAGAAGGATCTGGACATCTACTTCTGAAAGGCCACAGCTTTGGAAGCCCTACGGAGCAGTTCTACTCTACATGCGTGTGTGCGTATACACATGGGCCGTGGTGGTACCAGTTGTTAAGCATTCAGCTGCTAACCAAAATGTTTGTAGTTTGAATCTACCAGCTGCTCCTTAGAAATGCTACACAGCAGTTCTCTGTTCTGTAGGGTCACAGGTATATAACCCTGCACTGGTACGTATACATATATGTATACATATGCATATGTATGTATGTACACACACACACACACACACACACACACACACACATTAATACCAGCAGCGGTATCTAGGTAGGAATGGTTCCATTCCCACTGGATTTCCTCTTACGTATGGCAACACCTTGAAACTGGTACAGCTTCCCATTACAACAATGGACTGAATTATACACACACATACCCCCACACACAATCCTTTGCTTAATTTTTTAAGTGAAATATAAAATGTTGGGTCTCTTATTGCTTGTGTTTTAGATATAACATAAATTCTAAATTTTTCAGAAAACTTTCTGCATGTTAAAAAGAAGGCAGTTGGATTATATCTTTTTGAGTATTTGTAATGAGCAAACTGCCCCTTCACTCCTCTTAACCTGTAATCTTCTCTTAGCTGTATTGTTTAAGTCCTGTGGAACAAGCTAAATTTCCTTGCCATGTGGAGTCTCTAGACACAGAGAGACACGACATCCATTCACAGGCTTTTTCTTTTTTTCGTCTAAACGGCCTCAGTTCCTTCAGCCTGCTTGAATATTATTTCAAGCTGATCTTCGCATACTTCTTGTTCTCTACATTTGCAACTAATGATTCATGTTAAAAAACCACAGCTGTCGAGTTGCTTCCAAATCACAGTGACCCCGTAGGTCAGAGTAGAACTGCCCCACAGAGTTTCCAAGGAGTTCCTGGGAGATCTGAACTGCCGACTTTTTGATTAGCAGCTGTGGCACTTATCCACTATGCCACCAGGGATTCCAGGTTTCATATTAGTAGGGGAAAAAGAATGTACACTACCAAAGTTTGTTGTATAAGTGATAGACATCACCCTTGGTTAAACGACTGCAATAATGTAGTGAGGGTATTCTTGGGTGGAAGAAAGGGTTAAATGCTCAGTTACTAATTGAAAGGTTGATGGATCAAATCTCCTCAGAGATACCTCAGAAGAAAGGCCTTGTGATCTACTTCCAAAGGATCACAAAACCATTGAAAATCCTAAGGAATGTAGTTCTACTCTGAAGCACATGGGGTTGCCATGGGTCAGAATTGACTCAGTTGCAATCTTTCTTTTGGGGGCGGGTTATTTAACAATATAGTAGGTCAGTGAGCAGACTTTGATGAGAATGCATCTGTGTTCAATCCTAATTCTCCCACATAAGGCCCAAGAGTCGTATGCAAATCGCTCAGTCACTCTAAGCCTTTATTTTCTCAGATGTAAAATGAACCTGTCACTGACAGTCACCTGACAGGTTGAAATTTTTATCTATAAGTCTCATGATCCTGAAAAACAGTGAAAGTTAAAGAATCTTCCTACTCTTCCATATTTTGAGAAATAAACCACATTTCCTCATGTGATATAAATAAGATTCACGGAAGCTCCCTTGTTTACCTATGGTAAAACCTGACACCAAAAGAAAAACCAAAAACCAAATCCATTACCTTCCAGTCAATTATGACTTATAGCCACCCTACAGGGCAGAGTAGTATTAGCCCATTGATATTCCTAAGGCTGTAATTTTTAAGGGAACAGATGGCCACATATTTTTCCTATGGAACAGCTACTCAGTTTCAACCACAGACACTTGCCCTGGGGGAGTAATGACTAAGGGCTATAGTGGCTGCTAACAAAAAAAGGTCTGTGGTTCAAATCTACCAGACACTCCTTGGAGACTCTACGGGGCATTTCTACTCCGTCATATAAGGCTGCTATGAGTTGGATATCAACTTGACACCAATAGGTTAATACAAGATACTAAAACCAAAAAGCCCATTGCTGTGGAGTGAATTCTGACTCATAGTGACTCATAGCAGAACTACCCCATAGAGTTTCCAAGGCTATAATTTTTAAGGGAACAGAATGCCACGTCTTTCTCCCATGGAGTAGCTGGTGGGTTTCATCTGACTGCTATTAGGGCTCCTTAGACCAGATACAGACCCTCCAAATTTCCATTCCTTGTTTCATAAATGATTAGTTGAACTGTTTTTTCCCATTAATGAATCAGAACAAAATGATGGTTAAACAACCTTGGGTTTCTCTCCTCCCCCAGTTCCCTTAGCTTTAGCCCACTTGTCTAGATCCGCCCTGGGTCTAGCCTAGCCTCAGGTAAAGCATTCTTTGATCTACTATTCTATCATGCCACCTTTACATCCCACTTCCTCCTATGTTTGGAAATCCTGTGTCACAGTGGTTAAGCGCCACAGCTGCTAACCAGAAGATCAGCAGTTCAAATCCACTAGATGCTCCTTGGAAACTCTAGAAGGCAGTTCTATTCTGTCAATAGTGTCATTGCGAGTGGGAATCAAGTTGACAACAGTGGGTTTGGTTTTTCCCACATCTTTAAGTCCTGGTGGTTTAATGGTTAAATGCTAAGCTGCTAACAAAAAGTCAGCAGTTCATAACTCACCAGAAGCATTCTGCTTCTGTAAAGATAGCAGTCTAGGAAACACTATGGGGATGGTTATGCTGTCTCCTACAGGGTTATTATGAGTCAAAATTGACTCAGAGCACAAAGTCACAGCAATAAGAGAAAAAAAAATTGCTTAAGCCTTGAAAGGCTTGCAGATCTTTTTGTCGGAGCATTGTCCCTGTTGCAATAGTTCCCCACCCTCTTCCTTCAGTGTAATAGTCCCATTGCAATAATCTTTTTTGAATAAAATCTCTCCTTACAAAGTCCTGATGTGTTTTTCTTATTTGACATGCCTCATAGATTTTCTCTGAGGCATAAATATAATTCAATGAGGTATTGCGGGAAGAACACTTAGCAAAATCCTTGCTATTTGGTGAGTGCTTAGAAACGGAAGACTTCTTGTTATTAACCAGGTGCTGCAGGGCTCTCAAAACAAATAGGAAAGAAATCAAAGAGTACAATGGGAGGTGAGAAGAGACTGAATAGAAGAACACACAATATGTTTTATATTAACTATATAATATAAAATTTCTTAAAGTCTGGGTCAATGATTATGCATATCTCTGTGTGCCATAGCCTGTAGCCAGTGTGACGCAAATAAAAGATTAGCAAGTGTTCACTGGATGGATGACCTTCATATAGATCAAAATGTACTAAGCAACAGTGCAGGAAAGCACCATAAATCTGATGTTATAGTGACAGTTCTTGTATGAAACATGATACAATATAAAAAGCCCCAACATAGCAGATGTGGAATCATGCATAGATGGCATGGTACATTTAATAAGCTGAAAGAAGCTATTTAGTCAATTTTTGACTCACTCAGAAATTGTTGCTTTCCTTCTGTATGCATATGTTAAGTCTTTTTCTACATAACTGTCACCAACAAGTATTAATTTTCAGTGATCATCTATGTTTAAGCACAGGTAATAAGGGTGTAAATTAGAAATTACAGTATCTTCCCTCGAGGAATATGCAATCCATTTGGAAAGTAATTAAGGTATATAGAATGATTAGTAAGTATGTATATATATATATATATTTGAAGAGTAAAAGAGTGACACAACCAGCGGAATCTGACCATTCTAGCAGACATCAAGCTTTGTACCCGATTAACAACAAAACCATTCTTTATTATTGTGTGGTGTAAAGTCTGTTAATTTTGGAGGCTGATTATTTGCACCCTAAGTTAGTAAAATGTCTAAAGTCGAAAAAGAAAGGAATGTATTTGAAGCAACTTTCAGAAAGTTCATAGTATAATTTCTGACCAGATGACATTCAGAAAAGAAAGTTCTTCAGTGGTCATAACGAAAGCATGTTGGATAATGGAATGAGCTAGAAGTCTTGGTTAAAAGAACTGCATTCACTGTTGACTATATTTTCAGTGTAGCCTCTCTTTGTTTGGAATTCTCATTTGCATAATGGTCAGAGCAAAGACTGTGTGGTCTAAATAACAGAATTGTCATAAAATAATATGAAATAACAGGAGAGCCTTTGAAAATCTTCCTGTGCAAAAGCAAGGTGGTATTATCGGTATTGTTATGGGAAGTATATTCTCATACATATCCCAAAAGGTTAGGCTTAATCAGGTTTATGTCACACATTCCTTTCTTGAGTCATCTTAACAAAAAGATCTATAAACTTAAAGAAAAAGTCTTAAATAAAGTCATGCTAGTTGGATCTTTACACCAAAAATAAATGTCCAGTGTAACAAGTTGTATGGGTGTCTTAATATGACATTGATTCTCATACACTCTATCGGGCTGCAGTAAGCAACACTGATTGGGAACATTACTAAAATGAAGAATTTGGACAAGACTGAGATAGTTTAATTTTGTAATGCTACACCATTAAAGCCCATTGCCTTTGAGTCAATTCTGACTCATAGCAACACTATCGGACAGAGCAGAACTGCGCTATGGTTTCCAAGGAGCACCTGGTAGATTTGAACTGTCAACCTTACAGTTAGCAGTCATGGCAGTGCTATAACCACTACACCAGCAGGGTTTCCAGTGTTACCCAGGGTGGGTTTAAAACGATTACTGTACTTATAAAAACAGAGAAGCTGTTTATTAGCTATAACACTTTCCAAGAAGTCTGTATTAAACATTCCGTTATCTATGGGAACAAATGAGGTGACCAGTATGAAAACTACTTTGGCTTACTACCTCTGTCTGTTGACACATGGCCTTCACCCGTTTTCTTTAGTCTCCCGAGTTAGTCAGGGTTGTTCTGGAAATGTCTGACATGACAGTCACTCCCTCTTTCCATTCTGACATGTTCACAGTCTGTGATGTACAAACAAAGTGAAAGAGGCTGATGACCCAGGCTGCAGTGTACAGAGCACTGGCTTGTTGGGCTATCTAGACCTCATCAGGTGCCAACGGTATGCTGTGGCAGTGATAGAAGGGAGACTGGCCCAACCTCTACTGAAGAAACCAGACCAGTACTGTCTGTGCCAGTCTTCCATGAGAGAGGTTGATTTCTGTCTCCAACCATACATTTGCATGTTATGTCCTAGTGTGATGAGGCATTAGCAGTTCAGTGGTAGAATTTCTGCCGTCCATGTGGGAGACGCAGAAGTACCTCATCTGTAGCTGCCACCTGTCTATCAGTGAAGGCTTGTGTGTTGCTATCATGCTGAACAAGTTCCAGTGAAGCTTCCAAACTAAGAAAGACTAGTAGGTTTAGTAATCTACTTCAGCCAATGAAAACCTTACGGGTCACAGTGGTCCTACGTGTTTTGTTCCATTGTGCGTGAGGACAATATCAGTCATGGGCTAACTCAGTGGCAGCAAATAACAAGTGGTTAAGATAGAAGCCAAACTCTTTCTACTGTATTTATAGTTTCTCATTTTCATCCCATGGACAACATAAAGCTTCTTCTTTACAGAGATCAAAAGTCTCTGTATACGGCAGCTCTTGTAGCTAGATGTTCAGTAAGATCACTAATTCAAAAAAGAAGCCAAATCTTAAATCCCACTTTGGGATCACTGAGAAAACCCTGGTAAAGGCAGTACTTACAAAATCTTAGCAAGATTACTGAGAAAACATTGCCTGCAAAGTATAGCTTATTTTTCTTTGCTAATACAAAAACCAAATTCTCTTACTATTTTTTTAAAAACTTGGCTGGCTTGGCTGGACAAAGTGTTTTCTTTTGTGTTAGGAGATCATGCTTGTCACTACTAAATCTGTTGTTGCTGGTGGTTCTGTTGTCTCAGAGGTTTCAGTATAGATGGCAGCACAGTCCTCACTCAAAGTTTACTTGTCCTTTGGAGCATGCAGTTTTCGTACCGCTTTGGGGACTTCTCCTAAGTCAGTCTTTAAAGTGGGAAATGTTGGATTCCTGGGAATTAGCAAGCATCTTGTCATCATAGCTATTGCTACAAAGCAAGATAAGGAAGCATTTGAGGAAAATTGAAAATACATGTATCAGCAATTTTAGATAACATGATCCATAAGATAAACTATTGGCCAAGGGAACAAAAATGGTAAGCAAAATGACAAGCTAAATGAAATACCTAACAGTTGTGTTTGCTTTAAAAGGCAAAACAACAGAGGAAATTCAAAAACTGGCTCAAAAAAATTAATGAATGTTTCAAAATGGCATGTGTGTGCTATTAGAATGGTTGGCAGGTAAAAAAGACTTCATTTCTCTTTGAATAAAATGGAAAAGAAGCAATAATTTCCCAAGGACCAATGTTACACTAAACTATACACGGTTCAAATAAAGGACCTTAATTTTTTGATTAATGCTCCCTGCATATTAAAGCACACAAAAATAATGTTGGCTATATGGTTGATTTATTAGTATATACAAAGATAGGGCTTTGTAAATTGCCCACATCAAAGTTCCATGAAGAAAATTCAAAAGCAGCCTTCCTTTTTTCTCTTTAAGGGAAAAACACATATGTTTTACTCCTTGAAGCCCACATGGGAAATAAGCAAGATGAATATTTAATGAACAAGAATTCAGGGAACTGCAAATGCCTTTTTTCAAGAAATGGTTCAGCTGTCATACCAACGGAGATAACACAATCTTTTTCAAACTTATTTTATAGAGTGTGTTCTACTTGAAACTACTCATTTTTTGGAATTAGTCTGGTAAGGTTAGTTGCTGCTCATTATAGTACAAGCTGTACAAGTAATTAAACCTCTGTGAGACTCATTTTCCTCATTTTATTTATTAATTTTTAATATTTTATTGTGCTTTAAACAAAAACTTACAATCCAAGTTAATTTGTCATACGAAACCTTGCACTTACACTGTTTTGTAATCGTAGCTGCTGTCCTCATCCACAACATGGTCCTTATTTCCACGCTGTATCCCGTGTCCATTCAACCAGCTCCTGTCCCCCTCCACCCGCTGAACAGATCTCTGGACAGGATCTGCTCAGCTAGCCTGTGTATATACTTAAGCCGAGAAGCACACTCTTCACCACTGTCATTTCACAAGGTCTGACAATTAAGTTAGCCAACATATTTCATTGCTACATACTTCATTGCTAAACATCACTATGGTCACTTTCGTAGTGCTCCCCGTGGGAAGCTCTGCACTGATGCTAGTGCCTAGTCCACCTTTCAAAGCAATTTGGGAATTCTTTCTGGAATGGTCATAAGAGCTCGTTCTATTACCCTTGATGTCCTGAATGGCATCAAAATTTCTCCTTTTCAATATTTCCATTATCTTTAGGTAAACAAAAAAGGCATTGGGGGTCTGATCAGGTAAGTAGGGAGGGTATTCCAATACAGTTATTTGTTTACTGGCTAAAAACTCCTTCACAGACAACCACACAATTAAGTTCACAAACTTGCCACCATACACCATGCACAATGGCCATTCCAGACAGAACTACAAAATCACTTTGACGGGTGAATTAGGTGCTGGTATTAGTGCATGGCTTCCCAAGTGGAGTACTTTGACAGTGACTGTAGTGATGTTCAGCAATGAGGTATGTAGCACTTAGAACAATTAAAATCATGGACTTAACTATCAAACCTCGTATGTCTTACAGTCTAGTTCAATCTTTGTCTAAAGAGCTGGCTTCAGGACTGAGTTCAGCTCTGCTTTAACAGAGTATCCAGGGGCTATGTCTTTTGAGGACACTCCCACCTGTTAGACCACCAAGTCTAGTCTTTATTAATAGAGTTTTGGATCTGCACACCTACTTTTCTGCACTATGTCAGGGACCCTGTATGGTATTCCCTATCAGGATAGTCATTGGTAGTGGCCAGGCACCATCTAGTTCTTCTGGTCTGATGTGATGTAGTCTCTGGGTTATATTGCACTTTCTGTCTTTTGAGTTCCTGTTTTCCTTATGTCTTTGAAAACTTCCATTCTCTCCTGCTCCAGGTGGTTTGGAACCAACTGATGCTACTTAGATGGCCTCTTGTAGCTTTGAAGACCTTAGATGCCACTCACCAAAGTGGGATGCAGATTATTTTCTTTAAAAAAGACACCTTTGATACGACAATTGACCTAGATCTAGCCTGCAACCCTGGTCCCCAGACCCTCCCCCTGCTACTCTGTCCTTCAAAGTGTTGGGTTATATTTAACAAACCTCTTAGTTTTGGGTTTAGTACAGCTGTGCTGACTTCCTTTCTATGGGATGCTGTTCCTTCCTGGACCAAATCCAATTCCTATCAACTATCTAATCAATGAATATCCCTTTCTGTTCCTCCCCACTCTTATAACCATCAAAGACTGTTTTCTTCTGTGTTTAAATCTTTTCTCAAATCCTTACAATAGTAATCTCGTACAATATTTGTCCTTTTCCAACTAATTTCATTCAGCACTCGTAATGCCTTCCAGATTCCTTCATGTTATGAGACGTTTCCCAAATTAATCATTAAAGAAAAAAATTATCCATTATGTAAATTCCGCTGTCTGAATATACCATAGTTTGTCCATTCATGTTCATGGACAGCTAGGTTGATTCTACCTTTTTGCTATTATAGACAGTGCTGTAATAAACACTGGTGAACATGTATCTATTTGTGGGATAGATTTCTTATTTCTTATTAAGGTTAAGGAATGTATCCTTATTTCTCAAGGATATATTCCAAACAGTGGGATTACTGGACCATGTGGTATTTCTATTTCTAGATTTTTTTAAAGAAAGCAACAAATTGATTTCCATAGTGATTGTATCATTTTACATTCCCACCAGCAGTGTAGTGTGTTTCAGTCTCTCCAAAACCTCTGCAGAGCAAGTCATGTAGGGGTGATACAGTATCTCATTGTAGTTTTGATTTGGATTTCTCTAGACTAATGGGAAACCCTGGTGATTTAGTAGTTGCGTGCTATGACTGCTAACTAAAAGGTCAGCAGTTCAGATCCACCAGATGCTCCTTAGAAACTCTATGGGACAGATCTATTCTGTCCAGTAGGGTCACTATGTGTCAGAATTGACTCAATGACACTGGTTTTTTTGGTTTAATGGCTAATAATCATGAACAATTCCGTGTATCTGTTAGCACCCTGTATGTCTTCTTTGGTGAAATGCCTGTTCCTATATTTTGCCCATTGCTTAATGGGATTATTTGTCTTTTTCTTGTTGAGGTTTTGCAGTATTTTGTAGATTATGGATATTAAACTCTTGTTGAATTCACGGTAGCCAAAAATTCTTTCCCAGTCTATAGGTAGTCTTTTTACTCTTTTGGTGAAGTCTGTGGATAAGCCCTGGTGTTTGATTTTTAGGAATTTCCAGTTAATCCATTTTCTTTTCTGTTAGCAATGTTTTATACTCTGTTTATGCCATTTGTTACTGCTCCTAGCATTTTCCCTATTGTTTTTGCCATGACGTTTATAATTTTAGATTTGACTTTTAGGTTTCCATACATTCTGACTCAGTTTTTGTGCATGGTGTGCAGTGTGAGCCGTGTTTCATGTATACCCAGTTATGCCAACACCACTTGTTAAAGACTTCATTTTCTCCAGAGTTTGGACCTTTGTCAAATATCAGTTGCTCATATGTAATGAATTTATATCTAGATTCTCAGTTCTGTTCCATTGGTCTATATACCTGTTTTTTATACCATTACCAGGCTCTTTTGACTACCATGGCAGTGTAATAGGTTCTAAAGTCAGGCAGTGTGAGGCCTCTCCCTTAGTTCTTCTTCAGTAATGCTTTACTTATACAGTATTTCTTCCCTTTCCATGTGAAGCTGGTGAATTTTTCTCCATCTCATTAAAAACACAGCTGGAATTTGTATTGGGGTTGCACTGTATCTATAGATTGCTTTGGGCAGAATAGACATTTTCATAATGTAATGTTGAGTCCTGCTATCCATGAGAAAGGTAGGTTTTTCCACTCATGTAAGTCTCTTTTGGTTTCTTGTAGTAGTGTCTTGTAGTTTTCATTTTATAGGTCCTTCACATCTCTGGTTAGATTTATTACTAAGTAATTTATCTTTTGAGGGGCTATTGTAAATCGTATTGATTTTTTGATTTCCTCTTTGATAGTCTTTTAGTTAGTGTAAAGGAATCCAACTAGTTTTTGTATGTTTGTCTTGTATTCTGGTACTTAGCTGAAATCTTCCATTAGTTTCAGTAGTTTTCTTTGTGTGTGTGTATTCTTTAGGGTTCTCTGTGTATAGGATCATAACATCTGCAAACAGAAATTCTTTCACTTCTTCCTTACCCATTCGGAAGCACTTGATTGCTTTATCTTGCCTGATTATTCCAACTAGAACCTCCAGGACAACGTTGAATAAAAGTGGGGATAGTGGCATCCTTGCGTGCTTCCCATCCTTAAGGGAAAGCTTTCAGACTCTCTCCATTTTAGATAATGGTGGCTGTTGGCTTTATATAAATGCCCTTTGTTATTTTGAAAAATTTTCATGTATTCCTATTTTGCTGAGACTTTTTAACTTCAATGGCTGTTAGACTTTGTCAAATGCCTTTTCTGCATCAATTGATAAGATCAAGTGGTTCTTTTTTTACTATTTGTATGGCTGATTACATTGTTTTTCTAATGTTGAAGCATTCTTACATCCCTGGAATGAATCCCATGGTGAATTATTATTATTATTTGATATATTGCTGAATTCCACTGGCTAGAATTTTGTTGGAGATATTTGCATGTAAGCTCATGGGAGACATTGGTGTATAATTTTCCTTTTTATGCTATCTTTATCTGGTTTGGGTATAAGGGTTGCACTAGCTTCATAGAATGAATTTGGTAGTTTTCCATCCTTTCCTATGCTCTGAAATACTTTTAGTAATAGTGCTGTCAGCTTTCTTCTAAAGGTTTGGTAGAATTCTCCAGTAAGGCCATCAGGAGGAGAAATTTTTTAGTTGAGATTCTTTTAATTATCTTTTCAATCTTTTCTTTTGTTATGGGCTTATTTAATTATTCTAACTCTATGTTAGTTTAGGTATGTCATGTGCTTCTAGAAATTTGTCTTTTTCCTCTAGGTTTTCAAGTTTATTAGAGTACAATTTTTCATAGTATTCAGATAAGATTTTTTTCAGTTAGGTCTGTTTTGACATCACCTATCTCATTTCTTACTCAGATTATTTGATTCCTTTCCGATTTTTCTTTCGTTAATTTGGCTAGTGGGTTTTTTGCTAATCTTTTCAAACAACCAGCTTTTGATCTTTTCCACTCTTTTAATCATTTTTCTGTTCTCTAACTCATTTAATTGTGCTCTAATTTTTATTATTTGCTTTATTTTGGTGCCCGAGGGGTTCTTTTATTGCTCTCTTTCTACTTGTTTGAGTTGTAGAGTTAATTCTTTCATTTGGGCCCCTTCCTCTTTATGGATGTGTGCATTTATTAAGGTAAATTGACCTCAGAGCACTGCTTCAGCTGTGTCCCAAAGGTTCTGGCAGTTTGTGTTTTCATTCTCATTTGATTCTATTAATTTCTTTATTCCATCCTTGATTTCTTCTAAGTCCAGTAGTTTCTGAATAAAGGGTTATTCAGTTGCTAGGTGTTTGGATTTTGTGCCTTCCTCTTCCTGTTACTGATTTCAGGTTTATGGTTTGAAAAGAAACTTTGTGATGTTTCAGTACTTTGAATTTTGTTAAGGATTTCTTTATGGCTTACTATGTGGTCCATTCTGGAGAATATTCTATGTGCATTGTAAAAGAAAGTATATTTTGGTACTGTTTGGTGGAATGCTCTGTATATGTCTATGAGGTCAAGTTGGTTGATTAGGTATTTAGATCTTGTATGTCTTCATTGAGCTTTTTTCTGGATGTTCTTTCCTTCACTGAAAGTAGTGTGTTGAAGTCTCCTGCTATGCTTGTGGAGTTGTCTATTTCTGTTTTCAATGCAGTTAGTTTTTACTTGTTTTGGAGACTTGTTGTTGGGTGCATAGATATTTTATATGGTTATGTCCCCCTGGAGTATTGAGCTTTTTATCACTATATAGTGTGCTTCCTATCCAGTGTGGTAGATTTTACTTTAATGTCTATTTTATCAGAGACTAATATTGCCACTTCTGCTCTTTTCTGAATGTTGTTAGTTTGATACATATTTTTTCCATCTTTGAGCTTTAGTTCATTCATGTCTTTAAGTCTAAGATGTGTCTTCTATAGGCAGCATACAGATGAGGCATGTTAAGTTATCCAGCCTGCCACTGTGCATCTGTTTATTGGTGCATTTCATCTATTTACATTCAGTATAATTGCTGATCTGTAGGAGTTTAGTGCTGTCATTTTCATGTCTTTTTTTGTGTGTTGTACTCAGTTGCTTCATTGCATTTTATTTTCTAGTCTGAGTCTTTCTTTTTTATGTGTTTTCATCTTTTTCTGTGTTGGTGGTTTTGTATTTGCTGAAACTTCATGTGAGTCCTGCTTTTTATTTTGATGTGTAGAATTGATCATTTCCTTTGTAATTCTCTTAATATTTACCTTATTTTTCTGAATTTAAACCAGTCTTTAATTTCTTTATATTGCCTTGGCTTCCTACCCATATGAAAGATCTATGACTATTCTTCTTTCAAGTCCCTCTTTTTTGTTATAATTGTACATAATAACATCTCTGCTTTTCTATTTTTTAGTGTTTTGTCTTTGATTTATTGTCTTGTGGTTTTCCTATTGGTTTGGTATCCAGTTGCTCCATTCTGTGTTCTACTCTTGAGTTGTTATCTGATGTTACTTATTTACTAACCAAAGGACTACCAAGTATTTCTTATAATTTTGGTTTGTTTTTTGCAAATTCTTAACTTTCTGTTTACCTGGAAATGTCCTAATTTTGCCATCATATTTCAGAGCACTTTTGCTGGATATGTAATTCTTAGCTGGCAATTATGATCCTTCAAGGCTTTGTATATGTCATCCCATTGCCTTCTTCCCTGCATAGTTTCTGCTGAGTAGTCTGAGTTTTTTCATTTGCCCCTAGCCATTTTGGAAAGTATCTCCTTATCTTTAGTTTTGACATGCTTAATTGTAATATACTGTGGTGCCTTTCTTTTGTGTGGAGTTTGATGAGCATCTAGGACAAACATCTCATCTTTTGTGACAGCAAGGAAGTTTTCTATGAAGAAATCTTTGATAGCTCTCTCTCTATTTTCTACTATCCCTCCCTCTTCTGACACTCCAGTTCCTCATAGATTATTCCTGTCAATAGAGTCCTGCATAATTCTTAGTGTCTCCTGATGTTTTTTAATTCTCGCATCTGATTCTTCCTCACGTGTTAGTGTCACATTCTTTATCTTCAGTCTCACTAATTGAGCCTTCCATTGCCTCAGTTCTTCTCCTTTGACTTTCTGTTGAATTGTCTAATTCTGTAATTTTATCATTAATTTTCTGAGTTACTGATTCTTGCCACTGTATGCTTCCTTGACAATTATTCAATTTGCCATTACTCTTTACTTCATTTTGTCTCATCTTCTTCCTGATCTCTTGAGGAGTTCTAAATATTAATCTTTCATATTCTACCTTTGATAATTTCAGGCAACTTTCTTCATCTTCTTATTAACTTGTTATTTCTTTGTGTTGGGAGCATTCTGAAGCCATCACGGTCTGCCTCTTTAAGAAATGTGATAGGGACTGTTGTCTCTGAACCATCAGTTAGTTGTTGAATTTATTTATGTTTGTTTGCTGTGTTCTAGTTTCTTGTTTTGTTTAGAAATGTCCTAATAGGCTGGTCATGTGTGCTACTTTGGTCATTGGTGCTTTGGATGCTCTAATGTTCTGTCATCAGTGGGCTTGAGCTGTTACTAGACATGTGAGGCCAAGAGTCTGTTTACTTTTCTTTTTCTTTTTATTATGACTGAGTGAAAATGTATATTACCGTATAAATTTACATGCCCACCTATATGCAACTTCCACTGCTCTCCCTGCCTGGTGACAGCACACTATTCCTTTCTGCTCCATACATGTCTCATCTTCCCAAAAGGACAAATATTGTATGAGACCCCTACAATAAGATCTCAAAAATAGACATATGTATAGACAAAAAGACTCTTTGACAGCTGCAAGGGAGGGGATGGAGTGAGAGCGAGGAGAGGAGGGTTTAGATTAGATGGTTACTGTTTACTTTTCTATGAATTCAGCTCAGGTGTTCAGATAGTCTGTCACCGACAGGGTGGTGCAGGCTCTCCCCTGCTGTCCTAGATTGGCAGGGGTGATTGGTATAGGCTCAGGTGTCTGGCTGCAGGCACTCAGAAAGACTGGGGGCTAACAGCTGTCTCTGAGTGTTGGTGAGATAACTTGTCCCTTTATGTCCAGTTCTAGATTAAGATACAGTTTCCATCCTAAATGTCTGGCTCAGGTGAATTGGCAGATTTTTTTTTTTTTTTTTTTTTTAATACAGAACACTTCATGAAGTTCTGTGTCATTCTTGTGCAGGGACCGTGCTAATCTCAGTATTATTCTAATTTTAGTATATGTGCTACTGAAGTGAGCACAGTTTGCTCATTTATAAAATAATAATGATAATAGAATTTACTTTTATAGTTTCCATCAAAAATCAATATGTTTATGGTGCTTAACTCAGTGTCTATTTAGTGTTAGATATTGGGGGAAATAATTACATAAATAGCTTGAATTTATAGTTTTAAAACAAACATTTTGAAAACTTAAATAATAAATTGAGACTGTTCTAATAGCAATGGGCATAAAAATAGCTATGGAATCTGGCCAAGAAGTTAGACTTTGGGAAGGCTGAATTCAATATCAAATAGTTGGGAAAAGGAACTAGAATAAATAAATTCAGTTAACCACAATATCCTAATGAATTGAAACTTTTAATCAGCTGTCTACAATTATTTATATGTTTAATAATACTCTAAATAATAATTCTAAAGTTACACAGAAGGTCCCTGGGTAACCCAAATGGTTAAAGTGCTTAGCTGCTAACCAAAAAGTTAATGGTTTGAATCCACCCAATGGTGTCATGCAACTAACGCCTGGTGATCTGCTTCCATAAAGATTATAACTAAGAAAACCCTATGGAACAGTTCTACTCTGTAACCCATAGGGTCTCTAAGAGTTGAAATCAATTTCATGGCAGCAGTTTTTGTTTTTTTTTTTTAATTTGGAAAGCTTTGTAGTATCCCAAACGATAAAACTTTGGAATAATGGATTTAGTCTTCTAAGAAAATAAAAGCAGATAACCAGAAAAAATAAAACTGTTGCCATCAAATTGATTCCAACTCATAGAGACCCTATAAGACAGAGAAGAATTACTCCATAGGGTTTCCAAGAAGTGATTGGTTAATTTGAACTGCCAAGCTTTTGGTTAGTGGCTGAGCTCTTAAACTCTCTGCCACCTAAGAATAACGATAAGCCATTCTTATAAAGAGCATTTTCCTAATTCACTGCAAGTGTTTCTGCTATTAAAAGGGAGATGCTTGTTTTTTTCACCTACAGTATTGCATTCATGGCAGGTGGGCATTATTCTATAATTATCTTGATACATTATGAATAGTTACCAACTCCAAAAATTAGTCTCACTGAATGGAAAAGAATTCAAATCATGAAGAGAATGGTACTAATATAGTGTTAATTTTTTTTCCTGTACATAAGAACCAAAATGACAATAACATATTAAAAAATAGACATTATAGATTGCTAATACACAGAGAATTCATTGAAAATTCTGTCTTTATACCATGTATTTGACAACATTTTCAGAGTACTGCACAGAAAGTTCTGAGGATACAGAAACAAGTAAATGGCAATAACTTGCTGTCCCGTAATTTAAGACTCCCACTGTTATTCACTGCTGTTTGTCCCTTATAGCAGTTAGGGCTATCTCTCAAACAGAGATCCCACTGAAAATTGTAATCTTAGTGATATCCACTTGACTTGGCTTGGCAGTGATATCCAGCCCAGACAACTCTATTTAAGATCTGAAAAATAAATAACCCACTGAACCTACATACAAAGGATCTTCTACAAGAAAAACTAATGAAAAAGTATTAAGTATTGGCTTTGGTATTAAGCCAATATCTCTAGTCATCTGTTTACAAAGAACACTGGTTAGTGGTTGATGTCTTTTAGGCAAAAAATTATCTAAATGAGAGTGTTATATGGTATCATTTCTTATGGTTTTAATGGTTTGACTTGGCCTGCTCTGGCTGGATTCAAATCAAGGAAAATTGCTAATTCAGGCTATCATCTTGGTCATCCACTGGAAATACATGGTAATTTAATTTAGTGCTAGTAGTACATGTCATCTTAGGCCAATTTCACGGACTCAAATCAAATTCTTAATCTTTGCCAGAAAAATATGAAGACATTAGCACAGAACATGAAGACAGACTTCCTGGAAATCTTAAAGTTGGGATCAACCCATAATCAACCACAGTTTGCAGAGTTGATCTGGAAAAGCCAGGATCCTCAAGGATAAATAATTGTATTAAGTATCTAAAAATAGGTGATGAGCAAACATTTGATGTCAACTGTCTTAAACAAATCTAATCCACTAGAGTGGAAGAGAATCAAGCATCTGGTATACATTACCTGGTAAAGTGTTCTAGAATCAAGTATGTTATAGACAACAACAAGAACAGATGCCCCTTAGTGAAGGAGATAGAAACAGCTTACTAATGACTGGGGACCGAATTGTGTCTCCCAAAAGTGTATGTCAATGATTGCCCAGTTTTGTGTGGCTGTCCTCTATTTTGTGATTTGATATATAATTTGTCTCATTGTAAATTCTGATCTCTATGATGTTAATGAGACAAGAGCAGAGGCAGCTATGTTAAAATTAGGGAGGACACAATTTATAGGATTAGGCTGTATTTTGAGTTGTTCTTTTTTGACATATAAAAGTGAGAATGGAGCAGAGTATTTTGAGTTGTTCTTTTTTGACATATGAAAGTGAGAATGGAGCAGAGAGAGGAAAGGGATCTCATGCCACCCTACAAATAGTCATTAATTTATTATAATATGCCTACCTCTGTGTTACATTATGGCAATGCAAAGAAACAATCTTTAACATCTATTCTTAGTTTTTGCTTTAAAATATGTATTAGTTCATTTAAAAATGACAAAAATAAACCCATATTTTTCATTACAAAAAATAATAAGGAGTAGCATCATTTTACATTTTTTGTAATTGTTTTCAGTGTCTGCCTTAATAGAGGACAGTTGGGTTCTCATACCTATTTCTGCATTTAAACTGTTGTGATGTCATTTTGATTGAAGTTTGTGAAGAAAATGCCAGCATACACAGCTATGTTGTCCAAAACAGAGACATTTTAGTAGGCTCCAATTAATTGTGTATGGTTTTCTTTGATACTGCATCAAAACTTGAGACATGTGGTAATTTCTTGAATTTCAGTGCAGATTCGGAGATCATACCATACGTAATGTCTATTCTTATGCACTCATAGTTAGGACTGACAAAATCTCTGATGTGCTTGATTATGGTAAATTACCTTAGATACCAAAAAATATGTGACAGAGGACATGTACAAAAAGAATCAGTGACACCCTGGGACAGGCAGAAGTTTAACCAGATAATCTCTTTCATTTAAGTTCTCAAAATTCTGTGATTTTGTCATACATCTACAAATAACCTATAAAGCTGCCTTAAAAGGACATTTGAAATCATTAAGATTATTTGTTCTGGCTTGTTAATCATTAAAAAAAAAAAAAAAAATTTAACCCTCTATTTATTGGTCATTTGTTTTGTATCCTCTCTTTCAATGTCAGAAAGATAGCACTTTGTAAAGTATTACCCAATATTTTGTTGTAAAGTCTGATGTTTGCATATTATCATTGTTTAGTATGGGGTTGTGTTATCAAGTGTTGTTAAGTCAACTTCAATTATTATTTTAAACTTAATTGGTTTCATTTATTTTAGGTTTTAACTTTGTTATAAATTTGATGCTTTTATTATAATTTCTAAAACTGATCCGTCAACTTTAAAACTAAAACTGAAGAAGGTATAGAGATCATTGATCTGCCAGGGTTAATCAGGTTTTCAGATGATCTGAATTACAGGGCTGTGATTTCATTTCAATTGACATCACATATATTCTGAGCAGTATAATAGGTCTTGGTGTACAATGATGAACAAGAAAAACAACTATTTTGAAGAGATATCAGTGTGTCTATTAAATCATGTATCTGTTCTATAGAGATTCTTGGCTCTAAGGTAAATCATTGCCTGTAAGCACATACATAAATAGAATAATGATACAACACAACCACATACTCTATTAAGAACCTACTGTGTGCCAGGTGATTGTTCCACTGTGAACTCCAGATCAAGTGGTTACATAGACAAACTGCCATGGGTGATGAAAGTCTATCATGGGATTTTCAGCAGCCTCCAGAATTTACCCAAATCAACACCAATGCCTCTTCTGTCCTGCAGCTTTTTGTGTTCATCTGTCTAGTTCTCAGATTCTTCTTTGGCACCAGATCTTGGCTTCTAATAGTTGGCTCAAGTTCCCTAGTTCCTTTTAAGCAGAATTTCTTGGCACAAAACTTCCAGGGCATTCACCCCTACAGACGATTTTGGTATTTGCCCTTGTAATTGCAAGCAATCAAAGTGGTGGATAAGAGGCACTACTGCCGTCTGCTACTACCCTAGAATCCGTGTCACAGGAAGCTACCCCCACAGAACGCTAGACATCATATGCATTTAAATCACTTAAGTGCTACATCTGTTAACCAAACGGTTGACAGTTCAAATCTGCCAGGCACACCATGGAAACTCTATGGGACAATTCTACTCTGTCTGTAGGGTTGCTATGAGTTGGAATCGACATAGACTCAATGGCAGTGGGTTTGGTTTGGTTTTATTCTAATGCACACAAGATGCATTAGAAATTACAGAAAACTGTAAATTACAGAAAACTGTAATTTAAAATTATCCTCATCTGTGGCCCCTCACTAGTTAATCCATTGTTTAGTAATTGCTTCACTTTCTCATCTGTTTTCCAAAAACACTAGAGTTCTATAGAGTCTCAGACAGCGTGATGTTCATCTCTATGTTCAGAAAAGAGCCTGGAATGAAATAAGCATTTCATTAAATGTAGATCAAGTAGGCGAACACCTTTGTAACAACGGCTGCCCAACTGTTAAATGTTGTGTTCATGGAACTGTTTAGAATAGATTCATCTTTTTCCTTTATACCAATATCATATTCTGCTTTTGCTGTCTACTTTTCTCCAGTTTCCATTAGCAATAGTTACTTAAATTTGGCTTTTTTCCTTGAGATGCTTGGGGATGTTTCTTTGTTATAAGTACTCACCTTAGCATTTGTCGCTTGTGGTGGGATATCAGTAGTCATTCCATCAACTCATTTTTACGTGTGGGAATTATTGCACAGAGCTCTCAGGTACTGCACCTTGATCATTTAGTTTCCCATTTATTATGAAAATAGCTTCTTTCTGCCACCTCATCTCATCAAATCTTACATTAGAGTCCTTTAAATTTGACATAACGCTCATCACCGGAGATTTATAGTGGAGTCTTGGGATTAACCATTCTTGTATATTAGGCTAAGATTCCTCAAATTTGTTCATGTGGCAAAATGCCAGCAAGAATAACGCATGTTGATGCACTCAAACTTACAGTAGAATCAATTTTACTAACAGAAAACATGACTGTATTACACTTGTGTCTTTTAGAAAATAAGCAACTTGGTGAAAGAAACATAATTATTGAGGTCTTATTTTCTATTTATTGTGAAGAAATGAAATAGAAATATTCTACATTAAAAAATAAATCCAATGTGAAGGCTCAGTTCTGATGGTGAGCGAGGATTTCTCTCAAGATAAGGGATAGTTTGTGTATTTCAGACCACGTCATTACATTGTGTCCTACAATGTACATGTATTTATCTACCAAACTGAATAACAGTAATATTATCTTTCTAATTTATACATGAAGTAATAAATATCATTTAGTCCATTTTATGTTTTTCTCTTGTGGTTTTACACTTCTATGTCACCTGCTAATAAATGGCAAAATAGATTTACAAGCAGTGAATGAGTATTGATACAAACCCCTGGATAATAGTAATAATGACAGTAATCACAGCAACCAGCCTTAATTGTCTGTTTAAAATATACTAACAACTGTTAAGAGCTTTACATGTATTGTATAAATTAATTTTTCTAGTAATTCTAAACCAAAAAAAAAAAAAAAGCCATTTCTGTTGAGTCAGTTCTAGCTCATGGTGATCAAAAAACAGTAGAGAGTTTTATTTTAGTTTTACAGATGAGGAAACTGAAGTTATAGAGTATAATTGATTTGCCTAACACCTTCTAAAGTTTCTACTTCTCCTTCACTGTTCTCTTGTCTAGCTTAGCTACGCAGGGATTCTCTGGAAAGGCTGACATAGACAGATGAGAGTATTTTAATTAATTTTCTCTGTGATATTTACACGATGAGAAAAGACAAACCCAGAACTTGTTAGGCTGTGTTCTGTAAAACTATTACATTTCTAGTTTTTCCAGATAGCAAGACATGAATCGAACTTGACTTCATGTAACAGCAATCTGTTGCAGCATGAATTTGGCAATATTAACAAGGTCTTCCCAGTTGTTATTATTTTAGCTGCTTTCCATCAAGCTCCGAATCTACCACTGATAGCATACTTACTTGAGTTTTGAGTGAAATTCAGGTTAACATCAGAGGTATATAAATTGGGACCCACTTCATGGACTTGACGGCTCTTGGCTTGGCTTTTATGGTACAATATGTTTTTCTCATTACAAAGAGAAACAGAGTTCTCTGAGTTTATTTGCCACAAAGGAGTTTTATTGACACATAAAATTCTTAACATCATTTAGACAAATCATTGAGTTTTGCCCAGACCCGTGGCATAATTTGTGATGCTTTGCAGAGCCTCTGGGTCCAGAAATCAATGAATTGATTGTGCTTATCAACACGTCATTATTCATCCATGACAGAGTACGGGAAAGAGATTCATGTTAATTTTTAATGAGATTCACAAATAGCATCCCTTTGGGGGACAGACTAACAGCTCTGCAGAGAATTTACTCCAAGATACACATTAAAAATCCACATCAAATATACATCAAAGCACATATCAAAGTACTCACAGGTATAGTCCAAAGAGTCATACGTAAGAGCATCAATTTGCCTAAAAGGTTGTGCCCACCATGTGCAGCTCACCATCTGCGGCTTTCCATTAACACTCAGCTGGTACGGCCTCTTCGGTTAGTATGCCTCCCCAGGCCTGCTCTCTAGTTTTTCGGCATGACTGGAAAGGTCACATTTGTACACAAATGCTCCAGAAAATCATCCTATTTCTTCTCCAATCTGTGACGCATTATGCTTTAGTTCACTCTTAGGGGCTTAAATACAGGCTCAAGTCATTTTTACAAAAGCTGTTTATAAGAAATAGGTTCTAATTGTGTGATGGTAAGCTGTAACACAAAAGAGTGTTGCTAGAACACTGGTATTGAGGAACCAAGTAATACTTGCCTGTTAGTGTTGAACCTGTTATTGTTGCCCTCTCGTGACTTGATGTTATCTAGGTCTTGATCCATTTCTGTCAAGTTGTTTCTGACTCATGGTGACCTCACGTGTCTCAGAGTAGAATTATACACAGGGTTTTCGATAGCTGGTACCTCTCGGAAGCTGATTGTCATGCCTTTCTTTCAAGGTGCCTCTGGTTGACGTCAAACATCCACTCTTTCATTTAGTAGCCAAGTGTTTAGCCGTGTATGCCAGCCACGGTCATGATCCTCTCCTATACTTCCTCCTACATTTGTGACAGGTAAAGTCTCCCTCTTCTCCCCTTTCCTACTGAATGTCGATATTCCTTGGACTTCAGTCTCTAGTTCATTGCTTTTTTTCTTTCACACACTGCTAATGAGTGTTTGACTCACTCTTGCGTCTTTGCCATCCGTGTTCATGCTTTGGTGCGAACCCTAGTGGCATAGTGGTTGAAAGCTACAACTGTTAACTGAAAGTTTGGCAGTACAAATCCACCAGTTGTCCCTTGGGAACTGTATGAGGCAATTCGACTTTGTCACACAGGGTTGCGATGAGTTGGCATTCACTCAACAGAAGCAATTTAAAAAAAAATAGCTTTTGCCTTGAGTTCTAACCTCTACCCTGTGATGAGACATACAATCTAAACATAGGCTGGACATTTGTACTTGACCACACTTCAAAATCAGCACATGAGAAACGGGGCTTACTATCTCTGCACCCACCACTCTGCTTCTCCCATAGGTGGTCCAGGCTTATCTAGGAATCTGAAAGTTATTCTTGGCTCCTCACACCTACATTTTCCCATCCAATCTTTCACTAAGTCATCAAAATTTTATCTTCTAAAATTTCTAGAATGCACATCCTTCCTTTTCTGCTCCACGTTTACTGTTCCTGACCAATTAAAGGCCCTCAACGGCACCTACCTGCACTATTTCAATAGTGTTCTGTTTTCTCTTACTCCAATCTTGCTTCAGCCCTAAACAGACTCTCCATATGACAACCGAAGCAGTCCCTCTACAATGTGTATCTAATTATATAATTTCAGTATTTAAAACCGTTAGAGAGTCATCTTTGACCATAGAAAAAAATTCAAGTTCCATAGAGTAGCTTAAGGTAGATCTTTATAACTTGACATCATCTGCCTCTGCATCTAATTTCTCCTTCCTTTCAACCTTGTATTTTGTACTCTAATAACTATGTATCATATTCTTCTAGAGTTTTGTGTCTTGCCAAGCCAAGTGCCGTCAAGTTGGATTTTGTGCCTTAGCTTGCTTTAATCTGTCAAAGAAAGAGATTCCTTTTTTCCAGTTAGCTAACCCTTACTCATCCTTGAAGGTGTCATTTAATTTTGGGAATATACATTAACTCAAGTTTGAATTAAGGGGTTCTCTGTGCTCTTAAAATGCCCAGCTTATGACCAATTGAGTCTTATTGTTTACCATAATATATTAGGCATCAGACTTACCCACTAACATAAACTCTTCGGGAGCTGTCTCCCTGTTTTATTCCATTATTTTACTCCTAAGACCTAGCACCATGCCTGGCACATAGTAAATCCTTAGTAAACATTTGCTGACCTGAACTGAGATGTTTTGCATATCACTGTGAATGCCAAGCCAAGCCAAGTGCCGTCGAGTCGGATCCGACTCATGGCGACAAGATCTAATTATATTTCATTGCTTAATTCAAAAAGTAATATATCAAAATCATCCTTATGTTTGCAGGATAAGGATACAGAAAGAGTATAAGATATGGTTCTTAATTTCAAGGGCCTTGCCAGTATAATAAAGGATGTAAGATATTTCTAATCAATACCTAATTACATAATTACATTTTACATTGTAGACATAGTGTAAAGCTCTATGTATTATCATTAAATACAACTTGTTTTCAGAAGACATTTGTGAGTACCTGTGGTATTCTGGGCATTATGACATGCACTGAGGATTCGGTAACAAATGAGGCATAGTAACTGCCCAAAAGTAATTACAGTCCAGCTTGGAAACAGTCTAGTTTGGAAGTAAGTTAATGAGATTTATTATGCTGTGTGATGAATTCTATATGTGCCAGGAAATGTACCAGGCACCAGAAATTTCCTTAAGGAGCTCAGTCAATGACTAACATGACGGGTGATATTTGCAGTTCAGGCTGAAAATATCAGGAAAGGGAGAGCTAAATTTGAGTTGGGTGATAGATAAAAGCTCCACACAGGATATAAGAACTGAATTGGACATTCAGAGATAGGTTAAATGGCTGTAAATTGACATGTGATACAAAAGTAACAACTAATCAGAATAGATACAATTGTAATTAGAGTATATACTTCTCAATTTTCATTCTCTCTCTTTTATGCAAAAGAAAAGAAAATCTTGGTATGCTACAGCTATCCCTCTGGCCTTTCTGTTTCACTCACAGTCAAGTTTTCTAAGTGAAATGTATCTATGAAAACCAGATTAATTAATTCATATAAAAAACTAGGCATTGGGAAAAAATGTGACCAGTCTCTGGCAAATGTTATGCTAAAGTATTTCTATTTACATGAGTCTCAGGAAGAGAATGCCTTTTTGGTTTCTTCTCTGACAATAAGTCTGAGATAGGATGAAGGAAGAACAGCAACACCCAAAACAACAATGAATAGAATACAAGTATTCACTTGTGTTTCTACTTCTCAGTTGGACTTTCACAGGACTGTGGATCTGCTTGCTAAACCTTCATGCCAGAGACTTCTAGAACACTATAGGACATTATATTGTTTTAGTCATCTTGCATCTAATCAGTGAGGATAACATCATAAGGACTATGAACTAAATAAAGCATTGAGAGTATTAACTCCAATTTCAAGGACAGTATTCCTACAAAAAATTGACCAAAGATTGTTCATTTCTGTATCAAAATGGAAAATGGTCCTTTTACTCATTTTGCAATTTATTAAACTAAAACCCAATGAAAAGTTTCCACAGAAATATTACTCAAATAGCATTTAATATAAAGATGAGCAAATAGCTGACTGTGGAGCATTGTTACATGACCTGCATATTGTACATATTACATAGCCAGTGACTCCCAATGGTCATGCACAATAACTTTAAGAGCAAACTGCTGCTACTTTTGATGTAAAAAGACTACATTACTTTGAAAAATCCTTCTCTTCTGAGAGTGAGCTACATTAGCTGCATTTTTGTTGATCCGTATTGACACACATATTTGTGGGATTTCTCACCAAGTTGAATGGTGCGCCTGTTGTGATGAGAGCAGAGAGAAATAAACAGGCCAGTGCAGAGGGGAGTGAGTGCAAGGCATCAAATAATCATGTTCGAACCCTTCAAAAGAAATGGCAACACCTCCAGCACATAATCCAGGCATAAAATTTCATTGTACTTTTTTTTTTATTAAGGCAAACATGGTAAAATTATCATAGTAATATAGATTCTTACTGACCTCCATATCTCCTAAATAAACAATTATAAGTATCTATTCTAGACTTTGAAAGGTCCTTAGCCACTTTAGGCCAAGCAGAAATAACAGAGACTATTAAGTGAGTAGAAGGCAATAATTATCTGGACTTACTTTCACAGATATCTTCTATGTATTTAGAGCTCTTGGGGACAATCCAAAAAGAAAGATGGTTCCAAGTGGAGACAAGATAGCACCCAAGTTAGATGCATAAGCCATCCCTCATCGACAAAGGCCTAACAATCAAGTAGAACAGATACAGGTATCCATCCTGCAACCCTGAATCTTAAGTGAAGGGATGAACTATTAGATCGGAAGCAGCTAGAAGAAGAAACTGATCTAAAATAGTGAATAAATAGAGGTATAAATGTGGCCACTTGGGATAAAGTCAACAACCTTAGAAAAAGAGTGCAGAAAGGTGCCTTTATGGAATTTCCAATAGGTGACAGAGGAATGGCATGGATACACCTAGAGTGAAGTAAGATCTCATCTGCTGACTGCAGCTCAAGGAAGCTCCCAGGTACCTCCCACAGTAACCAAAGGAGGCTGCTTCTAAACCCCATCTCCCTTTTGTTGAATAGCAGCATGAATTGTGCCATGCCAGCAGCTCTGACTTCTAAGGTCCACAGTATGAATCCTTTTCACTCCCATGCCCCACCTAGCTCCATCTGCTCCTCTTTTTGCCCTCCCTCCCACCTCTCCCTTATGCCAACCGCACCATGACACCAAGTGGAACCAGCCCCATTGCACCTCCTCCCCTGTTGGCTCTACCCTTCAGTATCACAGACAAATGACTTCCCCAAACCCTTACCACTGTCTGCCTTGCCACACTGCATCCTGGCTGATGGTCCAGCTCTGCTCATCCAGACAAGGTGGTTAAGTACTATCATGCCAACAGACAAGTAAGCAACAGACCATGCCATGTTTGCCCTCCAAGATACAACCAAACCAAAGCAAAAAGCAGGTTGAAACAAACAAACCTACAGTCAGTCAAAGACAAGCAATGTCTTAGAGATGGCACGCAACATCAAAACATCAAAAAAAAAAAAAAAAAAAAAAAGACAAGATGGCTCCAGCAAGAGAGCTTCTAGTATAAGAAAAGGCACTGGAACTACCTGATAAGAAAAATTCAAAAGTCAAACATTTAGGGCTATCCAAGAGATAAGTAAAGAGATCAAGGAAAACACAGACAAATCCACCCTTATTAAGCATTTAGATGGAAGTCCTAGCTAGGGCAATAAGATAAGACAAAGAAATTGAGGGCATCTAAATTAGAAAGAAAGAAGGTGGAAGGAATACAGAGTCACAATACCACAAGCAGGATTAAGTGTTCTGGAATTCCACTTCTATGCAATGTTATTCATAATTTTTTATGATCCACACAGTTGCATGCATTTGCATAGTCAATAAAACACAGGTAAACATCTTTCCGGTATTTCCTATTTTCAGCTAGGACTCAGCTGATACCAGCAACAATACTCCAGTTCTACATCTTCTTCTGAAACTGGCTTGCATTATCTGGCAGATCTCTGTCAAAGTACTGCTGCAGCTGCTTTTGAATGATTTTCAACAAAATTTTACTTGTATGGGGTAGTAATGACATTGTTTAATGATGTCTGAATTCGGTTGGATCACCTGTCTTGGAAATAGGCATAAATATTCATTTCTTCCTGTTGGTTGACCAGGTAGCTGTCTTCCAGATTTCTTGGCATAGATGAGTAAATACTTCCAGTACTGCATTTAGTTGTTGAAACATCTCAGTTGGTATTCCATCAATTCCTGGAGACTCATTCTTCTTCAATGCCTTCATTGCAGTTTGGACTTCATTGGTTCTTGATCATATGCTACCTCTTGAAATGGTTGAATATTGATGAATTCTTTTTTGATATTGTGATTCTGTATACTCCTTCCATCTTCTTTTGATGCTTCCTGTATCATTTAATATTTTCCCTATAGAATAATTTACTATTGCAACTAGAGGCTTGAATTTTCCTTCAGCTCTTGCCAACCCAAGTGCCGTTGAGTTGGATCTGACTCATGGTGACCCTAGGGGCCAGGGTAGAACTGACCCCCAGAGTATTCAAGGAGTGCCTGGTGGATTTCAACTGCACTGCCTGTGAAATACAGAGCAATGGTTTTTAAATAAGATGGAAAAAAATAATCATTAACTTTATATGAAAGAGAAGAAAGTACTAGATAAATAAAGCATTGAAGAAGAACAAAGTATAACAATTTCAGTTTACCTGATCTCAGAATCTGCTACATAGCTACAGTCATCAAAACAGCCTGGTAACGGTACAGTGAAAAGACATGTTGACCCATGAAACTAAACTGAGAAACTAAATGTAAGTCCATCCACCTACCATGAGCTGATCTTTGGCAAGAGTCCAAAATCCCTTAAGTAGACAGGCAAAACTGGATATCCATCCATAAAAAATGAAGTAGGACCCATACCTCACGCCATGTACAAATCTAATTAAAAAATTTATCAAAAACTTAAATATGGAACCAAAAATTGTAAAGATTATGGAACAAAAAATAAGGTCAATGCTAAGGGTCTTAGTGTATATGACATAGATAGTATACCAACAATAATTAACAGTATACAAACCTCAGAAGATAAACTAGATAGCTGGAATTTCTAAAAGTTAAAAACCAAATGCTCATCAAAAGACTTCACCAAAACAATAAAAAAGAGAACCTACACTGGGAAAAAAAATTGGCTGGGACATATTCATCAAAGGTGTAATCTCTGAAATCTATAAGACACTCCAACAGCTCAACAATAAAAAGGCAAATAATCTGTTCTAAAAATCAACAAAGTATATTAATAGACACCTTCAAAGAAGATATTAAGGTGGCTAACAGACACATGAGGGGTTGGAAACAATTTATGTATTATTTGTTGAATGAGAAAGTAATTTGCTGTGTAAACTTGCACCTAAAGCACAATTTAAAAAAAGAACATGCAAAAAGAAAAATGTCCCTGATTTAAGTTACTGATACTGAGTAACTCATACCTGAGTTCATGCTGGTGCTTATGTAACAATGCCCTGTTGATATTTGTTATTACTGTTGTTGTTAGATGCTATTGAATGAGTTCTGACTCACAGCAACACTATTTACAGTAGATCAAGCCCACTGCCTGGTCTTACACCATCCTCACAGTTGTTGTTATGCTTCCTCCACTTGTTGCAGCCAATGTGTCAATCTATCTTGTTGAGGGTCTTCCTCTTTTTCACTGAACATCTGCTTTACCCAGCATGATGTCCTTCTCCAGGAACAGATCTCTGCAGATTGCTTGCCCAATGTATGGGCGACAAAGTCTCTTCATCTTCTCTTCTAAGGAGCAGTCTGGCTATGCTTCTGCCAAGACATATTTGTTTATTCTTCTGGCAGGCCATGGTACATCCAGTGTTCTTCACCAACACCATCATTCAAAACCGTCAGTTCCTCTTCTTTCTTCTTTATTCTTGCCCAGCTTTCATGGGTATATGATGTGACTGAAAATACTATGGCTTAGGTCAGGCACACCTTAGTCTTCAGGGTGACATCTCTTCAACACTTCTAAGAAGTCTTTTGCAGCACATTTTCCCAATGCAATGCATCTTTTGATTTCTTTATTGCTGCTTCTATGTGTGTTGATTATGGAACCAAGTAAAATGAAATCCTTGACAACCTCAATATTTTCTCCATTTATTATGATGTTGCTTATTGGTATGGCAATGAGGATTTTTATTCTTTTGATGTTGAGCTGTGTCATGGATTGAATTGTAATCTAGAGCAATTTGGCTAGACCATAATTCCTGGTATTGTACTGGGCTTCCTGCTTCTATAATGTTAATGAGCATAGATGGATGCAGTTGTGTCGGTGGGGCAGTGCTTAATGCGTGAAATTGTTTCCTGTCTTGAGGCAGTCTCTTGATACATAAAAAGAAAAGGAGTGAAGCAGAGATTTTGAGACCTTACACCATCAAGAAAGAAAGCAGTGTTAGGAGCTAAGCATGGCCTTTGGAAAGGACCTGGGTCCCTGTACCTCCAAAATTCCAGTCAAGAGGAAGACTGATGACAAGAGCATTCCTCCAGTGCCAGCAGAGAAAGCCTTCCTCTGGAGATGACATACTAAAGTTGGACTTTTAGCTTACTGGACAGTGACAAATAAAATTTCTCTTTTTTAAAGCCAACCATATGTGGTGTTTCTGTTAAAGCAGCAGTAGCTGACTAAAATAAGGGGTAATCTATACTGAAGGCTGAGGCCTTTGATCTTCCTCAGTGTTTCAAGTCCTCTTCAGAGCAATTTAGAGGTGGGAAAAGAGTCAGTGAACTTGAATGTAGAATAATAAATACTATTCAGTATGAGGAACAGAGAGAATAAAAGATAGAAAAACATGAGCAGAGCCTCAGAAACTATGGGACAATATCAAAACATCTAACATTAACATCATTGACATCCTAAAAGATGGTGAGAAAGGGATTAGCACAGAAAGCATGTATGAATAAATAATGGTTAAGACTTTCCCAAATTTTGTGAAAACCCTAAATTTAGAGATTTGAGAAGCTCACTATCTCAAACAGAATAAACTCAAAAAATATTTCAAGATATATCATAATGAGTGTATTAAAAGTCAGAAGTGCAGAAAAAAGTTTGAAAAAATAACTAGAAATGAAATAACACATCATTACATAGATAAAAAACAGTAATTTGAGTGACTGTGGCTTTCTAGTAAATCCTGGTGGTATCACCGTTAGGAGGTATAGCTGCCAAACAAAATGCAGAGTTCAAATCCACCAGGCATTCCTTGGAAGCTCTATGGGGCTGTTCTATTCTGTGCTACAGGGTAATTATAAGTCAAAATCAATAGAAACAGCAGTGGTGACTTTTTCATCAGAAACAGAGGAAGAACATCTTTAAACTGTTAAAAGAAAAGAACTACCAACACAGTAGTCTCTATCCTTTCAAAATTTCCATGATAAATGAGAGAGACATAAAATCACCCTCAAATGAAGTGAAACTATCATGGATTGAATAGTTTCCCCCAAAAAATGTGTGTAGGAATTTGGCTAGGCCATGATTCACAGTAGTGTGTGATGTTCTTCTATACTGTAAATCCTGACTCTGTAATGTTAAAGAGGGAGGATGGATGGCAATCATGTTAATGAGGTAGGACTCAATCTATAAAATTGAGGCCATATCGTGGAATATAAAGGAAAGCAAAACAAGCAGCGAGTTGGGGGGCTCATATCATCAAGAATAAAGAAGTTCCAGGAGTAGAGTACATCCTTTGGGCCCAGGGTCCCTGCAACTCAGAAACTCCCAGTCCAAGGGAAGATTGTCATCAGATAAGGAACTTCCTCCAGAGCCAACAGAGAAAGACTTCTCCTGGAGCTGATGTCCTCAATTTGGTCTTTTAGCCTATTTTTCTGGGAAAAATTTCTCTTTGTAAAAGTCATCCACTTGCAATATTTCTGTTCTAACAATTAGATGACTATGGAACTAAGACAAACGACAGCAGATCTGCTCTAAAATAAATGCACAAGCAAGTTTTTTGTACTAAAAGAAAATGATATTGTTACTGGAAAAAACTCTGGGTTCATGCTTCCTGCTGCTAAGGCAATCTCTGAGACAGGGGGTTGAAGTTAGGCAATCAAAACGTTTTTTGTAAGTCAGCATTGCAAAGAGAGGGGTATTCGCATACTCTCAGCCTGTCTGACTGCTTCAGAAAAGCTCAGAGTTTTTAAAGTGTACATAGGAGCAAACATGTAGGCAGTTAGGGGCATGTGAAGGTTGACTGGGTGGAAGCCATCTGCTTTGCAGTCTTGCAGGCCATTACCAGCCATCAAGGAAAACAGAGTGATGTTAGACATCATATGGTCAATAAACTGAAAGAAGAATGCTCAAAAAACAGGTTATTTCCCTGTCTTCCCTGGCCTCTTGTTTAATTTTTCTGCCATTGGTTACAGCCCAAATGTGGAGGTCATGGCTTTCCCTGTGTGTTGGGGGGTGATCTGAAATAATACCTCTTAGGCCCTAGGTCCCTTCCTCCAGTGCTTTTCAGCCCCTGGTTTCAATGTCACAGGGACATATGGAGCATTATGAGTGAAGGAAGAATAAGATTCCTTTATATTTGAGTACATATAAATGATTATTTTATTCTGATCTTCAAACTACACATGATTGTAGAAAGCAAAAACTATAACATTGTTTGAAAGTTTTTGATGTATGTAGACATAATACATATGAGACATATCAAAGAGGAGAGGCTCAAGTAATCTATAAAAGAGCAAAATAGTAACACTAAGTAGACTGTGAAAGTGAGGTATATATATTTCACTCCCTAGAGAAACCACTTACAAGAAATGTTATAAGAAAAAAAAACCAAGAGACAAATTAAAATGGAATACTGAAAAATATTCAAGCAATTCATGAGAAGGAAAAGTAGCACACATGATGCAGCAAAAGAGACAAAAAAACAACTAGTAAAATGGTAGGCCTAAATATCACCATATTAATAATTACATTAACAGTAAGTGGGCTAAACAAATTAATCAAATCATAGAGATTATAAGAACATATTCCAAACTGGGGGGGAAAAAACCTAAACGTATGCCGTCTATAAGAAACTCACGTTAAATATAAAGACAGAGATAAGTCAAAAGATAGACCATGTACAAGCTAATCAAAAGAAAACTGGAGGAGCTGTATTAATACTAGCAAAATTAACTTCAAAATAAGGAATATTTTGAGGGATGAGAAAAATACTACATGATGATAAAGGAGTCAGTTTACCAAGAAGATATGTATAATAATTCTGTATGTATATATTCTTAACAAGAGATCACAATACACAAAGAAAAAATTGATTGAACTAAAAGACAAATAGAGAAATCTACAAATCTACTTGCAGAATTCTGTACTCATTTCTCAGTAACCAAAAGAAAAAGCAGACCACAAATAGTAAGAATATAGAAAAGACTTGAACAACACTGTGAACCAACTTAAGTAACATGAATAGACTGCTCCACCCAACACAGAAAGTACATTTTTCTAAGGGCACAAAAAAAAATTCTTAAATAATAAATAGTCATTAACAAATTTAAAAGAATTTAAATCATGTAGAATATGTTCTCAGCCCATAATGGAGTTAAATTAGAAATTAATAACACAAGGGAGGAGTCAAGATGGCAGACTAAACACACATCTCCCTAAATCCCTCTGGAAACCAAGACCTGAAGTGATAATTAAACGGAGCCTTCTGGACACATAGTGAGTCTTAGGAGGTGGCATAGGGCTGTTAATTTGGACTTCATACCACTGATGCAAAATCTCCTCTCTTTTGCTGATCCCACTCTCGGTGAGCACAGCTTTGCATGTATCGGACAGCAGACAGAACTGGACTGAACTAGCCACTAGTCTTGGACACACTGCTGATGGGATCGACAAGTGCAATTCCCATGTCCTGAGAGCCTGGCTTTGGACTCTGTGCATCACAACTCCTTTGGCCTATCTTTCTACCTCCACCAGGTGGTAGCCATACAAATGCCATGATGAGCTCGTGCGGGACACCATCTTGATCCACTGGGAGATGGAGACACCCAGGCAGAGGCCCCAGCTGGACTTGGTTCCAAGGCCAGGAGGTGGCGCCTGCCAGGGGAACAGTTCTTTTCCAGTAGAGAGGCAGCGTTTTGCACAGTGTCATCTGAGGCTGGGGCCTGCCAATGGAGGCTGTGGACTCTGGACATCTTGGCACTTTGGGCCTCTCTTTCCACCAGTAGCCTGGTCCCAGCCAGGTGGCAAACTTGTGCAGATGTCGTCTTGTTCCACTAGGAGGCAGGGATAACCATGCGGAAGCCTCAGCTGGACGTGATTCCTTGGCCAGGAGGCAGTGCCTGCCCAAAAGGGAGGGCTTTTCCAGCAGAAAAGCAGAATTCTGCATAGTATCGCCTACACCTGGGGCCAAACAGCAGAGGCCAGAAGAGCAGTAGCCTTTCTGTATTTTGACCTAGTTTATAACATCTGGGGTTCAATATAGAGGTGCTTACTTTGCCAGCTGGGAAGAAGGACCTACACACCTGAAAACCTGACTGATTTTGGAGGTTGTCAGATACTTTTTGCTTCTCATTTTAAGAAGACCTAGAGAACAACCACAGTCCATTCTCACAGCATCTCTCACAGCCTCTATTTACCCACATGAAGCCCCAAGTGCAAAAAATTTTGGAGAAAACCCTGGCCAGAAAATCACTCACGGCATCAGAAGGCCCCCAAATTAAACCACCTCAGAACTTCCCAGATGAAGAAGCTTTTCTGAAACTATCAGAAGGTGAATACAAAAGGATTATATATAGAGCCCTCCTAGACCTTATACAAAATGCAGCCAAGCAAAATGAAAAATTAAGCAAGCTGTTCTATCTGATGGAACATCAGTATTCTGAAATCCAACAGATCAAGAACAAAATCAAAGACATAGAAACTTCAATTCAAAGCCAAGAAAACAGAATGAAACAAATGGAAAATAGACTTTCTGACTTGGAAGACAGAGCTACTGACTCCAGCATCTATGAGGAGAAATCAGAAAAAAGAAGCAAGCAAAATGAAGAAGCGTTAAGAAGCATGTGGGACTCTATTAAGAGGAACAATCTATGATTAATTGGAGTTCCTGGACGGGGTGAGATACTTGAGAACACAGAGAGTATTGTTGCTGAGCTGCTGACAGAAAACTTCTCAGAAATTATGAAAGAAGAGAATATAGATATCCAAGATATATATCAAACACTGCTCAATGTAGATCTCAAAAGAAAGACTCCAAGACATATTATAATCAAGCTTAACAAAATGAAACACAAGCAGAAACTCTTAAAGGCAGCAAGACTCAAAGCAAAGCTAACATTCAGAGTGAAACCCTGTAGGCTTTCATTGGATTTCTCAGAAGAAATCATGCTGGCATGGAGACAGCGGCATGACACATTGAAAGTCTTGAAGGAGAAGAACTTCCAACCAAGAACTATATATCCTGCAAAACTATCTTTCAAATATGAAAACAAAATTAAGACATTTGCAGACAAACAGGAACTCAGAGAATTCGTAAAAAAGCAAACAAAAGCTACAAGAAATATTGAAAGAATCTCTTGGCTTAGACAAACAAAACCACTAACTTTATATTTTAGAAGAACACATCATCCAGAATCCTACTCAGTTAGGAAAGGCTCCAAACTCAATCAAAGCCGTAACAGTGAAAGAAATGATCCAGTGATCATGTCATGAAAACTGTGATGTATCATATTAAAAAGAGGGATGCACGACAGTCATTATAGTCTTTCCAGATGGAGAGGCAGTTGACAAGACCGGTAATAATTAAAATTGGGTTTATATATAGTTTACTAAGTGGGATCATAAAGGCAGCAGTAAAGTACAATAAAGATGCAACATATAAAATCAAGAAACATACCACAGGAGTCTCAACAATTGTAAAACCAACCCTGAGAAAGGTGAAAAATCAATTCACAAAGAAGAATGTCCCAAAACAGATAAATAAGAACAACAGAGAAAACATCACCACAAAAATAAACATATCACAATGGCAGCACTGAACACATGCCTATCAATAATTACATTGAATGTGAATGGACTGAACACTCCGGTAAAGTGATATCTTGGGTCAAAGAACACGACCCATATATATGTTGCCTACAAGAAACTACCCTTAAGTGGAAAGGAGACTGTTAGGAGGATGGGACATGTATAGAGCAGAGAGGAAGAGTGTGCTGTCATGTGGCAGGGAAAGCAGTGGAAGCTGCATATAGGTGGGCATGCAAATTTGTATGGGAATGTACACTTTCGTTCAATCATAATAAAAAAAGAAAGAAACTCACTTTAGACTTAAAGATATGAACAAACTGAAAATTAAAGGACAGAAGAATATATATCAAGCTAACAATGAACAAAGCAGAGCAAGGGTGGCAATTCTAGTCTCGGATAAAATTGATTTTAGTGTAAAATCCACCATCATGGACAAGGATGGACACTATCTATTGCCAAAAGGTTCAATACACAAGCAGGACTTAACAATATTAAATATTTATGCACCTAATATTAGATCACCTAAATACATCGAAGAAACACTGACTACCCTCAAAAAGGAGATAGATCACGCCACAATAATAGTAAGAGATTTCAACACTCCACTCTCAATATTGGACAGATTGTCTTGAAAAACCTCAGTAAAGACACAGAAGACCTTATTGCCACAATTAACCAACTAGACCTCATCAACATATATAGAGCATTCTATCCATCAGTGGACAACTACACCTTCTTCTCCAGTGCACATAGAACATTCTTCACAATAGAGCATGTGTTAGGACATAAAGCAATTCTCAGCAAAATCCATACCATTGAATTAATGCAAAGCATCTTCTCAGATCATAAACCCATGAATGTTGAAATCAATAGCAGAAAAAAACATAGGGAGAAAGAGAAACTAATGGAAACTGAACAACATCTTGCTCAAAAAGCCATGGGTTATAGAAGAAATCAAGGATGAAATAAAGAAATTTATGGATTCCAATGAGAACGGACACACTTCCTACCAGAATCTATGGAATACAGCCAAAGCAGTGCTCAGAGGTCAGTTTATCTCCATAAATGCAGACACCCGGAAGGAAGAAAGAAACCAAATCAAAAAACTAACCCTACAGCTTGAACAAGTAGAGAGAGGGGAGCAGAGAAACCTCTCAGGTGCCAGGAGAAAACAGATCATAAAGATTAGAGAAGAACTAAATGAATTAGAGAATAGAAGAACAGTTGAAAAAATTGAAAAGACCAAAAGCTGGTTTCTTTAAAAGATCAACAAAATTGACAAACCATTGGCTAAACTTACTGAAGAAAAACAGGAAAGGAAACAAATAACCCAAATAAGAAATGAGAGGGGAGTTGTCACAATAGATCCAACAGAAATCAAAAAGATCATAACAGAACACTACAAAAGACTGTACTCTAACAAATTGAAAAACCTAGAGGAAATGAACAAATTCCTTGATTTATATCAGCTACCAAAATTATCACAAGGTGAAGCAGAACAACTTAATAAACCCATCACAAAGGAAGAGATTGAAAAAGTCATCCAAAAACTGCCAGTGAAAAAAAGCCTGAGCCCAGATGGCTTCACTGCAGAATTCTAGCAAGCTTTTAGAGAAGAGTTATCTCCCATACTACTGAGACTATTTCACAGTATAGAAAGTGATGGGATATTCCCGAATTCATTCTATGAAGCCAGCATAACTCTGATACCAAAGCCAGGGAAATACCTGACAAGAAAGGAGAACTACAAACCAATATCACTCATGAATCTAGATGCAAAAATCTTCAATAAAATTATTGCCAATAGAACACAACAACATATCCAAAAAATAATCAATCCTGACCAAGCTGGATTCATACCAGGGATACAAGGCTGGTTCAACATCAAAAAAACAAATAATGTGATCAACCACATAAATACCACAAAAGACAAGAATCACCTGATCTTGTTTACCGATGCAGAGAAGGCATTTGTTAAAGTCCATCACCCATTCATGCTAAAAACTTTCAGCAAAATAGGAATAAACGGCCAATTCCTCAATGCAATAAGGGCCATTTATACAAAGCCAACTGCCTGCATCATCCTGAATGAGAGACTGTAACAGTTTCCCTTGAGAACAGGAACTAGACAAGGATGCCCACTCTCACCTCTTCTATTCAACATTGTACTAGAAGTTCTAGCCAGAGCAATTAGACAAGACCAAGAAACAAAAGTCATCTGCATCAGTTAAGAAGCAGTAAAAATCTCCCTATTTGCAGATGATATGATTGTGTACACAGAGAATACCAAAGAATCCGTAACGAAACTACTCAAACTGATAGAAAAGTTCAGCAAAGTCTCAGGCTACAAGATAAAAATAAATAAATCACTAGGATTCCTTTATACCAACAATGAGATTATTAAGGAAAAAATCACCAAGTCAATACCATTTACTATAGCCCCTAAGAAGATAAGATACCTAGGAAAATAATCTAAACAGAGAAATAACAGCTCTTTACAAAGAGAACGACAAGCCCTTACTACAAGAAACTAGGAGAGAATTACATAAATGGAGAAACCTACCCTGCTCATGGATAGGAAGACTTAACATTGTGAAAATGTCTATTTTACCCAAAGCAATCTACTTATATAATGCAATCTCAGTACAAGTTCCAGTGACATTTTTTAATGAGCTAGAGAAACAAATTACCAACTTTGTCTGGAAAGGGAAGAAGTCCTAGATAAGAAGCCAAAGCCAAGTGCCAGAAAGCACTACTGAAAAAGAAGAGCATACTAGGAGGCCTCTCATTACCTAACTTTAGAATCTATTACACTGCCACAGTAGTCAAAGCAGCCTGGTACTGGTACAAAAAAAGAGACCGACTGATCAATGAAATAGAATCGAGACCACAGAGATGACACCATCTGCCTGTGAACAGTTGATATTCGACAAAGGCCCTAAGACATTAAACTTGGGTAAAAACAATCTCTTCAACAAATGGTGCTGGCAAAATTGGATATCCATCTGCAATAAATTGAAACAAGACCCATGTCTTACACCTTATACAAAAACCAACTCAAACTAGATAAAAGACCTAAATATCAAGTCTAAAATGATAAAGCTCATCCAAGAAAAAGTAGGAACAACAATGGAAGTTTTAATACACAACACAGATAGATTTCAAAATCTGTGAAACAAACCACAATCAACAGGAGAGAAAATAGATACTGGAAACTATTAAGAATCAAACACTTTTGCTCATCCGAAGACTTTATTAGTAGAATTAAAAGGCCACCTACAGAATGGGAAAAAATATTTGGTAACTCTATGTCAGACCGACGCCTGATCTCCATAATTTATAAGGTACTACAAAATATCAATAAGAAAAAAATAAATCATCCAATTAAGTGATGGGCAAAGAAAATGGAAAGATATCGTTAAAGAGGAGATCCAGGCAGCCAAAAAACACATGCGGATATGCTCACGATCATTAGCTATTAAAGAAATTCAATTCAAAACTTGAATGAGATATCATCTGAGCCCAACAAGGTTGACCATGATCCAAAAACACAAAACAACAAATGCTGGAGAGACTGTGGAGAAATTGGAACTTTCCTACACTGTTGGTGGGATTCCAAAATGGTGCAACCTCTTTGGAAAACAATCTTGCATTCCCTTAAAAAACTGGTCATAGATATACCATTTGACCCAGTAATTCCACTGCTTGGAATATATCTTACAGAATAAAGGCTTTTCACGCCAACTGATACCTGCACACCAATGTTTATTGCAGCGCAGTGCACAATAGCAAAAAGATGGAATCAACCCAGATGCCCAACAACAGACAAATGGATAGGTAAACTAAGGAATATATACTCGGTGGAACACCATGCAATGATAAAGAACAACAATGATTTCAGGAAACATCTCATAAACTGGTTTCAACTGGACGACATGTTGAGGGAAAGTAATCAGCAACAGAAGGATAAATATTGTATGATACCTGTACAAGAATAACTTAAAAGCAGACTCATGCATAGAAAAAAAGACTCTTTGATGGCTGCAAGAGTGATGAGCAAGGGAGGGTGAGAGGGGAAGGGTTTAGATCAGATATTTGTTCAAAATTTAGTTGGGTGAAATCGGTGACAGCACACATTAGAAAGAAGATCAGTATTAACTGGACTTCAACACAACTTGAGTACCCCTCCCATCTTAACCAAATATTGCAAGGACAGAGTAGCTGGAGTGGGGGGCCAGGGACCATGCTGTCAGGTGAAATTGAGGCCAATTGGCACAGCTAGCATTTTGCTAATGAGGACTCTCTGCATCCCACGTTGGTAAGTGGCATCTGGGGTCTTAAAAGCTGTCAAGCTGCCATCTGAGGGTACAGCAAACAGTCCCTACTCAGCAGGATCGGATGATCACTGAGGTCCAAAACGACATGGAGGAAAGAGACCTCAGAAGACAGGAAGACCCACATGAGCGGGTATCTACTTTGACTTGCGACCAGAAGAACTGGTTGGTGCCTGGCCACCAGCAGTGATAGCCATGATGATCACAAAATTGAGTCTCACTGGCAACATAAGAATAAATAGGAGTACACTCTGAGACCTCCACTAAAAGTCCAGGGTCTTCAGGGTTCCCCTGGGAGGATGATTCCTGGCCCTGATGCTGTGCCTGTCTGTGGATCATAATGAAGTTCAACTCTTTGGACAGCAATGGATTGGACTTGGCGACACAGAATGAGCATATCTTGTAGGCACTTAATGGCTCTGTGCATCTATAGGAGATCATCCTGCTGACCTATTAATCGAGAAAGAGGAATGGGTGGAGAGGAAGGGATAGGAGACTGTTGGGAGCATAGGATGTGTATGGAGCAGAAAGGAAGAGTGTGCTGTCACCAGGCAGGGAGAGCAGTGGGAGCTGCTTATAAGTGAGCATGCAAATTTATACGGGAATGCACATTTTCATTCAATCATAATAAAAAAATAGAAATTGATAACACAGAAATATCTGGGAAATCCTCAAATGTTTAGAAATTAAACAGCATAATTCTAAATACTTTATGAGTCAAAGAGAAAATTACATAAGAAATTAATCTAAACTAAATGAAAACAAAAATACAAATGGCAAAAATACAAACAGCTAAAATAGAGATTGTTTGAAAATTTATAGCATTGAATGTTTATATCAAAAAAGAAGAAAGATCACAAAACAAAGCTCTGTATTTCCACCTTAAGAAACTAGAGAAAAAGGATAAACTAAGTCCAAAGCAAGCAGAGGAAGGAAAATAATAAAGACAAAAATCTGAAACCTATGAAATTGCATACAAAAGGAGCTGAGAAAAACCATAGAATCAACATGGTTTTCTGTGAAAAAGATTGATACCATTAATTAAACTGTATCCAGAATGACTGATTAATAAATACAACTACATAAAAATTAAGAACTGTTCCTCAAAACACACCATAAATGAGTTAAATTCCATAAAACACACCATACAATGACTGAAGATTTTGGCAGAATAAATAAAAAGCAAACTCTTAGTACTTGGATTCTAGAATATACAGAGAACATCCAAAATACCAACAACAACAACAAAAAAAAAAAAAACAGAAGGCAGCTCACAGAGAAAAATCAACACAAAGGACTTAAAAAGCCAATTTACACTACAGAAATCAAATGATCATTAAACTTTTTTTTTTTTTTTTTGGCCAAAGTTGTAAAAGAGTTTTAATAGGGGATAGTAACTCCTGACAAAGGAGCATCAAGCAGGCTACACAGAAAAGCTCTGAGAGACTTGTTCTTTCTCTTAGGGATTTTATATCTTTTTTATACATTTGTCCTTTCTAGTAATTTGAATTATCCCGTGATTTGCCTGTTAGGTAGTGCTGGGTCCTTTGTGGTGCAAATGTTAACATTTTTGTTTTTCTCTGCCCTTGTTCCTTTGACCTCTTCACTCTAGCACTTTCCCTCAAGCGTCATCCTCCCAAGTCTCTGGGTTTTGCCAAACATGAAAGGTGGTCTCATCTTCTGCAGCAACTTCTTGCTGTGGCTGGGCCATAGAGCTGTTCCTGGGAGGAGCAGTTGTTCCCTATTATAGGCAGTTATCTGTACCAGGGGCTGGAGTTTTATTGAAGCACAGTGCAGCATTCTGGGAAGATGGAGCAACCATCTGCATTTGCAACTTATGCAATCTAGAAGAAATACAGTGAGCCAAGGTGTTAAAAAGACATGGTCCAAATATTAACAAAAGAATTGAGAACACTAATGGTCCTGCCAGTGGCAGCAACCAAGAACTACAAGACCAGACAGATGACCAAGACTGCCACCAGTGTACAGCCTGTGTTTGGAGTTATCTTGCTTCTTCAAGAAAGTGACAAATATGCTTTCGTGCTTGTCCTGTTTGATTTACCCTCAAAAGAGCATTGCACATATCCCTCCCTGGCTTGTTGCCACCATGTCCAGTACTCTTTGATTTTGTAATATGACTTCTGGAAAGGAGTAAATTTTGGTTTTGAAAGGTGGTAACTGAGGCCGCTTCATCTGTATTGAGTTGAGCTAGCTCTAGGGAAAGATTTACACATATTGATCTATTCTCACTGTCCCAGTGGTGCCAACTTCAACATCTCTGATGCCCATGAGAGTGCTTAGTCTTATTAACACAGGAGTCAAAGGTCCTGCTCTTGTCTCTAGTCTATATGTAGAGATTAGGTCTAGAGGTATTGAAGCTTCTGCTCTAGCTAGTGATAAAACCAGGATGAGGCCTTTAGGCCCTGTTTTTAGTCAGAATTAACTCTTGACTTGTTTTTCTTAAAATTCCTGGCTTCCCAGCACTACCTGGCCCAGCAAATTACACATTAACTTGCAGGAGCCACCGATATTAAAATCTCTGCAGCCTTTTACAGCTTCTTTGTTAGGAACATCGGACAGTGAAGGTGACAGTTTGAGGACCCCGTGCCTCAGGTGACAACTGAGTGTCCAGACCATAGTTCTTGAAGAATATCCCACCTGGCCAGCCCCCAGACAAATGTCCCTCCATGCATTGATCTAATTGTTTGTCTCTGAACACCTGCCTCTGTAATGACACATAGCCTCTCTCTTAAAAGCCCTGAGCTTGCCTGGAAGCTTCAGACAGGCTTTCAGACCAAAAATGTTATCTGTCCCCTGTGTGCCAGCAACAAAGAAATAAAACCTTTGATCTCTCACCTAAATTCCTGTCTCAGAGACTGGTTTTTAACAGCAGGTGGTATGAACTGGGAACTTTGTCTGGTAACAGTGAAATTAGAGGGAGAATATAACCTAAGAAGTGTAATCCTGTCCAATTTGCAGGGAGTCATATATATGCTCCATCTCCACAAATTTAAGCCAGATGACAAGAGGGAGGCATCCTGAAATATGGTTTATGCTCACTAAAGTATAATTTATATTCTTGACCACAGAAGTATATTTCCAGAAAGAGATAGCTGCCAGTGTGGCTGCTATCAAGAGGCTAAAACAGTCCTTTGTTCTTTAAATGTCCCCAGAACACTACAACTAGGGTAATGTAACAATCTGTATATAAATGTTTGTATGAGAAATTAATTTAAGCTGTAAACTTTCATGCACAATAAAAACTAAATGTATTAAAAAAAAAAAAAACTTCCCCAGAACAACACGCTGTGACGTGTCTCATTGCAGATTTTTCCTCTGGAATTCTGGCATATTAAGGGACACATGTCTCTGTTCTTTCCATTAGACCAAATAAAGACTGCTGATAAAGCTAAATGGAATTAAACTAAAAATGTTCTTATCACTACTCAAAAACACAAATTCTATGGAGATATTATTTTGTATATACTGACTTGGCAGAAAACTTAAGAACTCTAATACTTATGAGTGAAGATATAGAAATATTGATACTCATATACTGATGCTGAGCATGAAAATTCATCCCAACACAATACAGAGCAATTCAGCACATTAACGTTAAGATAAAGATGGCTACAATTTATGTATACACTAGAGAAAGAATGATAAAAAGGCTAGGAAAACAAGAAGAATCATTCAAATCAGAAATATTGTTTAATCAGAAGTATTGTTTGTAATAGCAAAAAACAGACAAGAAAAACAATGAAAACTTAGCTCTATGGGTTATAAAGCCAATTTAGTAAGTTTTAGAATGAAAAACTGACTGCATATTATGTAAGGATACCTATGATAAAGTTTAAACATATAATAGGAATAATAAACTATAAAATCACAATTGTCATTGCATTTGAGGAGAAAAAAGGATAGGACTGTAGCTTTAACTGTATCATTGAGGTTTTGTTTTGATTTATTTTTTAATAAGATGATACCTGAATCAAATGGGAGAAAGATTTTTTAAAAAGAAAAGAAATACCACATTTACTTGTAACTTTCATTTATACAATTCATTTTGTAGTGCTTTTCACCTAATGGTATTTTTATGATTATGCCAGGATTAGTCAACTGAGTTATAAATGGATAATGAAAAAAGGGAACAAAGACTCCTCATTTACACTCTACTTTTAGCCATCATTCTTGGAATATGCAGGAGTTTGGTTGGAATGAACACATCTAGAGTTTTTTCTAATTTGCTAGGAGCTGCAATCTGAGTCAGAATCCCTAATGTCCCTGTCCTGGTACATGGTTTTGACACTTCAGCATTTCTTCTTAACAGGGTAATGGCTTGAGTGGCACTGTATTAGAAATGCCCTACGAAAATATTACAACTTTCATTCTTCAGGGCATGTTTTCAAATGTTTTGGAGGGTAGGAGAATGCCATTTGAATGTCTTTTCTTCATTGCTCACTGAAGCAGCTTACAATAAATGAAGAAGAGCTCTAAAGAATAAGTCAAAGATAGAACACTAAAATACAATGCTATACTACAAAGAAAAGTATAGTTGAAAAGGATCTTAAACAACAAGAAAATACATTTGCAAAATACTATTAAATCCACTACCATAGATTAAATTCATAGCGACCCTATAGGACAGCGTAGAACTGCTCCATAGAGTTTCCAAGGAGCACCTGGAGGATTTGAATTGCTGACAATTTGGTTAGCAGAGTAGCACTTAACACACTACACCACCAAGGTTTTCATACACACACACACACAGAGACATACACACACATATTTAATGTATACATGAAACCATGTATACATTAGAGAGATTTAATGTATACATGAAACCATGTATACATTAGAGAGAAGACTATATGAAAACTAGACATGTGAAAATGTTAAGCATGTTTGTCACTAGCTGGTAACCCCCGGGGACATATTTGTGCAACTGACATTTTTATTTTTGTAATTTAGGAATGCTCAATTTCAGACAGAAGAAAATTAATTCACATGAAGGAACCCTTCTAGAAATATTGTGCCTCTTTTTTGCCCATTTCCTAAAAGCCAAAAAGCAAAACAAACAAAAAGAGAAAAGAAAAGCCACTGCTATCTAGTCGATTCTGACTCAGTGACCCTATAGGTCAGAGTAGAATTGCCCCATAGCATTTTCAAGGAGCGCTTGGCAGATTTCAACTGCTGACCTTTTGATTTAGCAGATGTAGCACTTAACCACTATGCCACCACGGTTTCCACTGGCCATTTCCAAGAAACAGGTAAATTTGGTATCCTATATGAGTGTGCTTATTGATGATTCAAAAAATAGTTCAATTTTATTTCCAGAGATGGAACTAAACCTGATTTTTAAAAGGGGTGATTTTTCCAACCTTTGTAATCATTTCTGTTGGCACAGACTGATATAAAGTATGATTTTAATTTGTTTCGCATTCAAAATATACATTGGATCACCTTCTTTTGTAAAGTAAAGCACTTCTAAGACTAAAGGATCCAGAAGACTGCATTGTAAGAAATTTATATTTTCTCTCCATTTGGCCTTAATAATAAAGTAGTGTAATCTGGTGAGCACAAATCACATGAAATTGAATTAAGTCTAATTTGGAAGGCATGTATCACATGAAATTGAATCAGAGTGATTTTAAGAAATAAATAAATAAAATCAGGCTACCTTCTATCACATCTCAAAATAAGAGAAAATCAAAATCATTTGTCTGCCTAAGCTATTCTGAGAAATAAGGAACTCATGAAACCTTTATTCTCTAGCAGCTGGACAATGGCTAACCCAAGAACTCTGATACTATTTGTCAAGTAGGAGGCTGAGAACACAAAATGCTTGGCAGGGTATTTTTCTCCTTTCCCTGCATAGATTTCTCACCCATAATACATTGAATTGACTTTTTTTTTTGTGCTAGTAGTCTCATGTAAGAGCAGCTCACCAAGTCTTCCTTTCTTAAAATGAATAAAGTATCAAAGTGTATTGAAATTAGTAAGATAGTTATTTACTTTACCTTAAAAACATTAAGAATAGATGTGTCAGTTGATATTATACTTTGATGAATCAGTTACATAGTTACAATTTTTGGGTTGTGTTAGTAGCTTTGTTATTTTCACAGTGAGTTGTAATGATATTTGAAATCAAGTGCAACTTGAATTGATGAAAATATGTGGTAGCGAATTATGCATTCAACCTGATTTGACCCTTTGGTTAACTAAATTTCTCTGTGCATGTTTTATATATTTAAAGGTACACTGGGAATTATTTCCAACACAGTCTGGTTTTCCAGACTGGTTATGTTGTCTATGGATTCACAAGGACCCTTTGATTTTGCAGTTCCATCTGTCTGAAAAGTTTTCCAATAACTGTTTTATCAACTTCAGATCTCTGCCCCAAACTTATCTATTGCATTTGGCTGATATTAAAGACCTTATTCAATTCTGTGGACTTGCTGAACTCACACCCCCTTCCCTCTTTATTATGTTCTACTTTTTGTTTTTCCAGTAGCTCTTGCTGACTTCTATTATACTATATAATTTACTGATTTCTTATATTCATTATTAATTGTGTGTTTCTTCTTCTTGGAACGTAAGCTCCATGACAGTAGGAGTCTTTGTCTATTTTTTTAACAGCATATCCCAAGCACTTGAAATACTGCCTACTTCATTATAAACCAAAAAAATAAAAAAAATAAAGCCAGTTGCCATCAAGTTAACTTGGACTCCTGGAAACACCATCTGTGTCTCTGCAGAACTGTGCTCTATTAGAGGTTTCAATGGCTAGCTTTTCAGCAGTAGATTGCAAGGTCTTCTAAACAGCTCTGGGTGGACTTGAGCCTTCAACTTTCTGGTTAGCACCTGAGCATGTTAAGAATTTGCACCATCCAGGGACTCTAGGCTCATCATAGTTACACAATATGTACTTGTTTAATTACTTGAAATCAAATGATATACCAATGAAATGTCAGCAGATTTATTGTACAGCTTTTTGAATGTATGTGACAGCATATTCATTGCAGCTTGACTTCATATAACATTTTCTGGTGTACTTACTGACCAAGACACCTAGATTTGCCCAATTAGCATGGATTTTGATGAATGGGTCAAAATTTTGACTACAGGCAGAAGACTGCTTAGATGTTTAGGTATATTAGTGATCAAATTGTAGTCAGCATGGATTACACCTCCACGTAAATAAAAATCCTCACAACTCTACCAGTAAGTAAGATCATAATAAATGGGGAAAGAATTGACATTGTCAAGGATTTCATTTTACTTAGATTCACAAACCACACCCATGGAAGCAGCAGTGAGTTAGATAACCAAAAGATGCATTTCATTGGTCAAAACTGCTGCAAAAGACCTCTTTAAAATGTTGAAAACTCAAATATGTTACCTTGAAGTCTAAGGTGAACCTGACCCCAAGTCGTGGTGTTATCAGTTGCCTCATATGCATGTGAAAGCTGGACAATGAACAAAGAAGAGCAAAGAAGAATCAGTGCCTTTGAGTTGCGGTGTTGGCAAAGAATATTAAAGTGCCAGAAGAACAAACAATATATGGACTGCCAGAAGAACAGAAAGAACTGCCAGAAGAACAGAAAGAAATCTGTCTTAATTGAATGTTCCTTGGATGCAACGGTGGTGAAACTACATATTATATACATAGTTTATGTTATCAGGAGGACTTAGTCCCTAGAGGACATTATACTTGGTAGAGATTCAGCAAAAATAAAGAAGACCTTCAATCACCTCGACAGAGTGACATAGTGGCAACAACAAGGGTTTAAGCATAATGATTGTGAGGGTGCTGCAGGACTGGGCGGTGTTCTGTTCTGCTGTGGGTATGGTCACTATGAGTGGGAATTGACTCGATGGCACCTAACAACAACAATGTTGTAATCAGGGGAAACTTTTAGTAAGGTTTCTTCTCTCTTTTCCATGTTGTAACAGTACAGGTATTTCACAAAAGAATATTTTATTCTAAAAATACTCCCTAACCTTGAAAAGCAGACTGATAAATTACCCTTTTCTGTATTGTGAAGTCACTGTGTAGCTCAAACCACTAAGCGCTTGACTGTTTGAATCCAATGACATCTCAGAAGAAAGGCCTGGTGATTTGCTTTGAAAAGCTCACAGCTTTGAAAATTGTGTAGAACACAGTTCATCTCTGAAACACACGGGGTTTCCATAAGTTGGATTTGAATTGACAGCAAATGGTTGACCAGCTGTCTATTGTGGATACACAGCTAGCTGCAAGAATAAGAGAATGAAGGAAGTATAAGAAAAACAGTAGCACTGAATTATGACTTTTATTTTCAAAAGGTAAGCTGTCCTGAGAGCAGCATGAAGACCTGCCTGTATTTGGGAGATATTCTTTCAGATCATTTTAGATAGTGAGAATAAGGTAACTGAAATGGAGTGGCATTAAATGACCTAATCAATCCATAGTTGCTTACCCAGGATATTCTGCATATACTTAGATGCTGGGTGAACAGGTTGTTCCAAAGTGGCCACATTCAAGGAAATCCAAAAGAAAGACCAAACATCGCAGAAAATGTATTGAGCTGGTCCCAAGTAGCTATTCTAAGCCATAAGATAGGGCTCTCCCTTCTGTGTGTGGCTTGGGATAATGGATAGTGTAAGTGCAGCCTGATTACTGCCTTGGGATGAGCTGAGAGCTAATGCAGGCTAGTCAGCGGTTTGTAAATCTATTACCAACATCTGGGATGAATCTGACCTTTGCATTTCCAGAGTAAATTATAGTGCAATGCATTAGCACCAAAGGCTAGCTCCAAGGAAAGTTTGTATTTCATTTTGAATAAAATTTTAATGATGAACCAATAGCAAAAGCTATACATATCTGTGTCTTTCTGCTTCTCATATTTTACATTTACCAGAATAGCATGATCCACACATGTAGAGAAAATATGGATATCTGTATTGTCTGTGGATAGGTAATTTATCTTTCCTAGAATCCTACTGCTGGCACTTTGTGTGTTTAAGTGTTAAAACTTCAAATAGATAACTCTTAAAAACTAGAACTACAAGTACTGTAAAACAAAATTGTTGTTACCTATCTTGAATCCTGGTTTGGAATAAAAACATTATGTTTTCCAAGAAAGATCTTGAAGTAAGTCTTGTCATTAAGCAGGGAGGCAGCACTGAATAGCTGTTAACAGCACAGTAGTGCGAGTCAACGGACCTGAGTTCTAATTCCAGCTTCACTGTTCACTGGCTGGATGACCATAGAGAAATCGTTAGCCTCACTGGACTTGAGTTTTCTTCTCTGTCAATAAAGGAAAATAATACCTCACAGAGCTTGTGTGAGAGTTCAGTGTGTAAATTTTGAGGCTGTCCTACCCTGTTTTTAGCACAGTGGTTAAGTGCTATGGCTATTAACCAAAAGGTTGGTAGTTCAAATCTGCCAGATGCTGCTTGGAAGCCCTGTGGGGCAGTTCTACTCTGTCTATAGGGTCGCTATGAGTTGAAATCAGCTCACTTGGTTTTGGTTTTGCCATTTTACTATTTTCCTCAGAGCTCATTTATACAAAAGGGTAGACTGTTCTTCCTTGTTAGATTTGTGATCATTCCAAACAGGATTAATAGTGAGTTAGCACACCTAAACACAATAGCTTTATCCACCGATTTCCAGTTCATATCTTTCATTATGAGATATTTTCCTCTAAATATAGCTTAATTCAGATCAGTGCTTTGCAAAAGTAAAGCATTCTTCTTTTACCCTTCTTATTCATAGACGTCACTCATTTAAAAGGAAACCAGCTCCAGAATTAATGAAGTGACTCTGTAGAGGATGATGGGAGACCCTGGATGGTAAATATGTCTAATGCACTCATTGCTGAGACTTTGTGGTTCTAGCCCACCCAGAGGTGCCTTGAATGAAAGGCCTTATGACCTACCACAGAAAAATTAGCCACTGAGAACTCTATGTAACACAGTTCTATTCCCAGACACATGGACTCATCACAAGTCTGAGCCAATTCCACTGGAACTGGTTTTGGTTTTGGAAAGAATGATGCAGCATAACAACAAAAAAAGAAAAAAAAAAAAAGAGAAAGTTGCCATTGAGTTGATTTCAACCTATAGCAACCATATAGGTCAAACTAGAACTGCTGCATAGAGTTTCCAGGGAGCTCCTGGTAAATTTGAACTGCTGACCTTTTCGTTAGCAGATGTAGCATATAATCTCTATGCCACCAGGACTTCTGATGCAGAATAAGCACATTACAAATCCAATAAAATGTCAGCAACTCTTACCATTTGTTCCCGTGCACATTCAAAAGTTCTTTGAATTTATTTGCATGTCTCTTCTGCTACCTCACACAGTCCCTTTGTCTTTTAATTCATGAAGAGTAGTTAGAACCTACTTCTCCAGACTTAGCTTACTTCCTGTTTTCTACTAGCATGCTATTCATCCTTACCTCTGCTTCTCTCTCTGTACACTAGTTCCCTTATTTGACTCTCCTCCACAGTGAGCATCCTAACATGACTTTATGCCCTCTCTGTCCCTGCTCACTTGATGCTAGACCCCAGAATCCACTGTGACAAGCAATATTCATCTTCTTGGAGACAATCTCCTGTGGATAGTTCTCATCTCAGAGCTCTGCCACCAGACTGTAGATCAGTAGCTCCTGCCCCGCCCCAGTGATCCAACTGTAAGTATTTATTATATTATATTATATCATATCATATCATATTAGCATTTTTATCTGAGTGCTGGAGTGAATAACAGCATACTACATTGTAGAAAAGCCTGGTGATGTAAAAATTAGCCACTGAAAACCCTATGTAGCACAGTTCTCTCTGATACACATGGGTTAGCCGTAAGTCAGAAGCTACTCCACCAACAACCGTTTTCTTGTTTGTTGGCTTAATTGTTTGGTATCAAGTTATCTGTGTGCAAATCCTAACTTTGCTAGTTTAATAACTCTCTGATGTTGGGCAAGTTACTTCTCAATACAGCTCAATACCAATACAGCTATTGTCTCACTTCTAAAATGACATCATAATGGTGTTTCCTTGTAGGAACACTAAATTTTGCATGGGAAGTCCATGTGCTTACAAATAAAGTCTGACACATAGAAAGCACTAAATCAATATTAGTTATTAGTATATATTTAAATAATAATAACATAATAAATACGAAATGCTAACAGTCAATAGATCCGATGTCTCTATTTAGAGTGTCTTCATGAAGGATCTCCTTGTTCTGTTTGAAAGACTGCCTCTTGGTCTATGTACAGGTTCCTTAGAAGCACAGTTATGTGTTCTGATCCATTCTTTGTGATGTTATCCATGATTTGTTTTGATCCACACAGCTGAATGATTTGCACAATCAATAAAACACAAATGAACATCTTTCTGGTATTTTCTGCTGTTAGTCAAGATCCATCAGACGTCAGCATTGATAGCCCTTATTCCACCTCCTGTAATCCACAACTGTAGGTTAACAGGGACTATTTCTAAGAGTTCAGAGGTTTGCTTTCTTCCAAAGAATGAGCTAATTCAACTATTGTTATTCAGTTTCACATGTATGACATCAAAACCATCAGAGTTGTTATATTAGATTGACTCATCAGAGAAGACAAATTTTTCTTGCTCCTTTTTTTTCCTCATTTTTTTATTATGACTGAGTGAAAATGTACATTCCCGTATAAATTTACATGCCCACCTATATGCAACTTCCATTGCTCTCCCTGCCCAGTGATAGCACACTATTCCTCTCTGCTCCATACATGTCTCATCCTCCTTTCCCCTCCTCTCCACCCACTCTCCTTCCTCCAGCCAGAGGTCAGCAGGATGATTTTCTTTTTTTTTTTCTATCAAGTAAATTCATCATTAATGTCTACTCACTAAAATTATAGCTCCTATAAGGTTATTTTTACCATGCTGAACTATTCTAGTCATATATCTAGACAAATTAGAAACTGAAAATTTTTGCTGCTAAGGGTATTTTCTTGCACAGTTTAATAATCCAGCTACCTTCACCCCAGGGCAAAATAGCTAGCAGAAATCTTGTTGGCAAAGTCACAACCAATTATATTAATTGAAACTCTAAATGTTCCAATCCTCTTGGAATAAGTGTTGGAATTATGTGTGGGAAGATAAGGGGTTTGGGGTCTCATTATAGCTATTGTTTTACTAGCATGAGGCATTTTCTTCTTGTGGAGACCTATGTAATTTTGGAAATTAGTTATTTTAGGGAGGAAGAAAATAAAAAAAGCCCAACTAAACCCTACAGCAGCTCCAGTACCAAATGTTAGGTGAGAATGATTACTCCTCATTGTGTTTGTTAGTTGCTATTGAGTGGGCTTTTTCTTATCATGATCCCATGCACAACAGAATAAACGATTGCCTTGTCCTATGCGTCTTCATAATCAGCATGCACAAGTCCATTGTTGCAACCATGAGTGCCATCCAATCTAACAGTTCCAGCACTACATCAGACATTGTTCTATTATGATCCACAGGGTTTTCATCGGCTACTGTTCAGCAGTAAACTACCAGCCCTCTTTTCATAGTCCTAGTCTGGAAACTCTGCTGAAAACTGTCCACTATGGGTGGCCCTGCTAGTATTTGAAATACTTGTGGCATAGCAACACATAAGTCACCACAGTACAACAAACTGACAGAGGAATGATGGCCTCTAAGCTTTGTTGCTGGTGTTGTTGGGTTGCAATTCTGTCTCACAGTGACACCATGTGACAGAAGTCTTTCTGTCAGACTTCTCTACGAACTGTACCATCAGGTTTTCTTGGCTATCATCTTTAAGGAAACATCATCAGGTCTTTCTCCTGCAAAGCTCCTGAATGGGTTCAAACAACCAACCTTTCAATCAGTAGCCTAGGGTTTACCATTGTACAGCCTCTAAGCTTTAAGCGTGGATAAATGAATGATCTCAAAGGTCTAATCAGTGAGAATTACAAACAGCCAAACTAACTGTCACTACTTAGCTTATCAACCAGTTGCTTTCAATTTATTCATTCTTCGAGCACCTATTCTGTGTGAAGCACTGTTCTAAGCTGTTGGGAGACGTTAGTGAATAAAATTGTCCAAGTCTCTGTCTTTGTAGGGGTCTAATTTGAAAGTTGGGGGAAGTGATATAAACAACAAACCATAGGTTTAATAAGTAATTATTTTTGGCATGTTAGAAAGTGATGTATGATATATTTTTTAAAAAGGAGATCAGAGGAAAAACAAATTTGGAGTAAAAGAACAGGTTACAGTTTATGTGGGTTTGGAAGAAATGGTACTGCCACAGAAATGATCCCTGCCATCAAATTCTGGGCAAAGAGAAGTGTGGAGAGTGAGGCTACACATATTGTTATTTTTGATATAGAAAACCTTTCAAATTTTTTAAAAAATATGTCTTCTGTTTTCCTACCTGTTGGGGTGCTATTCCTAGCCTGCCTCTCAGTGTTGGAGATGAAATAAATAATAAAAGACAATTATGCTGCTTGAGCTCTCAGGTCCTATGAGATCTTGCCTAATTTAAGCTCTGGTGAGTAGCATATTTCCCATTAGCTGTCCCAATTCACAGAGGATGGAGGAAGAAACCATTCAATTAGACAGGCAGTTCAATTCAAAGAGCACTTGTTGGTATCTGTTATTTCCCTAGAACGATTTTATTCAATTTAAGTGATACAAAGATGCAGAAATTCTTTATGGAGCCTTCATCTGTGCTATAAAGCAAACCGCAGATACAGGAACTGTCTGGAAGAAAAGTAATAGGTAATGCTAAGCAAATGTGTATGCAATCACACATGGAAGGGAAACATCAGTGTAATCTGAAGTTGGCCTAGGGCTTTCTGGACACAATGAAACCAAAGTTAAACTCCTGTGAGCTTGATTGCGGTAGTAGTGCATGCGGTGGGAATTAGAGCAGAGGTCAGAGCACCCAAAAAAGAACCAGAAGCAGAAAGGTCAGTGTTCACTGAAGACTTAAAGAAGTCTGACTAAAGGACTTTTTGACTCCAGTCTTGACTCCAGGAGTAATGAACCAAGCCAAGCCAAGTGCCGTCGAGTCGGAATGAACCAAGGAACTAGATTAATATGGATTTTCACACACAAAAGAATTAGCAAGAAGGTACGGAATGAAAAAAAAAAAAAAAAAAGGAGACCTAACCTTATACGAGACTATGACAGCCTCCCTAGAAACATAAAGGTGTACCATGTAAGTTGTGTTACAGAGGTAATCCTGTTACCTTTTAACCTACAGAATAAAATGGAGACTAGAGATAATTATCCTCATAGATTAAAGATACCTTCTTTTGCTTCTTATATGTATTTGACTAGTCTAAAAGTAGGGGGGTGCGTCTTTCCGTTATGGCCCGAGTTTTAGCTTGTGTCAGGAGAAAGTTTAAATAAACACAGGGACTGAGCTGAAAAGACGAGAGAAAAGCAAAGAGGAGAAACCTTTTAGGAGGGAGACATCCCAGTCCACATGTTTACTGCGTAAGGCGGAGCAGGATATTTGGGAGATTCTCTGGACAGCCTAGGATGCCCAGTAGGCAAAGCCGTCCAATAAGTAATCTGTATTCCTGAAGGTGAGTACTGAGAAATTGGTCGGTCTCGGGCCCAGCAAACTCCCAGAAGTGAGCTCCGTCTGCATGTAAATCATGATTTGGAGAAGGGATAGGGTGAATCGGTGTGATTAACTCTTTCACTGGTTTTCTCCGTGGTTCCTCTGGTCGTTTCCCCAGCCGCTTCGGACACCTGGATTTTTTACAAGACTCAGTGCCTGATAATCACCCCCAAGCAGCCCCCTGCGGCGGCGGCGGCTGCTTCCCTGGCAGCTGCCACTAAGACCCGGAGAAGTGGAATTCACTTTGAAACTCCCGTGCCGCGTGAGGGCCGGCGCTGGGCATGCTCAGTAGCCACGGTGCGTCTGGGCTGCTGCTCGCCCTGCACTGGCTGCCTCGCCACGGGGCTCCCAAGCTGGCGCGGAAACGCTACCCGAATCCACCCCTCCCGCTCCCGCAGCTGCAGGAGTTCGAGGAGGCCAACCATTAGCCACCTCTGAGCCCCACAGCACCCATCTCCTCCCCCCACCCCCAGCTTCCTCCTACTCTTCTTCCTCTCCTCCTCTCTTACGGAGGTGAATCTGGTGCTTGTCTCAGTCGGCGCCACAGACCAGCTCTGCATACCCTAGCAGAGGACCGCGAGCGAATCCCGAGAGACCAGAGGACGCTTGGCACTATTCTTTCTAACCACACTTTGCTTGAAGTGGGGTCGTAGAGGAGTTTCCTCTCTACCTCTCAATGCAAACATGATGCGGAGAGCAGTCAGCTTCTCCGCGCTGTGGCTGCTTCTTAATCTTCATGCTGCAGGTAAGGGGTTGCAGGGCGTAGAGCCGGAGCTGTGGATGAATGGGAAAAAGCAAATGCTTAAGGACTCTAGGAAGAGCTTGCCTTGCAAAAAAGCCTTAGAGAGGCAACTCAGGCCACTGCCTGGCAGGGAAAGGGTGAGGGAGCCATGCACCTGTTGGAAGACTGAGGCAGAAAACTTGAGCTTAAAATCAGCTTAATCCTTCCTTACATACTGAACAGTTTCAGTATGAACACGGGTTTTTTCCTCTTCTCGCCCCTTCCATCTAGACTCTCTGCCCTGTTTCTAGGTTATATACTTGACTTCCACTCTTTCCGGAGGGTTACAAGACAGGCTGCTGGATGTAACCTTTTCTACTGCAACAGCTGTATGTCGTATATGCTTGTCGGTTTAGTGAGCACTCACAGGGATATATTGCCTGTATCCTGATGGACCACATCACCTCCCAAAAGATCGAAATACATGGTTTACAGCAGATGCTACTGCTCCAGGTTCCTGTGGCCCCTGCTCTTGTCAACCAAATTTTCTAAACCAATAAGAGGGAGGAAAGGTTTCAAATTGTACTCTCTCCTGTTTCAGCACCATGGTCAGAGTCCACTGGCAAGAAACAAAAATCCAACCACAGCTGCCAAGCTGACCACCCTGGGACAGATTTAATGGGGTCTAGCCTAAAGTACCAGTGAGGCTGCTTCCAAATTTGAGCAGATTTGTTACCAAAATCAATTTCAGGTTTTGTATAGACGCAAACCCTAGGAAGTACATGAGGAATTTTGCATGCGATGTCACTTCAGACCTTGCTTTTGGGATGCATAATGCCTCTATATAAAGCAAAGACTTGCTCGACTGAATCCTTCATCGTTTTTATATACACATGAGCCAAAATAGAACATGGCAGAGAGGTTTTAGGAACCCTACTGCGACAGCAGTCTCCATGCCGTAGTCCTATAGCAACCACAGGCCAGGTATTTTCCCTGAGTTTGCTTGTCATTCAAACATACATATTTATTCACTCTTCAATTAAGACTTATTGAGTGTGTACTATGTTCCAGGGTCAGTGAATAAAAATAACAACTGTTTAGTTACTGTGGTATTTTCATAAAACAATGAGTGTTTTATGTGTGCAATAATAGGAGTGGAATATGATACTTACTTAATTCTAGCTAATGCTATTTTAATGTATTGTGAATTGGGGGCAAGTGAAGCGTTAAAGCTATTATTAGTTACACATATTAATTGTTATGATTATAATGTTATATTATGGGATTTTCTACAGTTTATGGTATCTTTTGAAAACCAGGAAATACCTATGACTTGGTCATTAAATTATTTGCAAACAGTTGTAGTGAGTCATTTTCTTACCATATGCAATTCTTTAATGTTGAAATACAGGATAAAAATACAAACGATGAGTTTTATTCACATGATTGTTTAATGATAGTGCTGGTACAAATATCCATTTCTTCCATCTTCTGCCCTCCCTGAAAGCTTCAAGTTTAGGAGTACTTTAACTGATCTACCAAAAATACCAGGATATTTTTCAAAGCTGATTTATAAACAATTTTAAAAAGCATTCTACCTTGATGTCATATTTAATACATCTTGAGTAATTATAGCTGAAAAAATAGTAGCTAAACTTAAAAAGAAGCATGTGGAAAACATTTCTGAGTTAATGTTGGTGAACATTTGGGATAACAAAATAAAGGACTTTTGTTCAAAGGAGAAACCTAGAAGTCTGGAGGCCTAGATTATGCCTGGAGCTCTGCCAAAGGCTGTATTAACAAAGCCAAGTCAATCCATCTCTACTTTGACTTCCTAATTTGCAAAAAAAGAAATTATTCTTGCAAATTGAATTTAATCAGGCAATATATTGAAGAGTTGTCTTTTTCTGATTTGAACTGCAAGATGCTGTATTGAAATTAATTGTATTCATATTTAATATAGTGCTTTAGATAGGTGTTTTAGCATAGCAGATTGCAAATTTAATAGTGTGGTTCTCTTGCCAGTTTCATTTTGAATGCATTTTAATTTTAAGTAGAAATTTGTGGGTCACAAGCTGTCATCAGATTAAAATTCATCACAGCTATCTAATAACATTTTTAGGGCTTTCATCAGAAATGAAGCAAACAGATACCTTGATCTAAACTCCTGTATATTTGGCCAATAAGAAAGTTAGTGGGTGGTAGAAAAAAAGATCAAGAAGCCATGTAACCCACTGATTTCTCTACTTGTTGAATGTCTAAGTTTGTTTCTTTTATAGAGGGGTTTTTTCTTAGGATAGAGACAGGCTTATTAAAGAAGAGAAATGAATTCTATAGACTCAGGCTTCTTTAACTGAAAAGCTAATTGATGCATTTTTGTTATGCCCGGGGTACCGACAACTTTTTTATGCTGGTATAACTGATGGAATGCTAAAAGGCTGTAGGGATGGGAGAAATTGGCTAACAGGATATGAGTGCTCTTCTTAGCAGTACCAGGAGCTATTGCCTTCAGTATAGCCATACTTCTAATGATCAGGTAGCAAATTATTTTCAGCTTCAGTGTTGAGTGTCATTTTCATTTACTTGGTCATGGTGTCCTCAAACATTGTGCAAAAAGAAAAAGTAGGACTCTGACCCTGGGTTCGAACTCAGTGGGGAAAAGCACTGTGATCTTTGTAATGTTTGTGAGAACAAAATGGGAGATTTGGGTACTATGCCTATGTAATTGACATCTCCAGGTAAGATAACACCGAAGAATTACTGAATATGGAACACGTTGGAGAAGATGGACTTAGCCTCTATCCATGGCAGCTGATTTTCATAGGTTTCCTTAATTAAAAAAAAAAAAGTTACAGTTACTGCCTACCCATTTTACAGATAAGAAAACTCTTATTTTACAGAAGTAAATACTAAGATCCAGAACAGCGAAGAATCTGTTAATAGCATAGTCAGGATGAATGCTCATGTGTCTAGACCTGTGACTGAATATTACTGAAAATGATATGCTGGTTTTAATAGGTAAGGCTGTCACTGAGTTTGTGGTGACAAATCTCCATTTTTCACTCTTTCTGTGAAACAATGTTAAACATAAGCTCCAACTGAAATGACCACTTCAGGAATATCCGAGATGACAACTAAAAGCTTCTCCAGTAATACGGATTATAAAAAACAAAAATCACGTGAAGACTGAGAGTTTGTTTTCTTCAGTGTATTTTCTCTTTCCTTGTCCAAAGATCTCTTCGGTTTGAGCAGATGATATCATTTACAAGGTAGTATTTTAGTTGTGAGGGAGTGCAGTGCCTGAGATATCTTAAAACCCCTTGTGTGAAAGCTTCCCGCCAACCTCCTGCCACCCCAGTGACTGGCTGAGGAAGCACTGAAACTGGCTTCAACCCATTATTCTCTCTTCAGGCGCTGGAAAAGACTCTCAGATTTTCACTTTGTGCTTACTGCCGCCTTTCTGAGTGACACAAAGCCTACCCTTTTGTGTCCCCTAAGCTGCTTCCTTATTCTCAGAGAAGTATATTAGTCAGTTTCTCTAGTCTTGAAGTAAGTAGGTTCCTGTGATGGGATCAAGAGGGTCTGGCAGGTCATTTGCAGAAGCATGACTCTCAAAGGAAGGCATAGACTTCTAGGAAAATGATACTTTCTCCTTCTTTAATATATTAAGATAACCCTGGTGGTTCTGTGGTTATGTTCTGCTTCCAACCAAAAGGTCAGCAGACTGAATTTACCTGGCACTCTTTGGAAACTCTACGGGGCAGTTCTGCTGTGTCCTATAGGGTCTCTATGAATCAGAAATGACGCAACAGCAGTTCAGGTTTTGTTTTTGGTATTATCAACTAATAGTTTTCTTAGAACTCCAGGATCAGATTTTTCTATTCAAAATCATCTCTTAGTCTTTTCAGTGGCCCAAACTCTCTTTGACTCCCTCCCTCATTATCCCTCTGATCTCATTTTTCGCCACAACAAAAAAAAACTAGTTACCTTCAAGTCAATTCTGAGTTATTATGACCCAACATTCTGCAGAGTAGAACTGCTTTGTAGGGTTTTCTTCAAGCTGATTGTCAGGGCTTTCTTCTGCGGCACTGCTATGTGGGTTCAACTGTCAACCTTTAGTAGTCAAGTGCAAACCAATGCACCATCCACGGACTATCATCACTCATTCTCCCCTTTATTATCTCTCTCAAGGCACAATGGTCTCCTTTCTGTTGCTAGTTGATAGGCACTCTCCAACTTTATTTGCGTAGGTCTTTTGCCATCTGACATATCTTATTTACTTGTTTTGTGTATGTGTTTTTTCTCTCCTTATTAAAATGTAAACTCTTTAAAGGCAAGTATTTTCTTCTATGTTATTTCATTTTGTAGCTATTGTAGATCCTGCCCTTCCTAGCACCTGGGAGGCAGTGCCTGACACAAAGTTAGCTACAAGATATTAAATAACTATGTGTAATAAATCAGCACAGTGTGGTACTGTTTATGACCTCTGCTTTTTGTATTTAGTTTCTTCTTGTTAGTTATGCAAGCCACACCTATTTAACTCAGCCTCTTTCAGAATGAACATCAACAGAACTCATCTGTCCAAATCTCGTGTTGTGCTTCACATACCCTCTTGTACAGATTTTGCTACCACTGTGAACTGAATAACTGAATAAATTCTGGGCTTGCGTAAGTCTAGAACTGCTCGTCAACTTAGTGACAAAGTTTTTCAAACTGATTGTCATATGCTGTATAGCCCAAAAGCTTTGTTGTTGATGACACTTTTTACTTCTCAGTGAAATGCATCTTAAATGTCTACATAGCTATAGTGTTGTGAAAAAAAATTTACAAACTCATCTTGCGAATAGAGTTTTTAAGGCACTAGAACAGACCTTACTGCCTCTTTGGTGCTTAAGAAGCATGTCATCTATTGTTGCTGTTGAAAGGTGCCATCAAATCAATTCCTGCTCGTAGCAATTCCATGTACAACAGAATGAAACACTGCCTAGTCCTGAGCCATCCTTACAATTATTGTTAGGCTTGAGCCCATTGTTGCAGCCACTGTGTCAATCCACCTTGTTGAGGGTTTTCTTCTTTTTCATTGATCCTCTATTTTACTGAGTTTGATGTCCTTCTCCAGGGACTGGTTCCTTCTTGACAACATTTCCAAAGTAATTGAGACAAAGTCCCACCATCCTTACTTCTAAGGAGCATTCTGTCAGTGCTTCTTCTAAGACAGATTTCTTCATTCTTCTGGCAGTCCAATGGTACATTCAATATTCTTCAGCAATAACGTAATTCAAAGTCATGATTTCTTCATCAGTCTTCCTTATTCATTGTTCAGCTTTTGCATACATATGAAGCAACTGAGAGTACTGTGGCTCGGGTCAGGTGCATGCTAGTCCTCAGAGTGACAGCTCTGATTTTTAATGCTATAGAGAAGTCTTTTGCAGCAGATTTGCCCTATGCAATATGTTATTTGATTTCTTGACTGCTACTTCGTGGGCTTTGATTGTGGATCTAAGTAAAATGAGATCTCTGACAACTTTACTATTTTCTCCATTTATCATGATGTTGCTTATTGATCCAGTTGTGAGAGTTTTTTTTTTTTTTTCTTCTTTGTATTGAGGTGCAATCAATACTGGTCCATAGTCTTTGATCTTCATCAGTAAGTGCTTCAAGTCCTCTTCATTTTCAGCAAGCAGAGTTGTACCATCTGTGTATTGTAGGTTGCAAATGAGTTGTCTTAGTTGTCTACTGCTGCTATAACAGAAATACTACAGGCAGATGGCTTTGACAAAGATACGTTTATTCTGTCACAGTCCAGTAGGCTACAAGTCCAAATTCAGGGCACCAGCTTTGGAGGAAGGTTCTTGTGTTGCATCAGTTTTCTTTTGGTCAGGGAACATCTCATGCAGGAACCTCAAGTTTGAAGGACGCACTTTGCTCCCAGTACTGTTTTCTTGATGTAATGAGGTCCCCAATACTCTGTTCATTTCTGTTTCCTTTTATCTCACATAGGATAAAGGATAGAAGGTAATGCAAGTGACACCCCCAGGAAATCCTCTTTGTATTGGATCACAGAAATGACTTTAGTAAGGGTGTCATAGTCCCACCCTAATCCTCTTTGATATTATCCAGTCTTGCCCCATTAATCACAGGCAGCATTTAGGATTTACAGCATATGAAGATCATGAATTGGAGGACAACCACAAAATACTGGTAATCATGACCCAGTCAAATTGCTGCATACATTTTGAGGGGAACACAATTCAATCCATGATACAAATCTTTCTCCAATCCTGATGCTGTGTTTTTTTCATACAATCCAGCTTCTCAGATTATTTGCACAGCATACAGTTTAAATAAATATGATAAAAGGATACAACCCTTATGCATAACTTCCCTAAGGTAAAACCACACAGTATTCCCTTTCTCCATGGAGTATCACCCTGGAGACTGTGTAAGCTGTTGATTACCACATGTTGTAAAGATTATGGTATGCTTATTCACATGTAGTCTGCTCTTTGCTTCTCATCTATTTAGCTATTTCAGCCTCTCATTGTGTCATCCTACCACTGAACATAATTACTGTAACAGCTATCTTCTCCTTGCCAATAGATATTTATAGCACTTAATCTAATTTTATCTCTTTATGAATTCTGAAAACTCTCCTCACTTTGTTTCCGTTGGCAACCACTATTTTCTAGCTTTCTACTTCCTAGCTTTCCTCCTGCCTCTCTCGACCTTTTTCAGTTTCTACTGTGAGATCCTTTGGGTATCAATGGTTGGTGCTGTCTAGAGTTTATTTGTACTTGGTCTTCTCTTCTTTTTCCAGAGTCAAACTACCCCATAGATTTTCCAAGGAGAACCCAGCAGATTCAAACTGCCAACCTTTAGCTTAGGAGTCTCACTACTTAAAAACTATGCCTCCAGGGTTTCCACATAGTTTCCTTGGGTGATTGTATCATGGACTCTAAAATCCATATTTCTACCTCAAATAACTCTGCTAAACTCTATTCCTATATTTACAATTGCCTAAACTAAAAAAATCCAGTTGCTGTCAAGTTGATTCCAGCTCATAGCACCTCTATATGACAGAGTAGAACACCCCTTACAGTTTCCAGTGAGCCCCTGATGGAATTGTACTGCTAACCATTTGGTTAGAAGCTGTAGCTATTAAGCACTACATCACCAAGGTAGGTCATTTAACTTGAAGATACCACAATCATCTTAAACTGTTCATATGCAACACTCCCCATAACAATTGACCTTATTTCTATATACCTTATCTCTGTAAATAACATAAGAATCCCCACAATTACCTAAGACTGAAACTGATAATTCATTCTGGCCTTCTCTTGTGCTGTTTTTATGTGCAAAGTGTTCTCTACTTTTCATGTCTTTACATCCACATCCCTTAGAAGCATGGCGTGGTCTTTGTGATCAGGTATTTCCTAATTCCATTTTTATTTCCTGTTATCGTATCCTTTCCATCCTGTGATCTATATGAAGTAAAAAAAAAAAAATCCAAATAACCAAACCCATTACCATCAAGTCAATTCTAACTCACAGTGATCCTGCAAGACAGAGAGCTACCTCACAGAGTTTCCAGGGAGTGCATCTAGTGGATTCAGACTGCTGACCTTTTAATTAGCAGCTGAGCTCTTAACTGCTGTACCACTCAGGATCCATAATCTCTATAGTAAGACTAAATTATTTTGGTTTCCTATGCTTTACATCATTTACAAATACTGTTTCATTTATCTTATTCATACTCTGCTTCTTTTTCTGATAACACTTCTTCAGCTTCAAGATCCTGTACAGTCATTGTCTGCTTCAAGAACCTTTCCTTTGACACTCTGTCTTATTCAAGTAACTTTCCTAAATTTTCCTTCTGGATCCTGAATATTTTTCTATCAGTACACTTAATCAGCATTTTGACATGTTTTAAGGTCAATAATGTAGTCTTTATCCCTGTATACTTGTGCTTGTTTCCTAGTACATCATCAATAAATATTCAATCAACAAGTAGCATCTATGGCAAAATAAAATTATGATACACTGACAAAGAGATAACAAGTCATCTTCATGATCATAAAGAATAGAATTGACTTAAAATTGCTGCCTCAATGTAATCTACACTTATTGCTTACAGAGAAATGGATATGGGACAGGCAAGCTTTTATTCAAATGTAGTCTGTAGAAGTTTGTGTTCCACGAACACTATTCTGATTGTAGGGTCTACATGGAAAGGTGTTTGAGCATGATTTCCCAGTACTACTTCAGGATAGGAATGAGATGAATGTGCTTGTTTTAAAGAGTTCAAAAAGTTATATAAGCAATACAGAAAGCTAGTTGTAAACTTAGGCTATACCTCAGACTCCTGATCTTGGTTCCAGATTAATTATCAACTTTGTTGTAACAATAAACATAAGCCACACATTTAATCAGGAATGACTTTAACAAATCAGGACCCCAAACAATCCAGCCCTCACTTAATTCTCCTAAACAAAAAAATCACACAGCCAGCAGAAAATTTCTCTGTATTTGAGTGGCTGTCTACCTCCCCCACTCCCTCATTTTATGTGTGAACACAGCCTTTCTGGAACCATGAAGTTTGGGACCTCACACGTTTGTTTCTTACAGATGACATGATTAGGCCCAAAGAATGGAGAGTAGTTTATGAATTATAGAAAGTCACTTTTTATGAGATGATGGGATCACAAATCAAAAATACATTCAAAGCTATTACTATTAATGTTAATATGAATGCTAGGTTTTATAGAAAGTTTATTGTTAATTTTTTTTAAATGCTTTTTGTGAAGTCAAAGTTGAAAGGTTCAAAGAGTCATTTTTCCTTTAAAGGGAGATTTTGAAAGATACTATTTGGCCCCTCAGTGCATTTTGAAATCTTCAAAGCATTTATAAATACTGATACACTCAGAGTAGCACTGATGTTTCCCAACATAAAGAGATTTTAATAGCTTCGAGAAGCTTTAATGGTAAAATGTTACTTTAATATTAAATTTCCAAATGCATATTGTATCACATAATGCAACTGTAGTGCCTGTTATTGTAATGATATTTGCCACAGAAAGACAACTAGCAAATTCCTATTGCGTATATCAGCACTTCCCATTTGAATCATTTTTCTCTCATAATGGATATCTAGAATTTCCTGATAATCAAATTTCATTTGATTTCAATTTATTAAGATATTTATATCTATTAAAATTGCAGCCACTTGTACCAACAGCAAAGCAAAAACTAGCTGTTTACTTTAAGCCACAGTCAGAATCAATAAGTATAATTACACTGAAGCAAAGTGCCAAGTTCAGTGGGGACGTGAACTGTGTTTTTTTCCTAGTTCAGATCTGAAGCCGTATCTCTTTTGATTCATATGTTCAGAACGGCCTAAACCACTGATTCTTTGGAAAGGAGCTCTAAATGAGCACAGGGTATGAACAATTCACTGCACTGTGCAGCAACACTTCCTGAGCAAGACTACTGCTAGTTCAGCATGGCAGTGATCCAGTTTCTAATGGAGACTGAAGGAAAAGTGAAGCAATGTGCATAACTAAACATAGTTTGCTCCCATCATTGGGATACTCTTATCAATCTAGAAAAGTTGCACAATAAGAAGTGTGGCAAATATAATACCATGGTGACTTGCCTTCTAAGGCTTGCAGTCGACTAATATAGAAGTGTAGTTTTAAGTTACAAGCAATTTGTTTTCCTTGCCGTCTTGATTAAAGACAGTTTTTCTATTCTTCCTGGAGAGAAATGAAACATCTTGAAAAGAGAAGTGAAGACAACATTGAAATAACGGGGAAATGCCGTGTTATTAGGTAACCTTTAACAGAATACCATGTTAGCCGAGAACATAGATGCTGTTGTTGAATTCAAGTTCCGACACCAACACTTAAACTTCCTCTGGAACTTTGAGCAGGCTACTTCATGTTTCTAAGCCTTGGTTTCTTCTTTTTTTAAGTGGAGACTATGTAATATAGAACTGCAGGGTGCTAGCTGTTTGCTACATGAGATGAGGCATACAAAACAGCACAGTCTTAATAAGCGCCAGGTAAGGGTCGGGCATTATTTGATTAGGGGTGTGAGAGGTAGGATAATAAATGGATATCTGGTGTCTCGGAATAATTTATTTTTATGTGTTTGAACTAATGCTGGGGAAGCATGCATGCCCAGAATGGATTCTGAATTCCAACTGTTTTCCCAACTGGGCCTTATCTGTCTAGTTTTTATCTACTACAAGCATGAGCCTGACCATATGTTCAGGTTTGTAGCGTATTGTGAAGCTCTAAAATGTCTACTACCCACTGGATCTCTTTCTTAGTACCTTAACTAAACTTCCATCTGTGTATGGGTTCTGACATTGCATCTTTAAAAAAATTGTTTTTTAAATGATTGTCTAACACAAATTTCTTTTAGGTTTACTTGATGATGAGTTTAAATGTCTAAAATTTACATAAACACCATAAATCTCAAATGTGTAGTTTCTACTGCATTACCTTTATTAGCAAAAAGTTCAAACTTGCCCAAGGACCCACTTCCCCAATTAGTGTCTCCAGGAGCTCTCTAACAGTAAGAGGTTCTAATAATGTGAAAGCTGCTCATAGCACTATTGACCTCTCGTCTGTTGTCTGCTGCTCTGGATATCTTCTGCTCTTCTGACCAACTGCTATTATCCCATGGAGCTTCTAGATCACTGGATCTAGGTCCACGTGGAAGACTACTTGTGATTTTGTGGACCCTGGGGAAGACAGGACTGTGCAAATGTAAAGGCAGTGTTGCATGCAGATAAGAGTCTAAGCTAAGGATGATCAAACCCAGCCTCAGCTTGTTAGTGACATTATCCACCATTACCTTAATAAGCTAAAGGCAATTGCCAGGACTCTGCTCTCATGCTGATTTCATCTCAGGTGACCTGTGATCAATAGTTCTAGCAGACCCACAAAAACTTTAGGATTCAATTGTGGAAACTCTTCCACGGTGCTTCTCTGCTCTATACAAATCCAAGAACACAGCTAGGTAGCTGTTTTATTGTCTGAGAACATTCTCTGACAGTGAAGAAGCCCTTCAGAGGGATTCTCATGGGTGCTCACATGTCTTATAACAGTTAGATACCATGCACAGTGTCTTGAAGGCACCTCTGTATCCCCGCAGTCTCATGAGTCCCACCTGGGTGACCAGTGGTTACTTTTGAGTGACTTGTTTCCACAAATGGGGAATGCCTGACATTTAAAGTACATGAATTATACAATAGATCATTCATGTGATTTTTTATATAGTGTAAAAACAAAAAAATAATAAAAATTAGGAACTCCAAAATCTGAGCATTAAATGAAACTATGCAAATACAATAAAGGGGTTAGAGACAAATACATTTCTTTACGAGGAAAGGAATGAAAAAAAAAGACACTTCCTAAATCTCTATGATGTGCTAAATTCTATCCCAGCTGCTTTTGTAAGATAATTATCCCACCTTTTGAAACACAAAGTATATTTTGAAATGACAGCTTATGCTTCAAAAGTAGCAAAACTATTCCCCACTTCAGGTAGCGTAGTAAAAATTTTGGTTCTAGAATCTGACTATTTGGATTTGAGTCCTATCTCTGCCATGTACTATTCAAATTCTCCCTGTCTCCCTTTATTGGTAAAATAGGACTCATACAATAGTAACTACCTCTGAGGGTGGTTGGGAATTTAAGGAACTGATGAATATGAGGCCCTATAGCCTTAGCCTGGAACACTGAATATATTCAATGGCTGGTAGCTAACAGTTAATATCCTAGCATTTGAAAACTTTACTTGATACTGTATGTCAGCTTTCAACCATGAAGAAACAAAAATTATACATTGACTATTGATCCATCAAAAAAATATGCACCTTCTTTGGTAGAGAGCATATACCTTCTTTGGTAGAGAGCATGCCGTGAAAATCAATAGGCATGCCCCCATTTTTTCTTGTTGTTGTTGTTTTATTATGATTGAGTGAAAATGTACAATCCCGTCTAAATTCGAATGCCTGCCTATGTGCAGCTTCCATTGCTCTCCCTGCCAGGGACAGCACACTCCTCCTCTCTGTTCTGTACATGTCATATCCTCCTAGTAATCTCCTAGCCCCTCCTCTCCACCTTCTTCCCCACCTCCAGTAAGGAGTCAGCAGGATGACATCCTATAGATGCATAGAACCATAAAGTGCACACATGATATGGTCACTCTGTGTCACCAAGTCCCATCCATTCCTGTCTGAGGAGTTGACCTCCATTATGGTTTATGCATAGGGACAGCATCAGGGCCAGGGGCCATGCTCCCAGGGGAACCCCAAGGCCCCTGGACCATTAATTGGGATCTTTTGATGGAGATCTCAGGGTGTATCCCTTTTTAATCTTGTGTTGCTGGTGAGACTCAGCTTTGTGAGCCCCATCACAGCTATCTCTGGTGGTGGCCGGGCACCATCTGGTTCTTCCGGTCACATGTCAGTGTAGCCACCACTCACATGGTCTCTCTGTGTTTTGCATTCTCTTTGTCCCATCTCATTTTAGTCCTTGGTATCATCCATTCCTGCTGAGTTGGGACGATTTGGTGTACCTCAGATGGCAGCTTGGCAGCTTTTAAGACCTCTGACGCCACTCACCAATTTAGGGTGCAGAAGACTCTCTTAGCAAAATGCTAGTTATGTGAGTTGGCCTTGATGTCCCCTGAGAGCATGGTCCCAGGACCCCGGCCCCCGCTACTCTGTCCTTGCAATATTGGGTTAAGGTGGAAGGAGTAATCATGTTATGTTGAAGTCCAGTCAAACTGATCTTCTTTCTAATGTGTGCTGTCACTAATTTCACCCAATGAAATTTCTACCAACTATCTAATCTATACCCCACCCTCTCTCACCCTCTTTCCCTCCTCATCCTTGCAGACATCACAGAGTCTTTTTTTCTATGCATGAGTCTGTCTTTAAATTCTTATTGTAGGGGTGTCACACAATATCTGTGCTTTGCCATTGACTATTTTCACTCAACATAATGTCCTCCAATTGAAACCAGATTATGAGATGTTTCCTAAAATCCTCATTGTTCTTTATCATTGCATAGTGTTCCATTGAGTATATATACCATAGTTTACCTATCCATTCCTGTGTTGTTGGGCTTTTCAGTTGATTTCATCTTTTTGCTAATGTGGACCATTCTGCAATAAATATTATTGTGCATGTATCAGTTGGTGTGAATGCCCTTGATTCTATAAGGTATATTCCAAGCGGTGGAATTACTGGGTCAGATGGCGTATCTATTTCTAGCTTTTAAGGAAGTGCCAGATTGCTTTCCCAAGAGGTTGTACCATTTGCAATCCCACCAACAGTGTAGGAGAGTCCCAATTTCTCTGCAGCCTCTCCAGCATTTGTTGTTTTGCATTTGGGGGATCATGGCCAACCTTGATGGAGTGAGATGGTAACTCATCGTTTTTATTTGCATTTGTGTAATAGCTAATGATTGTGAGCATCTCCACATATGTTTTTTGGCTGTCTGGATTTCCTCTTTAGAGAATTGTCTGTGCATCTCCTTTGCCCGTCACTTAATTGGATTATTTATCTTTTTCTTATTGATATGTTATAGAACTTTATAGATTACGGAGATCAGACGTTGGTTTGACATATAGTTGCCAAATGTCTTTTCCCGTTCTGCAGGTGGTCTTTTAATTCTTTTGATGGACTCTTTGGATGAGCAAAAGTGTTTGATTCTTAGTATTTCCCATTTATCTATTTTCTCTTGTGTTGATTGTGGTTGGTTTGTCAGATTTTGAAGTCTGTCTACATTGTGTATTAAAACTTCCATTGTTGATTCTATTTTTTCTTGGATGAGCTTTATTGTTTTAGATTTGATATTTAAGTCTTGTTTCCAATTTGAGTTGGTTTTTGTATAAGGTGTGAGATATGAGTCTTGTTTCAGTTTATTGCAGATGGATATCCAATTTTGCCAGCAGCATTTGTTGAAGAGATTGCTTTTACCCCAGTTTAGGATCTTAGGGCCTTTGTTGAATACCAACTGTTCATAGGAGGATGGTGTCATCTCTGGGGTCTCAATTCTGCTCCATTGATCTATCTGTCTCTTTTGGTACCAATATCAGGCTGTTTTGACAACTGTGGCAGTGTAATAGGTTTTAAAGTCAGGCAGTGAGAGGCCTTCTAGTGTGTTCTTCTTCAGTAGTGCTTTACTTATCCAGAACTTCTTCTCTTTTCAAGCAAAGTTGGTGATTTGTTTCTCCCTCTCATTGAAAAATGTCACAGGAATTTGTACTGGGATTGCGTTGTATAAGTAGCTTGCTTTGGGTAAAATAGTCATTTTCACAATATTAAGTCTCCCTATCCATGAGCAGGTTAGGTTTCTCCATTTTTGTAATTCTCTCTTAGTTTCTTGTAGTAAGGGCTTGTGGTTCTCTTTGTAAAGGTCTGTTATTTCTCTGGTTAGATTTATTCCTAGATATTTTATCTTCTTGGGGCTATAGTAAATGGTATTGACTTCGTGATTTCTTCTTTAATGATCTCATTGTTGGTATAAAGGAATCCTAGTGATTTACTTATGTTTGTTTTGTATCCTGAGACTTTGCTGAACTCTTCTATCAGTTGAGTAGTTTACTTATGGATTCTTTAGGATTCTCTGCATATGCAATCACATCATCTGCAGATAGAGAGATTTTTACTTTCTCTTTGCTGATGCAGATATCCTTGATTTCTTGGTCTTGTCTAATTGGTCTGGCTGGAACTTCTAGTACAATGTTGAATAGAAGAGGTGAGAGTGGGCATCCTTGTCTAGTTCCCATTCTCAAAGGGACTTGGTTCAGTCTCTCTCCATTCAGGATGATGTAGGCAGTTGGCTTTGTATAAATGGCCCCTGTTGCATTGAGGAATTGGCTGTCTATTCCAATTTTGCTGAGAGTTTTTAGCATGAATGTGTGATGGACTTTATCAAATACCTTTTCTGCATCAATAGACAAAATCAGGTGATTCTTATTTTTTGTGTTATTTATGTGGTTGAACACATTAACTGTTTTTCTGATGTTGAGCCAGCCTTGCATCCCTGGCTTGAATCCAATTGGGTTGTGATGAATTATTTTTTGGATGTGTTGTATTCTATTGGCAAGTATTTTGTTGAAGATTTTTGCATCTAGATTCATGAGTGTTTTTGATCTGCAATTATCCTTTTTTGTTGGGTCTTTCTCTGGCTTTGGTATCAGAGTTATGCTGGCTTCATAGAATGAATTTGGGAGTATTTCATCCCTTTCTACGTTATGAAATAATCTCAGTAGTATTAGAGATAACTCTTGTCTAAAAGCTTGGTAGAGTTCTGTGGTGAAACCATCTGAGCAAGGGCTTTTTTTGGTTGGTAGTTTGGGGATGAATTTTTCAATCTCTTCCTGTGTGATGGGTTTATAAAGTTATTCTGCTTCACCTTGTGATAATTTTGGGAGGTGATTTTAATCTAGGAATTTTTCCATTTCCTCTAGGTTTTCAAATTTGTTAGAGTATAGTCTTTCATAGTATTCTGTTATGATATTTTGGATTTCTGATGGATCTGTTGTGACAACTCCCATCTCATTTTTGGGGGGGTTATTTGTTTTCTTTCCTGTTTTTCTTCAGTAAGTTTAGCCAGTGGTTTCTCAATTTTGTTGATCTTTTCAAAAAACCAGCTTTGGGCCTTTTTAATTTTTTCAGTTGTTCTTCTGTTCTCTAATTCATTTAGTTCTGCTCTAATATTTATGATCTGTTTTCTTTGGTAGCTGGCTGGCTTTCTTCTGGTGCCCGAGGGATTCCTATGTTGTTTTTTCTCTACTTGTTCAAGCTGTAGGGTTAGGTCTTTGGTTTGGATTCTTTCTTCCTTCCAGATGTGCGCATTTATGGAGATAAACAGACTTCTGAGCACTGCTTTGGCTGTATCCCATAGGTTCTGGTAGGAAGTGTTTTCATTCTTACTGGAATCCATAAATTTCTTTATTTCATCCTTGATTTCTTCTATAACCCATGGCTTTTTGAGCAAGATGTTTTTCAGTTTCCATGAGTTACACTTTCTATGTTTATTCTGCTATTGATTTTGACTTTTATGGCTTTATGCTCTGAGAATATGCTTTGCAGTAATTCAGTGATATGGATTTTGTTGGGATTTGCTTTGTGTCCTAACACATGGTTCATTCTGGAAAATGTTCCCTGTGCAATGAAGAAGAAGGTATAGTTGTCTGCTGACAGATAGAAAGTTCTGTACATGTCAGTGAGGTGTAGTTGGTTAATTGTGGCAATAAGCTCTACCGTGTCTTTATTGAGCTTTTTTTCTAGATGACCTGTCCAATATTCAGAGTGGAGTGTTGAAGTCTGCCACTATTATTGTGAAGTGATCTGTCTCATTTTTAGTGTAGTCAGTGTTTCTTCGATATATTTAGGTGCTCTAGTATTGGGTGCATAAATATTTAATATTGTTAAGTCCTGTTTGTGTGTTGAATCTTTCAGCAATAAATAGTATCATCCTTGTCCATTGTGGTGGATTGTACTTTAAAATCTATTTTATCTGAGATTAGTATTGCCACATCTGATCTTCTTTGTGTATTGTTAGCTTGATATATATTCTTCAATCCTTTAATTTTCAGTTTGTTCATGTCTTTAAGTCTAAGGTGAGTTTCTTGTAAGCACCATATGATGGGTCATGTCTTTTGATCCAAGATGTCACTCATTGCCTCTTTACTGGAGCTTTCAGTCCATTCACATTCAATGTAATTATACATAGTATGTGTAGTGCTGTCATTGTGATGTTTATTTTTGTGTCAGTGTTTTTCCTGTTGTTCTTATTAATCTGTTCTGGGACATTCTTCTTTGTGAGTTTATTTTTAACCTTTTTCAGTGTTGGTTTTGTGGTTGTTGAGACTCCTGTATTACATTTCTTGATTTGACATGTTGCATCTCTATTGTGCTTTGTGGCTACTCCTATGATCCCCCTTAATAATCTATGTTTAAATGAAATTTTAACTACTACAAGTCTTATTAACTTCCTCTACATCTAGAAGAACTATACCAACTGTAGTACATCCCTCTTTTTAATATGATGACATCATGGTTTTCATGATATGATCACTGGATCACTTCTTTTAATATTGCAGCTTCGATTGAGTTTGGAACTTTCCCTAGTTGAGTAGGTTTCTGGATGATGTGTCTTGTATTTCCTCCTAAAATATAAAGTTAATGGTTTTGTTCTTCTAAGCCAAGAGCTTCTTTCAGTATTTCTTGTAGCTTTGGTTTGGTTTTTACAAAGTCTCTGAGTTTCTGTTTATCAGCAAATGGTCTTGATTTCATTTTCCTATTTGAAAGATAGTTTTGCAGGATATATAATTCTTGGTTGGAAGTTCTTCTCCTTCAAGACTTTGAAGGTATCATCTCATTGTGTCTGTGCCAGCATCGTTTCTCCTGAGAAATCAGACAAAAGCCTGCAAGGTTTCCTTCTGAATGTTAGCTTTGCTTTGAGTCTTGCTGCCTGTAAGAGTTTTTGCTTCTGTTTCATTTTGTTAAGCTTGATTATAATATGTCTGGGAGTCTTTCTTTTGAGATCTATATTGAGAAGCATTCAATATGCATCTTGGATATTTATAGTCTCTTCTTTCATAACTTCTGGGAAGTTTTCTGTCAGCAGCTCAGCCACAATACTCTCTGTGTTCTCAGGCATCCCACCCTATTCAGGAACTCCAATTAATCATAGATTGTTCCTCTTAATAGAGTCTCACATACTTCTTAATGCTTTTTGATTTTTTTTTGTTTCCTTTTTATGATTTCTCCTTGTAGACACTGGTCTCAGTAGCTCTGTCTTCCAAGTCAGAAAGTCTGTTTTCCATTTGTTCCATTCTGTTTTCTTGGCTTTGAATTGAATTTTCTGCTTCTTTGATTTTGTTATTGATCTGTTGGATTTCAGAGTACTAATGTTCCATCGAACACCTTGCTTTATTTTTCATTTTGCTGTGCCGCATTTTGTATAATGTCTGGGAAGGCCCTCTATATAATCCTTTTATATTCACCCTCTGATAGTTTCAGAAAGGCTTCTTCTTCTGGGAAGTTCTTTGGTTCTTTCTTTTGTGGAGTTTGTTGCTCTTTGGGCATCTGGAGGTTGTTTTGTTTCTCCAGTGTTACATGAATGGGATCTAAAGATCCATCTGAAAAGGAAGTTGATCACCAGACACCTCTGTGTACTCCAGTAACTGGGCTCAGTGGTATCTCTGGGGTAGCAAGCTCCACCTCTTGATTGGCAAAGACACAGCCCTATTTATAGAATCACTGTGGAGCCATCAGCTGACCCTATAGTGTGGGTCAGTAAAGGCTGGAAGAGATGCCTTCAGGATGCACCACAGTTATTTCTCTAGGCATTCTTATATTGAAGGCTAAAAGGTATCTGACAGCTCCCAAAATTGGTCAGGCCTTCAGGTGTGCAAGTCCTTCTCCCTAGCTGCAGTACCTTTGTATCCAACCCTAGATGCTGTAAACTAATTCAGAATATGGAAAGGCTACTGCCCTGCTGTCTTCTGCTGCTGGGCCACACCCATTAGGCCAGACAGTGCAAAAGACTGCCTTTCTGCTAGAAAAGTGCTCTCTGGGTAGGCACTGCCTCCCAGCCTGGGAATTAGGTCCAGCTGAGGCCTCTGTGTGAGTAACTTTGCCTTCCAGTCAATCAAGATGACATCCTGCACAAGCTCCCCTGCCTGCCTTGGAATAAGCTATTTAGTGGTGGATGTTCAGGGAGAGAAACCAAAAGCACAGAGGTACACAGATTCTAAGGCTGGACTCTCAAAATGTGATAACTCCACTCACTGATCCCATCATAAGTGTCACCAAGCCCTGCTGCTAGTCAAGCCCCAGACCTATCTGCCAGCTAAGACAGAAAAAAAGTTAAAATGGCAAGTTACCTTTAGTCTGCAAAAGCCAGCACTCAACAAGGGTGAGGGTCAGCAAAAGAGAAGAAATTTCCCGCTCAGTGGCATGTAGTCCAAATAGACAGCCCCCTGCTGTGCCCTAGGGCTCACTAGGTGTCCATAAGCCTCCATTTAACTATCAGTTCAGGCCTTGGTTTCCTGAGGGATTTAGGGAGATGTGTATTTAGCTGCCATCTTGACTCTGTCCCACCCCCATTCTTAAAAGACTAGTAGGAGCTTTGCTTTACCAACTTAAAATTTTTCATAGTTTTGTTGGAGGAAACAAATGCTGTTTTCCAAATTGAAGTTGGTAAGAGAAACAAACAAAAACCCTGTGACCATCAGAGCCACTGAAATCATAAGCATCCTGTCTTCTGATGAAGTATCTCTCAGTGTCACAGTTCAAGGTAGGACTTGCGGCAAGTATCATTACCCCTGCAGCCCCACTTTACAAACTGTCTGAATTCACAGCACCCTGCACTGGCCGAAATACTTCACTCATACCCTGGAAAACTCTATGGGACAGTTCTACTCTGTCATATCGTATCAGTATGTACAGAATTGACTGAATGGCACTCAGCAGTATCAACAGCATAATAGCCAAGGGGCATTAATTTCAAGTGGTGGATAAAGAGACAGTATAAGCTTTTGCCTGAAAGGGCCTGCTAAGAGCTCCTCAAATCCCTATAACATGGGCAACAATCAGAGAAAGTAGATCAGGGCAAGGATCTCTTCAAGTGGCCAATTGTAGACTTCTTCTTTACCCTCTTCTGCCTGCAAATTGAAGTGTTTATGTCTCTGTACACCCGGCACTTGGCTTACTTGGCTACACCCACTCCTCTCTTACTATCTCATTATCCAACGTTTTGCATTTACAACAACAGAAAAAAATCTGCCATCCAAGCGTTTTGTGCGTTAGCAGTGTACATCTGTCAGTGACAAACATGAAGGGGTGAAGCAAGAGTAATGCTAGCTGTGACGGTTGAGGTTAAGTGCCAACTTACCTATGCCATGATTCTCTGTGGTTTGGGAGTTATATAATGATGTAATTTGACAGTTATGTAATGATGCAATTGGCCATTATATTACCAATGTAGTCATCCTCCACTTTGTGACCTGGTCTGGTCACCCACCATTTTCACACCATACTGATTTTCACATAAAGACCTGATCTTTGGAAGCTACCCATGTTAGTAAGTGAGGAGCGTAATACCATTACTGTGGAAATATTTTAACTTTTTTCTAATGTCTATTGTGTTATATTTTAATATAAATCCTAAGATGATGTGAAAATTATTCTTAATAATTTCTCCTGTCTTGCAGTTGGAGTCAAGCTTTCAAGTCATCTGGAAAACTCTGATATAAAAACAGTGGAGATAGTTATAAACCTTATAAATCTCTGTAAATGATTGTATTTTGTCTGGTTGCATAGAAACAAATGATGTATAAAAATTAGATTTTATAAATGTATTATACCATTACTCAGTGTATACATGTAGAAATCAATTTCTGTGATTTCTGCAAAGGCTGCTAATTCCCAGCCTGGCGACCATATGAGTAGTTTTCTCTACTTCTACATTATCCCCAGAGGACATGTCTTGATGAAGGCCTTCTCTGTGCAGAATTTCTCCAAATACCATTCAGCTCAGTTCTTCAGGAATTGGACTGTGTCTGCCTGTTTCTGTCTGAGCAGAAATATATCTCACTTGCTCCAGCAAAGGCTGAGACCAGTGGTCTTAACCCCATTCTTTCTTCACTTTTTGGATGTTTCGTCTCACTGCCTCAAGTAATCTTGTTCTAATTCTGTTGTGCTCTTCTCTGTAGCATATATTTATCAAATGACAAACAAATCTATTAAAGAGGGACTGAAATCAGGAAACATGAAATGCTTTCATGTAATTTTATCACCAATACATAATGCACAATGGGTGTTTCCTGAAATGACTGTCAATTCTGTGACTCTTAAATCAATTTCCTACTATGCAGCTCGACATTTAGTAGATAAGTATATCAGGAGTTGTTTCTCTGGGCTGGGAGTAGGAACCACTTCTTCTAGTGGAGTATTTGAGGAAATATGAAGGGGTGTTTACGTCAAAGATGCATTTATGAGGTGACTTAATTAAAATCAACTCTTATTTTTGTAGGATTTGTGCCTTCTGATACCAACAGTTGAATGCATAGAATAATAGAGCTACCTCTGTTAAAAATTAAATAATTACTTTTGTGTTGGTTTCTTTATTTTCATTATAGGTATACTATACATATCACTGGAAACCCTGGTGGCTTAGTGGTTAAGTGCTGCAGCTGCTAACCAAAAGGTCAGTAGTTCAAATCCACCAGACACTCCTTGGAAACTCTATGGGGCAGTTCTACTCTGTCTTGAGGGTCTCTATGAGACAGAATCTACTTGACAGCAGTGGATTTGGTTTAGTTTTACAAATACTACTATGAACCTGAGTGATACTCTGTTGAAGTACATGGCTGATTACTGCAAAGTTAATGTTTCAAACCCACCAACCGTTCTGTAGGAGAAAGATGTAGCTGTCTGCTTCTATAAAGATTACAGCCTAGAAAACTTGATGGGACAATTCCACTTTACTCTGTAGGATGGCTGTGAGTATGAGTAGGCTCAATGGCAACAGATTTTGGCATATTACTGGCCATGCAAACATGTGAAGTGTTTAAATAGTACTGGAAAAAGATATAGCACCTCCTTTTTATAGTTTAGTAGCCAAGTGTCGAAGCTGAATTCTAGAAACCAGTCCTGGAGAGAGGTGGTATTTCAGTAAAAAGCTTATCTAAAGTGTTTTCTTTTCCTTTTGGCCTATGATAATTTGCAGTTTTGGTAAATTCAGTCCTCGACATCTTATAGAAACTTTGATTTTATTATATTTCTGTTTTCTGACAAATTAGCTGGTTAAAAGATGAATATTTTTATCAAACTGGTTGTTTGTTATCAGGATGCAAAACAAAAAAAGTATGTATACATAAATACATACATACATGTATGTGTGTTATTAGTAACTAAGACAAAACCAAAAACCATTGCAGTGAAGTAACTTTTGACTTATAGCAACCTTATATCCCACTGACACTGCCATCAGGTCGATTCCAACTCATAGCAACCCTATGGGACAGAGAAGAACTGTTCCACAGAGTTTCTGACGAGTGCTGGCAGATTTGAACTCCTGACCTGTTGGTTAGAAGACATAGCATTTAACCACTATGCCACCATGGTTTCCAGTGACCCTATAGAACAGATAGAACTGTGCCAGATGGTTTCCAAGGACCATCTGGTGGAATCAAACTGCTGAGCTTTTGGTTAAGCAGCCATAGTTCTTAACCACTATTAGTAATTGAGATAAACAAGCTGAATTCTGTAGAACTCTCTCTCTCCCTCTCCCTCTTCCTCTCCCTCTTTCTCTCTCTCTATAACCATAATAGACTGCTTCAAAATATGATGTACTTAATTTCTTACTAAGGCAGTGGAAACGCATGTATTTTAGTACATCTTAGGAGGTTGTCCTGACACCAATTGTGCCAGGTTGAGAAGGCTATAGAGTTTATCAAAAAGGCTAGCTGTTATTACTGCAGATGCCTTAGCTAGAGATTGGTATTATGATGAGTGGTAATAACTGGAAGAATAGCTTTAACATTAGCCTCCTTACAACCAAGGATGTTGCTTCTGAAAATTCCTATTCTTATACATCTCTAAAGAGTCTTTTATTGTACTTAGAGAAAAAATTTGTCTCTCTAGAAAAAAATCAGGGCTACGTTAAATCTAACTGAATTGAGTCTTCTCTTTTAGATTCCCAATCTAGTTTTAGATATACAAGAAAAACCTTTATTTTCTAATGAGAAAACTAAGGCCAAGGAAGATGAACAATCTCGTTTTCAGTTCACATAGATGGGGGAAGGGCACTTCATTGCTGTCTAGACAATTTGTTTCCATCCTTTCTTAATACCATTGATAAGCATTATTTACTTTGTAAAACTTTTATTTCTCCTCCTGTACTGCCTTAGCAGCAGTTAAGAGCTTAGCTGCTAACGAAAAAGTCGGCAATTTGTACTTCCCAGCCACTCTGGGAAAACTGTGGGGCAGTTCTTCTCTATCTTCTGTGTGTATTTTTAAGTTTTCTTGAGACATAGAAACCAAATAGGGAGTCACCATTTCTCATGCAGAAATTTCCGAGAGAAGTTTCTGATGTTATTAATTTTTATCTCCTTTTTCAAGAATAGATTGTTGGTAATGCTTTTAAGAACAATGATTGCCCTTTCAAAAAATGATCAGAGATAAAGTTAACTTTTTTTTTTTTCATTGCTCAGTTTTTTCTAGGTCTCTGGAAATGACTGCTTCATCCTTTTGTTCTTTTCACAAGTTACTGACATTGGTTTAAACACTTATAGTTCAAGGATTCATTCTGAGAAGTTATAGAGAAGGCCACTTGACCTTGTGCATCCAAGAATTATCATCACTGAATCTAAAATGATGAATCATAATGTACTCGAACAATGGCATTTCATATATTTCTCTTTCCTTTGTTCAAGCTGTCTTTGGAGACTATCAAAGTCATAGGCAAAATGACATTTCATTGACATTAAAATTCATTGGTTATTTTTGTGTGAACATTACTTCTATGATAAAGATTCTTTTCTTTTGAATGCAGGTGAGTATTCTTGACAAACTAGGAAATACTCTGTGAGAGACACTGTATTTCGTGGGGGTGGCAGGGTAAGGGGGATCACTTAGCTCTCGATACAAATGAAGAATTCTACTACACATCCCATTTTACCTTGCTTGTTCTTTACAGTAAGTGTCTCAGTCCTTCTGTTTAACGCCCAATCCATCCCACCTTGTCCTTTCTATTATGGGATGACGTTATTCCATTCTACACAGAGAAAATATAAGCCATTGGAAGAAAACTGGCTTAATTTCCAACACCAAATTAATGGAGATTCCTGATTTCCCAACCCCTGCCCTACCTCGTATTATAATGGAAGAATGACCTCTCATGTTCTGCCCAAGCCAGTGCTGATCCCTCTGCCTTACAGTCTGTGTCCTAACCTCCCCTAGCTTATGGGACAAGTGCAGGCTCATTGTATTCTAGCTGCTTTCTCCTGTATCTTTAGCCACTCTTTCTCAACTGGCTGCTTCCCTGCAGAGATTAAACGTGCTCAAATCTCTCACCTTAAAAACCAAATACCTGAATCTATCAATCTACATTCCCTTTTTAAAAAAAAATTTATTGTGTTAAAAGTCAACAAAACACATGCCATTGCAACAATTCCTACATGTACAATTCAGTGATATTGATTGCCAGCCAACGCCAAGTTATGCAACTGGTCTTGCTATCTTTTTCTAATCACTGTAGTTATTGAAATAAATTCACTGTTCCCTATAGAAAAACTCCCCCTTACCCCTTCCATCCTACCCCAGGAATCTACTGATAATGTTTGGTTTGTATATATTTGCTTATTTCATGTAACTGAGATGATACAATATTTATTCTATGAGCCTATTTATTTCCTTAGCTAGGTTTGTTCTTGTAATGACATGTTTCAGGACTTTATTTCTCTATAGCTGTTTATGTATTCATCTGTTGGTGAATTTTTTGGTTATTTCTACCTTTTGACTGTTGTGAAACATACTGCAATAAACATTTGCGTATAATCTACCAGGCGCTCCCTGGAAACTCTATGGGGTATTTCTACTCTATCCTACAGGGTCACTATGAGTCAATATCTCCTTGACGGCACTGTGTATACAGGGTTTGGAAACTTGGTGGTGTAGTGTTTTTAACTGCTGCAACTACTAACCAAAAGGTCAGCTGTTTGAATCCACCAGGCCCTCCTTGGAAACCTATGGGGCAGGTCTCCTCTGTGTTACAGGATCTCTGTCAGTCATAATTGACTCAATGGCAACAGGCTTTCGGTTTGGTCTACAGGTTTCTGTTTGTATTTCTACTGTTACTTCTTCCGAGTATATACTCAGGATTGGGCAACTTAATCAACACCTGTTGTTTTCCATCCACCTTCCCTTTTTGATACCACACTGTCACACTATTTTTTACACTCAAGCTTGGGAAAGAGTTGTCCACATAAATACTCTCTACTTTATCTCCTACTCTTTAAGTCAGTTACATCTGGCTATCTCCCCTACAGAAACCCTGGTGGCAAGTGATTAAGAACTGTGGCTGCTAACCAAAAGGTCAAAATTTTGAATCCACTAGGTGCTCCTTGGAAACTGTGTGGGGCAGTTCTGTTCTTTCCTATAGAGTCACTATGAGTCAGAATCAATTCAGTGAGGTGAGTTTGGTTTGGTTTATCTCCCATACTCCTGTATGGAAACTGCTTTCTATAAGGTCAGTGATTAATTTTTGATGTTCCAGATTTACATTTAGTGATGAGAAAGGATACCTTTGATACACTTTGATACACTTTTAAAAATAATAACCTACAAAAGAGTATAATCTATTGACTTTCTGGCATATATGTCTATGAATTTTAACATACATTATGTAATCACCACCACAGTCTGCATACAGGGCTGTTCAGTCACCAAAAACAACTCTGCATGCTGTTCCTCAGTGGTCGCACACTCCCCTTCCTCCAAATTCTGTGTTAGCTGTTGATCTTTCCTCCATCACTATAGCTTTTTATTTGTTTGTTTTTGAGAAATGTCATTTAAATGGAGTCATACAGTATATGAATTTTTGTGACTGGCTTCATCCAAGTTGTTGCATCTATCAATAGTTCACTCTTTCTGATGAGTAATATTGCATTTGATAGTGGCATCAGTGTGTTTACCCATGTATCTGTTAAAGGACATTTGGGCTGTTTCCATTTGGGGGGTGATTACGCATAGAGCTATTACAATTTTTTAACTACGCAAATTTTTGTGTGGATGCAAGTTTTTATTTCTCTAGGTAGATAATCAGAAGTGAAATCACTCAGTCATATGGTAAATGTATGTTTAACTTTATAAGAAAGGGCCTATTGTGGACTGTGCTGCAATAAACACTCGTGTGCACATATCTGTTGGTGTGAAAGGCCTTGATTTTGTAGGATATACTCCAGGCAGTGGAATTATTGGGCCAAATGGTATATCTATTTCCAGCTTTTTCAGGAAGTGCCAGATTGCTTTCCAAAGATGTTGTACCATTTTGCAATCCCACCAACAGTATAGGAGAGTTCCACTTTCTCCACAGCCTCTCCAGCATTTGTTGCTTTGGATTTTTTTGGAACATGGCCAACCTCATTGGGGTGAGATGATATCTCATTGTAGTTTTGATTTTAATTTCTTTAATAGCTAGTGATCATGTGCATTTCTGCATGTGTCTTTTGGCTGCCTAGATATCCTCTTTAGAGAAGTGTCTGTCCATCTCCTTCACCCATCATTTAATTGTATTATTTATCATTTTCTTATTGACATTTTGTAGTACCTTATAGATTATGGAGATCAGGCATTGGTCTGACATATAGTTGCCAAATATTTTTTCTTGTTCTATAGGTGGTCTTTTAATTCTTTTGATAGAGTCTTTGGATGAGCAAAAGTGTTTGATTCTTAGTAGTTCCCATCGATCTATTTTCTCTTCTGTTGTTAGTGCTTTGTCAGTTTTTGAAGTCTGTCTACACTGTGTATTAAAACTTCCGTTGTTGATCTTATTTTTTCTTGGATGAGCTTTATCATTTTAGATATGATATTTAGGTCTTGTATCCAATCTGAGTTGGTTTTTGTATAAGATGTGAGATATGGGTCTTGTTTCAGTTTATTGCAGGTGGTTATCCAATTTTGCCAGCCCTATTTGTTAAAGAGATTGCATTTACCCCACTTTAAAGTCTTAGGGCCTTTGTTGAATCAGCTGTTTGTAAGAGGCTGGTGGCATCTCTGGGGTCTCAGCTCTGTTCCATTGGTCTATCTGTCTCTTTTTGTACCAGTATCAGGCTGCTTTGACAACTGTGGCAGTGTAATAGGTCCTAAAGTCAGGTAGTGAAAGGCCTCCCAATGTGTTCTTCTTCTTCAGCAGTGCTTTTCTTATCCTGGGCTTCTTTCCTTTCCAAAGGAAGCCAGTGATTTGTTTTTCCAACTCATTAAAATGACACTGGAATTTGTGTTGGGATTGCATTATATAAGTAGATTGCTTTGGGTAAAATAGACATTTTCACAATATTAAGTCTTCCTATCCATGAGCAGGGTAGGTTTCTCCATTTATGTAATTCCCTCTTAGTTTCTTGTAGTAAGGTCTTGTAGTTCTCTTTGTAAAGGTCTTCTATTTCTCTGGTTAGATTTATTCCTAGATATTTTATCTTCTTGGCAGTTATAGTAAATGGTATGGATTTGGTGATTTCTTCTTTAATGATCTCATTGTTGGTATAAAGGAATCCTAGTGACTTACTTATGTTTATCTTGTATCCTGAGACTTTGCTAAACTCTTCTATCAGTTTGAGTAGTTTACTTATGGATTCTCTGCATATGCAGTCATATCATCTGCAAATAAGGAGATTTTTACTTCTTTGCTGCCTCCTTAAATCTTGTAAAATGTTCCATTTCTCTAGTTTCTGTGTATTAAATACTATTAAAAATGTTCAGAACTTTTATGGTATCCTCAGTATCTCTGCATTAGTTTTCTGTTGCTGCGTAACATACTTTTCTCAAATTTTAGGGGATTAGAACAACACATTCATAATTTCACAGTTTTTGTGTTTGGAAGTCTAGTCACAGCTTAATTGTACTATCTGCTTTGTAGTGTCTCACAAAGCTTCATTCAAAGCATTAGCCATGGCTAGGGTCTTGAATGAAGATTCAGCTGAGAAGGGTAGTGCTTCCAAAGTTATTTATGTTATTATCCATATGATTCAGTTTCTTGACACTTGTTGGACTGAAGACCTTAGTTCTTTACTGGGTATTGGTCAGAGACCACCTTCCTTGCACCTGAACCTCTCCCACATGATATCTTACATCATCAAAACCAACAAGTGACAGTCTGCTAGCAAGACTGGGGGTAACAGACTTTCTTAACATAATTGTGAAAGTGATATCCCATCACTTTTGCCATGTCTATTGGTTAGAAATAAGTTACTAAGTCTATCCCACTCTCAACAGTAGTAAATTACACTAGGCTGTAAATACTTACAGGTTTGTATCATTGGGTGCCATCTTAGAAGTTGACTTCCTGCAATTCTTTACCTTTTTCTTCTAAATAATTACCTAAAACTTTACAGTTTAACAATACTCTGTTCAGCAGTGTCTAGTCTATTGTTTAATATATCCATTGAGTTTCTTCCATTGACTATATTTGTTATTTCTGCAATTTTTACTTGTATTGAAACATGAGTATGAAAACTTGTCATTAAATCTATTACTGTTGTCCTCCTATTTTTAAAAAAAAATTTCATTGTGATCTAGTGAATGTTTACAATCCACATCAATTTTCCATATAAAACCCCATGTACCCACTTCTCTGCAATTCTATCTGCTCTCCTCACCCTGTTAAAGTACACTCTTGTTTTTCACTCTTTACTCCCAGGATCCACTCAATCAGCACTGTCCCCTACCCTCCACTCTTTCTTATCTTCTCTAAAAGCAAACCAGTAGGACAGCCTCATATATATATTAAACCATAAACACATACCACATGCATCACTCTGTGTACCCAAGTCTAGTCCATTCTTTGTCTAAAGTATCAGTTTTAGTACTGGTTACAGCTCTCGCCTAACAGCAAGTCTAGGAACCATGTTGTCAGGGGACTCCCTAGGCTGTCAGACTGTCAATTCTACCCTCTGAATAGAGTTCTTGATCTGCACATCTCCTTTTCTCATGCTATGTCAGAAACTCTATATTGTGTCCCTATCAGGGTTGTCTATGGGGATGGCCAGGTACCATCTGATTCTTCTAGTCTCATGCTGATATAGTCACCCAGTCACATGAACCCCTCTGTCTCCTGGGCTCACTTTTCCTCAGGTCTTTGATGTTTTCTATTGTCACCTGTTCCAGGTATGTTAGGACAAATTGAAGTTCCCCAGATGGCAGCTTGCTGGCTTTTAAGAACCCAGGCACCACTAACCAATATAGAGTGCAGAAGACACTCTTAGAAAAAGACTAGTTATGTCAGTTGACCTCAGTATCACCTGAAAACATGGTCCCCAGGATCCCGTCCCTGTTAATCTGTCCTTTGAAGTATTGGGTTGAATTTAGAAAACATTTTAGCTTATGGTGTAGTCCAGTTGCGCTGACCTGCCTTCTACTGTGTACTATCACTCTCTTCACTTAACCGAATTCCTATCAACTAACTAATCTATAAATAACCCTCTCCCTTCCTCTCCACCCTTGCAGCCATCAAAGATCATTTTCTTCTGTGCATAAGTCTTTTCTTAAGTCCTTATAATAGCGGTGTCATGCAATATATGTCGTTTTGCTGCTGACGTATTTCACTCAACATAATGTCTTCCAGCTGATTCTAGGTTATGAGATGTTTACTAAACTCATCATTGTTCCTTATCATTGCTTAGTGTTCCATTGTGTATATATACCATAGTTTGTGTATCCATTCATCTGTTGATGGGCCCCCTAAGTTGATTCCATCTTTTTACTGTTGTGGACAGTACTGCAATAAACATTTGTGTGCATGTATCTGTTCATGTGACAGCCTTTATTTCTGTAGGACATATTCCAAGCAGTGGGATTGCTACATCATACGGTATTTCTATTTCTAGCTTTTTAAGAAAGTGCAGAATTGCTTTCCAAAGAGATTGTACCATTTTACATTCCCATCGGGAGAGCAGAAGACTTCCAGTCTCTTCAACATTTGTTATCTTGTGTTTTTTGGATTAGTGCCAACCTTGTTGGAGTGAGATGGTATCTCACTGTAGTTTTAATGTAGATTTCTCTAATAACTAATGATTGTGGGCATTTCCTCATGTGTCTTTTGGATGCCTGGTTGTCGTCTTTGGTGAACTGTTTGTCCATTTCTTTTGCCTGTTGTTTAATTGGGTTATTTATCCTTTTATCCTTTTTGATGTTTTAAGAAAACTTATCTTAAAGCATCGTTTATTTTTTCCCTTTTGTTTGTTTTTTTCTTAAATGATAGATTTCCCATTTCTTGTATATTCTATCCTATAGGATGGGTTTCTTAGTATGGTTTGTAATTTTTTTTTTAAATCCATGAGTGTGTCATCAGTGGTCTTTATCTTCCACTTAAGCACATGGAAGTTTTATTTATCTTATATTTCCTAGAAATAACACTATCATAGTTATTTTTCGCTTGCTTCTGTCTGAGGTTCTATAGCAGTTACTGGTTTTGAACCATTTTTATCTTTAAGCTTCTATGACCTATTTTTTCCTGATTTTCCTCCTATCTCACTGCCATTCCTTCTTTGCTGGCTCCTTTTCAACCAGTTCTCTGACTCTAAACATTGGAACCGAACAATGTTTAGACCTAGATCCTCTTCCAACTATCAAGTTCCTTGGCTTAAAATTTTATCTATTGGATAACTCCCAAATCACTGTCTCCAACCGTGGACTGAACACTTGACTGTCTAACTTCTAATTCAACATCTCCACTCTGATATTTAATAAACAACTCAATCTTAATGTTTCCAAAACATTTACTTGAGTATATATGTATTCTTAATGTTAAAGTAAAAAAAAGAAATACAGAGATAGTAATTGCAGACAAAAAAAGACAAAACCAATTTCAGACAGCATCTCAGTGGCCCCCAAACTTCAGAGCTTGAATATGAGAAATTGATTATAAATACAGATTCTTATGCTATATTTTGAGAGATTCTGTGATGGTAGTTCTAGGTTAGGTCCTTGAAATCTGCACTTTGATATCCAAGGTGATTCTGATGCAGGGATCTAGAGATAACACTTAAAAGTCTTCTCCCTCCCTAGTATTATACTGCCAGCTTGGTTCTTAAGTTTTCAAGAACAGGTCAGAAAATCTTTTCATCTATGCAATTAGGAGGTTAGTGGGATAAGGGGGAGGACCTGTACACTATAGTTCAGTTTTGCCTCAGTTGCACTTAAAATTGTATAATTTTCCCTTTCCTGGTGGCTAATTTTAGCACAAGAGGCATTTCTAGCTGAATGGCTTGCTGTGGTTGATCCCACATAAAAAGAAAGATTATAGATAATTGTGTAATTTTCTGTATTGTTCATTTCTTTCTCCACTTCTCAGAAATCTACTTTACCTGATTTTCTAATTTAACACGGTTAGTCCAGAGGGGAGAAAGTGTCGGTTTTTACAGGTTTTGAAAATCAGTTCCTCCATCTGATGATCAAGGCTTGTGTGACTAGCATATATTGAGTGAATAGTTTCTCTAGCAATCATGTCTTACCAATATGCTTTCAACTTTCAGTTAGATATATAAAGACAGGTTATTTTCTTCAACTTCTCAAGTACTTTAATCCATCATGTAATAGACTGTTTCAGTCAGCCAGTGCTGCTCTAACAGAAATACCACAGAGTGGATGGCTTTAACAAAGGAAGGTTTATTCTTACACAGTCCAGTAGGCTGCAAGTCCAAATTCAGGATGTGCACTCCAGGGGAAGGTTTTCCACCTTGTTGGCTGTGGAGGAAAGTCCTGTGTTGCATCAGTCTTGGTTCAGGGAGCATCTTGGCACAGGAATGTCAGGTCTGAAGGAAGAGCTCTTCCCTCAGTTCTGCTTTCTTGATGGTATGAGGTTCCCAATTCTCTGCTTGCTTCTCTTTCCTTTTATCTCTGCAGGATGAAAGAATTAAGGGTGGGGCAAGCCATACTCCAGGGAAACTCCCTTTACCGTGGAGCAGGGAGGTGATCTTATAAAGGGATTACAGTCCCACCTTTAACATACAGCACAGGAAAATCACAAAATGGAGGACAATCACAGGACACAGGGAATCATGGCCCAGCCACATGGCTACACCTGTTTTGGGGGGGACACAATTCGGTCTATGACATAGACCATTTGGAAATCATCTTCTGGTTCTATTGCCTTTGCTCTTTAAACTCTTCAGATCACAATTACATTTCTTATGAGTTCTGAAACAGATAGTTATATGTCAGTTCTGAGCAGGCTAAAGATCAAACTGCCACAATTTGTCTAAGATGATGACTGGACAATGATGACATGGAAATAACCCTGTCTTTTCCTTCTTTCTGTAAGTGAAATAAGAGCTTCTTAGATTTGGAAATGAAACCATCAATAGGCACATATCTGATATTACGGAATTCAGAACAGGGCACTTCAATATTATTATTCTTGCCACTGTTTTACTAATAGAAAGTGAGGCTAAAAGGTTTTATTTATTTATTTTTATTGAACTTTAGTTGAACGTTTACAGAACAAACTATTTTGTCATTATTAACAATTAGTACACATATAGTTTTGTGACAATGGTTAACTACCCCACAACAGGTCAACACTCTCCCTTCTCAATTTTGAGTTCCCTATTACCAGCTTTCTTTTCCCCTCCTGCCTTCCCTTCCTTGCCCCAGATGGCATGTCTGGTTAGTCTCATTTTGTTTAATGGGCCTGTTCAATGTTTGACTGAAGAGTAAACCTATACAGGTTTACTAACTTCACTAGTGAGCTGAAAAGCTGTCCAGGGGGCATGCTCTCAGGGTTTCTCTGGTCTCTGTTAGGCCAGTAAGTCTAGTCTTTCTTGCTGAGTTAGAATTTTGTTCTACATTTTTCTCCAGCTGTCTGGGACTCTCTGTTTTGTGCTGTCAGAGTGGTCAGTGGTGATAGCTGACAAAATCTAGTTATACTGGATTTGGTCTGCCAGAAGCCATTGTGGATGTGGTCCATTAGTCCTTTGGATGAATCTTTTGTTTGGGTCTTCAGTTGTCTTCATTCTTCCTTGCTCCAAAAGCAGTAAGACCAGTGAAATATCCTAGAAGGCCATTCACAGGCTTTTAAGACCCCAGATACTACTCACCAAAGTAGAATGTAAAATGTTTTCTTTATAAACTGTGTTATGCCAATTGAGCTAAAGGTTCCCCAACACCGTGGTCCCAACAGCCCTGAGCCAAACAATTTGGCCCCTCAGTGAGTTTGGATGTGTCTCTGGAGCTTCCATGACCTTCCCCTGTACAGTTTGTGCTGGCTACCCCAGGAATGTGTGCTGTCTTACCTGTCCATCAAAGTTACCACTTATCTATTGTTCATTTAGTGTTTTTCTATCCCCACCCTTTCCCTCCCTTGTAACCATCAAAGATTGTTTCTTTTTACGTGTACACCTTTTCACGCATTTTCATAGTGTGGTCTCACACATGTGTCCCTCTGTGATCAACTCATTTCACTCAGCATAATGCTCTCAGTTTTCTCCATGGTTTGAGATGACATCCAGTTTTACCAGCATCATCGGCTAAAAAGACTGTCCTTTTCTCATCTGATGGACTTTAGAACCTTGTCAAAGATTGAGTGACCACAGGTACATGGATTTACATCTTAATTCTCAGTTCTGTTCCACTGGTCAAGTGTATCTATTATTGTACTAATACCAGGAGTCCTTATTTCTAAGGTGTGTCTCTTATAAACAGCATGAAGATGGATCCTGTTTTTATTTTTAATCCATTCTATCACTGTCTTTTTATTGGTACATTTAGGCCATTTATATTCAGTGTAATTGCTGATAGGTGAGAGTTTATTGCTGTCATTTTGTAATGCTTTTTTTCTGTGGTGCTGGCATTTTCTTTGTTATTTTTACTCTCCTAAGCTGAATTTCTTTGGTTTATGTATTTCTTTTGTTTTTGTAGATTGTATTTTAAATGAGACTTGAGGTTGTCCTTCTTTATTTTGATAAGTAGGTTTTTTTAACTTTCTTTGTGGTTGCCTTGAATTTGCCCTTATCTTCCTAGGTTTGAACCAGTCCATTATTACTTGATATTGCCTTGCCTTCCATTCAAAGGTTTTTATACCTACATTATTTATTCCTTCTCCTGTTGTTCTGACATTGTTGTCATTTGCAGATAAACATCTCATTGCCCGTTTTAATCCTTTGGTTTTGGGAAGTCCTTGTGAGTTCATTCCTCAGATATGTATATGGCTTGTACAATCCTGCATCGTAGATTTGGGTTGTAGTCTGATGTTTGTTCTCAGAGTGAAGGACTCCCTTTAATAATTCTTGTAAGTTTGGTTTGGCTTTACAGTATTCCCTTAATTCCTATTTATCTGGAAATGTACTAATTACACCATCATATTTAAATGGAAGTTTTGTAGGATAGATTATTCTTGGTTGGCAATGTGTTTCTTTCAAAGTTTTATATATACCATCCCATTGCCTTCTTACCCGCATGGTTTCTGCCAAATAATCAGAGCTTAGTCTTATTGTTTTTCCTCTGCATGTGACTTTTTGTTTTTCTTGAGCTGCTCTTAGATTTTTTTCTTGGTCTTTGGTTTTAGTGAGTGTGATTGTGATATGCCTTAGTGATTTTCTTTTATGGTCTGTCTTATATGAGGTCTGTTGAACTTCTTAAATGATCAGATTTTCATCTTTCATGATATTAGAGAAGTTTCCTGTCAGCAATTCTTCAACGGTCTTCTCTATATTTTCAGTTTTCTTTCCCTGTTCTGAAACTCTGATCACTCATAAATTTTTAGTTTTGATTGTACCTCACATAATTCTAAGGGTTTCTTCATTTCTTCTTCATTCTTTTTTCTGATTTTTATCTCAATTATAGTTGTATTCAAGTGTTTGTATTCAGTTTTGTTAATTCTGTGTTCTATCATTTCAGACCTGCTCCTCAGCTCTTTTATGACACTGTCCATTTCTAAAATCTTGTTGTTTACCTTTTGAATTTCTAATTATTGTTTTCATATAATTTCCAGTTGTGAACTTAGTTTTGCATTTTGTGCCTGTATTATTTTCATGAATTCTTTCATGAAATTGACAGCTTTTTTCATGAATTTGTCTATTTTTTCTCACTTTTGTCTGCTTTTTGCTTCAATTCTTAGATAGCTCTGAATATTAGAGATTTGAATTTCCTATCAGGCAATCCTAGTGCCTTTTCTTCTAATGGAAAGTCATCTGATATTTTATTTTGGATACCTACTAAAACCATCCTGTCTCATTTTTTTTTTTTTTTTTTAATGATTTTATGTTGCCTGTTCTCTTTGGGTCACTTGGTAATTTTCTCTGTTTATTGATTGCAGATCTGTTTGTTTTGTCCTACTTTTTTGTTTCATTTGATTATGTCAGAGTGGATGGGGTATGTGTTCTTTGTTGTTTGCTTGACTGTGGTCATGATATTTCTTACCTCCTTGTCCTGTGGACAGGGCAAGTCACTCAACTATGATACGGTAGGGAAGATCTAGCTGAAGGGGAAGGACTGGGTTTGGTTATTTGTGGAATGTACTTGGGCTGACAGAGAAAGACAGGAATCAGGGCTGGGAAGGTTTCAGTGATTCCAGTAGGTAATGTCTGTGCTGCTTGGAAGTATGATGTTCAGCACATGGTGCAGGTAGGTGGGAAGGAAGAGACAGGTTGTGATGTGTGGAGCAAAGACAGGTATGGGAAAGAGAGACAGGAACCAAAACTGAAGTATGAAAGAATGCTAAGGGAGCTTGCCACTGGACTGGAGAGATGAGGAATTGAGAAATGGAGAAAAACAAAAAGATTTTTTTTAAAAAAGAGGAAAAAGAAAAAGACAAAAATAATTTCTTAAAATTTTGGAAAAGAAAAAAGATAATAATAAAGAGAAGAAATGTACCCAGGGACCCCATTGGTGGTGCTCCAAAGACCAGGGAAGTAGCTCCCAGGCTGCACAGTACAGCCTGGATGAAAGGGGTATAGATGTCACACAGTGTCAAGGATTTAGGAGAGACAGAAAAAGGGTAAGTATAGAGAGACAACAACCGGGAAATGAAGGAAGACAGGAAGCAGAAAAGAGAAACGGAAAAAGATGTCCTCAGGTATCCCACTGACACGCATGCTCAACTGAAGTCATGAGTCCTAAGTCTTGCAGTGCAGCCCAGCTAGAAGAGATTCCGAAGCCACCAAACAAAACAAAATAGAAAAAACAAAAAAGCCTCAAGGATTCCACCAGTGTAGTGTCATGGGTGGGAGGAGGGGTTCCCCAGGTGAGCAAAGTTCACAGCCTTTTCAGAAATGCAAAGATGGAACACAGAGCCATACTTTCAAGAGCGAGGACAGGGAGGCAGTGGGAGACATGGAAGAAACCCAAAGAAACAGAAAAACGTAACACCAGCCATAGATAAAATGGCATTCAAGGAGGTGGTCACTTGGGGGAAAACTGCAGCCAGCAGGAAGCAGAGGAAGGGGAGGGGACGAGGAAAATCAGGAAAGCATGTATTACTGGTTACTGAGTAATCTGTGCCCTTCTGGGAGCTTCTGAAGGTACTTTCATGTATTCCCTGACTCCAATCTCTGATGTAGGTGGGGTGAATTCAAGTGTCATGTAAGTTGCACTTCCTAGTTGGCTAAGCCACTGCAGCTAGCCAGGAGGTATTGGAGGCAGAGCAGCGGGGAGCCGATGGTGGATGGGAAAGCCTGTCTTGTTTTGTTCTCTACTGAGATTTCTAAGAGTCTGCCTGAGGTTTTGGCCACACTCTGAAACTGAGGCAGCTCAGCTTCTCATGCTCTTTGTCTCTTTAGCTTCTGCTTCCTGCAGTCAAATGGCCCAGGTCTCAGGCCGGCATCTGCGGTGCAGGGGCAAGTGTTCTGAAGCTCTGTAGCTCTACTGATTTAAATGCCCGGAGGCACCCCACTCAGCTAGGAAAGCTTAGTGCACAGGCACTCAGCTCTCTGCTCTGTGAGTCAGCAAGGCTAGCTCCCCCATTTCAGGCACCCAGAGGCACCCTGCTCTAGGAAGAAAACTCTGCACAGGCACCTAGCTCTCCTGCTCCGCTGGTCAGCTCCAGCACTCCCTCTGGTTCTGCTGCTGCCGCTGACACTGTTGCTGCCACCCGTCTTCTGTTGTTTTTCACCATCTGTGCTTCTCCATTCCTTCTGAATCTTCTTTCTATTCACAGTTTCAAAACAGCTCCCACATTTTAGGTATTTGCTAGAGTAGCCCATCACTCTCACAGTACCAAATTCTGTTTTAGTCAGCTAGTGCTGCTCTAACAGAAACACCACAGAGTGTGTGGCTTTAAAAAGGAAGTTTATTCTTACACAGTCTGGTAGGCTATGAGTCCAAACTCAGGAGGTCTGCTCCAGAGGAAGGCTTTTCCCATTGTTGGCCCTGGAGGAAAGTCCAGTATTGCATCAGTCTTTGTCCAGGGAGCATCTAGGGGCAGGAACCTCAGGTCTGAAGGACGCACTCTTCTCTCCCTATCTGCTAATCTACTAGGAGTCTGAGATGGTAAATCCATGGTGGGTTTGCCGATAGGGGCCTTAGTCTCATATTTCTTTGCATTCTCTCTTTTCAGTTAGTTTCTTATTCCATTCAGTTTTTGGCTAAAATCTGTATCTCTTTATTTGACCTCTTACATTCCAGGGATGATGTTTGTCTATGTTTTACTTAGTATTTTGAGTCTTTGCTAAGGAAGGATGGCAATGGTGCCATGTTGGCTGGAAGTCAGCTAAAAAGTTTTATGTGTATGTTAACTTTCTGACCACAGGGTGTTCTCTTGGCATTTTACTGAAAGTAATTTACTAAATAATACTGTAGTTCCCTAGAAGAGTTTTGACACTTCTGACAGGTAAGCAGTTGCCTCACTCCCCTCTGAGAAGACTGATTCTAATACTGTTGTTAAGAGCCACAATGAAGTGATTGGATTTAAAAGTAGAGTAAAAATAGTATTTTTATCTTAGCTTACTTTTCTAATACTCCTCATCTAAGGATAAACCTTTATTTGGGGAAGGGTGTATTTTATGATTGACTCAACTTAGTTTTCCCTTCTTAGAGACTGGTCTTCTGCCAAAACAAGTAGATTAAAATGTCTACTAGCATGAGGACTAAGTCTGGCATGGTAGTCTTGTTGAAAGTAAACTTGTTAATAGCTGAAATTTTCAAAAAGTTTTGCTAGACCTTGCAAGATTGGGCTATAAAGTAAAAGAGAAAATAATAAGGAAGTGAGGAGAAATTCTTGTAATGAGCAGTAATCGTTTTCTAAGGACAGAATTTGTATGGCATATGACTGACACAGGCATGTCAAAGAGATCTATGGGGTGGCCTGGGTTACTGTTATCTGCCACAATGGGTGACATTACTGTGTTGCTCTGCTAACTCTGTTTATCATGTCATACATAACATCTTATTTTGCTTTTCTAATTGGTGTTTGACCTAGTAATAGTCTTTCTGACTCATGTGTATATGTTAACTAATTTCTCCTGTGCCAGTAACAAATGGGAGAAAAAGTTACTCAAGTTAGTGAATATTTACCTAGTAGGAGAAATAAAATATGTATTAGGACATAGGTGCAACAACCTGTAACTAATAAATTCAAAACAACAGTCACTAAAACAAGAGAGAAAATTGTTTCTCTCTCATTTGAAGTCTGAGTAGAAACTCTGATGTTGGTATGATAGGTCTACTTTCACCAGAGACCTACCTAGAATCCTTCTTTTTTTCTTTTTTAATATGTCTTAGTATTTTTTTTTTGTGAACTAAAAACACTTTTACAGTCTATATCATGTTGCCATATAACATCTGGAACTGTCACTGCTAGTCTCTTCTAGCTGCCCTCCATACCCCCACCTCCCCACATGTGACAGCATGCTTCCTTTATTGTTTGGAACTCCCTGGGACTTTTTGACTAGGGTCTGGCCCTCCTGACCCAATCATTTCGGCTCCAGTGAAGAGCCTCTCAGACAACCCTGTGTACGTGTTTAAAGATTTGTTTGTCTCTAGTATCACTCTATGTTTTATATAGTCCAGGAGAATCTTTGTTTTGGGCCCTGGTCACAGTGCTGGACGCAGTCTGGAGTAAGAGAGTCTAGGGGCCATGCTCCCAGGGGGCCCTCGGTTTGAAAGGACCATCAAGTGTGGATCCTTCTTTCTTATTACTTTACCATCCTTAACACGTGGGCCTTACCTCCAGCTCCCAGCATCTCGTCTACATTTCAGCCAGCAGAGGAATATACCATGTGAATATACTCAGATTTCTGCCCTTAATGAGCTTAAAATATTCTAGTAAGCATAAAAAAGTGAATATACTTGGTTAACTATAATACAAGCAGGACAAAATAAGTGTGAAGTGAGAATTGTATGAAATTCTATTGATGAAAGGAAAAAAATCTTGTGTATAATATGTGTTTATAATTGAAGGAGTAGAAAAAACATCCAGGCTTATATCATTGATATCATATTCATCTGTCAATCAAGTGATAACCGTTGGGTGCAGGGGAAGCTGGGAAATGTGGCTTCTATCTAGATGGCTGTATGAGAAAGAAAGAGTGCTGGCCGTTGCTACCATGTGAATATACTCAGATTTCTGCCCTTAATGAGCTTAAAATATTCTAGTAAGCATAAAAAAGTGAATATACTTGGTTAACTATAATACAAGCAGGACAAAATAAGTGTGAAGTGAGAATTGTATGAAATTCTATTGATGAAAGGAAAAAAATCTTGTGTATAATATGTGTTTATAATTGAAGGAGTAGAAAAAACATCCAGGAATAGAGTCCATCAAGGTGTTAGAACCATGGGTTCAAACAAAGGGGAGGAATTCCTGACTAAAAGAGGCATTAGAAAAAGAAGGAAAATTTTTAACAGGTATTAGAATGTCTGAGAAATAAGGATTTATTTTCAAAATTTATCTATGTGTCACCACTTAGACTCTGGGACGCCTTTATACTATGAAATGTGTTCTGTTTGTTGGAGATGATGATGTGGAGAAGATGATGAAGACTAAGTGATTTAAGCCTCGTGTAAGTCTTAAAGCCTCATGCCAAGCCAGCCAAGTGCCGTCGAGTCGGATCCTACTCATGCCTCTTAAGAAAAAAAAAAAAAATCCCTTTATCAGAAGTGTCCACCAGTCTTACTGAATAGGATCTTTGACTTTTCCTTCTATTGCTTCCCCCTTCTAGGGTGCTTTTCAGGAAGTAATGATCACTTTTTGGTGATTCATCAGAAGAAGAGTGGGAAGCCAGTATTCATTTATCACCATTCACAAGATATTGACAAGAGCCTGGATGTAGCCCCTCAAAAGATATATAAACATAGCTACCATGTCACTTCTGAAGCTGAAATAAGGAAACACCACCAAATTGTTAATTCAGCATTTCCTAGACCTGCGTATGACCCATCTCTCAATCTGTTGGCTGTGGCTGGTCAAGATCTGGAAGTGGAAAACCTTCCAATCCCAGCAGCAAATATAATTGTGGTGGTAAGTACTGAGCTTCATTGACGCTGGTTCTATGCTTTCTTCTGTGGCTGATGCTTGTTAGTCTTGCTTTCTTTTGAATATAAGGTCCATGAAATGAGGAAACTTGTCTGTATTCTGTTGGCATAGTTCAATGTGTAGTACATGTTTGGTGCTGAATGTATATATTTGAATTTTAAAAATTATTTTAGGAAAGATTTACAGTTATAGCAGATTGCATCTTGTCCTGAACCTCCTGCCTTCTGTGATAAGCAGATAGACCATAGTCTGCAGACTACACACCTACAGAAATAGGTAATATTAATGGAAGATTCTGTGGCCACTTAAACTGTGCTAGAAGAAAAGACAATTAGATAGTAGATGATGGTGTAAGAGAAGGTAGTTTTTGTCACTGGAGTAAATAAGATGATTTGTGAGTAATTGATAGGTGTGTTCCTAGTATTAATGAACACACATCAATCTTTATTAATAGGGAGATGTAATAGCTTCATTACTTATATTCTTAGGATATGTAACCTAAGCTAGAGGCTGATAATTTTTCAAGGTATCATGATTTAAGTGTATACTGAAATTGCCACCCTTTTGGGGCTGTAGTCCCTCCCAGGTTTCAAGTCATATTAGGAAGGGCAACAATGAAACTACACATCAGTAGTTAAATGGTTGTTGCTGCATTTCTGCCAAAAGTATAATCAACTGCATCGATTTTTGAGGCCAAGATAATTCAGTGAAACCATTTTTGCATTTTGGTAACCTCTGTGTACCAAATATAGTTAATTTTAAAGAGTTTCTTTCTGTTTTTCTTGTCTTTCTTTCCTTTTTTTTTTTTTTTTTATCTACAACATAGGGCACCAGAAAGCCCTGGCTATACAGTGGTTAAGCGTTTGGCTGTTAACTAAAAGGCTGGTGGTTTAAATTCATTGGCTGCTCCAGGACTGAAAGATGTGGCAGTGTGCTTCCGTACAGAATTATGGAAGCCTTGGAAACCCCTAGGGGATGGTTTTACTCTGTCCCCTAGAGTCATTATGTGTCAGAATCAATTCAGTGGCAGTGAGTTTTGACTTGGCACTAAGAGTCGAAGATCCTTCATTGATGTTTTCAACTAGCGTACATTGAGTTTTTATGATGATCCAGTCTTTATATTAGTGCATCTGGAAACAGAGACAAATGCAATGGAGTCTTTGATTTTGCTTGGGAAATGTCTGAGGGAAATGTCAATTATTCAATAAAAATCATGAATTGAGAACACAAAACGAGCTCTTGTTAAGAGTAAATATGTGGGTCATTTGGCCTCTTGAGATACTTGAGAAGGTTCTGTGCATTTATATGAGGAACAGATGTTCTGAAGGTGAAAGTCATGTACTCTTGTCAATTCTGTGAGGATAAATGATGTTAATGATGTCATTGTATCTGGAAATGCCTGTGTTAATGCTAGGGCTCATAGGAAATAGTTTCTCTAGCAGCCATTATATGTCCATGGTCATCAACCCTTACAGTCTCTGTAAATTATAGTTCAGAAGGTTTGTTTTATAATGTAATGCAATGTACTCTATAGTTAATTTAATGTTATTGAGGATAAAATGCATCAGTGAGGATGTCTTCTGGCAGATCATTTCACTTTTAGCTTACTTGTGGTTTGAGATTCATGAAGAAGCTGGGTATATTCTTTTGAGTGATAATTACACAGAGGCAATTGGTGATTTTGCTGCATTAGGCCCCCCTCCTCACCCTACCCCAACCTCTCTTGCTCTAGCCTCAAACCATGCTGTGGCTTTGGTAGCTTGTAACAATTACTAGTGCTGGTGTTTCCTGTAATCCACTTACATATATAAACCTGGTGTTTTACTAACAAAGCCAGGGAAATAGAGTTATTTTTAAAATAAACCAGTAATGTTCAGCTTGCTCAAAAAACAAAGGGGAAACATGCAATCAAATATTAGCTGATGTGAAGATCTAATAGATACAGAAAAGGGATTTAGGGATGGAGAAAAGAGAGAGATAGTAACTGGGGCAGCCAAATGACTTTGATGGAATAATGGATATAGGTTTGTGCAGATAGGGTGTACAAGTGTAAAAGTCATACATACACACACGCACATACACATGCATACCACCAGTTGCCACCAAGCTGGTTCTGATGTACAGTGAATTCATGTGTGTTAGAGTAGAACTGTGCTCCATAGAGTTTTCAATAACTGTTTTCAGAGGTAGATTGCAAGACCTCTCTTCTACGGTGCCTCTGAGTGGGCTTGAACCCCCGAACTTAAGTTATCAGAGGAGTGTGTTAACTATTTACATTATTTGCAAAGTGTGTTAACTATCTATGCACACACACACGTATACATACATCTACATGCACCATATATATTTGTTTTAAAACCCAAATATTTTCTCTTGCATTTTTTGATGATGCTATCTGTTTTCATTAGAAAGTATGCTGACTAAAGGACCATGTCAGGACTTTTTGATACCCAATATCTGGGATCTCATGTGTTTTGGTGGACTCTAGACAATGTAAATCCTGCTGACATGAGTCAATGAGAAAATTGTTTTCTGTTTTTTTTTAATTTTATTTGTTGAAAATTTGCAATGAAAATGACTGCACATGCATTTTATTCTACTTTCATAGCCTTTTTATTGTTTTTGATTAAACTTTTCAAAACATGGTACAATGTATTCCTCCTTACTGCAAAAACATTACAGCTCAAGTAAATAAAGTCGAGGGATTTCTCATCTCAGGACAATGAACACTATAATGCATTCTTGATTACTACAAAAACAGAACTTACCAGACAAATAACACAACTAAAGAAACTTGAACCTCAAGCAAGACTCTGTATATTCTTCACTGTAATAAAAGCAGTAGTAAAAGCTAAGAAGCAAATGTTGCTACCCTAGAATACTGCAGAACTGCTCACAGCAGTAAATTATACCTGCTACACATGGAAACAATGATTGGGCCCCAAGACTGAATGTAGGGTAAGAATAACTTTAGGACTTCCAATCGGTTGAAAAGTACAACTGCAGTACATTATTCCTTATTGGGAAAGCATTGTTTACTGTTAGAAGCTAGAAAAGGAGGAAATCAGTGACATCTAGAAACAATAAATGATGTAAAGAAGAAAATGGCCACTATGATTGAATGAAGAGTAGTGATACCTTGTTCTCACAATAAGCGTTTCTCGTAAGAACTCAGTAACTGGGAAACAGTGAAAAGAATTGTCTCACAGAAATCAAGGCAAGCCTGTCAAAAGTTTAGAAATTTCACACCTGCTGGAGACATCCCCCAAGGCAATATCCAATCTATGAAACCAAATGAGACTGCCACTCAGGGTTCTTGAGTTTCAAGCATTTCAAAAGGCTAAACATGTTTAAAGAAAAAAACTTTGGAAGCATAAAAAGTGAGTGGAATACCATATATTCTGAGTATTAAAAAGAATATGTGTATACGAGGCTGCCAGTTAAGTTTGCGATTTCATCCTAGAAAAAGTGCCACGTATTTCATTACTGAATATCACTATGGTCACCTTCCAAGTCCTCCTCTTGGGAAGCTATGCACTGATGCCAGTGCCTAGTTCACCCCTTCAAAGCAATTTAGGAACTCTTTTTCTGGATTAGCTATCAGAGCTGTCATTTTATTACCTCTGATGTCCTGAATGTCATCAAAATGTTTTCCTTTCAATATTTCTTTTATCTTCAGGTAAAGAAAAAAAGTCATTGAGGGCTGGATCAGGTGAGTAAGTAGGATGCTTCAGTACAGTTATTTGTTTACTGGCTAAAAATTCCCTCACAGACAACTATGCAGTTAAGTTCCCAATCTTGCACTGTGCACAATGGCCATTTCAGAAAGGGTTCCAAAATTGCTTTGAAAGGTGAACTAGGCACTAGCATAGTGCATAGCTTCCCAAGAGGAATACTTTAAAGGTGACTGTAGTGATACAATGAGTGTGGATTTTGGATGGGTAGTGATATTAAGCAATGAGATAGGTAGTACTTAGAACAATTAAATTCATAGATTTGTCAGACCTCTGTGGGGATGGGTGGGTGGGTGTGCATGTAATATTAGCAGTCAATTGCCTTAAACACTTAACCATTGTGCCACCAGGGGTCCATAGATGTCTGTACATATATATAATTAAATGCATATTGTTCTATATAATATATATTACTGCATATTTTATTGTCTGAGGAATATTGCAGTACTGAAGAATTTTTATGTGATTTGATTCATACCAAAATGAGTTATAAGCTGTGTCAGTGAGTATCAGTTCCTGAATTAGTGAAATTATTATGATTTTGTTTTTCAGAGGCTGAAAAGCTATTCCCAACTCCCAGTCCTTTTATCTAACTTATAAGACTACTTGGCTCACAGAAAAGGGTCATTTTTTTCTCCTCCTGTACTTTTCTCTGTCTCTCTTGTTTTTGACATGTTAAGAATGCATTTCAGAATGAGAAACTGAACAGGAACATGAAAAACACATGCATTCCTCTTCCCTTCTTGATTCCCAGTTGCCACCACAAAGCATTTCATGTATTTGTCCACAAATGAGATTTTCCCTCTCTTTCTATTTTCTTTTGTAATCAGGAAAATCTGTAGTTTGTTTGTTGCAAGGAGAGGACAGCATAATTAGAATGTTTATCCCAAAAAATGCTAATTATGTTCCAGAAGCACAATTAAGAAGCTGTTATTAGAATTTCTGTACAAGCACAATGTAGAAGGAATATGATTAGCCTCAAGGTCAATGCTGTGGCAAAAGCAAAAAAAAAAAAAAAAAAAAAGATTTCAACTAAATCTGTGCCACAAAGCATGTGGCAGAATGGTTAAGAGCTATGGCTGCTAACCAAAAGGTCAGCAGTTCAAATCCATCAGCTGCTCTTTGGAAAGCCATAGAGGGTACCACTGCTCTGTCTCATAGGGTTTCTGCAAGTCAGAATTGATTCAGCAGCAGTGGATTTTCATCACTGGGTCCCATGGATAGTCACTGGGCCACAACAGGAAAGAGGAGGCAGCCCAGAGGTGTGAATTAAAGCAGTGATTTGGAAGCAGCTGGAGACCTTTCCAGTTCTGCAATAGGTTGCTGAGTGAAGGTCTTGCCTGGCCAAGTCCTTGTAATATGACGGATGATTTTCTGTTAAGGTTAGTAAAGAAGATAGGAAGGTAGGGAGATTATGCCGTATCACACAGGTTGCACTTTGGGGAAGGAATAAAAGAAATGAAAGGTGGAGGATAAGGGGGAAAGTAAGAGAAAATGAAAGGAAAGAAGGAGGGAAGGGAGAGAAGAAAAGAGAAGGGGGTCCTTAGGGCAGTGAGAAGATTCTATGAACACATAAAAAGATGCTGGGGTGTGGCCAGGAGCCTGAGATGATCTTCTAAGACTCTTAGAATCCTATAGCTTCTACCCTTGCTCACCCACTCACCAAGACTGGCATGCAGACATTCTCTTGGTTTTTGATGCAAAACATTTTTTTGCAAATATTTATGTCAGATAGTTGATTTAGAAACCTATTAAAGCCAAAAGTTCCAGATAACTCTGTGTTTCAATTATATCCTGAACTATGTTTAATAGCTCACCTGAGATTGATTCAGGTGTTGGCTAGTTTTTAAGTTTCATCTTTCAGATAAAAATGTTATCCCCAGATGCCATTTGAAGGGCTTTGACATTGTAGCATTCTCAGTGACTTAACACTGTAGATAAATTTTGTAGTATTTAGCATAAACCATTGTTGGACTATTTTCAGGAGACAAGTTGTTGTAATCTTGTATTTGCATCCCAGCAGAGCATCCCAGAAGGTGGGAAATCTCCACCCACAGAACCATGGCCCTCCTTCAGTAATACAAGGCAAACTATTTCAGACTCAGTGAAAAGACATAGACTACTGTTTAAAGCACCCCATGTTCAATATCACAAAGACTATACTGCCTCTTAGAATTTCCCATTTAATTTTATTCTAAGAACTATCTTGGAAGGTAGTCGGACAATAACTAATTCCTCACTTCACAGAGATAGGAGAGCATCGGTGAAGTCAAATGGCTTAGTTAAGGCCAGAAAGCTAGTAGGAGAGTTAGCCCTGGATCTGGGATTCCTGACTTTCAGTACAGCATCCGTCTCTCCTGTTACCCTCCACCCGCCATCTGAGAGTTTATCTGGACTGCTAAAGACTGCTTTGTAGACTAAGCATGGGGGTACACAGCAACAAGAACAGTGGCCTAAAGGTAACTCTGGGAATCAGTTATTAGGTTCTTTTTTAGGAGACATTGGAAACACCCTATATTTAAAATTAAATAAGGGTACAGTGTTCTTATGCCTCATTACCGTTTTGAATGATACAGTGAAAGCAAATTTCAAAGAAAGTCTGCCACACATACAAACATTTATTAGCAAGCAGGTACACAGACAATTAAGCAACCTGATCTGTAAGCTCTGGGAAGTTTCTGATCACTCTTCTAAGTTCTGAGAGTACCTTGTGTAGAGTGACTATTCTTCTCAGTTTTCCCAGGACTTTCTTGTCCTAAGGATGCTGTCTGTCATATCAGAACTGTTTATAACCATAATTGACCTTTCATGAAAGGTTCATTTGAAGTTGATATGATAATATTCTAGCAGTGAGATGCAGTTGACCTTCTAGGTGAAGTTATGCAACAAAATGCTATACGGAATATCTTCTAACCATAGGACTGCTTAGGTGGTCTCCACTTGGAATGATATTGTCTGCTGGACTCACTAATTTATTCTATCCTTTTCCTAGACCATGAGTAATACAGGAACAGGAATAGTTGGAATTTGTAGTGGCTGCCTCTGAGATGTAGGCTGATAGTTGTTGCTGGGTGCCATCCAGTCAGTTCCAACTCATAACAGCCCTATGTACAACAAAACATCATGTCCCGAATTGTTGCTATTCTTGAGCACATTGTTACAGCCACTGTGTCAGTCCATCTTGTTGAAGATCTTCTTTTTCAATGATCTTTTCCCAAGCATGATCCCTTCTTCAAGGACTGGTGCCTCCTGGTAACATGTTCCAAGTATGTCAGACAAAGTCTTGCCATCCTTTCTGCTAAAGGAGCATTTTGACTATGTTCTTCAAAGACAGATTTGTTCATTCATTTGATAGTCCCTGGTAGATTCAATATTCATGGCCATCACTGTAATTAAAAGCTATCAATTCTTCTTTTATCTTCCTTATTCATTGCATATGAATTGCTTTACCATGCATATGATTTAACCTACCATGGCTTGGTCAGGTTCTCAAGATTGTACTTTAAAGAAGTCTCCTGCTTCCAGGGGTGGTTGATTGTGGACCCAAGTAAAATGAAATCCTTGACAACTTCAATCTTCTCTGTTTATCCTGATGTTGCTTATGGACTTAGTTACGAGGATTTTTGTTTTCCTTATATTGGGACATAATACATATTGAGGTTGTAGTCTTTGCTCTTAATCAATAAGTTCTTCATGTCCTCTTCAGCGAGCAAAATTGTGTCATCTGTATGTTGCAGGTTGTTGATGAGTCATCTTGCGTTCCTCATTTTTTTTTCACATGGTCCATCTTCTTGAATTATTTAGTTAGTGTATAGGTTGAATAAACATAGTGAAAATGTACAACCCTGTCATATACTTTTCCTGACTAAACCATACAGTATTCTCTTGTTCTGTACCAATGACTGATCTTGGTCTAAATACAGTTTCTTCATGAGCACAATTAGTGTTCTAGAATTTTCATTCTTCAAATGGCATCCATAATTTGTTTTGATCCACAGTTAAATGCCCTTGCATAGTTAATAAAACACAGGTAAACATCTTTCTGGTAATCTCTGCTTTCAGCCAAGATCCATTTGACACAAGCAGTGGTATCTGTTACTCCTTTTCCTCTTTTAAATGCAGCTTGAATTTCTGGCAGTTCACTGCCAATGTACTGCTGCAAACACTTTTGAATGATTTTCAACAAAAATTTACCTATGTGTGTTTTTAATAATGTTGTTCAATAACTTCTGCATTCTGTAGGATCACCTTTCTTTGAAATGGGCACAATTATTGGTCGCTTCCAGCCTGTTCAACAGGGAGCTGTCTTCCAAATGTGTTAGGATAGACAAATGCGAACCCCTAGTGCTTCATCTGTTTATTGAAACATGTCAGTTGGTATTACCTCAATTCCTGGCGCCAGGTTTTTGGTCAGTGTCTTCAGTGTCACTTGTGCTTCTTCCTTCAGTACTGTCAGTTCTTGATCATATGCTACCTCCTGACATGGTTGAATGTTGACCAGTTTTTTTTGATACAGTGACTGTGTAATTTCTTCCATCTTGTGACATTTCCTGTGTCATTTCATATTTTTTCCATAGGACATTTCAGTAATTCAGCCTGAGGCTCGAAATTTTTCTTCAGTTATTTTAGCTTGAGAATTGCTGAGCATGTTTTCCCCTTTTGTTTTTCTGATTCTAGGTCCTTGCATATTTCATTATAATACTTTGACTTCTCAGGCTGCTCTTTGAACTCTTCTGTTTAGCTCTTTTACTTCATCATTTCTTTTACTCACTTTGTTTACGTTCAGCTCTTTGGTTACTCTTCTGTTCAGCTCTTTTATTTGGTTACTCTATGTTCAAGAGCAAGTTTCAGAGTCTCTTCTAGCATTCATTTTGGATTCACCTTTCCTTCCTTTTCAATGACCCTTGACTTTCTTCATGTATGATGATATTTGCTTTCTTCATATATGACATTATTCCACAACTTGTTTGGGCTTTTGTCATTAGTGGGCAGTGCATCAACATCTATTCTTGGGATGGTTTCTAAATTCGGGTGAAATATACTCAAGGTCTTATTTTTCCTCTTCTGGACCTGTTTGGATTTTCTTCACCTGCAGCTTGGACTTGCAATGAGCAATTGATAGTATCTTCCACAGTCAGCCCCAGCCTTGTTCTGACTGATGATACTGAGTTTCTCCATCACTCCAGAGGTGCACTTAAGGAGATTCCTGTGTATTCCATCTATAGTCACTGTTTCTGTTGTTGAAAAAAGATATTTGCAATAAAGAAGTCATTGATCTTGCAAAATTCTGTCATGTGACCTCCGGCATTGTTTCTGTCACTAAGGCCATATTTCCTAACTACTGTTCCTTCTTCTTTGTTTCCAGCTCTCACATTTCAATTACCAGTAAGTATCAATGTACCTTGATTGCATATTTGATCAATTTCAAACTGCAGAAGTTGGTAAAAATCTTCAGTTTCCTTATCTTTTACCTTAATATTTGGTATATAAATTTGAATGATATTTGTATTAATTCATCTTCCTTGCAGGCATATGAATATTATCCTGTCATTGACAGTGTTGTACTTCAGTAAAGTCCTTGAATTGTTCTTTTTAAAGATGAATGTGACACCATTCCTCTTCAGTTTGTCATTCCCAGGAGAGTGGACATCATGATCATCCCATTCAAAATGGCCAATACCATTTCACTCACTAATGCCTAGAATATTAATCTTTTTGCATTCCATGGCTTCTGATTAAAACCAAACCCACTACTGCTGAGTCAATTCTGATTCATAGTACTCTATAGACAGAGTGGAACAGCCCCATAGAATTTCCAAAGAGTGCCTGAAAGACTTGAACAATCAACTTTATGGTTAGCAGCCATAGCACTTAACCACTAAACCTCCAGGGTTTCCATTAGAGTCTTTCAAATTCTAACCATCTGTAAAATGTGTATTTATGATTACAGTACTTCAAACATCAACTAAAAATAACTACAGAATAGGTTAAAACTGGCTAACATATCTGTATCAAACTGTCTAAGTTGACCTACTCTCAAGTAGATTAGGCAGTGGAGCAGGGTGCCGAATCAGGTCAGAAAGAAGTTTAGTCTAGGAAAGATTAGTCTTTGAGGGGCCCAAACTGTTCTCAAGTGGGAGGGTTAGGATTTGGGTTGTAAATGGGAAGGAAACAGGAAGCAAGCATCTTGTACACGAGAGAAAAAGGGAGTATAAGAAGGAAAACTCAATCTAAAGGGCCAGCTGAATCTTACTGCAAGAATCTTATGTCATAACTGCAAATGAACGTTTCATGCAAGGTTAGTTAGGATGGCCAGTGATGCTGATTTGCCTGTGGCTGAGACGGTCTGCAGTCCTGGTGGCACAGTTGTTAAGCGCTACAGCTGCTAATCAAAATGTCAGCAGTTTGAATCCAGCAGCTACTCTTTGGAAGCAGTTCTACTTTATCCTATAGATTCACTACGAATTGGGATAGACTGAGTGTCAGCAGATGAAGTTTTTTGCCTTTGAAGAGATTTCTCAGGGCATTTCAACAGTAGTCAGAGTCCAAGAACTTAGAGCTATTTTTAATTGGTCAGTGAACCTTGTGCTTTGCTCGAATGGACTTGCCAGAGGGATCAAGCACTAGCTCCCCACACTCTAGTCATCCTCTGAGATCCAGTGTAAACTTCACATCCATAGCTAATTATCTCCTTGCAACTCCAACTATACTCATAACCTGTTCACCATAAATTTTAAAGCAATTTTGCAGAATGATAGCACATGACTACCTACAGTCATATGTCTTGTTTTGGATTGTATTTGCCTACATCAAGTACAAATTCCAAGTGAAAGTAAACTATAGCTTACAACATTTCAATAGTGAATACAAAAAATAGCTAATCAACAAATATTCGGTGATTGCTTATTTCATTCTTGTGATTCAGAATCATTTTATTTGTCTTAACCTGACATCTGCCATGTCCTCATATAGTAGCACATTTGTTAAAGCTGTCAACTATGTACTACATTTTCCTTGATTTTCAGATAAATATAGTTAAATCTTAGGAATTTATGTTCTGGGTTCCTTGCAAATGATATTTTGTCTGTGGAGCCTACTAACTGTTGGATTGTGTTTTTTAGTTAGCAATTGCTGTATAACAAATTATCTCAAAACATAACCACTTAAAGCAATACATGTTTCTTTTTATACACAGTTTCTGAAGGTCAAGAACTGAGAACAACTTAGCCCTGTGGTTCTGACTCAGGGGTTGCTACAGTCAAGCTATGGCTGGGACTGAAGTCTCTAAATACTCAACCTGGACTAAAGTATTCACTTTGAAGTTCACTAACATGGGTCTTGGCAGAATGCTCCAATTTCTTGCCATGTGGACATCTCCCTAGTGAAATATGACCTCGCCTCCCCTTGACCAAGCAACCTAAGAGAAAGAACACAGGCAGTCTCACATTGTATTTTGTGTCCTTGTCCTCAAGACATAGACTGCCATTTTCACTTTCATGTATCAATTAGAAATGAATCATTAACTCCAGTCCACACTCACTGGGAAAGGAATGCACAAGAGTACAATACTAGGAGGCCCAAGGGCCATCTTGGAGGCCAGCAACCCAAACTTCAAAGCAGGACTGAAGGATTTTTATTTTTTAGCTTTGCTGGCTATTGACTTCTGTATTCATTTCTGTTGCTGGGGTAACAACTTACCACACATTTAGTAGTTTAAAACAACACACATTTGTTATCTTACAGTTCTGTAGTTCCGAAATCAGTATTATTTGCCTACAGTCAAGATATCAGAAGGACTGGTTCCTTCTAGAGAAGAATTGACTCTAGGGAAGAATTCTAGGGAAGAATGGACTCCTTTGCCTTTTTCAGATTCTAAAGGCCACCTGCATTCCTTGGCTTGTGGCCATGGTCACCATTTTCAAGGCAATCGTGATAATATCATCAGCCTCTTTGGCTCTGACCTTTTTGTCTCTCTGTTTCATTTCTAAGGACTCTTCACTATAGGGAATCAGCCAAATAATCCAGGATAACCTATTCTTTTCCAGATCCTTACTTAATCATCTGTAAATGCTTTTTTGCTGTGTAAATGCAAAGTAACATATTCACAGGTTCAAATGATTAGGCAGTGACATTTTGGGGGAATTGGAGCATTATTCTTCCTACTACTGCTTCTATCTATGAACTTCAGGAAAATAAGTATATGCTGAAATCTTACTACAGAATTTTTATCATGTACAATACTGGCAGGAGAAAGTTGTCAGTAAAAAACTTTCAAACAACATAAAATCTGCAGAATTAGGTGTCATTATTCCCAACTGACAGAAGAGGAAATCAACGCTCCGAATCAGTAACTTTATCTAGGTTATACACTTAATATAAGTTTTGGAGGCAGAATTTAAATCCATATCAGTCTGATTAAAAAACCCACACATTTCATACCACATAAGTCATTTTGGTTTACTTTGGGGAAGCATTATAAATTTGATTTTGTAAATGCATTTAATTTAAACTAATGACAATACTAATTTGCATTCTTTGAAAACATACTCGTTGATTGCTAGATAGTAACGTTGAGGTAATTTAGGGAGTGTTGAAGTGGGTAAATATCTACTATGGTCATTCTACAGGTAATAAATGAACAATGAACTTTCATATCAAATTAGAGTTTAAGAAAATCTAGAGAAAAAAGTTCTGCAATCTACTTCAGAAGTCTGGCTGAAATGCTGACAACCCTGCTAAGGTTTTTACTTGATCTAACCTAAAGGCTTCCTGGTAAACCATGAAGTTGTCTCATATAATCACGTTTTGTTTTTATTCCAACCATTTGCATTTTAGAGACATTTGGGCTTATATTTCCTAGATATTATTGTCTTCCTGCAAAATAGCCTTGAAGCTGAAATTCCATTCCTGAGCTTGGCATCCTGACAGCTATAACTGTCACCATCTGCTGATTTTTTTCCATTTCTGGAACACTTTCTGGAACACATTCTAGAAATGCTAGAGGTTAAGCTTAGGCAATGTCTGCAACAGAGGACAACTCAGTACATCTGCTTATTTTGGATCTGATAGACTCAACATTGGGATGACTAAAATCTTCAGAGAGCTGATTTAATCGATTATCATATTAGAGGCCAAGCCTTGATCTGTAGGTATATTAAATAGTCTCATGTACAGAGAATAATTTAGCAATATTTGTATTCTGATTCCAAAAGTATTGCATATTCATCCAGTTGTACAATATTTAGAAAATATAGAAAGAAAAAAGGTTAAAACAATTTTTAACTGCTAGAGAACTAATGTCATCTTGCTATGTATATCTATCTAGTCTTTCATAGGTATGAGTGTAAGCTTTTATTTATTTATTTTTTACAACATATGTAATCCACATACATGTTATATCCCTTCACTTGTTTTTTGGATGGCTTTCTGTTTTAGGAAATGTGTTTATACAGCATCATTTTTAACATCCACAAAAATTCCATTATATGGTAAATTTTACAGTTTTATATATTCAGTTATATTTCCAACATGTTCAGTAATTTAAAGCAGCTAATTCTGAGGATAAATCAGTGTTGAAAAATTAAATATAGTACTCTTTGCAAAGCAACTCCCCAACTAATATTTTCGAGAGTTTAGTCAATCCATTTAATATGTAGCTTCTTTTATAATGAAATCTATTTTATATATGATTATGAGGCTTTAGCTTGGCTATGAGAGCTGACTTTTTTTATTTGGTAGAATCATTTATGTTCCATAGACCTCAAAATTTAAGCAGCAGAAATATTTAAAGCACCTATAGGAATAAGAGAAACAAAAAGATCAGATGTCCTGTTTAAAATACGTAAACTGTTCTATTTCAAGACTTTCATTGATAGAAAGTACTGTTTTTCTTTTTTTGGAGCCCTCAAATTTTTTCTTTTTCCTAGGTTTTTTACTTTTACTGTGTTTTAGGTGAAACTTATAGTACAAATTAGTTTCCTATTCAAAAATGCACACATAACTTTTTTTTAACAATGGTTATAATCCCTGTATTGTGTCCGGCACTCTTCTCTTATACCTTTCTACCCTGAGTTCCCTGTGTTAATTCATCCAGCTTTTCTGCTCCTTCCTGTCTTTACTTTGGAGCACACGCTGCCCATCTGGTTGAGTATACTATACTGAACTAAGGGGCATGTTCCTCGCATGTGTTACTGTTTTATACATCTGTTTAATCTTTAATTGAAAGGTGGACTTTGAGAGTGGCTTCCATTCTGGGTTAGCAGAGCATTGGGGGGCTGTAGTTTCAGGATTCGTCTAGCCTCTGTTGGTCCAGTAAGTCTGTTTTTTGTGTGTGTGTATAGGTGGGTTTGAATTTTGTTCAGTGTTTTTATCCTACGCCATCTGAGACCCTCTATTCTGATCCCTGTCAGAACTGTCAGTGGTGGTAGCTGGGCACCATCTAGTTGTTCTGGGCTTGGGTTCATGGCAGCTGTGCCTCGTGTGGTCTGTTAATCCTTTCGACTAGTATTTTTCTTGTATCTTTGATTTTCTTCATTCCTCTTTGCTCTGGACAGGATAGGACCAATAGACATATCTTAGACAGCTGCTATCAAGCTTTTAAGACCCCAGACATTACTCTCCAAAGTAGGATGTAGAACTTTTCCTTTGTAAACTATGTTACATGAATTGACCTAGCTGTCCCTGAAACAGTGGTCCCCATTCCTTAGCCCCAGTAACTAATCCCTGAAGGTGTTTGGGTGTATCTACAAAGATGGAAAGAATACACAATCACTATACAAAAACAAAAAAAACAGGTTAATGTACAACCCTTCCAAGAGCATATGATCATGAACTGATGGTAGTGGAGGAAGTGTTCAAAGTTCTACTGAATAAGTTGGTGAAAAAACAAGGCTCCTGGAATTGATGGAATACTGTCATGGATTGAATTGTGTCCCCCCAAAAACATGTGTAGCTGTGTGGCTGGGTCATGATTTCCAGTATTTTATGATAACACCCTATTTTGTGATTTTCCTATGTTGTTTGTTAAAAGATAAGGGTGGGCCTATAAATCCCTTTATAAGATCACCTCTCTGCCCCACTGTAAAGGGAGTTTCCCTGGAGTGTGGCTTGTACCACCCTTAATCCTTTCATCCTGCAAGAGATAAAAAGAAAGGGAAGCAGGCAGAAAATTGGGAACTTCACACCACCAAGCAAGCAGCACCAGGAGAAGAGCGCGTCCTTCAGAATTGGGGTTCCCGTGCCAAGATGCTCCCTGGAAGAAGACTGACAATGCCAAAACTTCCTCCAGAGCTGACAGTGGGGAAAGCCTTCCCCTGGAGCAGACGACCTGAATTTGGACTACCGGACTATGTAAGAATAAACCTTCCACGGTTAAAGCCATCCACTCTGTGGCATTTCTGTTAGAGCTGCCCTAGCTGACTAAAACAAATATCATTGAAGTGTTTCAACTAATGGGTGAAGTGCTGCAAGTGCTTACTTGTCTATGCCACGTGTCTATTTTAATGCAAGGTGATTCAACCAAATAAGGAAATTATCAAACAGTATCATTAATGTCATGTGCAAGTAAAATTTTGTTGAAGATCATTCAAAAATAGCTGGAGCATTACACCAACAGGCAACTTCCAGAAATTCAAGATGAATTCAGAAGAGGCCATGAAACAAGGGATATCATCGCTGATGTCAGATGGGTCCTGGCTGAAAGCAGAGAATATGAGAAATATTAGGTTATCATGTAGACCAGAGAATGTTAAGACTTGCCTTCTCAGAGTTTCTTAACCCTTTCTTTTGCTTCTTCAGAGGGTATATAGCACCTCAGATCTGTCTGTGACCTTTTGGAGTGAAAGCACTAGTCTTTCCACTGGATATAGTCCTTTGCACACAGCAATTCTTAAAGTCCTTGATTCAGATAAAGAAGGGACATTTTGCAGACCAGAAGGAGAGAATTGGAGGAGAATATATCGGGCTTGCAGAGCTGAGCCAAGAGCTTAGCCTTAGCTATGTATGGATATGTTATCATTAAAGTATTATCTATGTTAAGGCAGTCAGAAAAACAATAAAAGTTTTAAAAAACGTATGTTGCTACAGATGGCTATAGGGGAGTATAGTTTAGTTAAGTGTTTGGTCTGAGTAAAATTCGTATTGTGTGCCTTTACTTGCTGTGTGACCTTGGATAAGTTTGTCTGTCTGAACATCATTATCTTTAAAATGAGAAAAGTAAAAATGCCATGTCATAGAGCTGTGGGGATTAAATGAGAAAACCTATTGCACAGTGAGCGTCAATAAATACTAACTACATAAGAAGAAATGTTCTTGCTGTTGTGTATGCAAAGGTTAAAAAAATCTATTGTTGTAGAGTCAATCCCAACTCATAGCAACCCTATAGGACAGGGTAGAACTGCCCTATCAGGTTTCGAAGGAGCACCTGGTGGATTAGAACTGTCCACCTATTTGTTTAGCAGCCACGCACTTAACCACTACGCCACCATGGTTTCTATGAGTGCAGATCAAAGCAAATGAGTATCAAAACTGGAACTTAAACTATCAGCACGTTAAACTAGAATCTGGAGTCCATAAGCACTTGAAGACATACAGGCTCCTACTGTCAGTTCAGGCATTAGATCTTCAAGAAGGAGGTATAAATAGCCAGAAACTGCCCATCAGAGAAAAACAACAATAGGTTTCAGGTAACAATTTTGCAAATTAGCAGAAGATAGGCATTATTCATTCAACTTATTGCTGGTCCCTGTGGAAGAATGAAGATAACGTAAGTAGATATAAACACAGTGGCAACATCTTTCCTGGGTATTGCTGGAATGGACTTCTTGACTTTTATTTCTTGTTTTCTTTCTTCTCTCCAAAGTATTTATTGTGGTAAGGACAGATGTCCTAGAGTGTCCCTGGTATTTTTACATCCCTAGGGCAGCAGCCATGATGGGAAACTGGAGAAGTCATTAGGATGTGGATTCTGACAACCACTCCTTCTTGTTTGTCATGACTAGTGATGGTTTCCAGAGAACCTAAGAATCAGCAAAAATAGGCAGAGTCACAGACTTGGGTGTCTGTTCAAGCAGCATCCTAAGTGTCTCATGTTTCTGTTTGTGAGCTAGAGCTGCATTATATAAGGATATGATTATTTTTTATGGCTGAGAGCATGGCACCTAAAATTAGGGTGTTTAACTAGAACCAGTGCATGTTGTTTCTTTGTGCTTAAGCCATTAAGTTGATTTCTCTCTTTAACACTGGTCTATTTTTTTAAAGGAAACATTAGGCAGCAAATAGCCAAGAAAAAAAAAATCTATGTTGAACAGAGCTTTAGGCAAACTCTACAGAAGTAGGCTGAAAAAAAATTAGCAGTCGTTCTTTAAGACCAAGTGAGTAAAAAAAATCTTCTTCACGTGTGACAAGCAATTGTGCTATACATTTTTCAACTATAATTTTATAAGTTACAAGATCAAACAAATAAATTCAAATCTATGGCAAGCTGGATTGTGAAAAAGAGCCAAAGTTATAGTAAACCAACACCTTTCTGGTGAGAAAGGAATATAAATCATGGAGACTGGAAAATATGTAACTGATACCTATAAGATGAGAATCTGTAGGGGCAACTGAATTTCTGGGCATGTAAAGGTTTTGAAAGGACACCTGATCCTTATTCCTTTAAACATTCACTGACCAATTCAAAAAAAATTATCACAGGCCCACCAGTCCACGACAGTAAAGCAGACCCTGCAGATATAAGATAAAGTCAATACAGTTGTACAGCTTCCATTCTAATAGGTGAAAGACAGATAATAAAACATACAAACAAATGAACACATCAATTCACATAATGCAGAATGTAATGAAGAAAACAAAGCGAGGTGATGTGTCAGGGAAAAAAATCATGGGGGAAACTTTGTATTGGATATTGAAGATGCTATTGGATATTCAAGGATACTTAGGGATTGGGTCAACCTATACCTCCAGTAGAAAGCCTGGTTGACCCGTGGTTAGGGGCTGTGGCTGCTAACAAAAAAGGTTGTCAGTTCAAATCTACCAGGAGCTCCTTGGAAACTCTAAGGGCAGTTCTACTCTGCCCTGCAGAGTCACTATGAGTTGGAATCAACTCGATGGTAGTGGTTTTAGCTTGGCATTTTTATACATCAAGCTACAGAGTAACTTGGAGTCAGCAGTTTATTAGAATTCCACATTAGCCACTTCCTAATTGTCTCTTTCAGTGACTTACTTTTCTGTGTTTCAGTTTCCTCATATGTAAAAAAGTAATGCCAAAAATATTCACTCCCTGAAATAGTTGTGGGAGTTGAATGAAATAATCCATTTAAAACTGCTAGTATCATCCCTGATACATAGCAGGTGGCTCATAAATATTAGTTGCTATTGTTTGTGTTATAGAGAACAATGGAGATTATATTTCTGGCTTCTGTGTGTGCTGAAATTACCTGTATTTCTCCTGAGCCACGGGTTGGTTTCTAATTGTATATCCTTAGTGCTATGAATCATGTTTCTCTCTTTCTCTTGACTGCTAACCATTTAACAGCCAAATCTGTGGCTTACCTCTAGTAAACACAGAGAACTTTACTAAGTATTTTATGAACTGACCTTATTTTTTTAATTCAGCTTTCTTTTCAATTATATGATTTGTAAGCTTCCATGACTCCTTTCTGTAACATGTTCTGTCTAAACAAATAATCATTACAACAAAATAGCAATCAGTATGGACAAGCTGAGTCTGAATGTCACACAGTAAACATTATTTACCTACTGGTTGTGAATAATGAAGAAAACAGAGTTTATGTGAAAGAATTACAGTGTGTACGATGACCTGCTTGGCTCACTGCTCGGCCTCAGCTCAGTATCAATGACTGGGAACCACCTTCATTCTCAGTGTGAGTCCCTTAAGCTGTGAGAGCAACATAGTGGTCGAGGATGACAGCCTGGGTGCTCATGACCGTTCCCCTGCTACCCTGGACACCTAGGGCAAGTCAGTGAAACTGTATGAGTTTCCACTTGCATAGTGGTTATAACAACTGCCCTAGCACTCTAATTTGATTCTTTTGAGAATCAGTGTTCTGTAAAGTGTAGTGCACTAGTACTGGCTGTCAAAACCATGGCATTGATCATGATCATAAGCTGATGACAATGATCAGCAATAGCATTGTCAGTCGTGTTGCTGATCTACCTTAACCTTTAAATAAAATCCTAACACTGTAAATGGGCTTCTCACCTTGTACAAATCCAGGGGTTATCCTGCACTCTATAAATAAATGACAATCTCTAGAGCTGTTGTAGAGAGTTCTCTCAGGAGACAAGCTTAGACATTCAGGTGTGTGTTTCATTTTTTCTTTTTGAGAATCCAAACTAAAGGAAGCTGTCTAGGGATGGTAGTGAAAACTTGAACAAAGAGTTCAAGCTAGAGGGTAAGGACTAGCTACCAATCTGGCCATACGTAAGACAAAGAGTAAAAGGAGAATCTTGGTTCCTGATTTTCCAGCTCCCAGTTAGAATTTACATGAGGCTTGGCTATCTATGACATTAACTTTTATATCCTCACAATTACTTTTAGCTCAAAGATGTTCTTATAATTAAGGAACTTTTTCAGAACATTGCCTGAACCCAGGATTTTAGCATGACATCAAAATCTAATGAAGGCAGGATTCTGAAGAAGCAGTATTGCCAAAGTGAAGATCAGAGGAAAGCAGGGAGTCTTAGTGCTTCAGGCGCTGTGACTCCCAGCACTATGAACACATTCTAAACAGAAATGCAGCTCAACGTTTTGAAGCACTGAACATTTTCCAACGTGAATGTTTCTGCTTCCTTAAATTCTCAATGAAAAAACGGTGATGGGAACACCGGGATGTTTTCATCCTGTTACAAAGTGTGGAGAAATGATAGGTTATAGGTTTATCAGTATTACTGTACTGAAAAGAATGATGATTAAACAAAATAAACTATTAAAATTTAATTTTGCATTTTAGGAAATCAGCTTGCTAAATTTGAAAAGATTGCCTGCTTAGTTTTAGAATGTGCTTCCTAGAATAGCTTACCTTCAAAGTAGATATAATCTTTGTAAAATATCCTCAACATTAATTTTTCATGAATTAAAAAGCATGCTAGAGGATTAAGGTAGAATAATAAATGTAACATTACATAAAAGTAGGACAGTCATAAATCATTTATGACTTCCTTGCTCATCAGGACTTGCCTCTTTGAATCTTAATTGGAAACTGGTGTGGCTAGATTGTTGAGAAAAGTAAATTGATTATTCTGATAGCAGAAAACTTTCATTTGGGTATTAATTAATTTTAGGAGGCTGAGAGTCTGTCATATTAAATATGTATGGTAATATTTAGTCATGGCACTTTATTCAATTGCAGTCTTCTGGTAAGTATTCATTGTTTACGTTTTATTTTCATTTTGATCAGTGTTAGTTACAGTGTAAGTTATGGTAGACTATACAAAAAAAAACTCCATTACTGTTGGGTCAGTGCTGACTCATAGTGACCCTTAGGACAGAGTAGAACTGCCTCAGAGAGTTTCCAAGGAGCATCTAGCACATTTGAACTGCCGACCTTTTGATTAGCAGCTGTACCACTTAACTACTACACCACCAGGGTTTCTGCGGTGGACTAAAGTGACTGGAAAACCTGGTAGTGTAGTGGTTAAAAACTATGGTTGCTAACCAGACAGTTGGCAGTTCAAATCCTTCAGGTGATCCTTGGAAACCTTATGGGGCAGTTCCACTCTGTTCTATAGGATCACTATGGATTGCTATTGACCCAGTGGCAACGGGTTTATTTTTTGGTTTGTAGAGTCACCGTGAGCCACAATCAACTTGACAGCAACTGGTACAATTGTATACAGAAGAAAAAAGTAGAATTAGACTGCAAGTAGAAAATAGGGCATTTGGTTGATTAGAAAAAGTACAGTCACAAAACAACAAATGCTGGAGAGGCTGTGGAGAAAGTGGAACCCTCGCATACTGTTGGTGGGGTTGCAAAATGGTCTAGCCTCTTTGGAAAGCAATCTGGCGCTTCCTTAAAAAAATGGATATAGATATACCATTTGACCCAGTAATTCCACTACTTGGATTATATCCTACAGAATCAAGGGCATTCACATCAATGGATACATGCACAAGAATGTTTATCGCAGCACAGGGCACAATCACAAAAAGATGGAGTCAACCCGGATGCCCAACAGCAGAAGGGTGGGTAGGTAAACTATGGTATGTATACTCAATGGAGCACCACGCAACGATTAAGAACAATGATGATTCCAGGGAACATAACCTGGTTTCAGCTGGAAGACACTGAGTGAAGTTAGTCAGCAACAAAAGGACAACTATTGTATGAGACCCCTACGATAAGAACTCAAAAACACTCATACATAGAAGAAAAGACTCTTTGACAGCTGCAAGGCAGGGGAGGAAGAGGGGGGAGGGTTTAGATTAGATAGTTGGTAGAAATTTGGCTGGGCAAAATCGGTGACAGCACTCATTAGAAACAAGAACAATATTAAGTGGACTTAACATAACTTGAATACTCCTTCCATCTTAACCCAATACTGCAAGGACAGAGTAGCTGGGGCGGGGGGCAGGGGACCACGCTCTTAGGTGAAATCGAGGCCAATTGGCACAACTAGCGTTTTGCTAAGAGGGCTCTCTGCACCCCACATTGGTGAGTGGCGTCTGGGGTCTTAAAAGCTGCCAAGCTGCCATCTGAGGGCACAGCAAATGGTCCCAACTCAGCAGGAACGGATGCTCACTGAGGACCAAAACGACATGGGGTAAAGACAACCCAGAAGACAGAGAGACCGACATGAGTGGGTGCCTATATCGACTTGGAATTGGAAGAACTGGGTGGTGCCCGGCCACCACCAGCAATAGCCATGATGGAGCTCACAAAGTTGAGTCTGACTGGCAACACAAGAATAAAAAGCGGTGCACCCTGAGATCTCCACTAAAAGACTGCAGTTGGTGGTCCAGCAGTTTCAGGGTTCCCCTGGGAGCATGGCCCCTGGCCCTGATGCTACCCTTGCCCATAAAACATAATAAAGGTCCACTCTTCGGACAGGAATGGATTGGACTTGGGGACTCAGAGTGACCATATATTGGGTGCACTTTATGGTTCTATGCATCTATAGGATATCATCCTGCTGACTTCTGGCTGGAGAAAGGGGAGTGGGTGGAAAGGAGGGGAAAGGAGACTGCAGGAAGGATGAGTCATGTACGGAGCAGAGAGGAATAGTGTGCTGTCACTGGGCAGGGAGAGCAGTGGGAGCTGCATATAGGTGAGCATGCAAATTTATATGGGAATGTACATTTTCACTCAGTCATAATAAAAAAATAATTAAAAAAAAGACGAGTACTCTGCAGCAACCTTGAATCTAGCCCAGTTCTCCCTTCATCAAGTGCTTTCATCTGCCTTTTAAGTCTTAACTCTTCAATTGCTCTGGTAAACTTGGAAATGTTTTAGATCTCAAACGAGATGCTGTCATAAAAGTAGAAATGGATTTTTTTCACAAATTAAGCAACTGTAATTTTTTTGTTCTCAAATTATTTATTCAATGTTGTTATTTTTGCTCTTTGAATTTTCTAACCATCTTAGTTCCCTGCTTTGGTAAAAATTATATCTACTAACTGAGCACTTAGCACCATTTACAACTCTTACAACAACTCTGTAAAGCAGGCATCATTGTCTCCATTTTAAAGGTGAGTAAACTGAGACTCAAGTATGTTACCAAGTGGTAACTTGTTTACAGCTACAGAGCTAATCAGTGCAGCTAATTGGTGGAAGGTGGGATTCAGGCTTGTGAAGACTGGATAATATAGGCAGGCCCACAAGAATTTACTCAGTCTCTTGTTAACTTTCTGTGCACTGCCTCACCTTTCCCTGTGAACTGTGGACAGTTGTCCTACTTTGTCCACCACTAGCCATAAACTTTCTCATGCTGCCTGAGGTTTAGTGTGGGAAAGAAGGTCCTAATCACGAGCAATCTTGATGTGTTTGCTTTGTGCCTCATTCCTCAAAGACACTCTGTCTAGACATCCTTCTATTTAAAATTCTTCCTTGAAAGGCATGACTGTATGAGGATCAGTCAGAATGCAAGTTCACTGTCTTGTTTTGAAATCTAAATTGTATTTCTTACGAACTGGATTTGGAAGGCAGTAGTCAATTAAAATCATCTGTTTATGTTCACAGCGCTGTTTTGGGAAGAATCCACATAAAAAGACAGAGACTGACGTCCCTTTAACAAGATCATAACTTCTGTAAATCAGATAACCATCATTTGGGATGGGAAAAATGAATATACTGCATACTCAACCCAAGGGCTAAACAAAAGTTTCTGTGTGATCTAACTGACATCAGTGCAATCCAGGACACAGTCCCAACTGTGATCAGTCACAATCATTCCACAAAGACCTGAGAAATTTGCATGGACGCCACTGGTTAAATCTCCATAAGGTTATTTTGAACAGAGTGGGAAGCCTTCATATGTTTTTATAGATTTCACAATTGACTGATGACCTCTGTAAAAGTTGATCCTGTTTTCCATATGTGAGGCATTTTCTCAAGCTCAACTCTGTAGCTACCATATCCAGAAATGCTTGGGAGTTTGAAAATTAATCACTTATTAATTCTAGCAGTGAGAGAGACCACATGTTAAGCTAATTTTATAGAGTCTTGGTGAGGAAATGGCTTAACCATAAGGTTAAAGAATGTTCTCAGAAACTGTGCTGTGAGATCTCTTTGTTGTCTTTCTCCCTAGCTGGCATTTTCTCCCCACTTTTCATTTTCTTCTGGGCCAAGAGAAGCCACTTATTTGGTGCTTCCTGAGAGCAGTTGCCATAAATCTTGCCCTACTCTACCAGAAGTCCATCCATTTTGCAGTAAATATTTACTGAGCATTTTATTATATGCCACACATACTGTGAAAATGAGGTAGGAGAAGAATCTGACCTCCTCTGATTTCACAAGGGGGAAAGAAAGTCATGATCAGCATCAACAGCCCAAGACAATTCCTGTGAGGCAAAGGTCAGAGATACTTCCTTTCACCCTCCAAATTTTTACCATGTCCGACATCAGCCGTGCCTCCTATAGCAGGAGCAGGTTATGATTCAGTACACGGCTGTTCTCAGCCACGCTTGCAGGAGGGGACCTCGCCTCTGTACTGCTCATGTAAGCATTGTGAAGCTCTTCAGCTCTACCAGTAAGTGCTTTGTCTCAAATGCACTTAGCTCTTTTATTGTGTGTTGGCACGCCACTGTAATTGCTTTGCTCTGTGGGCCAGAAGTCCACTGTGCTGTCTCCTGCTGATCTATTTCTGCTGCCTCTGCTGCTGCTGATTCTCTGTTGCTGCTTCTCCCTCTTACTGTCTTCACTGTTACAGCTGTCTCTGTCTTCTGGGTTTAGGAGGTTCTCAGTGCAGAGACCCTCGGTCCAAAGGACAGGACTGGCTTCTGTCTCTTCTTCAGGTCCCCTCTTTCTGCCTCTGTGATGGCTCATTTTACGCCAAGCAGGGTAACAAAACTGACCAATCCCTTGTTTGCATGATTCTACCCCTCAAGGGTACAATGCATCTTATCTGTATTATTAGCAAGCTATCTAATCCCCTTGGCAGACCACAAGCATCTTATTTGCATAGCCCTGCTTGATCATTTGATGGGAGTTGCAAGACCATGGTGAAAAAAATCATGAAAAAGTGATCCATCTCACCACACACTTAAAGGCATAAGAAAGGTGGACATTTTGATACTTGGCTTCATTCAGTTGAATGTGATGGAAGGTAAAGGGGCCAGCAGCTAAGAATATTGAAAAATAAATGATTATATTAACACAGTATAGAATATAGGTTACCAGAAGTGGGACTTACTTGAAATACAAAGAAGCAGAAAATAAGAGGAAAGCATCAGGCAGACGATCAAGCGCAGATTCAAAGAGACTGGGTGGTCTTCTATCCACCTAGGGCAACATCTTGGTGGATCAGAGCAGAGACATAGGGCTTTTGAGAGAAGCATTTTTCTGAAGAATTAGTGAGATTTGCTGAATCATTCCTGGTCCACACACAGGACACACCTCTTATGACTGGAAAATTTAATTCCCCAAATTCAATACATCTATTCTTTGTGTCAATATTCATACTACCAGGAGAAGACTTCGGGCTGGGAACAGATGCTCTGGTGATATATTAGAGGAAACAAATGTGAAGGATAAAAGGTATGAGAGCGGGAATAGGTGGGAAGAGTTGGTGGGCTGTGATGCTGATCTGACACTTACGAAATGAGAATGGGAAGTAAAAACCTCAAAGAACCATTGCTGTCAAGTCGATTCCAACTCATAGTGACCCTATAGGACAGAGTAGAACTGCCCATAGAGTTTCCAAGGAGTGCCTGGGGATTTGACTTGCAACCTTTTGGTTAGCAGCCATTGTACTTAACCATTATACCACCAGATTTCCAACGACTATTTAAGTGCCCTTGTTCCCTAGAGGTCTATACCAAGTCCTGTCCTTTTTATTTTATATATTCTTTCTAGTCAATATCATGCTCATTCCAGACATCAAATAGCTATTTACTGATAATTCCCCAAATCTATGTCTCCAGCCCAGACTCCTCTCTAGAGCTCCAGAACAAACCACCATTAACCATTAAGTAGCCATTCTACTGCTTTAGATGTTACACAGGTAACCCAAATCTAAGAATTTTAAAACTAAATGCCACATATTTTTCCCCATCTCCCCTCCCTTCATTCCCTGTATAAGTAAATGATGTCAATATCTACACAAGCCAGACTATAGAGTATCAAATGCATTCACTTTCTCTCTCCCTCCCTTGCTGATCCAAATCAAACTCCAGCCATAAATAATTCTAATCTGTATGCTCTTTGCCATCCCAAGTGCCTATGCAGTAATTAATGATTTATAATTTCTCACATTGTTTAGAAATGTAGTATCCAAACGTGCACTTTGTTTCCAAGTTTGGTCCCTGTTGTCACAGAAATGATCGTTCTCATGGGCATATATGTTCATATTGCTCAGAATTGTTCAGGTTCAACATCAAATACTGATTAGCATGTCACACATGGCCATGGACCGTTTTGCCCCTTCAATCTGTCCTATCTCATCATCCTCAAGCCTCATTCATGTTCTCTGTGCCCTTCTTGAGGGCAGGAGAATTCATCATGCTTATTATTTTTTTAAATCATGGTAAAATATACACAACATAAAAAATTGCCATTTTCAAGTGGACCATCCAGTGACATTAACAGACTCACAATATTGTACAGTTCTTACCAGTTTTGGGTTCTGAAACATTTTCATTACCCCAAATAGAAACTTAGCAATTAAGCAGTAATTCCCTGTCTCCCCTCCCCTAGCCTCTGCTAACTACTAATCTACTTTCTGTTTCTATGCATTTGCCTATTCAACGTATTTCATGTAAATGGGGTCATATAATATTTTTCATTTTGTGTCTCACTTATTTCACTTAGCATCATGTTTTCAAGGTTAATCCATGTGATCGCACGTTAGAACCATATTCCTTTATATGGTGGAATAGTACTTCATTATATGTACATAACGTGTTTTCTTTTAACCAATCATTAACCCACATTTTACCTACTATAAATGATGAAGCAATGAACATTAGTGTACAAATATCTGTTTGAGTGGTTGTTTTAAATCCTTTTGGGTTTATATAGAGGATCAGGGTTATTGGATCATATTATAATTCTACATTTAACTTTTTGAGGACCCCCAAACTGCCTTGCACAGTGACTACAGCATTTTACATTCCCCTCAGCAATCAAAAAGGGTTCCAGTTTGTCCACATCCTCAACAAATTGTCTTTATTTATTTTTTTAATGATAGCCCTCCCTGTGAGTATGAAATGGCATCCCATTGTGGTTTCGATTTGCATTTTCCTAATGATTAATAATGTTGGACATCTTTTCATGATCTTATTGGACACTTGAATATCTTTTTTAGAAACAAAAATGCCTATTTATATGTTTTATAAATTAAACTTGTCCCCCTAGAATATTTGTCACCTGGACTAGGGCGTGATTCCCCGTGTTGTGTGGTTGTCCTCCCCTTTGCAATGTGATGTAATTTTTCTGTGTTGCAACTCCTGGGCTCTATGATGTTAGTGAGGCAGGAGTAGAGGAAGTTTGTTAATGACATAGGATATAATCTAAAACATTAGGTTGTACGTTGAATCAGTCTCTTTCAAGACATTAAAGAGAGAATTGAGCAGAAAGGAAAGGGACCTCGTTACCACCAAGCAAGAAGAGCAAAGGGTAGAGCCCTCCCCTTGGACTGGGAGTTCCTGTACTTAAAAGCTCCTTGAGCAAGGACACATTGATGACAAGGACCTTCCCCTAGCTCTGACAGAATGGGAAAGACTTCTCCTGGAGTTGGCACCCTCAATTTAGACTTCTAGTGCCCTAAACTGTGTGAGAATAGGTTTCTCTTTGTTAAGCCATCCACTCGTAGTTTTTCTATTATAGAGAAATAGGTAACTAAGACAAAGTGCCTTGCCAAAATTTTATTGTGTTGTTTGTCTTTTTTGTTATTGAGTTGTAGGATTCTTTTATATATTCTAGATATTAAACTCTTACCAGATACATGATTTTCAAATATTTGTCCCATTCTGCTGGTTGCCTTTTTGCATCCTTGATAAAAGAATGTCGTTGTGTGCATTCTTTGATGCGTATTTTTTTTAGTGAAGTCTGTTTATCCTTTTTTCTTTTGTTGCTTATACTTTTGATGTCTTGTCTAAGAGACTGTTGTCCTATGTTTTCTTCTAATAATTTTATGATTTTAGCTCTTATATTTAACTAATTAATTCGTTTTGAGTTAAATTTTTACATGGTGTGAAATAGGAGTCCAACTTCTTCTATATGTGGTAGTCCAGTTGACCCAACATTCATTGAAGAATAATCATTCTTTCTTCACTATATAGGCTTAGCACCTTTCTTGGAAAATAAATGACCGTAGATAAATGGGTTGCCATGTTTATCCTTGCCCACCTCTTGTATTTGCTGCTGAATCTGCCACCCTGGAAAATGCCTATTCATTTTTTGCATCCCACATAGATTATGTGCTCCTTCCTGAGTGTTCCCACTAATTTTTTACCCTAACTGTGGCAGTTATCATTGTTTTATAATTATTTTCATATCTATTTCCCCAGCACACATGAGACTTAGATATAGGAGTTATGTCTTTTAATTAATATATATCTGGAGTGCTGGTTTAGTGCCTGGCATAGAAGTGGCTCATGATGTTTGTATTCGAATGAACAAGGAATGAATGAGTTCGAAGAACTGATTCTTGAATTTAAAAAAAAAGGAATTCAGGTGTTTTCTTCTAAGTTCTTCTAAAATAGGTGTATGAAGACACTCAGGAGAAGAAAATATTGGAAACTAAAAAGTTCTGTGGGCTGTGGATGAAATTTTTTTCACTATTTGCTGAGGTGCACAGGTTTTATTTTATTGCTAACAACTTCAGAAGATTGTCAAAACTACTTCTAACAGCTTCAATTGTATCAAAGTATTTCCTGTAGAAGTGAGGCATTGGGAGTTGCAACACATACTGTTCTGTGGAGATTTTTATGCAGAGCTTTGTTGTAGTTAAAATGGAATTTGGCCTGGAAGTCTTAAAAATATAGTCACATAGTGTTTTACAGTTTCCAAGCATTTCAATGAGGCAGTCAGGACAAGAATTTTTACTTTTTTAGGTAACGTAGTCTTTGGAAGGGAATGTGGCTTGTCCAAGGTTATAGTTACAACTTCGCAAAGGTGGAGCTGGAGAGGGAGGCTTCTAGCTGCTGAACTCCTGCTTTTTGTACGAATCCTCGCTGCCTCTTTGCTGGCTTCCATCTTCAAAGGACATGGACCTATGCGCTGTCAGTCACTACCGGCTCAGTTTCTGTTGCTATGGTATTTCTTGTAGTACCAAGGTTCTGGTCACTATTGAGACCATGGATGTTGTAGGAAGAAGTTCCCTCATTTCCCTAGGGAGCATAATTCTGCTCTGCAAAACTTGGGGTCCCTAGGAGTCAACTTCTCCTCAGTAGCCTTCCAGGTGCCTCATCTGTGTGAGGCTGGACCTGCTAGTTTCGGTTACTGACACCAATAAACTCTTTCACTGACTCTATGTGGTATCTATTACTCTCAGGTTTGTATCTAAGCTTTAGTCCTGTATCTAGCATTTTTATCATTCCCTCTCCCTAGGCATAAAACAACAATCACAACAATTAAAAAAGGAAGGGGCAGGGGAATAGGCTGAAAATATTTAATTGTATGAAGACAGGTAGAGTACTTAACATACCATCCATGGAAGCATTTTCTTAGCCCCGATTTCTCTACACTAGCTAAACTCAGCAACAGATGTGCTGTCCTAGGATTTCACAATTGCTTTAAAAAATACTAAGGATTTTGGAAGATTTTAGGCAGAAAACGCACAATTCAATTTGTCCTGTGCCCTCTTCTGAGTCATTTATTTTCCATTGCTGGCAGCCCCGGGAGATGTTTGGGCTAGCAACCGTTTCCTACATGGATTTTCTATATTGGGTAAAAGTAATAACTCACAAACACTGAATGCTTCCTATGTGCCAGGCCTTGCTTTCACCACCTTACCAGCATTGCTTGCCCGGGCCTGACCCATCCTCACAGGTGTTGCTCTGTTTGAGCCCACTGCTGCAGCCACTGTGCCAACCCACCTCGTTGAGGATCCGCTTCATTGTTACTGACCCTCTGTATGACCAAGCCTGATGTCCTTCTGCAGGGACTGATCCTTTCTGATTACGTGTCCCAAGTATGTGAGATGAAATATCACCATTCTCACTTCTAAGAAGCATTCCAGCTGTCTGTCTTCCAAGATGGATTGGTGATTATTTTGTCATTCCATAATATATTCAATTTTCTTCACTGACACCACAATGCAAAGGTGTCAATTCTTCTTCCATTTTCCTTGTTCATTGTCCAGATTGCACAGGCATGTGAGGTGATGGAAGGCAGCATGGCGTGGGTTAGGTGCTCCTTGCTCTTCAAGGTGACCCCATTGCTTTTTTTAACACATTAAAGAGATCTTTTGCAATGGATTTGCCCAATGCAACACATAGATTTATTGACTGCTGCTGCCTTGGATGTTGGTTGTGGATCCAAGTAAAATGAAAGTCTTGACAGCTTCAGTCTTTTCCCATTTATCATGATGTTGCTCATTGATTCAGTTGTGAGGATTTTTGTTGAGATGTAATCCATGTTGAAGGCTGTGGTCTTTAATCTTCATCGTAAGTGCTTCAGTTCCTCTTCACTTTCCGCAAGCAAGTTTGTGTCATCTACATACTGCAGGTTTTTAATGAGTCTTCCTCCAGCCCTGATACCATGTTTTCAAATAATACAACTTCTTGAATTATTTGCCCAGCATACAGACTTAATAAATATGATGAAAAGATAAAGCTCTGGCACACACCTTTCTGACTTTAAATCATGTAGAATCCCCTGTTCTGTTCAAACAACTGCATCTTAATCTACATACAGTCTCCTCATAAGCACAAATAAATGTCCTGGAATTTCCATTCTTTGCAATGTTATCTGTAATTTGTTATGATTTACACAGTTGAATGCCATTGCATAGTCAATAAAATAAGTAAACATCTTTCTGGTATACTCTGCTTTTAATCAGCATCCATCTGACAGCAGCAGTAATATCCCTGTGTCCACATCTTCTGAATCTGGCTAGAATTTCTGGCAGTTCCCTGTCTGTGTACTGCTGTAGCTGTTTTTGAATGATTCAGCAAAATTTTACCCATGTGTGATATTAATGACATTGTTTGATAATTTCTACATTCCACTGGATCACCTTTCTTTGGAGTAGGCATAAATATTTTTTCTTTTCCAGTCAGTTGGAAAGAAAATTTGCAGATTTCTTAACATAGATGAATGAACACCTCCAGTGTTATATCCATTTGTCAAAAGTTTTCAGTTGGTGTTCCATCAATTCTTGGAGCCTTGTTTTTTTGTCAGTGACTTTAGGGCAGCCTTGATCTCTTCCTTCAGTACCACTGATTCCTGATTATATGCTACCTCCTAAAATGTTTGAATATCAACCACTTCTTTTGGGGTGGTGACTCTATTCCTTCTGTTGCCTTTTGATGCTGCTTCCTGCATCATTTAATATATTTGCTGTAGAATCCTTCAGTATTGCAACTTAAAAACTGCTGGTACTTCAATATCAGTGGCATAGCTTCCAACATCGTAGCAACATGCAAGCACCCACAATACAACAAACCAACAGACTTGTGGTGGTGTCATAGAGTGGTCCCATGAAATCTGTTGAATGCAGTATGTCTCACTGTAGTACTCTAGTTTTGTAAGAATGTAGATTCATAGATTATACTGAATACGCCAGCTGGCTTTGTTTTGTATTTTGCTTCTTAGAAATTCTCCCCTGCTTTACCCCTCCTTAATAATGCTCAGCATCATACGGGTGGTAAATGTGATTCCCAGAAAACCCTTAGCAATCAAGTCAGTGAAATGTACATGGCATGTGAGAGAGAAGAGAGAATAATTCTTTCTCCTACATATTACCTTAAAATGATTATGTTGTTTCTGACCTGTATTAAATTTTAGAAAATAGAAAGGAAATCTGATTCTGATCTTCCTAAATTTTAAGTTTTGAGCTTTGAGTTTTAAGTTTTGAGACATCTAAGCTACTGACTTCTCAAAAGCTGGTTGTCGCACCTGTGATATACGTGTAGATATAGAAACATACAAATATGTACATGAGGCCAATTAAGTTCATGAACTCATCCTAGAAAAAGTGCTACATACCTCAATCCTGAATATCACTATGGTCACCTTCAAAGTACTCCCATTGGGAAGCTATGCAGCAATGCCAGCGGCTAGTCCCCTCTTCAAAGCAGTTTTGGAATTGTTTATCTGGAATGGCCAACATAGTGTTACCTTTGATGTGCTGAATGTCATCAAAATGTCTCCTTTTCAATATTTCCTTTCTCTTTAGGTAAAGAAAAAGTCACTGGGGCCCAATCAGGTGAGTGGGTCAACCTTTTGGTTAGCAGCCATAACACGTAACCACTATACCCCCAGGGTTTCCAAGGGAGTAGGTAGGGTGTTCCAATGCAGTTAGTTGTTTACTGGCTAAAAATTCCCTCACAGACAACTATACAGTTCAGTTTGTGAATTTGCCAGTGTCTCACAGTGTGCAATAGCCATTCCAGAAAGAGTTCCAAAATTTCTCTCAAGAGCACACTAGGTGCTGGTGTCAGTGCATGGGTAAAACTTCGAAGTTAACCCTGGTGATATTCAGGACTGAGATACTTCGCAGTTAGAATACTTAAGTTTGGGGACTTACTTGCTGGATCTCATTATATATATATTGTACCTTCTGGCATACAGAATGGGAATGGTGAAGACACTCTCCAACATAAAACTTTATGTTCTTATCCTTCCCACTTGTTGGCCTACAGTAAAGGTTTTCATAAGTGTATCGACTGAGATTTTTTCCTTTTGTTAGAGAAGTGCTACTGACTTGTGTCCCATAGCAAGTCAGAGATTCTGCAGTTGCCAGTATTAGGTCCTGGGATGAGCACAACAGACCTCAGAGCCTGGTAGAAGAAACAAAAAGAAATTTTGTGTCAGGCCAGTGTCGGGTATCGGGTTAGACACCAAACCTGAGTCAAGATCAGTTGGAATGCCAGAATCCACTAATAAATTCTGAAGAAGAGGGGGATGTGGTCAGGCAAGGAGCTAAGGCACTGTTGCTTACACGGTAAATACCTGAGTTTGGGAGCTGAATCTGGATTCCTATTCTACTTCTTATTAGTTGTACGACCTGGTGGATTTTTTTTAACTAGAATGTGAAATAATTAAGTACTAGATTCTGTAGTCATATTGCCTAATTTTGAGTCTTGTTTCTTCACTACCAACCTTGTGACATGAGAAGAGACAGTTGCACACATCCATTCATATTCAAACAAAATCTAGGAACACTGGAAATTGTAAACAATGAAGTATGTAATATAGAAACATGGATGTGTGTTTTAGTCAGCTAGTACTGCTCTAACAAACATACCACACAGTGGATGCCTTTAACAAAGGAAAGTTTATTTGTATGTACTCTGGCAAGATACAAGTCCAAGTTTACGATGTCCACTCCACGGGAAGTCTTTCCCTCTTGTCAGCTCTGGGGAAAGCATTTGGTATTGCACCAGGCTTTGTCCAGGGAGCATCTTGGCACAGGAACCTCAGGTCTGAAGGACAAGCACTTCTCCTGGTGCTGTTTTCTTGATGGTGTGAGGTTCCCATTCTCTGCTTGCTTCCCTTTCCTTTTTTCTCTTGCAGGATGAAAGGATTAAGGATGGGGCAAGCCACACTCAAGGGAAACTCCCTTTACAGTGGAGCAGAGAGATGATCTTATCAAGGAATTTACAGCCCCACCCTAATCCTTTACATACAGCATAGGAAAATCACAAAATGGAGGACAACGACAAAATACTGGGAACCGTGTCCCTGCCACATGGCTGCACATACTTTTGGTGGGACACAATTCAATCCATGACAGTATGCTAGGGATTTGTAAACTGAAATCGACTGATATTGACACTTTTGAATCAGACAACCATAAGGTCTACTATGCTGGGAATGACAGATTAAAGAGACATGGTATAGACTTCACTTTAAAAAAGAACATTTTAAGATCTCTCTTGGAGTACAACACTGTCAGTGATAGGACAGCAGCCAAACACTTACAAGGAAGACCAGTTAATATGACTTTCATCCACATGACACACCAACCAGTAGGCAAAACATGAGGAAACTGAAGATTTTTCACCAATTTCTGTAGTCTAAAATTGATCAGACATGCAATGAAGGTGCATTGACAATTTCTGGTGATTGGAATGTAAAAGTGGGAAAAAAAAAAAAGGGATCCGTGGTTGAAAAATATGGCTTTGGTGATAAAAACACCACCAGAGGTCTCATGATAGAATTTTACAAGACCAACAACTTATCAACAATATTTAAAAGTAGTTTTTTCAACAATGTAAGTGGCGACTACACATGCAGACGTCACTGGATGGAAAAGTCAGGAATCAAATTGACTACATTGGTGGAAAGGGACAATGAAAAGCTCTATGTCATCAGTTAAAACAAGGCCAGGGATTGACTGAAAAACACAATATATGTTATTTACATGTAAGTTCAAGTATAAGGTAAAGAAAATTAAAACTAATCTATGATAACCAATATATGACATTTAGTATATCCCACTTGAATTAGGAGACCATTTCAATAATAGGTTTGATGCATTGAACATTAATCACTGAGACCACATGAGCTGCAGGATCACAAAAGGACATGAAGAAGGCAAAAGATCTTTTAAAACCACAGGGGAGAAAGAAAAGATCAAAAATGGATGTCAGAAAAGACTCTGAATCTTGCTCTTGAACAATGGCTAGCTAACACGAAGTGGAGGAATGAAGAGGTAAAATTGCAGAACAGAAGGTTTCAAAGAGTGGGTCAAGAAGACAAAGGAAAGAATTGTCATGAAATGTAAAAAGAGTTGGAGTTAGAACACCAAAAAACAAGAACAAGATCAGCATTTTGTGAGCTAAAAGAACTGAAGAAAAAATTCAAGCCTCAAGTTGCAGTATATATTGAAGCATTCTATGAGGAGAATAATGAATGCTATAGGAAGTATCAAAAGAAGATGAAACGAATACACAGAGTCATTGTGCCAGAAAGAACTCGTTGATGGTCAGCCATTTCAGGACAAAACATGTGGTCAAGAGCCAATGGTACTGAAGGAAGAAGTCCAAGCTGCACTGAAGGCGTTGCTGAAAAGCAAGACTTCAGTAATTGATGGAATACCAATTGAGATGTTTCAACAAAAAGATGCAGCGCTGGAGGTTCTCGCTCATCTACATCAAGAAATTTGGAAGACCGATACTGGTCCAACTGACTAGAAGAGTTTTGCATTTGTGCAAGAGATCAAGGGACATCAGTTTTGATGTCAGATGGGTCTTGGCTGAAAGCAAAGAATACCAGAAGGATGTTTACTTGTGTTTAATGACTGTGTAAAGGAGCCCTAATGCCACAGTGGTTAGGAGTTTGGCTGCTAACCAAAAGAGTCAGTCACTGGAATCCAGCAGCTGCTCCTTGGAAACTTGGCAATTCCAACTGTCCTGTAGGGTTACTATGAATCATAACTGACCCAGTGGCAGCAGGTTTGGTTTTTTGGTTTGTAGAGGTATTTGACTGTGTGGATCATAACAAGTTATGGATAAAATTGTAAAAAATGGGAATTCTAGGAACACTTAATTGAGCTCCCGTGGAACCTGTACTTAGACCAAGAGGCAGTTGTTAAAACAGAGCAAGGGAATGTTGTTGTTGTTAGGTACTGTTGAGTAGGCTCTGACTTACAGTGACCCCACGTACAACAGAATGAAATACTGCCTGGTCCTGGGCCATGCCCACAGTCATTGTTATGTTTGAACCCATTGTTACAGTCACTATCTCAATACATCTTGTTGAGTCTTCCTCTTTTTCAGTGAACCTCTATGTTACCAAACATGATGTCCTTCTCCAGGAGTGGATCCCTTCTGACAACATGTCCAGAGTGTATAAGATATAGTCTTTGCCATCCTTGCTTCTGTAGAGCACTCTCATTGTACTTCTAGGACAGACCTGTTTGTTCTTTTGGCAGATCGTGGTATGTTCAATATTCTCCAACACCACCATTCAAAGGTTTCAATTATTCCTTGGCCTTCCTCATTCATTGTCCAGCTTTTGCATGCGTATGATGTGATTGAAAATACCACAGCTTGGGTCAGGCACAGAAAACTTGGTATAATGGTTAAGTGCTATGGCTGCTAACCAAAGGGAGCCAGCCAAGTGCCGTCGAGGCGGGTCTGACTTATGGCGACCCTAGAAGGCAGTTCAAATCTACCAGGCACTCCTTGAAAACTCTACAGGATAGTTCTGTCCTCTCCTATAGGGGTGTTATGAATTGGAGTCAACTCAGTGGCACTGGGATTGGTTTTGGTTTCGAGTCAGACATGCCTTAGTCGTCAAAGTGACATCTTTGTTTTCAATACTTTAAAAAGATCTTTAGCAGCAGCTTTTCCAATATAATGTATTGTATGATTTCTTGACTGCTGCTTCCATGGACATTGATTGTGAATCCAGGGAAACTGAAATCTTTGCCAACTTCAGTCTTTTCACTGTTTGTAGTGATGTTGCTTATAATTGTCCACTTGGGAGGATTTTTGTTTTCTCGATGTTGGGATGTAATCTGTACTGAAGACTGTGGTCTTTGATCTTCATCAGAAAGTGTTTCAAGCCCTCCTCACTTTTCATCAAAAAAGATTTTATCACCTGCATAATGCAGGTTGTTAGTGGGCCTTCTACTAATCTTGATGTCTATTGTTCTTCCTATGTTCCAGCTTCTCAGATTATTGGCTTGGCATATAGACTGACTAGGTATGGTAAAAGTATACATCCCTGATGCATACTTTTCCTGACCTTAAGGCATACAGTATCACCTTGTTCTGTTTGAGTGACTGTCTCTCGATACATGTACAGATTCCTCAGGAGCAGAATTAAGTGTTCCGGAATTCTCATTCTCTACAGTGTTGTACGTAATTTGTTAATGATTCACACAATCAAATGCCTTTGCATAGTCAATAAAACACAAGTAAATATCTTTCTGGTATTTTTTGTTTTCAGCCAAGTACCATCTGCCATCAGCAATAGTATTCCTCATTCCACATCTTTTTCTTAATCTGACTTGAATTTCTGGCAGTTCCCCATCAGTATATTGCTATAGCCGCTTCTGAATGACCTTTAGCAAAAGTTTACTTGTGTGTAATATTTATGACATTTTTTGATAATGTCTGCATTTGAGTGGATCACCTTTCTCGGAAATAGGCATAAATATGGATCTTTTCCAATTTGTTGGCCAGGAACTGTCTTCCAAATTTCTCAGCATACATGAATGAGCACTTCCGGTGCTGCATCTGTTTGTTGAAACACCTCATTTGATGTTCCATAAGTTCCTGGAACCTTGTTTTTCTTCAATGCCTTCAAAGAAGCTTCAATTTCTTCTTTCAGTACCATCGATTCCTGATTATACGCTGCCTCTTGAAATGGTTGAACATGAACCAACTCTTTTTGGTATAATGACTCCATGTATTTCTTCCATTTTCTTTTGTTGCTTCCTGTATCATTTAGTATCTTTCATATGGAGTCCTTCACTATATGAAGAAAATAAAAGGTCATTAAGAAGACAGGAAAGAAAAAAAGACTAAAATCAGTGTCAGAAGAGATTCAGAAACGTCTCTTGAATATAGAGTAGCTAAAGTAAAGGGAAGGAATTATGAAATAAAAGAGCTGAACAGAAGATTTCAAAGAGTGGCTCAAGACGACAAAGGAAAATTATTGTAATGAGCAAGGACATACTGCATGGTTTTAAACCAGGAAAAGCTTATGTCAGGGTTGTATCGTTTGCCGAACTCATTCAGTTTCTATGCTGAGCAAGTAGTCTGAGAATCTGGACTATATGAAGAAGAACATGGCATCAGGATTGGAGGGAGGCTCTTTATCAACCTGTGATACACAAATGATACAACCCTGCTTGCTGAAAGTGGCGAGGACTGGAAGTACTTGTTGATTAAGATCAAATGCTACAGCTTTCATGTAGTTTACACCTTAGAAAAGTTCTCACATGTGGGTCAGTAAGCAACATCATGGCAAACGGAGAAAATATTGAAGTTGTCAAGAATGTCATTTTACTTGAACCTACAATCAATACAAGAAACAGTCAAATCAAATGATGTATTATGTTAGGCAAATCCACTGCAAAAGACCTGTTTAATGTGTTGACAAGCGAAGAGGTCACTTGGAGAGCTGAGGTACACCTGCCCTAAGCCATACTATTTTCAATGGCCTCATATGCGTCTGACACCTAGACAATGAATAAGGAAGACTGAAGAAGAAGCTATACCTTTGAAATATGGTATTGGCAAAGAATATATGCAATGGACTGCCAAAAATGTGTACAAATCTGTACTGGAAGAAGTGAAGCCAGGGTTCCTTGGAAGTGAGGATGGTAAACCTTTGGACATGTTATCAGTAAGCACCAGTTCCTAAAGAAGGCCATCATGCTCGGTAAGTTAGAGGGTAAGGGAAAAAGAGCAGGAGCCTCACTGATACGGATTGACACAGTGGCTGTAACGCTTGGCTCCAACATAACAAGGATCCTGGAGATAGCACAGGACCAGGCAGTATTTCATTCTGTTATATGTGGGGTGGCTTTGAGTGGGAAGTGACTCAACACCACCTAACAACACCAACAACAATCACTGAGGAAACTAGTTTATGGTCATAATAGCTGTCTGTTTTAGAAATGCTTCTGATTCCAAAATTCTCTTACGTGTTTTTTTGTTCTATAATTGAGAATGTCTTATTTGTTTTTATATCCCTCATACATATAACACACTGACTTCACACTGCTGCTTGATTTAATATTTTTCAATTAATAATTTGAATCGTTGATATGTCGTAAATCTGGCATTCCATTTTTCCAATCCTTCACATTTACCTAATTTTCAGATTTTTCCAGTGGCAGTAGATTTTGACATGAAAATTTTTAAAGCACCAAGTTAAGTCGGGTAAATTTGACCTTCCTGAGCTCTCTTCTTGTCGCAGAGTCACACACTCATACCTTATCTTCCTTCTTTCCAGAGAATTCTGTCCTTCACCAGAGAATCTGACACCACAATTGATTTCTAAACATCAGCACTATTTGCAGAGCAGTGATACTCAAAACAAATGATGAGTTTCAAAACATGTGAAAAAATACTGACAAGAAAGTGAAAAACAGAATTAAAAAATAAATATGTGAGTGTACGCACACATTTAGTTTTCCCCACAGGCTTTTATCTTCTCTGTTCTGCAAAAAGTAATAAAATAATACTTCATCAATTCCAAGACGCACTTTTTTTCATTTCAACATCTGTGACATCAAAATTCATCTCCAAAGTGATGATATCTTTTACCAGAAAAACATGGAAAATACTAGTTTGTTTTATAATGTAGATTGTCCTCAATATGATAACATACAGTAGTAGCAGTATTTATATCATTTGACAGTCATTCTTCCATGTCATTTATATATATTAACCACTTTACTATCCACAGTACACCTATAGGGTGAGTACTTCCCCCCCTCTTTTCAGATGGGGGGAAGCAGGGGCAAACGAATAGTTAAGTCGGTTGCCTGAGGACCTGTATCTAGTATGTAAGTGGTGGAGCTGGCATATAAACCCAGACTCCTTCACAACCCTTAACCTCTTCCTAATACATTTTTCTGGTTTTCCACTGTAGAACATAGATAGTGTCTTTTTGTTTGTTTGTTTCTATCACCTGATTAAGCTTTTAGAATACTTTCCCCTCTTCCATGAAATCTCTGTAATATCTACTTTTATTTTCACTATGTGTTTGTGTGTGTGTAAACTGTACCAGAACATCATCATTAGACGTAGGATAATTGCAGTAATGAAAAGAACTATTTCTCAAACTAGAAACTTCACAGGTTCAAATCCTGGCTTTGCTGCCAGCTAGCCCTGACACCTTGAGCAACTGCCTCAGTTTCCTCATTTAAATACTATTTTTTAAAAAAATTCTACCTCATCAAGTTATGAACTTGTTGTTGAATCAGTTGTGATGCATAGCAACCCTATATGACAGAGCAGAGCTGTCCCACAGAGACAGGAATGACTGGCGGATTTGAACTTCTGACCTTTTGGTTAGCAGCTGAGTTCCTAATCACTGTGCCCCTAGGGCTACTAGGAAAATTAAATTAAATGACATGTGTGAAGTGCTTTGAATACCAATTGAATTTCATAATGAATGTCCAACAAGTAAATATTGGTTACTGAAATCACAGTACAGTACATAAGACTGAACTAGAGGGAAAGAGAGTGAAGTAAAAAATTGTCAGGAGGAAACACTCTGAAAAGTTAGCAATTTATTAATTTCTTCATGGATTCAGCAAAACACATACTGAGGTTGTATTTTGTTCAAAGTAGTGTAAGAGCAGCATGACCTTTCTTGTGGGCTAAGGTCCAGAGAGGGCAGGCATCTGGCGAAATGCCTTTGTGTTCTACACAGGTCCTAATACTGCATAAATGAATGAATGACTGCGTGAATGGATGAGAGGGTGTGTACATCAATTCTTTTCCCTAAAGAGGGGAGAGAGGCACAGACAGAGCTCTAGTGCTCAAAAGACAGCAAAGTAACTCCCAGCTGAGGTGGATTTGAAGAGATGGATTCACCAAATATTTAAGTTCCTACAATATCCTGTATTTCCCATTACCAGTGAGGCAATTTCAACTCATAGTAGCCCTATAAGACAGAGTAAAACTACTCCATGTGGTTTCCGAGGTTGTAAATCCTTATGGAAAAATGCTGCCTCATCTTTTTCCCCTAGCGTAGCTGGTGGGCTTGAACGCCAGCCTTTTGGTTAGCAGCCAGTTGCTTTAACCACTGTTCTACCTAGACTCCTGATATATACTGTAGTTAGAATACAGAGAGAAAAAAATCAGTCCTGCTCTGAAGAATGATGCTTGTTGTATTTATTTTTTTTATTTAGCTATAGATATTAGTGGGAAAACATCTCTAATAAGTCAAGTAGCAGTTTTAGTCAGTAGCATTGAAGTCAAACAGCTTATTTTTGCCAGCAAGCCAGCTCTAAATTGCTGCTGTAATGCTCTTTCTTGAAATGAATACAAAATCACATTTCTCCCAGAGAGATTTGTTACTACACTTAAGTATTTGAATTAATTTCAAATTTATGAGAACATAAGAGCTGGAATGAAAATTTTAGAGAAAGCTTAAATAAAAATATTGCATTCATAGTTGAAGCAAGTATATGTTTTCTCTTTGCTCATTTGGTTGTGTGTTTGCTGTTTCCTCTACTGAACAGTTGAGTTAAAAAAGAACACATATTAATTTGTGGCCAAAAAGGTCATATGCTTATGTTTTACGAGATAAGTAAATTCACTCTGACAAAGCCTAATTTGAATTGATTTTAAAAAAATAACTAAAATAACATTCCCCAAAATGTACTGGAAACCCTGTTTGCACCATAGTTAAGAGCTACAGCTACTAACATAAAGGTTGGCAGTTCAAAACTCTCAGGTGCTCCCTGGAACCCCTATGGGGCAGCTCTGCTGTGTCTTGTAGGGTCGCTGTAAGTCAGAATCAACTTGACAGCAACAGATGTTTTTATTGTTGTTAGTTTGTTTTTTACTATGTATTAAAGTACAGGATGCAAAAATGTATCAAAGTCATGATTAATACTTGCTGTTAATTATGCACACATACATACATGAATTTTTTTAATGGAAAAGTCCATGAAAATATCACAAAGCATCTAAAATTAAAACATGAATCTAAAACATCTCCCATTTGCTCATTTCATCCACCAGATGTCCCTCTTCTCAAACTTGATGGTGTGTCAGTGTGTAAATAAATGCCATACTATGGCTGGCATGTTAATGAAAGAAACTGGCAGTTGAGATGAGTAAAATCCACATGTAATCTCAAACTCTAATTTTTGGCTACTGCAAAAATGAAACTTCAGGGATGAAGGAGCTTTGGCAGCAGAGTCTAACTGCTCTTTCAGACTTGGATTACCTCCACGGTATCCTTGGTGAGTGGCTATTTGACCTTTTCTTAAAAACTTGCCTTAAAACATCAGCCAGTCCTATCTAGAGCAGCTAGTCCATCTCTGTTTCTGCTCTGCCTACTGGAAATTTCTTTCTTTGCTATATCTTCCACCCACTGTTAGAATTTCTACCTTTGGAAATTATATAAAGCAGACCTAATATTCTTCTTCCAAACAACAGCCACTGAAAATACAGACATACCTTACTTCATTGTGATTCACTTTATTTATGCCTCAGAAGTACTGTGTTTTTTTACAAATAGAAGGTTTGTGGCAACCCTGTGTACAGCAAGTCTATCAGCACCACTTTTCCAACAGCATGTGCTCACTTCATATCTCTTTGTCACATTTTGGTAATTCTTCTAACATTCAAACTTTTTCATCATTATTGTATCTGTCATGGTGATTCTTGGTCAGTAATCTTTGATGTTACTATACAGATTGGAGGCACTGTAAATCATGCCCATATAGGACAGAAGACTTGATTGATAAATGTTGCATGTGTCCTGACTTCTCCACTGACTGGCCCTTCCCCCATCTATTCTCTGAGATGCAACAATATTGAAATTAGGGCAATTGATAACCCTACAGTGCCTCAGAGGTTCAAGTGAAAGGATGCTCTCACTTTAAATCAAGGGGTAGAAATTATTAAGCTTAGTGAGGAAGGCATGTCAAAAGGCTGAAAGCTAGGCCTTTTGCACCAGACAGTTAGCCAGGCTGCAAGTGCAAAAGGAAGGTTCTTGAAGGAAATTAAAAGTGTTACTACAGTGAAAATGTAAAAGATGAGAAAGAAAAACCACCTTATTGCTGATATGGGGAAAGTTTTACTGATATGAATAGAAGATCAAACTAGCCACAATATTCTCATAAATCAAAGTATATTCCAGAGCAAGGCCCTAAGTCTCTTCCATTCCGTGAAGTCTGAAGGAAGTAAGAAAGCTTCAGAAGAAAGTCTGAATCTAGCAGATGTTGGTTCATAAGGTTTATAGAAAGAAGCAATCTCCATAACATAAAAGTGGCAAGTGAAGCAGCAAGTGCCGACACAAAGGCTGCAGCAAGCTGTACAGAAGATTCAGCCGAGATAATTGTCTTCATTATCTGGTATTGCTGTGATCAAAATACCACAAGTGGACAGCTTTAACAGAGAGAACTTTATTCTCTCATAGTCTAGTAGGCTACAAGTCCAAATTCAGGGAATCAGCTCCAGGGAAATGCTTTCTCTCTCTGTCAGAGCCAGAAGAAAGTCCTTGTCATGAATCTTTCTTTGGTCAGGAGCTTCTCAGGCACAGGGAACCTGGGTTCCAATGATCTCTTCTGTTTCTGGTGCTGCTTTCTTGGTGATATGATGTCTTCCTGCCTGTCTGCTCGCTTCCATCTTTTATATCTCAAAAGGGATGAGTTTAAGACACACTCTAATCTTGTAGATTGGGTATACATAGCTGCTGCCTATTCCACCTCTTTAACATAATAAAAGTAGGATTTATAGCACATAGGAAAATCACATCAGATGACAGAATGATGGGCAATCACACAATACTGGGAATTATGGCCTAGCCAAATTGATACACATATTTTGGGGGACACAGTTCAATCCAAGACAATAATTATGAAGTTGGCTACATTAAACAACAGGTTTTCAGTGTAGACAAGACAATCCTGTATTGGAAAAATATATCATCTAAGACTTTGACAGCTAGAGCAGATAAGTCAATGCCTGAGTTCAGAACTTCAAACGACTGGCTGACAATATTATTAGGGTCTACTGCAGCTGAGGACTTGAAGTTGAAGCCAACACTCATTTACCATTCCAGGAATCCTAGGCCGCTTAAAAATTATACTAAATTACTCTCCCAGTCCTATGTAAATGGACAACAAAGCTTGGTTGGCAGCACATCTGTTGACAACACGGTTTACTGAATGTTTCAAGCCGACTGTTGATAACTACTGCTCAGTATAAAAAATTCCTTCTAAAATACTGCTGCTCAGGAGCTCTGATGGAAATGTGCAAGCAGATTAATGTTGTTTTTATGCCTAATAACATACTATCTACTCTGAGGCCCATGGATCAAGGAGTTATTTCAACTTTCAAGTCTTTTAACAAAACGCATTTCATAAGGCTATAGGTGCTGTAGGTTGTGATTTCTCTGATGAATCTGAGCGAAGTAAATTGAAAATCTTCTGGAAAGAATCTGCCAGTCTACATTCCTTTAAGAACACTTGTGATTCATGGGAGGAGATCAAAATATCAACATTAACAGGAGTTTGCAGGAAGTTGATTCTAACCTTCATAGAGGACTTGGAGGTGTTCAAGACTTCAGTGGCAGAAGGAACTGAAGAGGTTGTGGAAATCGCGAGAGGACCAGAATTAGAAGTGGAGCCTGAAGATGTGACTGGATTGCCACAATCTTGTGATAAAACTTTAGTGGATGAGCAAAGAAAGTAGTTTCTTGTGAGAGTCTCCTCCTGATGAGGATGCTATGAACATTGTTGAAATGACAACAAAGAGTTTAGAATGTTACATGAACTTAATTGAAAAAGTTAATTGATAAATAGATTATGATCACTGCATAAACAATTGATAAAACACAAATTTTGCAAGGAGTTCTGCTGTGGGCAAAATGCTATCAAACAGCTTTGTATGCTACAGAGACATCTATGAAGGGAAGGGACAAACTTCTTTGTTGTCTTATATTAAGTAATTGCCATGATCATCAGCAGCCATCAATGAGGCAAGACTCCTTCATCAGCAAAATGATTAATGCTTCCTGAAGCCTCATATAAGGGCTAGCATTATTTTTATCAACAAAGTATTTTTAATTAAGACATGTACATTTTTAGACTTAATGAGTCTTAGGTATCTAGTGCTGCTCTACCAGAAATACCACACATGGATGTCTCTAACAAAGAGAAAGTTATTCTCTCACAGTCTGATAGGCTAGAAGTCCAAATTCAGGGTGTCACCTCCAGGTGAAAGCTTTCTCTCTGTTTGCTGTGGAGGAAGGTCCTTGCCCCCAATTTTACCCTGCACTAGAAGCTTCTTCATACAGAAACGTCAAGTCCAAAGCATGAGCTCTGCTCCTGGCCCTGCTTTCTTGGTGGTACGAGGTCCCTCTGTCTCTCTGCTTGCCTTTCTCTTTTATATCTCAAAAAAGGTTGGCTTATGACATTATCTGATCTTGTAGATCTCATCAATGCAAGTGATGCCAATCTATCTCATTAACTATGATAAGATTTACAACGCATAGGGAAGTCACATCAGATGGCAAAATGGTAGACAATCTTACAGTACTGGAAACCGTGACCTAACCAAGTTGGCACATATTTTGGGAGAACACAATTCAATCCACGATATAATGCTATTGGACACTTAAAAAACCAACCAACAAACAAAAAACTATTGCCATTCACTCACAGAGACCTTGTAGGACAGAGAAAACCTACCCCACTGGATTTTCAAAGAGCAACTTCTATATTCAAACTTCCAAACTCTGGGTTAGCAACCTAGCTCTTAACCACTGTGCCACCAGGACTCCTGCATACTTAATAGACTGCAGTATAGTGTAAGCATAACATGTTGTTGTTGTTAGGTACCACTGAGTCGGTTCTGACTCATAGCAACTCTATGAACAACGGAACGAAACACTGTGTGGTCTTGTGCCATGTCCACAATTGTTTTTTATGCTTAAGCCCATTGTTGCAGCCACTGTGTCAATCCATCTCATCTAGGGTCTTCCTCTTTTTGCTGACCCTCCGTTCTACAAAGCATGATGTCCTCCTACAGGGACTGATCTTTCCTGACAACATGGCCAAAGTATGTAAGACACAGTCTTGCCATCTTTACTTCCGAGGAGCTCTCTAGATGTACTTCTTTCAGAATGGATGTTTGTCCTTTTTGTGGTCCATCGTACATTCAACATTATCCTCTAACACCATAATTCAAAGGCATCAATTCTTCTTCAGTCTTCTTTGCTCGTAGTCCAAGTTTCTCATGCATATGATGCAACTGAAAATACCTTGGCTTGAGTCAGGCATGTTTTAGTCTTCAAGGTGACATCCTTACTTTTGAATACTTTGAAGAGGTCCTTTGCAGCACATTTTCCCAGTGCAATGCATCTTTTGATTTCTTGACTGCTGCTTCCAAAGACATTGATTGTGGACCCAAGTAAAATGAAATCTTTGATAACCTCAATCCTTTCTCCATTTGTGACACTGTTGCTTACTGGTCCAGTTGTGAGGATTTTTCTTTCCCTGATATTGAGGTGCAATCCATACCAAAGGCTGTGGTCCTTGATTGTCATCAATAAATGCCTCAAATCTTCTTCATTTCCAGCAAGTAAGGTGGTGTCGTCTGCATAACACAGGTTGTTAATGGGTCGTTCTCCAATCCTGATGCCTCGTTCTTCTTCTTTGTATAATCCAACTTCTCAGATTACTTGCTTGGTTTATAGTGAAAGGATACAGCTCTGACACATGCCTTCTTACTTTAAACCATGCAGTGTCTCCTTGTTCTGTTTGTACAACTATATCTTGGTCCAAAGCATAACATATGCACTGGGAAACCAGAGAAATTCATGTGTCTTGCTTTATTCCAGTAATCACTTTATATTGTCGCAGTGGTCTGGAAATGAACCTATAGTATCTCCAGGGTATGCCTGTAATTCGACAGCACTCAAGTTCCACCTGAATATTCTGTTTTCTAGGCAAAAATATACTGTATCCCCAAAATTCACTGATGAATCAGTTGTTTTGGGCAAGGGGCATATTTTCATATAAACATAAATTTGTAAATGGTGATTAGGGTTGTTGCTAGATCACTAAATTCCCTTTAACTTATATCAAGGTGGAGTCAGAAATATTCTTTATTAAATAAGTATTTTTGAAATACCAAGTGAATAATCTGTAGTAGAGACTAATTTATTGTGTTTGTTTAGGTAGTATACAGAAATTCTTTAGAAAGTTGTTTTCCAAATTCAAATCATATTATATGTATTTGTCACATATCCTGTTCTATTTTGGAATATTTGTGAGCAATCTGAATTATAAATGATTATTTTACATTATTTAAAATTTTTTAAGGGTAACTAAATAGCATTCCAAGTATATTTCCATTCTTAAATTCTTTAATTTGATCATTACAATTCAATATCCATTAATCTGCATAGATGCAATTGAACAACAACAACAAAAATATCCAGGGAGAATAGTATTGAGAGAATGAAATTTAGTTACAGAACCACACAATTGTTCCAAATGGAGATTACTTAGTGCCAGTACAGCTGTCTACACACCAAGTCATTATATTTTATTTTCAGAGTTGTTCGATGGCTAGTTCAGGCCTTTACTGAGTCAACATCTAAACTCTGTATTGATTTTAAAAGCATTTCTTATCATTATGTGTGCTGTGAGTACTGGGGGCATTTCATATAACTCATTGCAATCACCCTATGAAAAACACTGTCAGCCCTACATAATAATAGATTATGACCATGTCCATGTAAAGTAGCTGTCTCTTACAAATCTTAGGAAATCAACTGATTGCAAATTATTTTCACTGAAAATCATCATGTTTATGCAAATAAAGTAATATAAGTTACTCGTTACAATTATTTCTAAACTGTTCTTTACAAAAAATAATAATAGAACAAGTGTTTTTAAAGATGACAACTCAGCCAAGTTTTCCAGTTCTGCTGAGTCTTTCTAGAACCTGTAGATGTCCATCTGGCTCTTACTTACAACTAAAAAATTATCTGTCAATAAGGTCTGGAGTTACAGGGGGATAAGACTGGAAGCCCATTATTGGCATATCCCATTAATAGACATGCCAGTCTTTGGGTGATGCAAAGACGTGGAAGCATCTTCAAACCTGGCTTAAATGAAGAATGGAAGGTAAGGCTGTGATTCACTGGTTATCCCAGAAGTTATCCTCACCAAGCCGGTTAAAGGAGGTAGAAATTACAGAGCCACTGCCTCTAGACTCCACATTTTTAAGAGGTAAACTTATCAGTATTTCTACAGCAGTGTTATCTGTGGATATTTACTAGAACTAGCTTGTATATTGCTATTCTTTTTGGATGTTGTTATGGAGGTGTTCTCACCCTTAACTAAATTTGAATTCTCCTTAAGACAAAAAACATGATCTATCCTCTCTGGTATCTCCCCATTGTATCTTTTGTAATCACCTCACATGCATCCAAACACTGGACAATGAATCAGAAGACTGAAGAAGAACCAATGCCTTTAGGTTATGGTGTTGGCAAAGAATACTGAATACACCGTGGACCACCAAAAAGAATAAACAAACCTACCTCGGAAGAAGTACAACCAGAATGCTTCTTAGAAGCAAGGATTGTGAGACTTCATCTCACGAGCTTCAGACGTGTTATCAAGAGGGATCAATTCCTGGAGCAGGACATCCTGCTTGGTAAAGTAGAGGGTCAGCGAAAAAGAGAGAGACCCTCAAGCAGATTCACTGACACATTGGCTGCACCAATACTCAAACTTATGAATGACTGTGAGGATGGCACAGGATTGAGCAGTTTTATTCTGTTGTATATGGGGTTGCACTTAACAGCAACAATATCTACTGGTAAGTGTGTATTGTATATGCAAATTGTATTGTAGCTATTTTTGTGTTATACTTTTTATGGATTTTTGTCTTCTGGTTACTACTTCCATAATACTGAATTCAAATCTACTGGAATTTTTTACATGATGAACTTTGAAGTGAAACTAACACAACTATATAAATCAAGCCAAAACTCTTTATGTGATCTAATCTAAAGAGATCATTGGTTGACTAACCAAAAAAAAAAGTCGGTAAAGTGCAGAATAACAAAAATTTTACACCTTTTAACATTACTTATTTAACTTGAACTTGCAACCGTGAGTCATCTTTCACATGTGCATGCACTATTTACAGTGCCATATTACCTGTTTTATACAAACCATGCTTAAAATCATCTCTGATTTTCACATTTAGTTTCTTTAAAATGGAATGATGACCCCAAAACATGGTATGAGTTCAAAATCCTCCTGGACTATTATAACCTATTATAATCCCTTCACCTAAACATAATTCAACAGAAATTATTTTTAGCAACATATTTCTGTTGAATCTTTCAAAACTTTCAACTTAGTTTTTATAAAAACAGCAATGATCTCGGTTTTGGTGCTTAGATTACGTCAATTTATAGACTTCAGTAAATTATAGCAATTACAATAACAAAAGATAAATAAGTTTGGAAACGTACTCAACTAACTTTCAGTAAGCATACAGTTTAACTAGTGGCACAGAATCACACAGACCTGTTAGGAGTTAGCCCACTGGTCAGCAGGATATTTAAGCCAGCAGTGAGCTTCACTCTGTGTATTTTACAGAAGCAGTTTATTGAAGAGCACTTAACTACGGAAATAGATTAGGAGAGTTTCTCTGGGGTCTTCAGATCTCAAGAGCAACTGTCAAAGATACAACAATTAGTCTCTGTTCGCCTGGAGCAACAGAGAGAAAAGGAAACTCAGGAATCAGAGCATGAAATGGAACTACAGTCTAACCACATCGATCAACTACTACTTCCTTTGCCATGGGCCAGAAGAAATGAATGGTGCCTGGCTACTGTTAAACGTTTTGAGCAAGGACCCGGTAGTTAGACTGTGATCAAAAGAAGAAAGTATATGTAACAGAATTTTTAATTCTTATTGGAAACCAGACTTACTGACTACATGTGAGTGAGCACTTCCAGCAGTGCGTCTGTAGGAATTTCTCTAGGACCAATCGAGAAAAATTTAGTTACTGAAAGAACATAGTTTCAAAGTTGTCTTGTCTCTGTGGTAAGCAGTAAGTCAGAAAATAATGCTTTAAGAACTCAACAGAGTCAAGAAGATTATCTGACCACATTGATCATGGGATGTCACTTCACATTATCTCTGGTGAAACTGACCCCTGTTCTGATGATTTTGATGGAGGAAATTATTCTGAAGTTCCTTAATCTAAACCTCCTGCTATAAAGTGAAAGGAAGGCAGGAACAACTGAGTTGGGCACTAGAAGGCAAGAGTCACCGAATGGAGGAGATAGACAAACAAGCAAATGAGCAAAGCAGGCAAGAACAGGTGCTTAGAGCTCAGGGAGTCTGGCTCCTGATCAGCCAAATAATGGGAAATCTGAGGTTTTTCATGCGCATGAACATTAATCTCTTCAGCACATCATACTCCTCCTGTTTCCGATGCTCTGGTGTTTGATCTGACTCATACTGACCCTATGTACAACAGAATGAACGATTATTTGATTCTGCAGCATCTTCACAATTGTCCTAATTTGCGCCCATTATTATAGCCATTGTGTCAATCCGTTGTATCGAAGGTCTTCCTTCTTTTACCGATCCTCTACGAAACATGGTGTTCTTCCGCGGCTACTAGTCCCTCGTGATAACATGTCCACAGTGTGTAAGATGAAGTCTCACTGTCGTCAGTACTGTTAGTGCTCAGCTAAACTGGAAATGTACTCTTGAAAGTACCTACGTTATTCAACCAAAAACATGGAGCATTGTTGTTTCTTCATCACCAATTTTGGAAGATCATCTTTTCCAATCAGAATTTTTATTGTTTAGGTTAGCAGTGCATATAACCTTCCAAGACTACATGGAGTTGGTGGGATCTAATAACAACTTACTCCCAGAAAAAGTAATTGGTATCTAAGGAGAATTTTGATAATGATTTATACACAATATAGCAACTGTTTTTTTTTCTTCAATATCTTATTTGCTCATGAATTGCATTCTTTGTGGAACTAGGTTTTTCTGGATTTCCATCATCATTTTGGTGATGTTCGGGACGTAACTTCCCTCTAACCTCAATATAACAATGGTTACTTACATGGTGTTTTCTGCTTCGTGAGTAAGTTGACTGTATCTCCTTTTTAAATTCTGCAGTGTAGCCAGGCTACAGAAGATAACATTCATTTGTCTAGCTGTCCCATATTCCTTGAGAACAACAAAGGTCTCACATGCTCTTGTAACATGCCAGCTTGAAAGAATGTAACAGCACCTATGTATTTGGTAATTTCATGTTTAGGCAAAGCCTTCCAGTTTTTATTCTCAGGGAAATAAAATGTTAAAACCAAAAATAAAATAAAAGGGGGGGGGTTATCCTGAACTTCTGACCCCAATGTGGTCACGAATGTCCTTAAAAATGGACAAGAGAGATACAAGAGGAGGTCAGTGTGATGTTATTTGAGAAAGATTTTATTGTTTGTTAACCCATATATTTTCTCCTTTGAATTTTTTGTTGGTATCCTGTTTTCACTAACTTAAGGCATGCTGATTAAAAGACCATTTCAGAATTTTTATTATGTGTTGTTAATTTTGATGCCCATTATCTGGGATCCCATATGTCCCAGAGGATTCCAGGACATGGTAAATCTTACCAATATCAGTCAATGAATGTGTAATGGATCTGCTGGTGATGCAGTGGTTGAGTGCTACGGCTGCTAACAAAAATGTTGGCAGTTCAAAGCCACCAGGTGCTCTTTGGAAACTCTAAGGAGCAGTTCTACTGTGTTCCACAGGGGCTATAATTCAGAATTGACTCAACTGAAGTGGGGAGAACCTGCAGAAAAGAATGCAGCCTTACTGATACCTTAACTTTAGCATGCTGACACTTGGTCAGCCTTCTCACCTACAGAAATGTGAGATGATCAATTTGTATTATTTAAGGCACTAAGTTTGAGGAAAGATTGTTTTATAGCAGCAATAAGGCATCTAATGCGGTGACAGTCAAGAACAAATCCAGAGTCAGAATCCAGTGACCCCCCAGTTACTTAATTCACATTTCAAAATCCAAAGACATGATCACTCATGTGGGCTAGCAGTCAAGCTAAGAAGAGGGCATTTATGCTGTAGCACAGTATAGACACTTTGGTTTTCAGCTAGCAGTGGATTATACCTGTTTATAAGAAGCACATTTTAAACCAAGTAAGAGTACTAACTAGTGCCCCAGCTCCACAGATGGAGAGAAGCCAAGATTTATATGTGAGATCACATCTGCTGGCTGATGTGTGAGTACAATCAGACAGGCACCAAGAGGCTGAACCATATCATGGTCAGGTTTTGTTGTAGTCACCATAAGCTGGTCATGCACTGATAACTCTTTTTACTTACCCTTCAATGTTTGTGGGCATTCTCATACCTTTGAATAAAAGTCAAGCCATGCAGATAATGCCTCATGGATTGTTTTATCTTCCTAACACAGATTCACCAAACTAGGATTGATACAATTGCACTGGATTGTAATAATAATTTTAAAATAACTTGTGTAACTTCAAAATGAAGTTGCCTGCTGCAGTTGCATATTTTTTAGATTTTTTTCCCCTTACTCTCAAGGCCTTAAAGCTAGCTGATTAGCAGCAAAGCTATTGAAATTGTCAGTTACATACTATAAACCTTTAATACATGCATGCATGTACACAAACCCACACCAAGAATAAACAGTCATAAGAAACATGGACTGAGTTAAGATATAAGTTCTGTGTCTTTATGGCCCTTCCCTATAAAAATATGAACTGATAGGTGGACCAGGTGGGCAGGATATGTCTGATCTATGAGTTTATGCAGAGACCTGAGTTATGTATTTCTTGTTGTTCCTCCATACTTTAGGGGTTACCTTCATCCACATAGCTCAGCACCATGACACCTGTATGCCAAGAGAAAGTAGAGGGAGATCCTTCTGTTGGAGGGTATGTAGGAAGGTACAGAAATTACCACTGCTGACATCCCATTAGCCAGAATTTAGTTGCAGAGCAGTACCACACTTCAAGAAAGACTGGGAAGTGTAATCTGTAGATAGATGGCTGTATGTCCAGCTATAACTTGAAGGATTTTATTAGCAAAGAGAAACTGACAGTATTAAATATTAGTGTATGGTTAGCAATCACTATCCAGGGAATTTGAAACATTTCTACTGGTCCGGCCAGATTTGTTCCAGGCTTTTGTATGTCTGTCCTCCCCTCGCTCCTGCCACAATTTGGCAGACACTGACCTCTGACTATCTATTGGTTTTCTTCAGAGTCCCTTCTGTACCGTCAGTTGACTTTGCTACTCGTTTAAAAAGAAAAAATTCCATTGCCTCTGAGGCAGTTTTGACTCACTGTGACTCTACAGGATTCAAACTGCCCATCTTTTATTAGCAGCCAAGTTCTTAATCACTGTTCCGCTATTCAGTGTGTTCTTGTGATATCATTTTTACCTACTTTAGATTCCATTTGTCTGCCTCTGCCATATTCTGTATTTAAGTGGTTACCTTTCCAGTCAATGAAAGGCAAAAAAAGAATTTCAAATTAACCCAGGTTCTTTTCTTCCATCTCCAACTATCACAACCAATGACCTATGCCACGAATTATCTTCATGCTGACAACACCCAAGAATTTTATCCTTTGCCAAGATCCATTAGGAAGGAATGACATCAGCAGTTTGCTGTATTCGTGTTATTGACCGTTAGAGTGTATAAAGCTTGTGCTAAGTAATTAGGGGCTATTATTATCGACCATTAGAATGGATAAAGCTCGTGATAAACAGTCAGTGGTCCAGCTTAACCAACTGAATTTCTTTGAGGACAAATCCACATTAAGCAGTCAATATGCTACTTCATTTGCGAGAACACATCAACCCTAATATATATTCCTTCTGCAAAAATGACAGCTGTGTGGGAGCTCATTGTGTTGCTGTTTTAGTTAAATAAATGAACTGGTGAGAATAAAATAATGTATTTGTGTCCATCTTATAAATGATTCAGTTATACTTGTGGTAGACTTTATTATAGTAAATGTTTAACAAAGATACTTTTGAAAAAAATTTAAAGAAAAAAAATGGATATTAAGGCCTCACCTCTCTAGCATGAATGCCAGGATTTAGAAATTGATCTATTTATTCAGTATCTACAGGGGCTCTATTAAAGTACAGAAATATGTATGTTCTACCAATAATCACTACCATGTGCCCAGTATAGGCATTCAGTTTTTAATCTGTGTTTATCAAACAAATGAGTAGCTTGACTGGCAGTATGCAAAGCGCTCATGTTAATCTTGAATACTTATCTACCCTTTTTTTTCTGTCTTAGTAGTCATATAGGTGATTTCTTTCTGGTTAGCAATAAACCAAAAATAAAAAATAAAAAAAAAAATCTACTACTGTCGAGTCAATTCTGACTCATAGCAACACTATGGGGTGCCTGGAGGATTCGAACTGCCAACTTTTTGGTTAGCAAACATAGCACTTAACCCACTATACTGCAAGGGTTTCCCCTGGTTAGCCACCATCGGTAATTAAATGGAAAGTAGGCTACACAAGGATACAAATATATCTGAGATATCCAAAATGCTGTTAGCATCCTAATCAGAACTTGTTTTGAATAATAAGATCACACTTCTAAGGTGCACCTAACCTGAGGCATGATGTTTTCAGTCTCCTCATATGCATATAAAAATTGGGCAATGAATAAGGAAGTCCCAAGAAGTAATATTTTTGAATTATGGTGTTGGTAAAGAATACTGACTATATCATGGACTGCCAAAAGAACTAACAAATCTATCTTGGAAGAAATACAGCCAGAAGTTTACTTAGAAGCAAGGATGACAAGAGTTCATCTTACATACTTTGGACATGTTATCAGGAGGGACCAGTCTCTGGAGAAGGACATCATACTTAGTAAAGTGTAAGGTCAGCAATAAAGAAGACCCCCAACAAGAAGGATTGACACAGTGGCTGCAACAATGGACTCAAGCATAGCAATGATTGTGAGGACAGCACAGGACCAGGCAGTGTGGTGTTCTGTTGTGCATAATAAGCCTGCTGTGAGCTGGAATGAACTTGACAACAGCTAACAACAACAATAAATGAATGTATGCCAGCCAAGTGCCGTCGAGTAAGATCCGACTCATGGCATACTGAAAACAAATTACTAAACAGTAATCACAAATAAACAATTGTCTTACATCTCAAATAGCAGTTTGTGGTATATACGAGATATTTATGTATCATTTCTCTTAAGCCTGACAGCAATTCTGGGAGGTTAACAGAAACCTGTGAGACCTTCTTAACTCTTCTTACTCTTCTTCTATCCCTGGGTCTGATGACCAGGAGGTACTTATTCTCATTTATGTCACAAAATTTTTAACGGAGCTACTGTCGTCTCATTTTATAGATGAGCAGATTCTCTTTGGAGAGGTTAAATGTCCTGCTTAAGGGCACACAATGGTACAAGAAGGAATAGATATCAAATCAAAGACTTCAGCTGTAAGTTGATGCTCTTTTCATGATGTCATCCCAGCAACCGACTGTAGATATATTAGTCAGTTATAAAGTTAATTTTGAGTCATTCCCTGCCCATCAGAGATGCTACAGAAATATTTTACAGCCAGGAAGACAAATGGTCTGGATACCCCAGTATGTAGAACTGCAAATACTGCCTCCTAGGAAAACAAGGTTATTTTTCCTCTCTAAATATATTCTTTTTGAGAGGATTACTACTAGTGATTATCTAGAAATGACTTCATTCCATTACTCAACAATTATGTATTGATTTCCTGTTATGCCCTGGATGTTACTCTAGTCATTGAAGAAGCAGCAGTTAATAAAGGAATGGAAAACCCTGTCTTGCTGACCTTATACTTTCATCATATAACTTCTGGCATTTTGAATAACTTTAATGGTTTCTCTAGTAGATGTCTACACCAAACCAATTTGAGAAAAAATGAGCCAACTTTGCATTTTGTACTGTTATTTGATGGGCTTGAAAAGACTGAACAAGGGAGGTAGAGCTTCAAGTCGTGGAATTTCCAGAAAGGCAGTACAAGAAATTTGGGCATGTGCAGTTGTAGATGGCTTAGAAGATTGCCATCCTTTGCTAAACATATAATACGGAGCAAATGCCCACAGCCATGTATATAAATGTGTATTATGTATACACATATATAATACAAACCAAAAAACAAACCCACTGCTATGAAGTTGATTCTGACTCATGGCGACCCTATAAGACGGGGTGAAACTGTCCCATAGGCTTTTCAAGGCTGTAAACCTTTACAGAAACAGACTGTCACATCTTTAACCCCTGGAGTGGCTGGTGGATTCAAACCACTGACATTTAGATTAGCAGCTGAGCACTTTAACCCCTGCATACCAGGTTTCTCTCTCTCTCTCTTACACACACTCACACACACACACACACACACAAAGTTGACATAAAGTACAAAAAGATTTATCTTTAGAAATCAGTTTTAAAATGGTGTATGCTTGCCATGTCTTAAGATCATTGAGATACTGTAGACCTATAGGAGACTCACACTTACAGCAAAGATATGTCTCTGGTGGCCCAGTGCTAAGTGACATTGTGCAGCTAACCTAATCAATGGTTTTTCTCTCCCGCAAAGTGCTGGTGCAGATACAAAGTCTAGTAACAGTTTGCATCTCTAGAAAGCCTCCTAATGGACTCACAGCCAAAATCATTGTGCAGTCATCTTCAGTGTGGTAAGAATGCCTAACTGTGGTTTCTTTTGGAAGAAAAATTGCATGGGAGGGAGTAGGTAGTCCCAGGAAAGCTTGAAGTTCTTTTCTATATTCAACATATGCCACCTGGGGTCTTTTCACAGGCCATCATAGATGTCACATTTAGTTCCATCAAAGTTCTTTCATCCCAGCTGTCACATGCAAGGTGAGCCTGTCACTTGTCAGCTTAGATATCCATAACAGTGCACTACGTAGGAGGGGGAAGCATTGCTCATATCCACCCATTGACCTTTTTTGTTGGATTTAAGGTCCTGCAGGTGGAAACCCTGGTAGTGTAGTGGGCTAAGTGCTAAGTCTGCTAACTGAAAGGCCATCAGGCACTCCTTGGAAACTCTTTGGGACAGTTCTGGGGTCACTATGAGTCAGACCCAACTCCACAGTAGTGAGATTTGGGTTTGGTTTGGTGCATAGTATAGAAGTGAATGTAGTATGTCATCATTAATCCCACCAGTCATCATCTTTTATTCCTCAACTTAAAGGTTTGTTGTTTCCCAGCTTCTGTTCCCTGAATTTTTTTTATCTCACTCGCTATCCACTACCATGGTTTCAAGCATTACTTTTATATTGATGTCTATAAGCAGTGATCTCCAGCTCACCTGGATGTCTTGCAAGCGCATCATATAAAACTTGTCCAAATTTAAATTTTTCACTTTCATCACACAGCTACCCAACAGCCCACCTTGCTTGCTTCTTCCCCCATATTTCCAGGCTCAGAAAATAACATGAGTCACTCACCACTCACTTTTTCAGCCTAGAAATCTGGGTGCCAACTTCAATGCTTCCTTCTCCCCCACTACCATAGTGAATCCATCAACTCATCTGATATTTACCTTCTACTTAGCCCTAAAATTTGCTTCTCAGCAATGTTAGATCCCCCACATCTTCCCTAGGATTGTTGTGGTACCCTCCCATCTTCTGTTTCAACCTGAATTTTCCTCTCCTTGATCCATCTTCTTAATCCCTCTTATATAAATATGAATTCTAAACCCATCATGAAGGAACCTGGTGATGCATAGTTAGATGCTTCACCGCTAACCAAATAGTAGGTGATTAAAATCCACCCAGTGGCTCAATAAAAGAAAAAACCTGAATGTCTGGTCACATAAAGATAACAGCCCAGGAAACCTGATAGGGTAATTTTACTGTCAGATAAAGACACCACACATCAAAACCGACACAACAGCACACAACAATAAAGTCACACAATTGCATAAATACTCACGTAGAATCTCATCACCTGTGTGACAAAATCCACAAGACTTCCCGGCATGCTCCCTGAAGCTTCCCACTGTGCATTCCCCATCCATCTCATTAAATGACTTGGCCTTCTCAAAGCGTATATGTTCTCTTGACTTGTCTGCTGGAAATGCCCTTTCTCCGTAAGATTTTAAAATCAGAGATAATATTTACTAATTGGGAAACCCTGTGGCATAGTAGTTAAGTGATACAGCTCCTGATCAAAAGGTTGGCAATTCAAATAGACCAGGTGCTCCTTAGAAACTCTCATGCAGTTCTGCTCTGTCTATAGGGTCACTATGAGTCAGAATCAACTTGACAGCACTGAACTGGATTTATAAATCAGAAAATTTCCTTTTTTTTCTATTTTAAAACTCTGGGTTTTGAATGTCTTTTGAAAAATTGGGTCTGGTAGCATAGAATTCGCTTTCTTTTGTAGCAACAATTGGCCAGAACTCTCTGGCAACTGCTGCTTTGTGGACAATAACTTGCTTCTCCACTTCACACCACTCTCTGTTATCTCTCAAACTCTGCCTCTTTCAGTCCTGTACATGACTTGTCTAGCTGCTACTGAATTTACAACACTCAACCTGCAGAAATACAAAAGCTACATCATCATTTATCAGTGGATCACATAATATCCAGCAGACAGACAACTGAAATACTATGGCTTAAATGAGGAATGCTACTTTAGTGAGCAAAAAATTCTGCCCTGCTGTTCTGAACTATTCTAAAGTAGTTTGGGCACTGAAAGCAAGAACTTTGATAGTATAAAGGCTTTGTGTATTTACTTCTAACCTAGAAAAAATATTCCATTTCAAAATGTGAGTGTTAAAGACTGAACATATTGGTGAGCAAGAATAGGCAGCCCCAAACTTGAACATAGGGTGTTACAAGGAGAATCCTTCAGTTTAAGTGCTAAGAGCTATATTGACACACTTCCTGACCTTACGAATGACTTTAAGATATTTAGGAAGAGCAAGGAGGGTGAGTCAGAGACTATAAATATGTCTTGAGATAGTAAATGCTTTCTCAGGAAATGTGAGTTTCATGTGGCTACAGGCAGGTAAGCCAAAAGGCAGGCCTTCTGCCCTCTAGGAGCTCCACTCCAGCAACCAGCCAAGATGAAAATGGTGACACTTGTGTGGGCTGCTCTATTTTGTAGCATTTGTAACAACAGTTTCTCACAGAATGAAGCCAGAGCATCCCACAGCCGACTGAGGGGGTTGGAGCACTGACTTCCCCTGATTATGACTTCTCCCTGCGTGGGCACTTTTCTCAGCAGTGGAGCTCCTTCTCTGCATAGAATGTAAAAAGCCAAATAATATTTCCAGGAGGTTAATTGAGACTTCACCTAGTGTGGGGTTTATACATTAACCTTGCACAAGCAGTTTGGTCTTAGTCCTTGGTTCCTAAGAGGTAATCTCTAAAACTTTGGAATTTCCCCAGTGATTTAAATGTTGTTGATGAGGCTTCCAGACTACACTTGCAGATGTATGCTAACGAGGTGACTCAAACTGGGGTCAGGCTAGTAGCAAATCTTCAGCAAGACTCAAGTGGACATCTTATGGCCAGAAAGACCACCTCATGATATCAGCTGACCTCAGAGGAGGTGTAGGCTGCTTCAGTCAACCATGAATAAATAATAAGTCTCCATGGAAGTCTCTGGAAACGGAAGATCTGTGGGCTTCCTGGTTGGTCAAAGACATCGATGTGCAGGAAGATAATGCGGTCCTTTTGGGGACATGGTCACTTGTGCATTAGGGACCTTCCTGGACCCTACACTATACAGCTCTTCATTTGTAACCTGTTTGCTGTCACAAAAGTACAATCGTAATATAGCACTTTCCTGAGTTCTGTGAGTCATTCTAGCAATTTATCAAACTTGAGGAGTAGTGCAAGGAAACAGGACAGAAGTCAGGTCACAAGATGTCCACTTGAGTTTTGTTGAAAATTTGCTATCAGCCTGACCTCCAAATGATTTTTTTAACTTATGAATGGTATCCTGAGAAGGCATCCAGAAAATCTAAAATTTATAACCAGCAGGTCAGAAGTGAGGGTGTCAAAGGCACTCCCAACTTTGCCGCTGGTGTCTGAATTTCTGTGCAGACTTGGCAGTTTGAAGAACTGTGTCCTGTAACTTATGAGATCTGAGCAGCTTCAGGTAGTTAAGAATCAGAGGGAGAAGTACTGTGTGTGCAACTGGTATCAGAAAAGAAGTGGAATAGATAATAAGTTGATTTTTCAATTAACTTTTATAGCTGGTGTCAGAGAAAGGCGAGGTTTGACAATGGATGTGTTAAACAGAACAGAACAAGGGGACACTCCATGGTTTAAAGTCAGAAATGGTGTGCGTTAGAGTTGTATCCTTTCCCCATACCTTTTTAATCTGTATGCTGAGCAAATAATCTGAAAAACTGGATTATACGAAGAAGAATGAGGCATCAGGATTGGAGGACGACTCAATAACAACCTGTGTTACACAAACAACACCACCTTACTTGCTGAAAGTGGAGAAGATTTGAAACACTTGCTGATGAAGATCAAGGAGCACAGCCTTCAGCATGGAATGCACCTTGACATCAAGAAAAGAAAAATCCTCACAACTGGGGCACTAAGCAACATTGTCATAAATGGAGAAAGGATTAAGATTGCCAAGGATTTCATTTTACTTGGGTCCACAATCAACAGCCACTGAAGCAGCAATCAAGAAATCAAAAGACACATTGCATTGGGAAAATCTGCTGCAAAGGACCTCTTCAAAGTATTCAAAAGTAAGGATATCACCTTGAAGACTAAAATGCAGCTGACCCAAGCCATGGTGTTTTCAGTTGCACCATATGCATGTGAAAGCTGGACCATGAATAAAGAAGACAGAAGAAGAATTGATGCCTTTGAATTGTGGTGTTGGAGAAGAATGTTTAATGTACCATGCATCATCAAAATAACAGATCTGTTCTGGAAGAAGTACAACCAGAGTGCTTCTTAGAAGTAAAGATAGCAAGACTGTGTCTTACACACATTGGACATGATGTCAGGAAGGATCATTCCCTGGAGAGGAACATCATTCTTGGTGGAGTGGGAGGTCAGCGAAAAAAAAGAAGCCCCTCAATGAGATAGATTGACACAGTGGCCGCAACAATGGACTTAAGCATAAAAACGATTATGGACGTGGTGCAAAACAGGGCAGTGTTTTGTTCTGTCATTTGTAGGGTCGCTATGAATCAGAACTGACTCAACAGCACCTGATAACAACAACACATTAAGGCCGTTGTGAGACAGCATGTTGTTGTTATTGTTAGGTGCTGCTGAGTTGCTTCCAGTTCATAGCAGCCCTATCGAGTTCAGAGTAGAACTGCCCCATAGAGTTTCCAAGGATCTCCTGGTGTATTTAAACTTCCAGCCTCTTGGTTAGCAGTGGTAGCACTTCACCTCTATGCCACCAGGGTTTCCATAGTAATAGTCAAATAGGGAGATAGCACCTTCACTGAATTACTAACAAAGTACATTTCAACTTCTACTCCTGCCCCCAAATTCACAGAATAAAATGAATTGTTAATTAATATACTTAACATTTATTACATACAGCAGTACTAATAGTGTGAAGTCTCTTGGTGAAAATTCCTACACTACATATTTCTGTTGCCATTGAGTTTGTTCTAACTCACTACATATTAAGGAATTTAATTATTTAGTCTATCTGTGCCTCAGTTTATTTTTAAATGTTTATTTTTAAATATTTTTAAATATTTATTTAAATGAGGATAGTATTCAATACAATGTAGTCCTAATTCTCCTTCCTGTACACAGGGAACTTGGAGTTAAATGTTATTGCTCCTTTCCGATCTATAACTAGACATCATGTAACTGTGAGATCGAAGCAAGGAATGTGTGGATGAAATGGAATGTTAGGGGCGTGTCACACTTTATTCCTTGTTGTTCGTTTTACTGCAGAGCCATTATTTGTTGGTGAAGTGACAACATGATAATTTCATGTTGAGGAAGCTAAAGGATCTGAATTGTCTTGTACAGATTTGAGATTATGATAATATATGCAATAATCAGTTAAATTCACTACATCAGCAACGGACTCAGCTAATTTTACATATGCATTTTCTTCCCAGGCTAATGTTAAGATACATATGGAGAAAGCTAGAGTTATTTTAATTAATCCCATAGTAACATAGATGAATAACAGATGATCACCAAGAGCACTAAAGACATTAAGAAAAAGAGCCAAGGAGAAAGAAGAATCCGTGTGAATGAGTGACTGTATCAACATGTGACAAGAAGAACGAGATGGTGCCTGGCCACCCCCAAAGACGTCCATCATGAGATATACAATATTGAGTCCCTATGGCAACAAAAGAAAAAGAGGGATGCAGCTCAAGAACTCTACTAAAAGACCACAGCTGGTGGTCCAATGGCCTGGGAGATTCCCTAGGAGCATGGCCCCTAGGCCTGCTGCTGCCCCTATCTAGAAAATACTACTGAAGTCAACTCTTCGGACAAAAATGTACCAGATTCAGGGACATAATGAGACCATATGATGTGTGTACTTTATGGTTCTGTGTATTTACAGGAGTCTGTCCTATTGGTCTCTTTCTAGATGGGAGAGAAGAGGTTGGAGTGGAGGGAGCAGGAGTTTGTTAAGAGGAAACAGCAAGTATAAAATGAAAAGGAGTGTGCTGTCACAAGGCAAGGAGAGCAGAAAGCTGCAGTTAGGCAGGGATGCAAAACTGATTTAGGTTATATACTTCTGCTTAATCACAATAAAAAAGAAAGAAACTCCTTAACTGTTTCTTTTTCATAGGTATACCAAAAACCAAAACCATTGCTGTTGAGTTGATTCCAACTGATAGTGACCCTATAGAACAGTGTAGCACTGCTCCATAGAATTTCCAAGGAGTTCCTGGTAGATTTGAACTGCTGATCTTTTGGTTAGCAGCTATAGCACCTAACCACTACACCACCAGGGTTGGGGTAGGAAAAGATAACTTCTTTTCATTTGATGGGCCAATTGAAATTCCTTCTGCTGAGATTAAATGACCAAAGTATTTTACTTGTGCAAGGACAAACTGTCATTTTTCCCTGGATACATTATGCCCTCTAACAGCCACATAATGTAATAACAGAAGACTATCCTGTAACTGGAAACCCTCGTGGGGTAGTGGTTAAGTGCTGTGGCTGCTAACCGAAAGGCTAGCAATTTAAATCCACCAGATGTTTGTCAGAAATGCTATGGGGCAGTTGTTCTCTAGCCTATAGAGTTGCTATGAGTTGGAATCAACTTCACAGCAGTTGGTTTTATCCTGTAACTTTCTTGGTCTTTGAACAGACTGAGATCATCACCAGGCTGGAGTAACAGGTTCATCAGTATGTAAAATCTGAGGAAAGTAGGTAGGCTGTTAGTGAAACCTTGGATGACGATGATCCAAGAATATTGTTGACTATCTTTCATAAAGACAAACAAAAACCTAGCTGTCTAGATGAACCAGAATACTGGCGGGAAAAGCCCCACAGGGGTCACTGACTGTAAATTGTGTGGCATCTGGTGGACTATGGGCTAATAGCAAATGTGGATTTAGGACAACAGGAGTTGAAAGGGTAACAATGTTCGAAGGATAACAATAGCTCTCATACCTTGTACATATTGCCAACCACAGCTGTTAAGTTTTTTGACAGGAAATATTAGGTATTACAGGGATACTACATGGAATTAATCCCTTTTCTGAAAAATCTTGGATGATAGGTTTCACTCTTCACTTTGCTTCAGGTTTTAAAGGGTATTAGGATACTTTAGGCAAGGGCTTATTAAAAAAAATTCAAACTTACTCTTGTTGAGTCATTTCCACAACCCTAGAAATCAGAGTAGAACTGCTCTATAGAATTTCCAAGGATTGTCTGGTGGATTTGAACTGCCAACTTTTTGGTTGTCAGACTTAGCAATTAACCACTGCACTTCTAGGGTTTCCAGGTAAGGGCTTAGCCAGGTCTCTTTGGACTTTAATAGATTCAGCTAATAGAATATGGCCAACATCAACTGACTAAGAAGTCCATAATTGTGATAGTATTTAATTAAGAATTTGAGTCTCTTTTGCTTAGGGCAGGGTATCTTTGTCCTCAGTTACCAAAAAGCTTTGTAATAAATAAAGGATTTCTTCTATTTAGGCATCTGAGTCTTGTCTTTGTCTTCAGCATCCAGGAAATTGAGTAATATATCCCCTGAATCTATAAACTGAATTTGGCATTTCCATTTGGAAAGAAAGACACACCCTAACAAATTTATAGGAGTACTACCAGTTAGTAAAAATATATGGATGTTTTCTACTGACACTAAAAAAATGGTACTAGAAAAGAATGGATTAAAACTTTTTCCTCATTGGAAACCCCTATGACAGGAGACGGAAACCCTGATGGTATATAACTGCTACAGTTGCTAACTAAAGGGTCAGTAGTTCAAATCTACCTGGTGTTCCTTGGAAACGCTATGGGGCAGTTGTACTCTGTCCTTTGGGGTCACTATAAGACAGAATTGACTCAGTGGCAATGGACATAGCAGGGGATAACTGAGTACTCCTGGGAGGAGGCATTTGTAAACTCAGCGTGTTGATTGCTGACAGTGTTACACCTGTATCCACAAGGAAGTTACAAGGCTTTCCATTTATTTGGAGTGTTGTTTCTCCCCATTGTGACAAGGGAATTATTGCTGAAGCTTCTGTAAGCTCCCTGTAGCATCATCACAGTGAGTTGTCTAAAGGTGGAGTTGTAGGAGTCACCTTTTGTTTATTCTTAAACTTAAATCATTTCATGGTGACCAGTTTTTTTGCAATAGTTGCAGATGATTGGAGCAGTACTGTTGGTGGAAGAATTCCATTGCTTTGACTTTGCTACTACAAGTTTCTGTAATTGCTGTAAATGAAGAGCTATTAACTTTTCATGAGAAAGCTGGACAGTGAATAAGGAAGACCAAAGAAGGATTGATGTCTTTGAATTATGCTGTTGTTGAAGACTGTTGAATATGACAGACTTCCAGAAGAATGAATAATTCTGTTTTAGAAGAAGTAGAGCCAGAGCACTCCTTGGAAGTGAGGATGGTTAGATTTTTGTCACACATACTTTGGGCATGTTGTCAGCAGTCCCCGGAGCACAGTCCCCGGAGCACAGACTTCAGTAAGAATTGCACCTCAACATTAAGAAGACAAAATTCTCACAAGTGGACCAGTAAGCTGTATCATGGAAAATATAGAAAATATTTAGCTCTTCAGGGATTTCACTTTACTTGGTTTCACAATCAGTACCCATGGTCATGGAATGAATTGTGTTCCCCCAAAAATGTGTGTAGCAATTGTGCTGAGCCATGATTCCTAGCACTGTGTGGTGTTCCTCCATGTTGTAAGTCTTGCCTCTATGATGTTGGTGAAGGAGGGTGGGCAGCATTTGTGCTGGTGGGTCAGAACTCAATGTGTAAGATTGTATTATGCCTTGAGGCAATTTCTTGAGATATAAAAGAAAGAAGCTGGCAGAGAGATTTGGGGACCTTACACCACCAAGAAAGCAGTACTGGGAGGACAGCATGTGCTTTGGAAAGGACCCAGGTCCTTTGCACTTCAGAAACTCCCAGTGCAGGACAAAACTAATGACAAGGACCCTCCTCCAGAGCCAGCAGAGAAAGACTTCCCCTTGAGCTGATGCCCTGAATTTGGACTTTTATCCAGCCAGATTGTGACAGAATAACATTTCTCTTTGTTAAATCTGTCCACTTGTGGTATTTATGTTGTAGCAGCACTAGATGGCTGAGCCACCCATAGAAGCAGCAGTCAAGAAATTAAAAGATGCATTGCACTGGAAAATCTTCTTGAAAAGACTTTAAAGTATTAAAAAGTGAAGATGTCTTGAAGATTAAAGTGTGCCTGAGCCAAGCTGTTGTATTTTCAGCCACATCATATGCATGTGAAAACTGGACAGTGAATAAGGAAGACAGAAGAAAAATTGATGCCTTTGAATTGTGGTGCTGGAGAGGAATATTGAAATGTACTCCAAACTGCAAAAAGAACATACAGATTTATACTGAAAGAAGGACATCCAGGGTGCTCCTTGGAAGCAAGGAGGGCGAGACTGCATCTTGCAGTTTGAACATGTTGTCAGGATGGCTCAATCTCTACAGAAGGTCATTGTGCTTGGTAAAGTGAAGGGTCAGAGAAAAAGAGGAAGACCCTCAAAAAAGTTGGATTGACACAGTGGCTGTAACAATGGGCTTAAGCTTGAAAAATGATTGTGGGCATGGTGCAAGACCAGACAGTATTTCATTCTGTTGTGCATAGTGTTGAAACATGAATTGGAACAGACTTGATGGCACCTAACAACAGTAAGTCTCTGGAGAAGGACACTGCACTTTGTAAGCTGCCAAAGACAGCAAAAAAAGAAGGCCCTCAGTGAGATGAATTGACACAGTGGCTACAATAATGAGTTTAAACACAGCAACAACTGTAAGGATGGCACAGGACCAGGCAGCATTTTGTTCTGTTGTACATGGTGTTGCTATGAATCATAACCACTTGACAGCGGCTGACAACAGGAACAATGTCACAAAAGTGATATTAAAGGATCATGTCCAAGAAATTGCCTGTGGAAGGGGTAGGGCTATTTAGGCAGGGCTATGAATGAATGTATCTCTGAGGAGCTGATGTCTGAACCATAAGTCCGTCATGAAAAGTTACCAGAGGAAGAACATTATGGGTTGAGAGAAGAACTAAGGCAAAGGCCTGGAGTTAAGAATAAGCTTTGTGTGTTCAGTGAACAGAAAGTAAACCATGACTAGAAGGTAGCGATTAAGTATAACAGAAGAAACAATAGCTTGAGATTCTGTAGGGCCTTGAAGGTTTTGGCAAGGATTTTAGATTTTCTTCTGGGTCCAATGCAAATCAGTAGCAAGCTGGAGGCCCAGGCTTGCCATGATCTGGAACTAAGGGCTAATGAACTCCGTGAGTGGTTTGCTGCCGCTCCTGCTGCTGAGCATTCGTCACCTCAGTTGACGTTGATTGTATTTTCCAGCCAGAATCAGGGTACGTGAGTCTCCAGGTTTAGATGTGTTTATGGAGTCAATGGGACAGAATATTTCAAGTCAGAACTGTTTGGGGAAATAAGATTCAGGTTCACCATGTTGTATCTAGCTATATACATTTTGCTGTGGAGAATAAAAAGAATGCATTCTTATCTCTACCTGATTTACACATGGTGTTCCCTAAGTGTTACTAAATAGAAATTTCAAGGAGTTCCCAGACAAAGGAATCTCGGAGCAGATGACACAGCAGGACTCATTTGCACAAATGATTCTCAGTGTTACCACGTCTGCTGTCTCTGGGGTGGGATGACACGGGTGTGAGCTGAGTGCCCAGCTTTTCCCACTGTCTTCTCACTTTCCCCATTGTCACTGCTCCATTCGTACCTCACTCCTTTTCTTCCACACCCTATTAGCACTGTCTGGATTAATTGGAGGAAAGATGTTACCAAAACTTGAGCTTTCTTCTTAGCAATAATCTAAGACTTTGGTATATTAGCATTTCTCTTACTTGCCTGCTCCTTGTTCCTTGTTTCTTTCTTCTTTCTCTCTTCCATTCCTCTCTCCTTTGTCCATTTCCACCTTCCCTGTATCACCTGATCCTCCTCTTCTTACAGAAGTTCACTCAGGACTCAAAAAGTCCCAGAATAAATATATTTAAAATCCCACAGTGGTAGAGAAGCATAGTTTATTACTATTATTATTTTACTGTGTTTTAAATGAAAGTTTACGGAGCAAATTAGTTTCTCGTTCACTAACTTAGACACAAATTGTTTAGTGACATTGATTGCAATTTCTGCAATATGACAGCCTTCTCCCTCTTTTCCCTTTATACTCTAGATTCCCGATGTCCATTCGCTCCAGTTTCCTGTCTCTTCCTGCCCTCTTGTCATTGTTTTCAAGCAAGTGTTGCTCATTTAGTCTTCTACACCTGACTGAATTAACAAGCACCTTCCTCATGTGTCTTATTGTTTGCTTTATTGGCCTGTCTAATCTTTGGCTGAAAGGTAGACTTCAGGAGCAGCTTCATTTCTGAGTTAGCAGGGTGTTATGGGGAGAAGGGGCATAGTCTCAGATATTCTTTCCGTTTCTGTCAGACTAGTAAGTTGAGATTTTTTGGTGTGTACATTTGAATTTTTGTCCTACATCTTTCTCCTGCTCTGTCCAGGATCCCCTGTTGTGATCTCTGTTAGAGCAGTTAGTGGTGGTAACAAGATATTATCTAGTTATTCTGGGTTTAGGCTGATGGAAGTTGTGATATATTATTCCTTTGAGCTAATCATTCATGTGGTCCGCTAATCCTTTGTATGGATTTTTTCCTTGCATCTTTGATTTTCTTCATTCTCCTTTGCTGTGAACGGGATGGGAACAATATATTTTTTATTACTGTTCTTAAGATTTTAAGACCCTAGATGATGTTCACCAGAGTAGGTTGTAGAATACTTTCTGTATAAGTTGTTATGCCAATTGAACTACAAGTGCCCAAAGATAATGGTCCTCAGACCTGAGTCCAGTAACTCGGTACTTCAAGATATTTAGTTGTGTCTAGAAAGGCTCTTCCTTCTTCATTGTCCAGCTTTTGCATGCATATGATACGACTGAAAATACCATGGCTTGGGTCAGTTGCACCTTAATCTTCAAGGTGACGTATTTACTTTTCAACTCTTTAAAGAGGTCCTTTGCAGATTTTCTCATTGCAGTGCATCTTCTGATTTCTTGACTGCTGCTTCCATGGGTGTTGATTGTGGAACAAAGGAAAATGAAATTCTTGACAACCACAATCCTTTCTTCATTTACCATAATGTTGCTTACTGGTACAGTCATGAGGATGTTTGTTTCCTTGGTGTGGAGGTACAGTCCACGTGAAAGCTGTGGTCTTCAGGATGATGTCAGTGATTATCACTTCTAGTGACATACTGTCAAAGCAGACATGAGTCATCTTTGTTTGGTCCTGATGGAGTGGGGCTTTTTCATCTCTGCTCTTGCACAGATACTTCCTCATGGAGATTTAGCCAAATATTTGCAGCTGAGTCCCTTCTTCTTCACTAAGGTAATCAGGAAAACAGTAAGACTCAACAGGCAACATCTGGGTGGTTGCTCCCAGGTCAGGTAACTGCCAAGATAAAGACCATACCAGGGGATACTGATCCACATGGGAACCAAGCATTGCCTGTAAATAATTCTCAAACTTACATGAAACAGTATTTTTGGTGTATATTTTAATGGTCTTTTGGGATAATCAGTCACAAGTCTATGTAACAGTCATCATAGTAGCCTTGAATCATCATGGCTCCTCAGTGGAGATACTAAAGTTTATTGTATGATCATCTTTCGTCTTTAAAGGTATTATTATACTCAAAAGTATATTCCTTCAATTGAAAAAACATGGTTTGAATGGTTATTATGTGCCAGGCCTTGGAAACACAAGAATGAATAAAATACAGTCCCTCCCTCAAGGGCTTATAATCAGGCAAATGCAACACATAGTGTTGAGTTGTGTGTCAGGACTAAGCAAGGGATGCCATGAGGACACAGAGGAAGGGCACATAACCTAGAGGCTGATCCCAGAGAAGTTTGTCTAATGTTATGAACCTATGGTCCAGAGTAATAAGTCAATGCTTGGGGTTCTATGAATCCTTGTTAAGGGAGAAGGAGTTTATTTTTCACAAGTTAACGATTCCCTGTCTAATACCTTCTGCTTGTTACTCTTGCAGTTCTGTGCTGCTTCTACTGCTTGCCCCACTGCAGGACATGCACCACCAATGTGACTACGTAGGCAGTTAGACCAGGGCCCAGAGGCTGAATACTGTCCAGCCTGTGATAAAAAAATGGGAACACACCCTTACTCCCTAGTCTTGCCCTCACTAGCCCTCTCTCAACTGAGGCCTGGCCTCACCTTCTTTTTTCTGAGAGATAGCCTGTGGAAAAGAATCTGAGCTCTGGAAGGGCAGCCACAACCTTCCTTAGTGAAGTTAGGCCTTTGTTCTCTTCTGAAGAACCCTTTTATGCTGTGAGGGCTGCAGAGAAGGAGAGGAAGCTCCAAGCTAAGCAATGAAAATTTGGATATCTAATAAGTACAAATTATAAATGTAAAATAAGTGAATCAAAACTAAAAATGAATATGTGACACTGGGAATAAAGAGGAAGGAGTTAATAATTCTTCCACTAGGTCAGAACTAGGTTCAGGGCAACCTTCTTGATAATCACTTTCTCTACTTTCTGAAATAAAATGATCATCTAGGCTAGATGTTTTGCTTTTAATTTGAGGGAGGTTAACAGAAAGATTCAAGTTTTCAGATGTTAATGCTTCCATCACTGTTGTGCTCTGCCTACTGGTCAATTTGTGGATGTACTTTAGTAACTCACCATCCATATCTTTCATTGATATTATTCCATATCATTATATAGAATTAAAAAAGTACCTCTTCTGGTCTTTCTCTAGCTTAAAAATACTGTTAAACTTCTGGGAAATCTTATATTATTGGCCATGTTATTTCAAAAGGAGAGGCAGGGAAAAGTATGTATATATAAACTGTGTGTGTATTTCCATGTATGTGTTGTCAGAGAGAAAGAGGGTAAAAATTATGAAACAAGGAGGTGAAGCCAAGCCAAGAAAGGACTTCCTTTTCAGAACAAAAAAATTGATTGTAAAAATGCAAAGGAGATTAGCAATCCTAAACATCAATATAAAAATCAAGAAAAACACGAAGTCTCAGCAAATACAAAATCACTAACAATATAAAAGATGAAAAGAAAACATGTAAAAATGACTCAGCACAGAAAACTAAGTGGAGCAAAGAAATCGTCACCAAATCAATACTGTTTACAGTGGCCCCCAACAAGATAAAATACTTAGGAATAAATCTAACCAGAGAGATAAAAGCACCTATACCTAGAAAATTACAAGATATTACTGCAAGAAACAGCAAGAAACCTAAGTGAAAAAATCTGTCTTGCTCATGGATAGGCAGACTCAACATCAAGAAAATGTCTATTCTACTGAAACAATCCACAGATACAATATAACCCCAGTATAAATTCCAATGGTAGTTTTTAATGAGATGGAGAAACAAGAAGCTCCAGGTAAGAAAAGTATCACTAAGGAAGAATAAAGTAGGAGGCCTCACACTATCTGACTTAAGAACCTATTGCACTGCTGGGGTAGTTAAAACAGTCTGGTACTTGTATGACAACAGATATATAGACCAATAGAATAGAATTGAGAATCCAGATGCAAAATCATCCACCTATGAATAACTGATATTTGACAAAGGCCCAAAGTCTGTAAATCATGGAAAACGCAGTCCCTTTAACAAATGGTGTTGGCATAACTGAATATCCATCTGCAAAAAAACTGAAAGAAGATCTGTATCTCACACCATGCAGAAAAATTACTCAAAACGGATCAAAGAACTAAATATCAAATCTAATTCAATAAAGATCATGGAAGAAAAAATAGGTACAGTGCTGGGAGCCCTCATACACAGCATAAACAGACTACAATACATTACTAATAATGAACAAACACCAAAGGAGAAAATAAATAACTGGGAACTCCTTAAGATCAAACACTTACGTTCATCCAAAGACCTCTGCAAAAAAGTAAAAAGACAACCTACAGACTGAGAAAAAATAATTGGCTAGGACAAATCTAATCAGCATCTAATCTCCATAATCTACAAGATATTGCAAAACCTCAACAGGAAAAAAAGACAAATAACCCAATTAAACAGTAGACAAAGCATATGAACAGGCTTCTCACCAAAGAAGACATCCAGGTGGCAGACAAATACTTGAGGATATTCTCACAAACATTAGCCATTGGAGAAATCCAAATCAAAACTACAATGAGATATCATTGTACCTCAAGAAGGCTGGAATTTATCCTAAAAGCAGAAAGTAGTAAATGTTGGGCAGGCTGTGGCGAGACTGGAACACTTCTACACTGTTGGTGGGAACGTAAAATGGTGCACAACACTTTTGAAATTGGTTTCACACTTTCTTAAAAAGCTAGAAACAGAAATACTGTAGGATCCAGCAATCCTACTTCTCAACTTCTCATATTATATCCTAGAGAAATAAGAGCTGTCACAAAAATAGATATATGCACATCAATGTGTATTGTAGCACTGTTCACAATAGCAAATAGATGGAATTAGCCTAGGTGCCCATCATCTGATGAATGGATAAACAAATTATGCTATATTCACACAATAGAATACTATGCGGTGATTAAAGAACAACAATGAATTTGGGAAATATCATAACACAGAGGACTCTGGAGGACATCATGCTAAGTTGAAATTAGTCAGTTGTAAAAGGACAAATATTGCATGAGATTATTATAAGGACTCAAGAAAAGATTAAAACATGGAAGAAAACAGCCTCTGATACTTAGAAGGGTAGGAAGGGAGAAAGAAGGGCATTCATTAATTAGATAGCAGATGAAAATTAAGTTAGGTGAAGGAAAGAACACCACACAGGAGAAGAAAAGTTAGCATAGCTAGACTAAACCAAAAGCTAAGAGGTTTCCTAAATATCACCTAACACTTCAAAGGACAGTGTAGCAGGGGCAGGGTTTGGGGAACCATGGTTTCAGGGGCCATCTAGGTCAACTGGCATAATATGTGGTGTCTGGGGTCTTAAAACTTAGTAAGCTACCATCTAAGTAGCATCAGTTATTCCCAAACTACTTGGAGTGAAGGAGTATGAAAGACATAGGAAAATATGATCCCAAAGGACAGAGAGAGCCATATAATCCAAAGACTATATCAGCATGAGACCAGAAAAATTAGATGGTGCCCAGCTACCACCAACATCTGCACTGACAGGGATTAGAGCATAGAATCCCTGACACAGCAGGAGAAAAAGGGGCATGCAGAACACCAACTCTATCAAAAAGACCAGACTGGATGATCCAACAGACCAGAGGGTCCACAGAAGACATGGCCTCCAGACTCCCAAATAGCCCAGAGACGAAACCATTCTTGAAGTCAGCTCTTCAGACAAAGATTAGACTGGACTATGAGGCATAAAATGATACTGGTAAAGAGTGTGCTTCTTGGCTTAGCTAAATAGATGAGATTAACTGGGCAACTCCTGTCCAGAGGCAAGATGAGAGGGTGGAGGGGAACAGGAACTTGTTGAATGGACACAGGAAATACAGGGTGGAAAGGAGGAGTGTGCCATCAGAGTACAGAGAGCAGCTAGGTTTACATAGCAGTGTGTATGTGAGTTTTTGTATGACAAATTGACTTGGATTAAAAACTTTCACTTAAAATGCAATAAAAGACTTTTTTTGAAAAAATGGTTGTAAAGAAAGGGAATAGTAGCCAAGGATAAAACACATGTACACAGTTAATCTAAACAAGGATCAAGCTCCATGACTTTAATTTTATTAATATGATGCCCTAATCAACTAATGAATAAAGAGAAGACCTTTCAATCAATTACGGTCACATTAAGTCAGTGCCCTTTTCTGTAGTGGCAATTTTCTAAAGGCCAAAAGAGCATTTGAAAATACTTTATTTGAGAGACTATATATTGGCAACCCTGCCTTGGTATTGACAGTTAGAGTCATTTAATTTCCTTTCTCTGCACTCATTCAAATTTCTCTGCAAGGTAGAAAGAGCTGTTTATATAACCATCTTTGTGAACTGAGAGGGAAGATGCTCCACAGCTTGACTTTGAACTACATGCAGAATCCTGGCACCTCTTCCTTTCCATCAGCTGTTCCCCACCATGTGTCTGATACCAGACACACAAAATTATGAATAAACAAGTAACTGGCCTCTATGCTGTATAGCACATGATTTTCACAAACATTAAAATTCATTTCTCTAAATTTAAGAGAAAATTAAACTTGGGTTTTGCCGTTAAGTTCCACTTGTCTTGCTCCTGGCAGCATGGAATGTTTATTTCTATGATGCAGAAAAGCGTAATTTTTACTTGTGTGTTTTGCAAACTCTATGCATTTTCTACGGAAGCCCTTGTTGTCTTTACCACTTACTATTATGGATTCCAATGGACAATTCAAATTTGTTAAAGCTTTGTGCTGCGTTGTGTCATATTTTTCTCCTCCATGTTTTCCAGGTTAGGTTGAAGTGTCACCTCCTCATTGGGGTCTTTTCCTTGTTTTTCCTGTCATCCCTAGCACTATCCCTTGTATACAGGAATGCCAAGTAAATGTTTGTTAAATGAGTGAGAACCCCTCAGCATTCTCAGAATTATTTGTCGATCAGTATTTGAAGTTCTTTGCATTAACCAAACATATCAGGCATATTAATAAATGTTTTTCTGGCTTAATGAATATCCTATACTACAAAAATATCTGGATTTGACAATTGCTATTCAATCCTGACTCCTCTCCAGATTTCTGCCTTACCGCTCTTCCCTGTCCTAGAGCCCCGGGAAATGCAAACAGTTCATCTCAGCTGCTAGCTGAGAAGTTGTCTGTTCGAATCTACACAAAGGCACCTCAGAAGAAAGTCCTGAGGATCCGTTTCTGAAAATCAATGTTTTAAAATCTATGGAGCACAATCATACTGCAACACACATGTGGTTGTCATGAGTCAGAAACAACTCCATGCCTGCTGATTACTTTGCCCTGAGTAAGCTCCAGCCATACTGCCTTCCAGCCATACTGCCTTCCAGCCAGTTCTCAAGCACATGAAACTTACTCCTGTGTCAGAACCAAGACATTCAAATAAGTGATTGCTTTCAACACGTTTTTTATTTACAAGGGCTGCTGATTAAGTTGGGGAACTCATCCTAGAAAAAGTGCTATATATCTCATTGCTGAATATCACTACAGTCATCCTCCAAGTATGCCTCTTGGGAAGCTATACACTGACCCCAGTGCCTAAGGCCACCCTTCAGAGCAATTTTGAAACTTTTCTTTCTGGAAGGGCCATGAGAGCTGTCATCGTTATTACTTTTCATGTACTTAATGTCATCAAAGTGCTTTATTTTCAATATTTCCTTTATCTTCAGGTAAAGAAAAAAGTCATTGTGGTCCAGATGAGGTGAGTAGGGAGGGTGTTCCAGTTCCGTTATTCGTTTACTGGCTAAAAACTCCCTGACAGACAACTATACAATTAGGTTTGCGAACTTGCCGCCATGCCACCGTGTGCAATGGCCGTTCCAGAAAGAGTTCCAAGATTGCTTAGAAGAGTGGAGCAAGCACTGACATTACTGCATAGCATCCCAAGGGGAGTACTTTGAAGGTGACTGTAGTGATGTTAAGCAAAGAGGTATGTAGCGCATGTAACAATGAAGTTCGAGGAGTTGTCAGACCTCATATATAGACAGTATTGACAAATACGTCTCCTAAAAATGTATACATCTCTTTTTGTCTTAGTCAGCTAGTGCTGATATAACAGAAATAAAGTGGATGGCTTTAAAAAAAAAAGAGAGAAATGTATTTTCTCAAAGAAAAGTGAGCTAAAAGTCCAAATTTAGTGCTAAGGGGGAAGTCTTTCTCTGTTGGCTCTGAAGGAGGACCCTTGTGGTGAATCTTCCCCTGGACTTGTAGCTTCTCAGGTACAGGTACCCCAATGCCAAAGGATTCATTCTGCTCCTGGTGTGTCTTTCCTGGTGGTGTGCGCTACCCCGTCTCTCTGCATGCTACCCCCTGCGTAGCTCAAGAGATTGCGTCAAGACCCAATCCAAGCTTGTAGAATTGGTCCTGTCTCATTAACACAACTGCTGTCCATCCTCCCTCATTAACATCATTAAAAACAAACACAACAACAACAAACATTGCTGTCAAGTCAACTCGGACTCATAATGACCCTTTAGGACAGAGAGTAGAACTGTCCCATAAAGTTTCCAAGGACTGCCTGGTGGATTCGAACTGCTGAACTTTTGGCTAGCAACTGTAGCACTTAAACACTATGTCACCAGTGTTTTCCATTAACTTCATAGAGGCAGGATTTATAACATATAGGAGAATCACAATGCCAGGACTCATGGCCTAGCCAAACTGATGCACACATTTTGGGGGGCGCATATTTCAACATGACACCTTTCTTAGGGGATATAGTACTATATGAACAACCCTCTGGTATTTCCTTTAGAAATTTCCATTTCCTCTCAGTCTTTTCTCAGCCTTGAGCCTGGACCAGAACAGTAGACTATTGTGTAATGGTTATTCTTGAGCAGGTAATCCAGCATGGTTGAAATTCTAGATGTCAAGCATTATTGTGGGTATGTGCATAAACATATTCAACCTGCCATGAAGTAATGGATTGCAGGTAGTTTGCTTCTATAGAAGCTGTTCTATGTTGTTCGTATCATTTCAAGCTGTGTTTCCTATTGTTTGTTCCATAGATAAGTACACCTTCTTGAATTCATTTTTATTTTTTTTGCTTGCAGTTTCAAAAAATAGTTGTTCTTTTTTCACTTTCCACAAATTAGATTGTAAGAGTTAGGGGACTTCATAGGTGAAATTTACGGTGACTATAAAGAATCTCTTTAAATAGTACGACAAATGTAGAAAGTACACATTTACACTGTTGGACCATCTAAATCTGATGCCCCTCTACGGTGATGCTGCTGTTATGTGTGTTTCTGGCATAAATATATACATGAGACTGTTGGAGCAGCTCCTCTCTAGAGGCAAGACGGGAGGGGGAGACAGGCAAGGTGGGAGAGACAGGAGCTGCTTGAATGAATACAGTAAGTACAGGATGAAAAGGAGGAGACAAGCAAGGTAGAAAAAGAGTCTGGCAGTATAGTGCCAAAAATCAGCCAATGAAAACTTTACTCATCATAACAGAACATTGTCCAACTTGCTTGCACACTGGACTGGTCATCAGGAGGGATCAGTCAGAGGCAGGGGTGGATTCTTAGCAGATCATCTGTGGTGAATTATATCACAGACGTGATGAAGCTCAGGCAAAATGATTCACTACAATTAGTTAGCAAATACAAATAAGCCTGTGTTTACCTTGCTTACCAACTCACCTGCCCTGTTTGCAATTGTAAATTAAAAAAAAAAATTGATTCTATAGGAAAGTGCTGTGGACTTGGGAGACAAACAGAATCTTTGACTTGGTGAAAATATGTGAAATTATTCATTATAGATGATCTGGAAGGCAAAGTAAGCACTATGCTTACCTTGCCTGTTGGATAGGCTCTCCTTGGGAGGAAGGCATTTTTTTGGTAAACTAGAGGGTCAGTGAGGACGACCTGGCCCAACAGCTGCGACAATGGGCTGTAACATGCCCAGAGCGATCATGAGGAGGACACCTGGGCGATGTTTAGTTCTGCTGAACATAGTGAGTTGGAGTGTATTAGACAGCAGCTGTCTATTCTTATTCTATTTTATTCTTTCTCTTATTCTTCCTTTATTGTAAAAGGCTGTAATCTTTTTGAAGGCAGGGTTTTACTTCTTCATTTGTGTATCCGCTATTGAGCTACTTTTTTCAGTATATAGTTGTAGAATGAAGTCAGATTACAAGCTTAAAGGGAGCCCTTATCATCCTTCTCATTTCAAAGTAGAGAAAAGGTAAATAGTCTAATTTTTTTCCCCTTAGTTTACTATGATTTATTTCGAAGTATAGATCAGTGAGATTTTTCCCCTTTTTCCTTGAATGATTTTTAACATAAGTACTTTAAAATTTATTTAATATATTTTTTACTTTTGAGATATAAATCTTGGTTTAGTATTATATAAAGAAGAATTAAACAATCCTCAAAAGCAGCATGGCATCTAAGGAACAACTATAACAAATCGTGAAAGATACTACAAGAGAAACTTTGAAGTCTTGAATCATTTGTTTCATTCTATATCTCTTCCTAAGTTATTGATTTCAATCTTCTGTATAAAAGTCATGTGAATAATTTAAAGATCTCTCATATACTTTTCACCTCAAAAAAAAAAAAAAGCACTACTTTCAAGTTGATTCCGACTTACCGAGTAGAACTGCCCCATAGAGTTTCCAAGGAGCACCTGATGGATTTGAACTTCCAACCTTCTGGTTAGCAGCTGTTAACCACTGTGCCACTAGGGTTTCCACCCTTCACCTAGATTTCTTGGTTGTTAATATTTTACATTGGGTTAATCATGTTTTCTCTCTTTCTCTTATTCAGGTGTGTATCCTGTCTTCATGATCTCATGTTATAGTGGAGGAAATATGTCATAAAAAGATAAGCCAATAAACAAGAGCTATAATTAGTTTAGAGCAAATAAATTGAGTGACACACTATGTGTGTGTGCGTGTGTGTGCGCGTGTGTGTGCGCATGTGCACGTGCACACATGCATGTGTATGTATCAAATATATCTTCTACTGGCAAATACATCTCTGGAAATGTATACATCCCCTTTTTTAGCAGTGGAGCTCCTGATGGGTTTGAACTCCTAAACTTTTGGTTAGCAGTAACAGCACTTAAATATTATGTCAAAGAGTTTCTGGATATATTACCGTATGGACAACAGCCTGACATATTTTAATCTTTTTTGAATTGGCATCATGTGTTGGCATCATGTGGACAAAAACATTAGAATAAGGTGGTATCTAATGGCTTTTTTGAGCAATTGATTCATCATGACTTAAGTCATGGAAGTGAAGTTAAAAATGTATATACATATATTGTTTTTAATTTAATTTTAGGAACTAGAGAATAAATTTCATGTATACTGACTCTTCATCCCTAAATAGTGAGTGTATTATTTACTAAGAATGAAAATGTTTTCTTTCTTACTGATAGAACAAATATTAAAATCAGGAAGTGAACATTAGTATAATACTGTTATATAACAACTAAATTTTGACACATTGCAGCCTAAAGCATATTAATATATGCTACATGTTGGGTGTATTTTTGTTTAGATTTTAAAGTTTCCCCTGCTACCTCAATTGAATTAAAAAATGTTATTCATGTGTTATCTATTTAATAGTGCTAATAATATTGAGGATTCTATTGTAGTACGCTATAGTCAATCTTACAACAAACAGTTGTTCTACATGAAATAATCTGTTAATTAGCTGTCATCATTTGCAGCTACTTACATAGATCAGTATCTGTGATGGTGTAAATAAATAAATGAATAAACCTAGATGCTGAGGTTAATAAAATACTACAGTTTCCTGTAATCCTTCATGTCAATGTCTTATGTTAAACTCACTTCATCAATTCCTTGATTCATTTTGTAGCTCAAATATTATAACTGAGTTTGAAAATGAATTGTTTTATCTTAAAACGAATTTTAAAATCTTGCTCTTTTCATTTGGGTTTTTATGTAAAATTTCATATGGAAAACGGACTTTTTAGTGTTTTTAAACAGTTTTCTTAGATCTGTGGTTTCCAAATCTTTTGGGCCATAAACCTCATCAGTCAAAAATATTTTCTTATTTACTAATTTATGTGTGTAAACCCTGGTGCCAGTGGTTGAGAGCTATGGCTGCTCACCAGAAAGTCACCAGTTCAAATCCACCAAGCTATGTTTGGAAACTCTGTGGGCTAGTTCTATCTGTGAGTCAGAATCTACTAGGAGGCAGCAAGTTTGGTTTCTTTAATGTCCTGTGGGGTCACTACGAGTCAGAATTGACTCTACAGTACTATGTTTGGGTTGATTTGCCTGTGTATTTGTTCAAGAACATATTAATGTAGTAATATTTTATGTATACCATAAACCCCCCAGAAAATTTAAAATAAATAAAAATGAGTGTAACTATAATACTTATTTCCTCCTTCATTCCAGTGACTAATCCGTACGTGCTCTAGGATTTTTATGACACATTTTTCTCTCAGCTTGTATTTGTCTTCAAGGCTGAACTATTTCATGCTTTACTATCTATTCTGAACTATTGTTTTATCATGGTAACTACTGGTTTATAACCAAACCAAACCCATTGCCATGGAGTCAGTTCTAACTCATAGTGACCCTATAGGACAAAGTAGAACTGCCCCGTGGAGTTTCCAAAGAGCACCTGGCTTATTTGAACTGCTAACTTTTTGGAGAGCAGCCATAGCACTTAATCATTCACCACCAGAATTCCTTTCCAACTATTAGTTTATAGAACTGTTTAAAGGTCATTTTTTCTGGAAGAATGTTCATGCACTTTCCTATTTGTATGTATGCCTATGCAAAGGTCATTTTTCTTGGGGGGGGGTTCATTTATTCTGTTTGTAAATATTTGTCTACCACTGCATGACTGTTTTCTTTTTTACTTATCATCAATCTTCAGATAAGAACTACAGTGAACTTTGTGCTAGAGATAAAGAATGAGTAATTAGAGAGGTGACTGAATAGAAAACTATTTTTATTATAAGCAATTCTATCCACTGTGTCCTCCTAGAGAATGATTTCATACATCAGTAAGATATAGATAACTCAGGAAAGAGCATTTCTTGTAAATTAGTTGTAATTTAATGGTCAGTGTAATATATAATAAAGAAGTAGGGGAAAATGGTCTACATTTTATGACATTCTGCAATACAGATATGTAGGTATAAGTCGGTGAAACAACTGTAGAATTGTCTCAGCCTAAACTCTTGTAAAGTAATCAGATTAAAGGTGTTCATGTTATTCATTTTTATATTTATAATATACTATGAGTTGGAATCAGTCCAACAGCAATAGGTTTTTTTTTTTTTTGGAGTATGCTTTTGAAGAACCAAGAGCTGTAATGATTTGCTCAATAAATGTTAGCTGGATTAATGAACAAATGAGCTTTCTATGTCATTTTCTCAGATTCATTATAAATCATTTTGATCAAAAACAACCTGACCTGCTTAGCATGTGTAAACTACCAGAAACTCCATGTTTTCTCTGAAATCTTAGATTTCGTGGCACTAAACCTGCCTCCCCAAGTAGTTCTCTTGGAGCATTTGTGCTTTCCTCAAACTCTTTGGCATAGTAGTAAATTCAGTTACGAAAGTCTGATTTCTGAGTTTTAGGAAACTCTGGTGATGTAGTGATTAAGTGCTGTGTCTGCTAACTAAAACATTGACAGTTCAAATCTGCCAGGTGCTCTTGGAAACTATGGGGCAGTTCTACACTGTCCTCTAGGGTCACTATGAGTGAGAATTGACTTGATGGCACTGGGTCTGGTTTGGTTTGGTTTGACTTATTGTAATTTTGGAGCCTAGCGGTGCACTGGCGAATAACTCAGCTTCTAACCAAAAGGCCAGCAGTTCAAATCCACCATCCACTGCTTGGCAACCCTATGTGGCAGTTCTATTTTATTCTATAGGGTCACTACATGTCAGAATCAACTTGATGGGGCAGGTTTGTTTTTTATTTGTTTTTGTAGTTTTAGTCCCACTTTTTCCACATTGGGTTTATCAGACTCCTTGGATCATTAGTTCAATAGTTTTGATTAAATCTGGAAACTTTTCATCCATTTTTTTCCACCATTTTTTTTTTTTTTGGAACTCTAATTACACACATACCAGACCAATTCAAGTTGTCATATAGCTAACTAAGGCCTTTCCAGCTTTTTCCTCTGTGTGTTTCATTTTGGATAGTTCCCATTTCTATGTCTTCAAGACCAGTAGTCCATTCTTCTGGGGTATATAACCTGCTGTTAATCCCACCCACCATATTTTTCACATTAGAAGCTACAATTTCTATTGCTAACCAGTAAACTTGGGTCTTTCTTCCTTGCATCTCCTTGAAATGTTTGTGTCTTCCTCTACCTTATTAGCATAAAGCATGTAGTCGTAATAACTATTTTAATGTTCACCTCTATCTATCATCTGTGTCATTTCTGCCTCTGTTCCTTTGTTTTTTTTTGTACCTTTTGGCTTGTATTTTTTATGCTTCTTTGTATGCCTAGTAATGTGTTTCTGGACTACAGACATAATGAATTTTACCTTCTTTGGTGCTGGGTATTTTTTGATTCCTTTAAAATATTTTCGAGCTTTGTTGTTTTTTTTCTTTCCAAGTTAACAAGTTACATGCATGTTCTGATCAGGGCTCAGCTGAAGACATAAAAGAGAGCCCTCTGCTGATCTCAGGAGTGATCTCTCTCTTTGTAACCCCTCTTTCCCCATACTGCTTTCCTCTCCCAGGTCCTCTGCCCTGCAAACCCTCATCTGCTTGGCCTCCTTGCATTATGAACTCAGGGAGACAGTGGGCTCTGTGCGGGTGCTCCCCGTACCAGGCAGTAACTGAGTAGGACTCACCTCATTTGGTTCTTTCGCTCAGGCATTACCGTCCTGTACTGCCTGTAGCCCAGTGTCTGAAATTCATTGTTTCCTATATTTTGTCTTATTTTAAGTTGTTTAAGGTATAAAACTAAATCAGTACCAATTGATGCCTAAAAATGGAATTCTTGACTTCTTACAAGAATTGTTTTGATAGGGAAATCTCTAAAAGATTTAAGCTTGATTTTATAAGAAAGTAAAAATGTCCACCTTGAGGCAAGTAGAGTTTTGAGGAGGTTTTCCAGAGGACCTGTGGTGGGTCGGTAGTGAAATCATGCTTCGCCTTCTAAAGAAAGAGAAGGTGTGGTCTTCATAATTCTAAGACTTTTACATATGTTGAAAGTCAACATTTTGGAAGGATGTTAGACTAAAGATGTGGCATCTACTTAGCTGACTTCTGTCAACAGAATGATGCATTTATGTAGTTGGGCACAAGAAACTGAAGAGTTGTTCTTAGCTACCTTTGAGTTGACCTGACTCACGGAGACTTCATGCCCAATGGAACAAAACACTACCCAGTCCTGCACCATTCTGTGATTGGTTGTGGATTTGGCCATTTTTTTACGTAGAATTTTCATTGTCTGACTTTTGAAAGTAGATCGCCAGGCCTTTCTTTCTAATCTCTGTTAGTCTGGAAGCTCTACTGAAACCTGTTGACATATTTTGTAGCAAAAGAAATATTGCCTAAAGAGATAGTTCCCAACCCTGATGTTGAGACAATCCAAAGTGCAGCAAATTATTATGTCAAAGTGTACATTAAAATTATTTTCCACAGATTCTTAAACTTAAAACTTATTTGATACCCTACTATTAATTTTAGGAAAGAAGAATGTTTAAGAAATCAGGCAATTAGTGATTTTATAGTTCCAGAAAGTAAAGACGTACTTTTCCTATTTCTGACTCTACTCGGTGAAATTTTAACCTGCTCATGATTTATGACAATGCGAATTTCTCTACAACTATAACATAGAAACAAACGCTTTAGCTCTAGTTTTCTATATAAGGAGAGTACTTTCCTGAGGAGTGTGCATTTTCCGACCCTGAGATGATATCCTTCTGACAGATAAACACAGCAAACTGCTTTTCGATCTGCCAACTGAGCTCAGTGTGACAGATTGCCAAGGGAGAAGAATGCTTATTTTCTCCTTGTCATTAATAGTTAATTGTTATTGCAATTTCTCAGATGGGAGATGTGGGTTAGGGAAATCATATCCATTCTTTATAAAAGTGCTTCGATAGTATTAGAGGCGATCACATGGCAGCAATAACCCTATTCCTTAAAGAATTAAGTGGAGTGGGCCTGTAGGTTCTTTCCCCCCTCCTCCTTTTAAAGCACTTTAGAGAGTTGCTTGCTTTTGCAAGTGCTCCACCTGGTATACCAAATCAATGCTAATGTTTAACGAAAGTTCTCATGCTCTGGAAAGTTGACATATGATGTATCTCTAAATATGTCTCTTTGGGGGTTGTTATGGATTGAATTGTATCTCTCCAAAATGTGTGCTGTAAATTCAAACCTCTAGGCCTGTGGTTGGAGAACTGCTGGTGAGTGGTTAGGAGCCCACGCTGCTCTAGCAGTACAGTCAGACCTTAAGTCTGCTGAGAACATCTATTTGACTTCCGGCAAGTCCTTGATCTCTCTGCCCTTCATCTGCATTTTCCTCATTGGCATAGTAGACATGGTCACGGATCCTACTGGACATGGCTGTGAAGAGAATCCAGACCTAGTGTATATGCAGAGCTTAGTACATTCTGATATTGTTATTAATAATCATAAATATCCAAGACACCCACATTTGCTTCAGTTATCTGGAAATATATAATGAAAGAGGCTAATGAAAGGCATGTGGGGTCAGCAAACTAGGCTGAAATCTAAGATCAGAATTCCCTGAGTTGACAAACCGAGTTTCCTGCTTTTTTTGTGTGTGCAAAGGCCAACTTCCACCTAACAGCTCTTGGTGAACAGTTATAATATTTAGTATTTGCTTTAGAAAATTTTGCAAGCAGATTTTTTTTTTCTCTCACAGCCACAGAAATGTATTAGAAAATACATTATTTTTAACTTAATCAGTCAGACCAGGAACATTGTCTTTGTTTTGCTTTAAAAGCCGCCTGCAGAATTTCATGTTTGGGAACACGCTTACTGAACTTCTGACAAAATCTTCCACATAAGAGGAAGATAAGAGTATCATATTTTGTAGGTACCTGTCAGTTTATAATATGCCCTATGAAATTATTATTTCAGAACAGTACCTCTTCTTGTCAACTTTTTATTGATTGGGAAGCCAGTTGTGTCCATCAAATGCAAACATTCAATGTTTTGCTGAAAATAATCTTTTCATCTTAGTTTGTTATGGATGTGAGCTTTTATCATAGTGAGTCCTCTTCCTCTTCTTGTCCGGACTATCCCTGACAAATCGCAGTGATACCTGAGGGCATGCTGACTTTCTGAGAAATGTTCACTGCTCCTGCTCTGGTTTGTGTTAGCCTTTGGGATGACCTGTTAAAGCAAGCCTCGTTCATGCTGACAGCGTGTGCAGTCAAGGAATTGCCACTGTACATGAGAGTTAGGCTCAGCTTTTTATTTACCTTCAAGGTCTTAAAGCGAATTGACTCAGGGAGCTATTGTGTTCCTGCGAACAGCAGAGACATGTGCCATTTTGATAAATGAAAAGAAAGAATCAAGAGCCAGAGATTTTCGTAGTCATTGCCAACGCTAGGTGCATTTTTCAGCACAGCCATCTCAGTCTAGTTGAGAAGCTACTTAAGTTCAAAACCTGCTCGTTAGGGAAACATTTTCTCAGTAAAGGATGTCCTAGCAACTTTTTTTTTGTATGGATTTCATGTTTATTATATATAACAGCAGCTTTGTTGCTTTATTTCTGTATTCAGAAAGATAGTCTTTTAAAACTGATGGTCAAGTAATTGTTTATAAATTAGTTTTAGGTGATCATTCTAAAAAGATTAATGCATAGTAACTTCTTGCTCTGAAGTTGGGCACATGCTTAGAAAATAAGGGAAAAGACTTCTCTGAAATAAGCAATACTATGTCCATATTTTCAGGGACTAGAAATTTTTTTCATATTGCTACTCAGTGTTAGAAAATGGGTCAGACAGTTCTTCCACTTGGTATTTGATAACTGACTATTGCAAAACAAATTTTAGGGACTGTGTATGTTTTGAGTCCTCTCATTCAACCATACCAATTGCTTATTAATTTTAGATGAAGTTTTTATTTGAACATAATTACTGAAAATAACTTTAGGGTAGTTCTTTAGGTTTTAATGAACACGGCAGATGCTTACCAAAAACCAAAACAGATGCTTACCTGGGTGTATTTATAGGGAATCGTCCAAACAAGCCGTGAGAGAAAGTAAAACACAGTGACATCATTGGAAAAGTCCAGCTGTATTTATATGACCGTTGCTAGTTGTTTACCTTTTCCTTGTGCTATGTCTTACAAAAACAAGTTACTAATATGCTTTCCGTTCCAAAGTTCATCTAAATAAGGTGGAAATTGATTCACTAACATTCTGAATTCAGCTTTATCAAACTAGATAATATATCAAAAAGGGGGTGTGTTTAAAATCTGAAAAAGAACTTCACAGAATATCTTTAAAGGAAGTGTGCTAAACAGTGTTTGGCTGTTTAGTTTTTTCCCTTTTTCCTGGATTAACCATGTTGATAGATGAAACTGTATCTAATCATATCAGCACTTATTCAGGATCTATACTAGGGCTTGGGGCATTAAAAAGTGAATACAAGGATGAATATATTTAAAATCTTCCGTCAAGAAACTAAAATATATTGAACCAAGAGTTTATAACCTTGGGGTAAATATAAGCAAGTAGATTTTGTCAGTTAGAAATTCATTCATCAGCAAGAAACAGAAAATCCAACTATTAGCAGCTTAAGAAATAATTTTGTCACATGTGAAATGAGCAGTCCTGGGTAGAGGCACAGTAATTCAACAGTGTTCCATTTCCTTACTTTGCCACCCCTGACGTGTGCCTTCTGACCTTGTGCTTTCCCCTCATGTTATATTATAGCTGCCACATCTCTGAGCATCTCATCAGTGCTCCAGGCAGGAAGGAGGCAGAAGCTGAGAGCACCCCTATTATGCTTGCCTCTTTCATAAGGAAACATGAACTCCCTATTCAGTCCCCTGAAAACATGTCAGAAGTGAGCAGACCTGGTTACATAGCAATTAAGCATTCAACTGCCAACCAAAGGGTTGGCAGTTTGAATCTGCCAGTGGCTCCTTGGGAGCCCTATGAACCACTTCTACTTGGGCCTATTGGGTTGCTACAAGGTGGAATCAAATTGACAACAATGTTTTGTTTTGGTTTTGATTTTGAATGTATACAATAGATCTCTGGGTGACTACTAGCCAAAAGGTTGGCCATTCAAACCCAACCAGAGGTGCCTTGGAAAATAGGCCTAGTAACCCGGCTTCTGAAAGATTATAGCCTTGGAAACCCTATGGAACTTTTCTACTCTGCATACAAGGAACCACCATGAGTTGATTCTGTATACAATACACATTGGAAGAATGAATGACTAAATTAATCTATTTCAGTATTTCACGGCTCTAGAAATGAGAGGGAAACCCTGGTGGCATAGTAGGTAACTGATATGTTAGCTAACCAAAAAGGTCGTCAGTTCAAATCTGCCGGACACTCCATGGGAACCCTATGGGGCAGTTCTACACTGACCTATATGGTCACTATGAGTTGGACTTGACTCAGCAGCTGTGGGCAGTGGCTTTATAAATGAGAGGAGCCATTGGCACAGACTGGTAATAGAAATTTAGAATGAACTAGCGTACCTCAGGTATCAATCCATTAAAAAAGCAGCCAACTCCACCCCAGTAAATTGCTGGTGGAAATGTATGTTCTACATAATTTCTCTGGAGGGTTATTTGGAAAAACTATATCTAGTCCCTTGAAAAATTGTGTATTTAGACTGAATAATTGTAATTTAAAAAAGCTGGGCTTCTCAGCATATTCACACATTCATCAAGACCATCAACAGTGTGTCTTTGGATATAAAGTTGATGGGCAGTGTGGTGGAAGCACAGAACCTGGAAATGGTCTGATTATATTCTCATTTCTGTCCTTAATTTTGTGTGGCTGGGGAAATGGTAGAGTAGTGTTGGGAAGATGTGGGTAAATTTACCTCTTATTCAAGTAATTAGCATAAGCATCTTTCAAATGCTGAAATAGCCAATTAACCAACCTAGCAATAAAGAGGATAAAGCAATGATAGAATTCTTGCCTTTCATACAGGAGACCTGGGTTCCACTGTGGACCAAGGTACCTCATGTTCTGCCACCACCTGTCTGATACTGGAGTTACGTTGGTATGATGCTGAGTAGGTTTCAGTGGAGCTTCTAGACCAAGATAGACTAGGAAGAAAGACCTGGTTATTTAATTCCAAAAGCAGTCAAAGTAAATAAACCCTGTGGATCATGAAGAGCATGTTTGATGGTGGCTAACAGTAGCATAAAGAGCAAATCAGGAATTAAAGACCCTAATTTTGAGTTAAGGAACCCTGGTAGGACAATGGTTGAGAGCTTGGCTGGTAATCAAAAGGTCAGTGGTTCAAACTCAAAATAACCACTGTGTAGGAGAAAAGACCCAGTGATCTGCTCCAGTAAAGTTTTCAGCCTAGGAAAGCCTGTGGGTCTGTTCTACTCTGTCCTGGAGGGGCACTGTGAATTGGAAGATGACACACAACAAAAATTTGGAGTTAAAATATGCATACACACATACACACACACTGGGCCAGGGCAATGGAGAGAAAAGAAAGTGACCAAGGGCAAAATATTTAGGAGGTACTGATTTTCAGGGTCACACAAACAGATTACCTGCTTTTAAGCCCATTTCTAATGCCATATTTACAGCTACCTCTCGTGTACTTTGGCCATATTATCAGGAGAGACTAGTCCCAGGAAAGGACATCACACTTGGTAAAGTAGCAAAAAACAAAAACCTTCAGCAAGGTAGATTGGCACAGTAGCTGCAACAGTGGGATCAAGCATAGCAACAGTTGTTGAGGATGACGTCAGACATTTCATTCTGTTGTACATAGAGTCACTCTGAGTTGGAACCAGAACTGATTCAACAGCACCTAACAACAGCAACAATACACTGACACCCCTCACTTTAGTTCCTATCTGGCACACACATGGGCACTTGCACACACACACACACACACACACACACACACACACACACACACGCATTAACAGCTGTCATGGATTGAATTGTGTTCCCCCAAAGAATCTGTGTAGCAGTTTGGCTAGCTAGGCCATGGTTCCTGGTGTTATATAATGTTCCTCCATGGTGGAATTCCTGCCTCTAAGATGTTACTGAAGGTGGATGGCCCGCATATGTGCTGGTAGAGCAAGATCCAATGTGTAAGATTGTTTTGTGCCTTGAGGCAGCCTCTTGGCATGGACATAAGGGAAAGGGAAGCTGGCTGAGATTTGGGAACTTCACACCATCAGTAGAGCGCATCCTTCAGACCTGAGGTTCCTGTGCCAAGATGCTCCCTGACCGAAGACTAATGCGACAGAAGGACCTTCCTTCAGGTCTGACAGAGGGAAAGGCTTCCCCTGGAGCAAGCCTCCTGAATTTGGACTTGTAGTCTACTGGACTATATAAGAATAAACTTTTCTTTTTTAAAGCCATCTACTTGTAGCAGCTCTGTTAAACCAGCACTAGGTGATTAAACAGCAGCCTTCAGTAACAGGATGACAAATGATTCTCTTGAGTGACAATTTGCAATGACCTAATTGCACTTAAAAAAGAAAAATGACTTCTGGTAAGTGATGAGGAGGAGTTGAGAGTCACTCTTACCCATTCAGAGTCTGCATGGACATTACTGTTACTGAAAATATGTGATCTGGCAAACTTAATTGTTCTAAGTGCTACATACCTCATTGCTGAACATCACTATACTCACCTTTGAAGTACTCCCCTTGGAAAGCTATGTACCAACACCTAGTCTATCATTCAATGCAATTCTGGAACTCTTTCTGGATTGGCCACTGTGTATGGGGGCAAGGTGGCAAGTTGGCAAACAATTGCCTAGTTGTCTGTGAGGCAGTTTTTAGCTGGTAAACAAATAACTGTGGAACTCCCTCCCTCCACACCTGATCTGACCCCCAATGACTTTTTTCTTTACCCAAAGACAAAGGCAATATTGAAAGGAAGACATTTTGATGACACTAAGGACATCAAAGGTAATAGACAACAGCTCTTATGGCTATTTCAGAAAGAGTTTCCAAATTGCTTTGAAGGGTGGCCTAGGCACTGGTGTTGGTGCTTAGATTCCTAAGGGGAAGGAGTACCTGGAAGTTGACCATAGTGATCTTTAACAGGTATGTAGCACTTTTTCTAGGATGAGTTTGCCAACTTAATTGGCAGACCTCAGATAACCATGTGTTAGTTCAAAAGGATGGCAAAATATTTTATTGCTCTATGATTTAATGAACAATTTGAAATTGGAGAAATGTTTCCTCATGCAAGAAGCCACTTCTAGAGAAAGGAGAATTCATAGACACTTAAATAACTTCTGCTGTAAAAAATACAGGTTTCCATGGTAATAGAGTACTTAATGGCCACTCAGATTACTTAAAAAGGTACCTTCACAGAAGATTTGCCTTTCCACCTATACACAGTCCCCCGACTTCCAGAAATTCAAGTTATAGGAGCTGATTCATTCTCATTTAATAACAGATTAATGATTTGGTTATGATCTGCTCTTTGAAATAAAAAGTCAACTATCTACTTTGGGTGAGAGAGAGTTAATTCTGGGTTAGGAATTTTGAGACTGTGGATAAGAAGAGCCGTCTTGTTGTTGTCGTTAGGTACCATTGAGTCCGTTCCGACTCGTAGCGACCCTATGCACAAGAGAACAAAACACTACCCAGTCCTGCACCATGCGCACAGTCATTTTAAGCTTAAGCCCACAGTTGCAGCCACTGTTGAGGGCCTTTCTGTTTTTCACTGACCCTCCACTCTACCAAGCATGATGTCCCTTTTCTAGAGATTGATCTCTCCTGATGACAACATGTCCAAAGCATGTACAGTGCAGTCTTGCTATCTTTGCTTCCAAGAAGCACTCTGGTTGTACTTCTTCCAGATCTGTTTGTTCTTTTGACAGTCCATGGTGTTATGGTAAAACACCAGTTTCAGCCACCTGCTGCAAAAGCCAGTACTGAGACAAGGGTAAAGTAAATGCTCAAAAGGTTTATTACACCCTGGGATGTAAGTGACAGGGGGACTTTCTATCCTTGGAGCCTGTCCACCTTCTTCAGACAAAAGCCAGGTTTTTAATGGGTAGGTGAGAGTAAACAAGTGGGTAATTGGCAGCATGTGGAGGTCCACTGGTGGAAGTCCACTGCTTCACAATCTCACAGGCCATCACCAGCCATCAAGGAAAACAAAGTGGTGTTACATATCATCTGGCCAGCAATCTGAAAGAAGAATGCTCAAATACAAGTTGCTTCCCTGTCCTCTTGGCCTCCTGCTTCATTCCTTTATCATTAGTTAGAGTTCAATTATCAGGACAAAAGGAGAGTCATTGATTGCCTATAGTTTACTGATTCTATAATGGTGCTTTCAAGGGGCCCACCCTAGCAAGGGCCCCACCATAGCATCACTGCTGCTGGGCATGTGGAATGTGGAGGTCACTTCTTTCCCTGTGTATTAGGGGTGATCTGAAACAATGCCTCTCAGGCTCTGGATCTTAAGTACCCCTCGCAGTGGAGCTTTTCAGCCTCCAGTTTCAATGGTACATTCAATATTCTCCAACACTACAATTCAAAGGCATCAACTCTTCTGTCCTCTTTATTCATTATTGTTTTAGTCATCTGGAACTCCTCTAACAGCAATACCATGAGTAGATGCCTTTAGCGAAGCAAAGTTTCTTCTTACACAGTCTAGTAGACTACAAGTCCAAATTTAGGGTGCCCATTCCAGAGAATCACCTTCCTTCTTTGCTGGCTGTAGAAAGTTCTTGTGTTGCATCCATCTTTGGTCAGGGAGCATCTTGACACAGGAACTTCAGGTCTGAAGAACACTCTGTGCCCCTGCTGCTTTCTTAATGGTATGAGGTTCCCAACTCTCTGCTTGCTTCTCTCCTTTTACCTCTTGTAGGATGGAAGGATAAAAGGTAGTGGAAGCAACATACAAGCTGGGGAAACTCCCTTACATTGCAAAGAGAAGTGACCTTAGGAAGGGTTTTACAGTCCCACCCTAATTATCTTTTACATAGTCCTGTCTATTCTCCACAGGCAGAGATTAGGATTTACAGCATAGGAGAATCACAGAATGGCAGACAATCACATGATAGTGGGAATCATGGCCCAGCTGATTTACTACATGCATTTTGGGGGGAGACATAATTCAGTCCATGATAGTTGTCCAGCTTTTACATGAATACGAAGTCTGCCTATTAAGTTCGTGAACTCATCCTCAAAAAACTATTTACCTCACTGCTGAATATCACTACAGCCGCCTTTGAAGTATGCCCCTTGGGAAGCTATGTACCAATGCCAATGCCGAGGCCACCCTTCAAAGCAATTTTGGAACTCTTTTTCTGGAATTGCCATCAGAGTGTCATCATATTACTCTTGATGTCCTGAATGTCATCAAAACGTCTTTCTTTCAATACTTCAATTATCTTCAAATAAAGAAAAAAGTCACTGGGTGCCAGATCAGGTGAGAAGGGAGGGTGTTCTAATACAGTTATTTGTTTACTGGCTAAAACCTCCCTCAAAGACAGCTATGCAATTGAGTTTGCATACTAGCCACCTTGGCACCGTGCTGAATGGCCATTCCAGAAAGAGTTCCAAAATTACTTTAAAGTGTGGACTAGGTGCTGGTGCAGGTACATAGATTCCCAAGGGAAGTACTTTGAAGGTGACCTTAGTGGTATTCAGTAGTGAAGTATGTAGCTCTTAGAACAATTAAGTTTGTGGACTTAATTGCTGGACCTCATATGATGTGATTGAAAATACCACGGTTTGGGTCAGGTACACCTTAGTCTTCAAGGTGACATCTTTACTTTTTAATACCTTAAAGAGGTTCTTTGGGGCAGACTTTCTCAATGCATGCATCTTTTGATTTCTTGACTGCTGCTTTCATGAGCACTGATTGTGGAGCCAAGTAAGATGAAATGCTGGACAACCTCAACCCATTCTCCATCTATCACAGTGTTGTTTACTGGTCCAGTTGTGAGGATTTTTGTTTTCTTGATATTGAGGTGAAACCCATACTGAAGGCTGTATCTTTGTTCTTCATCAGTGTTTCAAACCTCCTCACTTCCAGCAAGCAGGGTTGTGTCATCTGTATCATACAGATTGTTAATAAGTCTTCTTCCAATCCTGATGCTTCTAGAATTCCCAGAACAGCAGCCATGGCATCTATATAAAGTGCCACTACACCGTGATTCTGGAACTCTCCCATATAGCTTTCTACATCAAGCATCAAGCTTCAAGCTTCCACGTGCATCTGTATGTATTCACCTCTCCCTACTTGAATTCGTGTACTATTTCTTCTTTATATTCTCTACTTAGATTTAGTGTCTATCGCTAGATGGTTGAGCTTGGTATTGTCAAAGAGCAAACTGGAGCCTCTGCGAAAATTAAAACAAAGCGTTTTATTGAAGGAGTAAAATGATCTGAATTAGGCAGTATTTAGCAAGGATTCACCAAACTATTCCTCCAGCAAAAATAATTTTTTACAAAGTTTAACAGAAAATTCAGAAACTTAACAAGAAAAAATTCTTATTGGTTGACATTTACTAAATCGTGCTTTAACAGATAACAGGCAGTAATGAGATCCCTTAAGTGCTGTTTTGTTAATTACAGAGTTTGTGTCAGTTAACTTCTTGCTAGTCTGTGGTTACCTAGGGGGCCAGTCTGAGTAAATGTTCTTCCTGAGAGCCTGCTATAAAAAAGTGGGAAGGGCAGCCCCCAGGTTCCTGGGTATTCTGGCTAAATTTCTAGAGTCAGTTCAGAATGAACAATAAACGAGAAAAAATGGAGTCCTGGCTATATCTTTGGCAGAAGCTTCCCCTTACACCAAACACCTAGATTTTGGGGGACTCCCTGAAACTCTGGTGGCATAATGGTTAGGTGCTCCCACTGCGCAGTCCACATCTACCACACAATCCTTGGAAACTCTATGGCAGTTCTGTGCTATCCTATAGAATTACTATTAGTCAGAATCAACTGCACGGCAATGGGCTTGGTTTCTTAGTTCACAGCACTGATCTGGCAAGCCCAAAGGGTGTTTCTTTTGGTTATTGGTCCCCAAACAGTTTTCCACTCCTCATGTCCAGGGTAGCCACCTGGACTCCACTGGCCAGGAGAAAATTCTGAACTAATTAACTGAGATGCTACAGGGACATTGGGGACAAAACTCTACTTAAACATGGCCAATCTCTCCTTGGCACAGACGTTAATAGCAAAGTACTTCAGTGGTAAAACTTCAGCGTGATTTGAAATAGAATTTTGGCATTTATAAGATATGATAGATAAGCTTCCTAAGTTTAGTTTTGAAGGCAAGATTTAACCTTATCGAATTTAGACTGTCACTGTGTGTAGGCATGTAATAAAAATCAAATCCACATGATATTTCACTCAAACACTCATTCATCCTCATGAGTTGTTGTTGGATGTTGCTGAGTTGATTATGACTCTTGGTGACCATGAGTACCACTCAGTAATTCTGACAGTGACATTTCAGGCGTAACTTTTTTAAAAAAAATAAGCAGTTTCTAAGGCATGATGTTGAAAGAAATTTTATTTAATGCTGAAAGTAGTAACATTTATATTCTCACAGAATTACTTATTGAAAAGTTATATCTCAAAATATTATAAATGTTGCAAGCACAGGAAAGGATCCCTGGCAAGAATATCTGAAACCTTGGATTCTAGCCCAATGGCTATATAACTTCAAAGGAGAAACTAATTCCTTCTGAGTCTGATAAAAATGCATTTGCGAATTGAGGAAGATAAGCCAACTGTCGTGAGGTTGAGACTTTAGCTTATGATCACCTTGGTTGTTATCAAAGTGGCGTTGTACTCCATAGGGCCTTTAATGACTGATTTGTCTGAGGTGTCTCTTGGTGAACTGGAACCCCCAACCTTCTGGTTAGCAGCCAAATGCATTAAGCATTTGTACCACACAGCCAGCCTACCACACAGAGATATTAAATTGAGAGAGATAAAACAACATCATCTCTAAGATCCCATCACTTTGACATATCAGGATTCTTAATTATTATGTAACAGGTATTTGCAAATGGTATAACAGTGCACTTGGAATTAATAATAAATTTACTTTTGTCATCGCCATTAATAGTCAAATTCTTTTTACTTGTCATGTTTCATATTGAATTTCTGCAAGTGTATAGTAATACAAATTAAAATTTGGGAAGATATGACTTCTAAATGATTCTTTCCATTTAATCTGCTCATTATTGCCTAATGGAGTAAATGAGAAAGTATTTTATGAATCATAGAGGACATCTGTGAAAATACTACTCTTTATAAAGCTACATTAATTTAACAAATTATGTTTGCAAAGACAGTGGTTTTAAACTGGTACCGCTTGTATTTCATCAGTAATTTAATAAGTTTTTTTAATATTATCATTCATTTGATTTCATTGAGAACACTGTGTAATCTAACATTTTTTTTACAGTCAGACAAGAAAGCTAAATTAGAGGGTGATAGGTTGTGCAAGCATTCTGTTCAGCAATGTGGGCTGAAGACAAACTGACTGTTATACGTATCTAATAAAATACTTCTTCAATTTTGTAGTCACAATCTATTTGTCTGTACCCCACCCCATCTGATTTTATCCTCACGTCTGTAGGATAAAAGCTAAAATTAACTTTAAGTGTTACGATGAACCTAAGCAGAGTTCATGCTGCCTGCCACAAACAGCCAATCTTTGAGACAGGAGTGAGATAAGAAGTAAGATGTTTTATTGAGTACTGGTAGGCAAGGAGACAGAAGGGATTCTTACTCCAAAATCTGCCTCTGCAAAATGGAGACTAGCTGGAGGTCTTATGGTAAAGGGGCATACATTTTTATGAGTCCTAGGAATTTGTAGAAGTTAATTCTTCCTTGGGTGGTCACCATAATCTCCTCCCAGGTGCATTGACAATTGATGTTTTCAGCCCAGAGGTGGTCTGGCCATCATATAAGTTCCCAGTCACAAGGCAGATTATTTTGTTTTTCTCTTATAGTCTTTAGATCATTATCACTTGTTTCTCCATGGTCCTAAAGGGAGCATAGATTAGTCCCTAACCTTGAGAGAAACTGAAGGTAACAGTGGACCCCTGCTTGGAGACAGAAGTTAGAAAAAAAAAATGGTACAGGTTATGCTCAAGACACAGTCACTTATTTCACTCTGTGTGTTCCGTAAGTACAAAGGTAATGTGGGAGAATGATGAACTCAATACAAAACCTTTGAAAAAGCTGTTTGTTGTCATAGATTGTCAGTATTAATAGATGGGCTTTAAGAATATAGGATCCAACGCTGTCTGTTTAAAGGCAAGATACTTGGAACCCAGAGGTATAAATTGACTAGCTCATCCAATTAGTGGAAGGTCAAGGATCTTAACCTAAATCTTTGTTATTTTTCAGTGAATTATCATTCATGCCACAGTAACTCTTTTTGAAAGCAGTTATTAAAATTAGTTTAAATATGATCTTCTCTACAATAATGAATCCTACTTGTATAAGGGAGAAAGAAGATAAAGAGAATGTGGAAGACTTATTAGATATGTAACCTTGAACAAATCATTAATGTTCTTCAGCCTCAGTCTCTTTCATTAATAAGTTGTGGATAATGACTTATCTAACTCCTAAGTTTATTATAAAAGATTATTTAAATGTATTAAATGGAAGCACTTACAGTGCCCCTCACACAGAACCCATTGCCATCAAGTTGATTCTGACTCATTGCACCACTATAGGAAGGAGCAGAATTGCCCTATACATTTTCCAGAGAGCACCTAGTGTATTCAAACTGCCTGATGTGGTTGGCAGCCATAGCACTTAGCCACTACACCACCAGAGTTTGCTTACAGCGCCCAGGACATACAAAATGCTAGCTAACAATATCATCAGCATCACACGGTAGCAAAATTTTGCTGAAGGTAATCCAAAAATGACTATAGCATATATCGGCATAGAATTGCCAGAAATTCAAGTTGAATTCAGAAGAGGATGTGGTACCAAAGATACCACTGCCAATGAAAGGTGATATCTTTGTCAAAAGCAGGGAATCTGAGAAAGATTTTACCAGTGTTTTATCAGGAAACTGTAGTGGTGTAGTGGTTGACTGCTACATCTGCTAACCAAAAGGTTGGCAGTTTGAATCTACTGGCTGCTCCTTGGAAACTGTCTGGAGGTAGTTCCTCACTGACCTAGGGGTCTGCTGTGAGTCAACTCAATGGCAATGGGTTTGGTTGCTTTATTTTTTCTCTTGTTATTATTGGTGTTTTATCAACTACACAAACGCATTCAGCTATACAAAGACATTCAGTTGTGTGGATCTTGATAAATGTGGATACCATGAAAAATGGAAATTTTAGAATGCTTTATTGTACTCACATGGAACCCATGTGATCAAGAGGCAATCATTTAAACAGAACAAAGGGATGTTGCATGGTTTAAAATCGGAAAAGTTTTGTGTCAAAGTTGTATCCTTTCACCATACTTAGTCCTTCTATATGATGAACAAATAATCTGAGAAACTAGGCTATGTGGGGAAAAACACAGCATTAAGAATGGAGGAAGATTTGTTAACAACCTGCAACAACTTGAAATACTTACTAATGAAAGTATAGCTTATACCCAAATGTGAAGAAAACAGAAGCCCTAAGAAGTGAGCCCATAAATAACACCATGATATAACAATAAGGAAATTATCAGTGATTTCATTCTACTTGAGTGAATCAATAGCCATGGAAGCAGCAGTCAGGAAACCAAACAGAGTATTACATTGTACAAATCTGCTGCAAAAGACCTCTTAAAATTTTTAAAAAGCCAAGATGTCACTTTGATGATAAAGGTTCACCTGAGCCAAGCCATGACCTTTTCAAACCAACTAGTATGAGTGTGAAAAGCTGGAAGACCAAAGAAGAATAGCTTTCAAATTGTGGAGCTGACAAAGAATATTGAATATACCATGGACAGTCTTGGAGGAAATACAGCAACCAGAATGCTCTTTAAAACCAAAGATGGAGAGAACTTGTACATAGGGTCACTATGAATTGGAACCAACTCTACAGTACCTAACAACAACAGACACTAAGATGCCAGGAACTATGATGCACAGTGAACCTTTTTTTTTTTATGCTTTTAAGTTTTTATCTTAGGGGTCTCATATAATAATTGTCCTGTCGCTGACTAGTTTCACTCAATACAATGTCCTCCAGTTGAGAACAAGCTGAGAGATGTTTCCTGCTATCATCGTTGTTCTTTATCAGTGAATAGTACTCCATGGAGTATATATACCAAAGTTTACCTATCCATTCTTCTTCAATCTGGGTTGATTCCAACTTTTTGCTATCGTGGACTGTGCTGCAATGAATATTTGTGTGCATGTAGCAGTTGGTGTGAATGGCCTTGATTTTGTAGGATATATTTCGAGCAGAGGAATAACTGGGTCAAATGGTATTTCTATGTTCATTATTTTAAGGTAACGCCAAATTGCTTTCCAAAGAGGTTGCACCATTCTACAATCCCACGAACAGTGAAGGAGAGTGCCAATCTCTCCACAGCCTCTCCAGAATTTATTGTTTTGCATTTTTTGGATCATGGCCAATCTCATTGGGGTGAGGTGGTATCTCGTTGTCGTTTTGATTTGAATTTCTTTAATAATTAATGATCATGAACATGTCTGTATGTGTTTTTTGGCTGCCTGGATCTCCTCTTTAGAGAAGTGTCTGTCCATCTCCTTTGCCCATCGCTTAACTGGATGATTTGTCTCTTTCTTATTGATATTTTGTAGAACCTTATAGATTATGGAGATCAGGCGTCAGTCTGACATAGAGTTGCCAAATATTTTTTCCCATTCTGTAGGTGATCTTTTAATTCTTTTGAGGAAGTCTTTGGATGCGCAGAAGTGTTTGATTCTTATTAATTCCCATTTATCTATTTTCTCTTCTGATGAATGTGTTTTGTTTGTCAGATTTTGAAGTCTGTCTATATTGCATATGAAAACATCCATTGTTGACCCAATCTTATCTTGGACGAGCTTTATCGTTTTAGCTTTTATATTCAGGTCTTTTATCCAATTTGAGTTGATTTTTGTATAAGGTGTGAGACATGGGTCTTGTTTCAACTTTTTGCAGATGGAAATCCAATTATGCCACCACCATTTGTTAGACTGTTCTTACCCCAGTTCAAAATCTTAGGACCTTTGTCAAATATCAGCTGTTCATAAGAGGATGGTGGCATCTCTGGGGTCTCTACTTTGTTCCATTGGTCTATATGTCTCTTTTTGTACCAATACCAGGCTGTTTTGACTATTGTGGCAGTGTAATAGGTTTTAAAGTCAGGTAGTGAGAGGCCTCCCAGCATGTTTTTCTTTTTCAGTAGTGTTTTACTTATTCGGGGTTTCTTCCCTTTCCAAATAAAGCTGATAATTTGTTTCTCCATCTCATTAAAAAATGTCGTTGGAATTTGTATTGGGATTGCATTATATAAGTAGAATGCTCTGGGCAAAATAGACATTTTCACAATATTGAGTCTTCCTATTCATGAGCAGGGCAGATTATTCCACTTATGTGAGTCCTTCCTAGTTTCTTGTAGCAACATCTTGTAATTTTCTCTGTAAAAATCTCTTATTTCTCTAGTTAGATTTATTCCTAGGTATTTTATCTTCTTGGGGGCTGTAGTAAATGGAATTGATTTGGTGATTTCTTCATTAATAATTTCATTGCTGGTATAAAGGAATCCCACTGATTTAGTTATGTTTATCTTGAATCCCGATACTTTGCTGAACTCTTCCATTAGCTCTAATAGTTTACTTATGGATTTCTTTGGATTCTCTGTATAAACAATCATATCATCTGCAAAGAGGGAAATCTTTACTTCTTCAGTGCCAATATGGATGCCTTTTATTTCTTTGTCTTCTCTAATTGCTCTGGCTAGAACTTCTAGGACAATGTTGAATAGAAGTGGTGAGAGTGGGCATCCTTGTCTAGCTCGCATTCTCAAAGGGAATTCTTTCAGTCTTTTACCATTCTGGATGATGAAAGCAGTTGGCTTTGTATAGATGCTGTTGATTATATTGAGGAATTTCCCTTTTATTCCTATTTTTCTGAGAGTTTTAAGCATGAATGGATGTTGAACTTTGTCAAATGCCTTTTCTGCATCAATTGACATAATCAGGTGATTTTTATCTTTTGTGTTATTAATATGGTTGATTACATTAATTGTTTTTCTGATGTTGAACCAGCCTTGCATCTCTGGAATGAAACCAACTTGATCATGATGAATGATTGTTTTTATATGTTGTTGAATTCTATTGGCTAGAATTTTGTTGAAGATTTTTGCATCTAGGTTCATCAGTGATATTGGTCTGTAGTTTTATTTTTTGTGGGATCTTTCCCTGGTTTTGGTATCAGGGTTATGCTGGCTTCATAGAAGGAATTTGGAAGTATTTCATCTCTTTCTATAGTGTGAAATAGCCTCATTAGTATCAGAGTTAATTCTTCTCTGAAAGTTTGGTAGAATTCTCCAGTGAAGCCGTCTGGACCAGGACTTTTTTTTGGTTGGTAGATTTTTGATGACTTCCTCAATCTCTTCCTTTGTGATAGATTTATTAAGTTGATCTGTTTTTCTTTGTGATAGTCTTGGTGATTCATATGAATCTAGAAATTTGTCCGTTTCCCCCAGGTTTTCAAACCTGTCAGAGTATAGCTTTTCATAGTATTCTGTTATATTTTATTTCAGATGGGTCTGTTGTAATATTTCCCAACTCATTTCTTAATCGGGTTATTTGTATCTTCTGTTGTTTTTCTTTTGTAAGTTTAGCCAATGGTTTATCAATTTTGTTGATCTTTTCAAAGAACCAACTTTTGGTTTTCTTAATTTTTTAAATTGTTTTTCCATTTTCTAATTCATTTAGTTCTGCTCTAATCCTTATAATCTGTTTTCTTCTCATGCCTGAGGGGTTTCTTTGTTGCTCTCTTTCTACTTGTTCAAGCTGCGAGGTTAATTCTTTAATTTGTGTTCTTTCTTCTTTCCGCAAGTGTGCATTTATAGAGATAAACTGACCTCTGAGCACTGCTTTTGCTGTATCCCATAAATTCTGGTAGGATGTGTTCTTGTTCTCATTTGAATCCATAAATTTCTTTAATGTGTCTTTGATTTCTTTTATAATCCAAGGCTTTATGAGTAAAGTGCTATTCAGTTTCCACAAGTTGGAATTTTTACCTATGATTTTTCTGTTATTGATTTCAACTTTTATAGCTCTGTGGTCTGAGAAGGTACTTTGCAATAAATCAAAGTTTTGGATTTTATGGAGAATAGTTTTATGACCCAACATATGGTCTATTCTGGAGAATGTTCCGTGTGCTTTGGAGAAGAAGGTATATTTATCTGTTGATGGATGAAAAGATCTGTATATGTCAATAAGGTCAAGTTGGTTGATTGCTGCAACAAGATCTTCTGTATCTTTACTGAGGTTTTTTCTGGATGATCTATTCTTAACTGAAAGGGGAGTGTTAAAGTCCCCAGCTATTACTGTGGAATGATCAATCTCATTTTTCAATGTTGTCAGTATTTGTTCAATGTATTTAGGTGCTTTGGTAGTGGGTGCATAAATATTTAATATTGTTAAGTCTTGTTTGAGTATTAAACCTTTCAGCAATAAATAATGACCATCCTTGTCCGTAATAGTGGACTTCACATTAAAATCTATTTTATCTGAAATTAATATTGCCACACCTGCTCTTTTTCATGTATTATTAGCTTGATATATAGTATTCCAACCTTTAATTCTCAACTTGTTCTTATCCTTAAGTCTAAGATGTGTTTCTTGTAAGCAACATATAGATGGGTCATGTCTTTTGATCCACGATATCACTCGCTGTCTCTTTACTGGAGTGTTCAGACCATTTACATTCAATGTGATTATTGACACATACATTTAGTGATGTTATTACAATATGTTTATTTTCATATTGGTGTTTTCTCTGTTGTTCTTATTAATCTGTCTTCAGACATTCTTCTTTATGGATGGTATGAGTTTCAATTTTATATTTATTGTGTATTGTGATTTTTCATTGCAAATGGTTTATTGTTAGTTAGTTCTATGGCTACATACCTAATCCCCCTTAACATATAATTATTGAAATCAATTTTAAGGTTCCACAGTGAACCTTTTTAACAAGACAAATATGGCTCCCTCTGGAAGGAGATAACTTCAGACAACAAATAGGCAAATATATTTATTGAATGCACAAATGAGATCATTAGAGATTGTAGTGAGGTCTATGAAAGAAACATACTAGATACCGAGCTATTGTGATGTAGGTATGTGTAGGTGCTTCTTTCAACAGGATTGTTAAATTGGCCTCCATCAGTATTAATATTTGAGCCGAGACCTGAAAAATGAGGTAAAGCATCATTTCAAGATTTGTCCAGGACATTCCAAATGGAGGGAACAGCCAGTACAGAAGTTTACAAAGCAGAAAGGAAGGCAGTGTAACTGGAGCATTGGAAAGACTAGTATATGACCTCAGTAAAGTGAACTGGAGACTTATTAGATATGCAGGATTTTGTAGCTATGATGAGGAGTGGAGATTTTGTTCTGAAAGCAGTGGGAAAGCTTGGGGAGTTTTTTTCTTGGAAGAATTATGATCTAATACACACTTTTAAAAGATCCTTCTAAATGTTATGTGGGGAATGAATTGGAAAGAGAGAAGAATGTAATCGGGAATGCTAGTGATTAGGTATTACTTCTGCTAACCAAAAGATCAGCAGTTCAAATACACCAGGTACATCTTGGAAACCCTATAGGACAGTTCTTCTCTGTCCTCCTCAATGGCAGCAAGTATGGTATGGTATGAAATGGTATAATAGGATATTGCAGTATCCCAGAACATAGATGACAGTGACTTAGACTTAGTACTGATAGTAGAGACATAACAAAGTGGAAAGATTTGTTTATCTGGAAATAGAACTGACGGATCTAGAGGATGGAGTGGGTGTGCTTGGTGAGAAAAAGAAAAGATGTACAGATGCTTACCAGTTCCTTTCTTGTGCAACTGGATGATTAGTAGTTCTGTTTACTGGAACAGGCATGTTAAGAGAATAATAAGTTCAAAAAAAATGAGAAGCTCAATTTCAAACAAACTACATTTAAACTTCTTCCTTTTAGACATGCCAGTGGAAACATGAGATAGTAGTTAAACATATGAGCCTGTGAAACTCAGAAGAAAGATCTAGACTGGAGATGGATATTTGGAAAACATGGGCATATCAGGAGTGTGTAAATTATGGGACTGGATACAATTTCTGAGGAAGTGAATATAGATAGAAAACAGAAAGTGTACAGGAAAGATCCTAGGTCCTGCCAATATTTAGAAGCTGGGTCAATGAAGAAAAGTCAGCAAAGGACAAAAGCCGGAATATATGTCTCCACCAAAGTCAAAAGAAGGGTTTCAAAAAGGAAAGAGTAGTCAGCTGTGCCAAATAGCTGCTGAGAATTACAGGGCAAGAGACAAGTGTCTGGACTCCCTGGGTAGTGAAAATGGTTAAGCACTTGGCTGCTAATAGTCAGGTTGGAAGTTGAATCCACCCAGGGGTACTTCAACTAGCTCAAGTCCCAAGAACCAAATGTTAGGTGAATAGGATCCAGCTGCAGGATTCGGAGCAAGCAAAAGCCAGCAAGCCTTGCCAGAATGTCTACCTATATTGGATGCAGGCCACATCCCCCAAGAAAAACCCTTTCAGCTGACTGGCTGATCACATTATATTCAATCTTATCATCGAGGTGATTACATCATATTTTGACTGCCAGATTTCATCATGGTAGCAAAAGCACTGAGAATCGTGGTCTAACCAAGCTGACTCACAAACTTCATGACAATAGGGGCAAAGAAATGGTACAAAAGGTAGAGGTAGATGTAAGTGCTTGTTTTTTAAATGGCTAATACATATTTACAGGAGTCCTGGAGGCACAGTGGTTAAGTACCTGGCTACTAACTGAAAAGTTGGTGGTTCAAAGCCACCAGTCACTCAGCAGGAGAAAGATGTGGCAGTGTGCTTACGCAAAGATTACCACACTGGAAACCCCTAGGGGGCAGTTCTACTCTGTGCTATAGGACCACTGTGAGGCAGAATCACCTTGACAGCAATATATATGTGTGTGTGTGTGTGTGTGTGTGTGTGTGTGTGTGTTATACATATTTGTGTGCTTATGGGAATAATCTAGTAGTGAGGGTAGCAGTGACAATGGAGAAGGTAGAAGAGGAAGAAAATCCTGGAGAACTTGACAGAAGCTGGAATCCAGAGCACATGTAGATGGCTTTGCCTTTGATCAGAGGAGAAAGACTACCTTCCACAGGACTCTGAGGGCAGAGAGAGTACTTTTAAAAAAATAACATTATATGTCCATTGTCTGCTGTGCTTGGCATATGAGATCTGACAATTAAGTTTGTGAACTTCTTTGTTTTAAGTACATACGCCACTGCTGAATATCACTATGGTCATCTTGGAAGTACTCACCTCAGGAAGCTATGCACCAGTGCTAGCCCCTAGTCCACCCTTCAAATCAGTTTTGGAACTCTTTCTGGAACAGCCCTTGTGCATGATGGCACAGTGGCAAGTTAGTGAATTTAATTGTATAGTTGTCCGTGAGGGAGCTTTTAGCTAGTAAATAACTGTATTGGAACACCCTCCCTACTCACCTGATCTGGCCCCCAGTGACTTTTTTCTTTACCTGAAGATAAAGGAAATATTGAAAGGAAAACATTTTGATGACATTCAGGACGTCAAGGGTAATGTGATGACAGCTCTGACAGCCATTTAAGAAAAAGAATTCCGAATTCGTTCTCAAGGGTCGGCTAAGCACTGGCAGCAGTGCATAGCTTCCCAAGGGGAGTACTTTGAAGGTGACCATAGTGACATTTGGCAATGAGGTGTGTAGCCTGTTTTTTAGGATTAGTTCAGGAACTTAATTGTCAGACCTTGTATACTATTGCTGTTTTTAAGTGCTATCAAGTCATTTCTGACTCTAGTGACTCTGTGCACTACAGACCGAAACACAGTCCCGTCCTGCGCCGTCCTCAAAACCGTTGTTGTGTTTCACCCCATTGTTGCAGCCGTGGTGTCAATTTATATTGTTGAGGATCTCTCTCTTTTTTCACCGATCCTCTACTTTACCAAGCACATGGTCCTTCCCCAGGGACTGGCTCCTCCTGATAACATGTCCGAAGTACATGGCATGTGTTAGGAGCTCAATCAAAATTTGTTGTGTGGATGAAGTAAACAACTATTCCAAGCTAGGGAGACAAAACAAGCAGTAAGGCCAAAAAGGGAGCATGAAAGATGAAAGAGGAGAGAGCAGGCAAAAGGAAAAGGAAGGACAGTACTTATTCATATCCCTTCATAGACCAGATTAGACTTGTTGCAGTAGAGTTGATTCTGACGCATAGTGACCTTATAGGACAGAATGGAAGTGCTCCATAGGGTTTCCAAGGTCCAGCCGGATTCAAAATATGGACTTTTCGGTTGGCAGCCAAGTTATTAACCACTATACCACCTTGTCATCTTGATCAGTTCACTTAGTTAATTCTTTTTAAATCTAATTGTGGTTTTTATGTGAAGAGTAGCCCTGTGAGAGCCTAGTTAGTTCAGTTTGGGGCTTACGTTGTATCCCTTGTGATCTAACATTGTACATTCTCAAGTGGAAGATGTGCTCTCTACTTTTCAGTTCATTTTCAGGCACATGACAGGAGTCTAAAAAATTTTGTTGACTTGCTAGTAATTTTCCGTAGTTCCTATGATTGCCTGCAACGTTGATAAAATTACTGATTACATATATTAAACCAAAACACACACATTTACTAATTATGTATCTATTTTGCTTTAAAGGTGCGAACTGGCAGTTGGTAAAATCTAACTCGCAGTCAGAAAGTCAATGTTTGTTTATTAAGCTAGCCAAGCCAATGCCGTCGAATAACCATAATGTAAAAAAGAAAAATAAAAATCTGTATACTCTAGTGAAGTTCACACAAATGTGCTGTTATTGCATGTGGATCAAGGTAGTCAGATGCAGTGGAGGACAAATCATCTGCTATTGAAAATCTACTATAAATAAATACATTTTGAACATATAGGATTCACTGAAACATTTTGAAAATTTGCTAGCGATTGTCTTTCTCAAAATACATGACAGCCAGCAATATTCAAAAATTAAGCACTGTAAAAGAATATGTATCAGAGAAAATGCATTTGCTAACTAGACGTATTTATGATTTTTGTTTTCTTTTTGAATTAAGGATATTCACTGATAGTAATAAGAAATTTTGTCCCAGCTTTTGAAGAAAAAAGAATAAAAAATTTCGATATTTCCATCTTTCTCTAGTTTAATGCATTACAAACAGAAATAATTATACACACTAATGGATTACATGTATAATGAATGATACAGCAATATTTTTTTATCATGTCCACCAGTGCTGTCAGGTCGATTCTGACTCATAGTGACCCTATAGGTCAGAGTAGAACTGCCCCATAGAGTTTCCATGGAGCACCTGCCTGGAGGATTTGAACTGCTGACCTGTTGGTTGATGCCTTTCAATTGTATTGGAGAAGAATGCTGACTGTACCATGGACCACCAAAAGAACAAGCAGATCTATTCTAGAAGAAGTACAACCAGAGTGCTCCTTGGAAGCAAAGATGGCGAGACTGCATCTTACCTACTTTGGACATGTTGTCAGGAAGGATCGGTCCCTGGAAAACAACATCATGCTTGGTAGAGCAGAGGGTCAGCGAAAAAGAGGAAGACTCTCAGAGAGATGGATTGACACAGTTGCCACAACAATCGGCTTAAGCATAAAAATTATTGTGGACGTGGCACAAGACAGGGCAATGTTTCGCTCTTTTGTTCGTATGGTCACTATGAGTTAGAACCTACTCGATGGCACCTAATAACAACAACGACCTTTTGTTTAGCAGCTATAGCATTTAATCATTATGCCACAGGGTTTTCTTTTATCATGTAGTAATATAAAACTCAAAATAATATACTCAGAAGAATTTTGATGAGTTAAAAACAAATACGTGAATTTATTGTCTCACACTGAGTGGACAAGAGTTTATTTTATTCTAGAAATACTGGGAAATTTCATCTGAAGCTTGTTTAGAAAACAACAGAGATTGATCTTTTCTTTTATTATTCCGTTCTAAAGCCATTTCAACGTCCTGATTATTTGAGCTTTCTTGAGACTAAGAGTAAAACTTTATAATGGTCATCATATTTAGAAAGTTCTTGCAACAATAAATATTTTTGGAGTAAAACATAATTTTAAAAAGAGGGGAAAACAGAGCAGAATTAATGTAGGTTGGGAAGAATGTAGCCAAAGAACTCCTGACCATTTAAACTGAGACCTGAACAGTAAGTAAGTTGAAAAATGACAAAGACAATTATATGGAGTACTCATATTCCCATAGTCATCCATTCCAGCTGGATAATAAAACTCACATTTCAATGGTGATAACTAGCACTCTTCTCGCTGCCCCACTTCCTCACATGTGCATTATGACCAGGTCTCCAGCCTTCTTACTTTTTCTACTCTCCTTTTTTGTCGAATTAGAATTTTTTTTTTAAATTAAACATTTCTGAAAGACATCCAGCTTTTCTTCATAAACATTGATCTTTTAGTTTTGCATGACTTAAGCAGGAGGGAATTTTCCTGCCCTCATTCACTATGATAACCTGCTCTGGGGTTTCCTGTTCCCAGTTAGTTGCCAGAGATGAGGGCCGTGGTGATACCCATACCAAAGCTTCCGGGACTGACACCAATGCCATTGATATCTGTACCGAAGATACTGTGTTCTGATTATTGCTGAGGCTCAAGGTTCTGCATGTCATCACTGCGGGACCCACGTATGCTAACCCACTGTCTGGGGCCTGCATGTGACAAAGCTCTGATCTGTGCAGCACCAAAGGAAGAAAATTTCTTCCCTATGTCCTCTCCATCATTCTTGATTTTATATGTGCCTAATTGACGTTTTGGGTTTTTTTTCCTCCAAGCTTCATTTCCCTGGAGTTCTGGCAGAAGTTTTAACCTACCTTTCTCTTTCCTCCTCTTCCATTTTCATTGTCATTGTCATTAAATCCCTCTGGTGAGACTTAACTATTGCTTCTTTTACAATGAGTTCCTGCAAAGGAAGTGCCTCTGTTATTCATGTAAATAGATAGTCACATGATTTTTCTAGCCATAAGGTTTCTAGGTATGCCCGATTTTCTAGAATCCTCAAGTGGACGCTCCACTCTTTCAAGCTGTGATTATTTTCATATTAAACCCGTTGCTGTTCAGTCAGCTTGAAACTCATGGTAGGCACATCTGTGTCAGAGCAGAATTGTGCTCCACAGCGTTTTAAGTGGCTAATTTTTAGGAAGTAAATTGCCAGACCTTTCTTCTGAGATACTTTTGGGTGGACTCAAATCTCCAGGCTTTCGCTTAGCAGCTGAGTCCACTTGCACCACTAGGGGACTCAATTCTCACATAACTTCTATAATTTTGGCAATCAAGTTTCTCAATAAACATCTTTTACAAAAGATTTTTCAATATGACTTCATGTGGACTTTAAAAATTACCTATATGATTCCAGTGGCTATGATCTAAAGACAATGTGTCCTACTGAACTAGACAACTCCTTCTCCATTATTCCTTCAAAAAAGATTATTAGAGAGATTCTGACTCCTAGCAACCCTCTGGGACAGAGCAGAACTGCCCCATAGGGTTTCCAAAGAGCACCTGGCATATTTTAACTGCTGACCCTTTGGTTAGCAGACATAGCACTTAGCCATTATAATACCAGGGTTTCCAAAGAGTCTGCTAGTAAGTAATTACTGTTTGTTTGTGATATATTGTAGGAGTCAATATGTGTACAAAATTCATTTTAAAAAAAAATGTATATGTGTGTGTGTTATGCTATTTAGGAGTTTTAATCGTTACTTAAAACTAAAACCAAAAAAAAAAAAACAAACCCACTGCCATCAAGTTGATTCTGACTCATGACACTCTGTAGAATAGAGTAGAACTTCCCCATAGAATTCTCAAGCAGTGCCTGGAGGACTTGAATTGTCAAGCTTTTGGTTAGCGCTTAACCACTATGCCACGAGGGTTTCCTATTTGAAACTAACAGGTTTTTAAATTATTTTAAAAATGATTATGTCTTACTGGTTATATTTTTTAAGTAAGTCATTGCAAGATGGAATCATGAAATTTATATTATTTGTGATACAACATCATTGACAATAAATTGTCATCTTAGTAAGAGATTCTGACAAAAAGTTGGCTGAGAGACAAAGCCTTTTCCGTGTTTAGCACAGTGGCTGCTGTCCTTGCTGGCTGCTCACAGAACAGCCGCCTGACGCAGTAGAAAGAACAACTGAATTGGGACTACGAAGACTAAGAGTTTGAGTTGTCCCAAGGTAGCCTTTAACTTTCTTGAATTTCAGTTTCTATAACTAGGACACAGAATAAAACTATCTGCCCACTTAACAATAACAAAGATAATAATGGTAACATTTATTAAGTACATACCAGGTTCCATGGAACATGCTAAGCACCTTAGAAGCTTTGTCTTAATTAGTCGCCTTTAACATCCCTCTGAGATCGGTATCATTTGCATCCCTTCTTTCAGATGAAGAAAATGATGTGAGAGATTTAACAACTAGCCCCAGGCTGGCCAGCTAACAGGGGCAAAACTGCACTACAGACCCACAATATTTAACTCCAGATTCTTGCACCTAACTGGTGTTCTATACCAGTTAGACAAGTGAATAGTTTAAAGAGAGGTAAGAGAATGGTTTAAAAAAATAAAAAAGCCACTGTCATTGAGTTGATTTTAAGTCATTGAGACCCAGTTGGACAGAGTAGAACTGACTGCCCTATAGAGTTTCCAAGGAGATCCTGGTGGATTTGCACTGCTGAGTTTTTGATTAGGAGCCATATCTCATAGCCACTGTGCCACCAGGGTTTCTAAGTGAGTGGTACTAACTCTGTAATCACTATGGCTATTTTCCTCTGAGATATGTGGCTGAAACTAGTCATTTCTCAAAAGAGCAACTGCATTTTCTGTAACTGTCAACTGCAATAAAAGTGTTTTGACATTAGCCCAATAATAGAGCTTACTATTCAGATCCTACCACCCCCAGCTATTTTAATGTTTTCCATCACCTTTCAGATCTTGACAAATATGCATATATTTTTATAGTTATAATTAAAATACACATACAACTTTACATTGTGCTTGTTTTACCTGGTATTAAATTATAACCCATCTTGTTCATTCATTCAAATGATGTTTGTTAAGTTTCTGTCATGAGCCAGGCATTGTCCAGACTCTGCATATTGACCAATAAGCCAAACAGACAAGATCTCTGCTCTCGTGAAGCATACTTTCTAGTAGGAAGAGACCATAATAAAATAGCAAAACGTGCTGAGAAATAGAGCAGGATAAGGGGACAGACAATGACAGGCTACCTGGAACTTTGAAATAATACATCAGGAAAACCTTCACTGAAAATGTATGTCTTAGTTTTCCAGCACTGTGTGAAAGAAATACCCCAAGTAGATGGCTTTAACAAAGAAAACTTTATTCTCTTACTATCTAGTAGGCTGGAAGTCCAAATTCAGCATGTCTGCTCTAGAGGAAGGCTCTCTCAGCTCTGGAGGAAGGTCCTTGCCATCAATCTTCCTTTGGTCTAGGAGCATCTCCAGGCAGGAACCCCAGGTCCAAAGAACACATTTTGTTCCCATTACTGCTTTCTTGGAATCAGGTCCCATGTCTCTTTCTTCACTTCTGTCTTCTATATCCCAAAAGAGGTTGGCTAAAGACACAGTCCAATCTTGTGGATTGAGTCTCACCTTATTAACATAACTGTCACTAATCCCATCTCATCAACATCATAGAGATAGGACGTACAACATCAGATCCAATGACAAACAATCACACAGCACTAGAAATCATAGGCCAATCAAGGTGACAGATATTTTAGGGGGTCAGAATTCAACTCATTTCCTAATGTTTTGGGAAAGACCTGAATGCAGTGAGGGAGGATCCCAGTAGACACCTCAGAGAAGAACGTTCCTAGTAGTGAGACAGTTAATAAAGACAGAGGCCCTGAGGAAGTAATCAACTCCATGTGTTCTGCATATTTAAAGAGACACAAGGAAGCCAGAATGAATGCAGTATATTGAGAAAGGGGAGTGAGAATAAACAAGGCACTGTTAGGGCGATTAAGTCATCATTTAGTTGGATTCAAATTTGTATTCAAATTCAGAAAGAGATGGGCTGACTCTGGGGGGTTTTCTGGAGACTGATGTGATATAATTTATGGTTTAAAATGTTATCCTAGCTTCTGTACAGAGAGTAAACTATAGTATGCAGAGTAGAAACAAGAAGGCTGTTGTCCTGGTCCAAGTGAAATAATGGGAGTGAAGATAGGGTGGTAGTGGTGGATATGGTGAGAAATAGTCTTATTCCTAATACTGTTTAAAGGTAGAACTGATTGGATTTACCAGTTTTAGGGCATGAGAGAAAGAAAAGAAGCAAAAGTGATGCCCGGCATTTTAATCAGAGCACATGAAATATTGAAGTTTCTGGTTATGGAGAAGAAGAGAATTGGAGAAACAGATTAGGAATTTGGATGGGTAGTGTAGGAATCAGGAGTTTAATGTGGGCAAGATCAAGTTAGATACCTAACTGAGTATATAATGTATGCAATTAGATATACAAGTCATGGGTTCTGAGGAAGAAATTCCACTGCTGTCAAGTCAATTTCTGACAGATAGTGACCCAAGGAGAGAGTATTGCTGTAGAGATGCTGAAAGAAAACTTTCCTGGGATTATGAGCAAAGAGAACATAGGTATCCAAGATGTTTATCAAACACCACAAAAGCTAGACACCAAAAGAAAGACACCAAGACATAGTATAATCAAGTTTAATAAGATGAAACATAAACAGATGCTTCTGAAGGCAACAAGGCTCAAATTAAAGCTAACAATCTGAAGGAAACCCTGTAGGCATTTATCTGACTTCTCTACAGAAATAATGCTGGCTAGAAAACAGTGGGCAGACACATTCAAAGCTCTGAAGGAGAAAAACTTCCATCCAAGAATTATTTATCCTGCAAAATTGTCAATCAAATATAACAGTGAAATTAAGAGTTTTGAAGATAAAGAGAAATTTAGAGACTGCATAAAAATGAAACCAAAATTACATGAAATATTGAAAGAAGCTCTCAGAAAAACAAAACCTATTAAAGGTGACAATTCAAGACACGTCATCTGAAATTCTAATCAGTTAGGGAAGTCACAAAACTTAGTCATAGCTACAATATTAAAATGAGGGACTGTATGATCATATCATGACAGCTGTAACACCGTCACATTAAAAGAGGGATACACTGCAGTAATTATAGTTGTTTCAGATGCAGAGGAAGTTTAAGAGTTATGCAGTAGTTAAAATTTGGTTTAATCTTAGTATGTTAAGGAGATAATAGATGCAGCCATAAAGCAAATTAACAATGCATTGTGTTAAAATAAGAAATGCAATACAGGAGTCTCAACAAACACAAAACCAACACTGAAACAGCAACCCATAAAGAAGAATGGTTCAGAACAGAACATTAAGAGCAATATAGAAAACATTAACATAAAAATAATCACATCAAAATGATGGCACTAAGCGCATACCTATCAATAATTACACTGAATGTAAATGGACTGAACGCTTGAATAAAGAGATAGCAAGTGACATCCTGGATCAAAAGACACAACCCGTCTATATGTTGCTTACAAGAAACACACCTTAGACTTAAAGATATGAGCAAATTGAAAATTAAGGGATGGAATAATACATCCCAAGCTGATAATATATGAAGAAGAGTAGGTGTGGCACTATTAATCTCAGATAAAATAGATTTTAATGTAAAATCCACTGTTGTGGACAAAGAAGGTCACTATTTATTGCTGAAAGGCTCAATACTCAAACAAGACTTAACAATATTAAATATTTATTCACCCAATATGAGAGCACGTAAATATATTGAGCAAATACTGACAACACTGAAAAATGAGATAGATCATGTCACAATAATAGTTGGAGATTTCAACACTCCCCTTTCAGTTATGGATAGATCATCCAGAAAAAAAAGCTCAGCAAAGATGCAGAAGATCTTTCTGCAACAATCAACCAACTTGACCTTATCGACATATACAGACCTTTTCATCCATCAGTGGATAACTACACCTTTTTCTCCAGTGCACATGCAACATTCTCCAGAATCAAGCATGTGTTAGGTCATAAAGCCATTCTCTATAAAATCCAAACTATTGATTTACTGCAAAGTATCTTCTCAGACCACAGAGCTATAAAAGTTGAAATCAATAATAGAAAATTTATAGGTAGAAATTCAAACTTATGGAAACTGAACAACACTTTGCTCAAAAAAGCCTTGGGTTATAGAAGAAATCAAAGATAAAATAAAGAAATTTATGGAATCAAATGAGAATGTAAATATATCCTATGGGAATCTATGGGGTACAGCAAAAGCAGTGCTCAGAGGTCAGTTTATCTCTATAATGGCACACATCTGGAAAGAAGAAAGGGCCCAAATTAAAGAACTAACCTTACAGCTTGAACAAGTAGAAAGGCAGCAACAGAAGAACTCCTCAGGCACAAATTGTAAGAATTAGAGCAGAACTAAATGAATTAGAGAATAGAAAAATAGTCAAAAAAATTAACAGAGCCAAAAACTGATTCTTTGAAAAGATCAACAAAATTGATAATCCATTGGCTAAACTTACAAAAGAAAAACAGCAGAAGATGCAAATAACCTGATTTAGAAATGAGATGGGAGTTGTTACAACAGACCCAGCTGAGATAAAAAATGTCATAACAGTATACTATGAAAGGCTGTACTCTAACAGGTTTGAAAACCTAGAGAAAATACACAAATTTCTAGATTCATATCACTCACCAAGATTATCACAAGGAGAAGTAGGTCAACTTAATAAACCTATCACAGAGTACGAGATCGAAAAATCATCAAAAATCTACCAAACAAAAAAGTCCTAGCCCAGATGGCTTCACCAGAGAATTCTACCAAACTTTTAGAGAAGAAGTAACTCCAATACTATTCAGGTTATTTCACACCATAGAAAGGGATGGAATACTCTGAAATTCATTCTATGAAGCCAGCATAACCCTGATACCAAAGCCAGGGAAAGATCCCACAAGAAAAGAAAATCACAGACCAATATCACTCATAAACCTAGATGCAAAATCTTCAACAAAATTCTAGCCAATAAAATTCAACAGCATATAAAAAAAATAATTCATCATTATCAAGTCAGTTTCATTCCAGGGATGCAAGGCTGGTTCAGCATCAGTAAAACAATTAATGTAATCAACCACGTTAATAACACAAAAGATAAGAATCACCTGATTTTGTCAATTGATGCAGAAAAGGCATTTGACAAAGTTCAACAGCCATTCATGCTTAAAACTCTCAGAAAAATAGGAATAGAGGGGGAATTCCTCAACACAGTCAGTAGCATTCATGCAAAGTCAACTGCCTTCATCATCCTGCATGGTAAAATAATGAAAAAATTCTTTTTGAGAACAAGAACTAGACAAGGATGCCCACTCTCACCACTTCTATTCGACATTGGACTAGAAGTTCTAACCAGAGCAATTAGACAAGACAGAGAAATAAAGGGCATCTGTACCAGCAATGAACAAGTCCAGATCTCCCTATTTGCACGTGACATGATTGTTTATACAGAGAATCCCAAGGAATCCATACGTAAACTGTTGGAACTAATAGTGGAGTTTAGCAAAGTAACTGGATACAAGATAAAAATAAGTAAATCAGTAGGATTCCTGTATACCAACAGTGAGATTATTAAAGAAGAAATCACCAAATCAATTCCATTTACTATAGCCCTCAAGAAGATAAAATACCTAGGAATAAATCTAACTAGAGAAATAAGAGAGCTTTACAAAGAGAACTACAAGACTTTACTACAAGAAACTAAGAAACTAAGAGAGACTTACATAAATAGAGTAATCTACCTTACTCATGGATAGGAAGACTCAACATTGTGAAAATGTCTGTTTTACCCAAAGCAATGTACTTATATAATACAATCCTAATACAAATTCCAGTGACATTTTTTAATGAGATGGAGAGACGAATCATCAACTTTGCTTGGAAAGGGACGAAGCCCGGGATAAGTAAAGCACTATTGAAGAAGAATACACTGGGAGGCCTCTCACTACCCAGCTTGAGAACCTATTACACTGCCACAGTAGTGAAAACAGCCTGGTACTGGTACAAAAAGAGACATATAGACTAATGGAGAGGAGTTGAGATCCCAGAGATGTCACCATCCTTCTATGAACAGTTGATATTTGACAAAGGCCCCAAGATTTTAAACTGGAGTAAGGATGGTCTCTTTAACAAATGGTGCCGGCAAAATTGGATATCCATCTGCAAAAAATTGAAACAAGACTCATATCTCATACCTCATACAAAACCAACTTAAATTGGATAAAAGACCTAAATATAAAATCTAAAACAATAAAACTCATCCAAGATAAAAAATAGGATCAACAATGGAAGTTTTAATACACAATGTAGACAGAGTTTAAAATCTGAGAAACAAAGCCCAATCAACAGAAAACAGATAAATGGGAACTACTAAGAATCAAACACTTTTGCTCATCCAAACACTTCATCAAAAGAATTAAAAGACCACCTACAGAATGGGAAAAAGTATTTGAGAACTGTATGTCAGACCGATGTCTGATCTCCATGATCTATAAGATATTACAAAATATCAACAAGAAATGGACAAATAATACAGTTAAGTGATGGGTAAAGGAGACAGACATTTCTCTAAAGAGGATATCCAAGCAACTGAAAGACACATACAGAACTGCTCACGATCATTAGCTATTAATGAAATTCAGATCAAAACTGCAATGAGATACCATCTCACCCCGACAAGGTGGGCCATGATCCAAAAAACACAAAACAACAAATGCTGGAGAGACTGTGGAGAAATTGGAACTCTCCTACACTGCTGGTGAGACTGCAAAATGGTACAGCCTCTTTAGAAAATAATCCGGCACTTCCTTTAAAAGCTGGAAATAAATATACCATTTCATCCAGTAATTCCACTGCTTGGAATTTATCCTGCAGAAACAAACGTTGTCACACGAACAGACACATGTACATGAATGTTTGTTGCAGCACAGTCCACAACAGCAAAAAGTTGGAATCAACCCCGATGCCTATCAACAGATGAATGGATAAGCAAACTATGGTACATACATTCAATGCAACACTATGTTATGATAAAAAAAACAATGACAATTTTAGCAAACATCTCATAACATGGTCTTGTTTGGAAGAGATCATGCTGAGTGAAATCAATCAGTGTCAAAAGCACAAATTTTGTATGAGACCCTTCTTATAAGGACTTAACAAGAGAATTATCCACAGAAGAAAATGGCTGTGATGGCTACATGGGGGGTGGGGGGACTGAGAGTTTATCATAGATGAGATAGTTGCTAGATGCCTGTTTATTTTTTATTTGTTGGAATCATTTCCTTAAGGTAAATTTTCAGGAGCACAATTACTGGATCAAAACTTGTGAACATTTTTAAAATGCTTGGCAATTGCCATGTCATCAATTATGTTCAGTTTTCATAAATTATTAAGTTTTGCTACAACCCTGCTGGAATTATGCCATCTACCTTGATACCAAAGTTCAAAGAATCTCTAAATTGTTTAAGCTATTCTTATTCTTATAGATAGCTAAAGACAAAGATCTTATTTGGTTGTCTTTGTGCCTTTCTGTTCCTTCAGATCAAATACTTTACTAATAATGATAATTATAAAAATCACTTATCTGAAATCCCTCTGTGTTAAACCATAGTGGTGTACATATGTTGTAGTGGGAAAAAAAATCATTAATTTTGGAATCAGACCAACCTGTGTTTGAATCCCAGTCTCATTACTTGGGTAATTTGCTTAAAGCACTTTAATTCCCCATGAATAAAAGGGTTGATAATAATCCCAGCTTCCTAGATTATTGCAAGCATTGGTTAAAATATCTGTAAAGTCCCTTGCTCTGACTAGGAAAAACTCAGTGGAAAGAGTGGAACTTTCATAGGAACTTTATATTTAGCATTAAAAGAGTTTGTGAACATAATTTTTTTAAAGGCAGAAAGAAAATAAAAAATTCCTCAATCAACACACCTCTACAGCTCATAAAGTTCTCATCTCAATTTTGCTAATTATCATTTTAAAAAAATCCCCATGTATTTTAATTCCCGTGAACTGTCGAAACAACAAGCACCTAGGGTATCTCTAGGGGAAAGCACAGGCTGCTACAGTAGACCTGGGATCACAGTGTCTCTAGAAATAGCACCAGGTGGTTACCTTCAGGTGACTAAATGAGGCTTCATCCTAGCACACAGGTTTAGAAAGCTTTATGATTAGTCTGGCTTGCTATGGTGAGGAAACAACACAAAGGAAAATACAAATGGAAGTCGAATTTTCCCAGCAGCCAGTCAGTTTCTAGGCAGGTAAGAGAATCACTGACGACATGTAAAGCAGTAGGTCATCTGTGTAACGGGGGGAGGTTAGGAGGGTAGCCGCTGAGAGTCCTGTCTGTATCTGTTCATGTGCATGCATATAAGCAAAGCAGCAGAGAATCTTTGTGCTTTTCAGGGAAATACCTTTCATCTCAGAGTATTAAATTGAAAGAAAATGCTACATAATTATTCAACATATCTCAACTACTGTAGTCTTAAGGAGTGACTTCTGAAATCCATAACCAAGCTAAAGAGAGTGGAATGGCAAATAAATACATTTGGGAAGAACTCAAAAGTTTAATAAAAGATACTGAGTGGAGCAGGCATTTTCTTTGCTTTTTATTCAGCTTAGTTCCCACCCTGACATTAGGGTGCGGTGGAGGGAGAGGAAATGACTGCTTGCATTTGTGATACCAAGAAAAGGAAAGGAGAGAGGGTTGGTTATAGCAGGCTAAGTCATTAAATCTAGATGTTTTTATCATAGCAGTATATTGGATACTCTGCCTTTACATGCAGACTTCACAAAAGACTAGTCATTCTCTTCCATTGTAATTGGATGTGGGGACCAGTGAATGAAAGTTTGTGACATGAGACATCCCTGACCTAATTCCCACCTGGGGAACCTGAGCTTTATCACTTTCTACCGGTAAACCAAAAATCTTGTTATTAACCTTTCCTGTTCTCCTAAGAATCGTGAGTCTCATTATTTAGTATGTATAAAAAGTACTATTCTGGGGTGAAAGGCTTTACAAAATATTTAGTGCATATTGGTTTATTTTTTTAAACATATATTATGTCCCACTGTATTCTAGTCAATGTACTCAATTCTGAACATATGATGTTAAAAATAAGAATTTAGCTTGAGAGTTTTTAAAAATGCATATAGTTTTTCCAGGACCAGTACAAAGTTGTGGATAATTCTAATTTTTATTTGTGGTCTGTAATGATGAATAGCAATGTCAAGAAACAGAGCATCTGGTGTTTCCATTCATCTTAATAATAAGATTGAATTAACTTCCTGTCTGATTCAATATTGCGGAAAACAGTCATCAAGATGGCCCAAATATATCATTTGATTGTAGAAGTCAATCTCTATTTGCCACAGTATATGGGGCTGCCAATTTTTTTATTTTTGAGTGTTACTGTAGTATGAGCCAGGAGCAGATAATAATGCTAAATGACGGCAATAATTTCAAAGCAGAGTCTACAGTTTAATAGCAAGATTTTAAACTAAAGAGAAACTAAAGTTTTCAGTGATTTTCTTTTAATGTCTAGTGCAGAAGTCTTTTTAATATGAAGACTGTCGTGTTTAATTCTGTCTTTTGGTAGAAATTAAAACCTCAAAGAAGATGTGACTTCTTAGTTTTATATACCAAAACATTTTTTCCTGTAGCTTCCACAGTCACAACTTTATTTTTTTTAATTGCTACCGTGAGTTACTCAATTGATACTTGATGCTGGCTTGTGTTGCATGACATTCACATTTCTATGTTGACTGTAACAAAGAAGAATAAGTTATATGTAGTCTCCTTTGTTTTCCTGATTAATTTGCACACTTTCATCTGTCTAGCAACCTAATAATCAGATCAGAGATATGGCAATCCTAATAAATGCCATGGGCCCCATCATCCTAAAAGAAAATGAAAGGATTATTACTGTGAGGATTGGGAAGTAATAACAGAATGGTGTTGGCAGAGTCGTGCTGTGCATTAAATCTATGCTGTGGGCAACATCACTCAGAATTATTTCTCTTTCAGAAATAAGATGATTCTCAGGGTGCTAATCACTAAAATAACACACTGTGGGAAATTTTATGCTTATTATTGTTTTCCCATCCACTTCTGTAGATGAAAGAACCACAAGAACACTGCATAAAACTTATTCCACATACTGTCTTTATTCATTTTTAGTTATGCAGAAAATTGTTAATTTCTACTGTGACAGAAACATCAAGATTACCAAGAATAAAAACTGAAAGAACAGTAAATGATCGTGTTTTTATTTGCATCACAAAAACACCTGCCAATAATTGTCCTTTCGTTTTATCACGTTTCTTGGAGAATTTTGTCATTCACCAGAGGAGTAAAAAATAGAATCCTATTACAATCGTTGAAGTGAAACATAAATTACTTTATAGAGGGAATCAAAATAAAACAAATTTCTGACACCCTTCCATGGAGCATTCAAGTGATGTTTTAGAGTCTGCGTGCTCCCTTGCTCTTTGTAACTCAAGCTTTTACACATGGTAACTATGAAGTCCTGGAAGATTATAGTCCTATTGCTTGAATATGTTGCTGTGTGTCATTGAGTCAATTCCAGCTCATAGCAACCCTAATGACAGAGCAGAACTGTCCTGGAGGTTTTCCGAGGCTGTAATCTTTATGGGACCAGATTACCTGGTCTTTTCTCCCTTGGAACTGCTGGTGGGTTTGAATTGCCAACCTTTTGGTTAGCAGGCAAGAGTATAAAAATTGAATCACCAAGGCTCCTTTGCTTGAGTCTAAGCACATAAAAATAAAAGGCAGCCATCGCTCAATTTCACTCACATCTCAAATAAGTACTTGGGGACCTGTAAGCACTGTTAGTGTCTTCATTTAAGGAAAAAAGAAGTGATATATATGTGTTTCATGCTTTGGATAGTATTAGTCTCTGACCAGGAGAAAAAAAGAGCTTGGAGGCAGAGGAGCTGAAATACTATCATTTTAACCTCTCAACATCTAGTTCCAGACAGCCCTAAGTGCCACCTAGAAGTTAGTCTGGTTGCTGATCCTGCTGGGCACTTTAGTCTGAAGCCTCCTCTGTCCTTTGCAGAAAAGCTGCACAGATGGAGCCGTCACAGCTGTGGTGATTACAGCTTTGTCATCTTGATTGGGCTGGATGGAGAAACCTGAATTTGTCTGACCTCGTTTTTCAGGCATCATGGCCTGAATCTTGAGGTTTTGTCCATACAGGGCTTCTGCTTGGCCCTGATTTCAGCCATTTTCTCCTGAAGCTTTTGTCTGCTGTACTCTGCCTCCAACATGAGAAATACTGAAGGCAGGGGCGGGGGACTAACAGCTTAATGGATACTGAAAGAGAACACAAGGAGGAAGTGAGAAAACAATAATCGTACACAGTAGAAAACATAATCGAGGAAAATGAAGGTGGAAAGTACTGCTGACTTGAACATATAATAATGAGACTTGAAAACTCTATTCAAAGCAAACAACTTGCTATTATATTTGTTTACTGTACTGAGGATAATATCTATTTGTGGCTGAATCGTGATTTTTCTCCTATCTCAAGGAACATTTGATTAAACCTCTGTTTTCTTCTATTTGATCCATAGATATATTTGTAACTTCTATAAAAAAATATTCTTTATGTATAAGTGGACGTAAAAATCACAGCACAAAAGTATAGAGAACATGATTTTACAAAGTGTGCTGGCATTGGAACCCTGGTGGTCCTAACTAAAAAGAAGGACAGTTTGAATCCACCACCTGCTTCTTGGAAAAGCTATGGGTTAGTTCTACTCCATCCTGTAGTGCCAGTGTGAGTTGGAATTGACTCAGTGGCAATGGGTTTGGTTTTCCAGGTGTGGTAGTGTTGTCTCCTCCAGTGAATTCATAGATGGGAAAGCCAACACCTTGACTATCTGACAACTTTTAACACTAGCTTATTTATAAGGATGGGGGCTTACTCCAAATTACATAGAATGGAAAGTTTTCAGTACAATGTATAAAAGTTCTGTAGTTAATTACTAAATTTCAAGAGTATTTGAAGGATAAAAATTTTTATGAGAATGTCAGTAGTGGATGTGAAAGGATATAGTAATTAAAAGGCAATGTTAAAATAGATATTAATGAACTGAAAAACAAACTAGGTTATAAAATGCTTTACATATGAGTAGAATACAAATTCTAATCCAGATCATGAAATACAGTTCTATTTCATTATTTATATTTAATTTGTAGTGGCAGAGGGAAAAGGAAAGGAAGATGAATTTAATTGGCATCTATAAAAAACTTCTGTAGTGCTTGGGATTTGGGCTGACTGTGGTAGCCTTGGTTTGAAGGATAGCACAGAAAGTGAGTGGAAGAAGAGATTCTGGAATCAAAGAACCTTTCTTAAAATGTGCCATTTGGGGCACTTAAACCTCAAATCCATAGCCTTTTCAAAAGTAGATTACACCACTTAGCAAAACAAATTTTTTTTTAAACTGTTGCTCTGGCCTCTCACTAGATTTTCTGGTTGACCTTAGATCAAATCTCCTTGATAGATCTGAGAATCAGTAAATGTAAATCCTAAAAATCTAATCGTTTGATTAAATGAGCAATTGATTTAGCAGCAACAGTATGAAAAACACATGAAGGTGACATTGCAGTTTTTAAAATGTTTCAAAACATTACTCTTAACATAACTCTCTAGTATTTTTTTTTTCATGTGTTAAACCCCACTGCTGTTGTTAGCAAGCCTGATGGACAGACTAGAACTGTGCCTCATGTAGCTTCCAAGGAGTGCCTGGTAGATTCAAACTGTCAACTTTTTGGTTAGCAACCATAGCACTTAACCACTATACCAACACAGTTTCTTGTGTTAAGAAAACCCTAATATCAAACCCACTTCGACTGAGTCGATTCCAACTCATAGTGGCTGTGTAGGACAGAGTAGAACTGCACCATAGAGTCTTCAAGCAGCAGCTGGTAGATATGAATTGCCAGCCTTTTAGTTAGCAACCATAACTTTTAACCACTACACCCGTAGCTTATTAGTAGTATAAAGATCTTAGGACACAGTGTGTCATCTGGCTTGCTTTTGATATAAAGGTTTCTAGTTCTTACCATCTGGGAAAGAAAGAAAAAGATGTTTCTAATTATCATTTTACATTTCTCTTTTTGTTTTCACCAAAAATTACTCTTGGTGTCCTTTTTCTTCACCATGGACTCACTTCTTAGACCCCCTACCCCACCCCCTGGAAGTCTCAATGCAAACCAATAGCACACTAATTGTTGTTCATAAATACCAAATTACATTACTTAAAAATTTATTAAATAGTCCTTTGGCATACAACAAAGTGTGTGGAGTAGTTGTACATCACACACCCAAAATTGCTACCCAATGAACCCGTTATTTCAAATAAGTTTCTTTGAAGACTCACTTGGCCTCCCAATGGACCACATTTTGAGAATCACTTCTTTAAGGCCACTGAATATATTCTCATAAACAAAACAGCAGCCTTTTTTTTTATTTTTTTTAATTGTGATTCAGTTGAAGTATACAATCAGAATTAAATTTGCATGCCCGCCTATCTGCAGCTTCTTCTGCTCTCTTTGCCCGTTGACTGCACGCTCCTCATTTTCCTTGTATACTTGTCTTATTTTTTTAATCTCCAGTCCCCTCCTCTCCACCCTTTCCTCTCCCATCTAGGAAAAGACCAGTAGGATAGCATCCTATAAATGCACAGGACCATAAAGTACACATACTATATGGTCACATTGTATCCCCAAGTCCTGTCCATTTTTTGTCCTAAGAGTTGACCTCAGTCGTGTTTTCTGGACAGGAGCAGCAGCAGGTCTAAGGGCCATGCTCCCAGGAGACTGCCCAGGCTGTCAGACCATCAATGTGGTAGTTTAGTAGATTTCTTGAACACAATAGCCTTTCTTAGTCGACATTTTTCTTATATTCTGAGAGTATACAGCAACAAACCTCTTCCAAAAACCCTCTGCTTGCTGATTTCCGTGATAGCACATACCATCATTTTCCTCTGACCCTTGTATCTCTAGATACTCATGCTAACATCAAGTCTATGTAACAATAAAAACTTTTAGAGCTTTTTTTTAAAAAATCTGACTTGGTGATGCTGTATGTTGTTGATACTGAAGGAAACAGGTCAGTATAAATCAAAATATCAGCTTTATTGCTAATAGGCCTGTTGGAGGTGTGACTTGGGACCACGTACATGACTGTACCTTCTTAAGCAGATTTACCCACCAAGCTACAGGCAGCACTGGTCAACCTCAGCCTTCTCCTGCAGGGACAGATCCCTTATAGCTTATTTGTTGTTGTTAAATGGTGTTGAGTTGACTTCCTTTTTTTTTTCATGACTGAGTGAAAATGTACATTCCCATATAAATTTACATGCCCACCTATATGCAGCTTCCACTGCTCTCCCTGTCCGGTGACAGCACACTATTCCTCTCTGCTCCACACGTGTCTCTTCCTCCCAACAGTCTCCTTTCCCCTCCTCTCCACCCACTCTCCTTCCTCCAGCCAGAGGTCAGCAGGATGATATCCTATGGATGCCTAGAACCATAAAGTGCATGCAATATGTGGTCACTCTGCATTGCGAGGTCCAATCCATTCATGTCCGAAAAGTGGACCTTTATGATTTATGGGCAAGGGCAGCATCAGGGCCATGGGCCATGCTCCTAGGGGAACCCCAAAGCTGCTGGACCATCAGTTGAGGTGCACTGAGGGTGCACCCCTTTTTATTCTTGTGTTGCCAGTGAGACTCAACTTAGTGAGCTCCACCATGGCTATCACTGGTAGTGGCCGGGCACCATCAAGTTCTTCTCGTCCTGAGTCAATGTAGACACCCACTCATGTGGGTGTCTCTGTCTTCTGGGTTGTCTTTCCCACATGTTGTTTTGGTCCTCAGTGATCATCCGTTCCTGCTGAGTTGGGACCATTTGCTGTGTCCTCGGATGGCAGCTTGGCAGCTTTTAAGACCCCAGATGCCACTCACCATTGTGGGGTGCAGAGAGCTCTCTTAGCAAAATGCTAGTTGTGCTAATTGGCCTCGATTTTGCCTGAAAGCATAGTCTCCTGCCCCCAGCCCCAGCTACTCTGTCCTTGCAATATTGGGTTAAGATGGAAGGAGTACTCAAGTTATGCTGAAGTCCACTTGATATTGTTCTTGTTTCTAATGTGTGCTGTCACTGATTTCACCCAACCAAATTTCTACCAGCTGAGTTGACTTTCAACTCCTAGTGACTCCAAGAAACAGAGTAGAACTGCCTTGTAGGGTTTTCTAAGCAGTACTCGTCACAGGAGCAGGTGGCCAGGTCTTTCTCCTGTGGAGCTGCTGAGAGATTCAAACTGCCGAGAGATTCAAACTGCCAAAGTCTTGGTTAGGAGCACAACACATAACTGTTGGATCACCAAGGCTTCTCTGTAGCTTACCACATGCCAAAGAGCAGATCTTGGCACATCCTCTTTACAGGCAGGCAGACCCCAAAAGGGAAGTACAGAGCTATACATAGCAATCCTATTCCAAAGGTACCAATTCTGTCAGTCACTTCCTCTTCCTTGGGGAGACTAGGGAGGAGAAGAATCCAGGCCAGCCAAGTGCCGTCGAGTCGGATCCGACTCATATCCAGGAGTAATACTTTATTGGAGCTGCCATCACAAAGAAGGAAATACCAGGAAAGAGAAATAAGTGTTTCCTTCTAGTATCATTGCAGAGGACAGCCATAGAAATGTCAATAGTTACAGCATTGTTTTTAAGTGCATAAATACTTGTATGATGTATATGGGTATATGTAATATGTACATATATGCCTATATATAATATTATACAAACTTCCAGGAAAAAAAAATGTAATACTCTAAATAATACAATCTTATCTCAAACTGATGGGATGAATAATTATGGATAATATGTCTTTCTTTTTTAAAATTCTTTGTATTTTCTAAGTCTTCTGTCAGGAGCATATTTAATTTGCATAACCCCCACCCCCACCCAGATTTAAACTCTCAAATTAGTTATGAGAAATAGACGCTGACACTGGTTAAGTTTTAGTTCAATTTGTAACCAACAGAGCACATAACTTTAAAAATGTATAGATTTAAATTGTTAGAAGTGAGCATCTACTAAAACATGCAAATGAGTAATCTTGACTTGGTGGACATTGTTTTATATATATGCTTTTGTTTATATATATATATATGTTTATAATAATAAGTCCATAAGATAAAGTTGACTTTTCCCTCCTAAAGGGTATAGAAATCAAAGTATCAGAGATATTCTTTACAAATAAAATATAAACTGTTAAAGAAAATATAAATTGTATGAAATCAAGCATACAGAGAATATACAAATGCATAACTGATGTCCTTGAAGATGTGACAAGAATACTTAGAAGAAAAATCATTCAAACATATAATAACCGCCCCCCCATCCATTATCAAGTCAGTTCAGACTCTCAGTGGCCGTGTAAGACAGAGTAGAACTATCTGATAGGATTTTCAAGGATTCAAACTGCCAGCCTTTTGGTTTGCAGCCATAGCTCTTAACCACCTCACCATCAGGGTTTCTAAATGTATAATAAGCAATAATAGCTCAGAGATTAAGATTCTGAAATCTGCAAAGCTAAAGGGTCACATTCATTACCGTATTCCAGGAACTATTATTCCAAGGAATTGTTGTGGTAAAATTTTTCTGTTTGTTTGTTTGTTTGCTTTTAACATTAAAGACAAATGAAAATGTCTGTAAGATTATCAGAGCCCTGGTGACATGGTAGTTACAGAGTTTGGCTGCTAACCAGAAGATTGGCAGTTCTAATTCACCAGATGCTCCTTGGAAATCCTTTGGGGCAGTAGGAGTCTGTCCTGTAGGGTTGCTGTAAATGGGGATTGATTGGAAGGCCATGAGTTTGTTTTTTTGTTTCATTTTTGTTCCCTTTTAATAATATCCTAGGCAGAAAAAACAAATTACCTACAAACAGGCCAGCCACAGGCCAGGCTATTTTTCACAGCAACTTTCAATGCCATAAGGTATTTGAATATAACAACAGAATCCAAAAAAATTAATTTAAGAATGTAATATCCAGCAAAGCCATTCAATTACTGGTAAAAACACTGTAAACACATTCTCTTACATAGAGCAGAAAATGTAGCACTCATGGTCCCTGCTTGAAAGAGCCAAGCCAAACGCTTGAAAGAAGCTACCTTATAAACCTGATAATGAAAACTAACTCAGTAAGTTGTTGCTAGTGGCCCTTGAGTTAGCCCTGAACTCATCACGACCCAATTTGCAACAGAACAAAGCACAACTTCAGATGGGGCCACTGTGATCCACAGGGTTCTCATTGGCTGCTCTTTAGGCATAGATCACTAGGCCTTTCTTCCTTGTTCATCTGAGTCTAGAAATTCTGCGGAAAGCTGGCCAGCATCATAGGAACAGGCAAGCCTCCCTGACCGACAGGTTGCGGCTGTGCGCAAGGTGCATTGGCAAAGAATAGAATGCACGATTCTTATGAGGGAGGCGATAATTCGACCACTGTACCTCTAATGTCCCAGAAATATTATGTAATATATCCCAGATATACTAATAAATGAAAAAGATGTGAAAAATATGTGTAGTTTAAGCTTATTTGTAATACCTACGGTGTATCACATATACATATTAGTTTTATGTAATCTTTGTATAAGAAATATTTGGAAAGGATGCACCAGAAATGATTACCAGTTAGAACTGAAGTGGGGCTTTGGGACATAGGTTTAGGCGGGAACAAGTATACTTTTATTTTGCATTATGTATCTTTCTTACATATTTTAAATAATATACATGAAACTTTTATGATACACAGTTGAACAAACACACAAACCAAAGCTAAGGAATACTACTGGGGAACCGAAAGATGAAGCAAAGGAAGGGGAGGAAGGATCAAGGAAGGCTGGCAGAATGATACTTAAGCTGAGTCTCCAAGGATGAGTTTTGCCTAGCCAGCAGTTAACACATGCACGGGCATAGAAAGCCAAAGGCCATGGCAGGTTTAATAAGCCCTATATATGGCTGAAGCGTGACATTCACACTGGAGAACTGTGAGAGATGAGACTAGAAGAATAGGGCAATTGTAGTGAACCAAAGTGGCAAGGACCATTCATTAAAAAATGAGATGTTCTCAATACTTTAAACAGAAAAATGACTTCACTGGATTAGTATTTTGTAAATGCCATTACGGTGTCCATAAAAATAAAAAATAAACAAAATCACTGCTGTTGAGTTGATTCTGACTCATGGTGACCCTATAGGACAGAGTAGAACTGCCGTATAGAGTTTCCAAAGAGCACTTGGTGGATCTGAAGTGCTGACCTTTTGGTTAGCAGACATAGCTATTAACCACTATGCCACCTTATGAAGAGCAAATTAGAGACTTTCTTTCCTGAAGAAGATTGCCAACTCATTAAGATTCTATTCAAGTAGTACTGCTAACCATGGTAGTAGTCTGAAATAAGATTGTGGAAATATAGGTAAAGAGAAGATCAATTCAATATTAAAGAGATATTTGGAAGAAAAAAAAAGTCCATTGCTGTCCAGTCAATTCTGACTCCTAGCAACCCTACAGGACAGAGTAGAACTGCCGCATAGGGTTTCTAAGCAGTGCCTGGTGGATTTGAACTGCCCACCCTTTGGTTAGCACCCATACCTCTTTGCCACTATGCCATCAGACATTCCAAAAAAACATTTAGTCATAGAAGACAGGAGTTGCTTATTGATTTGGATTATCATGGCAATGTAGAGAAGTAAAGATGACTACCAAATATGGTATTTCATCTCATTATATCAGATACAAAAAGAGAAGCAAGCTCTACCATGGATGGGCAGAGGAAGAAAGAAAAGTTCAGCTTTGGGAATATTTAGTTTGAAGTATGAGTAGAACATTCACATAGACTGTGTAAGACTACGGGGAAGGTGGGAATGTGAAATACGGAAATAAAAACCAATAGCATGAGAGTCTTCCAAAGATTGAGGTTGTCAAGGATTTATTTTTACTTAGATTGTGGACCTTTTTACCTAGATCCATAACCAACACCCATGAAGGCAGCAGTCAAGAAATCAAAAGATTTATTGCATTGGGTAAATTGGCTGCATTGGGTAAATCAGCTGTAAGAGATCTCTTTAAAATATTGAAAAGTGAAGATGTCCCTTTGAGAACTAAGGTGCACCTGACCCAAGTCATGGTATTTTCAGTTGCGTCCTATGCGTGGACAGTGAAGAGGATCAAAGAACAACTGATGCCTTTGAATTACGGTATTGGTAAAGAATATTTAATATACCGTGGATTGCCAAAAGAATGAACAAATTTGTCTTGGAAGATTTATAGCTATAGTGATTCTTGGAGGCAAGGATGGAAGACCTTGTCTCACATACTTTGGCAATGTTATCAGGAGGGCTCAGCCCCCAGAGAAGGACATCAGATGGAGTTCCAAAAAACAGGAAGAACTTCAGTGAGATACACAGACATAGTGGCTTCAACAGTGGGCTCAAGCACAGCAACATTTGTGAAGATGGTACAGGACTGGGCAATGTTTCATTCTGTTGTGTGTAGGACTGCTGTGAGTATGAACTGTCTCAGTGGCATCTAACAACAGCAACAGCATGAAAGTAGTAGCAAAGCATAAATGCAAAAGGTAATAAGAAGAGACTGAGTGAAGATCTAAACTGTCTCCCACAGTTCAATATTTTCTACTAATTCTAAGATGTAAACAGAGAAACATTTGCTTTTATTTTGGAAATCACTTGGCAGTCCAACAATCCAACCCATGGCCCGAAAAAGAAACAACTCCTTAGCCAAGAATGGAGTTGTAGATGACAGTTTTTCATCATTCCAGGTAGCAATGGAGATAAATTAGCTTTAGAGAAATCAGGCGTTGGTCCTTAAGGAAGCTAGGTCCTCCTGTGGCTATTGGAAATGAGACTACTCTTCTCTCAGGGATTTTGAGGCTATCACTCTGGGAACAGTCATGACCACTTGGGCTGTCTCCCTGTGAGGTCCCCTTCGTGTGGTTCTCACCCTTACTGGGTATGGCCAAGTAATCAGGCTCCCTAATGATGTCTGGAGGAAGCTAGCATTTAGAAACCTGTCCCCCTCCTAGGGAAAAATAGTTTAACTATCCATTAAGAATAAATAACTGAAAGCCAGTCTTATACTTAATTCAAACATAGTACTGATGCTAAATTCAAATGTGAATTTTAATCAATTCCATTCTATTGGTTTATATCTAAGCAGCAGTGTTGGTAGTGGGTGTAGGGTGAGAGGAGATGTGGCTTGCACTGGGTGACCTTGTCAGAGAGAGTGACACCAGAATAACTGTCTATAAAAGTATGCCTTTGACCTCGAAGGTCACCATGAGTCAGACCCTACTTGATGGCGGTGGGTTGGGTATAGTTACCTATAACAACAAAAACGTTTTTCATAAGCCAAGCTTGTAAGTATCAGTATACCTACAAAGCTAAAACTCAGCACTTACTTACTTTTTGACCCTTCTAATTCCACTGTAGTCAGAGCTGTCATTGTTATACAATCATAATGATGCTTCAAATCACATGGTTTCATCTGCATGGCTACAAGCATGTGCTGCTGTTTTCACTGCTGCATACATTTTTATCATCTCACTGATTAAGTATTTGGCTGCTAACCAAAAGGTGGGCAGTTCAAATCTACCAGCTGTTCCTTGGAAACCCAATGGACAGTTCTTCTCTGTCCTATAGGATCACTATGAATGAGAATCAACTTGACAGCCATTGGTTAACAGGCTGACTTTGTCATATTTTCTGGTGTTTCAGCTATAATACTGGGGTAATTAGTATTTTTGAACCTATATCAGTAATTCTTTTGAGAATGAAGCAGCAATTAGAGAAAAAGAAGCAGTGATATATAGGAACTACTATTTACTTAACATTAGTGTAAAAACCATTACGAAGGATCTACAAAGTCTGATACAGCAGGAGGTCCCTAGGACAGTAACCTTATGAGTTACCTCATAGAGTGACACCAATCCTAGTGATGCTACTGTAACTATGGCCAGTAGGCTTCACCTACTTTAGTGGACAGCCTGGTGACCAAAGAAAGGAAGACTTACTGCAAAGTCACATTTCTTTGGGAAAAGAGGAGGAAGTGTAAACCCTCGGTAAAGAGAATTAATTCAGGAACCTCTGAACAAAGCAGAGACCCAAAGAAATCTAAATACAGGTGGAGTCTATGATCTTTGTATCTGTTTAGTTTTTCTATGTATTTGTATATTTGTAATATCAATAAAGATACTCAATTATTCTTATATATTGTTAAGTACCATCTAGTAGGTTGCAATCCATAGTGACCCTGAGTGCAACAGAAGGCATCGTTGTCCTGCTTGAGCCCATTGCATAATTTAGGACTGTGAAGTGTCTTAGCATTCACAGTTGGAAAGATTTTAACTTTTTTGAAATTCAAAACATAAATTATTTGTATGATAGGTGATAAAAATGACCAAATAGGTTCAGAATTTAGACTAAAATATATATTGTAGAGTTATGTTTTTTAAAACTGAGACACTGTTATTATTGCTGTGAAAATATCTGTTCTATCTTAGTTGATACGGTTTCACATAACAGGATAAGAAGCTGTACATTTCTAGCATCTGTCCAGAAGGTAGTCATATACTGTAATTTTGTCTGACATGACTCAGAATCTTCTCGTTTTCTCAGATTGTACTCATATATAATACCTGGCATATGTCAGGTTCTACACCTATCTGTTTTGTACTATATTTTCACACTGCTATTTTATGGGGAATAGTCAGGAATATGTGTATGCACTGTAAAACCAGTGCAGCCTTTTACAGGCAACCAGAGAATGGAGGCAAATTATTCAAATGTTTTTGTTATAATGAACCAGATGCTTTCAGTGTAAATTAACTACTGCATTTTGCTTCTTTGCTTTAGTTGGCTGCACCGAATTTCCGTTTCCAATGCACCGCTTTTAACTTCTTGGAAAGTTGTCTTCTTGAGTGATTTTTAATCTTGCATTCCCATTTCACTTCCCGTTTACCATTTCAGACTGGGAGACTTAGACTTTCATACAGTTTCCACAGTTACCAGTCTCAGGTTAATCATAGCCTTGGGAATTGAGTTCTCGAGTGTGTGTACAATCCTCTTGACTCTCAGTTCCCAGTGTGGACTACTGGCTTCAAATCCTGCCCTTGGGGAGACAGGGTACTTGCCTGTCTGCTTACCCTGTGTGACAAACACTGCTGGGGAGCTGAAGTCACTGGATCCTCATCAGTGTTTCACAGAGCTCAGGAACCCATCCTTAGCCTCACAAGGGATGAGGGATATACAGAGACCCTAATACGGTGTCCCATGTCTAATGACGGTGTCCTTTACCTCAGAGAGTTGAAAGCAGGCTGCTAAATGACAGGAAGCCTCTGTTTCTTGCAGCCACCGTATAACCTGAGTTTCTCTAATCTCCTAGATTTGCAGGCGAATACGTAAAGCACACTTAAAAGTATAGTGTTGTTTCTCTTATCAATGACTTTCCAAACGCTAGTCATCCTTCTGTGTTAAGCTCATGCCTTACTTTGGGCATTAAATTGTGTGTTATATATGAAAACACATTTTAGAATAAGACAGAGAATAATATAGCTAACAACTGTGTCCAGTTAAATGAATTTTGCTTAATAAAAAGCATTACTCATACTACTAATGTAACTACTATCATCTCAAACACAATTTTTCTTTCCACCTTGCCACAAGCCAGTCATACACTACTGTTTAGCTGATAAAGTTTTCAAAGCTTCTGCCCTTTCCTGGCTTCCAGTTTTTTGTAGTGATCCACTGCAGCTGCTTAACTTGACCAAGCCAAGAGCTCCTGTGTAAGGTGTGTATCCAGTATGCAACTTCAGCTGAGTAGGCCACTTTTAATGGACACCTCTATACTTCTTTTGACTTCTCCAACCCCCTCTGACTCCTGTAGCCCCAAGCATTTGGTTCAATCTCTTATTTTGTGCCAATTACATTGTCTTTAAGTCTAGGTGGTGGTTGTTGTTAGGTGCTGTCAGTCAGTTTCAACTCACAGCAACCACGTATACAATAGAATGAAAGATTGGCCGATCCTGAGCTATTTCCTAGCAAGACTATAAATTCCCAAAGTAGAATCATTAGCCTTTTAGCACAGACTAGGAAAATGCCCTCTCAGAGTTCCTCCTCTATAGATTACATTTGCAAGCAAATCTTTATCAGTGTATATACACAGAAGTATGCATCACTTTATAGAATAAATGCTATTGCAGCCATTCAACAGACTACCTACTATGGTCAAGTTATCAAATTATGCATTATAAGACATTCATGAAGTTTTGGTTTCTTGGTCTCTTAAAGATCCTATCTCAAAAGAGTCTGGTGCATTTTTTAAAAATCCGTAGTAAACAGATCAGTGGTTTCAAGATAGTAGTAGTAATCATGGCTTGCTGTATCATTATTTGCAGTTAAGTTTCTATTTTAGGAATTTTTTAACTTAATTGCTGTTATTTTTCCAAAGCAAGTATGATAATTAAAAGTGTTTGACGAAACAACTGAATAAGAATGACTTACCTTAGTCCAAGGTAAGTAATTGACTTCTTTACCAGAGTTTGAAGATGTATTATTGCATCTTCTTCTTTAGCTTTGCACTGGAAATGCGTCACTATATACAGAAACTGTCAGGTCTGCCATTCTGGAACTTGCACGGTGTCTTCTTCTCTGTGACTGTGTGTGAACACAAATTAGAGAAATACACAAATTACAGAAATACTCTTAGACAAAGATGTCATTTTGTCATCAGACCTTGAAGTAAAACAAAATAAAACCATGCACATTTCAGTGAAATTCTTTGTGAATTTGTCATTTACTTGTGTTGTTCATTATATCTAGGTAAATTGCATTGTCATAGAATGTACTCTTTTTAACTGATGCCATTTGTTTTCCTACATAAAATTTCCCTATGATTTTCTCCCCATTAAAATACTATCAAACACTATGAATGCAAGTCATAGAAATTGCTGTGACCAGTCCTCAGGGATGAACTGAACGATTCAAACCAATGACTTAATATAATATGGATTTCCTTTTTATTATTATTTTTCCAGACACTTCAAATGGATATAAACAAGCTGAATATAACCTTGCTTCGAATATTTCGCCAGGGAGTGGCTGCAGCCTTAGGACTCTTACCTCAACAAGTGCACATCAACCGCCTCCTTGTAAGATGCCTAAATTTCATATTCCAGAGTACGAGCTTTGTCTTTTGTTATTTAAGGGTTCATGTTGTAGTCCTACAGCCCATGGGCCAAATCAAGTCTACCACCTGTTTTTATAAATAAAGTTTTCTGGAACATGCCATACCCTTTCGTTTAGATATTGTCCATGGCCATGTTACAGTGGCAGAATTGAGTAGCAAAAGTACACTGTTTAGCTTGTGTAACCTAACATATTGACAGTCTGGTTCTTTACAGGAAAAGTTTGTTAGCTTGAGTGTAGTTGAAGGCTAGTCACCTTGGTAGGTAAGATCACCACCACCACTGTCACCAACTTCAGCTGAGTCCATCACGGTGGACCATGTGTTACTTAAAGCAGATTCTGCTCAGTGTGGCTTCACATCAATAAAGACACACTGAGGGGAGAAGGGAAGAAGAGCATTTATTGCAAACGCACAGGCAAGCAAGGAGGTCTATACTTTCAATCAACTCCCTGAACAAAGGGAGGCAGAACCTTTTATACCACCTCTCACAAAGAAGTACACACAGACGTCCTAGACTACTTGCATTATCATGGTGCACAGGTGCTGTATGACACGCTGCAGGTTTTCTTTAGCATGTAGGCTAACAAACTGGGTTTGACGGGCGTGAATCACACTCAGCCATTTGAGAACAATGGACAGGAGAGGGAGGTTCCACTTCATCCGAGCAGCTCCGTGAAGCCACATCCATCCCCTTCCCCTGAAATTTTGTTTGCTAACAGCCAAGTAACTTATGTCTTCCCTGGCTGTCACATGTGTATCAGAGAACTTAGCACTGTATAGTTTTCAGTGGCTTGTTTTCCAGAAACAGAACACCAGGCCTTTCTTCCAAGGCACCTTTGGGTGGACATGAACTACCAACCCTTCAGTGGGCAGGGTGGAATGTTACCCATTCACTCTACTCAGGGAAGGCATCTACGTGGCACTACTTCCGTAATGTTTTCCATTAAAATAAAAACCCTTTTAGTTAATTAAGGCTCTGCTTTCAGATTGGTGTCTGCCTAAGCCCCTTCAAGTGTATTAGTAGGATGAAGGATACGGAATGCACAAGATAGAGGACTTTAAGTAAAGAATAAAGATCTCATCCTTGAGGGCAGAGTTAGAGATAGAATACCAGAATAAAAAGCCCTGCAAATCCAAGAGAAAACGTGGATGGCGTCTATCATGAAGATGAGGTAAACCCAAAGGAATTTTTATAACTGGGACCATTCTAGACCTGTCTATCAATTCTCTATGTCCTTCCCTACCATCATGCCCATTTCTTCAGTGTCTGGGGCCTTGATTTCATCCACCTACACCCATCTGGACTGGAAGATGAGTATAAGCAAAGGCAAGGACAGTAAACTCACATTAGATGATTTTACGTTTGTAAAAAGTTTCATGAACCTGGGAGTCATGGGGAAAAGGACTTTGGAGTCATCGTACAGTTTAAAATTTACCTTCTTGATTTTTGTTGCAGTAAGAACTTAAGCAAGGACTATCTGCTTTCTCTGTCTTAAGAAGCTGTGCTCCTGCTTGGGATCTGCTTCCTATTAAATAGCAACCAATGTCTGCATTCCCAACCAAGGAGAAAAATTGGCTTTTTGTTTCAGTCTGTAGTCTTTGTTTCATTTAATTTTTCTGTTGTGATTGTAAGTTGTTCATTCCTCATGAAAAGCTTTATCCTGTAACCAAATAGGATAAAAAAAAAAAAAAATTTTTTTAAAAGACTTTATTTGTGTCTATAGAAAGTGAAAGAAACCCTGGGTGGCACAATGATTGAGCACTCAGCCACGAGGCTTGGCTGCTAACCAAAATGTTGGTAATTCAGATTCACTAGTCACCCCTTAGGAACAAAGATGTGACAATCTGCTCCCATAAAGATTACAGCCTGGGAAACCCTGGGGAGCAGATCTACTCTGTCACATAGTGTTGCTGGGAGTCAAAATAGACTCAGTGGCACCCAACAGCATAAAAGAGGTAATATAGCATTTCCTAATATACTTAAAGAGTGAAGTAAATTATTTATATTCATGGCATGCCTCAATCAAGTGAGAAGATTTAAGTATCACAGACACCTTAGGTCTAGATCAAAATTTTTACATATGTTTAGATAATCTTAGATATACTTTGTAGATTTAGGTTTAATTAACATAATAGCTTTTTGCAGGGATAAAAGAGGAATTTGCTATATCCGGTGCGGGATATGCATGTCCTCAACGAATACTAGTAGCGCTTACGCGCATTTGTTTCTGAAAGTACATTATAACTAATGTAGCTGTGATAGTGTGTAAGGCAGCAGGACACAGTGGTGAAGACTATGTGCTTTGGAGACAGACCAAAAGAACCAATGCTATTTCCAACTTGGCCATGTCCCAACAGTGTGACTTTGGGCAACTTACTTATATTTCTTCATATGTAGAATAGTAATAGTGGCAGTATCTTTTCATAGAGATATTAAATGATACGTGGATTTAAGGTGCACAGTAGTACACCAGGCACGAAATAAATGATCTGTCATATTGCTGTTATTATTAGGTTATAAATCACTTAAACTATAATAAACATGTTTCACATTGGTAGTAGGCTGTATTTAGTCATCATCTTTTGTTTCCTGCAAACACGAAAACATTTGTTCTGGAATGCTAGTAATATGTTGATGCTCCATTTTACACATGACTAAACTGCTGACAAACTATATTAAAATGAAATTTTCTAGCATGCGGGAACTTCATGTGCAAAGAAGGAAAGACTAATAATAACTTATTTCTATAAGTGTATTGTGTAAGTTGTGAAAAGAGAAAATATTGATGCCAATGTCATTTTTTCCTCATGTGTGTCTGTGTGTGATATCTACCATTTATGATCACAATCCTGCCTCTTTTTCAGCTAAGGGGAGGTAAAACTAATAGAAAAGTATCAGGATATCATTGCACAACATATGCTTTTCTCTGAAAGGATAGATTTTAAAAGTGTGACATATTTGAGGTGAAGAGCATATAAATCAAGGAAGAAGGCAGAGTGGCACCCAAAACAAAGGCTGTTACCTCCTAAGATCAGTGCTCTCCTGAAAAACTATCTATATGAACCCTAAAGGTCAACATTTACTCCAAAGCAAAGACGAGAAGATAAAGGGGGCAGGGAAACTAGAGTACTGGAAATGGAGCAACCAGAATGCAATCCAAGGGAATGCTGACACACTGAGGAAAGTGTAACTAATGGAGCAGTATGTGTGGAAATTGTCAAATGGGTACCTAATTTGCAGTGTACGCTTTCACCAAAAGCACAATAGAACAATAAATAAAGAAGTCAAGGAAGAGATGGCAAGGCACATCTAGTTCCATCTTCCCAACGAGTCCAGCCTAAGTGTTAACGTAAGCTGGGAGAAATCATCTGGCCTATGGCATAGAATTCTCATGTCTGATATCTGCACTGTTATATCAGACTTTGTTTTGTTTATTTGATTCATAAATGTTTCTTTAAACACTCAGGGAACATCTTGACAATCTAGGAATTCAAAAATTCAAAAATGGAATGGAAAATAAATCAGCAGACAAAGAAATATAAAATTATGTATCTTGAGGTGCCAGCTAATTAGACAAAAGCCATGTTGAAGATTTCAGGCTTTGTACTGGTAATGTTGAATACACCAGAGAATAACTAATAAATGTGATCTCCAAGGTGTCTTTTAGGATCCTCTAGTGTTTCTGGAGGATGTAGAAGTTGTTTAAAATGTTTCTTTAACACATAAAATAATTTTTTTCCTAGGGAAAGAAGAACAGTATTGAACTATTCGTGTCTCCTGTAAACCGAAAGGCAGGAATTGCTGACGCTCTGCCATCTGAAGAAGTGCTGCGTTCACTTAATACTGATGTTTTACATGAGAGTTTATCCCAATTTGGAATTATAGAAGTCTCCCCTGAGGTATGCTGCTGCATAGAATAGTTCATTTACAAATTTACACAGATAGCTTGATGTGGCAATTTAATTCAAAGGAACCTTGAGATTGCAGTTGCTTATTATAACATTATTTGATAGCAAAAATCTCTCTAAGAGTCAGAATTCTTTGTTCTACTCATTGTTTGTCTCTTAAGGAAATGCATTCTCACATCAGAGTTTTGCTTTTGAACACTTTTTTCCTCTAAGTCTTTATGGCTTTGTATTCTCTGGTTTATCCAGTAAATTGTCTAGAAAGAAGACCATTTAGATATATTTGTTGATTGGTTAGTTAAAACTGATGTATCAAAAAAAAAAAAAAAGACAATCCTGCTCTCAAATCATCCTAAACTTTTGTCTTCACTTTCAAAATTGTTGTTGTTAGCTGTCGTTGAGTCAGTTCTGACTCATACAGACCCTATGAACAACAGAACAAAACAGCCCAGTCCCATCCCATGCCCACAATCATTTTTATGCGTAAACCTATTGTTGCAGCCACTGTGTCGATCCATCTCCTTTCACTGTCACCAGTATTTACCTCTGTCTCCAACTGATGGACCTTGGTAACCAAATGGTTAAGAGTTTGGCTGCTAATTGAAAGGCGGAGGTTTCAACCCAAACAATGGCTCCACAGAAGAAAGACCTGCTGATCTGTTCCTTTAAAGATTACACCCTAGAAAAACCTTTGAGACTGTTCTACTATGTCACATTGTGTCTCTCTGGGTTGAAAATCAATTTGAGAGCACCTAGCAACAACATCTGTGGCCTTGGAATTAATTTCAGTTGGGATTTTATTTTGCTGAGGAGCCTAACCGTAAAAACTTAAATGTTTTCATCATAGTGTTTTCCAAATTCAGGTGTTTTGTTTGTTTGTTTTTGGTATTTCCTTGCCACCTCCAACATCTCCCTACTGAATGAAATGCTATCTCCTTTCTACACCTAGAGCTCTGGTGGTGCAGTGGTTAGGAGCTCAGCTGCTAACCAAAAGGCTGGCAGTTTTAACCTACCAGCTACTCCTTGGAAACCCTACAGGACAGTTCTACTGTGTCATATAGGGTCGCAACAAGTCAGAGTAGATGCAATGTCAACGGGTTTTCTACTCCTACCTCACCCTACTCAGACTTACTGAAATGATCCTCCTAAATATATGTAATCTAATTCACAAAACTGTAGAACTAAAACTTGAAAAATCATGTGAATATTTTATAGATACAGAAATTGTGAATTTACCAAGGTAAAAAAATCAAGCGAGGGATACATTGACAATAAAAACCGAGGTACCTTGATTCCCCACTCCAGTAAGTCATACCGCTTCTTACTTTAGCAGACATCGTGGGTGTGGAATAAAAAGCTTTGGTACAAGAGCTGAGTCTGAATCCTGACACCAGCAGTCAAGGTGTGTGATAAAGGGCAGGTCATTTCATCTCTGTGAGACTGAGTTTATCTTTAAACAGTGCCATCCGCTGTGAGCCCAAGTTCCTTCATTTCTATAATGGGTACAGTACAGATTTTTTTTGCTTGATATGTGGAAATCCTCACATAGAACTAGGACAAAGCAAATATAATTTGAATGTGGGATAGACTGGCAGGGTAAGCGCGTATTTTATCGTTTAAGCATGACTGCAGCAGCACATCTTCCTGCCATCGCCATTCCTGCCCAGTGTGTTTCCTCTGCTGCCACCGCAGTCATCTTTCTAAAAACAAATCTGCCCTGGAAGCCTTCATCATTTCCTGATTTTTTTTTTAGCTTCCTAAATGCTACAAAGCGAAGTCTGGATTTCTTTTTTTTTTAATTGTGATTAAGTGAAAATTTATAATCCATGTCAATTTGCCGTATAAAACCCCGAGCACCTGCCTCTATCCAACTATATCTGCTCTCTCTCATCACCCTATGGCAACACACTCTTCCTTTCCACTCTTTACTTCTGGTATCTAGTCAACCAGCACCCTCCTTTCCACCCTCTCCTCTCTCCTGTAAAAACAAGCCGGTTGGACAGCCACATGTATATATTAAAAAAACCACAAAGTATAACACACCACCTGCATCACTCTGTGTCCCATAGTCCAGTCCAGTTTTGTCTGAAGACTTGGCTTCAGCACTTGTTTCAGCTCTCAGCTAGTGGCAAGCCCAGGGGCCATGTTCTCAGGGGACCCTCCAGGCTGTTGGACCATAAAGTCTGGACTTCTAATGAAAAGTTCTAGATCTGCACTCCCCTTTTTCTTGTGCTACATCAAGGACTCTACATTGTGTTCCCTGTCAGGGCAGTCTTTGGTGGTGGCCAGGCACCGTCTAGTTCTGGTCACATGCTGATGTAGTCCCCCAATCGTATCAACCCTTCTGTCTCCTGGGCTCATATTTTCCTCATGTCTTTGATGTTCTTGGTTTTCATCTGCTCCAGGTGGGTTGGAACCAATTGATGTTCCTTAGATGGAAGCTTGCTGGCTTTGAAGACCCCAGACACCACTCATCAATGTAGGATGCAGAACAATCTGTTAGAAAAAGGCTAGTTATGACAATTGACCTTGATGTCCCCTGAAATCATAGTCCCCAGGCCCCTGTCCTTGCTATTTTGTCCTTTAAAATTTTGGGTTGTATTTAGAAAACCTTTTAGTTTATGGCATAGTCCAGTGCTACTGATCAGCCTTCTACTGTGTTCTGTCACTTGCTTCACCTAGCTAAATTCCTATCAACTATCCAATCTATGAATAACTCTATCCCTCTTTCCCCACCCTTGTAGCCACCAAAGAATATTTTCTTCTGTGCATAAGCCTTTTCTTAAGTCCTTATAATAGTGGTCTCATAGACTACCTGTCCTTTTTCAGCTAACTGATTTCACTCAAAACAATGTCTTCCAGTTGCTTACAGGTTATGAGATGTTTCACAAAATTGTTGTTCTTTGTCTTTGCATAGTGTTCCATTGTGTGAATATACTATAGTTTGTTCATCCATTGATCTGTGGATGGGCACCTAGGTTGATTCCATCTTTTTGTATTGTGGACAGCACTGCAATAAAAATTCGTGTGTATGCATCTATTCATGTGACAGCCTTTATTTCCCTATGGTATATGAGATCTGACAATTAAGTTTGTGAATTCATCCTAGAAAAAGTGCTGCATACCTCTTTGCTGAATATCATTATGGTCACCTTCAGAGTATTCCCCTTGAGAAGTTATGCACAGACACCAGTGCCTAGTCCACCCTTCAAAGCAAATTTGGAACTTTTTTTCTGGAATGGTCACCAGAGCTGTCATCATATTACCCTCGATGTCCTGAATGTCATCAAAATGTCTTCCTTTCAATATTTCCTTTTATCTTAAGGTAAAGACAAGTCATTGGTGGCCAGGACAGGTGAGTAGGTAGGGTGTTCCCATACAGTTTATTTGTTTGCTGGCTAAAAACTCCCTCACAGAAAACTAACAATTAAGTTTGTAAACCTGCCACATTGCCATCATGTGCAACGGCCATTCCAGAAAGAGTTTCAAAATTGCTCTGAAGGGTGGTCTAGGCACTGGCATTAGTATATAGCTTCCCAAGGGGAGTACTTGGAAGGTGACCATAGTGATATTCAGCAATAAAGTATGTAGCACTTAAAACAACTAAGTTCATGGACTTGTCAGATCTCCTATTCCAAGCAGTGGGATTGCTAAATCATACGTTATTTTTATTTCTAGCTCTTTAAGAAAGCACCAAATTGCTTTCCAAAGAGGATATACCATTTTACATTCTCACCAGCAGTGTAGAAGAGTTCCAGTCTCTCCACAGCCCCTCCAGCATTTGTTATTTTGTGTGGAGTCTGGATTTCTTAATGTGATGTGTGGCGCTCTGTGCTTTGGACTTTATATCATGAAGCAAAACTCTTCTAGCTCAACAATTCCAAACTTAATAGGTATAATAATATCCTAGATTGTCAAACCAAGAGATTGTCCCCATATAAAGTGGACTAGTTAAAATCCGATATTTGATAAGTTCTGATGGCTAACCACTTAAGTGCTCAGCTGCTAGTCAAAATGTTGGGGGGTCAAACTTATCCAGTAATTCCACAGGAAGAAGTCTTGCCAGTCTGTTCCTACAAAGGTTGTGATCCAGGGAATCCTGCAGGGCAGTACTGTTCTGCCCCATAGTGTCACCATGGGTCAAAAGTAGCTCAATGGAACACAACAACAACCAACACACTTGAATAATGAAATTACTTGATAGTTCTTCATGAAACTGTAGGACTCTAGGAAATAATACATTAGAAGAGATTAGGGAGTGTTTGAATTGAATATAAAAGTGCTTCAAGAGCTTATGAATTGTCTGAGCCTTCTGTTGAGATATTCCCAGGATAGCCCAGGTTTTACCCTCCACTCTGAAGCTCTGAACACAGAAATAGGAAGAATGCAAAGCAGAAAGCTGTTTGCATATACAAGCACCTCATGGGGAGATGCTCCTGAAGGAACACTGCAAAATAAAAAAATTAAAAAAACCTTGGGTTGTTTGTTTGTTTTTTACACCTAAGGGTGTTCTGTGAGTTTCCCCATTTTTTTTCAATCTCTTTTTTAGTTAATGTTTTATAAAAGATTATATTTCTGTCCATTCTTTCACATTTTAATCCTAAAAGTATAGCTGGGCAATGGTGATATGTTCTTTAGCAACAACAGAAAAAGGAATATTGACATTTTGGCTTTTTGTTCCTGATATGGATTACACAACATGGTGAATGATGTCTCGGAAGCATCTGTTTGTCAATATACCTTATTTACTTTCCTGGAAGGATATTTTTGTTGTTGTCTATTAGTTTGATTGTCTAGGAAATGGCTTTTGGAAAAAAGAGAAATACCAAGCATAATGTTACTTCGGTTTTTTTTTCTGGTTTCATTTCTAATCTAAATTTCTGGAGAGTAAAGATATTATTTCTTAAACACATATATTTTCTGTGGTACCTTGGATGTTGTAGGTATTCAAATATTATTTTATTTTTACAAGATGATCATAAAGGTAAATATAGACCTCTTCTTGCCTAATAAGCTAAAGCTAAACCTTCAAGGAAGTGAAATGACATTCTCTACCTTAGCCTCTGTTTAAAATTATTTTATGCAATTCATTAAATATCTATGTAAACAATAAGTTCTGTATTGATATAGAAAAAAACAAGCTAGGAGAATATTTTGTATGTTTGTTTTGTTTTGTTTGTGCCATTGCACACTGCTCCTGTTTCACAGGTCTTAATAATTTTGAAGGAGGAAGTTATCTTCTTTCAATAACAAGCCAGTGTGCTGACTGGACTGCTCATGGAATTTTTACAAGAAGAAATAGCCCCAGCAAATAAATCTAAACCTAAATCCTTGAATTTAGTGATTGTACTTTCAAAATAGGAACAATGGAGCAGCAGTCTAGACTAAAGAATTTCAGATGTAGCCACACACTGCTCAGGGAGGAATACGATCAAAATCACCGTGTGTCACATCATCCAGACCAAATTGTCAACATCATGCATAAGGCACTGCAAGTCTGGCACTTATCCAACAAAGCCATAGTGGCTGTCGCTGTATCTCATTTATCAGTTTTATCAGACAATTTAGAACATTTATAACATAATTTATAACATTTTCACTTCATTGTAAAGTGCCCAGTCTCTATATCATCTTCTCTCCTAAATCCTAGCATCTAGGATCAGAATTGATTAAAAAAAAAAGAAGAAGACTACAAGAAAACAAACTATACTGTATCATCTACAGCAGGACAAAGAGAAGCCATTATTATCAATAGAGGAAACTGCCCAAATCTTACGCAATAAAAGGAAGCAAAGCCCACCAGCTTCTTTCATGGCAACTATGTTACAAGGGCAAAGTGATGGAGCCATGAAATAAGGTGTAAAGATGACCTGGTGGCATTGGTTTGACCCAGCCACAGGGCACCTGAATTTTGAACCCTTGGTCCCTGACAAAATCTGTAAACTACCAGGTTAATCCTATGCAAAGGTTAGATTAGAGATTCCCGTGAGTTACAATCTTTTTATTTGTGGGATCTTAGCAATAAACTTTGCCATTCATTACCCTGCCCTTATCAAGTGTTTCAGATCACTGTATAAATATAGTGAGGCTCAGCAGGAGTAGCATGAGTCAGAAGAAAATCTATTGACCAAGAAAGCTCAGTGACTAAGTTCTGTGAGTTCAAAACAAGTGTTTTTCTAACTAGAGGGTGTGGGGAATGGTTAATTCCACAATCATCATTGCTTTAGCTAAAAAAGAAAACAAAACTAGTATGTCTTAAACAGAGAGGAACATGTTAGTATTTCAGGAGGTATCCAATTATAGCAGGAAAAAAAAAAAAGAGGGCGCAGGAGGATGAAACAAACCAGGAACACAAAACCTTTTTCCATGAAGTCTAAACATCCCTTTGTATCCAAAGTTTTTGTGAGCCAAAGTTTAGATGCTCAGACTTCAATTTGACAGGTTTATGCTGCCCTCTTGAAGCCTTAACTAGTTTGTTTTTATAAAAAACAGCAGATACTATTTAGTACCTGCAAAAAAATTGATTTCTGTAAGAGCTTTATTTTCTGTTAGTTTCCAGCTGCCTTTATAGGGACAGAAACCAAAACCAAACCTGCTGCCGTCACATGGTAGATTCTGACTCACAGTGACCCCGTGTGACAGAGGAGGACTTCCCTATAGGATATCCTGGGCTGTAATCTTTACAAAAGCACATCTTCACATCTTTCTCCTGTTGCACAACTGTGTGGGTTCGAATGACTAACTGATTGGTTATCAGCTGGGCACTTAATTGTTGCACCTCCAAGTTCCTCGTAATCAAAGTAGGAGCTTGCAAATCTCATCCAGCATGTGTTTTCTGATTCACCATCAGCAAACGAGTGCTTTAACCACTGCACCACCAGGACTCTTCCAAAACAATGTAAACCTGAACTCTGGTGGTGTAATGGCTAAGTGGCAGTTTGAATCCACCAGCTGCTCCGTGGAAACACTATGGGGCAGTTCTAGGGTCCCTAGGAATAGGAATCAACTCAACAGCAACAGGTTTTGGTTGTTTGTAAGTCATTTCTTGTGTCTCTAAATATATCTTTGTCTTAAAAGTAGGCAAGATATTATAGTGAGCACATCAATGCTTTACAAGTGAAGAAAGTGGAAACTCAGCTCTCTGAAGCTATGTCAATTGCCCTCCAAATAGTTTTTGTAATCACAACTGAACTCAAAGACTATTTATTCTGTCTTGTTCATCTCCAAATGAGGACCCGCTTGAGTACCAAAATAAATTTTTTTACAAAACACTTAGTAAGGCAAATATTTTATTTCTGTCTAACTTAAAAGTATTGAGTTTATTTTACCTTTTTAAAAAGCTTGAAAAATGAGTAGAAGTGACTTAAAAGTTCACACTTATCAGATATATTTTGCTTAAGGTTTTCTCATCAATGGAGAAAATATTTCAGAACAAAAAAATGCCCTCGCAGTAGGAGAAATAAAGGCAGTCTCCAATAAAATGGCATTTTAGATGAATGAAAACATTTGATTGAATTAGATTTAGCCTTCATATATTTATCCTAATCATGAGTCATTTGGTTTCTATCTAAATTTTCTTTAACTTGAAGCCCACAAATTTTATTGAATTTTTTAAAAATTTCATTCTAAAACTTGATTTCAGTGAATGTGATTTTTTTTAAATAATGAATTTAAAAAAAAAAGAGATTCACTCATATTTTTCATGCTGCTTCTCCACCCCTCTAACTCCAATGTGGTACGTGAAAACTAAAATAAATTAACTTATTTTTGTTACCAACCAGCTCTGGATTTTTTATGTTCTGTTACATCCCGGTAATTTATGAGACTGAGATGATACTTTAATCAGAGTTTGACAAAATAAACTGTATTTAAGGGGGAAAAGAAGCAAAGATGATAAAAGAGTAAACAAAAGAAGGAAATGATCCATCAGATTGCTGTTTATTAATGCATCGTGAGATCTTATTTGCACCTGTTTCACTTTTGTTTAAAAGTAAAGAGCAGTATTACAGCAAGTGAGCCAGGGTGTCAGTGTTGTGGGAGGGGATGCTACGGAAACAATTTCCTCACTGCAGAAAAGAACACAACTCTCTCACCTTTGAGCCAGGTAGTTTGCAAGAGAGACTGAGAGGTATATGCAGGAAGCCTGGGACCTGAGTATGCCACATTAGGCATGCTTGCTCCTGATAAAATAATCACCCGAGGCACGAGGATTGTAGTCTCTCATCTTAGATCAGTTTGAGAAGCAGTTCTGGCAGCCGAGAATGTAGGTGTGTTCCACTACACTGAATGGAATAAAGCTAAAAATATGTCTAGTGTCTGCAAGGAACGCCAGTCTACCCAGTCTCTCATTTAACATCGGACTTTCTGTTTTGCTTTTAAAGAAAAATGTTTTACAAGGACAGCATGAAGCGGACAAAATCTGGAGCAAAGAAGGATTTTATGCTGTTGTCATTTTTCTCAGCATCTTTGTTATCATAGTAACATGTCTGATGGTAAGTTTTCTTCTTCTTATATTTTATCTTTTTCTGAGCCCACTGCTTAGTATTACTGGATGCATTGCTATTTAAATGAATGTTGAAAAGACTGGTGGTCGAAGTAAGACCACGCGTTCTGTTATGTTGGAAGTTTCTCGTCTCAGACAGCAAAGTGAGTGCTAAAAGAAAGCCTATGGAATTATATTTGCAGAACCGTATAATAAGGCTGTAATTACGTTAAGCTTCTAATAACTTGACCAAATCTAAGTGATTTACTGAGGTCACTTGGAGCCGTCAGAGTCATTCAAGTCTCATGGGCACTCTTTGAGCTTTTTTTATTTCTTTTTTTATATCATCTTTGTGAAACTCAGGGGGAAAAAATAGAGGAAATATGTCTTAAGAATATGCTTACTCCCTAAGGAGTGGTTTGATTTCCTTGTTTCTGAAGGACCTTGAAAGCGTTCTCCAAAATCACCAGTAAAGCAGGTGATTATGGGCTCAAAGGCTAAACAATCCACTACCAACTGATTTTTTAAGTGACTGAATAATATGTAACATATACACTGCAAATAGCTCTGCAAGTTACAAATTTGTGATCTTTAGCCACATGTTTCCAACTAAAAAACAGAACCAAAGATAGACCTCAACCCACTAAACTAGGCAGAGCTATTTGGTATTGCATGAGTTACCTTGCAAGTGGGACGATAACTTTTTCTAATCTTTTGCAAATTTTGTGATATAACAATCTCTGAAATTTACACATGGGTTTAATGTATTTAAATTGGTTTTTTTTTTTTTTTTCCTGGAAGCTATGTTCTTTTTTATTTGACATATTTAAAATAAATGTTCCTTCTTGGTTTTTAAATGCCCCCAAAAGACATCATGCTGCTTATTCTATCTCCTATTAATATTAGTGCTTACATATCTTGCTCAATTTTGTTCATTTGTGCTCCCTGCTGCTGGGAAGGGGTTTATGTTAGAAACATTAACACTCCGGTCTAGAAGGGCAGAGGCTGAGGCTCTAAACTTGAAGGACATAAACCAGTTAAGGCCACAAATAAGGTAGACATGAGCGTCTTTCCTAGAGACTGCAATGTAGAAAGTGACCAAAGCCACCCTAAAGCTTCCATCAGAGTGATAGTAGCTATGAGATCGGAGGCATCTTTATGGTTCAGAGATTAAGACAAAAGGTTTTTTTAAATTATGACACAACAAACAGAAGAATGAAATTGCATAAGACAGTGGATTTTTAGATCTTAAATGGTAGAACTTAACAAGAAAAGTTGATGAGAGAATACTGAGGAGGCGGCCATGGCAATTGTGGCAGACCTCGGGGCATTTTGTAGGGTTTTAGAGTGTATGGTTGCCATTGTGTTTAATTCCACTTCAGAATAGATTCTTCTTTCCCTTTACACAGAAAATCTCAGGAACTGTTCTGTCTCTTGTCAGTCACAGTGAGTGTGTTTTTGTGTCTGACAGATTAAAAAAAGAATGGGAAGAGGGCAAGGATAGGAAAGTTAAAGAGGAACGGAGCTTTGAAAAGGGATAAATGGATTAAGATTCGGAGAGCAAAGACAAGGGTAAAAGGAGGAGGGTGGGAAGGCAGATTCATGAGAAGCCTGAGCACCCTTGTTCTCGGTTGTGGCCAAGTCACTTTCAACTCACAGTGACCATATGCACAACAAACTGCCAAGTCCTTTGCCATCCTCACAATTCTTGCCAGTTTGGAGCCTGTCACTTCAGCCACTGTGTCAGTCCATCTTGTTGAGGGTCATCCTCAACTTTACTAAGCACGACGTCTTTCTCCAAGGACTGGTCTTTGCTGACAGCATGCGAAAATACACGAGAGGAACCTTCCTCATCCTCACCTCTCCGGAGTTTTCTGACTGTGCTTCTGCCAAGACACTAGAGGGCAGAAAAAGGCAAGCTAGAATTTTATCATATAAACTATGTTTGCGATTCTACATTTTGTAACTCAGGGAACATCAGTGTATCCAACCAAAATGAAATACAAGCCAGTTGCTGTGGCATAGATTCTGACTCATAGAAACCCACTGTGTGTCATAGTAGAACTGTGCTCCATAAAGTGCTCCATAAATTGGCTGTGACCTTGGAGAAGCAAATTTCTAGACCCTTCTTCAAGACATCTCTGGGTGGGATCAGACCACCAACCCTTTCGTGTACTTAACCTTATGTGTCCCCAGGGACTCCATGTGTCTCCAACTAGATTAGATAAATCCCTATGTGAAGTATTGGTCTCTTGTGACAAAAGGACCTGTAATGGCCACACCCTCAGCCACATTTGCAGTACACCAATGTGAGTGTCAGAAACCTAGATAAGTCTGCTGTAACGTTATTAGAACAACTAAAGTAAAACCAAAACCACTGCCATCAAGTCAATTTCAACTCACTGGGACCCTATAGGACAGAGTAGAACTGCTTCATGGAGTTCCCAATGAGCTCCTGATGGATACAAACTGCCAGCCTCTTTGTTAGAGCTATAGTACTTAATCACTACACAGCCAGGGTTCAATTAAAGTAAGAAATGCTTAAAATGTAGATAATCCCTCTCGTTTGGGTTGCTAGGCAGATGCATCCATTCATTCAATCAACAAACTCCTTTAAAGCATCCACTGTGGGCATGTTGTTAAAGGCCTATGAGCTGTGGGTCAAGGAGAATACAGGACAGATAAGGCCCCATTCTCTTGAAACCTACACTCTGGAGGTAGACTCAGAAAAATTAGTATTTTTTTAAATCAAGTATCTTAAGTGTTAAGAAGAAGATAACAGAATAGTGAGTGGAGCAGACGTTTGAGGCATTTCAGCTTGGCTTTGAATGAAAGCAATGAATAGCAATGAAACCATGAGGTAAGGACCTCGTAGGCAACGGTGCAGCGTGTGGAACAGGTCTGAGACAGGAATAAGCGCAGCTCTATTTCCTGGGTGTTGCAAACAGTTAACATGCTCAGCTGCTAACCCAAAGATTGGAGGTATCTCAAAAGGAAGGCCTAGCAATCTACTTCCAAAAAATCAACCATTGAAAACCGTGTGAAACACAGTTCTACTCAGACACACATGGAGTCACCATGAGTCATAGTTGACTCCAAAGCAACTGGTGGCAGTCTGAGTTCATGAAGAAAGCCGGAAATCAAGTGTTTGGAACAGAGATGGACTTGTGATCTGCTTTGTGCATTTAGATGATCACATTCTCTTTTATTTGAAAAATAGTTGTAGCAGAGGATGGGATGATCTTGGGAGCAGGAAGACCATGGCAGAGGCTACTGTGACAGATGAGAAAGATGGCCGTGGCTCAGAGAACAGGGTGGTGGTGAGTGACAGTGACATGGAGAGGAAGGAGTGATTGGGGATTTATTTGAAAGTAGATCCGACAAGGCCCACTCTGTACTGATTCTAGAGGAGAGGAAAGTAAAAAAGGATGACACCAAAGTTATCTGACTTGATTCCCTAGGAAGCAATGCTCCCAATTCCTGGGAAGAGAAAGATGGTTAGGGATGAGGGTGAATAGAAGCAACATTTTTTTCTTTGTTTTCATATAAACCAAAAAACACTGCTGTCTAGTCAATGTCTATTCACAGCAACCCTGTAGGACAAAGTCAGCTGCCCCACAGAGTTTCATAGAAGTGGCTGGTGGATTCTTGCCAGCCTTTTGGTTAGCAGCCACAGAACCCTTACATACAGTGTTACTAGAGCTCTCACATTCAAATAGTTGTCAGATAAATGAAAGTAAGAAGTAGAATGATAGATTTCAAACAATATCTTAAATTTTAATATGAGAAAGTCACTTTACAAAAGTAAAAAGCAAATCTGCAGTACATAAAAAAGGAATTGAAGGTGATAGGAAAATAAATACTACCTAGCAGACAGGATCAAAATGAAGCTAAGTTTATCTGATGCTAACTTACCACTGACAAGTCAATGGTACACATTTAGGGACATGTCAAATGTGATTCTCTAGAATAAACTTATCTTTGTCAGTGTTCAGATTGTTTTGATCATGATCTTAATTTTAGGTAAGTTTTGACTTCAGTCTCTAAGTAACAGTCAAAGCTATCACTTTGTAATCCTCAAACACATATACTCAATTCTGTTATCCATAATTTTGTTGATTCTATGGCAAAGGAAAAGATTGAATTCAGAATTTTCCTTCTGGCATTAATTATATTTATGAAAGGCCAAATACTCTTACTTATGCCTGTTCTTCCTGCACACTACAGAAATGACAAACATGTGCTTTCATTATGAAATTAGATAGGTAAATTGCTGTAACAGAGGACTACAAGTGCTATGTAACAATAAAGACTTCAAGCTGTATTTTTTAAATGAGGCATGTTGTTTACTTTTCTTAAAATACAAAAATGTTTTTAATGTTGCCAGGCATAAAATTAGACAGCCATGGCATTTTCAAATGTGTGGCTTATTTAGCACCTCTGAAATGTGAATGTAGAGTGGGTGGAGCAGCAAATAGACAAAGACAATTTTCCAAGAAAAAATGTGTGGGCAACTTCCAATCCATTCAGTCTGTTTTAGGTGGAGAAAATCTATTACTAAGAAGAATTAACTCTTCAGCTTGCATACATAATCAACAGAATAACATTTGTTATCTAAATTTGACCTCTAATTGAACTTAGAGGTTTATTAACAATCACAAAAATATTTATGACAGGTAGGAAGAGATGCCTAGACACTAGATCACTATACTGTAACACAATTTTAGAAAACGCTTAAGAACAGATGTTTGGGTTGGTAAAGGCTCTGGCGTGTTAGACCTATAGACAAGGAATCATATGTGAATACAAAGAGTTTCTCTAGTTACGGTCTAATTAGCAGAGGAAGGAAATTATTATTTTTAAGGTCATCTGCTATAGCCTGGGCATCACACAATAAACGTGTTAATGTGAACATTAATAGCCATGCTTTTCTAATTTATTATATATAATGCCCGGGGGTTGAAGGACATGGGACTAAATTTCTAGCTGAAATGATAAGTTCCAGAACTTTTTCCAAAGTAGGCATATGTCTAAAAGTAACTTTCAGGTTTTTTTCTGCATTAATAAAAACCAATTCACTGTGAATACCTAAGCTTCTTAACACTGCTACTAATAACAATAATAATTATTATTATCTTCCACTTAGTTCACACTGGGATACATGATATTTACAATGTATTTTAGTCTCCTATTACTACTGATTCTACTCTGTCCTCTAGGGTCACTATAAGTCAGAATTGACTCGACAGCTGTGGGTTTGGTTTCTGGCTTTTATTATTACTAACAAAAAAAAATCAAGATTCAGAAAAGATAAGACACTTGACCGAGAACACAGAATACTGGGAATGTGTATGTATGGGGGAGTTGGGTGTTGAATTTTTAAATCCAAGTCTGTCTGGACTGTGTCTGTGCTCTTTGCTATGAGTCCATCCGTGTGTGAAGAGTCCAACTGTGGTTTCTTTTGGCCCTATAGCTCTATCTTATAAGCATCTACTTTTTGTTACAAAGGTGTCCAGTAGCAGATGAGAGACTTAATCAGACATGCCGCCAAGGGACTGGGACATACCTCTGTTTTTATGCTTGCCATCTAATACTGGGTAATGTTGTACATTTGTCTCCTCTGCAAACCTTGAGGACAAAGCTTTATGCTGTCTATCTTTGCATCTGCAAAGTCTGGTTTCTGGAGTGTAGTATAGATTGTTTCATGCTTTTTAAATTTTGAAAAACAAAAATAAACCAGCAAGTGAATGAATGAATGGTTTCAGAGCTAACTGTAAAATACAGCAAAAAAACAAACTGCAGACTGTTAGTTGGTGACATCATTTTAAAATTTGAGCGTATTTTAATCCAAATAGAAATTTTTTAAGTGTTGCTTGTTTATGATATTTTTTAAATGAAAATTACAAACTGCAAAAGAGTTTTAGAGGATTGCTTCTAGCTACCCCCATTTCTGTTTTTCTCTGGTTCTCTTCTTGCTAATATTTTTTTCTCTCTTGTTCTAGTTTGACTTTTGTAGCTCATCTCATTCAATGTTCTGCTTTTCTTTTCCTTTTACAGTTGGTCAAGTGACTTTATCACATCTCATAAAGATGAAGGAAAAATATTGGTTTGTCATTGTTTGGGGCTCAAATCGAAGTGCGCTTGCATAGAGAAACATACTATTTCCCAGAGTTCTCTGGCACACTTTCCAAAGACTTTGAGAAAGAGGTGGGGAAGAAGGAAGAGAGGCTTTGGGGGAAAAAAAATAGAGTTGAGTGATCACTGACCTGAAAGTTGGGAAATCTGAATTCTAGGCATAGATCTAGAATAGGTCTGGCATAAGTCATTCAGTTGCTGTGGACTCAAATGTGAAATGAGATTTTATTAAAAGATTTTTAAGATCACATAGCCACACTATTGGCATTGTATTTCTTTCTTTTGGGGTGTCTGTCATGTATAATGGAAATCCTGGTGGCATAGTGACCATTAAATACCATAACTGCTAATCAGAAAGGTCAGCAGTTTGGGCACTCCAGGGGAACTCTATGAGGCTATTCTACTCTGTTGTATAGAGTCACTGTGAATCATAATCAACAGCAGCAGGAGGATTGGTATTGTGGTTGTTGTTTGGTCCTGTATAAGGTAAGGTGTTTGTTAGCATTCCTCCCTCTCTACACACCAGTTTGAACAGCACACCTCCACCCTTACTATGGTAACAAAAATTCTCTCCAAATATTCCCAAATGTCCTCTGAGGGGCAAAATCCCTACCAGCTTAAAAGAACAGGCTTATAGCTTAACTCTATGGCAACTGAAGAATCTCTGGTAGTACAGTGATTAAAGTGCTTGGCTGCTAATCAAAAGGCCAGTGGTTCAGAGCCACTAGCTGTTCTACAAGAGAAAAGACCTAACAACCTTCTCCTGTAAAGATTACAGCCTAGGACACCCTATGGCTCAGTTCTACTCTGTCCTGTAGGGTCACTAGTAGATGGAATCAACTTGACAACACACGATAACAGAACCAGCTGGCCTATTGCCAAGGAGAAAGCTCTTCAAATTCTTCCATATTTTTTCGGACAGAGCAATCTCTGTCTAGTTTTCTAAGAGTGGGTTGTAAAAACACTATGGATTTTCCTAATTCTGCTTTTCCCTAATTAAAGATGTAGAAATTACATTGTACACATACTACACAGAGAGATTGGAATGTTGACCTCTGACCAGAAATGAAATAAATAGATGACTGATTGCAAAATACATAACAAAGATTTCTCGTTAAGAACAGACGCTCATGAACACTAGGGAAGGACTTTGCATTAGAGCTGGTTTTACACTGATGTTATCATACTAATGACCTGTCAGGAACAATTGAGAATGTTAAATATTTCCTGGGCTTTCTCATTTTCATTTTTGAAACATGCTTTTACAAAGCTCCAGTGTAAACAGGCAAGGAAGTGTTCTGACATATACTGTATTTGAAGATCTTAGAATATAAATGTATTATCTTTTGCTAAATATATGTTTTGCAAACTCTGGTGGTGTAGCAGGTTAAGTGCTATGGCTATTAACCGAAAGGTCAGCAGTTCAAATCCACCAGGCACTCCTTGGAAACTCTATGGGGCAGTTCTACTCTGTTCTATGGGGTCACCATGTGTTGGAATCAACTCAGCAACAGTGGGTTTGGTTTTGGTTAAATGTATTTTTGAAAAGATAGAGATATTTGTTTATGTTCTAATTTAGGAAAATAACTTGCTCTTAGTAGTTATATATTTAGCTTAATACAAGAAGCTGAGCCCCAATGTGGTATGTGTTGTTCAGCTGGTTTTGTTCTAGGGTGGATTTTGTTTTCGCAGAGTTGTGGCAAAGTACCCTATGCAGGTTATGAAAACTGAAGTAAGTGGCAAACTTCTGCCACCTGTAGGAACTATGCACAGTAGCCTATGGATGCATAGGCTGTTCACCTTCAATATTTTCTATCCACAAAACCAAAAACCAAACCCATTGCTGTCAAGTTGATTCTGATACATAGTGGCCCTATAGGATATACTGGAAGTGCCCCATAGGGTTTCCGAGGAGTGGCTAGCACATTCAAACTGCTGACCTTTTTGATTAGCAGCTGACTACTTATTTTGGTTAGCAAGGACCACTGCACCACCAGGCCTCCCTTTCTATAATTAAAGCAAAACCATATACTAGTTTGAATAATGTGTAAGAAATTTTCCACTTAGCATTAGGTGTCTTTATTTTGTTACACAGTGTCATGGACTGAATTGTGTCCCCCTATGTGTTGATTTGACTTGTCTCTGAGTCTCTGTGTTGTGAATCCTGCCTCTGTGATAACTGATGATGGAGAATGGGCAACAGTTGTGTGAGTGAGGCAGGACTCAAGCTCCAAGCTTGTGGGGTATAAGAGAGAGAAGTGAGCAGAGGAAGTTGGGAACCTTACACCACCAGAAAAGCAGCACCCAGAGCAGAGCACATCCTTTGGACCCAAGGTTCCTGTGCCAAGATGCTCTCATTGAATTTGCACTCAGCCTACCAAACTGTGATGATTTGTCATATTGAATGGACTTGTACCTTATGAATGAATTTACAGCTTACCGGACTGTCAATAAAACTTCTCTTCTTCATAAAACCATGCACTCATGGTATTTTCTGTTGGAGCAGTGCCAGGTGACTAAGACACATAGTAACATTAGTTGTAAAAATATTCAAAACTCATTGTTTTTCAAAATTTAGTGTTTAGCTGTATAGAATAAAGGAGTATCCTCAGCCTTTAAGTTTCTAGATTATAAGGAAATGAACTGAAATAAAAGACAATAAGAATTCTCTTCAATTTCATGGCAGTTCAATTTTCCTTATATATTTCTAGTCATGGAAACCCTCGTAGCATAGTGGTTAAGTGCTACAGCTGCTAACCAAAAAGTTGGCAGTTTGAATCCACCAGGCACTCCTTGGAAACTCTATGGGGCAGTTCTACTCTCTCCTATAGGGTCACTATGAGTCAGAATCAACTTGACAGCAGTGCATCTGTTTTTTGGGGGGGGTGGGGCAGGACTGTTATTTCTAGACATACCTCAAATACATAATCTGTCCCCTTAAAGAGACCTTATTTCAGTCCACAAAAACTACTCTGATATTTGGTGGTTTTATAACCCAGTAGTGAGACCTATATCTGCTGCAGATATGATTGCAAAGTGACTCTTTAAGAATGATGGGGTGGGGAAGAGCATCAATAGAGGCAATGTTGATGGGTGCCATCACTTTCCATTCATAATGATGCCATGTACCAGTAGAAAGGGACCATAAAAGTTTTTTTTTTTTTTTTTTAATGTAATCTTGACAATTAGCAGATCACAGGATCATTCTCCTGTAGGGTAGCTAGGTAGGTCCAGATTGCAAGTCTTTTGGTTTTCAGTTGAGCACGTAACTGTTCAGCTACCAGGGCTCCTTATGGGGATGGAAAGTAGAAAATTTTTTTGTTGTTTTTTTAACCACTGATAACATTTTATGAATTGTCAGTTCTGCTCTTTATTGCTTGCGAAGATTTAGATTCTCCTATTGATTTTCTAGTTCCTTGTGTGCATGCGTGTGTGTGTGTGTGTGTGTGTGTGTGTGTGTGTTTAACAGCAGTAGGACATCTGCTTGTCTCAGATTGTGTTTTTATTTTTCTGATTTTTTTTTACAATGTAACCTTGTCAAATAGTTTTTTTCCCCCGATATCATTTTAAGAATACTAAGCACAATTTTCTGAAATTCTCCCATAGTAAATTCTTGTAACTAATTGTGCTCTACACAATTTTGATGGATTCTTCCCTAAATTTCTTTTTTTGTTTATTCATCTTATAAAAAGAAATATATATACACTGTCTTTCCAGTAGATTTAAAATACAGAAATTACTAGGATTTACAGAAACTTTGAAAGAAAAAGAGACAGAATTAACTTTGAAACTATTTAGAGTAGTTGTGATTGCAAAGTTCCAGGAAAGCCCCATTCCCCTAAAATAACACTCCTTCAGCCAGTGGATTCCTGAAATGGAAAAATTTAATTAGCTTAATGCTTTTTACGATGGAAATGCTGCCAGGACTGTATACCTTCAAAGAGCTGCGGATAACTGGTTAAGTCACATCTTCTCATAAATTAACTTTTCAAGTCGTTCTTTGAGAACAGACTTGAAGAAAATATGAGTACACCTAGTTTCTGCAGGAATTGGGGTAACGAAATCAGCCTCAAGAAAAGAAAAAAGAAGGAGAAGGTCTATGAAAAGGGAAGCTTTAGGACACAAAAGATACATTTCCCCCCGCCTCACAATAAAGCCCATGCAGCAGCCCTAAAATGTTACTCCAAATCTTATAAATGTTTGAAAATGTTGAAACCTACTATTTTTGAAATGAATGTCTTTTCAGAAAGAGCTCTGTTGATGGAGAAGAGCAATGCTGCTGCTTTAAATGCATAAAAATCACGAGAAGAAAGGAGTGAGAAAGACAATCTTGTTTGTCCAAATTGTATTTGGATACATATCCTAAATGTTATTGCTTGTGTATTACCAGATTGTTTCTGTTAGGTGCCTTTGAGTCTGCTCCGACTTGTTATGACCCTGTGTACAGCAGAACAAAGCACGGCCCCAGCCGTCTTCACGGCTGTTGCTATGTGGGATCCCATTGTAGTCTCTGTGTCCCTTCATCTCATAAAGGGGCTTCCTTTTCCACTAGCTTTCTATCTTACCAAGCATGATATCCTGCTCCAGAGGCTCATCCCTCTTAATAACTTGTCCAAAGTACCTGAGAGGAAGTCTCACTGTCCTTGCTTCTAAGAAACATTCTGGTTATACTTCTTCTAAGGCAGATTTGTTTGTTTTTCTGGCAGTCAATGGTATATTCAGTATTCTTTGGTAATATCGTAATTCAAAGGTATCAATTCTTACTTTGTTTTCTTTATTCATTGTCCAGTTTTCCCATGCATACAAGGCAATTGAAAATACTGTGGCTTGTGTCAGGCACATCTTAGTCCATAAAGTGACATCTTTGCTTTTTATCACTTTAAAGATGTCTTTTGCAGCAGATGTGCCTGATGCAAGAGGTCATTACCATATACTCATGTTAATGTATAACTGGGGCAGATATTTATTAACATAAGAAATTATGGTTTTTAGAACAATGGCTCTTTTATTAATGCTTTGCAAGGTATTTTTTTTTCTATGCTGTATTGAATGGATATTTCTGATTATATACGTATCATAGCCATATTTCACTGCTACAAGCCTCCCTTGTCAACCATCTTAAGTAAAAATTTCCCTCTGATCAAAATGACATCTGGCATTTTCATAAAATTATCAAGTTTTGTTTTATATATATATGTATATATTTTTTTACTGTAATTGAGTGGAAGTGTGCAATCCAGTTTAAATTTGCATGTCCTCCTATGTACAGCTCCTTCTGCTCTCCTTGCCTGATGACAGCACACTCCTCCTTTCTGTTGTATACATGTCATAACCTCTTAACACTCTCCTGTCCCCTCTTCTCCACCCTCTCCACTCCCCTCTAGTAAGAGGCCAGTAGGATGACATCCTATAGATGCACAGAACCATAAAGTGCACACATGACGTGATCATTCTGTGCCACCAAGTCCAATCCACTCCTGTCTGAGGAGTTGGCCTCAGTGATGATTTATGAACCTGGGCGGCATCAGGTCTAGGGGCCGTGCTGCCAGGGGAGCCCCTTGGCCTTCGGACCATCAGTTGTGGTCTTTCAGTGGAGTTCTCAGGGTCAGTTTTGCTTTTGAATACATCTTTGAGAAACAGAATCATGCCCATAGGTATTTAATACGTATGTGTCCCATAACTCTTGTCAATTGTTATCGAGTCCACTCCAACTATAGAGACCATACCTATAACAGAATGAAGCACTGTCCAGTTGTGTGCCATCTGCATGGCCATTGCAGCATTTGCGTCATTGTGTTGGCCACTGTGTCAGTCTGTCCAACTGAAGGCCTCCCTTGTGGTGACCAGTCCTTTACCAACCGTCTTATCCTTTTTTTACAATTATTTGTCTTCATGACATGTCCAGCATAAGTCGGCCACATTCTCACCATAGCTAGAAATACAAATATGTCCTTTTGAGGGAAATTTCAATACCCAGGAAATCAGAGATCATCCTAGAAGGCTTTGCTTACATTGATTATTATTTAAACCGTTGTGTTGGTTAGTCAAGGGTGGGATGGCAAAGGTCCTATGTTGTTGTTCGGTGTGAGACAATGTGACAACACTTTATCTCTCCTTCTGCAGATTCTCTACAGATTGAAAGAGAAGTTTCAGCTTTCTTTGAGACAAGATAAAGAGAAAAATCAGGAGATCCACTTATCACCCATCGTGTTACAGCCCACCCAGTCCGAGGTAAAGGCAGGGAACAGCATGGTCCAGCCTGAGCAGGTCCCACGGGTGCTGAACGTTGTCGTGGACCCTCAAGGCCGATGCACTCCTGAAATCAAAGCTGCCACCTCTGTGTGTCCTTCCCCTTTCAAGATGAAGCCCATAGGACTACAGGAGAGGTAAGGGCTTTGCTGCATCCCTTACATGTTGAATTTTTAAAAGTGTTCACCAACTGGATGCAAAAATTCATAAACAGTGGTAATAGTCACAAAACCTGATGGATGTAACTAATGTCACTCAACTGTACATAAAAAAAGAAGGACAAATATTTATGTATAGATATGTATGTGAATTTTAATTTTAAAAAAATTAAATATTCACCTATGAGAACATATAGAAGTACAGATGAGTGACATAATTGGGTAGAATCATTCACCTCTTATCAAAGGCTCCCAACTCCCCAGGGCTCACCCTCAGAAGATGCAGGGTCCCACTGGTACCTATAGTCTCAAAGCAGCCGCTCTAAACTTCTCCATCCCCTGAACCTAGGGACATTTCTCAAGCTGGGAGAACAGAAAAATCTGCTCTGATTCATGACTCTTTTTTTTCCCCTGTATCTGACATCCATGCCCCAGCCCTGCCACTAAGGGCCTGCCTTTTAAAACTTCAAGCTCTGGACAGAGTTCAATTTCTTCTAATTTTGGCTATCAGGCTGCTTCCCAAAGGCAGTAAGACAGCAGTCCTAACAGCATGAATACAGAGAAAATGCAAAGGTGCTGGAGAGGTGGGAATGGGGAGTAAAAGGAGGGAAATCCAGTATCACTTCCTCTTGGAAGTGGGTCCAGGCTTCCTCTCCTGCGTTCCTGTCTCTTTCTTCATCTTTGTTTATTTCCTTACCAAGACAAGGCTAGTAAAGAGTTTCAAGTACAGTAAGGGATGAAGGAAATAGGGTGTTCTATGAAGTCAGAGAAATTTTCTGAGATTTTTAAGTCTTAAAGTATAATTTATGTTCATGCATTCTAAGGGCATCTCTGAAGTATCCTGCAGTTTTACAGTTCTCCATCTCTTGACCCGGAAGTGGAGTAATAATACACTGTTTATTATATGAACATCTGGCTTTATTAAAGTAACCGTGAGGCCATAATGGCTCCATTATGTGGTGCTTGGCCCCCAAACCTCTTGGGTCACGCCATGTAAATCTTTCATCACTGATGAGGCGATTCTTTGACTCTAACATTATCAATAATAGACACTAAATGTATATGCTTCAATGAGTGCAAAGGCTGTACCCTAAAACTTGTGAAGATGAAATATTCTCATGAGAGAAACAACAGCTTCCTCTTTTCAACCTATTTCCAACCAGTCAAAATATCATACTAATTCTTGTTCTTCTGCTTTTCTGCTTAATAATTCCCTCATTTCTGTAGCCATCACCCTCTATCTAGAGCTCATTACTGAGTAATTGAATTATGTCTCATGATTATAAAAAATGACACTAGACTAGCATGTGTTAAACATTTCACATCTGTAATTTTGCTTCACCTAATCTGCCTACATGTGGTTCTCCTTCCCTCCTTCAATTCTTACTATACACTCTTCTGATTTATCTTGGCGTAGCAATGCTTGCATTACAGCTGTCCCTGACTTACAACATGTGAGAGTTATGACAAACTCTACTTCTGACTGTATGGTTTTTTGGTTTTCTTTTTTGGTACATCTTCTCATTAGTACTATGTACTGCATACCTTGTTTCAGAGCATAATTTGCTGATATTATCTTTCTGATGTTCACACCCAAAGAGTCAGTATTATGATTTACTGTTTAAAACACTGCTGTATTGCAAACTACGGCAATAATAATGAAAAATAAAAAAATAAGGCTTTCCACTTACAGAACTGACTTATGACGGAGTCATCAGAACATGCATGTTATGTTGTCTTACAAAAATTCTCATTCTCTTTAACAAATGACGCTGGCAAAATTGGATATCCATCTGCAAAAAAATGAAACAGAACCCATGTCTCACACCTTACAAAAAACTAACTCAACTTTCAATAAAAGACCTAAATATCAAACCTAAAACAATAAAGATCATGCAAGAAAAAACAAGGTCAACAACAGAAGCTACAATATGCAGCTCAGACAGACTTCAAAATCTGACAAACAAAGCAGGATCAATAGAAGAGAAAAATAGATAAATGGAAACTACTAAGAATCAAACACTTTTTGCTCATCCAAAGACTATTAAAAGAATTAAAAGACCACCTACAGAATGGGAAAAAATATTTAGCAACTACATGTCAGACCAATGTCTGATCTCCATAATCTACAAGGTACCTCAAAATATCAGCAAGGAAAAGGTAAATAACCCAGTTAAGCAACGGACAAAGAAGGTGGCCAGACACTTCACCAAAGAGGACATCCAGACAGTCAAAAGACACATGTGGAAATGCTCATGATCATCAGCTGTTAGAGAAATTCAAATCAAAACTACAAAGAGATGTCATCTAACCCCAACAAGGTGATCCAAAAAACACAAAACAACAAATGCTGGAGAGGTTGTGGAGAGACTGGGGCTTTCCTACACTGCCGGCAGGATTGCAAAATGGTACAACCTCTTTGGAAAGCAAGCTGGCACTTCCGTAAAAAGCTGAAAGTAGATATAGTATTTGACCCAGTAAACGCAGTGTTCAGAACATACCCTACGGAGTAAAGGGCAGTCACAAGAACAGATGCATTCCCATGAATGTTTATTGCAGCACAGTCCACAATAGTAAAAAAGATGGACTCAACCCAGATGCCCAACAAGAGATGAATGGATAAACAAGCTATGGTACTCAATGGAACACTATGCAATGATAAAGAACAATGATGACTTTAGGAAACATCTAATAACCTAATTTCAACTGGAGGACTTTATGCTGAGTGAAATCAGTCAGCAGCACAGTGACAAATATTGTACAAGACCCCTACCATAAGGACTTAAAAATAGACTCATGTACAGAAGAAAAGACTCTTTGACAGCTGCAAAGGAGATGAAGGAGAAAGAGGGCTATCTAAGAGATTAGATAGTTGACAGAAATTTGGTTGGGTCAAAGCAGTGACAGCGCACAGTAGAAAGACGATCAACTTAACTTGGCTTCAATATAAACAAAAAACTCTTCTGATCTTACCCCAAAACTGCAAGGACAGAGTAGCAAGGGTAGGGGTCTGGGGACTGTGCTGTCATGGGACACTGAGGCCAACTGGCATAACTAGCCTATTGCTAAGAGAGTCTTCTGTACCCCTTATTGGTGAGTGATATCTGGGGTCTTAAAAGCTAGCCAACGGCCGTCTGAGGTACACCAAATGGTCCCAACTCATCTGAAAAAGATGATCACCAAAAACAACAAAGATATGAGAGAAAAAGAGCCCAGGAGACAGAAGGACCCATGTGAAGGGGTGACTACATCAACATGTGACCAGAAGAACCAGATGGTGCCCGGCCACCACCAATGACAACCGAGATGGGGCTCACAAGGTTGAGTCCCAGTGGCAACATGAGAAAAAGAGGGGTGGCACCTCCAGAACTCCACTAAAAGACCACCACTGATGGTCCGGAGGCCTGGGGGTTCTCCTGGGAGCATGGCCCCTAGACTGACTGCTGCCCCTAATCCGAAAATATTACTGAGGTCAACTGTTTAGACAGGAATGGACTGGACTCAGGGACACAATGTGACCATATGGCATGTGTACTTTGTGTTTCTATGAATCTGTAGGTTGCTGTCCTACTGGTCTCTTACTAGGAAGGCCAGGAGAGAGTGAAGAGGAGGGGACAGGAGACTGTTAAGAGGATATGGCATCCACAGAAAACAAAGGAGGAGCATGCTGTCACCGGGGAAGGAGACCAGGAGCTAGATAGGCAGACATGCAAGTTGCATTTGGATTGTCTACTTTAACTTAATCACAATTTAAAGATAAAATAGCCTCCATGCCTCCCCTTTGAGCTTTTAGGGTCCCAAACATTCTCACCAAATCTATTTGCCACTTCTCCCCATAAGAAACTTTTCTTTCCACATAGACTGTTCTCCATCATATCCTCTGAGATTTGATGCTGTTCCTGTCCACACTGTGTCTTTTTTCACCAGGTCCCTCCTTTTCCCTTCTTCCACCCATCTCTAGACTTCAAAGCTCAGTATCAAATGTATCTCCTGCCATTGGCCATTTAACTTAGCCATGTCCTTGGTGGTCTCTAATGCCTCTGAATTCTCATATGTGTCTCTCATTCTATCAGTGATTTTAATTTAATAATTTAACAATTCATAAAGAAACTGAAATTGCTTTTTGAATGGTTTATTCTGTCTTGTAAGCAGGTTGTAAGAATCTTAAGGACAGGTACTGTGTCTCCAGACCCTCTTGTGTCTCCCATGCTTCCTGTAATCCTTGTTTTTTATTAGAAGTAACAGCTAAACAATGACAGGGAACACTCCAGAGGAGAACTGTGGGTTCGTTGTCACGTGGGGCTTTCTTCCTCAGTGATCAGTAGGGAGCTGGTAGGAATATCTCATTAATAGAGTTTTCTTTCTATCATAAAGCCCCCCAAAGATTGCTGATACTCTGTGAATAAATATTCTCTAACTGTTTTTAAGTTATCCCACAATGTGGTTTGTTGGAGCTGTGTGTAAGTACTGTGCAGATGAGGATCAGCCCGTGCCGCAACATGTGGGTTTAAAGGTTTCTCAGGGGTTAAAACCTGGTTAATCCTGGAAGATTCCTATCAGAGCTAGAACTATGTCTGATACGGTGGAAACATGGAAAAGGGAGAGGGGGCACACCTTGCCAAGAAAATGGTGAGTATTCTGTACCCACCATCAAAGCCTCAATTTGCTATGATTTCCTCCAGGCGGTGGAGTATCCTGACTTCTGTCTTCTGCTCCCTCTAGTGGAGAAACGTTTCGATGAGCCAGAGGCGGCCGCAACGGGGGTGGATTTGACTGGTTTGTCAACTCAGCTCCCTTAGAAAGCTCTGGGTGAAGAAACGGTATAGAAAGGATACAACTGAACATCAGGGCGCAGAATATACAAAATGACTCTGGAAATGAAAACTTCATAAAATAGTCTCAGTGAAAATGGATCTAACTCCCCCATTTTTTTTTTTTTAGAGAAACTAAGGCACAGAACCTTGCTGTTTTAGGTCTCAGGTGAAGTTCTCTAAAAGCATAGCCTGAAAACAGGATCCCTGTCTAAGTGATGAATTGAGAGAATGGTCTCAGGGAAACCTGTGGGGAAGTAAACCAGAACCAAATTGACTGCCCTCGAGTTGATTTAGACTCATAGTGACCATAAAGAACAGAGTAGAACCACTCCACAGAGTTTCCAAAGAGCACCTGGTGGATTTTAACTGCCAGACGTTTGGCTGCTAACCATATATCTCAACTACTATGCTACCAGAGCTTCCACAGGAAAGTAAGGCAACCAGAATAGAGAAGCCGCAGCCAAGCAGAGGTGTGGTTTCACCTGACATCTAGCCTCAGGCTGATCCCACATGGATAGTTGTTTCACTTAGAGGTAAATGGGCTGGGCATCTGTACCCTCATACTAGCCACTGACTGTGGGTCACACTGCAGAGCACAAGGGGGCAGAACTTGCTAGATATTTCTAGACTAGGCAACTCCCATCAGCTGAGGGCAGTTTTCCAGGGCTGGCACAGCTAGGCACTATCCACAGCAATGAGAAGGGATGGGCAATAGACCATCTAGATAACAGTGATCTGCCTGGGGCCAACAGCTCACAGTACTTGCAAGAGTGACAGCACTAGATATCGAAGTTAATACTTACTCTAGGTTTTCTTGATTTTTCAAGGCTATTATATACATACCACACGGCCTCCTTCAAATAAAAATACCACTTGTTCTAATGAAAACTTCAGCCAAACACCACTGAACACAGTCTGTCAACCAAGCTTCATCCTCAGTTGGACATGGGTGGGGGGATCATAACATGACATGTGACTAACAGCCATTGAGAAGTAATCCTAATTTAACTCCAGATTGTGTCACTAATAACTGAATAGCCCTTATGAACTATTTATGTGTATTATTTCATTTAAATCCCGCAAGTGATCTGTTACCCTCTCCATGGTGTTTGTTGTTAGGTGCCATTGAGTCAGTTCTTACTTACAAAGACCCCGTGTACAACAGAACGAAACACTGCCTGGCCCTGGGCCATCCTCACAATCGTTGTTTTCCTGAGTCCATTGTTGTGAGCACTTTGTCAGTCCGTCTCATTAAAGGTATTCCTCTTTTTGGATGACTCTTTACCAAGCATGATGTCCTTCTCTAGGGACTGATGTCTCCTGACAACATGACCAAAGTATGTGAGAGGTAGTCTCACCATCCTCACTTCTAAGGAACATTCTGGTTGTACTTTTTCCAAGATAGATTTGTTCATTATTTTGTCTCTCCATAGTATGTTCAATATTCTTCTCCAACACACAATTCAAAAGCGTCAATTCCTCTGCCTTCTTTATTCATCATTTAGCTTTCACATGCATAAGACTTGACAGAAGGCACCATGACTTGGGTCAGGTGCATCATGGTCCTTAAGGTGAAATCTTCTGAGTTTCAACTCTTTAAAGAGGTCTTTGGCAGCAGAGTAGCCTGGTGCAATGCGTCTTTTAATTTCGTGACTCGTGCTTCCATGGCTGTTGATTGTGAATCCAAGTAAAATGAAGTCCTTGACAACTTCAGTCTTATCCCCATTTATCATGATGTTGCTTATTGGTTCAGTTGTGAGAATTTCTGTTTTCTTTATGTGGAGGTGTTATCCATACTGAAGACGGCAGTCTGTGATGTTCATCAGTAAGTATTTTAAGTCCTCTTCACTTTTGGCAAGCAAGGCTTTGTCATCTGTGTAACATGCGTTGTTAATGAGCCTTCATGCAGTCCTGATGCCCTATGGTTCTTCAAATAGCTCACCTTATTATTTGCTCAGGTGGATGAGGTATGATAAAAGAAACTAATGCTCAGAGTTTAATGCACAAATATCTTCATAGTAAGTTACTAGGGGTATCAGTGTGATATCCAAAACCTAAATCCAAGCGTTCTGGCCCCAGAGACTATTTTTCTATCAAGTACTATATTGCCACCCTTTCAGGGGGAAAATGAAGCACATTCCAGTGGTTCAGGGATAGAATTCTCACCTTCCATGCAGGAGACCTGAGTTTGATTTCCAAACAATGCAGCTTATATATAGCCACCATCCATCTGTCAGCGGAGACTTACATCTTGTTATGACACTAAACGTGTTTCAACAGGGCTTCTAGACTAACTAAGGAGACAGGCCTGTCTATCTACTTCCAAAAATCAGTCAATGAAAACCCTATGAATCACAACAGTCCTATCTACAATCAAAATCCCTCACGGGGATGATGAGGGACCAGGCAGCATTCTGTTCCATTGTGTATGGGTTCACTATGAGTTGGAGGTCAATTCCATGGCACCTAATAGCAACAACATAATTGTACTGAACACACACCTACCATGTGCCAAGCAATGTATTAATGTATTATCATATAAGATCTTCACAACATCCCTAGAGGTGGTACTATTTTTGTTTTCTTTTTTGTTGGTAACCTAACAGAGACTTAAAGGGGTGAAGAATCTAAAGGTCACAAAGAAATAAAGATGGAGTTGAATCAAGATAGCCTGGCTACAAAACCTAAACATAACCTTCTTTTACCCATCTCAGGTCTTACAGGTGATAACACTGTAGCCCTTTTTCATTTATTACAGACACAGGAAAATTTATTCTTATAAATATTTCATGAAGGCTGTGAGGGGTTATCTAGAATACTCTACTGGTCTCATACCTTTAGGGGAAAGGAAGAATGAGAAAAACTAAAGATACAAAGGAAAAATTAGTCCAAAGAACTAATAGACCATGTCTATCACGCCTCCACCAGACTGAGTCTAGTATAACTCGATAGTGCCCGTCTACCACTACTGACTGCTCTGACAAGGATCGCAATAGAGGGTCCCAGACGGAGCTAGACAAAAATGTAGAGCAAAATTCTAATGCAAAACAAGACCAGAATTACTAGGCTGACTGGAGAAACCCTAAGGTGTGACCCCTGGACACCCTTTCAGCTCAGTAATGAAGTCATTTCTGAGGTTCACACTTCTACCAAAAATTTGACAGACCTCTAAAACAAAATGAAACTTAAGGGGCACACCAGCCTGGGGGTAAGGACTAAAAGGCATGAGGAGCAGGAAAACTGGAAATAGGGAACCCAAGGTTGAGAAGGGAGAGTATTGACATCTCATGAAGTTGTTAACCTGTGTCTTAAAACAATGTATGTACTGTTTAATGAGAAACTAGTTTGTTCTATAAAACTTCTTGTAAAATACAATTTTAAAAAAAGTCACATACACACATAAAATCGTCTCAGTGAAACCTAAAGGTGATAAAGTGAGAGGTCAGAGCAACTAGATTACTAGAAACAGAGGAACTTGAGTGAAAATAATGAGAAAGGCGATGACACAAGGTGAAAAATATAACAAATGCCACTGAAAAAATAATGTGCAGAAATTTTTAAATGGGATTTTGATTTGCAGTGTAAACTTTCACCAACTGCATGATTAAATTTTTTTTTTTTTAATAAAAAAGCTTTTATGAAGTCATCCCAGGGATAGGGGAGGTGAAAGCATGCACAAGTCCTACCCTAACAGTGAACATCATACTGTTTTCTTCTTTACTGTGGGATAGACATGACTACATTTTTACGTTAGTTGAGATTCTGAAGAATTCAAACAAATCTTTAAAGGGTTTATTCATTTTTTCTTTTTTTTTTTGATGATTGAGTGAAAGTGTACAATCCAGTTTACATTTGCATGCCCTCCTATTTACAGCTCCTACTGCTCTCCTTGCCCAGTGACAGCACATTCCTCCTTTTTATTCTGTAAATGTCATATCCCCTTAACCATCTCCTGTCCCCTCTTCTCCACCCTCTCCACTCCTCTCTAGTAAGAAGCCAGTAGGATGACATCCTATAGATGCATAGAACCATAAAGTGCAATATAGTCACTCTGTGTCACTAAGTCCAATCTATTCCTCTCCGAGGCGTTGTCCTCGGTAATGATTTATGGACAGGAGCAGTATCAGGTCCAGATAAAGCAATACTGAGATTAAGAAACTGGACATAACTATTTTCAAAACTGCCTGAAAAACAAAGGCAAGCCAGGAGACAAAATGTGATAGTTAACTGAAATAAATGACACTGTATACAACCCAAATTGAGGAAAACAGTAGCCAAGATATATTTTTTAAAAGAATTAAAAACACAGATGTTCTGTTCTGCCTAGAAAGGTTAAAAACTGGCCATCACTTTTTGGCAAGCACAGTCTTTACTTCTGTACACACAGACCCCAAAACGTTTGAGCGTTTGTGAATGAATAAGTCTCCAGAGTTTAGACTTGGAAGCCGCTCAGTGGCAATCATAATAATTGCTCCTCTTCTGTCTTCTCCTCCCCTTTCCGTGCTCTTGGTGCTTGATATAATAATAAGAGTTATTGAATCGTCTTCCTGTTTATCACCCCCCATGAGACTGTCAAGTTTGTCATACTGCAGAAGCTTGTGTGTTGCCTAGATGCTGGAACCTATGCCAGCAATATTCGAATACCAAGATGATTATCCATGGTGAACAGGTCACAGCTGAGTTTTCAGACTAAGATAGACTAGGAAGAAGGACATGGAGGTCTACATCCTGGGGTTGGGGGGAGCATTAGCCAGTGAAAACTTTGTGAGGAAGACTCGTTAACAACCTTCAGTATGAAGATGACTCAACCTTGTTTGTTGAAAGTGAAAAGGACTTGAAGCACTTACTGATTAAGATCAAAGACTACAGCCTTCAGCATGGATTACACCTCAACAGGAAGAAAACAAAAATCCTCACGAGTGGACCAATAAGCAATATAATGATAAACAGGGAAAACGGTGAAGTTGTCTAGCATTTAATTTTACCCAAGTCTACAATCAACCATTATAGAAATCAAATGTCACCTTGCAGCGGGCAAATCTGCTGCAAAAGACCTCTTTAAAGTGTTAAAATGCAGAGATGCCCCTTTGAGGACTAAGGTGCCTCTGTCCCAAGCCACGGTATTTTCAATCCCCTCACATGCATGTGTAAGCTGGACAGTGGGTAAGGAAGACCAAAGTAAAAATGGTGCCTTTGAATTACCATGATGGCAAACGCTGTTGAATATACCATGGCCTGCTAAAAGAACAAGCCAATTGGTCTTGGAAGAAGTATAGCCAGAATGCTCCTCAGAAACAAGACGGTGAGGCTTAGTTTCACATACTTTGGACATGTTGTCAGGAGTGATCAGTCCTTGGAGAAGGACATCGTGTTTGGTAAAACAGAGGGTCAGCAGAAAAGAGGAAGTCCCTCAACAAGATGGACTGACACAGGAGCTGCGGTAATGGGCTAAAGCCTAACAACAATTGAGGACATGGACCAGAACCAGGCAGTGTTTTGTTCTGTTCTACACAGGGTCGCTCTGATTCAGAGTTGACTCGAAGGAACCTAACAATGGCAACAACCAGACCACCTATCACATAAGCTCCTCATCCTGAGGTTCAAGTAGAAAGGTCTTTTCTGTGCTCCCATCTTACCCTCCCCACCCATCCTCTAATATCAGTTAACTTGCAACCTGATCCTGGACACAGAATTCGAGCTTCACAATTACTGGTAGTGAAGTCTTCTTCAACTCATGTCAACCCCAAGTATGTCACAGTAGAACCTCTCAGTTTTCAGTGACTGTCTCAGAAAAAAAGATCACCAGGTCTTCCTTGTGAGGTACCTGTAGGGGGTCTCCAACCTCCAGTCGTTCAGTTAAAAGCCAGGTACATTAACCGTTTGCAAGGTTGGCCTCCATTTGTACTCACACCATTGGAAGCAAAACCCAATTACCCCTTGGGAATTCTTCTGGCCATTCTGTGGGATGTCACCTATTTTTAGAATTATATTTCCCCTGTCTGTATACATTGATATTTGTACAGAATTCTTCCTGTCCTCATCGTCAAGTAGAAGGTACCTTTTTTTGAGATTAGTCTTTTATGATTCTTCTACATATGGTTAAATTAGTGTCACTTTGGAAACTACTAAGTACAGTGCTTTTAAAAATGAGATTTAAAGTCTTTTCTAGGGGAGCATGTTCTGATCTTGAGGTATAAGTTGACAGAATTAGGTGAAATGGCCTTTTTTGGTAGAAGCATTTTAATCAGGGCAGGCATAGACAATTCCCAATGCACCTTGGGCTTCCTATTTTGAGAGAAACAAGCTCAGAATCTTATGTACTGTGTCAGGAGGTTTTATCTTGCACAGAGATTTTTCTCTTTGAAGTTATTTGAAATGCGTCATAAAGCTAGAGTAGAGGCCCACTGTATGTATTTTACGGAGTGCCTGAATGTGACTTTCCTGTGAAGCAAGCCACTGCTCTGTTCTCATCAGATTTCTCCAAATACTGGTACTTGGCATCTGTACAGTGAAAAATCACAACTATCCACGGTAGGTGACTTTAGCAAAATGAAGGGTTTTTTTTTTAATGGGTGGTTTTTTTCTTTTATGGAAAAATGTAATGAACTTTAAAGTGCCTTTACTATTTAGCAATGGGTCATGATTGTCCAATATGATTTAGACGTGGAGGGATTAAATGAGTGAAAGCTGTCTGGAAACCATGTATGCTGACAAATTCTGAAGCCAGCCTAGATGAAGTCAACCTGTTTACAGTATGTGCAGTTAGTGCCCCCTAAAGGAGAACTGCATGTTGGCTCCGTCCACTTGGCTCATCTAGGAAAAAGGAAAAGAGGCTCTGCTTTTTTAAAAAAAAAATTCATTATGACTCTAACATCCTTCCTGACGGGTGAGGTGTAATCTGTTTGGGCAGATACTTTAGAAAAAGGTCTTATCTGACTGATGAAAGAGCTGTAACTCGAGCAATAACAAATTGGTCTGAACACATTCGAGTATGATGTGCTTTCTAATAATGCTTAGTACCCAATCACCATTTTCATTCTTCATTTGACCCACAAGTAATTTTAAGGACAACGTCAAAATAAATTATGTTTGCCCAATAATGCCTGAAAGGGTACTGGTGGTGCAGTAATCAAGTGCTCCACTAATCAGCTGCTCAAACCCACTGCTCTGCAGGCAAAAGACGTGACAGTCAGCTTCCATGAGGATTACAGAACTGTGGGGTAGTTCTGCTTTGTGCAATAGTCACTACAAGTGGGGATCAAGGATGACAGTAAGTTTGGTTTGGTTTTGGTGATAATGCTTTGAAAAAACAAACAACGAAAAAACCAGTGCTGTAGAGTCTTTAGGGTGTATGAACCTTTTCATTAAAGAATCTTAAAAAACAAAATCAGGGGCCTCAGTGATTCCTCCCCTTTTCCAAGTTGGCTTCAACCTGCCTGCTTAACATCTCATTTTCCCCTTTTTCCTTTTTGATTCAGATTTCCCCACATGCTAGGTTTGATAGCCCGATGTCTGACATGTACTAAATTCTCCATAAACATGAAATAAATATCAATGTGAAAAAATTAACACGTCCTTCAAGCCAAGCCAAGTTATGGAAGGAAATAATTTTCAAAGAAAGAAAAATCCCACTGTCTCCCACTGTACCTTTCAGAGAAGCCTGTGGCCTCTGGGGCTGGAAGGTCACCCGACCTTATTAGCCACCACAGGGGAGCATCTTTCTACAGCTCTCCAGGCCTGCCCTCCGTGATGTCACACAGCACCACAGTGACATCCAACAGAAACTTAGATAAACTCTCACTCCCCAGCTCTGAATATGGGCTTCTGAATGATAAATATTATCCTTGCTGGGTTTTATTTACTGTCCAATTTTAATTCCTAAATTAGAGTTGTGTTACTTAACTGCCGCACAAAGGAACATTCTCTTTCTGAAAGAATTCTTATCCTAAAATTTTCAACCTGCTTTAATTAATGACAGTAAAAGTGATTAGTGCTCAAGAATATGTGGAAGGGGACATAGTTAAATCATGTCAAAGAGCCCTGGTGGCTCAAAAGTAAGTGATCAGGAGTTAACCGAGGTCAGGGGTTCACATCTGCTCAGCCACGCTGCAGGGATGAAAACCTGGCAACATGCCCCCGTAACAATTAGAGCCTAGAAAACCCTATGGGGCGGTCTGACTCTGTCACATGTGGTCACTCAAAGAAATTGATTCAATGGGCACCCAACAATAATAAGTAGTAAGGTATTTGTGCATGTGCTAGGTGTTAGCAAAGGAGAAGATCTTATGTGTTTTGTTTCATAGTTGATGGACTGAATGCTAGGAACACTGGGTTAGAAAATTGGGACAAGCACACAGAAACAACCAAAACCTGGTGCTAGACATTTGGGAAGCATGTACAAAAAGATAATATCGGGATAAGTATCCCTACTGCTAAGTGTAAAATTTTTGAGAGCAGTAAAAGGCGTGTTAAGAAAATATTGCCTAAGAACTATGAACCAAAGGTATGTTTCTAATTTAAATATATTCTTCTATATATGACCTTTAAGTATAACAGTATGTCAAAAAAACTTTCCCGAGCATGGGTTTATGGCATCTAGGGTAATATCTCATTGCACGATGGTCAAGAACTTGGTGGCTAACCAGAAGTCTGAATCCAGCAGCCACTCGTGGGAAACTCTATCGGGGAGTTCTACTCTGTCCTATAGGGTCACTATGAGTAGGAGTTGACCCAAGGGCAACAGGCTTTATGGTGATAAAATGAAATATATGGAGGCAAAGGAATGTCTTATGACATTTCTAATATGATGCCAATAAAATTCCACACAGTAGTTTTATCAGTTGGGGGAGGTGCACAAAGTAAAATAACACTAGAAAAGCAAAGATTCATAGCAACTGTATAGGACGGAGTAGAACTGCCCCATAAAGTTTCCAAGGAGCGCCTGATGGATTTGATCTGCCGAACTTTTGGCTAGCAGCCGAAGCACTTAACCACTGCACCACCATGGCTTCCAGTCCTAAAGATAGTAAATAAAAAAAAAAAATTAAATGGGGCTTAAACATGATTACTTGACCCCATGCTTTTTTTTCAGAATACTATGCTTCATAATTCAGTATATTAAATTGTAAGTTGTTTGCAGAAAAGTATCATTTCCCTTTTAAAAAAATTATTGTGATTTAGATGAAAGTTTACATAGCAAATTAGTTTCCGTTCCCTAATTCATACAGAGACTGCTCAGTGACATTGGTTGCAATCCCTGCAGTGTGTCAGCACTCACCTCATCTCCACACATTTCCATTCATCCCAGTTTCCTGCCACTTCCTGACTTCTTATCTTTGCTTTTGGGAAAGTGTTGCCATTTTGGTCTTGTAGAGTTGGTGGTTCTAAGGGTCACATTCCTCAAGATTGTCTGTCCATTTTATAGGCCTGTTATTTGGCTGAAAAGTGACCTCTGAAAATAGCTTCAGTTCTGTGTTAGAAGGTGTCTTAGGGCCATAGTCAAGGTGGTTCCTCTCTATCAGACCAGTAAGTCTGGTCCTCTCGTTTATGTGAATTTAGTTCTACATTTTTCTCCCACATAAACCAGGACTTTCTACAGTGTTCCTGGACAGAGGGGTTGGTAGTGGTGGCCGGATGCTGTCTAGTTCCTCTGGTCTTAGACTGCTAGAAGCTGTCTTTCACATGGGCTAGTGGTCCTTTTGAGTAAGTGCTTCCTTCAGTCTGATTTTCTTTAGTCTCCATTACTCAGCTAGGAAGAGACCAGTTGTTACACCTGGACGGCCACTCACAAGCTTTTAAGAACCCCAGACTGTAATCAACAGAGTAGGATGTAGAACATTATCTTTGTGAACTATGCCAGCTGACCTAGATGTCCCCTGAAACTACAGTCTTAGCCTTCAATCCTAGTAACTCAGTACTGTGAGGTGTTTGATTGCGTCCAAGAAGTTCCCATAGCTATGTCTCATATGTTCTCTGTTATAAACATGAATAACCTTGCAGTAAATAGAAATAGGTATGTAGAAGTATCCACAGCCATACCTAATTAGGAATGCAGCTATACTCCCATACAACGTCCCACCCCTATTAAGCATACCTAGCTCCCTATGTATCCATTCACAAATTGTCTTTTTTAATTACTGTTGTTGTCGAATTCCACATGCTGTTGTGTCTACCTACCATAGTTGCTGTTTATTCTTGTGTCCCTGTCAGTGCCATCTTTTGACTTGGTTGTGTTGTGCTGGCTTCCCCCATACTGAGTATTGCCTTTCCCATCACCAAAATTACCACATGCCATTATCTCGTTAATGGTTCTCCTTCCGTCATCCCCGTATCTCTGGTAACCATCAACCAATGTTTCTTTCTGTGTGTAAATTTTTTCTTGATTTTTTCACAATGGTGCTTTCATGCAGTATTTGGCCTTCTGTGATTGAATTATTTCATTCAAACCAATGTCCTCCAGATTCATCAATACTCTGAGATGTTTAGAGGATTTATCATTATTCATTATCATTGCCTAGTATTCCATGGTGCATATGTACCACAATTTGTTTATCCTTTCTTCTATTGTTGGGCACTGGGGTTATTTCCACCTCTTTACTATTGTAAATAACGCTGCAGTGAATACACATGCATGTCATAGCTCTTACTTCCCTAAGGTATATTCCTGGGAGTGGAATTGATGTGTCATATAGTCTTTCTGTTTTGAGCTTTTATGAAAGTGCCATACCATTTTCCATAGTTGCTGCACTATTTTATGTTCCCAGTAGCAGTGTGTAAGAGTTCAAGTCTTTCCAGAGCCTCACTAGTATCCATTGTTTTCTGTTTTTCTTTTGTTTTGTTTTGTTTTCTTGATCAATGACATTATTGCCAGGACAAGATGATATCTCACTGTGCTTTTGATTTACATCTCTCCAGTGACTGGTAATCATGAGCATCTCCTCATGTGTTTGTGAGCCTCCTGAATCTTCTTTGGTGAAGTGCGTATCTGTGTCTATTGTTCATTTTTAATTGGATTGTTAGTCTTGTTTTGTTTTGGAGATGTTGCAGTTTTCTGTAAATTTTAAAGATTAGATCACTGTGAGATACATCATTGTGAAAATATTTTTCCCCAACCTGTAGATTCTCTTTTTACTCTTTTGGAGAAGTATTTTCATGAATATACATACATACATACATATATATATATATATATATATATTAACTTTTAGGAAATACTAGTTATCTAGTATATTTTCTGTGTGTGCATTTTTACTTATGCTTGATGGTACATTTATGGCATAAATTAGGGCCCCTAACTTTGTTCTTAAGTTTTCCTACATGAACTTTATAGTTTTAGGTTTTATATGTAGATGTCTGATCCATTTTGAGCTAGCTCCTGAGTATGGTGCAAAGTATGGTTCCTGTTTCATTTTCTGCGAATACCAATACAGTTTGTTAGAGAGACTGTCTCTTCCTCATTTAATGGACTTCAGCACTCTGTCAAAGATTAGCTGTCCATAGGTAGACAAATTTCCTTCTAGGTTTGGAATTCTGGCTCCTTTGGTCTGTGTGTCTGTCGTTGTACTAGCACCAGACTGCTTTGACCACTGTGGCGATATAGTAGTTTCTGAGATCAGAAAGTGTGAATCCTCCTACTTTGTTCTTCTTCTTCTTCAGTAATACTTTATCCAGGACATTTTCCTTTCTGTGTAAAGTTGGGGATTTGTTTTTCCATTTCATTAAAGAATATCGTTGAAATTTGGATTGGGATTACATTCTGTCTATAGATCGCTTTGAGCAGTACTGACATTTTCACAGTGCTAGGTTTTCCTATCCATGAACATGGTTGTTTTTGTTTTCATTTATGTAAGTCTCTTCCTGTAGTGTTTTATACTTCCTGTAGTGTTTTATACTTTTCTTTTCATACATCTTTTGTGTCTCTGTTGTTGTTGTCAGGCATCCTCAAGTCAGTTCCAACTCACAGAGGCACAGCAGAGCAGAGCATTGCCTGGAGCTGCACCTCCTCACTGCTGTGGCTCTGCTGGAGCCCACTGCTGTGTCTACCATGTTAGTCTGTCTTGTTGAAGATCTTCCTCTTTTTCAGTGACCAGATTCTACTTTACCAAGCAGGATTCCCTTCTCCAGGCACTGATCCCTCCTGGTAACATGTCCAAAGTTTGTGAGATGGGGTCTCATTTCTAGTGAGATTTATTCCTAAGTATTTTATCTTTGGGGTGGGGGGAGGGCAGTCATAAACAACATTGTTTTCCTGATTGCCTTTTCAGAGTTTTCTTTGTTGATGTAGAAGAAGCTAACTAATTTTTGAATGTTGATGTGTACTCTGGTACTTTTCTGAATCCTACTTTTAGGATCATATTGTAAGCCATTCATATTCTTATTGTCTGTCAAAATTTCTGACACATATGGAACTTACTATGTATTTAGCCTTACTCTCATCCCCACTTGCTGGTGGTGGTGGTTGTGTTGGCCATGATGTCAGAAAAGAACTTTGCTCCATAGAATTTTCAATGGCTGATTTTTCAGAAGTAGATTGCCAGGCCTTTCATTTTCTTGAAAATCAGAAATGTAGCATTTTAGAGTCGAGAAGAACCTAGGACAGACATAGGTTATTTATTATCATAATAATCCCTTAGAAGACTCTGTAAAATTACATATTCTAGTGGGTAGGTAAAGTTCTATGTCTGCTAACCAAGAGGTTGGCAGTTCAAATCTGCCAGCTGCTCCCTGGAAACTCTATGGGGCAGTTCTGTTCTGCCCTATAGAGTCGTTATGAGTCAGACTCAACTAGACGGCTGTAGGTAGCTTAGAGTCAAACCCAGAAATTCAGCTCTAACATAGCTGCAGCAGCACTGAAAATATATGTATTGGAACACACATGTATATTTAATTGTATATTTTTAAATGCATATGTATTTGAATATACATATTCAGATACTTATATATTTTTTTTTATTTATTTGCATGTTTAAATATCCATATAGTTAAGCACTCAGCTGCTAACTAAAAGGTTGGGGGTTCAAACCCATTCAGTGGCATCATGGGAGCAAAACCTGGCAATTAGTTCACATAAAGATTAAAAAAAAAAATTGATTGCTGTTGAGTTGATTCTAGCTCATAGCAACCCAACAGGACAGAGCAGAACTGCCCAGTAGGGTTCCCAAGGAGTGTCTTGTGGATTTGAACTGGCAACCTTTTGGTTAGCAACCATAGCTCTTAAAAACTATACAATCAGGGTTTCTGTGTAAAAATTACAGCCTAGAAAATTCTACAGGGAAGTTGTACTCTGACAGAGAGGGTCCGTATGAAACTAAAAACAACCGAAGAGCAACTAGGAACTCTAGATCTGTACATATGCATCATATATTGTCGTTGTTGTTAGGAGCTCTAGAGTCAGTTCTGACTCAGCGCAGTATTAATCACAAAAGAGCGAAGCGCTGTCCGGTCCTGCACCATCCTCACCATCACGGCTATGCTTGAACCCATTGTTGCAGCTGCCATGCCAATCCATCTCATCGGGGGTCTTCCACTTCTTTGCTGACCCTCTACTTTACCACACATGATGTGCTTTTCTAGGGACTGATCCCTCCTGCTAGTATATCCAAAGTATGTGAGATAGTCTCCACATTCTTGCTTCTAAGGAACATTCTGGTTGTACTTCTTCAAAAACAGATTTGTTTATTCTTCTGACAATTCATGATATAGTCAATATTCTTCACTAAAATCATAACTCAAAGACATTCATTTTTCTCCAGTCTTCCTTAGTTGTTGTCCAGCTTTCAAAAACATAACAGGCAATTGAAAAACACCCTGACTAGGGTCAGGCCTCAGTCTTCAATCACCTTATTCTTCAAGGTGACATCTTTAACTCAAAACAATTCTGTCTGGCAAGAGTTATTATTATCCTTGCTCTACAGATGAGAAAACCAGGGCCCCAGACAGTTAGGACATTAGCTTAAGGTCCCCTCGCTGGCTGTGGAAGCATGGAAAGAATGCTGGTAACCTACTTTGGGCCCCACATTGTCAGTAAGTGTATACATACATTTCTAAGATTCTTACATTTCTACACAAGTTTGAAGCTTGTGGACCTCTTGACTACCATGCCACAAAACTTTCCTCTCTCTAAAGATCAGATATTTAACTCTTTGGCATTTAGGTTTTAACACAATTGATAATGGCATCAATAATTAGATTAGTTTGTTTTTTCTGTTACTCTGGGGGGAAAAAATCACCTTACTTTGAATGCTTTCCCATTCCTCTTTTCTCTGTTCCATTAAAACTGTTTGTATAAAAATACAATTGTCATTGTCTGTTAACTCGTCCAAGCTGGTTATCGGTACATTCCCCCCACCCCCATCCCCATCCCGTTACTTGTCTTTCTCATGTCACTAACTGGAGAAGCTGAATGTTTCCCCACATTCCAAATTTGTTGGTGACATAAGCATAAGAATTTAACACACTGGAAAAAAGTCCTCAGATTTCCTGACTGAAATATAGCTGCTTTTCCTAGATTCAGTGGGTAATTTTATTCTATTGTGTTTATTTATTCTTAGTAGGACTTGTGGGGATTGTTTTCAGGAAAATGTCAGAGTAATTGTTCAGAATTGAGCTATGGGCCAACCCAATGTCATTCTCCTGGGAATAGTTTGACTAAAATATACAAAAGATTTCTTAGGTTTTCAAAAAATATTTGTTCTAAAACATAAAGATAAGTGAAGAAATGTTTTGACACAAGGAGAAAATAACTACAAAATAAGTCAGTGATTAAATACCCACTCTGGTCTTACTGCACAGTTACCTGGCCAAGTAATTGTGTCTCTTGGCCCTATCTCTTCAGACATATTTTATAATAGATGATATATAATAAAAGATGCCCTTCTTATACCAGGAAGGGATACACCCCTCACTATTACTTTTTTGGAAAAGTAGTATTGGCCATAAGTAGAAAGCTAAACCTCCAAATTTCTCCAAAGCAACAGAGCCCTCACTAAATTTTTTAAAAAATTTAATGAACTGTAAAAGTAATGCATTGTATTACTGGAATGTTAGAACATATATTACAGCAAAAAGAAGAATGCAGAGGAAATCACTGCATAGTCAGTCTCACCATCAAATACAACTGCTATTAATATGTGTCGCAGATCCTTCCAGATTTACATACAGACACACGCATGCGTGACCATACACTGCACCTGTAAGAACAACAGCAGCAGTGGTAACAGCAGCAGGAGGAACAAGGCTCAATCATAACTGTAACAGTAACAGTGGCAGTGGTAGCTGCCAAAAGAAATCAGCGACCGCAATGATGAGAGTATTCATAACCACAGTAGCCGTGACTGCAGAGAAAGCCCCAGCAACTGGAGCTGTAGCTCTGAAGGTGCCTTGGTAGAAAACACAGTAGCAATAACAGCAGTAGTAGTGTCTCAGTCATCTGGTACTGCTCTAACAGAAACACCTCAAGTAGATGGCTTTAACAAGCAAAATTTATTCTTAACACAGTCCAGTAGGCTACAAGCCTGAATTCAGAGTGTCCGCTCCAAGGGAAGACTTTCCGTCTTTATCAGCTCTGGAGGAAGGGCCTTGTATTACATCACTCTTTGGCGGGGGAGCATCTTGCTGCAGGAACCTCAGGTCTGAAGGACGCCATCTACTCCCGGTGCTGCTGTCTTAATGGTGTGAGATTCCCAGCTGCCAGCTTGCTTCCTGTCTTAGTTGCCTGGTAACAGAAAACACCATGAGTGGAAGGTTTCATGGAGAGAAGCTTTTATTGTCACAGTCTGGTAAGCCTCCAATCCATAAACAAGTTACAAGTCCATTCAATAAGAGAAGTTATCACAGTCCGGTAGGATAAGTCCAAATTCAGTGAGAGCATCTCAGCACAGGAACCTCAGGTCCAAAGGACGTGCTGTGCTTTCAGTGCTTCTCCCTTGGTGGTATGAGGTTCCCAACTTCCTCACCTCACTTCTCTCCCTTATAACACACAAGCTTGTAGCTTGAGACCTGCCTCACTAATACAACTGCAGCCCATTTTCCATCATTAATCTCACAGATGCGGGGTTCACAACACATGGGAGGAATGGCACCATATTCGGACTGATAGCCATCCAATCCATGACACTTCCCTTGCCTGTTACCTCTTGTGGGATAAAATGTGGTGCAAGCCACACTCTAGGGAAAATCCCTTTACATTGGAGCAGGGAGGTGACCTTAGGAAGAGTGTTACTGTTCTACCCTAATCCTCTTTAACATAGTCCGGTCTATTAACCACAGGCAGAGATTAGGGTTTACAGCATAGGAAAATCACAAAATGGGGGGCAGTCACACAGTACTGTGCCTCATGGCCCAGCCTAATTACTACGTAAGTTTTGGGGACAGGGCACAATTCAATCCGTTATAAGTAGCAATAATAATGATAGAGTTATATGGAATTTACTACGTACTGAGTACTGTTCAAAATGCTTTTTTGTATACTATCTCAATTAATCCTCACAACAATCCAGCGAAGTTAGTGTACTGTTTTTATCTGCATTTGACACATGAGAAAACTGATGTACAGACAGATTAAGTAATTTGCCTATGTTTACACAGTCAGAAGGGATAAAACCTGAATTTGAACTTGTCTAAGTTTTCTATTTCTAGTTATAAATTCTTCAAATTGAAAGGTGAAGAAACCATGCCTGCTTAACTGATCACAGTCTTCAGCTTATAGGTATACCTCCATGTACTTAAGTGCCCAGTTAATATTTGTGAGCTAATAAAAGTTATAAGATACAAAATTCCACTCCTAAAAATAGATGGTATTATGTGGAGCCAAACACACAGCACTTCTCCAAGAACTCTGTTTAATACTGATGGCAAAAAGAGCCAAGGAGTGAGAAAAAAAACTTGTTGTCACTTTAGCTCTGTTTTGGTTCTGTTTTGCCCCCTAAAATCTCATATTTTATAATTTGTATGCAAAACACAATTTTTGCCTACAACTTATTTTTAATATTTCATCTGTATGTACACTTAGGAAACCCTGTTGGCCCAGTTCAAATCCACCACATGCTCCTTGAAAACCATGTGGGGCAGTTCTATTCTGTCCTGTAGGGTTACTATGAGTCAAAATTGACTCAACAGCAATGAGGTTTTTTTTTTATGTATACTTGGGACTAGCCTTACGTAAAAAGTCCTTCTGCCCCACTGCATAATTAAAAATATAAGTAAGACCAAAGATCACTCCAATGCATTAAGACGACTTTATCTTTTGGAAGATGAGGAAACATTGAGTCTTGGAAAGAATATATGACCCCTACATAAATGTGAAGTCTTTTTAATGGTTACAGACTACAAGCAGCAAAATTAGAAGCAAATATAACTTAAATACAAAATTTCTTAAATGAAAAAAAAAAAAAGTTAAAGCCCTCAAAAGTTATCTCAGAACTTTTCTGCTCGGGGTTTGAAGCTGAAGTTTTGGTGATATGGCTTCATTTAATTTCTAAATCTCTTATCTGTAGTTTATTCTTGTTACTGCAGTTGCTACTGGTTTTTAACTTGTACACAGGAAACTGCAGTGCCAATCAATTTTGTTCCCAAGGTGACAGGAAACCCTGGTTGGTCAGATGTTGATTGTGCTCGCTGTTCGTGCTCCACCCATCACATTTTCTTCCCTTTTGGCTGAACTTAAGACAGATTCATCAGTGGTCGACATCTGTCAGACAGCTTTGGTGTCTTCTCCGTGATTTGTTGACCTGCACAGCTAAGAGTAAAAATTCAGTGCATAAAACTGGTAGACCCAATATCTCACGGTACCAAGAGTCTCTTTTACAGACTTGCACAGAACACCCATCTTTCAGCTTTCTCATTGAAAATATAAATTATCTCCAGTAATGAAACATTTGTTGAATAAATATTTCAAATTCTTTACAATGATGACCGGCTTACCTCACCCTATTGTAAATTCCAGTGACGAAATGTGAAACATGGGACAAGGACAAGCTGATGGAATGTTAAGCTTTTTAACAGGTCTTTGCTGTTTGTGATTACTTTTTAGCCACCTGCATCTTTTCTTCATCTTACATCCTATTCTACACAAACGTGTCTCTTATCACTGAATATTCTGAGGGAAAATGTTGGTATCCAGAACATGACACATAAGATAATTCATGCTGAAAAGCTAAGCGTGACCTTCCCATCCTCAGAGACAAATTTCTTTGGAGCCTCCTCTTCAAAATACATGGCTTACAACTCTATAAAAAGGAAAATTACACACTGTTCTATTGCCTGGTGGACTGTTTTCAGCAATCAGTTCTAAAGACAATGACCACAGTGTACATCTAATTTTATCAGGCCAAGTGATAGCAGACGTCATGAAAAACCATACAAAAACTTTTTTTTCTCCATATAGGAAGATGAAGGAAGGTAACAGCGCAAGAAGGTGACATTAAGATAAACCTAAAAAGGGCAGGTATGTTGGACCGGATAGGCTTTTCCTGTTCCTAAAATGTCTTGTGTTCTTACACAGGAAAAGCATTCTTATTCACCCGAGACATTTGCAAGTCCTAAGTACAGACCTAAAAGTACCCCGAGTTGTAGTGAGAAGAAGGCAGGAAACAAGCAGCTGGCAGAGGAAGCATCCATTCCATGGTGGGCTCCTAACTAGGCCGAATTTCCCAAAAGATACCAGAATCTTCAGCCATTTGTTCCTCATCTCACTTTTTTTGAGAGAGACAGTATTGAGTGTAACTCTGTGCTGATTTGTGATTACCACTTAAAGTTTCCCACCCAAATTTGGAAACATTTAAAATTGGGGCTGTTTCAGGCCAAAAAATTGGTAAAGCCATGCTTGCTGAGAGCTTGCTGACCCTGTTAATTCCAACAGTCAGCCAATTACCCTCCAAAAGATCCCTTTCCTAGGTCTTAGAAGGGAGATTTTTTATCCAGTTTTATTTCTTCACAAAGGTGCTCTCTACAGAGAGAGCAGGCCTCTGGAATAAAGACACAGGCCAAAGTTTACAGTGTTTTGTGATTTATCCATTTTGTAGAACCATAGTTCTTGTTCTACCAATAGCCAAGTGCAGAAAAATATTCAAGAAATAAGGGTTTTATAAGTCATCAGCCCTATAAGAAATCTGGTAAGGAGTCCCTAATGGAGCAAGACAAAAGTGGGGCATAGAACTCAAACTCTAGTCAGATCAGAGTTGATGGTCTGATAGACTGGAGGATTTCCCCACACCCACCGCAGAAGACATAAGCCCCAGACTCTCAGTGAGAAAAGAACTGAAACCACTCCCTGAGCCACGTCTTCAGACAGACTGTACCGGACTGTAAAATACAAAACGGTGCCAGTGAAGGGCGCGCTTCTTGGCTCAAGTAGATGCATGAGACTCACTGGGCAGCTCCTGTCTGGAAGCAAATTGCGAAGACAGAAGAGGACCAGGAGCTAGCTGAATAGACACAGGAAACACAGGGTGGAGTGTGCTGTCACATTGTAGGGAGAGTGCAACTAGGGTCACATAACAATGTGGAAGTTTTTGTACGACAAACTGACTTAAAGTATAATCATTTCACTTAAATTATAACCATTTCGCTTAAAGCACAATTAAAAGAAATTCAGCAGGGAACACATAGTGTCTTGCAGCAAACTTAAAATGCATTTAAAATGTTTAACAGTCTCCCTACATTGCCATATTAGTTCTCATTTTGAATTGTATGACCATCTGTTTTTGCCAGGAGCCCTTTGGTCTTCTTTCCACTTGCTGCTTCATTGGCAGTTAAAGGAGTGGGCCCCTGGGGAGGGGCGCCAACTGTTTTTTTACAATGGTGGGTGCCCCTTAAGAGATGCTACACCAGGGTAGATGACTTACTTATTCCTGGACAGCAGTTTTGCTTGTGTAATGTTACCTGACTCCTTCTGTAGTCAAAACAATTCCCTAGATCATCTTAGCATCATTTCTAACCTACATCATTTCCCACCGAGGATTTCAGGATGTTTGGCAGTACTGTGTATAAGCAAGAGCTTTTGTAGGACATCCATCAGTAGAGATAACAGAGGGTAAATGTATGTCTGCAGTGTACTTCTTTCAGGAACATATGGCAAGTGTGTTTTTCTGGATGATCTCGTTTATGTAACACATGCATTTGAAATAACTGAACTTCTACTGGCATGCTTAGAATAGAAAGCACTGCTGTAAAGGCAAGCCCTGCTCAGGGGAGAGCTAAAGCTGAACTTCAGTCTCAACCCATACTGCATAAATTATTGGAGTCAAAAGTAAAGGGGAAAATAGTAAAATTATTTTATTTGGCATATCAAATATAAGATACTATTCCAAAGTCTAATATTAATGAGCTGGAATCAACTCGACAGCAGTGGGTTTGGTTTGGTTAATATGAATACTACTAAGGAGAGAGAAAAGAATCTAAACAAGCCTTAACATAAACTGCTATGTGCCAGGCACTGTACGAGACGCTTCCCGTATGTAATACCAAAGATGGGGAAACTGAGACACATTGAAATAAATGTCCTCATTCACGGAAGCCAGTAAATTGCAGAGATGGGATTTGAGCCCAGATCTATATACCACCGAAATTCACACTTGTTCCTCCTCCCTGGCTCCCCTGAATACCGAGGGAACCCCACAATTCTTGTTTTCACCATACTTTTGTACAAAACTAGATCATATTTAATGTTTGAAGCAAAGAAAACAAGCACTCAAGAACAGGAGTTTGCTCACCGTTAACACTGATTCCACTACAAGAATTGAAGGTGCTGCCTTCGTCCTCTAGATGGCGCCTATGCGCCGCCAACTTCTCAAGGACTTACATGTATTCAAGGTCAACAGCAGGTTATGCTTTTTTTGCTTTTTGTTCGATGGAGATTTAAGTAGTTTCTTTGTCCTCAAAAATCCTATTTGGAATATTTGCTATCATGCTACGATTTAAAAGCTAAGTTAAATAAAAGAAGAATGGGCTATGTAACAATCTTAAACTTGACAGGGAGTGGCAGAACCTTGATTTCCTAAACGTCTCTTAGTGCCACCTGTAAGGCCGTCTCAGCTGGGATGTTTAGATGTCCAGAAAGCAGACCCACTCAACAGGGCTTCCAAGCTATAGGGTCCGTGGTGTTTGGGAGATTTTCATTTGCTATCAATCATAAGTTACTTCTATTTCTTCTTGATTAGCAAAGACAAAAGATACAGAATCAATAAAATTTTACTTTATTTGAAGCTTAGTTAGGAAATTTTACAAGTCCCAGAGAGCTCTAGTGATGCAGTCATTAAAGCTCTTGGCTACTAAACGAAAGGTTTGGGGTTTGAATCCACCAGCCACTTCGCAGGAAAAAGATGGGGCAATATACATCCCTAAAGGTTTGTAGCCTCAGAACTCTGGTGGGACAGTTGTACTCTGCCCTATCTGGTCACTGTGAATTACCTGGACAATAGTGAGTTTGTATAAGTTTCAGCATAACGTGTATTGGAAAGGGATTTCTTTGATAAAGCCCAATTTCACTGCAGAAAAGATCTGTAGGAAAAGATGGGGGCAGCAGTCGTTGTAGAGTCTGCCTTCGTGAACCCGGGGTTCCCGTAACGCCGCAACTCTTATCGAGGCCCGTCCAGGAGGGAACTGGCAGTCCATTAGAAAGCATGATTACAAGAGGGAAAGCTGAAATGGCTCTCATGTCAGCTGTTTTCCTCCACAGGATACTGGGTGATTCCTGTCCTAACCAGATACTGATTACTTAAAGCTTAGCCCAAGAATTCTTGTCAAAAATGATTTCCGTAGTGTATTTTGACTTGCTGAGGTCTGAAGAACTTTCGGAATTTGTTAGGTGTGGACATGAACTCCCGGAACTGGTCAAGAGTATTCAGTTAATGAACTCTATCCATTTGAACAGATTGTCTTAAGCGTCTCATTTTTTTATCTCATTCACAGTTCTCGATACCTTCTTCTGACAGGGAGACTACTGGTGGATAATCTAAAAGAATAAAAGCAAAAACGAAGAAACAGCTCAAAGAATTATCTTCAAATTGTCTTGTACAATATTTCCAACACATACAAATTAGCATAAATAGATTTCAATCTATAAATTTAGGTATTCTGCTTATACTTTACCGTTATAATTGTATTCTTGTGTATTGCATTCTTAAAAGCATTTCACCTCCTCTGTAATACAGACAATCTCAAAATACTTAAATTATTGAAGACTTAAAAATATTTTCTTCACATGAAATACCAAAGATGAATGGTTTTCAACACATAATGCTAGGATGCAGACACATCATATGGTTACTTATGTAGTAGTAGCCCATTAAGTTTTTTGTTTTGTTTTTTAAATCCTCCAGTATATCTTTCAATGTTTAGGTTTTATAGCATTTTCTTTTTCAAATGTCTAGCAGTCAAGATGCAATTCCATATTCTACAAGTAATATAATATTTACATTATAAAATAACAAATTTTCTAAAACTCATTTGTCCTGAAGCAAGCAATTAACATTTGAGAGACTTTTGAAATGCTATGGCTCAATCGGATTTTTAAAAGGAAGGTTTTAGTTTTGATTTCTTAGCATCCTATTCCTGCCACAAATCAATCAGCGTTGTTACAGGATGTCAGTTTCTATCTTACGTTCATTAAGTATGTAGTGAAAGCAAATGTGAATTTTTTTCTGTTTTGTTTTTGGCAATCAATGAAAAAGTTATGATAAACAGGAAAAACACAATTCATTTTCAGTCAGTCTTGAAAATCTCCGTACACAGAGGTTATTTCCTTGCCCATGCCTTCCCATCTCTGCCACACATGGAAGACACACATGGATGCATAGAAGGAATTGAAATTAGGTCAATTATGTTCCATCTTGTTAGGGTTGCCAAGCATTCTGTGTATTATAGGACATACAGTTAGGGTTTTGTCCTGCGTGCTGTATTGTGTTTCTCAGGACACCCTACATGTGATATTTTCAGCTTTTTCATTAAATTACAAAAGTTTGACAGAGATATTTTATCTTCAAGTCTAACTTGACATCTTGAACTTTTATTTGCCGAATCTGGCAACATAAATCTGGGCATTTCTTGTTAGTCATTCAATAGTTAGACTCTTCAGTATGTTTCTTGGATCCACTTTTATCATGAGAAAGTAACAATTTTGGAATTAAAAATTGCTAGATCCCTAGAGAAAACCCTGCAGTCGTAGTGGTTAATAGCTATGTCTGCTAATCAAAAGGTCAGTAGTTCCAGTGCAGCAGGCACTCGTTGGAAACACTGTGAGTCAGTTCTACTCTATCCTGTAGGGTTGTTATGAATGGAATCTACTCCATGGTGATGACTTTGGGTTTGGCTTTTTAGGGCCCTGGAAGAGCCCTGGTAATGCAGTGGTTAAGAGCTGAGCTGCTAACTAAAGGGCCAGCAATTCAACTTCACCAGATGCTCCTTGGAAACCCTGCAGGGTAGTTCTGTTCTGTCCTATAGTGTTGCTATACAATTGCTACAAGTCTAAATCGACTAATGACAATGAATTGGGTTTGGTTTAGAGCCCTAGTGGCCTAGTTGTCAAGAGCTTGGCTGCTAACCCAATGATTGGCCTTTGGAATCCATCCACACTCCTTGGTAACCCTACAGAGCAGTTCTACTGTGTCCTATAGTGTCACTATGAGTTTGAATTGACTCTGTGGCAATGGATAGATAATGTGTAGTATAGTTGGGAGCTACATAAGATGTTCATCAGGCAGCTAATTAGTATCAAAAGTCATTCTAATTTTACATTGTCCCTTTAGTTGAAAGGGTAATACTTGTTCTTCTCTTAAATTTTTCTTTATTATAATATTTACAGAAATATGATATTGGGATTTAATAAAAACAAATATCCCAGAGATTAAAAGTTGTCCAGATAAATATTAGGGACATTGGTGGTTCAGTGGTAGCATTCTCACCTTCCATGTGGGAGACTTAGGTTCAAATCTCACCCAATACATCTCACGCACAACTTGTCAGTCAGTGATGGATTGCATGTTGGTGAATGAGTTTCATTAGAGCTTCCAAACTAAAATACACTAGGAAGAAAGGCCTGCAAATCTACTTCTTAAAATTAGACAGTTAAAACTCTGTGAGTCGTAACAGTCCAATCCACCACCAGGCAGCCTTTAGTTGTGTTGTGCCTGGGGTCAGCCTGAGTCAGGGGCCAGCCTGATGGCACCTAACAACAACAACAGATGTTCAGGGGTGTCTGGTGAAAAGAAATATTAAATTAAATTATAAATTAATACCTGAGAGATAATAGTTTGTTAGAGAAACAAGGAATGTTTTTTAACTGTTCCTTAAAAGCCTGTTTTTGCATATTCTCCACTGCCATCTGCCTTGGAGAAGTTCTGGTGAACATATTAAATTTAGAGCATTTTAATTTTCTCTTTACAGTCACAGAAGTCATTTGGATGGCAAATGCTATTAGTGGAAACTTAATGATTAATAGTTGCAAATCTAGAGAGCAGATTAAAGTATGTTCAGTGGTAGACAAAAATGTAATTTTAAATAATTTTCATTAATTTAATCATTAATTATGAAAAATTATTTTAAATAACATTTCTGTCTCCCGCTGAACATACTTCAATCTGCCCTCTAGATTTTGTAGATACAGGCAGTCCGCGGTTTACAAAAGACCAGCTTACAGACCCCTCATATTTTCCCCATAGTTATGTAAATTTGCCCTCACTTTGAAGTGATTGAACCAACTACTACTCTCAAGAAAGTCTTCATCAAAATCACCTTCATTTGCTGTATGTGCAGCTTTTATATCATTGGAAAGGCTTCTAACCTAAAAAACAAACACTGCCATCAAGTCAAGTCTGACTCCTAGTGACCCTAGAAGACAGAGTAGAGCTGCCCCATGGAGTTTCCAGTGAGTGCCTGGCGTATTTGAACTGCTGACCTTTTGGTTAGCAGACGTAGCACTTAACCCCTACAGCCACCAGGGTTTCCTTGTGCCTGAAATAAGACTAAATGAGAACCACGTGCATGTGTTTGCAGCTGACCTAAAAATTCAACTTCAAGAGACGGTAGGGAACAGATCTCGTTCATAACTGGGGGACTGAGTGCATTCTGTTGTAGGTTCTCATTTGCCTTGTAGTGATTGGGTACTATCAAGTCAATTTCAAGTCATAGCTACTCCATGTGACCTCATGTGTTTTATAGAGTTTTCTAGTCTGTAATCTTTATGGCCCCCCAACTTGTCTGTCAGTTTGTCATATGATGGGGGCTTTTCTGTTGCTGTGATGCTGGAAACCATGCCACCTGTATTCAGACACCAGCGGAAAGGTTTCAGCTGAGCTTCCAAACTATGACAAAGAAGACAGACATGGCAGTATTCTTCTGAAAAGAACTAGTGAGTGAAAACCTTGAGGGTAGTAGCAGAACATTGTCAGGTGTAATACCAGAAGATAAGCCCCCCAGGTTGGAAAGCCCTTAAAAGATGACTGGGGAAGAGCTGCCTCCTCAAAGTAGAGTTGACCTTAATGATGTGGAAGGAGTCGAGCTTTCGGGACCTTCATTTGCTGATGTGGCATGACTCAAAATGAGAAGAAAGAGCTGCAAACACCCACTAATAATTGGAACATGGAGTGTATAAAGTAAGAATTTAGGAAAACTAGAAACTGTCAAAAATGAAATCGAATGCATAAACATCAATATCCTAGGCATTAGTGACCTGAAATACACTGGTATTGGCAGTTTTGAATCAGACAATCATATACTCTACTATGACAGCTTGAAGATCTATGGCACTGTGTTCATTGTCAAAAAGAACACTTTGAAATCTGTCCTGAAGCACAATGCTGTCAGTGATAGGATAATATCCATACACCTATGAGGAAGGCCAGTTAATATGACTATTATTCCAATTTACACACAAACCCCTAGGGCCAAAGTTAAAGAAATTGAAAAACTTGCCATGTTCTGCAGCCCCAAATTGATGGAACATGCAGTCCGGATGCACTGATAATTACTGGTGATTGGAATGCAAAAGTTGAAAGCACAGAATAAGAAATGGTAGTTGGAAAATATGGCGTTGGTGATAGAAACAATGCCAGCGATTGCACGATAGAGTTTAGTATGGCCTGCAACATCTTCATTACAAATACCTTTTTTCACCAACATAATTGGTGATTATGCACATGGACCTCACCAGATGGAATAAACAGGAGTCAAATTGACTACATATGTGGACGAAGACAATGGAAAAGCTCAATATCATGAGAACAATACTGTGCTGACTGTGGCCCAGATTATCAATCATTCATATGGAAGTTCAAGTTGAAACTGAAGATAATTTGAACAAGTTCACATGATCCGAAGTACAACCTTGAGTATGTCCCCCTGAGTTTAGAGACCTTCTCAAGTATAGATTGGATGCACTGAACACTAATGACTGAAGACCTGGTAAGTTGGAAAGACATCATCCATGAAGAAAGCAAGAGGTCATTAAAAAGATAGGAAAGAAACAAAAGACCAAATCAGACGTCAGAAGAGACGCTGAAATTTGTTCTTCAATGTTGAGTAACCAAAGTAAAAGGAAGAAATGATGAAGTAAAAGCAGTTGAGAGGAGCAACAACATTCATGGATAAATTTAGTTCACTGAACCAGTGCTGTGTACCCCAGGGAAGGTGCAGAAGAGGCTACTGGGTTACAGAAAGAAAATATTAGAAAACCTATTTATATGTGTTTTTATCTTGTCCCCTTCCTATTTCAATATTTGTAAATGTTTCATAATTGGAAGTACATGATATATTTTATAAATAAACTTCACTGAAGATGTGATTAACTTCCTTGTTTGCTTATAATGCTGAACAACTGGAAAAAAATACTAATAATCCTACTTGAAAATGACAAAAATTTAGTGTGGAAACTCTATGGCACAGCTTGAGAAGACAAAGTGTTTTAATGACATGTGCAAAGAGCTGGAGATAGAAAACCAAAAGGGGAGAACATGCTCCACATTTTTCAAGCTGAAGGACTGAAATAAAAATTCAAGCCTTGGGGCCTTGAGTTGCAGAAGTGAAGGATTTTCCAGGGAAAGTATTAACTCAGAAAGCATCAAAAAAAGGTGGAAGGAATACACAGAGTCATTATACCAGAAAGAAATGGTCAATGTTCAACCATTTGAAGAGGCAGCATGTGATCAGGAACTGATGGTACTGAAAGAAGAAGTCAAAGCTGCGTTGAAGGCCCTGGCGAGAAACAAGGCTCCAGGAATTGATGGAATATCAGTCGAGGTGTTTCAGCAAACTGATGCAGCAATAAAAGTGCTCACTCCTCTACGCCAAGAAATTTAGACATTCACTACCTAGGCAGCCAACTGGAAGACATTCAGATTTATGCCTTTTCCCAAGAAAGGTGATCCAACTGAATGTAGAAATGATATCATTAGTATCACACACAAGTAAAATTTTGCTAAAGATCATTCAAATGCAACTGCAGCAGTATGTTGACAGGGATCTGCCAGAAATTCCAGCTGAATTCAGAAGAGGTTGTGGAACCAGGGATATCATTGCTGATGTCAGATGGATCTTGGCTGAAAACAGAGAATACCAGAAGGATGTTTAACTGTGTTTCATTGACTATGCAAAGATATTCTACTGTGTGTATTGTAACAGATTATGGATAATATTACAGAGAATGGGAATTCCAGAACACCTAGTTTTGCTTTTAAGGAATCTGTACACAGATCAAGACACAATCACGAGAAGAATGGGACACTGTGCGGTTTAAAGTCAAGAAAAGGGTGCATCAAGTTTGTATTCTTTCACCATACCTTTTTGGTCTGTGTGCTGAGCAAATTATCTAAGAAGCTGGGGTATATGAAGAAGAACAAGGCATCAGGATTGGTGGGAGACTCATGAACAGCTTGCATTATACAGATAGCACAACCTTGCTTGCTGAAAGTGAAGAAAATTTGAAATACCCACTGACAAAGATCAAAGACCACAGCCTTCAATACAGATTGTACTTTAACATCAAGAAAACAAAAGTCTTCACAACTGGGCCAGCAAGCAACATCATGATAAATGTAGAAAGGAGTGAGATTGTCAAGGATTTCATTTTACTTGGTTCTGCAATGTATGTCCATGGCCACAGCAGCCAAGATATCAAAAGACACATTCCTTTGGGCAAATCTGATGCAAAAGACTTCTTTAAAGTGTTGAAAAGTAAAGATGTCACCTTGAAGACTGACATGCAGGACCCAAGCCATGGTATTTTCAATCACGTCATATACATGTGAAGGCTGGACAATGAATGAAGAAGAGAAAAGAAGAACTGACTCTTTTGAATTCTAGTATTAGAGAATAATAAATGTGCCATGGGCTTCCAAAAGAACAAACAGATCTGTTCCGGAAGAAGTACAACCAGAGTTCTCTTTGGAAGCAAGGACGGCAAGACTTCATCTTACGTATTTTACGCATGTTGTCAGGAGGGATCAGTCACTGGAAAATGACATCATGTTTAGTAAAGGGTCAGCAAAAAAGAGAAAGACCCTCAACAAGCTGGGTTGATACAGCGGCTGCAACAATAGGCTTAAGCGTAAACACAATTGTGAGCGTGGGGACAGAGTGGGCAGTGTTTGGTTTTGTTCTGTTGTCACTCATAGGGTCACTATGAGTTGGAACCAACTTGATGGCACCTAACAACAACAACAGTCTTTTGGGGAGGAGATCACCAATCTTTCTCCCACAGACCACTGGATGGGTTCCAGTGGCCACATTTTGCTTCGCTGTTGGGCCACCGACTCTCCTTTTATGTATCTTACTGTCTTGTATGTCTCAAGCAGTTGAGAGAAGCGATAACATTCATGGATAAATTTAGATAATTGAACCAGTGCTGTGTACCCCAGGGAAGGTGCAGAATGGGCTACTGAGTTACAGAAAGAAAACATTAAAAAAACTATTTATATGTGTTTTTATCTTGTCCCCTTTTCTATTTCAATATCTGTAAATGTTTCATAACTGGAAGTACATGATATATTTTATAAATGAAGGTCACTGAAGATGTGGTTAACTTCCCCTTTTTACTTATAATGCTGAACAATTGGAAAAAATACTAACAATCCTACTTGAAAATGACAGAAAAATTTAGTATGGAAATAGTATAGTTGGAAACCCTGGTGGGGTAGTGGGTTAAGTATTACGCTGCCAGCCAAAAGGCTGGCAGTTCAAAATCTGCAGGCGTTCCTTGGAAACTCTATGGGGCAGTTCTGCTCTGACCTCTAGGGTCACCATGAGTCAGACCCAACTTGACAGCAGTAGGTGGTGGTGGTGATAGCAGAGTTAATTCTAGCATGTCCACGATTACATTATTCTAATAACTCTATGCTTCACAAATACATAGAAAGTAATTAAATGGAAATAAAAGGAGTAAAGAGGTTGCATTTCGTAATGTTTTAAACCATGTTTGACATATAGGATGAGCTTATTATTAATCTACTAACTATACCTAGTTGTTCCTAGAGATATATTTGCACAAATAAGCAGAAATGTAATACTAGAATGTCCATTACAACATTGTTTATAATACCAAAAGGAGTTGGAAATGAATATCAATTGAGAATTTAACTATATCTCCCCAAAATATATGGCTGCCTAGTTAGTCCATGATCCCCAGTATTGTGAGGTTGTGTACTGTTTTATCATCTGATGTGATTTTCCTATGAGTTGTAAATCCTACCTCTATGATATTAATGAGATGGGATTAGCAGCAGTTAGTCTAGTAAATCAGGACTGAATCTTCAAGATTAGATTATGTCTTAAGTCAATGTTTTCTGAGCTATGAAAGAGAGAATTGAGCAGAGAGACGAGGACCTCACATCACCAAAAGATAAGAGCCGGGAGAAAAGCAGGTCCTTTGGACCTGGGGTCCTGGTGCTGAGAAGCTCCCTGACTGGGAAAGATTAATGACAAAGACCTGCCTCTAAAACCAAGAGAGAAAGCCTACCCCCTAGACCTGGCACCCTGTCACTATACTTCCTGAACTGTGAGAAAATAACTTTCTTTTTGTTAAAACCACCTACTTGTGGTTTTTCTGTTATAAGACAGTATCTTAATAGATACTTACATATGTTTTTGCATAATTGTTGTTGTTAGGTGCCTTTAAGTCAGTTCTGGCTTATACTGACACTTGTACAACAGAACAAAACACTGCCCAGTCCTGCACCATCCTCACAACTGTTGCTATGCTCGAGTCCTTTGTTACAGTCACTGTGTCAATTTATGTTACTGAGGGTCTCCCATTTTTTCACTCACCCTCTACTTTACCAAACATGATGTCCTTCTCTAGGGATTGATCCCTACTCATAACATGTCCCAAATATGTGACACATAGTCTCACCATCCTTGGTTATATGGAGCATTCTGTTGCACTTCTTCCAGGCACAATTATTATTCATAAAATCTACACTATAGTTTTACATGTACTGATGAGACAAATTCTCAAAGATATAATGTAAAATGAGAGGAGAAAGCTGCAGACTTATATAAAATTTTATGAACCAATTTATATTAAAAACCATACACATGTTCCTCTGTGTAAGTGAGTAGATAATTCCTGGAAGGGCACAGAGGAGTATGTCCAGTACTGAACTCTGAGAATTGGAATCAGAAGATGAGAGAGGGGGAAGGAGGGAGCCCTGATAGCACGACTTGGTTAAGTGCTCTACGGCTAACCAAAAGGTTGCAGGTTGTACTCACCCACTGCTCCACTGGGGAGAAGACCTGGCAATCTACTCCTGTAAAGATTTCAGCCTAAGAAACCCCATGGGGCAGGTCTACTTCTTGTATAGTATCATTACATATATAAGCAAGAGAAAGGAAAACATGTCCACACAAACATTTGTATGTGAATATTGATAGCAGTGTTATGAACTATAGCCAAAAAATGGAAACACCCCAAATATCTATCAACTGATATATGGATAAACAAAATGTAGTATATCCATAAATGAAATATTAATTGTGCAGAAAAGAAATAAAATACTGAAACATGCTACAACATGGATAAACCTTGAAATATTATGATAAGTAAAAGAAAGCACACACAAAAGGCGATGTATTACCTGAGTCTATTTACATGAAATGCCTGGAATAGACAACTACATAGAAATAGAAAGTAGATTAGGGTTGTAAGGAGCTGGGGAGGAGGGATGGAGAGTGACTGCTAATGGTGCAGGGTCTCTTCTGAGGACATGAAAATAACCTAGAATTAAATAGCACGGATGGTTACATAACCTCATAATACATAAAAACCACTGAATTGTATCTTTTTAAAATGTGAATTTTATGATTATGTGAATTATATCTTAGCAAAAAATGAGAAAACCTACATAGAACTTTAATTTTACATCAAATTGTTGGATATTTCCAGAAAATTAGTTAGACATTGCTTCTAACACTTTTCATTTTCTTTGATTTGGTTGAAGTATGCTAATTTAGAACATTTTTATTTTTAGAAAGGCAAAGGGAGGTATTTCCTACCAGTATAAAAGTGTCCTTTAAAATGACAAATTTCAGTTCACTCTTAAAACTGTGTATGACATTATACATTCCAAAAATATTTATTTTTTTTACCAGTCCATCTGCTCTTTGGACAGAATGTACATAGTAAAATACAGTATTTGAAGTGAGAATTCTCTACTTTGTCTGGCATGTATGCTATCTTGACTTGGGTGAACGGCCACTTGCTTTTATTGGTTACCTTGTAATTATTCCATCGGGCAGTGTTTGAGAAAATCAGTGAGAGAAGACACACAAAACGAATTTTTATTAATGGCATCAAGCCAATAAATCCTAGTGAGTAGAGGGGAAAAGTTTAAGTATTGGCAACCACTTTCAATAACATATTTAAATATCTATCCTTGGAGTAGGCTTCAATGATAACATGATTGTATATTTACTTCAGCACAAATTTGATCAAGGAGATCAAATCCAGTTCTGCGTCTTCACTTATCACTAACACAACTGTCACAGGTAATTGGTGCTTTCCTTCCACCTGCAGAGTGATGGTACTTTAAATACGGCTCACAGCCAGAGGACAACCCAGCAAAGCCACTGACTCCCCAGTGGCCTAAAGGAAGCAACTCCCTGTGCTGATATTCCAAGGTGAAAGGCCAGAGACTTCCAGAGGTCAACAGTCACGACTGGATTTCTAGGTGTTACACTTTAAACTAACAAAGGCGTGTATATTTAAATAAACTACTGCTCATAGATAAACATTTGGGGAAATTCTGGAAACAGAGAATTTTGATCATTTCACTTGAGTTCATTTTAGGTGAAGACAGACCTCAATGTGACCTTGCTGACTTCAGAGACCTGCTTCTTAGAAGAAATCAGTAAAATGAAAATGTCCTTTTGTGCCTTTGAGTTCATTACAGGTCACAACAACCTCTTATGACAGAATAAGAGTTTCCCAGGAGCAGAGAGCCAGGTCTTGCTCCTGCAGAGCGGGATGAGCATTTGAGCCACGGAGCTTTCAATTAGCAGTCAAGCAATTCACTGTTTTGCTACCAAAGGTCCTTAAGCAGGAAATAGAGCAAGTTAAAACATCGCCAAGTTTACTGTTCTGACCAAGATTCAGCTGTTTATCTTGATTAAATTCTCTCTGGATTGTTCCTAGCCTTTGGGTATTTTCTAGAGTTCTGAAAATGTTGATTTTGACCATTCCAGTCATCTAGCCTTTTTGACCATGTTATCATTGCTTTTATAGAGGATTGGATTGTCAGAGGTCCTTTCCTTGCCCTTTCAGAAGGTTTTATTTTTCTTTTTTCCCCTTTGAGTGGATTTGAATTTTGGAAACAGTACCAAAAAAAAAAAAAAAAAAAAAAAATGACTGGAGTCACCTGGTGAATTAGCTGATCAGTCTAAATAGAACTAGTCTAGTGACAAATGATTTGGACTTCAAAATAATGAACTTGAATTTCTTCTGTGGGTCATTCACAGCTTATATACAGAAGAAGGGTGCCAAGAAAAGTTTTGAGCAACGTCTGCAAGCCATATCCAATCTGAACATATGTCAAATGATAAATCCAAACAAAAATAGGCCATGTTTCCAAACATTTTTTGGAATTATCTTCAGTTCCATCTGTCCATTGTTATAATCTTCTTCTTATGATATAACTAATACCTTCAGTTGGATAAAAATCTGTGGTACTTGTCTGAGATTTTGTCATCTGGTTCTGTACCATTTATTTATCCTCATCTAAGTCTTGGTTCCAGCAGGTTACATGGAGATCCAAATCTGACTGCCTGCTATCTAGAGACATGGTTGAGATTCCAATTACAGAAAATCTTCACTGTTTACAACTGCACAAAGTTCAAAATTTAAAGAACAAAAAAGTTCTTCAGCCATATTTCTGGAGCTCTTCCTCAGTTCCTACTTATTACAACACAGTTTCATTCATGCAGGGATTTCAAAAGTCCCTGCTTATTCTAACAGAAATATGCACTGCTGACTGTCAGCCACACAATGTCTGAGAATCTATGCGGGGACAGAAGGAGGAAGTTTACCCACTAGTCTGACTTTTTAGGGAGAAAAAACATACAGGCTGATATCGCCATGAAGAATGCTCCAAGCAGTCAAAATTTCTCCTTTCCATGATTAATACCTGAAATGTATCAGCAACATTCCCAAGTGCAGCCAGAAGTATAAATACCTCCTTACTGCTCTACCTGAGTTTTACAGTTAAATCTTTTTATGCATGTATAAATAACATCACTCTACAGGGATAAAATTGTGCCTTCATTGTCACTTAAAAAAAAAGCAGGCTTAAAGTAAAAGACATGTAGGTTTTCCTAAGGGGTGCAAGATTTGATTTCATACACTTGGACTCCAAAAAACAGATGTTCGGGAAAAAAAACAACTAAAGAATATGAGCAGTTATACATTTTTAGATGATTCACTTTTTATTTGAGTTCTACAGGGTTACTGTGAGGTCAGGACTGACAAAACAATAGGGGGTGTTTTAGGGATCATCATAATCGTATGTGTAATTTCTAGTCTTGAAAATAAATGAATGTATTTAATTTAGTTGTAATGTCCCACATTGAAGAGTTCTTTAGCAGTTGACTGCTTGAAGAGGCAGGGAGTCATTAATTGTATTGTGCTCCTTAGAAAACGTGAAATTGTGTTAGTGTGCATGCGTGCGTGCGTTCTCGTGCATGTGCTGAAATGCAGAGAACGATTCTCGTTTTAGAAAGAATGTGCACTGTGACTTACTAATGTTTCTTTAGCATCATCTTTTTCATGAGAGCTAAAATTAGGGCTGTCACCATGTTGTTCTTTTGTTATTAACAGAGAAACAGTCTCCTCACCACGAGTGACAGTCAAAACAATAACGTGCCAAAACAATTAATCATACTTGGTTACAAAACAAAAGTCTACATCTTATTTAAGAGTAAAATCACCATGTTGATGGTGTCAGGTGCCATCAAGTCACTTCCAACTCATAGTGACCCTGTGTCAAATGGAACAAACCATGGTAGATTTTTAAAATGTTAATTCTTAGATTTCAGTGATATTTAAATTAAACTCTGATAAGCCACTGCTGTCAATTCAAATCTGACTCCTAGTGACCCTATAGGTCAGAGTAGAACTGCCCCATAGAGTTTCTAAGGAGTGCCTGGTGGATTTGAACTGCTAACCTTTGGGTCAGCAAACATAGCACTAAACCACTATATGTCACCAGGGTTTACAAAATTCTGATAGTCACATTCATTGTACTTGGATCAGCATGTCTTCTACAGTCTAAATTTTCAAACTCGCATCTAAAAGGATCCCCCTGACTCCTCTACTTTCAGAAGGGTGGAAAAGCCATCAAAACACAGTAATAACACATGGCATTATTCTAACCAGTTCATTTATCACCATTCAGTCAGTCAGTCAACAAAAATGTTGTCTGCCATGTGCTCACAGTTAAAGACAAAGAAAGGATTGATGTCAAAGTCAGCCATCAAGGAGTTCACACTTTAGGGTAAAACACTTCTACTTAATATGATACATTGGAGACACACTGGAGAAATTACTGAAATTTCAGAGGAAAGAGACCTTAGCATTTGAGGAAATGAATCTTAAGGGAGAAGTTGTAGCAAATTCATTTCAGGCACAGAGGCAGAGTATGAGTTGATGGGCCTGTCTGGAGCTCAGCTCAGGATGAGGATGTGACGGATGAGGCTGGTGAAATACAAGAGAAACAGATTAGAAAGCATCTTAGGGTTGAGTTTTTCCTGTAGTCAAAGCAGTTATTTGTGGGTTTTATTATTATATGTTCAATACAAAGAAGAATAGGACATCAGCACTGGAGGAAGATTCATTAAAATCTGTGATATGCAGGTAACACAGCCTTGCTTGCTGAAAGTGAAGAGTGCCTGAGGCAGTTACCGGTGAAGAATCAGTGACCACAGCCTTCAGTATGGATTACACCTTAACGTCAAGAAAGCAAAAATCTTCACAGCTAGACCAATGAGCAACATCATGATAAATGGAGAAAAGATTGAGCTTGTCAAGGGTTTCCTTTTACTTGGATCCACAATCAGCACCCATGGAAGCAGCAGGCAAGAACTTAGAAGATATATTGCATTGGGCAAATCTGCTGTGAAAGACCTCCCTGAAGTTTTGAAAAAGCAAAGATGTCACCTTGAGGACTACAGTGTACATGACCCAAGCCATGGTGTTTTCAGTCTGATCATATGCATGTGAAAGCTGTCTTCTTCTGGAAGATAGAAGAATTAACACCTTTGAACTGTAGTGTTGGAGAAGAATATTGAGTATACCATAAACTGCCAAAGGAGGTGAGACTTCATCTTATATACTTTGAACAAGTTGTCAGGAGGGATCAATCCCTGGAGAAGGACATCAAGCTAGGTAAAGTGGAGGGTCAGTGAGAAAGAGGAAGACCATTGTTGAGATAGACTGACACAGTGGCTGTAACAATGAGTTCAAATATAACAGTGATTATGAGGACACAAAGGACCAGGCAGTGTTTCATTCTGTCATACATAGGATCTCTATGAGTCAGAACCAACTCAACAGCACCTAACAACTCCAACATTATTATGCATTGAGTTTTCAGACATCATTCTGGTGAATCTGGAACTAGCAGATTTTAGAGTCAGAAAGACATGCTATGGGAATATTGCAAAGGCCTGAGCAAGAGATGAAGAAGGTCTGAGCCAGGTCAATGTCAGTTAGCCCCAAGAGTCAATCTCCGTGTCTTCTACATATCTCACGTGCTCAAATGTAGAGACAGTGAATTAGTTTAAGAAATTCTTTGGCCTAAAAATTATCATGACAATGCACAAGCATTTAGATACCAGAATTTTTATTCCAGTGTTGTTTACAACAGTGCAAAATTGAAAACAACCTAATGTCCAAAAACAAAGTATTGGCTACATAATCTATGGTGTTGCTATTAGATGCTGTTGGGTCTGTTCTGACTCATGGTGACCTAGGTACAACAGAAGGAAGCATTGCGTTGGCCACCCTCACAATCATTGCTGTGTTGGGGCCCGCTGTTGTAGCCAGTGCGTCCATCGGTCTCACAGGGGGTCTTCCTCTGTTTTCGCTCACCGTCTACCTTACCCAGCAGAATGTCCTCCAGGGGCTGATCCTTCTTGACAACATCTACAAAGAAGGTGAGGTGAAGTTTTCCCATCCTTGCTTTCAGGAAGCACTCTGCCTGTACTTCTTCCCACACAGACTTATTCTTTCCTCTGACAGTCTCTGGTATACTCGCCACTCTTCACCAACACCATAATTTAAAGGTATCAATTCTTTTTTGGTCTTCCTTAATCATTATCCGTCTTTCCCATGCATGTGAGGTGATTAAAAATACCATGGCATGGGTCAGGCACACCTTAGTCCTTAAAGTACATCTTTGTTTTTTAAGAATTGAAAGAGGTCTTTGTAGAAGATTTGTCCAGTGCAACAAGTCATTTGATACATTGATTGTTGGTTCCATGGGTACTGACTGTGGATCCAAATAAAATGAAATCCTTAAATTCAGTCTTTTCCCTGTTTATCATAATATTGTTTATTGGTCCACTTGTAAGCATTTTTGTTTCCTCTATGTTGAAGTGTGATCCATACTGAAGGTTGTGCTCTTTGGCCTTCATCAGTAAGTATTTCAAGTCCTCTTCACCTACAGTAAGCAAGGTTGTGTCATCTGCATGTAGGAGATTGTTAATGAATTTTCTTCCAGTCCTAATGCCCAGTTCTTCACAAAGTCCAGCTTCTTAAATTATTTGCTCAGCATATGGATTGAATAGGCATGTTGAAAAGAAACAACCCCGAAGCACACCTGTCCTGACTTGAGACCATGAAGTGTTCCCTTGTTTTGTTCAAGCAACTACCTCTTGGTCTATATACAGGTTCCTTATAAGCATGCTTAAAGGTTTGGGGATTCCCATTATTCACATCGTTATCCATAATTTATTTTGATCCACACAGTGGAATGCTTTCACATAGTCAATAAAACACAGGTAAACATCTTTCTGGTATTCTCTGTTTTCAGTCAAGATCTAGATGACATCAGCAATGATATCTATCATTCTGTGTCCTCTCCTGAAGCTGTTCTGGTAATTTCCTGTTAATGTACTGCTGTAACTGTTTCTGAATTTTACTTGCATGTGATATTAACTGACATTGTTTGATCATTCCCAACTTTTGTTGGAAATAAACTGTGGCACATTCATACAGTGTAATACTGTATAATGAAAAACCAAACCCAACCCAGTGCTGTCAAATCGATGCTAATTCATAGCTACCCTATAGGACAGAGTAGAACTGCCCCATAGGGTTTCTAAAGAGCAGATGGCAGAATTGAACTGCCAACCCATTGGTTAGCAGCCATAGCACTTATCCACTACACCACCAGGGTTTCCAGTGTTGAAAATAGTGTTAAAGGAAATGAGTACATGTTTTAGAGTAATAAAAGAAAGCATGTAGTAAAATTCTGTCTTACACTATTCACATATAAAAGGTCAGATATCATTGTATGTATTTATGGTATATTGAATTTTTTAAAGAAAAGCCATAAAAGACTATGTAAAGTAAAAATTTAGATTTCCTAATATATGTATTTATGTATAAAGACTTGAAGAATATATATATGTATATATACAAAAAAAAAATGTTATGAGCAGTTACTTTGAGTGGTGGCTTTAAAGAACCCTTTTCTTCTTTGAACCTGTATGTTTTCTTCAATGAACATGAGTTGAATTAGAAAAAGCAACTTATTGAATTTAAGCATATTTGCTTAAACTTGTTAGCTTCCAGTCAGTTCCAACTACAGTGACTATAGGATTTCTAAGGCTATAATCTATGATAGAAGCAGACTGCCACATCTTTCTCCCACAGAATGGCTGGTGGGTTTCAGTTTGAAAGGCTGAACTTTCAGTTAGCAGCCAAGTACTTAACCCCTGCATCACCAGGGCTTTGGCATGCCTAGAACGAAGTATTTGTCACAGAGTTGATTCTGACTCAGGATGCCCTGTGTGTGCAGAGTGGATCCTCTCCACAGGGTTTTCAAGGCTGTGACATTTGGGGAAGCAAACTTCCCATTCTGTCTTCTGAGGTGCCTCTGGATGGATTACAACCATCTACCTTTAGGTTAGTGGTCTAGCACTAAGAATTACCACGAGGAGCCTTGGCAGTCCAGGGGTTAAACATTCAGCTGCTAACCAGAAGGTAGGTGGTAGGAACTATCTCATGATTATTATTAACAATCAAGATCACTCATATAGGTGTATCATATACATAGCAGATTCTAGGCTGGAAATATAAACTACCCCCCCCCCACACTTTTTAAATGTTGATCAATCCTGAGTTTTATTATTTTCCCTATATACAGATTAAGGGGTCTGAGACCCAAATAGCTTAAGTTAAGTGCCTAATAATGATTTTAACTCAGATTGCAAGGTCAGTGGTTAACAATGTAACAAGTTCAGCTGATGTTTATTTTTTACTTGTTTTCAATTCTATTTTTTAGAGTAATAAAACAAAGGGTGTCATTCATTTTATCTTATCCTGTACACATATACAAGGTCAGATATCACTGAGGGAATTCAAAAAATTTTATATAATCACTCAAAAATAAGAGCAACATTGTATCTAGTAGAAGAGGAAACTTAATGCTTTCAGGTAGGACGATGAATCATTCCATCCACCAGAACGTTCTCTAAGCTGTACGGTGTTCTTTTTACTTTAGAGTAAAATTGATTTGTCATCTTCCTGGGCCTGTGCTTGTTGTCTTTATAGTTATTATCCATTTTTTCCCTACAGGATTTCCTTTGGGAAATTTTATTACAGATAGTCGCAATACCTATACATTTATTTCAGCTTCTAGAAACTGTAACACTTAGCATGTCTGTCACATTTTAACCTTCCTAGGAGCTGAGAGGAGCCCTGGTGTCATAGTGGTTAAGTACTGCAGCTATAAACCACAAGGTCCAACCCACCAGGCACTCCTAGGAAATTCTGTGGAGCAGTTCTGCTCTGTCCTACAGGGTTGTTATAAGTCAGAACTGACAGTAGTGAGTGGGGTTAGGAGTCAACATATATATATGTGGATATACAGAGAGAGAGAGAGAGAGAGAGAGAGCCCTGGTGGTGCAGTGGTTAAGAACTTGGCAGCTAACCAAGTGGCTGGCAGTTTGAATTCACCAGCCACTCCTAGGAAACTCCATGGAGTGGTTCTACTCTGACCTGTCGGGTCTCTATGAATCAGAATCTCAACTCAATGGCAATGTATATTAGCCTCTCCTCTCAAGTAATTAATGGAGAGGGCTAGTGTTATATATAATTTATGTCCACACAAGGAGATGGAAACAGTGTACCATTAGTGATGACTTTGAAACTTTAAAGTGTTAGAATTTTGAGTTTCAAAGAACAGTGGAGGCCCATCAATCCACACATAGCAAACAGATCTCATTGTTAGTTTTATTACTTTTTTCTCCTGAGTTCTTTAAATGAATATGATTTTTTTTTCCTAGTTAGGGTTCTCCTAGGAAATTCAACCTGTGAACCAATTAAACCGTGAAGATAAAATTAAAAACTCACATTGGGACTGGGAGGATTTGGGTTCATCTTTTCTGATCCAGCTTGGATTGTCGGGTCTGTGATGAGTATGAAGGTTGTCCAGCCGGGGATGACTGTGGTAGCCAGGCCCAGGGAGGAAAACTGGGACCACAAGCTTCCGGCTCACAGCATTTCGGAGCCAGGATGCATATTAGCATTAAAGTTCTCCTTCTCACTGTGTAGGATTAGATCTATATGTTAGTGAAGCCATTTCTGGAAAAATTGCATGTTATTTTTTATTTAAAAAAAAATGACGATCAGAAAAGCTCTAAAAGGTCAAATTCGTTTGCCCTCATCCTGCACTAAATTCTCTGTGCAGTCTTTAAGTTGCATGTTTTCCCATTTCCATTTCAAGTACTGCAAGATCAGCAGCTACCACCACATTCTACTGAAACTTAATTTCATAACCCAGTAGTTTAGTACATCTTCCTGGACTGCAGGCAAAGTGGCCATTGATTTCCTCTTGTTCTTACTCCCACTGCCATTCTTTATTGGGTACTAACTGAGGATCTGCCAGACTTGAGGTCTCACTGTTCTTGGTGGCCAAAGTACTTCAAAAAGTACCTTGTCTCGGAATTAGACAAAGACCATAGCACAATGCTGGAAACTGGAACCCCTTCTGCCTAAATCCTGCTTCGAAATATCGATTTGTAGCCCAGGTACCGAGAACATAGATGTGCATGTTTTCTGAGTCATTCCAACACTCAGTTACACTGTTCCCATATTTTCATCTGCATTTTATATCTACCTCTTGGTCATTAGAAAAAAATGTGGCACCTTAAAACAGTTTCAACAAAGAGTTGTTTATATTCTCTTCCTGAAATGGATCTGTAGCCCTGGCCCATAGTATTTATACATGTTTTCCTTTTTACTTAATTGTAATTAGTATGCTGTTTATTGCATTCCTTTTACCTTTCCCTAAGAATTTGCCTTTTCCTTCAATTGTTTGCATTGCTATCTTTTGAATTTCCTCCCTCTTATTTATTTTTTGGCATAAATAATAATTTGTGCTCCAGCAGGAGCTTGATAAAGCTTTTTATTATGTTTCCTTTTGTCCAGCAGCAATCACAGGCACAAAAAAGACTACGCGCTTTGTCCACAGTTACACAACAAAACAGATGCAAAGCTTTCCATAAAAGTTTGCATATTTTGCCCTTTTATTAAAGGGCCAGCTCTAGTTCTATTACTCATGTTGCTTTTTTTTCCTCTGCTAAATCCTTTAGAGTTTGTTTTCTGGGTCTAAATTAGAATTTTGTCTAACTTTCTTGCTTGTTTCATTTTTGAAACGTCTCTCTGTTTCTGTGCTCACTTCTTACCATTTTGCCATATGGATTCTGTGGAACCAATAGATATTCTTTTAGTTCTGTAAATTATTTTCTCTTTTATTAAGTCACTATTGACAAATATCCTGCTAATCCCAGTATTTCTAGCATTCTCATATTTATAAAATATATCTCTTCTCTAGATTGTTCAGTGAATTGTGCTAGAAATATTGAAAAGCTTATTGATGGATGTGGTGGTGGTTAAAAGGTAATTCTCACCTTTACCAAAACTCAAAATAATTTTCAAACAGATGAAAAGACTAACTTCTAAAAAATCTGAACTTTAGGGAGAATTTCTATTTTCAAAGCCTTGCAAGAAACTATAAAGGAAAAGATTGATATGTTTGACTGTAGACAAATCAGTTTTTTAAAAAATCTTTACACAACAGCAAATTGTGTATTTGCAACAGATATGACTGAGAAATAATATCTTAATCTACATATTACAATATTGTTGTCATTGTGTACCATCGAGTCCATTTCAACTCATAGTAACCCCATGTGACAGAGTAAGAGTTAATAATAGTATTGTGTTAATGTCACAATATAAAAATTGGAGAAGGGCATGAACAGACAGTTCTTAAGAATAAGGACCTGTAAAGGAGTAACAGTCATAATAATAATAAAAAAAATCCTATTCTCATCTGTACTCAAATAAATGAAAATTGAAACAGTAAGTCACTGTCACTGCTACCCATAAAATAACAAACATTTAAAAGTCAATTTAAATGCTAGTGAAATCACTGAGTGATTTTTAAATGGTTTTTAACACTTCTAAATTTTACAACTGTCCTAGAAATACTTTTATAAATTAAAAAATAAACATTTTAAAATATGTGTGTGTATTTTTAATCCTTAAGTACATGAATAAAAAAGTGTCTAAATAAATTTTCTTTTAATGTTTTTCAGTAGATTCTGATTAGATTTTCTAATTCCACTTATTGAAATTTTCCAAAGTATTGTTTGTTCTTTTAAAATAAGAATTAACAATAGTGGAGATTTTTTCCAAGTTAAGGACAGCCTACTGTAATATTTCATGACTAGGAGAGTACTTACCAGGATGGAATGACGGTTTTGTAACACAGAACATACCCTTTCTAAGGTCAACAGCTTGTGCAAGTTTAACTTTATGGTTGAACTTTGTGGCACTGTCTGAGGTGTTTCGGAGAAGTAATCTGGAATTATTTGCTATCCAGGGAAATGAATTTGCCATAATAAAGGGAAACTTTAAGATAAACAGGTTATCAAAAAGGATATATTTTTATTTAATGATACATGTGTAGATTCTACCCATTGATTTTTCACCACAGGAGTTAATCTTGGAGGCCTGGTGGTGTAGTGTTTAACAGCGTGGCTGCTAACCTAAAATCAGAAGTTCAAATCTACCAGCCACTCCTTGGAAACTCTACGAGGCAGTTTTACTCAGTCCTATAGGGCTATTAAATGATTTACAAGTTTTTTAGTAAAAACTACTTGAAATAGATACTTTAGAGAAACTGGAGGTAAGAATTAAATAAGACTTTGAATATTTATTATTATCCTAACAGCCGTTTACTACTTTTTCAGGAGGGACTAGTAGTTCGGCCGTAGAATTCTCACCGTCCACACTGGAGAGCATGAGGGGGCCCCAGCTAAGGCAGTTCATGGGGGGCCACCACTCATTTGTCTGTGGAGGCTTGCATGTGGCTATGAAGCTCAAGAGATTTCAGTGGAAGTTATAGACTAAAATGGACTAGGAAAAAAATCCAGGCATTTCTACTCCTGAAGATCAGCCAGTGAAAACTGGAAATCACAACAGTCCAACTGGCAACCGACTGTAGTTTCGCTGTTTATGGGGTCACCGTGAGTTGGGAGCTGATGCCAAGGCAGCTGATGGCAACAACAACTTCTGACTTATATTGTCTCATAAACCTTTATAAGTACCTTGTAGGCAGTTCCATTTAATCGAGACCAAACCCAAACCCACCGCCATCAAGTGCTTTCCAATTCATAGTGACTCTAGAGGTCAGAGTAGAACTGCCCCATAGAGTTTCCAAGGAGCACCAGCGATTCCAACTGCCGACCTTTTCGTTAGCAGATGTATCACTTAACCACTACACCACCAGGGTTTCCTTCATGGAGACATATGAAACAAAATACTCTGTCCAAAAGTCCAGAAGCATATGGAAGAGTCAAGATGTGGGCTCAGACAATTATGACTCTAAAAATCATATCTGAAACCTGAATGCTACCTTCACATTAAAGTCCATAATGTTGACCCTTCCTCTCAGCAGCTGACTCCAAACTCTGTATAGAACCTTGTATAGGCCAACAGAGTCAGCCACCTCGTCTTTCTTCTGGTTAGCAAAGCTCAAAGAACTTGGGCACGATATTCTACCTCAGCCTAAATCCTTGCTCCACCGCTGTTTCCCTAAGCAAGTTTAGTTCTTCACCTGGAAAACGGGGAAAGCAATACCTCAGAGAGCCACTCTAAAGATTTAATTGACATACCACATGTGAAAATATTTAGAAAGGTGTTTGGCAAATAATAGATGTTTAATAAATATGAGTTTCCTTTCTTGCTTCCCTTGCCAGACAAAAGGCATGTTTCCTTACCAAGGCAGTTTATACGGAAATGCTTTCACGGCTCTCAGCTCCCCACAGATGCCTGAGGACGTTTGCTCACTCCGTTAGATGGACTTAGACGTGGACTCTCAGAGGCTTTTCACCTCCTAGGTTTGACTAGATTATGCGGTGGGAGCCACGGTAGAGGGCTGGGCAGACGTTTTACAGCACTCTACTTTCTACGGCTCTTGCTTTTCTCCCATTTCCCCTTAGTAACCTTTCCCCCAATTCCAAAATGCATTTTTACACAACTTGCTAAAACTGCTTATATGCCATTTCTCAAAGATGCACTATCACTTCCTGTTCCCACACCTTTTATCACTCCTGGCTCTCTTTCTCTGAAATGTCCTGTATAAAAATTTACCTATTGAACTTTTACCTTCAAGGCCCAGCCTGAATGCTTCCTACTTCATACATCTGCTCTGATCACTCCAGACGGAAGAGACCTTGCTGTCTAGGAAACTCTCCTAGCACTGAGTATCAGGCAGATTGCAGCACTTGCGTGTTTGAGACTAAAAACTGCCCCAGTGGAACCATGGCTTAAAATAGCATCTGATTAGCAATCCCTTAGGCAGGCTCTCCCAACTCCTTATTAAAACCGAAATCAGCAAAAGCCAGATTTTCACAAATACGTTAAAAACTAAGACTGACAGATAACTTGCAAATCAGAATCAGAAAGGATTTTCCACTGATATTAAGACCAGAAGAACTAGACTGAGAAAATTTTAAAACAGCTTTCCCACAAAAATAGATTAAAATTCTTGTCCCCAAAACGAAACCACCTTTTGCTTTCCTTGACTATTTGCCTCCTACTCAGAAACACATGAACCCTGTCACCCACCAACAACCCAAAACAACGAAGATGAGAAAGGCTGTGGGGGCCAGACATCTCTCTATCACACAGCTGGCATTTTATGGGGTAGTCAGAATCCCTATTTAAAAGAGTTAAAAATAATAATAGAAAGAAATAAAGGTGGTTGGGAACACACTAAATAAGTAAAGAAATGGAGAAGGCAATACTATTTTTTAAGATGAGAAGCAAAACATAAAATTAAAAGAAAACCAAGTATTTCATATTGTTAAAATGTACAGCAAAGATATGATGGTTATGAATCTTTCTGTAGCCAACAATGGCTAATATAGATATATATTTTTTAAATATACATAGAAATATAAGGAAAAATGACAACCCAAGTATTGTAGAAGACTCACATAGGGTCTCTAAAGCCAGTAGAAAAAACTGAGGAATTACTAGATTGGAGTATCTTTAAAATAGATATATGTGATAATATAAACAATAAGCTTATATGTACATATACATATGTACACAGGTATGCATTACTGGATGTCCATATCACTAAGATCTGTAAAACAGGATGCTATGTCATTTGGACATTGTGGGAACACCACATTACACACAAGAGAGAGGCACACAAAATGATCACAGGGCAGACCCAGGACCCGGGATGCCACTGCCAAGCCGAAGGACTGCTTGAAAACTGGCTCTACCACCACCTGTCCAGAAGTCCTGCCTTGTCACCACCCAGTCTCCGAGAGCCACCCCTGGCCTCCACCAGCCTACAGCTGTGCGTGTTCACTGTCCAGCCGGTTGCCTCCTGACTAGCTGTTACTGACTTACCAACCCCACGAAAACCCTAGTAGCATAGTGCGCTAAATGCTACATCTGCTAACCAAAAGGTTGGCAGTTCAAACCTGCCAGGTGCACCCTGGAAACTCTATGGGGCAGCTCTACTCTGCCCTATAGGGTCGCTACGAGTCGAACCCAACTGGACTGCAGTGGCTTTGCTTTTGTTTATTTTTGAATTGGCTCCATGGCAGTCTCCATGCCTGCTTCCTTACCTGTAACCCCCACGAGCTTGAAACTCTTCTAGGCTCACCTTCCCTCTTCTGCCTCCCCCTTTGGATCTGCCTTCCTCCTTGGGTCTGCCTTCTCACCCGGTACATTTCCTGCTCTTCATACCACAGCTGTAGCGCCCACCATTCAGGAGCCAAAGCCACAGGAGGGGGCTGTCTCAGGCCGGGTGTGTCACATGCAGGGAGCCTGGGCAGAGTAGGGCAGCAACCTCGGGGAGGCATTCTCCTCACCTGCTCCTGAGGCATCTACGTGGTCCCTGCCTGAGGAGAGGGCACTGGGACAGGCAGTTGGGGACGGCACAAGGACGCCCTCCTCCTCTTGCTACCCCTGGGCTGTGTTCTTTGCAGGAAGGGGAGAGCTGGTAAGAGACACATGGTATCTCCATACTTCGCAAAGTACATCTGCTACATCCTGTTCTAGGATCAGGATTTCTGAACTCTTTTATAAACTTGTGGGACCACAGACATATATGCAGTTGGACGTTGGGCAACTGGATGTTATAGAATTCTACTTGTGTATGCGTCACTGGATTCATAAATAATCAAATTTGTTGTCATAAAGAAGTTTCTGTGAAATACTTAGAAAAATTTATCATAGCTTATGTCTCAAAGAAATAATCAAGAAATCCCAAACAATAGAAAGCAAGCCATTCTCTATCTTCCATGTATTACATGTATAAATTAATAAAGAAATTAAATGCTCGAAAATTTAAATAACCATCAGGTTAAAGGAGGAATTAAAACAAGAATTACAAGGCATTTGTAAGTTAACAGAAATGACAACATTAAGTATCAGATTTATAGAATGGCACCAAAGTTGTAATCAGAAGCCGATTCACAGTGGTAAAAAAAGGAAACCAGCTGCTGTCAAGTTGATTCCAACTTATAGCTGCCGTATAAGACAGAGTAGAACCACCTCATAGAGTTTCCAATAAGCACCTGGTAGATTTGAACTGCGGACCTTTTGGTTAGTAGCCATAGCAATTAACCACTATATCACCAGGTCTTTCCATAGGAGTAAAGGACAGGTGTATTTCTGTTTAATGGATTTGTTTTGTGTGTTCTAATAATTTTCCACTAATTGTTACTAAACTCTAGCCAATTTGAATATTTCCTGACATAGCACTCTGTAATAAGTTTGTAAAATACTATTCAAAGGAAGTAATTTTCTGGACCTAGAATTCACTATTACTATGTGTTTTATCCTCATTTGTGTTGACCTATTGTTTCTGCTCTACACTTTTTAGGCACACTAACCATCTGATACTGTATTTAGGCTTCTGGCACACACCCGATGCCTCTTTAAGTTGAACAATTCTTGTGAACACAATGTTTAGACTGTTAGTCTCTCACGTATCTCTCATGTGCTACTTCTAGTTACTTCTTGGCTCCACGCAGCTTAAGTTAGCGGTAGGAGTCACTCACACCTACCCAGGACACAAAAGGCCTGTATAAGTTGGAACAATCATACCCTGTCTTCCAACAACAGAAAGGAAATTACAGAGCAGAGATAAATTATAACTTAGTATAAAGGTATGTGATCTCTATGGACCCTTCTAAGTTTGTCACAGAAGTAAATAAATACATACATGCATATTCATATACATGGAATATACCTATATACATATGAGATACAGAAACTATCTCCTATCACTATCTCAAAGAACTCAGAAGTTATACAAAATACATTTTTATTTCAAATTCTAATTCAGTGGCAATAATTTGAACTAAAGTAATGAAATCATTTTTGTCTGAGCTTCCTACATTCAGTAAAATCACAAGCACAGTATTTTATGTAAAAAAAAAAATAGACGGCTATGTGGTTTCTGTACTGAACTCTGATGTACATGTAAATGCATGTGTTTCATATGATTTTCAACCTGAATGTGATGTTTACTTTTCCAAAGGTTTTCATATTAGTATTATTAGACATTCTACTATTTCTACAGCAAATATATCTTTCAATAAATTCATAATACATTTCCCCAATTCAGACATATTCCCAACAACAAAATTGTCAATTTTCTGTAAAGAAATTATAGGTCATTACTGTAGTCAATCATGATACTATAAAAGACATTTAGTTCTTATTTCTATAAAATGTCTCAGTGAATTGTGTGCATGTACACAAAGAGAAATTTGTGCAATCAAAATAATCCAGGTGATGTTTAAACTTAATATCATTCTTCTCCATTGTAGGCGAGGTTCCAATGTATCCCTGACACTGGACATGAGTAGCTTGGGAAATGTTGACCCCTTTGTGGCTGTACCAACCCCACGGGAGAAGGTAGCAATGGAGTATCTACAGTCAGCCAGTCGGATTCTCACAAGGTCACAGCTGAGAGACGTCATGGCAAGTTCACATTTACTCCAAAGTGAATTCATGGTGAGACTGCTATTTATTGTTCATTCTTCAGTGGATATTGTATTATATTAGGCACTAAACAAGGAGCTCTGGTAGCACAGTAATTAAGCACTTCTCTGCTGACCAAAAGGTGATGTTTCAAACTTACCAGTCACTCCACAGGTAGAAGATGTTAACAGTCTGCTTCTGCAAAGATTACGGCCTTGGGGCGCTTCTACCCTATCCTGTAGGGTAGCTATCAGTTAAGAGTGACTTGATGGCAGTGGCTTTTTTTTTTTAAAGAGATAATCCTGTGGATTTATGATAGTAGTTAAAACTAAGACAGTAGCAGTAAAAATGGAGAGAATACACAAGTGGTCATTGATTGGACAACCCAGCCAAGGACAAGAAAGAAGTCTGAAATAATATCCCTATTTCTAGCTTGACAACATGCAGGAGGAGGGGAGCATGGTGCCCTTGTATAAAATAAGGAGCACAGGCCAAAAAAAAAAAGCCATTGCCACTGAGTCAATTTAGACCCATAGAAGTCATAGAGGACAGAGTAGAACTGCCCCATCGTGTTTCCAAGGAGCACCTGGCAGATTTGAACTGCTGACTTTTTGGTTAACAGATGTAGCACTTAACCACTGTGCCACTAAAGTTTCCACCAAGGGGCACAGGAGGAAGACCAAATGTGGGCTAAAAATGATGGTGAATTTAATTTTAAACTAATCAGTGCTGCTGGGAATATCTTAATCAAAAAAATGCATGTGTACCCAGAAACCAAGGAATCCAATCTAGCCTATATTGGTCAAAGGGAATCTGCATTTTACGTGTCACCTTACGTCTTAAATCAGCTGTGTATCTTAAACCATACTGTTTGAGTATAATAATTTCACCCTTCAAGCACCAGTTCAGGTATTTGCAGTCACTCTATTGGTGAAAGACCCGGCACTGGGTTAGATCTACTCTTGACCCATGGACTATTGTTAGGTATTCCAAATAAAATACAAGCATGGAATTTTTAAATGAAACTTTACAGTGTATCCTTTTATAGGTATGAAGAAAATGAGACCTACAGTAATGAAAGATTCATTCAACAACCACACATCTAGCTAAAACCAAAAGCCCATTGCCATCGAGTCCCTTCTAACTCATAAGAATCCTATAAGACAGAGCAGAACTTCTCCTTAGAGTTTCCAAGGAGTGCCTGTTGGATTCAAACTGATGACCTTTGGGTAAACAGTTGTAGCACTTCATCACTATGCCACCAGGGTTTCCACATCTAGCCAAAAGCGCAGCGGCTATTTTTTTTTTTTCCTAGAACTGCAGATTGTTGTGCATAGGGTTGCTGTAAGTCGGAACCAACTCAGTAGCACCTAACAACAACTGAACCACAGATAGCTCTTTGTTTTATGAAACAAATTCTCAATATACCCACTCCCCTGAAAGGAAAGATGAAGACAACATGGTGTACCCAGGAGAGAAAGGAGGCCAGGAAATGACAAATTGTCCATGAGTGTCAGAAAACAAGAGGTGGGAGGAGCAATAAAGACACTGCGGACTTCATGGTTTTACCAAAATGCACCAACCTATTTGAAATTACCAAACTTGAACACCTGGTTTCTGTTGTACATGAAACAATTTTGCTCATTTTGATACCATGAAATTGAGATGTTAAAACCTTTTGTTACAGCAGAGAGTAAAATGAGTATTGTAAACAGACAAAACAACACCAGTCTAGAAAATGATGTTTTAAAAGCAATCTGCTCCTCTCAGTAGACAAGCCTCAAAATCATAATGAAAATCTGACATCTCAGATTTTCAAACTGACAGAAAACTGAAACAATCTGAATGAATGTAGAGGTAATTTCTTTTATTTCAACAAATATTAGACTGTGGCATTGTATATTCTCCACTGGAGAAAATTTAAATAATAAAAATATTATGTTATCTAAGAATTTAATCTTTACCAGTCATTAAATTATATAAAACTTGTTTTGTTTCACATTAATCTTAGCTAAGCAACACTTTGCAAAATTTTAAACTAGAAAGTGTAACTATTTATTGTGACCAAATTTTTCAATATTTTGTTCGGACCTTTTTGAAAACATTACTGGCTGCTTACCTTGTCCTAGATAGCTACAAATGCTGTCCATTTAAGGTCGACTGCATTTGCAGAGTCCCTTCTGCTCTAATTGTTCCCTCTCCAGTCATTTAACATACACACATGCTGACCAAGTAAGAATCTTTATATTCTTGTTCAGTAGGAAAATGTTGTATTCGGATGTACATGCTTCACTGACAATAGTGAGTTCACAAGCACAAGCGGAACAGCCCGTTTATAAACCATTTCTTACTGCAAAAATGCCTCACTTCCCTCATCACTAAAGTCAACCAAAAAAACCCTTTGTATTAACATGCTGGGAGGGAGGCTTTACTAAATCCTTAAAGAGTTGCAATTAATATTACATGTGAGTCCATCGTAGTGAAATTTTTGTTAGTGAGTGTTTTGTTACAAAGCAATTTGGGAAAATGTGAACACATCGTTAAATCAATTTTTGTACACCTGTTTATATAACTTTCAGAAATTACTTCAGAACAGGGGTCTTAAAATTTAACCAAAGGTTTATTTATGTGTTTCCTTAATAAGCACATATGAAATGATAATATTTAACACAGAGAACTGTTTCTTAGAAATAGCTTGTCATGGTGCAGCTGACATGTTTATAAAAGGAAGGGTGTTGTCAAGCAGAGGTGGCAGTCTGTTGTTTTTTAAATTCCTTTGAAGTCCAATAAAGCTGTAGAGCAGATAGCCCCCTGTGAAGATCTTCTTTGTGGCAGCATTAGATATACTAATGATATCACTTATTTTTGTAGGAAATACCAATGAACTTTGTGGATCCCAAAGAAATTGACATTCCACGGCATGGAACTAAAAATCGCTATAAGACTATTTTGCCAAGTAAGTCTCTTAAATCAAGTAATCTGTATTGCTAAACATAGACCTTCCTTCATTTACCCCACCTTATCACTTTCCATCTTCACATCACTGACATGCACACTACATTGGAAGCTGCAAACACATGTCAAAAATAGCAATTATTAAACTGCCTGAAGTTAATAGCTTTACCTTTACTCCCCTTGTTATAATGCTGGGCTCACAATTCCAGTAGACACATGGTTCTAAAACTTTACTGTACCTCTTGTTTAAGCTCAAATGATTTTCCACAAGGATATCAAACCATTCGGTGGTAAAAGTATACTCTTTTCAACAAATGGTGCTAGGACCTTATATGGTAAGATTCCATACCTATGTAATATCCAGACAGGCAAATCTTTAGAGACAGGAAATAGACTAATGCCTGCCTAGAGCTAGGGGAAGGGCCAGGGAGTGACTGCCAAGGGGTATTAAGTTCCTTTTTAGGGTGATGACAATGTTATAAAATTGATAGCGGTAAAGGATATACAATTCCGTGAATGTGATAAAAGCCACCGAATGGTGCACTTTAAATGAGTGAATTGCATGACATGTGAATAATAAGCCAAAAAAAAACAAGTCCCAAGCCCTTTGCTGTCAAGTTGATTCCAACTCATAGCAACTCTGTATTTATAGCTCAATAAAAAAAGAGAAATCCAAACCCATTGCCATCAAGCGAATTCTGACTCATAGTGAACATACAGCATGGAGTAGAACTGCCCCCCTAGGGTTTCCATGGAGGGTCCGATGGACTCAAACTGCCAACCTTTTGGTTAGCAGCAGTAGCTCTTCACTGCTGCTTCACCAAGGCTCTGTAGTTCAATAAAGCTGATAGCACAAAAAGCATCATTGTACATAGCCATCATCTTTTTGTCCCCAGAGTTCTGTGTTCCCCCCCCAGATGCCAGCCAAGTGCCGTTGAGTCGCTGTTCAATTAAGACTGCTGTTGGGCCCAGGAACCTACACTTTGAGCAAATGCCCAGGTGGTCCTAACGCAGATTATACCAGCTGTAGACTGTGCTAAAGCTGAGATCCATGAAGTTTATTGATGTGAAGAAGTTAGATGGATGTCAGAGCCCAGTAAGGAATAAGGAACAGTCTGTAAAACCATGCTCATGTACTAGAGAGTAGAGACATGTAAACAACTATCTATACTCAGCCTAAAAGCCATCATGGAAACATGACCCAAGTGACATAGGAGTATAGAGAGAGAGGACTGAGTAACTAATTCTGCCTAAAACAAACAAACAAAAATAATAATAAACCACTGCCATCAAGCCAATTCCAACTCTTAGTGACTTTACAGGACGGAGTAGAACTGCCCCATTTGGTTTCCAAGGAGCACCTGGTGGATTCAAACTGCTGCCCTTTTGGTTAGCAGCCGTAACCGCTACACCACAGGGTTTCCTTACAGCAGGCAAAAAGCCTTAAGAGAGAAAGTCATATTTTCAACCACTAAACAATGATATACTTGGGATTTTGGCAAAATTGGTGAATCTCTACCTACAGTAGCTCAGAAAGAGGAAGTACGGACACTGCAGTAACAGTCTTCATAACTGAGTCTGTTAAATCACTCATAAAGTACCAAATTCTCTACACTTTCTCAGTAGATTAAAATGGAGTAATTAGAAGGTTCACTGTTAACGATATCCACTGGGAAACAAAGGCTATCTTCTTAGTGCTTGCTTTTCCTTCTGGTTGAGTTAGAAGTACATCATTTTTTAAGCCACTCTTTATAACATATCTGTAACTGGTCTGTACAGCTAAACCTATTTATCGAAAATATAATCAAAGTCCCTGGGAGTGTGCGCAGTTAAGACATTTGGCTGCTAACAAAACACTGGAGGTTCGATTCTACCCTGAGACTCCTCGGAAGAAAGCCTTGAAGATTTACTTCCAAAAAACTCAGCTACTGGAAATACTGGAAACCCTTTGGAGCAGAGCTGAAATCGATTTGCTAGTAACTAGCTTTAAGGTGTAGTTACTGTAGAGTGGTGTCTCATGGCTACAACTGGCTGACAGATCAAAATGCTGGCTATTAGGACTGATGTTCTCTCTTTTTCTATGCGTTTCTCACTGTTAAATTTTTTTTTAATCTAAAATATTCCAAACATAAATAATCAGGGCATATACATCCATGCCAATTATATCCACCTAATGCTTAGGATTATTTTAAGTCCAGCCTTCTCTATTTCCTGTCCAGAGGATATCAAACAAGCACCACATAGTTCTGCATCAGCTTTTCCATTCCCAGAACTGGGTGGATCGCTTGAACCAGGGCACCTGTGCTGACAGCTGGTGTTGTAAATGAAAGGTTTTCTGTTAAAAATGTCTGTCGCCTGATACTCCACCCACCACCTATTGTGCAGACAACTATGATTTATGAAATGTTACTTACAGAAGCCATACCATTGGTTGAGAAGTCATCAGAAAAGGCTGGAGTGAATACACCAAATTGTTCTTTATGGTTTATTTTTTACTGTTAATATGAGATAAATTTGAAGCATTACATAAAATAGTGATTATCATATGATCAAGGTTTTAAATATTATGATTGTTTTTGTTGCTTTAGCCAACAATCAACTTCTCAAGTTTAAAAGCTTGCCAAGTTGTACATAATAGAGAGGTCATGAGAATGTTTTGCAGTAGCTATAAGGATGGCCAGAAAGCAATTAAATTACAACTCTTTTACTGAGAACAATGTCAAGCTGGATCAGAACACTCTAAATGGTAGATTAAAGTGCAAAGACCAATTTCGTATCAAATTATTTTGCAACATAAGCAACTATTGATAAAAATATGTCTAACTTCCAATCACAAAAGCAGTGGGAAAAAACTGATTATATTTCAATATGAAATTATTTGCACAAGTATAATAATAAATTTTATGTATATTTCTTCCATGCATAAACTTTATTAATATAAATATTAAATATTTATATAGGAACCCTATTTATTCTGGCCATGATTTTATATTTAAAAATGTAATGCCTAACTTTGATTCCTACCCAGTTTATTCTTCTTGTTTTATTATATTGAATTTCTAGCACAGAGTAGATATTGACATAAATGAGCCATTTGTTAAGGCAACAAACTGTGTGGATAAAGCAAAATATTGGAGTCAGACTGATTTCCCACTCTTGAACATTTACAAATTTTGCAGGCTTCTTAATCTTCCTGTATGATCCTTTCCTTCTCCATAAATAATACTGTGGTAATGATACTACCCCACAAGGCTGCTGAGAGTATTAAATTATATATAGTATGTGTGAAATGCCAAGCAAAATTTCAATTAATAGTAAACCCTCTGCTAATGTTAGTTTCTCCTTTCTCTCAAAACTTCATTCAAAATGAAGCTATCATTAACCCCAGAATCATTGCATAACACAGGGACACTGTATAGAGGGAACTTTAACGTTTCAGAAACAGAGTGCTCAAAGGCTCTGTTTGCTCTTCTAATTTTCACATGGTTCCTTAAAAGTAAATGTCCATATAATCTTCGTCTTACAGTACCAGAATCATCAGTGTTCACTAGAACTGTCTACAGTGGTAGAAATGTTCATTAGCTCCAGTGTGGTGCCCACTAGTCACCTATGGCAACAGAGCGTTTGAAACACGGCTAATACAACTGAGGGACTGATTTTTTTTTTAAGTTAAATTTAATTAGCCACTTTGTCTAGTGTCTACAATAGTGGACATTACAGGCCTTCTCTCTCCTCTTCTCTCTCTTCTGTAACCAATTTGAAATGAGTCTCTGTTACCTTGAACATGCAGTCAATCCCTGCCTTTCCTCTCATTTCCCACTTACCTTGCAGCTGTCTATAAAAGCAATCCTATTCCTCTCATCTCTGCTTTGCCCGTCTCTAGCAGTGACACATATCTTTCCCATCTAATCACCTTTACTCTTGACTTCAAACCTAACACCTTTTTCTTCCTGGAAGAAAAATCTTAAGGACGGAAGAATCTCTTGAAAAAATCTGGTAACAATCAAGATGTGATGATCCAGGTACCAATTTGTCTGTTAAAAAGAAATGTTAATGAGTGGATACCTACATAGACTTGGGACCAGAAGAACCGGATGGTGCCCGGCCACCACCAATGATAGCTGCGATGGAGCTCACTAAGTTGAGTCTCACTGGCAACACAAGAATAAAAAGGGGTGCATCCTGAGATCTCCACTAAAAGACTGCAATTAATGGTCCAGCGGCTTCGGGGTTCCCCTGGAAGCATGGCCCCTGGCCCTGATGCTGCCCTTTCCCATAAATCATAACAAAGGTCCACTCTTTGGACATGAATGGATTGGACTTGGTGATTCAGAGTGACCATATATTGGATGCACTTCATGGTTTTATGCATCTATAGGATATCATCCTGCTGACCTCTGGCTGGAGGAAGGAGAGTGGGTGGGCAGGAGGGGAAAGGAGACTGTTAGGAGGATGAGACATGTATGGAGCACAGGGGAATGGTGTGCTGTCACTGGGCAGGGAGAGCAGTGGAAGCCGCATATAGGTAGGCGTGTAAATTTATATAGGAATGTACATTTTCACTCAGCCATAATAAAAAAAAAGAAAGAAAGAAATGTTAAGATCTTCACAAGGTATTTTAGAGCAATCAGGGTGGGAAAATTTCATATATTCTGTACACAAAAGCTATATGTGTTCAATAATTTGCTTAAAGGAAAGAAGAAAAAGGAAGCAAGGGAAAAGGGAAGTAGGAAGAAATGAAACAAAGGAAAAAGAGGGAGCAAAAGAGGGAGAGAAAGAAACAAGAAAGGGAGTAAGGAAGAAAAGAAAATGAAAAGAACAGATAAGAGAGAACAAGTCATCAGTGCTAGAGGCATGTTGGTAATTATTATTGATATTATGCAGATATGTCATAAATAACATGCTAGTTAATCTACAATCCAGAATTCTCAGTTCTGAAAAAAAATTATCTAGTGAAGCTGGCTGATATGTAGTTTAAAATGTATAACATGAATAAAGTTATAATAGCACTGGTGAAAATGATGATGATGATAATAGTGGTGACACTTTTGTGGTTGTGATTAAGTAAAAGTACAGAATCCAAATCAGTTTTGCATGCCCACCTATCTGCAGCTGCTTCTGCTCTCCTTACCCCATGACAGCACACGCCTCTTTTTCATTCTATACTTGCTGTATCCTCTTAACTAGCTCCTGTCCCCTCCTCTATGCCCTCTTCTCTCCCATCTAGAAAGAGATCAATAGGAGGACAGCATACCATAAATGCATAGAATCATAAAGTACACACACGATATGGTTTCATTGTGTACCCAAATCCAGTCCATTTTTGTCCAAAAAGTTGACCTCAGTAATATTTTCTAAACTAGGGCAGCAGCAGGTCTAGGGGCTGTGCTCTCAGGGAATCCCCAGGCCATTGAACCATCATCAATTGTGATCTTTTAGTAGGGTTCTTTAGATGCACCCCTCTTTCTCATGTTGCCACAGGGACTGAACATTGTGTGTCCCATCGTGGCTGTCTTTGGTGGTGGCCAGGCACCATCTGGTTCTTCTGGTCACATGTTGATACAGTTTCCCATTCACACAAGTTCTTCTGTCTCCTGGGCTCTTTTTCCCTTGTGTCTTTGTTGTTCTCAGTGATCTTCTGTTCCAGCTGAGTTGGGACCATTTGGTGTACATCAGATGGCAGCTTGCTAGCTTTTAAGACCCCAGACACCACTCACCAATATGGAGTACAGAAGACTCTCTTAGCAACAGGCTTGTTGTACCAAGTGAGCTCGATGTCCCTTGAGAGCATGGTCCCCACACTTTTTTTTAATCCTTGGAAGTTACATTCGTTAGTCCAAGATAACATATTAAAAAGGCTTTGGTAAGAACCCTTCACTTTCTCCTATACTGCCATATTCTTTCTTTAGAACTTTTGTGTATTTGGAAACTCTGAGTACCAATTTCCAACATATTTTAATTTAGCTAGACAGTTTTTAAACAATATACAGAGTTGAGTTCTCATACCAAAAAAGCAAATCCGTTGTTGTCAAGTTGATTACAACTCATGACAATCCTGTAGAGTAGGGTACAACTACCCCCACAGGGTTTCCAAGGCTGTAAATCTTCATGGAAGCAGACTGCTACATCTTTCTTCATGGAGCTGCTAGTGGGTTCAATGGGCAACCTTTGAGCTAGCAGCCACACGCTTTACCACTAAGCCATTGTAGCTGCTTGTATATGTTGTCAAAAAAAGAAAAAGAAAAAGAAAACCCCAAACTTGTGAATTCAGACTTATAGCAACCCCATAGGACAGAGCAGAACTGCAACATACCTTTTCTAAGAAGAGCCTGGTGGATTTGAACAACCTTTTGGCTAGCTCACCCACTACACCATCAAGGTTTACGTATTGGCATTAGAACATTGAAGGAACAGGGCCTTTCCTTCAAGCTTGAGTGTTTTAGCATGTTTGTGAAAATGTGTAGTACTCAGTGAGTACCAAAAAGAAAAGAAAGTTTTCTTTCTCCTTTGCTAAGACAAGGAAAAAAGGAAATCTAGATAGTCAAAAGCAGTGTTTCATCTCTAATAGAAATTAAATCTGATAATAACTAGAAATCATGAAGGATACAAAGTTAAAAAAATAAAGTTCTTGGCCTCAAGGAACTCACTACAATTTAGAAATTTAAATATTTAAAATACAAGGTGATGTTGTTTGTGTTAGGTGCCACTGAGTCAGTTCTGACTCACAGTGACCCAGGTACAGCAGCTCTGCCTGGTCCTGCGCTATCCTCAGCACCCTTGTTACGCTTGAGTTCCTTGTGGCAGTCCCTGTGTCAATCCATCTTTTTGAGGGTCTCACCACTGTACCACAAGGGGTCCAAGAGATAGTGTAAAATCCCCATCCCTGCCTTCAAAAGCCTCAAATTATACCAGGTTAAAGGTATTATAAAGGTATGATATGATTGTGACTCATTTATGTAACTATTGCTAAATATATATATATATATATATATATATATATATATACCATATTTTCTATACCTGATTCCATGTCCTCTTCTAAATCTGGCTTGAATGTCTGGCAGTTCCATGTTGATATACTGCTACAGCTGCTTTTAAATGCTGGACAATGAATAAGGAAGACCCGAAGAAGAATCAACACTTTTGAATTATGGTGTTGAAGTATATTGAATATGCTGTCATTGCTTGAACTGTGTCCCTCCAAAAGTGTGTGTGGCTGTTTGGCTGGGCCATCACTCCCAGTATTGTATGATTGTCTTCCATTTTATGATTTTCTATGCTGTAAGTTAAAGAGGGTTACGGTGGGACTGTAAATCCCTTCCTAAGTTCGCCTCCCTGCTCCACTTAAAAGGAGTTTCCCTGGAGTGTGGCTTGCACCACCCTTTATCCTTTTATCTTACAGAGATAAAAGGAAAGGGAAGTAAGCATAAAATTGGGAACCTCATACCATCAAGGAAGCAGGACCTGGAGAACAGCATGACATTTAGACCTGGGGTTCCTGCCCCAAGATTCTTCTTGACCAAAGGCTGATGCAACATAAGGACTTTTCATCAGAGAAACAGAGGGAAAACCTTCTCCTGGAGCAGATGCCCTGAATTTGAACTTGTTGCCTACTGGACTGTGTAAGAATAAAGTTTTCTTTTTAAAGCCACGTACTTTGTGGTATTTCTGTTAGAGCAGCACCAGCTGACTAAAACATGTACCATGGACTACCAGAAGAGTGAACAAAAGTGTCTTGGAAGAAGTACAACCAGAATGCTCCTTATAAGCAAGGATGGCAAGACTACATGTCATGTTCTTTGTTCATCAGAAGCAGTCAGTCCCTGGGGAAGGGCATCATACTTGGTAAAGTGGAGAGCCCATGAAAAAGAGGACGACACTCAACCCAATGGACTGGCACAGTGACGGCAACAATGGGCTCAGGCATAGCAACAGCTGTGGGCAGCACTGTTTCATTCTTTTGTACACAGGATTGCTATGAGTCAGAACTGACTCTACAGCACCTAACAACAGCAACAACAACAATATATTTTCCTTAACACTATGACCCATAAGGAGCCCTGGCAATGCAGTGGTTAAGTGTTTTGGCTGCTAACCGAAAGTTTGATAATTGGCATCTATGGGCTGCTCATTGGAAAGCCTATAGGATGTTTCTGTTCTGCCCTGATGGTCACTATGAGTTGGAATCACCTCAGTGGCAAGAGGTTTGATTTGATGGTCCCCAGAGCCTTACAACGTCTTGATGGCAAGTGACTTTTGACTTCTAAGACTGTGTTGCTAGCTTTACAATAGTCTACTCGATATCAGATTTTTATGCGGCCAATGAATGGACTGCTACATATAGGAAACATATTCTTTCAAATAGCAGAAGAGGATTCAGACCAGATAATGTATCTGATGTAGGGCAGGACAAAACAAATCAGGGGGATAGGAACTTGCACCGGTGTTTTATGAACAGACTAGAACTCATCAAACTGAATCATGTTTATCTTTCTACCACCCCTCTTCTCTTCCTCACTCTTTCCGCCTCCTCCATATACCCACACTGATAGCACAGGGTCTGGCACATAGTAAATTAATCTCACCTGTGTTGAGAAATCGGGAGCTAGAGCCAGGGCTTACGCTGATGGTGCAGTGGGGCAAGAGCGGGTTGGGAACTGAGGGTCAGGATGAGATAAGGTGGTAAAGTGAAAAGAAATGGTTCACTGTCAGAAGAGAAAGCTGCAAGCTCTGAATTCACAGAAGAGAAGGAGCATAAATGAAAAAGCCAATCAAAATCAGAAGACTTCAGGAAATGGCATGAACTGTCAAGTCATTGTTCCAGCCTCTCGGGCAAGATTTTCGTCAGAAACAGGGATCAAGATGGGTCCATATGTCCCTCAATAAACACAAATGGATAAAGCAAGAGACACACAGATACATAAGTACTGACATCACATGACAAACAGCCAGTATGTCATCTAACAGGTGCCAATTTGTTTAATGTATTCTTTCTTGTTCTCTTCATTAGATCCACTCAGCCGAGTGTGTTTAAGACCAAAAAATGTAACTGATTCTCTGAGCACCTACATTAATGCTAATTATATTAGGGTAAGTAAATAAATATAAATCTGTTTCTGATGAGTGTTTGATTTACTATTTGAAACTGCGGGTTTTATTTTTTTCCTCAAAGTACATTAACTTTATGATTTAACATAAAAGAATGTGGTCTGTCTTTGTTTCACCCACTGTTTCTCTTATTTATTTATTTGTTTATTTTTTACTGAACCTCCCTATTTTCAAGATGGCTTAATTTGTATGTCATGAAGTTAGTGATTCACAGATAATACCACAGGAAATATTTCTATAGACAGTTGGGAACCACTAATAATGTTAAGGCAAGTTGGTTACTAGCAAGTGCTATTGTGTTTCCGTCACAGCCAACATTTCCAGTGGGGTCTTTTACAATGACTTCTTTACTCTGAGTCTGTAGCTAGGGTTTTCTTATGGGGTACTCAAGTGGGGACTGAATATTATGAGCCTCAGTACCATAATATACAATAATGGTATGCTTGACTTTCAGAAAAACCAGTGTGTTAATTATGGCTCTAGAGGCAACGGGTCTGCCATACTCTGTGTTGCTTTCGGACTAGCACAGATCTTTTGTTCTAAAGATCTTTCATCTCAGCTTTCAATGCAAGGCTTGACTTTACAAGACAACCTCTCTGTCTCTTCGCTTTAACCAGGGCTACAGTGGTGAGGAAAAGGCCTTCATTGCTACGCAGGGCCCCATGATCAACACGGTGAATGATTTCTGGCAGATGGTGTGGCAGGAAGACAGCCCTGTGATTGTGATGATCACAAAACTCAAAGAAAAAAATGAGGTATGATCTTTAGCTCAGGTGCTGACTGTTACACATGTCCTATTGGTATAGAAAAGACACTTTAGGATAAAAATGCCTTCTACTTAGTAACAGATTGAAGATGGAAACTTCGAGACCTTTAGTGACTAAGCCACTTTACGCTTAAAGAATGGTCATTGGGATGGTGGTCATTGTATGAACTGTGACTTCTTTTCAGAGAGGTCAGAGTACTTGGCATATATACAAGTATCTCGTTTGTAGTGATGCATCCCAGTCAGGAAGTAAGTGGCCATAAGTATCATCTCAATATATAGACAGAAAAATAAAAAAATAATTTATTTATGTAAGTTTTTTTTTTTTTTTTTTGAGCACATGCTATGTGACAGGTACTATTTTAATAACTTGGGATACAGTAGTGGGCAAAATACACAGAGATCCTTGCTTATAATCTTCTCTAAGCATTTAACTTGAAGAATACTCATATGCACCTTGCATCATAAAAATAAAATGGCTGAGTTCCTGTATGGTGCTATCTTAAATACCTCTTATATTTCAGGGCATCTTATTAAGAGAATTGACAATCTCTTAATCAGATATCTTGTTGTTGTTTGTTTTCTTTTTCAAAATGATCATACCTTGGCTTCTCCATGACAATAAGAACTCAAGAAACATGAGCTTCCCCTTATACACTTCGGTGAATTACAACCCTTGTATATAGAACACTCTTGCTGCTAATCAAGAGACTTCATACTCACAAAACCTCAACTTATAAGTTGCAAAAAACATGTTGTGTCTTTCATTTTTTGCCATAATAAATAAATAATTCTTATGAAACTTAGTCTGTAAATATATATATATGAATGAAGTTATATACTAAATTGACTATATGCTTTCTTAAACAAATTTCTATAAATTTTTTCTTTCTTTTTTTATTATGACTGAGTGAAAATGTACATTCTCACATAAATTTACATGCCCACCTATAAGCAGCGTCCACTGCTCTCCCTGCCCGGTGACAGCACATTATTCCTCTCTGCTCCTTATATGTCTCATTCTCCCAACAGTCTCCTTTCCCCACCTCTCCACCCACTCTGCTTCCTCCAGCCAATGGTCAGCAGGATGATATCCTATAGATGCACAGAACCATAAAGTGCATCCAATATGGTCACTCTGAATCACCAAGTCCAACCCATTCGTGACCGAAGAGTGGACCTTCATTATGATTTATGGGCAAGGGCAGCATCAGGGCCAGAAGCCAAGCTCCCAGGGGAACCCCAAAGCTGCTGGACAATCAATTGCAGTATTTTAGTGGAGAGCTGAGGGTGCACCCCTTTTTATTCTTGTGTTGCCAGTGAGACTCAACTTAGTGAGCTCCATTGCTTCTATCACTGGTGATGGTCGGGCACCATCTGGTTCTTCCAGTCCCAAGTCTATGTAGGCACCCACTCATGTGGGTCTCTCTATCTTCTGGGTTGTCTTTACCCCATGGCATTTTGATCCCTGGTGATCATCTGTTCCAGCTGAGTTGGGACCGTTTGCTGTGCCCTCGGATGGCAGTTTGGCAGCTTTTAAGACCCCAGATGCCACTCACCAATGTGGGGTGCAGAAAGCCCTCTTAGCAAAACACTAGTTGTGCCAGCTGGCCTCGATTTCAGCTAAGAGCATGGTCTCCTGCCCCCTGCCCAGCTACTCTGTCCTTGCTATATTGGGTTAAGAAGAAAGGAGTATTGAAATTATGCTGAAGTCCACTTAATATTGTTCTTGTTTCTAACGTGTGCTATCACCGATTTCACCCAGCCAAATTTCTACTAACTATCCAATCTAAACCCTCCCCCTTCGCCCTTCCTCCCTCCCCTCCCTTGCAGCCATCAAAGAGTCTTTTCTGCTATACGTAAGTCTGTTTTTGAGATCTTATCATAAGGGTCTCATACAATATTTGTCTTTTTGTTACTGACTACTTTCACTCAGCGTAAACTTAACCTGGTTTCTATAAATTTTTGATGAAACCTTCAGGTAGTGTCTTAGTCTGCTGATACTGCCATAACGGAAATACTACAAGTGGATGGCTTTAACAAAGAAAAGTTTATTCTTACACAGTCCAGAGGCTGAGAGTCAGAATTCAGGGTGCCTGCTCCAGCGAATGCTGTCTCTCTGTCACTCTGGAGGAAGGACCATGTGCTGTATAGGTCTTCCTTTTCTCTGAGAGCATCTCAGCATGGGAACCTCAGGTCTAAAGGACACGCTTAATTCTCGGTGCTGCTTTTTTGATGGTATGAGATCCCCAAATCTGGGCTTGCTTTCATTTCCTTTTATCTCTTGTAGGAAGATGAAAGGTTATGCAAACCACACTCCAGTGAAACTCTCTGTTTTAGTCAGCTAGGGCTGCTCTAACAGAAATAACACAGAATGGACGGCCTTAACAAAGGAAGGTTTATTCTTACACAATCCGGTAGGCTACCAGTCTGTATTGAGGGTGTCCACTCCAGGGGGAGGCTTTCCCCTTGTAAACTCAAGAGGCAAGTCCAGTGTTGCATCAGTCTTTGTCCAGGGAGCATCTTGGCTCAGGAGCCTCAGATCTGAAGGACGCACTCTTCTCCTGGTGCTGTTTCTTTGATGGTACAAGGTTCCAAATTCTCTGCCTGCTTCTCTGTCCTTTTATCTCTCGTAGGATGAAAGGATTAAGGGTGGGGGCAAGCCATACTCCAGGGAAACTCCCTTTACAGTGGAGCAGGGAGGTGATCCTATGAAGGGGTTTACAGCCCCACCTTAATCCTTTAACATACAGCAGAGGAAAACCACAAAATGGAGGACAGTCACAAGATACTGGGAATCATGGCTACACATATTTTTGGGGGGACACAATTCAGTCCATAACACTCCCTTAGTAAAAGTGTTGTAGTTCCACCCTAATCCTCTTTTAACTGAATCCTTTTAACTGAATCCACAGGTATAGATTAGGATTTTCAGCATAGGAAAATCACAATCAAATTGCTATACACATATTTTGTGGGACATAATTCAACCATGATAGATAGCGAAATAAAATAATCCTGAAATTCTCAGTTGATTCACACAATAGCAATTTGTCAACATGTTAAGGTACAGATAATTATTGTATAGGCTTATAATATCATTGGTCTTACCTGTGCTGTAGAGAAAAGTTACTTGTTTAAAAGGTGTATACTTTGTATATATACATACTACACATGTAGAACTTCTGAAATATGGTACTATAAATAGCCTGAAAAATCTGCCACTGCAAAACCAGTTATTCTGGGTAAAATATGAAATAGTATGGATAACAGAGCTTGAAAGGAAAAAAGAAGGTGGAAACCCCAGAAGTCGAACTTGAATAAATAAAATTGTGTTTTAATAGTAACACAGGAACAAGAAACTATGCCTTTGGCTTGCAGGAAGCTGGGAGTTAAAATTGAGACTACATAAAATGAGGACCTGTAAGACTATATTTCCTCAGTGAAAAGATGAACTAGAAAAATATAACTGTCTAATGCATGAGGAATAAAGCAAGAAATTAATCCATTTAAGTCTGGCCTTCACATGAGATAAAAACAGTCTTTGATAATTCAGAGCCAGGAAACCCAAAAATTCAAAAACCAAGAAACCTCAAGTGGAAAAATGAACATAAAAGATAATTCTAGGTTGGTAACACTCCTGTGGCACTTTGCAGAAACAAAGAAAAATAATTTCTGGAGGCATACACTGTCAGCATATGACTCACAGAGCTCCCATAGAAAAAGCCCAGGCAAACGTAAGCTTATAATAAGGAGAACATTATGGAGGGGCAGAGTCAAGATGGCAGACTAAGTACATGTCTCCTTATATCTCTCGGGAAACCAAGACCTCAACTGATAATCAAATGGAGCCTTGTGGTCATCTAGTGGGCCCCTAGGACACAGCACAGGGCTGTTAATTTGGACATCATACCACTGAATGAAAAACCTCCTGTCTTTTACTGACTTCCGCTCCTGGCTAGCCCTGGCTCTCGGACTGAAGGTAAACGCACCATTTTGACTTTTTTTCCTGCTGTCTTGGCCGGCAGGAGGAGCTGAGTCTTGCCTCGTAGCTAGACTCAGACGCACTGCTAGTGGGATAGGCAGATGAAATTGCCATATTTTGAGAGCCAGGCTTAGGACTCTGTTCATCTAGCCACTTTAGGCCTGCCTTTTTATCACTGCCACAAAGTGATTTGCATGGAACCACAATGCCTGTGTTTGAGACACAGAGATTTTAGTGGGACCTAATTCTTAGCCTGGGAGCCAGCGCCTGCAAACAGGCCAGCTTTTCTTCTCTGACAGTAAAGCAGTAGTTTACACACTGTCGGCTATGGTGAGGGCCCAGCAACAGAGGTAGAGGACTCACTACCTCTTGGCAACTTTAGCCCCTGTATCTGCCAACCATGTGGAGGGTGCCATCATAGACACAATGGCGACAGCTGGACCTATTTCGTAGCTTGACAGCCAGAGTGTGCCCACAGGAGAGCACTTTTCTACCAGAAAAGCAATAGTTTACACAGTGTCACTTAAGGCTGGGCCCTATCAGCAGAGGCCAGTAGGGCAGCAGCATTGCTACATTTTGAACTAGTTTGTATCATCTGGGGTTGGATACAGAGGTGCTTACTTTGCCAGTTGGGAAGAGAGACTACTACACCTGAAAACCTGACTCACTGTGGACGTGGTCAGACACCTTTTGTTTTACATTCTAAGACAGCCTAGATATACATCTGCAATCCATCCTCACAGTGTCTGTCCCAGCCTTTACTTACTCACATGAAACCCAAAAAGCAACAGACCCTTGGGTCTTACCGGAAGTCACCCATGGCTGCAGAAGGCTCCCAAACAAAACAGCTAAGGAGTTTTCCAGGTGAAGAAACTTTTCTAAAATCATCAGAAAGTGAATACAAAATGATTATATACAGAGCCTTTCTAGACCTTATACAAAATGCAGCAGAACAAAAGGAAAAATTAAGCAAGCTGTTCGATCTGATGGAACACCAGTACTCTGAAATCCAACAGATCAAGAAGAAAATCAAAGACATAGAAACTTCCATTCAAAGCCAAGAAAACAGAATGGAACAAATGGAAAAAAGAATTTCTGACTTGAAAGACAGAGCTACTGATGCCAGTGTCTATGAGCAGAAATCAGAAAAAAGAAACAAGAAAAATGAAGAAGGATTAAGAAGCATGTGGGACTCTATTAAGAGGAACAACCTTCAATCAATCAGAGTCCCTGAACAGGATGAGACACCTCAGAATACAGAGAGTATCGTTGCTGAGCTGCTGACAGGAAACTTCCCAGAAATCATAAAGGAAGAGAATATAGATATGCCAGATGCATATCATATGCCACCCAATATAGATCTCAAAAGAAAGACTCCAAGACATATTATAATCAAGCTTAACAAAATGAAACATAAGCAGCAACTCTTAAAGGCAGCAAGACTCAAAGCAAAGCTAACATTCGGAGGGAAACCTTGTAGGCTTTCGTCAGATTTCTCAGCAGAAACCATGCTGGCACAGAGACAGTGGCATGTCACATTCAAAGCCTTGAAGGAGAACTTCCGACCAAAAATTATATATCCTGCAAAACTGTCTTTCAAATACGAATATGAAATTAAGACATTCCCAGATAAACAGAAACTCAGAGACTTTGTAAAAACCAAACCAAAACTACAAGAAATACTGAACAAAGTTCTTGGCTTTGGCTTAGAAGAACAAAACCACCAACTTTATATTTTAGAATGACACATTATTCAGAACTCAGTTAGGGAAGGCTCCAAATTCAATCACAGCTTTAATATTGAAAGAAACAATCCAGTGATTATCATGAAAATTATGGTGCCATCATATTAAAAAGAGAGATGTACTACAGTCATTATAGTCCTTCCAGATGGAGAGGAAGATGACAAGACTGATAATAATTAAAACTGGGTTTATATACAGTTTATTGAGGGGGATCATTGGGGTAGCTATAAAGCACAACAAAGATGTAACATACCATATCAAGAAATGTAACACAGGAGTCTCAACAACTACAAAACAAGCTCTGAAAAGGTCAAAAATCAACTCACAAAAAAGAATGTCCCATAATAGACTAATAAGAACAACAGAGAAAACATCAACACAAAAATAAACATATCAAAATGGCAGCACTGAACACATACCTATCAACAATTACATTGAATGGGAATGGACTGAATGCACCAGTAAAGAGACATCGAGTGTCATCTTGGATCAAAAGACATGACCCATCTGTATGTTGTCTACAAGAAACTCATTTGAGACTTAAAGATAGGAACAAACTGAAAATTAAAGGATGGGAGAATATGTATCAAGCTAGCAATGAACAAAGAAGAGTAGGTGTGGCAGTTTTAATCTCAGACAAAATCAATTTTAATGTCAAATCCACCATCATGGACAAAGATGGACACTATTGATTGCTGAAAGATTCAGTACACAAGCAAGACTTAACTATATTAAATATTTATGCACCTAATATCAGAGCACCTAAATACGTTGAAGACACACTGACTACACTCAAAAAAGAGCTGGATCACTCCACAGTAATAGTGGGAGACTTCAACACTCCACTCTCAATACTGGACAGGTCATCTAGAAAAAAGCTCAGTAAAGATACAGAAGACCTCATTGCCACAATTAACCAACTAAACCTCATTGATATACACAGAACTTTCCACCCTTCAGCAGACAACTACACCTTCTTCTCCAGTGCACATGAAACATTCTCCAGAATTGACCATGTGATAGGCCATAATGCAATGCTCAACAAAATACATACCATTGAATTACTGCAAAGCATCTTGTCAGATCATAAAGCCATAAAAGTTGAAATCAATAGCAGAAAAAACATAGATAGAAAGTGGAACTCTTGGAAACTGAACAACATCTTGCTCAAAAAACCATGGGTTATAGAAGAAATCAAGGATGAAATAAAGAAATTCATGAGTCAAATGAGAACGAAAACACTTTCTACCAGAACCTATGGGATACAGCCAAAGCACTGCTCAGAGGTCTGTTTATTTCCATAAATGCACACATCTGGAAGGAAGAAAGAAACCAAATCAAGGAACTAACCCTACAGCTTGAACAAGTAGAGCGAGAACAACAGAGGAACCCCTCAGGCACCAGAAGAAAACAGATCACAAGTGTTAGAGCAGAGCTAAATGAATTAGAGAATAGAAAAACAATCAAAAAAAATTGAAAAGACCAAAAGCTGTTTTTTTAAAAAGATCAACCAAATTGACAAACCACTGGCTAGACTTACTAAAGAAAAACAGGAAAGGAAACAAATAACCCAAATTAGAAATCAGAGGGGAGTTGTTATAACAGATCCAACAGAAATCAAAACTATCATAACAGAATACTGTGAAAGACTGAACTCTAATAAATTTGAAAACCTATAGGAAATGGACAAATTCTTTGATTCCTACCACTTATCCAAATTATCACAACATGAAGCAGAACAACTTAATAAACCTATCACAAAACTGTCAACCAAAAAAAGTCCAGGCCCAGATGGCTTCACTGCAGAATTCTACCAAGCTTTTAGAGAAGAGTTATCTGCAGTACTACTGAGACTATTTCACAGTATAGAAAGGGATGGAGTACTCCCAAACTCATTCTAGGAAGCCAGCATAACCCTGATACCAAAGGCAGGGAAAGATCCAACCCAAAAGGAGAACTACAGACCGATATCACTCATCAATCTAGATGCAAAAATCTTCAACAAAATTCTTGCCAATAGAATACAACAACATATCAAGAAAATAATCCATCATGACCAAGTTGGATTCATACCAGGGATGCAAGGCTGGTTAAACATCAGAAAAACAATTAATGTGATTTAACCACATAAATACTGCAAAAGACAAGAATCACCTGATCTTATCCATTGATACAAAAAAGGCATTTGATAAAATCCAACACCCATTCATGCTAAAGAGTCTTAGCAAAATAGGCATAGATGGAAAATTCCTCAAGGCAATAAGGGCCATTTATACAAAGCCAAAGAGGTTGTAGCATTTTGCATTCCCACCAGCAGCGTAGAAGAGTTCTTTTCTCTCTAGAGCCTCTCCAGTATTTGTTGTTTTGTGTTTTTTGGTTGATGCCCTTTTAATGTTGAGGAATTTCTCTTCTTATTTTGCTGAGGCAGCAAATGCATAATATTATGCCATTATTTTATTATTACTTCCTTATTGCTAACTTGGCTGCAACTCTATTTATTTATTTATTTATTTTTGAAGGTCGTCTTGCACCAAAGACAATAGTTTGATTGGGGCATTCACATCCTTTATTTTGGAAGTGTTGTTATTACTATTGAAATAGTTAGAGATGATGTTAGCATATCTTGACTGTACAGTATTATGTCTCAAAATTATTATATAGTGTACTATGTCAGATGCTCTTTTAAATAAGGTAGTTATATTTTAAATATCACTGTCTAAAGTTTTTCTAAGCTGATTTTATTTGACTCTTAGTTTTTTTAATTAGAAGTATTATGTTTATAAATTCATCATGACACTGTACTAAGATTTACTGATTTTCTGAAATCATTTGACCACAGTTTCAACAAGGACTGTATTAGACTTTTAAAAATAGTAGTGACTAGACTGAATCAAGATTTCCAAAAGTCTGATGCGTTCACAGACTATGGCTGATCAAGAATCATATGGAACAGAAATTAACTACCTAAGACTAAGTAAAGGAATATTATCGGTGTGATGTGGGAATATTCCCGATGATTAAAATTCCTACTTTCTGATTATAAGGAAGAAAAAAAAAAGAGAACATTATGAAACACACAAGTAAATAAAACATTATAAAGAAAACTCAGCACAAGTAACAAAAAGTAGAAATATATACCCTAGGAATTCAGACAATAGAAATTGTTATAAAATTTTAAATAAGCACGTGATATAAAATTTAAAAATGGTCATTGCTATCAAAAAATTTAAAATAGTCTAAGAGAACTACTAAAAATGAATGTCATACAGATATTAAAGTAACAAAACTCATTTTATAAGTTTAACAGCAGACTGGACACAGCTGAAGAAATACTTTCTGAACCAGAAAATAGAGCTAAGAGGAATACCTAGAAGATGAAAAATAATAAAAAATATGAAAGAGAGGTCAGTAGATATACAGGACCAAATTAAAATATCCAACACAGGTCTAACAGACGTTCCAGAAGAAGAAAGGGAGAATATAAGAAAATAAGTAATATTAGAATAAACAACGGCCAATAAATTTCTGAGACTTGTGAAAGGCGTGATTTCTCAGATTCAAAATACGTTAAAGTTTTAGACTGGGTAAATGAACCCCACAGTAAGAGCCATCAGTGGGAAATGAAAAACACAAACAAGAGACAATGTTAGTATCCATAAAACCAAACCACTGCTGTCAAGTGTATTCTAACTCTTAGCAAGAACAGAGTAGAACTGCTCTTTAGAGTTTCCAAAGAGCACCTGGCAGATTTGAACTGTTAACCTTTCCATTAACAGATGTAGCACTTAACTACCTCACCACCAGGGTATCCGTTAATAGCCATAAAACCAAAAAAACAAATCTATTGCTGTCGAGTGGGGTCCAACTCATTGTCTTAATGAGGTCAGAGTAGAACTGCCCCATAGAGTTTCCAAGGAGCACTTGGCAGATTTGAACTGCTGACCTTTTAGTTAGCAAACGTAGTACTTAACCACTACCCACTAGGGTTTCCGATGCTGTGCATGACAGAATGAAATACTGTCTGATCCTGTGCCATTCTCACAATTGTCTCTGTGTTTAAACTCAGTGCAGCCACTATGTCAATCCATCTCATTGAGAGTCCTGCTATTTTTCACTCTCCTTCCTTCTCCTGGGACTGGTTGCCCCTGACAATATGTCAGTGTACAAGGTCTGACAATTAAGTCCATGGGCTTAATTGTTCTGAGTGCTGCATACCTCATTGTTGAATATCACTACAGTCAGCTTTGAAGCACTCCTTGGGAAGCTATGCACTGATGCCCATGCCTAGTCTAGCCTTCAAAGCAATTTTGGAGCTCCTTCTGGAATGTCTATTGCTCATGGTGGCATGGTGGCAAGTTCATGAATTTAATTTCATAGTTGTCTGTGAGGGAATTTTTAGCCAGCAAAAAAATAACTGTATTGGAACACCCTTCCTATTCATCTGATCTGGCCACCAATGAGTTTTTTCTTTACCTGAAGATAAAAGAAACATTGAAAGGAGGAGATTTTGATGACATTCAGGGCATCAGGGGTAATAAGACAACAGGTCTGATGGCCATTCCAGAAAAAGAATTCCAAAATTGCTTTGAAGGGTAGACTAAGGGCTAGCATTGGTGCATAGCTTCCCAAGAGGAGTACTTTGAAGGTGACTGTAGTGATATCTTCAGCAATGAAGTATCTAGCACTTTTTCTAAGATGAGTTTGCAAACTAAATTGGCAGTCTTCATGTGGGAGGCCAAGTTGCACCACTCTCCCTTCTAAGGAGCATTCCAGCTTCCCTTCTTCCAAGACAGAACTATTAATTCTTCTAGCAACAATAGAAGCCAAAAATTAGTGGAATAATACCCACAAAAAGCTGAGAGAACATCACTGGCAGCCTAGAACTTTATTCCCAGCAAATCTATTACACAGGAACAAAGAGTCAAAGAAAGACATTTTCAAATAAACAAACCTTGAGAGAATTTCCCACCAACAGAGTCTTAACAAAAGGATTGCAAGAGATGTAGAGAATGAAGGAGATTTTGTCCAGGGGGTAGAAAAAATGACTCAGCTATAAGAAATAATAGTAACCAAGGGAAGTAAAATATGAAAGTAGAGCTAAAATATTTGTGTTAATCATAAAAAGGGTAGAAATAGTGACTAGGTTTAGACTTTAAGCTGAATATGTATAATAAAATTTTAAGATCAGCCATCAAAAGAATGGAAATAGAAAACAATTTTTGAACTGGTAAATGAAGGGAAAGTTAGAATAAACACACATACACAGAGAAGAAAGGTGCATAGAAAAATCAGGATAAGTTTCTATCAAACTAGATGCTAGAAATACTAAATATAGATTAATAGCCTGCCAGTTAAATGCTAGACATTATGAAACTGGTTAACTAAATTCAGTTATATGAGGTGTACAAGAGGTCATGGAAATGTTAAAATTAAAAAAGATAGAAAAGATATAAATGTTTTCACAAAGATATTCATAGCCTTACTAATTCTGTTTCTCTTCTTTAAAAAATAAAACCAACATAGAAAAAGCACCCTAGATTGTGTAATTATTTATAACTTATATGACTATTTTTAAATAATTAGTTGCATTTTCCAGAGAAAACATTACTTACATGTCTGTGTTGCATATTTATTTAGCAATAAAACTCAACAAAGCGTATGCAAAACATCTGTCACAAGGATTACAGAATAGGTTCCAGTCACTGTTTAAGCTGAACCATGATGCCTGTTCTCTTGGATATTTTAATCCTTGAATCTTGTGATGTATTCTGATGTTAGTTCCTTCCTATATGAAAGGTCAGAAATATTTCTCTGGTGCTTTAATCTGTTCTTGGATCAGAGTGTTATCAGGACACAGGAGGCTAAGATTTCCGGTTAGTCAGAAAGTATTTCCTAAACACCCTAGAGTGTGTGCACCATACAACATATTTTAGAGAAGTCCAGTTAGGATGATGTGAGCAACTGGCAAATAAGCTGAAGCTTCAACAGTTACTTTTCTCTGTCTGCAACCAAAACAGTGGCCAATGTGTAGACTTCAACTCCAAGAGACTCCATGTGTGTCGAAGTAGAATAGTGCACCACAGCATTTTCAGTGGCTGATTTTTTGGAAGTAAATCACCCAAGCCTGTCTTTTGACATGCCTCTGAATGGACTCAAACCTCCAGCTCTTTGATTGGTAGTCAAATGTGTTAGGCGTTTGTACTACTCAGAGACTCCCCATCTCGAATACCAAAGTTATTTGTCATCCTACCAGTTGTATAAGTCAAATAGGTACTTCCAAAGGACACATATACAATTCAATAATGATGTTCAGAACTCTGCATTCCGAGTCTGTAAAGGAATAGAATCCACCTTGTTCTTTTAAGTACCTACTTGGACCTAACATGTTGGTGCCATTCCCAGATTTCATATTCTCTGTTGGAAAGCAAAATGGATATATAGAAATCTAGATTTCGGGAGGTGGTGGGGTTTATTTTTCTGTTTGACTGCATTATTCAGAAATTAGAGAGGTGGGTGTCTTTGTTAGCTTTTTATTGTTATTTCTTAGATTTTTCCCCATTTTTAAGTCGTCATGTCCAATGTTGCAATAAAAAAATGAACAGTTTTTATTGTTGATTACTCATTAAATTAAATTAGAAATTCCTTTCTGTCCAGACTTTATAAAGATGAAAACATAATGCCATGGAGGAAATTTTGATGTTGTACAGAACAAAAATGATACTGAGAAGTATGTCCCAAAATACAGACCATACTTGATGCGTACCAGGAAAATGTTGTTTACCAAAAATGTGCTGACGTTCAATCATGTGAAGTGTCATTGTCTGGAAGATACAACAATCATTTCCTCCAGAAGTATAGAGGTGGCAGCATCTTCAGAAATTCCCAGGCCTTATCTTCTCATGACTTTTCAGCTTTCTGATAAAAAGTAAAGTAAAAAATAAATACTTGCCAGGCCTTTTTAAATAACCCCAATATTCTAATAGTTACTTTTAATTTAATAGAGCTGAAAAATTAGTTTTCTTGCAATAAAAAGAGATCTCATGCCTGGTAAATTTGAGTTGCTTCATTTATGTAAATCTCAAAGAGAGGGAAATTTCTCTAAAAAGAAACAAAACATTTAAAACAAGGTTGGTCACTCTTTCAATATAACTATCCCATGAAGGTGTAGTAGCCAAAATCTGCAAAACTGGAGCTGGAAGTCCAAAAATGGTAAATAGTATTTCCACATTCCTAGGAGCCAAAGTCCTCATACTACTCCTCAGAGTTATTTGTTGCCCCTTTTCCCCCTTTCCATGAAAGAAGGGAAGTAATTGTAAATGTTGACCACATTACACATAATGTGGGAGTTATTTCTAGCTACTTACATTTATTGCATCTATGTGGTAAGCGCAGTTCATATGTAAACTTATCCAACTCTACAAAAGAGATTTTACTGTCCCCATAGTACACACGAGCCAACTGGAGCTCACAAAGGTGAAGTCGTTTACCACAACCTGAAAGTTGATGAGCTGTTGGGAAGTATCACTGAGCAGTGGAGTCTAAATTGTCACCCAGGCTTATTTGATTTCCAAAGCCCCTGGCGTAACTGTTGCTCCAGCATGGTCACAGGAGCCAAATATGCAAACAGGACAGTAGAAAAGAAACCGTCCAGTAGCATCAACAGGCAACAAGATACCAAGTTTGTTTTTCAAGAGATGAAGGAATTACTTGACTATTTGGCCTAACATAGTCCTTCTCTCAAGCATTTAAGACAACCAAATTCTTTCTCTATATTTATATATATCTTTCATTTGAGCTAAGCTCACGTGATAGAAGTACTACAAACCCCATTTTTCCCATTGGCCTTTTCAGCACTTTGCAAACCTCAAAAAGCAGGTAAAGGAGTCCTATTTTATATTCTCCCTTCTTTCAGTCCCGCTTTTTCCTATCTGGGAAAATCATAGAAAAGACCAGCTTTAATCATATTCATTTCTCCGGAAAGCTCATCTGATGCTTTCAAGCATTTCAGTAGGATCCGGAAGGGTGAGTTGGTGTGTGAAGGAAAAACAAGTCAGGCCAAACAGCAGCATATGAAGGCAGAGAGATAGTCAGGTGTGCCTGTGCACGTGTGATATGGTAGGGAGTGAAAAGATTAGACTGGAAAGACAAGTTATGTGCAGAGAATCCAGGAATATGCCTGCCACCCTGCCATGGGTTTTATTATATGGACAGCTTGTTGTTGTGTGCCAGCAAGTTGATTCCAACCCATAGTGACCCTATAAAACAAACCCACTGTCGTAAGTCAATTCCAATTCATAGCGACCCCATATGACAGATTTAAACTGCCCCATAGATGGCACTTGGCTTTTGGCTTGGCATAGCGTTTCCAAATCCACGCCTGGTGGATCTGAATGGCTGATATTTTGGTTAGCAGACATTGTTACACCACCAGGGTTTCCAGTATGACAGTTATATCTGCCCTGTAGGATTTTCTAGGCTGTAATCTTTAAAAGAGTGGATCAGCAGGATCATTTCTCCCTTGGAGCCCTGGTGAGTTTGAACCTCAAAGCTTTCAATTAACAGTGAAGAGCTTAATCATTGTGCCACTAGGGCTCCAATATGGGCAGCAGAGAGCCAGTAAACAAGTTTATGGAGTGGAATGACATAATGCAAGTTATTTGTCAGAAAGGTAATTTGTGGCAGGATAGAGAGTTGGGATTAGAGAAGAACCTGGAGAAGCAGAGAAATGGGCCAGGAACTTGTAGATACTCACCTAAGGCAAAAGATACTGAGAAGAGAGAACCAGTTCTAAAGCTGTTCCAGACTGCTTTGTTTCTGACTAAAAGTGAGAGAGGCAAGGGAAAGTGTGACTTTAGGCCGTTGGGTTTGGAAAGCTGAGTGGGTGGTAATATTGTCAACCTAGATGGGCAGGGTGTTATTTGTGAGAGAAGAAAATGAACTCCATTTTGAACACATTAAGTTTGAGACCGTGATGTCACCTTGAGGTCTAAGATGTGTGTACCTGACCCAAGCCATGGTGTTTTCAATCACCTCGTATGTCAGCAGGAGCAGGATGTCATGCTCGGTCCAGTGGAAGGTCAATGGAAAGGAGGAAGCCCCTCCACAAGATGTATTGACACAGTAGCTGCAGTGATGGGTTTAAGCACACAAGCGATCATGGGCGTGGTGCGTGGCTGGGCAGTGTTTCAGCCTATTGTGCACAGGTCGCTAGGAGTTGGAACTGACTTGACAGCACCTAACAACAACAGCAACATATGCATGCAAAAGCTGGACAATGAATAAGGACGACGGAAGATGAACTGACGCTTTGGAAATTATGGTGTTGGTAAAGAATACTGAGTATATCATGGACTATGAGAAAAACAAACTAAATCTGTCTTGGAAGAAGTACAGCCAGAGTACTACTTTGAAGAGAAGATGGCAAGACTTTGTTTCATGTCCTTTGGACAGGTCATCAGGAGGCACCAGTTCCGAAGAAGGACGTCATACTAGGTAAAGGGTGGGTGGGGGTGATCAGCAAAAAGAGGAAGATCCTCGGTGAGATGGATTGACGCAGTGGCTGTAACAACGAGCTGAAACGTAGGTATGATTGTACAGATTGGTACCACACCATTCTGTTTTTGCCAGGGTCCCTGTGAAGTGGACGACTCCACAGTTTGAGAAACAAACAGCAACAAGTGTGAGGAATCTTGGGGCCTTTGAATGATAGTTAGAAATTTAGGCCTAGAGTTCTGGAGAAACTTATAGGCTAGAGACAGAGATTTCACTGGTGATAGATAAAATCATAGAAATGAACAGAATTAATACAAAGAGATAAAAGAGGGTTTTATATTTAGTTGTATATTCTGCTCTCAACATGTGGATACAGGTATCCATATATAATTAATAATTAATTTAAACATGATTTTAAACATCTGTTAGAATTTCATTGTGTAGATATACTAAAATTATCTAATAATTTCCTTCTAAAGGAGCGCCAGTGTCACAGTTGTTAAGAGCTCAGCTGCTAATCTAAGAATCAGGAGTTCAGATCTACCAGTTGCACCTTGGAACCCAATGGGACAGTCTTACTCTGTCTTGTAGGGTTGCTATGAGTCAGAATCAACTCATTGGCAATTAGTATTCTTTTTTAACAGATAGTTTTCAGTTTTTGTCCACATCCCTGATTATTTAAAAAAAAAAATACATTATGAGACATCAAGTTACCTGCTCAAATGGAGTGAGTTTTTAAAACAGCACATTCTTAATGTGTTTCAAGAAATGTTCTATCAAATTGTACCATTGTCTTTAAGTATGCTAATAACTTCAGTGACATTCAGTACCTAGTTCCACTCTATGTCTTATGTGTTTCAGTACATCCGTTCATTCATTTAATAAATATTTATCAAGTATCCTAGTCAGGTACTCAGAATACACCTTTGCTGATAAAACAAAGATTTATTCCTTTATAGAGTCTGCAATCTAAAGAGGGAAGACATAATAAGTAAAACTCACTCTTAGTGAGTCAGTTCTAACTCATAGCAACTCTATAGGATGGAGAAGAATTGCCTCATAGGGTTTCCAAGGCTATAAATCTTCAGAAACAGAGTGCCACGTCTTTCTCCCTTCTCCCGTGGAGAGGCTGGTGGATTCCAGCTACTCACCTTAGGAAACCAAATAAATATTACACATAATATGTTACAAGGTGATAGCTGCCACAGACAAGAGAAACATAGAGCAGGATAAGAAAGCGACAAGAATTTGCAGCATCTAAGCGGGTGACCACTGTGGGCTTTGTTGATAAAGCAACATGTGATCAAGAAAGTGAGTGATTTAGCCAAGTGTGGATCTAGTGTAATGCAAAGAGAATAGACAGTGCAAATGCGCTGAGCTGCCACCAGTGTTGGAAGAAAGATAAAGAAGTCCTCTGGCTGGAACTGAGTGTGGGAAGGGGAAAGTAGTAGGAGGTTAGTCAAAGTGGTAACGAGCTGCTTAGGGGAAGTTTCCTGAGGCAGCTAGCCCAGTACAAACCTCAGGGGATTTGTTCTCAGCAGACCTGATTTGGGGTCCTGGCTCCACCTCAATTTCACCTGCTATAGAATGGGAGTAATACAGCTCCCTACCTCACAAGTCTGTGGGAAGGAATTAAGTAGTCTCTTATAAATAGGTAACTGTTTGTATATTAGAAAGTGTTATGTCAGTATTAGTTACTGTGGGTATTAGCCTCCTAGATATATTTTAAAATTTTTAGCAGACTAAAAGAATCTTATGAACACAAAAGAAAGGAATGACCTCACCAAGTCAAATTACAGCTGCTATAATGTCTTTAATTAAATAGACATATCCCCATAAAGTTTTTCTGTAAAATAAATATTAAGTGTATCCCATATTTCCTTTAAATTTCTTTATAAAACCTGATAATCATTTAGATGGAAAAAAATGGCTACTACTCATAATATAATTGAACTATAATTGAAAATGAAATAGAGCTTTTAAACTGTAGATTTGAAGAGAGAATGAATATCTCATAAAATGCTAGTAACAAAATGTTAGTTGTGCTACTCTATACTCTAAATGGAAACTCTGGTGGTGTAGTGGTTAACTGCTATAGCTGCTAAGTGAAAGGTTGGCAGTTCAAGACTACCGGGCGCTCCTTGAAAGCTCTGTGGGGAAGTTCTCTTCTGTCCTTTAGGGTTGCTATGTAAGTCAGAATTGACGGCAATGGGTTTGGTCTAGTACATACTCTAGAGGTGATAAAATAAAAATAAATGTTCTCTATTATTTATAAAGATTGATCCTAGAAAATTAGAGTTCAGGTTCTTCAAAGGTACAAAAAAGCCTAGATACTAAATTGTTTGATCTTCCAAATAACTAACCTGTATTGAGCACTACTAGTATAATAAGATTTAATTCTTAAAATAGACCTACATGTAAACTCCATTTACAGATGGTGACTATGAGGCATCAGAAAGTTAAGCCACTTGGCTAAGGACAAAGAGCCGTCAGCCTGGCTTCCAAGTGCCACCTTCTCACCATTACACTCTGCTGCCTCCTCAAGCCATGCATTTATGGTCTGAGAGGTGACTTCAGCCAGATAGCAGCTTCCTTACAGTCAAGGCTAAAGCCTCTAAGCATTCTCCCAAGAAGGAGATAGACAAGACATTGTGGCCTGGTAAATCGACTGAGTGTTTTCTTCCAAAGTATTGGACAATTTAGAGGTTTGAACCTACAACTCTGATTGAGAAGTTCACATACAAGTTAAAGGTCTGTCTATGGAGCACGGGATGGAGAGAGGAGTCATGCACTGCACTGAAGAACCAAAGGGAATGAGCAAGCCAGGCTCCACAACAGAAGTGTCTGTCCAAACAGGGTCAAGGAAGGTAATGTGGGGGGCCAACCTGCTATGCAAGTAGTGAAGTCACACTGGTTGGCTGGTATTCAGTTTTCTTGGACAACCAGTATTAGATATTATGAAGACTGTCACTGGGCAATTGGATGCAGAGCCATAAACTGAAACCACCAGAGAAATTCGAATCACATGAAGGACTTTTCTTACCAAAGCACAAAACAGAAATCCATTCACCAGGATTAGAGGAGGCCAAAGTCACAACACAAGCAGCAACAAGCCTCTGACTTAGGGCGCCTCCATTTGGTGGAGAGAGCAGCAGCCTAGCCTGGCATTGTCCAGCAACAGCAAGAAGCCTAATCATATCTCATGGCCTAAATAACTAAGGGTGACCATAACTCAGAGGCTGGTGGCCCTAAGCAAAATTTCCCACCAATTATTTGAAGCCTGCTTATATTCAAAATACAAAGTTTACACTTAAATGTAATAATGTATGTTATATTTAAGTTATTTCACTCTACTTCTAATTGTAGTTGGGAACTCTCTTGTCTAACACACTTAATCGAGAGTCAGAGTAGAGAATTAAAAAAGATACCCTAAAATGTTTCATTTGAAGTGAAAACATCTCTATATGTATTGGAAACCCTGGTTGCATAGTAGTTAAGAACTACAGCATAATTTAAAGGCATTAATTCTTCTTCCATCTTCCTTCTTCATTGTCCAGCTTTCTCATGCATTTGAGGCTATTGAAAATACCATGGCTTGGGGTCAGACGCACCTTAGTCCTCTAAGTGGTCTCTTTGCTTTTTATCACTTTAAAGAGGCCTTTTGTTTACCTATTTACTTATCTATCTATCTATTTGCTTAGCAGACTGGCCCAGTGCGATACATCTGCTGCTGCTTCCCTGGGTGTTGATTGTGGATCCAAGTAAAATGATGACTTCAGTCTTGTCTCTCTTTATCATGATGTTGCTTCTTGGTCCATTTGTGAGGATTTTTGTTTTCTTTATGTTGAGATGTAATCTATACTAAGGCTGTAGTCTTCGATCTTCATCTGTAAGTACTTCAAGGCTTTTCACTTTGAGCAAGCAAGGTTGTATTTTCTGCATGTTGCAGACTGTTTGAATCTTCCTCTAATTCTGATCCCCAATTCTTCTTCATATAGTCCAGCTTCTCTGATAGTTTGCTCAGCGTAGAGAATGAATAAATACGGTGAAAGAGTACAACCCTGATGCGTACTTTCGCTGACTTTAAACTGCGCAGTATCCCCTTGTTCTCTTTGAATGACCATGTCCTGGCCTATATGTAGGCTCTGCATGAGCACAGTTAAGTGCTCTGGAATTTCCATTATCTTCAGTGTCATACACAATCTGTTACGACTGACAAAGTTGAATGCATTTCATGGTCAGTAAAACACAGGTAAACATCTTTCTGGAGTTCTCTGCTTTCAGCCAAGGTCCATTTAACATCAGCAATGACACCCCTCATTCGACATCCTCTTCTAAAACTAACATAAACTCGTGGCAGTTCTCTGTTGATATACTGCTGTACCCATTTTGCATGTGATACTAATCATATTGTTCAATACTTCCACATTCTGTTGGGTCACTTTTTTTGGACTATACATAAATATGGATCTCTTCCAGTCAGTTGACCAGGCAGCTAGTCTCCAAATTTCTTGACACAAAGAAGTGAGTAGCTCCAGCACTGTACCTATTCCGTGCAACATCTCAGTTGATGTCTTGTCAGTTTCTGGATGCTTATTTTTCTCCGACAGCTTCAGTTCAGCTTGGATTTCTTCCTTCAGTACCATTGGTTCTTGATGATGTGCTGCGTCCTGAAATGGTTGAATGTCAGTTGGTTCTTTTTGGTACAGTGACTGTGTATCCCTTCCATCTTCTTTTAATGTTTCCTGTTTTGTTCCACATTAAGCATAATTGCAATAAATTTAGGTAATTTATTGCAGCTTAGATAATCTGACACATTCTGTCCATCTTATATGCTGATATAACTCGAAGCTGAATATCTTTATTATTTATTTGCCATCACTTTCAATGTCTTTAGCTCAAAGAGCAAAATCTCTGACTTTAAATGTGCATTATATAAACTGAAAGAGTTTAGTTTTATTTTTCTAGGTCACTAAACTACTAGCCATTATTGTAAACACTGATGCCCCAATTTGGGGAGGATCAAGGAAAAAAAAGTCTTATAAAAATATGAGTTTCCATTGCTTATGTCAAGATTCCACTTTTACTATGAAGCACTGATTACAAAAGACCAGCTGATGTCCAGAGCCTTTTGTTCAGAGTTCACTGATTACCTGTTTGCACAAGAGACAAAGGTCCTCTGAAGACCTCTTTTTTTCACATTATGAGTTCTTTGAATTAATAGATAATTTTACTTAAAAGCATCAGCCCAGCTAGCAGAGGAGTGATGATTTGGGATTCTATTCTGTTAAATAGAGCACTGTTGTGAATTACCTACCATTAGGGTGGTTTCACAATATTATCTGTCAGCCAGCATTGCCTTTCCTTGCATTTTCTGCCTCATTCATATCATTTTTCGCACCACAATAAAGTGACTCTAAAAGACTCTTCACAGAAATCTTTTGAACATGAACTTGTGCTCTTAGAAACAACTGTATTTGCAGCTCTCTCCCACCTCTATTTATCTAGTCTCTTTTTCTACTTTCTCTTAAAAGAGGGTGGAGGGATGCATTCAGTGTGTAAAAATAAGCTATTGTATCTCAGAAAGGAGATGGGATGTTAATTAGGGCTTGTTTGAATGAACAAGTCACAATGCATTGTCTACCAGGAGCTGGCTGCCAATTGCTTTTTTGGTAAAGAGTCAAGGAAAACATTCAAGAGGGCCCCGGCAAACTTGGGAGAGAAGCAAGCAGGGCTTCCATTTATCAGGTAGGTGCAGAAGGCTGCTCCAGTATTGTTAAGATCAGGGTGCAGGCTGTGAGCTCCAGCTTCGCCATGTTTTTTCAAACCCTGAGAGCCACTTTCTTTAAGAGGGACCTGCTGCTCAAGTCGGATCACGGACAATGGGGTGCGTATTCCAGACAACAGGACTGCTGAATGCCTCTTTTCTCTGCTCAATACCTTTTTCAAGATTCTTGGTCCTTTCCTTAGGTTGATGCAGGAGGCATGAGTTTTAAGATCTACAATAGCCCGGGTCTTGCAGCAAAATAAATGATGTTCTTTTGAAAGAAACTAGACAAATTGGTCAGTATGATTACCTCTGACAAGCTGGGGAAATTTTAGACATTTGGCCATGGGTAAATGTGAAGGGAAATCAGTTGCTCTTTTTTAAAAAAAAAACTATTGTCTTGATGATGTCGGGCAGAGTAAGCCTGCTTGCTGCTTGCCTGACAGGCTTGGGTGTGAGGTGGCCATGCAAATAGAGCTAAAGCAACTTCTTGTGTTGGAAAAATCATTAAAACGTAGAGAATGCAATGTGTTTTTATAACAAATGAAAGGAGCGGTGATCCTGCTAGGTAAAGTGACTTCCTGCGTGATGCTAGCATAGGGAAAGTATTTGGTACTTCTGAGCATGACACAGCCCCGGAGGTCTGTGTCTGCTGCTCTACCTGTCTCCTTTAATTCTGTAATTCTGTGGCTCCTTTGCTGCTCTTTTGTATCCATAAGTAGTGATTTTTTTTTTTAATGTGGCTTATATCTCTTTGATATAAATGTGAAGAAACAAGTATTTCGGTATTAAAACATCTTAATTGAAGTCAACAGGCAAAGGAATTTCTGTGTAAGTGTATATGTATGTGTTGCAAGAAAAAGATCAGTGCTATTTTAAAATTATTTCTGAAATTAACATTGCCTCCCTGGGCACTCCAAGCAAACCATTAATGTTTGCCTTTTGTGTTCTTAATCATTAAAATTGATAGCTGTTTTTCAATTGTTTGAAAGTTGAAATGAGAAATAACTTGAGTTTCTATCTATGCTTGAATCTCATTTTGTAGTTTTCTTTTAATGATGTGGCCTTGATTTAACGACAAATATTTAGTGTATGAAAATCTAATCACTGTAGGTTAAAAAAAAACTGTAATCCTGTGGTTATAAAGTATATTTAAAAAATAATCACATATTTCAAATACTTGCTATGTGCCTGGCTTTCTTCTGAGTATTTTTCATATATCAAATCATGAAGAAACTGAGGCCCAGAGAGATTATGTAACTTGCTAGTATATTCACAGCTAATAAGTGGTAGAGCCGAAATTTAGACTCCTGCTTTCTGATTCCAAAGCCTGCACCTTAACCATGTCACATTGCCTTGCCTACAACATAATTACTATCACTATCATTAAACCTGTCAAAGAGGATCCATGATATACATTTTTTTAAATAATTACACATTTATTTCAATGGACCCCATAAGGGAAGAAACCATTGGTCTTGGAAAATATAATGCCATAGATGTATTAATGGTCATTGTGAATCCACCAAGTGCTCCTTGGAAACTCTATGGGGCAGCTCTACTCTGTCCCATAGGGTTGCTATCAATCCGAATCCACTGGATGGCAATGGGTCTGTGTTTTTTTAGTTTATATAAAACAGAAATTTCATTCTATGGAAATCAGCACATTACTGCTCTTCTTATTAGACATCTTAGTTTGATGAAGTGGAGACATGACCTACCTCAATCATTGTGGTAGACCATTCCTTTTATTTCTAGTTGTCACATCATAAATTGTGCGTCAAATATTTGGGTCTTGATCTGTCTGTGGAGGTTTGGAAAATTTTGCCATAGCTACCTTTTTTATGGGGTTAGCAGCAAGCATTTTGAAGGCACAAGTTAAAAAAGATACTTAAAAAAGAAAACTTCATTCAGATATAGATTATATACCAAAAAATTCATTCATGTAAAACACACAATGATTTTTAGTATATTTAAAGAATTGTAAAACTTAATATTTGATTTTTACAAATTAGTTAAAAACCATCTTTGAGATACTTAAATAAAAAGTGTGCCAAGATTGATGAAAACCATTTGGATTCTTCTCCCTTCTCTAGAAATGCGTGCTATACTGGCCTGAAAAGAGAGGAATATACGGAAAGGTGGAGGTTCTAGTTATCAATGTGAGAGAATGTGAGAACTACACTATTCGAAACTTGGTCTTAAAGGTAAGATTATGAAACTATAGCCATCCACAAAGTAGATGAAGATAAAAAAAAAAAAAAAAACAGTGCCACCAAGTCGGATGTATTACATTTCTACTTTGAAATTATTTATCCTGTTAAGGACTACAGATTCAGTTTAAAGAAACAAAATAAAATGAGAATCAAAGACAAATTATAATCATTCCGTAACATAATTCTTGTCAGCTACTATAGTATGTGAAATAATTAAATGAATGTAAGAAGGTTCGTTATGTAGGATGTTATAATCTTCTAGTTTGGATAATTAACACATTGCTGACTGAACTTTTTGGAAGTCTTTAAAGGTTTGTGCTAGAGAGCTTACCATGACTTTTTTTTTTTTTAGTGTCACTTTGGTCTAAGCAGCTTTAAGTAAGAAAGGCCTGGAAACAGTAAAAGAGAGAATCTGCACTTGTGGGCGGCTGTGGGTGGCAAGACAAGCCTGAAGTGTTGATGAGAATTTCTGAAACATGGAGTTACAGTGACTTATAGGGACTTTCCTCAGACAAGATTATGTTATACAAAAATTATCCTGTTTAGCTTGTTGTAGGCAGAAGCTGAGGCAAGTTGCCATGGCATTATTTTTTCCTCTAGGAGATGATCATCCCAAAGATTTCGATCCTATCTGGAACATCACTGTTGGGACAGAATCATCTGAGAGAGGAAGAGGGTGGAAGCAGAGCTGCAGTGACACTTTTTATGGAAAAGTGTTGGAGAGAAAGGCACTTATGGAAAACAGTTTTTGACACATGTCCTCCAGTACCTAGCATATGCCAAGCCCCTAGTCAGGTACTGCGGTGCCAAGATGATGCACAGGGACCCTGTGTTCAAGGCATTTTCATTTAAACAACTCCATGCAGCTCCTTTATTATGGGATTCCCCACCGCTTTTAAAAACTGGGATTTGGGATGAGCATAGCCGTCTTTTCGTTCTGTTGTTCATAGGGTCACTATGAGTTGGAAGCACCTTGATGGCACCTAACAACAACAACAAACAACACAACACTCTTAGTGACTGAATATAAAATTAAGTGTTCTTATATTGGTTGACCTGTTGTCACCGAGTTGATTCCAGCTCACGGCAATCCTGTATGTGTCAGGGTAAAACTGTACTCCATAAGGTTTTCAGTGGCTGATTTTTCAGAAGTAGATCACAAGTTTTTCTTTGTGTTAGCAACCAACCATGTTAACAAGAAACCCTGGGTGGTACAAATGGTTAACATATTTGACTGCTAATTGAAAGGTTGATGGTTCAAGTCCACCCAGAAGCACCTGCAGACTGATACTGGTATATTGATATGTTGGTTGACATGTTTATAATAACCTCTCAGGAACACTCATAGAGCAGATAAGGCAATATCCCAGGTCTTTCTTGGTTATATTTTCTATCTACATTCAGTTCATTCTAACTAGTTATAAGCATATATTTAGTATCTGTTATGGATACACTATTCATATGAAACGCATATCTCATTAAGTAAGAGCTGTCAAACTTTGAGATCAGGATATGCGTAATAAGGCTTCCTCAAAGTGAAAAGGGCTTTCTTTAAATATCTTCTTTTTCCAAAAAGACATATGTTGTCCAGCTAGAAATAAGCTTCCAGCAAGCTGAGAGTGATTGTGGCTTGAATAACTTGCAGTTCCACATGTGAATGAGGTACATACTGCTGTTGCTATTTTCAGCAAGGAAGTCACACCCAGCATGTGAAGCATTACTGGTACACTTCATGGCCTGATCACAAGACACCTGACAGCGCCCAGCCCCTTCTACAGCTCATGCTGGACGTAGAAGAAGACAGACTTGCTTCTGTGGGCCGAGGGCCTGTCGTTGTCCACTGCAGGTAAAACATGAGCTAGCCTTTCTGCCTAAGCAACTGTCAGTTTTTGTAAAGTCATGGAGTGGGAAGGGGGTGGGTTTCACATTCCGGATGTGATCTTGTTGGTAAATTAAATATTTATCAAAATTGGTTAACTTCCTAATATTTGAGATACTTGACATGAAGTCATATTTTTAGGGCATCTTCAGAAAGCAGTTACACAATCGACAAAATGCAAGTTCTGAGTGGTTCAGGGAGCAAGAAAGCTTAGTCATCTATCTTGAAATTTATGTTTATCCAGTTAGCCTTATAAGCCTTCATATACACTAAGAATTACAGATATGTTGTTTGAAATCATCAACGCTTTTTGTTTTTTCAATATGGTACCTGAAACTGTACTTGGATTAAATCTTGATGATGCTCATTATTATGTCAAAGTTGGTGTAAGTCAAGCAATTCTTTTAAAAGTTATAGAAAACAGATGGAAATAAATTTGGAAGTTCTCCAAAAGAACAAAGTGCTGTTACCAGAACACGGGGTACTGAATGAAGGGTGACAAAAGCAAAAGATGTCCATGATGTCCCTTTCCTAATTTCTAGCTGAAATCTCTTCTGCTATAACTGATGCCTCTTCCCAGCTGTTTTCCTTTTAATATATCCAAATTAGTTTAAATGACCAGCCATTCTTCATGCTTTCTCAAAACAATTTGTTACACTTTTTAACCTTCTTGTCTTTTAAGATAGCTTTTGATAAAACGTTCAATAAATTTTTAAAACTTTATTTTAAATTATAATTTTAAGTATCTTCTTTTAAGGGTCTTGGTGGGCCAATTATGAGTAAAATTTTCCATGTGTTTGTTTATCCAAAAAGGATCCTGATCCAGCTTGTAGCAGAGGACCATATCCTAAACATAGCTTGGTCTGAGAAAAGGCAACCTATTGGCCATATTTTAGACCTGTAGCTGTTCTCCACCCAAAATCATAAAACAGTCAGGATATCTAAAACCAACTAGCCACTTCCCTTATAAAACCAGTTCCCTTTCTGATTGCTGTTTCTGAGAATGAGACCATCGTTTTTTTCCAGGCTCTTAACATTCAACATTGACAGTTATCTTTGGCCATTCGCTTAACTCCATCCTCAGTATCTAATCAGCCACCAGATTGTCTTTCCCTTCAAAGCTTCTCCTGTAATCACTTCCTGCCCAGCTACCCTAGTTCAGGACCTGGTGACCTCACCCATGTTTTTAGAAATAGTTGGCTAATTGTACACACATACTCCCATCCCTACTTTAACCTATCCTGTGCACTTGTCTTGGCTGATATTCCTAAAACCCTTTTGACCACATGAAGTGCTGTTCAGAACTTCTCAGTGGCTTCTTACTGCCTACAGCAAAAGTCCTTAACATTGGTCCTGTGGATGAATCAGGGATTCGGTGAACTGCTTGAAGTGGTCTGAACAAGGTTGAGTTACATGGATCATATGAGTTTTCCTGAGGAGTGGAAGCTCATCATTTCATTTCTCAAAAAAGAAATCTAAAAACAAAAAAAGTATTGCTGGCTTAGGAGACGAATTCCAAACTTCTTAACTTTCTGTATAAGATTCTTTATAAGCCCCAGTGGTGATCTGGGTAACACAGGCAGTTAAGTGCTCCACTACTAGTCAAAACGTTGGCAGTTCAAATCCACCCTCAGGCACCTTGGAAGACAGACCTGGTTCTCTTGTTTCTGAAAGTTCACAGCCTTAAAAACCCTGTGAAGCATTAAGCAGTTCTACTCTGTATACATGGAGTTTGCAGGAATTGGAATGGGCTCAGTAACCACTTAGAACAAAAACATTGACCCCAATGTACCTTCCCTGTCTTACTTCCAACTGTTCCCCTAAAATAAATCTTCAAGTCAAGTTAGTTTACCCATTGTCACACACCCTATACCTCTTATGAATTTGTTCTTTTCTTATACCATTTCCTCGCATGGAATACTCTCCCTCACTCGTGATAAACAAGACTCTTCTCATTATTGGGGTACAGTTCAAATTCTGTTTAGTCAATAAAGTACTCTGTATAGACCCTTCGACAAAAAGGGACCCACCCATTCCTCAGTCCCTCTAGCACTGACATTCAACATGAAACAAGTATCAATTATGAAAAATAAGTGTTATTTGAAGGCCAAAAAGCCAATTTAAAAAAAAAAAACCAAAGGGGAGTTATTAATTCCAAACATGGGAAATGAAGACAGCATCTGACGTTGAAATATGTTGAACTGGATCTCAAAAAATGACTTGTTTGAGCTTATTAAAGGTGGCAGAGAGGACACTCTAACTGAGCAAGTATCACTAACATAGAAAACTTGGAAAATAAAAGGCATTTATTGTAATGATTCATTTAAAGAAGAACAGGTACCCTGATGACTGAAGAAGGACGTAAAGCTTGAAAGTTATGTTCAGATTGTGCGTGACCGTGAATATCATTGTAGGGAGCTTGGACATTATTCTGTGACTAATGGAAGCCATGGGCATTTTGGAGTACAGAATAATATGATTAGTTTTCTATTTAACAAAGTCGACCTTACAGCTGTGTGTATGGTGAATTAGTGCAGGAAAAACCTTGAGACTTGGAAACCACAATGAGATCATTACTCTAATTTAATCATAAAATAAAGAGATGTTGAAAAAGTGAGCATGATCTATAGAAAGGGAAGCATGGATCCCAAAAGCTCAGCGGAGGTGGAAAATACAATAATTGGTGACAGATTGGCTGTGGGAGGTGAGAGAGGAGGAAGACTTTAAAGATGGTTGCAAGATTTCTAGGCTGGAAAAGTTGTGACTGGCTGGTAATACCACTGAGGGGAAAGACAAGGAATTCTGTTTTAGATATATCAAATTCAGAAAGATTGGACTGAAGCAAGTGTAGAATAATGGCACCAAGAGTCCAGCTCGGACATGAAATGCCAGTTTAAAGTTTAGAAGAAACTTTGAGAATTCAAATGTAGATAGAGAGATATTTACATAAAGACTGTAAGCAGTTGAAATCACTGAGAGAGAGACAGAAAGGCTTGTTAGGCTGAGTTTATAGATATACTGTGTAGGGTAAATGAGCGTAAAACCTTTGGACAGACCATGTTTTGTGTAATTATCACCTCTACATAAACTCCCAGCTCACTGCCCTCAAGTCAGTTGTGACTCATAGTGGCCCCACAGGCAAAGTGGAACTGCCTTATAGAGTTCCCAAGGAGCACCTGGTGGATTTGAACAGCCAACTGTTTGCTTAGCAGCCATAGCACTTAACCACTGTGCAATAAGGTTCTGTCACCTCTATGTAAATGACTTGGAAATGTTTCCTCTCCTAAGCTGAATTGAATTCAGTTATATGCTAGAATCCTCAACATTAATATATCCAAGACCAAATCAGTTTGGTTTTGCTGTCTCAAAAAAACCTGTTATTCCAGAATTCCCCTTTAGCTCAGTGGTACCGCTGTTCTTCCAGTACTTGAGACTTAGTCATCTTTACACTTTGCTCATTTTCAACTCCAGTCCTCCAGATTCTCATTTTTTGATGCCTGAAGTCTGTCTTCTCTTCTAATGCTCATACCTCATCTAAGTTCAGGCTGCAATTATTCTTTCCAGGATTATTACAATGCCTTTTTAACTCCTCTTTCATCCACAACCTCACCTCACCCCACTTATCTTGCTATTTTTGTTGTTATGTGTTGTTGAGAGTTGGTTTCAGCTGATAGCAACCGCCACCGTAGGATTTGGTAGGCTGTAATCTTTATGGCATAGCTTCCAGCATCCCAGGAACATGCAAGCCGCTACAGTATGAAAAACTGACAGATATGTGGGCTATACCCCTGGTATTTCAAATGCTAGCAGGATAATCCATGTTTCCGCTAAACTTCCAGACTAAGACAGATGCAGAAGAAAGACCTTGTGATCTACTTTTGAAAAAATTAACTGATGAAAACCTTAGTAGCGGACCACTATGTAATACCAGAAAATAAGCTCCTCAGGTTGGAAGGCACTCAGAATATGACCAGGGAAAAGCTGCCTCCTCAAAGTAATATCAACCTTTATGACACAGATGGAGTAAAGAGACTCTGAAACTTGCTTTTGAATATAGAGTAGCTAAAGCTAAAGGAAGACATGACAAAGTAAAAAGCTGAACAAAAGATTTCAAGTGTTGGCCTGGAAGACAAAATAAAGTATTATTACAAAATATGCAAAGACCTAGGGTTAGAAAGCCAAAAGGAAAGATCACGCTTGGCATTTTTCAAGCTGAAAGAACTGGAGAGAAAACTGAAGCCTCAAGTTACAACACTGAAGGATTCTTCAGGGAAAATATTAAATGACACAGGAAGCGTTAAAGGAGGATAGAAGAAATGCACAGTGTCCATACCAAAAAGAGTTGGTGTGTGTTCAATTATTTCAAGAAGTAGTATGTGATCAAGAACCGAGTGTAGTGAAGGGAGAAGTGCAAGCTGCAGTAAAGACCCTGACAAGATACAAGGCTCTGGGGATTGATAGAATACCAGTTGAGATGTTTTCATAAATGAACATAGATCCAGAAATGCTCATTTATCTGTGTCAAGAAATTTGGAAGACAGCTACCTGGCCAACCAACTGGAAGAGATCCAACATGAAGAAAGTTGATCCAATAGAATACAGATGTTACTGAGAAGTATCATTGATATAACGCACAAGTAACATTTTGCTGAAAATCACTGGAAAGCAGTGGCAGCAGTATGTCAACATGCAGCTGTCACATTCAGAAGAGGAAGTGGAACCAGAGATATTGTTGCTTACTCAGACGGACCTCAGCTGAAAGCAGGACATGCCAGAAAGAGGTTTAGTTGTGTTTTATTGACTATGCAAAGGCATTCAAGTGTATACATCATAACGAACTATGGGTAGCATAGTCAAATAATGGGAATTCCAGAGCACTTGATTGTGCTCGTGAGGAACCTGTACATAGACCAAGAGGCAGTCCTATATGAACAGAACAAGGGAATATTATGTGGATTAAAGTCAGGATCGGTGTGACTCGGTGTTGTATCTTTTCACCATACTTATTCAATCTATTTTAAAAAATACTGCTGTTGAGTCCACTCTAATTCATAGTGACCCTGCAGGACAGAGTAGAACTGTCCCATACAGTTTCCAAGGAGCACCTGACAGAGTTAAACAGCTGACCTTTTGGTTAGCAGACATAGCCACTTAACTACTATGCCAAGTGCCGTAGAATCAGATCCGACTCATAACTACCATAGGCTGAGCAAATAATCCAAGAAGCTGGACTGTGTGATGAAGAATGGGGCGTCAATATAGGAAGAAGACTCAGTAACAACCTACAACATGCTGATGATACAATCTTGGGTGCTGAAAGTAAAGAGCACTTAAAACACTTATTGATGAAGATCAAACAGTACAAGCTTCAGTTTGAATTATGTCCTAACGTAAAGAAGACAAAAATCCTCACAACTGGATCAATAAGCAACATCATAATAAATGAGGAAAAATTGGAAGTTCTCAAGGATTTCTTTTTACTTGGATTCACAATCAATGACCATGGAAACAGCAGTCAAGAAATCAAACAAGCTTTATACCAGGCAAATCTACTGCAAAAGACCTCTTTAATGTGTTATAAATAAATAAATAAGATGTCGCCTTAAGGAATAAGGTGCACCTGACCTAAGCCATGGTGTTTGCATTTGCCTTATATGCATGTAAAAGCTGGACAGTGAATAACAAAGGCTGAAGGATACCGAATGTATCATGGACCTCCAGAAGCATGAATAAATCTGACTTAGAAATGCTTCTTAGAAGTAAGGATGCAAGACTTCATCTCACATGGTTTGGACATGTTATCAGGGGGAACTAGTCCCATGAAGAAGAGCATCATGCTTGGTCAAAAGAGGAAGATCCCGGTGAGATGGACTGACACAGTGACTACAAGAACGGGATCAAGGATAATAAGGATTGTAAGGACGGTGCAGGACGGAGCAGTGTTTTGTCCTGTTGTACCCGGGGTTACTGGTACCTAACAACAACAGTAAGAACTTTTATGGGCTCAGATCTCCAGGTCTTTCTCCAGCAGAGCTGTTGGGTGGATTTGAACACCAGCCTTTTGATTAGTAGCTGAGAGCTTAATTCTTTTGCCATGAAGCCTGCTACTCATTCTACTATATGTAACTAAATAAAAAATTGTACTTGAAGTGTTTAGCACAGGTTCTAGATTATATTACTCAATACATGATAAGCCAAGCCAAGTGCCGTCGAGTCGGATCCGATCAATACATGATAGCTGTTTTATTATTGTTAATTTTAATTCTTAAGATTTAAAATAACCCATTGAAAAGTGCACAACTTACCCTTGTCATCTTTCCTCCACCTTTGTGCTCTTTATCTTTTCAGTGCCGGGATCGGTAGAACTGGATGTTTTATAGCTACATCCATTGGCTGTCGACAGCTGAAGGAAGAGGGAATTGTTGATACATTAAGCATCGTCTGCCAGCTTCGTGTAGACAGGTGAGTGTTACAGGGACTGTGTCACCGACACTTCACTTCAGAGAAGCATCAGCAGTCACAGCTTGATCTGATCAACCTGACTTTGTAGATATCCCAGGCTCTCCAGTTCTCAGTCTCAGTAGATATCTGTGTGAAATGCTTAAGAATACACATTAATTTAAAAGTCTCTAAGAAAGTGTTACTTAAAACACTAATCCTCAAGAAATGACTCCCCCCCAAAAAAGTAAAGCTCATACTTAATCCTTCTGCGTTTCTGGTGCAGACTATACTGGAAGCCTTTCTTCTTTATCTTATACTCTATTCCTGTATGATGTGAGGATGTTGCAAGACTAGGCAAGACTGCTTATATGTAAGGTCATTATGAATCCACCGTAAGTTAGAGTCTACTCAGCAGATGGTACCTAATGACAAAAGGAATTATTTTGTATGCACTCTGTATTCTCATTTAACCTAATCATTTACTTTCGGATCTTGATCCTCTAAAATGAGGTACATGTGGTGTTATAGAGTTGTATTTATATACAGATGATTGGGTCACTTTGTAATGGCATCTATGCTACATTTTGAAGACAAAATTGAAAAAAGAAAAATCTTCGTTGCATCTTTACTACGTGTACGTGGTCAATGAATAGTTAAGTCAGTGACGAACTAACCAGATGTCCTTCAGAGACAGCACAAAGAGAAAGATGTCATGGGATATATGAAGCATCTGGTCCTTAGGGTCAGCAGTTCAATATAGTGGAAAAAGAATTGTTTTGAAACTCTGAAAGGTTGGATTTGCTTCATTTACTTACATAGCAAATATCCATTACTCACTTGCTATGCCCTGATTGTATAGTGGTTAAGTGCTACATCTGCTAACCAAAAGGTCAGCTGTTTGAATCTACCAGGTGCTCCGTAGAAGCTCTAGGGCAGTTCTGCTCTAACCTGTATGGTCTCTATGAGTTGGAATCTGCTCAACAGCACCAAGTTTGGTTTTTTATGCCCTAGGAATTGTTTTCAATGCTGCGAATACAACATGAGTGAAGCCCCTTCTCAGAGTTTACCTTTTGACGGAGAGAAATAGCTAATAAACAAACAAAGAGACATGATAATTTCAGACAGAAATAGATACTATGAAGTAATAAAACAGAGAGGCTTATGGGTCTTCAGTCCTATAACCTAGACTTTCCTAAAAGTGCAACTATACAGTTATTTTCAATATTAATTCAATAGAAAGGGACAAAGGTTCTGAAAATCTGGTGAGGTATATATAAAACATCTGGAAACAGAGTCTGGTGCATAAGTCTTCAGTAAATGTTCACTGTGCTATCATTCCCATCACCATTATTAAAATTATCAAAAAAGCTTTTCTTCTAAAAAATTAAACATCCAAATCCTGCAATCCAGATTAGCTTCCTCATATACTTTCAGAGTCCCTAGATTTTCTAGTCTCAGGCGTCTCCCCATTCCTATCATCCATTATTTCTTTTTAAACAGTAGCCTTAAGTCTTTGTAAATGTGTAATGCTTATCTTTTCTGTCTTTATTTTGACTCCCTTGTTAGAGGCCATTCATCATGCTGGTTAGGATTTGGGGCTCTGGAAAGCCAAGGTTTACAGCCTGGCCCCCGCTGTGTTCTGGCTGGATGCCACTGGGCAACTTTCTGAGCTGCTCCATGCTTCAGTTTTATCTTCTGAAAAGTAGAAATAATAACAGTATCTACCTCACATGGCTGCTGTTAAAATTAAAAGAGATAATCTGTGTAAAGTGTCTGGCACATAATAAGTGTGCAATCAAGTTTTGTCACAGTTATTATCAGTATATATAGCAAATAAAGTAAAAACACACCTGTAAATTGGAGATGATACACACCTCACAGGGCTGCTGTTATATGTAGATGAAATTAAACCTGAGAAGTAGTTAGTAAAATGATTAAGCTGTTTCTGATCTCTGTCCACCCTTCCTAATTCCTCTTCTCCACACCCCACGTGTAACTGCTTCCAAAAATACTTTCCTTTTATACACGAGAATATGTGCTCCTGTTTTCTCTTCTCCTTCTCTTGTAATTGAGAATCAATTCTCTTGATCTCCTGCAACCTCCTTGACTTCTACCCATACAGCCCATGTCTGCCTGTGATAGGGCCCAGATGCTTCGGTTGTGACTGTAGGATCTACTTAACCCAGAAGAGGAACCCTAAGGCAGAAGATAAGAGCTGCTCCTACAGAGACCATGATCTCCCCTGCTTTGTGCTTCTGTAGACAAGAGTCCTGCATGGGACCCCAAATCCTCTGGGCACTGCATTCATACTACTGAGCCCTTCTTTTCAACTATCGAATGCCAGAACTCCATGCACACCAGATAGCCACATAGGTCTAATCTAACTAAATCCCAAGTTGACCTCTAATACTACCTGTCCGGACCCTATTTGGAATGACACCCTGGAAAACAAACTTGACTTGTTAAACTTTTTGTCTCTTGCCACTCTTGAATCTTCCCTCTCCACCCTCTGTCTCCTACCTCCCGACCTGCCTTCAGAGACTGACCACCGCACTCGTTCCTACCTCCTAGTCACGTTCTCCTGTCAGTGCCACCAAATTGTCCTCTAGATTTAAATAAAAATACATTTTTAAACCATTTTTTTGTAAACCGTATCACAATGCTTTTTCTATCTGCTCCTTCCTTCCTAAAGCAAATGGTCGGAACTTTCGGCCTTGGCCTGCTAACTAGAGTCATTACCAAGGTCTTCCCATGGAGTTTGTCGTTTCACTCCTGATAGGATCTTCAAAACATATCCAACTTCTCTGCTGATCTGAAGCCCACAGGCTGCTTGATTTGAAATACTGCCAATATATGTCTTGACGTCTTTCTGTCTGATTTAGTAATCAGGCTCCCTTCTATGTGAATTCTTTCTGAGCAGCTGTGTCCACTGTTTATGAAACAGATTCTCAGCTTAAAACTTTCTTTGAAAGGCCTCTCTGCCTTCCTTCCTTCACAAGATCAACATCTCTTCCTTCTGTTGTTCACTTACAGTGGAAAGTTAAAAAAGAAAATCTTCCTCCTTTCTTTCATTCCACCTTATCTTTTCCACTGTGTTTCTTCCCTCCTGCTCTAATTGTTTGTCATTTTCCTATCATGTTATTATGAGGCCCCAATTCACAGGGACCTTATAAATTTATATAACAAAATGAAACATTGCCAGGCCCTGATCTGTCATTTTTAAAATTGTAATTTGTGGCTGACCACTGTCCTTGACTACATCCTTGATTCATGCCAGTAAAGAGAAAACTGACCTCAGCAAATCCAAACACTCACCTTTCTGCCCTTACAGCTTTTCTTTCTCTGTCAGTCCTGTAAGCCTTGCCCTTGTATCATGGTTTCCCTAGCTTTCTCTGAAGGCACTTTGGGATCTGTCTTCAGGCATTCCAGAATATACTATTACACATTTGGGAAATTGATTTAATCATGGGGTTCCCCCAAACCAAACCAAGCCAAACCCATTGCCATCAAGTCAATTCCAACTCATAGCTACCCCATAGCACAGAGTAGAACTGCCCGTTGAGTTTCCCAGAAGCACCTGGTGCACTCAAACTGCCCATCTTTTGGTTAGCAACAATAGCACTTAACCGCTACACCACCAGGGTTTCCACCCCATGGTCTTCAAAATGTATGTCTCATTTAATATCCCAGATGAAACTGAAAGTAGGAAAATGAAATATTCTTTACCCTTTTTTTTTTTTAAATCAGAAAACAATGCAAGACATGAAGTAAATTGTCATGGTCCTATAGCTTCAAGAGTGACAAAATGGATCTCTTTGGGATCCAGGACTTGTGATTTCTAACTCAAAATATATGCTGTTGTAGATAAAAGTAAACAGGCTCTCAGAATATGTTTATTATAACACTGCTTCACAAAAACATATCTCTTTGACAGTGTTCTACCAACTAAACCAAAAGGCAATGATATTATATCATCATTTTTTAAAAAGTATTTATTATAAATGGGAGTTATTGCATCAAAGAATGATGTAATACTGTTAGTAGTTGCCTTGACAATATGATTTGAAGGATGTGGGAAGGTTTTCTAACCCCATTTATGATGAATGATTAAAATGTTTACATATGCTAATGTATAAAATTCTACTATTTCTTTAGCTAAAAGTATCATTTCTTGATAAAGTTTATTTAACCTGAGAGTAGGAGGTAAGGGTAACACTTTCTGTCCTTCCAGATAGTAACACTTTAAAGTAGATGGTCTATCCTTTCTAGTATGGCAGCCAAAGAGCCTAATTCCCAGCATTAGGAAGACATTCAGAGCACAGGTTTTGATGGAGGGGAATTGAATACAGGGTTCCAGAAGTTGACATACCTTGATGAGGCCCCGTTGTTGGGAAGACTGGAAGATTATCTCTGAGTCCTGGGCAGGTGAGAGACAGTAGGAGAGTCAGAACAGCTCGAGCAAGGAAGTCCTCGGGTAAAATCAGGTATCGAATTTGTGGAACCCAGCTACAGAACTTATTTGCAAAATATAAATGTAGTACCTCTTGTTGAAAAATTATTTAAAATTTCAAAACGGTGACACAAGAGTATTGACCCAAGTACAAGGTCTTTTTATGCATGCGGAGAGATGAGCCAGCATTACTGTCTAGGTCACAAACCCATGAAGCTCGCCTGGAGTTGGAGTGCTTTTGGGATGCGTGTTTATAGATGACCTAGATTCCATGTCTTGATCTTTGTTGAACAAATACTGATATCTGTGGTCAGAGTACTTACTCACCCTTGTCGTAGACTCAATTCTGATTCAGAGTGCCCCTGTAGGCCGGAGTAGAACTGCCCTATGGGGTTTCCAAGGAGGCCTGGTGGATTTGAACTGCCAACGTTTTGGTTAGCAGCTGTATCATTGAATCACCATGCCACCGGAGTTTCCTGCTCATAATGCTCCTAAATTATGTATACATTCTCTTACTAGAAATGTATAGGTACCTAAGTATAGAAAACTAGATTCCCCACAGACTTGTCCAAACTGGGTTTCTCTGGGATAGCTTATTTAGCATTTATTTATTGAGTGCCTGCATAGGTTCTAGGCCTTCTTAGGCAGTATTCAGACAATAAATAAATAGCCTCTCAATTAAATTTGAAAAAAAAGTTCTATAACTCTGGTGGTGCTAGTGCTTAAGTGCTGCAGCTGCTAACCCAAGGTCTGCAGTGCAATCTTTCGGGTGCTCCTTGGAAGCTCCATGTGCCGTTTTACCGTGTTCTGTTGTGTGACTATGAGTGGGAATCAATTCTATGACAAGGGGTTTAGTTTCACCTATGTTTTTTTAATTCTTCCCCACTTGGAGATTCACAATAAGCATTACTGTACTAAAGGGTCTGAAAATTTTTTCAGCAGAGAATTTCATTTAGTGCTTAAGTTCTCTTCCACAGACTTACATGTCCACACAAACATTTAAATAGGAGACAAAGAAGTTATAAAATAATGAATAGAAACTGTTCTTTGAAGAAGTTTGATGATGAAGAGAAGACTGTAGATAAGATAGTTTGAGGCTGGGCATAAAACAAACAAGAAAGTTGGGGTCTGGTTGATTCTGGCTTATGGCAACCTGATGTGTGACAGTGTCTGTGACTTTTATGGAGGCAGATCATCACAGCTTTCTTCTGAGGTGCCACTGAATGTGTTCAAACCACCAACCTGTAGGTTGGCAGCCCAGCACAAACCATTTGCACCACCTAGGGATCTTTGAGCCTGGGCAGGGACCTTTAAAAGGGGAGAGGGAAAGTTCAGGCTGGCTAATTGGAAGCACCCAGCTGAGCATAATAAAGAGTAGAACAGACCCAAAATATCAGAGCACTGATGTTTCCTGCTCTGGCCGAGTATGAGGTCCTTGCCTATCCTTTTAAACAATGCCTCTCTCCACTCATGATCTAAAGCTGCACACTATGGATCTTCTTTTTATAGTCCAACCCCCAACACTTTTAGATGCCTCCTCTGGAAAGTTCCAGGGCCTAACTCACAGCAAAGGGAAAGACAAGGAAGTAATTTGGACACTCAAAATAGGACCTGTTTCTTGACCAGTAAATTGAAAGTTTGAGGATTAGACAGAATCAAAATCTTGATTGAAAAAAACTACAATGTCTAAGCATCATTATTCAGTGTGACCAGAACAAGTAATTTGTACTCAAATCATGGATTTTTGTAATGCTGAGTTTTACAAATAAGTTCACTTGGTCCAGTTTACAGATGAGAGTGTTATGCTGAATGGATGTTTCCAGTAAAATAACAATGACAAAGCCATTTGGTAGATTCTTCATTCCCTGGCAAGTCATTATTTTTATTGGCCTGAGCACAGCTTCTATTAATAGAGGTTACAGTCCTCCCTGCAAACTCATGAGTGTGATTCTCCTTTTAATGATATTTTTTAACATATTTTGAACTAAACTGAATGTCTTTATTCCAAGTAGGAGTTCAGATTCAATACAAGGCACCCACAGGTGTTTTATTTAGAAGAGCATTAATGAATCATTCCTCCATTCCCATTGTGTTCATTACAAATTAAAAGATGAAGTAGGTAGTATACCAAGTGGGACAGAGCACTGGCTGGTGGTACTAGTAAGCAGACACTAGAGAATGTGTTAGCAGAGATCTCTGAAGTAGATGTTACAGAGTTTGTTGTTACTCTTGGCCTGGTTCCTAACTTCCTGCATGATATCTTGTCCACTCCAGGTCTCTGTGTACACTTGTGAAAAGAGAGGTGGAGCATATCAATAGTCCCAAGCATCTTCTGATATGAGGACTGGTTTCTAAGAATAAAATATCTCCCGGACACCACCCACCCATTCCTCATATAGCACCTAATGATTGTATTTTGAATTCCATAGTACTTCTAAATTAATTTTCATTCTATAACTCACAATAGCTCCTATATACATTTAAAGACTAGTAATACATGTGTAGGAAACTCTCAAAGAATAGTGGTTAAGTGTTAGGGCTGCTAATCGATTGGTCAGCAGTTAAAATCCACTAAGGATAGAAACTCTGTAGGACATTTCTACTCTGCCCTACAGGGTTGCTATGAATTGAAATCGACTCAGTGCAACAGGTTTAGGTTTGGTTTTGTTTTTCATAACTTGCTTAATTCCTTTACTCTTAAATACGTCTAAATTGTGCCTATACCCCTTAACTAAGAACTCCAGTTGATATATTGCTGAACTCACTAGCTTTTAACCATACTTACCTAATTTTGGTTTATACACATCAAGATTACATAGTGTGAGATGGTATCAGAAGATCCTTTGTATACTGAGTATGAGACAGACACCTGCCCCTTTGAAAAATAACAATTATCTATGGTAACAGTTTGGTCCAGAAACTCAGAAAATGCCTCATCTGCACATAGATTTTACAGGAGAGAGTCAGCACAGATCATCAGAAGACGTTTAGCCAGGAACCTGTAGTTCATCACAGGTTGACCTCATGTGACCTTTTTCTCATGGTAATTTTTTAACCCCACTTGGCACCTCTGGACGCTAGAAGAATTAGGGAAATGAAATGGTTTCAAGCCTTTTTTCTTCCCTTTTCCTTTCTTATCCCTCCAAACTGGAAATTTAGTTCTCTTTTTTGAGAGTTGATGGCAAAATCTGCATTGTCTTCACACATCCTCAAGATAGGGGCCTTATTTTAAAACGACATCCCAAAGCCTTATTGGAGTTTTCCAGATGAGGCTGAGAAATGGGCCTGGTGTGCGTCAGATCATCGTTTACATTCTTGATGAATCACTTCAGTTTGGTGGTGTGCTTTTTCTTTTTTTCACTATAGCAATCTAAAAGAAATAATGCATGTGCCACCAGTGTCTTAGACTAATACAGTGCCTCAAAAATAGTCTTTCCTTGACCCCAACTGATGGTCCAGGGACCTCAGAGTTCCCCTGGGAGCATAGCCCCTAGCCCTGATGCTGCCCCTGTCCGTAAATCATAATGGAGGTGAACTCTTCAGACAGGAATGGATTGGACTTGGTGACACAGAGTGACCATATCATGGGTGCACTTTATGGTTCTATGAATCTATAGGATGTCGTCCTGCTGACCTCTTACTGGAATTGGGGGACAGGGTGGAGAGGCGGGGATAGGAGATTGTTGGGAGGATAAGACATGTATGGAGTGGAGAGGAAGAGTGTGCTGTCACCAGGCGGGGAGAGCTATGGGAGCTATAAGTAGGCATGTACATTTATATGGAAATGTACATACATAATTTTAAAAAAAATGCTTCCTTCTTAAAAACTAAAATAACAATTTCTGCATATTGGTATAATTTTTACCACCTCTCACCTGACACTTAGCCATTTCTCTCTATATCCTCAATCACAAAGTTTCCCTAATTAGTGAATTTCAAAGATCTCATTTTAAGATCAAGAATTCCACATTTTGCTTTAATTATTTTGAGGACATGTACAGATAGAACCCTAGCTGTAAATGAATTTACTTGATGCTACAGTTCCTGAAATCATAATAAGAAGTTTCCTTTATAAAATAGATTATGCCAATGGAATCTCCCACATGGTTGCCAGCTTAAGAGTTCATTGAATGTTAACCTGAATGTTCAGAAGAAAAATGGCTAATTTAAGAAGGAAAAAAAAGTATCCAAGATATGCTAGGGTTGTCACTGAATTACTGTTTGGTCTATACTAAGTTTCATACCCTACAAATCTCAACGGGCACACCTGTTTCAGAGAAAATGTCTATGTTCTGAATGTTGTTGCTAGGCTACCATCCAGTTGACTCTGACTCATGGTGACCTTATGTGCAATGGAACAGAACATTGCCTGATCTGGCAGCATCGTCACAATCCCCAGAGTGTTCCAGGTCCTCATTTAGACTATTCGGCCAGTCCATCTCACTAAAGGTCTCCTGTGCCCTCACTGTCCCTCCCCGTCACCAAACACGATGTTCTCCTGTAGGAATTTTTCCCTCTTGATGGCATGTCCAAAGTAAGTGAATTAGACAAGGTTCTGTTGTGACCCATACGGTTTTCACTGGCTAATTTTTAGAAATAAATCAAGAGGCCTTCCTTCTTAGTCTGTCTTTGTCTGAAAGCTCCACTGTGGGTAGCCCTAATGGTATTGGAAATACTGGTGGTAGAGCTTCCAGTAGGGTACAACACACAAGCTACCACAGGACAAGAAACTGAGGGACAGTTGAATATTCTAAATACCAGGTTAGCATCAGTTAAAACATTTGTGCCTAGTTATCCCTCACAGATCTGACATCTGTGTAAAGATACCGGGAAAGCCTTTGTAGGAGGGATGCAGACTCTCATCCCAGCTGGACATGAATTACAGCAGCAGACATTAGTCACGCTCAACTCTTGCCCAAACTCTTGGCGCTTTACCCATGAGGCACATTAACATCCACACCTTGTGTTCTAAATTTACCATACCAAACTTTACCAAAAGAATTCCAGAGTTGAAAATAATAAAAAGCAAAAGAGCTTAAGTTCCATTGTTAGCCCAGAAGTGAGTCACTGTTGCAGAATTTCTTCTGTCTACTGATTAGACCGGATGTGCGCTGGGCGGTGTAGCAGGAAAGGCTGCTACTCTCTGTATGTGTAAGTTAATAGTCACAAAAGGTCACAATTTTAACATGTTAACAACCAAATCTCTCTCTTGGGCATCTGGAGAGGTTTTTTTTCTACAGACTCTCCCAGAAGCAAAGGAAAAAGCTACCTTTTTTTCCTTTCTAACCTGAGTTTATCCCCAGTTGACACAGCTACGTGCTTCCTTGCATGGAGATTGAGACTGTCCTGATTTTGTGTTTGGCAGGACCAGTGGGATATGAGATCTGTGACATTTCTGGAAAAGTACCATCTCAGAACTCTTTCTGACCTGGTCAAACTCAGTGTTCATATTTTGTAGCCATGGGCTTCACAACCCATACTGCTTTTGCATAAAAAATAAAAATAGAAGTCTTCCTCATCATGAAATGTGGCTTAATTAGGCTGACCAAATAAATTATCATCTAACTGAAGACACTTTTGAGGGTGAAAGGCAGCCCTATTTTAATTACACCAGTGCACCAGGCCCTTTCCAACTAAACCCCAATGTGTGATCACCACAGGTAGTGTTAAATATGCACTTACCAAAAGAACAAGAATATGAAGAATTTATTTAGCGCTGACTATATGGAAACCCTGATGACATAGTGGTTAAGTGCTATGTCTGCTAGCCTAAAGGTCGGCAATTTGAATCTGCCAGGTGCTCCATGGAAACTCTATGGAACAGTTCTTCTCTGCCCTATAGGGTTGCTATGAGTTGGAATTGACTCAACAGCAGTGAATTTGGTTGTTTTTTTTTTTTTTTGCATAACATGGTAGTTGGAGTCCGTGAGTGTTACAAATGGTTCAGCTATTAACTGAAGGAGTGGCTGTTCAAACCCACCCAGAGGCTGTTTGGAAGAAAGTCCTCATGATATCCTTCTGGAGTGTCACCACCACGAAAACACAGTTCTTTTGTGCAAGGATGAGATCACCATGTGTCAGAAGCCAACTTGATGACAGCTAAAAACAGCATCAAAGATAGAGTATTCTATATAATTGTACATGCAAATGGAAAGTTTATTAAATATTTTCAAAATGATTGTGAAGAATCATCCCTAAATATGAACCATCCTCCAGTGAATGCATCAGAGGTACCCTTTGTCTTTTAGCTGTTCTCATGTGACATAAAAATATCATGGTCTGAGTAACCTACTTGTCAAGTATTTGCCCAGGAATATTAGATAGTTTTCAATGGTGCAGATATGAGAAAATAGAGACATTATGCATACCCTCAGAGAACCACCAAATGTCTTGTAAATGAATTTGGAATGAGATTAAACAGTGCACACTATGACATCAAATTATTTATTAAATATCCTCCTTATGTCCTGCTTTTTTCTACCTTCTTATGAATTATTTTTGTGAAAATATATAAGACTTTCTCATTAAATATCTGGGAGACACAAGCTTGCAGTGAGAAATAGAAGACTAATATATTGAATGGCAGAAATCATAATTTCTGTAAACAAAAATGTTGTGCTAAAACTAACCAGTCAAAATTAATAGAAATTAAAAGAAAGTCCTGCATTTAGTTTCAAAAAGTCAGTATGTAACTATAGGATGGGAGAGACCTATAATTTTCACATTCAAAGAATCCTGCACTTTTAGTTTACCTAAACCTATGCCTTGATTCAATACCATAAAGTGCTTGGTGAGCCTTTTTGAGTGCCAGGCACCATGCAGGCATCTACCCATCCAATGCACCTGTAAGTGGAAATTTTAAGAGGTTTTGTTCGGTCTGTAATATACCGTCCAAGGTATTAAATATTTCCACTGAGTAGATCCTGGTGGTGTAGTGGTTAAGTGGTATAGCTGCTAACCAAAAAGTTATCAGTTCAAATCCACAAGTGCTCCCTGAAAATTCTGTGAGGCAATTCTACTTTGTCCTGTAAAATCACCATGAGTCAGAATGGACTGGATGGCAGTGGGTTTGGCTGGTTTTGTTTTCTGTTTTTGTTTTTTTGTAGATTGCATCTGGACCAGACACAACACTCTAAGAAGGTCATATTTGATAAAATTGCCTGTAGAAGAGGAAGATTGTATTGTTTGATGACAGGGAAGCCAGGCTGTAGAGAGTATTGAGTGAGTACAGGATGTTTAGTCTAGAGAAGAAAAGATTATGAGACTTTGATGGTTGTTTTCCAACATTTACAAAGCTATTAACGTGACTACAAGAGAAACTGTCAGACTTTTAGGAGGTTATTTCAGTGGACTCAATGGGATGAAAGTTAGAAGCAGACAGATTCGTTTTGATGTGTTCAAAAGTTTTCTTGCCAATCTTAGAAAACACAGCCTGTAAAATACTTCACCATGTGAGTGCTTAAGAAGAAGCTGGTTACCACGTAGGTTGTTCCCTTCTGGAATGATTTCACCTTGTGTGCCACTGGAATGAATGACCTCTCAAGAGTCCTCTAACGTCAATTCTTTACATTTCTATGTTCTAAAACAAATGGGAAGTAATATAACTTCTTACACATTTCTTTAAGCCTCCAGGCCCACAAGACTTTTGCTAATCCACAACTACTGAGTTTCTTTCCCCCATTGTCCCTGCCTTCACTAGCTATAACAATCTTGGCATAGTTAGCAATACATCATAGTAAATATGCTCTAGGTATTAAAATACGCAGCTTACCCACTTGGAGTAGAATGATTATGAAAACCTAGACTATGTCTCCATTTACTAATACCAGTGAAAATGAGAACATATAAGAAAGGGAAAAGTCTTGCCTCAAAGTGAGGTAAATGGAAAGGGGAGGTTTATAGATACAGCCCAGAAGATGGGACACATAGAAGCTTGTGCCTAGCACCTGTGACTGAAGTCATAGAAGTGCTGGTTCCCTGAGCTGACAGATGTCAGAGAAAGGGGGGTTCCTTGCAGCTTCTTGGCGTTGCCCTAGTATTTACTGTGGCTGTTGTCTCCCAAGCTTCATAGTCAAGATCAGCGTCTTGTGGACACCTGCTGTGTTCTTAAGTGTGCCCACACGTCGTCATCCAGCTAAGAAGAGAAAGGGTTACTACACCCTCAGCTGACCGCTTCTGTTGTCAGCTTGTAAGTAAGGAGTGCTTTGGCTAGAGACTTACCTTTAGGGCAACAGAATGTACAGTTTTAAGGAAATAGACTGATGAGATATTTCTGTCAATAAGTTGACATTGCTGAAAATTGTATTTACTCTTTATTTCTTGTGACATATGTCATTTTGGCTTACATCAACCTATTTGAAGACTGTGGTTTTGGTTTTGAAGTTTGAAGACTTACTACTTCAATATCTTGTAAATTCATGTTTAAAAGGATTGCACCATAAACATAGATACAAATCCAGCTTTAGTTATTACCATTAATCCAGAAATCATGTCGTGATAAGGCAATAATTTGAAGATCGAAGTGCTTCAGTGGTCTGAGAATAATTACTTTGAATGATGCTAACAACCTCTAGGAAGAAATGGGTAAAACACCATTTCAAGATTAGTTTTATGATTGCAGAGGAATAAAGAATGTACAGGACTTCAAATAGTTGCTAACAGTGGTGTTGTTAATTATTGAGCAAGAAAAATAATTGACATCTATGTTTGGGTCCAGGGAAATACTGGTCGTGTAGTGGTTGAGAGCTATAGCTGCTGGCCAAAAAGTTGGAAGTTTGAATGTACCAAGCACTTCTTGGAAACTCTATGGGGCAGTTCTACTCGGTCCTATGAGTCAAAATTACTTGACAGCAACAGGTTTGGTTTTGAACGGTATATTAGGGCACCGGAAAGCTGTTTACCTGAGTTTTATTAACTATGCAAGAGCATTCAATTGTGTGGATCATAATGTACTACCAATAATACTGCAAAGACTGGGAATTCCTGAATACTTGATTATGCTCGTGAGGAACCTGTACGTGGACCAAGAGGCAGTCATTTGAACAGAACAAGGAAATACTGCATGATTTAAAATTAGGACAGGTGTGCACCAAGGTTGTCCCTTTCACCATACTTATTCAATCTGTATGCTGAACAAATAATCCAAGAAGCTAGACTATGTAAAGAAGAATGGGCTTCAGGATTGGAGCAGGACTCAGTAACAACAGGAAATATGCAGATGATGTACCTTGCTTGCTCAAGATGAAGAGGACTGCAAGCATTTACTTAGGAAAATCAAGGACCACAGCCTTCAGTATGGGTTGCACCTCAACATAAAGCAAACAAAAATGCTCACAAATGGACCAAGAAGCAACATCATGATAAACAGAGAAAGACTGAAGTTGTTAGGAATTTCGTTTTGCTTGGATCCATAATCAACACTTGTGGAAGCAGCAATCAAGAAATTAAACTACATATTGCTTTGAGCAAATCTGCTGCAAAACACCCCTTTAAATGCTAAAAAAGCAAAGATATCACCTTGAGGACTAAAGTGGATGTGACCCAAGTTATGGTATTTTCAGTCATCTCATATGCCTGCTAAAACTGAACAATGAATAAGGAAAACTGAAGAAGATCTGATGCCTTTAAATTACACCATTGGTCAAGAATGTTGAATATATCACACGCTGCCAGAAAAATGAGCAAATCTGTCTTGGAACAAGGATAGCCAAAATCCTTCTTAGAAGGAAGGATGGCAAAACTTTATGTCATGTACTTTGGACATTGTCTCAGGAGGGACTAATCCCTGTGGAAGAACATTATGCTTGGTAAAGTGGAGTATCAGCAAAAAAGCAGACTCTATAATGAAATGGATTGACATAGTGGCTCCAATGACGGGCCCATGTATAGTAACAACTGTGAGAGTAGCATGGGACTGAGCAGCCTTTACTTCTGTTGCACATGGGGTTGCACAGCTGATTTGATGGTGCCTAAGTACAATAATCTATTAGGACCTAGTAGCTTTGCTAAGCTAAAAAGACCATAGTTATAAAGGAGCAAAAATATGATATAGCCATTTTTGCATTTTTATTTCTCTTACAAGAACTTATCTTCTAATTTTCCAAGAAAAAAAGGGATGCTGGATAATTAGGGATAGCAATGGTAATAGCAAAGGCAAAAAAAAAGCAGAAGCCAACTCCTTTCTTTTCCATTCTTTAAAGGACCCAGCTTCGGTTGTGTTGAGATATCCAACATGCCACACCCAGTAGGCTAAAGTTGTTTCCATATAGCATACTCAAATTAACCATTCCAGAGTAGACTTTATTTTTACTTCTAGAAAGAACAAATTTGATATTTGGCTTTTGTTTAAATAACCTGCTTCAATTAATTTTAATCAAAACATATAAACCATTTTAGTATATGCTGAATGACAAGACAATTGAGACATAATACTAACACTCTGGTTACATTAAATTAATTTAACACTCACAACAACACTATAGTTACTGTCATTATTCTTCTTTAAGAGAGGAGGAAACTGAGGTGCATGAGATTTTAAAGAACTTGCCCAATAAAAACTAGCAAAGGCAGGATTTGAAGTATTAATTTGCAGTGCAGTCAGTGAGACAGAGGAATAATATGTTGACCATATTATATAATTTTAGTCTGAATGGATACTAGACTAACAGTTATATTTAAAAAAAATATATATATATATATATATGTTTTTCCTCAGTGGTCAAAACCAGGATGTGAAACCATGTTCCCTGAGTGGTCTTAACAAGTAACCATCTGAACCACTCAAAATAAACACACTCTGGGTGACGTTTCCAACAAGATATTTTTGCAGGATGGACAAAGAAAATATATGTAAGCATCTTGTGGCCATAATGTAAGCATCTTGTGAAATTATCTGTAATTACTAACTATACAATTAACGATCAGTAACTGGAATGTGATTATCACAATATTCATCAATTTTCTTGTAATTGCTCTCCCTATGGTTTGGTCTCTCTCTATACCCTGTAAGAATGTGTATAATGAAACTGCCTCCGAACTATCTGGTTCCATATCCAATGAGCTATGTAGTGCCTAAATTGCAATTCGTTTAAATGCTTAATAAACTTCTCTATTTTAACTTGAAACAGTGTTTAACTTTTTCTTTACAACATTTGGGTGTCAGAAGTAGGATCCAAAGGGCATTTACCTGCTAAATAACAGCAGGATGGGACCGTGGAATTGTCAGAATGTGTGGGAGCCCCTTTCACGCTTAGTCCACTTTTCCTAACTCCTCAGAGTTGTCTCTAGATAAAACTTCAGACCAAGTTCCTCCACCCTCTTTGCATTTTACATTTTCTGAGGTTTGTTGATGGTTCTTTATCTCTTTACTTTGAGCTCACTTGAAAGCATTTTAGAAAGTTTATTGAGTATATATACCATAGTTTACCTATCCATTCTTCTGTTGTTGGGCATCTGGGTTGATTTCATCTTTTTGCTATCGTGGACTGTGCTGCAATAAACATTCTGGTGCATGTGTCCGTTGGTGTGAAAGGCCTTGATTCTGTATTCCAAATAGTGGAATTACTGGGTCAAATGGTGTATCAATATCCATTTTTTTTAAGGAAGCACCAGATAGCTTTCCAAAGAGGCTGGACCATTTTGCAACCCCACCAACAGTGTAGGAGGGTTCCACTTTCTCCACAGCCTCTCCAGCATTTGTTGTGTTGTGTTTTTTGGATCTTGGCCAACCTTGTTGGGGTGAGATGGTATCTCATTGTAGTCTTGATTTAAATTTCTTTAATAACTAACGATCATGAACATGTCCACATGTGTTTTTTCGCTGCTTGGATCTCCTCTTTAGAGAAATGTCTGCCCATCTCCTTTGCCCATTGCTTAATTGAATGATTTATCTTCTTCTTATTGATATTTTGTAGTATCTTATAGATTATGGAGATCAGGCGTCAGTCTGACATAGAATCACCAAATATTTTTTCCCATTCTGTAAGTGTTCTTTTAATTCTATTAATAAAGTCTTTGGATGAGCAAAAGGGTTTGATTCTTAATAGTTCCCATTTATCTATTTTCTCTTCTGTTGATTGTGGTTTGTTTGACAGATTTTGGAGTCTATCCACATTGTGTATTAAAACTTCCATTGTTGTTCCTACCTTTTCTTGGATGAGCTTTATCGTTTTACGTTTGATATTTAGGTCTTTTATCCAATTGAAGTTGATTTTTGTATAAGGTATAAGATATGGATCTGCAGTGGAACTCACTAAGTTGAGTCTCACTGACAACACAAGAATAATAAGGGGTGCATCCTGAGATCTCCATAAAAGACTTCAATTGATGGTCCAGCAGTTTCGGAGTTCCCCTGGGAGCACGGCCCCTGGCCCTGATGCTGCCCTTGCCCATAAATCATAACGAAGGTCCACTCTTCAGACACGAATGGATTGGACTTGGTGATGCAGAGTGACCATATATTAGATGTACTTTATTGTTCTATACATCTATAGGATATCATCCTGCTCACCTCTGGCTGGAGGAAGGAGAATGGGTAGAGGGGAGGGGAAAGGAGACTGCTGGGAAGATGAGACATGTATGGACCAGAGAGCAATAGTGTACTGTCGCCGGACAGGGAGAGCAGTGGAAGCTGCATGTAGGTGGGCATGTAAATTTATACGGGAATGTACATTTTCACTCAGTCATATTAAATTTAAAAAAAAGAAAGAAAGAAAGTTTTTTATCTAGGTACTTGAAGTTTGGTTCAGGCTATATGAACTTATTGTGGTTTTCCCCTAAAGGCTTATTAAGGTTTCTTCAGCTGAGGTTTTTGGTTTGGGTTTGGGAGGGGTGGGGGTTGCAGTGGAGGCTCCAGAGTGGTTTTCATGCATGTGGTTGCATTCTTAGTAAGGGTGGAGCGTGCCATTAGCCACAGCATGTACCCAGTAAGGACTTTTCTCACTTCGTGTTTAAGTGTTTGTGTGTCCTGTCTCAAAAACCGTAACTAGCTGTTGGTTTTCTTTCTCATAAGGCAATCTTTTAAGTCTTGGAGAAACTGCTTAGTATGCCTAAATAACTAAAATATATTCATTCTGGTAAAGTCTCTCCTGTTCTATACTACATCAACTTAAATTAGCTCTAGAATCCTTGTAAATGACTTGATGTTGTATTGGATATATGGAAAAATTTTAAAGTCTAAAGTCTGAGTTTTCAGAGTTGAAGCCTGAAATTTCTAGCCCCCACTTTTTTAGGCCAGAAGCCATCGGAGACTTTAACTTCTGCTTTTATGAGAAAATGAGTTTCTACCTGATCTTTTCCTTTCCAGGGTATACATCTACAGGGAATCTGGATATTAAACGAAAAAAAGGTTACAAATTAAAAAAAAAAAAAAAGAACCATTTTAAACAAAAAGTGTCATAGCTACAACCAGATGAACTCATAACTTTACAATTGTAATAATTTCAAATACAACTCAGCAATCTTTTAGACTATACTGCTGTTTGCTTTGCTTTTATTGTTAAAAGCAGGTCTTCATAGAGAAAAAAATGTTTTGAGTTTCAAAAAAGAGAGAAAAAAGAACAAATTCAGTTCTCTGCTGCTCACAGAACACCAACAACTGTCAGCACAACTAGCCTCCAGGGAATTAACAGAGCTTTCTTTTGATTACATTAAAACTACAAGAAGGAGAATCACTAATTACAATGCAGCCTACCCTCCAGACACATGGTCTCTCAAAACGGTTTCACAGGTGGCCCAAGTTCTTGAACCCGCCTTGCATAGGAGGTAGCAAATGATCTAAATTTAATTGCTTTCCACAATTCGAAGAAAAAATTACAACATTTAAGACCACTAGGAAGTTGTTTTCTGTGTACAGACCTTTGTTCTCCTTTAAAAAAAAACTCAGCCACCTCGCTACTTATTTGTAATTGTTTTATGAGTAAAGGTTTGTAGTTTTGTACCATACAGATTTGCCTTGATTAATTTCATGAAATTTATAATATACTTCTTGGTTCTCAACAAATGATAGTATTCATTTATGTAATTCTTGTTGTATTTCTCTGGGCCCCTGGTGGCGCAGTGGTTGAAACTTTGGCTGCTAACCAAAATGTTGGTAGTTCAGACCCACTAGCCACTCCTTGGAGACCCTGTGGAGCAGTTCTGTTCTGGTCTATAGTTTTGCTGTGAGTCAGAAGCTAGTATTGGCAATGGATTTGGTTTGTTTGCTTATGTCTATGATCTTTCTAGTTAGTTTGATGATAAATAAACTCTTGTAAAGTTGAAAATGTTAGTGTTTTGGGGATATGATAAAAAATAAATTCATTGTATCTTAATTTTTTAAGAAGTTTGAATTTACTTTTCTAACATTAAACACCTCAACACGTGTCTCAGTTTGTCATCTTGTGGGCGCTTGCATGTTGCTGTGATTCTGGAAGGTATGCCACCAGTATTCAAACACCAGCAGGGTCACCCTTTGCAGCCAGGTTTCCGCTGAGCTGCTAGACAAAGACACATTAGGAAGAAAGACCTGGCAGACTACTTCTGAAAACATTGGCCAGTGAAAATTTTATGAATAGTAGCAGAATGTTGTCTGATACAGTGCTGGAAGATGAGCTACTCGAGGTGGAAGGCACGCGAAAGACTACTGGGGAAGAGCTGTCTTCTCATAAAAGAGTCTATCTTAATGATGTGGATGGAATCAAGCTTTTGGGACCTTCATCTGTAGATGTGACGTGACTCAAAATGTGAAATGCACAAAATATGACTCTCAGAATATTGAAAATCATCAAAAATGAAATGGAACCCATAAACATCAATATACTAGGCACTGGTGAACTGGCATGGACTGGTATTTGCCATTTTTGAATCAGACAATCATATGATAATACTATGCCAGGATTGACAAATTGAAGAAGAATGGCATTGCATCCATCATCGAAAAGCTACATTTCAAGATCTATCCTGAAGTACAATCTTGTCAGTAATAGGATAATATCCATATGCTAACAAGACAAGTTATTCAAACTTATCTACCAACTACAAAGGGCAAAGATCAAGAAATGGAAGATTTTACCAACTTTTGCAGTCTGAAACTGATCAAACATGCAATCACGATGAATTGATAATTACTGGTGATTGGATCGCGAAAGCTAGAAATGAAGAAGGATCTTTGTTAGAAAATATGGCCATGATGATAGAAATGATGCTGGAGACTGAATGATAGAATTTTGTAAGAACAATGACTTCTTCACTGCAAATACTTTTTTTGAAGAACATAAATGGCAACTAATACACATGGACCTCACTGAATGGAGGAATAAAATCAGCTACATCTGTGGAAAGAGACAATGTAAAAGCTCAATATTATCAGCCAGAACATGGCCAGGGGCCAACTGCAGGGCACATTATTGATTGCTCATATCCAAGTTCAAGTAGCAGCTGAAGAAAGTTAGACCAAGTCTACAAGAGCAGAAGTATGACTGTGAGTTTATCTCACCTGACTTTAGAGACCATCTCAAAAAGAGATTTGACACACTGAACCCTAATATCCAAAGACCAGGTGAGCTGTGGAATGACACCAAGAACATCATACGTGAAGACAGCAAGAAGTCATTAAAAAGTCAAAGAAATGACCATAACAGATGTCAAAAGAGATTCTAAAACTTGCTTTAGAACATAGAGTAGCTAAAGTAAAAGGAAGAAATAATGAAGTAGAAGAACTGATTAGAAAATTTCAGAAGGTACCTCAGAAAGACTAAATGTTATGACATGTGAAAAGACCTGGAGTTAGGAAACCAAAAGGGAAGGACACACTTGGCATGTCTCAAGCTGAAAGAACTGAAGAAAATACTCAAGCCTTGCATTGCGATAATGAAGGGTTCTACAGGCAAAATACACAGCAAAGCAGGAAGCATCAAAATCATATGGAGGAGTGGAGAGGGAGAGAGGGGGAGGGAGGGCTTAGATTAGGTAGTTGTTAGAAATTTGTTTGGGTGAAATCGGTGACAGCACACATTAGAAAGAGAACAATATTACTGGACTTCAACACAACTTGAGTACTCCTCCCATCTTAACCCAATATTGCAAGGACAGGATAGCTGGGTGGGGGGCCAGGGACCATGCTCTCAGGTGAAATTGAGGCCAATTGGCACAACTAGCATTTTGCTAATGAGGACTCTCTGCACACCATATTGGTGAGTGGCATCTGGGGTCTTAAAAGCTGCCAAGCTGCCATCTGAGGGTACAGCAAATGGTCCCAACTCAGCAGGAATGGATGATCACGAAGGTCCATAAGGACATGGGGGAAAGAGAACCCAGAAGACAGAGACCCACGTGAGTGGAGCTCTACACTGACTCACGATTGGAAGAACCAGATGGTGCCCAGCTACCACCAGTGATAGCCACAATGGAGCTCACAAAACTGAGTCTCACTGGAAACACAAGAATAAATTGGGGTGCACCCTGAGATCTCCACTAGAAGATCACAATTGGTGGTCCAGGGGCTTTGGGGTTTCCCTGGGAGCATGGTCCCTGGCCCTGATGCAGCCCCTGTCCATAAATCATAATGAAGGTCAACTCTTCAGAGGGCGGTAGATTGGACTTGGCAACGCAGAGTGACCATATCCTGTGCGCACTTTACGGTTCTATACATCTATAGGATATCATCCTGCTGACTTCTTACTGGAGGAAGGGGAGTGGGTGGAGAGAAGGGGATAGGACATTGTTGGGAGGATTGGACATGTATGAAGCAAGAGAGGAAGAGTGTGCTGTCACTGGGCAGGGAGAGCAGTGGGGGCTGCATATGAGTGAGCAGGCAGGTTTATGTGGGAATGTACATTGTCATTCAATCATAATAAATAATAATAATAATATGGAAAGAATACACAGAATCACTGAATCAAAAAGAACTGGCCAATGTTCAGCCACTTCAAGAGGTATCATGTGATCAAGAACCAGTAGTACTGTAAGAAGTCCAAGCTGCATTAAAGATATTGGCTAAAAATACAAGGTTCCAGGAATTGAGGGCATACCAATTGAGATGTCTCAACAAATAGATGCAGCAGTGGAAGTGCTCACAGATGCATACCAAGAAATTTATAAGACAGCCACCTTGGGAACTACCTGAAAGAGACCAATATTTACACTTATTCCAAAAAAGATAATCCAACCAAATACATAAATTATTGAACAATGCCAGTAATATCACATACAAATAAAATTGTGCTGAAGATCATTCAGAAGCAGCTGCAGCAGTACATCACCAGGGAACTGCCAAAAATTCAAGCCAGACTGAGAATATGTAGAACTAGGAATATCATTGCTGATGTCAGATGGATCCCTGACTGAAAGCAGAGAGTACCAGAAATACGTTTCCTTCTGTCTTATTGACTATGCAAAGCCGTTTGACTGTGTGAATCATGACAAATTATAGACAACATCGAGAAGAATGAGAATTCCAGAACTCTTAATTGTGCTCATGAAGAACCTTACACAGTTGGAAAGGCAGTCATTTGTACAGAACAAGGGAATACTACATAGTTTAAAATCAGGAAACATGTGCATAAGTGTTGTATCTTTCACCATACATATTCAGTCTGTATGCTGAGCAAATAATCTGAGAAGCTGAAAAATGTGAAGAAAAATCAGGCATCAGGGTTGAAAGAAGACTCATCAACAATCTGTGATATGCAAATAGCACTGCCTTGCTTGCTCAAAGTGAAGAGGACTTAACCTATTTACTGATGAAAATTAAAAAATCACAGCCTTCAGTATGGATTGCACCTCAACATAAAGAAAACAAAAATCCTCACATCTGGACCAATGAGCAGCATTGTTACAAATGGAGAAAATGTTGAAAGGATTTCATTTTACTTGGATCCACAATCAACAGCCACAGAACCGGCAGTCAAGAAGTCAGCTGAGGAAACACAACTACCACAGCCTTGACCAGACTGAGTCTAGCACAGCTAGTTGGTTCCCAGCTACCATCAACAACTACTCTGACAATCACAGTTGAGGTTCCCAGGAAAAACTGGAGAAAAATTGTAGAAGAAAATTCTAATTCACACACACGTGCACAAAAAGACCACACTTACTGATCTGGCAGAGACTGGAGAAATGTCAATTGTATAGTCCCCAGTCAAGCTTTCAGCTCAGGAATACAGTCATTCCTGAAGTTTACCCTTCAGTCAAAGATTAGACAGACCCCTAAAATAAAATGAGACTAAAGGGGCACACCAGACCAGGACCAAGGACTAGAAGGCAGGAGGGGCCAGGAAAGCTGGTAATGGGGAGCCCAAGACTGAGAAGGGAAGAGTGTTGACACGTCACAGACTTGGCAAACAATGTGACAAAACATTGTATCAATTGTTTAGTAAGAAACTAGTTTGCTCTGTGAACTGTCATCTAAAGTACAATTAAAAAAAAAAAAACTTAAAAAAGATACATTGCGTTGGGCAAATCACCTGCAAAAGATCTCTTTAAAGTGTTTAAAATGGGATGTCACATCAAGGACTAAATTGTCCCTGACCCAAGCCATGGTGTTTTTATTCACTTCTTATGCATACAAAAGCTAGACAAGAATAAGCAAGATTGAAAGAGAATCGATGCCCTTGAATTATGATGTTGGCCGAGAACATCAAAGGTACCATGGACTGCTAGAAGAAGGAATAAATCTATCTTGGAAGAATTACAGCCGGATTGCTACTTAGAAGAGAGGATGGTGAGACTTCATCACAAGTCCTTTCAACATAGTATCTGGAGGGACTCATCCCTAGAGAAGGGCATCATGCTTGGCAAAGTAGAAACCTGTTGACCTGTTGCCAATTCTGACTCACAGCAAAACTATAGGACAGAATAGAACTGCCCACAAAGTTTCCAAGGAGCTCCTGGTGGATTAGAACTGGAGGTTTATGGTTAGCAGCTGTAGCACTTGCTTACTGTGCCATCAGGATTTTCTGGTAATGTAGAAGGTCTGCAAAAAAAGAGACAGATCCTCAACCAGGTGGCTTGACACAGCAGCTGCAACAATGGGCTTAAGAATAACAATGATTGTGAAGATGATGCGGCACCTAGTACTGTTTAGTTCTGTTGTACTTAGGGTCAGTGTGGGTCGGAACGGGCTCAACAGCACCTAACAATAATAGTAAACAACTACAGGAGAATTTTTTTTTAATTTATTTAAAATATGAAACTTCTTCTTTATTACAACTAAAAGTTGAACAGGTTACTTCATAAAATTTTTATGAGTTTTCAGTGTCAAATAGCATTTAAAATAAAAAGTAAATTTATCATAATTAAAATAAAATTTCCTTCATTACTAAATTAAGAGTTTAATATTATTATTTATGCAGTCAGCCTCAAAGACAAGAGTTCAACCTTGTTAAAGTTCCTAAGTAAAAATAGTCTTGTAGTTTTGAAGGGACTAAGGTTGTTAGCTTTAAAATCTGTCCTTTAAATAACTTAAATATTGTTTCTCAATCATCTGTGATAAACTTCTAACAACTTTTAGACTTTATAAAAAGCACAAAGGATTTATTTAAAAGGTTATGGATTATATGGAACATGTTTTATCCAGAAACATATCAAATTTTATTCAAGGTAGAACATATATGTTAGTAATATATGCCTGATACTAGGTTACAAATACATAGTTGTTATGTCATAATTTTTTTTATTTCAGTTGGTAATTTAGTTGCAACTTTATTATTATTTTTTATTCTAACACCATCAAAGACAACACTGTGACTGGAGAATTCACATCATTTATCCATAAAATTTTTACCACTGTTCAGCTACTTACAGACTTGTTAATTTTGGCATATTCTTATTATATCTTGACTACGTAGTATTATGTCTCAAGATTATTATGTGTTATATCTGATGCTTCCTGAGAATATGGTTAATCATGTTTAGGGATTTTTTTTTTAATTCTGACTTTACTTTTGCAATTCCTATCAAGTCCTTCACTTTCAAGAACTATTATCATTATAAGTTAAACATTATAAGTTTGTCATCTGCAGATAAGTTTTTCCTTTGCTAATTTGCTGAAAACATTTGCCCAAAATATCTCAACAAAAAGAAGGACTATATTAGACTTGTGTAAAAAACTGTGACTAGACTGCCATGATTTCTTACATAGAAGCTGATGTGTTCACAGACTGCAGTTGATCCAGGATAACATGGGATGAAAATTAACTACATGGGACTGACTAAACTAAAAAAATATTTAAATTGAACTCATAGATGAAGTTTACTTATGTTAATTCTATTTCTTTTCTATTTGTTTTATTCACCATATTGTTTTTAAAATTGCTTTACTCCATAAACCTCAAGTTATTCCATGTTTTGTATAATGTTATTCCCACGTAAATGATAGATGTTAATATTAGTCTGGTGCATTGTTAATAGAACAGATCAACTACCTTATTTGTCTTATGTTCCATTATGACAGTTATACCCGATTCTTAAAATTTCTGGACAGAGTAGACATTTCAGATATGTGCTACTAAAAAAGGAAGGTTTCTTTTTTGTTATTAAGCCTTCCTTTTCACCATTATCAAACTGCAATTTTGGCACAAATCCTGTGTTTTGACATTTCAGTTTTTTCCCTTGTAAAACCAGACCTTTTTTATAAACACTACTTTTAGAGACAATTCTATGTTAAAATTGTTCTTTTAACAGTCACTGTCATCATAAACAGTGCTTTTAAGCATTGCATAAAATTTACCACTCATGTTTTGACCTCAAAACCTACGTGATGTCTATGAGAAAGATACATAGAAATGATCCAGGTCAGTGATGACCTTGATGAAACTCCACTTGATGGACTGAAGAAAAAAGTTAGCCCTTTGTACCTATGACCCCCTTTAAGGCCCACCAGAGTGTCTCTCCCTATAGGTTGGTGAAGTTAGGGAAACCATGCAGAAGACAAGTGACTCCTTTGTAAGCCACATGAAGCCAACCTGACCTAAAGAGGAGAACTCTACTATGTTAAGATAAAAGGTAATACTCAGTGGTGCTTGGTCACAATAGTAGTGTGGCATCTGAGGTCTTAAGGGCTTAATAATTAAAGCAGCCACTATAGTAAACAGTAGTAGCAGGCACGTCCGCGTGACAGAGACTATGCAATTCATCAGTCATCAAAAGATGCTCTATGAGATCTTTGATCAAAAAGAGGGAAAAGTGTCAGGAAAAGAATACTTTCAGTGCAGTCAGTGAGGCAGAGGAATAATATGCTGGCCATGCTACCTAATTTTAATCTGGAGTCTAGACCAATAACTATGTTTTTGGTTTTTGTTTTTTAAAGCACTTAAATCATTTTTATTTTGTTCCTTCTTTTCTTTTTTTTTATCACGATTAAGTGAAAGTGTACAATCCAATCAATTTTGTGTGCCCTGCTCTCTGCACTCCATCTGCTTTCCTCACCCTGTGACAGCACACTCCTCCTTTTACTCTTTACTTCTGGTACCCTCTTAATGAACACCTGTCCCCTCCTCTTCACCCTCTCTTCACCCATCCAGCAAAAAACAATAGGACAGCTTCCTATAAATTTATAAAACCATAAAGTATGCATAACACATCCTCACTTTGTTTCCCTGAGTCAGCTCCATTCTTTGAAGTGTTGACCTCAGTGCTGGTTTCAGGTCTGGTCCAGCAGCAATTCCAGGGGCCATGTTCCCAGGAGACCCTCCAGGTTGTAGATCATCAGTTCTGGTCTTTTAGAAGAGTTCTTGATCTGTATACCTCTTTTTCTCCTGCTACATCAGGGATGCTACATTGTGTCCCCTATCAAGGCTCTTTGGTGGTGGCTGGACACCATCTGGTTCTTCTGGTCTCATGCTGATGTTGTCTCCTGGACTTATATTTCCTCATATCTTTGATGTGCTCACTCATCATCTGTTCCAGATGGATTGGGACAAATTGATGCTCCTCAACTGGCAACTTGCCAGCTTTTAGGACTCCCAAAGCTACTTACCGAGATGGGGTACAGAAGACTCTCTTAGCAGAAGACTAGTTATGCCAGTTTACCTCGATGTCCCCTGAAAACATGGTCCCCAGACCCCTGTCCCTACTACCCTATCCTTTGAAATGTTGGCTTAAATTTAGAAAGCCTTTTAGTTTATGGTGTAGTCCAGTTATGCTGACCTGTCTTCTACGGAGTGCTGTCATTCCCTTCATCTAACCTAATTCTTATCAACTATCTATAAACAACCCTCTTCCTCCCTCCCCACCCTGTAGCCATTAGAATCTTTCCTTCTGTGCATAAGTGCTTTTTTAAGTCCTTCTAATAATGGTCTCATACAATACTTGTCCTTCTGAAGCTGACTGATTTTACTGAGCATAATGTCTTCCAGTTGATGCCAGATTATGAGATTCTTTCTAAAATTATCATTGTTCTTTATCATTGCATAGTGTTCCATTGTGTGTATATATCATAGTCTGTTTATGCATTCATCTGTCGATGAGCACCTAGATTGATTCCATCTTTTTGCTGTTGTGGACTGCACTGCAATAAACAGTTGTGTGTGTGTATCTGTTCATGTGACAGCCCTTACTTCTGTAGGATATATTCCAAGCAGTAGGACTGCTGGATCAGATGGTACTTCTATTTCTAGCTTTTTAGGAAAGTACCAAATTGCTTTCCGAAGAGGTTGTACCATTTTGCATTCCTGCTAGCAGTGTAGGAGAGTTTCAGTCTCTCCATAGCCTCTCCAGCATTTGTTGTTTTGTGGTTTTTGGCTTATTGCCAACAGTGTTGGGTGAGATGGTATCTCATTGTAGTTTTGATTTGGATTTCCCTAATAAATAATGATCATGAGCATTTCCTTATGTGTCTTTTGGCTGTCTGGATGTCTTCTTTGGTGAAGTATCTTTTGCCTCTTGTTTAACTGGGTTATTTGTCTTTTTCTTGTTGATGTTTTCCAGTACTTTGTAGATTGTGGAATTTAGATGTTGATCTGATACGTAGTTGCCAAATATATCTTCCCATTCTGTAGATAGTGTTTTAACTCTCTTGATAAAGTTTTTAGATGAGCATAAGTGTTTGATTTTTAGTAGTTCCCATTTACCAATTTTCTCTTCTGTTGTTTATTCATTGTAAGATTTTATAGTGTGTCTAAGCCATGTATTAGTACTTCCACTGTTGTCCCTATTTTCTCTTCCACAATCTTTATCATTTTAAGTTTGATTTTAGGTGTTTGATCCAATTTGAGTTAGCTTTTATGTGAGGTGTGAGATATAGGTCAGCTGTGTTTTTTGAGGAAAATATTTTTCATCAATGGTCAAAACTAGGATGTGAAACCATATGCCTAAAGGGGTCCTAACCAAGTGAAGACCATCCGGACCCCTCAAAATAACCATATTCAGAGTGCAGTCTGAATGCTGTTGCTGACAAGATATTTTTGCAAGATAGGCAAAGAAAATACATGTAAGCATTTTGTGACATGATCTAAACATCTTATGATCATGATTTAAACATCCTGTGAAACTGTCTGTAATCACTAACTATGCTCTTAGTCACAAGTTACCAGAGTGTGATTATTATAACAGTCATTGATTTCCCTGAAATTGCCCTCCCTGTGGTTTGCTTCCTCTTCTTACTCCATAAGAACATTTGCATAATGAAACTACACTGGAATTACTCGGTTCTCTATCTAAAGGGTTGTGTAGTTCGCCAGCTGCAGTTGTTTTATGCCCTTAATAAACCTCTTTGTTTTAACTTGAAACAGCATTCAGGTTTTTTTCCTACAACAGGAGACAGACTAGCTCTGAAGTCTAACAACCATTCATCTATAGTGCATTTCCAGTAACAGTTGGCATGTAGGTAAAATCTATCAAGTGCTAGTATGAAACAGGCACTGTACTAATGTGTTAAGGTATATACAGGGCTTAAGTTTGCCAGTTGAATCCTTTGGGCACAGGTAACAGGGATAACAAAAGAATTAATAGGTCAAGCATTCTGTAAGTCTTCGGGAAATCCTCTGTGTAGATGTGATCTCTGTGTCACTTGAGATTGTAGGATGTTAGTAAAAAGTTTTTTTTTTCTCTCTTTCTTGCAGGGGTGGAATGGTCCAAACCAGTGAGCAATATGAATTTGTGCATCATGCTCTGTGCCTCTATGAGAGCAGACTTGCAGCAGAAACTGTCCAGTGATATACTAAAGACTTACGTGACCATCAATCTCTTAGGGTGATTAATCCAGTTACCCACCTGAGGCTTCCAGAAGGAGCTTTCTGCAATGTAAGGAAAGAAAAGCTCTGAAGCCAACCTGTGGCATGGATTGTGGAAGACCTGGCAACATTTTGAAGATTGCTAACCCTTGTGTACGTGAATGCATTTGTAAGCATCCCCCAAATTATTGTGAAGGTCTTATCCTGAGGGATGTATGCTAGATTTCACACACATCCTAAGGTGGTATTTTTTTTGTCTATATTGCCTGTCTGCCACACAAAATGTATGTCACACTCAGTGATACATGTCATCAGATGACAGCTTGAAGACCTGCTGAAGAAATTATTGTGTGTTTAGATGCTTTAACATTTGCAAAATCTGTGTTGTGAATGAATGTCAGCTGTTAAACTGTTCCTGTTTTAAGTGCTATTACCTTTCTCAGTTACCAGAATCTTGCTGCTAAAGTTGCAGGTTATTGATAATGGATTTTTAAGTCTTTGTTTTTGGGGGGAGGGGGGAAAAGCAGTAACTATTTTATATGGAGATATGTCTTGATAATATTGCCTATTAAATGTGTATTTATAGTACCTCTCAGTTACAGAGCACAATGATTGTCATTCAGTATATATGTATTTCCTCTCTGTTTGGGGGCATAGAAGTAGCTTCTGCTCCAGAACTCTATCCAGTGTATTTCTACATCATGAGTTGTTCTTCTTTAAAAACAAAAAAAAACAAATTTGTAGCAACAATGAACAATCACCAATTTTAAATACATGTCTATCTTTTATTAAGAGGGAGTTTTTGAATATGCTGTCTACCTGGAATCTCTCTTCCAATACAAGGCAGTTGCCTTTGGGAATGACCCAGTCTGTCCAATTTCTGGAGGGTCTTCAAATGGATGCTGCCATCTGTATCCTTAAATTTCTAAAAGATTTTCATCTTCAAGAGTTATACCCAATAAGCAGTAGGTGTTGAGCTCAATTCAATTTTTAATGCAGCAATGTTGACTTTGTTTCATATTGCCAATAAACTACTCTTAATAATAAATACTGAGTCAAATATATACTTTTTTCCCCCTCTTATTTAAAGAGGGACTGTTGTCTTTGGGGTAAGCCTGGAGTAGATAATATGATGGGTTTAATTTTAGTCTCTGCATCTCCGCAATGGAGATAATTATCTGAAAATGTAATACTGTCTTCACTCAAGAGATAATGAGCCTGAAGTACCATCATTATGTGGTTTTTCTTAATAGGTGCCCAATATATCATTATACAAACAGTACATGTTTACAGCTTTATATCACTTGTTACTGACCCTCATAAATTATATGGTTTGTATTTATTCAGCAGAATCACATCACCTGAAGAGATGTAATGTCATAGGAACATTCAATTTTCTGAGATTACAATTCCCATCTTCCCTCTTCAGGTTGAGGAGTGATTATATGCCAAGGGGATGGTAGGTGAAGACTTACAAGTTTCATTCTGGTTTCTGGAGACTGGAATTTTTTCAAAACAAAAAAAGAGAAAAGTAATCATAATCCCTTCTTTCTAAGGAAACAGACAAAAGGACACTGGTGTAAAACTCCCCCAAACAATTCAATAGGAGGAAGTGCTCGTCACTGACTTTTCCCCCCACCATGAAGGCACGTTTCCTTCCTAGTCTCTGCTTCTCTTATCTGGGAGAATTTTTTTTTCTTCCAAGCGAAGCATGAACAGTTAAGTAGAAAATGGAAGCTGAGTTTTACATGGTGGTTCTTACCTGCTTGCTCCTCGGGAACTCAGGTGAGTGGGCCTGCCTCGTTTTCCTGAGGCGTCTCTCCACTATCCAGCCCCGAAGTGTCTGGCCTTTGGACAGTGTCTGGAATGAAGCAGAAATGGAGCCAGTTCTCCCTGGCAGTTTAGTGAAATACAGTGAGCACAGGGAATAAGTGGAGTCAGCTGTGCCACACCGTTGAGATTTCTCTCCAAAAAATAATAACAATAAATGGCATCTCTACAGCAGAGAGTAAGACGCCCTGAGGAGAAATTTTTGTTATTATGTAACAGCTCAAGGCATTCCCCAAGCAAGGAGCACTTTTTTTCTTTTCCCCAAGTAGGTTCTAGTTTTGTTGTATAGAAAGAAAATACTTGATTCCAGGGCGTGAGAGAATGTGGTTTGTCTCTCTTTTTTGGAACTTGTCATTTAAAAGGGCTGTACGTTTCACGGAAGAGCTGGGTAATTTGAGTAGAGGCTTATTGAAAATGGTTACTGAGCCTGGATATTTTGCTTTTTAAGGCTGACGTTTAGCAATCTGGATGTTTCATTTTCTTACATCAAGAACTGCTGATTTTCCAAAGATATATGAATTTGTATGTGTGGAAAAACTGTAGAGAGATTGTCACCAAATAGAGAAACACTTCTGTCCAGGACTAAAGAAACACAGTCTGTGATAATCAATAACTTCAGTGGTTCCTATTAGTCCAGAGGATATGCTGGGTGGGGTGAGGAAAGAAAATCTCTTGAATTTGTTTTATTTGTACTCTAATTGTCCAATTTGTAAACAAGTACTGCAGTGGGCACCTCAAGATTCAAAAACGGGTGTTTATTTGTCAAGTGGGGGGGAAGTCAGGTGGAAACAGTAAAAGGGTTAAAAAGGAAGACAGGCTTTTCAGAGCTTTGGCGAATTTCACTAATTGAGCTAAAATGTCACACCGTGTTCACTGGATGTCTTTGTTTCTTTTCTAAGCCTTCTTTCATTATTTAATGGGGGTGTGGTTTCTTCTCCGACCTGTGAAAGTAAAAGAGAGAGAACTGTGGATGACATGTTGATGTTGTAGATTGTCGGCCTTGGGGTTTTAAATCATATGTGTTGAATCTGGGAGTGTATATTTGAAATGACAGCAAAGGATCTGTCAATCTAGTATTTTTATTTAGTTGATTTGTGAGTGGGTGTGTTTGTTTTGTCTTCTAATGAGCCCTAAAATTTTCAATGCAGTGCTTTATGAGCTTTCCATCTTCCAGGTGGGTTTCAAATTGTCCATGTCCAGAAACAACAGTGCCTTTTACAAAATGTGAGAGTGGTTATGGGCTTGTGCAATGAGACCAGCCCAAACCATCAGTGGATGTGGACCGAGAATGAGAAGCTCCTTCATCTGAAGTCCACGCTGTGCCTGGGCATCTCCAGCTCTTCTCGCGGCCCTTCCAGCGCAGCCATCTTAACCCAGTGCTCCCAGGCACCCCAGTGGACCTGTCACGAGGAACGGGGGTACCTGGAGCTGAAGAATGCCTCTCGCTTTCTCAAGAAACAAGGATCTAAAGTAATGGTCAAGAAGGGGGAGAAATATCTCCATAGTTGGATGAAAATAGATGTCAATGAGAGGGGAAAGCTGGTCAATGAAAGCCTCTGCTTAAAAAAAGGTGAGCTATTCCTTCCAGGATTCATTTTGAAAGTTCTTCTCTTAAATGTCTTGCTTTTTTTCACTTTCAAGGGAAGTCTGTGTGCCCCAACATATCTACTTTAGAAGATTCATAAACTAAGGGAAATGAATGGTATAGGGCCCAATAACTTGGAAAACTTTATTACCCTTATTAAATTGAGCCCAGATTTTCTCTCTCTCTATTCCTTCCTTTTGTTTCTTGTTGCTTTTATTAATTCACCAAATATTTATCAAAGTTCTACACTGTATGAGGGTCTGTGCTAGTTCTCTTGGATTACCTGTTATTAGATAAAGGAATCTAGGCACATAGTGTGCATGTGTAAAGACTCAAGTCTGTCAGCTAGCTTGTGTGTGTCAATGATCAGGAAATTATTAGATTTTAGTGACATAGACTCTTCTACTCTGGATCTGATGTATGAGGAACTATTAGAACATCAAAATGGCATTTGATAAGCTTGAGTAGATGAATGACGTGTTTGCAAATCTTGTTCTTAGGGGTAGATATCTTTTTGGAAGTAACATGCTTTCGAAGTGGTAAGAACCAATACACAGACACAGAGCATTCTAGTTTGCTATCCATTGATGTATATAACATAGATGATGAACGTATATAAAAAGTTACGGACATGTGACCAAATTCATGGTGCAGCACATCCTAAGGTAAGAATATCTGTCTGTGGAACATGTATGAAGCTGGAGCTTCTCTTTTACTTAATCACATTCTTGCTCATTGATTCCTGTATTTGAGGTTTGCTTCAGGGCCCTGGTGGCCTAGTGGTCAAGCCAGTATTGGAAGTTCAGATCCACTAGCCACTTCTTGGAAATCTATCAGGTATTTCTACTCTGTCTCTTAGGATCACTATAAGTGAGAATTGACTCATGAAAGATAAAGCTTGCAGAAGCACAATATTGTAGGCTGAAATAAATCTTATAAATTATTTGTGAAATTATCTGTACATGAAGACTCTCATTAAGGAGGTTGAAGTTTATCAAGTTAAGTGAATTGTCTCAGGTAGTTTATTGGTAGAGACATGATTAGAACTCAAGTTTCTTAACTCCCTGTCAAGTGCATCTTCCATTATACCAGAGTTGCCAAATCCATGACCACAGATCTTTGCCATACTGATGGCATAAGAGTCACCTAGGTAGACGGAAGGAGGGCATATTAAAAACACAAGTTCCCAGGATTCTTTCACACCTTACCTTCCTACACTGTCACCTCTAAGAGTTTTAAGAAATCTGGATTGCACATAATGTTTAATGTTTTTTTTAAGCTCCCCAAATAATTGTTACCCACAGCTGAATCAGGGGATCAGCATCCACTGTATCCCTAGATGTGTTTCTCAGGCACTGATTTTTCAAGGCTTATACATGTCTTCCCACCATGCTGATGTTGGGAAAACTTTCTGTCACTCATTCATTTCATAAATAAAACCAGCATTTAATTAGATGCCAGTTCAATACAGCAGACCCTTCTACAAAATGTGTTTTGAGAGCTATAGTCACACTTCTGACTATAATAATAAGGTAAAAATGTAAAAGCAAACTGGAAAATTCAAGTTTATCAGAGAACATACACATATAGCATCAATTTGTGCAATTCCTTTCTATCTAACTAGACCCATCCTAAACAACATGGGAACATTGTAAATATTCCAGTTGTAGGTTTAAAGCAAGAGATGAAATCCTCCCAAATTCCAATCACACTTTGTTTAGCAGAATCTCTAATGGAGCTGTGAAAATGTATGTATGAGATTAGTGGAGAGTTACTCAAGATGGAAGATAGTTCATATAAAACTTTTTCCTTTGACCCTCTTACTAATGTATCCTATAGGGGACTTGTCTTTCAAAGTAAGCAGAATAGACCATTTACAGTCAACCACTGATGAAGCCATATCCAAAACAAGCTCAATACCATGTGTTGGGGGAATAAAAGGACTTCTAGAAAATACAAAAAGTTAAAATTTGAACAAGTGTGGAACAAATGATCTTACATTCGGATACACATAGATGTAAAATATATTTTACTTCAGCGCAATTATAACCTAACAGAAATTTTTTCAGTTCCATCTCAAACTTATAAAATCAGTTCCCACCAAGCCGATTCTGGCTCATGGCGACGCTATGTGTGTCTGAGTAGAACTTTGCTCCATTGTGTTTTCAGTAGCTAGCTTTTCGGAAGTAGGTTGCCAGGCCCTTATTGTGAGGTGCCTCTGGATGGACTTGCAGTGCCAACCTTCAGTTAGCAGCCCAGTGCATTATTAGTTTGTCCCACCTATTGATTAAAAATACAGAACATTAGTGGAGCCATAGCTCACTGGTTTGTGAGCAAAGGCATTGTGAAAAATTAACCAAATTGCATTCGTATGTTTACAGTGACAGATTCCCCATGCCCATATGGAAAGCATCAATAACTAAGTCCTATAATCTATAGTGGAAACCCTGGCAGCACAGTGGCTAAGCACTGTGGTTGCTAACAAAACATCAGCAGTTTGAGTCCACCAGGCACTTCTTGGAAACTCCATGGGGCAATTCTAGTCTGTTCTGTAGGGTTGTTATGAGTAGGAATCTACTCTTTGGCGGTGGGTTTGGTTTGGGTTATAAACTGTGACAGCATAAATAAGGGTGTATTTCATTCACAGGATGTGAATTTAGTTGTTTTTTTTCTTAACTAAGTTTTTCAGTGAAAGAAAACCTATCTACCTAGATCATATGTTTCACATTTGCTTCATAGAGAAACATTCATAGCATCATTTAAGGATCAAGGCGATGTGTAGCTAACACCAACTATGTGTCAGACCTCGTTGTGCTACTCAGTAAAAGTCACCAAAACCAGTGAGTCTCAACCCAAGGTGGACATTGGAATCACCTGGGAAGCTTTTAAATGATACTGATGCCCAAGTTTCATCTTCAAGACAAATTAAATCAAGTATTATATCTTTAATCGTATTTCATTGAATTCTAGTGTGCAGTCAAGTTTGAGAAAGAATCACTATGTCATACTCCTTAGGGATATGAGGAAGCAGAGAAGCAGATAATTGCAATAGAGTATAAATACAAAAAGTACTACGTTCCCCAATATATATCCTTACCAATATATCACATTAAGCAACCCTACTTTTAAAGTATTTCTTTAAAGGATAATTTTAAAATTTTTTTTTAAATGAATCTTTGCTTGCTCAATCATTAACTGACTCATTTGGGTTTTGTCATAATTTAGCTGTAGTGCTGGATGGTGCACATGACTAAAGTTCTCAGCTATTACCAAAAGGCTGAGTCTACCAAGAGGTACCTGGAAAGAAAGCCTTAACTATCTACTTTTTACAAAATCAGCCACTGAAAACCCTATGGAACACAGTGCTGCTCTGACAAACAGGAAGTTGCCATAAGTTCTGACCAACTGGAAGGCAATCGATTTTCAACTGGTTTTCACTCTTGCTAACCCACCTTTTTTCTTTTTCTCTCCTTTATTCAGAATCTCTCTTATAAAAGGATCAGCTGGGTAGACTTCCCAAGGACCAAACCAAAATAAACCAACCCAGTGCTGTGGAGTTGATTCTGACTCATAGTAACCCTTTAGGTCAGAGTTTCCAAGGACTGCCTGGCAGATTTGAACTGCCAACCTTCTGGTTAGCAGACATAGCACTTAACCGCTGTGCCACCAGGGTTTCCTCCCAAGGACAGTAAAATTCAATTCAAAAGTTTGTGTGAAGCTTTTTGAGGGGAGGACCTATACTACAGTCAGGTTTCCTTGAATAATCACTACTTCTTGTTGTTGTTAGGTGCCATGAAGTTGATTGCAACTCATTACAACCCTATGTATGACAGGAAGAAACAGCCTGGTCCTGTGCCACATTCACAGTCTTCCCTGTGCTTGAGCGTGTTGTTACGTAACTGTGTCAATCCATCTCCTTGAGGGTCCTCCTCTTTTTTGCTGACCTTCCACTTTCCCAAACATAATATCCTCCTCCAGGAACTGGTCCCTCCTGATAACATGTTGTAAAACCAGCATGGGGGGTGGGGGTGGTTCTGACCTCCTCTAAGAAGAATCAGGATCAATAGCACAAGGCTGATTCCTATCCAATCACAGCACTTTTAACTTCTCCGCTGGGTTGATAATTCATTGCAATGGCTACACAGAACTCACAGATCATACTCATGCTTGTGGGACTTATTTGAGAAGTAACAGTTACAACTCAGGCTCAGGAACACTCGAGGATACAGTTCTTATAGTTACAAGACTATGGTGAGATAGGCCACATAAAATCAATCCATTATACTCCACATGCCCAGAGTATGTAAGACAAAGTCTTGCCATCTTTGCTTCTAGGGAGCATTCTGGCTGCAGTGATATTCGTCAGGACAAAAATTAAGATTGTTCTTTTATTTTTTGATCTCCATGTCAAGTTATATTTCTGTAAAACCACCATTTAACAGTATCAACAGAATAAAATACTTTTTCACCATAAAATAAAATACTGTAAGTACACATTTAATAGTTAATATTATTAAGTCATAAAAGTTTTCTGCTTTTGATTTGTTTTTCAAAAACAAGGAATTGTTTGTTAAAATTATTTGTTCAAAATACACTATCAGTCATTTGCAAATTTAGCAGAAAGAGTCTGGTAAATGAGAAAATTAATAGCCCTTCAAACAGAAACAGCTCAACAGCTAATGATTAACTGACAAGACCTAATTAATGGGAACCTAATTCAAATGAATAGGTAGATTTTTTTGGAACCAAAGATATCTGTTGGTAGTAGATGACAAAATTAAATAAAAGATAAAATTAATACTTTTACCATTTCTTCTCTGTACTGTTTTAAGTTTACTCTAAAAGGGTACATTGTATGCCTTCATTTTGGACAACAGAAGAGTGTATCTGCTACGTACACTTTTTCTGAAATATCAACATTTTTCAGTCAAACAAAAAATTAGAACCCTATAGCTGGCAGTTTGAATCCACCAGGCAATCTTTGGAAACTATATGGCAGTTCTATTCTGTCCCATAGTGTTGGTATGAATGGGAATCAATGGCACTGGGTTTGGTTTTATTTATTTATTTTTTTGTTTGGTATAGCTATCTGAATCATAATAGTAATAGTAAAAGCATTGTCTCCAAAATGCCAACATATATGGCTAAAAACATTAGAAAAGGTCACTTTACTTATCTGATATTCTGTCATTAGGTGCCAAATACCCATATATTTAGAAATATTCATATTTTTTGGAATATGTCAATAAAGCAAACAGGTGACTTTTCAACTCATCTGTATATAGTTTGATGTTATATTGTAAAGTCACTGTAGTGAGAGTATAATGTTTAGAAATCCTTTGTATAGAATTTCTTTGTCTCTAGTCATCAACCGTACAGTAAGAATAAGGAAAAGCCTTAATGCTGATTGATTCGTGGGATTGCATTTTTGTATGACAATCTCACATTTGACTTTTTTAAAGGAGTATTATTACTCCAGGAGTAAAACTGCAATCTGTGGTCCAGATTCCTGGTTTCCAAACTGTTGCAACAAAGCACTTGTAAATGGAGGGCTTCCTGAATGACTTAAACCTTAGTATTTAGAGGAAAACTGTACTGGCCTATACTTCTGAAGATACTGGTACGTTGTTACATCCGGGAAATTACACCTGAAATTTATCTGAAAATGATTTCCTTATCACCCAGTCTTTTGTATATTATGGGAGCTATTCATAGGGGAAAGACTGTTAGCAAAACCGAATTATTTTATGGTCAGCTGGTGCAAGGAGCCCTGCTGCTGCCGACCAAAAGGTTGACAGTTTGAACCTACCAGCTGCTCTATGAAGGAAACTGTGACAGTCAGCTTCCATAATGATTACAGCTTTGGAAATCCTCTATGGCAGTTCCACTCTGTCCTATAGGGTCAGTATAGGTCAGAATCAATGCAACAGCAATGAGTTTGGTTTGTAAGCCTATAGAAAACATGCCTCACACCTTAAAAATCTTTATATTTTCCTTCAAGCTAGTCTTGGCAACTGTGCTCAACAAATAGTAATTACATTAAGAAATATTTCAACTTCTGGAAATTGTTGAGCACCAGAACTGTAGGAAGCAATAAACAAAAGCTAGGTACCACATTAAGAAAAGCCAAATTGAAACCATGGGTATTGCTCCTCTTTTCTATCCAAACCAAGTGCAATTTTAAACTGATCAAGCCATCAAATCTATCCAGCTAGGAGTAGTCTGGACCCCAAAATTGGGCCAGTTACTGAGGTTTATGAACTACATGATGGGGAAAATAACTCATTCCTCAATCCCTGTATCTATGGGAAACAGATACATTTACTCAAACAGAATTACTGACATACAGGTAAATCTACTAATCCTAGAGAGCAGAAAAGTTAAAACTCAGTTAACTCAAAACTGACTTCAGTAATATCAGAGCAAATCCAAATACAGATAGGGCCTACCCACGCAAGTCTGCGACTTCCTGGTGAAGGGTATAAAATCTCATCCATCTTCTGAATATCATCTCCATGAGAGTATCACATCTCTCCATATTTATGAAAATCTGGATAACTGTTTATAATGTTACTTTCACTCAGATGATTCATATTGCATGGACAGTAGTATAATATATGAGATGTCTGCCAGCCAAGGAGCATTTACTCAGTACCTAGACAGATTTTTTTCATTCAAATCTTATTTCTGTAAGAGAAGGTAAGTTTTCAAATGTCTCTGGTACAGCTGAGCTAATGGAATGACTAAAAGATTTTACTGATGACATAAAGCTTATTGTTGGTTTTGTTACAGTTGCTGGATTAATTAGTTGTTTAATTATAGTAATGTGAGTGAGGGAATAAAATGCATAAGCATTGTAAAAGGTTAAGCAATCACATGTACTCTTGGGAGAAAGCATTTTTATCAGTGGCTATTTAACTTACCCCACAAATGTGTCAGTTTGTTGTGCTGTGGGGGCATTAATATTGCTGTGATGCTAAAAGCTATGTCACTAGTATTCAAACACCAACAGCATCATTCATGGTAGTCAAGTTTCAATTGACATTTCAGACTAAGACAGGCTATGAAGAAGCACCTGGTAGTCCACTTTTAAAAAAAAATAGCCAACAAAAACTTTATGAATAGTAGTAGGACATTTTCAGACATAGGTCCAGAAGATGAGTCCCTCGGCTTGGGAGGCACTCAAAATACTGTGAAAAAGCTGCCTCCTCAAAGTAAAGTTGCCCTTAATGACATGGATGGAGTCAAGCTATTATAAAGTTCATTTGGTTATGTGGCATGACTCAAAATGAGAAGAAACAGCTGCAAACATCCATTGATAAACAGAACATGGAATGTATGAAGTATGAGTCTAGGAAAACTGGAAATCGTCGAAAGTTGAAATCAAATACTTAAACATTTGTATCCTAGCCATTTGTGAGCTAAAGCGAACCAGTACTAACCATTTTGAATTAGACAATTATAAGGGCTACTATGCAAAGAATGATAAATTGAAGAGGAATGGTATTGCATTAATCATCAAAAGGAACATTTCAAGATCTATCCTGAAATACAGTAGGATAATATCCACATGCCTACAAGGAAGACCAGTTATTGTAACTATTATTCAACTTTACCTACCAAGCACTGAGGCCAAAGATGAAGAAATTGAAGGCTTTTACCAACTTCTGCTGTCTGAAGTTGATTAAACATGCAGTCAGGGTGAATGGATAATTATTGATGATTAGAATGTGAATGAAGGAAGAAGGACTATAGTTGAAAAACATGGCCATGGTTAATAGTAACGATCCCAAATAGTGCATGGCAAAGTTTGCGAAAACAATGTCATGGATTGAACTATGTCCCCTCAAAAATGTGTGTAGCATTTGTTCAGGCTGTGATTCCCAGTGTTGTGTGGAAGTCCTCCATTTTGTGATTTTCCTGTGTTGTAAATCCTAATGAGTGTGGTTAATAGGGCAAGACTGGATTATATTAAAGAGGATTATTGTGGGACTGTAACAACCTTCCTAAGGGAATTTTCCTGGAATGTGACCTGACTACCTTTTATCCTACAAGAGATAAAAGGATGGAAAGCAAGCAGAGAGTTAGGGACTTTATAGCATTAAGAAGGCTGCACCAGGAGCAGAGCACACCCTTTGGACAGGAGCTTCCTATGCCAAAATGCTCTCAAATCAGAGAAAGACTATGCAACACAAAGACCTTCCTCCAGAGCCAATGAGACAAAGTGAGTTTCCCTGAATTCAGACAAGCAACCTACTGACTGTGTAAGAATAAAGTTGTCTTTGTTAAAGCCATCCACTTGTGATATTTCTGTTAGACCAGTGCCAGATGACTAAAACAACCAAGGAATTTCTTCATTGAAAATACCTTTTTTCAGCAACATAAATGGTCACCTTGAAGATTAAGGTGTGCCCATCAAGGTGCACCCGACCCAAGCTGTGGCATTTTCAATTATATCGCATGCATGTGAAAGCTGGACAATGAGTACGGAAGACAGGAGAATTGATGCCTTTGAATTGTGGTGCTGGAGAACAATATTGAATGTACCATGGGCTGCCAAAAGGACACACAGATCTGTTCTGGCAGAAGTGTAACCAGAGTGCTCCTTGGAAGCTAAGATGGCAAGACTGCATGTTACACACTTTGGACATGTTGTCAGGAGGGATCAGTCCCTGGAGAAGAACATTGCACTTAGTAGAGAGTTAGCTAAAAAGAGGAAGTGGCCGTAACAACAGGCTTAAGCATAAAAACTAGTGTGGGCATGGTGCAAGACTGGTCAGTGTTTCATTCTGATGTGCATAGGGTCGCTGTAAGTCGGAACTGACTCCCCAGCACCTAACAACAACAACAACATACACGTGGACCTTGCCAGATGGAATATACAGGAATCAAATTGACACATCTATGGAAAGAGACCATGGAGAAACTCACTATCATCAGTCAGAGCAAGGCCAGAGGTTGACTGAAAAACAGACAATCAATTGCTCCTATGCAAGTTCAAGTTGGAGCTGAAGAAAACAGAACAAGTCCATGAGAGCAGAAGTACAACCTCGAGTATATCTCATCTGAAGTTATACATCATTTCAAGAGTAGATTTGATGCATTATGACCAATGACCTAAGACTAGATGAGTTGTTGAATGACATGAAGGACATCATATACAACCAAAGCAAGAGGTCATTTAAAAAGACATTAAAGAAAGAATAGACCAAACTGAATGTCAGAAGGGACTCTGAAACTTGTTCTTCGATGTCAAGTAGCTAAAGCAAATGAAACAATGACGTGAAGGAGCTGAACAGAAGACTTCAAAGGGCAGCTTGAGAAGACAAAGTAGTAGAAGGGCATGAGCAAAAGAACTGAAGTTAGAAAACCAAAAGTGACATGATGGTTTCTCAAGGTGAAAGAACTGAATGAAAAATTCAAATCTCAAGCTGCAATATTGACAGATTCTACAAGGAAAATGTTAAATGTCACAGGAAGCATCAAAAGATGATGGAAGGAATACAGAGTCACTGTACCAAAATGAATTGGTTGGTATTCAACCATTTCAGTAGTTAGCATATGATCAGGAACTAATAGTATTGAGGAAGATGTCAACGACATCAAAGAAAATCCATCTCGTGGTATATATATGTATATCCATATGTATACACCATCCTTTTGCTAACATGTAGCAAATTTGCTGACTTTTTTTGAGGTGATTTGTTCCAGTTTTTAAAAAGAGACATTATAGTTGGCATCTTTCTACAGAATAAAAATTACATACATAGTTCAAAGTAATCCAATTAAAATTTTCTGTCTCTAAAATAACTGTTATTCAAGTTATTCTTTTTTCAACATGCTTGCAAGTTATTCGTATTGTTTAAAGGAAGGAAGCTACCAAAATTTGTATTTTATTTAATTGTTATTATACAAAAATCATATATATAATTTTTTTCTGAATAAATGGTAGATTAATGAGTAAACTGAAATACACACTGCTCTTAAAATGCAATCAAAAATTGCTCTTGATAAGATACAATAATCGAAAATCATCTTAAAAGTGATATCACCCTATAAAAAGAGCTAGTTGTGACTTAAATGCTAAAACTCTGTAAATGGGACCCTGTATGATTTGCCTCACCTTATGTTGTGTTCTGAGAATTGTGTTATGATGCGGGAACAATGTAGAAGCAATGATACAATAAAGCTTGTTAAAAATAGCTTCAACATATTGTTCCATTGTGTAAGAACTTTTCCTTGTATTTGTCAAAACACAGTTTGCTCTTTTATGAACTGTGAAATGTATATACTATTTTAAAGAACATCGGGAGAATTCATCCAGTGATTTACTATTTTTGGTGTAATCTTATGTTCTTATTTCAACAAAGAGTTCCAGAGATGGAAAGATTATTCTGATAGCCTTATTATTTCCATAATGAATTTTATTTCATCTATTTTATAATTCTTCAGCCCTTTGTATAAGACATTATTAGAGTTCAACTTTGGCTTATATTGTGCAAACAGCTGAAACCATACATTTGGATGTATATTAGAATCATCTGAGAAGCCTGTTAAAGGGCAAGTGCTGGGTCCCAGCCAGATCTCACAAATCGCAATTTCTGAAGGAAAGACCAAGACTTCAGTATTCTTAACAAACTTCAAAGTTGATTCCGATGCCTTTCGAAGTTTGCGAACCACTGCTTTAAAATTCTCTAAACATAGAAACTGAATGTGAAGGTTAAAACATGTTTCCTGCTTCTTAAATAGCACAAGTTAAAAACACAGACACAAAATGAAGGGTTACTGACTGCGGATATTCTGTAGGTTCTGTCTTTGAGAAAGGAGTTGTGGCTTAAAATGGAATATAATCTTGTTTGGTTTGGGGTGTTTCAAAAATATATTTAGAAAGTTAATTAAAGACAATTACAGAATACTAAATATTATTTCACGAGATAGTCCAAAGGCACACATAATGATAATGAGCTATGTTATACACCACAGAAATTTCAAGAGTGTTTTCACCTCTTACCTCTTACCTTCTTGGCAAGAATCCTCTTTTATCCCTGAGTTAACAAAGTAAGATAACTAATTAAAAAACAAAAATGTGCTTAGGAAAAAAATTACCAACTGCTCCTTAGTGAAGAGTAAGCATAGGTTTACATGCTAAGACCTTATAATCACATACTAGGTAATCATATTTACAAGCTTATTTTTGTCTTAAACCAATCATTAAATCTTTTTCTTTTCTTTCTTTCTTTTTTTTAAGACCTGAGAGCTGAAACTGTCATAGATAATAGTCAACTCAGAGAATTAGCACTGGCCAAAGCTCAAAGTGACCAAAATACTAATCTCCATATATAGAATTTTTACATCTCAGCAACAGACAAATGTCCACTTTCTCAAAGTAGCATTAAAACATGTAACTCATTTAAGACTTTAGAATTAAGACTGTTTCTTGGAATTTGTTGTAAAGGAATTTTACTAATAGTGTAGTTGGGCCTGTTATGTAGAAAACACCTCAGGGGTGAAAAAATCTTCTGGTTCAGAGTGGCTAACCCAAACCAACCCCCCCCCCAAAAAAACAAACCCACTGACACTGAATTGATTCCTACTCATAAGGACCTTATAGGACAGAGTAGAACTGCTCCACAGAGTTTCCAAGAAGCACCTGGCAGATTTGAACTGCCAACCTTTTGGTTACCAGACATAGCTCTTAAACACTATTACCACCATCCAGAGGTAGCAATATTAGGCATAAGATTTAGAAGAAGGAAAGCAAGCAGAAATTAATCGGAATGTCGAAAACCCTATTAAAGCCTAGACCCAGTAAACAGGTAAGTAAGGTTGCTAGATAAAATACAGAAAACATAGTTCAATGTTAATGTCACATAAAGGACAGTTTTTCTTAGTATCGGCACTTGGCTGGCTTTTCTTAGTATGAGTATGTCCCAAATATGTAATATATTTCTATATCATTATTTATTTTGGACATACTAAATAAACCAAATTATATTTAAAATTATTCATTGTTTATATGAAATTCTAAGTTAATTGAATGTCCTATATTTTTATTTATTAAATCTGGCAACGTCATTGTCTTAGTTTCTTAGTGCTACTGCAACACAAGAACCATAACTGCAGGCTTCAAAGACCAGAAATTTATTTTTTCCCACTTCTAGAGGCTAAAAGTCCAAATTAAGTCTCAGCTGTGTCAATTACTTTCTTAGATGTAGTTAAAACATTATGTAGTTTCTTGGTTTGTAGAGATTTCTCACATGACATGTTTTCCAAACAGCTGCTGTGTTTCTCCTCTGTCTAATCCACTCTTTTTATAACTTTTAACTGATCAGGTTTAGGATACACCCTACACTAGTATGACCTCATTAATAAAACATGAAATTGCATTATGGGAGGTCATTACATTACATTACATTACATTACACACACAGGTATAGGTATATATTTTGTGAGAGACAGTTCAATCTAAAACACTTAAATGTAAGATTATTTTCACTACTGTCTACATTACAAGGAAAGGACACTTAATAGCCATGATCATTTCACTAACGTTAAGGGAACTATTGGTATCTATCTACATCTTACTAAATCATAAACATGCGTCTTTCACCTTAATCCCCTTTTTGTGCTGTATCCCCTCTTCTTTATATACAATGGCATAGGAAATATACTAGTCAACTGAAATTGCAGCAGAAAAGAATGAGGTTGAAAAGAGGGGCCAGATCAGCACACAGAAAGCATAATGACTAATAACCACTTTTAGGGGATCTTTGACTGGCACAAAGTAGTTGCTTAATAAATAGTTGTTTGAATGCATGAACCAAAAAGGAATAGTAAAAAATAGAATCTTTCTTTTACCAGTCTCTAAACTGGGACTCTTCAGAGTCATGGTTATGTAATCCAGCAAGATCTAGTGTGTTTTAGCATGCCAAGAAGTTCCAGGGCAGTACAGAGTCGGTAGAGACATCTAAATGTTCACATCTGCCCATAATTTGCAGAAGTTTCTAATGCTACTTATTATCCAACTGTTCTCTAGCGTCTTGCTACTCAAAGTGTGGTCCAAAGACCTACAGCATCAATATCACCTGAGAGCCGGTTAGAAATGCTGAATCTGACAGTTTATACTGAGTAAAAACTTATGCTTCAGCAATATCCCCAAGGAGTGGAAAGCACAGTTTAAAATTATGGTTAAGTGAATCTGATTCACAAATGTATATATACATATGCATACATATATGTATATACATATGTGTATATATACATATATTTAAATATAGGTAATTCAGCCCTATGAAAAAAGCCTTAAACTCATCACACCAGGTTATTAGTTTTAAATCCACACACTGTTCTTCCAGAAGATAGCTAGCTTAGAAATGCAGCAGTTCTGTGATTTAGCACTTAACCAGCAGGCTTAGAAAAAGTTTGCACTGCCATTAAATAAATGTTACTACTTCCCAAAGAATCTTCAAGCTTATGAAGTTACACCAGGCATTAATAGTGGTTCTCAGCCTGGTATTATGACAACCCCTTCCAAAAGCTGATGAAAGTTGTGAAACTTCTACAGAGAAAAAATATCGTATACAATTTTGCATAAAGTTTCTGGAAATTCATGGATCCCCTAAAACCAATTTGGTAACCCCCCAAGTGTTCAAAGAGCCCATGTAAATTAATCTCCAAATTAGATGATGTATAACTGAAGTCAATACCTGCTTAAAAGCAAGCTGAGCCCACTGCCGCTGAGTCAATGCTGACTTATAGTGAGGCTATAGAACAGAGTAGGATTGCTCTGTAGAGATTCCAAGGAGCACCAGTGGGTTTGAATTCCCGACCTTTTGGTTAGCAGCCTAGCTCTTAACCACTACGACACCAGGGTTTCCAATATCTGTTTAGAGTACTTTTAATTTTATCTAACTTCTACAATGAACTGAGTTTTTCTACTAGCACAGTTTCCGGAACTCTTTCTCTACCACAGAAACTGGCTAGACAGATGAAGGATGGTGAATAGTATAGGACAAATAAGCATTGTCACACTCAGAATAGCTTTCAGCTTTCGTCTAACTGAAATCCATACACCCATTATTGAAGAGGTCTTCTATTTTCTAAGAAAAATGTGTTTTCATGTGAAGAATCTATGATCTATGGGGTAATTTTAGCAACTGTCATTTCTTTACCTCAGCTCACCTGGGAGCAGAAATTTCAGTGAGAAGCACTAGAAACACCGATCCTCCCCAAATCTCCACTACTTCCTCCAACTGCAATGCAGTTACATGTAGCAGGGCAAACCTCACTAGGAATATCACAGAGGCCTTCATCAACAACACTGCAGAAATCTCCAGGCAAAGCAACAGTGAGAGGCAGAGCACCCACATGCAGACAACGGGCGTTACAGAGCCACCATGGGTTCAAACGACAACCCCGATGTTCTCCAGCACCACTGAAGAGGTAAGGGGGCAGGGGGTGTGGAACGTGGTTTGTGAACAGTCTCAGAAGGCCCATTGCTTGAAAGACTTGCTTTGTGGGAAATAGCAACTACTGAGGCAGCTGATTAGGAATTGTGTCCTGCCGCTGTGTGTACACCTCCGCTTGCTGTGTCATGAGAAAATCTTTGATATGGTATTAAAATGTCTACCTCTTTATAAAGTGAAGATAAGGAAGCCAGCATGGCTTAACTGTACTCCATCCAGTAGGTTGACCACATTTTCTAAAGTAAAACCAGGGTTCACAGTCTTATATGCAAACTGAAAAGAGAAAACTGAAATCAGCACCTCACAAGTCACCCTGCTTACATGTCATATTCATTTATACTCATAAGGGAGGGAAAAGAATCACCAAGCAACGGCAGACTTGGGGATCACTAGGCTCAGTTTGGGAGCACGATAAAAGATAAGCAGCCATGTACAGTTCCCCCGTAACCTTCCTGAAACCCACCTGTGACTCCAGGGTAAAGCAGTCTACAAGATCACAGAGAAGTTGATTAACTGAGAAAGCAGCAGTGCAGGTCATAGGAGTCGGTGCATGTCATGTTTCTGTTTCATTCTTAGTGTTTTACGCTGCCATTTCAGGCAGTAACTATAGTTATAGCAATGCAAAATCTATGGTTTCACTTTGCAATATTCAGCTATTCCTGAATAACCACCCCTGATAATTTAAAGAAACTGTATGACTTACCATTCATTCAGTGCTTTAGTTTTGTTGGTATTCTGCAGAATTTAATGTTGCATATGGCCCCCACCACTGCATATTATTGATCACAACACAAATACAGTAAGTACATTGAATGAGTCATTCAGATTTTGTTTTTTTAATCTCTACTTCTTTGCAATAAATCTTTCATGCAACCTAGTTCTTGTCTTGCCCCAGATAGAGTTCAAGAATGCTCTGTAACTTTTCTGGAGACTTTATCTCTTTAAACTCAATACTCAATCACCGTACACCAACAAAGATATCCATTTCAGAAAATAACTATGACTCTAAATTGGATTTAAATGTTAGCTTCTCCCCTGCGCTCAGTGGCTTTCTTGCTTCTCCTTTACAGTGTCTCTCCTCCTCCATGAAGCTACCCTGTGTTCATAGTCTAAGGAAACTTGGCAAGAGGGTAAAGCAGAAGCTGCAAGCGTTTGACGACTAGTCTTTGGAATCACATAATATCACTTCTGCCACATTCTGTTGGTCAAAGCAAATCATAGGTTATGCCAGATTCAGTAGGTAGAGAAATAGGCTCCACTTCTCCATGAGAATTGCTGCAAAGTCTCATTGCAAAGGCATACATATCAGGTATGAGGGGTCTACAGTTACTCAACAATCTATCATAGAATCAAATCTATCAAAAGCTACAGCCTTCAGTATGGATTCCACCTTAATATAAATAGAATAAAAATCTTCACAAATGGATCAATAAGCAATATGATAAACAGAGAAAATATTGAAGTTGTCAAGGATTTCATTTTTATTGAAATTTGTAATCAACGTCCATGGGAGCAGCAGTTAAGAAATCAAACAATACATTACTTCAGGTACATCTACTGCAAAAGACCTCTTTAAAATGTTAAATAGCAAAGATGTCACCTTCACCTTGAGGACTAAGGTAAACCTGACCCAATCCATGGTGTTTTCAATAGCGTTATGTGTAAGCAAAAGTTGAACGGTGAAAAAGAAAGACCAAAGAAGAATCGATGCCTTTGAACTGTGGTGTTGACAAACAATATTCAATGTAGCATGAACTTCCACAAGACAAATATATGTGTCTTGGAGAAAGTACAGCCAGAATGCTCCTAAGAAGTGTGGATGATGAGATTTCATCTCACATACTTTGAACATGTTTTCAGGAGAGCCCAATCCCGGGAGAAGGACATCACGGTTGGCAGAGGGCCATAGTGACAGAGGAAGACCCTCAGTTAAATGAACTGACACAGCAGTTGCAACCATAGGCTGAAACATAATAGTGATTGTGAGGATGGTGCAGGATTGGACAGTGTTTCATTGTTGTGTATGTAGGGTCGCTATGAGTTGGAACCAACTAGATGGCACCTAACAATAAGAACAACTGTGCTATTATTGTTATTATCTCCATTTTACAGATGCAAGACTAGAAAGTGGCAAAGTAGGGAAAACAGTGCACGTGTCCACACACATGCACATGTACCACACTCACGCACACTCGCCCACGTGCATACATGCATACCCGTGCACACATGCCAGATCACCTTGTTCTCTTACATACTCCTAAACTCTTGTTATTGAAAGTAAATGCCTAGGAGGATGTGACTTGAAACCCAGTAATCACTTCTTGTTAATGCTACTATGAATATGATTCAGGGTTAAGCTGACTCTTCGGAGGAGAATTTCCTGTGCCTCTTCATTTTCTTTTCTTCCTCTCTTCCTCTCCTTCTGTAGTGATGGGTCTTAATGTGGAAATTTGTACTTGGGTTTAGCACTCCATTGCTTCCTCTTGCTCACCTCTCCCTCTCCTTCTCCCTGTCACTCTGCTTGCTTTCGCTCTCTCTTTCTTAACCCCTGGGCATTTATTCAATGAATTAATACATGTGTGCTTAGAAGAGCACCTGAAAATATATAGTATTTAATTAATGTTAGTTGCTGTTGTTATTGCTGATGCCATTATGTTGTTGTTAGGTGCCACTGAGTCAGGCTGACTCATAGCAGCCCTATGCACGGTAGAGTGAAACACTGCCTGGTCCTGTGCCGTGCCCACATTCTTTTTTATGCTTAAGTCCATTATTGCAGCCACTGTGTCAGTCTACCTTGTTGAGGGTCTTTCTCTTTTTCACTGACCCTCCGCTCCACCAAGTGATGCCATTATAAGTAGTCTTATATGGATACATAGACTCATACTCATAGAGACTCTATAGACAGAGTAGAACTGCCCCATAGAGTTTCCAAGAAGCACCTGGCAGATTTGACCTGCCGACCTCAGTTAACACACGTAGTACTTAACCACTATACCAATGAAAGGACCCCCAACAGGGGAGACCCATCCTCAAGTCACAGGTGACGGCGTAACCCCAATCAGTCACGAAGTCTGCAGCTTGATGCAACAGCAAGAGGCTTTTATTCCAGCGCGCTGGGGCTCAATCCATACTCTTGTCAGAGTAGAGGGAATGGGCCCCGAACAAGAAAAGTACAGAGTATATAAAGGCAGGGTCTTACATTCTTGGGGGAGGTGGGGTTGGGGAAGGTTCCGCGTGGGGTTGGTTTGTATTAGCTCAGGGCTAAGGCAGATATTTCAGGTGCATTTACTTCCTGGTATTTCTGAAACTAGCCTTTTTGGGTAAGTTCCTTCTTGTTATTCCCAAAACCAGCCTTTTTGGGTAAGTTCCTGGAACTCTGAAGGGGGATTGGTTCTATATTGTCCTGTTGTTTCTAAAACTAGTTCTTGTGGTTAGGGAAGTGGCCCTTCCCGTTTTCATTCAACAGTCAGGAATGTATGGGCTGAGTGCTCTGGGGGGTAACTAGAGGAAAGTTGTAAAAAGATCTTTTTCCTTACAACAAATTTTTTCCTAACACCACCGTGGTTTCCATGGGGTCACTATGAATTCGAACTGATTCAATGGCACCAGATTTGGTTTGGTTTGTTTGGCTTTATATGGATACATGTGTCTTTCCAAAGATAATGTTGGTGAGTAGAAAACCTGTCCATAGGATGCACTAGGAAAAGGCCTAATCAGTGAGTTCGGCTTGCAAACTCCTGATCAACAGCACCAGCATAACCTGGGAAATTTTTAGAAATACAATATCTGATGACATAAACAAAAAATAAACCAAACCAGATCCCACTGAGTTGATTCCTGCTCACGATAACTTCATGAGCTGCAGAATAGAATTGCTGTATAAAATTTTCATGATTATGAACTTTCAGAAGCAGACCACCAGGTCTTTCTTCCAAGGTATCTCTGAGTGGGTTCAATTCACCAACCTTTTAATAGTTGAGAATTTAATAATTTGTGACTCCCAGGGACTCCTTCTTGAGCCCAACCCTAGACCTACTGAGTTAAAAACTTTGAGGGTAGGTCTCAGCAATCTGTGTTTTAATAAGTCTACAGGTCATGTTTTAAATTTGAGAACCATACATCTAGATAAATATGGTCCTTGACTGAGAATATCTCCCCTATAGAGCTCAGTTTCCCATCCTTTTTGTGACTTTTATATATATGAAGACACTATATTATCAAGGATGAGGAGGGAAGTGTCATAAAAGCTAAATAATCAAGTAGCAGAAATTAATGTATTCAGTTACAGCCTCCTACTACTTCTTGGTAAAATGTTCATTCCTCAACGACTGAAGTCTAGGATAGGTAAGTGGATTCTAGGAAGACAGAGCCCTGCCGTATGTCCATAGAGCCTTTGTGTTATTCAGAAAAAGGCATTTCCAAGTGCACATAGTCTCACCAGCAGAGCACAAGACTTGGCAGTGGAATAAGGGCTGGATTGCAGCCTGTACTCATACCTCCATCCAGGCACCCTATGCAGCATACAACCTACACAAAGATCCACAGTGTCCTGTGCACCGGTGCAGTTACACATCAGGTCAGATGTGGGTGTCGGAAATGCGGCCTGTATATTCTAGCCATTCCAACGGGTCATGTGAGACAAGCAGGGTAGGAAGTAGGAAGAGCTGAGTAGTGGGCAGCAAGAGGAAGAGGTCAGGATGGAAAGGACGTTGAATTTGAAGAAAAGGCCTCCAAAAGGAGGGAAGACAGGCTCCGGACTTCACTTTGACTTCAAAACCTGTCTAGTGTCTGCCTATTGTTTAAGCAGTGTACTCTCAAGGGAAGTCTAGTCTAGATTCCATCTCTACCATGTGACCCCTGTGGAGGTAGTTCAATACAGTGGAAATGAGCTGTTATTGTTACCTGCCATGATCAGCTCCAGTTCACAGCTACCCCACGGACAACAAGACAAAACGCTGCCTAGAGCAGCACCATCTGCATAATCATCAGCACAGTTGAGTCCATTATTGTGACCACTAGGTATCTGGAGTGCTTTCCTAGGGTGGCACAGTTTGTGCTTGTCTACTCAGCCAGCAGCACTGAGGAAGAAACACCTGCCGGTTGGCTTCTGTAAAAATTCCAACCAAGAAAACCCTATGGAACAGATCTACTCTGTGACACATGAGGTCACCGTGAGTAGGAATCAAGTCAATGGTCAGGCTCACTGTCAACATTGTATCACATAATGTTCTATTGGGATCCATAGGATTTTCATTGGCTAATTTTTGGGAGTACTGCTAAACCTTTTTTTCCTAGCCTGTCTTATTCTGGAAACTTCATTGAAACCTGTTCACCATGGGTGACTCTGCAGGTATTTGAAATATCAGTGGCATAGCTTCCAGCATCATCGCATCACACGTATGTGGCCAACAACACAGTCTGATACAATATAACAGTCAGGCAGTAGATTAACAAGCTAGTTTTTTAAAACCAGGTAAACCTGGCTTAAATCCCCAAACCAAAAAAGCCAAACCCACTACCAATGAATTGATCCTGACTCATAGCAACCCCACAGAACAGAGCAGAACTTCTGCCTTAAATTTCCAAGGCACTCCTGGTGGCTTTGAACTTCTGACCTTTTGGTTAGGGGCCATAGATCTCAACCACTACACTACCACAGTTTCTGCCTGAATCCCAGTGGTGTCAGTCATTATCTACTCGGCCCAGCCCAACTCAAGTCATATTTACTTCCTCTTTAAACTAAGGGTAATTATGAGTTCTGAAAGTAGAGCCCTGGTGGCTAAGTGGTTGAGAGCTTAACTGCTAACCAAAAAGTTGACAATTCAAATCTATCAGCCACTCCTAGGAAGCCCTATGGAGCAGTTCTACTCTGTCCTATGGGGTCACTAGGAGTTGGAATCGACTTGAGGACAAAGGTTTGTTTTTTCACTCCACCTGTCTTACGGGAGTCCTTGATTGACTAGAGGTTGGCAATTAGAACTCATCCAGAGGTGTCTCAGAAGAATGACTTTCCAGTCTGTTTCTGAAAGGTCTCAGCCTTGAAAACTTATGAAGTATGCTTCTACTTTGTGCACATGAGGTCACTAGGAATCCAAAAATCAGAATCAACTTGATGGCAACTGTTTGAGGGTTTTTTGGTTTTCATTTTGCTTTATTTTTTGTTTTTGGCTTTTACCTGCCTTACAAGGATTAAAATTTGATTGCGTGAAATAATACATTGCCTATATCAGACCCACTGCTATCTAGTTGATTCCTGCTCCTAGTGAACCTATAGGACAGTAGAACTGCTCTATAGCTTCCAAGGAACACCTGGGGGATTTGAACTGTTGACCTTCTAGTTAGCAGACATAGCACTTAACCACCACACCACCAGGGTTTCCACATTGCCTATACTTAATGACTATTCAATCACATTACCAATTAATACTAGCTTCTTGTTTCTGCTTTATCCTTTGTACTCTTATCGGTTCACCGTGGTCCTCTGAGGTCTAGATGGGCTAGCTTAAGATGTGAAAATGCTCTGAAAGGATTAAAATGCAGGCTGTGCATGAAAAATGTTACTGGCTGGTTTGAATACTACTGAATTTCTATAACTTTGGTTTGAAGGTGCTAGGTCTTCCGTCTTCCCATAGCTACCCCCATGCTTGCCCTGCCTGGGAGAGGGATTGCATTTCCTCAATTCATGAATAGCCATTGTGGTGCTGATCTGGACTCTAATCTGTGTTTCCTTCCATTTGCCCTTCAAAGAGCTCCCAGCCCAGTGTGAGTCTCAGGATCAGTGACATGGCAAATCCAAAAACAGCCCCGACCAGCACCTCCTCTCAAATCTGGGGTAGCCTCCTTTATTTTGGTTACTTAAAGTCTCCTCACGGACACTACTGCTTTGCTGCCAGAACAAAAGATGGGGTGATGTTTACTAAGGCAAAGCCTGAAAGGAGGAGGGACAATGAGACACAAAAAATCATTTTGTAATTCTTCCTAAAGAATAACTTAGATTGACTGATGGGGATGAGATGAAGTATAATCAGATTCTGAGACTGCTGATGCTGCAAAAACAACAAGAACAAAAAGCCATGTCAGAAACTAACATAAAACAGGAAGGATTGATTCCTGAAGATCCTAGTTTATAATTAGTATCCAGCCAGATCAATCAAGCCTAAGTCTGACAAAAAGTTACAGTTTTCTTGGTCTCTCAGTTAAAGCAGATTACCAAGTGGTGACAACACAAATATGGTTTACTAGTCACTTAATCACACTAGCCTTAAAATGTTAATGATTTTTTTTTTCTTGGTTATGAGTGATTTGCATTCTTTTCCATTTTGTTCCATTTCATCATTTTCTACGGTTATTATTTTACTGGCTAAGGTTTTGTCACAATATAAATCATGTACACATAAAATGCAACCACAATGTAGAATGCATGCATTGAAATGAGCTCTTTAACATGTTGATACTTCTCCAGCCGGTTGGTTCAGTGTAGTATTCAGGTCTATTCATCTGAGGCAACGGTTGATGAAGTGGAGAGAAAGATAAAGGAACTTCGGAAGGAAATGGAAAATTAGCTCAAAGGAGATGTGAGGATGTGCTGATCGAGTTAGGAAGCCTGTCATTCTCCATCCTGGTCACACTTAGAGTCACCTGAGAAGCTTTTTAAAAATTCAGCTTCCAAAGTTTCATCTCAGACCTATTGAATCAGTTTTCCCAGGTGGGACCTTAGCATCTGCAGTGTGAAAATATCATCAAGCAAATCTGATGTGCCATTAGGTCTGAAATCCACCAGAGAATAATTAGGTAGCCTGTTAGGAAAAAAAAAAAAATTAAGAGCCAGAAAAGAGAAATCCTACTAGTAATGTATAACCTGAATTTACTCACAAGGAATTGTCAGGCAAACCCAGTGGAGGAACGTTCTGTAGAAAAAACTTACCTGTATTATTCAAAAAGGTCAGTGACATAAAGATCATCTTCAAAGACTGAGGAATTGTTCCAAATTAAAAGAGACTAAGAGACTTGACAACTAAATGGAATACAGAATCCTTGTCTCGATCCTACACTACAAACACAAAATGTTAAAAAAAAATAAAATAAAATTTTTAAAAAGTAGAACAATTGATAAAAAGTGGAATATGGACTTAGAATAAATTCAAGTATTGAATCAATTATGAATTTCACAAATTTGACAACTTTACTAAGTTTATTTTTAAAAAATCTTAATTCTTAAGAAATACACATGCAAGCATTATTAAGGATAAAGGTGTAAGCTATGTACAACCTACTGTGAAATGGTCCAGGAAGAAGGATCTACGTGGAGACAGAAAGACAAAGCAAATGGTTAGAATGTTAAGAACAAGTGAGAGATCCGAGTAAGGGTATGTGGAAGCATCCTGTATGATTCTTGCAATTTCTCTATCAGTTTGAAATTATTTCAAAATAAAAATGTTTAGCAAATACAGAGTCGAGACCTTTGTTTAAGGACTTTGTGAGAGCAGAATGGAAACACTTTGGGCGTCATAGTTAAGTGCTACGGCTGCTAACCAAAAGGTTGACAGTTCAAATCCACCCGGTACTGGGGGCAATTCTCCTCTGTCCTATAAGGTTACTGTGAGTTGCAATCAACTCGACGGCAGTGCGTTTGGTTTGCTTTGAGAGTAGGATCCAAGGGAAGTTTCTGAGTCACAAGGATAGACCTGAGCAGAGGGAAGCAGAGAGGGAGTAGAGCAGAAGAGGAGCGAGTGAAACGATGATGAGTGTGTAAGCACGCAAAGTCTCAGTTATCTAGTGCTGCTAGAAAAGAAATACCATGAATTGTGACTGTAGCAAACAGAAGTGTCTTTTCTCACACCGCAGGAAGCTAGAAGTTCAAATTCAGGGCTCTAGCTCTAGGAGAAAGCTTTCTCTTTGTCAGCTCTGGAGTGTCTAAAAGCACTTTAAAAAGCTATTCAGCTCAGGACAGCAGAGCTCTGGACAGACTATTGTCAAGATTATCTCTTTGCTAAGTTTCTACCCTGTGACCTGAGTTACAGCATCGGGAAAACTTCTGATTCTTGGGGAAGGACTAGATCTCTGCGGAGTCAGTGTCAGTCCATTCGGAGCAAAGTCTCTGTGGACGCTAGTTCACCCTAATGCTGTTATTGAATGCTGTCGTGTCAATTCCAACTCACGGCAAACCCATGAAACAGAAGAGAACTGCCCGCTAGGGTTTTCTTGGCTGTAATTCTTTATAGAAGCAGATCACTGGGTCCTTTTCCCTCACAGTTGCTAGGCAGGTTCAAAAAGGGCTTTGAATCAGCTCTTTCCAGTTCAAACCCCTGCTAAAAATTTGTATTTCTAGCAAGTTCCATGGCAATGATAATGTTGCTGGTTAATGACCCATTCTGAGAACCCACAGTACAGCAGTGAAAAATTAAAAAAGAAACTCAAATTTGTCATCAAGTTGATTCCAACTTATAGCGACCCTATAGGACAGAGCAAAACTTCTCCATAGGGTTTCCAACGAACACCTAGTGCATTTGAACTGCAATTGAACCTTCTGGTTAGCAGCCAAGCTCTTAAAACATTATGCCACCCAAGTTTTCAGTTGAGCAGGTGCTTATCAAACTTTATTAATAAGAATCATCCTGAGTATCTTATTGAAGTACAGATTCTAAATTAGTATATGTGGGTGGCAATGCAAACTTTTAGCAGGAGTTTAAATTGGAATGAATTGATTCAAAGCTCTGGGTTTGAATCACTAGCCTTTTGGCTAGCAGCTGAGTGCTTAACCATTGTGTAACAGGGCTTCTTATCCTAAGGCTTATGATCTACACGTTGCTGGATCCTGTCATGCTAAGAGCTCTAGATCTGATCTGGAATGCCTGGAGATTACAATCTTCTTTTACATACTTAACCATGCCCCTGGCAAGTCGTAGTGGTGTTAATGTCTATTCTATGTCTTAGTCATTTAGTGCAACTATAACAGAAATGGGAAACCCTGTGGTGTAGTGGGTTAAGTGCAACATCAGCCAACCAAGTGGTCAGCAGTTCAACTCCACCAGGTGCTCCTTGGAAACTCTATGGGGCACTTCTACTCTGACCTCTATCGTGGCTATGAGTCGGACTCGACTCAACAGCACTGGGTTTTGTTTTTTTATGACAGAAATAGCACAAGTGTGTGGCTTTAGCAAATAGAAACACATTTTCTTGCAGCTTAGGTGTCTGGAAGTCCAATTCACAGTGCTTGTTCTAGAGGAAGGTTTTTTCTCTGTGTCAGCTCTGTAGGAAAGTCCTTGTCTCTTCTGAGCATCTGTTCCTCGGCAGTCTTCTTCTGCTTAGCGTCTCTCCTCCCCAGTCTCTGCTACATACACTTGTTTAATCTCTTTAATACCTCAAAAGATATTGTCTCAAAATACATCCTTCACTAATACTACCTTATTAACATAACAAGTCAACCCATCCCCAAACAGGATTATAACCACAGGCTTAGAGGTTAGGATTCACAACACAGACTTTGGAGGGGACATAATTCAACCCATAACACTGTGTACCTTTGAGCTCCAAAAATCCATGTCCTCGTCGCATGCAAAACACACCCCATCATATCAGCCACAAAGTCTTCAATCAACTCCAAATCCAAAAGCTCATCTTCTGAATCATCTGAACAAAATATGGGTGAAGCTTCAGGCAATATTCCATCCTGGGGGCAAATTCCTCCTCTTCTGTAAAAACTGTAAAATACAAAATACAAGTTACCTATTTCCAAATTACAATGATAAAACAGGCACAAGGTAGACTTTTCCATTACAACAGAAGAAACTGGAGGGAAAGAAGGGATAATAGGAACCAGGTAAGTCCAAAACCCAGAAGAACAGTTTAAATTAGGTCTCAAGGCTTGAAAATAGTCTTGTCTGATACCATCTGGGCAATGGCCTTGCCCTCCAGACTCTGGGTTTAATCACATCCTCTGGATTCTGATTAAAGGCCCTTCAGCCCTCAGCTTCGGCTCTAATTTCCAGGTTCTCTGGGATGACAACCAAGCTCATTCAGCTTTGCAGTTGTGTGCAGTTACACACTGCTAAGTCATTTCCGACTCACAATAACCCTATAGGACAGAGTAAAACTGCCCCATAAGGCTTCTAAGGAACAGCTGGTAGTCACATTGCTGATCTTTCGGTCAGCAGCCTGAGCTCTTTCTTAATCAGTTCACCACCAGGCTCAGCTTTAGGCAGTCCAATTCTTCTAATCCATCTGAGTGGCACCCCCATACCCTCAGCTGCAGCAGGCCTTGTTCTTCCGCTGCCTGGGCATGGCAGCCCCACCCCCTCAGTTTGGGACTGCAGCCCTATCTCCCTGTCCCTCAGGAACTGGAGCCCCACAGTCCATAACCAAGTTGCCTGCCGAAGATCTGACTTTCTGAAACACAGGAAGTTGTGTCCACACCCTTTGAGATCTTTACGACAGTGGGCCCACCCTTTGAAACTGGAATTGCTCTGCCTCTCCTACTCTTCCCAACAGTTCTGCTGCTTCAAGATGCTCCAGAAACTGTCCTTTCTCTTGAAGGACAACAGATGTGGCTCTTTTGACCTGTTTCCTGCCTGTAGAACTCCAAGAGGCAGATAGCATTGTTTCTTTCATTTTTCTGTCCCTGTCAGTCTAAACTGGTAGCTTTTCTGCTGCAGTAGTCACTTAGATACATTGGTCCCAGGCTTAATCTCTTTAGTAAAAAATTGCATAGCCATGTCCTTGGTGAACATTCTAAGACACATCGCATTAATCTGTAAAACAAAATCTTCAAAATCTTTAAATTCTGTTTTTACTTTGCACAGAAAGTTTTGTTTGTTTTTAAATCCATCTCTTTTATCTGACATTTTACTGTAAATAGCCAGTAGAAACTACATGGCCTCTTTGAGATCTTGCTTAGAAATCTCATCACCCAGATATACAAGTTCATTACTTACGGGTTCTAGTTTCCACCAAACATTTGAACATAATCCAGACAAGTTCTTGGTCTCTGCATAAAGGACACTGATGTTCCTCCATAGACCACATGTTCATCGTTTTCTATCAAAGCTTCACCAGAAGCACATTTAACATTCACATTTCTAACAAAATTCCATTGCTGGTGCCATATGTATTCTCCAAGACAATACAGACTTTCTCTATAACTCTCCTCATTTCTGTCTGAAGCCTCACCAGAATTGCCTTTGGTGTCCATAATTCCAACAACAGTCTCTAATAAGTTTACCATTAGGTACCTTAAAACTCTTCCAATGTCTATCCATTACCCAATTCCAAAACCAATTCTATATTTTAGGTATCTGTTAGAGCCTACTCTTGCAGCACCCAATTCTTAGTTACTTGTTCTTGTTATGTACCAATGAATCAATTCCAACTCATAGCAACCCTATAGGACAGAGTGGAACTTCCAAGGAGTGGCTGTTAGATTCAAACTGCTGACCATTTGGTTAGCAGCCTGAGCTGTTAACCACTGTACCACCAGAGTGCTTAGTTATCTAGTGCTGCTATAACAGAAATGCCACAAGTGGCTAGTTTTAACAAATAGAAATTTATTTTCTCACAGCTTAAGTCAAAATTTAGGGCATAAGTTCTTAAAAGAAGTCTCTGTCTCTCGGCTCTGGAGGAAGGTCCTTGTCTACTCTGAGCTTCTGCTCCTGGGCAGTCTTCACGTGTTTGGCTCTCTCTTTCCCTCCCTGTCTTGTTTAATAATCACTTTAATGTCACAAAAGAGACTGACTCAAAAGACAACCTACACTAATTCTGTTTCATTAACATAACAAAGATAACCCATTCCCAAATGGCATTATAACCACAGGCAAGAAAGTTAGAATCTGCAACACATGTTTTGGGGAGACAATTCAATCCATAATACTATCAATAGATAGACATTGAGTGTCCACAACCTGGGGATGTGGGGAAGATTAGGAAGGGGCACAGCTAATTCCTTCACACAGTCTGTCATCTAGCTAATGGTCTTATCATTAAATTTTTGAAAAATAGGATAATGTCCTTTGCTCTTCTGCTTTGATCTTTGTGAGCCCAACATGCAGAGTCTCTGAGATGTCATGTATCTGCTTCATCCAGTGGGGAGATAAGGGAGTGAGGGGCTCTTCTGAATTAGATTTGACCAAGCAGTGTCAGACTGTGGACCCAGCCTGGCACCATCTTTCAATACTTAAAAGAGAAGTCAAAATTCAGATTTTTTTACATGTAAATTCTTCTGATTTTCTCAGTATTACCTACTTATTCCAGCCTTTCTTTTGCTTTCTTTCTCTTTCTTTCTTTCTCTGTCCCTGTCCCTGTCCTTCGGATGTCCACAGAAAGACCTTCTCATCTGTGGACTTGGTCATTCTTAGTGTTACTGGGTGCTCAGTGTTCTGGTTTTATTTAATTGTTACTCATGTAGTGTTATTAGTATGTTAATGACCATATTGCCTGTCTCTCTCTTTCTCTCTCTCTCTGTCTTCTTTTTGGAGGATTGTCCTCTAAGAGCCGGAAAAAAAAATGCAATGTGTTGGCCAAGCAGTGAATGAGCACTCTGTGTGTGATCTCAGAGAGTTCACAGGAAATAATGCTTTAACAATATGATATATAGAATAAAAGGAAAACAATAGTTACTCTCTATCTTAGACATCTAGTGCAGCTATAACAGAGTAACCACAAATGGATGACTTTAAAGAAAAATTTTATGCAATCACAAGTCCAAATTCAGGCCATTAGTTCCAGAAGTCTTTCTCTGTTGGCTCTGGAGGAAGGTCCTTCTTGTCAATCTTCCCCTGGACCGGGAGCTTCTGGGGCACGGGGATCCCAGACCCTTTCCAAAGACATGCTCTGTTCCTGGCACTGTGTTCCTGGTAGTATATGAGCTCTCAACTCTCTGCGCCCTTCCGCTTTCTTTACACCCGAGAGGTTGCTTCAGTGCATGGCACAGTCTCACCTGTGCCACCCCAGCAACACAACCACAGCCCATCCTCCCTCATTAACATCACAAGGCAGGATGAACATACCAGAAGTCATGGCTTAGCCAAATGGCTACACACATTTTGGGGGAGGGTGCATAATTTAACCCATGACACACCCTCCAGTCTCACTTTCTGTGGTAGATGAAATAGGTGCTTGTTTCTTTGTTTTTCTATTCCTTTTCTAATGTTTTCTCAAGCCATGTTTTGTTTATTTGCTATTCCAGGGTTGGATAAATAAACATTCATAAAAATCATGACATTGCTCCTGAAACCATAATCCTACGGCCACTAATGGTTAAGCATTAATTCCTCGATTTGGTTTGTCCTCCAGTGGACTCCTTTGGAAGTAGAGTGATAGGGACTGAACGGTGAGAATGAAGATTCGTTTACAGTGGCATCTGGCTATAAAACATCATGCTGCCTTTGGCTACAAAGCCATGACAAAAGCTATGCCAAGCCCATTTCCTGCAGATTTAAAAAAAAAAAGAGAGAGAATGGGGGAGGGGAAGAGGGTGAGAATTTGATATGGAAAAAAAAACGACACCAGGAAACCTTAGAAAAGTGTCTGCGAGTACCACAGAGCCTGCTGTTAGAGACACATCCGGCACTGCCACCCCTCCCTTGCAGTTTGAAAAAAAAATCTTGGCGTGGCCAGCAGACCGAACAGCAGTTAGAGTCTTGTGCTGATCTACTAAAGAGTTTCTCTTGGGTATGAGATTGAAAGCAATGATAATTTATTGTCCTTTGGATGTCCTCAGAAAGATATTCTCATCGACGGACTTTGTCATTCTTAGTGTTACTGGGTGCTCTGTGTTCCGGGTTTATTTCGTTGTTATTCATATAGTGTTATTAGTATATTAATAGTCATACTGCCTAACATTTATTGAGCCCTTTAGCCAAGAACTGTGCTATGCATATTATATGCAGCATCTTGCTTAATCCTTGTAATCGCCCTCCAAATGCTTTCATTATTTCCATCTTCTTGGAGACCTGTGACCTCTGTTGCAATAGAAGTAACCTGAAATATATCTCTCTAAATGTTAAACAGAATGTTCATCACTTTTCTTTAAAGAACTGCTTAGTAAAATGATCTTTCTTTAATTTTTAGTGCTCCTCTTTTTATATGCATGGCAGCTGCTGCAGGTTCAAGCTGTCTTCACTTTTGCCATAATTTACTACCGAATCTGTTCCAATCAAAATTTGGAAAAGGATTCGCCGTATTGTAGTTGTTTCTAACTGACACATTCACTGATTGCTATGCTTTCTTCTATTTAGAAATATTTAGGGAGCAGATTTCAGGGAGATTTACACACCAAAAGGCCACCAGAACTGGCCTTTTCTCTAACATTTATTAAGTTTGTTGTGTGCTGATCCTTTTTCTTTTAGCATACATAATTAATTTTTACTGAGAAGTTATAAATATCAAATTATGCATATTATGATTATAAAGGTCACCAAGTTATGTATTTGACTCATTCTAAAATTGCTCAAGACCATCTAAATCACCTAGGTAGCTTCAGGTAACCAGAGAGCTCAGTGAAATTTAAGAGGACAAAGTATCATTAACTCTCCTAATATCTATAAAGTAACATCTGGCCCAGGGTTTAGGGTAGAGGGACTCACTATCTAACATTTTTGTTTGAAGTTTGAATCGTTACAGGGTTGCTATGAGTTGAAATCAACTTGACAACAGTGGGTTGGATTGGGTTTTCTCACCAACTAAAGCAGGAGGGCTTGTTAAAACACTGTCTGTTAGGTTCCTCCCATAATATTTCTGACCCTTTAGGTCACTGGAAAGGGCTCTGGAATCTGTATTTCTAGAAAGTTCTCAAATGTGCTGATGACTGTTTTTAAGGATTACTTAGAAATGCTAGGAAACCCTAGTGATGTTAATGGTTAAGTGCTACAGCTGCTAACCAGCAGATCAGCCATTCAAATCCAGCAGGTGCTCTTAGGAAACTCCATGGGACAGTTGTACACTGTCCTATAGGGTCACTGTGACTCAGAATGACTCACTGGCAACAGGGTTTTGCTTTCTTTTAGCTGAGTAGGATACTTAGGGGCAGTGATTAAAGCACTTGGATGCTAACAAAGGGTTGGAGCTTGGAACCCACCAGCTGCTCCACAAGAGAATAAGGCAGCAGTCTGCTTCTGTAAAGATTACAGCCTTAGATATCCTATGGGGCAGTGCCACTGTGTCCTATAGGGTTTCTACAAGTTGCAATAGATTTGATGTCAGTGGGCTTAAAGGATGCTGCCTGTGTGGTCTTTCTCCTTTCTCGACTTCCATTTTGCCTCACACACTTATCTTTTCTCACCTTTCCCTCTCCCCTCAAAAATCAGTCTCTTTTTCTTCCCTTCCTCTTCTTTGCATTCTGTTTCTTTACTCCTTTACCCTGCCTTCTTTCTCCTCTTCTCTTTTCCTCCCTTTATTCCAAGGTGATATTTGAGGCATCCAGCATGACCATATTTGGAAGGACTTGCCTGGAGTGTACTTTTTCATTTACTGTTTACTCACTGGAAACCCTGGTGACATAGTAGTTAAGTGTTGCAGCTGCTAACCAGAAGGTTGGCAGTTCAAATCCACCGGGCACTCTTTGGAAACTCTATGCAGCAGTTCTACTCTGACCTCTAGGGTTGCTATGAGTTGGAATCAACTCAATGGCACTGGGTTTGTTTTTTTTTGTTTTGTTTTTTTATTTTAGTTCTTTACTAAACACCTACAAATACCCATTTATTCATTCACTCATTTGTTCAGCATGTATGTGTTGAACTCTGCCACAAGCCCTGTAAGAACATGCCAACAGCTCTGCCCTAAGGGAATTTCCTTCACAATCTGGAAAGGCAGAAAACAGCACATGAATATGCAAACAATTAAATAATTGTCAAATGTAATCAATGATCTGAATTAAATGAATTTGTGTGATGCAAAATAATAAAGAGACACTGTTCTACCCTGGGAACTCAAAAAGGCCTGCTCCCCCACGAGAGTATGTTTAAATGGAGATCTAAAGAATGAAAGGCAGGCAGAAAATCTGAAAAAGGGTGGTCCAAGAAAAGAAAATATCAGGCACAAAGGTACTGGGGCAGAAAAAAGTCAGCTCCATGGAAGTATCCTCAGAAATCTAGGTCAGTGTCTGGCACATAGTAAGTGCTCAGTGAATGAGTGAATGTGTTGTCAGATCCAGGCAACAAGAACATAAGAGGCAATTGAGAGAGAAGCAGAGACAGGTCATGAAGGGCCTTTTATATCTTAGGTGAGGAATCTGGATTAATCAGTCAGCTTTACCAACTCACCTGCCTTCCTCTCATCCAACCAACACCCCACCAAGCTGTCCCAAACCAAGCTCAAATCCTGATCTAAAACAGCAGTTCTCAGTGTGGCCCCAGACCCTTGATAGCCTATGATACATTGGGTATCCTGTTGATAAACTAAATGCATGCTTTTAGCCATGTATTGATAATTATACTATAACTGTACAGTAATTGTGTTGTGATTGTTATAATAATTAATTGCTGTAACTATTTTTGAAGACAGCTACTTGTCTTTAAACTTGACTCAAGTCTAATCCAAAGTAGCCCCACCCTTCCCATGTAGTCTGGGAAAGGTTTTGTAGTGGGAAGGAGACAGGGTTGTCCCTTGAAGCATTACAGAGTGGCTGGTCTCTCTCCTGGAATGCAGTGACTTCTAAAACAAAACAAACGCAGTGTCACGATGTAGGGTAAATAGGTTCAAAAGAAGTTGAGGGATTTCAAACAAAGATGAGAACAAAGAAAAAAATGAATCAATTTATTTATATAGTGTACAGTAGTTTCAAACAAACTCTTAGTAGAAAAGATGGTATCTGGTACCTTTTTCCAGTCTCCTACTACCTTCAAATTATTATACTTCTCTCTGATTACTCATATTACTGCTTGTGCTTTTAAAAGGAAAAAAACAATCAATGAAAGTCTGAGTTTAAAATCTTCTTTCCTATTTTATAAAAGACCAAGCCAAACCTGTTGCTATCAAGTGGATTCTGACTCACAGTGACCGTACAGGACAGAGTAGGACTGTCCCACAGGGTTTCCAAGGCTATTATCTTTAGTAAACCCTGGTGGCTTAGTGGGTTAAGTGCTACAGCTGCTAACCAAAAGGTCAGTGGTTCAAATCTGCCAGGTGCTCCTTGAAAACTACAGGGCAGCTCTACTCTGTCCTATAGGGTCACTATGAGTCAGAATGAACTTGACAGCACTGGGTTTTTTTTTTAATAATCTTCATAGAAGCAGACTGCCCCCATGTTTCTCCCACACCTTTCTCCCACAGAGCAGCTGATGGGATTGAAGCACCTATCTTCTGGTTAGTAGCCAGGCACTTAACCACTACACCACCAGGCCTCCTTGTGGGCTCTTTGTTGGATGTTACTGTTGTTCATTAGGAGTTCCAAATTATTTGAGAGCAATGCCATAAACCTGAAAGTTTTCTGAAATAAAAATTGGCAGTTGCGTATTTTGGAGAGGTCTGCTACTTCCAGTCCTGTCCTTCAGGAGTTGCTATGATTCTTCAAATAAATTCTAAATACATGTGTCCCCCTTTGACAGAGCAAAAATAAAATCATTGTATTCATGGAATCCTTTCTTTTTCTAACTCCTGTTTCCAAGGGCATTACTAAAGGATCATTGTTAATAACACAGAATTGGGAAGTAGCAAAACTATATTGTTGCAAGGATATTTTGTTATGGCCCTCTTTGACTGGTTATACTGTTTTACTTTTTGGTGCATTTACCTGCATTATAAGGAGAGTTTGTTAGACAAAATTTTGGATATGAAATCTAATTCTAAAATTATTAACTGATAGGGCACAGTGTGTTGGTGGGTGGCATGTGGTATTTAAAAAAGAAATAAAAAGATGCTTGGGAAAGCTTGGAGACAGTAAGATTTATTGCAGATTTCTGCAAAGGCTAGAAGAGTATTAATATATTTGGACAGAAAGACAGCAGATATGAAGGACAATCTGTGAGGAAATTTTAAAACACCAATGGAAAGGGCAGAAAGAAGGATGGACAGAGATGGCTAAGCAGCCAAAGTTAGGTGAGTGACCTACCTATGTGATAAAGAAATTGAACAGAGAGAGAGATTTGGAAGTGCTTGTGTGTTATTAGGCAAACTAACACTTGTTAGTACAGCATGTTCAAGTTGGCAAAGGTGTTTTAACATATGTAATCTTACAGCTCTGTCTTTAGAGCAGGTGTTATTCCAGTTTTACAGAAGAGGAAGCCACATTGGTAAGAAAAGAAAAAAGTCGTGTTTGAGAAGTAGTGGGGCTGAAAAAAGATTCTTGTAAAGGTGAAAGGCAGCAGGACCCTGCTACAGAGACTTGCACGATGTAAAGAAAGTGCGGAGGAGACTGTCTCCAACCAAGCTGAAATGTATATAACCTGTGTAAAGCCACCCGGGAGGGGGACAAGTGTAAAAGAGGAAAAGCTCCTTAGTGAAACAAGTGACCTGAGCAAAGAAGCAGGAAAGATTCTGTGTTCCTGAAAGATCTCCAAGCTTTAGATCTGAACTTCTTTGAGTGTCTGCTAACTTAAAAGAGATTTGAGATCTCTGGTCTGGCAGAGATTATAGAATCTTCCAAGCGGTGTACAGTTGAGTTTCTCATTAACAGATTTTCTTAAACCCTGTATTTTCTAAAAGAATCAAAATAACTTTGACTTCATTTTCCTTACCCCGCCCCCCGTCTCCCGCCCCCGCTTTTTCTCCCAGTAAATATCTTAGTGTAGTGCCAATAACATAACTCTGTGTATAACCTGTCTATTTGAAAAAAGAAAGGACTATATCGGCCGTTCTATTGATTTAGCTCCAGAGTATTTTGCTTTGGAAATTAAAATGTGGAACGACATTCAGCTCCCCTTTTGTTGGTTGTTAAGAATGACACGCCGAGAAAAGCAACACATGTCTTGCTCTCCAGTTACTAGGAATTATTGTTTTCTTTGATTGGTTGGACAGTTATGGATGGAATGGCTGTAACTAGGAGGTGGTCAGCTATGAAGCTGCTTTGCTTACGGGCGAATAATTAGTGGTGATTATATTCTTTGTTACCGCCGTTGAGAAAGACTCCAATTTAGCGAATGGCAGAAAAAAAAAAAAAAAAAAAAAACAGTGAAAGTCAAGTTGACAACGTATGGGATCATTCGGGGGTCTTTTTATCTCGCTAGTGCCAGGGGATGCCGGCTGAGACAAATGAATACGTTGAGGTGAGAAGGGCAAAAGCACTCTAATAAAAGGTTTCAGGAAAGAGTGCAGCGACCCAGGGAAATCTGCTGTGGTCAAGTTTAATCCTGGGAAAAGAGGCTCCGGAGAAAGCAGATGAGGAAGATAGGAAGGAAGACTGGGAGGGGGAAGCGCTGGGTGTGGAGCGAGGGAGGGGGCGAGGGTGGGGGCCTGGAAAGTGAGAGGGGGTTAGGACTACGTGTGGCTAAGAGTACTGGGTTGAGGGCCGTCTAGGAGGAAAAAGTGAAAGTCCCAGAGGAGGTGGAGGAGGCAGATCACCTCGGGCCCGGACGGTACCCTTGCCCGAGAGCAGGCTCCACAGGGCCGCGGGGACAGCTTGCTGGGTCTTGAGGGGGGAGGCCCCTGGCAACCTCAGGCGTTGGCTCTGCAGGGCTCCCTCCCTCCCCAGTGCATTGTTCCTTTGCCGGGAGACGAGGAAATTGCCTTTTGATTGCGGAAGTCCGTGGACTGGGCTCGGGCGAGGCGGCCCGGGTCAGAATGGCAGCGTGCGAAGGGCGGCGCGCTGACTGCCCCCGCCGCCTCTCGAGTCCCAAGCCCGCCCGGGGCGGCAGTGACAGCAGCAGCCGCGGCCGCGGCGGCCCCTGCATGTTGCCAGCCCCGAGGGAAGAGCGCTGCGCCCGCGGGGCGCGCTGAGCGCGCTGAGCGCGCGCAACAAGTGGCCCGGTATCCCACCTGGGGCTGCACCCTTTTGCGCCCGCAAGCCCCGTGCGCCTGTCACCTTGCACCGGCCCTCAAGCGGCCCAGCATCCGAACTCCAGTTTAACCTGAGTCTTAACCTCTGAGCGCAATGCTGAGCGATGGACTGGAGTTGGCCTTGTGGATTGCACTGAGCCTGCTGCAGGTGAGTGCCCAGGAAGGGGTCGGGGGGTGATGCGTCATCTCCACCACCACCCCCTCACCCCCACCCCAAGGACTGAATTCCCACTCCACTTTCCTGTCTCCTGGGTTGTATTTTGATGAGTGAGATGTCAAAATTGCCTCGTCTCCCTTGAAACGATGCTCCTATGCTACCCAACCAGAATAACCCATCAGCACGTTGTCAAAGTCAGCAAGCAGCATCTCCCAAGGGAAAGCTGCTGGGGAGAAAGTGGCTACCTGCCTCCCATGCTGGCACCAGCCTTTCCTCCAGCTGGAAAGCAAAGGGATGGCCTGAGGATTGGGGGGGAGCTCTCGACGTTTGCGGTGGATACATTCCTGAGCAGACTGAACTGTGGGCTTCAGCTGCTGTCTCTGGTTCCTTTGCAGACTGGACTAGGGGAGCCAGTGAGATGCAACTTCAGTCTGACGGAGTCCAGTGTCTCCAGCCGGTCCGTCTTTCTCCAGTGGAGAACTTTGGGGTCATCCTGTAACTTTAGCCTCATCGTTAACAATAACACTGGGGGCATCGGACGGGACAAGCCAGTGCAGATAGACAACACTACCTATGAATGGAACTCCAAGGATTTACAAGCGGGAACCATCTATAACTTCAGGATTGTGTCTCTGGATGGAGAAGAGGACACTGTGGTCTTGCAAACAGGTAACGGGTGGCAGCTGTAGTCTGGACCGCCAAGCTACTGGGGGCTAGGCACTGCCTTTTCAAGTTGGTTTTTCATTTGAGTTCCAGGCGTACAAAAAATAAAGGTAAAAATAGCTGTGAAGATAACTATTGACAAAGATTTCTATTTGCTTAGATCTGGCCAGAAGTAACTTGGTTCAGTTTTAGAAGTAGTTTTAGTGCTGCAAACAGAAGACTAGCCACTTGAAGGCTGAGCTTGACAAAGGAGAGATACGGTGGGATGTGGAGGGAATTTGGTAAAGTGATATGTGTGGTTTGAGCTTCCATCACACTGATTGCCAAACCCTACAATAACTTTAAGGAAGTATTTTTGGAATAAGTAATGCAAATGTGAGGATTAGGGATATGCATTCCCTCTATTTTGTTTTATTGCTCAAACTAGGGCATAAAATCCTCAGAAGTAAAATAGAGCCATTCATAATGGGCCATTAGAAAACTTCCTTGAAATAAAGTACAAAAATGATTTTGCATCAATTGAGTAACCACAGCAACTTAGTATCAGAGGACATCCACTGGTTTCTCCATACCTCAAGTCAATCATTTTCTTTATATTCTTGGATAAGAATATGGTCTCAATTTTCGTATCTGTAAAACAAGTATTAGATTTGGTTATTCAGGTCCAAGTTCCTACCAAGTACCAAATGCTTAGCCCATTTTTAATCCTTACAGGCACCTTCAACTGCACTCTAAATTCTCTAACGAATTTGATGTTTTATGACTTCATTACTCTTTCTTTGAAAATGATTGTCATTTGCTGCAATAGTGAAGCCTTACTTGAATCCAGAAATTCAAGTTTCAGTGAAAATTTGGCAAGTTAGAGTTAGAAATGTGTTGTCCTTACTAGTGTCTCACATTTCAGTTTGTACCAAGATCACCTCTCCAGCTACAGGTCTGTTAAGAGACGTGAGAACTTTCAGTTCCCAGGACAGTTACAGCTGAGTCAGGAAATGTAACTGGGCTCAAGTAATGATACTATAACCAAATGTTAATTTTCTTATTTTTTTCAAGGAAAACAATTTCAGAATGTCTAATTACACTACTTGACTTACTTCAGATAGAACTTTTCGATAATTTCTGAGTTTTGTAAGAGCTTGAATTGAAAAACAAACCACTTGTTAAGAATTTATTTGTTTTCACGTAGAATCAAGAGAGACTGAAGTCAATGATATAATTACAACATTTTACAGAATTTAAGCAGTTTTGTTTTTAGTCATAAAGTTTGTCATAAAGGTTTAGTCATAAAGGTTGTTTGAGCTTCTGTTAATACTCAGATTGCTAAGAAAGTAACATTTTTACATAGAACTTCCAGATGTGCTAATTATACTTGATAAGGTGTTTGACCAACTCATGTGAGTGTTAAATGGAACACAGTGATTTGCAAAAAATAGGTGAGTCTTTGGAAGCTTGCCAGAAAAAAAGATAAAAATCTTAAGAAGCCAGAATGCATTCCTTTAACCAAGATGATTTACTTTTTGGAAAATGGTTTGAAGGAGAGGACTCACTTGTGGGTGTTGCTAGTTAGAATGGGTTTTTAGTTCAATTATAGTAGCAGGTGTTTCAAGTCCAAAGTAACTTATGTGATGTAAGAAATATTTGCACATTATTGATTATATTGAATAAAATAAGAATTCATCGGCATCCACCATGTGTTAGCATCCAGGGTTCTCAGAATTTTCTTAAGGAAGTACTTTTTACAGTTACTTTTCACCATAAATTTTATGAGCTTCATGATAAATGAGAAGAATGAAATTTGCAGGTGGTGTTTGTGTAGTGGTTATTTTCTCACAGTTACTTGTATGATAGTATAATTCTTCCTAGGATTTTCTACATTTTTAAAAATAGAAATGTGTGTGTCTCAGGATGTTTTAAAAACTGTTTCAGGAACAATTTTGAGGAGGATCGTATTTACTTCTTATCAGTAGTGCTTTCTGTGTTTTAAGTACGTATGTAGGATTTTCATTTAGTTAGGAGAAAGAGCTAGTATTCTTGTATATTGCTGGCTGTGTGAAGGAAGAAAACCCTGATGGTGTAGTGGCCAAGTGCTGCAGCTGCTAACCAAAAGGCTGGCAGTTTGAATCTATGAGTCATCCCTTAAGAAATCTACGGGGCAGTTCTACTCTGTCTTATAGGCTCACTATGAATAAATCGTATTTTGTTATTAAAGAAAAGCCAATCATACAGTATCAAGCATGGGATGAAATTTCAAATTAAAAAAAAATTTTTAAAACCCTCAAATGTGTAAGTATGGGATAAAATTTCAAATAAAAAAAAGTTCAAATGTGCTGTACTTTCCTGATTCTGCATTGTCTGCCTTATTGATCTAGCATGAAAAAGAATAAGGCATGATTATCTCTGTGTAATTTCAAATCTGATTTGTCTGAGTCTTTTTCCAATAAATTGACTAAAATAGCCAGTTATTTTGCTTTGATGTAGACAAGACTTTACAGACAAAAAGTTTAATTAAATAGAAATGGTCCAACAATATTAATTTTCATACCAGATTTAAAATCAAAATCAAAGAACATATGTGAATTCCAACTGAATTCAGCAAACATTTACCAAGCTTGGATACTGTGTGGAAGTATGCCAGACAGTGGCTGGTAAGCTTATAAAGGTGATGAGCAGGACTGAGCTTTCCCTCGCAGTCTTGTGGATGAGGGTATGACAGTCAGGATGAAGGCAGCAACAGAGCATTACCCCTTCTTTCCTAAGACAGAACCTTGTCTGTCCTTGTGTATGCTTGGCTTTCTAACTACCTTAGAAGAGAAGACATCTGGTACTTGGATGGTTGACTGAGTCATTAAATGGTCAGTGGAACAAGAACATCCTTAAAAGCCAGTAACTTAGGTGTGAATTTACCAGAAATCATGTGATGAAGATAGCCAATTCTGAAGAACTCACACTTTCGAAAGACTGTCCTGAGGGTCTAGAGCAAAGGCTACAAAATGGTAGCCTGTGGGAAGGTGTAGGTATGAAAACAATTGATATATTTTCCTTGGCTTGTGTAATGTTTGTGAAAAATTAGAATTATTCACCAGCATGAGAAATTTGACCTAAAAACTCAGATGTGTGGATTCTCTTGAGAGGTCAGAAATTTGGAAAAACTAGGCCTGTCTGCCTAGAGCTCTCTGGAGCTGTGTTGTGGCTTCTTTGTTGGACACCAGTTCACTGGAATTCCCGTAGGCCAGTTCATTTATTTTCTTACCCCAGTGCATCCTAATGACATCTGAATAAGTGACTTCTGCTTGGGAGTTTTCGAGTAGAACTTTCGGGACCACTTTTTTGCCTAGCAATAGGAAGTAGGTTTTCAGTAGCTGAAATGACATCTGGCACATAGTAAATTTTCAGTAAATATTGGCTGAATGGGTGAATAGATGAATAAATGAATGAATGAATGGGTGGATAGATTGATAGACAGGCAGTTAAGGAGAGAGAAAGGCAGGCAAATAGACAGAGATAGATACATATGAATACAATAGATGTTTCAGCGAGATAATGTACAGAAAACCAAAACCACTGCCATCAAGTTATTTCCAACTCATTGCAACCCTAAAGACAGAGTAAAACTGCTCCATAGAGTTTCCAGTGAGCACCTGATGGATTTGAACCACCAACCTTTTGATTAGCAGCTGTAGCACTTAACTGTTACACCATTAGGGTTTCCGAGATAACGTATATTTATTAAAAATATGATCTATTCTCCTTGAGTTGGGGGTAATTTATGGAGTCCAGGAAGCAATCTGGCAGCAAAGAATATTTTGAAAATGCTAGTGGGATTTGCCCTCTTGTTAGTCAATTTCAGCTACTAATTAAGCAGCCTAAAACAAAAGACAGAGACAGAGCTTGTTTTAAAAGCAAAACTCTTGGTTTCTATGCCACATAAATTAGAGGTTAGTAGGAATGACGGCTGGAGAATGTGTGTTTCAGACAAGTGTCAAAGTGAGTCAATGCACGCTGAAATTCAAGAGTTACTGACAGCTTGTTCTCTTATTTGTTGGCATTAAGACTGGGTGCCATCCCTTTTTATGTATTTTGGCCTTTTTTAATGCCTATGAATAATTAATGTCTTTCTCAGAAGAGAATGATATTCTGATATTTGTTTTGTCCTTTATAGTAAAAGAAACACTTTCCCTTATCTTATTTAGTAGGTAATAGTGGAAGATGGGTGTGTATACTGAACGTGTAGTCTATTCTCCTTGGGTTTGGGGTCATTTATGGAGCCCAGGGAAGTAGTCTAGAGGTAGATAACTTTACCTTGTAGGAGAAATGTATCACAGTGACATTTGTCTTCTAGAACAACAGGCAAAAAAGAAGTCTCCATGTATTTTTTTTTTATCTTTATGACCCTGTGGCCAGGGGATTGTGAAAGGGCAATTGTACAAGGGTTAAGAGTTGAGTTCTGAAGGCAAACCACCTCCCCTCTTATGGGCTATACTGCCTTGGGCAAGTTATTCAACCTGTCTAAGCCTGTTTTGGAAATCCTGGTAGCATTTAAAAATAATTTGAATTTAAAAGTAATTTGAATCCACCAGGTACTCCTTGGAAGGTCTATGGGGCAATTCTACTCTGACCTGTAGGATTACTATCAGCTGGAACCAAGTTGACTGCAGTAGGTTTGGAGGTCTATTTCCAAAGAGCCCTGGTCGTGCTAGGCTATTATTCTAAAGGTCAGGAGTTCAAATCCACCTGCTGCTCCACTGCAGAAAAATAGGGCAATCTGCCTCCACAAAGCTTACAGCCTTGGAACCCCTATGGACAGTTCTGCTCTGTTCTGTAGGATCACTGTGAGTCAGAACTGACTCAGTGGCAATGGGTTTGGATATATTGTTTTTTGGAGGCCCGTTTTATAATCCGTAAGTGGGGATAGTAGTAATAATGCCTACTTCCTAGGGTTGCTATGGTGTTTTAATTGGGTGATATGTAAAATTTTTGTCCCACAGTACATATGCAATGAGCTTACTATTACTACTTTTAAGTGATGATGAGATTTGTCTTCAGAAGAGTTAACTAGTAATTTACACAAGTCCACAATGCTGATATATTATGGAGCCAAAATGAATGCTGGCTTTCAAGTAGTCCAGTAGTCCTTCTACAACTCTGCCGAAAGCATTCTATTTTTAAGTTGATGTCAGTCATTCCAAATGTCCATGTGATGTTTTGTTGTTATTTTCCAAGTCAACTTTTCAAGAGGATCGAATATGTTAACAAAATACTTCAAAATTGACAACTTTCAACCAATATAAGTATGGAATAATGATTAAGTGTGCTTTAATTGAAGAAACTGTAGCAACTATTTATTTTCAGTTGTGTGAAAATTTTAGTGATGGACTTCAGTATTTGGCATTTAGCCATTTGCACTCCAGTTATTCCAGAAATTTTAAGGTCAAGGAAGGTATATACCTACATGGAATGAACCAATCCAGTTCTCTACCTCTGATCTTCCTTTATGTGCTTAGGAAGGCCTTCTAGTGGTTTAACTTCTTTTGGTGGGTATGGCGTTCTACAAGTTACCAAGGAAGTAACAATCACATTTGTCTGGACAGAATGGGAGGAAAATAAAGAAAAACTGTTTCGTCTTCCACTACCAGGAAAGGATACTAATGACACCTTTCTAGCCTTGTAAAGAGAAATCATATCCATTCTACATCTGTGAATGTGCATCTGTGCTTCTAACGCTAGTTAATATAATATGTAACTAATAATGACCATGGTAAGTATACATATAGATTTCCAGGCTTTTTATTTTTCACTTTCTTTTATCATGGACAAATCAAAACATATAAGTAAAGAATAGTAAAATGAACAATTTTTTATATAAAAAAGTTATAGTCAAGTCACTTTAGTCAAGGATCTCATGATGATACTGTGTTGTAGTCTCTGTAATTGTTTGGGTACCCTTTGTACGGACATGATTTTCTTAATACCCTCTAGAAGTGAGCTTTTTAGTGCCTTCACTTAAACTGTTTTCTCACAAAGGAATACATTTTCTTCTTTCTGATTTTTTACATCTCCCCGTGGAAACCCTGGTGGTCCGCTGGTTAAGAGCTCAAGCTGCTATCAAAAAAGACTGGCAGTTCAAATCCACCAGTTGCTCCTTGGAAAATGGGAGGGGGGCAGTTCTACCATGCCCTATAGGTCGCTGTGAGTTGGAATCGACTTCACAGCAATGTTTTGTTTTGTTTCTTCTGTGTTTTTTTGGTAACTGTCCAAACCTGCTCAGTTTCACCTTCTTCATGAAGCTCCCCTCTGAGATCCCAGCTCTTGGACACCATTCTCGATTTTATCTGTGTGGTATTGATGCCTGCCTCTGTTACTGTGTACAGCAAGAGCTATAGCAACACGACACTCACTACCGCTTACTGAATCCCCGCCACGAACCGGAAGACTGCACTTAACACGTTACCTCCATCATCTCTTAACACGTAACACTCTGCAAAGTATTTACTGTTAGCGCTAGCTCACAGATGAGGAGACTGAGGATAAGAGAGACTAGACACCTTGCCTAAAACCAGCATTGTGGTAAGTGACAGTGCTGGAATTTGAACTCAAGTCTAATCTGACGTCAAAGTCTTTTGCCCTGATAATACATATTTTTTTTAACTCTCTTCTCTATGTCTTAAGTCACTAAGTAGTTTTCAGACTCTCAGAAAGCTGTGCCTCTGCAATACCTAGTGTGATGACCCACATAATTGTTGATGATGCTGCAAATGATTGTCAAAGCTGCTTTAACTTTCCTTTTGAAATTGATAAAACATTAAAATTGTCTTAATATCTAAGAATTTAGGTGTTCACTCAATTTAACATTCTGCAGTCTAGTTATTTCACAAATGTTAAGGTCAAGTTGGGTTACCTATATGGAGGAAACGAACATATTTCTCTGCACTCGATCTTCCTTTGTGTGCTTAGGAACATCCTCCGTCAATTATTCAGTTAATTATTCTAATTAAATTCAGTGCCTGCATTTTATACTTAGTGTATAAAGATGTTCAGTCTAAGGCATGGCCCTATGAGATGTTAGCATAATGCAGAGCATCATCTTTAAAGTAAGCCAGCCAACTCATCACAATCAAACAGCAACAATAATAAAGTAAAGAAAAATCATGTGTCCCTAACTGTACTTAATGAACTGGAGCTAGAGATAAATTCATTTTCCATTTTATTTTTCTGCTTATCTTTTAAAACCTACGCCAGGGAGTTAATGTGTAGGGGCTTTTGCTGCCACCGTCCCCCTGTTGCCCCCTGCCCCCGATGTCCATGAGAAAAACCCCTGATTGTATGACTAGCTGAGGTTTCCCCCATTTTATATGCAGTTTCCCCCGTAAACGCAGCTTCCAGTCAAGCCTGCTCATCATTTACTTTTAACTCCATTTCTGTAAAGACGCAGAAATTGACTCTGTAGTGGCTAGCAAAGTCAATCTCTTGGACTGGAGTTAGTGAAGAGGTTGGAGAGAGGATACCATCCAGTTAGAGGACACCTTGAATGCCTACAAAAATCTTAGACTTAATCTTGAAATGCAAAGTTCATGATGCTTCAAGGGGAATAAAGATGGCAGAGGAGAGAGATATGCAAGAAAGTTATGTGGCAGTAGTGCAGGAAAGGAAGAAAAGGGGCAAGACACCTAGAAGAAACTCTTGGAGTAATCTGAACACAAGATAATGGACTGCACGTTAAGGCAGCAAGATTAGGGGAAAAAGGGACAGACAAGGAAAGTACCGACTTGCATGACCACAGATTAGTTATCATTACCGTTGCTACTCATTTTGACTGTGCTACAATGTGCAAACCACTAAGTGGAAAATTCAGTACATTTGCACATGATTTTCCATAGACATCTGGTTTGATTTTGTTGTTACACTGAATATGCCATTCATGGCATCATTTTTCACTTGGGGACAGCTGAGGTGTGATAGAACAAGCATACTATCTACAGCCAGGTGTTAGAAGCTCAGCTGTACTGCCCGGTACCTGACTGAGAGGAGCAACCCACTGACTGTCTCGGAGCACCTGTCTTAACTGAGAAAGCCCATTCTGAACTATCAGATCACACATAAATACAGTGTGGTCCTATTATGCCTTCAGGAAGAGCTTTGAGCACTAATTCGTGAATTGGCTGCACTCTTGTTATAAGATTTAATGTATTAGTACATTGTAATACATTAATCCAATACATTAATCCAAACATTTCTACTCTAGACACTGTTTCAGTAGATACTATGTTTCAGTGATCATGCTACAGCAAAAAAAAAGAAAAAAAAATTAAGGAAGCAAATAATACTTGTATTATATAGATGACTTCATCTTTTAGATCACATTAAAAAAATGAAAGGAAGAATTCAGGAATTTAATCAAATTTTGTCTTTTTCGTTCAGTATAGAAAAATTCAGTTTATATTAAGCCTACCTCTGAAATTATGGAGCTTCCTGAGACTCATACTGTTGTTATTGTTTTTGGGAACCGCTGAGTCTATTTGAATTCATAGCGACTCCATGTGAGAGAGCAGAGCTGTCACATAGGATTTTCTAGGCTATAACCTTTATGGGAACGAATTGCCAGGTCTTTCCCCATGGAACCACTGGGTGGATTCAAACTGCCAACATTTCAAGTTAGCAGCCCAGGGCTTCACTGTTGAGCCCTGATACCCATACACTCATTCAGGTATGTCAGATGAGTACTGTAGAACTTTGTATTTTGTATTTCATATTCCAGCTCTGTCTTTAACCAAGAAGTACAAAGAGGTCTTAAGCTTACAGCTTAAGGTAAATTTTGGTATGGTGATCAGATTAAAATATTGACACATAATTTTTGACAGTTCTCCTATTTTGTATTATTTCACAGGTTACATTGTATATGAGACTGCTGGTTGAAAAACAGCAGTCTATAAATGCACTCATATGTACCCTTGGTAACTTCTTTCAGTCAGGATAAATTACATACGTCAAGTAACATTTTTTTAAAAAAAGCATTTACTGTGATACAAACAAACAGAAACAAAGAAACCTTCTTATATATTCAAAGACATGGACAGACAGCTCACAGCATGATCTGTAGGCCATCTATAGACACCACAGGCCTAATAAAACCTGTGATCAGTATAATATCCGCTTCTAACGATCTGTCATCAGAAGATTATGGGCACATAACTAGACTTTCACATAACGTTGAAATATAATATGAAGAAAATTAGCACCTCTGATGAAAGTATCTAATTTGTATCTAATAAAATATTTAAACCTTTTTTTTAAACCACAACACTTTCATTGGGCTTAGGCTAAAAAGTAATTCTCTGAAAACTATTCAACTTCTGCCGCACACAGAGCTATAGTGGACAACTGCCAGCCAAGGGCTTTATCACGGTATAAATGGGGTTTAAGTTTGTTTCCAGAGCAGGTTCTGGAAGCCCAGGCACTTCCCAGCCTCATTGTTCGTTTGTTCTAGCGGATGTGCAAAAGATTGACTGTTTTGTTCTCTGGCTCAGAGAGATTAGATAAAGTCTGCATTTCTGAACTCACCCTCTAGGCACGCAACCTTAGAATTCAATTTCTGTAACTCAGGTTTTGCAGATTATATATGTTTAGATTACAGTGATCATAACATCATTTTCCTTAACTTTGATCTGGTAGTAGACTTAGATGACAGTAGTGATCCCTTTTTAACGATTGCTGGAAAGCAGCTGTCACACTCATCCTTGTCCTTAAACTGCCACTTCAGCAAGGGTCCACTTTCTTGGGTCTGACAGGGTTATTCTTGAGTTTCCTGCTGTCTTGGCTACTTGGTGCTGCTGTAACAGAAATAAAAGAAGTGGGTATCTTTAGCAAAGAGAAATTTATTTTCTCATGGTTAGGAGGCCAGCAGTCTGAATTTAGGAGGCTGGCTCCAGGGGAAAGCTTTCTGTCAGGTCTGGAGGAAGGTGCTTGTCTCCACTGAGCTCCTGTTCCCGGGCAACCTTCGTGTGCCTTGGCATCTTTCTTCCCTCATTTCTGCCAGCTCTCTTGCTTGTTTAATCTCTTAACACTTCAAAGAGATTAATTTAAAACACACCGTAGAACCCTGTCTTGTTAGCATAACAAAGGAAAACCCCTCCCCAAATGGAATTATAACCACAGGTGTTAAAAAATAAAAACAGACCAGTTGCCAACAAGCCCATTCTGATTCATGCTCTGTGGCAGAGTAGCGCAGCCCTGTAGTGTTTCCATCGAACTGCTGGTGGATTCCAATGGCAAACCATCCTTAGCAGCTGTGGCCTTCACCCTTGAGCCATCCAGTCTTCTCCACAGGTATAAAGGTTAGGATTTACAATATATATTTTTGAGGGACACAATTTAATTGTAACAATTGGCTTCTAGAATCTTAAAATACTGAAGTAACTTACTCTTATCGGGGAAATTCTGGTGGCATAGTGGTTAAGTGCTACAGCTGCTAACCAAAAGCTGCTAACCAAAGCTGCTAACCAAAAAGGTTGGCCGTTCAAATCTACCAAGTGCTCCTTGGAAATTGTATGGGCAGTCCTACTCTGTCTGTGGGCTCACTGTGGATCGGAATTGATGTGACAACAGCAGACTTGGTTTTGGATTTTATTCTTACCAGGCCCTAAAAAATCTTTCTGCAAGGAATGATTACATTCTTTCCTTTTATTATAATTTCCTTTCCGACTCGACGGCACTTGGCTGGCTTGGCCTAATTTTATATACTATTACATAGGATTAAAAATTTGAATAATATTGCCAAACAAAACTCATTACTTTTCCTCGGGAACAAATAGTGGAGAATCATCTTGGGGATTTTTTTTTTAAAATCTTAACAGTTAAAACCTCAGTTCATAGGAATAAACAGGTAAGATTTTATCAAGGCTTTCTTCTGCAGAGGTCAGTTAAGTCCCCCAGTTTAGCTTCCCCAAAATATTCTATTTTGTCTCCATTTTGTCAGTGATTGAAGGAAAGGAGTTTTGGAGATTAAGTAGACAGAAATAAGTTTATATTACTGAGGGCCTGTTGGGCATCAGCTAATGTCTTGCTAATCAGCTATGTCTTATTAATCTTCGTGGCATCCTTATGGTTGTCATCACCGTATCATTCCTCAGACAGATGGGAAAAATGAGGGTTAGATAGGTTAAGGAACTAGCCCAGTGTCTCATGACTGAGAGGTGACGGAAATGGGATTTGAATTTACGTCAGTCCATACTCACTACCACTCCACCTCCTTCTTGTGTGACAATATCTTGTCCTGACTGTTGTCATCATCAGGCACTGTTGAGTCTACTTCGATGCATAGCGATCCCACGTGATAGAGTCAAACTGTTCCATAGTATTGTCTAGTTTAAGCTAAAGTCTTTACAGGAGCAGATTGACAAGTCTTTCTCCTGAGGAGACACCAGATGGCTTCAGACCACCAACTTTTTGGTTAGCAGCTGAGCCCTTAACCACGATGCCACCAGGGTGCCTGATTAGAGGACTAATAATGGTAATACCAAATACTGAGCACTTAACTCTATACCAGACACTGTTCTAAGTGCTTTATAAATAGCATTCAGTTTCATCTTCGTAACAATTGTACTAAAAAGATAATATTTCCAGCCTATCATAAATGAGTCATCATAAATGAGATAACTGAATCACGGCAATTGCTAAGAAACAGCCCAAAGTGACAGAGCTATGCAGTAGCAGAGATCAGGCACTCAGACTCTAAAACCGATGCTCGTCAGGTAAACCAAAGGGCTGTACTGCTGCGTAACCACACAGTCTTGTCTTCAGGCTACCTGTGCTTTGGGATCTCTCTGGATTATCTTAAGGTTACTGCTGCCTTGGCTTACTTCTTACACTTCATAGTAATCAGTCATTTTACAAAATGTTATGTGACTCACTTAATTTCTGCAGTATGATATACTCATATAAATCATAGCACAAAACAGACAAGATACCAGATTGATCACAGATTGTATTAAGCCTGTTGTATCTTTGTTAACTGACATCAAGTCGATCTGACTCCTGGTGACCTCATATGCGCAGAGTAGAGCTGTTCTGTGGAGTTTTCAAAGCTGTGAGCTTTCCGAAGCAGATTTGTAGGCTTGTCTTCCACAGTACTTCTGGGTGAGTTCAAACCTTTTGGCTAGGAGCCAAGTGTCTAACGATTTGTGCCACTCAGTTGTCATCAGGCAACCTACAGGCTTGTGCAGCTGTTTGTCAACATGACTTTTGATTATATAAGAAGTTCCCCTGTTCATGTTTGTATTTGACAATTCCAAGTAAACATCTGCTTAAAAGCTATACTATGCTTAGACGGCTCTGGAATTCCTGGAGCTGTCTTGTGAATCTAGTGCCCTCTACCAGAAGATAGGTAAGAACTGAGGTTACCATAGCTATGCCACTAAATCAGCTGACTGACCTGACCCGTAAGTATTGGTTTCCAGTATCTTAGCCCCACTTTCTAGACAAAGTACCATGTAGGATTTCTGCAAATTTCTCTTATATAGATGTCTCTCCATTGTTCTACTCCCAGCCTCTCAGGGAATAAGGAAATAAGGAATAAGGAAAGCCTTATTACTCAGATGGTCTCTACTGCCCCTATACAGAATGGCATTGACCTAGTTCCAAACCCAGAAATAGGCTGTTCATACAATTTCAAGTTTCACCATGTGAATTCAACACAAGAAAAGTGAGACTCCTCAACTAGACCCATGGCTCTGAGATCCAAAACTAATGAACAAGCTGGCCGTAGGACTCCTCATCTGCTCTGAGGCTCCTGCAGCTCCAGTGTCCCATCTGCTTCATTTCCAGAACTGACATTTAGAAAATCTAGTGATACAGGAATGCAGCCTTGGTGGCATGGTGGTGAAGTGCTACAGCCACTAACCAAGAGACTGGCAGTTCAAATCCACAAGGCACTCCTTGGAAACTCTATGGGGCAGTTCTGCTCTGACCTATAGGGTTGCTATGAGTTGGAACCAACTGAACACGACCTAACAACAACAACTGTTGGTAGAATTCATTTTTGGTGACTAAATCTAGCTTAGGCTCTTGTCGTGGTTTTCTAGCATCTAAAAACCACCCCAAATTGTATATGCTTGCCACCAAAACTACACTTCTAGAAAATAAAAAGTTCCATAAAAATTTTAAATATTTTCTTAGCATCTATATTTTCTGTTGAAATTGTTTGGCATTTATCCAAAAACACCCTCTGTGCTTGTCAGTGTTGGGTGTTTGCTAGGTACAGAAAATAGAACCTTGCTTGGATTTCCAAGTCCAGAGCTAACTTAATAAAAAGTTTTGCTAGAAAAGGGAATTCATGTGACTAGTGAGATTTTTTGTTTTGTTTTCATTTGTGCTGACTTCCATAGTATTGTCTACCGTCTCACCCATCACCAGAGTTATTGCCTGTCTACTGTCTAATGTTTCTCCCTCCTTACCCCTCTCCTTTCTAGTAATCATCCAAGATTGTTTCTTTATGTGTGTAACCCTTTTCATTGTTTTTTATAATAGTGATCTCATACAGTATTTATCCTTGTATTATTAACTTATTTAGCTCAGCAAAAAGCCTTCCAGTTTTATCCATGTTATGAGATATTTCAGAGAGTCATCATAGTTGTTTATTGTTGGGTAGTATTCCGTTCTGTATATGTCCTATAGTTTATGTAGCCACTCATCTGTTGATGGACATCTAGGATGTTTCCATCCTTTTGCTACTGTGAATGATGCTGCAGCAAACGTGACTGTGCACATGTCTACTCATGGGACAGCTCTTATTTCTCTAGACCATGTTCCTAGGAGTGGGAATCCTAGATTATATACTATTTCTATTTTTCTAAGGAAGAACCATACCATTGTGAAAAATGGTTATACCATTTTACATTTTCACCAGCAATGCATAAGAGTTCCAATCTCCCTGCAACCTCTCTAACTTTTACTATTTTCTGCTTTTTTGATATGTGGCACTGGGTTTGGGCTTTTTGGTTTTAGGAATGTTGAGATGAGATAGTATCTCATTGTAGTTTTGGTTTGAAATTCTCTAATGGTTAGTGATCCCAAACATTTTCTCATGTGTCCATTAGCTGCTTGAATGTCTTCTTTGGTAAAGTGGCTGTTCATCTCCTCTGCCCATTTTTAACAGGATTGTCTTTTTGTTATAGAGGTACTGAATTTTCTTATAGACGGTTTTGGTCATCTAGTGCTGCTCTAACAGAAATACCACAAAGTGGGTGGCTTTAACAAAGGAGAGTTTATCCTTACACAGTCTGGTAGGATACAAGTCTGAAATCATGGTGTCCAGCCTAGGGGAAGGCTTTCCCTCTGTCAGCTGTGGAGGAAAGTCCTTGTGTTCCATCAGTCTTTGGTTGAGGAGCATCTTGGCACAGGAACCTCAGGTCTGAAGGGTGCATTCTTCTTCTGGGAGGTTCCCGACTGTCTGCTTGCTTCCCTTTCATCTCTTGTAAGATAGAAGGATAAAGGGTGACGCCACCCACACTCCAGGAGAATTCCCTTTATGTTGGAGCAGGGAAGTAACCTTAGGAAGGGATTCACAGTACCACGCAAATCCTCTTTAACATACAACACAGGAAAATCATAAAATGGAGGACAATCGTAAAATATTGGGAATCATGGCCCTGCGAAATGACTACATACATTTTTGGAGGGACACAGTTCAATCCATAGTACAGACGTCAGAGATTAATTTGTCGTTGCCAAATTTTTTCCCCTCCCCAATCGTAGGTTCTCTTTTTACTCTTTTGGTGAAGCCTTTTGATGAACTTAAGTGTTTAAATTTTAAAAGATTCCAGTTATCTAGTTTATCTTCTAGCATTTGTGTATTGTTAGTTATAGTTTATATCCTGGTTATGCCTGTGTTAGGGCCTCTAGCCTTGACCTTATTTTTCTCCTATTATTTTTTAAGTCTTTTTTTTTTTTTTTTATTTAGCCCTTTGATCAACTTTAAATTATTTTTTGTCTATGGTGTGGCATTCAGGTCCTGTTTCATTTTTTGCAAATGAGTGTCCAATTTTGCTAACACCATTTGTTGAAAAAACTGTCTTTTTCCCACTTAATAGACTTTGGGTCTTTGTTGAAAATCAGGTGACTGTAGGTGGGTGAATTTTTATTTATTTATTCCATAGGTCAGTGTGTCTGTCCTTGTACTATGACCAGGCTATTTTGACTACCATAGTCGTGTAATAGGTTTCGTGATCAGGTAGTATGAGTCTTCCTACTTTATTGTTCTTCTTTAATAGTGCTGTAATTTTCCAAGACTTTTTTCCTTTTAATGATTGGCTTTCATACCTCTTTAAATACGCTGTTGGTATTTGGATCAGGATTGCATTGTATTTGTAAATTGCTTTAGGTGGCATTAACATTTCCACAGTGTTACCATCCATGAGCATGTATGTTTTTCAGTGTTGTTTGATGTGTTTAGATGCTCTGGTATTGGGTGCATAAATACTTAATAGTGTTATATCCTGCATATGTATTGAATCTTTAAGCAATAAATAGTGAGCATCTTTGTCCACATTGGTGAATTTTACATTAAAATCTATTTTATCTGAGACTAGTATTACCACTTTTGCTCTTGCATGTTGTTAGGTTGATATGTATTTTTCCATCCTTTGATTTTCAGTTTGTTCATATCTTTCAGTCTAAGGTGTGTTTCTTGTAAACAGCATGTAGACTGATCATGTTTTTTGATCCAAGCGGTTACTCTCTACCTCTTTATTGGAACATTCAAACCATTCACATTCAGTGTAATTATTGATAGGTAGATGTTTAGTGCTTTCATTTTGGTGCCTTTATTTTTGTATCATTGATGTTTTCTTTGTTCCTCAGTATTCTGTTCTGGGTTGCTTTTCTTTATGGGTTTACTTTTCATCCTTTGTGTCTATTGAGACTCTTGTATTATGTTTCTTGTTTTGATATGCCACATTGTTAGTTTGCTTTGTGGCTACCCCTTTGATCCCCCATAATATTTTAAGTTTAAACCAATCTTTGACTTCTATATATCTCCTTAACTTCCTCTCCATCTGAAAAGGTTATAACTACTGTAATATATCCCTCTTTATAATGTGATAATATAATAGTTTTCATGTCAAGATCTCTGGTTCCCTACTTGTACTATTTTAGTTTTGATTGAGCTGTATGACTTCCCTAACTAAGTAGGAGTCTGGATGCTGTGTCCTGCATTGTATCCTTAAGTACACATCAGATGTTATTGTTTATCTAAAGGAAGAGCTTCTTTCAGTATTTCTTGTAGTTTTGGTTTTCTTTTTGCAAAGTCTCTTAAGCTTGTATTTATCTGAGAATGTCTTAATTTCACTGTCATATCTGAGAGACCATTTTGCAGGATATATAATTCTTGACTGGAAGTTTTCCTCCTTCAAGGCTTTGTGTGTTTCATCCTGATACCTTCTTGCCAGCATAGTTTCTGGTGAGAAGTCAGAGGGCAGCCTACAGAGCTTCCCTTTGTACATTAGTTTGCTTTAAGCCTAGCTGCCTTTAAGAGCCTCTCTTTATGTTTCATTTTATCAAGCTTGATTATAATGTCTTAATGTCTTTCTTGCAAGGGTCTAGCTTTGGTGGTGTTCAGTAGGCATCTTGAATATCTATGTTCTCTGTTTTCATGATGTCAGGGAAGTTTTCTGATAACAACTCTCCAGCAATTCTTTCTGTGTTTTTGGCTCTGTCTCCCTGTTTAGCAAGTCCAATTATTCATAGAGTCCCACATGCTTCTTAATACTTCTTCATTTTTCTGTTTCTTTTCTCTGATTTCTCCTCATAAATGCTAGTGTCAGTTGCTTTGTCTTCAGTCTCACTAATTTTGCATTCCATTTCCTCAATCCTGCTCTTTTGGCTTTGCATTGAAATGTCTAACTCTGTAATTTTAATATTGATCTTCTGTATTTTGGATTGTTGGTGTTCTGGCAGTTGATGTAGCTTACTTAATTTTCCTTTTGCTCTGCTACACTTTGTTTAATCTTTAAAAGGGGTCTATATATAATTCCTTTGTATTCCACCTCTGATAGTTTCAGAAAGGCTTCTACATCTGGGAAGTTTTAGACTCTATATTTTGGGATTTTTCTGGAACCATGGTGGTCTGCTTCCTTCAAATGGTTAGATATTGATTGTCGTTTTTGCACCATTAAAATGCTGTTCAGTTTATTTAGTGTTACACTAATGGAGCTGTGATGTAGCTCTAAGAAGGGAGCAAGTAAGGGCACTGCTAGTCTTGGTCGCCAGCCACTGCTGCATTCTCTAGGTGCAGCAGACTTACATATAGCTTCTCTGGCAATATAGACACTGTCACACCCCTCGATGCTACTTAGCTTGGTAGCTGGCCCCAGCTGGGCCCTCAGGAGTGGCAGCCCTTGCCTCCTGGTTGGTAAAGGTGGGGAGCTACTTGTGCCAACTCTCTGATGTCATGCTAGTGGAGACTATGGTGTAGGTCAGTGAAGGCAGGAGAGAGTAATGCCACCACACTCAGCCACCAGGGACTGCTGCATTTTCTAGATGCAATTTTCTTAAAAACTGCTTTTCTGTTGAGAGGGGTGTTGTCCAGCAGCAGCCAAAAGCAGCTAGGCCCTCAGGGGTGGCAGGCACTGCCTCCTGCCTGGCAAAGATAATGCCCTACTTACGGAATGTCTGGGGCCTGTCAGCCAGCGTGATGACACGGCTCAGTGAAGGGTGGTAGAAATGGCATGGCCACACTCAGCCACCAGTCACCACTGCATTATCTAGCTGTTCTGACCTTGAAAGCTGCTTTTCTGCTGAGAGAGGCATTGACCAACGGCAGCTGATAGCAGCCAGGCCCTCAGAGGCAGCAGGTGCTGCCTCCTGGCTGACAAAGACTGTGCCTTACTCATGGAGTCTCTTGTGGGACATCTGCAGATGCCATGACATGGCTCAAAGAAGGGAGGAGTTAGGGAACTGTCACACTCAGCCACCAGCCTCCACTACATTCTTTAGGTATAATTGTCTTAATAACAGTTTTCCTGCTGGGACAAGCACTATCCAGACATACCCTGTTTCTCAGTGTGGGAATTAGACCCAGCTGAGCCCCCAGGTGTGACTGATGCCACCTCTCAGCTGATGAAGATGGCATCCTGCCTGAGCTACCTCTCCTGGTCAACAGTACCTACAGCACAGCTCAGAGAAGTGGGAGCACCGGCACCCTTGGTCTCCAGCCACTGCTGAGTTCTCTAAATGTGATTGTCCCAAGCACAGTCTCTCTCCTGCAGAATATGCTATTTACTTAGGCACCACAGTTCAGTATAGTAGCCAGCTCATGCCAGGTTCTCAGGCTCAGCAATTCCAGTCTCAGCCTCCCAGTTAACAAAGAAGGCATCTGTACCTGTAATCTTCTCAGCCAATGCACCAGCAGAAGCAGGACTTAGTGCATTGCTATCTTGCCTCTGACAGAGCTAATTTCCTCCTTCCTGTTGCTGAGTCCAATCTCACAACCCTATACCTGATCTTGGGGTTCCTAGAATATCCACATTGCTCTGTTCGGTTATTTTTCTATCCCTTCATTCTCAGAGGGAGTTGGGGAGACACGTATGTGCTCTGCCATCTTGGTTCCACCTCCTGTTTTTATATAGCTTTCTTGTGGTTTCTTGCAGTAGTGTTTTATGGCTTTCTTTGTATAGCTTTTTTATGTCCCTTGTTAAATTGATCCCTAAGTATGTTATTTTTTCAGGGGCTATTATAGATATTGCTTACCTGATTCCCTTTTCATAGCTCTGTATTGATGTATAGGAATCTAACAGATCTTTGTGTGTTTATTTTATATTGTTCTACTGTGTAGAATTTTTCTGTCAGTTCCAGTAGTTTTCATACAGAGTCCTCTGAGTTCCCTGTATGATATCATATCATCCACAAATAGGGGTAGTTTACTTCTTCCTTACCAATTTGATGTCCTTTATTTCTTTCTCTTCCTGACTTTTCTAGATAGGACTTCTAAAACAATGTTAAAAAGAATTGATAATAAAGGTCATCATTGTCTTCTTCCTGTTCTTAGGGGAAATGTTTTGAGCCTCTCTCTATTTGCTTAGATATCCTTTATTTTGTTGAGGAATTTCCCTTTTCTACCTATTTTATTGAAACTTTTATCAGGAATGGGTGTTGAACTTTATTGAATGCTTTTTCTGCATTTATTGAGATGATCATGTGATTCTTTTATATGTAGTGGACTATGTTTATTGATATTCTAATGTTGAACCATCCGTGTATGCCTTCTGTGAATCCCAGGTGTGCAAGGTCATGGTGTATTATCTTTTTGATACAATGCAGAATCCCAATGGTTAGAATTTTTGCGTCTATATTCATGAGACATATGGGCCTGCATCTTCTTTTTTGTGGTGTCTTTGTCTGGTTTTGATATCAAGGTCATGCTCACTTCACAGAATGAGTTTGGAAATATTCCTTTCCTTTCTATGTGCTGAAATAGTTTAAGTAGTATAATCTCTTCTCTGAATGTTTGGTAGAATTTTCCAGCGAAAATATCTGAGCCATGGCTTTTGTTGTTGTTGTTGCAAGTCTTTGTATCCCCTGTTCAATCTCTCCTTTTGTTATGGATCTATTCAGATTTTCGACCTCAATTTATGTTGCTGCGGGTAAGTAGTGTGCTTCTAGAAATTTTCCATTTCCTCTAGTACAGTTTTTCATAGCACTCTGTTATAGTCCTTTTTCCTTTGGGTCTGTTTTGATGTCCTCTAATTTGCTTCTTATATGGGTTGTTTGCATCCTCTCTTGTTTTTCTTTTGTCAGTTTGACTAGTGGTTTGTCTATTCTGTTTATCCTTTCAAAGAATGAACTTTTGGGTTTGTTGATTCTTTCTGTGATTTTTCTATTCTCCATTTCATTTATTCCTCCTCTGGTCTTTTATAAATTAGATTTTACAGATATATTTTAATGCCATATGCAATGAATATTACTAGCAACAAGATGTACCAAAAAAAGACCATCATAGTGTGATTTGGCATAACTTGAATACATCTTAAGTTGGGAACTGCTGCTTAAAGTTCTTAAGAAAACTGAATCTGGGTTACACTAAGGTAAGCATACATTCGCAAAAGTGTTCAAGCAATGTTCTGTTCCTTGGTATTTGCCTTGCAGATCCTCTACCTCCTCTTAAGTTTGAAGTCAGTAAAGAGAAGACCACTTCAACCAGCTTGCATGTTTGGTGGACTCCTTCTTCTGGGAAGGTTACCTCTTATGAGGTGCAGTTATTTGATGATAACAACAAAAAGATACAAGGAGTCCAAGTTCAAGAAAGTACTTCATGGACTGAATATACTTTTTTGAACCTCACTGCTGGTAATAAATACAATGTTTCCATCACTGCTGTTTCTGGAGATAAACGTTCTTCTACAGTTTATACCAGTGGATCAACAGGTAAGACCTGTTTAATATAGTTGTGTATTCAATCTTCTGTGATACTTCTGAAGTTATATTTTATTCATTAAATGGGAGGACAATGTCCTCCCATCACAAAAATAATGAGGCGTGCTGTGCTGCTAACTAGCTGGGTGATTTTGAACAAGTCATAGAACTTCTCTGGGGCTGGTATGTTTTTGTTTGGTTTGGTTTGGTTTTTTTTTTTCTCCCCCCCCCCCCCCCCAGTTTGAAGTAGATGTTCCCTAATGGCCCTACTAACTAAAATGCTAGACAAAAAAAATTTCTTCCCCCCTTTTTAAGTTTGTTCCATAAAACATTTTAGAAGTGTTTTCCTCCTTCATATGTTTTTTTCATAACATCAAGTCATGATGTTTCCCAAATATTCTTATGTTTGAAACAAGTCGTGCTCCCTTGACTTGGTGAGAAACAAGTTACTTCCTGCACCCACAGATCCTGATACTGATGGCACACTGTTACTTCCTTTGATGAAGTGTATTCCTTATCAGTCCCTCTTCCCTCATTTTCTTTCCCTCTATTTTTTATATTACATAGTTCTTTTCTTGTTACTGCTACATCATGTAATATTTTGTTTGCAAAAATTATCTTTAAAACTACTAAGCTGGAGAGAGCAAACCCTGGTAGTATAGTGGCTAAGTACTATAGCTGCTAACCAAAAGGTCAGCAATTTGAATCCACCAGGTACTCCTTGGGAACTCTATAGGGCAGTTCTACACTGTCCTATAGGGTCACTATAAGTTGGAATTGACTCGCTGGAAATAAATTTTTTTTTTTACTTTTAGTGGGAGGATAGACAAATAAACTATGATGTAGCTTTAAGCTGTAGACTTTGAAAAGAGCATTAATCAATGTTCAGGGAAATGCAAGAGTGCTGTTCTTCATTACTGTTATTACACCAGATAGATTTACAAGGAGGCATAAGTTAATCTATAACTTGTAATTAAAGATCTGTGTCCTCCATTAGGAAGCCTTGGTGACACAGTGGTTAAGCACTCAACCACTGGTGGGTTTGAACCCACCAGTCACACCATGGAAGAAAGATGGGGCAGTTTGTTTCTGTAAAGATTACAACCTTGGAAACCATATGGGCCAGTTCTACTCTGTCCTATGGTATTGCTATGAGGCAGAATCTACTCAACAACAGCAAATTTTATGTTGTCCACAAGGAAATTATGAATGACACTTTGGAAATGTATTTTATCCCACTAGTGCCATCTCCAGTAAAAGATATTGGTATTTCCACAAAAACCGACTCACTCCTGATTTCCTGGTCCCATGGCTCTGGGAATGTGGAACAATTCCAGCTGATGTTAATGGGGAAAGGGATTCTGATTTACAACAGTGTTGTGGACAAGCATACTACTTCCTATACTTTCCATGAGCTGACGCCTGGTCGCCTCTACAACCTAACTATCGTGACTCAAGCTGCAGGGCTACAAAACTACAGATCAAAACTAGTCAGGACAGGTGAGTACTCCTAGACAGTGAGCAAAAATAAAGCTCAAATCTCGGAAATGTTTAATTAACAAGGGATCTACCTGTATTCTAATATTTATACTGATACTTAGTTTCTCTTTTAATATGCTATCTTCTTGATAAGAATTCCTACTTCCTTCTCCTAAGTGGGAATTCCATGCTTTGGTGACTTTCCTGCTTTTCTCAATGCTAAACATAGACCAAAGAGCCTTGATTGCTCAGTGGTTAAGCACTTGGGTGCTAACTCAAACGTTGGTGGTTTAAACCTACACAGCAGTTCTGCAAGAGCAAGGGTTAGCTCCTGTAAGAATTATAGCCCAGAAAAACCTATCAGGCAGTTCTACTCTGTCATTGGGGTCACTGTGAGTCACAATCAATGTGACAGCTCTAAACAGCAACTGCCTCTATAAACCTTACCACCCTTCTTTTCAGTTTGCCATATTGTGAAGGCTTAGATGTTGCTATGATACTGGACGCTGTATTACTAGTATTTCAAATATCAACAGGGTTACTCATGGTGGACAGGTTTCAGTGGAGCTTCCAGACTAAGAAAGGCTAGGGAGAGAGTCCTGATGATGTACTTCTGAAAACTAATCACTGAAAACTCTATGGATCACAACAGAATATTGTCCTATATACTCCTGGAAGATAAACCTCCTAGGCCAGAAGGCCCTCAGAATACACAGTGTCCTCAACAAGTACTCAACCATGTTAATGATTATGAAGATGGCATAGAAATGGGCAATGTTTTGTTCTATTGTACATGGGATTGCTGTGAGTGGAAACCAACTCTATGACAGCTGCCAAAACAGACATAGACCTATTCCCATGTTACAACTGTATTGCTACAATCATTTCTAAAACTCTATCCAATAAAATACGCCCTGGGACCCAATAATGTAGGACCTGCTTTTCAAAGCCTAACCTAACCTGATAAACTCAACTGTGTTGAGTTTTAATGAATAATTCATACATTTATTTGACCAACTAGTATTTATTATCAACTATATGCTAGGCTTCTTTCAAATGAAAATGAAAAGAATACAGAGTCATTATACCAGAAAGAACTGATCAATATTCACCCATTTGAAGACATAGCATATGATTCAGGAACTGTTGGCACTGAAGGAAGAATTCAAAGCAATGTTGAAGGGATTGGCAAAAAAAAAGATTCCAGGAATTGATGGAATATCAATTGAGATGTTTAAAAAAAAAAATACAGATGCAGCACTGGAAGTGATCACTCATCTATGCCAATAAATTCAGAGGACAGCTGCTTGGCCAACTGACTGGAAGAGATTGATATCTATGCCCATTCCAAAGAAAGGTGATCCAACCAAATGGAGAAATTGCCAAACAATATCATTAATATCACATACAAGTAAAATTTTCCTCAGGGTCATTCAAAAGCAACTGCAACAGTATATTGACAAGAAATTGCCAGAAATTCAAGTTGGATTTAGAAGAGGACATGGAACCAGGGATATCATTGCTGATGTCAGACAGATCTTGGCTGAAAGCAGAGAATACCAGAAAGATGTTTACCTGTGTTTCATTGACTATTCAAAAGCATTCAGTTGTGTGGATCATAATGGCCTATGGCTAACGTTGCATAAAATGGGAATTCCAGAACACTTAATTGTGCTCTTAAGGAATCTGTGTATGGATCAAGAGGCAGTCATGCAGACAGAGCAAGTGGATACTTCATGGTTTAAAGTCAGGAAAAGTAGGCATCAGAGTTGTACCTTTTCGTCATACCTTTTCAATCTATATGCCGAGCAAATAATCCAACAAGATGGATTATACAAAGAAGAACAAGGTATCAGGATTGGAGGATATCTCGTTAACAACCTGTGTTACACAGACAACATGACCTTAGTTGCTGGAAGTAAAGAAGATCTGAAACACTCATGAAGATCAAGGACCACAGGCTTGTACCTCAACATCAAAAAACCAAAAATCCTCACAACTGGACCAGTAAGCAACATCATCATAACTGGAGAAAGGATTGAGGTTGTCAAGGATTTCATTTTACTTGGGTCCCTAATCAATGCCCATGGAAGAAGCAGTCAAGATATCAACAGGCACATTACATTGGAAAAACCTGCTGCAAAGGATCTATTTCAAGTATCGAAAAGCAAAGATGTCGCCTTGAAGACTCAAGTGCACCTGACCCAAGTCATGGTATTTTCAACCACGTCACATGCATGTGAAAGCAGGACAGTGAACAAAAAAGACGGAAGAATTGATGCCTTTGAAATGTGGTGCTGGAGAAGATTATTGAAGGTACCGTGGACCACCAAAAGAACCAACAGATCTGTTCTAGAAGAAGTACAACCAGAGTGCTCCTTGGAAGCAAAGTGGCAAGACTGTGCCTTACATACTTTGGACACGTTGTCAGGAGGGATCAGTCCCTGGAGAAGGACTTGGTAGAGTGGAGGGTCAGCAAACAAGAGGAAGACCGTCAATGAGATGGATTGACACAGTGGCTGCAACAATGGGCTTAAGCAAAAAAATGATTGTGGACATGCCACAAGACCAGACAGTATTTCGTTCTGTTGCTCGCAGAGTCACTGTCAGTCAGAACCAACTTGATGGCATCTAAGAACAACAATAACATATGCTAGACATTGTAGGTATAACAGCACTCAAGAGAGACAAGGTCTTTGCCTTCATGGAGCTTACATTCTAGTAGATTCTAATGTTTTCGGTGGGCCTCACATGCTAACAAATCCCCTTTCTTAGTAAGTTGTCTAATCCTAAGAGAAATTTAAGATACATAGTGCCTTAGAAATTACTCTGGTAGAGGCTGATGGGGAGGTATTTGTGTATATCTGTACAAGTTGGAATCAAACTGAGTGATAAAGTTTTTAGAGGTTTTTTTTTTTGTCTTTCATATCATTCCTCAAAGGTGTGCTCTTGATAAAAGTGTATCATATATCTTAAAATTTATTTATATACGAACTTTTGATTGACCTTTGCAAATTCAAGGTAATATGCCCATTCTTTAACAAAGATTTGTTAATAGAGCCTGTGGCTTTTAACAAAAAAAAAACTCTGTTGCCTTTGAGTCAATTCTCACTCATGGTAACCCTAAAAGATGGATTAAAACTGTCTCATAGGGTTTCCAAAGACAGCCAGATGGATTTGAACTGCCAGCCTTGTGGTTAGCAACCATTGCTCCTAACCACTATACCACCAGGGTTTCCATTATGCCCTTAGCAAGGCCCCAAATCACAGCATGTGCAAGAAGTAGAAAAAGATACCCACCAAAGTGTTACTCCTTTGCAATGATTTTACTTTAAAGAAATGTTACAACAACAAAACTTACTCATAATTTAATATGCAACATTTTTAGCACAGAAATTTTGGTTATTATGTGAGAGTCCCTGGATGGTATCTCCAAACAGTTACCATTCGTAGCTGCTAACCAAAAGGCTGGTGGTTTGATTCTGCCTAGGGATGCCTCAGAAGAAAGGCCTGGTGGCCTACTTCTGAAAAATCGGCCACTGAAAATTGGAACAGAGTTTTGCTCTGGCACACATGAGGTCACCATGAGCTGAAATTAACTCAGTAGTAACTGATATTTATTATGTATATATACTTGTTATTATCAAATAGAAACCCTGGTGGCACAGTGGTTAAGAGATGGGCTGCTGCCCAAAAAGATGGCAGTTCAAATCCATTAGCTGCTTTTCATAAATTGACATGGATTGACACATGGATTCTGTCCCCCCAAAGACATGTGTGTTGATTTGACTTGGCTGTGAGTCCCATTACGGTGCCATTCCTCCCATGTGTTGCGAATCCTGCCTCTGTGATATTGATGTTGGAGAATGGGCAGCAGCTGTGTTGGTGAGGCAGGGCTCAAGCTACAAGTATGTGAGATAAAGGGGAGAGAAATGAGCAGGGGAAGCTGGGAACCTCACACCCCCAAGAGAGCAACACTGAGAGCAAAGCACTTCCTTTGGACTCGAGGTTCCTGTGCCGACATGGCTCTCACTGGTTTTGGACTCAGCCTACGAGATTGTGATAAATTCTCTTGCTGAATGGACTTAAAATTTATAAATGGATTTGTGGCTTACTGGACTGTGTCCAATAAAATCTCTCTTCGTAAGGCCTTCCACTCGTGGTCTTTCCCGTTGGAGCAGTACCAGGTGACTTCAGACATTGCTCTTTGGAGACCCCGTGGGGCAGTCTGACCCTGTCCTGTATGCTTACTATGAGCCAGAATTGACTCAAAGGCACTTGTATTTTTTATTGTTTTAATTATTAAATACATAAACATTGGCAGATATTTTTGATCATTCCATTTAAAGAATTTCAGGACTGGAAAGGACTATTTTGGGTTTTTTGACCAAGCCCTAACTTACCATGAGAGAACAATACATTTTGTGGGAAAAAGAAAGCTAGCTGCCCAGGGTTGCCCAGCTGACGAAGAGCCAAGTCTGAACCAGAACACAGGCTCGTGGCAGCCGGGGTGATATCTTTGCCCTAGCCTGCCAGCCTTTCTTTAGCCTGTCAGTGTTACCCTTGCCTGCTGAAGCAGATGTTTTCTCATGAGCAGGGAGTGGGGCTTGCGGGAATTAAAATATAGGTAAAAATTTGGCTTCACCTGATAAGATGCCCTGAGTCAAAGATTCTTTTCCATTCTTTCCTACCTAGCCCCCATGGAAGTCTCAAATCTGAAGGTGTCAAATGATGGCAGTTTGACCTCACTGAAAGTTAAGTGGCAAAGACCTCTTGGGGATGTGGATTCCTACAACATTACCCTGTTTCACCAAGGGACCATCAAAGAATCCAAGATATTAGCACCCCAGGTTACTGAAACTCACTTTAGAGCCTTAACCCCTGGACGACTTTATCAAGTTACAGTCCGCTGTGTCTCAGGTGAATTATCAGCCCAGAAGACTGCAGTTGGTAGAACAGGTAAGTCCTGAGCCCCAGCGTATTCGTAGGTTGTTCAAATCACTCTCCGATCCATGTTGGAACAGAATAAAGTACATTAGAAGGAAACTCCTTCTCCAGCCTGGGCAGGATGCTCTGTAACCTCAAGGGCATCTGTGTGTCACAGCCCTGTGCACCTAGCGAGGGAGGGGGTCAACTGCATTCTCCTGTGTTACTGAAACAGATGTGTTGGGATTCCCGAATGATCAGCGCGATTGGCTTGGCCCTGTGCTGTTTCACATCACAGAATTAATACCAATGAATAAATCATTTCTGATGGAGTCTTATAAGGAGGGTCAGTTACCACTTAACTACATTTTGACTAAGTTATTAATCCATGTCACCAAAAATTTATCCAGTGCCTTTTATGAGCAAATTAATATACTAGGAATTCTAGGTGTTGTTAAAAAAAAAAAAAAATACAACCTACCTTTAAGGCAGAGGTGGATCAGGTACACCATTGAGCCAGATTAGTTTTCATATAGCCCCAGAGCTAGGAGTGACTGTTACATTTTTAGGAGTTGTTGAAAAAGAAGGAAATTATGAGACCATGGATCATTTGTGGCCCATAAAACCTGAAATATATACTCTCTATCCCTTTGCAGAAAGTGTTTGCTCAACTCTGCTTTCAGAAATTTACATTTTAATAGCACAGATATACAGTATATACATAAATAACATTAAATCATGACAATTTTATTGACATTTGCATGTGTCAGGCAATGACTACATACTTTATACTCACTATTCTATCTAGTTCTCACAACAAAGACACAGGAGGGGTCTTGCTGTTGTCACTGGTTTGTAGGTAACACTGAAAGTCAAAGAACTTGTCCACAGTAATCCAGGAAGTAATTGGTGGGGCTGGAATTTAAACCCAGGCTCTGTGATTTCAGAGTCCATCTGTGTGCTGGTCTGCTGTTAGAGATTCATTAAGAAAGGGCTTTGTGGTCAGAAAGAAAAGAGAACAAATTCTCTTTCAGAAGATCAAAGAATATTTCTTAGAGTAGTTGGCCTTTAACTGGTACCTAAAGAATATGTAGCTGTTTATCAGGTGGAGAGGAAGAAAGTGGAAGGGCATTTGAGGTGGAGGGAGCAGTATGAGCAAAGCACAGAGGCAGAAGAGGGCAGGGAACTTTCAAGTCTACAAAATGCACTAAAGAAACTCCGCATACAAGAGAACTGGGAGAGGTGGAAGAGTGTGTGAGAAGTCAAGTCAGAGAGAAGTCTGGAAGGATATCTATCGAATTTGATTTTGGAGAGACACAAATGCTGAGCCAAGGAGTTTTATTCTGTAGTTGAAGGGAAGAAACTGAATATTTTGAGCAAAAAAAATATTAAGATCAGAGCTATATTGCAGGAAGATTTATCTTTATCAGCTGGGTTAAAAAAAAAAAAGACTTTTTCACGAGCACAACATCCAATATCTCTTCAAAATGATGCCACATCCATCAGTTACCATCAGTAGAAGCAACATCAATGTGGTCTCAAGGACTGGTGTGCGATTGATGAAACACAGCAGTTGTATCGCTAGATTATTAACAGTGTTACAGAAGACCACATTACTGATACATAGCTGAAATTATTTTAGCATACATTAAATAGTTTTCTTAAATGAGAAAAGAACACTCATATTTGCAGTTCACAGACATGGAAAGACAGAGATAAAATTGTTTTCAAATGCAGATATTATATCTCTTTTTGAATCATTTTACTCTTTAGTTCCAGAGAAAGTTAGTAACCTGGAGGCAAACAACAATGGTTGGATGAGGTCCCTCGTGGTGAGCTGGTCGCCTCCTGTGGGAGACTGGGAGCAGTACCGTGTCATGCTCTTTGATGATTCTTCCGTGCTGCTGAATGTCACCGTGGGAAAGGAGGAAACACGCTATGTCACGGATGATGTAGGGCTTGTACCAGGAAGACAGTATGATGTTGAAGTCATTGTGGAGAGTGGAAACCAGAAGAATTCTGAGCGTTGCCAGGGCAGAACAGGTAAGCAAGTATTGAAGTGTCCATGACTGTTGTCAGTTGCCATCAAGTAGATTCCAACTTATGGTGACCCCAAACGTGTGGACTAGAACTGCTCCACAGGGCTTTCTGGACCATGACCCTCTGGAATCCGACCACCAGGCCTGTCCACTGAGGAGCCTTCAGCTGAGGCAACCTTAACTTACTCCCTTTCCCAAGTGACTCAGGTAACCATCAAGGTCATATGCAGTGTTCCCTGAATTTGAACTATTACAGACTCGTAGGTCAAAACTGCAGACTGACATAGGGCTACTGACATTTAATTTTATCAAATTAGAACATTAGAATTAGTTTCTCTAGTAACACCACTATTACTTTATACAAGAAAGACATTTTAGCACAAAAAGAAAAAAAAGGACATGATATGAGAGCTAGAGCTAATCCTTCTCCCAAAGAAGATAGGTAACACCCTTTTGCTGGTGATCAGTGTTAGGGAACTCTTGCCTTGACCTAGCATTGACAATTATGGGGATTTCAACTTCCAAAGAGCATGATTAAAGTGAAGAGGGCTATATTTGGATTTCAGGGCAGGCGAGAATAAGGATACTGACACATAGGTCTTGGTATTCTTGTTGTCACATTATACTGTAATTCCTTGGACAAGTCACTACATTTCTAAGCACATTTCCTCTATTTTCAAGTAAGGAAGTAGACTTCTCAAGTTAAAAAATTCCATGAATATCCTTATGATATGGAATATCCTAGAGTTGAAGTGAAGTTCTAATGTACTAGTCTTGCTTGAAAATAAGTATTAAATTGCATTAATAGTCTTCTTAGAAACACGACAATGAAAAGGATTGAGATAACCTCTTGGCTTGCCCTCTTGACTGTGTCTTCCAGTAATCCCCTCACTTTCCAAATATTAATGTCCACTGGAAAAAGATCAAAGACCTATACAAGCTTAAACTGAGCCATGTTTACTATTTCTCAGGACAAACATCTATAACCCATGGCCTCTGATTCAAATGCTGACTTATAGTGACCTTATAGGACAGAGTAGAACTGTCTCAGAGAGTTTCCACATCTGTAAATCTGCAGACTGCCAAATCTTTCTGCCAAGGAGCAGCTAATGGGTTCAAACTGCTGACTTCGCTGTTAGCAGCTGAGCGTTTAACTGCTGTGCCACAAGGGTCCCTCAAGCATCTGTATCTTCTCTAGTATTTTTTCACTCACCTCAAATAACTTGGAAATGTATGATCAAGAGATAGTAGAGCCTGTCATCATGTTTACATAATTCTCAGGAGAACTTTTCTTAAATTGTGTCTGTAGGTGAGTAAGATAACTTTTTCTAATTCATTGTTAAAAAAAAAAAAAAGAAGAAGTTCATTTCTATATACTGAAGAAGGAAGTTGCAGATTTAGGCACTTGATTAGAATGGAACTGCATAAAAAGTTTGATAGAAGCATCACAATGTCATTGTATACATTTCATTCTCCCAGAATTTTGTTTCCCTGTTGTTTTGTGGGACCCACATTTTGCTCTTAATTTCTCCTAGAAATGACTGAACGAGTGTTCAGTGCGTGCCTCTCACATACTGAGTTTTGTTATACAGATCCTTTCTAATAAAATTTGTGGTTTGTCTTAGAAGTTGTAAAATCGAAACAAAATAGTTTTTAAAATGGAAGTAATTTTGATTCTTTAGCTGTACTAATCTAAACCAGTTGCTGTGGAGTTGATTCCAACTATTATTGACCCCATGTGTTGCAAAGGAGAACTGTACTCCACGGCATTTTCAAAGCTGTGATCTTTCAAAAGTGGATCACCAGAATCTTCTTCCGAGGCACCTCTGTGTAGATTTGAACCATCAACCTTTCAACTAGTCGTCAAGTGCTTAATCATTTGTGCCACCCAAGATTCCTTCTTTAGATATAAAGGGTCTTCATAATCAGATGCTACAATTACTTGCCAGCCACTTTTTCCTTTCGTAAACACACTAGTGTCCCCTTTACAGAAACAGAAGGAAGAATTCACTTGTTGTTTCCAAGATACCAGGGATAACGAATCCTCTCACCCCAAAACCCATTGCCACTCAGTCGATTCCAACCTACAGCAACGTTACAGAACAGAGTAGAACGGCCTTGAAAGGCTCCCAAGGCTGTCAATCTCTGTGAAAGATGACTGCCATGTCTTTCTCCCGAAGAGTGGCTGGTGGGCTCAAACCACCAACCTTTCATTTAGCAGCTGAGCACATTGACCATTGCATCACCAAGGCCTCTAAATGCTCCCAACACCTCCTAAGTTCTTTTTTAAAACAATATCTTGTGTGCTTTGAGTGAAAGTTTACAATTTGAGTCATTTGTCTTGCAAAAACTTGCACACACATTGCTCTGTCCCCCTAGTTGTTCTCCTCCCTCTGTGGCAGTACACTCCTCCTTTCTAGCGTATGTTTCTCATTCCATCCGAATTCTTCAACAGACTGTTCTCTGCAGTTTTGTGGATGACAGAACTGGATTAAATGCTTTTATGTAATAGAACTCATATGAAGAGAAAAAAATGGTAATAAAGTAATAAGCTGTCACACATGAAGGATTCTTCCAGCAAAATGTTTTCTGATCATATTCTTTGGACTCTTTATTTCTGGTAGGTTACAGGAGCCAAACTTTTGGTGATTATCTGTTTAAAAAAAAAAAATACTCACAAGCACTCAGAAAAGAAATGCTGAACTGGAACACTCTTAGGGATGGTAGAGAAAAGCTCTCCGACCGGAGTAGGGAGAGGGAATGTGGGACAAAATTCAAATTCACACCTATACACACATGCACAAAGACCAGGCTTGCTAGTCTGACAGAGACTGGAGAAACTCCAAGAATATGACACCCAACACCCTTTTAACTCAGTACCGAAAGTACTCCTGAAGCTCACCCTTCAGTCAAGTCTATAGGGCCAACAATGGAAACCCTAGTGGCCTAGTGGTGAAGGGATACCTCTGCCAACCAAAAGGTCCTCAGTTTGAATCCACCAGGCACTTCTTGGAAACTCTAGGAGTTCTACTCTGTCTTGTAAGGTTGCTATGAGTCGGAATCAACTCCATGGCAGCAGATTTTGAGTTATAGAGCCAACAATAACACACATGAGGAACATGCTTCCTAGTTCAGTCATGAATACAAAACTAATGGGCACACCAGCCCCAAAGCAAAGACAAGAAGGCAAGAAAGGACAGGAAAACTGGACAAATGGAAGACAGGGAACATGGGGTGGAGAAGGGGAGAGTGTTGACACATTGCAGGGTTGGCAATCAATGTCACAGAACAATTTGTGTTATTTAATGAGAAGCTAATTTACCCTGTAAATTTCCACTTAACACACAACAAAAACAGAAGATAAACATAAGGGATACCCTATACGTGTGTGTGAGTCACATGGTGATTAAAGGCTCCATTGCTTTTTCAGTCCCTCTGGCTGTCGTCCACCTCCGCATCAAACATGCCAATGAAACCTCACTGGGCATCACGTGGCAGGCTCCTGTAGCAGAATGGGAGAAATACACCATCTCACTAACTGATAGAGACCTCTTGCTTATTCACAAGTTGCTCTACAAAGATGCCAAAGAATTCACTTTTACCGACTTGGTGCCTGGGCGAGAATACATGGCTACAGTTACCAGTATTAGTGGAGACTTACGAAATTCATCTTCAGTAAAAGGAAGAACAGGTAATATTCTTAAAATTTTGGAGATTTTAAAAATATTCTGTTGGCTGAATTATTTAAAGTTCAAATAATTTACAAATGTTCATTACATGCCAGTTATTCTGGGCCTTGTTTTCTGAATCCTATGTGCTTGTTTTCTGTTTCACTAATTTCAGCTCTTTATTAGTTCCTTCCTGTTATACTGTTTGGCTTTATTTTGCTAAAATTGAAGCAGAGCAGAGGATAACCTTTCCAAGGAGTTCTGCTGCAAAGAAAAACAGAGAAAGAGGGGAGAATTTGGCAGAGGAAGTGGTGTTTGAAGGAGGATTACTTTTGAAGCACAGGAGAAATGATAAACTTTTTTTTCATTGTTTGGTTGGTGGGAATAAGCTAGAAGAGAGGGAAATAGTGATGATGAAAAAGAGGGAAGAATCACTGCAGTTATTCTGTGAGTAGTGAGAGGTATTCTAGAGCACAAGGGAATGACGTGGCTGGTGAAAAGAGCACCAGCAGTTTAACTTCACTGTTGGCTCAGAAGAGCATGGGAACCCTGGTGGCCTAGTAGTTAAGTGCTATGGCTCCTAACCAAAAGGTTGGCGGTTCTAATCCATCAGGTGCTCCTTAGGGGGCAGTTCACCTCTGTTCTTTAGAGTCATTGTAAATCAGGAGGAACTCAACAGCAATGGGTTTGGTTTGATTTGAAGAGAGCATATGGGTAGATTCCTGTAGGTGGACAGATGTAGCGGTGGGCAATAATCTTTCGATGGCTTTGATTTTCTCGGTGATACAGTAAGCAAGGACAACACTGAACATTCCTTTTCTAATTTATATGCTATTATTTTCCTGTATTATATTTCTATCTCCTTTTTTAACTCCCCAAACCAATGTATTCCCACATATTTACCCAGCAGTTTATCATTTATTTTCTCATCTTTCCTTCCTGCGTCTCAAAATTTCTATCTAGGATCATCTCATCCTGGAGAATATTCATCAAACCTCTTTACTGAGAATTTTATTACAGGCAAACTCTCTCTACTTTTATTTTTCTGAATCTGTTGTAATATAGCTCAGTCATGAAAGATATTTCCCTGGGTTATAATTCTGTGTTGAAAGTCACTTGCTGTCCATCCCCATGAAGACATTATTTTCATTTTCTAGCATTTCTGAGTGCTGTTGAAAAGTCAACTTTTAGGCTAATTGGTGAGTGATCTATATACTGTGGCTGCTTTTAAGATCTACTGTTTGCCTGTGGTGTTCTATTGTTTCCAATAATGATTTAAGTGAGGTCTACCTCTTGTTTATTCTACTTAAGATTAGATGGGATTTCTTTACTTATAGAATACTACCTTTCCTCAATCCTGGAAATTTTCAGCCATTCTTGTTGTTGGGTGCTATCAAGTTGACTCCAGCTCACAGCCCACAGCTACCCCATGTGACAGAGGAAAAGTTCCTCACAGGGCTTAATCTTTACAGAAGCAGACTGCTAACACAATCCCCCAGGATCGTTGAAACTGTCAGCCTTATGGGTTAGCAGCCAAGCACTTATCCACTGCGTGGTCAGGACTAATTTCTCAGCCATTTACTCTCCAGTGTTGTCTCTTCTTTATTCTTTCTCTGTTCTTCTGGTGTTCTGATGTATATACAAATAGAATTCTATTCTCTATCTCTAACATATTATATATAATATATACTAATATATATTTCATTATATGTATTATATACAATATAATATATGTAATACATATTATATATTGTATAATTATATATTATTGTATTATGTATTATATATGCTAATATAACATATATTGTTACATATAATATATAAGGGGACAGAGAGAGAGAGGATGGACTTCTATTTGTATGTACATCAGAACACCAGAAGGAGAATAGAGAAGGAAAAAGAGTAGACTACATTGGAGAGTGAATGGCTGAGAAATTAGTCCTGACAGTGCAGTGGTTAAGTCCTTGGCTGCTAATCCAAAAGGTTGTAAGGAAACCCTGGCGGCAAAGTGGTTAAGTGCTACTTCTGCTAACCAAAAGACTGGTAATTCAAATCTACCCGGTGTTCCTTGGAGACTCTTTGGAGCAGTTCTGCTCTGTCCTATAGGGTTGCTATGAGTCAGAATCAACGCAACAGCAGTGGGTTTGATTTTTGGATGTCTTGTAAGCTCTTTTTTATATTTTCCATGTATTTGCTCTCTGTGCTGTAGACTGGATAATTTCCTCAGTTCTTTGCTTCAGTTCACTATTTCTTTCTACAGCTTTATCTAACTGTTGCTAAGTCCACATGATGATCCTTAAGAATTAATTCTTATCTTCTTCACTTTTAAACATCCAAAACATAGGTTCTTTTCCAAACCTTTTATGTTGTCTTGTTTTCCAGTCATTTTCAACCTCTCCTTTATTGCTACAAATTAAAAATACTTCTTTTACATTTTATGATTGATAATTATATAAAATCTTTGATTGTATTGCCTTGATTTTGCTACATTTCTCTCATAGTGTCTCATGTCATTAAACATTTGTGATTTGTTTTACTGTAAATTCATATTTTCTGGAATTTTATTCTGTAAGTATCCTTAAAGGCCTTGTTTGACAAGAGGTTGCAGAAAGAATTTTTATTTGGTTCTTCTAGGTACATAGAACTGCTGTCAACTCACACAACACCTTTAACCTAAAATCTCAACTTGAAGTTTCTTGACCACCCATATTTTGTGAATTCAGGCTACAAACCCACTGAAACTGTCTTTTTAAAAAAGATTTTGTTGTGCTGTAAGTGAAAGTTTTCGCCATCATCAGTCTGTGTCTTACAGTCCAATCCAACCTTTGTCTGAAGAGTTGGCTTCATGACTGGTTTCAGCTCTGAGCTAACAGAGGGTCCAGGGGCCATGTCCTCTGGGGACTGTGCAGTCTGATGAACCATCAAGTCTGGTCTTTTCATACAGTCTAGTTCTGCACAACGATTTTTCTCCCATTAAATCAGGGTCTGCATACTGTATTCCCTGTCATGGCAATCATTGGTGGTGGCTAGGCACCATTTAGTTCTTCTGGTCTCACATTGATGTAGTCTTCAGAATATAATGGTCCCTTCTGTCTCTTGGGCTCATGTTTTCCTCATGTCTTTGCTGTCCTTCATTGTCCTCTGTTCCAGGTGGGTTGGAACGAATTGGTGCTACTTAGATGGCCATTTGCTAGCTTTTTAAGACCCCAGGCACCACTAACCAAAGTAGGAAGCAGAACATTTTCTTAAAAAAGCTTAGTTATACCAGTTGACCTGGATTTCCCCTGAAACTATGGTCCCAGTCCCATGTCCCTACTACTTTGTCTCTCAAAATGTTGGGTTATATTTAGGAAACCTCTTAGCTTTGGGCATAGTCCAGCTGTGCTGACCTCCTTTCTACTGCGTGCCGTCACTCCGTTCACCTGACCCAATGCCTATCTACTGTCAAATCAGTGAATATCCCTCTCCCTCCCTGTCCAGCCTCATGACCACCAAAGACTTTTTTTTTTCCGAGCTTAAACCTTTTCTTAAGCCCTTATAATAATGGTCTCGTGAGATATTTATCCTTTTGCAGCTGACTGATTTCACTAAGCATAATGTCTTCCAGATGACTCCATGTTATGTTTCCTAATATCATCAGTGTTCTTTATCACTGTATAGTTTTTCATTGTGTGAATTTAGTGTAGTTTGTTTATCCAATCATCTGTGTATGGGCACCTAGGTTGATGCCATCTTTTTGCTATTGTGGACAGTGCTGCAGTAAACATTGGTGTTCATGTGTCTGTTCATACGACAGCTCTTATTTCTCTAAAATATATTCCAGGAAGTAGGATTGCTGGGTCACATGGTGTTTCTATCTCTAACATTTTAAGAAAGAGCCAAATCAATTTCCAAAGTGGTTGTATCATTTTACATTCCTCCCAGCAATGTAGAAGAGTTCCAGTCTCTCCACATCCTCTCCAACATTTATTATTTTGTGTTTTTTGGATTGGGAACCCTGATAGTGTAGTGTTAATAGATGCCTGCTAATCAAAAGGTCAACAGTTTGAATCCACCAGATACTCCTTGGAAATTCTATAGAGTGGTTCTATTCTGTCCCACAGGGTCACTATGGGTTGAAATTGACTCAACAGCCGTGGATGTGGCTTTTGGAATGAATAATAATCATTCTTTATGGCTATTTGCCATCCATTTATATTTTTTGGTGAAGTTCTGTTCAAATTTTTTGCCCATCTTTTTGAATTGGGGTTTTTGTTTTCTTGTTAGTGTTGAGACTTCTTTATTCTGATTGCAAGTTCTTTGTCAGAGATATGTGTTGAAAATATTTTCTCCCAGTCTGTGACTTGTCTTTTTGCTAATTTCTAGTATATTTTGGAGAACAGAATTTTTAAATTTTTCTGTCTAATGTAACCAACTTTTCTTATATAGAACATGATTTTAGAATCCCATCTAAGAAATCTTTGCCTGACACAAGATCATAAAGATTTTCTCCTAGAAGTGTTATAATTTTGTTTTAAATTTATAATTCATTTTGACTTAATTGTTATATACGATACAAGAAATGGATCAAGAGTTATTTTTTGCATGTGGACATCCAACAATTCCAGTCCTATTTACTCACTACTATCCTTTTCCACTGAATTGCTTTTGCACCTCTCTAAAGAATCAGCTGAATATTACGTGTTGGTCTATTTCTGGACTCTTAGTTCTGTTCTATTGATCGCGATATCTGTCCTTTTGCCAGTGTCCCACTGCCTTTATGATTCTAGCTTTATAGGAAGCCTTGAAATTTGGTGGAGTAAGTCCTTCAACATTGTTTTTTTTTTTCAAAAATTGTTTTGAAAGACAAAAGTTGTTTCTAGTTCCTTTGCTATTCATGTAAATTTTAGAATCAATTCATCAATTTTTATCCCACACCCCTCCCCCCAAAGTCCTGCTGGGGTTTGATTAGGAATGTGCTGATGTTGAATCTATAAATTAGCTTGGGGCAGTGAACTGGTGTCTTAACAATGTTGAGTCTTTCAATACACGTATAGTAGTATTTTTTAGTGAATATGTTTACATGTTAATCCAAAGGTCAACCAGCTCTGAGAAGAGCATACCAAAGTTCCAATCCCTTTGACTTTAATAAATCAGGGAAGAGATACAAAGAAATATGTTGATCAAGTACCAATATCCACACATTGTATAAGACTTGTTAGTGGATGGATTTAACTCTGAATAGTCACTGATTAGCAAAAGAACACAAGATTAGGGATTACACAGATCTGGCTTTGGAGCCCATGTTGACTATTTGTTAGCAATCTGATATAGGCTAAATTACTTACATTTTGTAAACTTTGATTTTCTCATCAGTAAAAAAAAAATAATAATAAAATTGATTTCTTAGAGTTTTAAATGAGTATCAAATAGTGTAACTTGTATGAAACATAGAGTGCATAACTAACACATAGTAAGCACTCAGTAGTTGATGTTGTGAATGTTGTTATCATTATTATTATGTGATAACACAATTCATATTACTGTAGCACTTTCCTGTATAATAATGAAAATAACCTCTGGAGAATGTGTCAGCAAATAATTGGCCAGGTTTCTAGACTACAACCTAATCACCAAGTTGAAGGGATTTCCCAATACTACCCTAGAACAGCCATCAGCTTAGGTAGATCACATGGCCATAAGTTCTCATGGGGTGAGGACAGAGAAAATAACATTAAGTAAGCAGTCTTCAAAGATAGAAGCCTTTCATTATTTAAATCTTAAAACCATAACCACTTAATAGTCATGCCTCTTCTTCCTTAGATCTGAAATAATTTTAGTTTCCAATATAATAGCTTTTTAGAGTAGAGGAGCCTCCACAGGGACCATTCTCTACATGTCACAGAAAATGGAGCCAAGAGCTTGTAGCAAAAATATAGTCTTTTTAGCATTTTCAAGTCTGCCTCCACTTTTAGCTCATGTTTGCTACACTTCTTTAGGATAATTAAATTTCATGGGTTTTGTCCTCTCTCTCTCTGCTGTGTTTTAGTGCCTGCCCAAGTCTCTGGCTTGCATGTGGCTAACCAAGGGATGACCAGCAGTCTGTTTACTAACTGGACTCCGTCTCTGGGAGATGTAGACTTCTACCAAGTCTTACTGATTCATGAAAATGTGGTCATCAAAAATGAAAGTGTCTCCAGTGACATCAGCAGATACAGCTTCCACGCCCTCAAATCAGGAAGTCTCTACTCTGTGGTGGTAACCACAGTGAGTGGAGGGATCTCTTCCCGACAAGCTGTCGCCGAGGGGAGAACAGGTAAGAAGCAGAGCTATAAGGGTCTGTAACCTACAGACATCTGAGCACATGGCAGCACTGAAACAGTGTGTTCTAGAATGTTTTATAAACATTCTCAAAAACAGACTCACCAGCCAACATCATCCTAGATAGAGAGATTTTGAAAGCATTCTGCTTGAGAACAGGAACCAAACAAGGATACCCTTTGCCACCACTGCTATTCAACATTGTCCTATAGGTTCTAGCCAGAGCAATCAGGCAAGATTTAAAAAAAAAAAAAAAAAAAAAAGAGTACCCAAATCAGTAAGGAAGAAGTAAAAGTATATCTATTTGCAGATAATGTGATCTTAGACACAGAAAACCATAAGGAATACACACACACAAACACCAAAAAAAAAAAAAAAACTACTGGAACTAATAGAAGAGTTCATCCAAGTATCAGGATACAAGATAATCATACATAAATCAGTTGGATTCCCTTACACCAACAGGGACACTCAAAAGACGAAATTACCAAATCACTAGCATTTAGTATATAGATTTATTCCTATATACCTAGGAATAAATCTAACCAGAGACTAAAAGACTTGTACAAACAAAATTACAAGACTGTACTGCAACATATCTACATAATTGGAGAAACTTACCCTGCTCATGGGTAGGAAGACTTAATATTATGAAAATATCTTTTCTACCCAAAGTGATCTGTATAGATACAGTACAATGCCAATACAAATTCCAATGGTATTTTTAAATGAGATGGAGAAACAGATCACCAACTTCATATGGAAAGGGAAGAAGCCTCAGATAAGTAAAGCATTACTGAAGAGGAGCAAACTGGGAAGCTTCACACTTCTTGACTTTAGAACCTATTACACTGCCACTGCAGTCACAACAGCTTGGTACTAGCACAGCAACAGATTCGTAGACCAAAGGAACAGAATTGAGAATCCAGATATAATGTCATCTACCTATGAGCAGCTGGTATTTGGCAAAGGTCCAAAGTCTGTAAACTGGGAAAAAGACAGTCACTTTAACAAATAGTATTGGCATAACTGGATATTCATGGGCAAAAAAAAGAAACAAGACCCATACATCACACTGTGCTCATAAACTATCTCAAAATGGGTTGAAGACCTAAATGTATAATCTAAAACAATAAAGATCATAGAAGAAAAAATAGAGACGACACTGGAAGTCATAATACATGGCATGAACAGATTACAAAATGTTACTGACAATGTACAAACACCAGAGGAGAAAACAGATAACTGGGAACTCCTAAAAGTCAAAGACTTATGCTCATGCAAAGACTTCACCAGTAGAGTAAAAAGACTACCTACCTACACACTGGGAGGGAATTTTTTTGCTACTAAAAATCTGATCAATGTCTAATCTCTATAATCTACAAGGTACTGCAAAGCCTCATCAAGAAAAAGATAAATAACCCAATTTAAAAAATGAGCAAAGGATATGAACAGGCACGTCAGCAAAGAAGACCTCCAGGACACTAACAGATACATGAGGAAATGCTTACAATCTTAGCCATTAGAGAAATTCAAAACAAAACTACAATGAGATAACATCTCACCCCAACAAGGCTGACATTAATTCAATAGAACACAAAATAATAAATGTTGGAGAGGTTGTGGAGAGATTGGAACTCTTCTACACTGCTGGTGGAAATGTAAAATGGTACAACCACTCTGAAAATCAGTTTGACTTTTTCTTAAAAAGCTAGAAATAGAAATATCATATCATCCAGCAATCCCACTTCTTGGAATATATCCTAGAGACCTGGTGCTGCCACGTGAGCAGATACGTGCACATCAATATTTATTGCAGCACTGTCCACAATGGCAAAAAGATGGAATTAACGTAGGTGCCTGTCAACAGATGAATGGATAAACAAACTGGTGTTTTCACACAATGGAATACTAGGCAATGACAAAGAAAAACCATGATTTTAGGAAATATATCACAGAGTCATCTGGAAGACATGGTGAAATTAGTCAGATGCAAGAGGACAAACATTGTATGAGATCATAACTGTAATAGGTAGAGAGAGGGAGGGGTATTCACAAATTATGTGGTAGATAGGAACTGGGTTAGGTGAAGGGAGTAACTGCGTGCAGTAGAAGGGAGGTCAGCACAACTGTATTACACCAAAAGATAAAAGGTTTTCTAAATACAACCCGACATTTTAAAGACAGAATAGCAAGGACAGGGATCTGAGGGCTGCAGTTTCAGGGGACATCTAGGCTAATTGGCATAGCTAACTTTTTTAAAGAATGTGTTCTGCATACCACTTTGCTGAGTGGCATCAGGAGTCTTCAAAGCTAGCAAGCAGCCATCTAACTAGCATCAAATGTTCCCTGTCTATCTGGAGCAGAAAAGAATGAAGGACATCAAAGACACGAGGAAAACATGAGCCCAAGAGACAGAAGGGGCCATGTGATCCAGAGACTACATCAATGTGAGACCAAAAGAACTAGACAGTCCCCAGCCACCACCAATAACTGCCATGGCAGGATCTAGCCAGAGAAAAATGGATGTGCAGAGATAGAACTCTATTAAAAGTCCAGACCTGATGGTCCATCAGACTTCAGGGTCTCCTGAGGACATGGCCCCCAGACTTCTGTTAGCCCAGAGCTGAAATCAATCCCAAAGCCAACTCTTCAGACAAAGGTTGGACTGGATGGCTGGTGAAGGGTATGTGTCTTGACTTAAGTATATACATGAGCCTAACTGAGCAGCTCCTGCCTAGAGGTGAGATGAGAGGGTGGAGGGAGAAAGGAGTTGGCTGAATGGACATGAGAAGTACAGGGTGGAAAGGGGGAGCGTGTTGTCACAGGGGATGGGAAGGATAGAGCAGTTAGAGTTGCATAGTGGTATGTGTTCAGGGCATTATATGGCAAATTGATTTGCTTTGTAAACGTTTACCTAAAGCATGATAAAATATTTTTTAAAGAAACAGACTCACCCCTGACCTTAAAAGCCAAGTTTCAGTACCATCTAGATGGTACATCTAGCTCTCCCAGTAATGATAAATCAACCTATTGCTGTCAAGTGGATTGTGACTCAGGATGAACCCATGTGTCAGCGTAGAGCTATCCCATAGGGTTTTCTTGGATGTAGTCTTTACAGAAGGAGATCATCAGACTCTTCTTCAGCAGTTCTGTTGGGTGCCTTCAAGCCGCCTACCTTTCAGTTAGTAGACAAGCACAAACTACTTGTGTCACACAGGGACCTTTACCCAGGAATGATAGACGTGGGAAATGCATTCTGAATTTTCTATATTCTACAACAGTGTCAGAACTCACAAAAACCTTTGTAATGGCGTAAATAGTCATTTGATATCTAAGTTTAGTTGATTTCTCATTTAGTTGATTTCCATGAACTGTTTATATCCCAGTTAAATAGGCGAAGGGGGAAAAAACTCTCGAAGTATTCATGACTTGCTTTCATGTGTTTGGTTTCAAGACATAGAAAGGAAATTATCTCCAGCTTGTATGATCAAAAGTTGAGTTAATGAAATTCCCAAATCACGTATTTTGATAAACAACATTAAGCAAGTGCTTAATACTATTATATGCTGCCTAAACAATGTTCCTTGGCTTTGAATAATTCCTGGTCAAATAGGGCAGAAGGCCAACTAAACAATTAAGTGTCATTATGGCCATGTGGTTCACGGAGTAGCTCTAATGATGAAAATACTGTTGTCTATATAACACTGAGAAAACAAACAACATAAACAAACTGAAAATGATATTTTAGTTTCTTAGAAAACGAATAAATAAAACAACCTAGTGGGAGCTTTGACAATCGTTAGTGAACACAGAAGATTTTCCTGCTTAATATTATGTGGTTATGATAAATTGGATTTCAGACTCTTCTATATTTCTCATACTCAGATTTTGAGTATCAGCTACAGGCATCATCAGTGAATCCAGGAATTATTGACCTCATTAACTCTCCCTGAAGAGCAACTAAGGTCGTTAAAAAGATGTTTCATGGTCTTGGCAGAAATCCATTGATGTATGCACGTTTTCCCATTATGTACTTACTTTGTGTGGCAGCTGACACGATTACCTGTGTCTTCCTTCTTGGTATCATCTGTCTTCTGCTTTAATGGTTTTGGGCACCACCCATTGCTATGAGTCAGCACCGACTTGACAGCACCAGGTATCAGAGTAGCATAGTAGAGGGCAAAGGGTGAAAAGCTTGGTTTTTCAGTCTGGAAGTTTCGATTCTGGTACTGTCTCCACCATGAATTTCTTTCCCTAAGCCTCTGTTTTCTAAGCAAGACTCTAAAATTCATTCTTCCCCACCAGACTCTGGCTGTCAGAATAGGGAAGGAGGAGTAAGGGAGAGAGAGTTAAGAAAACAAGCTGAGAAAAACCCTTGTGTCTATTTCCCAGTGTGTTGTAGTGCTTACCCACCTGTACAGTGAGGCTGTTTCTGGTTCAGCAACTATATTGGTTGATTGTTCTCCAAGCAACAATTCATGGGTCCAGCCTCCCGCCATCGGTGGCTCTTCCTTCCTCTAGGTCCTCAGAGCTCTCTCCATTCTCCCAGAGAATGGAGAGGTGGAGAAGATGACCAGGCCTTCTAAGAGACACATCTCTGCTACTCACATTCTATTGGCCAGAACTCAGTCACAAGGTTACCCCTAACTGCAGAGGAGGTTAAGAAGGTAGTTAACTCTGTCACCTAGTACTGCTGTGACACAAATGCTATGAACAGATGGCTTTAAAGACTGGAAGTTTATTTTCTGACAGCTCTGGATGCTTACAGTCCAAATCAGTGTATCAGTCATGTGAGTTGTTTCTGTGGGCCACTCTCCGAGTTGTGTTGTCTGCTGTCAAACCTTTGCATTTCCTTACTATAGATGATCCTCACATATTGTCTGTCCCCTGTGTGAGTGTGTGTGTGTGTGTGTGTGTCTGTATCTCTTCTGGTCTTTTTATAACTCAGAAGTAAATAGGTTTAGGATCTAGTCTCCAGTGGCATGAGCACAACTGACTGATCATATTACATTAAATTGCATTATAGAAGATGATTATATTACAGTACAGAAGATAAGCTGCTCTACTCAAGGGTAACTGATATAATTATATGTAATGATTCCATGACAGCAGCTAGACTAGTGTTTGATCAAACTGCTGGAAACCATAGCCTAGCCCAGCTGACACATAAAATTAGTCTTCTCAGTGGTCTAGCTGTATGACCAAGGAGAAAAAGTGAATGATTTGGTGAACAACTAGTATAACTCTGCCAACAAGATAAATTCTGTTTTAAAATACCACAAGGGCTGCCCAACTTGTGATATAGAGTCTCTGATCTCACTTGAAATAAGTGGGCAGTGGGCTAGTTAGGACTTATGGGTTTTTTATACCTCTATTTTAATTGTAACTGAGGCAGTAGTATTTGACCTATATTATATAATAGCAGCATGCAAAAAGAGACAAGAAATTCTTTAAAGAATGATAAAAAATTTAGGGGAGAATAAAACATGAATCAATATGAGCATGAATAATTTTACTCAAACACATTAGAAGTGCAGATATTATCGTGAGAAAGAAGAAAAATGAGCAACTAATATAGAAGCATAATAACTAAAGATCTTAAGAAGTGCCTCGATTAGTAAATGTTGTACAGTAGATTGTGAAAAATTCTGTGTCCCAGGCTTGATAATCATTGCCATTCACTCCAGTTATTGAAATTTTGATCAATGCTGAAATAATAATGAAAGATTTTCTCATTCATTTGCATTTCCGTAGAGTTAGAAAAATAGGTAAATCTTCCCAGCCAAGAAAAGATAGCAGAGTATATAAAAGATATTAGATGTGATTAACAAATCTAATTCCAACCTGGAAAAAAAAAAATCTCATTCTAAAGGAAAAACAACAAATAAATTATATACGTATATATAATTTATTAAACCTGTGAATCACCCTTTTTGGCATACCCCCCAAAACCTCAAACTCACTGCTGTCAAGTTGATTCTTACTCATAGCTACCCTATAGGACAGAGAACTGCCCCATACAGTTTCCAAGGAGCACCTGGCAGATTCCAGCTGTTGACCTTGTGGTTAGCAGATACAGCACTTAACCACTACACCACCAGAGTTTCCAGAATAAGTTTTAATAATTGTGTGCTTTCTAACAAAATGTTTGTAGCTGTCAGATATTCTTAGAAGTTTTGTGAAACAAGTGTAATTATTTTGAGAACCACCACTATTGCCACAGTAACTGGTTTTGCCCACAATTTGTCCAAATTCCAAACTTCCTGCTTCCAGGACAGAATTTTAGGCTTGTTTTTTGTTTTGTTTTGTTTTTTACCACTAGAGGGCAGGAAATGCTTTGCAAAAGAAAGCACAATTCCTAGTTGTGTTAATTATTAAGACTCCCCAGGAATAAATAACTTCATCACATGAGGATCAAGATTGTCTCAAAGTCCAGAATCTTTAGAAAAACTGTTATGTCATTTGCCTTTCCCCTCAAATATCTTTGCTTTATTGATTAATTTGATTTGAGTTCATTTGAATTATTGTCGAGTTCCTTTTCTGACAGGGAGCTTCCTAACACACTCACATAAAGATGCCTTCATCTTTAAAATACTTTGCAAGCCTCAGCCCCATAAAAATGCAGTAGTAGCATCCTTATATTTACAAGACTGACTGATGTTCATCCAAAACGCTGCCTTGGGTTTATATTTTGGTTAGCCTTCTGGCATAGAAACACTCAGCTTCCAGAAGCTAAAGTGAACTTCTCACACTTTCTTGGCCTCTTATGTAATCAGATTAGATCACGTAAGTACCCATAGTTTTTGCAATCAAGATAAATGACTCAAACTTTTGATTGTACTATTCTTATTTAATTTCTCCTTTCTCTTATCCAAATTCTAGTCCCTTCCAGTGTAAGTGGAGTAACGGTGAACAATTCTGGTCGTAATGACTACCTCAGCGTTTCCTGGCTGCCAGCACCTGGGGACGTGGGTAACTACGTGGTGACACTCTTTCATGACAAGGTGGTTCAGTCCCTCCTGCTTGCAAAGTCTGTCAGTGAATGTTCCTTCAGCTCTCTGACTCCAGGCCGCCTCTACAATGTGACCATAACTACCAGGAGTGGCAAATATGAAAATCATTCCTTCAGCCAAGAGCGGACAGGTAAGGCAGTACAGTATGGATGTACCAAGCTCCACGGGATCCAGCTAGCCATTGTCGCCCAGAGCACCATTTAAAATAAAAAAACCTACCATTGAGTCAATGCCAACTCATAGAGACCCTAGAGACAGAGTGGCGCTGCCCCCACAGACTTCCCAAGGAATGCCTGGCGACTGTGAACTGCTGACCTTCTAGTTAGCAGCATAACACTTAGCCAGTACTCCACCAAGGTTAGAACCTTAAAAAGAAATCCTATAATTATAGGATTAAAACAACTGAAATCACAGGTTTTGTGAATTCTTTCTATTTTGACCCAAGAAACTTCTTATGTGAGCAGGTGTTACTTTTAGCATGAGATTAGCTCAAGCTTTCATGGCTAGAACTCGTATCACGTTCAAACATATTATCTGCCATCAGGTTGGCTCCAACTCATGGAGGGTTTTTGTGTAACAGAATGAAATGTTGCCCACTCCTGTGCTGTTTCGCAGTCGTTGTTTGAGTCCATTGCTATGGCAGTTGTGTTACTTCATCCCACTGAGGTTTTCCTCATTTTTGTTGATCATCTCTTTTATCAAGCATGATAGCCTTTTCTAGTAATCGGCGTTTTCTGTGACAAGTCCAAAGTAAGCGTGTCAGACTCTTGCCATCCTTCTATTTAAGGAACATTCTGGTTGTATTTCTTGTAAGACTCATTTGCTCATTCTTTCACAGTCCGTGCTATTCTTCAGCAATACTACAATTTGAATGTATCAGTTTTTCTCCTACTAGCACAATGGGTAAGAGTTACAGCTGTTAATTCGAAGGTTGGCAGTTCAAATCTACCAGCAGCTCCTTGCAAATATTATGGGGCAGTTCTACTCGGCCCTGTAGGGTCACTTTGAGTTGAAATCAGCTTGATGGCATTGGGTTGAGTTTTGGTTCTTCTTCTTTTATTATCCAGCTTTCACATGCATATAATGTGATTTAAAAAACCATGACTTGAATAAGGTACCTCTTGGTCTTCAAAGTGAAATCTTTGCTTTTTAGAACTCTAAAGAAGCCTTTTGGAGCAGACTGCCCAATGCAATGCTTTGTTTGGTTGCTTGACTGCTACTGCCGTGGACATTGATTGTTGACCTGAGTAGAGTGAAATCATTAATGATTTCATTTTTTTCTAATATTCAAACACAATAACAAGTATTTCTGTTTGAAAAGACTTTCTTATTGCTAGACCCTGACTTTTGACGCAGTTCCTATTCATAGCAGCACTGTGTACAATAGGATGAAACACTGCCTAGCCCTGAGCCATCCTGTGTACAACAAAACGAAACATCGCCTGGTCCTGTGCTGTCCTCACAATCATTGCTGTATCTGAGCTCACTGTTGCAGCCACTGTGTCATTCTGCTGCACTGAGGTCTTCCACATTTTCACTAACCCCTACTAGTTTTTCAAATATGATATCCTTCTAAACTCTTATTGAGGTGGCAGCTGTTATTATTCTCATTTCGCAGATCAGGAAGCCAAGAATCAGAAAGGTTGAGTAACCTGGCCACACTTATATACATGTTAAATAGCCATGATGTTTCAGTCAGGATGTAAGTCCAGTTTTGAGAGACTCCAGAATCCACGAAGCTCCTAAAATCTTTCCTGAGATGTCAGTCAGTTGCTGACAGTAGTCATCCCTTTTCATGTACAATGAAATTCTGAGTCTGTATCATCCTGGAACTAGAGAGCAAAATTTTTGCAAAAGTAATTAATGCTAGGACTTTAGTGTGCTGGAAAGAATTAAATATAGGCATCCACTAGTTTCCCATTATACTTATGGTATTTATAGTTGAGATTTCTGTTTACGGTGACCATGAATATTTTGTCAAATCTTTCCTCCTGATCCACAGGTTGAATTTTGCATTTAAAAATTTAGTTTTTCTATGAGGATTTGGGACAATTTTTCATCAACCTATCACCTAGCACGGTGTTGGAGCCAAGTAAAGCACTCAATAGCTGTTCTTGAATGAATAATCAGAAATCACTTAGATGAGGATTTTCCACCAAGTGGTCAAGGGATAGGCTTTAGGAACACAGTGACCCCTGAAACTGTCTGCAAACTAGCTGAGGCTGCAGAAGGTATGTGCCTTTCTCTGGGAATAGAGTCCTTGGCTTTTATCTGATGCTCATAGTTTCTATGACTTTGGGAAGGTTAAGAAACCCTGATTTACATTGTTACTAGCATTGAAAGAATCCTTCAAACGCAGTAATCTTCTCTCTGGTTTGGTGACAGAAGAAGTCTCAGAGAAAAGTGTGCCTTCTCCCAGGTAACATGTCTGGCAGGGAGAACAGTCTGGCCCAGATCAGTGCCGCATCCACTCCACCACGAGTTGCTGTCCAGTAGATTCTGAGAGTGCTAGAGTAGAATTACCTTCCATAGGTTTTTGAAGGCTGATTTTTCAGAAGGAGATTGCCAGCCCTTCATCCTAGGTGCCCCAGGATAGACTGGAACCTCCAACCTTTTGGTTAGCAGCCAAGCACATTAGCCATCTACGCCATCGAGGTACCATTATATTACTCCTGACCATGCTATTCAGCAGTATAAAGAGGTAATCCCCACCCTCTGGTAATTTAAAGCCTAGTTATGTGACAACCCTAATAATGACTTAGATCCACAAAGCAGATTCCCATTTACAAAGCAACTCATGTCAGTGTTTCTGTGCCGATCACCTTGGAGCCTAAAAATCACCAGAAATTAAAGAATATGCCACTAATGGGTTTTATATCTCACCATAGATATGCTTTCTTCAAGATACTTATCTGAAACCAATTATAGGATTGCTCACCAAAAAAACCAAACCCACTGACATCAAGTCAAATCTGATTCATAGACTTCTTTTTATCTCCAAACCAGAGAGAAGATTACAGCATTTTAAGGACTCTTTCAATGCTAGCATGAAGCATCCCTTGCTTCCCATCAGCATCAATTCGTGTGTTTCTTATCCACTTGGCTTTCATGTTGCAAGGTCATTTGCTAAGATTTTTTTGAATGATTGTTTATTCAGAGCAACCTCCAGACTCACCAGCATGAACTTGGTCTTGGTTCATGACTAATCGAGGCAAACTATTGCCTTTAACAAATCAGTTAACTGGAGAGTCATGTCTAAGTTGTTGTCTTGCTGATTTGGGCTGCTCGTGTTAATGTTCTTTTCCTTTCTGAGTGTTCTTATTCTATATTTGGGGTAAAAATATCAATATTTCTAATCTGTATGTGTCATCTCACTGTGCAGCAAGGCAGGTCTCACAAATTACCTCTCATTCTACATGGAGACCCCCTTATTGACTTAGCATCGTATTCAGCAGGGTTCTCTTCTTCTTGTAGTAGTTGCTTCACCTTAGTAAACTTCCTGAATCACTTAGCTTTTTAGTCTGTGCAGAAACATCACTTTAGAAATTTTTCTCCTTAATTTTGTGATTTGTCAAGTTGAGCAATCCTGCAGAAACCCTACTGGCATAGTAGTTAGGTGCTATGTCTGTTTACCAAAAAGTCAGCAGATTGAATCTGCTAGGCACTCCTTGGAAACTCTATGGGGCAGTTCTACTGTGTCCTATAGGGTTACTATGAGTCAGAATCGACTCAACAGTAGTCAGTTTGGGTTTTTTGGTTAGCGATCCTATCATTGGTTTCAGGTATATTTCTTAAAAAAAGAATATCTATCGGGAGACATAAAACCCAAACGCACTGCCACTGAGTCAATTCCAACTCATAGTGACCTTTAGGTCAAGAGTCGAACTGCCTATAGAGTTTCCAAGGAGCACCTGGTAGATTGGAACTGCTGACCTTACGGTTAGCAAATGTAGCACTTAACCACTACACTGCCAGAAGAGATACAGTTCCATACAAAAACTAATCAGCACACATGATCCGACAAAGGATAGTTGTACAACTTGTAGGTATGAGAAACATCGTGGAAAATTTCATGTCCATGTCAAAATACTGCAGTTTCTGTGTGATTTCATGAACTGGGAGAAAGTGGGAATACAGACTTGGACACAGAGTTTGCATGTGGTCAGAGCAGAAATCCCTCAGAATATTCTAAACACAGACCAAGACTGCAGGCCTAAAGGACAAGCTCTTTGCGACTGGAGCTGAATTTCCTGAATCTGAGTTCGTATACCTGTCAGCTCCATTTCATTAATACTTGTAATATCCAGTTACAACCAAATAGTAATGAGTGCATGGCCTGTTGTTGAATTAAAAGGCATCCCCAAATGAAAAATTAGAAAATCCTTAACATCATGCTCTAAATACAGGATTGCCTTATTTCACAGTGTTCTTATTAACAGGCACTGCTTGATAATTGAGGAAAAAACCTTGGATACACAGAATTTTTCTTCTCTTAATTTTTATTATTGAGACCTCTTGTGCACAACTGGATTGGTCTTAATTCTTAATTCAGGACACTGTGATGAAGTGCCATTTTAATTTGAGTTAATTAAGCATTTCATTTTTTTTTCTGCTTTAGATGAAGGTTCACAGAACAACTGGAGTCTCATCAAGCAATAAGCACACACTGGTTTGTGGCACTGGTTACCAGCCCCACAGCACACCAACAGTCTCCTCTTCTTGGCCTTGGGTTCCCTATTGCCACCTTTCCTGTCCCCTCCTGCTTTCTCCTCCTTAGCTCTGGACTGATGTACCACTTTAGTCTAATTTTGTTTTGTGGGCCTGTCTAATCTATGACTGAAGGGTAAACCTCAGGAGTACCTTTACCGTTGAACTTAAAAGGTGTCCAGGGGCCATAGTCTTAGGGTTTCTCCTGTCTCTGACAGACCAATAAATCTAATCTGCGGGTGTGTATGTGCGAGAGAGTTAGAATTTTGTTCCACATTTTCCCACAGCACTATCTAGGACTCTCTGTTGTGATCTCTATCAGATCAGTTGGCCACGGTAGCCAGGCGCCATGCCATTGTGCGGGATGCTAGAGGCTATGGTACTTGCTGTTCATTAGTCCCTTGGACTAATCTTTCCCTCGTGCCTTTGGTTTTCTTTATTCTCCCTTGCTCTTGATGGGCTGGGACCAGTGGAGCATACTGGATGGCCACCCACACTATTTTAAGACTCTGCCATTGGTAGTTTTTAAAAATTTAATACATATAGGATGAACCAGTACCCCAGATAAAAGCATTCATAATCTACATTGACCTATCCCAGGGTAAACAGCATCTTGACTCTTACGTTCATCACCCATTTGCTTTCCATCTTCCTTATTCACTGCATCTATAGGTAATTCTAAAATTATGGGTATTTTTTTATTTTAGCTTGTTTTTAACATTATAAAAAGGACATTTTTAATACAGTATATAATCTTGGGAGACATTGATTTTATTTTGTTTAATGTTATATTGGTAAAGTTTGGTCATATTTTTGTTTTCATGTTAAGGGAGAAAATCCATGTTTTGTGTTTTCAGTTAAGAGGAAGAAATTAATATTGTATTTCACTGTGATACTTACCATTTTATTCATCCAATCTCCAGTGGGTGGGCATTCTCTTCCACACTTGGTTTTATTAGGTTTTGAAAACAATCAAAGACAGAAAAATGGTATTTCATCGTAGTCTTGATCTACATTTTCTTGGTCACCAATGCTATTGAACATTTCTTTATGTGCTAAGTAACCATTTGTGTTTCCTTTTCATCAGTTTTTCTCTTGGATTGTTTATACTCTTATTGGTAACATTTTGATGTATCTTGAGTCACTCAAGTATATTGGAATCAATAATATCACAATCATTCATATTAATCATCAGTTAACATGTATAATGGTCCAGCTAGTACATGACATTTTGTTTAGGCAAACAACAGAATTAGAATGAATTCATTAGGTTTTGTTAAAAGATTCATTTAATCACCCCAAGCAGTGAAACCATCTTTAGCTCCAGAAATCTGTGACCTCAAGCTCTGAGATATTTCTTTAGAATGCACATAAGGAAAATCGACTCGTTTTCCTGTGTCATCCCAGATTGTCATCTCATCAATTGCCCACTCAGTTGCTAAATCTTTAGTTGTCCTCTGTTCTCTTTTTCAGTGCCTGACAAGGTCCGGGGAGTCAGTGTTAGCAACTCAGCCAGGAGTGACTATTTAAAGGTATCCTGGGTGCATGCTACTGGAGACTTTGATCACTATGAAGTCACCATTAAAAACAAAAACAACTTCGTTCAAACCAAAAGCATTCCCAAATCTGAAAATGAGTGTGTATTTGTTAAGCTAGTCCCTGGAAGGTTGTACAGTGTCACTGTTACAACAATAAGTGGACAATACAAAGCCAGTGAACAAGGCAACGGGAGAACAAGTAAGTGGAATGATTGCAAGATCTAATGGTTGGTTGAGTCTTGAAGGTCATCTAGTAATTATTTATCTGAACCTTGAAGTTCCTCTGCTTACTGATTGGTAAATTACGTTCCCAGGAAGTCTCTCTTGAGGTTAACATCTTTCAGGCAGGCCATGGCCTATAATTAAAGGATATTTATTGGTAGATAGAAGTAAACATAGTAGGAAAGCAGGAAGACCAGATATCTCATTCTTCTTCCTGTCTGCCTGCATTTTGGCATTTGAAGTTCTCAACTTCTTGTTTTATCTTATGCTTGAGACCATAATTCATTTTATGATTGTATTCTACCAACATTTGCCATATGAGATTTATGTCAGGAAAAAATTACATTTTTAATAGTTGCTTCCAATTCTTCTTGTTTAATTATGCATGAAGTAATTCAAGTGGCTTATTCAGGGAAGCAAGATGTTTGCCAGTCCCTTGAATGTGATTCATGAGTTATTGTGCAGATAAACTCTGATCAGTTACTTTCCTGAAGCATCTTCTCTCTTTCCTCTCTAGTCCCAGAGCCTGTTAAGAATTTGGTGTTGCAGAATAGGAGCACTGAAGACCTACATGTGACTTGGACACGAGCTGATGGGGATGTTGACCAATATGAGATCCAACTGCTCTTCAATGACATGAAAGTATTTCCTCCTTTTCACCTTGTAAATACCGCAACTGAGTATCGGTTCACCTCCCTCACACCAGGGCGCCAGTATAAAATTCTTGTCTTGACCATCAGTGGAGATGTACAACAGTCAGCCTTCATTGAGGGCTTAACGGGTAATTTGAAGTATGGTTCTTGATCATAGGTAGATATAGTGGTATAGTTAGCATACTGGAGAACCCAGGCATTTTGATTGCTGATTTAGAGGGGTAGAAGAGATGGCACAAGGAATAAAGTTATTTTATCCATATAATGCAATTGTCTAAGCTGGTTTAACTAAAGTAAAGTGTTGTGGGGAGGAGGTTTGTAGATGATTCAGAGAAATAGCATTGAATTGATGTGAATAGCTGGTGCTTGTGGAGCCTACAGAGTTGGGATAGATAACTCTCTTGGTTGGGTATCACTTCACCGAAGCTCTATTAGGAATGTTGCTATCATAGTTAACACTCACTGATGGTTTGCCACAAAACAGACCCAAAGTAAAGCCCTTTACTTGTCCTTCTGTTGAGTTCTCACAACCCCATGGTCATCATTGTCATTTTTTTGATTAGGAAACTGCAACGTAGAGAGGTTATTAAGTGGTTTGCTTTTGGTCTTACCACTAGAAAATGAGGAAACCAAGACTTATAATCTAACTTGCCGTTAGCTATATTACTGTACTCACTGACCTTGTTCCCTCTCTAAATGTTCTCAGCCAACTTCAGTTCAGGCAGAAGAGTCATAGGAAATTGGCAGATTGATATTTTTCTTCATGTGTATTCTTTTAGTAGATGCCAAAGACAAGAAGCAAGAAAACTTGAGCTTGAAAACGTTCACCATTGATTCTCTAAGGATGGCTTTTACATTTATTTTCTCTTTTAGTTCCTAGTGCTGTCAAGAATATTCATGTTTCTCCCAGTGGGGCAACAGACAGCCTGACAGTAAACTGGACACCTGGCGGGGGAGACGTTGATTCCTACACGGTGTCGGCATTCAGGCACAATCAGAAGGTGGAGTCTCAGACTATCCCCAAGCACATCTATGAGCACACGTTCCACAGACTGGAGGCTGGAGAACAATACCAGATCGTGATTGCCTCTGTCAGTGGGTCCCTGAGGAACCAAATAGATGCATTTGGGCGAACAGGTAAGCATCTACCAGGAGAAAGGCCAAACTGCTTTATGATTCTTGCATAATAGGACTAAAATAGGCTTAGCTGTTTGATCACAAATCAGAAACATCCAGATTCAGAACATCTAAACTTGTACACTTCAGTGTGGTTTCAAGAACCTTTCTCATATTTTTCTTTCCAGTTTTCTTAATAATAGACATTTTCAAAACAGATTTTGATTTAGGAACCAACTCATCTCAATCAACTTTGCACTTGCTAGAGGATATGTTGTTGTTAGTTGTCGCTGAGTTAGCAAGCAAACACTCTGTAAAAATTTCACCATTTTCGCAAAATTCTTTTTAAGAATAAAATATATACTTATGCCATCTATTTTCCCTGTCATAGCTAAAAATCTGTTACCAAATGCATGAGTAAAATATCTGTTTGTTAATACTAGTGTTAGTATATTATTTTCAAAACAAAAACAAGCTACAAGCACTTGCTATATGCCAGACATTTTAAATTATCTTTAACCACACTGCAAGATGGACATTGTTATTCGATCTTAAAGATGAGGAAACTAAGACTCAGAAAGTGTATGAAACATTACCTAGTGTATGTATAATCAGATTTAGAGCTATAGTTCAAATGTAAGTCTATCTAAATCCAAATCACATGGCCTGTCTACTATTACACAATAGTGCTTGGATGTCTGCCACTCTTACAACCACTTATTTAGTTGTATGGCTTGGGACCTTTATACTGTGCCCCTGTTATGTTTCTGTTATAACATATACACACACACTCACACACACACACTCTTACATATATATAACATATATGTTTGTGCATATATATATAATATAAATATATTTTCCATATTTGACATAGTACTTGGCATGTGGTTTGAGCATACGTGTGTATAAATATAAATGTATAGCAATACAAACACACACACATATACCCAGCCATACGCCAAGCATTATGTCAGAATATAAAAATTCAGTAGCTAACAAGACACAGTTCCTACCCTCAGAAAGTTTATAATCTAGTGAAAGAGAGAAGTAAAAAGGCAATTTGAGAACTACACTGAGAAATACTAAAATAAAAGTAATTATTGAGGGGCGGTAAGCAAAAAATGAGGAAGACCTGCAACAAGATAGATTGAGGTGGAAGCTAGAACAATGGGCTTAAACATAAAAACAATTACAGGCACGGTGCAGGCCTGCAGGCCGGGGCAGTGCTTTGTTCTGCTGCGCATACGGTTGCTATGAGTCGGACCGACTCAATGGCACCTAACAACAACAACATGGGAACAAAAAAGAAGAGCCAGGGAAGGCATTCAGAAGGATGTAACATATACGCAGAAACTAAGAAATTATCCAGACGAAGTGTGTGCTTACTTTGTTCCACCGGAACAAGATCTGGAGGTGAGAGAGAGCACAGCACGTATGATAACCTGCATCTATTTAATATGTTAGAAAAAGAGTGTGCAGCATTGGCCTGGTAAGTAGACGGACCGAATCACAAAGAGCCTTGTGTGCCTTGTGAAGGTGTTAGAGTTATGTGGAGCCAGTAAAGAGACACTGGCATGAGCCTTCTAGGGGGTTAGACAGGATGAAGTGGAGAGTGGGAGGTAAAAAGCAAGGGGGCTGGTCAAGAGGCGGTTGCAATGATGTATGTGAGAGATGACATTGTCCTAGAGTAGTGTCAGTAGAGAAGAGGATCCATTATTTATAAGGTTTAACGGATAAACATTATGAGACTCTTACATGAAGAAGAATCCAGATTTCTGACTTGAACCATAAGCTCAGAGCAAAGGGCATTAAGGAGAATAGGGTAGGAATTGTTAGTTGTGTTGCCATTAGTTGCTCTTTAGTGAGCTCTGACTTACAGTGACATTACGTATAGCAGAAAGAAACCTTGCCCAATTTCTATGCCATCTCTAGAATCATTGGTATGTTGAAGTCCGTCTGATTGAGGATTTCTCTCATTTTCACTGATTTGCTGCTTTACCAAATATCATGATGTCTTTTTCTAGCAACTGGTCTTTCCTAATGATATGTACAAACTAAACACACCAAAGTCTTGTCATTATGCTTTTAAGGCACATTCTATCAAGGAAGAATCTAACTTGAGGCATCATGAGTATTGGGTAGCTGGGGAATATCCATTTGCAAAACAGAAAGATACATGAGCTGAAAGTTTGAATTTATGAGTCATATCCCTAAGAGTGACAATTCAAACCATAGGAATAGAGAAGAGCACTTAAGGAGATTTTATGAAACTGAAAAGAAATGAACCTAAGACATAAAAATCATTGACAAGTAAAATTATTTTGCCTTTATCTCAAGAGCTATAGTATAAACACTGTTACATACTACTGCTTAGATCAAGGCTTGACAGTTTGACTTGAGTTAATCTTTGGAATAAAAATATCAACAAGAGGCATAATTCAGTCATGCAGACTACATGTATTGAGTGTAAATTTGTTCAGTTATCCTTCCTCTTTTTAGATACAGGGACACATGTCTCACTCTATATGTGTTTCGTGCAGTAATAGAGTGTGTTGCTGTGATGCTGAACAAGTTTTGGCAGAGATTCCAGACAAAGATAGATGAAGAAGAAAGGCCTGGTGACCTCATTCTGAAAATCAGCCAATGAAAACCCTGTATTATACACAGGGTCATCATGAGTCAGAGGCCAATCTGACAGCCCTTGACCAAAAAAAAAAGAAAAGCCCACATAACTTTCAGTGTCACTCATCTTTCCACCTCTTCCATCTCAATATTTGGCCTAAATGTAAAGAAAAGTGGAGAATTACACAGATAATTTGACACAAAAATTGCACTCTATTCTGCAAAGGCACACAGAAAATGTCGGTGTAACACAAATGAAGCAGCAGCAGCAGCTTTGTCTACCTGCAGATAATTCAAAGAGGCTTTCTCAATTCACTCTTTTTCTCTGCAGTTCCAGCAACTGTCCGGGGAATAAATGCAGACAATGCATACAGCAGTCATTCTTTAATAGTAAGCTGGCAGAAAGCTGTTGGTGTGGTGGCAAGATATGACATCCTGCTTCTAAATGAGAATGGAATCCTTCTGAGCAACACATCAGAGCCAGCCACTGCTAAGCAACATAAGTTTGAAGATCTAACACCAGGAAAGAAATACAAAATACAGATCCTTACTGTCAGTGGAAGTCTCTACAGCACAGAAGCCCAAACTGAAGGCCGAACAGGTAAGTAACATGGCTTGTTGTTTTGTACAAGATAACTTCTTGTAAAAACTGGCTGTGTTAGTTTCCTACTGCTGCTGGAATAAATTAAAGTTATTAGCTTACAGTACTTGAAGTAAGAATCTGAAATGGTCTTACAGAGCTAAACTCAAGGGTTGACAGGCTTTGTTTCTTCTGGAGGCTCTGAAGCTGAATCTGTTCCTTGCTCTTTCTCTTTCCAGCTTCAAGTGGCCACCCACATTCCTTGGCTTTGGGGCCCCCTTCCAGCAACGGCATCCCTCAGACCTCTGCATCTGCAATTGCATCTCTTTCTCTGACTTTTCTGTCTCCTTCTTTTAGGTACCCTTGTGATTACACTGGGGCAATTCAGATAGTCCAGAATAGTCTTCCTGTCTCAAGATAAACGTCACAGTTTCTAAGGAATAGGACATGGAAAGAATTGGAGGCCATATTCTGCCTACCACACTGACCTAATTGATTATTTTTTTAATAATTATCTAGGTCTGAGGGGGAGGTGATGTTGACAGGGACATAAAGGTAAATTAGATATTCTTCTCAAAAGACTTGCTTAGTAGGGAGACAGAACATGGACAAATACTGATAATACATTGTGATACAATGCTATGTATGAGAAGAATGTCCAATATCTAGGGGAGCATAGAGGTCAGGTGGAATTGAAATGTGTTCATAAAATTGACATTGTTGTACCACCGTGAAAGATAAAATGATTCTCCATGGAGAGAAGGTAGGAGGATACTGTGTGCCGACAGCCTATGCTGGGCAAGGCACAGAAGCTATGGCCTGTTGAAGAATCAGAAGTTATGGGTGGTTGAAATGTGTGTTGCATGAGGAAAAGTGAAGCTGAATAGCCAGATTGGGGCCACTTTACAGTGCTTGGCATACTTTCCTCAAAAGCTTATTTTCTTTTATTTTATAAACAGGGGAAGACAATAAACATTTTTCAGTCAGGGAGATTTTTTTTTTTTGTAACAAAAATTTGTATCTTAAAAAGGATAAATGAGATTTCAGTAGAGATGGATTGGGTAGAGAAGGTACCAGAGGTAGGAAGACTTGTTCATTCATTCATTCTTCAGTACCTATGAGGTATGTGCATGGATCTAAATTCTAGATATCCACGAATGAATAAGACAAAGTCTCATAGTCATGAAGCTTACATTCTAGTAGGAAAGAAAGGTGATAAAAAATGACTAATACGTACAGTAGGTTGAAACCAGTTGTCATGGGGTTGACCATGACTCATGGTAACTCTATGTGTGTCAGAGTAGAGCTGTGCTCCATAGGGTTTTCAAAGGCTAATTTTTCCAAAGTACATCTCCAGGTTTGTCTTTCAAGTCACTTCTGTCTGGGTAGATGCAAATCTCCAGCCTTTTGGTTAGCAGCAGAATGTGTTCAACATTTACACCACCCACGGAATCCTGTAGTAGATTTATAAATACCAAAGAGAAAATTAAAACAGGGAAGGGGGATAAAAAGTGCTAGGGAGTTACAGTTTTAGACAGGATAGCCCTTAAGGAGCCCCTGATGGCCTAGTGGTTAAGTACTACTGCTAATCAAAAGGTTATTAGTTCAAATCCACCAGGCATTACTTGGAAACTATATGGGGCAGTTCCCCTCTGTCCTACAAAGTCAGTGTGAGTTGGAATTAACTTCATGGCAGTGGGTTTGGGTCTTTTGGATAACTCTCAAAGTCTTCGATAAGAAAGTAACTTTTGTGTAGAAGTCTGGGAGTAAGAAAGAGTCATACAGGCATTTAAGGAAGAGTATCCTAAGTAAGGAAATCCTGGTGGCATAGTGGGTTAAATGTTACTCTGCTAACCAAGAGGTCACCAGTTCTAATCTGCCAGGTGCTCTGTGGAAATTCTATGGGGCAGTTCTACTCTGATTTCTAGGGTCATGATGAGTCAGACCTGACTCGATGGCAGTGGTGCTGAGCCTAAGTAAGAGGGACAGAAAGGTTCTGAGGCAGGAGTGTGTCTGGCCTGATGGAGGAACAACAAAAAAAACAGTATGGCTGGAACAGAGGGAGTGATAACAAGAGTAGGGAAGATATACGCAAGCAATGGGAATCAGGAGACAACTGCAGCTATAGAAATGATAAAGGTCTAAAGCTAAACTGATACAGAGCCCTGATGAAGAAGAGGAGACATAGTCAACAAACATTGCTGCAGTTAAGGTGACACTTGGTGGCTAAGTGCATTATGGAAGAAAGACAGATTTCAAAGTTTCTACCTTGGGTATCTTGGTGATACTATTAACAGAGATGAGAGAAGAGGAGTGAGAGAATGTTAAGGAGAAATATACAGAGTTCAGTTGTGTATCAAGTTTGAGATGCCTGAAAGATCTACAGAGAATGGTGACCATAGGTAATGGGCCGTCAGCTCAGAAGAGAAGTGAGCTGGTGGTAGAAGGTTTGGGCAAAAATGCTACTTAAGTCCATAAAATGAGTTAAATTGATTGCTTACATTGTATCATAGAATAACAAATAACGGGCGCAGAATGGAACTATGGAAAATATTAACTTTCAAGGGCCAACATTTAAGCATATACAGTAGGAGACCTTTTATATCCTCCTTAAGATTAAGCAAAAGAACCTAAAAAAGAATGGTTTCAGGAGACATCAAGGTCAGTGACATAACTAAGAGATTTTTCTAAGAGATTGTCTGCATCCCATATTGGCAAGTGGTGCCTGCGGTCTTAAAAGCCAGCTGTCTGCCATCAGTTGTTCCCAGCACAGGTCTAAAGCTAAACTAATACAGAGCCCTTATGAAGAAGAGGAGACGTAGTCAACAAATACTGCTGCAGTTAAGGTGACACTTGGTGGCTAAGTGCATTATGGAAGAAAGACAGGTTTCAACATCAGCTGGGAACAACATCAGTTGTTCCCAGCACACCTGGAGCAGAGGAAAACCAAGAACATCAGAGGCATGAGGAAAATACGAGCCCAGGAGACAGAAGACTCCACATGAGTGAGAGACCACATCATCCTGAGACCACAACTAGATGGTACCCGACCACCACCAAAGACTACCCGAACAGGGAACACAATGTAGAGTCTCTGATGAAGCAAAAGAAAAAGCAGAGTGCAAATCTAGTATTCTATTAAAACAGCAGAATTGATAGTCTGATGGCCTGGAGGGTCCCCGAGAGCATGGCCCCTAGACTTGCTGCTAGCCCAGAACTGAAACCAGTGGACTGGACTCTGGGAAACAGAATGATGCAGGTGGTGTGTGTACTTCATGGTTTAATAGATATGAGGCTGTCCAACTGGTTTATTTCTGGTGATGAGAGGAGAGGGTGGAGAGGAGGGGAAGAGTGTTGGTTCAGTGGTACTGGAAATAAAAGAGTGGAAAAGCTGAGAAGAGCAGATAGAGTAGCATGGAGGTGGGTGCTTGGGGTATTGTATGGCAAATTGACTTGGATTGTAAATTTTCATTTAATCAAAATCAAAATAAAATTGAAAATTAAAAAAAAAGAACCAAAAACGAATGTTCAGAGTTGAAGGAGGAAAACCCAGGAGAAACCAAAAGAGCTGTCCTCTTCCATTTCCACCAGCGTGGAAAGACTTCCACAGTGTGGAATCAGATCATTCTGGTGTCACATGCCCTTGGGCCAACAGCAGCTCTTAAGCCAAAGGGGTTGCAAAATCTTCAGACAGACCCTTTCCTTTTTTATTTTTCTTAATGGTTTTTGACTTTCTCTCTTGTTTCTCTTTCGCCTATCCTTGAATACAGTTTTGTCTTTCTTTACCATTCATTTTCCTCTCCCCATAACCCTTCCCTCCAAAAGCTGTTTCTTAGCTCAGAATAACACTCAGAGTTTTTTTATCTTTGATCTAGTTCTTAGTATTAAAAACACATGTAATCACACAGGTCAGATCAACATTAATTCTTCACTCCATAAATGTCTATGAAGATCATTTCCCGCTACTACTTTGTTTGTTCATTGTTTTCATATTTTACACATGCAGTTTATTATATACCAATTATAACCCTAACAACAATACATTAATAAAATAAATCAGTGCTTTATTAAAAGCATTTTGAGAATCAGCCAAAACTGAAAGATGAATGTCTTTGGGGAATAAATGATTAAAGAAATAAAGTCCTGGGGCCAGACAGACAGGATCCTAGGCTTTGTCATACTGGAATTTGTTCAGATACTGTTCAGCCCTGCGGCTGTGAGGCTCAGAGAACTGGTTTTTTAAAGAAACCCAGTAACTGAGCCCCACTTCAGATGTGTTAAATCAGAATCTCTGAGTGTGATGCCCTAGCATTGCCTATTTTGTATTTTTAACTGTGGATAATATGTATGAAACAAAAGCCATTTCAATTTTCTTCATGTTGTGGTATTTTTAAAATAAATAGTTGCATCAGAAATCCATGTTTCTTAGTGTTAAGGACTCTGTGAAGTCAAAAGTTGTTAACAGCAGAGACTGTGTATCCTCAAGGCGGGTAACACCAGCTTTCAGTACATCCTTCTATGTGTTCCTTCTAGGCTGTATCAGGGACAAGCCAAAACTTGGTCTCACATTCTTGCCCTTGGACTCTTCCAGTCCCAGCAGCTGTCACCAATCTGAAGATCACCGAGAATTCCACCAACCATCTGTCCTTCAGCTGGACCACCTCAGAGGGAGAGCTCAACTGGTACAACATCTTTCTGTACAATCCAGATCGAACCCTTCAGGACAGAGCTCAAGTTGACCCTCAAGTTCAGAGCTTCTCCTTCCAGAACTTGTTACAAGGCCGAATGTACAAAATGGTGATTGTAACTCACAGTGGAGAGCTGTCCAATGAGTCTTTCATACATGGGAGAACAGGTAAGACCCAGTCTCAGGCAGTGACACGTAGCAAGATAACTGTTGCCATTTTCACTGGCTTTTCCTTCCTTTGTCCTTCCCTCCCTGTTGTATCCAGTATGTAGCTTTATGTGAAATCGGTGACCTTCAGGCTCTTGGGCCCTAAATCAGACCTTTGAGTATATGTAAGAGTAGTTTGTGGCAAGTGTTTGCACTGGTGTCTGCTTTTTGACCCCCGTCTGCGTGGAGTCCCTGTGTAGTACAAATATTTAAATTTTTTACTATTAATTGACAGCTTAGTGATTGGAACTCACACAGAGGTGGCTCAGAAGAAAGGCCTGTAAACCTGCTTCTTGAAGGTCACAGCCCTGAAAATCTTGCAGAGCAGTTCCAGTTCTGTGACACACGGGGTCACCCATACAGACAGACAGCAGTGGGTTGGGTTTGGAGTTTTTGCTTCCCTCCTGGGCTTTGATAAAAATGGATATGGCTCCTCTACTTGCTGGCAAGTGGCTACCAAAGGGCTGTAATCTATCGTGGCTGAACCCACTTGATGTCTTTTGATTTCTACAAGAAACAGATGGACTGGAGGGCAGGTGCAGAGAAGGCAGCCACAGTTGGACAAACAAGGAACTACTGCTGAGAACTGGAAACATGGTAAAGGGTTTTCCAATAAGGATGCTCTATTTTTGACAGCCCACAGCCACCATATGTGTGAAGCTATAGTAACCATATTTATCACTTTTTTTGATTGGTCTTGACAAATAGCCATGAAAAGTTACATGACTCCACAACCTGTAGAAATTATTAAAGTTTATTATCAAAATGGGTGTTTGCTTTGCCAGACACTTGGTGAGTTATGTGGAATTTATGATGCACATAATCGTCCCACCGAGAAAACAATTTGAGAGTTTAATCCAAAAATCTGAGCCAGCCAGGTCTATTGCCAATCAGACAACGCTGTGTGTCAACAAACCGCATGTTCCCATAAAAACATTGCCACTGTTCATCAGAGAGTATGTGAGAATCCATCCCAATCAATGTCTCACCGAGCACAAGAATTGGGCCTTTCGTCAACCACAGTTTGGCAGAGTTTGCATCTGGACTCGAAGGTTTACCCTCACAAAATTGTTTTAACTCAACAACTGAAATCTAACGACCACGGATTGCATTGTACATTTGCTGACAGAGCTGTGGAGCAATTGGAAGCTGACTGGTTTGGGCCAAAAACTCATCTTCAGTGATGAGGCTTATTTATGGAAGAATGGTTTTGTTAACAAACAAAACGGTCACATTTGGGGTGACAAGAATCCAGTGGAGGTTTAGGAATGTCCGCTTCATCCCCAAAAGGTTACCATCTGGTGTGGATTGTGGTCCAGCGGAATCAATGGCCCTTATTTTTGCTGAGATGAACAAGGACAAGCTGTGACTGTCAATAGTGAAAGATAGCAGGCTATGATAACTGATTATTTTGGATGCCATTTGGAAGGTGCCATGGCAGCCATTTACCTGCAATTCTTTTCCTTGCATAATGCCATCAAATGTACGTCAAAATAGTGAGAAAAACTAAAACTGTATCATTTACACAACTTGGCTTATTCAGCTTTGCAGACAGGACAGCCTTATTGGAAAACCCTTTACCAATAAAATGAAGACAAAAAGTTCCAGGAAAACAAGAGGGAGAAATCTCCCTGGGCTGCAAATAAGAAATTGAATTGACTTTTCCCATAACTTGGTCTCTTCAGGCTCAGCTTTCTATTCCATTTTTTCTCATTTGACCATAGTTTTTGGTGCTTCCCTGCCCATCCTGGAAACCCTGGTGGTATAGTGGTTAAGTGCTGGGTCTGCTAACCCAGGGTCACCAGGTGCTCCTTGGAAACTCTATGAGACAGTTCTACTCTGTCCTATAGGGTCATTATGAAACAGAATTAACTCAGTGGCAGTGGTTGTGTTTTGTCCAGCCCGGACACTGGACTCAGTACTGGAAATGACAGTGACTAAGAGACAAGGCCTCTGACTTCCTAAAAGCTCTACACTGAGGGATAGGGGAGGGGTTAGAACAGACTACAGAATTCTAAAAGATTATTTTCTTTCTCCAGCCAAGGAAATGGAAACCCTGGCGGCATAGTGTGTACAAGTTAAAGCTGCCAACCAAAAAGTTGGCAGTCCAAATCCACTGGGCACACCTTGCAAACTCTATGGCACAGGTCTACTGTATCTTATAGGGCCGCTGTGAGTAGGAATCAACTTGGCAGCAATGTGTTTGGGTTTTTTTTGTGTGTGTTTTTTAGTCAAGGAAATAAAGAGTATGTGTGATAATAAGTGACTTGAAAGGGAAGACATTTGAGCTGCCACTGATCGTGAGGGGCGCCACTGAAGAGCACATTCTGGGCATGCAGCAGAAGCCCTTGGTTCTCCTGTATTTTGAAAGGCATGAAAAGCAGCAGCAGTGAGCCTAGACCGTGAGGCCAAAACCCTTGCCCTCAAGTCAATTCCAACTCATAGCAACTCTGTAGGGCAGGGTGGAACTGCTTCATAGTGTTTCAGAGGAGTGCCTCGTGGGCTTGAACTGCTAGCCTTTTGGTTAGCAGCTCTAGTTCTTAACCACTATGCCACCAGGGTTTCCAGACCCTGAGGAGAATTTCCTGTTGTCAACATTTCACAGGCAGCCTGCTCTCTGAAAATCCCCCCTTACCTGCTTAGTTTAAGTTCTTCCAGTTTAAAGTTAAAATGTTTAAAGTTCTTCCAGTAGGGAGCAATGGTCTTCACTTACCAAAGAAGATGAAGCTTAAAAAAAAACCCCACAGGGCAGATAGCAGAGTGGCTAAATGTGTGCAATGGCAGAAGTCACTGTTAACATTTCTGTCCCCCAGTGAGGTTGGACCAACCCAGATTTTGACAAGAAATAGCATGAGGGAACTGAAAACCTAGAGGAGGATAGAGAGGAGGTAAAGAGGGTCACTATGGGATGGGGGCCACTAATGAGGTGGGTCACCTGGGAGGGACTAATGCCTTTGAGGAATTTATCTGGGGCCTTTTATAAGCTAAGCTCTAAACTGCTTGCCCAGCAGTAATTAATCATTTATGAATCATTCATTTTATGTGTTTGCAGAGCACATGTGGCAAGCATATAAAAATCACTGTTTATTTTCTTCTTAATTTTATTTATTAGACTAATTGAATAAAATTTCTAACATTTATCAAGTGTCTCATCTATGATAAAGCTTCACTCACCTCCCAGCCCTAGCAGCCATCAAAGTTTTATTCTTCTGTAGGTAATTCTGTTTTCAGTTCTTTATAACAAGGGTCTCACACAATATTTGTCCTTTTGATACTGACAAGTTTCACTCAGTATAATATCTTCTGATTGAAACTATGTTATGAGATGTTTTCTAAAATAATCCTTTTGTTTATCATAGCAAAGTGTTCCATTGAGTATATATACTGTAGTTTGTTTATCCATTCATCTGTTGATGTGCATCTGGGTTGATTCCATCTTTTAGCTATTGTGTACCATGCTGCCATAAATATTCATGTACATGTGTCTGTTCATGTGACAGCCTTTGTTTCTGAAGGATAAATTCCAAGCAGTGGAATTACTGGATCAAATGGTATATCTATTTCCAGCTGTTTAAAGACGTGCCCGATTGCTTTCCAAAGAGGTTGTACCAATTTGCAATCCCACCAGCAGTGTAGGAGAGTTTTCATTCATACCACATCTCTAGAGGTGAACCCATGCCCCTACACTTGCCTAAAAGGTAGGCAAGATCTGACTTTACTGTATGTACTATTCACTCGCCAAAGTCAGCTCATATGTTCACCCCTGAGCCCAAATGCCTGTGTTCTTGTTTTGTTCACAGTAAAGGTTTTCCTTCTGTTTCAGTCCCAGCCTCTGTGAGTAACCTGAAGGGCTCCAATCGGAACATGACAGACAGCCTCTGGTTCAGCTGGAGTCCAGCCTCTGGGGACTTTGACTTTTATGAGCTGATTCTCTACAACCCCAATGGCACACAGAAGGAAAACTGGAAAGACAAGGACCTAAATGAGTGGCGTTTTCACCGTCTCATCCCTGGGAGGAAGTACACACTGTGTGTGATAACCCACAGTGGAGATCTCACCAATAAGGTCACAGGGGAGAGCAGAACAGGTAAGATGCTCGGTAGCCAATGGTCAAATGTTGGTAGGAAGTACCATCTAAAGACACATTTTAATTATTATTTTAGTGACCAGCAATAAAATCAATAATCACATGCATGTGCTAGCATTGAACTTGGGAAGGTAGGATGGCACAGTGGATAAAGAACAGAGTTTGGTCAAAAAGATCTAGGTCCTTAGCTCAGCCCTACTGCATAACGACGTGAAACTGGGAAAGTTACTGCACATCCCTAAGCCTCCGTGTCCTCAGATGTGTAAGAGGGACAGTCATGCTTATCATCACTGTATTGTTATAAGCAGTGCTTCCTAATCATTTTTATGTCTTGGGTATGCAAAAATAATATTAACATTTGTCTTCTGCACTGCATGACTACCTGTAACTGGAAATAATTGCCTCTGAACATAAACCCTGCCACTCCCAAATCTGATGGAATCACTATCTTCATACTTGTAAACCACACCAACCTAGTTAGGCAAATTAAAGACATAGGCGCACGAGGACACTGTCGTACACATAGTAAACACTCTACAAACAGAGGCTCCTATTATTACTGTATTATTTCATCCTACGAAGTACCTTAAGAGTATGTCTAATGTTGCTCAGCTATCCTTATTTGTCTATGAATGTGGTTTTTCCCTTTCTCCTTTATATAGCTCCAAGTCCCCCCAGTCTTATGTCATTTGCTGATGTTGCCAACACATCACTGGCCATCACCTGGAAGGGGCCCCCAGGCTGGACAGACTACGATGACTTTGAACTGCAATGGTTCCCCAGAGATGTACTCAATGTCTTCAACCCCTACAGCAATAGAAAATCAGAAGGGCGCATCGTATATGGTCTTCGTCCAGGAAGGTCCTATCAATTTAGCGTCAGGACTGTCAGTGGAGATTCCTGGAAAACCTACAGCAAACCAATTTTTGGATCCGTAAGGACAAGTATGACATGCTTTGCCACTCTTGAGTTTCAGAGAGAGTAGATAGGAAGTATATGTTGCAGCATCTTACTCTGATGAGGCTGGGGTTAAATCCACATTTTTGCTTGGGATTGGTTGAACTTGAATTCAGACAGAAACCTTTAGAGACTTGCTCATTCATTCAGTGTTAACAACAGGTGGCGATACAGAAATAATCTCTGCCCTGATGGAGTTTACAGACAGGTGAAGCCAAAGCCAATACGTAATTAAACAATTACACTTAGGGTATGACGAAGGAAGTAAATGGTATATAGAAACACACAGTGGAAACATCTAATTCAATACAAGGGGACTCCCTGGGAGAAGAAACATCCAAATCAAGACACAAAGAAGTAGAATTCACCAAGTGGAGATGGGGAAAGAAAGGGAGAGTAATCCAGGCAGAGAGAATAAAATATTCCAAGACCTGGGCGGGAGAGAAAGATCTATTAATAGAGGAACAGAATGAAGTTTCATTGACCAGAGACATTAAGGAGCTTCTCCAAAATTTCATTGCAAGAGCACATAGCAAGAATGAAAGAATGCATCTAAGCGGAATTTGAATCCAGGCCCACCTGTCTGTACTTTTAACCTTTATCTACTCTGCCCCACTTTCTATCTGAATTCTGCCCCTCAGTTTCAGTGCCCATATGTGCGTTTGTGTTTCTGGTCACACTGGCACCTGGTGATTGTCTTAAAGGACAGCATTTTACTTTTTAATACAGTAGTTCTCAAAGTGGAGCCTGTCAGGCAGAAATTCTCTTGTAAGGCCCATGAGAATGTTTCCTTGAAAAACAATCCAAATAAAGTTTGAGAATCCTTTATTTAGAACTCAGAGCTAGTTGGATCACCCATAAAACCCACTGCCGTCAAGTCGATTGTGACTCACAGTGACCTTATGGGACAGAGTAGAACTGCCCTGTACAGTTTCCAAGGAGTGCCAGGTGGATTTGAACTGCTGACTTTTGCATACAGCCATATCTTGTAACCACCGCCTGCCCTATCAGGTTTTAGCTGGACCACAGGAGCTAAAAGAAAAAGTCAGCCTATGGAGGTCTCAAGTTTTTTTCCTCTCTTTCTCTTAGAGCCAGACAAGATACAAAACCTGCACTGCTGGCCTCAGAACTCGACTGCCATTTCGTGTTCCTGGATTCCCCCAGATTCCGACTTCGATGGGTATAGCATCGAGTGCCGGAAAATGGACACCCAGGAAGTTGAGTTTTCCAGGAAGCTGGAGAAAGAAAAGTCTCTGCTCAACATCATCATGCTAGTGCCTCATAAGAGGTACTTAGTGTCCATTAAGGTGCAGTCAGCCGGCCTGAGCAGCGAGGTGGCTGAGGACAGCACGGTCACAATGATCGGCCGTAAGTGCCCCGCAGGCCTAGCCAGGCCTCGTAGACTCCGGTCCAGGGGCTTTCATCCCCCAGGGGCTCCACCACCGCTGTCCAGCTGTAGGCAGTTCCTTTCCTCACTAGCAGGTCTTGTTGCCTCTTTGAGAAGAGGACCTAAAATCCTCCGGAGATGGAAACATTTCTCTGTGTCAAGTACTCTGACAGCAAACGAGTTAAACAAGGTTCAAGTACCTGAATAAGTTAGTGTGTAAATACATCACTTTGCCTGATACACTTAGAGCTATAATGGAGCTTTTAAGCAATCTGAAGCAACAACTTCAGGAAGTCCTGCTGAGGTGTTGCCTCTTTCATTATGCATAATGTGCCTGTGGCAAGTCACTTTGGCTGCCTCCTTCTCTTCAGGAGCAGAGGAAGAGGGTTTTCTGATTACAAGCATTACACACACACACACACACACACACACACACACATACACACACACTCTGTCTGATGTAGTTGAGTGGAGATTTTCATTTCACCCACTGCTGTTTAGGACGTCAAAGCTGAGTTGTGACCTCTCTTGGTTCCTTCCCTACCCCTGTTCCAGGTCCCCCTCCTCCACCTCCACATATTCGTGTGAATAGAAAGGATGTGCTAATTAGCCAGTCTTCCATCAACTTTGCTTTCAACTGCAGCTGGTTCAGCGACACCAACGGAGCTGTGAAGTACTTCACAGTGGTGGTGAGAGAGGCTGATGGTAAGCTACCAGGAAGTCGCTGCTGTTAGATGCAGGATTGCTTTCTCAAGGGCTTGGTTGCAAATTTTTAAGAGTAGAAAACTTTTGTATCATACCGATCCATCTCTGCTAGAACCAGAGAGATGTAACAAATTGTTTAAAGGTTCTTTCAATAATCAAATAATTATCCACTGGATTTAATTTTTAAAGATGAGCGTCTTATCGAGTCCTTACTATGTGTTAGGGACTGTCTAAAATTCACTGCATGTATTGTCTTATGCAAGCCTCACAACAAATTGGACAATTCTAATTTTATGAATAAGGACCTAAAGCACAAATGATCAAGAGACATGCTCAAGGTCACAAAGCTACTAGTTAACCCAAACCAAACTCATTGCCATCAACTTGATTCCAACTCATAGCAACCCTATAGGACAAAGTAAAATGCCTCCATGGGACTTCCAAGGTTGGATTTGAATGACCAACATTTTGTTTAGTACTGTAGGTCTTAACCACTATACCACCAGGGTTTAGACAGTTCAGCTTTGGAGGCTATGCTCTTAAAACCTGCCCAGTTAAATCAAAAATTGACACAAATAAAATTAGCCTCTAGACTGGGCTTTCCTGATCTGGTGCCAAATGGAAGCAATATGAAACCTTCACTATTCTTTTGCTCTGCCACTGAGCAGCAGTTATTTTTCAATACTTTTTGTCTTTCCCTTCCTATCTCAAATGCTCCAACCAGCCACAGTCCCAACCAACTAAACTAAACCCATTGCTGTCAATTCAATTTCAATGCATAGCAACCCTATAAGACAGAGAAGATCTGTCCCATATGGTTCCCAGAAAGAGGCTGATGGGTTTGACCTGCTGACCTTTTGGTGAGCAGCTGTAGCTCTTAACCACTGCACCACTAGGGTTCCAAACTATCTGCCAATTCACAAAAATATTCATAAGCTTGAAAGAAGCCAAGGATGATCATGAACATCATTCCTCCTTTCTCTGCTGAATTTTAAATAGTTTCACTTGCTAGTTTCCTAAATTAGTCAATGTTTAATCCTTGTAGCTGGGAAAACATAGGCAATAAGTATAACAATATTCCATTATAACCGCTGAATATACCCATTTTTGCTTATTGCGTTAGCATTTGTCAAATCACCTGCACAAGTGTTGTATTTCGGGGCATGCATGCCCATAAACATATTTGCCATTGAGGGCCATGTGTTATATCACCAAAAGAGATGCTGTATCTGGAATGGTATTAATATGCTTCATATTTCTTATATTTTTCAAAATTGTTTAAGGTGCTTTACTCGAGTTTCTTAATCATCTCTGATTATTTTGACTCATTTATACACAAGGGGAAAACATCAAACCTGACCCACACTGGAACAATTTCTAGGCAAACTTAGTTTCACTGGGTATCTAACAGTCTGTATGCTTTTACATTTTATTTAATTTTGCCAAATCTGGTTAATTAAATAATTTCATAATTAATTAAATTAATTGTATAATTTCAAAGATCAGGGCTGCATGCCGACTTTCCTCACATATCATAATTGAAGTTACATTAGCGAGCTATGGAAAGAGTTCAGATTTAATTAGGCTGTGATGGAGATGTTATTTTACTACATGACTATAAGGCAGTGACCGAAAAGGAGTCACACCGCAGAAAGCAGCTTTGTGTTCTCCAGCCAGGTTTCTACTACGGAAGCCCCTCTGAAGATAACAACTCATTTCACACCCATGTCACTGATGGCACATCTGCTCATCTTAAAGGCAGGATTCCTTTTCAACTACTAGCAAAAATAAGATTTCCAAATGTGTAGAAAATCATGCTTCACATCCCACTTTTTAGACACCAAACTATCAGTTCAACTATCGCTCAGTTCAATTAATGAACAGAATGAATTAATGACTCCTGTTCCTTTTTGTTCTGACAGCAACTACACATAAAGCATTTCTTCCTCTGACCCTCACCACCTAGAACTAGGTCAGATCTTACAGTCACAAGAGCACAGTCCTGCAGACTTGCAAGTCTGCTCAAAACGTGAGATGCCGGTGCAAGTTTAGGGGTTCCCAGGACCCCCTGCCTTCTGATCTGCTAGCTCCCACTACTCTTGCATTAATCATTCATTAAAGCAGCTCACAGAAAGAACTCATGGAAAATGCTATTCGAGTTTCACTCACTGTTAGCATTTTATGACAGCAGAAAAGATACAAATGAAGATACATGGGACGAGGTCTGGGAACATTCCCAACTCAGAGCTTCTACGTCCTCAAACAGGGATGTGCTACTTGCCCATGTTCATTGATGTCTATCACCAACCAAGAAGCTTCTGTGTCCATAGTGTTCATTAGGACCTCATGATCTGGATATGATTGATTAAGTCATGCCGCTCACTACCACCGCCATAGGTTGGCTGATACAACAAGGTGGTTTTCCTGGCCTGGCCAGGCCCCACCCAAGAGGCACCTCTTGGCATGTACCTTTAGGTGTCACCTGGTGACCTTATCAGAAACATTTCAATCACTTGAAAAATTCCATGGCTTTAGCACTCATCTCTCAGGAACCCAGAGCAAGGACCCAATTCTTTGGATTAAGTTAATGCAAAGCCCACACCAAGACTTATTCATTTGGAGCAAATTTTGTTAAATAGGAATCCAGAAGGCTACAATGAGCCCTGTAATCCCACTCCTTGAAGTTCATTTTAAATAATATCTGATCTCTATAATATTTGTCTTCCTAATTGTACTTTCCTCCAGCTAACATCAAAACTAGTGTGCAGTGCCAAAACACACAGTGGGCTAAGCAGACAGGGGAAGAGTTCTGGAAAGTCTTGTGAGTGATGGGCCAAATTCAGGCCAGAATAACACTTATAGTCAAGATAACAGAGAGCCGTACACGGAGCAGTTATCAGGCCGGGCATGTGGAATGTGCCTTGTGGGACGGCTGCTGTGTTCTGGGACATAATTTCTCTTATCTTTTCTCTAGTTCCCAGGTCATAGAGATTTCCTTATTAGCTCAGCTACAATGGTTATTGGCAAGGTAGAGAGCTTATTGAGCTTATGGGACTCACACAATGGAGAGCGTCCAACTGTGTGGAATTACGGAATGTGTCATGACCAGTTGTTTGGTGCAGTGAGCTACTTAGGCACATACATGTACCATGTGCTTTATTTTCTAGAAAATGAGGACACGTGTGTGTACATGTATATATACACACAGACATACACATGTATACATACATATGTTGTTTAGATGCCATCGAGTTAGTTTTGACTCATGGCAACCCATGTGTTACAGAGTAAAACTGTCCCATCGAGTTGTCTAGGCTGTACTCTTTACAGGAGCAGATCACCAGGTCCACCTCCCACAGAGCTGCTCGGTGGGTTTGAACTGTCAACTTTTGGTCAGCAGCCAAGCTCTTAACCTTTGTGCCACCAAGACTTCTTGTGTGTATGTGTGTGTGTTTGTCCACATGAATTAAAATTTATTTCATTAGGAGTATTTCATAGCATCCTTTGATATCACAGAATCTGTACCAGTCTGGGAATAAGCTAGAGATCATGAGTAAGGAAGAGAGAGTTTAGAAACCTAGTTAGATATCACTAAGGCACTAAAACCCAAAACCCATTGCCGCTGAGTTGATTCCAATTCATAGTGACCCTACAGAACACAGTAGAACTGCCCCATAGAGTTTCCAAGGAGTACCTGCTGGAGTCAAAAGGCCAGGGTTTGGGTTAGCAGCTGTAGCTCTTAACTCCTACACCACCAGGGTGTCCTGAAGTCACAGAAAGTCTGTAACTGGGTTTTCTCCCTCCAGGCAGTGATGAGCTGAAGCCGGAACAACAGCATCCTCTGCCTTCCTACCTGGAATATAGACACAATGCCTCTGTTCGAGTGTATCAGACTGACTATTTTGCAAGCAAATGTGCTGAAAGCCCTGACAGCAACTCCAAGAGTTTTAACATTAAGCTTGGAGCAGAGATGGAGAGCCTCGGCGGAAAATGTGATCCCGATCAGCAAAAATTCTGTGATGGACCACTGAAGCCACGCACTGCCTACAGGTTAGATATATTACCATCGTTTTGTTGGAAGGCACATAGCATATCATCAGGGGCTCAGCTGCCAGGGCGTCTGACACATATCAGCTCCTGTAATTAATAACTTTCATCACAAGAGTGCTCTGCATTTTACTGGGTAATTTACAAAAGTTGGATTTCTGCCTTCATTCATAGGTAACGTATGAAGAGGGCCTTCAAGGTATAACAAAAGTTCATATTTGCTGTGTGAAGAATTGATTGAAGATTTTTAATCAATTGCTCTTTTTCCTACAACTTCTTTAATAGGAGCCCAGTAAATTATTATGGCAACTACTGTGGGAATGTCTGAGTAGGAAGACTGAGTTGAGAGCAGTCCAAGCAATATTGGGTTTTATCAGCCACTTTTAGTGAGAACTAGAATTACCTTCTAAGACATAAAATGCCAGAGATGCTCTGTGGTCCAGGTGCAGCTCTTGGAGGGAAAGGGTCGCATGTATGGAGTGCCCTTTCCTCCCACTGAGATGGCAGGTGAGAAGGAGCACCTGTTTGACCTCAGCCCCAGCACGCCCCAATGCACGCACCAGACCCTTCCCGCCCTAAGAACTGTCGGTGGTGTTTGTTGGCACTGGGTTCACAGAAAGCAGGAGCAAGCGGAAGTACACAACGTCCCAAACCTGGGTCCACAAGAGAAAAAAAAAAAAAAACCTGGCTACTATGGATATAAGGCTACAGTTAGCCAAGATCATCACTCCAAAAGAGAATGTGCCTTCTCTGTTGGGTGTTCCTAGAGTTGGTATATCACAGCCAGTTGGGTTCTCTGTGATGCAGTGTCTATTCTGATGCGTTGTTGCCCAGCGGTTGCTGACTAAGTATTCTGAATGTCACCCTGGGTCTCAGGATAAAAATCTTTTCTGTCAGAGCCGTTAAGGAGTCTGATGTGTTGCCTCACCAGAGAGATTTCTTAGCCCTGCCATCATGTCAACAAGGACAGGCATGCAGTTTGACTAAGACAAAGGACTCCCCTGAGGGAGAAACTCTGCAGAGCTGTCTCTGCCCAGGACTCACCACAAGCTTGCTGTTGATGCTCCAGCTGGGACTGGCCCCGTCAGAGTAAACACTCACAAACTTATTAGTGATTTTATTTGAAAAGAAACCATATGAGCCACTACTCTGAGAGAAAAAAAAAAAATACATGTCAGAGTAGAACGGATTTTTCGAAAGCAGATTGCCAGGGCTTTCTTCTGAGGCACCTCTGGGTAGACTTGAACCTCTCACCTTTCAGTGAGCAGCTGAGAACATTAACCAATTACTCTACCAAGGGACATTGGTTTTCTATAACCTGAAGGAGGTGAGATCTCTGACAGTGCAAAGGAGAAACACACAAGAGATCAGACAGCCAGGATCTTTCAGTGCCTTTAAAAACTGAGATTTCCCTCAGCTTCTTTGCTACTTGGGCTCCAAGAGATGGGCAAAAGTTTTAGAAGGGCAATGTTCTCTTTCTGAGTTAGAAGTTGAAACTATTTTACTCTGTTTGCTGGTTTGAGAAAGAAAGAGAGAAAATGACTCATTGCTGTATTTAAAGGTAGAATAAGAAGCAATTGAAGGTTCTCATTTGGAGCAGACCCCACCAGTATCGTGACAGGCACCCTTCCTGTCCCCAACAACTGCTGAGGTCCCAGGGAAAGCTCCTGGATTTGAATTTCTAGTTGAGGCACTTTTTAGCTATGTAAGCCTCTAAACAGCATTTCCATTCTCTAATCCTCACTTTTCCTTTCTGCAAAATATTACAAGAGTGTTCTAAGGAGTAACATAGATGAGAGAGCAAACCTAGTCCTCTGCCGTCTAGGCTAAGAGCTGCCTGGGACTCCCACACACTTACGGGGATGAGTCCAGATTCCTGAGCAGGGCACCGGAAGCCCGGGAGGTCTCCCTTCTGTCTCCCTCGTCAGGCATGTCTCCCACCTTCTTCCATAAGTACTCCCTGCCTTTTGCTATCCCTCACTCCTCTGAGTTCCCTTGAAGGTGATATGGCTCTTTTATAATGTATCTTGAGCAAGCACCTTCTTTTCTTTCTGCATACGATACCCTCCACTGCCTTGTCTAGCTTGTCCAACACTCCTTTCAGCCTGACACATCTGCCCACCCACAGCCAGGCACTTGGGTACTCCCTCAACTCCATTTCTGCAGCACCCGCCCCTATACCCCTCTACTGCCGCATGCACCAGTGACTCTGAGGCCTTTGATGAAGTGTCTGCCTCTCGACTGATAACCAAAAAGTCAGCAGTTTAAATCCAGCCACTACTTGGAAATTCTACGGGCCATATCTACTCTGTCTCATAAGTCTTTAGGAGATGGAATCAACTCGACGACAATAGGTTTGTTTGTTTGCACAAAATTGAAGGAGCTCATCATCTAATAAAGGAAACAGATGTGTCATTGGCTATAAGACAGCATGTCAAGTACCTGCCACAAAAGAGACACTCGTCAAATATCAAAGGAACAGACACAAAAATGAGCCAAGATGCTCTCTGAAACGTTAATACATTCCTAATACAGCATGATCAACTCATACCATACACATCTGTTTTCTAGAACATAGCTTTCTTGTATTTCTCCAATATGCATTCAGTTCTTCCTGCTAAAAGCGTGCCAGATCGATAATGCGTGATAAGAGAGGGTATATACTTTTATGCAAAGGCTGGACAGTGAATAAGGAAGGCCAAAAAAATTTGATGCCTTTGAATTATGGTGTTGGTGAAGAATATTGACTATACCGTGGACTGCGAGAAGAACAAATAAAATAAGTCTGCCTTGGAAGAAGTACAGCCAGAATGTTCTTGATAAGTGAGGATGGTGAGACTTCATGTTATTAGGAGAGACCAGTCCCAGGAAATGAGCGACATGCCTGATAAAGTACACCATCAGTGAAAAAGAAAAAAGAATCTTAACGCGATGGGTTGACAGTAGTGATTACAACAGTGGACTCAGTGACTGTGAGGATGACACAGGACCAGGCAGTATTTCGTTCTGCTGTGCGTAGGGTCACAGTGAGTCAGAACCAGTGTGATGGCACCTTACAACAACACCCTTTCAAAGCACCTAGGAGAACCACATTCTAAGTGGCCTCATGTGTGGTGACTGCTGAACTCTGGCTCATTGCAATCAGAATGTTGTCTGTCTCAAGAGGATAATCATAGCAGGGCTCACTGCTACCAGGATCTTTTTTCCAAAGAGAATAGGTAGACAGGAAAGAGCACGGAAAAAAAAAAAAGAGGATTGAAAGAAATGGAAACAGCTAAGTTTAACTGATATGCAAGTCAACAAATGTAATGTTTTCCCATCCACTGCTGGATTCCCATTATCCATTGTTCCATATGGAAAGAGAAGGGGCAGACCGTTATGAGTGAGAGGCAGTCTAAAAGTCAGGAAAGCGTTGCTCTGGTTTTGTTTCTATTCTAAATAGGATAGCGGTATGACCGCAGTCGGTTAGGCAGCTTCACCAAACCTCATTTTCCTCGAGGAAAGGAAGAAATTCAATCATATGATGTCTAATTTTCTGCTTTAGCATTCTGATTCTGGCAACATTATAATTACTGACAGATAAATGGAAACTGCTGGCGTAGTGGTTAAGTACTATATCTGCTAACCTAAATGTAGGCAGTTCAAATGTACCAGGCACTGCTTAGAAACTCTATGGGGAAGTTCTACTGTAACCAACAGGGTCATTAGGAGTTGGTATTCACTTGATGGCAGTGGATGTCTTTTGTTTTATTGGGTACAATACCTGTTCATTAAAATAATATTTATGATCCTAATGATATATCCAGTATATGTTTTATTTCCTGCTGTATGGAAAACATTGAGTCAGGTGCTGTAGAGGATAGAAACAGATATAAGAGAAGACCTCTGCCTTCAAGAGCATGTAATGTCATGAGAGAAAGAAGATATGTCTGTAAAATATGGGCAGAAATATTGAAGGACATAAGCAGGACACAGGAAAATTCTGAGATGGTTCAGAAAACTTCTTGGAGGAGGTATTGTTTTAGCTACCTAGTGCTCCTTTAACAGAAATACCAAAAAGTGGATGGCTTTAACAAAGGAAAGTTTGTTCTTACACAAGCCGGTAGGCTACAAGTCTGAATCTAAGGGTCTGTTCTAGCGGAAGGCTTGCTATCTGTCAGCCCTGGAGGAAAGTCCTAGTTTTGCCTCAGTCTTTGGTCAGGGAGGATCTCGGCACAGGAACCTCAGTTCTAGAGGATGCACTGTTTCCCAGAGCTGCTTTCTTGATGGTGTGAGGTTCCCAACTCCCTGCTTGCTTCCCTTTCCTTTTCTCTCTCATAGGATGAAAGGATAAAAGGTGGTGCAAGCCACCTTAACAGTGGAGTGGAGCAGGGAGGTGATCTTATGAAGGGATTTACAGTCCCACCCTAATCCTCTCTAACATAACCAACTCTGTTAACCACAGGCAGAGATTAGGATTTACAGTATCAGAAAATCACAAAATGGATGGCAATCACAGAATACAGGGAATCCTGACCCAGCCAAATTACTACACGCATTTTTGGGGGGATGCATTTCAATCCATGACAGGTATCATTTTACCTAGGCATTAAAAAGTGGTAAAGCCTAGTTATATACCTAAAAGACTTTAAAACAAGAATTCAAATAGGTATTTGTACATCGATGTTAGTTGCAGAAGTAGTCACAACAGCTAAAAGATGTGAACTCAAGTGTCCATCAACAGATGAATAAACAAAATGTGGTGTGTGCATACAATGGGATATCACACAGTCACAAAGGGAAATGAAGTCTTGATACATACTACAACATGAATGTAACTTGAAAACATCATGCTGAGTGAAATAAGTCAACTACAAAGGGACAAACACAGCACTGTGCCATTGATGTGAAATATCTAGAATAGGCAAGTGTGTAGAGGTCTAAGTTGATTAGTCACTAGGTCAGAGGGCTAGAGAGAGGGAAAAGAAGACACAATGCTTAGAAGACACTGAGCTCATCTTAAGGCTGACAGAAAAATCTGGGAATTGATAACAGTGGAACAAATAAGATAAAGATAATAACTGTCACTAAACTGTACATGGGAAGACTGTCAAGTGTTCTATAGCATATATATCTCCTGCAGTTAAAAAAAAATTAAATAGTATGAAATAATTTGGAAATATGGAGTTGGGTACAAGAGGAGATTTTAAGTGAAAGCAAGAGTCAAAATGTGGAGGCAAAAACTGCACATATTAATTAGAGAAGAGCAAATAGTCCAGTCTGAAACAGACGTGCATGAAATAAGGTACTGGGAAAGACAAGACCTGGAAGATTGGATGGGACAGGATCATGGATGGATGCTAAGTGGTGGGCCGGGGTGTGCGGTTGTGGTGTCCATTTGGGGGGAGAAGTTTCTAAGGGCAGAGTTCCTGACAACCCATTAATTTTTTTGTCCCTAAAGGTTCTTATCTCTACTCCTCACTTATCATCTGCCTCATTATCCAGCATTTCATATTTACAATAAAACAAAAAACCTCCTTCCTGATTACATTGCTCATTAATAACTTATCTCTAACAGTAACGAAAGCTGAGGTGTGAGGCGAAAGTAATGCTGCTTGTGATGGTTAAAGTTGTGTGTTAACTTGGCTGAGCCATGATCCTCAGCAGTTTGCCATTTATATAATTTGGCAGTTAATGTCATGATGTAGTGATCCTCCATTTGGGGCTCTGATGTCATTCTCCATTTTCACGTAATCCCGATTTTCACATAACAATCTGGTCTTTGGAAACTAACCATGTTGATAAGTGAGAATGTTTGCATCCATTTTGTACTGTGCATTTGCATCTGAGAATTCTAGAGTTTCAGAGAATATGTCAAGGGGGTTATATCCAATGCTTGCATTTTGCAAGTGAGGAAACTGAGACATAAAGAGCTTTAGGGACTACCTTAGTCAGGGTCCACTCCAGAAACAGAACCAATGAGATCATATATGCATTTGTAGAGAGATTTACTTTAAGCACTTGGCTCATGAGATTATGGAGGGATAAGCCAAGCCAAGCCAAGTGCCGTCAAAAATCCACAGGTCAGGTGAAAGGCTGTAGGCTTGCATCCTGAGATCTAGAGGTCAGGGGACAGGAAGAATGCAGAATAAAGAGCCAAGTGAAACTGCTGCCAAAGTACCTGTTTATAGTCTGGAGCCGGAACACACCTTGGAGAGCTCCCTTTGCTTTGGTTGATTGATTGCATTGTATTACACCGTGGAAGGTAATCTGTTCTACCCACAGCAAATGATTTAATTGTATTCAACTTTCATGACAGCAATTAGACATGTGTTTGGCCAAACCCCTAGGAACCACAGTATGGCAAAATCGACATACAAAATTAACCATTCCAGGTACACTCAACTAATCAATGACAAAATGACAACTGTAGGTTTAAGTGCTCAGACTCTTAGCCCAGGATCTTTTTACCATTCCTACAACAGAAGTAGTAGCTGCTAAGTAAAAGTTAAGGCAAGAAAAAATAAGAGAAAGAGAATTCAGGAAATGTGGAGTTTAGTTGTCTTTCACCAGTGTTACCTGTAATCTTGGAACAGACATGGAATCTCTCCAGGCCTCACTTGACAAATCTCTAAAACAATATAATAAGCATTCTTACTTCTGTGAAGAGTCAGACATGATCAGATAGAACCACATTTGTAAAAGGTCTTCTAAAACTTTTTAGAAGACACTGTTATCAGAGAGATTCAGCTTCCAAAGGAACAATCATTTAGCAGCACCTACCAACTCCCAGCCTTGTGATTTAACACCTCAGGCTACTTGTTCCCCTTTGGGGACTGTCTTAGTTATCTTGTGCTGCTATAACGGAAACACTGGAAGTGAGTGGCTGTAATGAACAGAACTTTATTCTCTCAGAAATTAGGAGGCTAGAAGTCCAAATTTAGGGCACTAGGTCTAGGGAAGGGCTTTCTATCTGTGTCAGCTCTTATCAGTTTCTGTTCCTTGATGCTTTGGCAGTCTTCATGTGGCAGGGCATCTATCTTCCCCCGTTTGTGCTTGCTTGCTTCTGTGCCTAATTTGTTCCGCTTACGTCTCAGAACTGGTTGGCTTAAATACACCCTACATTGATATGGCCCTATTAATGTAACAGAGAAAACCTTATTCCCAAATGGGTTTATATCCACAGGTATACCCATTGCTGTCTAGTCAATTCCAACTCATAACTACCCTATAAGACAGAGTAGAACTGCCCTATAGATTTTCCAAGGAATAGCCAGTGGATTTGAACTAGTAACCTTTTGTTTAGTAGCCACAGCACCTAACTACCAAGGTTAAGTGCTACAGCTGCTAACTACTAATGTAAACCACCAGCACTTTCATCCACAAGTATAGGTGTTAGGATTTATAACACATGTTTTGGAGGGTAGGGGGACACAATTCAGTCTTCTCCCTGGAATGTAGACATGGCTCCGTCACTCATTTTCTTCAATTTTCTGTGCAATTGTCTTCTTATGAAGGAGACTTTCACTGACCATGATGAACAAAGTAATCTCATATGCCCACCCCATTGCTTCAGTTCCGTTTATCTCACTGTTTTCTTTCCCACAGCACATATCACTGCGTGACATGTTATATTTGTGATTTATTGTCTGATTTCTTCCATGAGAGTATTGGCTCTGGGACGGCAAGGACATTATTTTATACCTTGAATATTTCCAGCTCCTAGAACATAGTAGATACTCAGTAAATACTGAAAGACTAAATGAATGGATGGATGGATAATTAAATGAATATATGGACAAACCCAGCTGTGTCTTATTCCCATAATTCATATCCTACACTTCATATCCACTGGCTAGGTCTCTACCCTGTTTCTGCTCAAAGACATTTTTTTTTTAGTGAGCACTACTGTGATCAGCCAGTTAAATAAATATTTGAATTAATTGTTCTTCTTTTCAGAATCAGCATCCGGGCTTTCACACAGCTGTTTGATGAGAATCTGAAGGAATACACAAAGCCACTCTATTCAGACACATTTTTCTCTTTGCCTATCACCACTGAGTCAGGTAAAGCTAACGTGTTCATCTACCTGCCCGTTCTACCAACCACTGTGTCGCTGCTAAGGGCCTCTAGAGAGGCAATCTGGTGATGTGGCTCGGGGTGGGAGAGTATTTGATTTCCATTTGGGATCTAATTGTTATGTGATCAAGAATGGCTATGGGTTAGAGGGACTGAACTAGAAAGGAGATTAATCTAGAAGAGGGCACTTGCTTATTTTTATTAGTGGGTAAAAACATTAAAATCAAGAGCTTTCACAATCCTAAGTAGAAGTTGGTACAAAAGGCTTTTAATTGTAAGTGAGACTATATATGCACAAGAGTAGAAATGCATAAAGAAGAAAGAGAAAAAAGTGTTATTAATGACAACGATTAACACGATGGAAAAGCTGGTGGCGTAGTGGTTAAGTGCTATGTCTGCTAACTTAGAAGTTCAGCAGTTTGAATCTGCCAGGCACTCCTTGGAAACTCTGTGGAGCAGTTCTACTCTGCCCTGTAGGGTTGCTATGAGTCAGAATTGACTTGACGGTAGTGGTTTTTTTTTGGTTTTATTAGAACAATAATTATAAATGACTATTAAAACAATAATCAATATAATTGATTTGTTAACAATGAGCATCTCAAAGCAGTGGGATTTTAGGTAGTACTTTTGCTTATTAGGTATTACTTTTGTACTATAAAAGTAATGTTAATATGAAAAATTTTACCTAAATTTATGAAAGAAACCTCTCTAGTAAGATAATAATAATAGCTAATAATTACTGATCACTTTCTGTGTAGAGATTTGAAACATTTCAGATAAAATCATTTATCTGATCCTCCGGCCTTTTGAAGAGGGACTACTATTATTGTCCTCATTTTAAAGGTGAGGACCAGAGGCACTGAGAGATTCAGTACCTTGCCAAACTAGTAGAGCGCAGATTCTGGCATTTTCTGCCTGAGGTTTCAACCCCTACACTGAAGCACACTGCCTTGGAATATTTCCATGATGCTCAGAATAATATTTTTTCATCAGATTCTTCCTTGACACCATTATCTATCCTAGCCTTTCCCTGCAGTCACTGATCTATAGTGCTTTTCTAGGGAAATTCCTCTTTATAGCTAAAAAGTCTCTCATGCTGTAATGACAGCCTCACAAACCCTCTAGCTATTTATGCCAGATATAGAGATAATCTCCCGCTCTTCAAGCCAGAAGAATCAGAACATAGTTAACAGGATTTAAATGTGTTTGCATGTAACTTAGTATTAAGCAGGGGCTGCAAACATAAGCCTTTACTATTTGAAATATTCTTATGCAACAAAAAATTGTATGTAGTCCAGTAAATAAGAGAGTAAATATGTATATATATGTATATATATACATATACATATATATATATATACACACACACATATATACATGGTGACCGACCGCACTTGGCTGGCTATATATACATATGTATTTTTAAATACATGAAGCACAATAAAAGAAAATCAGTTGTGTAGATTTGTTGGTTCTTGAAAAAAATAACATTTAAGAAAAAAATTCAAGTGCTTGCTTAATCTGCACCAACAGGATAGCCACAGAACTCAATGTAAGAACTAAGACATAAAATGCTTAAAAGAAAACACATAAGTAAACTTTTGTGACCTTGAGTTGTAAAATGGTTTTTTAGATATCACACCAAAAGAAAACAAAAAAAGGTAAATTGGGCTTCATCCAGTTAAAAATGTTTGTGTTTCAAAGGACATCATCAAGAAGGTAAAAAGACAACCTATAGAATGGCATAAACTACTGCCAAATCATACTTCTTATAAAGATCAAGTATCTAGAATATATGGAGAACCCTCACAACTCAATAATAAAAAGACAAATAACAGTTTCCTAAAAATAGAAAAGGATCTAAACAGACATTTTCCAAACAAAGATATACAGATGACCAACAAGCACATGAAAAGATGCTCAATATCATTAGCACTAGGGAAATACAAAACAAATCACAGTGGAATACACTTCACACCCACTGGAATGGCTGTAAGGAAAAAGATAGACAGTGACCAGTGCTGACTAAGATATGGGAAAACTGGAGCCTTCACACTGCTGGTGGGAATGTAAAATGGCATAACCATTTTGGAAAAGTTTGCAGTTTTGTGCAGAACTGCCAAAGTAAGTACATGGTGGCAAGTTCTCCAACTTAATTGTTAGACCTCATATATGTATATAAACTTCGAGTATAATGACCGGCCTGTCACAGGGTAGTGGCCCACATTTCATCTTATCAGTTGCATACTCTTCACCTTTGGATAATAAATGCTTCAGCGTGATGTCACTTGAATTCCGTTTATCATAGCAGTCCTTGGGAGAGAGGCTTCAGTGCCTCAGCATTAATTTTCCCACCTGATTTGTTGCTTCCATCCGGACTATTATAGAGCCCTTGTTTGGAGTGATTGAAGGTGTGAGTGCTGGTCTGTTCTTAATTGGCATGCTGGTGGCCGTCGTTGCCTTGTTCATCTGCAGGAGGAAAGTTAGGTGAGTACAAAGACCCCTTTGATGATGCAACTGAAAATGCCATTTGGACTGAAAAGGAAAAAGAGAAAATAAGTTTCCCAGGTTAAATTGCCTTTGTTCCTTAACAGAAGCAAGTATCAAACTCTAAAACCAACGATTCACATTTTTCCAGCTCCTTTACCTTTGATGAGTTTTGCTTTTATCAGGAAACTGAGGAGCTTCTGCAGCTTCATTTAAATGTGAAATAACTTCTTTTGCACAGAAAAAGAAAAAAACATTTTTCTATGGTTCAGTCTCTACATGAAGACAGAGATGTTTGCAAATTATGTGCCCATGTACTTTCCTAAAATATGCTGAAAATTATGGCTGACATCACCATTTTTGGCTCATCCCTGCCATCCAAATTTAAAAAGGGACCAAAAAGAACCAAATAGCATGCGGCTCAAATGCCTAACCCTCTTCTTTTAGGGAATTTCTTCTCTTTGGCACAGAGTCCTCTCTCTTGCAATCATGTCTTGCATCTGAGGTTTACTGGCTTTTTAGAGAAAGTTTTATTGAGAGTGTGGGAAGTGATTATGACCTGTAGCCAAAATCCAGGAGACAAATCCTCTGCTGTTACACAGATCCGTTTCTGAGTGGGGAAAAAAATATCTATTTTTTCTTTATGCTCTTCTTCTCCTTTCCTTTCCTCAAAGAGATGTTGGCTGAGTGCACATGTACATGAGTACTGAAAAATCCACATGAGCACAGACATGCATGGCCTTCCCATAAATGGAAGAATGTGGTTCAGACCAGGTATAATAATTGGAATCAAACAACTTCCCCCTTGTGTTTCAGCCATGGTCGAGAAAGACCCTCTGCTCACTTGAGCATTCGCCGGGATCGACCACTGTCTGTCCACTTGAACCTGGGCCAGAAAGGGTAAACTGTCCATTTTCCTTCATACAGTTTATTGCAAAGGGAGTTGTTTGTATCATGTGAGATTTGCTAATGAGGTCTTTCTTCTTTTGGCTTCTCTTCCCAGTAACCGGAAGACATCTTGGTAAGAGAGAGAAATTATTAATATTATTCTGTTATGTGCTTTTGAAATGCAATTCAGATTGGTTATGCGATTTTTGTTTTTTCTTCAGTAACTTTGTCTCCTTTTTGTTACATTTTTAATTATAGCCCAATAAAAATAAGCCAGTTTGAAGGGCACTTTATGAAGCTACAGGCTGACTCCAACTACCTTCTCTCCAAGGAATATGAGGTACGATTCCAATGCAGCAAAGCTTCAGCATCCCTAGTGTAATTGCCTTCCTAACCTTTCCTGTGGACTCAGGCTGACTGGGCTCAAGAGTTAGGATGACTCTTAGATTCTTAGCCGAGCACTCTTTTATGCCAGAATCCATTCGCTGCACAACGTATCACCTAATCTCAGAGGCCATGTGAACTCTGAAATAGCACAGCAGACTGCTAACTCGATCACAAGGGAAGACAGAATTGTCAAGCTTCAAATGCAAAACCAATATTGTGAATTCTTCAACCTGGCTATTAGCGTAAATGAGAGAAAAAGTGCTCAGGTTTTAAATGTGATTCCCAGCTTCGCTGTCAGTGTGACTTGGGGCAACTTAGTGATCTCCTGTGACCTTCTGTCTCTTCATCTGTAAAATGGAAAAAGAATCCTTCCCTTTGGGGCTGTTGTGAGGATCAAAGCTTATGTGCATCAGTTATGAGCTATTCCATAAACAACATTAGTGATCTGTTGTCTTAAAGATTACAGCCTAGGGAACCTCCGGGTTAGTTCTACTCAACCATGACAGGTCACTATGAGTTGGAACTACTGGCACAGGAATGCAATAAAGTGTTACCATTCTTATGTTATTGAGTATTAAGGACTGTATGGTTTGTCTTATTCTATTTCATATTCTTCTACTTACAAACTTATTTTTTACTTAATAGGACTTAAAGGATGTGGGCCGAAACCAATCATGTGACATTGCACTCTTGCCAGAGAATAGGGGGAAAAATCGATATAACAATATATTGCCCTGTAAGTTTTGTGCTGAAATTTATACTACTGCTTCCCACTAGCTATTTCTTCTCTTTTCCAGGGATACTGTGGGGCTAAAGAATTATGGTTACAGAGGATCTCAGGCTCTATATGCCTTTAAAAAAGGAATGACTTGTATTTTTGTTGCACTCTCTCCACAGAGGTAATACCCAGCTTAAATTCTGGTTATGAAAGCCTCTTATGCTGTTGACAGTTCACCATGGGGTCTTACTTCTTCTCCTTGGAGGCCTAATAACAGTAATGAAGTTAAAGCAAATGTTCCAGTGTCCAGCAGACCTGGGTTTGCTTAACAAAGTCTCTAGTTTCCTATTATTCTTAGTGTATTGGGTGAAGCAATAGAAGGTAGTTTTTCTAGATTATTTTCATTTCAGCAATGAAGGGGAACTGGCCACTGCATCAGACAAATGCCACAGCATACTGAAGGGAAGTACAGACGGGGATCCAAAGGGCATCTGGTGTTTGTTTGTTTGTTTGCTTTCTTGTTGGCACATTCCCTCCAGGGAAGAGAGAAGAGAACCACCCTCCAAGAGTCAGCAACAGATCTCTCTCAATAAACTTTCTTCCAGATGATGCGTCACGGGTGAAGCTGTCCAATGTTGATGATGACCCTTGCTCTGATTACATCAATGCCAGCTACATTCCTGTAAGTCAGTCACACTGTCTGGGGGTGAAGCTTTGATGAGTGGCTACTCTGGAAATGACTACCCACCTGCATGTTCCCACTGTCCTCATTTAAAGGTCTGGAAATGTTTATAGGTTTTCAAAAGACCATGTCTGTTGCCTTCAGACCAACTGTGCTTGGTTGCCATAAAACATGAGTTTCCAACTCATTCACCACTAAGGCCCATTTTTCACCATGTATGTAGTCACACAAAATCATAAAGATTCCAGAATGCATTTTCAAAGGCCATTTTCTCTCTGCAGCCCTTAGCTAAGATTAGAGCTCCATAAGGAAGCTGGATGAGACATTGGTGGTTCGGGGGTAGAAATCTCACTTCCTAGATGAGTCCCAGCCAGTGCTGTTCATGCAGGGCCACTGTCTGTCAGTGGAGGTTTTCATATGTTACCATGATGTTGAACAGGTTTCAGCAGAATTTCTCGACTATGATAGACTTGAAGGAAAGGCTTTGTTGACCTACTTGCATAAAATAGCCAAGAAAATCGTATGAGGCATAACAGAACTTTGTCTAATCTATAACTGATTATTCGGTTGTATGTGGGTTCACCATGCTTTGGGGCTGGCTCAGTAGCAGCTAACAACAACAATAAAACCAAGCCTCTAATGTCCTGCTAAAGTTGCCTAACTAGGGAAGCAGATCTCATCTTTTCTAGAGCACTGAAAGCCACAAACACAACTCAACGGTTGAGTCAAACCTCTGTGCTGTGACTGGCTAGCATCTAGCCAACTTCCATTGGACACTACAGAGAAAAGACCTTTAGGGTCAAACAAATCTGTGTTTGAATTCTGTCTCTGCACCTTGCTAACCCTGTGACTCTGGGAAAGTTATGTGACTTCTCTGAGTCTTTGTTTCCATTCCCAAAAAGTGAGCTTGAAAATATATACCTCAATCATCCATTCACTCAATAAACACTAAATAAATGTTAACTCTAAGTCAGACACTGCACTGTATGCACAGATAGGGTAAGATAGGATGCTGACCCTAAAAGAACTCTCAAAAGTTGAGATATCAGGAAATTATAAGGCCATTCCACAAGAAACATGCTAGAGCAGTGCTTCTCATTTGGGGATCTTGTTAAATGTGAGGGCTCAAATGGGAGGCAGGATTCTTCTTTCCTAGCAGACTTCCTGGTGGTCCCAGTTGCTGGTTGGAGGACCACATTCTGAGTATCAAGAGGTGAGAGGATGTCGTGGGAGAAGAATGTCACCCTGAAAAAGATAAAGGAAACTCCACAGAGCAGGCAACATCCTGAGGTTTGGAGGATAAATAGGGATTAGCAGATGAGACACAGCATTAGGGTGGGCGGTGGGTTGGGGATGGCAAAGGTAACATAATTGCAGAGGTCCTGAGGGCTTTCACTAGGATCTGTAAGTAATTCTGTATTAATGGAGTAGAAAGGGAGTGAATAAAAACAACTCCTCCTTGTTAATTGGGATTAAATACGATCTGTAAAATTTCCTGGCCCACTACCTGTCATGCGGTTGGTATTGTTGTTGCTGTTAGCTGCCCCTGAGTGAGCCCTCAAGTCACAGCAACCCTGTACACAACAGATTCTGCACCATTCCCTGTGATCATTTGGGGGATCTGATGCTGGAATCTATAGAGTCTTTACCGGCTGATATTTTTAAAGTAAATCATCAGGCCCTTCTTCCTAGTCTGCCTTCGTCTAGAAACTCCACTGAAATCTGTTCAAGGTCATAGCAACACAGAAGCCCCCACATGAGGGTCATTGGTTGGGAATAGCAGTCAGATCTCCTGTATGGAAAGCGAGAATTCTGCCACTGGACCACCAATGTCCCTATCATATGGTAAAAACCAACCCACTGCTATCAAGTCGATTCTAACTCATAGTGACCCTATAGGACAGAGTAGAACTGTTCCATAGGGTTTCCAAGGAACAGCCAGTAGATTTGAACTGCCAACCTTTTGGTTAGCAAACATACCTCATAACCACTGCAGGACCCATTAAACAGTGGTTTCTTTGCACTTACATTTCCCTAGTATGACACCCCTTACTAACATTATTCTAATATCAGTCACCCTAAATGACTAAAATTCTTCTGCATTTAAAGGGAGAGAGCATGCACAAAGTCAGCTCCTCAGTCTATACACATACACGTACACACACACACACAGACAAGACATCAGTCCACATAACTGAGAGTGAAGTGTTTTCTGGATCATTGCCTGCATCCTCCATTTGCCTTTAGAATATAGACCAGCCTAAAAGAACGAATTTCGCTTTCAACAGTAGTTCAGTGCCCTGACCTTCGTCCTTCCTGCTTCTATACCTTGTCATTTGTACAAGGATCTTTTTTTTCAAATTAGGAGCCAGGCAGAGATCTATGCATCATCTAATCTCCAAAACTAACTCTTTGTTTATAGTTCTTAAAAGGTCTATTGTTTCTGACTCTCCATACTGTCATTCAACTCAGGGCAACAACTTCAGAAGAGAATACATCGCTACTCAGGGACCACTTCCTGGCACCAAGGATGACTTCTGGAAAATGGCATGGGAACAGAACGTTCACAACATTGTCATGGTGACCCAGTGTGTTGAGAAGGGCCGAGTAAGTAAACAGCCTTCCTGGCTTCAGAGCTTTGCCTTCCACTAGCTGGATGGAATTTACTCCCACCACCAAAACGCACACATTACAAACACCAAGTAGGGATCACATAAGAACACTGTTAGGGAATTTAATAGTAGATCTGCACAGTGCCTGATTCTGCTTCTGCTTCTGAAGCTTCAGTCACAAGTATTTCCAAACATGGGCTGAGATTATTAGAAGCAGAGGCGGATTACACAGTAAGCAGGGCACGCTCATGCTTAACGACTCGTGTTTACTTACTAATCGGTAGCGCACAATTTCACACTGCATTCACCAGACTTTTGATCAGGAGGCAAGCACAAGAAAGCCTATATGTACTTTGCTGACTGGTAATTCATCTCTGACTGAAAGTGCCACTCCAGGGAAAAGTCAGGCCAATTGTTGCTCCTTCTTTCAATGTGTGCATAGTGGAGAGACCTCATCAGAGTCACTGGGCCTGCTGCTGCTTTCAGAAAAAAGGAGCAGTGACTTTCAGGCTGTGTCTATAGACACTAAGTAAAATAGCTATCTGGAAAAATTATGCAAACCTTCCTATGAATGCACTTATAATCCTCTATGTTATAAGTAACTTTGAAGATTAAAAAAAGAAATTATATGTAAAGTGCCCAGTGTCTATGCTCAATAAATAATTTGTTCACAGTCTTCTTTCTCCCATCTTTGTGCGTGTAAACACAATCTCAGCTAAATATTCTGACTTTTCAAAGATCACTTGACACATGGCACTTGGTCCAAGCCAGACATTAATTTCAAAATATGAAGAAGACAGGCTTAGAAGACAATGCCCTCATCTGCCCAACTAGAAGTCTTTTCAGAAACAGTGATAAGTTTGAAGACATGATTTATGTGCTAGTAGAAGTGGAATATTGAGAAAACCAACAGAAATACTCAAGCTATGTAAGACTATGCATGAGATGAAAGGGAAATGAGTCCAAAGGTTGAGCATTTTACTCTTGTGCCATGTCACCAGTGGCTCTGGAATCCCTTTCATTGGGAGCCGCAACTAAACCTCAGCACTGACCATGCACAGGTTAATACAAGGCAGATGACCAAACAACTTTAGCAGCCGATTCTGGTTCCTAACTCAGGAACAAATTTCAAAGAGAGAAAGTCCAGGTTCACAAAGGGGTCACGTTTCCAGTCTCACATTTTTTTTTGTCTTCCTCTAGGTCAAGTGTGACCATTACTGGCCAGCAGACCAGGATTCCCTCTACTATGGAGACCTCGTCCTGCAGGTGCAGTCAGAGTCTGTGCTGCCGGAGTGGACCATCAGGGAGTTTAAGATTTGCAGCGTACGTCAGTTTGCTTGACTTCATTTAACAACCCAGCTCAGAACGATGGAGATTTGTGAATCTTAGTTTAGCTGGTTATTGTCCTGGAGTTTCAACCCCTAGGAATTCCTACGTGGGTACTGTTGGCAGACTTGAAGGTTAGCCATGAGTCCTTCTTCTGAATAGTCTGCTCTCTGCTTCCGCAGGAGGAACAGCTCGATTCACACAGACTCATCCGCCACTTTCACTATACGGTGTGGCCAGACCACGGAGTCCCTGAGACCACCCAGTCCCTCATCCAGTTTGTGAGAACTGTCAGAGACTACATCAACAGGACCCCTGGTGCTGGGCCCACCGTGGTGCACTGCAGGTACTTACAACCTGGGAGCCTACAGGCTCTGCTCTGTCTACTGTGCTCCCGTTCCTATTGGCCATCAGGTTGATTCCGACTCATAGTGATCCTATAGGATAGAGTAAAACTGCCCTGTAGAGTTTCCGAGGAGCGCCTGGTGGATTTGAACCCTAGGAGAACTTTTAAAAAGGCATAAACTTGGGGAGTCTGGTGCTAGAAGATTTGTCTGGTCCAACCAGCCTCTTAGTCCAAAAGACATCATGTGTGTGTGTGTGTAGGTGTATACATATGTGTGTGTGTATGTACGTGTGTGTGTGTGTGTGTGTGTGTGTGTGTGTGTGTGTGTGTGTGTGTGTGTGTGTGTGTGTGTGTAGACCTGCCCCACAGAGTTTCCCAGGAACAACTGGTAAATTCAAACTGCTGACTTTTCGGTTAGCACCTAAACACTTAACCACTGTACCACCAGTGCTCCTGTGTATGTGTGTATGAAGTCAGACAGTTAAGTTCACAAACTCACCCTAGAAAAAGTGCTACTTACCGCATTGCTGAATATCACTATGGTCACCTTCGAAGTACTCCCCTTGGGAAGCTATACACTGATGCCGGCATGTAGTCCACCTTAAAAGCACTTTCTCTCTCTTTATATGTGAGAAATGAAAAACAAAAAAAACAACCAAATTCACTGCTGTCGTAACAACTATAGGTAGAGTATAACTGTCCCAAAGAGTTTCCAAGGAGCACCTGGCAGCACCAAAAGGTCAGCAGACATAGCACTTAATTATGACACCATAAAAGAAGCTCAGTGCTCCCTAAGCAAAGACTCCGTCTTCCCTCACTCCTGTCCCTGGTAACTACTAATTAACTTTGGTCTCTCTATATTTGCTGATTTCACTTAAGTGGGACTGTATAATATTTGTCCCATTGTGACTGATGTTTTACTCAGTATAATATTTTCAAAGTTCATTCATATAGTAGCCTGTATCAAGACTTCATTTCCCTTTCTGGCTGACTAATATTCTATTGCATGTGTGTACCACATTTATTTATCTGTTCATCTGCTGATGGATAGTTTGAAATATAGTGAGTGGGCTGCAGTGACCACTGGTGTATAGCTCTGGGGGCTTTTATTAAGTTCTCTTCCTCCTTCTCTTCTCCAATTTCTCTCTTCTGCACTGACTTCTGCTTTCCGCTTTCTTCATCCCCGACCTCTCTTTCAGCCTCACTCTCTATAGTTCTCTCTCCTTTTTGCTCTTTTTCCTACTGTACAAAATGCAAAGTCCCTATGCAATTTCTACACCCTCCATAATCAGACCACATCTCACCTTCAATCCAGGCTCCAGCAACTCCCCTGCCAGTGTAGCCAGAAAGATGACTACTTGAGGGTATTACTTCTTTCCATTCTCAATTAGGAACAGCCTGATCTCTCCACCACCAATATATCCCATACCCATCCATCCTTCAAGATCCCTATTCTAGACCTGCCTCCAGCCCTAGAAGCACTCACTATCTGCAGCATCTGACTTTGTTCTTAAATGTTTGTTTCTCCTGCGTGCCACTGATTGCTGTGATTTCATCCTACTGTAAGCTTATTGAGTTGACCCATTGTCATTGCTTCTTTGGTGTCCCCCAAGTCACATAGCACAGTGGGGCACAGCATGGCAGGGTCCAGCTCAAAACCTCTGAACTTGCTGATTGAGTCTTTTCAATTCTATCCTGTTGGCAGCTCCCCCTCACAATTTTGCTTTTTTCCTTTTTTTTTTTTTATTTTATTTTTTATTTGAAACAATACTTATCTGTGCTTTTCAAAAATTCCTTTCAATTTGAGATGTCACTGGCACGAAGCTCACAGTGTTCAGGGTAAAGAAATGGGCAGGCCAGACATGGACCCTAAGGCATGGAACCACCTTGGGCAGTAAAAACGCTTACGTGCAAATCGGCTTGGTGCCAGCTTGTTCCTAAGAGTCGTCTCCAGTTCTGGAGCTATTTACTTGGCTTTTGTTTGCCTCCAGCGGTATGTGCGTAGAATCAATCTAACAAGCCTTTCTCTCCCACTTTCTCTTTCTCTCTCTTTCTGTCTTTCTCTGGAAAACCTGGTGTTTAGCCAGTTAATGTTTGCAATGGCACTTTGATAACCCTAACTGAATGGCACTAATGACTAAGGGGCTGGGAGTTGCTACAGCAAGAGAACCGTCAGCTGTGCTTGTTTTCTCCCAGTCAGCCCAGCGCCCTGGGGGCCCTGCTTTTATGTATCATTGGAACGCTGATGTTTTTAATAGGACTGTGAGGCATTCAGTAGCTTCATGCCCTCTGAAGAATAGCAGGCATTTTCACCCAGGACCACTGGAGAACTGCTCTTTCTTTTCTCATAAACACGTTATCAAAAATCCCTGGATTTTATGACCATTTTGGAGAACCATTGGCAATACCTTGTGAAACTGAAAGTGTACATACCACATGGCACAGCCATTCAGCTTCTAGGTATCATTCCTAGAGAAATCTTCACGTAAGTGTACAATGATGTTCCTGGCAACAGTCTTTGTAACAGGAAAGCTGGAAATGATCTTATTTACCATTAGTGGGAAATGAATTAGCTATGGCTTGTGAATTCTAGAAAAAACCAAACCCACTGCCACTGAGCTGATTTGATGCTGCTTCATAGGGTTTCCGAGGCTATACATCTGTACAGATGCTAAATGCCACGTCTGTCTTCCTGGGAGCCACTGGTGGTTTTGAACTTCTGACCTTTCAGTTAGCAGTCAGTTGCTTTAACCGATGTGCCACAGGGCTTGTTTGTGATCTCCATAGAATAGTTAAATTAGATCCACATGCAACACCATGGATAAATCTCAAAAGACAATATTGAATAAAAAATGTTGGCAAAAGGATACATAAAAGCTGCGTAAATTTTAGTAAATTTTTGAAACGTAAAATGTACTGCTTATGAAATCATATGTATGTTTAAAAATTATAAAAACATTTATGCAATTTATACCAAATGCAGAGCAGTGCTTACCTGTGGTGGGAAGAAAGTTGAGGAGAGGAAGGAAGGCAAAAGAGAGGAAAGGCAGGGGCTCTGTGTTTTATTTTACTAAGAGGGAAAGCAGATTGAGAGAAAGATCCTTATGTACTCCCACAGACAGAAAGAGAAGGGTAGTGCTCGAGTGTGGGAATTTAGTCTTGAAGGGCGCAATGAGTAAAAAGACCTCCTTTGCCATCTCTTCCAGTGCCGGTGTGGGTAGGACTGGAACATTTATTGCATTGGACCGAATCCTGCAGCAACTAGACTCCAAAGACTCCGTGGACATTTATGGAGCCGTGAATGACCTCCGACTTCACAGGGTTCACATGGTCCAGACCGAGGTAAGAGTTACAGGCTGAAGGGCACAGACTTTGCCTTGCCCTGTGGGTCCAGAGCTTAATCTGACTAGGAGAAAGAACAAGGACACATTAGGGAGAGAAAGAGAGCACTGAATGTGGGTGGCTTGCGGAGCTTATCTTATCTTCAGGTGGCCTTGAAGATGACGTTGGCACTTTACTGAGCTGGTTGGCCATCTCCTGTGGGTGGTTAGGAAGAGAGATGGAGTCTCTCCCCTCCTCCCTGTGGCTTTTTAATGATTTTTAATCGTGGTAAGTATGCATATAAAACAAACCATTTGCCATTTCAACATCTTTTACATGTACAATCCAGTGACGTTAATTACAGTCAGCATATTGTTCAACTGTCACCACTATCTGTTTCCAGATTTTGAAAGGTAATTTTTTTTTAATATGTTACACCTGGGGAGCAGCTAAGGCACAGCCTCTTGGAGACCACTTTAAGGTAAGCTGGTGGTTGAATACAATAGTGTTAGTTTGTAAACAGGAAGCAGATTACTTCTCCACTGTGGGTGGGGTATGTTCCCCCCCCACCTGCACTCCCGCTTCTGGAGGTGCCACAGGAGTGACTATCAAGGCTGAAAACTTCCATTTGTACAGCTTTGTCATTTGCAGAGCATTTTATGACATGCTGTCTCTAAATTTCCACAATAACAAGATGAAGGAGGTGTTATTTCCATTTTACAGGCTAGAAAACTGAGGTTCAGAGAGTGAAGGGTTACGAACAGCACATAGCCATGAAGTGGCTGAGCCGGGGTTTAAACCCTGATCTAAAGATTCCCAGACCCTGAGCACCAGCCTGCTGCCTTACTGCCTCTGGGGTTAGATCTCAGCCTCACACTATGATGTAAACAAATCCAAGCATTTCATAACCTTGCATAACCTCCTTCTAAGGCTCAAGTTTCCTTATCATTTGTTTCCCAAGTTTCTGCCCTGCCCCCCACTTCACCCCCCAACCCTGAAAAAGCCTCCTTAAAAAGAATAGGATTTCAGTGATCAAAATACGGAAGTCCCACTTCCCATTATAGATCCCTTGAAGGGGGCAGTGGTGGTTCAGTGGTAGAATTCTCACCTTATATGCAGGAGACTGGGGTTCAGTTCCCAGCCAGTGCATCTCAATGTCCAGCCACCACCTGTGTCAGTGGAGACTTGTATATTGCTATGATGTTGAACAGGTTTCAGTGGAACTTCCAGACTAAAACACTAAGAAGAAAGGCCTGGCAATTTACTTCTGAAAACCAGCCAATGAAAACCCTGTAGATCACAGCAAGCAGTCACGGGCATGGCTCAGGACCAGGAAATGTTTATTCCATTGTTCATGAAGTAGCTGTGAGTCAAGGCAACTCTTCAACAGCCCCAAATAACAACAGAAGTCTCAGTACACATGAAAGTGCCTAGGCGGCAGTGCTCGACAAAATCGGGAGGTCCTGAAGCAAAGGCTCCCCTTGAGCTTTGCTGAGCCCACTATTCCCAAAACCAATGGAACTTTATATTCTTATGAGGCACATATTAGTGTCTTGCAGAACCCACATTCTGTGGTACATTTTGGGAAACACCAGCTGCATAGCCTCCTCCTGGCTGTCCCCATGTGTAGCATCTTCTGCCTCCACAACTGTCCTAGGCTGGGAGAAACTTTCATTATACCGATTATTACAAATTTTTTTTAAACTTTTAATTATGGATTGTTTTTAATGCACAAAACTATCAGAATTATATGCAGTGAGTGAATCCAATAACAGTTGTTAAATTTAAATGTGACTTGATTAAAATTAGAGATTTAGCTCCTCAGGCATGGTGGCCACAGCCACATATGGCTGATGTTACTATTTGGGACAGTGCAGATTTAGAGTCACAAACAAACAAAGAAAATAATTGCCATTAAGTCGGTTTTGACTTCTGGCAACCCCATTTGTGCCAGAATAGAACTATTCTCCGTAGGGTTTTCCATGCTGGTTTTTCAGAAGTACAAGAACTGCCAGTTAAGTTGGTGAATTCATCCTAGAAAAAGTGCTGCATGCCTCACTGCTGAATAGCACTATGGTCACCTTCAAAGTATTCCCCTTGGGAAGCTAAGCACTGATGCCAGCACCTAGTCCACCCTTCAAAACAACTTTCAAACTCTTCTTCTGGAATGGCCATCAGAGCTGTTGTCATGTTACCCTTAACGCCGTGAAAGTCATCAAAATATTTTCCTTTCAATGTTTCCCTTTATCTTTGCATAAATAAAAAAGTCATTGGGGGCCAGATCAGATGAGTAGGGAGGGTGTTCCAATACAGTTATTTGTTCATTCGCTAAATACTCCCTCACAGACAACTATACAATGAAGTTCACAAACTTGCCACCATGCCACCATGTACAATAGCAATTCCAGAAAGAGTTCCAAAATTGCTCTAAAGGGTGGACTAGGCAGTGGCATTGGTGCATAGCTTCCCAAGAGGAATGCTTTGAAGGTGACAATGGTGATATTCAGTAATGAGGTATGTAGCACTTAGAACAAACAAGTTCACAGACTTAACTGTCAGCCCTCATAGACTGCCTGGCCTTCAGAGGAAGGCCCTCTGAGTGGACTTGAACCTGTGAGGTTTCAGTTAGCAGCCAATAATCTCCTATGTGCAAATTTCAGCACAGATACAAACAAATGACAGATACTTAATAGTAAAATTATTGGATTGGAAGTTAGAAATTAAATTTTTTTTAAATAGAGAATGCTAATCAACCTTCAAGGACTCCCATCTGTAAGACTGTCTCATGGGTTTCAACTCATAGTGACTCTATAGGACAGAGTAGAACTGCCCCCAAAGGCTTTCCAAGGCTACCATCTTTATGGAAGCAGATTGCCATGTCTTTTTCTCATGGATCTGCTGGTGGGTTTGAACCACTGACCTTTCAGTTAGCAGCCAAGTGCTTAACCACTGTGTCACTACAGCTCCTTAGCTTTAGACACAGGTCAAAAAAATGCACAGAACTAGAGAGAATATAAAAAACAAAAACCTGAAACCTGTTGTTGTCAAGTCATCCCAACTCATAGTGACCCTATAGGACAGAGTACAACTGTCCCATAGGGTTTCCAAGGAGCACCTAGTTAATGTGAACTGCTAGCCTTTTGGTTAGCAGCCGTACATCTTAACTACTATGTCACCAGGGTTTCTATAATGAAGAATATAATCAATTTTCATGTACCCAGACCCCAGCTTTTACAGTGATCAGCACTGTTTCTTTTGTTTTTTAAATCTGTGTCCTGTATAATCTCCCTAGCCCTTAGAGCCATTAGAATATTTTAAGTCCAATCCTAATTATCACATCATTTCATTCTTAAATACTTCTGTACATATCTCTTTCAGATAAAGACTCTTTTAAAACTATGAACACAATACTATCATCACACCTAAAATCCACTCAATGTTTCCTTACCCCTAATTGTCTCAAAGGAAACCCTGGTAGTGTAGTGGGTTAAGTGCTACATCTGCTAACGAAAAGGTTGGCAGTGCAAATCTGCTAGGTGCTCCTTGGAAACTCTATGGGGCAGTTCAACTCTGACCTCCAGGGTCACTGTGAGTCAGACACGATTCTACGGCAATCGGTCTTTTAAATTGTCTCAAAAATTACTTTTTACAGTTGGTCTGAATTAGAATCCAAAGAACGTCTACATAATGCATTTGGTGACTGTATCTTTTAAATCACTTTTAATTTATAATAGTACTCCCTCCAATTTGTTTCCTATGCCATTTATTTGTTAAAAGTATCTAGTTCATTTGTTGTGTAGATTTTCCCAGATTCTGGATGTAGGCCTCTCTTACCTATCATTTCTGTTAGCTGTCGTTGAGTCAGCCTGAATGGTGGTCACCTCATGCACAATAGAAAGAACAAAATTATACCAAGTCCTACACCATCCCCAGGGTCTGCTCTACATGGTTTTCAGTGGCTAATTTCTATAGGTAGAAAATCTGTATTAGAGTGGAAAGTACATTAAAACACATTCAACATCATAACAGCACACAAGCCCCCACAGACAGATTGGTGGTGGCTTCACATAAGTGTATTGGCAAAGAATCAAATCCGAGTCTCTTTCATGCAAGGCAAGAATTCTGTCACTGAACTGCCAATGTGCCCTAGTTCTCGTCCACTGGTGGTTCCATCTAGAGGCTTGACTAGCTTTATGTTCTTTTTTATGGACACAATGCTTCACAGGGGGATCACTGAGTACTTCTTATTGTATCATGTCAGGAGGCACCTCATGTTTGTGTCTCTCTTGAAGTGTTGATGACTTTGTTGGTGATTCTGGGGATCTCAGCGTCAACCAGAACCATCCATCGTAATGTTCCTCACCAGCTTCTCACTTAATAGCTTCAGCAGTCATTGATGATCACTGTCCAGATCTGTTATTTCATTAAGAGTTACAGAAATTTTCGCACTGTATCACAATTATTTTTCTTTAGTTTTCTCCATCCAACTAAGTGTTCCCAAGGGATACGGACTTGTTTTTGGTCTTTATATCCCCAATATTCTGCCTTAAATGAAAGGCCAAATACCCTATAATTTTGTTGCTAAGAAGTCAGCGTCAATGTTTTATTATTAGTTTATTATTTCTACAAACTTAAACAATATTTAATTAGTAGTCTTAGCAAGAGGAGACTATCTCATTGTAAGCAGTCTTGAGCCGTGTGTGTGTGTGTGTGTGTGTGTGTGTGTGTGTGTGTGTGTGTGCAGGCTCCTCAGTTATTGTCAGATGCTTTTGACAAATTTTTTTTATTATGACTGAGTGAAAATGTACATTCCCATATAAATTCACATGCCCACCTATATGCAGTTTCCACTGCTCTCCCTGCCCAGTGACAGCAATAGAATTAAAAGGCCACCTACAGAATGGGAAAAAATATTTGGCAACTCTATGTCAGACTGACACCTGATCTCCATAATCTATAAGATACTACAAAATATCAATAAGAAGAAGATAAATCATCCAATTAAGCGATGAGCAAAGGAGATGGACAGACACTTCTCTAAAGAGGAGATCCAGGCAGCCAAAAAACACATGCAGACATGCTGACAATCATTAGCTATTAAAGAAATTCAAGTCAAGACTACCATGAAATACCATCTCACCCCAACAATGTTGGCCATTATCCAAAGAACACAAAACAACAAATATTGGAGAGGCTGTGGAGAAAGTGGAACTCGTCTACACTGTTGGTGGGGTTGCAAAATGGTCCAGCTTCTGACAATTTTCATACATCTTCCCAGAACTCTGAAGACACCTTTTGGCAAAGAGCAGGCCCTCAATTATAAACATCACTGGCTGACCTTCAGAGCAAGGGGAACATGATATGCTAGAGCTCTTCCTGCTTCTCCTTAGGTGTAACTCCACTTCTCCCTCCTCTGTCCTATTCTTCCCCCTCCTCTGAGAATTCCATTGCTCTGCATTCTCAGTTTGCATGCTTATTGTCTGAGTTCCCCAAGATTCTGTCCTCAAGATACTGCTCTTCTTTCTCTCAATTTCCATTCCTTGTGAAAAGAAAGAACCCCCCAGGGCTTCAAGAGGTTTACAGAAATCTTACAGTTTATTTCAAATTCAAAAATCTCAAAACATCCAATTAAGTGATGGGCAAAGGAGATGGACAGACACTTCTCTAAAGAGGAGATCCAGGCAGCCAAAAAACACATACACACATGCTGACAATCATTAGCTATTAAGGAAATTCAAAGCAAAAGTTACCATCTCAAAGATACCAAAGATACCATCTCATCCCAACAAGGTTGGCTATGATCCAGAAAACACAAAACAACAAATGCTGAAGAAGCTGTGGAGAAATTGGAACTCTCCTACACTAATAGATAAACTATGGTATATATACTCCATGGAACACTATGTGATAATAAACATCTCATAACCTGGTTTCAATTGGAGGACATTATGCTGAGTGAAAGTAGTCAGTGACAAAAGGACAAATATTGTATGAGACCCCTACAATAAAAACTTAAAAACAGACTCATGCATAGAAGAAAAGACTCTGATGGCTGCAAGGGTGGAGAGAGAGGGAAGGCGAGGGGAGAGGGTTTAGATTAGATAGTTGATAGAAATTTGGTTGGGTGAAATCTGTGACAGCACACATTAGAAAGAAGATCGATTTTAACTGGACTTCAGTACAACATGATTACTCCACCCACCTTAACCCAGTATTGCAAGGACACAGTAGCTGGGGCTGGGGCTGGGGCCATACTTTCAGGGGAAATCAAGGCTAATTGGCATAACTAGCATTTTGCTAAGAGAGCCTTTGGCACCCCACATTGGTGAGTGGCATCTGGGGTCTTAAAAGCTGCCAAGCTTCCATCTGAGGGTGCAGCAAATGGTCTCAACTCAACAGGAATGGATGATCACCAAGGACCAAAATGACATGGGGGAAAGAGAACCCAGAAGACAGAGAGACCCACGTGAGTGGGTGACTACATCGGCTTGTGACCAGAAGAACTGGATGGTGCCCAGCCACCACCAGTGATAGCCGTGATGGAGCTCACAAAGTTGAGTCTCACTGGCAACAGAAGAATAAAAAGGGGTACCCCCTGAGATCTCCACTAAAACACTGCAATTGATGGACCAGGAGCCTCAGAGTTCCCATGGAAGCATGGCCCCTGGTCCTGATGCTGCCCCTGTCCATAAATCATAATGGAGGTCAACCCTCAAACAGGAGTGGATTGGACTTGGTGACACAGAGTGACCATATCCTGTGCGCACTTTATGGTCCTATGCATCTATAGGGTGTTGTCTTGCTGACTTCTTACTGGAGGTAGGGAGTGGGTGGAGAGGAGGAGATAGGAGATTGTTGGGAAGATAAGGCACGTATGGAATGGAGAGGAAGAGTGTGCTGCCACTGGGCAGGGAGAGCAGTGGGAGCTGCATATAGGTGGGCATGCAAATTTATATGGGAATGTACATTTTCACTCAGTAAAAAAATAAAGAGGATCATAAAAAAAATCTCAAAACAAAACTCATTATCCTTCTTTAAAACAACAAAAACAAAGAACAAATGCCTCTTCTTGCTCCTGCTCACTCTGATTTCAGTTAATAGATCAGATCTGGGATTCTGACTCTTTTCCAACAGTGCCTACCTTCAACCAGTCACTAAGCCCTGTCACTTCTAACCAGCATCCTTCTCTTTGCTCTAATTCCTCATCCCGTTTACCACTGCCCTCCTCGTCCCTCTGTCAACTCTCACCTGGCCTGTTACAGTAGCTTCTTACTGGGTTTCCTGCCTCCAATTTCTGCCCTACCAGTTCTTCATCATCACGGCCACCACCAAAGTTCCCTCTCTGAAGTGGTCTGTGTCCTGTACAGAAACCCTTGACAGCTCTCCAGTGCTGGTGAAATGATGTTCAGACTCTCACCCTTGTGTATGAGGCTCTTTGTAACCTGATTCCGGCTTCTCCAACTTCCTGTCATACCACCACCCCACCTTCACTTGTTCTAGGTCTGCCAAATCAAATTTGATTCTTTGATTCATAAGGGAATAAACATGGTAGTAGAATAGAAATTTCCTTGCCCCTTTTCATACTATCAAACAAAATGCCAAAGAGTGTCCATAGATTAGTTGTCTTGCTTTTAGCCTTCTGCCCAAGATGGACTTCTACATTCACAGAAGTCTTGAGTCCTAGAGCTAGAATGATTCATTTGTAATGAAAATACATGCAGAAAAGTTTGATTCCCAGCCACCCTCTGTGGGTGACTTTTCCAGCAAAGGAGGAAAGACATTTGGATCCTTTAGTATTACATTTGTGGTCTATGGATATGGTAGACCTCAATTCTCTTCTACCTTAATTGGGATACAAAAGGATGTGGATCTTCACAATGTTTGATACATATATCAAAGAGCAAGTATTTCTCAATGCAGAGTGACCATATATTGGAAGCACTTTATGGTTCTGTACATCTATAGGATATCATCTTGGTGACCTCTGGCTGGAGGAAGGGGAGTGGGTGGAGAGGAGGAGAAAGGAGACTGCTGGGAGGATGAGACGTGTATGGAGAAGAGAGGAATAGTGTGCTGTCACCGGACAGGGAGAGCAGTGGAAGCTGCATATAGGTGGGCATGTAAATTTATACAGGAATGTACATTTTCACTCAGTCATGTTAAATAAAAAAAAAAAAAAGAGAGAGCAAGTATTTCTAAACAAAGAAACATCAGAGAGGGAATTGGCGTATATACCCATGCCATCTTTTAGCCTCCGTGGGGACAAATCTGTAGCCCGGCTCTGCAAAGGTCACACAGACCCAAGTAATAACTTGTTAAAGAACAATAGGTGACAGCCCCAGTCTGTCACTCTCATCTTCTTCCCATGAAAAAGAAGCACTTGCTGTTGTGGGACTAAAGGTCTCAGGTCTTTAGAAGATTGTCCTGGGCGATTCCTATCCATTCACCCTGCATTTCAACTATGCTGGAGACTCTGGTGGCAGAGTGGTTAAGGTGTTATGGGTGCTCACCAGAAAGTCAGCAGTTCAGATCCACCCAGTGCTCCTTGGAAGCTCTATTGGGCGGTTCTACTCTGACCTTACAGGGTCACTATGAGTCACAGTCGACTCACAATAGCAGTAGGTTTGGATTTAGACTTCTCAGTTTCCAGAATACGTGTACAATTTTGTATTATTTCCTGCACTTGAAATATCCTAATTCTTTACTTACATTCTCCCAAATATCATCTTTTGCTCTCTAGCTTGACCCTTCCCTTTCCCCAAAGAAGTCCTGATAGCTTCCTCATCTGTATGAAGCTTTGTACACAATTTTATCTTACATTTATCACATTGCAGATATTTGTTTACCTGTCTGCCCCTCTGTTAAGCTGTATTATTAGGGAACCTGAAGGTCTATAAATACCATGGGATTCTGCATATGCTCATGGAATTGAATGGGCTAGAATGTGTCAACATCAAGCCAACGCTTCACTAGTTAACTGACCAGAGCAGGAATTACCTTTCATGGTCTAAGGTTCATATATTAGACTCTGTCTACTCTCATTATGAATAAAGTAGAAAGCATGTTAACAATCTGAATGTTTTAGTACTAATCATTTTCAAAGGGACATTTCTGTTGGGAAAAGAAGAATTTATATTTAAAACGGGAAAATTAATGGATATTACCTAGTTTCAAAGCCCATGCCAGATCACTGTTGAAGTTTTATTAATAGACCATTGTGTAGAGTTACTAGAGCTCATTCACAGTTCCCCTCTCAGGTCCCGAAGTAATTTAATATTCCAGCAGAATTGAAAATGTGAATTATGCTTGGAGGGAAGGAAACAAGGAAGAGGGATAATTTTCAAGGTGGCAAAGAGAGTCTGCTGTATGCTAACAACCATACATAGGAGAGCAACCTCCTCCAATTGTTAAACTCAAGGCAGCATAAAACACTCAGGACAAGTAAGCAGAAATGCAGAGACGAGTTCCTAATATCAGTTCCAACATCACTTATGATTCCTTTTTTTTAATGCCCTAATCTGGTGAAGTCCCACAGCTAGATGACCAGGTCTAGCTTCCAGTCAGGAACAATGCCTAGCATCAATGTGGAAAAATACTTGTCCATTTTTAAAGATCCATGGTGAGAGAAGACCATATAGTCCAACTTTGTATCTCAAAGCTTCAAGATATCCTAAGGCTGACCACATTAATAACCTTAAACATTAGGTCCAGAAATATTTTTCAGAATTCGTCTGACAGTGACACAAAGTTGTATACCCTAAAACTTTTGCTTTTAATATATCTACCCCAAAACCCAATGACATCAAGTCCGGTCCAACTCCTAGCAACCTTATAGGTCAGAGTAGAACTGCCCTATAGAGTTCCCAAGGAGCACCTGGCGGATTTAAACTGCTGATCTCTTGGTTAGCAAAGGTAGCACTTAACCCACTATAATACCACAGTTTCCTTTTAATGGATGTAGGTTATTAGCTGTAGAAGAGATCTTGGTCTCTCTGTTTTACAGATGGAGTAACTGAGATCCCAAGAAGCATCGTGTTTCAGAGTGTGCCAGCTGAAGGCAGGCGGAGAGCTCAGCCTCCCCTCCAGGAGAACTGTCATGCTCTCCTCTCAGCTTCCCAACTCCCCTGGTTCTTAGCAGCTGCTATGTCACTGTGGGAAGCCAAAGCCATGCACTGGGGTTTCATAGACATCATTCTGTTAATAAAAAGCTCAGTTGATAGGAAGACAGGGGCCCAGTACACAGGTTTGCTTGCCTGTGACTGAGACTGTTGTTATTGGAAGTCTCTGTGGTGTCTTTAAATGGTTAGCCAAACCCTGAGTCCTCTGTGTGTGTCTGTGTTTCCAAATAGCTGACAGGCAAGTCTGTCATTACTGTGTGTACTCAGAACCCTCTGCAGTTTGGTGTAGTCCAGTCAATATCTTTGCCCATCTTCCATGTGCTGTACTCAGAGGCTGAGAGTAAAGATAGATATGACACTAACCTTGCCCTCAAAGAATTGGCAGCCCACTGGGTATATTATACAGGCCTTCTTTTTCTCATGGTACCCCCTCAAAAAAGGGAACAAGATAGCAGAGTAACCAAAGAAATTATTTTCGCATTTGATAATGCATGATATCAGAATTCACCTGGGAAAAACTGGTATGGTGAAAAAAGAACATGACACGATCAAAACCTAGGGCCACATTTTTTAGATGTGTGACCTTGGAGAAGTTACTTAACCTCTTTGAGTCTGAGTTTATAGGAATATTTACACATAGTTCATAATTAGATCAGTTATATAAATGTATAGCACAGTATTCAGCATTTGACAAATAATTGGGGGGCATGCTGTATGCCACAAATAGGTCTAAGCACTCCTAGAACATAGCCTATAATATGAAAGCTTATGAGAAAAATGAAGAAGCAGTATCTCTCTATTATTCCCTTTTCAATGGCAATTAAAAAGCAGTCATTCTTCCATGTTCTAGAGACCACTAGTAAAGTGATGATCAAGAAATTTGCTAACTCTTTAGAATCTCAAAACATGAAAAGAGGAAGATCTTCTGTGAGATGGATTGACAAGTGACTGCATCAGTGGGCTCAGATACAGCAGTGATTGTGAGGACGGCACAATGTGCTGTACACTGGGTCTCCCCGAGTTGGAACCACCTAACAGCAACATGTAGAATTCTATCAGTGTTGATGTTCTGTGAGAGTCCCTCATCTTTCTTATGCTTTAACTCTCCTCTTCTGCTTTTTTATAGTGTCAGTATATATACCTACACCAGTGTGTAAGAGATGTCCTCAGAGCAAGGAAGCTGCGAAGCGAACAAGAAAACCCCTTGTTTCCAATCTATGAAAATGTGAATCCAGAGTATCACAGAGGTAGGAACTCACTTTTTAGTAACTATTAAGTTGATTCATGAAAATATCATCAATCTAGAAACCATTAATCTCTTAAAGCTTTTCCAATGTGCACCACTCATTTCTTCTATTCAGATGCTTGAAAGAAAGACCCCCAGAATGAGCAACTACAGGAAGGAGAGACTGCATGGGAAGGGGACTCTGACACAAATGAAGTGATTTTGCACGTGGTTTCCCTTCCTGCCTAGCCTAGGAAGCCCTCTATTAAGGACTCTGGCTAATGTTTCTTCTCTGGGTAATAAACTCATAGCTGGGGAGGATGTGTTGAAATCATAATTGGGAGTTCAGATCATAAAATCACTTTGGAACAGAACATCCATTGCTCAGGTATAAAGTTGAAGCTGAACAAAATTAAAACAAGTCCATAAGAGCCAAAGTATGACCTTCGGTATATCCCACCTGAATTTAGAGACCATCTCAGGAATAAATTTGACGTGTTAAACACTAATGACAGAAGACTAGATCAGTTGTGGGATGACATTAAGGACATACTACATGAAGAAAGCAAATGGTCATTAAAAGAAAAAAAAGGAAATAAAGAAAGACCAAAATGAATATCAGAAGAGACTCTGAAACTTGCTCTCAAACATAGAGCAGGTAAAGTGAACAGAAAAAATGATGAAGTAAAAAAAAAATGAACAGAAGATTTCAAAGGGCAACTGGAGAATACAAAGTATTATAATGAAATGTGGAAAGATCTGGAGTTAGACAACCAAAAAGGAAGAGCATGCTTAATATTTCTGAAGTAGAAAGAACAGAAGAAGAAATTCAAGCCTCAAGTTTCAGTATTAAAATATTCAGTGGGCAAAATACTGAACAACCCAGGAAACATTAAAAGACAAAAGAAACACACAGTCACTGTACCAAAAAAAAAGTTGACATTCATCTATTTCAGAAGGTAGCATATGATCAAGAACTAGTGGTACTAAAGGAAGAAGTCTAAGCTGTCCTTGAAGGTGGTGGCAAAAGATAAGGCTCCATAAGTTCACAACATACCAATGAGATGTCTCAACAAATAGATGCAGCACTCAAAATGCTTGCTTATCTGTGCCAAGAAATTTGGAAGAAAGTTACCTGGCCAGCCAACTATAAGAGATCCATATTTGTGCTCATTTCAAAAAAGACAATCCAATAGAATGTGGAAATTATTGAACAGTATCATTATTTTGTTGAACATAATTCAAAAATAGTTGCAGCAGTACACTGACAGGGAACTGCCAGATATCCAAGCTGAATTCAGGAGAAAACGTGAAACAAGAGGTATCACTGCTAGTGGCAGATGATCTGGGCTCAGAGTAAAGAATACCAGAAAGATGTTTACCTATGTTTTATCAGCTATGACAAGGCATTCAACTGTGTGAATCATAACAAATTATCGATCACATTGTAGAGAATGGAAATTCCAGAGCACTTAATTGTGCTCATGCAGAACCTGTATATAGATAAAGAGGCAGCTGTTCTAACAGAACAAGGGGATATTGCGTGGTTTAAAATCAGGGAAGTCATGTGCTAGCGTTGTATCTTTTCACCATGCTTATTCAATCTGTATGTTGAGCAAAAAAATCTGAGACAATGAACAATATGAAGACGAATGCAGCATCAGATGGACGAAAGACTCACTGACAACATGTAATGCCAGCCAAGTGGCGTCGAGTCATATCCAACTCATGGCGACCCTAGGGGCCAGCGTAGAACTGACCCCCAGACAACATGTAATAGAGATCTAAAAATTCAGCCCGGGAACTTGGTTGTTCTAAGTGCTGCGTACCTCACTGCCAAGTTTCACTACAGACACCTTCCAAGTACTCCCTTAGGAAGCTATGCACCAATGCCCATGCATAGTCTACCATTCAAAGCAATTTTGGTACTCTTTCTGCAATGGCCATTGCACATAGTGGCATGGTGGCAAGTTCACAAACTTAATTGTATAGTAGACTGTGAGGGAGTTTTTAGCCAGTAAACAAATAACTGTATTGGAACACCCCACCCTCCCTACTCACTGGATCTGGCTCCCAGTGATTTTTTTCTCTATCCAAAGATAAAGGAAATATTGAAAGGAAGACATTTTGAAGATATTAGTGACAATAAGGGTAATACAATGACAGCTCTGGTGGCCATTCCAGAAAAAGAGTTCCAAAATTGCCTTGAAGGATAGACCAGGCACTGGTGTCAGTGCACAGCTTCCCAAGGGAGTACCTCAAAGGTGAGAGTAGTGATATTCAGCAGTGAGGTTTGTGGACTTTTACTAGGATGTGTTCACAAACTTAATTGTCAGTCCTCATAGGTCCTCAATAAATGTGCATCGAAACATCAACCAAGAAAGCAAATGATATATTCCACTGGGTAAATCTGCAACAAAAGAACTCTTCAAGTGTTCTAAAGTAAAGTTGTCACCGTGAGGACGAAGTCTGCCTGACCCACGCCATGGTATTTTCAATCACCTTGTATGCACGCCACAGCTGGACTATGAATAAGGAAGATGGGAGAAAAATGGATGAAGCCTTTGAATTACAGTGTTGGCAAAGTACTGAATATACCATGAACTGCTGGAAGAACGAACAAATCTGTTTCCAAAGAAGTACCACCAGAACGCTACTTAGAAGCAAGGATGAAAAGACTTCCTCTCCCATACTTTTGGCTTAAATCAAGGTTTATTAAATCACTGCTTCTATAGATCTTAGCTAGATTGTTTTCTAGCCTAGGATCTCACATGAGGTTGCAGTTCAGATACTGGCTGGGGCTACGGTTCTCTGAAGGCTGACAGGGGCTAAAGGCTCTGCTTCAAGAAGGCACACTCACGTGGAGGTTGAGAGAAGGTCTCAGTTACTCCATGAGCTGATACCTATCTATAAATCAGATGATACTTTTTCACAAATATTATTTCAGAGCTGGTTTATCTCCATTTGTGGTCTATCTTCAATTGTCAACATTTCTTAGGATTTTATATAGTTCTCTGCCAGTTAGTTAGTTAATAATCTGTAAAACACAAATACATGGGAGAGCTGCTATTTAAAGGAGTCCTTTGTAAATCACATAATCCTTTTGTGTTATAAATAATTACTCCCTAATTTATCTGTATGGTAAATTACGGTTCTCACATGTCAGATTTTCGAAGAAGCTCAAGGTTGGAGGGGGGTTTGGGAAATCTTGATTGTTCACTTGTATTGTTTTGATTTTAGGGGGAGGTTTTTTTTTCTTTCTTAGAATATTCTTGGGTACTCCTAAAAAAATAACCTGTGGTATAGAAAAGAATAACTACCAGGCGTCTAATAGTTAAGATTCAGTTCATAGTTCTAGAACTAGCTTACATTAACAAGCTATATAGCCTTAAGTAAACTACTTGTCTCCCTGAACCTGCCTGTGATCTCATTCGTAAAACCAGTTTGTAAAGGGAAAAGGGGCTGTGGGGAGGGAAGGGCAAGGCTGAAATCATTAACCCCTTTCAATTCTAATAATCTATGGTCCTAAGTGGAATGACTTCACCCCACAGGAATGATCTCATCCTAAACCATATTGAGCTCTCGTTATTTCTGTTAGTTCTTTCCATTTGTAATTTTAATAAAAAGAACTAACAATTCTGCCACACCCTATTACAATCTCTAATTACAATGTTCTTCCTTTCAGATCCAGTCTATTCAAGGCATTAGAATGCACCCAAAGATCTTCTGGATAAAAACCATACACTGTGTGATTTTTTTTTAAAAAAATACTTGCTTCATGCCCTAGGAAGATGCTGGCTATTTCTGTTGATACTATGTATAATTTATTAATCTGAAGAATTTTAAAGAATTTATGTAATTTAAAGGTAACAGATATTATTGTACATAGTTGTATTTTGTAGTTCTTTTTGTAAATATTTATTTTTTCATAAAGTTTAATATTGAGCTTTATATAGTACTATATAAACACTAAAGTGTCAATGGATTGTTCTACAAAAACTGATTTAACCTGTATGACAAGACTACTGGCAAAATGTACATAGAGGTGGTTGCAGAGACAATTCCTTGGGCCATGATTTTTACCTGTTTTGATATGCACTTCACAGGATAAAAGACAGGGCTGGAGAGAACATACAGTATGGCTAGCTTTGCTGCACGGCTAGCCAATAAATCCTGAAATCTGAAGCTGATGTGCACTCCTTTTGGACAAATATAATAATCAAAAACAGGTTTAGAGGTGAAAACAGATTAAGTGGCATCCAGGCTGATCCGGGTAGTTGTACCTAAACCATTTACTCTCCTTCGTCTCCAGCCAGGGGCACTGGCCAAAGTGATGAGCTCAGGGGCCATGTAACTTGCCAGGCAAGTCCAAACTAGAGGGGTGACGGTTCTGATAGAGTCTGACCCAAGCAGAAATGATGAAGTTCTTGTGTTAAGGAGAATGCCAACTGTACCCCTGACTGGAAACAATCATCATGTGAATCAATCAGCATCCAGTACTGCTTGGATATTATTTCACTACATTCCTATCAACATCCAAATGTGTACTGGAGGGTGGAGTGTGAACACACATACCCATATGGTAATGTGCATGTTGGTTTTTGTGCATACAGTAGTCTTTGTCTTGTTTCAGTGGACTGCATTCTTGGAAAAGTAAAAATTATGCCAGTCATACTTGATTTTTCTCACTAAAATAAGACTACTGTGGCAGATTATGCTCCTGATCAAAGGATCTAATATCAGTATTTTTAACAGAAGTGTCCATAAACATCATATGTAGTTGATTAAACAACAGCAACAACAGAAATCTCAGTGGTGCTTAATAGTAAATTTTCTAAAAACAATCAGTGAGGTCAAAATGACAAGTAGCTACCTAAAGGAAATTGTATTCACTATAATAGACACCACATAGTCTTCCAAGTTTATCTGATATCGTGCCTTATTTGACTGTAACAAATTTCAGAAAGTGAATATTGCTTTTCATCAGGGTCCAGTTCCAAGACTCTCTAGGGAAAAGTTTGAATGGTAACTGTATGGAGTCCTCACGGCTTCTCGAGAAGATGAGCAAGGAATATTTGCCTTTTTCTCATCACAGATGTCTCTGTCATAAACTTAGTAGTTAGAGGTCAAGTTTGTTGGCCCCACCCCCACCTGCAGAAAGAATGTTTTTCTCAAAGCATATGTTTTTGCTACTTACCATAAAGTCTCATAAGTAAATATAATGGATGTAATTTGCATAGTAATTCAAAGTCACTGAAATACATCTAAAATACTTATCTATAGTTATATGAATCTACATTCAAAATAGCAAAAATTTCAGGGTTATTCAAAGGCTATAAAAACAGAAAAAAAATCTTCATTAGAATAAATGTGAAGAGCAGTAAGAGGATTCAAAGTTTTCACGGTTACTTTGAATTCAATGCTCTTGTGAAAAGACAGTGTTAAGCTGTGATTCTGTATCAGGGAACTAGGTGGCTCTTCTAGATATGAAAAGGAACAACATATGTGTAAGTGAAGCAAATAGACCAACAAGGAGAAGATACAGGAGCTCAAAGATTTACGAGCTCTGACTTAATTTAGGCAGTTATTAGGAACAACCTCTTCTACATTATTTAAAAACAATTTTGAACTAATGCTGCTCAGGGAAACCACATTAATACATAGAAAGGTAAATTCATTTTCAATGTCGAGTTCATTCAGAAATCTTTTAGTAAATGCCTGCAACCTGTAAGGCACTATTCCAGACAACTACACATTTCCTACTTAAAGAGTGACAGTATCATAATAACAATGTTGGGCTTGCTGTACTGTTTTCAGTTAAGCTTAAAAGAGGGCTTCAGCAAGGCAGTGAGATAACTGAGCCAGTCCAAGACAGCAGCAGCTCCACGGGCCACATGCTGGCGAGCGTTGGTGCTGCTTCAGTAGCAAGTTACTGCATGTAGAAAAGACATCAACTAATTGTACAAACCAGGAAGTAAAACTATAAAAAACGTAAACCTCTATAATAGTAAATAATGCTCACCTACCTTGGCAATGCCTGCAGGGTAGAGTCAGTTATGAAAATGAAGGTGACGGGGGAAAACTATGTTTCTTTTTTTTTTTTAGTCTAATCCAGGAAACATTTATTACTACACTACGCCTCTCTAATTTTAAATATCCTTAGCAACTAATGTTTCACTAGTCTCCCTGAGAAAAGGAAATACGTAACCTAGTTGATCTATTTATTAAATTTTGGAGGGGGAAAGGTTCAATTGACATTCAACCCCATTAAGTGCATTTTAATTGAGTTCCATCATGTGCTGCATCTTGGTAAACATTCCTTTTCCTGTCTTGATGGGCATCCTGTCTGTGCACTTGTACCATACACTTGAATCATGAAGGCCTCAAAGTGCTTTTGAGCTATCAAATGCTGGGAGAGTCCTGTCTTGCATCTTGATAATTGTTTATCTAAGTTCTTTATAATTAACTCATTAAATCTGTTTCTTATTATCATCATGCTGTTGTTCTCTGGATAGTGGCCAACTTGAAATCAGGTATTTCAAAGACTCATCTTTCTGTCTTGGCTTGCACGTATTTGTGCTAAGCAATTTACCACTTCTTAATGTACCTGAGTCCTTTCTTCACAACTTGCTCATCTCCTCATTATATGTTTGTTTTCCCAGTCAAATGTGATTTTATTTTACCTCCTTACACTCATTAGTATAGCCTCATAGTATTTTCAGTCCCTGTGTTATACAAGAAATGATCATGATTTCACTTTTAATTACTAAAATGGCCACAGTGTGCAGTCCTGTTGGGGACAGTTTTATTTAGGAAAGTGTTTAATTACTTTTGTTATTACCTCTTGGAAGGAAGTCTGAAATGATATGAGACTATAATATGCAACCAGTAAGCAGATTCCCAGGAATATAAAAATACATCTCACATGTTACACTTCATGCTCTGATTCTCTTGCTTTGGTGTCTAAGAATACCGTTCTTATATTAAACGCTTCTCTGTTTTGCAATAGAATTCTTGGGCTGTATACTGAATTCTTATTCACTTAGTTTTCTGGGAATTTTCTGAAGTTAGAAATCTGAAATCACAAACCTAGCAAATCCTTGTGATAGGAATGGTAAGATTTGAGCCTCAACTCTGAAGTGCTCTAGAAAGTGTTTGACTTCAGACATGTTGGCCAGAACAAACCGAACTTGGTGAAAAACAATAGGTAATGAATAAACTAGTTGGGGTAACAATTTGAAGGCTCTCGAGGCTCCATTTCATTGCAGAGATGAAAGTCATTGATCAGCCAAGAAGTCACTTGTTTTCCTCCAAAGTGGAAGTGAACAAGCCCTCAACCCTACCTCATTCTTGAAGAGCCAAGGAAAAAATGCTGTATCGGTTCAGATGCCTTAAGTATCTGAGTATTTTTAACCTGAAGTTTAGAATCTCATCAAGTATTCAACAGATACTTCATGTCAAAGGAAACTCTGCAGGAAGCAAGCAATGATGTAAAGGAACGTGTTTGAAAAGAGAAACAAAACATTACCAAGAAGAGAATATGGAACCCCTTCTGGATGACTAGACTGTTCTTTGAAATTATTGTTTCTATTAGAACATGTTGCCCTTTGGGGGATTCACTTTGACTACACTGGCCAACTGATTTAGCAAATAAGGCACTGAATTGATTAATCTAGTTCTGTGAATTTATAAATTGTTTGACAAAATTTTTCTGGATTTGGCTTTCTAGAGATACTTAGATTCTTATAATGGATGATGTCTTTGAAAATGTTTGACCATTTTAGTTAAATTGCAGAATAACATTCGATAGAGTCATAATAATAGGAAAATATCTATTCTAAAATGTTTCTTGCAATGGAAATATCTTTGGCTAAAATAATATTCTTGATTTGTAGGAGGCACCCTGGGGAAGTATATGTAACAAAAACAAGGCATTTTGTTTTTTGAAAGAGTGCCTATGTAGATACATTCATTATGCAAGATAATTGTTGGTGAATGCTCCTAAAATGGGTTTATGTAATGGAGATAAAAAGCCTATTAATAGATTTATCAAAGATTATTTTTATGGCCTAAGTGATGAAGAGCTTGACTGCTATCTAAATGATTGGCAGTTCAATCTCCATGGAAAGCCGCTCCATGGAAAGTCTATGGAGCAGTTCTATTCTGTCCTACAGGGTCACTATGAGTTGGGATGGACTCAGGGTTAACAGGTTTGGTTTGAGTTACAATTTATATGCCAATGCATATAGGAAATAGTTCCTGGAGAAGGACATCATGCTTGGTAAAGGGTCAGCAAAAGAGATGAAGACCCTCAGTGACATGGATTGACACAGTGGCTGCAATGATGGGTTCAAACACAGCAGTGACTGTAAGGATGGTACAGGACCTGGCAGTGTTTGGCTCTGTTCAACATAGACAGGGTCACTATGAGTCAGAACTGACATAATGGCACCTAACAACATAAGACAATGTATATGGTTTTAAGTAAGATACCAAAATAAGTTATGCAAAACTGTGAATAATGTCAGACAAACCTAATTTCTCCCTTTTAGAATATTTACAAGAAGAATTAGTTATGGCTGTTTTGTGCCTTAAGTAATTTATTAAAAAATAAATAAATAAATACTATTTTCACCCAAAGAGCAAGGTTTCTGGAAAATGTTGTATGTTAATAGCTCTGTGTGTAGATAAGCATCTCATTAGGAAGGGAGTATGTGCAATTATGGTTTTACGAGTTTGTAGCAGAGTTGGACAGTGTTCTGTCCACAAGCTAGTAGATGAGTCAGCAACAGCCTTCATGGCATTTCTTGGTTGGCCACACCAACAAGAGGGTGCACCAGTAGTCTTACTTGAAGTATTTGAAGACCCCAGGTCTTCCATACTGGGCTCATCAGGCTTACGTTCTTCAAGGACAAGAACCAAGTCTTTAATCTCGTCTCTTTCCTGTGTTTTAGAGACTGGTGCATGGCTCATATATATTTAATGTACACTGTTTGGAAATTGCCTAATACTTTGGATGTAAGGTAGTCAGCATTTAAACTACTGTTACTCATGGAGGTTCATCTGGCTGTTCCTTGTGAAGCTTAAATAATGTAAATGATTCTAGCAAGTGAACTTATGTTCTATAGTAGAGCACTTTTATTTTACATCATTTATTCTTTCTCTGCAAATTTGATTATTCAAAACAGTAGTAGATGATTCTGTTTTTTTCTCCATACTGTAGCATCAACCCACAATATTTTTGTTTCTAACCAACTCTATTTGAACAGAGAATTTTATTAGCCATGCTTATTTAAACTATGTATTTGTTTAATATAATTTCACATGTGTAACTGTGGCCAAGAAACCTATATTGCATCCTACATACCTTCTCACTAGCACAGGAATAAAACTGGTGTTTGTTGAAGCAGTGTCCTGTCTTCTTATTTATCATGCTGTTCAAAAGAAAGGTCAAAAGCAACGGCTTTTAAATGAGAAAATCTTCCAGACCAGTGTCAGGAAAAGCATGGTCGGCTTAATCTTTGTTGCTGTGAACTGCTTGCCTATGGTGTTCTGTATAGGCAATAGACCTTCCAGCTGGCTGCCTCCAACTAAATCCTTGTTTTCAGTTCCTTAGTTCATTAATAACCAAAATGATATCTGCTACCTTAGTGTTGGGGTATTCTCAGAGGTGCTGCCCCAGCTGGTCACCATCAGCCCCTCAGAGGCACTTCACACATTAGTGGACAGTCTAACAATAAAGTGCTGCTTGCCCACTTTCAGAAAGATGAGTTTGTGCTGGGAGCCAGCCCCAACAACTTTTCAGGGTCACGCACGGAGGGAGGGAAGGCGTCGGCAGGAAAAGAGTTAAGAGAGACAGGAAAGAGTTTTCTGGTTTAAAGGCAGCCCGACCAAGAGAGAGAGCTGTCTGTCTTTATTGTTTTTATAGTCAAAGTGACGTGAGTTTTACCCTGCCCACTGACCACACAATCTATTGGCTAATTTGAAACCAAAACCTCGTGGTCTTGAGGTGATGTAATTTTTACCCTGCCCCCCGAACACACGAGCTATTAGCTAACTTGAAACTAAAACCTCGTGATCTTGTTAATTGTCAAGGCTTTCGAGATAATGGCCCGAGGCAGGTGTGTAATTGACAGTGAAAACAAAGTTATGCCTCGAGCTCAATCAGCCCTACTTATACCTCAAGGTTAAAAGGTACAGGAGGAAGGGTCTAAAGGTTATAATCTCTATTTGTTCCTACTTTGCTCTTTATTTTATCTCCTCCTGTGGGAACAGTAAACACCTACCGTCCCCCACCCTATGCCTTTCTTAAACTGTTCTAAAAAGGAGGGGGAAGTGCAGTTGGGGTAAGTCAGCAGGGCTGGGTCGGCCCTGGCATTCCTTGGGCTGGGCGTTCCTGGGCTCAGCGTTTGTCCTTGTGCAGGGAGATGAGAGGGCATTTTGGGGGAGAGTTTAATTAGGGTGAAAAAATATACAGCCAGAAATATGTCAGGGGTGAGATGCATCCACCCACCATCACAAAGGCTTGTAACTCTGCTCACAGAAGTCTTTGTGGGTGATGGACTTTGGCAAGTTTGACCTTTGCCTTTTTCATATTTCAATTGAAAGATCAGGGTCCTTTACAACTTCAGGATTTCGTATTTCTGCAACATAAATCTTTAGTTTAAAAAAAAGTACCATAGTAGATTTGCCTTTAAAGCTATTCAATTAACTCAATCTCTTTTAAGAGAAGCTGTCCAAATTAAAATAATTAGGTTAACAAAAATAATCTATGAAGATGGATTTTATTTTCTTCCAAGGTAACTGTTTCGTGGAAATCACTCTTCAAGAAAGACCATCACAGTCTGAACTTACCGTTGGTAATTTTGCTGAGACATCGACCACAATCAGAAAATGTCAGAAGTAGAAGGGCCATTATTGGATCCCATTAAAGGAACTCAAAACCCAAGTTTAAAAGTGATGCAGCACAATAGGGCACTGCTGGAATTGAAGCTGATCTTCCTGTTGCCTCCCGGGGAGGACATGTCAACCCATTAGTAAGAAAACTAGGAAAGTTGCTTAGAAGGCAATGAAGCCATCTCCAACATGGAAACCGAAGCTTCCGCGGAACTAACCTTGCAAGGTTAGTCTTTTCATTTTCCCATCTCATATGCCTGGAGATGTCTATTTTTTAAACAGATTTCAGTCTGTATTTTAGAGTCATACTTTAGCAAAACTCATCATAATATTAAAACTAAAAACATGTTGAGTAAAAGGATAAAATGTGATTTTCTAACATAACACTATTAGAAAAATTCATTAAAAGCCAATTAAGTCAAACTACCTAGAATCATAATGAGATATTACAGCTGGATGTTGAGAGAAGGGACAAGGCTTCTGCTGTCTCCTGCAGAGAGAGCGTTCCTGACAGAAGGGTCAGCATTCACTAGATAGAACTCAGGTCTCAGTAACAGAGAAACTCATGCAGGGACGGGCCTGTGCAGGTGTAGTTCGTAATCCTTCACCGCCTTACCAAAGGAAGTGAAAAACCCCAGTGGCCCTGCTCACTAACTATCTTTTCCACCTGGTACTTGGCAAGGACAATTTTATTATTACAGTAAAAAATTGTTGGTCTGAGTGAAGCTTGCCTTTTTTCTGGGGCTTTTTAAAAAAAATAACAATAATGCAAAAATCTTTGTTTAAATTATCTTAGTGTAAAATAACATTTTTCTTTGCTCCTGGAGCTCGTCACCCCAGGAAGAAACCAGGCATATGGCTAAGTCATTGGAAGGAGGTTCAAAGGAACTATGTTTCCTGTCTTTACTACCTTGCTTCAAACTGTTATCGGTCAAGAAGGTTCAGTGTCTTAGCGCTCACCCAGAAGCTAAGGTAAAAACAGAAACAAAACTCTGGCAATCCAATCATAGAAACAAAAGGCATGAGAAGTTGTAAAGTTTAGAAGCCAGGGAATATCACTTTTGAGGGCAGCAGCCCATTCCTAAGCATAACCTCTAATCATGTTACACCATTTCATAAAATATATAAATTATATTTCTTAAGCCATCTTTTATTTGTAAAGATTTTTCCAATGACTGCTGACCCAGTCTGCACTCAAGTAGAGGCTGTACTTGGCACAGAGCCAAGGAAATAAACAGCAGTTTACTTGCAAAGAATAATATATCAGCAGTAGATAAAGGTAACCTTAGATACAAAGAGAATAAAATGATTGATCCTACATTGCTGCTGCTACTGCTACAGAAAGGAAACTCACAGTGAGAGCTAGAATTTGAAGGAGGTATTGAAAGCCTCAAACCCTTTGCAATAGATAATCTTCAAATCAATCCGAGAGGAAGAAAGAAGCTTGGATCCATGCTGAATGAAATAACCGAGGCACAAGGAACAAATATCATATGATTCTTCCTATATGAAATCTCTCGAATAGGCAAGCATATTACTCTATTGCTGTAGAGTCAATTCCAACCCACAGCAACACTACAGGATGGATTGCACTGCCCCATAGATTTTCTAAGGAGCAGTAAGTGGATTTGAACTGCCAAACTTCTGGTTAACAGCTATATCACCTAACGAATGTACCACTAGGGCTCCAGGCAGGTGTATTAAAAACAACCATTTCCTTTGACTCAATTCTGACTCATAGTGACCCTAAAGAACAGAGTAGAAGCTCCCCATGGAGTTTCTATGAAGTAACTTGTGGATTCCAACTGCTGACCTTTGGGTCGCAGACATAGCACTTAACCACTACACCACCATGGTTTCAGTCAAAGGTACAGAGACCTAAATTTATTACTGGTCATGAGGGTTGGCAGGAGGGAGGGGACAGGAAAACTCATTGCTTAGAGGACACTAAGCTTCTGCTAAAGGACTGGAAAAATATGACAACAGATAAGGGTAATAGTAGAACAACATGATGACCACAATCACTGAACTGTACACAAGAAGAATGTTGAAATGGTATTTTGTTATATACCTATTACCATAATGAAAAAATAAAAGAAAAAGATCTGCAGCAAAGAACTACATGCTTCGTCGTTAACAGTCAATAAAGTTATCATTTAGACAGAACCTTTTATTCTCAGCAAACCTTGGTTCTATAGGGTCACTATGAGTTGGAACTGACTTGATGGCAATGTGTTTGATTTTGGTGTTTTAAAAAAAGTTGTCTTCCTGAATTCCTTCAATTGTCATACAATAATGAAAACCCTGGTGGCAAAGTGGTTAAGAGCTACAGCTGCTACATATCTACCCAGAACTCCTTGGAAACCCTATGGGTCAATTCTACTTGGTCCTTTAGGGTTGCTATGAGTCAAAATTAACCATATAGTAATGGGTGGGCCATATAATACAGATTACTGAGTATCTTCACTTTACAGATAAGGGAATAAACCAAAGCAAACTCACTGCCGTCGAGTTCATTCCAACTCATAGCAACCCTATAGGATAGAGTAGAACTGCTCCATAGAGTTTCCAAGGAGCACCTGGCAGATTTGAACTGCTGACCTTTGAGTTAGCAGCTATAGCACTTAACCACTACGGTATCAGGGTTTCCACATAAGGGAGTAGAGTCATAGAATAGGCCAGGGAATTGTCCCAAATTTAGCAGAACAATAGGAAAACAGTGAAAAACATATGGCACTATCTGCGTGCTAAACATTTTACATGTATCATCTAATTTAACTCTTCATACAATCCTTTTTTAGTAGCCTTAATTCAAGTCTAAAGAGATAACCTACCTGAAACCATACAGGGCCAAATCCTAGGTTCCAATTCAGAACCTCTGACTCTAAAATGTGACCTCTTAACCTGTATGCCAGTGTATCTTGACATATGCTCCCCCAAACAGCAGCAGCAGGCACAGCAGCACTGCTTGGGACCTTGTTACAAATGCAAATAGTCAGACCACACTCCAGTCCAATGGAATCAGAAACTCTGGCTGGGGCCCAGCACTCTTGAGTTTTGTCAACACAGGTGATGCTGATGCACGTGGATGCTTGACCATCAGCGCTCTGTACTATTCTGGCCTTGAGTTTGGGCAACCTCCCAGACTCCTAGGTTCTATTAGTCAAATTTAACTCTTGGAAGAGAAATTCTACAGCTTGCCCTGTTTAACAAAGAGGAATAAGAATGTATAATATTTTTGAGTCCTTATCCAATACATTTAAATAAGTGCTTAATAAATGTTAGCCAGGAAACCTCGTGGTTCACTGGCTAAGCATTCAATGGCTAACCAAAATGTTGGCAGTTTGAACCCACTTAGCATCTCAAAAGGAGAAAGACCTGACAATCTGCTCCCATAAAGATTAAACCCAAATCCAAACCTGTTGCCACTGAGTTGATTCTGACTCATAGCAACTCTACAGGACACAGTAGAACAGCCCCCAAAGAAGAAACAGCTGATAGATTTGAACTGCCAGCCTTCTGGTTAACAGATGAGCTCTTAAAAACCCTGTGGAGCAGTTCTGCTCCGTCACAGGGGGTCATTATGGATTAGAATCAACTCGATGGCACCTAACAACAACAACAAATGCTAGCTCCCATAACAACTATGTGCTAAGTAGTACTCTGAACTGCTTTACCTACATGGTCTCACTTAATCCTCTCAAAACTTAATAGGACAGTAGTAGTATTATTCCCATTCCCCAGAGGAAGAAACGAAGGCACAGAGAAAATAAGTGTCTTGTCCGTGGTCACAGAGCTAGCAATGGTCAGAATCTTAATCTGAAATGAAGAGTCTAATTCTGGAGCTTGTGTTCTTCACTGGAACTTTCTGATACATCATGGAGTAGGGAGAAGGGGAATTTCATTTCAACGCTTGAATTAAATTCAACTTTAGGCCCCCAGCTTCCCATCAGCTTTGCACTCACAGAATATACTGCAAATCACTTCCCTCCACCCTTGTCCTAGTCAATTGTTGTTTAAAGGCCCTTCAGTCCATTAGCCCTAATATTGATGGCCTCCCAGCATGTAAGACTAGCTGTTATAGCACAGGCACCTGCTCTACATTCAATTCCATCTGCTGCTTCCAGGGGCTCAGGAGTATGCTGCTTGGTAATTCTCAGGGTGACAGCAAATTCTGAAGACAAAAGGACAGTGATTGTCCTGTGGGCAGAATTGGCACGTCAGTTGGGAGACAGAAAGAGTGAGAAGAACCCGCAAAGAGGGATCTACATATTAGGTGCAGGAAATTTGTTTTGGAATGGAACTCTGAAATCTCAGAGAGTCTAGTAAACACAAGCTACAAAAGTCTGGCCCAAATGAATGCCTAGTCACGTAGAAAAAGGAGAAGAAACAGGGTAGGTCTCTATAGCACTGTTCAGAGCAAGCAAGTCAAAGAAAGCAAGTATTAGCTAACCCATGAGGAGTGAGAAGGAATGAAGGACAGGAAACAAGGACATTGAAGGTGCCACTGCACCTTTAAACAAGCCATGAACAAGAAAGACGTGCTAAGATGTTCCTTCATGATTTCCATTTGGGTAAAGACAGCAGCAGGCAGGGTGAAGCAGGAAACAGGAAAACAGCTGGGGTGCTCGAACGGGAGAATGACTGAAGAGCAACAAAGGGACTGTTAGCCAAGGGATTTCAACTCTGGCTCAAAGGCTCTTTAGTCAGTTAGCTCCGATGTTGACGTTCTGCCCAGCAAACAAAGGGACTGTTAACCAAGAAATGGGCAGACTTCTGGGCTCCCCTGGGATTTCCTTGGCTCTTCTCCATTCACCACTGCCCCATCCCCAACAACTTCCCGGAAGCTGTGCATATAGTGGGCTGGACAGCGTGCCATAACACGGACAGCACAGGATTAGAGGTATACTTAAAAGCTGGGTGACTTTTGCCTTTTCCATCCACACCTCTTAAACAGGAAGTCACCATCCAGTCCTTTACGTGTTGCTGTTTCTATTAACTTTCTAAACAGCCAACTCCTTCCTACGTCGCTGTCTTCCTAGGTCCAGGTCTTACCATCTCATCCAGCCCTGAAACTCCTCTGTGTGGTCTCTGTACCTCTGGCATTGTCTCTACTCAAGTCCATCCTCTATACTGCCAATATAGTGAAGCGTTTAAAATCCAAACCTACCCTATTCCTTCTGAGATTGACCAGTGACACCCAATCACCCAAAAAGTTCAGGCCAAATGGAAATCATGAAGGAACATCTTAGCATGTCTTCCTTGTTCATGGCTTGTTTAAAGGTGCAATGGTACCTTCAAGTTCCCCGCTTCCCTGTCCTTCATTCCTTCTCACTCCTCATGGGTTAGCTAATACTTGCTTTCTTGGACTTGCTTGTTCAGGCCACACTTCTTTGCAGACGTTTAAGGTCTTTTATGATATGGCCTGTGTCAACCTTCCAAGCTGTAGCTGTAGCCATTCCTCTACTTGCAGGTAAGGCTTCATTGTTTCAAATCACTTGTGGGTTTCTAGTATTTACGTGGCTCTTTTGTACCTATTATTTTTGCTGTTGTTATGTTCCATTGAGTTTGTTTCATCTCACAGTGACCCTATGAACAACAGAATGAAACACTGCCCAGTCCTGTGACAATCATTTTTATGCTTAAGCTCATTGCTGAAGCCACAGTGTCAACCCATCTCCTTAAGGGTCTTCCTCTTTTTCACTATTACTCTTTTCCTACTATGCCAAGCGTGATATCCTTCTCCAGAGACTGATCCTCCTGACAACATGTCCAAAGTACATAAGACACAGTCTCACCATCCTTGCTTCCAAGGAGCACTCTGGTTGTATTTCTTCTAGAACAGGTCTGTTCTTTTGGCAGTCCATGGTACCTTCAACATTTTCCAACACCACAATTCAAAGGCATGAATTCTTCTTTTGTCTTCCTTGTTCATTAACCAGCTTTCACATGCATATGACGCTACTGAAAATACCAGGGCTTGGGTCAGGTACACCTCAATCTTCAAGGTGACATCTTTATTTTTCAACACTTTAAAGAGGTCATTTGCAGCAGATTTCCCCAGTGCAGTGCATCTTTTGATTTACTGACTGCTGTTTCCATGAGAGTAGATTGTGGAACCGAGTAAAATTAAATCCTTTACAGCCTCAATCCTTTCTTGATTTATCAGGATGTTGCTTACTGGTCTGGTTGTGAGGATTTTCATTTTCTTGATGTTAAGGTGCAACCCATACTGAAGGCTGTGGTCTTTGATATTCATCAGTAAGTGTTTCAAATCCTCTTCACTTTCAGCAAGCAACGTTGTGCCATCTGCATAATGCAGGTTGTTGATCAGTCTTCCTCCAATACCAGTGCCTCATTCTTCATGTAGTCCAGCTTCTCAGATTATTTGCTTGGGACACAGATTGAAAAGTTATGGTGAAATGCTACAACCCTGATGTACAACTTCCCTGACTTGAAACCACGCAATTTCCCCTTTCTCTGTTCCAATGAATGCCTCTCAATTCACGTACAGATTTCTCATGAACACAAGTGAGTGTTCCTGAATTCCCATTCTCCGCAATGTTATCCATGATTCGTTATGATCCACACAGCTGATGCCCTTACACAGTCAGTGCAGCACAGATAAACATCCTTCTGGGATTCCCTGTGTTCAGCCAAGATCCATCTGACATCAGCAATGATGTCCCTGGTTCCATGTCCACTTCTGAATCTGGCTTGAATTTCTGCAATTACCCTGTCAATACACTGTTGCAGTCACTTTTGAATGATCTTGAGCAAAATTTTACTTGCATCTGGTACCAGTGATATTGTTCAGTAATTTACACTTTCAGCTGGATTACCTTTCTTGGAAATCGGCATATATATGGATCTCCTGTGGTTGGCTGGCTGTCTTCTAAATTTCTTAGCATAGATGAGTCAGCAGTTTCAGTGCTGCATCAGTGTGTTGAAACATCTCAGTTGATAGTCCATCAGTTCCTGGAGCCTTGTTTTCTTGCCAGTGCCTTCAACGCAGCTTCAACTTCTTCCCTCAGTCCCTTGGTTCCTGATCATGTTCTACTTCTTGAAATGGTTGAACACTGACCAGTTCTTTCTGGTATAATAATTCAGTGTATCCCTCCCATCTTTTTTTGATGCTTCCTGAGTTGTTTAATATTTTCTCTGTAAAATTCTTTACTATGGCAGCTCAAGGCTTGACTTTTTTCTTCAGTTCTTTCAGCTTGAGAAATGCAGAGTGTGTTCTTCCCTTTTGGATTTCTGTCTCCTGATCCTTGCACATGTCATTATAATACTTTGTCTTTTTGAGCTGCCCTTTGAAATTTTCCGTTCTTTTACTTCATCATTTCTTCCTTTTGCTTTAGCTACTCAGTCTTCAAGAGCAAGTTCCAGAGTCTCTTCTGACATCCAATTTGGTCTTTTCTTCATTTCCCATTTTTTTATGATCTCTTGCTTTCTTCATGGATAACATCTTTGATGTCATTCCACAACTCATCTGGGCTTCAGCCATTAGTTTCAATGCATCAAATATGTTTTTGAGATGGTCTCTAAAATCAGGTGGGATATCCTCAAGCCCATTCTTTGGCTCTCATGGACTTGTTCTAATTTACTTCAGTTGCAATTTGAATTTGCATAAGAGCAGTGATGGTCTGGGCCACAAGAAGCACCTAGTGTTGCTCTGATTGATGATACTAAACCTCTCCACTGTTTCTTTCCACAGATTTAGTCGATTGCATTCCTGTCTAGTCCATCTGGTGAGATCCACGTATACAGTCACTGTCTATGTTGGTGAAAAATGGCATTTGCAAGGAAGAAGTCATTGGTCTTGCAAAATTCTATCACGTGATCTCTATCATCATTTCTATCACCAAGGACATATTTTCCAACTACTAATCCTTCTTCTTTGGGTTTCCAACTTCTGCATTCCAATCAAACTTTGGGGACCATTAATACAATCACCATTAATTATCACCATTCCAATCACCATTAATTATCAATGTATCCTGATTGCACTGGCAAAAAAACAAGGCTCCAGGAACTGATGGACTATCAATTGAGATGCTTCAACACACCGATGCAACACTGAAACTGCTGAGTCATCTACGCTAAGAAATTTAAAAGACAGCCAACCAACCACAGGAGATCCATACATATGCCTGTTTCCAAGACTGCATGTTTGATCAATTTTAGACTACAGAAGGTGGTGAAAATCTTCAATTTCTTCATATTTAGCCTTAGAAGTTGGTGCATAAATTTGAATAATAGTCCTATCTACTGGCTTTCCTTGTAGGTTTATGGATATTATCCTATTACTGACAGCACTGTACTTCAAGATAAATCTTGAAATGTTCTTTTTGATGATGAATGCAACATGATTCCTCTTCAAGTTTTCATTCCCAGCACAGTAGACTACATGATTTTTAAAATGGCCAATACTAGTGCATTGCAGTTCACTAATGCCTAGGATATCAATGTTCACGTATTCCATTTGATTTTTTTTAGAATTTCTAATTTTCCTAGATTCATCCTTCATAATTCCATGTTCCAATTGTTAACGGATGTTTGTAGCTGTTTCTTCTCATTTTGATTCACCACATTAGCAAATGAAGGTCCCTGAAGCTTGACTTCACATCATTAAGGTCGATTCCACTTTGAGGAGGCAGCTGTTCCCCAGTTGTCTTCTGAGTGCCTTCAAACCTGGCACTATATCTGACAATGTTCCTCTGGTATTCACAAGGTTTCCACTGGTTAATTCTTTTCAGAAGTAGATTGCAGGGTCCTTCTTCACAGTTCGTCTTAGTCTGGAAGCTCAGCTGAAACCTGTCTGCTATTTGTAGCACTGCTGGTGTTTGAATACTGGTGTCAAAGCTTCCAGCATCACAGCAACATACAATTTCCCACAGTATGATAAACTGACAGACAAGTGCTTTGGTAGGTTCCATTCTCTCTCCCCTTCTCACCGCTTTTCTGACACCCAGAGTTGGTTACAGAGGGGCCAAGAAAGTTATTAGTCAAGCTCTTGCTCTCAAAAATAGTAGCACCATAGTCTTTTGATTTAATCTACAAATAAAGTTAAACATAGACTCACAGAAGTATGTGACAGGCATAAGAGATGAAGACATGCTCCACATAACTTTAAACTCATAATTGAACCAAATCAGTGGTTGCTGTTGTTAGGTGTGACCCTAATACATTGCAACATGTTTTTTGTTTTTTCCTTTTCAAAATGAATAATTGAGAGCTTGACATAACCAATGCCAAAATGATACTCTAAATAATCTGTGTTTTTTACTGCACCGGCTACACTGGCCTCTTTCCAAAGAGATGCAGAGCCCCCTGGACTCCTGTGGCCTTCGTCTCCCTCCTCTTCATTCTTTCTTGAGAAATGGCCTTCAGCTCTAGAGACATCAGCTAGGAAAGCTGCCTGGAATTGTTTTGTATCTACAACTTTCTTTCTTGCTCCTTATCTCAGTCAGAGTGGACTTGGCAGGCTAGTTCCAGTAGTTGTGGAATTTTTATGTAAGTTTTATCATTGCCTGTTACAAACATACAGATTAGAGTCCAGGTGTCTGACATTCTCAGCTGTAGCTTAATAAAGAGTTTCTTGTGGTTATTTCATGAAGTATACAATTATCTGTGGGCTATGTGCTTAAAAACATGAAGTAATCCTTGCCAGAATGATATACAAACTCTCATGTAAAAACTGTCTTTTGAGACTCCATAGAGAACAGTCTGCATTGCTGTTGAGTCTCTTGTGGCATCATATATCCTAATAAACCTTCTTGCTCTTTCTGACTTGCAGTATGTTTCATTGACCTGACATGGACCCAAAGTGGGTAACTTTAAGTGTATTTGAGTCAATTTCAATTCATGGTGATTCTATGTTACAGAATAGAACTGCCGCATAGGGTTTTTCTAAGCTAATCATTTGGAAGCAGGTCACCAGATCTTTTCTCCTGAAGACTCACTGAGTGGGTTTGAACTGCCAATGTTTCAGTTAGCAACCAAGCACTTAACCATTGTACCACTGGTGCTCCTTAATTATAATTATAATCCAATTCAAAGTAATCTTCATTATAATGCAATTTTTAAAAAATTCTTACATTATTTGGTGAACCACATAATTTTTGTAACCTTCTCTATATTTTTTTAATCTAAAGTTTGATTTATAATTCCACTATACTAGGCTTGGCTTATACTAGGAAACCCAAAAGATGTCAGAGTCTCCCATGACCCCTGAGAGCTGTTCTAACCAACCACCCAAACGTGCTATTCCTGGCACTACATCTGCAGCTACAGAGACAGTTATCATTTGCCTATGGCCCACTATTTGAAATGATCTGTTCTGTTTGCCCTGTCAGACTGCTTGAGAACTGTTTTTTCAAGTGCACGAAGCAAACAAATTCAAGGCTAATTCTAGGTTGTAATTTGGTGTTGTTGTATACCACTGAGTCACTTCTGACTCATAGTGACCTTATGGAACAGAATAGAACTGTTCTGTATAGTTGAAATCTTTGTGTCACATATAGGCTGAAATCTTTATGAGAGCTAGTCACCGGGTGTTCCCTCCTAGAGAGCCACAGTGGGTCTGAACTGCCAACCAGTTCTGTGAGCAGCTAAATGCTTTAAGCTTTGTGCCACCAAAGCTCTCATAATGACAATAAACCCATTACTGCTGATTCCGATTCATGGCAAATCTATAGGACAGTGAAGAATTTCCCCATACAGTTTCCAAGAAGCTCCTGGTAGATTCAAACTGCTGGCCTTCTGGCTAGCAGCCATAATTCATAAACACTACACCACCAGGGTTTCCAACAACAACAACAATAATAATAGGTAGTATATAATATTGTAGGATACATTTCAACAAAGCACTTGTATTACACGTTGCATTTTAACACATTTGAATTGATTTAATCTCTTCAACAGTTCTAAGAGATGGGAAACTAAGACCTAGAGAGGTCACAGTGAAAGTGGCAGAGCCCAAGAAACAAACCAAGGCAGTCTCACTCCAGGCAAAGGTGCTCAACCAGTACGCCGTCTGTGTTCTTCTGTGTAAGTCAGCATCAGAGGCACCAGGAAGGCTCTTTAAAACACTGACTGTTGGGCTGATCCACAGAGTTTCTAAATCAGTAGATTTATACCAGGATTGCCCAAGCCCAGTGCCCTCAAGTGGGATTAGCTGAGTTCATTTTCAACCCCTGCAGAGAATCTGCATTTCCAACAAACTACCATGTAGTTATACATAAGAATTACTTGGGTATTTTGTTGAAATATACATTCTGATTCATCATATCTAGAGGGGAAATGAAATTTTTCAGCAGGCATCTTGTTAGAAGCATAAAATCTCAGCAGAGATTCAAACCTAGCTGAATCTATTTGGAAACCCTGGTGGCAAAGCAGTTAATTACTACTATACCTGGTAGCTAAAAGATCAGCAGTTCAAATCTACCAGGTACTCCTTGGAAACTATGAGGCAGTTCTACTCTGTCCTATAGGGTCACGATGAGCTGGAAACAACTGGATGGCAGTGGATTGTTCATTTGTGTTTTCTAATGGGATCCTTGGTGGCAGAGTACTTAAAAGCCAGGCTGCTAACCAAAGGATTGGCACTTCAAATTTTCCAGACGCTCCTTGGAAACCTTATTGGTCAATTATACTCTGCCCTACAGGGTTTCTATGAGTCTGACTAGAAGGAAACAGGTTTGGTTTTCTGGTCTCTGTTCCATTTAAGGAAACCCTGGTGGCATAGTAGTTAAGAGGTATGGCTGCTAACCAAAAGATCAGCAGTTTGAATCCACCAGATGCTTGTTGGAAACTCTAAGGGGTTGCCATGAGTCAGAATCAACTCACCAGAATGAGTTTAGTTTTTGTTTTGGTGCTATTTAAAACAATGAACTCAGTTCTAAGGTGCTATATGAGATTTCCCTAAATACTTGTCACTTTGTGCTACTGTGGGGACTTGTGTATTGCTGCGATGCTAGAAACGACACCATTGATATTCATTCAACTATTGGCAAGCTCACCCTCGGAGGACAGCTCACCTGAGCTTCTACACTGAGACAAGACTAGAAAGAAGGATGTGATGGTATACTTTTGAAAAGAATTAGACAGTGAAAATGTCACAATAGCCGCAGAATATTGTCTGATATAGCACCAGAAAACGAGCTCCCAAATTGGACGGTGCTCTAAGGACCACTGGAAAAAAGCTGCTTTCTCAAAGTCCATTTTACTGATGTGGATGGAGTCCAGCCTTTAGGATCTTCACTGGCTGATATGGCACAACTCAAAAGGTGAAGAAATAGCTGCAAACATCCACTGATAATCAGAACATGAAATGTCTGAAGTATGACTCTAAGAAAACTAGAAATCATCAAAAATGAAATGGAACACACAAACACTGATATCCTAGGCATTAGTGAGCTGAAGTGAACTGGTGCTGGACATTCTAAATCAGACAGTCATCTGGTCTACTATGCCAGGAATGACAACTAGAAGAGAAATGGCAGTGCGTTCACTGTCAAAAAGAACATTCCAAGATTTATCCTTATGTACAATGTTGTCAGTGATAGGATAACATCCTTTTGCCAACTAGGAAAAGCAGTTAGTACCACTATTATTCAAATTCATGCACCTATCACTAAGGACAGAGATGAAAAATTGAAGACTTTTACCAACTCATGCAATCTGAAATTGATCGAACACTTGATCAGGAGGCATTGATAATTACTGGTGACTGGAACGTGAAAGCTAGAAGAAAACAAGGAGGGTTGGTAGTTGGAAAATATAATCTTGATAATACAAATTATGCCAAAGATCACAAGATAGAGTTTTCCAAGACCACTTTCCACTGTAAATATCTGTTTTCACCAACATAAACAGAGACTACACACATGGAATTAACCACATGGAATACACAGGAATCAAACAAACTTTATCTGAGGCAAGAACAGTGGGAAAGCTCAATATCACCAGTCAGAGCAAGGCCAGCGGCCTACTGCAGAACAGAATATCAATCGCTCCTATGCAAGTTTAAACTGAAACTGAAGAAACTAGAACAAGTCTATGTGAGTCAAAGCAAGAACCTTCAGCATATTTCCAATTTATTCTTGAGAGACTATATCAAGAAGATAGTCTCTCAAGAATAAATCTGATGCATTGAACACTAACAACCGAAAACCAGACAGGTTGTGGGATGACATCAAGGACATGAAGAAGGCAAGAGGTTATTAAAAAGACAGGAAAAAAAAAAAAGACTAAAGCAGATGTCAGAAGAGACTCTAAAATTTGATCGTGAATGTCAAATAACTAAAGCAAAAGGAAGAAACGGTGAAATAAAAGCATTGAAAAGATGTCAAAATGCAACTTGAGAAAACAAAGAAAAGTATAACAAAATATGCAAAAACCTGGAGATAGAAAATCAAAAGGGAAAAATAAGCTCAGTATTTCACAAGCTGAAAGAATGGGAAAAAAACTTGCGTTGCACAGGAAGCACCAGAAGAAGATGGAAGGAGTCCACGGAGTCACTACACTAAAAAGAACTGGTCAGTGTTCTACCATTTCGGGAGGTAACACATGGTCAGGGACTGGGAGCTCTGAAGGAAGACATCTGAGCTGCACTGAAGGTGATACCAGGTTTTCAGATGCCACAGACCTGCCCGAGATTCCTGCTCCTTGCTCATTAAAAACAACAGGTAAGGCACAGAGAATCTTTCCCCCAAAGCAAGGCTTTATTAAAAAAAAAATTGCAAGCAGAGACAGGAGGGCTTAGGCAACGCTTTCTCTGTCTCCCTAAACAAAGGCTTTGTAAGGACTTATAAAGGATTTGGGGAAGGAAAGTTCTCATGTTTTACTCATATTGGATGTGGAGATTTCGAGGTAGCAGCTGGGCTAGGAAAATTAGATTGCACTGCCTCTTTGTACAATATAGAGTTGGAGCAAAGGGCTCTGGGAGCCATTGGCAAGAGTTTTTATAAGATGTTGTACATGTGCCATCCTTTGAGATCTGGATTCAAGTCCTAGTACTAGCCTTATGCTCTTCTGTGCTTCTGCTGGAAGGTCACATGGTGCACACTGCTGGTATCACTGCACATGATCCTCGTAATAGCACATTCTGATTGATCCTGAAAAACAACTTAAAGAAGTTCTTGTTCTTTCGGTATCGTTCGGTTCTTACGGTCCTCGTAAGATTGCCCTCACACTGTTCATGACAGAATTGTCTTTGGGAGTTTCTAAACTACCGAGGGGGCCTCATGTGCATTTCTGATCCCACTGTCCCAGGATGTGGTTAATTACTGGGGTCATTTTATCCCCCATCTCCTGTTTGTGATTTTGGTTACATGGTTTATGAAAAGGTGTTTACTGAGGCCTCTAGGCCGCATGCCCTCCGTGTCTCAAGGCCTCTAGGCTCCATGTCTTCCATGTCTCAAAGCATTGGTGAAAAAACAAGGCTCCAAGAAGTGACTGAATACCAGTTGAGATATTTCAACAAATGGATGCAAGCACTGGAAGTGCTCACTTGTCTATGCCAAGAAATTTGGAAGACAACAACCAGGCCAGCTAACTGGGAAGAGATCCTTATTTATGCCTCTTACCAAGGTGATCCAACCAAATGCAGAACTGATCAAATAATATTATTAATATCAAATCCAAGTAAAATTATGTTGAATACCATTCAAAAGTAGTTGCAGCAGTATGTTAACACGGAACTGCCAGAAATTCAAGCTGGATTCAGAAGAGTATGTAGAATCAGGGATATCACTGCTGGTGTCAGATGGATCCTTGCTAAAAATAGAGAATCCCAGAGAGATGTTTGCCTGTGTTTTATGGACTATACAAAGGCATGCAACTGTGTGGATCATAACAAGTTACAGGTAACACTGAAAAGAATGGGAATTCCACAACACTTAATTGTGCTCATAAGGAATCTGTATACCTATAAAGGGGTAGCTATTCAAACAGAACAAGGGGATACCATTTGGTATAAAGTCAGGAAAGGTATATATCAGGTTGTATCCTTTCACCATACTTATTCAGTCTGTATGCTGAGCAAATAATCTGAGAACATGGACTATATGAAGAAGAAATGTGGTATCAGAATTGGAGGAAGACTCATTAACAACTTGTGAAAGCAAATGATACAACCTTGTTTGCTGAAAGTGAAGACTACTTGAAGCACTTACTGATGAAGATCAAAGACCACAATCCTTCAACATAACCAAGAAAACCCACTGCTGTGAAGTCAGGTCCAATTTATAGTGACCCTAGAGGTCAGGGTAGAACTGCCCCATAGAGCTTCCAAGGACCATCTAGCAGATTTGAACTGCCGACCTTTTGTTTAGCAGAAGTAGTACTTCACCCACTATTCCACCAGGGTTTCCACACCTCAACATAAAGAAAACAAAAATCTTCGTAACTGGACCAATAAACAACATCAAGATAAACAGAGAAAGGACTGACGATTTAAGGATTTCGTTTTATTTGGATCCAAAATCAACACCCATGGAAGCAGCAGTCAAGAAATCAAGATGTATTACATTGGAAAAATCAGCTGCAGAAGACTAAAGTGTTAAAAAACCAAAGTTGTCACCTAAAAGACTAAGGTGCACCTGACCCAAGCTATGGTGTTATCATTCATTTCACATGTATGCAAAAACTAGACAATGAATGAGCAAGACTAAAGAAGAATTGATGTCTTTGAAGTGCGGTGTTGGTAAAAAATGCTGGATATACCACAGACTGACAAAAGAATGAATAAATCTGTGTTGGAAGAAGTACAATCAGAATGTTCCTTAAAAACAAGGATAGTAAGACTATGTCTCACATATCTTGGACATTCTACTCAGTCTTTGGAGAAGGCCATCATGCTTGCTTAGTAAAGCAGAGGGTCAGTGAAAAAGTGGAAGACCCTCAACAATACTGATTGACAATGGCTGCACCAAATGGGCTCAAACAGATCAATGATCGTGAGAATGGTGCAGGACTGGGCAGTGATTCATTGTATTGCACATAGGGTCTCTGTAAGTCAGAACTGACTCAAAGGCACCTAACAACAACAACATACGAAATTCCATGGTGATAATTTAATCTAATCAAATAGATACCATGTTTACTAAGTTTGCACGTTTTAAGCGGAATCAACTTTAAAGGGGAATTTGTCAAGACCATGTTGCATTTGTAATTGGCCTCCTCTCTGCAAGAGTGCAGAGCATTGAAACTGACAGTTCTGGGCTCAGAAACCATCTCTCACAAGCTGTACAACTTGTCAGTAGGTTGTCTATCTCCTGGAGACCATCTATACACTGCAACAAAAAAAGGCGAAAACAACTGCTGCTGTGGAGAGCAGAGCTGTGCTCCCTAGGGTTTTTCAGTACTGATCTTTCAATAGTGTTTTGGCCAAGGTGGAATAAAATTCCACTCAGATGCCCAACTGATGAGGTTTCAAGGAAGTGGCAATTTGCAGAAGAGTGGTCAAGGTTAAGGGACTCAGGGAGGTCCTCGGAGAAGCATTCAAAAATCAGCAGCAGTGGGGAGCCTACTCTACCCCTAGACCTGAAGGTCAAGGAGTCACAAATGGGTCATCACAGTCCAGTGAGAGCAGTGGAGGAGGGGCTGTCTTGCCAGACACAGGGAAAGAACTGGAGGAAATACCTAGGCCTCTCTTACAACTCTCAGTTGTGTTCCCTTGGACACCCAATCCAGACACAGCTGGCAAAGTGGCCCTGGTGATGCAACCCAGAGAGACTGGCACAAATGTGGGCAGAAAAGGCAGAAAATGGATGGGAGAGTGGAAGTTAACACAGATGGACCAGAATGATTTTTCCTGTTCTTCCAGCCTGAATTAAATTCTCTCTCCTCTATTTCCTAAAGCATTGGCACCTGGCTCTACTACCCTTTCAAGTACTCTATGACATGTTTTATGTTTGGAACCCTCTGGGTGATGCAAATGGCTAAGCACTTGACTACTAGCCTAAAGGACACCACACAGAGGTACTTCCACTTCCAAAAGGTCACACTCTTGAAAACCCTATGGAGCAGTTCTATAGGCACATGTGAACTAACCCTGACAACATAGAAGAGAAGCTCTTTTCTGCCTAGCCTTCGAGATGCTTGCAGATTTCAAAGAACTGTCTTTGTTGCAACAGTCTCTCCCCATTCTAATAGTCTTTCCTCCCTTCTGCAACCACCTTTCCCCATAAAGTCTCTCCTTACCTCAGCCTGGATTGATTTTATATAATCCAGGTTAGATTTGCTTGGAAGTGTATGAGATTTCTCATCCATGTGGAGTCCTAGATAGAGAATTTGATATAATCCAAACAACAATTCATTTCCCTAAATTACATTAATAGGAACTTCAAAGTGCTTACTTCTACAACTTTTGATTTACTAGAGTGTGAGTCCATCATGATCTTAATAAAAGTCCAGGGTAAACTTTCCAAGTACACTACAGAACTCCACTGAGAGAATTCCGTTGTGAGCCCACTGCAGACTCACGCAGTGTAATGAGCTGAGTTTGCACAAATCTCTGAAAGATACTGCAGCTTTCTACAGCTGATCATGAGATAAACCTACAGTCTCCAAGTTAAGAGAGTACTTGAAAGCTTTTTATTTCCAAGCAGTTTGGGGGTGCTTAAATACAATTTGCAATATCCTTCTCCTCACTAAATAGTTGATGAATGTTGGGAAACTCAGCACCCCATCTATATTCAGACATCTCTGATAGAATATCCTTTTACTGAGCTAAAAATGTGCCACTTACACCTTCCATTGGTTCTAGAACACTTGTATTCTTTAAAACACAAAGCTATTGCCCTTGAGTTGGCTCCAACTCATAGCAACCCTATTAAGAAAGAGTAGAACTGCCCCAGAGGGTTTCCAAAGCTGTAACCTTTAACAAGCAGACTGCCACATTGTTCTCCCACAAAGCAGCTGATGGGTTCAAACCATGACCTTTCAGTTAGCCGTAGAGCATTTAACCATTGTGCCACCACAACTCCTTCATTTTATTAAAGGAAATTATAATAATAGATACAAATACTTATTAAACTCTGACTGTGTGGCAAGGACTCGATAACACACTCTTCAGTGCAATGCTATGTGGCAGATTTATGCTCAGTTCTTAACCTGAAGTTTGGCAGACTGAATGCACCCAGTGTTAATGCAGGAGAAAAAGCCTATCAATCTGCGTCAGTTAAGAACACAGCCAAGAAAACCCTGCGGAGCAGTTCCACTCTGTAATGCAGAGCGTCACTGTCAGTCAGAACTGACTCAGCAGCAACTAACAATAACAACATGCTAGTCTGAAAAAGGATCCCCCGAAGATACTCTCATCCTAATAGGTAAAACCTGTGAATGTTAGTTTATGTAGCAAACAGGAGTCAAGCTTGTGGGTGGAATTAGACCATTGATCAACTGGCCCTGAGATAAGAAGTTTTTCCTGAATTTTTTGAGTGGGCCAGATGTAATCATAAAAGTTCTTATCTGTGGAAGAGGAAGCAGAAGAGACAGAAACAGAGAACAGCAGTGTGAGAAGGACTCACACCAATAATGCAGGTTTGGATGATAGAGGAATGAGACCATTACTGAAGGAACGTGGACACCTTTAGGAGCTGGAAAAGGCAAGGAAATGTATATCTCTGGAAGGAACACAGGCACATGAACTCAGTTTTAGCCCAGCGAGACCCGTTTTCAACTCTGACTTCTAGATAATATGTTTGTTATTTTAATCAACTAAATGGTGATAATTTATTATAGTCTGCTACTTGTCAGTTTGTTGTAATGTGGTAGAGTGTGTGTCGCTGTGATGCTGGAAGCTATGCCACTGATATTTCAAATATCATCAGGATCACCCATTCTGGACAGATTTCAGTGGAGATTCCAGACTCAAATAAACTATAAAGAAGGATCTGGCAATCTACTTCCAAAAAAAAAATTGGCTAGTGAAAGTCTTATGGAAAACAACAGAACACTGTCTGATTCAGTGTCAGAAGATGAATCCCTCTGCTTAGAAGAGCTGTCTTCTCAAATCAGAATCAAGCTTAATGATGTGGATGGAGTAAAGCTTTTAGAACCTTCATTTCTTGTTGTGTCATGGCTCAGAATGAGAAGAAACAGCTTCAAACACCCATTTGTAATTGGAACATGGAATGTGCAAAGTACAAATCAGAGAAATCGGAAGGTATTAAGAACGAAATGGAATGCTTGAAGAGAGGTATCTTTGGAATAAGTGCTCTGACACGGACGAGTATTGGTCATTTTGAATTAAACAATTTAATACTCTCCTGTGCTGGAAATGACAAATTGAAGAGCAACAAATTGTTGCTCTTCATTTTCAAAAAGAACATTTCAAGATCTGTCCTGAAGTGCTCCATTGTCAGTAACAGGATAATATCCACAGGCCTGCAAGGAAAACCAGTTAATACCACTATTATTCAGATTTACTCACCAACCACTAATGCCAAGATGAAGAAATAGAAGATTTTACCAACTTCTGCAATCTGAAATTGATCAAATAGGCAGTCAGGATGCAACGGCAATTACTGGTGATGGGAATATAAAAGCTGGAAAAACGAAGAAGCGTTGGTAGCTGGAAAATATGGCCTTGGTGATAGAAATGATGTTGGGGATTGCATGATAGAATTTTGCAAGACTGATGACTTATTCGTTGCTAATACCTTTTTTTAAAAATATAAACAATGACTTGATGTGTTAATCTTACCATATGTAATGCACAGAAATAAAGAACATTACATACGTGGAAAAACATGATAAAGAAATTCAATATTATCAGTCAGAACAAGGCCAGGGGCTGACTTCGGAACAGATCATCAGTCACATGCAGTTCAAGCTGAAGCTGAAGAAAATTAGAGGAATTCCACGACAGCCAAAGTACAACCTTGGTTACATCCCATCTGAATTTAGAGACATACTCAAGAATATATCTGACACTTTGAACACTAATGACTAAATACCAGACAAGTTGTAGGATGACATCAAGGATACACAAATGAAGAAATGAAAAGGGGATAGAAAAATACAGAAAGAAAAGATCATAATAGTTGTTAGAGATCCTGAAGTTTGATTTTGCACATGTAGCAGCTAAAGTGAATGGAAGAAATGAAGAGCTAAAAAGAAGATTTCAAAGAGCAGCTTCAGAAGACAAAGTAAAGGTATTATAATGAAACATACCAAGAACTGGAGTTAGAAAACCCAAAGGGAAAACCCTGTTCAGCATTTCTCCAGCTGAGGAAACTGAAAAAAAAAAAAAAAATCACGATTTGAGTTGAAATAATGAAGGACTCTCCAGGGAACGTATTAAATGACGTAGGAAGAATTAAAAGAAGCTGGAATACACAGTCACTGTGTATTGGCTGACAGTCATTCCAGGAGATAGCACGTGATCCAGAATCAATGGAACAGAAAAGCAGCAGCCCAAGCTGCCCTGAAGGCACTGGCTAATATCAAGGTTCCAAGAACTGATGAAATACCAACTGAGATGTTGCAACAAACTTTAGAAGTACCCACTCAACTATGCCAAGACATTTGGAAGACAGCTGCTTGGCCAACCAACTGATAAGATCCACAGTCCTGCCATTCCAAAGAAATTATTGAACAATGTCACTATCACATGCAAGTAAATCCTGCTGAAGAGAATTCAAAAACAGTTGCAGTGAATATATCAACAAGGAACTGCCAGAAATTCAAGCTGGATTCAGAAGAGGATGTGGAACCTGGTACATCATTACTGATGTCAGAGGGATCTTGGCTGAAAGCAGAGAATACCAGAAGGATGTTTACCAGTGTTTTACTGACTATGCAAAGGCATTTGACTGTGTGGGTCATAACAAACTATGGATAACATTGTGATGAATGGGAATTCTAGAACACTTAATTATGTAGGTAGACCAAGAGGCAGTCATTCAAACAGAACAAGGGGATTTCTGCATGGTTTAAAGTCAGGAAAAGTGTTTATCAGAATTATGTCCTTTCACTACATTTATTCAGTCTCTATGCTGAGCAAATAATCCAAGAAGTTGGACTATATGAAGAAGAATATAGCATTCGGATTCATGGAAGACTCATTAATAAACTGCAATGTGCAGATGATAAAACTTTGCTTGCTGAAAGTGAACATAACTTGAAGTACTTACTGGTGAAGATCAAAGACCAGTATGGATTACACTGTCTCTACTGATTACACTTCAACATAAAGAAAATAAAAATCCTCCCAACTAGACCAACAAACAACATAATGGTAAATGGAGAAAATACTAAAATTGTCAATCATTTCATTTCATTTTGACCCACAATCAATGCCCATAGTGGCAGCAGTCAAGAACTCAAATATTGGAAAAATCTGCTGCAAAAGACCTCTTTCAAGTGTTAAAAAGCAAAGATGTCATCTTCAGGATTAACGTAATTGAAGCCATGGTCTTTTAAATCACCTTATTAAGCAAAACCTGGGCAATGATTAAGCCAAGCCAAGGGCCGTCGAGTCGGATGAGCAAGGAAGACAAAGAAAAAAAAGTCTATGGCTTTAATTACAGTGTTAGCAAAGACTACTGACTATGTCATGAACTACCAGAAGAACGAACACATCTGTGTTAAAAGAAGTACAGTTAGAGTGTTCCTTAGATGCAAGAACGGAGAGACTTACATTTGGATGGGATCAGGAGGGATCAGTCCCTGGAAAGGACATGATGCTTGTGGAAAGTCACTGAAAAAGAGGAAGGCCCTCAATGAGATGGACTGCCACAGTTGCTGCAATAATGGGATCAAATCTAACAAGGATCGTGGGGATAGCATAGGACCAGACAGCAATCATTTCTGTTGTACATGGGATGTCCCTGAGTCAGCAAGGACTAGACAAGAGCTCCTAACAATGTTTAATTTATTACAGTAGCAATAAGAAAATAATACATCTCATTTACAGATAAGGGACTGTAGGTCAAGAAACTATCAACTAGGGATCTCAAGTCATGAAACTAGTAAGTGATAAGGCCAAAAATGGAACTCAGGTTCTTATAATGACTTATACTCCCTGTCCTTGAGTATAAATAATGTGACCCAGCTGGAGTGACAAGGACTCACAAGGATACATCATCTGGTCTCTCAGGTATAAAAAAACAGCTAGGATAATCTTGGAAAACATCTTTTAGGGAATCTTTCACATAAGCAAATACTTAGAGCACAAAAGGGCTCTTCTCTTTTCCTGTAAACATTTACTAAATAGTAGGGGTTGTTAGACCAGTAAGACCCTTCTGACTGTCATTATTGAAACCTGTGCCAATGATCATTAAAACAGTTTCAAATGTAGAATCACTGTGATTTAGCAGTTTTTAGCCAATCTGTGAAAAAGTGAAATGTCATTTTACCCAGTTATGTAATGTTAATACATACTGGCGATTCTGTAACATTCTTTGAACTTGTGCAGACATAGTTCTGGCAGCATGCTTGTTATTTCCCACTTTTGGCCCTTGGAACATGTACTAAATAAAATCTTTACTTTTGTTTTACTATAACTTTGTGGTGATTTTACCCAAGGAAAATAATACAGAGCCCCTATCTTTAGCGACATGGCAATTTGTAAAACAAGTTGCAATCCCTCTTCCATATGGCAGTCTTTCAAATATGTGTAAGTATATACCATGTCCACCTTTAGTTTTCTCTAGGTAAAACATAATTTGATTTTTCAACCAACCCTCAGCTGACACTGTGTCCAGTCACCTGCCCCCTAACTGCCAGGACAGAACTGTTTTCAGGCCCCAGGCTGAATGCAGTGCCAGTATGGAGCAAGCACTCCTTTTGTGCATTTCAGTCTTTAGGCAAGATGGAAATTGTAACTTGCAAAACATAAGCAATACTTCTGGGAACATGGCCCCTGGACCTGCTGCTGTCCCTGACGGGAAACAAGAATGGACTGAAGTCAAGGACACAGTCTGAACACATAGTATGCATACTTTATGGTTCTATGCATTTATAGGAGGTGGTCTGACTGGAATCCTTCTAAATGGGAGAGAAGAGGGTGGAGAAGAGGGAACAGATGTTTGTTGAGGGAACACTAGAAGTACGGAACGGAAAGGAGGAGCAGAAGGAGCAGCAGCTAGATGGGCATGCAAAACTGATTTGGACTGTACACTTTCACTTAACCACACACACAAAAATGTAAGCAACACTTTTTGAGTTCAAAAAAAATGAAGTGGTAGTTTTCTTATATTGATAAATTGGCTGTGAACTTAATGTTCCTACAAAATGAGTCATTTGGGTTAGAACATTAATTTATTTGAGTAGCCAGGACCGCGTCACTCTGAGAAAAATGCCATTACTCTGTCCCTGCACAGACCGTCTCAAGAAAGTCTCGCCCCAAGGCTGTATTATTAATAGTTCAGCCTTCTTTCTTATCTTTCCCCCCAGACCCTGGAGATAATGCCACCCCTTTGGAAGAGTGTGCACTGGAGAGATAAATAGTCATATGAAGCCAGATGTTTTGGAAGAAAAGTCTTTGTAAGAAGAAGTGCATGACAGACTGAGTCTTTAGTTTTGAAGTAACTCACATGGCTAATAAGAACTGCAAGGACAACCTCAGCCCTTGACCTGGTGATTTGGTATCAGCTCACAAGAGCCAAACATTGATTTTTCTGAGCCTGTTGTTGAAACACCACAATTATTAACATGTATATAAACTTACAACTTAATTATATTAAAAACAAATAATAAATACTCAAAACTCATCCTTTCCTAATTATTTTACTATGTTTTACTATTATGTCTACTCTTAAGGTTATTTTGTCCATTGCATTTGTAATGGTTGAAATACTGTATAACTGCACATCTCTTCTCAAATCCAAGTTCAGTGATGTTGCTTTGGTAGCTTGCAACCAGCCACACAACCACAGTGAGAATATTTATACCCTGGAAATCAGCCAATGCTACAAGCCAGAGCATCTTCTTCATCCCTTCCCCATATCCCCAAATCAAGTTTAAACCCACTGCTGTAGACTTGATTTTGAATTATAGTGACCCTACAGGTCAGAGCAGAACTGCCCCATAGGGTTTCCAAGGCTGTAAATCTTTATAGATACAGATTGTCATCTTTCTCCCACAAAGAGTTAGGAGAGGCTAGTGGGTTCGAACCACCAAACTTTTGTTTAGCAGCCTAGTGTTGTAATCACTGTGACCCCAGGGTTCCTTCTCCCATAGCTGAGTGTCCAGTATTTGCCAGCATACCACTAACCAGTAGTAAGCCTTCCTACCCAACCCCCAAAGCCAATCAAACACTATGCCTCACTTACGCCATCAAGGAGTGAAGTCATCACCCTTCATCATTTCATCCAATAATTATCAAGGGCAAAGTAAGCATTGCTGTAGGATTGTTTTTCTGTTAAATTTTGTCTGTTTTGATTTTTGTAGTCTTTTTTGGCTTGTGTCTTAGCCATCTGGCACTATAACAGAAATACCATAAGTGGATGGTTTTAAAAAAGAGAAGTTTATTCTCTCACTGTCTAGTAGGCTTCAAGGCCAAATAACAGGGCTTCAGCTCCAGTTGAAGGTTCTCTCTGTCAGCTCTGGAGGAAGGGCCTTATCATCAGTCTTCCCTGGTCTGAGAGCATCTCAGCGTGGGAACCTCAGTTCCAAAGGAGGTGCTCTGCTTCAGGCACAATTTTCTTGGTGATATGAGGTTCCCATGTCTTCTTACTTCTCTCTTTTATATCTCAAAAAAGATTCTTAAGACACTATCTAATCTTATAGATCTAATCAATGTAACTGTCATTAATCCATCTTATTCAATCACAGTGATAGACTTTACACTGCAGAAAACGAGAACATTCAACTATCAAGGTAAAAAACATTTATTATTTTCATTAAAATCAAAAGTCACTGAACAGTGGTGACCTATGAGCCTGAACTGTAAATTGGAGACCTGGAGCTAGAAGGCTGCTCCGAGTTTCAGGTAAGGAAGGATGGGGGAGTTAGGCCAGTGTAATACAGTGAATGGAAACCCTAGGGGCTTAACGGTTAAGAGCTGGGTCTGCTAACCACAAAGTCAACAGTTTTGATGAAATTCCATGGGGCAGTTCTACTAGGGTCACTATGAGTTGGAATCAACTCAGTGGCAACATATAGTGAACATTCAGCCAGGAACTATATAGCAGAAATATCTATCATGGTTTGAACTGCGTCCCTCAAAAGCATGCCTTATAAACACAAAGCCCCGGTGGTGCAGTGGTTAAGAGCTCAGGCTGCTAAGCAAAAGTTAGCAGTTGGAATCCACCAGCCACTCTATGGAGCAGTTCCACTCTGTCCCACAGGGTGACTAGAGTCCAGAATTGACTCATTTGCAATAAATTTTGTTTGTTTTATCCTGTATTATAATCTATTTGGGAAAGTGTTATCTTTATTATGTTAATTAGGCAGTACTAGTGTAGAATGTGTCCGAAGTCAAACTCTTTTAAGATGTAAAAGAGGAGATTAAGGCTGCAAACACAAAGAGTACGGAAGATAAAAGCCACGTGATTGACAAGTAAGTAGGAATAGAAACTGAAAAGAAACAAAGATCTTCTCCCTGAATGGACAGAAAAAGACTCTTCCCCTAGAGCTAGCACCCTGAATTTGGACTTCTAGCCTCCTAATTCCTGGAGCTCCAATAACTGATGGAATATCAACTGAGATGTTTCAACAAACAGATGCAGCACTGGGAGTTCTCACTCGTCTATGCCAAGAAATGTGGAGGTCAGCTAAACCGGCCAACCGACTGGAAGACATCCATATTTATGCCCATTCCAAAGAAAGGTGATCCAACAGAATGCGGAAATTGCCAAACAATATCATTAAAATCACACACTAGTAACGTTTTGTTCAAGATCATCCAAAAGCTAAGGCAATGGTATATTGACTAGGAACTGCCACTGGTTTCAGAAGAGGATGTGAAACCAGAGACAGCATTGCTGATGTCAGATGGATCTTGGTTGAAAGCAGAGAATACCAGAAAGATGTTTACCTGTGTTTCATTGACTATGTAAAGACATTCAACTGTAGGGATCATAACAAATTATGGTTAACATTGTGGAGAATGGGAATTCCAGAACACTTAACTGTGCTCATGAGGAATCTGTATATGGCTTAAGGGGCAGTCATGAGAACTGAACAAGGAGACTCTGCATGGTTTAAAGTCAGGAAAGGTGTGAGTCAGGGTTGTATTATTTCACCATACCTTTTCAATCTGTATGCTGGGCAAATAATCCAAGAAGCCGGATTATATGAGGAAGAACGAGGCATCAGGACTGGAGGAAGACTCGTTAACAACCTACATTACACAGATGACACCACCTTACTTGCTGAAAGTGCAGAAGATTTGAAACACTTGCTGATGAAGATCAAAGGCCACAGCCTTCATTCAGTATGGATTGCACCTCAACATCAAGAAGACAAAAAATCCTGACAACTAGACTAGTAAGTGACATCATCATAAATGGAGAAAGGATTGAGGTTGTTGAGGATTTTATTTGGGTCCACAATTAACATCCATGAAGCAGCAGTAAGAAATCAAAAGATGCACTGCACTGGGAAAATCTGCTGCAAATGACCTCTTTAAAGTGTTCAAAAGTAAAGCTGTCACCTTAAAGACTAAGGTGTGCCTGACCCAAGCCATGGTATTGTCAGTAGCATCATGTGTATGCAAAAGCTGGTCAATGAACAAGGAAGACAGAAGAACTGCTGCCTTTGAATTGTGGTGTTAGAGAATATTAGATGTACCATGGACTGCCCAGAGAACAAAGAGATCTGTTCTTGAAGAAGTGCTCCTTGGAAGCAAAGATAGCAAGACTGTGTCTTACATACTTTGGACATGTTGTCAGGAGGGGTCAGTCCCTGGGGAAGGACATCATGCTTGGTAGAGTGGAGGGTCACTGAAAAGAGGAAGACCCTCAGCGAGATGGACTGATACAGTGACAGCGGCAATGGAGTTAAGCATAAAACCGACTGTGGACATGGTGCAAGACTGGGCAGTGTTTCATTCTGTTGTGCATGATAAGGTTGCTGAGTCAGAAGTGATTTGACAGCACCTAACAACAACAGCTTCCTAAACTGTGAGGAAAATAAACTCCTGTTTGTTAAAGCCACTAGCTTGTGGTATTTCTGTTACAGCAGCATTATGTAACTGAGACTTTTGCATATATTGTCTTGCCATGCATTATCTTGCGTTACCTCAACTAAATGGCCCAGAAGAGTAAATACTCTTCTCAAAGTGTTTTACACACTTTCACAAAAAAGATTTAGACAACCTGGTTAAGTAAGCCTAGAAGAAACCTAATACTGCTTCATGCCTCCAACAAGATGGCTTTTGTTGTTGAATTCCCCCATAGAGATCTCAGAAAAGGCTGTTGATAAAACAAAGCTGAGTTTTAAAATTTACGATAGTAAAGGAGACTATTTTGACAACAGTCTTGATCGTGAGTCAGAAAGTCAAAGCTAGGGAAGGTCATTTATAAGGTTTGGGGTCAGAGTAGGAACTGGTTTGAAGAGGTTTGAGGGAGGTCTGATGTGGTGAAACCCATGTGAAATTGTTCACTACAGATTAGTAAGTAAGCACAAGTAAGCCCATGCTTATTTTGCTTACCAGCTCATTCAACCCTATAAGAAAATGTAAATTTGAAGAGGCTTTGATTCTGTATGCAAGTACAGTCGGGCTGGGAGAGAGATGGATGACAGCCATACCTTGAAGGACAATCTTTGATGTGGTGAAACAATGTGGAATTGTCCCCTACAGATAATACAGTAAGCAACACAAGCACCACGCTTACCTTGCCTATTGGATAATCTGCCCTTACCACTGATCCATCAGAAACAAACTGCTTGTTAACCAAACTTTGGTGTAGCACCTGTCTCTTCCCACCAAGTCCCTGAACTTTGACCCACTTTGGGTTGAGCCAACATACTACCCTTCTTTAATATCTTGTCCTAGGGAATAGGCTGGCCTTTGGTATAATTATTCCAATTTGCTATCTCATGAAGTCACTCTCTCATCCCACTTCCACTTCCCTATTTCTTTTTACTTTTTCTGAGCCTTTTTAAAAGAAAACACCTTTCCTCTAACTCTCTGAGACACGTGTGGATCTTACGGTCAGAGTATTCTCCCTATTGCAGTTGTCCCTCTCCCCCATAATTACAATAGTCCCTTCCCTTTTCCCATTTTTCTTTCTGAATGAAGTTTCACCTATCAAAATTTAGTTTTGTTTTCTACCTGACACCTTCTCATCCATGTTGTTTGATAACATTGTTTTCCATTCTTTATTCTGTCATTGCATTATCTGTCCATCATTTGAGACAGGGCTGTAAGAATGCACCAGAGCTGTTGCAATACACATCGAGAGCTCAGAACAGGTGAAGGAGAGAGAAAACAGATCTGGAAATCACCAGCTAAGACCATAGCTAAAACAAGGAAGTGGATTAGTATATTCAGAGAAAGACTACAGTGAGGAAGTATGTTTACTGTTAATAACCAGTATTCCATCTAGTATGGTACCATGCACCCTACCACGGAGAATTTTTTTAGCCTATAGTGATAACAGCCAACAGCTATGAATCTGCAAAAAGACATCTTTGAGAACTCGTCAACATCATCCCAAATAGAGACTCAGTTCTCTTTACAACGATCTGCTCTAGGTCTCCTCCCATCCTACCTCCATGGCCAGTTAAGCTAAATCTCAGGCACTGATCTTGCATAAAAGAGTATACATGTGTTGTTGTCGAGCACAGTCAGCTGGGTGGGTTGGATCTGAGATCCCAACCAAGCTCTGGGAAATCACTGACATGCTTCTACCAGGAATCTTCTTTACGCTACTTTCTTTTCTTTTCTTTATTATGACTGAGTGAAAATGTACATTCCCATATAAATTTACATGCCCACCTATATGCAGCTTCCACTGCTCTCCCTGTCCAGTGACAGCACACTATTCCTCTCTGCTCCATACATGTCTCATCCTTCCAACAGCCTCCTTTCCCCTCCTCTCCACCCACTCCCCTTCCTCCAGCCAGAGGTCAGCAGGATGATATCCTATAGATGTATAGAACCATAAAGTGCATCCAGGTCACTCTGCATCGCCAACTCCAATCCATTCGTGTCCAAAGAGTGGACCTTTGTTACTATTTATGGAAAAGGGCAGCATCAGGGCCAGGGTACATGCTCCCAGGGGAACCCCGAAACCGCTGGGCCATCAATTGCAGTCTTTTAGTGGAGATCTGAGGGTGTACCCTTTTTTATTCTTGTGTTGCCAGTGAGACTCAACTTAGTGAGCGGTTCTTCCAGTCCCAAGTCTATGTAGGCACCCACTGTTGAGGGTCTCTCTATCATCTGGGTTGTCTTTACCCCATGGCATTTTGGTCCTCAGTGAGCACCCGTTTCTGCTGAGTTGGGACCATTTGCTGTGGCCCCAGATGGCAGTTTGGCAGCTTTTAAGACCCCAGACGCCACTCACCGATGTGGAGTGCAGAGATCCCTCTTAGCAAAACGCTAGTTGTGCCAATTGGCCTCAATTTCGCCTAAGAGCATGGTCTCCTACCCCCTGCCCCCTGCCCCAGCTACTCTGTCCTTGCAATATTGGGTTAAGATGGAAGGAGTATTCAAGTTATGCTGAAGTCCACTTAATATTGTTCTTGTGTCTAATGTGTGCTATCACCAATTTCATCCAACCAAATTTCTACCAACTATCTAATCTGAACCCTCCCCCCTTGACCTCCCTCTCTCCCCTCCCTTGCAGCCATCAAAGAGTCTTTTCTTCCATACATTTAAGTCTGTTTTTGAAATCTTTTTGTAGGGGTCTCATACAATATTTGTCCTTTTGTTGCTGACTACTTTCACTCAACATAATGTCTTCCAGTTGAAACCAGGTTATGAGATGTTTCCTGGAATCATCATTATTCTTTATCATTGCATAGTTCTCCATTGAGTATATATACCATAGTTTACCTATCCATTCCTCTGTTGTTGGGCATCTGGGTTCATGCTACTTTCTTAGTGGGATACATACCACCTTCAACAGCGGCTGCTTCCACTCAGCATTCCTAAGCTTACAGCAGAGATGCAAGCTCAGTAACTGTTCTCTGGCAAGTGGGTCAAGTCAACAAAGGCAACTCTGCACTGTTTTGTGAATTATAGACATTTGTAGAATTGGGCAAAGAGAAAATGCTTTGTGTGTAGTCTTTGGCAGTGACTCCAAAAGACTGAACACCTCTACTGTGAACAAGGACTGATGTTTAACCAGGTATGTCCCTTGATCTCAACATGTATTTTTCTTTTTCTGGCTTTATCTCATTAACTCACTACATTTCCATTGCCCTGAAAGTTAGAACCTAGGAGGTTGGAACACTTCCACATCTCTGACTTTCACAATAATAAAAGCATTTCTCCCAAACATCAAACACCATCAGTTCCTCCATAGCCTCAAGTGGGTCTTGTTAGAATTCCTCATTGCTTCTAGATGTCATCTGGAAGTTCAAACACTAATTGGCATTTTTCCCACCTGCCAGACAAGTCAACCTCATTAGTTATGCTTCTGGAAGCACAAAGGATGGACCCTTTGTAAAAGCTACTGTGGGTCAGAGACTTGCTAACAAGACACAGAATACATTTTGTATGTTCCCAAAATTTTAGACATAGAAAAGCTGTCTCATTTCCAATCATTTTTTTTAGCAGGATGCATTAATCATAAAAAAGCACCTCAGTGATTTTCAATGCTGTACTGTGAGGTCAGATAAAGAGTGTCATACTTTTGGATTTCACCTCTTAGAAAAGAAGGATCCTAGTAATTGTTCCACATCAAAGAGAAGACATCTTTCTAAATGATGGTGGAAAATAATAAGCTGATCATAGAAGCAGAATCTTTCAAAAAAGGAACATATTAATAAATAAATGAATAAAATGGAGAATTCAGAAGACTCTAGACTTTAAATAGATACTGACTTCAGAGGTGATTTCTTCCTGAATTCTGAAAAGACAAACTATGAAGCAAATAAAGAATATGAGAACCTTATAAAAGAAAATCCCAGTCTCGTCCTGGTCTTAAGACAGGTAAGGATGAAGTATTTGATAAATAAAAGTGTAGATTTTAAGGAAAATTTAGTTATCAGAACATTTTCCATTTTTACTGAACTAATGCATTTAACAATTTTTTCTGAACTAATGAGAAACTTGTACATAGATCAAGAGGCAGTCACTTGAATAGAACAAGGGGGCACTGAGTGGTTTCAAGTCAGGAAAGGTATGTGTCAGGGTTGCATCTTATCACTATACCTATTCAACCTGCATGCTGAGCAAATATTCCAAGAAGCTGGACTACATGGAGAAGAATGGAGCATCAGAACTGGAGGAAGACCTGTTAACAATCTGCGTTATGCAGACATCACAAACTTGCCTGTCGAAAGTGAAGAGAACCTGGAAAAGTACAGATGAAGATCAATGACTACAGCCTTCAGTATGGATTACACTTCAATGTAAAGCAAACAAAAATCCTTGTAACTGGACAATAAACATTATGATTAAAGAAGAAAAGATTGTGGTTATTAAGGATTTAATTTTAGTCGGATCCACAATTAATCCATGGAAGCAGTAGTCAAGAAATCAAATGATGTATTGAGCTGGGCAAATCTGCTGCAAAAGACCTCTCTGTAAGGGTTGAAAAGCAAAGACATCACCTTGAAAACTAAGGTGTGCCTGACCCAAGCTATGGTGTTTCCAGTCATCTCCTATGCATGTGAAAGCTAGACAATGAACAAGAGAGACTGAAAGAGAATGGACACCTTTGAAATGTGGGGCTAGAGAAGAACACTGAATATGCCATGGACTGCCAAAAGAATGAACATATTTGTCTTAAAAGAAGTACAACCAGAATGCTCGTTAGAAACGATAGTGAGACTGTATCTCACATACCTTGGATATGTTGTCCGAAGGGATCAGTCCCTGGAGAAAGGCATTATGTTAAGTAGAGGGTCAGTGAAAAAGAGGAAAACTCTCAATAAGATAGGCTGACACAGTGGCTGTAACAATGGGCTTGAGCACAACTACCGCTGTGAGGCTGGCACCAGACCAGGTAGTATTTTGCTCTGTTGTATATAGGGTCTCTATGAGTCAGAACCATCTTGACAGCACCTAACAACAGCGACATCATCATAATTATCATCGTTGCTAATATTTATGGACCAGGCCCCTGTGCTAAATGTCTTCCATGTGTTGTCTCATTTAATCCTCTTCAGTGATATAGTGTCAGAATCTGCTTCATATTATAGATAACTAAAGTTCGGAGATAACACAGCTAACAAGAGAGACAGCCAGGATTCAAGTTCAGGATATCAGGATCCAAAGTCCTATGCCATGCCTCTCTTCCCTGGACAACTCATTCTGAGAAGCGCAATTCAATAAGCCATATAAGGCAATGTAAAATGTATGTCTGTTCCCTTTTCTGACACTCTATGCATCCTTCTGAATATTGTGCATTCCATTTTTCAGTTCTCCCACATTCTGGGAAACTCAATGCAACTGGAATGCATTCAGAGAAATGGAAATTCTAAATAAAGGCTACAGACTGATTTGTATACCTCCTTTAAGTACAGGCAGCCCCCAGGGTTACGAACATCTTAACATCTGTCTCACATGTTAACTCATATTTGCCTTTTACTGCTATATAAATTTGCCCTCACTTTGAAACAACTGAACCAACACCAACTTCAACAAATTCTTCATCGCAATCACCTACACCTGCTACATGTGTGATTTTTACATCATTGAAAAGGTTTCAATCTTTTTCTTCAGGGCTTTGCACGGGTTCATTTTGGTTAAAACCCATGTTGAGAATTTACATTTCCATTCCCAGATATACTGAATCAGAAACTTTTTTTTTTTTAAGATCCTCAGATGATTCTTACGTATAACAAACTTTGAGAATCATTGCTTTACTAGCAGCATTAACATTACCTGGAAGCTTATTAGAAATACAATTCTCAGGAGGGATTTAAGCCAGAATGAACTAGTTGGAGGCCCTGCTTTCCTTGCACTAAAGTAAGGCTCAGTAGGAACTTGTATGCACCTTCTACACACTGAACTTAAAGACACAGTTAGGAGTGGGTAATGTTCATAACCCGAGGACAGCCTGTATTCCAAATTGCTGGCTGTCCTCAAGTCTTATCTGTTTAAGGTAGCCTTTTCCTTCCTGAAATTGGTCTTCTTTCACAGACTAAGACTTCTGTTACTTTTTTTTCTCTCAGTTTTTAGGATAGCTCTGATTTACTTTATTATTGATTGGAAAACTAATTTAATGATTAACTTTTTTTAATTTAATATGACTGAGTGAAAATGTACATTCCCATATAAATTTACATGCCCACCTACATGCAGCTTCCACTGCTCTCCCTGTCCAGTGACAGCACACTACTCCTCTCTGCTCCATACATGTCTCATCCTCCCAAAAGCCTCCTTTCCCCTCCTCTCCACCCACTCTCCTTCCTCCAGCCAGAGGTCAGCAGGATGATATCCTATAGATGTATAGAACCATAAAGTGCATCCAATATATGGTCACTCTGCATGGCCAAGTCCAATCCATTCGTGTCCGAAGAGTGAACCTTTGTTACAATTTATGGGCAAGGGCGGCATCATGGCCAGGGGCCACGCTCCCAGGGGAACCCCGAAACCATTGGACCATCAATTAAGGTCTTTTAGCGGAGATCTCAGGATGCATCCCTTTTTATTCTTGTGTTGCCAGTGACACTCAATTTAGTGAGCTCCATCAAATTTAATGATTAACTTTTAAGAAAATAAAGTAATGGAAAGAATTACCTAAATTCCAGAAAGCAATTTTCAGACCCAATTTTTTTCTCATGTAATACAGTTGATGTCAATATGTCCATTGTACATTGTCACAAGGATAATTTTCCTCCATATTCACTCTCCTTCATCTCGCTTTAATTATATAACTCATGCCCACAAATTTTAGAAGACATCAGTTCCCAGCAAGAGGCTCCTTTGCAGTTAACTTCTCACCACAAGAACATGCATAGAATTGGTGTCTAACTTCAGCTTCGAAACATTTATACTCGCCTTTCACATTTGTCTTTCCCATTTGGTTGCTGAAAGGGAAGAAGACTTGAAACAATGATGAAGCTCGAAGACCATAGCCTTCAGTACAAAGTACACTTTAACATAAAGAAAACAAAAAATCTCACAACTCGAGAAATAAGCAACATCATGACAAATGGAGAAAAGACTGAAGCTGTCCACATAAACTCTAGAAAATAAGCTAGATAACTGGCATCTCCTAAAAATTACACACTTATGCTGATCAAAAGACTTTACCAAAAGAGTGAAAAGACAATCTACAGACTGGGGGGAAAAATTGACTATTACAAATAGGACAAAGCTCTAATCTCTAAAATCTACAAGAAACGCCAATACCTCTGCAACAAAAAAGACAAATAACCCAGTTAAAAAAATGGGCAAGGGAAATGAACAGACACTTTACTAAAGAAGACAGTCAAGCAGCCAACAGACACATGAGGAAATGCTTGATTACTTGCTATCATGGTTTGAATAGTATTACCCCAGAAACCTGTATAGGAATTCGGCTAGGCTGTGAGTCCCTGTATTATGTGATGTTCCTCCATGCTACAAACCCTGCCTGTATGATGTTAATGAGGGACGATGGGCAGCACTTGTGTTGGTGGTGCAAGACTCAATGTAACATTGTGTTGCAGCTTGAGACATAAAACAAACCAGAGACATTTGGGGACCTCACCCCATAAAGAAGCAGTGCTGGGAGAAGAGCACATCTTTTGGAAAGGACTCAGGATCCCTGCACATCAGAAGTTCCAAGTCTAGGGGAACACTGAAACCGACATCCTGAATTTGGACTTTCAGCCTATTGGACTGTGACAAAATAATATTTTTCTTTGTTTAAGCCGTCCACTTGTGGTATTTCTGTTACAGCAGCACTAGATGACTAAGATACTAGCCATTAGAGAAATGCAAATCAAAACCGGAATGAGATATCATCTCACCCCAGCAGAACTGGCATGAATCAAAAAACAGGCTGCAGGGAGATCAGAACTCTTAGGCACTGTTAGTGGGAACGCAAAATGATGCACCCATTTTGGAAAATGATATGGTGCTTCCTCACGAAGCTAGAAATAGAAATATCAAATGATCCAGCAATCCCACTCCTAGGAATATGTGCTACAGAATAAGAGCTGTCACACAAATAGACACATGTACATCCATGTTCACTGCAGTACTTTTCACAATAGCAAAAAGATGGAACCAAGCTACACGCCCATCAACAGATGAATAAACTAATTGTGGTACATACACAGTATACACACAAAATGCAGCATTATGCAATGACAAAGAATGGATATGAATCTGTGATGCATCTCACAACATAGCCATAAATCTGGCCAGCATTATGCTAAGTGAAGTAAGTCAATCACCAAAGGAAACCTATTGTATGAGACCACTATTGTAAAAAATCATGGAAAGCTTTACACACAAAAAGAAGTAGTATTTGGTAGTTACAAGGGAGGAAAAGGGGAATGGAAAAACACTAAATAGACAGTAGGTAGGTAGTAAATTTGCTGAAGGGTAAGATAGCACACATTACTGGGAAGGCCAGTACAGTTTGTACCAGGCAAGGTCATGGAAGCTCCAGAGACACATCCAAACTCCTTAAGGGACTAAATTGCCAGGCTGAGGGCTGTGGAGATAATGGTTTCAGGGAACATCCAGTTCGATTGGTGGTGCTTATTAAGAAATTGCTCTACATTCTACTTTGATGAGTAGTGCCTTGGGTCTTAAAAGCCTGTAAGCAGACATTTAAGATACCCCACTGATCTCAATTCTTCAGAAGCAAGGAAGAATGAAGAAAACTAAAGATACACGAGAAAGATCAGTCCGAGGTACTCATGGACCACACCTACCACGACCACTGCCAGACTGAGGGCAGTAGAACTAGCGGCTACCACCACTGACTGCTCTGATTGAGATCACAACAGAGGGTCCTGGACAGAGCTGGAGAAAAATGTAGCAACAACATTCCAACTCACACACTCACACAGAAAGACCAGACTTACTGGCCCAAGAGACTGGAGACACCCTTTCAGCTCAGCAATGAAGTAACTCTTGAGGTCTACCTTGCATACAAAGATGAGACCGATCCACAAAACAAAATGAGACTAAATGGACACAGCAGCCCAGAGGCAAGGACTAGATGATGGGAGGCGGGAACAGTAGAGCCAGTAAGAGAGAACTCAGGGTTGAGAAGGGAAGGTGTTGACATGTCATGGAGTTACTAAACAGTACGTGTACTGTTCAGTGAGAAACTAGTGTATTCCATAAACCTTCATCTAAAGTACAATTAAAAAAAAAAAAGACTGAAGTTGTCTAAACTTCACTTTACTTGACTCCACAATCAATATCCATGGAAGCAGCAGTCAAGAAAACAAATGACATAGTGCATTGGGCAAATCTGCAAAAGACTCTTGAGAGTAATAAAAAAACAAAGATGTCACTTTAAGGAGTAGGGTACACCTAACCCAAGCTATGGTATTTTTAATCATTTCATATGCATGTAAAAGCTGGACAATGAACATGGAAAACCAAAGATGAATTAGCGTGTTATTGAAGAATATCGAATATACCACGGGCTGTCAGAAAACCCAACCAACCAGTCTGTCTTAAACATAGCCAGAATGTTCCTTAGAAGTGAGGATGGCGAGATTTTGTCTCGTGTACTATGGACATATCATTAAGGACCAGTCCCTAGAGAGGAACATCATTCTTGGTAGTGGATCAGCATAAAAAGAGGAAGACTGTTAAGGAGCTGGATTGACCCAAGGGCTACAACAGTAGGATCAGGCAGAGCAACAGCTGCGACAGTGGTGCAGGCCCAGGTGCTGATTTGTGCTGCTGTAGGCAGTCACTACAAGTTCGAACAGACGCAACAGTGCCTACAACAACCATCTCCCCATGTAAAGGGGTCCTTGGCTGGTGCAAATCGCTAAGCACCGGACTAACTCTCTCAGGGTTGGTGGTTCGAACCCCCTCAGTGGTGGCACAAAAGGAAGTCCTGATGATCTGCTTCTGTAAAGACACAGCCAAGGAAACACTACAAAACAGTCCTGCTCAGAAACATTTAATGTCACTGAGTCCAAATCAAACGGACAACAAATGTTTTTTTTTTTTTTTGTATGTACATTTACACCCTGCTTTCGTAACACTTCAAGGTAGCAGCCAGGAAATGGAGGGACAGAGCTATGGACAGCCACACCGCATACTAAACCCACTGCTGCTACGGTGGGTGACCCCGCGTAGCTGTTAAGAGAGTAGAGCTGCTCCATAGGCTTCTCTTGGCTATAATTCTTATAGAAACAGACTATCAGAACTTTCTTCTGTGGTGCCCTTGGGTGAATTTGAGCTGCCAACCTTTAGGTTAGCAGTTGATCACAAAACATTTGTACCACCCAGGGACCAACCATGTTGTTGCTGTAGTTGTTTGCTGCCGTCCCGTTACTTCCAACTCACAGGGACCAACCACACAGATTGATAGATAGGACTGCTCACTTGAGAATGACAGCCACAGCAGCTCTATGGCTGAAAGCACAGCAACCAGAACCACCTATGATGTTTTTGATGAACTTCCATCCCCATTGTTGTAGTTGCTTCCTAGAGGCAGAAGGGACCCTCTACCATGAATCTGTTCGGATGTCGAGGACTGATACACCATACACACCAAGGGGGTATGAAAACAATTTATTACTCACATAATGAGATTTTCTGGAGACAGCACAGCAGACTCTGAAGGAGGTCCCCAAATGGCTTGATCAGCGTGGCTTTCACGGTGGTTTTGACTGAGGCTGGGGTAAGGGTGCCTGCATATAGGTCTGTGCTTGCACAGTTTGAACTTCCTGTGGAGCCAAAGCAGAAGGTACCAGGCTTTCTTCTGAGCTTGCCCAGACACCGGGCTTAAGGGAAAAGGGGAATGGTGAGCTTGTAAGGTACCAGCAAACATAAAAAATGGAGTCAGACTCTTTATGACAGCCAAATAAACTACAATCTTAGCCTATGAAAGCTTCTATTTGTTCACCCCGTAAGGCAATTTCTAGGTCTACAAATCTGCACCAGCAGAGATGGGGCTGCAAAATCTCTCACACCCCAAGGAAGTTTCAGATTTGGCTCTGTTAAGAGATAGTCGGCAAGAAAGAATTCCCTAGAGGTCAAACAAGAGGTTACTAAGGGCAATGGACAAGAGTTTCTCCCAGAGGCAAAATTAAAGTTTAGTTAAAGACTCTTATTTCCTGCCAGGACAGGGAATCTTTGCTATCCTGCTCAGCAATTTGTCATCTTGTTGTGGGCCACTGGCTGACGTTGCTCCTTCTTGTTGCTTACCCTAGCATTAGTTCTCCCTTTCTCCTTTTAGTAACAGAATGGCTCCCGCACAGTTTTAGTAGGGCATGTCCACCTAGCTGGAGACACATACCAGTCATCTTTAAGCTAGGCATAACTATGTTTCCTAAGTACTCATGAATGGAATATGAGCAGAAGTGAAGGGTAAAACTTCTTTGAACTTGTTCACTCCTAATGTCTTCTTTTTCATGAGCTAGAAAGTGGGTGCAGTTCAACCATAGAGAAGAACATCCTCGGTAATGAGAGAACAAGGTAGACAAATTCTAAGCGTCTTGATCCTTTTGCACCCTAGATGTCTCACCTACTTCTAGATTGCTATGTGAGGAAGAAATAAACTTCCAGTGTACTTGCATCATCATATTTTGGGGTCTTTTCGTTATAGCAGCTAATCCCAGTTTGTAACTTACCCAGGAGAAAATTAAAATATTAAGGACTTTAGCTTCTTTACTATGATGACTTTTAAACATCCTCTTTTAATTTTATCCAAGTATGAATAAGGAGACTCAAATTTTACGGGCTATAAGCAAGTAGGACTTTAAAACTATAGGTGACCATATAAATTCAGTGTGCTTCTCCTCTTTTCCAAGAATCAATCTACAGGATACAGGGAATCATACTCCTTGGGCCTCAACAGAAGGATTACCCAACCCGAAACCCACTGCCATTGAGTTGATTCTGATTCATAGTGACCCTACAGACTGAGCAGAACTGCCCCACAGAGTTTCCAAGGAGTATATGGTGGATTTGAACTGTTAACCTTCTGTTTAGCAGCCATAGCACTTAACCACTATACCACTAGGGCTTCCACAAGGAAGGATTACTTAATGTAATTAATTGTATGTATATCAAACTAACAAATGAAAATTCAAATCATTGTATATCAACTACTCTATTTTCCAACATATAAGTATCTCTATACTCGACGGCACTTGGCACTTGGCTGGCATACACCATTAAATTTTATCTACTCTCTATTGTCATTTAATCATATTTTTTTCCAAAAGATAAATTTTATCACTCAATGATAGGTGATACAAAGATGGTATTTTCAGTTTTCTATTACTGAATGCTTCAGAATGGTCCTATGTTGCTAAGATAACAGGGACCCTACCACATAAAACTGAGGCTGAAGTTAAGGCACTCTAGCTGCCTTAAAGGATGTCATAGTTTATTCAAGGCCTTTTCACAGTGACATCTAAAGCACTTGAGTTAGAAAAAAATGACAACTGTATTCATTCAACATCCTTCCAAAGAAATCTATGACCCTGTTGATTACTTGCATTTTAAAATTATGAAAACACTGGTATGCGGCCTAAGAGGAAATCATCATTCAACTAGTATGTGTCTTTTTTAGGATCCTGTGGAAATAACAGAAGGAACTTGTCCTTAAGTTCCAATTTTCCTTCACTCTAAGAGAAGCAGGTCTAGAGAATACCAGAACAAAGCAAAAAACTTAAGTTGTCAATTGTTCCTCTATTAGGTACTTAGTTTTCATTTAAAAAGCATCTGATTCTACCTGGTAAGCAAAAAGGCTGCATTAGACTTTCACTGAGACCTGTGATGGATATCTGGAAGTCGGCTTTATGAAGAAGAGATGCAAGGAAGTATGGTTCCATTAAAGGACTTTTGGAAAAAGGCACAGATAGCAGCAGCAGTATGGAGCTGGGCTGCATTGCCAGGGAGGTCCCAACAAACGGAACAACTGCAGCAACCTTCCTGTTTCAATACTGATAATAACTCTGCAAGGACAAGGAAAATAAAGGAGGAATGCTTGAAATAATTTTGAATATGCTTTTCTGAGCTGATAAGTAAATGAAAGGTCAGCTAAGCTGAAGTGTCTTTCCGCTGCACAGAGATAGGACGCATCAACAACAGCATGAACAGATGAATATAGCAGCTTATGCTCTCAGAGCCAGGACAGGCCTTGTCGAGAACCACTTCCCTCTCTTAAGAAATAAGCTGGTGAGAAAGGATGGGTAGGAAAAGGCAAATATGGGAGCTTACGGTTTTCTAGTCTCAGTCACTTGACAGAGTCACAGAAGTGACTGGGGACTGAATTAACAGTGCAAATTTCTTTTTCAAACAGGGGAATCAACAGGTACTCTTTAATGGTGGAAACTGAGGATTATACAATGAGGTCCAGACTTGTGCAGGAATCCTCATCTCAAGGAAAACTCTGATTTAGCAGAATCAAGGGAAATCCAGAGGATCCCTTTTTTAACCCTGGTGTCCTAAGCATAAAAAAGGAAGTTAAAAAAGAACACAGACCACTCTATTTTAATGTTTGTAAGTAGCATGAATCATAATGGTTTGTATACTACACTGTACAAATAATATACTGTACTTTTCCAAAGAAAGTTAACTTCTTATAGAGTTTCCTGGAATGGTTACTCTGTACAGCTAAGAGCTTGACCAAGTAGCTACTGATAGCACACACAGAATACAGTTAGGAGGTTCCAAGTCTTCCAGTTGTGCCTGTTTCTGCTGTCATGGAGGGAGGAGCCCCCCAGAAATCTCTCACGGACCCTTCCATCTCCTCTGCCAGAAGGAAACACAGGCTCTGCCAGAAACACAGGCTCTGCAAGTGGATGTGCTCCGACGATGAGTGCAGCTTCTGTGCTTTGCTTTCCACAAGCCTACTTCCTTTAAGAGAACTTGCGCTTCTTCATGGCTTCTGCTTTGACTGCCAGGCTCTTGGCACAGATGGTCAGGACCACAATAAGAACACCCACCACAAATGTCACCAGGGGCCAAAGGAAGCAATGCAGAAGGACAATCTCATCATGCGTGCGATGCAACAGCACGTCGTCTGGTCTGTAAGACAGTGAAAAAGATGAAAGAAAGATCACTGATATTGACATGACATTGACAACTCATTATGACCTAGGGCCTGATTCACCTTCAGCCCCAAAGGAGTATCATCACTGAAATTTACCTCCAAGCGAAGCCCTCATTCTGACTGTAAATACTGTACTCTGTGCTTTAAATCCATCACAAAATTGTTTGAACTATTGAATTAAGTAATTGGGGCAAATTTGCATGTCATTTATAATGCCATTTATATGTTCCAAAATGTAAAAAGTTTTGTTGTTGTGTGCTCTTGGGTTGTTTCCATAGTAACCCTATGTAACAGAGCAGAACTGCCCCATGAGGTTTCCTAAGCTGTAAGTTTTACAGGAGCTGATCACCAGGCCTTTTGTTCTGTGGACCTGGTGGTGGGACTGAACTGCTGATCATATGGTCAGAGGTTGAGTGCCTAACCACTGAGCAACCAAGGCTCCTGTCAAGTATTGCCTTCTGCCATTATTTCCCTCCATTCTAAGGTACATGGCATAGTCTACTTGCTCACCCATCCTTTAATGTCTACTAGCCAATGCTGATTCAAGCAGTCTAAAATTTACTCATGGGCAAGCATTCTTAACCCCCATTTGTCTGTCAGTTTGTCATGCTGTGGGGGCTTTCTTGTTGCTGTGATTCTGGAAGCTATGCCACTGGTACTCTGATAATAGGAGGATCACCTGTGGCTGACACGTTTCAGCAGAGCTTCCAGATTAAGACAGACTAGGAAGAAGGCCCAGGCAGTCTACTTCTGAAAAAGAACAGTCAGTGAAAAGCCTTATGAAATAGAAGCAGAACACTGTCAGATACAGTGCCAGAAAATGAGCTTCCCAGGTTGACAGGCACTCAAAAGATGACTGGGGGAAAGATGCCTCCTCAAAATACAGTCAACCTTAATGACGTGGATGGAGTCTAGCTTTCAGGACCTTCATCTGCTGATGGGGCACAGCTCAAAATAAGAAATAGCTGCAAACATTCCTTAATAATCAGAACATGGGATGCACAAACTACAAACCTAGGAAAATTGGAAATAGTCAAAAAATGAAACAGAACTTATAAACATCAACATCCTAGACATTAGTAAGCTGAAATGGACTGGTATTGACCATACTGAATCAGATAATCACATGGTCGACTATGCCAGGAATGACAACTTGAAAAGGAATGGTGTTGCACTCATCTTCAAAAAGAGTATCTCAAGATCTGTCCTGAACTACATATATGTACATATGCTTACAAGGAAGGCCAGCTAATGTGACAACTATTCAAATTTACACACCAACCACTAAGGCCAAAGATGAAAATTGAAGATTTTTACCAACTTTGGCAGTCCAAAATTGATTGAGCATCCAATTAGGATGCATTGATAAATAGCGGTGACTGGAATGCAAAAGCCGGAAACAAAGAAGAAAGATCAGTGTTGGAAAATATGGCCTTGGTGACAGAAATGACACTAGAGATCACACGATAGAATTTTACTTGATGAACAACTGCTTCATTGCAAATAACTTTCTTTCACCAACAAAAACAGCGACTGTACACACGGACCTTGCCACATGAAATATACAGGAATCAAGTCAACTACATCTGTGGAAAGAGATGATGGAAAAGCTCAGTATCATCAGCCAACACAAGATCAGGCTGCTGCCTGGGGAACACCATCACTGTTCATATGCAAGTTCAAACTGAAACTAGAGAAAATTAGAACAAGTCCACGAAAGCCAAAGTACAACTGTGAGTATATTCCACCTGAGTTTAAAGACTCTTTCAAGAACAGATTTGAGTGATGAGCGCTGATGACCGAAGACCAAAAGAGTTGTGGAATGACATCAAAGATATCATACATGAAGAAAGCAAGAGGTCATTAAAAAGACTAGAAAGAAAGAAAAGATCAAATTGGATGTCAGAAGAGACTCTGAAACTTACTTTTGAATGCCGAACAGCTAAAGCGAAAGGAAGGAATGATGAAGCAAAAGAAAGGGCAACTCGAGAAGACAAAATAAAGTATAATGACATGTGCAATAGAGCGGGAAATAGACAACCAGACAGGAAAAACACATGTCACATTTCTTAAGCTGAAAGAACCGAAGAAAAAAATTCAAGCCTCAAGTTGCAATGGTGAAGGATTCTACAGGAAAAATATTAAATGATTCCGGGAACATCAAAAGAATATGGAAGGAATACACAGAGTCATTATACCCAAAAGCACTGGTCAATGTTCAAGCATTTCAAAAGGAAGCATATGATCAGGAACTGATGATAAGAAAGGAATAAATCAAAACTGCATTGAAGGCACTGGGGAAAAAGAAATCTCAAGGAATTAATGGAATATCAATTTAGATGTTTCAACAAACAAACGCAGCATTGGAAATGCTCACTTGTCTATGCCAAGAAATCTGGAAGACAGCTACCTGGCCAACTGACTGGAAGAGATCTATTTATGTCCATTCCTAAGAAAGGGGATCCAACCAAATGCAGAAATTATCAAACAGTGTCAGACTTGACCAGATGACAGTGGGTTTTATCATTAATATCACACACAAGTAACATTTTGCTGAAGATCAAAAGTGACTATAGCAATATATTGACAGGGAGCTGCCAGAGATTCAAGCTGGATTCAGAACAGGACAGGGAATCGGTATATCACTGCTGACGTCAGATGGATCTTGGCTGAAAGAAGTGAATACCACAAAGATGTTTGGCTATGTTTTATTGTCTATGCAAAGGCATTCAACTGTGTGGATCATAACAAGTTATAGGTGATAGTGCAGTGAACAGGAATTCCAGAACCCTTAATTGTGCTCATGAGAAATCTGTACATGGATCAAGATGCAGTCATTTGACTAGCACAAGGGGACGCTGTAAGGTTTAAAGTCAGGAACGGTGTGCATCAGGGTTGTGTTCTTTCACAATACCTTTTCAATCTGTACGCAGAGCAAATAATCCGAGAAGCTGGACTATAAGAAGAACCACACACTAATATTGGAGGAAGACTCATTAACAACTTGCCTTATTCATGTAACACAACCTTGCTTGCTGAAAGTGAAGAGGATTTGAAATACTTAGTTACAAAGATCTAAGATCACAGCCTTTAGTATGTATTACACCTCAACATAAAGACATTGAAAATCCCCATAGCTGGACCAATAAGCAATATCATGAAGAAACGATTGAGATTGTCAAGAATTTCATTTTACTTGGTTCCACAATCAACGCCCACAGAAGCAGTAGTCAAGAAATGAAAAGACACAGTGCACTGGGTAAATCTGCTGCAAAAGAGCTCTTTAAAGTATTGAAAAGTAAAGATGTCACCTTGAAGACTAAGGTGTGCCCGACGCAAGTCATGGTATTTTCAATTGCATTACCCTCATGTGGAAGCTGAACAATGAACAAGGAAGACACAAGAACTGACACCTTCCAATTGCGGTGTTCGCGAACAATACTGAATGTACACGGACTGCCAAACAAACAGATCTGTTCTGGAAAAGTACAACCAGAGCGCTCCCTGAAAGCCAGGATGATGAGACTGTGTCTTACATACTTTGGACATGTTGTCAGGAGGGATTAATTCCTGGAGACGGACATTATGCTTGATAGAGGGTCACTGCAAAAGAGGAAGACCCACAGGAAGGACTGACACAGTGGCTGTAGCAGTGGGCTTAATCACAGAAGCGACAGTGGGCGGGCATGGCACAGGAATTCTGTTGCACACAGGGTCGCTATGAGCTGGAACCAACTGATGGCACCTAACAACAACGTCAACAGAGCACTCTTGATAAAACCCAACCAAGCAGTTAGGTGGGGTCCCGGTGATCTTAACTTAGGAAAAAAGCCAGATAAATGTACACTTTGAATTTCGTCACAGCCAGATGGTATAACCTCAGGTCAGCTCAGCCTCAGTGTCTCAACTAGAGATTTCTTAAAAACAAACAACAGACAAGTGAATGGATGGATTTAATATACTCTTCCAAGCTTCTGGTTTGGTTTAATCTTCATTTGAAAAGAAAAATCTGACCACCTTCTTGATACATCTCGCAAAGTCTTAGCAACATACAGTTTCCCTATCAGTGTGGGATTGTATTTTTCAATATGGAGTTGTGGGTGTGTAAACGGTTTATATGCTCAGCTGTTAACCAAAAGGTTGAAGGTTTCAGTCTACACAGAGGCATGTGAGAAGAAAAGCCTGGCAATCTACCTAGGAAAAATCAGCCACTATTATGCACATGGGGGTAACAACTTTTTCATTTGTAGTTTTATTTTTCAATTCCTGCCGGGTCTCATTCACAGAAAGTTACGAGACAATTCCCTCCACAAGCCACATCTTCTCATCTACAGCTGTCAAAAAGGGAGCGTAGGAATTTCATTTTTAACCAACAGGTTTACATTTTGCAAGATATTTCCATTTGACCTACTGTGAGGTTTGTTCTGTTACTAATGCAGCCATGGTTCTTCTAGAAAAGGAAGAACCTAATTAGTTCATTTGCCCTGAAGAACAGCAACAGCTCTGGAGTACCAGGGAAATGTCTTCAACGAAGAGGCCCTTCCCGAGAAGCTCTTATTCATCATAGCTGTCATAACTCAGGACCTATTTTCCCAGAAGACTGACAAAGGATGCTGGGTTTCTCTGCTACCTACAGTGGAGCCACCGTGTGACAATAACAAAAACAATTTTTGCAGGCTGGCTTTGAAGTTATGTAATGCTTGCCTTTTGTTTTTTGCATATAAGATTTTTGTTGAGAGTTTATTCTGTATTATTACAACGAATGCAGCGTACAGTGACAATTAGGCAGGTCGTGCCAGCTTGCAAAGACTACTTTTTTCCAAGGCCCGGTAGCAACACATTGTCTTCAAGACTTGGGTTGCCATTAATATACGTATATCTGTTAATATACATATCCTTTTTTCCTAGAAAACTCTCAAGGGCTTTGACTGTGTCACTGCCTCTTATTTCACATGTTTCTGTTGTTACTGTTGAGTTGGTGACTTCACATATAAAGAAAACATTGCCCACACCTGCACCATCTTTATGACCGCTAGTGTATCTGAGTCCATAGTGTGGTCACTATGTCAACCCATCTCACTGAGGCTGTCCCTTGCCTTCGCTGGCCCTATACTTTACACATGCTGCTATCAAGTCGATTCCAACGTACGGCAACCTTCTACTTTACTTGACAAGATTATTTTCCAGTGATTGATCTCTCCCAATGACACATCTACAGTAAGCAAGTCAACGTCTTGGACAATATTCTTTGATCCATACAGTTTTCATTGGCTAATTTTCAAAATTAGATCACCAGGCTTTTGTTTCAAGTATATCTTAGTCTAGAAGCTCAGTTGAAACCCAGGCACACCCCGTGAGACCTGCTGGTACTTGAAATTCTGCTCACGTAGCTTCCATGATCGCAACCAAACAAACAAAAATCCAAACCTATTGCCATTGAGTTGATTCCAACTTATAGCTACCCTATAATACACAATAGAATTGCCCCACAGGGTTTCCAAGAAGCAACCAGTGGATTCAAACTGCTGACCTTTTGGTTAGCAGCTGAACTCTTATCCACTGAGTCACCAGGGCCTCGCTAGAGTCACAATAAAACACAGATCACTACAGTACACAAACTGACAAATGGATGGTGGATTCTACACACAGCTGTCGAGAAATCATTACCTGCTATTGACAATGGTGAGGAGACTGCCCTGTTGCAGCCTCAGTTCTTATTCATGCATATTTTTGAGAGACTTCATGACATGAGTCTAAAAAAAGCATATGCCAGAGTTCAAAAATCGGGTACTAGACCATCATGTTCCCATTGTACAGGCCTTGAAAGTCCAGCATCCAGTAATGGGAACAACACTTCTTTTCCCAGCTACTAGTGTCTGCAACTGTTAGATGCTGCTACGTCATCCAGTATGGGAAGGTCACTCGTTGTCTCAGGATGATCTTTCTTCTGTGAGGGACAGCTTTACTCCTCCATAACTCACTGGCACAAAAAGAGTCTCAGATTCGTCATCAAAAAGTGGTGGAGGGGGAGTTTGGAATTTTAAAAACACTAATAAATTTGCACATAATTTCTGTAAGTAATGTTCTTTTATAACAAATTTTCTACTAAAAAGCTCCAGTATAGTCTCCTTTGTATTCCTTCTTAGTCACTACTGTTGACACTGAATCCCCTACCAAAAAATTTTACAACTGGGCCAATAAAACAGCCAAAAATGACAGCGGATAAAACCATTACGTATATGTTCCAAAAGCCAGTTTTTAAAGCATACTTACTCAAAAACAGTAGGAGCAAACAGGACAGGAGGACAGAGTAACTGGAGAACGCTGAACCCTGATATTTGTTTAATTTAGAAACTCTTGACATCCCCCATCCTCAACCCACCAAAGAGTGAAAGCTTTATTTTAATGTTTCAAATAACAAAGATGAGATTGTTAATTCTGTCATTAGGTGCCAGCCTAGCTGATTTCTGATTCGTTACAACTCATGTAACAGAGTAGAACTGCTCCATTAGGGTTTTCTAAGCTATAATTTATGGCAGTAGAAGGCCAGGCCTTTCTCCATGGAACTCCTGTGTAGTTTCCAACTGTCAACCTTTTTGGTTATCAGTTGAATGATTAACCATTGCACATCAGGATTTTTTGAGTTAGCCATTTGGAATTTGGAACTGATTCAAGCTTCTCTGAGGTACAGGTATCATACATACTCGGTCTGACAATTAACTCCATGAACTTAATTTTTCTAAGTGTTACATATCTCACTGATGATTTATCATGAGGACTAAAGAAAAGCCTTTGTTTTAAGTCACTTTTTCTCCTATCTGGCAAACTGAATAAATGGCATGATACAGATTTCTGAATGTGATGTAGTGAAATCAGGATGGTGATAAGGCTGTCAATGACAAGCACAAAGATGATTACATCAAAGGGCTTAAAAAAAGAAAGCAGAGAGTTTCTTTTGGAGCATTTAGGAATACTGATGGAAGAGGTAAGAACTCAGAGTATCCTTAGAAACATTTTCCTGAGGGTAAGTTCTATCCCGGGTTAAGCTTTGAAAGTACCATTGTAGTAGTGATGATGATAAAAATAAAATAGTAATAGCGTTTATTAAGTGCTTACCATATGCCAGGTGCTATGTTAGGACATTTAATCTCATTTGATCCCTAATATTTTGCGGGAGGAACTTTTGTTTCCACTTTACAACTGAAGAAATGGAAGCAAAGAAAAGCTACCTTGCCCAAGATTAACCAAACCAAACCTGACTCACAGTAACCCTGGTCATGCTTTCTCAGTGGTTAAGGTTCCCAACTTCCTCGGCTCAGTTCTCTCCCTTATGTCCCTGAAGTTGTAACTTGAGTCCTGCCTCGCTAACACAACTGCAGCCCCTTCTCCATCATCAATATCACAGAGGTGGGATTCACAACATATGGGAGGAATGGCACCATAGTGGGACTCCTAACAGAGTCAAATCAACACATACATTTTTGGAGGGACACAATTCAATCCATGACATCCCACTCTTTTAGCACCCCCAAAATAATATCATTTGAACATACAAAATATATTAATTCACAGTCTTCATTCATAGCACAGCACTCAACATCTCCACATTTATCTCGAAGGGTTCTTTTTTTTCTAATCAATAGAAAGGTAACCCGTATGCTAGCAGTGGTCCTGGTCATACCAGATAAGAGACCACTTGGGTTTATCAGCGTAAATACATAAAATATACTCCCTCTGGCTTTGTTCCACCAAATGAGAATTCTTCCAGCTTAAAGCGCTTGTTGTTTTGGCTGGGATGGTAACAAAATTGTGACTCTTTATTTTTTTTATTTTTTTCTTTTTTTATTGTTGTAAAAATATACATAACAACATTTGCCAATTTGGCCTTTTTTTTGGTGACAGAGCGAAAGTATACTATCCAAATTAAATTTGCATGCCCGCCTATGTGCAGCTCATTCTGCTCTCCACACCTGGAGACAGCACATTCCTCCCTGCCATTCTATACATGTCATATCCTCTTAACAATCTCCTGTCCCCTCCTCTCCCTTCTAGTAGAAGGTCAGTACGACAGTATCCTATAAATTCACAGAACCATAAACTACACACACCTACCACATGGTCACATTGTGTCCCTGTGTCCAGTCTATTCCTGTTCAAAAAGTTGACCTCAGTAATGTTTTCTGGTCAGGGGCAGCAGTAGGTCTAGGGGCCAAGCTCCCAGGGGAACCCCCAGGCCTTCAGACCAGCAATTGTGGTCTTTTAGTGGAGCCCTTGAGGTGCACCCCTCTTTTTCTCATGTTGCCACTGGGACTCGACATTGTGTGACCCATCACAGCTGTCTTTAGTGGTGGCCAGGCACCATCTGGTTCTTCTGGTCATGTTATACAGTCACTCATTCACATGCATCCTTCTGTCTTTGTTGTCCTTGGTGATCATCTGCTCTGGCTGAGTTGGAACCAATTGGTGTACCTCAGATGTCAGCTTTCCAGCTTTTAAGACCCCAGATGCCATTCACCAAATGGGGTGCAGAAGACTTTTAACAATAGGCTAGTTATGCCAACTGGCCTCGATGTCCCCTGACAGCATGGTCCCCAGACCCCTGCTGCTGCTACTCTGTCCTTGCAATGGCAAGCCAAGTGCCGTCGAGTCGGCTTGCAATAGTGAGTTAATATTAGAAGAGTTTTCAGTTTATGTTGAAGTCCAGTTAAGGTGATCTTCTTTCTACTGTGTGTTGTCACTGCTTTCACCCAACCAAAATTCTATTAACTATCTAATCTGTAACCAGCCTTCTCCCTTCCTCCCCTTCCTTGCAGACATCAAAGAGTCTTTTCTTCTGTGCGTGAGTCTGTTTTTAAGTCCTTATAGTAGGGGGTCTCACAGAATATTTGTCCCTGTGTCACTGACTGAGTTCACTCAGCATGATGTCTTCTAATTGAAACCAGGTTGTAAGATGCTTTCTAAAATCATCACTGTTCTTTATTATTGCATAGTGCTCCAGTGAGTATATGTACCATAGTTTGTTTATCCATTCATCTGTTGTTGGGCATCTAGGTTTATTCCATCTTTTAGCTATTGTGGACTGTGCTGCAATAAACATTCGTGTGCACGTATCTGCTCATGTGATTGCCCTTGATTCTGCAGGATATATTCTAAGCAGTGGGATTACTGGATCAAATGGTATATCTATTGCCAGCTTTTTAAGGAAGTGCTAGATTATTTTCCAAAGTGGTTGTACCAACTTGCAGTCCTAACAGCAGTGTAGGAGAGTTCCAATCTCTTCACAGCCTCCCCAGCATTTGCTGCTTTGTGTTTTTTGGATTATTGACAATCTTATTGGAGTGAGATGATATCTCATTGCAGTTTTGATTTAGATTTCTCTGATAGATAATGATTGCGAGCATATTCTCATGTGTCCTTTGGCTGCCTGGATGTCCTCTCTAGTGAAGTGTCTGCCCATCTCCTTTGCCCATTGCTTAATTGAGTTATTTACCTTTTTCTTGTTGATATTTTGCAGAACCTTGTAGATTATGCAGATCAGATGATGGTCCGACATGTAGTTGGGAAACATTTTTTCCTATTCTGTAAGTGGTTTTTTAACTTTTTTGATAAAGTCTTTGGATGAACAAAAGTGTTTGATTCTTAGTAGTTCCCATTTATCTGTTTTCTCTTCTGTTAACCTTGCTTTGTTTGTCAGATTTTGAAGTCTATCTAAGCTGTGTATTAGAATGTCTATTGTTGATCTTATTTTTTCTTGCATGATTTTTATCATTTTAGGTTTGATATTTAGGTCTTTTATCCACTTAGAGTTAGTTTTTGTGTAATGTGTGAGACAAGGGTCTTGTTTCAGTTTTTTGCAGATGAATATCCAATTTTGCCAGCACCATTTGCTAAAGAGGCTGTTTTTACCCCAGTTTACAACCTTAGGCTTTGTCAAACATCAAGTGTTCATAAGAGGATGGTGGCATCTCTGCAGTCTCCACTCTATTCTATTGGTCTGTATGACTCTTTCTGTACCAGTACCAGGCTGTTTTGACTACTGTGGCAATAGGTTCTAAGGTCAGGTAGTGTGAGGCCTCCCATTGTGTTTCTCTTTTTCAGAAGTCCTTTACTAAGCTGGGGTTTCTTCTCTTTCTAAACAAAGTTTGTGATATGTTTCTCCATTTCACTAAAAAGTGACACTGGAATTTGTATTTCGATTGCATTGTATATCACTTCAGGTAAAATAGAAATCTTCAGAATGTTAAGTCTTCCTATCCATGAGCAGGGTAGATTTCTCTAATTTTGTAAGTCTTTTTTGTTTCTTGCAGTAAGGCCTTGCAATTCTCTCTGTATAGGTCTCTTATTTCTCTAGTTAGATTTATCACTAGATATTTTATCTTCTTGAGGGCTATAGTAAATGGTATTGCAGCAATTTCTTCTTTGATGAACTCTTTGTTGGTATAAAGGAATCCTACTGATTCACTTATTTTTATCTTATATCCCGATACTTTGCTGAACTCTTGTATTAGTTCCAGTAATTTACTTATGGGTTCCTTAGGATTCTCGGTATACACAATCAGGAAAGATAGCAGGCCCCACCTCCTGGCTACTAAAGGTGGTGAGCTACTTGTGCTGACTCTCATGCCAGTCAAGACTATGGTGTAGCTCAGGGAAGGGAGGAGAGAAGGATGCCACCACACTCAGCTGCCAGGGACTGCTGAATTCGCTAGATGCATTTGTCTTAAAAACTGCTTTTCTGCTTAGAAGAGCACTGTCCAGCAGTTGCTGAAAGCAGCCGGGACCTCAGGGGTGGCAGGCCTCAGCTCCTGGCTGGCAAAGATGGCACCCTAGTTTATGGGGCCTCTGGGGGCCGTCAGTCAATGCTATGATGCAGCTCAGTGAAGGATGGTAGAAATGTTACCAACATACTCAGGAGCCAGTCACTGCTGCATTCTCTAGTTTTTGTTATAAACACTGTTTTTTCTGCTGACAGAAGCATTGACCAGCTGTAGTGGAAAGCAGCTGGGCCTTCAGGAGTGGCAGGCCTGTCTCCCGGCTGACAAAGATAGCACCTTGTAGATCATCCCCAGATGGTATGATGTCACTCAGGGAAGGCAGGAGTTAGGGCACTGCCACCCACGACTGCCAGCCCCCACTACATTCTCTAGGTACGATCATCTTAAGAACAGGTTTTCTGCTGGGAGAAGCACTATCCAGACAGGCACTGTTGCTCAGTGTAGGAATTAGCTCCAGCTGAGACCTCAGGTGTGGCTAACTACACCTGTCAGCTGACCAAGATTTAGCTCCGCCCAAGCTGCCTTTCCTGCCGTGAGTCAGCAGTATCTACAGAGCAGCTCAGAAAAGGGAGGGTGCTTGCACTCTTGGCTGTCAGCCACAGCTGGGTTCTCTAGACGTGCCTATCCCAAGCACAGTCCCTCTGCTCAGGATATGCTGTTTATTTAAGCACTGTAGTTCAGAGTAGTAGCCAGCTTGCACTAGGCTCACAGGCTTGGCAGTTCCAGCCCCAGCATCCCATCCTCAGCATCACCTTAACAAAGAAGTTGTCTGTACCTATAAATCCTGTCAAACGACGTGCCAGCAGAAGCAGGACTCTGTACACCACTGCCTGGTCTCCGACAGAGGTAATTTCCCTCTTCCTGTTGCCCACTTTGCTCTGTTCAATTATTTTTCTAGGCCTTAGTTCTTAGAGGGAATCCAGGAGGTGTGTGTCTACTTAGCCATCTTTGCCCCGCCCCTCCCAACTTCACTCTTAATGCCTCACCTTATTTCTTTACATATTTCCAATTTATTTTGTTTTGATAAATCTATTAATTTTTAAAGGACTCATTAAACTCTTCTAAGAACAAACTTATTGACAGTCAATTCTGACTCACAATGACTCTAAAGTCAGAGTAGAACTGCCCCACAGAGTTTCCAAGGAGTACCTGAAGGATTGGAGCCACCCAGCTGTAGCTCTTTAACCACTATGCCACTAAAGTTTCCCAAGGACAGGCATATAGTGAATATCTGCATTCACATGTCAGATATTCAATGAACCAGGGAAACTCTGGTTGTTGAGAATTATCCGTATTTCTGAGAAATGATATTACACTACTACAGGAATTAGCACTCATGCATTTTGATGAAATCTTATTTTAAAGTCCACAAATGCTTTACTACTATCGCCATCAGTTAATTCTGCAGGCATAAAGTCAATCCACTTTGTCAGGTCTCTGGTAGAGAAACATAACCAAAGGGTACCACAGATGAAATTATATTCCATCCTTCAAACCTTCTGAACAGGTGCTAGGTATTGCTGCTCTAAATCTTGTCTATTATTTATACCATGGCCTATTTTACAAAGAAACCTGACATACATAAAAACTAAAGATGTAAGTACAAATAAAATCCTTAAACTAACAGTAAAGAGCAACTGCAATATAATAAGACAGATAAAAAATAGAAAACCCAGGGTAAGGAAGCTACTGCCTTAAGTTTAAGTAAACTTCACCTCTGAGCATCCTAGCACCCAAAGAAAAAAATCCACTATAAATGGCATAGCTGGTATTGTAAGACAAGTAAGCATGTAGATTCATTAGGTTAAATGTCTGGAGAAACTCAACGAGAAATTATTTTGTGCATAAGCAATTGATACAACACAAAGCTGGCTAATGATAAAATCATTTGAGAAAAATTTTTTAATTGTACTTTTGATGTATGTTTACAGAGCAAATTAGCTTCTCATTAAACAACATATGTATTATTTTGTCATACTAGTTGCCAACCCCAGGACAAGTCAACACTCCCCCTTCTTGACTTTAGGTTCCCCATTCCAGATTTCCTATCCCCTCCTGCCTTCTTGTCCTTGCCCTGGGATGGAGTGTCCCTTTAGTCTCATTTTGTACCTCAGAAGAATTTTTTTTACTGAGCTAAAAGGGTGTTGAAGGGTCATACTCCTTGGGCTATTCTACTTTGTTAGAACAGGAAGGCTTTTCTTTATTTTTGAGTTAGAGTTTTGTTCTACCTTTTTCTCTGGCTCTGTCCTGGATCCTCTATTGTGATTCCTGTCAGAGCAGTCGGTGGTCACAGCAGGGTACCATCTAGTTGTACTGGACTCAGTCTGGTGGAAGCTGTGGTAGTTGCAATCCATTAGTTCCTGGGACTAATCTTTCCCTTGTGTCTTTGGTTTTCTTCATTCTCTGCTGCTCCAGAGGGCTGACATCAGTTGAATATTTTAGATGGCTGCTCACAAGTTTTTAAGACCTTAGATGCTACTCACCAAAGTAGAACATTTTCTTTATAAACTATAGTATGCCATTTGAGCTACATGTTCCTCAAGACCATGGTCTCCACTACCCTTACCCAGTAAGCAGGTCCCTCAGAGAATTGGGGTGCATCATTGAGCTTCCATGTCCTTGCCTTGGTCAAGTTGTGCTGGTGTCCCCAGTATTGTGTACTGTCTTACCCTTCACCAAAGTTACCACTTACCTATTGTCTGCTTAATGTTTTTCCCTCACCATCCCATCCCTTCCTGGTAATCATCAGAGACTGTTTCTTTCTGTGTATAAATCTTTTCACGAGTTTTTACAGTAGTAGAATCACATTACATTTGTCCTTTTGTGATTCATCCATTTCACTCAGCATAACGTCCTCCAAATCCATGTATTTTGTGAGATGCTTCACACATTCATCATTGCTCTTTATTGTGGCATCATGTTCCATTGTGTGTGTAACATAGTTTGTGCATATTTTATCCATTCGTTGATGGGAATCTAGGTTGTTTCCATCTTTTGCTACTGTGAATAATGCTGCAATGAACATCGGCATGCATAAGTATGTTCACATGATTGTTCATTTGCTAAGTTTTGATTTCAAAGTCCTAGATATACTGAATCGGACTCTCAGTTTTTAAATGATTTTCCAGGCTATATTGATAATTACCCTTGAGAACAGTTCATTTAAATAGCATTTTGTAAATATGAGAAGTATCAAAGTGGTTTTGACAATAGCAACAGACCAAATCATTCAAGACTAACATCACTGAAGTGCATGTGTTCTGTGCTGCTGGATGGGAGGAGTCTCTGTCAGACCAGATTTCCAACATGGAGGTGACAAAATAATATTTTATAATGAAAACCAAACAACCTGACAAGTAAACTTCCCCAGGTAACTGTGTATGCTTGGAGTCAAGTTTCAAGAAGCCCCAGAAAGTTTTCTAAACAAATATTCAACTGAAAGGCCAGAGGTGAAAGAGCTGATCTGACATGGGAGATTTGTTTATAGGCAGAACTTACTGATCACTGGTATCTGACCTAGAAAAACTTGATGTGGGTCGTTTAGGAAATCAAATGCCACTTTTTTGACACCAACTAAATTGGAAGAATTCAGACCATTAATAGATGGCAAAGTAGACACATGTCTCCTCAGTTCCCTCTGAGAACCAAGGCCTGGATGATATCTGAATGGAACAGTCAACATTTGGGGAGCCCTAGGACCTAGCATATTTGACTAGGCACCAGTATCAGACTAATCTTCCCCTCTCAAAAATGAGCCAGCAGCCGTCTGACCTCCACTTCTGCTGTTTCATGGTATCGGAGAACTGTAGCTTCCATGAACAACCAGTAGCATACTTTCATTATCAGCTGGAAGGAGGAGTCTGCTGCTCCTGACTGCCTGTTTCAGCCAACATGTTGGATAGCTCCTAGTTCAACACTTGGACAGCTCTGTGCATAGACATGAAGTTTACTTTTAAGGCTGAGAGGCTTATGTACTTGCCTGGATATCTGTCTGTTGAGAGGCTCGGCAGCTGTTCCTCCCACCCTTCTCTGACCACATTGCAGGGTTGGCTGACAGCCCCCAGTTTCTCCATAAGTAGAGTGGCCTCTTTGCCACCCAATAAGCAGAGACTTCCACCCCAGAGAGTCCACCTGGGGCAAATCACTAGAGTGTTAGAGACAGCTGGTGACCAACAATTCTCTTAGATCCAATACCAGAGAAATCAAACAGTGTCTAGATGGCACACAGGCAGCAAACCATAATTAATCATTCAAAGAAGCAGGCTTCAAATGCTCCAGAAAATTGCCAAAATAAAGATTCAAAAAATTTCCTACATGAAGAAGCCTTTCTGAATCTATCAGATGTCAACTACCAAAGAATTATACATAGAACCCTCCTAGAGATTAAACTAAATGCAGTAGAACAAAATGAAAAATTTAGTAAGCTGTTTGAACTGATGGAACATCAACAATCTGAAACACATGAGGTCAATAACAAAATTACAGAGTTAGATAATTCAACCCAAAGCCAACAGAGGAGGATTGAATAGATAGAAGTTAGACTCAGTGATCTTGAAGACACCATTTATGACACCAGTATTTATGAGGAGACATTAGAGAAAAGAAATAAGAAAAACAAAGAAGCATTAAGAAAGATGTGGGACTCCATTAAGAGGAATTATTTATGCTTAATCAGAGTTCCTGAACAAGGGGAGATTAATGACAATATGAAGAGAATTGCTGTAGAGATGCTGACAAAAAACTTCCCTGAGATTATGAGCAAAGAGAACATAGGTATCCATGATGTTTACAGAACACCACAAAAGCTAGACCCCAAAGAAAAGACACCAAGACATATTATAATCAAGCTTAATAAGATGAAACATAAACAGATGCTCCTGAAGGCAGCAAGGCTCAAAGCAAAGCTAACACTTCGAGGGAAATCCTGTATGCTTTTATCCGACTTCTCTGCAGAAACACTGCTGGCTAGAAAACAGTGGGCAGACACATTCAAAGCCCTCAAGGAGAAAAATTTCCATCCAAGAATTATTCATACTGCAAAATTGTCTATCAAATATAATGTGAAATTAAGAATTTTTAAGATAAAGAGAAGTTTAGAGACTTTGTAAAAACTAAACCCAAATTACATGAAATATTGAAAGAAGCTCTTTCCATACAAAAACAAAGCCATTAAATGTATATTTAAGGTGACAGTTCAGGACCCAGCCAAGTCACATCATCCAAAATTCTAATCAGTTAGGGAAGCCACAAAACATAATCAAAGCTACAGTATTAAAATGAGGGAATCTGTGATCATATCATGACAACTATAATACCGTCACATTAAAAGAGGGACAGACTACAGTAGTTATAGTCATTTCAGATGCAGAGGAAGTTTAAGACTTACACAGTAGTTAAAACTGGGTTTAATCTTAGTATGTTACAGGGGGATAATAGATGTAGCCATAAAACAAATTAACAATGCACTGTATCAAAATAAGAAATGAAATACAGGGGTCCCAACAAACATAAAACCAACACTGGAACAACAACCATAAAGGAGAATGGCCCAGAAGAGAACATTAAGAGCAATATAGATAACATTAACATAAAGGTAATTACATCAAAATGATAGCACTAAGCACATACCTATCAATAATTACACTGAATGTAAATGGACTGAACACTCCAATAAAGAGACAGCAAGTGACAGCATGGATCAAAAGACACAACCTGTCTATATGTTGCTTACAAGAAACACACCTTAGATTTAAAGATATGAACAAACTGAAAATTAAAGGATGGAATAATATACACCACATTAACAATATACTAAAAAGAGCAGGTGTGATAATACTAATCTAAGATAAAACTGACTTTAATGTAAAATCCACTGTTGTGGACAAGGATGGCCACTATTCATTACTGAATGGTTCAATACCTGAACAGAACTTGACAATATTAAATATTTATGCACCCAATACCAGAGCACCTAAATACACTGAACAAATACTGACAACAGTGAAAAATGAGTTAGATCATTCCACAATAATAGCTGGAGACTTCAACACTCCCCTTTCAGTTATGGATAGATCATCCAGAAGAAAGCTGAGTAAAGATGGAGAAGATCTTATTGCATCAATCAACCAAATTGACCTTATCGACATAGACAGATCTTTTGATCCATCAACAGTAAGTACATCATCTTCTCCAATGCACATGGAACATTCTCCAAAATAGACCAAGTGTTAGGTCATAATACAATTCTCTATAAAATCCAAACCACTGATTTACTGCAAAGCGTCTTCTCGGACCACAGAGCTATAAAAGTTTAAACCAATAACAGAAAATTCACAGGTAGAAATTCAAACTTATGGAAACTGAACAACACTGTGCTCAAAAATCTTGGGTTATAGAAGAAATCAGGGACAAAATAAAAGGAATCAGGGACAAAAAAGAAATCAGGGAATCAAATGAGAATGAAAGTGTATCCTACCAGAATCGACAGGGTACAGCAAAAGCAGTGCTCAGAGTTATCTCTGTAATTACACACATCAGAAAGAAAAAAGGGCCCATTAATTAAAGAATAAGGCTAATTAAAGAATTAGCCTTACAGCTTGAACAAGTAGAAAGAGAGCAACAGAAGAACCCATCAGGCACCAGAAGAAAACAGATTATAAAGATTAGAGCATAACTAAATGAATTAGAGAATGGAAAAACAATTGAAAAAATTAACAAAACTAAAAGCTGGTTCTTTGAAAAGGTCAACAAGACTGATAAACCATTGGCTAAACTTACAAAAGAAAAGCAGAAGATACAAATAACCCAATTAAGAAATGAGATGAGAGTTATTACAACAGACCCAGCTGAAATAAAAAATATCATAACAGAATACTATGAAAGGCTGTACTCTTAACAGGTTTGAAACCTAGAGGAAACAGTCAAATTTCTAGATTCATATCACTCACTAAGATTATCACAAGGAGAAGTAGATCAACTTAATAAATCTACCACAAAGGAAGAGACTGAGAAACTCAAAAAATCTACCAAGCAAAAAAAGTACTGGCCAGATGGCTTCACAGGAGAATTCTACCAAACTTTTAGAGAACAGTTAACTCCAATACTATTGAGGTTATTTCACACCATAGAAAGGAATGGAATACTCCCAAATTCATTCTATGAAGCCAGCATAACCCTGATACCAAAGCCAGGGAAAGATCCCACAAAAAAAGAAAATTCCAGGCCAATATCACTCATGTACCTAGGTGCAAAAATCTTCAACAAAATTCTAGCCACTCGAACTCAACAGCATATAAAAAAAGTAATTCATCATGATCAAGTTGATTTCATTCCAAGGATGCAAGGCTGCTTCAACATCAGAAAAACAATTAATGTAATCAAACACATTAATAACACAAAAGATAAGAATCTCCTGATTTTGTCAATTGATGCAGAAAAGGCATTTGACAAAGCTCAACAGCCACTCATGCTTAAAACTCTCAGAAAAATAGGAATAGTGGGGAAATTCCTCAACACAATCAGTGGCATCTATACAAAGCCAACTACTTTCATTGTCCTGAATGGTGAAAGACTGAAAGAATTCCCTTTGAGAACAGAAACTAGACAAGGATGCCCACTCTCACCACTTCTATTTGACATTGTGCTAGAAGTTCTAGCTACAGCAATTAGACAAGACAAAGAAATAAAGGGCATCCATATCGGCAGTGAAGAAGTAAAAATCTCCCTCTTTGCAGATGATATGATTGTTTATACAGAGAATCCCAAGGAATTCATAAGTATACTACTTGAACTAATCCAGGAGTTTAGCAAAGGAACGGGATACAAGATAAATATAAGTAAATCAGCAGGATTCCTTTATACCAACAGTGAGATTATTAAAGAAGAAATAACCAAATCAATTCCATTTACAATAGCCCCCAAGAAGACAAAATACCTAGGAATAAATCTAACTAGAGAAACAAGAAATCTTTACAAAGAGAACTACAAAACCTTACTATAAGAAACTAAGAGAGACTTACATAAATGGAGTAATCTACCCTGCTTGTAGATAGGAAGACTCAACATTGTGAAAATGTGTATTTTACTCAAAGCAATCTACTTACATAATGTAATCCCAACACAAATTCCAGTGATATTTTTTAATGAGATGGAGACACAAATCATCAACTTTGTTTGGAAAAGGACGAAACCTTGGATATTTAGTAAAGCACTACTGAAGAACAAGAACATACTGGGAGGCCTCTCACTACCTGACTTTAGAACCAATTACACTGCCACAGTAGTCAAAACAGCCTGGTACTGGTACAAAAAAGAGACATATAGACCAATGGAATAGAGTTGAGACCCCAGAGATACCACCATAATCCTATGAACATTTGATATTTGACAAAGGCCCCAACATTTTAAACTGGGGTAAGAACAGTTTCTTTAACAAATGGTGCTGGTAAAATTGGATATCTATCTGCAAAAAATTGAAACAAGACCCCTATCTCACACCTTATACAAAAAAACAACCCAAACTGGATAGCCAAGCTAATAAAAGAACTAAATATAAAATCCTAAAATGATAAAGCTCATTCAAGATAAAATAGGATCAACAATAGAAGTTTTAATACACAATGTAGCCAGATTTCAAAATCTGAAACACAAAACACGATCAACAGAAGATAATATAGATAAATGGGAATTACTAAGAATCAAATACTTTTGCTCCACCAAAGACTTCATCAAAAGAATAAAAAGACCACCTACGGAATGGGAAAAAATATTTGGCAACTATATGTCAGATCAACGTCTGATCTCCATAATGTATAAAGCCATAATTTGTAAAGCCATAATCTACACGGTATCACAAAATATCAACAAGAAAAAGATAAATAATCCAATTAAGTGATGGGCGAAGGCACTAGACAGACATTTCTCTAAAGAGGATATACAGGCAGCTGAAAGACACATGCAGAATGGCTCACGATTATTACCTATTAAAGAAATTCAAATCAAAACTACAATGAGATACCATCTCACTCCAACAAGGTTGGCTATGATCCAAAAAACACAAAACATCAAATGCTGGAGAGGCTGTGGAGAAATTGGAACTCTCCTGCACTACTGGTGGGATTGCAAAACTGTCCAACCTCTTTGGAAAACAGTCTGGTGCTTCCTTAAAAAGCTGGAAATAGATATATCATTTGATCCTATAATTTCACTGTTTGTAATTTATCCTTCAGAAGCAAAAGTCATCACACGAACAGACACATATACACAAATGTTTGTTGCAGCACAGTCCACAATAGCAAAAAGTTGGAATCAACCCTGATGCCCATCAACAGATGAATGGATAAGCAAACTATGGTACATAGACTCAACGGAACACTATGCTCTAATAAAAAATCAATGTCAATTTTAGAAAACACCTCATAACATGGTCTCATCTGGAAGAGATCACGCTGAGTGAAATCAATCAGTGTCAAAAAGACAAATTTTGTATGAGACCCCTATTATAAGGCCCACACAAGAGAACTGTCCACAGAAGAAAATGATTGTGTTGGCTACATGAGTGGGTAGGGGGCTGAGAGTTTATCATAGATGAGATAATTGACAGATGTTAGAAATTTTATTCTTTTACTGTAATTAATAAAATTGAATTAAAATTAAACAGTTGGAAGAATTCAATTTCAATTAAATCCCATTCAAATTTGTTTCACTTTCAATTGTACCTGCAGTACTTCTTCCTCTGATCCTAACTACCCACAGCTAGGTCAAGTTCACAAGTTAATGGGCCAGTCTTTCAGATTGCCCAATTTTTTGAAGACTAGGGTCACCATGAGTCGGATCCGACTCGACGGCACTTGGCTACTTGGCTTGGCTGATGCCAGCTGTAAGTTTGGACCTGTTGGCTACAAATTTGAGAGGTTTTCACTACTACAGATGTCAGCCCTGAGCTCATGCTGCGTGTCCTACCTCTGTCCTACTGGCTCCCACTACTCCTTTGGGTTTGAGAATCCTCCAAAAAGGCACACAGATGTCACAGAAGTGATACATTCATGACTATAGCAAAATGGATACCAACGAAAAGACACATAGGGTGAGGTGTGGGAGGGTTCCCAACATGGAGCTACCCTGTCCCAAAAAGGAATATACTACCTCCCATATAAACATCTTTCACAAGCCAGATATTTCATTAGCATAAACTCTCAGATGTGGTCTAGAAGCCTCATCACAGACATTTCAATCATTGGGAAAATGCCAAGGTTTTAGAGGTTATTTGTCAGGAACCACGGACAAAGACCAAATTCTCTAGATAAAATTATTTATCTCACAAAGGATTATGAAAGTTTTATTACTTACCATAATTCCATGCTATGAGCTTGTGAGATGGAGACTAAATTAAAATGCACCCCATGTAAACACCTGATTCAATCTACTAAAGGTTTTTCTAAATTTTTTTCTACAGAAGGATGTTAAAAAGATTGGTCTGTTGAACAGACTGCTATTGCTTCAAGATGAAGAGATGAAAGAGACTAAAATGATGAACTCAGTTTTAGCTGACTGAGCTGTCCTTGTTGAATGTTATCAGCTGTCGTGGTTGGAATTGTGTCCCCCCAAAAATGTGTGCAGCCACATGGCTGGGATATGGTTCCCAGTATCTTGGGACTGTCCTCCATTGTGTGGTTTTGCTAACCTGTATGTTAAAGGATTAGGGTGGGGCTGTGAATTCCTGCTGTGGGGGGAGTTTCCCTGGAGTATGGCTTGCCCCACCCTTAATGCTTTTAGCTTGCAAGGAATAAAAGGAAAAAGAAACAAAGGACAATTTGAGAACCTGGCTACCATCAAGCAAGCAGCACCGGGAGCAGAGCGTGTCCTTCAGACCGGAGGTTCTTGCGTGAGGATGCTCCCTGGACAAAGACTGATGTAATACCGGACTTTCCTCCAGAGCCGACAAGGGGAAAGTCTTTCCCTGGAGCGGACACCCTGAATATGGACTTGCAACCTACCCGACTGTGTAAGAATAAATCTTTCTTTGTTAAAGCCATCCACTCTGTGGTATTTCTGTTAGAGCAGCCTAGCTGACTAAAACAGAATTGGTACTGTGGGAGTGGGGTGCTGCTCTAGCAAATACCTAAAATGTGGAAGCCACTTTGAAACTGTGAATGGATAGAAGATTCAGAAGGAACGAAGAAGGCGCAGATGGGGAGAAACAACAGAGGACCGGCAGCAGCAGCAGCGGCAGCAGCAGAACCAGAGGCAGTGCTGGAGCCGACCCGTGGAGCGAGAGAGGTCAGTGCCTGCGCAGAGTTTTCCTCGCAGAACGGGGTGCCTCTGGGCACTTGAATCAGTGGAGCTGGCCTTGCTGACCCACGGAGTGAGAGAGTTGAGTGCCTTTGCGCAGGACACTTTCCAGCAAGAGTGGGGTGCCACCGGGCACTTAAACCAGTGGAGCTACAGAGCTTTGGAACACTTGCCCGGCAGGGCAGATGTGGGCCTGAGGCCCGGGCCATGCGGCCATAAGAAGCTGAAGCTGAAGAGACAAATAGCGTGAGAAGCTGAGCTGCCTCAGTCTCAAGAGGTATGGCCACGACCTCAGGGGTTTGAAAGGGTGGAACCATGGCGTGCTGTGTTCGTAAGGGTGGAATTGCCACTCAGTTGGGCTTAGGGTGCTCCTAAAGCCAATGGGACAGAGTTTCTGTCCAAGTGGGCCTTGAAGGCAGAGTTGTAGCACGGGGCTGGAGGTCTCCACTCAGAAACCAGAGAGTGTGGCCGATACCTAGAGTCTGGAGAGCATTGCTGTTGTGTACAATGTCTCAGAAAATGTAAGAGTATTTCCAAAGCTTTGAGGGCTAATGTAATGCGTTCTGTTGACTTGCCTGTTGCCTGTTAATGCCTTCTAAGTTTCACAGATGTAGAAGAGTTTTTCTATTTTGGACTTGGAACTGATTTAAGACTTCTGTCATATGGATGGACATAATTTTGCTATGGTGAGATGAATGTGTTAAATGGTTTATGATGTGATTTTTGGGTTGTCAAAGGGTGGGATGTCATGGTTGGAATTGTGTCCCCCCTAAAATGTGTGCAGCCACATGGCTGGGATATGGTTCCCAGTATCTTGGGACTGTCCTCCATTGTGTGGTTTTGCTAACCTGTATGTTAAAGGATTAGGGTGGGGCTGTGAATTCCTGCTATGGGGGAAGTTTCCCTGGAGTATGGCTTGCCCCACCCTTAATGCTTTTAGCTTGCAAGGAATAAAAGGAAAAAGAAACAAAGGACAATTTGAGAACCTGGCTACCATCAAGCAAGCAGCACCGGGAGCAGAGCGTGTCCTTCAGACCAGAGGTTCTTGTGTGAGGATGCTCCCTAGACAAAGACTGATGCAATACCGGACTTTCCTCTAGAGCCGACAAGGGGAAAGTCTTTCCCTGGAGCGGACACCCTGAATATGGACTTGCAACCTGCCGGGCTGTGTAAGAATAAATCTTTCTTTGTTAAAGCCATCCACTCTGTGATATTTCTGTTAGAGCAGCCTAGCTGACTAAAACATCAGCCAATGTGTTTAGATGCTGTCTGAAGCAATCGTAAGATTCTGCCAAGAACAGAGAAAAGCATACTTATCTACCTATAAACTGGAGCAACCACTCTAAAAGCTCTATCAAATTATGTGATAAATTTTGGTGGAAATTCAGGGGCTAAAACACAGTGATCCTTCACAGCATCCTTTACAATGATTAACTCAATAATGAGCCCGCTTTTTTGTCCATTCTGGTCAGTTCCACCAATGATACTGGAAGAAGGGCTTTAAAAAGTTTGCAAGTTTTTATTACGATCTTGGGTTTACACCACAGATGGTTCCTACCTCTGGATAAAAGGCTGATTATAGATGTATACATATTATAAACATCCTTATATTTTCCATAACTGTTTTCTCCAATTAGGACAACTCTAGAGTTGTAATGGCTAATTACAGATGATTTTTCTCCTCAAGCTTGCCTATTCTTCATGGAGAAAATTAAATATAGACCAAACTTGCACTTTCTGCACAGAAAAATGTGAATTTAGCTTTGGCAGAATATCCAGCAAACAGGCAGGTGTGTTATTTTGGACACATAAAGGGCTGAATTTATTATAAAGAGGAGCAATTATACTTTAAGTCTACCCTGATGGAAGAACCAAAGAAGTAAATAGCTTTACTCAAGTATGTTGCTGTGGTTGTCACATGCCATTAATTCTGACTCAAGGAGACCCAATGTAGAACTGCTCCACAGGGTTTTCAAGAAGGTGGCCTCTTGGAAGCCAACTGTCAGGCTGTTTTCCAAGGAACTTCTGAGTGGATGTGAACTATCATGCTTTCAGCTAGTAGTTGAGAGCTTAATCATCATTGCTACCCACTGACTCCTCTTTTGTAAGCACAGACAGTATTTCAACACACATTTGCATTAGACAAACCTAGGTTTGAATACGGGCTTTACAACTTACTAAATTTATGATCTTGAGAAAAACTCTGAGTCTTAACGTCCTCATTTATAAAGTGGTTATAATAACATGTACCTTAACGGGTTGTCCTGAGGAGTAAAAGAGATAATATACAAGGACTGACAATTAAATTTATGAACTCATCCTATAAATGTGCTACATACCTCATTGCTGAATATCACTATGGTAATGTTCCAAGTATTTCCCTTGGGAAACAGTGCACTGATGCCAGCACCTAGTCCACCATTCAGAGCAATGTTGGAACTCTTTCTAGAATGGCCATCAGAGCTACTATTGTATTACCCTTGATATCCTGATCATCATCAAAATGTCCTCCTTTCAGTATTTCCTTTATCTTCAGGCAAAAAGTCATTGGGAGCCAGATCAGGGGAGTACAGAGAGTGTTCCAATAGTTATTTGTTTACTAGCTAAAAAGTCCCTCACAGACAACTATACAACTAAGTTCATCAACTTGCCACCATGCCACCATGTGCAATGCCTATTCCAGAAGGAGTTCCAAAATTGCTTTGAAGGGTGAACTAGGCACTGGCATCAGTGCACAGCGTCCCAAAGGGAGTACTTGGAAGGTGACCGCAGTGATACTCAGCAATGATGTGTGTAGCACTTAGAAAAATTAAGTTATAGACTTAGTTATCAGACCCTCATGTGAAAAGTATTTACCTGATGGCTGCCTAACACAGAGTACAGAATAAAAGACGGTGATAATGATAATCATTAAGAATTTAGGGCTCACAATTCAGAAAATGATTTTTTAATGGTTGTTAAGGTAACACCTAGGCAAAAGAAAAAATAAAGATTTTAAAACATCGGCGGCAAAATGTGTTTTCCAAATATCTTCTTCAACCTGAGATCATCAGGACAGAGTCACTAGAAAATTTTTTTTTGAGCAAATTCAAGTTTCTTTTGTCATAGATGTCCTCACTCCTCCTCAGTGTCCTTTGTTCTTGTAGTCAGCATTTCTGTTCTGACAGGTAGGCTTAAAGGCAGCAGTGGTTAGGCTTTACAAGGAAATGATTACTTTAAATTCTAGTATATCTCAGATTGAGATAAGCAAGGGAAAAAACCCATAATCCAGTAACACTGGTCTCTTGATTAGGAACATGGATAGAAATTAAAAACCAATTGCTGCTGAGTTGATCCTGACTTACGAGGGCCCCACATGTGCCAGAACAGAACTGCACTTCACAGGATTTTGCAATGGCTCATTTTTCAGAAGTGGATCTCTAGACCTTTCCTCTGAGGAGCCTCTCAATGTACGTGAACTTCCAATCTTTGGCTCAGCAGCCATATGTTAACCATTTGCATCACCTAGGCCCTTCAAAAAGTTGAAAAATAAAGATACTACTTTGAAGACTAAGGTGCACCTGACCCAAGCCATGGTATTTCCAATCACATCATATACATACGAAAGCTGGACAATGAATAAAGAAGACAGAACAACTGATGCCTTTGAATTGTGCTGTTGGAGAATACTGAATATGCCATGGACCAACAAAAGAACAAACAGACCCATTCTGGAAGAAGTGCAACCAGAGTGCTCATTGGAAGCAAAGATGGCAAGACTGCACCTCACCTACTCCAGACATCTCAGGAAGGCTCAAGACATCATGCCTGGGAAAGCAAAGGGTCAGTGAAGAAAGAGAACTCTCAACAAAATGGATTGACACGGGTGGCAACAGTGGGCTTAAGCATAAGTGGGCATGGTGCAGGACGAGGGAGTGTTTCTTTCTGTTGTGCACAGGGTTTCTGTAAGTCAGAACGGACTCGATGGTACCTAATAAAAACAGACTCTCAATAGAAATTACTTCCAAATTTATTCCACAAACCATTTTTAATTGCCATAAATTATTATGGTAGCTGGATTACATAAAAAGTTTTCTTATTATCTCAATCCAGATCTCCAAGCAGAGGCTGAGGGAAATAGTATAGTTCTGTGTAGCATAGTGGTTAAGCACTACATCTGGTAACTGTCAAAACATCAGCAACCAAATCTGCCAGGCACTCCTTGGAAAATCTATGCAGCAGTTTTACTTTGTCCTTTAGGGTCACTATGAGTCAGAGTAGACTCAACAGCAATAGGTTTTTTTATTTCTCTTTGGGTGCTTCCAGAGTAATATGACTTCTTTAAGGTTTTATTCACACCACGTAGTAATTACTTTTTGTATACATGTCTATTTTCCCTACCTAATTTTGAGAACCTTGAGGTTAAAGATAATAGCAGCCAGACAAAATATCTCCTGAGTTCTTGAGGAAAAAAAAATTGTGTGCGTGTCCATGGGCGTGAAGTGTGAAGACCTGCAAAGTAGGAGGGTGCTTATGACTATCTTGAAACAAATCAATGAATCCATTTTATCCCTGAATTAGTTTGGCATAAATAGACTTTATTAATTATAAACCTTTTGTTGCTTCTCCATTGGAAAAAAAATGGTGAATCTTTTTAAAAATATAAATTTTATTGTGCTTTAAGTAAAAGTTTACAATTCAATTTGTCATACAAAAACTTACACACTGCTGTGTAGCTCTAGCTGTTCTCCCCACCCTGCTTCAGCACACTCCTCCTTTCCACCTTGTATTTCCTGTGTCCATTCATCTAGCTCCTGTCCCCCTCTACCATCTCGTCTCACCTCTGCACAGGAACTCCCCGCCAAGCTAGGCTTGTGTATCTATTTAAGTCAAGAAGCACACTCTTCACCAGTATCACTGTGTTTCTTATAGTCCAGTCCAATCTTTGTCTTAAGAGTTGGCTTTGGGAATTCTTTCTGTTCTGGGCTAAGAGAGAGTCCAGGGACCCTGTCTTCTAGGGACTTGTCAGTTTGTCAAATCATCAAGTCTGTCCTTTTAATAGAGTTTGAGTGCTGCACACCCAGTTTCTTCCACTACTTCAGGGACTGTATGTTGTATTCCTTGTCAGGGCAGTCACTGGCGGTAGCCAGATACCATTTAACTCTTCTGCTCTTGTGATAATATAGTCTCTGAATTATGTGGCCTTTTCTGTCTCTTGAGAGCGTATTTTCCTCGTGTCTTTGATGTCTTTCATTCCCCTCTGCTCCAGGTGGATTGGAACAAACTGATGCTACTTAGATGGGCCCTTGCTGGCCTTTAAGACCCCAGAAGCCACCCACCAAAGAGGGATGCTGAACATTTTCTTAAAAAACTTTGTTCTGCCTATTGACCTAGATATATCCTGAATCCATTGTTCCCAGACCCCTGCCTTTGTTACTCTATCCTTTGAAATATTGGGTTATATGTAGGAAACTTCTGAGCTTTTGGTTTAGTCCAGTTGTGCTGACTTCCCTTCTACTGTGTGCTGCCCCTCTCTTCACCTAACCCAACTCCTATCTATTATGTAATTAATGGGTACCCCCTCTATCCCTCCCCACTAACCATCAAAGACTGTTTTCTTCTTGTTTAAACCTTTCTGTTTTTATAATAGTGATCTCATATATTTGTCCTTTTGTAGCTGATTAATTTCATTCAGTATAACGCCTTCCATGTTATGAGGTTAAAGATCACTGTTGTTCTTTATCATTGCATAGTATTCCATCATGTGAATATACCATCGTTTATCCATTCATTCACTGATAGGCAACTAGGTTGATTCCACTTTTTGCTATTGTGGACAGTGAGGGAATAAACATTGGTGTGCCTGTGTTTATTCATGCGGCAGCTCTTATTTCTCTAGGATATATTCCAAGAAGTAGGATTGCCGCATCATATGGTATTTCTATTTCTAGTTTTTTAAGAAAGCGCCAAATTGATTAAAGTGGTTAGACCATTTAACATACCCACCAACAGTATATAAGTATTTCAGTCTCTCCACAGTTTCTCCAACACTTATTACTTTGTGTTTTTTGGATTAATGCCAGCCTCACAGAGGTGAGATGGGATCTCACTGCAGTCTTCATTTGGACTTCTCCAATGGCTAGTGATTGTGAGCATTTCATCATGTATCTTTAGCTGCCTGGATGCCTTCTTTGGTGAAGCACCTGTTCATATCCTTTGCCCATAAAAAATGGAAAGAGAATCTTCAGTTAGATTATCTCTTGTCCTGGTGACACAATGGTCAAATGCTTGGCTACTGAATGGAAAGGTCAGCAGTTCAAATTTATTAGCATGCTCCAGGGGGAGCAAGTTGTGGTAGTATCCTCTCGTAAAGATTACAGCCTTGAAAAACGTGTGGGACAGTTCTCTACTCTGTCTTATAGGGTCACTATGTGTCAGAATTGACTCATCAGCGACAGGTTTTGTTTCTATGTTTTAGGTATTTTCTAAAATCAGACTTAAAAATCTACATTAAATTTTCATGAAATCTCCTTCCTTGCTATTCCCCTGCTTTCCTCTCCAGGCAGTTGAGGAAGAATAACTGGCAGCAGTTAACATGCATCCTGGAGAGCATGAATTTCAGTTTGCAGATTTCATCATAGAGGTACAAGATGCTATAAAGTTGATGGCAGCTTTCTGCCAGCAATTTCTGTGAGCTTTTCTTAGGAAGAGTATTCCTGTTTTTCAGGGGAATTTGGTCTGTGATTTCGCTGCGTAACCAGGTAAGTTACTTTTTTCACATAGGACTATAAATGTTTCTCTAGCAAATGTGTTAAAACTTTGAAGGTTTAAGCAGCAGTATACTAGAGGAAAGAAAAATCTACATTATCCTACTTGAGACATACATTGTTCTCACAATAGTTCTCTTGCCTTATGTACCTACTTTGTAGTTATAATTTTATAGTAAAAATTCAATGTCATTTTAAATCTACGGGGGAATGACATATTATTCAATAAATTATGTTGGGACAACACTGTCTGTTTGCAGGAAAAAAAAGTTGACTCCATATGTTAGTCTTCATATCACAAAAGAATTTCAACTTTGACAGCATAAAGCAAACCATGAAAGCTCTAGAAAAACTACAAAGGTTTTTCAAATCATGTTGGAGTGACCAAAAAAAAAAAGGTTTTCTAATGGGTCTCCCCGACCAAAAAAGGACCCACTAGAAAAGCACTTCTCATTTGCTGGTGGGGCACAACTTAAAATAAGAAGTAACATTTGCAAACCTCCATTAGTCATTAGAATGTAGTATATACGAAGTATGAATCAAGGAAAATTAGAAGCCATAAAAAATGAAATGGAACCCGTAAAGATCAATATCCTAGGCATTTCTGAGCTGAAATTAACTGGTACTGACCACTTTGAATTGTACAATCGTATGGTCTATGAAGCCAGGAATGACAAATCAAAGAGGAATGGTGTCATGTGTCAAAAAGAACACTTCAAGATCAATTCTGAAGTACAGCACTGTCATTGATACAGAGAAACCAATTACTACAACTATTGTTCATATTTATGTACCAACCACTAATGCCAAAGATAAAGAAATTGAAGATTTTTATGAACTTCTATAGTCTGAAAATGATCAAACATGCAGTCAAGAGATACCTGTAATTATTAGTGATTAGAGTGAGAGAGCAGGAAACCAAAAATACGGTTTGGTAGTCAGAAAACATAGCCTCAGTGACAGAAATGACACTGAAGGCCAATGACAGAATTTTGCAAGACCAACCACATATTTATTGTAAATATGTCTTTTAACAACATAAACGGCAAATATACAAGTGGACCTCACCAAATGGAATACACAGGAATCAAATCAACTATATGTGTAGAAAGAAATGATGGAGAAGCTTAATATTATTGGTCAGAACAAAACCAAGTGCCAGCTGCGGAACAGACCATCAACTGCTCATATAAAAGTTCAAGAAGTTACAGCTGAAAAAAACTACAACAAGTCCACGAGAGCCAAAGTCCAAAACCTTGAGTACATCTCAGCTGAATTTATACATATTCTCAAGAAGAGATTTGCTGCTTTGAACACTGGTGACCAAAGACCAGAGGAGTTGTGGGATGACAGCAAGGACATCATATATGACAAAATAAGAGATCATTTAAAAAAAAATGAGAGAAAGAAAACACCAAAATGTATGTGAGAGGAGACTCAAACTTGCTCTTGGACATACAGCATCCAAAGTGAAAGGAAGAAATGATAAAAGAGCTGAATAGAAGATTTCAAAGAGCAGTTCAAGAAAACGAAGTATTATAGTGAAAAGTACAAACACCTGGAGTCAGAACACCAAAACATGAGACCATCCTTGGCATCTCTGAAGCTGAAAGAACCGAAGAAAACATTCAAGACTTGGATTGCAATACTGAAGAATTCTTTGAGCAAAAAACTGAATGACACAGAAAGCATCAAAAGAAGATGGAAGGAATATACCAAGCACAATACCAAAAAGAACTGGTCAATCTTCAACCATTTTAGGAAGTAGCGTATGATCAGGAACTGATGGTACTAAAGGAAGAAGATAAAGCTGGACTGAAGACACTGGTAAAAACTAAGCCTTTAGAAATTGATGAAATATCAACTGAAATGTTTCAACAAACAGATGCAACATTGGAAGTGCTGACTCAGCTATGCCAAGAAATCTGGAAGACAACTACCTGACTAATTGGAAGAGATCCACACCCATGCCCATTCCAAAGAAAGGTTATCCAACAGAATGTGGACATTATTAAACAATATCATTAAAATCACACAGAAGTCAAAATATTGTGAAGACAATTCAAAAACAAGTGCAGCAGTTTATCCACAGACATTCAAACTGGATTCACAACAGAACATGGAATGACAGCCATCACTGCTGACACTAGACTGATCTTGGCTGAAAGCAGAGAATACTAGAAAGATTTACCTGTATTTTAGTGACTATGCAAAGTCATTCAACAGTGTGGATCATAACAAATTATGGATAACATTATGAAACATGGGAATTCCAGAACATTTAATTGTGTTCATGTGTAACTTGAACATAGAGTAAGAGACAGTTGTTTGAATACAAAAAGGGGACACTGTATGGTTGTATCCTGTCATGGGTTGAATTGTGTCCCCCCAGAATATGTGCAGCCGTGTGGCTGAGACATGATTCCCAGTAACTTGTGACTGTCCTCCATTCTGTGGTTTTGCTAAATGGTATGTTAACAGATTCAGGTGGGGCTGTAAATTCCTGCATAGGATTACTTCCTTGCTCTGCTATAGGGGGAGTTTTCCTGGAGTATGGCTTGCCCCACCCTTAAGCTTTTCAGCCTGCAAGAGATAAAAGGAAAGAGAAACAAGGAGAATCAGGAACCTCCTACAATCAAGAAAGCAGCACAGGGAGAAGAGCGCGTCCTTGAGACCTGAGGTTCCTGCACCAAGACGCTCCCTGGACAAAGAGTGACGAAATACCGGACTTTCCTCCAGAGCTGACAAGGGGAAAGCCTTTCCCTGGAGCGGACACCCTGAATATGGACTTGCAACCTACCAGACTGTGTAAGAATAAATCTTCCTTGGTTAAAGCCATCCACTCTGTGGTATTTCTGTTAGAGCAGCCCTAGCTGACTAAAACATATCCTTTCACCATATTTTTCAATCTACATGCTAAGTAAATGATCCGAGAAGCGGGGCTATATGAAGAACCTGGCACCTGGATTACAGGAAGACTCATTAACAATCTGTGATGTACAGATGACACAACCTTGCTTGCTGAAAGTGAAGAGGACTTGAAGCAGTTATGGATGAACATTAAAGACTACAGCCTTCAGTATGGATTATACCTCAACATAAAGAAAATGAAAATCTTCACAACTGTATCAAAGTAACACTATGATAAATGGAGAAAAGACTGAAGTTGTCAAGAATTTCATTTTACTTGGATTCACAATCAATGCCTACGGAAGCAGCAGTCAAGAAATCAAAAGACTCATTTCACTGTGCAAATCTGTTACAAAATACTTTTTAAGTGTTAAAAATGTCAACTTTGTTTTCACCCAAGCCACAGTGCTTTCAATAGCTTCATATGCATGCAAAAGTTGGATTGTGAACAAGACCAACTGAAGAAGAACTGATGCCTTCAAGTTATAGTGTTGGTGTGTTGGTGAAGAATATTAAATACACCATGGACTACCAAAAGAATAAACCAATCTGCCTTAGAAGAAGTACAGCCAGAATGCTCCTCACAAAAAAGGCTGGCAAAACTTCGTCTCACACACTTTGGACATGTTCTCAGGTAGGACCAGCCTCCGGAGAAGGATATCATGCTTGGGAAAGTAGAGGGTCAGTTAAAAAGAGGACTCCAGTCAGTGAGATGGAAGGCCACAGGGGATGCAACAGTGGGCTCAAAGAAGTGATTCTGAGGATGGAGCAGGACTGAGCAGCACGCAGTTCTGCTGTGCACGAAGGTCAGTGAGGCAGAGACAACCTGACCACCTAACAGGAACAACAAATGCTGCATGGGGCACATTTACACTAAAAACTTACTCATCTTTTGTCAGAAATTAACAGCATATTTTGTATGTTAATTGGCTAATCTGGCAAAGCAAAGTAAACCCAGAAACCATTAAAAGATGATCGCCAAGCCAAGTGCCATCGAGATGGATGATTCAGATACAAAAATGTAAACATTTTTGTATAACTCTACCCTTGAAAAAGCCAAAAAAATAAAAGAAAACCAAATAGCTACTACTTATATGAAAACATGCTTCACTCCATTAATTAATACAAGGAAAGAAATAAAAAGCGAGGTACCGTTTTTCAACTATCAAACTGGCAAAAATTAAAAAGGTTGCTAATAGCCCTGGACTTCATGCAACTTTTCTTGAACTGCTATCTTTCAGTTATCTATTGAAATGACTTAGTGTCTATATCTTTTAACTCAGCTATTACATGAATTTACCTTTCAGAGATATTTCCACAAGCAAAGATAGTGAGCAAAATTTTCTGTACAAGAGATGCTTTCTCAGCTTAAGAGGTACCATACAGACTCAGGGTTCAAACTGTGGGGTTCAGCAAGAACCCTGGATCTCAATAAGGGAGGAGTGGGAATACTGACTCTCCACTTACTGGCTGCATGACAGATTTGTTAATTCGTTTTTCATTTATAAAAGGAGAACTAAGCTGTCATTAGGAAGACTGAACATGATTATTTACATGGAAAGTGTTTTTCTAAAAAAATACAAGAACCCATGAGTAGATGACCTCAAATGTAGTCCACACCTAAGTTGCTCAACTTGGAGAAATGAATTTGTTGACCTGCAAAATGTTAACAACACAGAGCCAGAATCTTTTAAAATGTGTGAGATTTTCAAACCTCAGAGTTGTTTCACAGACGTTGTAAATGTCACTTACACTTAGAGCTACCTACAAACTACTATTTGTACTAGTTTTCTATTGCTGCTGTAACAGATTACCACAAGCTTAGTTACCATAAGCCTAGAGACTTAAGGAAACCGTGGTGGCATACTGGTTAAGTGCTGTGGCTGCTAACCAAAAGGTCAGCAGTTCAAATCAGCCAGGTGCTTTCTGGAAACTCGATGGAGCAGTTCTACAATATCCTATAGGGCTGTGATGAGTTGGAATACTTTCTTACAGTATGAGAGGTCAAGTGTCTGAAATCAGTTTCACTGGTTCCTTCTGAAGCTCTAGAGGAAAACCCATTTCCTTGCCTAGTTTGGCCTCTGGAGGCCACCAGCATTCCTTGGCTCACAGCCCCTTCCTTGCATCACTCTGACCTCTTATTTTTGTTGTTATATCCACTACTACACTCTCTGATCTCCTGTGTCTCTTTTAAAAGAATCCTATGACTACATTGAACCCACCCAGGTAATCCAGTAGAATGTCCCCATCTGACAATCTTTTACTTATTCATGTATGCAAAGTCACTTTTACACTATAAAGTAACCTACTGACAGGTTCCATGGATTAGGCCATGGGCAACTTTGGGAAACGCCACTACCAACCATATACTGCTTTTCTGGATCACAACCAGTTCCTCACTATCCCTTTCCCCAACTGCTGTAGTAAACTGCCTTTAAGGGGAGCCCCAGTTCAGGCGTCTTTTGATGGCAATCCCATGAACAATAGGCTTGGACTGTTGTGATCCACTACTGTGATCCACAGGGTTTTCGCTGGCAGAAGTAGATCACTAGTCTTTTCTTCCTAGTCCGTTTTGGTCTGGACACTATGCTGAAACCTGCTCAGCATCATAACACCACCTAAACCTCCACTGTCAGAGGGTGGGGACTATACTTGAGGTACATGGTCAAGAACTGAACTTGGGTCTTGTGTACGGAAGGTGAGATTTCCACCACTGAACTACCATTGTCCCCTTTCCCCAGGTAGCTCTTCATCAACAGATTCATCTTAAAATAAACTCTTTTCTCTTCCCGCAACCTGATTTTTAAAATCTACCTTTTTTCATTCCTTTTTTAATGTTTGCCTTATTCTGACAAAGCTGTCTACATGCAAACATGCAAAGGACACCAGTATGAGGATTAATGCATAGAAATATTTCATACTTTCTACACACTATTTTCCTAGTTAGAGTTCTCCTGCTTCCACCACTGCAAGTTGTTCCTAACTGTGTCAGCAATGGAACTTGGCAAATTTTAATACAACCCTCCATTCTAATCCTTCCTAAGGAATTGCTTCCTTATTTTCCATAGGATTTCCTTTTTGCCTTTTTAACACATCTTTGCAATTTCTTTTCCAACATCTCTCCTTATTACATGCACCAAAGAGTCTAGCTTCTCTACTCACATCTGTCACAATATATTACCAGTGATTCTAAGCTTCATTTTAATGTTTAATCATACACACATTAAAAAAAAAACCCAACCCTAAACCCAGTGCCGTCGAGTTGATTCCAACTCACAGATACCTGATGACACAGAGTACAGCTGTCCCATAAGGTTTCCAGGGAGTGGCTAGCGGATTTGAACTGCCAGCCTTTTAGCGCTTGACCATTGAGCCACAATCTATTGGAAATCCTACAAGGTCTGCCAATTAAATCCATAAATTTATTTGTTCTAAGTTCTACAAACTTTATTGCTGAATATCACTACGGTCACCTTCAAAGTACTCCCCTTGGGAAGCTATGCACTGATGCCAGCATCTAGTCTACCCTTCAAAACAATTTTGGCACTCTTTCTGAAGTGGCCATCGCACACAGTGGCACTGCAGCAAGTTCTCAAATGTAACTGTTTAACTGTCTACGAGGGAGTTTTTAGCCAGTAAACAAATAACTGTCTTGTAATACACTCCCTACTCATCTGATTTGGTCCCTAATGACTTTATTCCTTACCTAAAGATAAAGGAAACATCAAAAGGAAGACATTCAGATGACATTCAGGACATCAAGGGTAATGAGGACAGCTCTGATGGCCATTCCAGAAGAAGAGTCCCAGCACTGCTTTGAAGGATTGACCAGGCCCTGGCCCTGGTCCATAGCTTCCCAAGCGGAGTGACCGTGGTGATACTCAGTGATGAGGTATGCAGCATTTTTTATAGGATGAGTTCACAAACTTAATTTGCAGGCCTCGTATGGCACATCATATGTTTGACTTTCCTGAACGTTTTCTCCATTAAATATTCTTCAAATATACCTTTTTAACTCTGAGCTTTGAGTTTAGGTATAATGTACACACAGGAAAATTAAGAGCTCTTAAGTGCATAGTTTGGTCAGTTCCTCATATTGTTCTAATACAGCTGTTTTGTGAGATTTTTCTTCCTTTTTACATAAACAGAATTTTATAATGTCTTGATCCAATTCATTTACTATCTAACAAGCTATACAATGGTTGCTTTCATGTTTGAGATCATCATTGTATTATTAAACCACATTTTAGCCAGAAATGAGCAAGTTTAAGAATGAACTGTTATGTTCCTAAAGGAAAGTCTCCATGAACTCATTTTCCATCTTAGCAGTGCCTATTCCAATCCCCAGACAATGGAATGTTGATTTATGGTGTTGATGCTTCAAAAGTTCTTCTCTTTTTCAATTCCTTAGAGCAATTAATTCTTAGGTATCAGAAGATGCTTGCCTCATCAAAATTCCAACAGCCTTCTCTGCAGAAACAGAAAAGTCAATCCTAATATGTATATGAAAAAGCAAGGGACCCCAAACAGCTAAAGTAATCTTGAAGAAGAAGCATTAAGTAGGAGGACTCACATGTCCTGATTTCAAAACATACTAACAAGCCACAGTAATTAAAATGACTTTTATTGGCTTCCATAACAACTGCTATGTTTACCATGAGACTAGTAGAAGGAGATGGTGCCTCGCTACCACTGTCAAACATTTTGGTCAAAGATTCTATAGAAAAATCTTGATTGAAAGGGGGAAAATACAGAACAGAATTTTACATTCTACAGACTTTCTAGAAACATGGAGGCTGGGTAAACTCCTAAAACTACTACCCTGAGATAATCTTTAAAAAACCAAAAATATCCAACACTTATTCATGCTAAAAACTCTCAGCAAAATAGGAACAGATGGCCAATTCCTCAATGCAGTAAGGGCCACTTATACAAAGCCAACTGCCTACATAATCCTGAATGGAGAGAGACTGAAACAAGTCTCCTTGAGAACAGGAACTAGACAAGGATGCCCACTCTCACCTCTCCTATTCAACACTGTATGAGAAGTTCTAGCCAGAGCAATTAGGCAGGACCAAGAATAAAGGGCATCTGCATCAGCAAAGAAGAACTAAAAATCTCCCAATTTGCAGATATATGATTGTATATGCAGAGAATCCCAAAGAATCCATAAGGAAACTACTCAAACTGATAGAAGAGTTCAGCAATGTCTCAGGCTACAAGATAAACATAAGTAAATCAGCAGGATTCCTTTATACCAACAATGAGATTATTAAGGAAGAAATCACCAAGTCAGTACCATTTACTATGGCCCCTAACAAGATAAAGTACCTAGGAATAAATTTAACCAGAGAAATTAACAGACCTTTACAATGAGAACCACAAACCCTTACTACAAGAAACTAGGACTTAAGACTTACATAAATGGAGAAACCTATCCTTCTCATGGATATGAAGACTCGACATTATGAAAATATCTGTTTCACCTAAAGCAATCTACTTACATAATGCAAACTGAATACAAGTTCCAGTGGCATTTTTTAATGAGATGGAGGAACAAATTACCAACTTTCTATGGAAAGGGAATAAGCCCTGGATAAGCAAAGCATTACTAAAGAAGAAGAACACACTGGGAGGCCTCTCATTACTTGACCTTAGAACTTATTACACTGCCACAGTAGTCAAAACAGCCTGGGGCTGGTACAAAAACAGACAGACAGATCAATGGAACAGAATCAAGACCCCAGAAATGACATCCTCTAACTATGAACAGCTGATATTTGACAAAGGCCCTAAGATATTAAACTGCGGTAAAAAAACATATCTTCAGTAAATGGTGCTGGCAAAATTGGGTATCCATCTACACGTCAGATCCGACTCGATGGCACTTGGCGTATCTACACTAAATTAAAACAAGACAACCAATATCTTTCACCTTACACAAAAACCAACTCAAAATGGATAAAAGACCTAACTATCAAATCTAAAATGATAAAGCTCATCCAAGAGAATGCAGGAACAACAATGGAAGGTTTAATACACAACACAGACTTCAAAATCTGTCAAACAAACCACAATCATCAGAAAATAGATACATGGGAACTACTAAGAACCAATCACTTTTGCTCATCCAAAGACTTTATTAATAGACTTAAAAGGCCACCTACAGAATGGGAAAAAATATTTGGAAACTCTATGTCAGACCAACACCTGATCTCCGTAATCTACAAGGTATTACAAAATGCCAATAAGAAAAAAATAAATCACCCAACTAAGTGATGGGCAAAGGAGATGGACAGACACTTTTCTAAAGAGGAGATCCAAGCAGCTAAAAAACATATGCAGACATGCTCACAATCATTAGCTATTAAAGAAATTCAAATCAAAACAACAATGAGATACCATCTCACCCCAACAAGGTTAGTCATGATCCAAAAAATGCAAAACAACAAATGCTAGAGAGGCTGTGGGGAGACTAGAACTCTCCTACACTGTTGGTGGGACTGCAAAATGGTGCAACCTCTTTAGAAAGCAATCTGGTACTCCCTTAAAAAAATGGATCTAGATATACCACTTTACCCAGTAATTCCACTGCTTGGAATATATCCTACAGAATCAAGGCCATTCACACCAACTGATACATGCACACCAATGTTCATCACAGCACAGTCCGCAATAGCAAAAAGATGGAATCAACCCAGATGCCCAACAACAGAGGAATGAATAGGTAAACTATGGTATAGATACTCAATGGAACACTATGTAATGACAAAGAACAACAATGATAGCAGGAAACATCTCTTAACCTGGTTTCAACTGGAGGACATTATGCTGAGTGAAAGTAGTCAGCAACAAAAGGAAAAATATTGCATAAGACCCCTACGATAAGAACTTAAAAGCAGACTCATGCACAGAAGAAAAGACTGATGGCTGCAAGGGTGGGCAGAATGGCAGGGTGAGGGGGAGAGGGTTTAGAGTAGATAGTTAATAGAAATTTGTTTGAGTAAGATCAGTGACAGCACACATTAGAAAGATTAATAATAACTGGACTTTAACACAATTTGAGTACTCCTCCCATCTTAACCCAATATTGCAAGGACAAAGTAGCTGAGGCGGGGGGCTAGGGATCATGCTCTCAGGGGAAATTGAGGCCAGTCGGCACAGCTAGCATTTTGCCAATGAGGACTCTCTGCACCCCTCATCGGTGAGTGGCATCTGGGGTCTTAAAAGCTGCTAAGCTGCCATCTGAGGGTATAGCAAATGGTCCCAACTCAACAGGAACAGATGATCACTGTGGACAAGAATGACATGGGGGAAAGAGAATCCAGAAGACAGACAGACCCATGTGAGTGGGTCTCTACACGGACTCATGACCAGAAAAACCAGATGGTGCCTGGCCACCACCAGTGATAGCCATGATGGAGCTCACAAAGTTGAGTCTCACTGGCAACAAGAGAATAAATAGGGGTGTACCCTGAGATCTCCAATAAAAGACTGCAATTGATGGTCTGGGGGCTTCAGGGTTCCCCTGGGAGCATGGCCCCTGGCCCTGATGCTGCCCCTGTCCATAAATCATAATGAAGGTCAACTTTTCGGACAGCAATGGATAGGACTTGGTGACGCAGAGTGACCTTATCTTGTGGGAACTTTACGCTTCTATGTATCTACAGGATGTCATCCTGCTGACCTCTTGCTGGAGGAAGGGGAGTGGGCAGAGAGGAGGGGATAGGAGACTGTTGGAAGGATAGGACATGTATGGAGGAGAGAAGAGGGGTGTGCTGTCACCGGGGAGGGAGAGCAGTGGGAGCTGCATATAGGTGAACATGCAAATTTATATGGGAATGTACATTTTCATTCAATCATAATAAAAAATAAATATATATCCCTTGAAGTCTTTCTAAAACCAAAGTTTGGCCTAACTAGTAAAAATTTTCTGCCTCGTGCATTATGCTCTTTTAAGATCTATTTATACGAGATCGAAATGACAACAGCAACTTGAAAAAGTAGATAGCAACGTTAAGGGGCAATGAGTTTTATGTTAATAGAGGAAGAACAAGTCAGAAAATGAGGGTGAAACAGTCTGCACAACTTGAAGAATGTAATCAGTGTCAATGAATTATACACGCAGAAATGGCTGAACTGGTGTATGTTTTGCTGTATACACTCTCAACAACAATACACTTTAAAAAAAAAAGACTGTTGTAGTTAGGTGCCATCAAGTCAACTCAGACTCATAGAAACACACAGGTGCAAAGTAAAACTACTCCATAGGGTTTTCAAGGCTGTCACATGCTGAAAGCAAGTTTTCAGGCTTGTCTTGCAAGATGCCTCTGGGTAGGTCTGAACCACCAACCTTCCAGCCAGTAGTCTAGGGCTTAAGTATTCGTGCCCCACCAGCGACACTAAAACAGTCTGGTAATGGTAAAATAATAAACATATAAGCCAACAAACTGGAACTTACAGTCTAGAAACAAACCCAAACTTCTACTGTTCCCTGATTTTCAATACGGGTACTAAATCCAGCCAATGGGAAAGAGAGAGTCTCTTCAAGACATAGGGCTGTGAAAATTTAATTCCTACATGTAGGACAGTGAATCAGAATTCAACCCTCACACTATACACAAATGGAATCAAAAACCTATATGTGAAAACTAAAACCATAAAATTCTTAGATAAACGCAGGGATGAAGTTGAAGGACCTAGGTTTTAGCAATGGGCTATCAGATATAACATCAGAACCACAAGCAACAAGGACAAAATAGATAAATGGGACCTCATGAAAATTACTTCTGTGTATAAAAGGGCTTTATCAAAAAAGTGAAGAGAAACCTACAGACTGAGAGAAAATCTGGAGGAAGCATATATTCAGTAAGGATCTGATATCAAAGACATACAAAGTACAAATGTATATAAAGTACTTCCACAACATAACAACCAAAATACAATCAATTAAAAAAATGGGCAAATAACTTGAACAGACATTTAAACAAAGAAGATACTCAAATAACCAATGAGCACATGAAAAGATGCTCAAAGTCATTAGGCATTAAATCTAGGGCCCTCAAGACAATTCTGATTCATAATAACCATTAGCCATTAAACAACAACAAAAAAATCCACTGCTGTGGAGTTGATTCTGACCTATAGTGACCCTACACAACAGATGTGCTCCATAGAATTTCCAAGGAGCACTTGGTGGATTTGAATTGCCAATCTTTCAGTTAGCAGATGCAGCACTTAATCTCTAACCAAAAAAAAAAAAAAAAAGAAAAAGAAAATCAAATGCCTTGCCACTAAATCAAGTCCAGCTCATACCACTAGGGAGACATAAATAAAAATCCCAATGAGATCCTGTCTCCCCTGCCCCTGTCAGAATGTCAATGGACCAAAAAAAAAAAAAAAATCAGAAAACACTAGGTATTGTCAAGGTTGTGGATTTAAACAGGAATCCACATCCACTGCTGGTAAGAACATAAAACGGTACAGGCAATATAGTAAACAGTTCAGAAAGTTGAACTCATAACTACAATATAACTTAGCAATTTTAGGTATATACTCAAAAGTCCTGAAAGCAAAGACAGGAACAGCCACACGTAGACTAATGTTAATTGCAGTACTATTCAAAATAACACAAAGGTGGAAGCAATCCAGGTTTCCATCAACTTGGTACATACACACAATGGAACACTACAGAATAATAAAGAACAATGATGAATCTGTGAAACATCTTACAACATGTTTGAATCTGGAGGGGATAATGCTGAGTAAAATAAGTCAATAATAAAACAACAAATACTGTATGAGACCACTAATTATAAAAACTCAAGAAAAGATTTACACACAGAAAGAAACAATCTTTGATGATTACCATGGAGGGTAGGGGTAGGGAGGGAAAAATACCAACAAAACAATACGTAAGTGGTAACTTTGGTGAAGGGTAAAACAGTATACAATACAGGGGAAATCAGCACAACTTGACCAAGGCAAAGTCGTAGAAGCTTCACTGATACTTCCAAACTTCCTGAAGAGCCAAATTACTGGGCCGAGGGCTGTGGGGACCATGGTCTCAGTGGATATCTAGTTCAACTGGCATAATGTATTTTATAAAGAAAATGTTGTATATCCTACTTCAGTGAACTGTGTCTGAGGTCTTAAAAGCTTGCGAGTGGCCATGTAACAAGGAAGACTGAAGAACGGTCCAAAGGACTAACAAACTACAACTACCCCAGCCTTTACCAGACTGAGTCCAGCACAACTACACGGCTACCACCACCAACTGCTCTGACAGGGACCATATTATAGGGTTCCAAACAGAGCTAGAGAAAAATGTAGAGCAAAATTCAAACTCACACTAAAAAAGACCAGACATTTTGGTCTGATGGGGACTGGAGAACCTCAAGAATGTGGCCCATGGACACTCTTTTAACTTACTACTGAAGTCACTCCTAAGCTTCACCCTTCAGCCAAAGATTAAATACACCCATAAAACAAACAATAGTACATGTATAGGAGACTAAATGGGCACATCATCCCAGGGGCAAGGATGAGAAGGCAGGAGGGGGCAAGAAAGCTGGATGAATAGAAATGGGGAACCCAAAGTCAAGAAGGGGAGAGTGTCGACACAGTATGGAGTTGGCAATCAGTGTCACAAAACAACATATACATTATTTCTTTAGTGAGAATCTAATTTGCTCTGTAGAGCTTCATTTGAAGTACAATTAAAATAAGGGTCCACCAACTGGAAGAATGGATAAACAAAATGTGGTATACGCATACAGTGGCGTATTACTCAGCCATAAAGAGGAATGAAGTCCAGATGTATGCCACACACAGATGAACCTAGAAAATATAATGTAGAGCAAAGTCAGACACAAAAGGACAAATATTATTGCTATTGCTTATATGAAATAAGCAAATATACAGAAACCAAAAATGATTACTGGTTACCAGGAGTGGGAGGGAGGGGAATAGAGGCAGTTTTTACTTAGAGGCAATGAATTTATCTTAGTGGTGCTGTAATAATTTGTAAAGCGATACCAAGAATGATCGCATAGCTTAAAGAATATAACTACAAAATATCAACAAGAAAAGGATAAACAACCCAATTAAGCAATTGGCAAAGAAGATGGACAGACTTCTCTGGAGAGGATATCCAGGCAGCTAACAGACATATGTAGAAATGCTCACAATCATTAGCTATTAGAGAAATCCAAATCAAAACTACGATGAGATATCATCTCACCCCAACATAGTTGGTCATGATCCAAAAAATGCAAAACAACAAATGCTGGAGAGGCTGTGGAGAAAACTGGAAATCTCCTACACTGCTGGTGGGATTGCAAAATGGTGCAACCTCTTTGGAAAGCAATCTGGTGCTTCCTGAAAAAGCTGGACACAAATATACCACTTGACCCAGTAATTCCACTGTTTGGAATATAACCTACAGAATCAAGGGCAGTCACATGAACAGATACATGCACATGAATGTTTATTGCAGCACAGTCCACAATAGTAAAAAAAGATGGAATCAATCCAGATGCCCAACAACAGATGAATGGGTAAACAAACTACAGTATACATACTCAATGGAGCACTATGCAATGATAAAGAACAATGATGACTTTAGAAAGCATCTCGTAACTTGGTTTCAACTGGAAGACACTATGTTGAGTGAAATCAGTCAGTGGCCCAGGGACAAATATTGTATGAGACCCCTACTCTGAGGACTTAAAAACAGACTCATGTACAGAAGAAAAGACTCTTTGATGGCTGCAAGGGAGGGGAGGGATGAAGAGAGCTGGTCATAGATGAGATACTTGATAGAAATTTGGTTGGGTGAAATCAGTGACAGTATCCATTCGAAAGTAGATCAATTTAACTGGACTTCAACATAACTTGAAAACTCTTCCAATCTTAACCCAATATTGCAAGGATACAGTAGCAGCAGCAGGATCCTGGGGACCACGCTCTCAGTGGGCATCGAGGCCAATTAGCGTAACTAGCTTATTGCTGAGAGAATCTTCTGCACTCCATATAGGTGAGTGGTGTCTGGGGTCTTAAAAGCTAGCAAGCTGCCATCTGAGCAACACCAAGTGGTCCTAACTCAGCCAGAACTGATGATCACTAACGACCACAACATGAGGGAAAAAGAGCCCAGAAGACAGAAAGACCACGTGAATGGGTGACTGTATCAACTTGCAACCAGAAGAACAAGATGGTGCCTGGGCCACCACCAATGATAGCTGTGAAGGGGCTCAAAATGTTGAGCCCCAGTGGCAACATGAGAAAAAAAGGGGTGCACCCTAAAAGACTACAATTAATGGCTGAAGGTCTGAGAGTTCCCCTGGGAGCGTGGCCCCAGACCTGATGCCACCCCTGATCATAGATCATTACTGAGGCTAACTCTTTGGACAGGAATGGAATGGACTCGGGGATACAGAATGACCGTATCCTCTTGATGGTTCTATGCATCTATAGTATGTCGTTCTACTGGCCTCTTACTGGAGGGGAGTAGAAACGGTGGAGAGGAGGGGACAGGTGATTGTTAAGAGGATATGACACATATGGAACAGAAAGGAGGAGTGTGCTATCACCAGGCAAGGAGAGCAGAAGGAGCTGCAGATACCCAGGCATGGAAATTTGAGTTGTACTGTAAAGTTTCACTCAATCACAATAATAAATAAATAAGAATGTAACTAATGCCGTGAGTTATACACATAGAAACTGTTCTGCTGTGTATACTTTTGCTAAAATTAAAAAATGCTTGCGTGGTCTAGCATGTCTAGGAATATAGTGGTACAAAAGGACTTCCCAAACCAACCAAGAGCTGGAACAAACTCAAAAAACAGTACAAACTTGTCTTAGTCATCTAGTGCTGCTACAACAGAAATACCCCAAGTGGATGGCTTTAAAAAGAGTAAGTTATCCTGTCACAGCCCGGTAACCTAAAAGTCCAAATTCAGGGTGTCAGCTCCAGGGTAAGGCTTTCTCTGTTGGCTCTGGAGAAGGTCCTTGTCATCAACCTTCTCCTGGACTGGGAGCTTCTGAGGTGCAGGGACCCCCAGGGTCCTTTCCAAAGGACCTGCTCTACTCCAAGGCACTGTATCTTGGTGGTATGAGGTCTCCAACTCTCTGCTTGCTTCCCTTTCCTTTATATCCCAGAAGGTTGCCTAAAGGCACAATACCATCTTACACATTGAGTCCTGCCCCACCAAGGCTACTGCCTCCCATCCTCCCTCATTAACATCACAGAGTCAAGATTTACAAAATGGAAGAACTTCACACAGTACTGGGAATTATCGCCTACCCAAACACCCACACACATTGCTATTCATGTTTTAGGGGAGACACAATTTGATCCATGACGTAAGTCAATTGGTGTAACACAGTTTATAAAGAAAATGTACATTCTACTTCAGTGGGTAGTGTCTTGTGTCTTTAAAGGTTGTGAATAACCATCAAAGATACTCACTGGTCCCACTCCACGTGGAGCAAAGGAAAGTGAAGAAAATCAAAGACACAAGGAAAAGATTAGTCCAAATGACTAATGGACCACAACTAACATAGCCTCCACTAGACTGAGTCCAGCACAACTAGATAGTTCCCTACTACTACCACGAGATGTTCTGAAGGAATCACAACAGAGGTGTCCTGAATAGAGCTATAGAAAAATGTAGAACAAAATTCTAACTCTCCCCTACACCCTTTGCCCCTCAAAGACCAGACTTGCTGGTCTGATGGAGAAACCCTTACAGTATGGCCCATGGACATCCTTTTAACTCAATACTGAAGTTACTCCTGAAGCTCACCCTTTAGTCAAAGATTAGTCAGGCCCATAAAACAAACAACAGTACATGTACAGGGGACTAAATGGACATACCAGACAATAGGTAAGGATGAGACAACAGGAAGGGACTGGAAAGCTGAACAAATGGAAATGTGGAACTCAGGGTCAAGAGGGGGTGAGTGTTGACATGTCACAGAGCTGTCAACCAATTTCACAAAACAATGTATATAAATTGTTTAATGAGAAACTCATTTATTCTGTAACCTTCACTAAAAGCACAAGAGAAATGAAAGAGACAAACAAAACAAAACAAAAACAGTACTGAGTAAATCAGGATCTTCTTATACCAGCTAAGACAAAAACAAAACAAATTCCTTACCACCACTAAGCTGTTGAATGCCCCAGAAAGAATACTGGCCAACAAGTTTCACTGGCCCCTTATTTGCTTTGTGAAGTCAATTACCAAAGTGGAAGATGTCCTTATAGAAAATGCTTCAAACACTGAAAGGATCAATCACTGAGCCAAGTTATCAGGTGCTGGTTTCTCAACAACTTCAAACACAGCAAATCTGAGGGAGAAAAGAAGGTACAGTTTCCTCCTTTAAAAAAGTAAAATGATCTCCAATGGCCCAGATTTGGGGCAGGTGTCTCCTAGGCTCACTCCAATACTATGATTCTACGATTCTATGATTCACACTAGAGTCTCTGAATGGTATAGCTGATATGCTTGTCTGCTGACCAAAAGTTGGAGGCTTGAGTCTACCCCACAGGACCCTAGAAGAAAGACCAGGTGATCAAGTCCCCAAAAGTCAGGCATTGAAACCTCCTGGAGCACAGTTCTACTCTGGGCTGCCATGAGTTGGAAACAACTTGACAGCAACCGGTATAGGTTGTGCTCCAACCTGCTTCGTTATTTCAGGTGAAGGAGGTCACAGGTTACACTGAGTACAGTAACGATACAGATATAAAAACACCCTTTGGAAAGATCATTTTAACAACTACATTTTGTTCCATTTCCTTAAACTGAATCATGTTCTCAGCCCTCACTTCAGGCAAGAAAGACCCAGAAAACTAACAGGAGATAGAATCACTGATCACACACTTGCAGCGTGGGTGTGAGAAACCGTTTCCAGGGAGAAAATGACAAACATGCTGATGAACCCCAAATATGCATATTAGCAGGGAATCCACTGGGTGTTAGGAAAGCTGGAATAGCTTCAGGAGTTTTTTTTCTCAAGGAAATGAGGTAGGTAAGGAATCCCCCCAAATGTCAATCTATCTTCTTACCATCTGAACAATACTGGGCATACTGTGTGCCCGTACAACATGGCATTTAAAAGAGGCTGACGAGCATTTTCTCCAGGAGTTTTGATAGAAAATGAAGATGGCAGGGGTTCCTTAAATAGTAAAACTGAAGTAGGGGCATAGCAACACAGGCTCACTGACTCACCCACTGCTTAAGCACAGATGCCCCCACAAAACACAGTGGTCTCAGCAAGCTGAGATTCTCTGCAGTGTTTCCAGCACCTAGAAGGGTACTGCATCACGCAAAACTGGATGTCAGAGCTCAGTCAACATTAGTGAGATATGAAAAACCTTCAGAAAAGAGTGTGAAAACCCAATGCAACACCGCCTGGGATAAGAAAATTCAGGGAAACAAAGAAAGAAGAAGTGGGATCTTAAGCATTGTGGGAATTTTTTCAAAGTCCACATATATTTGTCCGCACTTGTAGAATATTTGCTTCTGTTTTTACAGGCAGTGCCAACTGTTTTCAAGAGAAAATGATCATATTTACTATTTTTGTCATTATTGTTTTTCTCCTTGCTTAGCATTTTTTTTAAAAAAACAGCTGTTGCCTAGCCAAAGAGTACAAATCAAGGCTCTAGGAGCAGGTAGAACACCAACTGAGATGCTTTAGCAAATGGATGCAGCCCTGGAGGTGCTCACTCATCTGTGCCAAGAAATTTAGAAGACGGCTAGCTAGCCAAGCAAACGGAAGAGATCCATTTTGTTCCCAATCCAAAGAAAGGCAATCCAACAGAATGCAGAAATAATCAAATAATATCACAAATGTGATCCACAAGCAAAGTTTTCCTAAAGAACATTCAAAAATGACTCAAGCAGTAGATTGAAGGAGAGCTGATAGAAGCTCAAGCCAGATTTAGGCGAGACCATGGAATGAGGGATATCTCTACTAATGTCAGAGGAATCTTGGCTGAAAGCAGAGAATATCAGGAAAGTGTTTCCCTGTGTTTTATGTCAACTGTGTGGATCATAACAAATTATGGATAACATCGTGAAGAATGGGAATTCTAGAACACTCAATCGTGCTCATGAGGAACCTGTACTTAGACCAAGACACAGATGTTCAAACAGAACAAGGGGATACTGTGCGGTTCAAAATCAGGAAAGTTATGTGTCAGGGTTATATCCTTTCATCATACTTAAGTCTGCAGGCTGAGTAAACAATTCAGGAAGCTGTTCTATACAAAGAAGACAGCAGCATCCAATTGGAGGTTAACAACCTCCAATATGCAGTTGCCTACCACCTTGCTTGCTGAAAGGAAAGAGGACCTCAAGCAGTTAACTGATAGAGATCAAGGAATACAGCCTTCAGGATGGATTATATGTCAACATTAAAAAAAAAAAAATTCACAACTGGACCAATAATAATAGCCATTAAGGCAAACAGAGAAAAGACTAAAGTCATCAGGATTTCATTTTATTTGGATCTACAATCAAACCCTACTGAAGCAGCAGTCGAAAAAGCAAGTGACCCACCGCACTCGGCAAATATGCTGCAAAAGACCTCTCTATGGTGTTAAAAAGCAAAGACATCACCTTGAGGACCAATGTGCCATGGTATTTTCAGTTACCTCGTATGTGTGTGAAAGCTGCACTATGAATAAGGGAGATTGAAGAATTGATTCCTTTGAATTATGGTGTTGGCAAAGGATACTGAATACACCATGAGCTACTAGAAGAACAAACAAATCTGTCTTGGAAGAACCAGTCAGAATGCTCCTTATAAGCAAGAGCTCATCTCACGTACTTTGGACATATTATTAAAAGTGACCAGTCCCCCTGGAGAAGGACATCCAGTTTGGTAAAGCAGAGGGTCAGGAAGAAGAGGAAGACTCTCACCAAGCTAGACTGATGAGTGGCTTCAACAACGGGCATATGCATAACAATGATTGTGAGGATGGTGCTAGACTGGATAGTGGTTTTTTTTCTGTTCACAAGGTCACTATGAGTCAGAAACAACTCAACAGCACCTAACAACAGCAGCCCAGCCAAAAGGACAATAAAAAAGGAGGACAGAAGAATGATGTATTCAGATCCCGGTGTTGAAGAATACTGAAGGTACCACTGACTGCCCCCTGCTCCCTCGAAAAAGACCCATCTGAGAAGAAACACAACCAGAATGTTTCTCAGCAGCAAGGATGGTGAGACTTCAGTCAGCTTACTTTGAACACGTTATCAGGAAAGACCAAACTCTAGAAGAGGACATCATCTTTGATGAAGCAGAACCAAACCAAATCCACAGCTGTCAAGTCAATTCCGATTCATAGCAGCCCTACAGGACGGAACAGAACTGCCCCATAGAGTTTCCAAGGAGCACCTGGTGGATCTGAACGGCCGACATTCTGGTTAGCAGAGGTAGCACTTAACCACAACACCACCAGGGTTTCCCTCAGTGAAGTAGAGAATCCACAAAAACATCCATGAGACAATGGCCACAACGATGCACTCAAACACACCAATGATTAGGAAGACAGTGCAGATCTGGGCACAGTTGCACTGTTATGCACACTATCGCCATGAAACTGAGCTAACTCAATGGCAACTAACAACAACTACAGCAAGCCTAGTCAAACCGACCCTGCGTAAACACTGACGCTAGTGATTCTGCTCCTTCAGCTCACTGGCCCCTACCCCTGGCTTAGGTGCACTTCCCTCTGTGAAGAGCCTTCCAGTACAGCTGCTCCCATACACACCTCTGGTTCAGACCTTAGGTGCTGGGCGTTGCTGCCAGCATCAGTTAACCCAACGCCAAATGAGCACAAGCAGGTGAGAGCCATGCCATTTTTTCCATACTTCTGAGAAAAGATCCTGTATCTCATTTCATAAATGACTCTCAGGAAATGACTCTTCCCATCTAAATGGTTACAGTCAATCAAGAAAACTTAGCCAGCTGTCATCATTTGTTTTCTTTTTTGTACACCTCTTGGGTCAGTATTGCAACATTGTTTTGTCAGCTCTGGAGAAAGGATCTGAAAAAAGTATCCTAGGTAGGGAAACATGAGTTATAGTCTTTCTGTTTATTATGTAAGCTCAAAGAAAACAAGGCTACTTTCTGTTACTACTCTCACTCCAGAAATCTCCGAATTGGTAAATACCCATTTTACTAAAATGTATCATTCACCAGTTATTATTTTTTTTTTATTAAATGATTAGCTGAGTGTATACACTTTGCTACTGCATGTAGGAAGACAGAAACAGCCTTCAAGGATAGCAATGAATGAGTCATCCTAGCCCTTAAATTATACAGTACAGAGTACATGAATAATACCTTGTGCTCAGTTTTGTAGTAGTCTGCTAAACAGTTGTATCTCTTGGTAAACATGCATTAAACAGATCCCAAAATACCGCTGCACAGTAAAGTTAACTAATTTAATTTGAGGACTTTTTCCTAAATGATAAATTGCTTACATGTTGGGAGAACAAAACAGAAGCTGATAGGACAAATGTGTGTAACATTTAAAATGACAACTGATGGTACAATTTTAAAACCTAATTTAAAAAAGATCCTATCAGTCAATCTTCCAAATTTCTCTTAGACATGCCAGCAGTTTAGCTCTATCCTGGTACCATAAGATATTAAAAAGTCACGAAAATGTAGGTAAATATCCATTAGATGGAAATATGCATTAGATGCACCCTGTTGGTGCAGTGGTTAAGAGCTATGGCTGCTAACCAAAAGTTTCACTGTTTAAATCCACCGGGCACTCCCTGGAAACCCTACGGGCAGTTCCCTTAGGTCCTACAGGGTCCCTATGCATTGGAATCAACTTGACAGGTACAGGTTTGGTTTGGCTTTTAGCCATAAGATTAGCGGACTAAACATATAAAGCATTTAAAAATCACTAAAAAAGTATAAACATGGGTCATCCCAGGTACATTTGTTTTCTTTTACCCCTGTCATGAAGACAGCATCAATTTTCTGGAAAGCAGCCATGCCAGTATGGTCATACAGTGATCATGCCACAGCAAAGGTGCATATGACCCAAGACAGAAATGTGCTATAAGCAGAAAATACTCTTTTGTTGTTACAAGCTACAGAGATTTTCAAACCGATTGTCACCATAACATCATTTAGCCTAAGCTGACGAATACACACAGGTATGGACTGGGGATTCTACAATTTAAGTTAAAAGGCATGATGGTCAAAACTAGTTCTCTCTTAGTCTACAGCATAAATTCATTTTTAAAGACTCTCACACAAGCATTTTAAAAGGCTGTTTGGTACCTGGAGTCCCTGGGTGCAAACTGTTACTGTGCTGGGCTACTAACCAAAAGGCTGGAGGACTGAGTCTACCCAAAGGCACCTCAGAAGAAAGACCTGGCAATTTGTTCCCTAAAAGCCAGCCAGTAACCCCTCTCTCCACCCTGCCTGAAGCACAGTACTACTCTGACAGACCTGAGTTGGGAACAGTTGGACAGCAGTAGGACATTGTTGGGTCTTCGGACTCAGTTCTCTTCCACTCACAGACATTCAGTAACATCTGCAGAACACCTACTGTGTACAGGCAGGCATTACAGCTGGATCCATGTGTTGTAGCTACTGACTTCGTGAAAGTTTGAGGGCAGGAAAAGTACCTTCTTGTGTTTATATTTCCATTACCCAGCAGAAAGCACTGTCTTCCTTAGTACAGTGGTAAGTATCCCCATCTGTCACATGGGGAGACAGATACCCTTTTGGAAAACCTGGTGGCATAGTGGTTAAGTGCTATGTCTGCTGATCAAAAGGTGAGCAGTTTGAAATCACCAGGGACTCCTTGGAAACTCTACAGAGCAGTTCTACTCTGACCTCTAGGGTCGCTATGAGTTGGAATCAACTCAATAGTACTGGGTTGGGTTTGGTTTTCTGTTTAGCAGAAAGCATGGCATATAGCAAGTGCTCTGTCAATGTCTGTTTGTTACTGAAACATGTTTCAAAATGCATTTGCCCAAGTGGAGAGGTAACAAAACAGGAAGAGTATTTACGTTTGCCTGGGAAAATAAAAAGGAAATATCTTTTGAGCAGACATGAAAGGACACAAGTTGAGAGTTTGGTGAACAAGGCATAGTGTTGTTGTTTGGCATTTCAGCTCTTTTGCTGCCATGGATACTCTAAAGAATGATACAGTAGCAATCTCATTCATTAGATTTAATAGAAGCGTCATGTCATCCTCGAGTTCCACATGGGCTGGAACCCTGGCTGATGTTAGGGGCAGAACAGCAGAAGAGCTAAAAGCATGGGCTCCTAGGTTTCAATCTTGACTCACCACTTGCCTGTTACACAATTCTGGGCAAGTTGCATAACCTCTCTGTGCTTCAGTTGTCTCCTCTACAAAATGAGGATTGTGGCAATAATTCCCATAGGAATGTCTTGCATATTCAAAGAATTAATTACAAAGAACTTAAACAGTTTCTGGTACAGAGTAAGCACTGTTTAAAAATGGCATCTGGTCGTCTTAGTTATCTACTGCCTTTATTACAGAGGGGAAACTGCTGGCAGACTGGTTAAGAGCGACAGCTGCTAACAGAAAGTTCAGTAGTTCAAATTCACCAGGCTCTCCTTGGAAGGAGGGTCGCTATGAGTCAGAATCATTTTTTCTGTAACAGAAATACCACAAGTGGATGCTAGCTTTAACAAAGAAAGACTTAATTTCTCACAGCTGAAGAGATTAGAAGTCTGAATTCAGGGTGCCAGCTCCAAGGGAAGGCTTTCTCTCTCTGTGAGCTCTAGGGGAAGGCCACTGTCATCAATCTTCCCCTAGTTTAGGAGCTTCTCACCACAGGGACCACAGGCCAAAAGGATGTGCTCCCCTCCTGCTTCACTCTTAGCGGTAGGAGGTTCCCCTCCTCTTTGTCTGATTCTTTCTTTTATGCCTCAAAAGAGACTGACACACATTTTAGGGAGACATAATTCAATCCATAACACCAGTAAATGCACCCCACTGCTAAAAAGCTTTGGAGGTTCCAGTTCAACCAAAGTACTTTGAATAAAGCTTGGTGACTGTCTCAGTCATCTAGTGCTGCCATAACAGAAATGCCACAAGTGAATGGCTTTAACAAAGAGAAGTTTATTCTGTCAGTCCAGCAGGCTTCAAGTCCAAATTTAGGGCCTCAGCTCCAGAAGTCTTTCTCTGTTGGTTCTGGAGGAAGGTCTTTGTTGTCAGTCTTCCCCTGGACTGGGAGTTTCTGAGTGCAGAGACCCCGAGTCCAAAGGAAACGCTCTCCTCTCAGCACTGCTTCTTTCCCAATGGTCCCCATACCAAACCTACTGTTGTTGAGTAGATTCCAATTCATAGCAACCCTACAGACAAAGCAGAACTGCCCCAGAGAGTTTCCAAGGAGTGCCTGGTGGATCTGAACTGCCGACCTTTGGGTTAGCAGCTGTAGCACTTAACCACTAGGTCACTAGGGTTTCTTCCTGATAGTAAAAGGTCCTTAACTTTCTGCTTGCTTCCCTTTCCCTTAAATCCCAGGAGATTGCCTCAAGGCACAATAATACAATTTTACAGATTGAATCCTGCCTCACTAACCAACCATCACCCATCCTCCCTCCTTAACATCTTCGAGGCAGAATTTACAGCATATCACAGCCTAGCCAAATCGCTATACACATTTTTTGGGGACACAATTCAATCTGTGACAGTGATCTGAAAACCTTATGGAGCTCAGTTCTACTCTGACAGTGTGCAGTCCCATGAGTCAGAACAGACTTCACAGCAACTCTTTTTTTGTTTTCTATGTCAGATTAGGAAGAGCACCTGTGAAACAGTCAGGTCTCTTGTCTACATCCCAGTCCTTGGCAGCATTTTCATCAACGACTTGGAAAGAAGAAATAAATGTGATAAGTGATAGACTTACAATTCAGAATACTCATAAGATAATACAGCAATCAGCCAACACTGACAATATGCAATTATATAGAGCGAAATGTAAAGTCTTTGTAAATCCAGAAATACCAAATTCACAGAGTTTCAAGTCGGGGAAATCTTCTTTAAGAGTGGTATGTATAAAACAGACATGGGGGAGTAGGTTTAATTCATTAAAAGCTCAGTATGAATCAACACTGTGTTGTGGCCGCCAAAGAAGCTAATTCTGTGTTAGGCCTCGAAAACTGAGTTTTAGTCTCCAGGTTAAACAGTGGCAAGAATTTGCTGCTGTCTTCTAGGAAAAGCAGTACAAATAGTGAGAGCCACACTCCTTCCAACAGTGATGTGCATGTGGACTCAGGATGGCCATCAACCGAGGGTCAAGAACTGGAGTTCAGACCCTTACCCTGCTCTTCACTGGCTAGGAGACCTTCAAGACTGTTTCCTCTTCTGCGCAACTTGAACAGCATAACTTGTCTTCACTAACTCTAATGAAGATTATTTAAATGCATTTTTACTAATTACGACTTTATCTTTGAGTATCACATTCAACTGAAATTCAGTTTGCTTAGTAGACTACAATTCTTCCTATTTATATTTTTAAATATAATTTATTTTTGTTGTCATTTTGAGAATATGAGGACTGCCAATTTAGTTTGAGAACTCATCCTAGAAAAAGTGCTACACACCTCATTGCTGAATATCACTATGGTCACCTTTGAAGTACTCCCCTTGGGAAGTTATGCACCAACGCCAGTAACCTAGTCCACCCTTCCAAATAATTTTGGAACTCTTTTTCCAGAATGGCCATCAGATTTGTTGTCATATTACCCTTGATGTCCTGAATGTCATCAAAATGTCTTCCTTTCGACATTTCCTTTATCTTTGGGCAAAGACAAAAGTCACTGGGGGTTAGATCAGATGAGTAGGGAAAGCGTTCCAATACAGTTATTTATTTATTGATTAAAAGGTGTCTCACAGACAACTATACAATTAAGTTCACAAACTTGTCTGCTTGCCATGGTATGCAATAGCCATTCCAGAAAGAGTTCCAAAATTGATTTGAAGTGTGGACCAGGTGCTGGCATCAGTGAATAGTCTCCCAAGGTGAGTACTTAGAAGGTGACTGTAGTGATATTCAGCAGTGAGGTATACAGCACTTAGAACACTTAGTTTGTAGACTTAATTGTCAGACCTCATATACACCAGATTGTCAGACTCAAATACACCAGATTCAATCGTTTCTACGTGTACAGTTCAGGGACACTGATTACATTCTTCAGCTTGTGCAACCATTCTTATCCTCCTTTTCCAAACTGGTCCTCCCCCATTAAAATAATCTCACTATCCCATAAGTTTCCTATCTAATCTTTCAAGTTGCTGTTATCAATTTGATTCCATGTAAAGAAATATTTTTCGGCAATGAGAAATATTTGAAAATGGAACGGCCTTCAGGAAGAGGTGATGTCCATTTTTACCAGAGTTGTTTAAGAAAACATTAGAAAAGACTTTTCAAAAATGATGTCATGGAGAAGCAGTTTGGAATGGAGTAAATGATGGAAAGGTGTCCCTGGATCTGAAAATCTATCAATGCCATAATACCTTCTTTATGGGTGAGGGGCTGGTTCTGGCCCCATTTCATCTAAGATGAAACTGAGGTAAGAGCTCCTGGGTAACTAGCCCAAGGTCATCAGCGAGTCATGCTGAGAGCTATGCATAGACCTGAAGTCTCCTGACGCTCAGCCCTGCCCTGCATTCCACTTGCTGGCTGACCTACTTGTCCCTCAGTTCTTGTAGTTTGCCTCCCATGCCCTTGGGGCCTTCCAGGCTGCATAAAAGCATCTGAAATGAAAAGTGATTTAAGAATCATCAAATAAATAATCAAACAAGGATGCCAAATTCTTAGCTTTCTTACCAGGATGATAAAAACCATCATAAGATGTACAACCATACAGACACTTTGATTCATGATCAGAAAGTCAAGCCTCACATTTATATTTTAAGTACCATGTGGCTGTTTTAGATGTCAGCATGCAGAAAGAAGAACAGTGGAATTAAATGGCACATTGGAGAAGCCACAGCAAATACGACTTTTTACAACACACATACAGACTTGAGGACCAAAGTTAGCCTTTCATTCTGAAATAATCTCTCTTCTTACAAAACCAGAAACAAATACATACAGGAAAGAGTCAATTTGGGTAAGATCCCAGATTCACTGTTTTTCTTTTTAAGACTACAGATACATCACTGGACTTAATGTATCATAATGACTAGAGAGGAAACCAAAATCTTCCTTTAATAAGTAACTATAAAACCAAACCAAACCCACCAGTGTTGAGTCAATTCCAATTTGTAGCGATCTTATAGGGCAGAGTAGAACTGCTCCATGGAGTTTCCACGGAGTGCCTGGAGGATCTGGTTTGCAGACGGAGCACTCAGACACTAAGCTACCTGGGTTTCCAGTAAGTAACTATAGAACCAGTCTCTTCTTCAGTGAGCAACTGTTTCCACCTTGTTGAGAGTACTATAACTTGCAGCAGTATTTTTCACAGTAAATGTTTATGAAAATAAAATAATCCACGAAAGTAAAAAGCTATCTTAAGTTTTTAGTAAATGTCAAGTTCAGTATTCAGTACCTCACTAAAAGGTTAACAAAATTTTCTTACAGAATTTATTCAGAACTTGAGTTACCATCTTTATATATACATACTTTTTGTATTTATGCCCTAAAAGAATCTGTCAGTGATGACAAGGGTTTCTGTTGTTCTGTTTTTTAGTAATTTTTCCTATAAAAAAGACGAAAACTTCGAAACCAATGGTACAATTAAATTCAATATATAAATACAGTAAATTTTTTGTTCTTTTTGTTGGTTTGTTTTAGACAGCTTCATGTAAGCAAAAGAAAAAAAAATCAAGGCACACAAAAGATAGAAACAACTGAAACATCCGCCAACAGATGAAAGAGTAAGAAAAAGCAGTTCCTGCACACAGTGCTCTATTACTTGGCCATAAAGAGACACAAAGTGCTGACACATGCTACAACATGGGTGAACTTTGAAAATACCATGCTGAATGAAGTGTGTGGGACCCAAAAGGACGCACACTGCATGATTACACTTCTGTGAAATATGTCGAGTAGCTAAGGGTATAGGGACAGGTAGAAGAGGGGAGGGGGCTTCATGGCTTAGCGGTCACTGAACTTCTACTAAGAGTAATAAAAAATATCTGAAAATGGATAATGGTGATGGCTGCCTAAGGGGATGAACACAATGTCACTGAATGTCAAGTACCAGATGTTTCACTGCATATATTTTTACCACCAAAAAACAAACTACAACTGGCCATTGTTCATACATGTATCCAGATCCATATACCTAAGTATGTAACTGTTACTCATCTCACACAACAAGACACCAGAGGCAGGCAGGTGGGGCAAAGGCAGCTACTCAGCCACGGGGCTGGGCGGCTGTTGCTGTGGGTCTCGGCTCTACTCTTCTTCCTGTGCAGATGTCCTTTCTTAGCTTTCCCCTGAAAGCTGCATGATAGCTCCTTCCCTCCTTGCATCAGGCTACTTCTCTCCTGTCTTCTGCCAGGATAAAGGCGGCGGAAATAGGAGGCCGGGGGAATTAGGTCAGGAAAGTAGCAGTGTTACCAGAAGCCCCCTTATAGTTCACTGGCTGAGACTTTACTGCATGGTTGAAAAATGGCCTTGAGAGGAAAGGGGCGAGAGAGATATAAAAGTGAGCTGAGGCCACCAGCAGTGTCACCTGTCCCAGTGCATGCTGCGTCCAATACAGTTACCCAGGACAGAAAGCCAGAAGTCTTTGAATTTTTACCTCCTCTTAACCTTACCCTGTATTAGCTGCAGATGTATTGCCAAGTCTGTGAATTCCATTTTCTAAGTCCCATGTCAGTTCTCTGCCTTGCTTTCTTTCCTAATTCTGCCTTAGCTGAAGTAGTAATCATCAAATTGTTTATACTTCCTCTATCTTTGGTCTATATCCAGTCTATCCTCCAGGCAGCCATCCATGTGACCTTTCTAAAATCAAGTGTGACTGTCACCCATCCACTGCACAGAGGATACTGTCTAAAACCTGCAGCATGCCATAAAGACACATGAGTGTCTGATTCAACCTCTTAGGTTTCATCCACCACTCTTTTCCAGATACATGAAGCTTCCAAACAGCTTTTCCATGATATTCCAAATCTTTATGTCTCTGAACCTGCTATTATTTTTGATGAAGTCCCCTTCCCTAGCCTTCATTTATTGGGAGAATTCTTAACTCATTCTTTAAAATTCAACTTCAACTTTTCCTCTGGTAAGGCTATTCTCTTTCTACTCCTCAGTTCTGTTCAGAGGCTCAGGCACTGTACTGTGCATACACCTCTGTTACAGCCCCTGCTGTTGTTAGATGGCATTCAGTTGGTTCTGATTCACAGCAATCCTACAGGCAACAGAGAGAAACACTGCCTGGTCCCGCAACTACACCGTGCTCCATACTAGGCAATGAGTGCCTTGAGGACAGAAGCAATGTTGCCTTCTATCTGACTACTGATAACTGGTACATGGGTGGATGAATAATAGGAGGGAGGGAGAGAGGGAAAGAAGGATGATTAGACAGGTGGGTGAGACAGACAAACGGATGGACAGACAGCTGCTGTCAAAGTGACTCGGACTCACAGTAACTTTGTTGTTGCTGCTGTTAGGTCTGACTCACAGTGACTCCACATACAATAGAATGAAGCACTGCCCAGTCCAGTGCCATGCCCACAATCGTTTCTATGCTAGAGCCCATTGTTGGAGCCACTGGGTCAATCCATCTTGTTGAGGGTCTTCCTTTTTGTCACTGACCTTCTACTTTACCAAGCACGACATCCTTCTACAGGGATTGATGCCACCTGCCAATATGTCAAAAGTATGTAAGGTGAAATCTCACCAACCCTGCTTCCAAGGAGCACTTTGGTTGTATTTCTTCCAGGACAGATCTGTTTGTTCTTTCGGCAGTCCATGGTACATTCAATATTCTTCTCCAACACCACAATTCGAAGGCATCATTTCTTCTTCTGTCTTCCTTAGTTACTGCCCAGCTTTTGTACGCATATGATGTGACTGAAAATACCACGGCTTGGGGCAGGCACCTCTCAGTTTTTAAGATGAACATCTTGGTCACCTTAAGGACAACAAAATAAAACTCTGCCTGGTCCTGCATCACCCTCATTATTGCTGGCATGTCACAAGGTCAGCTCTGCAGCTTCTGTGCCAGTCCCCCTCACCTGAGGGTCTCCTTTGTCCTCGTTGGCCTCTCCTTCACTCAACATGTCCCCCTCTAGTGACTGATCCCTCCTGACAATATGCCCAAAGCAAGCAACTGAGACAATACTCATTAATGATCCATAGGGTTCTCACTGGCTAATTTTTGGAAACAGATTGCCAGGCTTTTCTTCATAGTCTGCTTTAGTCAGGAAGCTCCACTAACCCTGTCCACCACGGGGAATCCTGCTGGTATTTAACGCTCCAGTGCACAGCTTCCTCTGTCACAGCAAGATGCACGCCACCACTGTACAACAAACAGGTCTGGTACATAATAGATGATTTACACATGCTTGCTGAATAAACGAAAAGGAAATGACTGAAATGGTGGCAATTTCATAAGATGAAATCTAGAGCACTAAAAAAGGTCACACCACAGTGTGATAAGCTAAATTTTGTGGCAGGGCAATCTCTGCAGCCCCTAAAATGGAACTGCTTGTTTTTTAGTGAGAATATAAGTGCTCACTTACAAGTGAATTTTCCAGATAACTGAAGCTTAACCTTTTACACTGACTGAACACTAATGAAAAGGTTAAAATATTATTGGTTAAAAAAAACGAAAACCTTTCTAAAAATGCACTACACATTTTCCTGCCTTTTAAGGAGAGTATATCGAACCAAATTTAACCTTTTCTGATGACTCAGTGTCATCCTCATGAAACTCAATTATTATTATTGAAGGAGAAGGACTGTCTGCTTCTCCATTAAAAAAGCTCCAGACAATTAACCATTTAATTCTTGGCTAATTTGCTCTCTCCCACCTTTAGGGTTTTAGTTAGCATCTTTAGCTATTGCAATGTACACACCTCCAACATCAAAGAATGATAAAGCCATAGCACTTAAGAGCATAAAGCAATGTTAGAGCTCATTTAATCTAGATCTCTATCAAATTTTACAGATAAGAATACTGACTCCTAAGTAAGCAAGTAGTCTTTTTCTATTTACCTGCTTTCAATCACCTATTTTAATGGCTTTCAAACTGTTCTGCAGAGCACTCGACTTCATTTGAGCTCAGGCCATTATGTTAACCTTTCTTTAAAATGTCAAGGATAAATCTGAATTAAAAATATATACTACAGGATAAACACACTTTGAACAAACTTAAAAATTAGGCTAGATCTGTGCAGTAGTAAAACATATTATTTCATTTAATTACAGAATGTTTTCTTTTTAAGGTATTTTCTGTTCTATGGCTTTACTCAGTAAAGTCCCTATTATTTATTCATTCAACACTTGAGCCTCCAGTCATTAAATAACCAGGCTATTCATTGCTTAGTTATCTTTATCCTAGTTGTTAGAAATCTACAGGGTAAAGGAAGAAACACTACTGGGCAGACGCCACCCTTATAAAAAGCCCTTAAAACGGACACTGCTGCTCTTATTTTCTAGAAGAGTAAACCAAGATAGAGAAGCAGTGCAATTTACCCAAGGTCACCAGGTTAATGAGTGCTGGACGAAAAGTGTAAACCACACGCCTAACTTCATATGGTTACTGCCTTAAATAATTCATAATCTAAACACTGGTGGCATAGTGGTTAACCAGCTACAGCTGCTAACCAAAAGGTCAGCAGCTCAAATCTGCCAAGCACTCTGTGGAAACTCTACGAAGCAACTCTACTCTGTTCAATAGGGTCACTATGAGTTGGAATTGACTCCATGGCAGTGGGCTTGGTGTTTATTAGAAGATAAAAGCGTGTTATCACTCAATACTCTAACAGTTAATGCGATAATAAAAGCAAAGATGGCAGTGTAGGAACACAAACAAAGAATTAATTAATTGCACCCTAAAAAGCAAGAAGTTATACAAAAGTGACATTTAAGTGAATCTTCTTAATAGCAGTAAAAATAACAAGAGTGAACACTTTGAAAGGCATTACTGTGGGCTAGGCAGAAGTCATCTCATTGATGTCCTCACAATAATCTTACTATCTACCCCGTCTACAGAGGAAGGGTCTTGGTGTGGTACAAATGGTTAACATGTTTGGTTGCTAAATTATAAGGTTTGAGGTTTGAATGCATTCAAAGTCACCTTGGAAGAAGGGCCTAGAAATTTATTTCCAAAAGAAATCAGTCACTGAAAACCTTATGGAGCACAGTTCTGCACTGACACACACAAGGTCGCCGTGAGTCAGAGTGACTTGATGGCTACTGGTTTCTACATAGGAACCTGAGGCACAGACGGCTTACAAAAATATACCCAGTATCATCCCATTTGAAGGTGGCTGGCTCCAGGGTTCCCACTATCACCATGCTACTATGCTGACTCTTAAGACATAAAGTAGATGAAGATGTCCCCAGAAGAAGAGAGGGAGAGTGACAGAAGCGAAGATGGAAAGACAACAATCACGGCAAACAGAGCAATCGTGACGACTGAAGCAGCCAAAGCCAGGGTTAAAACATTTCAAGCAGATAAGGTAACCCCTTGCCTGTGTAAAACCTATCACTGGCTGCTCACTACACTTGAGAGAAATTCAAGCCCAGACCCTGCCTTACCAGGAGGGCTTGCCAACTTCTCTCCCTTCAGTCTCAACACTCCATCTCACTGCTGTCCTGCCACTCAGCCTTCCTCCACTGCCTCCAATTCACTAAACTCCTTCTCACCAAAGAACACTTACGTATGATGCTCCCTTAGTCTCAAACGTTCTTCCCCTTACTGTTTGCCTAGCAACTCTTGGACAGTCTTCTGGATTCAACCAAACTATGAAAGGCTGAGACAGGTCTTGCAAATCCCTTGCCTTGCTACACCCTCTCACAGCAGAGCCCTCAGCATTCTCTTCATACCATTTACCCTACCTTGTAATTATATCCCATGGTGTGACTATACGCTTTGAGCTCAAGGAAGACAGGAGCTATGTCTGTTTTTACAAAACTTTGTTTTGTTTTGATTTTTACTGCTGCTGTTATTTTGCTTTTGTTTCTTCCTGACTAGCACATGATTGTAGAGTAGCAGCGGAAGCTCAGATTGGAAGAATATGCTCTTTATCTGATGGACAATAAAAAACAGAAACATGCTGTTGAGTCAATTCCAACTCACGGAGACCCTACAGGACAGTGTAGAATTAACCCAGAGGGTTTCCAAGGAGAAGCTGGCAGATTCAAACAGCTGACATTTTGGGCTGGCAACAAAACACTTACCCACTGCACCCAGGGCTCTTTATGGACAATGAAAAAACCAAGCCAAACCCACTCCTGTCAAGTTGGTTCAACTTACAGCAACCCTATAGGGCAGAACAGAATTGCTCCATAGTTTCCAAGAAGTACCTAGTGGATTCAAATTGCTGACCATTTTGTTAGCAGCTGTAGCTCTTAACCACACACTAGAAGGGTTTTCTACAGCCAAGTGCCATCAAAGGGTTTTCTATAGACAATAAAGAACCAAACTCACTGCAGTTGAGGCAACTCTGAGTCATACTGACCCTACAGGAGAGTAGAACTGCTCCATAGGATTTCCAAAGACTGTTTGGCGTATGTGAACTTTTGGTTAGCAGCTGTAGAGCACTCAACCACGATGCCACCAGGATTTCTAACCAAACCCATTGCCATCCAGTCAATTCTAACCGATAGTGACCCCATAGGACAGAGTAGAACCACCCCATACAGTCCCCAAGGTGCACCTCATGGACTCAAATTGCCAATCTTTTGGTTAGCAGCTGTAGCTCTTAACCATTATGCCACCAGGGCTTCCTATGGACAATGAGACTGTATAAAAAAATGAAACATGGGAATGTGACAAAATAAGATTGAAGTTTAAAAACAATCAAACTTAGTATAGTATGGATGAGGGAGAAAACCCAAGGCTGAAAGACCAGTTGAGGGACATTTCAACAACCTAGAAGAGAAATGGAAAGGGCCTGAACCGTAGACATGGGATGAATTCAAGAGACTTCACAAGTGCTTCGGCTAGATTTGTTCATCTGACAACTGTGTGTGTCTGTGTGTCTGTGTGTCTGTGTGTCTGTGTGTCTGTGTGTCTGTCTGTGTGTGTGTGTGTGTGTGTGTGTGTGTGTGTGTGTGTGTGTGTGTTAACCTACTGTGGACATTCTATGAATCACTCTCCGCTTTATAAGGGGCCCTGGTGATGCAGTGATTGGGAACTTGGCTGCTAAACAAAAGGTCAGTGGTTTGAATCTACAAGCTGCTCCCTGGAAACCCTATGGGGCAGTTCTTCTCTGTCCTATATGTTTTCTAGGAATCGGACTCGACTCAATGGCAACGAGTTTGGTTGTTCTAGTAGGTGGATTTGTTCTAGTAGGTGGATAGAACCAAGCATTAAAAAGTAAATCTGTATCGAAAACGTTATGTTCTTCATAAGAGAAAAGGTTTAAAACACAAAACAAGACACTCCTCTGGCCCTTAGTTCTACAGGGAATTAGGTGAAGTGACTGTTCTCAAGGAGGAAACCCTGGCGGTGTAGTGGTTACGTGCTACGGCTGCTAACCAAAAGCTGGTAGTTCGAATCTATCACGTACTTCTTGAAAACTCGACAGAGCCATTCTACTCTGTCCTGTAGGGTTGCTATGACTATGAGTTGGAACCAACTTGATGGCAATAGGTTTGGTTTTCAAGTACGGCATAGTGGTTAAATGCTATGGCTACTAACCAAGAAGGTCAGTGGTAAGCCCAACAGATGCCCCTTGGAAACGCTCTGGGGCTCTCCTGTAGGGCTGCTATGAGTTGATATCACCCTGACAACCACAGGTTTATTTATTTATTTTCAGTTTTTCAAGAAGGAAGCCCTGGCAGCATGGTGGTTAAGGGCTACAGCTGTTAAACAAAAGGTCAGAAGTTCAAATCCACCAGGCACTCCTTGGAAGCCACATGGAGCAGTTCTACTCTGTCCTGTAGTCACTGTGAGTCGGAATTGACAGCAGTGGGTTTGGTTTTTTGTTTTTGGTTTGGTCGTGCCTTCTTTAAGAGAAAGTCAGTTAAGGCAAAGATGAGAATTTTATGACAAAACCTGGGAATACAAGGAGATTTACTGGCAAAAGAATAATGATTTTAAAGCATTCCTCGTAAGAGGCATAAGGCAGGTTTAAGTGAAGATAAGCCAGGAGAAGGCTAAGGGGGAAAAACGGAGGGTAAGAGTGACCCAAGACATTTATACAGTGTAAGATGAACGTGAGTCCCAAGGTCAACAGAGGCACAGAGCTGATACAAGAAGATCAAAGACATTACACAGTGTAAGGTGAACACAAGTCCCAAGGTTAACAGAGGCGGAGAGCTGATACAAGATCATGAACAAAAGCCAGGAGTGAGAGGGCTCCACCAAGTACTCAGTGTAAAGTCCCCACAGCACCTCCGCTGAGTCCTCTTTAGGTGTGGGAGGGGGGATGATAGGATAGGGACTGACTAGCTGCTTTGGCCACTGCACACTGTACTTCTGAGTATAAAAAAACTCATAGCCATTGAGTCGATTCCAACTCACAGTGATCCTATAGGACAAAGTGGACCTGTCCCCATAGGGTCTCCAGGGCTGTAATCTTTCTCCTTCAGAGCAGCTGATAGGTTCGAACCACTGGCCTTTCAATTAGCAGCCAAGTGCTTAACTGTTGCATCACCAAGGCTCCTTGCTCCTGAGTATTGCTGTTGTTAGGTGCCATCGAGTTGGTTCCGACTCACAGTGACCCTACAGGACAGAGAAGAACTGCCCCATAGAGTTTCCAAGGAGTGCCTGGTGGATGTGAACTACTGACTCCTTGGTTATCGGCCATAGCACTTCACCACTACACCATAAGTCTTACACATTAGAAAGTTAAAAACTCACAGAATATTTGTCTAAGATTTTTTTAACTAACATCCTCCTCTTCAAATGGAAACTTTTTGGTAACTATTCTCCCTAATTTCATGAAATTGAGTAAAACTGAAAGATTACTTTAAATATAAAGTTCATCTTACCAACAGCATCTGGGCGTCTATACAGTAAATCTATTTTAATTTCACAGTCAGCAGTGGTGAAACGTGTACCCAGAGTAGATGGCAACAGGGAGCTACTATTTCACACCTCCAAGCAGCACTCTTGTTTCCTCTTGCATATGTCATGGTACAGGAGCCAAACTCCAAACTCATTTCCTCAAGTTGCTTGAAGAACATGTCTTGAGTGTTGCTCTTCTGTGACAGACCACTTCTACTTCTTTCTTCTATTGCACTTTAGATGAAGGTTTACAGAACAAACTAGTTTCTCATTAAACAGTACACATACTGTTTTATGACACTGGTTAATAACCCCACAAGAGGTCAACACTATCCCTTCTCAACCTTGGGTTTCGTATTACCAGCTTTCCTGTCCCCTCCTGTCTTCTAGTCTTTGCCACAGGACTGCGTGCCCCTTTAGTCTCATTTTATTTTATGGGCCTGTCCAATCTTTGGCTGAAGAGACTACCCCCACTTCTATCCACACCCGCAAGTAGTCTGTGTCTTCTGAGAGAGGTAGGATGGGCTTAAACTTACTCTTACTAAAGTCATTGTTGTTGTTAGGCACTGCTGAGACAATTTTGAATCATAGTCACCCCAGGTGACAGAGTGGAACTGACCCACTGAGTTCTCTAGGCTGTAATTTTGGGGAGCAGATGGCCAAGTCTTCTTCCCATGATACCGCTGGGAGGGTGCAAAACACCAACCTTTCCAGAGGAATAGTTCTTAATTGCGTACTGAAGACAGTCAGAATCCAAGCCTTCTCAGGAGACAACATGTTTGGGAGTAGCAGAATTGACAAAAACTTGGTGACTTTTATAAAGCTGAATGGGGAGTGAGGGAAGTTTATCAGGGTGACCATCAGGAAGTCTGACAGCCAGTGGGAGAGGTGACCCTGCCTGTCTCTATCCAAGTCTCAGACTCACCCACATTCTGAAACCAATTTCTGACCCAAGCTATGCAGTGGGGGGTTCACTATCTGTCAGACTGCTGGTGCCTACTTCCTGTTGCTAGCTCTGTTTCTGCATGGCTTTCTCTTCACAGAAAAACTATCCATACTTCTTCACCTTTTTGCTCCATTCTACCTCATCTTTTTCAGAGGCTGTTCTATTTTTATCTTATTTACTATGCCAAGCCAAGTGCCGTTGAGTCGGATCCGACTCATGGCGACCCTAGGGGCCAGGATAGAACTGACCCTCAAGGAGCACCTACATATGTTCAATTTTTCTCTTGTCCTCAGCAGTTTCAGTCTATAGCAAGCTCATTTCTCTCCATCCAATTCTGCTCCTTTCAGTTATTCGAGATCTCCTCCCCAAACTCTTTTTCTAGTCACAGTAAACTTTTTTAAAGTGCAGTGCACACTTAATGCCTTCACAGTCTCATGAGGCATATGGGTTACATGGTAAAGAATGGTGACATGACAAGCTGGGAAGGTAGCCTAGTATTAGATTTCTAAAAGGTCTTAAATGTCATGATAAGGAGGTGGTCTTTGTCATGTGGACAATGAAAATTTAGTGGTTGTTTTTGAGGACTGACACGTATAGATCTTTGTTCTGGAAAGTAGCCAGTATGAGTGTTGAATATGTACTGAAGGGGGACACTGGGCTAATATAAAATGATTATATCAGCCTTATAAACGATGATTTCTAACTCTATACCCCAACTGTAAAGAAAAGTCGCTAGATCACTAACAGACGTCTAACTGCCAAAACCAGACTTCTCAGTTGTCCTTCTCAATCATCCCCTTTTCCTCAAAACACTTTCCTTTCTGAGATACTGTTCTCTCGTGCTTTTCCTCTCACCATGTGGCCACTTTCCCTCAGTCTTCTTCTGCCTGTACTTAAGTGTAGATGATCCCAAGATTCCATCCACATTTCTCCTCTCACTCTTCACATTCTGACTACACATTCTCGCTGTGTGATTCAAATGTAGCATGTGGGCTGATAATTTCTAATCTGTATGACAATGGCCTTGATCTCCAGTTCCTGAACTGAAAGCCTATTTCTAATTTGACCAGCTGTCTTCCGGACACCTCAAAGTCAGCAGAGGCAGAGCTGCACTGTTCCTATACTCGGTCAGATCTGATGCCTTCCTTCTCACCACTTACACTGTCATTAAGTTTTGTGGATTCTAACTTCTAATGTCTTTCTGATACAGCCCCATTAGCTACTTTCCCTGTCACTACTCTGGTGGTGTAGTGGTTAAGTGCTACAGCTGCTAACCAAAGGGTCAGCAGTTGAAATCCACCAGGTGCTCCTTGTAAACCCTACGGGGCAGTTCTATTCTGTCTATAGGGTCGCTATGAGTCAGGTCAACTCAACGGCAGTGGGTTTGCTTTGTTTTATTTTGACTCTACTTTAGACCCTGAACATACCTGATCTGGGCCAGCAGGTGGTTAGTAGAAGGAGCTTTGAGGATCAGATTAACTGGTCTCAAACTCTGTTACTTACTAGCTGGCTGTCTTGGGCAAGTTATTTAACTTTTTTAAGACTCAGTTTCTGCATCTGTTAAAGGAGGATAATACTTCAAGCTATTTTAAGAAATTTACTGATCTACACAAAATGTTATTCGTAATGCCTCGCACATGGTAGCCATTCACAAATGTTATTTTTAAAACTCACTACTCGCTTTCTTTCCTCTGTTACTGAGGAAGAGCGCTCTCCTTTGGCCCATCTTCCCCTCCAGTACATACTCAAAACTCACCAGCTACTTTCCAAAACAAAGATTTACTTGTGTCAGTCTTCAGTTAAAAAAAAAAATGAAACAAAAAATTGTTCATGAATTTTCATTATCCATATGACAAAGACCATCCCCGTACCACAGCATTTACGACTCTTTAGAAATCTAATGCTAAGACACCTTTCCAGCTTACAAACTCATCATTTCTTATTACATAACCCATATACCTAATTTACCTTACATTGCCAAGCCTGTTTCAACATTGCAGCCACCCCATTGTCAAGGTCTTCCCCTTCTATTTTCAGCTGATACAGTCATGTTTACATTTACACATGTGTCTGCTTCTTCCAATACATTTTTATTCTTTGGAAGCAAAGACCCCTCTTGACTCATTCATTCATTTACCAAGCATGTGTTAGATGAAAAGTAAACATTGTGTTACAAGCTGGGCATACCAAGATATGTCCCTGTCCTTCACAAATGTACAGTCTGATTGGGAAGACAGACGTATAAACAACTACAGCAAAGGATGGTCAGTGAGAGGATGGCAGTGATTCTCAAAGCTGGCTCTACATTAAGATCTCTGGAGTCGACTTTAAAAAAAAAAAAAAATAATAATGCTTTTGTTCAACCACCAGACATTCTAACTTAATCGGCAATTGGCATAGTCATGTAAAGTGAAGTTTGAAAGCACCTGGGGTAGAGCTGTACACACAAGGCTCTGAGACACGGCAGACACCCTGTAACCAGCACTTTTGGTTACTGCACAATGTCCTGTCCCTCCTTCTATTTTCTGTCTTCTTCCTTCTCAAATCTACTGAAGTAAACATCCGTCCTTCATATGACTTAGGAGACATTGCCTTATTCTGCACTTAGGGGTAGATTTTGATTGTCTTTCCTGTGATTGCTTTAGGAGTAGGCAAAAGAACTCATTTTGGACAAGATACTCAAGAGAAGGTCTACTGTGAGAGTGTAGGAAGAAGCTTCCTCATCCCAAGAAAGATATACCAGAAGAGTCAGGTTCTTTCTGACTGTGGACACTGCTATATTTGGATGTGACATATGGAACCACAGCAACGATCTTGTAACTTTGAGGAAAGCCAGTGTGAGGCAGAGCTGGGATCTGGAAAGGGCCTGTGCTCTCGATGACACTGTTAAGTGCCTCAAACAACCATGATGGCAGATCAACCTGTGCATTTCCTGATGCAGTCTATTTCCTGTTTCTGCTACTTGAAGCCAGAGTTTTCTGTTTACCTGCAGTAGGCAGCATCTTAAATAACTAAATCTAACTTGGGGATCAATAAAAGCATCCCGTCTGAGAAGAGCCTCCAGGAAGGCGTTCAAGACGCAGAAAGAGCAAATAAAAAGGCAAGGCTACAAAAGCACAGGATATTCTAAGAATTGCACATAGTTTGGTAAGTGCAATGACAAGGCTGTATCGCAAGAAGTGTGAGGTAGGAAGATGAGGCTGAAGAGGTGGAAGTCTAAGGTGAGATTTTAAGGACCCTGGTATACTGTGGCAGACTAAATATGGCCACAAATCCTTTGCAGCTTCTCTCATCAGGAGGAGTCTATTTCAACACTCAGTAAATCTGGCTGGTTTTGTGACTTTCTCTGACCAACAGAATGTATCCGAAGTAATGTCACATGAGTGCCACAGCAGAGGTCTGGTTCTCTTGAAACGCAAACCCTAAGGCTGCCGTGTTGTAAGGAAGAGGAGCTAGCCTACTACAGCATGAGAAAACTGAGACATCCCAGTCAACACCAACACCAACTGCCAGATATGTGAGGGAGGCCCTCTTGGACAATACAGTCAGTGCCTGACTACACATGAGCCCAGGAGACACCAGCAGAATAACTTGCCAGTCAACCCACAGAATCATAATAAATAATGAATCAGTGCTATAGAAAGGCATTAAATTTAGGGAGCCTGACACACAAGTGATTGGAACTTATTCTGAAGACTATCAGAGTGGCCTGATAAGACTCACCTTTTAGAAAGGTCACTTTGGCAGCACCTTGGAGAACTGCTTCGAGTGGGGCAGGGCAGAGATGGGAGAACTTGTTGGAAGACTACAGCATTACTATAGCTGGGAAATAATGTAAATCTGAACTAAGACACCAGCAGTAAGAAGATAGAGAAATGAATGGATTCAAGAGTCATTTAGGGGAAAAATAAACATGCCAGTTGGAATATAATGATACAATAATATAATAATCAACACGGCTATGGCATGTAATGAAGAAAAATGAACGCAGAATTACTCAAAGTTCCCAGATTAGGTAAATCAATAGACAATAAGACCATTCACTAAGAGAGGAAATGTGTGAGAAAGAGAAGGCTGGAGGCACGTGTGGGCAATGCACGCGAAATGCACATCACGGGACGTACAGCAATGAGCTGTGAACACTTAATGTTGGATGAATAAATCACTATGTTTAATCCGGATGGTTACCAAAGTGTTCTAGTCCAAGGAACCTTTGTTACCCGGTATGACTTTACCAACTGCTGCTGAACTGACTCTATCTTAGGCAGCCTCTTGTGTTTCCAAGTAGAACTGTCCTTCAAAGTGTTTTCACGGCTGTGACTTGTAGGAAACAGACAGCCCAGCCTTTCTTCCAGTGTACCTCTGCATGGGTTTAAATGGCCAACCTTCTTTAGTGGCTGAGAGATTAATCATTCGCATCACTCAGGGACTCCTGATAACTTCAGCACTCTCTAAGTTTTAGTGACATACCATTTCACTGATACTTCAAAACAGAAATGAAAGATAACACTTCATGCAGTCCAAATGCTGACAAATCTTTACATTATCTTATGTGTATAAATCTGTAGTTCTCAGGGAACACAATCAGTATACAGTGTGTCTTGTTAAAGGCACTTCTTTATTTCGTGTATTCAGAGGATAAGCTCTATGATACAAATTATCTCTCTCTTTCTTTCTTTCCCTGTGCTCTGGGGATTCTTTGTATGCTCCTCCATTCTCCAGAGCAAGGGCATTGCTAACTACATACAAGAAAGGACTGCAACAAACTCCATGTTGTATATTTTGTCAAGTGAGCATAACCTACGATTTATTAGCGTAATAAATCAGAGTGACTACAAATAATTTTAATATGAACGTATAAGTACTGACTTACCTTTGATGTTGATTAAAATAGCAAGTAAATGGCTGGGAACCAATCTCTTCCTTCCAGTACTGTTGCCACGTCATGACACTTTCCAAGTTCTTCTGATTTTCTCTCTCACAGGGAGGAATATAGGAGCACTAACAAAATTGAACAGAGAAAGTAAATCTATTATTGTATAGAATAATGGAATACAGTCTTCTTTTTTTTTGAGAGATGGCATTATGCAGACAGCAAATCGGATTTGGACCTACCTAATTTTTAATACAGTCAAACTGAAACTACTAAACTAGATTCCAAATTTTCAAATGGGCAAAGCTACAGAAAATATTCCAATTACAAAAACACAGCCCAAAAAAATAATAATCTACTGTCATTACAGTATAAGGACTTTTATAAATAAATTAGTTATAATCAAATATCAAATTAAACGCATAATACTCTTTCTGAAGGAATGCCAGTCAACAGAGTGGCAAGAGAAAAATTAATTTGAGTCTCCAATTTCTATCTGTGGATTTTGGTATCTTCCTCTTCCACCTTTAATCAATTAATCAAACATCTAGCTCATCTCAGGATATTGCTATCAGTCACTGAAACCCCAATTTTCTTGTTATCTTGGACAACCAAATTAGAAGATTCTCTGTCAAGTACATAATCAAGGGGTATGCTAAACATTCTCTCAAAATGCCCCCCTAAGGCTGCCATGTCATAAGGAAGACGATCTTGTCTTCTGGAAGATGAGAGAACTGAGACACCCTAGCCAACAGTCTGTACCAACTGCCATACTTGTGAGGGAGGCCTTCTGGACCATACAGCCAATGTCTACACATGAGCTCAGGAGACACTAGCAAAGGAACTTCCCAGCCCACCACAGAATCGTAATAAAGAATAAATCACTGCTATAATCAGATATTAAATTTAGCGAGGCTGATATATAAGTGATTGGAGTTTAGTCAAAGTTATCAGGAGGGGCCTGACTAAAATTACAATTTAGAAACGTCACTTTGGCAGCATCTTGAAGCACAGCTTCGAGTAGGGGCAGAGCAGAGACGGGAGGACCTGTTAGAAGACCACGTCATTACTGTAACTGGGAGATGATATCAGTGTGAGTCTCTGATGGGACTCAGTTACTTTAAGCAGAATCAGAAAACTGTTCTTAACTCTAGATGTTGAAATTAACCCTTAGCATTTGAATCCATTTCTCTAGTCTTTCACAAATATGATAATCATGATGAAGATGTTAGTTTATATACATTGAATATTTACTATGTTCTAGATATCATAATAAATGCTTAACCTTACCTCAAGTACAAAGTCACACAACCCTAAAATAATCTCCATTTTAAAGAAGAAAAAATGAGATTTTTGTCAGTCTACAACTGGTAACTGTCTCACTTTCTACTCTCAATCAAATGTTTGACCAAGGTATCCAATATTAAAGAGTAGAAAAACAAAATCAGGACCATTATACCATAGTTTGAATCACAGACTTTTAAAGCTCATAAACTTTTAAAACAATCTTTCAGTGCCTTTCCACTGCATTATGGGTAAAATTGAAACTTTTCAGTCTTATATAAAAAGCTGTTTATATTCTTTTCCCTGTCTGCCCCTGCCCTCAATGACTCCTGGTACACAGCTCTACAGAAGTGTTAGCTAAAGCTCTATTCCTAGTGTTTGTGAGCTGTCTGGGCTTAGCTAGTCCCTGGAGCTGTGAACAGCTAGTGTACAGCTGCATCCAAGAGGTTGGAGGTTGAAGTCTATCCAGAGGAGCCTCAGAAGAAAGACTTGTGATCTACTTCTGAAAATTCAGCCACTGAAAACCCTATGGAGCATAGTTCTACTCTGAAACATATGCGGCCACTATGAGATGGAATTAATTGCATGGAAACTGTTTTTTGTCTTGAAAACAAAAGGACTTAGGAGTTCTGACAACTAAGTTTGCTAACTCATCCTAGAAAAAGTGGCACATACCTCACTGCTGAATATCACTACAGTCACCTTCCAAGTACTCCCCTTGGGAAGCTGTGCACTGATGCCAGCACCTAGTCCATCCTTCAAAGCAATTTTGGAACTCTTTTTCTGGAATGTCCATCAGAGCTGTTGTTGTACACAGTATGACAATTAAGTTCACGAACCCCTCCTACAAAAAGTGCTATACACCTCACTGCTGAATATCACTACAGTCACATGCAAAGTACTCCCTTTGGGAATCTATGCACCAGTGCCAGTGCCTAGTCTACTCTTCAAACGAGTTTCTCTAGGATGAGCACCAATGAAATTTTCAGACGTTGTATGACACCAGCTCTGATGGCAATTCCTGAAGAAGCATTCCAAAATTGCTTTGAAGGGTAGACTAAACACTGGCATTAGTGCACGGCTTCCCAAGGGGAGTACTTCAAAGGTGACCACAGTGATGTTCTATGCAGTACTTTTAACAGGATGAGTTTGTGAACCTAATTATCAGACCTTTATATAAATTACTTCCCTAATGTGGACTAATCTAATAATCTAATCTATAAAATCTCTAAAATAATTTAGAGTTCTACAGTTCTATTATTCCATCCAAGAAAGGAGCCAGCAGACAGCTGTTGCTGTATTTTCCCAGAAGAGGTCCTGCCCACTGAGAAGAGGGCTGGGAACCTTAACTAAGCACCATTCCAAAGTTCAACAAAAATGAGTGTGGTAAATCCTTCCTTAGGGCCTATATTTTGCAATAGGAAAAATGTTTACAAAAGGACTTTGATCTACCATAATTTTTCCTATTGCTTAATATAACTAGTCAGCTGTTTCCTTTCCTTCTATTAAAACGTTTGTTTTTTTCCTAGATTGTGGGAGAAAATCTTAGATTTGGAAGTAGAGCTACAAGACATGAAACCCTTTTAACAATGGGTATGCTTGTATAAAGCTCTGTATTAGATTATGTTGAGGCTTCCTGTCAGATAAAAGACATGATTTTTTTCTTTAGAAAACTTACAGCTAGTGTGGATGGATTTTGGAAATGACAATTTTTTTCGTTTTATTATGATCAAGTAGAAGTACATAATCCAAATCAGTTTTGCATGCCCACCTATCTGCAACTCCATCTGCTCTCCTCACCCTGTGACCGCACTCTTGACTTTTAGTACCTCTTAACAAACATCTGTCTCTTCCTCTTCAGCCTTTCCTCTCCCATTTAGAAAGAAACCAGTAGGATGGCCTTCTATAAATGTATAAAACCATAAAGTACATACACACCACATGTTCACACTGTGTCCCCGACTCCAGTCCCTTTGACCTCAGTACTAGTTTCAGGTCTGGGCCAACAGTAAGTCCAGGGTCCACATTCCTAGAGGATGCTCCAGGCTGTCAGACCATCAATTCTGGTCTTTTATTAGGATTCTTGAACTGCACACCTCTTTTTCTTATGCTATATCAGGGACTCTACATTGTGTCTCCCACTGCAGCTGCTTTTGGTGGTAGCCCAGCACCATTTGGGTGTTTCTGGTCTCACGCTGATACAACCTCCCATTCGTATGGGTCCTTCTGTCTTCTGGGCTCATTTTTCCTCATGTCCTTGATGTTCTCTGTTGTCATCTGTTCCAAATGGGTTGTGACCATTTCCTCAGATGGCAGCTGTCTAGCTTTTAAGACCCCAGATGCCACTCACCAATACGGCATGCAGAAGACTCTTTGAGCAAAAGACCAGTTATGCCAACTGATCTTGATGTCCCCTGAAAACGTAGTCCCCAGGCCCTGTCCCTGCTACTCTATCCTTTGAAGTACATGACTGAATTTAGAAAACTTTCAGTTTATGGTATAGTCCAGTTATAGTCGCTCAGCCCTCTACCGCGTGCCGTCACTCCCTTCACCTAACCAAATTACTGTCGATCGTCTAACCGATGAACATCCCTCTCCCTCCCTCCCCACCCTTGTAGCCAGCAGAGGGAAATGACATTTTTATATTGTGAAAAATAACTTGAGATCAATATTCAAGTATTCTTTTCATATTCTGCATTCTTTCCAGAGTATCACAGATTAAATAAGCTTATAATACTCTAGCAACATTTTAAAATTAATATAGCCTTGAAAGGAAGCTTTTTTAAAAGGTTCAACTTTATGTTCTTAAAAATCACTACTGTTCATTTTCTCAAATCTTGATTCTCCAGTTAATTTGTCTTTAAAATTTCCATGCAGCTAACTCAGATCCTCGCTATATTCTTTCTCAAAAACACTTAATGGATCAGTATAGATGATTAAAGGATCTTTGGTGGTACAGCGGTTAAAGCACTCAGCTGCCAACAAAAAAGTTGACAGTTCAAAACTACTACATGCTCTCAGGGAAAAAGACAGGGTAGTCTGCTTTTGTAAAGATTTATAGGCTTCAAAACCCTATGGGGGCAATTTTATTCTGTCCTGCAGAGTAAGTGTGAATCAGAACTGACTAAACACCAGTGGGTTTGGGGCAGATGATTAAAATTTTCAAATAGGTTAGAAATGAAAATTTAATGCCAGCATCTAGAAAATGAACTAGGAAATTCAATAAAAAATACTTCTTTTCTTTAAAACATATTCAAGTGTGATGGTTTTCCATGTCTCTTAATAGCTCCACCACAAATCTTTCTCCTCTGGGAGGCACAAATAGTCATCTATTCCACATCATCACCATGGCTAACATTTAACTGACTTTGTGGAACAGGTGCCAAGCACTGTTACAACTCTTCTAATCCAAAGATCCAAGTATTATAACCATTCAACAGAAGAGGAAACTGAGGAGAAAAAGATTTTAAGAAAACCTTTCTAAGGTTACACTGACAAATGGTAATGCTAAGATTCAAACTGCAGAGTGTTCTTCTCTGAAATCCAACAGATCAAGAACAAAATCAAAGACATAGAAACTTCCACTCAAAGCCAAGAAAACAGAATGGAACAAATGGAAAAAAAGAATTTCTGACTTGGAAGACAGAGCTACTGACGCCAGTGTCCATGAGCAGAAATCAGAAAAAAGAAAAATGAAGAAGCATTAACAAGCATGTGGGACTCTATTAAGACAAACAACCTTTGATTAATTGGAGTCCCTAAAACAGGATGAGACACTTGAGAGCACAGAGAGTATCATTGCTGAGCTGTTGAAAGAAAACTTTCCAGAAATCATGAAGGAAGAGAACATAGACATCTCAGATGCATATCATATGCCACCCAATATAGATCTTAAAAGAAAGACTCCTAGACATATTACAATCAGGCTTAACAAAATGAAACATAAGCAGCAACTCTTAAAGGCAGCAAGACTCAAAGCAAAGCTAACATTCAGAGGGAAACCCTGTAGGCTTTTGTCAGATTTCTCAGCAGAAACCACGCTGGCACAGAGACAGTGGCATGACACATTCAAAGCCTTGAAGGAGAAGAACTTCCAACCAAGAATTATATATCTTGCAAAACTATCTTTCAAATACAAACATGACATTATGACATTCCCAGATAAGCAGAAACTCAGGAACTTTGTAAAAACCAAACTAAAACTACAAGAAATGCTGAAAGAAGTTCTTGGGTTTGGCTTGGAAGAACAAAACCACTAACTTTATATTTTAGAATGACACATTACCTAGGACTCTATTCAGTTAGGGAAGGCTACAAATGCAATCACAGCTTTAATACTGAAAGAAACAATCCAGCCATTATCATGAAAACTATGGTGCCATCATATTAAAAAGAGGGATGTACTACAGTCGTTATAGTCCTTCCAGATGGAGAGGAAGATGATAAGACTGGTAGTAATTAAAATTGGGTTTATATACACTTTATTGAGGGGGATCATAGGGGCACATAACAAAGATGTATCGTATCATTTCAAGAAATGTAACACAGGAGTCTCAACAACTACAAAACCAGCTCTGAAAAAAGTGAAAAATCAACTCACAAAAAAGAATGTCCCAGAAAAGATTAATAAGAACAACTGAAAAAGCATCAACACAAAAATAAACATATCATAATGGCAGCAGTGAACACATACTTATCAATCATTACACTGAATGTGAATGGACTGAATGCTCCAGTAAAGAGATATCCAGTGGCATTTTGGATCAAAAGACATGACCCATCCGTATGTTGTCTACAAGAAACTCACTTAAGACCTGAAGATAGGAACAAACTGAAAATTAAAGGATGGAAGAATACATATCAAGCTAACAATGAACAAAGAAGAGCAGGGGTGGCAATTCTAATCTCAGACAAAATCAATTTTAATGTCAAATCCACCATTGTGGACAAAGTTGGACACTATTTATTGCTGAAAGGTTCAGTATACAAGCAAGACTTAACTATATTAAATATTTATGCACCTAGTATCAGAGCACCTAAATACGTCAAAGAAACACTGACTACACTCAAAAAAGAGTTAGATCACCCCACAATAATAATGGGAGACTTTAATACTTCCCTCTCAATACTGGACAGATCATCTAGAAAAAAGCTCAGGAGAGATACAGAAGACCTCATTGTCACAATTAACCAACTAAACCTCATCGATATATACAGAACTTTCCACCCATCAGCAAAGAACTACACCTTCTTCTCCAGTGCACATGGAACATTCTCCAGAATTGACCATGTGTTAGGACATAATATAATTCTCAACAAAATCGATACCACTGAATTCCTGCAAAACATCTTCTCCGATCATAAAGCCTTAAAAGTCGAAATCAATAGCAGAAAAAATAGAAGGTGGAACTCTTGGAAACTGAACAACATCTTGCTCAAAAAACCATGGGTTATAGAAGAAATCAAGGATGAAATAAAGAAATTCATGGATTCCAATGAGAATGAATACACTTCCTACCAGAACCTATGGGATACAGCCAAAGCAGTGCTCAGAGGTCCGTTTATCTCCATAAATGCACACATCTGGAAGGAAGAAAGAAACCAAATCAAGGAACTAACCCTACAGCTTGAACAAGTAGAGAGAGACCAACAGAGGAACCCATCAGGCACCAGAAGAAAGCAGATCATAAAGATTAGAGCAGAGCTAAATGAATTAGAGAATAGAAAAACAATTGAAAAGACCAAAAGCTGGTTTTTTGAAAGATCAACAAGATTGGCAAACCACTGGCTAAATTTACTAAAGAAAAGCAGGAAAGGAAACAAATAACCCAAATGAGAAATGAGAGGGGTGTTGTCACAACAGATCCAACAGAAATCAAAAATATCATAACAGAATACTATGAAAGACTATACACTAACAACTTTGAAAACCTATAGGAAATGGACAAATTCCTTGATTCATACCACCTACCCAAATTATCACAACATGAAGCAGAACAACTTAACAGACCCATCACAAAGGAAGAGATTGAAAATATCATCAAAACAGTGCCAACCAAAAAAAACCCGGGCCTGGACGGCTTCACCACAGAATTCTACCAAGCTTTTAGGGAAGAGTTATCTCCAATACTTTTGAGACTATTTCACAGTATAGAAAGGGATGGAGTACTCCCAAACTCATTCTAGGAAGCCAGCATAACCCTGATACCAAAGGCAGGGAAAGACCCAACCAAAAAGGAGAACTACAGACCAATATCACCCATGAATCTAGATGTAAAAATCTTCAACAAAATTCTTGCCAATAGAATACAACAACATATCCAAAAAATAATCCATCATGACCAAGTGGGATTCATACCAGGGATGCAAGGCTGGTTCAACATCAGAAAAACAATTAATGTGATTAACCACATATTAGAAAAGACAAGAATCACCTGATTTTGTCCACTGATGCCAAAAAGGCATTTGATAAAGTCCAACACCCATTCATGCTAAAAACTCTTAGCAAAATAGGCATAGATGGAAACCTCAATGCAATAAGGGCCATTTATACAAAGCCTATTGCCTACGTCATCCTGAATGGAGAGAGACTGAAAGACTTTCACTTGAGAACAGGAACTAGACAAGGATGCCCACTCTCACCTTGCCTATTCAACATTGTGCTAGAAGTTCTAGCCAGAGCAATTAGACAAGCCCAAGAAATAAACGGCATCTGCATCAGCAAAGAAGAAGTCAAAATTGCTCTGTTTGCAGATGATATGATTGTATATGCAGAGAATCCCAAAGAATCTATAAGTAAACTACTCAAACTTATAGAAGAGTTCAGCAAAGTCTCTGGATACAAGATAAGCATAAGTAAATCAGTATATATATACTGTTGGTTATATCAACAACGAGACTGTTAACAAAGAAATCATCCAATCAATACCATTTACTATAGCTCTTAAGAAGATAAAGTACCTAGGAATTAATCTAACCAGACAAATAACAAACCTTTACAAAGAGAACTACAAGCCCTCACTACAAGAAACTAAGAGACTTAGATAAATGGAAAAACCTACCATGCTCATGGATAGGGAGACTTAACATTGTGAAAATGTCTATTTTACCCAAAGCAATATATTTACACAATGCAATCCCAATACAAGTTCCAGTGTCATTTTTTAATGAGATGGAGAAACAAATCACCAATTTTGTTTGGAAAGGGAAGAAGCCCCGGATAAGTAAGGTACTACTAAAGAAGAAGAACACACTGGGAGGCCTCTTACTACCCAACCTTAAAACATACAACACTGCCACAGTGGTCAAAACAGCCTGGTACTGATACAGGAACAGAGAGATTGATAAATGGAACAGAACTGAGACCCAAGAGATGACACCATCTGCCTATGAACAGTTGATATTCGACAAAGGCCGTAAGACATTAAACTGGGGCAAAAACAGTATCTTCAGCAAATGGTGCTGGGAAAATTGGACATCCATCTGCAATAAATTGAAACAAGATCCATATCTCACACCTTATACAAAAACCAACTCCAACTGGATAAAAGACCTAAATATCAAAGCTAAAACAATAAAGCTCATCCAAGGAAAGGTAGGAACAACAATAGAAGTTTTAATACACAATGTAGACAGACTTCAAAATCTGTCAAACAAACCACAGACAACAGAAGAGAAAATAGATAAATGGGAACTATTAAGAATCAAACACTTTTGCTCATCCAAAGACTTTATTAATAGAATTAAAAGGCCACCTAGAGAATGGGAAAAAATATTTGGCAACTCTATGTCAGATCAACTCCTGATCTCCATAATCTATAAGATACTACAAAATATCAATAAGAAGTTAAGTCATCCAGTTAAGCGATGGGCAAAGGAGATGGACAGACATTTCTCTAAAGAGGAGATCCAGGCAGCCAAAAAAACACATGCGGTCATGTTCACACTCTTTAGTTATTACAGGAATTCAAAACAAGACGACAATGAGATACCATCTCACCCCAACAAGGTTGGCCATGATCCAAAAAACACAAAACAACAAATGCTGGAGAGGCTGTGGAGAAAGTGGAATCCTCCTACACTGTTGGTGGGGTTGCAAAATGGTCCAGACTCTTTGGAAAGCAATCTGGTGCTTCCTTAAAAAAAATGGATATAGATATATCATTTGACCCAGTAATTCCACTACTTGGAATATATCCTACAGAATCAATATATCCAACAGACACATGCATGAGAATGTTTATCGCGGCACAGTCCACAATAGCAAAAAGATGGAATCAACCCAGATACCCAACAACAGAAAAATGGATAGGTAAACTATGGTATATATACACTCAATGGAGCACTACGCAATGATAAAGAATAATGATGATCCCAGGAAACATCTTATAACCTGGTTTCAACTGGAAGACATTATGGTGAGTGAAAGTAGTCAGCGACAAAAGGACAAATGTTATATGAGGCCCCTACGATAAGCACTCAAAAACAGACTTATGCATAGAAGAAAAGACTCTTTGACAGCTGTAACGGAGGGGAGGGAGGGAGGGAGGGCGAGGTGGGGAGGGTTTAGATTAGATAGTTGCTAGAAAACTGGTTGGGTGAAATCGGGGATAGCACACATTAGCAACAAGAACAATATTAAGTGGACTTCAACATAACTTGAATACTCCTTCCATCTTAACCCAATATTGCAAGGATAGAGTAGCTGGGGCAGGGGGCAGGGGACTATGCTCTTAGGTGAAATTGAGGCCAACTGACACAACTAGTGTTTTGCTAAGAGGGCTCTCTGCACCCCACATTGGTGAGTGGTGTCTGGGGTCTTAAAAGCTGCCAAGCTGCCATCCAAGGGCACAGCAAATGGTCCCAACTGAGCAGAAACAGATGCTCACTGAGGACCAAAATGACACGGGGTAAAGACAACCCAGAAGATAGAGAGACCCACATGAGTGGGTGCCTACATCGACTTGGGACCGGAAGAACTGGATGGTGCCTGGCCACCACCAGTGATAGCCGCGATGGAGCTCACTAAGTTGAGTTTCACTGACAACACAAGAATAAAAAGGGGTGCATCCTGAGATCTCCATGAAAAGACCTCAATTGATGGTCCAGCGCTTTCGGGGTTCCCCTGGGAGCACGGCCCCTGGCCCTGATGCTGCCCTTGCTCATGAATCATAATGAAGTTCCACTCTTTGGACACAAATGGATTGGAGTTGGTGATGCAGAGTGACCATATATTGGATGCACTTTATGGTTCTATGCATCTATAGGATATCATATTGCTGACCTCTGGCTGGAGGAAGGAGAGTGGGTGGAGAGGAGGGGAAAGGAGGCTGTTGGGAGGATGAGACATGTATGGAGCAGAGAGGAATAGTGTGCTGTCACCGGGCAGGGAGAACAGTGGAAGCTGCATATAGGTGAGCATGTAAATTTATATGGGAATGTACATTTTCACCTGGTCATAATAAAAAAAAAAAAAATTGCAGAGTGTTGTTAACCGCTCTCCCACACTGCCTGATATCTTTTCCTTTGGAGCTTTCTGTTTTTCTCTCCTTGGAGCTCCCTGATTAAGGGTTACGGGAGATGCTCTGTCCTCTGCATGCCTGTTTTGCAGACCCAACGTAGTTTTTCTACTGAAATGCAGTTTGGGTTGGCTTCCTGAGGACTGATGTGTTGACGCAGCCTGCTGCAGTCCTTTATTTTCCCGGTACATTTCCAAAGAGGTGTATTCTTAGTCTTCATTGCCCTCCTGTCTCTGTTTGCCTTCCAGTTGGTTCCTGGTGCTATGGATGTAATATCATTTAGGTGAATACATTAGCACACTGTCTTTGGTCATGGGAAACGAGTGTTCTTCATACACTTCTGACCTTTTGGTTTTCATGTGCAAAGATAGCATTGCCCAACTCCTAATGTCACTGTTGCCCAAATAGCCCTCCCTAGAGTCTGTACTCCCTGAACTTGGATGAAATCACTTTCCTTAAAAACTTAGGAGAAAAAGGGACATATGCTAAAATATACTCATCAAATACCTACTATTTAGAAAAGAAAAAAATGACTTTTGCATTCACGAACAAAGCTAGTTGAACTGAGTGGGCTACTCTGAGTATATTAACTATCATCACTTGATGTGGAATGTTTGATTACGTACTTGTTATTACTTTTTCTTCCATGAACTTATTTTAGGGTTTATTAAGATTTATAATAGCATTATTTTCTAGCCTATCACAATGGATTTGTATTTCAAGAGAACCCTTCTTGAGTGGGATTTTTGTGATAATGTCTTCAAGGTTGCATTTCAATCATGTGGGCAGAGTAGGCAGAATACATTTTCGTCTTTTACTGAGTCATTTAAAAATCTTTGTACCATACACGTGGTACATTGAATTAAACACTGAGTACTGGGTTCTATGTTAGGCATTATCTAAGACAAAGTAAAGAAAAGAAAAATGTTTTCCCTCCAGTTTCTTTCTCGGCTTCAATTTATTAGGGAGAATACTCAAAGGCATAGTAAAAAGAATGGGTTTATCTAAATAATTTTTAAAGCATTTTGAATACAAATAATTTTTTAAATATTATCTACTGGAATGTAGGTTTAATTATATGTCATAACATAATCTCCAATTTTCTGAAATGCTGTAAGTCATCTTGGTGTTTGCTACATGGTAACTTTAATGGCACTCTGACAACATAAGCATAAAAACAGAAAACCACTGTGTAATAAAAAGTACAATTAAGTTACTTATAAGCTTCCCAGTGCTTCACTTGCCTCAAAACATCATTAAGCACATTGGTGAGTGCCCACACACAGATACAGACACACAACTTCACTGTGAATGTCGGTTAACTGAATAAACACCCAAGATTTGAGTCAACTGAAAAAATAATTCTGGGTAAGGTGGTTCCAGAACGTACATCCATGTCCGAAATCTAAATGAAAATAACTTCAAAGAATTTGAGGTAAAGTAAACTGCTTAGCAAATGTGAAAACCAAGGGTAAGTAAAAATAGGAGACGTGAAAATACGCTCCTAGGAGAGAGTGGTGCTTGGCAGGAAGACAGAAGTAGCCAGCCTAGAAGAGTGTTTGGTAAGTGAGTTCCAGAGACTTCCTGTATCGGCATCACTTGCAGAGTTAGTCAAACACTGCCGCTCTGCTGCAAGTCTGATTCATTAACACTAGGAGCTTGGATTTTAACACCTCTCTTTCAGCCTTGGAACGGCAGATCTTTAGAGGTGACCATTTATGGAATGAACCACTCTCAACTGCCAAATATCGGACAGGATATAAAAACTAGGCATGCCTTCTCTCCCCTTGCCAGGAGTGTGTGGCACAGTAATAGCAGCACAGCCACAAAGTGTTTTGTGATCACAAAACAGGAAGTGGATATTTGGGCCTTGGGAGTGTGTTAGAAGATGTCACAATATAGATGACTGACTTGTGTCTTCACGGAAGAAGAATTTCCTTTTCATTCGCCAATGACTTGGGAAGGTGACATTCTAAGAAGAGGAAATGGAACATATACAGACTTTGTATACGGATATTCTGGAAACACTGAGTCATCTAATGGAGAACAGGGGGGATGGGGCATGATGTTAGAAAACATCCAAGTAATCTGATCTACTACTCAATGAAGAATTGCTCCTTCTCTCCCAAAGTGTTTCAGTCAAAAGTTGCTCACGACCTTTGAATGCACTATCACCTGTATTTTTATATTTAATAACATTCATTTAGTGTCTCAATTCAGGAGGATTGCTACAGTTGGCAGTATTAAAACTGATAAAAAGTTTGAAAAGATATTCCACCTTCAAAAGCAAAGAGTTCATCCAATATCTGATAGAAAACAAACACACTTGCTTTGCCAAAAATAGAGGTCAAATCTAAATAGAAGTCAGACCAAAATAAGAAATTTTAATCTGGAAGAAGCTTCATAGTTACTACTTATAACAATGACAGGACATTTCAAAAATTGTTCAGTGGATTATTATCATAATTTAAAATCCTCAAGTGGAGAGCCAAACCACTCATGACTATCTACAACAACAAAATAAAACAAAACTTTCTTAAACCCTTATGCACACATTCAGATATTCCTCACTTCTGGCATTGCTGGTTTACTGTATTAGGTACTATATGAAGAACATATCAAATGTTCATCAAGGTACATATATTTAATGAAATAATTATTTTTCCTGCATGAAGGGGCCAATAAACTTTGTCCATGAGAAGTCCTCTAGATTCATGATTGATTCACTAAGAGGAGGAGGGTAATGAAATCTGGTGATTTCTGTTTGTGGGAGAATATATTTACTAAATTTGGCTACATGCAGTTCACTATGAGGCAGTAGACGTAAGGGATCCAGAAATGGCATGCCAGGAAACTGAAAAATAGGTTAAAAAAAAAAGGAATCTAAATCATTTACTATTGTGAATAACCATATGGGAAAAAAAGTAGAAAAGGGGTTTTAGAATTCTCTGGGAGGATTTTGGCAGAGTAAGAGAAAGGTACATGGAAAAATAAGAACTGATGAGAGGGGATGACTATTGGCTCAAATAAAGCAAGAGGTCCCAAGAAAATATAACCAGAGTACACTAGCTATGTTGTTATTGTAAGGTGTCTCTGACTCACAGGAACCCAGAGCACAACAAAATGAAACACTGTCCAGTCTGGGACCATCCTCACAATCACTGTTACGCTTAAGCCCACTGTTGCAGCCTCTATGTCAATGCATCTCATTGAGACGCTTCTTCTCTTACGCTGACCCTCTACTAAGCGTGATGCCCTTCTCCATGGACTGGTCCTTCCTGATAACACATCCAAAGTACAGGAGCTGAAGTCTCACCATCCTCGTGTCCAAGGAGCATGCTGGCTGTACTTTCGCATGACAAATCTGTCCATTCTTCTAGTAGGCCATGACACATTCAATATTCTTTACCAGTAGCATAATTCAAAGTTATTAACTCTTTCTCAGTGTTCTTTATTCATTGTCTAGCTTTCTCATGTACACAGGACTCTTAAAATATCATGGGTTGGGCTGGGGCATCTTAGTCCTCAAAGGGACATCTTTGCTTTGTAACACTTTAAAGAGGTCTTTTGTAGCAGATTTGACCAAAGTGATACACTCTGATTTCCTAACTGCTGCTTCTATAGGCATTATTTGCACATCCAAGCAAAATGAAATGACTGACAACTTCAATCTTTTGTCTGTTCATCAGCTTATTAGCCTAGCTGGGAGGATTTTTGTTTTATGTTGAGCTGTTATCCATACTGAAAGTGGTAGGCTATACACATAGTGTAATATATATAGGAATGAACAGTGCTTTATACAGTCAAAACAAGTTCAGCACTCAATATTTGTTTAGTCAAAAATTTAGGATACAACCATATTTAGAGGATGAAGGAGGGAAAATGAGGTAGAATTGGTGGTGTGAGAAAGCTGGATGTCAATCAATAGTATCTAAAATGTACCATCAGAGAAAGAGCAGTAAAAGCCCACTATTTAAACCACACTAAAACCCCAAACCGAAGAGTTTCCAAGGTTATAATCTTTACGGAAGCAGAGTGCCACGTCTTTCTCCGACGGACTGGCAGGTGCGTTTTAACTGCCAACTTTTCTATTAGCAGTGAAGTTTTTAACCATTGTGTCAAAAGCAACCTAAGAATCGTTTAAAACAGGACTGAAATGACTTGTTTTTCTAGAATTGACCTGGAAACACTGACAGCTGTAGTTGCTTGAAAACATCCTCAATTTTCTGTGTGGTAATTCGTATGTAACATACGTTTTAAGCCTCTACTTAAAAAAAAAAAAAAGCAAAACAAAACCATTGCCATCAAGTCAATTTTGACTCATAGTGACCTTATGAGACAGAGTTGTACTGACCCATAGGGCTTCCAAGCAGTGGCTGGTGGATTCCAGCCTCAACAAGACCAACTGACACAGTCATTGCGACGATGGGCTCCAACACAGCAACAACCGGGAAGGTGTGGGACACGGCAGGGTTTCGTTCTGTTGTGTATGCCAATCCCTGCAAGTCAGGACCGACTCAACAGCATCTAACAGCAACTCCAAGAGTCACCTACAAGCTTTGCTCAGCTTTTCAGGCAACTATTTTCTCTAGTGAGAAAAATCCCAAAATACCAGGCTCAAACCTCTGGATTTGCTTCTTTTCCTGAAGCTTAGCCCTGTAACTTTTTCACTTCTTTGTTGACACTCTCATGCCTTCAAATATAATTTAAAAACATGATGTCCAATAATTAAAAAAAAAAGGTTTTTGGCCATTTTTCCTAATTTGTTCACAAATTACCCAGTCCTCTCAGCAAAACACAATTCTCAATATTTATTTTTTAAAAAATAACATTTTCAGATGCTCATGCAAAGGAATATGAAGTCCAACAACTAAGTCCATAAACTTAATTACTGTAAGTGCTACATACCTCACTGCTGAATATCACTAGGTCACCTTCGAAGTCCTCCCCTTGAAAAGCTATGCACCGGACGCCAGTGCCTAGCCCACCCTTCAAACAAATTCTGAAACTCTTTCTGGAATGGCCATTGTGCACAGTGGCACAGAGGAAAGCTTGCGAACTTAATTGTGTAATTGTCTGTGAGGGAGTTTTTAGCCAATAAACAAAAAACTGTATTGGAATACCCTCCCTACTCACCTGATCTGGTTCCCAGTGACTCTTTTTCTTTTACCCCAAAGTAAGGGAAATATTGAAAGGAAGACATTTTGACAACATTCAAGACATCAAGGGTAATACGATGACAGCTCTGATGGCCATTCTAGAAGAAGAGTTCCAAAATTGCTTTGAAGGGTAGACTCACTGCTGGTATAGCTTCCCAAGGGGAGTACTTGGAAGGTTACCATAGTGATGATATTCAGCAATGAGATATGTGGCACTTTTTCTAGGATGAGTTGGCTAACTTAATTGATAGTCCTCATATATTATTCTTACATTGATCTCACCTACACTAATCTAAATGAAGTCTTTAATTCTATCAATGTGTTTAGATTATCCTGAATTATCTGTGCAGATAATTATAACATCTAAGAATGACTTCAGATGCTTCTTCCTCTCCAGTCATTGTCGCTTGTATTTCTATTCCTTGTCTTACTGTGTTGGTAAGCTCTTTAGTCTAACACTGAATAGAATCAGACATAGTGGACAACTTTCCTCTTATCTTACTTTAAAAGTCTCTACCTCTTTATCGTAACAGTTTGTGAAGAATTTTTATCACTAATGGAGTAAAATTTTAGCAAATGCTTTCCTGCATCTACTGAGATGGGAATGTTTTTTTCTTTGATCTGTTAAATTATAAAATACTTTGGTTTTCAAATATTAAACTATCCAGTCCTTCACTGTGAGGATGATAGCTACTTACCATGACATATTTTTCTAACATGACCATATTCAGTCTGTCAATATTTTATTCATTATTTCCCCCATCATGTTCATAAATGAAATTATCTTTTATTTGCTTCCTATTATTGCGGTAACAAATTATCACCAACTAGGTCACTTAAACAACAACAAAACTATTATTTTATAATTCTGAAGGTCTGAAGTTCAGAATAGTTATTATTGGATATGATACACTGCACAACGGGCTCCAAAATATGTTTGTATGTGAATCCCCAGAACTGAGAACTTCCCTTTATATAGAAAAGGGGACTCTGAAGTTATGCTGAGGTGAAAGGTATTAAAATAGGGAAATTATTCTGGATTGTCCCGATAAGGAGAATTCAGAGGAGTATGCAATGCAATAATGATGGAAGCAGAGATGACAGTGATGGGCTTTGAAGACACAGGAAGAGGTCACAAAGTGGATACTACCCTAAACCCAAACCTACTGCTGATGAGTTGACTCCAACTCGTAGCAACCCTAAAGGACAGAGCAAAAGTGCCCTATAGGGTTTGCGGGGAGCAACTGGTAGATTCAACATGCCAGTCTTTAGGTTAGCCAGCAAGCTCTTAACCACTGTACCACCAGGATTCTAAGTAGGCTGAAAAAGACAAGAAAATGAGCCTCCAGGAGGAACTAGCCCTGCCAACACCTTGATTTTAGCCCCAGTGAAACTGATTTCAGACTTCTGACCTCCAAAACTGCAAAATAAACCTGTATTGTTTTAAGCCACTAAATTTGTGACAATTGGTTACAGCAGCACTAGGAACCTAGTACACTGGGCTAAAATCAAAGTGGCAGTGGGGCTGCACTGCTTTCTGGAGACTGAGGAGAATCAGTTTCCTTACCTTTTGCAGACTCTAGAGTCTGCCTAAATGCTCAGCTGCTCAATGAAAGCTTTGAATCCACCAGTTGCTTCATGGGAGAAAGATACAGCAGTCTGCTTCCATAAGAATTACAGCCTTGGAAACCCTATGGGGCAGTTCTTTTCTGCCCTACAAGATCGCTACAATCATAACTTACTTGATGACGATGGGTCTGGTTTTGCTTTAGTGGTTGTCTGCATTCCTTGCCTTGTGGCCCCCCTCAATCTTCAAAGCTAGCAAAGGCAGGTCAAGACCTTCTCAACTTGCATCACTCTGACCTCTGCTTCCATTGTTACATCTCTTGGTCTGACTCACTCTTCTGCTGATCTCTCCCACCTTTAAAACCAAATCAACCGCCACAGAGTTGATTCTGACTCCTAGTGACCCTACAGGTTGGAGCAGAACTGCCCCGTAGAGTTTCCAAGAAGCAGCTGGCAAACTTGAACTGAGACTCTTTTGGTTAGCAGACATATCAACTAACCACCATGCCACCAGGGTTTCCTCCAACTTTAAAGACCTCTGTCATTACACTGGGCTTACCCAGGTAATACAAGATATTCTCATTACTTTAACATCAAATGAGTAACAACTTTAAATTCATCTGCCATCTTAATTTTTCATACAACATAATACATTCACAGATTCTTGATGATGTAGCATGGACATCTTTGGGTGTCACCATTCTGCCTACAACAATTCTATAATTTATTTCTCATACTGTCAGACTGTCATTATTTGGTTATATCAGCCCCATAAAATGAATTTGGCAGTTCCAGTTTTCTATTTTCGATGACAATTTGTGCAGAAATTTTTTTATTCCTTGAAGTTTTGATGTAAATCATGCGTAAAAAGTCTATGCTGTTACATTTTTGTGACTAGATTTTAATCTATTAAATTAATTCATTCCAGTCATTTTCTTTTTTACTGTACTTTAGATTAAGGTTTACAAAGCAAATTAGTTTCTCATTAAACAATACATATGTTGTTTTGTGACACTGGCTGTCTACACCACACTGGCTGTCAACGTTCTCCTCTTCTTGATCTTGGGTTCCTGTTTCCATTTGTCCAGCTTTCCTGTCCCTTTCTGCCTTCTCATCCTTGCCTCTGGGTTAGTGTGCCCATTTAGTCTCATATATATATGGTTGAGCTGTGTGTATTATTGTTTTATGGGCTTGGCTAATCTTTGGCTAAAAGGCGACCCACAGGGGTGACTTCAATACTGGGTTAAAAGGATGTCGGAGGGCCATACTCTCAGGGTTTCTCCAGTCTCTGTCTCACCAGTTAGTCTGCTCTTTTTTTGTGAGTTTGAATTTTGTTTTACATTTTTTTCCAGCTCTGTTCAGGACCCTCTATTGTGATCCCTGTCAGAGCATGGCTGGTCATAGCTGAGCTATGACTGGTGGAGGCTGTGACAGTTGTCATTTATTAGTCCTTTGGACTAGGCTTTTGTGTCTTTGGTTTTCATCATTCTTCCTTGTTCCTGATGGGGTGGGGGCCAGTGGTGAATCATCGACGCCCCTCTACATGCTTTAAGACACCAGATGCTACTCATTAAAGCACGATATAGAACCTTTTCTTTATAAACTATATTATGCCAATCAAGCTACATATCCCCTAAGACCCTGGGCTCTAGCCTTGAGTCTAGTAATTCTCAAACTACTCAGGCAAGTTTGGATGTGTCTGTGAAGCTTCCACGATCTTGCTTTGGTCAAGTGCTGCTGACTTCCTCAGTACTGTATACTGTCTTACCCTTTACCAAACTGTTCATTAAGTTCTGATAAATTACATTTTTCTAGGAAATTGTTCACTTCATCTACTTTTTCAAATTCATTCGCATCAAGTCATTCCTAGTACTTCCTTACTTAAAACAAAAACAAAAACTTACATGTCTATAATTAGACCTTCTTTTTGAAACCTTATGCTATTTGTGTTTTCTCTTCTTTGTTCTTGATCAGTCTTGCCAGAGGCTTTTCTATTTTAACACTGTTTTCAAGTTACAGCAAACCTTTTCTCAAGTCTCTAATTATGGTATACTGATTCCTGCTCTTGTCTTTGTTCTATTCCTTCCAATTTCCTTAAATAAATCTTGTTTTTTCACTTCATAACTTCCTAATTTCAAACAAAGTTAATTAACAGTCTTCTGTACTAAAATAAACATTTAAAGCTATAACTTCTCCTCTAAGTATCACTTTAACTGTAGCATAGTTTTAGTTAGATCCACCCCAAAGTCTATTATGATTTCTCTTTATGACTCTATGAATTTCTTAAAGTGTGTTCTTAAATGCAAATGTATGAGATGCAAAATTGCTTATCATTTTTAAATTGATGGCATCAATTTTATCATGCAAATGCAGGCTACCTGATAATATTTATTGATCGACATCAGACTTTAATCTAGTAGTATGTGATCAATCTATAGACTAAACTTGGTAAGCCTGAGTTCTCAACAACTGTATCTTTTCATGTCCCGGAAGCCAGCCTTTGTTTCTCCTAAGTAAACCTGAGCCTATCAACCCCACACAAACTTGATTACTTACCTGTTGTATTACTCTTGATTTAAGCAATCTACAGTTACAATGAATTATTATGAAGTATGGTATAGAATTTGAAAATGTTTCTTCTTCTGCTTTGGATTTTTCTTCGTTTCTGTCAATGGTATCATTTTCTGGCACGGACGATTTTTTTGGATCGTCACTGCCACTGCCCTATCAAGGCAATTACAGTTTTTCACATCTATTATTACAATATCTCTTTACTTCAGTTATTCTATGTCTTTGTTCATCTCCTTCCACCTAACCCATTTCTTCCTCCAAATTAGTGGTACCCAAAGTGGTCAATGGAGCAGCATCATCAGCCTGATAACTCAGTTCTTACTCAACAGCTTTCTTATGTTTTCAGTTCTTCAGATCTACAGACAACAGAAATGTATTCTCTCACAGTTCTAGAGACTAGAAAACCCCCAAATCAAGGTGGCATCAGGGCTATGCTCCCTTGAAATGCTCTAAGTCAGAATTCTTCCTTGTCGCTTCCATGTTTCTTGTGGTTGCTGGCAATACTTGGCATTCCTTTGCTTACATCACACCATTACTGAACGTCTTGATCAAAAAGATTCTATAGAAAAATCTTAATCAAAAGTGGGACAATGCAAAACAGAATTTCAAATTCTCATGTACTCCAAACTTTTGGGGATCATGAAGGATGAATGAATCCCCAAAACCACTGCCCTAAGTTAATCTTTAAAACTTTAACTCAAAATATTCTCCCAAAATCTTCTTAAAACCAAACAGAAGTTTAGCTAAACTAGTAAAAAATGTCTGCCTTGAGAATTATGCTCTTTTAACAATTATATGGAATCAAACTGACAATACAGTAACTCCAAAGATTAGAAGGGAGCCTTAGGAGGCAGTGAGTTTACATAAATTGGGGAAGAATAAGTTGGTAAAGGTGGGTGAGAATGGTTGCACAACTCACAGAATATAATCAGTGTCACTGAAATGTATAGAAATTGATGAATTGGTATATGTTTTGTTGTGTATATTCTCAACAATAAATTAAATAATAACTTTAAAAAATACCCATTCCCAGGCCTCACCCAAGACTAAATCAGAATCTCTGAGGGATGGAGAGAAGCTGGTTTTTTTTTCCCCCAAGGTTATCCATCTAGCCCTTTTACAGTAGTGCTAATTCCAACTCATAGCGACCCTAAAGGAAAGAGAACTGCATCAAAGGGTTTCCAAGGAGTGGCTGGTAAATTCAAACTGTATGCCTTCTGGTCAATAGCCTAGGTGTCAGCCACTGCTACTAGAGCTGCCAGGTGATTCTAATGGGCAGTCCACAGTTGAGAACCACTGCTCCTAGCATATACAACTGTATCTCACTAGGAAATAATGTTGTTATGGAATACTAACTACAAGAAGGTGAACTGAAACCAAAATTTTGCTATAGTTAGTCCACAGAAATAATCATTTGCTTGTGGATAATGAGTCGGATCCGACTCAACGGCACTTGGCTTGGCTGTGGGTAATTAGTTGCCTGGGATACTATACTACACAACTGGATACAATAATTGTTTTAGACAATAAGAATACTGTTATGGCTTGAATTGTGTCCCCCTAAATGTGTGTTAACTTGGCTAAGCCACAATTCCCAACATTGTGTGGCTGTCCTGTATTTTGTAATCTGATGTGTTACAAATCCCAATCTCTAAGACATTAATAAGACAGGATTACAGCCAGTTATGTTAAAGGGATAGGACTCAATCTACACAATTAGGCTGTAAATTGTGTCAATCTCTTCTGAGACATAAAAGAGAGAATTAGAGAAGAGGGGGGCCTTCTACCACCAAGAGTGAAAAACTAGGACGGGAGCATGTCCTTTGGACTGATGTTCCTCACACTAAGAAGGTCCTAGACCAGGGAACGACTGATGGCAAGGATATTCCTCCAGAACCCCCAGAGAGAGAAATAATGCTGTGACGGAATAGTAACAAGAAGAAGGTGACCTGGAGCCAACTCCCTGAAATTCAGATTTCTAACCCGAACTGTGATAGAATAAATTTTTCTGATTGAAGCCATAAAACTGTGGCTTCAATCGGCTTCTCTCCATCCCTCAGAGATTCTGATTTAGTCTTGGGTGAGGCCTGGGAATGGGTATTTTTTAAAGTTATTATTTATTTAATTTATTGTTGAGAATATACACAACTGTGGCTTTCGATTACGGCAGCACTAGATAACTCAGACAGACATGATTCAAAACATAAAAAAAAGTAAATTAATTAGGACTTAAATATAGTTTAAAGAAGTTATTAGTCAACAGCCAAGTTTATTCATTTTGTTAGTCATCTACGGCTTAGCAGTTATATCTTTCGTAACATTCTTTTCCCTTCCTTCTCTTCCTGTCATTAGTGCAGCAAACTCACGGTCTTTTATCTATGTCTCCAAGAAGTTATTTCTTAAGTGGTTTCTTGTTGTTGGTGATGAGAAAGTTGAAGGTGGTTAGGGTACATGACACTGCAGACAATCTAGTCATTCTACAAAGAGAGTAAGTGAGGCACCTAGGCTTTTAATGAAGTAAAGTAAGTTAAAGAAATTATTTCAGCAGCCAAGATGCAACAGGAGCAAGCACTGGATATTGTCTAATTGCAACGGCACTGCTGAAACATCTGGCTTACGCATTGAACTCTGGCACAATATTCTGGTTATGCTGAATTTTTCCATTAATAATTGCCTCCAAGAATTTCTAAATTGAATATTTATTGACAGAAAGTTGAAAGGTGACTGCTCAAGAACAAAGTTATACTCCATAAGTGCTCTGACATCATAATTTGAATAAAGAAATACATAATGGTTTAGCTGAGGAAACTTCTACTCAAGTGAGTGGTATGTCGTCCAGCTTTTTCTGTAACATAAATATCTTTTCCCAGTTATGTCTTTTCCCAAGCACTTCATAAAACGGTATTTTGTTCAGGTAATTCAAAACAATTGTTGCCAGGATCTGAATTGGCATTGGAAATACAAATACAACAAAATAGGAACAGATTATTTGAAAATAAAAAAAAACAGAGAGAGAGATAAAATCTGAGTATTACATAAAATATTGGGACTGCTCCCAAGGGATTTGAAAATCTATGTTCTAATTATTTCAACTTACTTTTTCTGCCAGTTCCTTCAACATTACTGGAAATTGTAAAGTAGCCTTTCTGTAGTAAATTCTAACTTATTAATGATTAGACATTAGATTATGTATCAGACACTTACTGGTATATGACTATCTAATTCATTACTTTATGAAGCACTAGACTACAATGTAACTTCTAAATCATTATTAGTATAGGCACTTTTCTCTGATATTATTGCTTTATCCCTGGGGGAAAAAACAATGTTTCTAAAATCCCAAGATTTCTTTTAAAATAAAATTCCTGACCACTAGGCACACTAATCTACAACATTTTTCTGTGAGGTATTAGTGCATCCTCAGGCGCTTAAATATTGTACTCTGCCCTCATTTCGTTTCTTTCCAGGAGCTAAATATTTACTGCTCATGTATTATTTTCATTTTTTAAAGGTAACTGAAATAATCATTTGTTGGTAGAAACATTTTTTTTTGAGACAGAAATAATATTTAAAAGGATTTCTAATTTTTTATTTTCCCAAATTCCGGAATGTGCTGTTTAAGAGAATAAATCATGAGTTTTACTGTGGAGCCCCTAGAAGCTTGCTTTTAAAACTCAAAAATAAATAAATAAATAAACAAACAGACTTTCTTTCGAATTGGCATCAATATAAATCCGTTGTTGTAGTGTCCTTCCCGGCTCACTGTGGCCGTACAGGACAGGGTTTCCAAGGAGCGACTGGTGGATTCAACCGCCACCCTTTTGGTTAGTAGCCACAGATCTTAACTACTGTGTCCACCAGGGTTTCCAGCAACAATCTATCTTGTCAGATTTAATAGAAAGGTCTCCTATATACCCAAGATTCATTCCCTTTCGGACTGTTTCCCTGTCTGATCTTCAAGTACAACCCTCACTAGGAGTTAGGGAACATGTCAGTAAGCTCAAAGAAGATATACATCTTTACTTTGACAGTTAAGTTTAAATAAGACAGCAAGAAAGACCAACAGAAGAGATAAAGCCACGCCTTCCTGAGGAACCAGGTGTACCTAAAAAGCTCAATTAGTTCACAGATTACGAGCACTCCTTTTTATAAGTTTCCCCCCCCCCCTCGCTGGGAACAGTTTTCTGAGTCTCCTCTCTACATCTCATGAGTCCTAACCAGGTTTAATTTTGTTTTTCGCTTGTGACAGAAAAAAAGTTTTCAGGGACCGATTACTTTCTAAAGTTCAGAGAGATTTTCTATTTTTAATAAGAGTTCTAGTTCCCCAAACCGCTCCTGACTGTTTCCAAGCACTAAGGAAGTCATTAGGCTTCCTCTACACTTCTGAAAATCTATTTCAGGAGAACCAGGTGCACTCGTCCTCGGGAAAAAAAAAAGAATCTATACAGAGCATTACGTTTGATTCCACGGTGTCTGTCGACTTCCTAAAGTTAAAACGTAGGGGTTAAATGTTAAGCAATTTACTGACTCCCTTTAAAACGCTAAATCCTTAAACTCCTAAGAAAGGTTATTCCATCCGAGTTCTTGACGCAGCCAGAGCAAGCGCGTCAGGGATACCCACAGGCTTAATCCGAAAAAAGTTAACTTTCAGCTCCAGGCATTTCACTAAACCCTGTTCCGTAGGCGCCAGATTTAGGCTGGGCTGTGGCCTCAAAATCTAAAATCTGTCAGGACTGGGCACACCCTGCACATAAACCCAACCTAAGAAACTGTGCCCTGGGGCTAGCTGCTCAATCTACTTACTCTTAATTGGAGCACAGCCTCGGAGGTCTCTTCCCAGCAACGTTAGCACACCCCAAACAACCTCCGCGGGGTCTAACACTGGCATTGCACTCCAACCTTAAGACTTCCGAAAAAGCGAGGCGGGAAAATCCGCCCGCATCCTCCGCGGAGAGCCCCGGCGTGCGCCAGGCGTGCTTACCTTGGGGTTGGTCAGGAGCTGGTGCTCGTCGCTGTGTAGCAGAGCCCTGGAGTTGGACTCGGAGTTGTTCACGTACACCTGAACGCAAGGGTATTGCGAGGTACCCCTGCAGTCGGCGCCACAGGTGAAGGTGCACTCGAACACCTCGCCGATTTGCTGCACAGACAGCACCGTGCAGTTGGCCGCCGTAGCTTGCAAATCCTGCAGCGCGGGACTGAGCCAGCAGAAGCCAAAGATGAAGAGCGACACGACGCCGGAGATGATGAGAAACAAACCGAGCCGGATGCTCTTGTCCTCGGCTTCCGTGTACTCGTAAGCCACCCGGAGCTTCGCCATCGCCCCCAACTCCCGGCGGCTGGCGCGCTTCCCCCCGCCCCCTCCCGCCCCCGGCGCCGAGCCCGACTGCCTCGGGCGGGAGGAGCAGCCGCCGCCGCCGCCGCGCGACAGCAGGGGAGTGGGCGGCGAGGGGGAGCGCGCGAGAACAAAGGGGCCGAGGCCGACGACACCCCCGGCGGCGGCTGCCGGCCCCCCACCTCACCCCCAGCCGCCGCCCGGGCCCCAGAGGCTGACGGTGCAGCCGCGGCTTCAGTACCTCCGGCACCCCAGGGCGCGAGGCGCGCTCGGGCTGCTCCAGCCTCTAGCACCCCCTGCCAGCCTCCGCCCCCGCGCTCTCCACGCCTTCCCTACCCCGCCTCTTTTCGCCGGGTGTCTCCGTGTCTCCATCACCTGCCCAGTGCTCCTTCGCCGGCTAGCGGGCCGGCTACCCGGAGTGCAAGCGCTGCTAGGCTCCGCCCGCCCCGACCCGGCGACGACCCGGGCCCGCCCGGCTCGCCCCACCCGGGGGCGTCTCCTGTTGGCGAGCGGCGAGCGAGACCGGGGGCAGCAGGCGCTAGCGCTAAGAATCCTGGCTAAATCCTCCTGGAAGAGGTCCGTGCTGAAAGCTTAGGCTCAATACAGCCTACCTACAGTCAAAGTTAAGAGAGATTTAAAAAAAGGGGCGGGGGAAGGGAGAGTCGGGTGGGGGAGCATAGGGAGGCGTGCAAGCCGTGAGGCGGAAATCTTGAATTCCAAACCCGGATTGTTAAGCGAGCAGGAGAGAGAGAGACGGGCCAACCAAGGGCACTTCCCAGGCAGCGGGCACCGGTGGCCGTATGGATAAAGCCGCGCCGGGCCCGGCTCATTGGGGTGGAAGCCCGAGAGCGAGTGGCATGCGCTAGGGCGCGCCTGAGGTGGGCTTCGAGCACTGGTTCCCACGTCGCGAGTGGGCGCGCGTTAGGCAGGAAGCGTGATCCCGCCGAGCCTTTTGCCACGGTCGCTGCCGCTCTGCCGCAGCAGCGAGCGTGATCATGGTCCGGCGGCGGATCCGAGCCCTCGTAAACCCCCTTAGGCTAGACACGCGTCCTCTACTCGTAGCCCGGGCCACAGGGTGCAAGGTTGGAGTGTAAAAGGCTGATGTAGTTTGATGTAGAAGCAACGCGCGTGGCGACGGAACCCCGCAACTGACAAGACCAAGGAAACTTGCTGTCGGGGTGTTGGGTGAATCTAGAGGCCACTTAGGTCTCCCGCAGTCCGGGTGGACGCCTAGTTGATTTGCCCTAAGGTCGGAGCCTTAGTAGGGACCGAAGGAAACAGGTGCCTGTCAAGGCGTACAGCCCTAGTAGGAGACACCTCTTTTCCTATTAAGACTTAACCTTCGCTTCAGGGTGCCTGAGAACAGAATCGTTTCTGTTCTGTGTATAAACGAGCTTTCAAGGCGACGGCGTTGTGCAGACTTACTTTGGACAGGTACTGTTCCTAGAGTCGCTTTCCGCTTTCTTCTTGTATCCCCACCCACCAGTGCACACCTTAAGCCTATGTCCTTTTCATCTTTTTAAAAATGAAAATTATAATTACTTTTCCAAACCTCTCTCTATTACCGTAAACTCAAAAACTATTTAGACCTACATTTTAAAGAATAAAAGGTGTTTACTTCTTTGGAATATATATATAAATCTTTTTTACTCTTGGTTTGAAAGCACAAGTGTTTACCTCAGTAAATTAAGAAGATGCGGGGGGGAGGGGTGGGGAAGCTTCCAAATCAGGAAAACACTTTGTACTAAACCTTTCAAGTTTTGAGACAATTTTCCGTCGTCTTTTACCTAGGAATTATTTTCTTTCTTTTTTTGCTGGCATAACCAAAGAAGAAGATTAATTTTACCTTTAAACTTGATTCTGTTTCCAAAGAATATGTAAACAGTGAATCACAGAATTCTGGACTTTCCTGGACTTGGACTATTACTGTAAGAGGCGATGAGTACTTTTCAACTGAATTTTTTTTTTTTTTTTAAGTACTCCATTCCCATTTGTGACAGGCAGCTCTTCCAAGGAGTCAGGTTTGATTATAGGCAAACACATACGTTTTCCTGAATAAATTAGGAAAATGCAGGCTTTGGAAAACTTCGAAGTCGGGAAGACACTTCATACTTTAATATAATTCCGAGATAGATTTCCTTCTTTCTTTACCTAAGAATTACATTATTTTCTTCTTTTTCTATTGGCATAACAGCAGTTGTTGTTGATTACATTACCTGAAAGGAAAGGTGAATGTAATAGTTGCAACAGCATAACCTGCGACGACAAACCTACACACTGTTGAAGGTTTTAATCTTCCTTTTCAAGAAGACTGAAGCCCCTACTTTAAGGCAGTGATGAGCCTCAAGATTCAGTCATTTTTCAGCAGCAAACTGAAGGATTAAACTTTGAGACAGAATTCTTACTAATGCTTTCAAAACACAAGGGATGTAGTCTAAGGATAATAAGTTTCATTTATCAAATCCCAGAGCCCAAAGAGTTCTGTGAAGGAACTCTCTGTCTCAAAACTGAAGCAAGATGGTCTGCTAAGTCTAGGAACACATATCAGAAAATTCTGTTTCAATTTAACCTACATTCTTAAGGACTTTTAAATCTATTTTTTCTAGTTCCCCATTTAGTCAGTTTCCTTCTTTACAATTATTCCTGAAGTATTTGAAGACACAGTTGCCATCAGCAGTATGTTCTTTAAACAGCATTTACTTCTCTGCTTTTATTTTTAGATTAGCTTGCTTGTCATCTCCAAATGCTCGTGTTAATGTCTTTCTTATTGAGAGTCAAATATATAAAAATAAGACTCATAGAAGACTTCACAAAATACATCAGTTTCTATTTTGACTTTTAATGGATCATTGGTAATATTTATTACTAATCTCTTTTGCTTGATGTGGGGCTACCTTGTATTCCTAGGGTGGACTGGATATGGCACTGTCTTTCAGAAAACAGGCCACCATTGACTTTCTAAGTCAGAATACTTGTAAGAACCCTAGGGACCTGAGAAATACTAAGCTTTAAGGTCACCTGGCATCCTGTCTTCTCCATAGAGAGGGGAGACAGCATAAAAATGTGTGTCTCCCCTTAACTACCCTTTCCCTGCATAGTGTTCCATCATCTAAAATGAAGATTAAAAATGTAATACACAGAGCCAGACTGACTTATTTCAGACTGACTTATTTCAGGTACATGGTTGTAGACAGCAGGGTTTTCAGGACAGTCATAGGCAACCCTTAATTAAGTTCTATTTAAAGGAAAAATGGACCCAAACAAGGGTCATTGAAACCATCGTTGCATGTTATTAATTTGTTCATATCATTAGTATTCTTCAAAAGGTCCTGGCCTGATTTCAAAGATGCAATATACAACTTCATGTGTGTTAACAGTTTTATTAAAAAAATTTAAAAGAATTATCATACACAAGGAAGGCTTTGGTGTCCTAGAAATAGAAGGAAATTCAGAGCATGCTGAGAGAATATTTATGCACTGTTTTAAAAATTGGCATATTGGTAAGTTTTTCAGTAATAGAAACTGCTACTATACACGTGAAAAGTGAAAATACATAGGTAAGGAAATACTGTAACATCGTTTTCTCATTGAAGTTCACTCTGAATAGGTCTTACATCTCTGCAAATAGTTTAATTGGATAAGAATAAACTTGAAAGTATATGACCAAATTTGAAAAAAAATGTAAAGTTTTTCTATTTGAGAACATAAAATTGCAGATTTTATTGTTACAAAAGTTCAGTTTTTCCTTTGGTCTTAACTTTAGAATGTTGAATGGAATCATTTCCAGCCAATATCAGGAAAGTGGCTCTCTTGCCGTGCTCCATTGTCAATATCAGACCTATGTTATTAGCCTCAGAATTTTACGTTTGAAATAAAGTTCGTAAGTGGCCACTACTTTTTTCTAATTATGTTTATATAGTTTACCCATAAACTTTACCTATTCCACTGAACATATGTGATTACTACTGAGAACACTACTTACTGTCTTATAATCTTTATAATCATGTTTGAATTGGAAGGGATCTTAACTATCACCTAGTTCAGCAATTAACCAAGTAGCTTCTGAAGACTTTGCATTTTGTTTGAAATCGTAAAGGATGATTATTAAAAATATATTTTAAAAAATGGTTTAAATGTATGTTTGCATGTATCTTTTATGTTTACAGCTGAGGAAGAAAAGCAAAATGCATGTGTAATTTATGTTAGTAAATTCGTAACACCTATACTGGAAGTGCAAACTCTGGTGGCATAACGGTTAAAAGCTGCAGCTGTTAGCCAAAAGGTTGGCGGTTTGAATCCACCAGATGCTTCTTGGAAACCCATGTGGGGCACTTTTGGTCTGTCCTATAGGGTCACTATGACTCAAAAGTGACTTAGCAGCAATGTCTTTGGGTTGCTTTTGTACTGAAAAGTGCTGGCTAGAGTTCTTAAATTCTCACCATGTTAACGTGTGTGAATGTTAGTGACACACTTACACATATTTGTATTCTGCTTTGGAATTAGAAAACAAAAGACCAAGAGATTTTGGTTCCAGCTTTAACAGTAAATTGTTTGACATTAGGTAAATTATTGATGTTCAAGATTATTTCTTCCTCTTCACTAGGTTGGACTGGACAGTACTTTTAATCCTTTATGATTCTTATTTCAAGATTATTTTATTCTTGCCATGTTTTTTAAGAGCTCAGGTCTTGCTACCTACTAGCACCTAATCAAGTTGAAAGTCTTAAAAAATGCTTTCAGATATGGAAAGGGACTGCTAGAACAATAGTTAGCAAGAAGAGTGTTAGCCTTTCGAGAAATGCACCTGTATCTCTTAAACCCATCCAGTGCTGTTGATGCTGAGTCACAGCAACCCTATACAACAGAATTGACATTTCCAAGGATCATCTGGTGGATTTGAACTGCCAACCTTTTGGTTAGCAGCTGTAGCTCTTAACCACTATCCAACAGGGTTTCCCCTGTATCTACTGGACACCTAATGGTAATAAGCAGGGTTATTTACAAATGTCCTTACTTTTTCTCCCAACAAAAGGAAAGCAAAGCTTGGAGAGATTGAGTATCTTTCTTTAAGATCGCACAAATCTAAGTGAAATAGCCAGGAGATTACAAGATTCATCCTTTTTCCAGTTATGCTGTGCTACATTAACATTTTCATATTTAGCAAAAAAAGTGTAGGTAATGCAAAATTTATAATGGGTTTAAAATGTGTTTATATATTTATATTCCAGTATAGTTAAGCTTGTGTAAAATCCATGCTGTAAAACTTGACTATAAGGGGGACTTGGATAGAGGATGAAGGAGCTAATGACTTTATTTGATCCTGTTTTGCTCTGAAACACATCTGTGTTGAGAATAGCTCGAATGTAAGTAGTGCTGTTTTTATGTGAGGAAACTGGTGGTGTACAGGTTAAGAACTACAGCTGCTAACCGGAAGGCTGGTGGCTCAAATCTGCCAGGCACTCCTTGGAAACTCTATGGAACAGTTCTGCTCTGTGTATAGGGTTCCTATGAGTCCAAATTGACTTGACAGCAGTGGGGTTCTGTTGCTTTGGTTTTATGTGAGAAAAGGAGATCAAGACTTTTTAGGTTTCAGAGAAAATCAAGCTACATTCAGAGTAAACACAGAATAACTAGATGTTAATAAAAACAAGTCATTAAATAATACAGCTCTAGAGTAGAATAGGTAGAGTAGAATAGGAAACCCTGGTGTTGGAGTGTTTAAGTGTTAGTGCTGCTAAGCGAAAGGAGTGCACTTCAAATTCACCAGGCACTCCTTGGAAACTAAGGGACCGTTCTACTCTGTCCTGTAGGGTTGCTATGAATTGTAATCAAGTCAGTGGCAAGGATTGGGTGGAGGGTGTTACGGTAGAATGAGATGCTCCAGTGGCACATTTAAGATGCTCAGCTCCACAACAGAAAGACCTGGTCTGCATAAATTACAGCCTAGAAAGCCACATGAGGCAGTTTTTTTCACATACTGTCACTGAGTTGAAACTGACTCTGCAGCACTTAACAGGGTAAAATGAAAGTCTGTATACTTTTAATGCAGGCAACAGTTTTTCTTGGATTTGCTTGGGGGTGGAAATTCCAATAACTAGCAATGCTACCCACTTGATTTTGGAGCTTTTAAAACATTGTGAGATGGTATGTATTATATTGAAATCTGCCTTGCTGTTAACACCCATGTTATGGTCTTAGCTATCATGTCCTTCCTAGGCTTTTTTTTCTTACGCTAATCTGCCAGATTCTTCTGTATTCCTGTTACAATTTAGAAAACTAACGCTTTTACATTTACTCTAAAATGCTAGGAATAGGTGATTACAAGGTAGAAGGCTACCTCAGAATTACCTATGAAAAATGACTATTTAGCTTGACCATTCTCTACAACAAAAGCCTGCATGTAGCTTTTTCTTTGTTTCTGTGCTATCCAAGCTATAAACATTTCTAGTGTGATGGATTGTTAGTCATTAGTTAACTATGTCATTGAAAACGGCGGAGGAGGCTAGGAAAATGCTTTACGCTACTGTTTTTTTCTAATAAAGAAGTTGGATTCCCAGTGATGTGCAAGTCAACTAAAAAGCAAATCTCAGATTTGCAGTAAATCAGTAGAATGCACTAAAAAGTTCAAACGTTTCAGATAAAAATGGGAAATCTGAATTTTTTTTCCTTTAGCAAACGTGACATGAATTGTCTTTTTAAAGCTGAGATATAGTTTTCACACAATGAATGTACATGTTTTAATTAGGTAGATTAAGGAACCATTTGAAGAATGTTATTAACTAAAGATAAACTTTCAAAATCAAATATTAATCAAGCATATCTGCCTCTCAGTTGTTGTTTAAAGGACCTCTTTTGTCATAAATAAAGCTTGCTCTTTTGTCACCCGGAGTCCAGTGGCATAGTGGTTAAGAGCTGGCTGCTAATCAAAATCTTGTCAGTTTGAATCCACCAGCAGCTCCTTGGAAATATTGAACAGCTCAAATTTTCTTTTTAAGAAGCTCATGTTAGTGCAGTGGTTACATATGGTAATTAAAACTACATCTTAAAATAAATGTTCAGTATGTTAGATTTAAAGGTAGCTTGAAAACATTCTGGCTGCCCCAAATCTTTATTTTTATACACAAGATGATGGTACTATTTATGTCATTCCTGCTTGTAAGTTTCTCTCATTGATCTGTGTAATTCTGAAGAATGAACAGTTTAAAAGTTTTTGACAGCACTTGGCTTGGCTGGCTCTTTATAAATTAAATAATAGGCCCAATCATTAAAAATACAAACAAGCAGAAGTGGCTGTTTCTGGACATAGTTGTTGTTACCTGTCAGAATCCCGGCGACTCCATGTGTTGAAGGGTGGAACTGCTCCAGAGTTTTCAAGGCTGTGAACCTGCAGAAACAGGTCTCCTGGCTTATCTTCTGAGGAAGATCTGGATGGGCTTCAGCCACCAAACTTTGAGCTAGTAATCAAGTGCTTAACCCTTTGCACCACCCCAGGACTCCTCCAGACATAACACTACCCTTGGAATTTGATGCATTTCTTCCAAAATATTTAAAGAAAATACATGTGTTGCTAACAAAATTACATAATGATCAGCCTGGAAGAAAAAAAAAATTGTCAAAACGTTAATTGGACCAAAACCAAGCAAAAATTACCAAAACACTGTTTCAGGAAATACTTATTCAAATGAGACTGGCTCTGAGTCATAGTGAAAAATTGTGTTTTCCTGAGGTAATACCCTCAATTGTTGCTTAAACGACTTGTCATTAAAAAGAAAAAAGCTCCCTTTACTTCACCTGGAGCCCTGGTGGCATAGTGGTTAAGAGCTACTAACCAAAAATTCTTCGGTTTGAATCCACCAGCAGCTCCTTGGGAACCTTATGGGGCAGTTCCAGTCTGTCCCATAAGGACACTGAAGCAGAAGGTTCTCTATGGGGCAGTGGGTTTTTAACATAGACGATAATTAGCTGAAGTATTTTAGCATGGCAACCGGTGATAAGCTATTAGACTACTTATGCAATATTTTGGATTTTCAATAGAGATCAAACACTGCCATCAGGTCAGTTCTGACTCATAGTGACCTTATATGACCAAGTAGCACCGCGTCATAGTTTCCAAAGAGTGCCTGGTGGATTTGAACGGCTGGCCTTCTGGTTAGCACCCATAGCATTGCATCACTATACCACCAGGGTTTTCCTCAATGGAGAGGGAATGATAAACTACCATTGTGAATTTCATGACATTTTAAAGAAGTCATATAAGCAACTGAGGGAAAAATGTAAACACTGGATATCATTAGCTTTTATTCAAAGAATGTTGAGATTTTATGATAAATGATGTGCTATTTGCTCAAGTATTATGGCATCTACCTATCAAAATAGAAAAAAAAAAACAAAAAGAAAACCCAAACCTACAACTAGAGTTGATTCCCACCTTTTGGTTAGCAGCCATAGACCTTAACCACTGCACCACCAGGGCTCCTTGGCACCATCCTGTTGCTGTTTTGTCTAAGTGCCATATAGTCGGTTCAGATTTCTAACAACCCTATGCAAAACAAAATGCTGCCCAGTACTGTGCCATCTTCACAATTACTGTTTTAATTAAGCCCATTCTTGCAGGCACTGTATGACTCCACCTCATTGAGGGTTTTTTTTTTTTTTTTTTTGGCTGACCCTCTACTTTACCAAGCATGATGTCCTTCTCCAGGGACTGATCCCTTCTGACATGTCCAAAGTATGTGAGATGTAGTCTCGCCTTCTTTGCTTCTGAGGAGTATCCTGACGGTACTTCTTCCAAAACAGATTTACTCATTCATTATTCTGGTAGTCGATGGCATATTCATTATTCTTCTCCATCACAATTCAGAGGTCGCAACTCATCATTCAGTTTTCACATACATAGGAGGCAACTGAAAACTCATGGTTTGGATAGGACACAGATCAGTCATTAAGGTAAAATCTTCCCCTTGTATAAAGGGTCTCTCGGAGCAGACCTGCGCAATACAACTTGACTGCTGCTTCCTTGGGTGTTAATTGTGGATCCAAGTAAAATGAAATCCTTGATAATTTGCATCTTTTCCCTGATATCATGATGTTGCTTCCTGGTCCAGTTGTGAGGATTTCTGTTTTATGTTGAGGTGGATTGACACTGAAGGCCGTGTTCTTTGACCTTTATCAGTAAGTGGTCCAAGTCCCCTTCACTTCCAACAAACAAGGTTGTGTCATCTGCATAATGCAGGTTGTTAGTCTTCCTGCAGTCCTGATGCTCCATTCTTCTTCATGTAGTCCAACTCTCAGATTATTTGCTAAGCATACACAGACTGAATAGGTGTGGTGAAAGGATATGACCCTGACTCACATTTCCTGACTTAAAACCACACAATATGCCTTGCTCTGTAATTCCAGTTTTTCCCAGTGTCATCTATAATTTGCCATGAGACACAGCTGAATGCCTCTGAAGCATCAGTAAAACACAGGTAAACACCATTTTGCTATTTTCTGCTTTCAGCCATGATCCATGTGACATAGCCATGATATCCTTGTTTTCATGTTTTCTTCTGAATCTAGCTGGAATTCTTCACAGTTCTTTGTTAATATACTGCTGCAGCCACTTTTGAATTATCTTTAGCAAAATTCTACTTGCACAAGGTATGATACTGTTGGATAATTTCTGCATTTGGTAGGATCACCTTTCTTGGCATTATGCAGAAATATAGTTCTCTTCCAGTTGCTTGGCCAGGTAGCTGCCCTCCAAATTTCTCAGCATAAACAAGTAAGTACTTCCAGGGCTGCATCTGTTTGTTAAAACATCTCAATTGGTATTTCATCGATTCCTGTAGCTTTGGTTTTTTTTGCCAGTGCCTTCATTGCAACTTGGACTTCTTCCTTCATTACCACTGGTTCCTGTTCATATGGTACCTCCTGAAATGGTTTAATGGCAACCAATTCTTAGTATAGTGATTGTGCATTCATCTAATGATGCTTCCAGAAAATTTTCCTCATAGAATCTTTCAGTATTGCAACTCAAGGCTTCAATGTTTTCTTCAGTTATTTCAGCATGAGAAGTGCTGTGTTCTCTTTTGGTTTTCTAACTCCAGGTATTTGCACATTTCATTGTAATAATTTACAGTATCTTTTCGAGTTATTCTTTGAAATCTGTTGTCATTTCTTCTTTCACTATAGTAACTCAACATTCAAGAGCAAGTTTCACTTTCTTTTGACATCAGTTTTGGTCCTTTCTTGCCTTTAATGCCCTCTTGCTTTCTTCATGTATGATGTCCTTGCACAACTTCTATCTATGCTTTATCAGTGTTCACCCAAATCTGTTCTTGAAATGGTCTTAAAATTCAGGTGGGATATACTCAAGGTCATACTTTGGCTCTCATGGACTTAAGTTTGTATTTTTTTTAGTTTCAACCTGAACTTGCATGTAAGCAATTGATAGTCTATTCCACAGTCAGTCTCTGGTCTTGTTCTGATGATACTGAGCTTTTCCACATCCCTTCCCACAGATGAAGTTGACTGGATTACTCAGTCTTCCATCTGGCAAGGTCCACATGTAGAGTCACCATTTATGTTGGTGAAAACAAGTATTTGCAATGAAGAAGTTGGTCTTGCAAAATCCTATCATGTAATCTCTGGCATCATGTCTATCACCAAGGCCGTATTTTCCAACTATGGATCCTTCTTTGTGTCCAACTTCCACATGCCAATCTCCAGTAATTATCAATGCTTTGTGACTGCATGTTTGATCAATTTCAGACTGCAGAAGCTGATAAAAATCTTCAGTTTCCTCATCTTTAGCCTTGCTGGTTGATGGGTATATTTGAGTAATAATTGTATTAACTGGTCTTCCTTGTAGATGTATGGATATTATCCTGTCACTCATAGCTTTGTATCAGGATGTGTCTTAAAGTGTTTTTGAGAATGAATGCAACACTATCCCTCTTGAAGTTGTCCTTCACGGTACAGAGACCATATGATTATCTGATTAAAGATGTCAATACAAGTCAGTTTCAGCTTACTAATGCCTACAATATCAGTGTTTATGCCACATCATTTTTGATGACTTCCATTTTTTTTCCTAGATTCAAACTTACTACATTCCATGTGCTGATTAATAGATGTTTGCTGCTGTTTCTTTTCATTGAATCATGCCACATTAGCACATGAAGGTCCAGAAAGCTGGAATCAATCCACATCATTAATGTTAACTGTACTTTGGGGAGGCAGTTGGTCCCATCAGCTTTTGAGCACTTTCCAATGTGAGGGGCTCATTTTCCAGCACCTCCCTAGCCACTGGAAATTATGAATGCCCATAGATGACACCTAAAGTTGACATTTCAAATATGCTCTCCAAGTGAGTTTTACACACATTAATTTTCCACTCGACAGCACTTGGCTTTTGGCTAATTTTGAGAATTACCTAGCTTAGAGATAACTTGGACATTTTACATAAGAAATAGGAATATTACATAATCTATGTGATCACAGCTGTAGCAGAAAACAGGAGATGGCACACTGATGTTATGTATAATTCAAGGCTAAATACCTCAAAATTTTGTTGCTTCCTTTGAATGTACAACTAAGAGAAATACACACAATTAAATATACACATACAAATGATGTACTAATAAATTTCGTGTTCCTCTTCCTATTGTTAACAAAAAAAGGCAGGTAAACTGAATAAAGTTGTTCTTAGTCAGTCCTTGTTGGTTACTTAAACTTCTATCAAAAGTTGTAGCAGTAATTATAAGTAAGCTTAAACATAACTCAGAGAACTATACACCTTAGGCTAGTTAAAGTATTTATTTTCTAGCACTTGATGATATCGTATTGTCTAGTTTCAGATCAAGAAAAGGATATCAACATGTTAAAGAGAGTCCTAAAGTCACTAAATCCAACTTTTCATTCAAAAAGGCAGTCTTGTCATCAGCAGTTCTGATAGTCATGCCATTTGTGTTTGAACATTTCTACTGACAAGGTCCTTAATTTATGAAGCCGCTAATGCTGTGTGTGGGACAGCAATTTAACATACAACCATAATCTGCTCACTTAACTTCCACCTACTAGTCTGATACTTGCCCTTGTCCTAATTTACGTCTTTCCAATATCTGAAGACAGGAGTAGTATCTTTTTCTTTTAAATACTATGTTACTGTTTTGGGTGAACTTAACTGTCTTTAGTTGTCTTTTTCCCAAGCACTACAGTTCAGAGATATTTTTTCTACACATCTTTGAAAGTGGGGTACATTTTAATGATGCCACATGATAGTTTGAGCTATTTTCCTTAACAGTGCCTAAAATGATGGCGTGCCTTACAACTACTGGCAGTTAGATTTGCGGAAATACAGGAATCATTTC